>JAUESP010000003.1:635000-3370856 GCA_030914335.1 Drosophila borborema | reverse complement strand
TTTTTGCGCTCGAGCACACGATGATAGCACATTAGCATAATTGTCAACAGGATGGCGGCCAAGGCATTCCGCACGGTGCCCGTGCCAATGATAATCAGAACATTCAGCTCCTTGGGCGTTGAGTCAAAGAGCTGATACAGCTGCTCCGTCCGGCGCTGGGGCAACAGACTCCTGGCCAGCTCTAGACTATTAACGGCCAGCAGAAGCAGCGAGACAGCTGCGCGCAAATTGTGAAAGGCCAGCAAAGTTTTATGGCATCTGAAATGAGAGAGAGAGAGAGATAGTGAGCGAGTGAGATAGTGAGAGAGAGAGTGAAACGATTTTCAAACAGGTTGCTATAGATGCATACATATATAGCTGTGAGGTGCAAGTGGGGATCGGTCAGTAGGTAGGATCCACTAGGTAAGTAGTTGAAGCTATAGTGAACGCATAAATATCAACAATTTTTTGAGTTGGTTTAATTAAATGGAGTGCACGACACAGCAAGCCAGATAGCTAAAGGACCCACAGTTGGTTAGCTGTGATTGTGTGTGTGTGTTTGTGTGTTTGTGTGTGTGTCTGCGTGTCTGTGTGTATTCAAGTGTTCTTTGTAATTTCCACAATTATATTCAAGTGTTTATGCGACTTCTCTGTAGCTGAGGTTCTACTCAGACAGTCAGACAGACAGACAAAGCAGACAGACACGTCTGTTTGCTTTTGCCCATATTGTTGTTGTTATCTTTATCCTGCGATGCCTGCCTGGCCATAATCTTAAGTGTGATATATGACAGCCTCTAGAGTGGCCCACTTTTTGATTGCATTGCCATGGTTTTGATTCAAATTAGCTAACTAACTTTTAATAGCCAAGTGAGTGGAATCTGACCACAGATTTACGCACCGGAAGTACAGACAGAAAGAGTGACAGAGAGAGAGTGAGAGACAGAGAGAGGGAGAGAGAGAGAGAGAGGCATTCAGATCCTTTAAACGCGAGCTCATGACGAACTTTTGCTATATACAATTAGTTGACAAAGTGAAAACTAATCTGTTCTAAGCTAAGTTTATATATTATGTTAAAAGCAAGCCAAGCTTAAATTTTTCATTAAAATTTATTGTTTTTTTTTTTTTTTTTAATAATGAGAAAAACACATAAATATATTATAAAGCTAAAAGAACGTAAACATCAATAATTTATGAAAAATATGAAGATGAAGATATGAAGGGGTAAATATATATCAAGAGATATTCCTTCCCACAAGACAATAAATAAACAATAAAATACTATATATTATACATAAAGTATGTGAAATTGAGTTCAATGCAGCTCAAACCTTTTGATTATTTATTGATTGATTGATTTGATTTGATTATTGTTTATTTAACAGATGTCAAATAAATATGTTTAAAAAAAGTTTTAGTTTAATTTAGTATATATTTTGTTAATATTAAGTTGTGTTGATTACATATTTTGCTCAACATTTCAATAACTCAAAAAAAAACATGTTTTTGTAGAAAAGGGTTAGCTACATATATCATAATATGTGGGAATTATGGATGAGATTACTTTACTCCAATAAAAAACTGTTATCACAATATCCAGAGCATGTTCAAAATATCTCAGTAAAGTACGTTCTTGAAAGCATCGAAAATTATTTAAATGATTTATATATGCAACTAAGAAAGTTTCGAATATTTTATAGTCTATATGTATACTATTTACATACAATGTAAAATATATTGAAAATATAAATTAAACTCTATAAAGAACTAATGATTAGAGATATGTATAAGCTAGACATCTAGGTATCAGGGAAACTGAAATAATTAAAACGACAAAAGATCTAATCTGAAAAATCTACCCAAGCTACTACACACAAAATAAATAATACAAACAATACTTTTCAATTTACAAAATATTTTAACAAAAATGAAATCAAAGCAAAAACTTCTTAAAATTTATGCAAATTAAAAGCCAAAGACTACTTTAAATTTAAGAACCAAAAAATTGTTTTTAGGCCAAATTGAATATCTATAAATGCACTGCCAAGTCAATATTATATAGCAAGCTCTACAAAATTTGCTTCCTCTTCGCCACATATTTGATTTTTCTCTATTCTTTTTAATAGTATTTTCTGCACTCACAGAATATATTTAATGATGTGCAAAAATGTGGCATACTTTTTGGCTGCACAACGTGAACATTTACACGTTTGCACATGGCTGACAAAAAAAAAAAAAAGGCGCAACTAACTCTAGAGGGATGAGGGAGCGAGATGGAGCAACTAAAGAGGGAGAGGGTGAGCGAGAGGCTGGGCTGGCACACAGTTAACCTGCGTCCGCAATGCCGTTGAAATATTATTTATTGCGAATACATTGTTGCATATACCATTTGGCGCAGAGGCGTGCCCAGCGCAAGAAACCAAAGACACACACACACGCAGACAGAAAGAGATAGAGAGAGAGAGAGAGAGTGGGATAGTGAGAGGTAGATCGAGCGAGAGAGTAACATTTGTTGGGGTTACCCTTGCAATTGTGGCTTGATTTTAATTTTTTATCGTGCCGGCAATTTTTGGAAAATTGTTGGTTTATTTATTTTTTTGGCTATTTTATTTATTGTGCTCACAGACAGTCTATAAATTTAATGAAAAATGCCTGGCTTGACAGGCGGACAACCAGACAGCCAGACAGACGAAAGACAGACGACTCTTACATGAATAATTGATTTCCAATATATTTTTGAAAAAAAAAAAAAAAAAAAAAAATATTTCTTCTCTCCTCTTTTTTTATTATATTTCCATTATTCGCAGAGCAATGTGCATTTAAATGGAGGTTGCAAAAGAAAATAATAAAAAATGCAAAGCTATTCGAAATTGTTTACAACATTTTTGTTGATTTGCATTGTTCGAATTCTCTTTTTGCCCAGACTCAGATGCAACATTTTTTATTGATAGCCAAGTTTGTTATTTTTTTTTCCGAAAATTAATAGCCGTTGATTGAAAATTTTGAACAGTTTCTATAATTTGTATATATTGACTATGTAGCTGATGCTTACATCTGTGTGTGCGTGTGTGTTGGCCAAACAGTTTTTGCACCTGGTAAATTGATAAATGATAAATGATATATGATGAATTTTTAATTATTTTAGTCGACGAACTAAATTGGAGAATTTCCTTTTATCTAGAATATTGTTAGTTGATGTAAACTATGAAGCATGATCTAAGCTTTGCTGCGTGCCAATAAAGGAATAATAAATAAATTCTCTCTCAAACTTATAAGTCAATTTATTGCTTGCAACTGCTACAAATATGAATTCAATAAAAACAAATTTTAAAATATTCGTATGTTGATTTGATTAAGGGCTGTTGTTGTGTTTGCTTACTTGTTTAAATACCAAATGTTCAATCTAAAACTTTTCTTTAAAATTTGTAAAAATACAAAATAAATAATAATCTTCAAAATTTTTAATAAATATGGAGGGTATAGTCTCTCTTGTGCGGTGTGAGAGTCAGAACTGGGAAATATGCAGTCACAAACTCACTCGGATAATCCCTCCTCATATACAAGCTATCAGCCTTACACTAATACTTCTTTAATTTTAGAGGAAACTCTTAACAGAGTAATTAAGTACTGCTAACAGAGTGACTTTCTTCGTACACCAACTCTTTACTGCTCTCTGTTGTTAGCAGAGTCGTTCAGTGCTGTTAATGGAGTCACTTTCTGTTATTGACAGAGTCTCCTCCATATACACTGTAACAGTAGAAGACGCTAATAAGAGAGTCGCTCCCTACTGTTGACAGAGTCGCCTCCTACTGTTACGGTAGCAGCTCACACGTCATATTATATGTATTAGCGATAACGATGTTGTCGTTTTTAAAGGCACTGGAACATGAGGAACTGCCCTAACAGTGGTGCGAAAGAGACGCAACGCTTCGTTAAGTCGGCATATAAAAAGAGAACCGAAGTCTCAAAATTGCAACTGCAACGTTCGAAGCGTAACTAAAAGAGGAAAGTAAAAATTGAGCTTGAGATGCCTACTGGGAATGCAACAGGATCATCAGAATATATTCTGATAATACTGTCTAATACTGTGATGTCCAAAATATATGCAAAGTCTTCTTATTTTCAAACAAATATACAATTGTGGGTATTAAGGGCTGAACAGACATCCAAGCCATATCAAAAGTCATGAATTTCTGAAGTTAATCAATATAGCTTGTTTTTTAAGCAGAACAAACGCAGCGGAAACGTTGAGAATGTAGAGTATTAAAGAATGAAAGCGGAGCAAGGTATTCTATCAATCTCTAAATAAAACGGTTCAAAGAGGATAAAGATAAAGTAGCATCTCGGTCTATCATCGACAACAGCTAACTACTGCTCATAGACCTCGATTGACATTGATCGAAACTATAAATTGAATGATTGAGAATGTTTAGACTTCTATCATTCGGATTCTAAGTATTCGCCAAATTTAGAAGATTACTTGTAATGAGGGATTGCATATGATTAGGGTTCACTCTCACTTGGTCAATATAAATAAATATAATTAATCTATTATCTTTTAAATAGAGTGCTACGTCATATGTTTCATAAACTTAAAACTAAAATTCATATTTATCGATTATCCATTAACAATTATTTGATTCAAAAGTATGCAGCACGTGCCATGGTCCATGGTCTGTTCGCATTAAGATTTTCAAGTATTTAGCTCTTGAAGTAAGTGAAACTCCGCTTTCTTATATAAAAAGATAGACAAATGCATATCGGTTCAACCATATCTGCTGGTATCTTTAAATACTTCAATAGACCTTCATTATGAAACGCTTGATTTTTATTGCTTTTCACTACTTTACGATCATCGGACACTTGAAGAAGATCTCTGAGCCTTCTTCAGATTTAAGAGAACGAAATAGTAAGCGTGCTGGAGGTAAGAGTTGTTGATTATGCTATTGATATTATATTGATAGAATTCTTATATGTAAAATCAATGAATTTGTAATTCAATGTGATGAGTAATTTCAGTGCGCCAGGAATGTGAAAATAGAAAATGTAGTTTTCCAGTTTACGCCATCTCTATCTACTTCAATAGACACAGGGTATAAAAATAAACAACAATCGATTAATTATTAAATAATTAGTCTAATATCTTTTTTTTTTTTTTTTTTTTTTTTTTGAATATAGTATTGTCTATATATACACATATCTCCTTGTCAAAATTCAATGTTACGCTTTATCAACTTTAAAACTTTTTCTTTTTTCCTTTCGCCTATTACTCAAAACTAATATACCCTTCATAGAAATATTTAATACACGCAGGGTATCAAAACAGACAACAATATCGAGGAAAACACAATTTCGCACACAACTTAAATGCAATTTCTTGTTGCCTGATTTGTTGAAGAACATGTACAACCGCTTTTTCACACTCTGCCCTCTCGCGCCGCAGCTGTCCCACCTCTCCTCTGGCTGCCACACCTTTACGTAATGCTCAAGCGTCAAATTAAGATATCTAATAAAACTTAAAATACACTCGCCACTCTGCACTCGAGTCTTGATTTGAATTGGACCGAATGATTTGTTTACCAAATGATCCAAAAATACCAGAAAATTGCAGTTGCTGTTGCAGTTGCAATTGCAGATGTTGCTGTTGCAGTTGCAGTTGCAGCAGCTGTTGTTGCCTTGGCACGGGACATTATTTCTCAAGTGCCGGATATATTATGGCCATCGGGAGATGATTTTTTATGAATGAGCCTCGCCTCGGGGCACAATGAGTGCACTCACGAGTGTGAATGAGTGTGAGAGCGAGTGCCAGTGCGATTCATTCTTGTTGCTGCTGCTGTTGTTGTTGTTGTTGCATTAATTTTCAACTGTTTATTGATGTGCATCCTTAGCTCTGTTTTGTGTTGTTTTTTTTTTTTTTTCAGGGGTGCGAGTGATTTTTAAGCACTTGAAGTATGGTGCATTGAGCTCTATTAGTTTCGGATATCAATGATATTTGGAATGAGTTCAAGTGGCCTTTCGATTGCTCTAAATTGGAAGCGTGCCTCGAATGCATGCACTTGTTATGCATTTTGTTTATATTTGACTCATTTGAATTTATGTGTTTGATATTTTTAGGGTCAAGTTCAAATCGAATAGAAAATCAATTATTTAGCTACATTTTAATGAAAGCTAATATAACGGTTATAAGAAAAGGATTGTAGTATTCAGACTTAACTTTAAATGCTATTTTAATCGGAAATGCACCACTAGAAAATATACTGTAGCTCTGCTCAATAGATTACAGTTTTACTGATTTCCCACGAGCCATATGGGAATGGGTATTCTCACTAAATATTGTAGTAAATGGATTTTACAAATAAATTCTTTTCTTGCGTGACTGAGTAGGAAAACTCATATATTACCAAGTAAATTTAACTGATAAATTTTTAGTGCAATCTTTAAATTAAAAGGAATGTCTGTATACTAATGAAGAAAAACGAGTTGTTTGTTCTGAAAATTATTTTATTATCACTAATTAATTTACTTAAGCCGGGGAATGCCCAGTTATTCACTAATTGCTCAAATCTTATGTGTATCAGCTGACAAATCATAAAAAAAAAGTTAAATGAAAGCAGAACGATTACTCAGTCGGGAATTTTTGAAAAATTAATAGTTTGACCAGCTAAATTGTCCTTGTTATAATTTCCATTTCTTATTATTCATATATAAATTTATAAATAAAATAATTCGTAAATAAATATTAAGAAAAAATATTTACAAATACAATTACATTTTTTTTTTAAATTATTTTACTTAGTTTTTTTTTAGTAATTTTAATAATAATTTTAATTTCAAATACAATTTCATTTTTTTAAATTATTTTAATTACAAATACAATTACATTTCTTTTTAAAATTATTTTAATTAGTTTTTTAAAAATAATTTAAATTAATTTTTTATAAATTAATTTAACTTTCAAATGCGAATCAATAAGTTTTTTTTTAATATTAGCAGTAATTATAATTTTATTTTTCTTTTTCTTTAATTAACATTCCTTTTCTTTCAAGAAATTAAGTTTTATTTAAAACTAGAATGTTTTAAATAAGTTGAACTTTCAAATATAAATTGATTCATTTATTTGTTATTAATTGATAAAAAGTATATATTTTTTTAAATTTTAAATAATTTATTTAAGAAAATAAATTTTTAAATTAGTGAAATTCTAAAAGTTAGTTAAGATTATGATTTTTAATTTAAAAATATTATTTATTAATAAAGTTTAATTGTTTTGTTTCAAATTAAAACATGAATATTGTTCAAAATATATATTCATACACTTTTTTAATTTTCATATTTGTTTTCAATTAAATTTTAATTTTTTTTTTTTAATTTTCTTTCAAAAGCAATCAATTTGATAGCCTAAGTGCATTCATATTTGTGTCACATTCCAAGGCATTTGTGCACGGACTTACTTTAATTAAGTCCATTGAATTGACCGCAGATAAATACATGTGTGTGACAACAAATATTGAAATGACAAAGCGGGCAACTGTTTAATGCTTTGCCGGCTCGTTGTCGGCTGCAGCTGCTGCTTCAATTTCGAACAGATGATGAAGATATATGCGCATATTGAACGACCAATGACCAATGACCAATGATCCGGCGATCCAAGCTATGGACTGCAGCAGTCTGTGTCAGTGTCTGCGATACAGTTCAGTTCATTTACGAGCTATTCGATGGGCAAGCACGCCGATGACAAGACCAAATAACCAAAACAACACCAAAACAAAACAAAACGTCAACCAAACACAAAACACAGCTCGAAACGAAATTCCTATGAAAACTTGTGCTCGCCTCTTGATTACATGCTATCTGTCTCTCGATGTCTCGATGTCTCTCGATGTCTCGCTGTCTGTATGCAAACTGGAGTAAACTTTTATTAATTGAGCTGGGCAAATGTATACATGCAATACAATTTATAGAGATATATTTGTATATGCTCACATGCACATCAAGCAAAGAACAACGATGACAGCGCAATGCAGCCACAAAGCAGTCGCAAGCGCCGCCACCTCCGACAGCATCGTTCATTGATCCACAGCCACAAAGCATATGCGACACTTTATACACTATCAAATGAGTGTCACATGTAGAAATAGATGCGATAAGACTATAGCAATACTTTGAAATTATGTTTAATAATATCTCAATGTGGGATTTTCAACTAGTATCACTCGTTCCAATATACTATATAGCCTAGCTCAAATAAATCATACAATTATAGAGACTACTTAAAAATGTTACAAAAAAAAAAAAAAAAAAAAAAAAAAAAAATATATATATATATATATATATATATATATATATATATATATATATATATATATATATGTTTTTACATTTATAACATTTCCAAAACTTAACCCAACTCAAATCTATTCGAAAAAATATTAATGTATTTGAATTACTTATACTTAGCACAATCATAGATAAAATTAACTTATTTTATTACTTAGCCAATTACAGCTCGATCGATCGACTGTAATCATCTTACATGTTACATCTATCTATTGTCTATATGTCGAACTCACCCCATGTAGCCTATCATTATTATTATCATCTGATATGTGATCATTTGAATTGAAATGAAGTTCTAAACTCTGTGCTACTTGACTAATGATCTATCTAATACGAATCAATTTAAACTTAAATTAACTTAAGTTAAATCATATCATATAATCATTTCAATGTATCTTTTGCATCTCCCTCATTATGATGGATATCATCATATCATTATGATAACGAATCATCATTTAATGTATGTAATATATGTAAATATATGTTTTCATTAATTAATCTTATAACAATCATATAAATATATTTTATATTTTTTTCTATATATTGAGATTGCTTAGTTTTTCATTATTATATTTTCGATATACGATGCTAATCGAAATTATATTAATCTTTCTAAATTCAACTAAGTAAATTGTTCACATATCCTAACGCATATTCTGAAATTAAATTCTTAAAGAAATCAAACTAAATTAATAATAATTATCGATCAATAAATATCAATAGTGCTACCATTATTGTTTACTAATAACTTTATATAAATACAAATTTATAAAATAATAATAATATTAATAATCAAATAAAATTCTTATAAATTCGATATTATGACTTCATTAAATTTGCATATTTATTAAAAACAATATTCTTTATTCTTTAAATTTAATTACAATTAATAATTCTCTCACCAGAATATTCCCAAGAGTATCTATTCGGCTAACAATAACAAGATTTTATGATCTATAATATTTATGAAATTGCTGGAGGTTTATTTATTTATTTATTTATTTATTTTATTTTTTTTTTTTTTTCATTTTTTATTTGACTTTTGTCACGGCTGTCAGTAAATAATTCAAATGATTTTGCAACTAGATTTAGATTTCATGTTTTGTGTCGCCTGCCGCCTGCCGTCGTTGGCGCTCAATGGAAATGTATCTTTTTATATATATACATACATATATAATACTGATATATTTACATCTATGTGCCTGCATCTGTTCTGTTTGTTCGTTTAAATCGTGCAGTCGGTCGGTCGGTCATTAGGCAAGTGTCTGGGGACGTATAAAAGCCAAAATTCGAATTAAACAGCGAACGGAGAACGGCAAACAGCGAAGCATGGGATTTTCACCAAATGAGATATTCAAATGTTTTACCAAGAAATATGCATCTCAAAGATACTGAGATACAAACATACATATATACATAAATAAGATATATGTATATTTAAGATTTATGAAAAATAATACGTAGTTGGAGCATTTTTGATTTCATTGTTGTCTGTTTGGCTGTGTTTTATACAAGTTTTCGTTCTTTTCCTTTTTCTTTTCATTTATTTCAACAGCTGGCCAAGCGCCACATGAGTAATTTGTCCCTCTACGCCCCTTGCCCCTTTTACTTATATATATATGTATACAAAGACAGCGCTGGTTTGTTGCCTTTTGCATGTTGTTTATAAACGCATGTGCTATATTTAAATAAAAGTTCCCAATTTGTTTATGCCCATAGAATGAATATTCACATGCTTCTAGTCACTTGTGCTGCTTACTCAAGAGAGTTATTCGGAAAAATCGGATTGACAGTGAAAATGTTACAAAACACCAAATCAAGAGAATACAAATCTAAATATAATTTATATGACTCGACAAACCTAGAACAAACATAAATATGTTAAGACAGCGCTAGGTGCGAGAGCTGCAATGGGAAATAGCTATATTTCGATGATTCGACAGCTAATGCTGATGAGCATGATTATCAGAATATAAAAAGCTTATGATTTATTATTACGATTATGATCATTCTATTAATCAATAGAATTGACATCAACATCATTATCGAATCATTAACTATTCATCATCCTTATCCATTCATTATCACTATTTGCATCATCATAATCATATTCAGCCACATAATCATCTTCCTCCACAGCTTCTTTATCATTTTCATCAATCACCTTTTGCATCTTTAACATCATTATAATTTGCTTGATCATTAGATTCATCATCAAGATTTTAATTTTGAGAATCAATTGCGCCATTTTCTTATCATAATTATCATGTCATCATAATCTTTATCTATTCATCATGATTATTATAAGCAGCATCAATCATTATCATAATCAGGAATCATAAACCGCTTCGTATTCAACTTCTTTATCCTTTTCATCACCATTTCCAGCTTCATAATTATTATTATTATCTTCAACACTATCATCATCTTCAAGATTGTAATGGAGTGAAATAACAGTAGTTATCATTATCTTCATAAGTTTGAATTTCATCATTATCTAATTAGAATTTATATATTTATTAATCTCTGCATAAGAGGTAAAAAATGAGAGGTAGAAAATAAATAACATAATTGGATAATCCATATTTAAATAAAAATAAGCCATTTTATCGATACGTAAATTATAAAATTATGAATAAATATAAAAGTATCTAAAAGCAGGATATATTGATTGATTGATTGATTGATTGATTAATATAAACTCTCATATAATCTCGATTGTATAGAAAGGAACTCTCCGATCAAGCATGTATTTGCTTTCAGAAATTTAAATAGCTAAGGAATTGAGTTGGGATAAAATGCTAAATATCAAATTAAATATTATTCTGGTGTCCAATATTATTATTAGAAATCATCCATGTTAATGGCTTTATAACACCAGGTTTTTTTCTCATTTTACGATACGATTTTACCAATTTCACAGTCATTTTTCACAAGCGACTTTAAACACATACAATCCATAATTTTGATACGATACAAAAAGCAACAAAAACTAAAAACATCAGGCTAGGATCAGTTCCTTGACAAAAATTCTCAAGCATTATTCGAATCGTTTCCCATAAATAAATATGCTTCAACTGGCCGCACGGCAGTTCATCTATCCAAACATTTGTTGTCATTCGATTAAATGGTTTCATTCGATCCATGCTTCACTAGTGTCCTGCCCACCGTTAGGCCCTCGGACACCTGCTGCAGCACCATGGATTTCGAACGGCTCTGCACCAGATTCCGCCCCACCCGGGGCAATAGCGAACGCACCAGAATTGGCATAAGTACTTTCAACAGAATTGGAGACGGCATTTCACACAAAATTTACAATTTTAAAAAAGTCAAAATTAAAAAAAAAAAAAAAAAAAAACAAAACTCAACACACAAATGCTTGGTTACAAACGAAAATCTATAAATCGAATAAACATTTTCCTAAATATAGTGCGCAAAGTTGATTTCAATCTGATTTACGGTTGCTTCGATGCAAAAGTTTTCGAAATAAATTTACTCAAACATTTCGAAGGTTGCTTGTCAATCCTCTCCAATTCTATGTTTGAAGAAAGTCACGAAATTTTCCAATTAATATTCGAATGTATTTTTAAAAGTCCCATTCAATTGAAATAATGAAAAATGGGCATGTTTTAAATATGAATTGTTAGCTATGTATGTGCATGTACATATGTATATAGAAATCAGATTAGATTTTTCATCAATGAGATATTTTTTAATTGTTTAGATGCAGAGAGATATACTATGTGTGTATATATTTTTATATCTGTATTGCATTAAAATCGGAAAAGAACAAATCTGCTTCAGTGTTTATATGCATATGTATGTAAAATAAAGTTTACTGATTGAAAGATATATGTTTATATAGCTATATAACAAGAAATTTAATTAAATAAAATGACGTGTGTATATTTTATTATATACATGAATATTTATGTATAAAATCTGTCTATATGCACAGATATATATTATACAATACAATCTGTAGTTTAAAAATTATAAAATTATATTAGTATTACCAAGTTATATACATACATATATACACACACGTATGTATGTAACTCCCCCGATGCGAACTCACCTCTCACATTTTTTCCAAACATAAAAGCATCCAATAAGCAGCACGAATATGCAAAAGCACGTTAATATATATTTCACACGATCTATGCCACAAATATCGGTCTTTAAGCTATCATAGATATCACGCGAACGATTGAATAATTGATCACAGCGTATTAGATTAAAGAGCGGAGCCATTTTGGTAAAACTTATAACTTCTCAGAGATCACGAATAAATAAATACTTCAATAACGAGCTACACATATTTTGTATATATACTTTTTATTTTAGATATCATTTAGATTTTCCACAAACACTAGACCCAGACAGATGATTCTTCTTCTGCCACATAGTATTTTGCGCACGAGAAATGTCGATATTTGGAAACCGCACAGAAAATTGAAAATGTAAACAAATTATATTTCGCAATTACAAATATGCAGAGAAGCAACTAGTTTGCCATACGTACAATATTTTATTGTACTTGTTTTGCTTCAAAAGATATTTCGTATTTTAGATACACACATTGTATCTGTATGAAGCATGTATTTGCATATGTATGTATGTATGTACGTACGTACATACATATGTACGTATGTATTGCATATAGTGTATAAACATAAAATGCTTGCCGCGTTCACGCTTTACTTTTATTTTATGTGTTTTATCGCAATTATTGTGAATATAAACAAAACGGTAGAGAAATTAAATGAAATATGCGCACGTTTCTGCTGATTCGAAGAAGGCCGAAAAATGTTCCCGTTAGTGGCAGCTGCCCCAACTGTCTGCGGCCGCGTAACGCAACGTACTGAAAGAAACGGTAAAGAAAGAACTCTCGCTCAAGAAGCTGTGCGTGCGTGAGAGACAGAGCGGCAGACAAAAAAAGAGAGAGAGAGAGAGAAAGAGAGAAAGAGAGTGAGCGCGGGCGAACACGAGCACGCGAGTAAAACAGCCGAGAAACCGAGCAAATGGAGCAACCGAGCAACGGGCAACGTATCATGCATGCACGTGCACGATCGTGCAAAAGCTCTCGCGCATTTATTTAATTCTCATACCCTAAGCAAATGGCATGACGCAGCATATAAAGCAGAGCAACAGAAATGCACTGCACTTGCAGGGAAATTTCAATTTCAAATAGTTTCTTAGCATACACAAACAAGTTTTAAATAAATCTTGTTTATTATTACAGCAAGGTAATAAAGTTCAGTTTTTACGTACATACTATTTTCATGCATCTAAATATGTACATACATAGTATGTATGTACATATGTATGTATGTACTATGTTGTATGTGTATATGCGAGGTATATTTTAGTTGAGCACTTGTCTATCACAGTAGTCATTCGATGTGTCGTTACATAAGTTTGTTGATTTTTGCGTTGTTTGCATTGTTTTTGTTTACATGTGTTTTGCTTATTTGCCGGTGTTTGGCCACAGTTTGAGAGTCGCTGTGACTGTAAAACTGCCTGACAAGTAAAATTAGCCGGCTTAGAGACGATTCGAAATTATCTATGCTGGCTGTAGCATGTTGGAAAATTTATAAAATAAGTAAAATCAAACTTAAAAATCATGTAATCTGCAATTTTTTTTAAATATTATTTATTGTTTACTTGTTTTCCCCATTTTATTATATTCTAAATTTCGGATCTCCTACAGACACGTAGCAGACGCTTAAAATGCCATACGGCTCTTGGTTGCCCACGAGATTGCTTCAGATATCGAAAAATAAAGCAACATTTTGGGAAATACGTAGGTTGGTAAATGATGCAACCGTGCCCACTGTGCTGGTTCACGGTGGTGCCGGGCACATTAATGCCGACAAGGTGGAATGCGTCAAATTGGGCGTTAAGCAGGCAGCGCAGCGAGGCTACCAGGCGCTCCAGGAGACGGGGAGCGCGCTAGATGCTGTGGAGCAGGCGGTCATGGTACTCGAATCAGATATTTACTTTAATGCTGGCCATGGCTCAGTACTGACCGTGGATGGCAATGTGGAAATGGATGCAGCCATCATGGATGGATCTCGACTGGAAGGCGGCTGTGTTACGATGGCACAAAACATCATGCATCCGATTAGCTTAGCCAGATGTGTCATGGAGAAGACAAATTATCGATTTCTAGCAGCCGACGGTGCCATGCACTTGGCCAAAGAGGAAGGTTTCGAAATACTACCAAAGAATGCGCTGGTCATAGAGGCATCCCGAAAACTTCTCAAACGATTCAAGACCAGAAATACTGATACGCTCTATAACGTAGCCCCAGGCACCGTTGGCGCTGTGGCCATTGATGCGTGCGGCAATGTGGCAGCAGCCACCTCGACAGGTGGCCTAACAGGTAAGTTATCTGGTCGCATTGGGGATTCGCCCATACTGGGCGCCGGCACCTACGCGGACAATGAGGTAGGTGCCGTCTCAGTAACCGGACACGGTGAGTCCATCATGCGCTACAATTTGAGTTCGCGCGTTTTGGCACTGGTGCAGCACAAGAATTATTCCATACAGCAAGCAGCGGAAGAGATGCTACAAAACATGACAAAGCATTTCAAGCAGACCGGCGGTCTGATTGGCATCGATCATCGCGGCCAGTTGGCCATCTATTTTACCACGAAACTCATGTCCTGGGCCTATCAGCGAGCCAACGAGCTGCACTGGGGCGTGGAAATTGGCGAGGATGAAGTAGAGATTGTGGACGAAAATTCATAGCAGAGCTTAAAGAAATAAATGTAAAAACAAGACATTAACTGATAATCGATAATCTATAATCTACATGTATAATGAAATAACATTTTACTAATTTTTAGCTGGTCGCAGCCAGAACAATGAGAATGGAAGCCGCTCAAATGGAACAGCAAAAATCACAGCTGCCGCAGATGGTGAACAAACGGTTGCCCGTTGGCTGTGCCTCGATGAAGAACTGCAGCGCCTGGGTGCAGTTCAGCTCGTGTTCGTTAACTTTCTGTTGAATCAATTGCTCCAATTGTAGCTTATCTGCTGGATGCTCAAAACGTGCACCACATTCGCAAGTATATTGCGATTTGAAGCAATGCAGCGACTTGATCAAGCACACGGGGCAAATCAGTTCATGATCTTTGGGATCGCTGTCCGGTTCAGTGTACAGAGCTTCCAAATGCTGTTCTTGTAGGGCATACCATTCATTGACATCAGAGAGCAGCTCTTCATAGACATGCTGTTCCAATTCCACATCCTGATCCAGTTCTTTCAGTTCTAACCGTAAAATGGCTTCAAGCTCTGACTAGAAATCAAGTTCAATTAACTAATTTATATTTCTATATACATACATATATATTTATTGTCAGTAAATTACCAATTGAATTTGCCGATTTCCATCAACCATATCTTTGCGTGCATTTATTATTCGTTCGCGACATTTCTGTTGATTAAACAAGTTTAAATATTGTTTCAAATAAAATCACTCAAATATGTTATAAATATAATACCTCTCTTAGCAAGTCACGCAACTTTGGCATGCCTAAGCGCTGCTTTCTGGCCACATTCTGTGCATGCCGTTTTTGCTCGACACTTGTATTGTGAATGGGACTGTTGGGACACTGCATTTTGGTAAATATAATTAATAATTAAACTTAAATATTAATAAATCGTGAAATGCGCGGGCGAACGCCACCTATCACAGCTGACTGCTATAATCGATAATTTATCGAAATACAACCATATCATGTTTACAGTGCTCAACAATACTGTTACACAGGGTTGATGTGAGCATATTTTGACAGTCGCAACATGGCGTACATCGGGCTTCCGCTCTTTCTTTCCCTTTCTTTTACCAACGTGCATAGTGTCGAGTAAAAGGTTAGTGCTATTTTTTCAAATTTCTCAACGAGAACCGCTCTAAAAATGTTGCAAATTTGTGCCCTAAACAGATGCCAGCCACGGCCGCTAAGAAACCAGCAGCGAAAAAGCTGCCTGCTGTGCCTGAGTCCAAGCTCAAGTTCAGCAAGAAACAAATCAGCAAGCGGGTTGCCGAGACGAAACGTCGTCTGAAGCGTGTTGCTGTCATTGCCCTGCGCAAGAAGGAGAATCTGGAGCGCGCCGAGAAGTACCAGAATGAGTACATCAAGGCTGATCAGCGTGAGATCAAGCTCCGTCGCTTGGCCAAGAGCCGTAACCAGTTCTACGTGCCCGCCGAAGCCAAATTGGCATTCGTTATTCGTATTCGTGGGTGAGTGAATTCGTCATAATTATTGCAAGTGTTGTTATTTTTGTTGCTAATGCTAAATCTACTTGCACTTGCAGTATCAACAAGGTTGCGCCAAAGGTACGCAAAGTGCTGCAATTGTTCCGTTTGCGCCAGATCAACAATGGTGTGTTCATCAAGCTGAATAAGGCTACGATCAATATGCTGCGCATTGCCGAGCCCTACATCACCTGGGGTTATCCCAACCTGAAGTCGGTGCGTGAGCTGATCTACAAGCGCGGTTTTGTGAAGCACAACCGTCAGCGTGTGCCAATCACTGATAACTTTGTTATCGAGCGCAAGCTCCGCAAGGCGCATAGCATTCAGTGCGTTGAGGATTTGGTCCATGAGATCTTCACCGTTGGACCCAAATTCAAGTACGCCTCCAACTTCCTGTGGCCCTTCAAGCTAAACACGCCCACCGGCGGCTGGCGCAAGAAGGCTAATCACTACGTCAACGGTGGTGACTTTGGCAACCGCGAGGACAAGATCAACAGATTGCTGCGCAAGATGGTCTAAAACAGCTGATGTTCGCAGTGAAATAGTTTAAAAATACACATTAAACGGTCTGGCAAACAGCGAAAGAAATAAAATTAACTCTTTTTATGAAAGTACCAAAATGCCGTTCACAAAATCGAAAGTGTTTTCACTTTGTTTTGGTTAGTATGCTCCCAATTATGTTTTCATACTGCAGATATTGATATTAGAAACTGCATTGTCATGAGATTTTAAGTATGCGTTTCACCTGAACGTTAATTGAATATCTTTTATTTTATAATACTACTTTGTTACCTTAGAATATAGTATAAAAATCAAAAATTGCATTAGATCGTTTCTCAAATTGATAAGATCCATTTATTTCAAGTGCAGTGAATTAGAGATGGACTTATGAAAGATATTATACTTCAATCGTAATCGTGATAATGTAAAGTGCTCTGTTAAGTTAACAGCGTGACGTCAGTTCATCAGAAATTCGTTCGCATGCGTTGATATTTATATGAAGATCAAGCAATTTGTACACTCCTTTAATTTTGAGCCACCAGACAAAATAAATGCGTGTTGTGCGGTTCATAACAAGTAATATATTAATAAATAGATAGATCACACAATATAAACGCACTAAGACTTGGATATTCTCTTACTAGCGAATAAATTTTAATATTTGAGCATGAAGAGAGCGAGTGAGAGAGTAAGGAAAGAATAACAGATATGTAAGTGTTACATATGAGTATGGAGCCACTTCTTTTATAATGCATTTTCACTGTCCGAGTCTAAACAGACAGATCAGAGAAAATGTAAAGCTGTGTAATAATCCTAGTCCGTTAAACAAAACTTCTAGTTGTCCAGGCTATAAAGGTTAAACTTTTGACAGTAGACTATTCGTAGCTCGTGTCGACGTTTCGAACTTAATTTTGAATTTGGTGTGAACAGCATCTTCAACTGCTTATTCGTGGGCGAAACTATTGATACTAATCGAAGTTCACCTGTGGGATCTATACGTTGGCTAATCAATCAACCATAGTGATTTACGAAAAATAATTTTGAATTTATTATCTAAAACTGTGCAAAGAAAAATATTTATTTTATATGCCGCCTTGGCGATTGATATATATCAAATACATACATGTGTAAATATATACATATATGTAGTCAATACCATGAGATAACAATCAATTACATATCTTATATTATCTTATTGTTATTGAATAAGTATAATACATTATACGGCCATGTCCATCTGAATTTTGCCGTACGGATTATAGCCAACAATTTCGAAATCCTCGTAACGAAAATCCTCAATGTTCGTTACTTGCCGCTTGATCACAAGTTTGGGAAAGGGACGTGGTTCGCGTTTCAACTGCTCCAGCAGGGGATCCACATGATTGCTATAGACGTGAGCATCGCCTAGCGTATGGACAAATTCGCCGGGCTTCAGGCCCGTTACATGTGCGATCATGTAGGTTAACAGCGCATAGGAGGCGATATTGAAGGGCACACCCAAACCCATGTCGGCGCTGCGTTGATATAGTTGGCAGGACAATTCGCCGCGTGACTGCGACACATAGAATTGAGCCAGGCAGTGGCACGGCGGCAGAGCCATTTGTGGTATATCCAAGGGATTCCAGGCAGACATTATAATGCGACGATCCGCCGGATTGTTGCGTATAGTATCGATCACCTGTTGCAGCTGATCAATACCCTGGCCGGTGTAGTCGTCGGAGCACTTTCCATATTTGGCACCAAAGTGACGCCATTGGAAGCCATAAACTGGACCCAGATCGCCCTCCTCGCGATCCTTGAAGCCACATTTGTCGAGAAACTCGCGATTGCTATTACCATCCCATATATGTACATTTTTCTCTTGCAGGATCTTCGCATCTGTCTTCCCGGAAATGAACCAGATCAACTCCTCGGCCACGCCTCGAAAGAAGACACGCTTGGTGGTCAGCAATGGGAATGCATCGCGTAGACTGAAACGCATTTGGGCACCAAAAATGGACCGTGTACCCACCATGGTACGATCCATACGCACGTCACCATTCTCAATAATCCCTTTTATCAAATCCAAATATTGCTCTTCATCTCTATTCCGAATCTTTGTATTAACACCATTCTCTTTATTACGTTTCTCGGGCGAACAGTCGAGATCCATCGACTGCACCAGACGCCTTTTAGGAGGAGAAAGCGACTGTTTCGTAGGTGAAAGCGATGGTTTCGAAGGACTAACCATTTTCGGAAATTAGAAACAAATTTTGTCAGATTACTTCTGTCGATATTGGCTATCTGAGGTTTTGGCGGTAAAGCTTATAGAAAAGCCCGCCAAAGATTTTTGAGAAATACAACCATGTGAAATGGCGATAGAACCAATTTGAAATTGTTGATGCGATTAACAAATCGCTCATATTTTTAAAATTAAAATTAATTTTTTTTTCTAAGCCAATTTATTGTGTTCGTTGATATTAAATAATATTAATTACCTTATCAACATTTTGCGTCCGACCAGCAATAAACAAATTTCGCGGACTTTCAGAAGAACAAATTGTTGAAAGTATTTGAACAAATTGACAAACATTTAGAATATCTAATGAAATTTATATTTATTTATAGCTTAATTGGGTTGGCAATAGTGGGATGTCACTATCGGACATACGTGCATAGAAAAAACCCTAAATCCGTTCCCTATTTCCAAAATATTATCGATATATCGAACGATATTTCAGTTAACATGCCGCATCCGAGATTTGAGCTTTTTTACTATAAAATGCTTGCATTTAATTACTCAAATTATATTTGCAGATAGTTTTGAAACGTGAAAAGTATTTTAATGGTTAAAAGTAATCATTATTTGAATCCTTTATTATTAATGACGATCATCGATAATATCGATAGATTTTCTTGGTCCTTTGAATTTTTGAATATTCGAAGTTCGAATATCAGAATCAAATATTGATTTTTGATTGATATTATATTTGATCATGAAATACGAATTGATCTAGCAGTGTTTTTACACAAAAAATATGTGTAACAGAAATGTTACCTATGTTACGCGCGCGCTTTTGTATTAAAATCTAAAATGCTTTCACTAATCAAATATATTATTTTACCGCGTCACGAAACCGGTCGATAATATATGAGCACAATTAAATAAATGTTGGAAATGCCATTTTAAATCAAGTATTAATATATTATCATTATATTTTTCTCTCTTTTTGCCTCGCAGCTGGCAGTGCTTGCAATTAATTTTATAACTGTGAAAGACACATTTGTATATATATTTTATCGCATAAGACAAAGCCAAAAAGTAAAAAAAAAAAGATAAATCGAACAATGTGAAAAGAAAACAGCAACCAGTTTTTACAGATGTTTGTGTTGTTGTCAAAACATATGCGATTTATATATCAATTTACATATGTAACATAGTCTATATGCTAACGGTATTATGCGCAATTGTCTGTTGAATTATAGATTGATTTTGCTCCTATTACTGATGTGTTGTGGTAACGTGTATATTCTGTACCAGACGCTGTCCCCAATACTCTTCCAGATTGAATGGCTTGAAATTTTTTAATTGATTATCAGATTCATTGCTGTAGATTTCACCGTGTTCGCTCACCTTAATAAACACGAAAAAAAATTGTTAGAAAGAACATTAACCCGCACACGATCAGGAAAAGTGACCTGCCACAAGTTGCCTCAAATTGTCTGGCCAAATTTTTATGTATATATATAGATCATCTATATACTTACTTTATTCCAAGCCTCCCGAATGTAACGTATTAATTCGTCGTGCTGTGATATGGGCACATTTTGCGGCTGCTGCTGATGTTGCTGTTGTTGTTGTTGTTGCGAGACAGTTGCATAGAGCACATTGCTGTTTGTTGTTGCATTATTAATGCTATTATTGGAGTATTGTGTGCTATGCGATGTGTTTGTTGCTGTCGATGCCGAAGATGGCGAAGCTGACGATGCAGCCGATGTTGAATTTGCATTGTTATGATGATGATGATTGTGAGGTCCGTTGCCGCTGCCCTGACGGCGAATGTAAGGATAGCGTCTACAATAAAGTTACATATTAGATGAGTCAAATTACATTTTTCAATATCGCAAATAAAATATCGCCAGGTTTTTCACGCGAAACACACACACACACACATATAAACGTCTTCAGGCACCAACACGAACACCCTCACTTAAACACTTCGTGTTTACTTTTTTCAATTTGTATGCGTCACTAGCTTAGCGTAGCACAAACATCTTATGTGTGTCACGCTAATATCTGGCTTACCCGTTGTTGCGTTCCATTTTGATATTGTGTTTATAGAAAATATTGCTTTAGTTGCTTGTTTTTGTTTATCACACAATTCCCAAATCTATTATTGGGAGAATTGTGAGCTATTTTTTTCTTTTCGTTGTTGCATCTGACAGATGTATCGATTGCGGGGCTTATCGATTTATCGAAATGCGTTGGCAGCGCCAAAAGCCGGTTGATTAACAGAAACTAAAAATTATTTAACAGCCGATGCTCGTTCGCAGGCGTTAACCATTTGAAATAAAATCAGTTGTACAAATTTCACAATTTCATTTTACGTTTATTTCTATAAAATGCATAACATATATATTTTGTTCAACTGTTAATAAATGAAAAAATAGATGCACATATGCGTATACATATACTTACAATATAAAAAGGAAATGTAGAGAGTAATCATATAAAATTTTTTTTACAAAAGAATTACTATATATATGTATATAGTTCTTACTGAGCATTGTTAAACACAACACAATGTTATTTAATCAATTATCATTTCGACAATATGACCATCTCATATGTATTTCGATAATAAAAACTACTTTTGTCTTTAACATAATAAAATGCACATTTGAGTTTCAATTTTGTTTTGTCATTAGATTTGGCAGCACCAAGGGTACGGTATGGGACTAAGGGAAGGTATATATATGTAGGTAAAGTACCGTTTGAATCGTCATATCATATAATATTTTATGCCATTGTGCTGCATAACATAATTATATGTACATTTCGAATAACAGTGAGATTTGTGCTAATAGTTTCAATTTCATTAAAAACAAACTATTTTGGCGACGTGCTGTTTACAAAGTGAAGTAAACAATTATTTTTTTTACACTTATAACATACACACACACATATTGTTACAGCAGTGCTGCAAAACGCTCGAAAAGCTTCTAGCGCACTCTCATTAGTGTTGCGGAAGAAGTAGTTTTAGTAGTAGAAATAGTAGTGCAGTATATAAAGGATAGGCAATGGCATTGGGAATCAAGGGGACCACATTCTTACATTGATAGTATAACAAGGATAACCAATACATATTGGAAGTTAAAGTGACCACATTCTTACATCGAGAGCGTACTGCTGATCGATGGCTTTCCAGTGCACTGCCAGGAAGTTAACATACGTACGGATTACAGATCATCGTCGCCAATGCCCTCGAATGCTTCATTACGCACGGACGCAGCCGTATCGTCATTGCGAAAGAAAACCGCCGCAAAAGTGCGAGCCGTCGTCAGCTTGTGCTGCTGCTTGGAACGTTGCGCTAGAAACTTAACCGGTGGCGTCATCGTTGTCGATGTGCCCGATGATGTTGTGGTGCAGGACGAGGAAACGGAACTTGGTGTCGATGTGGTCGATTCGGAGGCGCCACGTGAGGTGCTCGCCTCCTGCTCATCATCGCTGCCGCCGCCGTTGGCATTGCTGCCATTGCTGTCGGTGTGGAGCAACTCATCGACCATCGCCTGCAGCGAGACAGACATCAGCATCGCCTGCTGACTGGTGATCGTTATCCAACGCAGCGTTTGCTTCGACATCAGATACTCAAAGGACAACTGCAGCTGCGTCGGCTGATCTCTCGACTCGAACGTATTATGCATCGCACTAACGCGCCAACAGCGCATCCGCGTGACCCGGAACTTTGTTTCATAGATCTTGGCGCCGCGCGCTGTGCGTAGGCTCAGCTCCCCATTGCCGATGGTCACCAATGCTGCGGTCTCCAGCTCAGGATAGTCCACCTGCGCGGCGCCGAATTGCAGACAACCATAGGAAGGTAGCTGACGTACTAGCTCCAAATATTGCAAGGGTCGCGACTGCAGCTGTAGGCTGCACAGCTGCCGCCGCATCTCGGGCGTACAAATTATCCACTCACGAGCCACATCCGCCAGCGTCTGATTGTATAGTAGGTTGAGCGCGACGCTGTTACCAAGCAGCTTGGCATCCCATCGGGAATTCCAGTAGCATGTGCGCAAAAGCAATTGACAGGGCTGCGCGTGCATGCGCGAAATGAAAGGCGACTCGAAGTCCATCAGGCGGCGCAGTAGCAGCACAGCGGACGGATCATCTGGCGAGGGGGTGGAGGAGGAGGGGGAGGATCCATGATCCTCGGAAGCCTCCACATGTCGCATGAGATACAAACAAAAGAATTGCATAAGTTCGTCAGGCAGCTGCAGCAGGCGACAGACGGACTGCAGCAGAGCGCTTGCATTCTGCTGCACATGACAATTGACCAGCAACTGTACGCCACCTCCTCCTCCTGCCGGTCCTGCTGCCCAGCCGCTATACACCTCCACCTGGAGCTGCTGCTGCTCATCCTCCCGAGCCACCGAGCATTCAGCCAACGCCGTGTCCAATTGAGCACGATGCAGAAACTGCTGCAGGTAGCTGAGGCGAGCGATTCGCCCATCCTGGCCAATTATCTGTAAGTAGTGCTCCAGGGCGGCACGTCGCGTCTCCAGCTGACTGTTGCTCAGCGGCAGCAGCCGCTTGGGTGGGAATGGAGGCAAGGCGGCGTCCGTACAACGCCTACGCAGCTGTTCGTGCAACGCGTGCAGCTGCTTATAGCGCAGACAGCAATGATAGTTACCATTGATGTATATGTTGTAGACCGTGTATGTGGGCGAGCCACCGCTCCCATCCGCATACTGTTCCTGTGTGTCTGGTATTGAGAAATGCATTTTTGTTGTAGTTGTTGTGATGCTGTGGTCGTTGTCGTTGTTGTTGGACGCTGTTGTTGATGCGTTCACTATTTCATTGCATTTCACTTCTACGTCATTGACGTATCTAGCCTTTTGTTGGCCGATTAGTCACTAAGCTGTTTTATTTGTACATGTATTAATTTATTTAATTAAAGAAATTGCGATTGAGTTTTTTCACCTACACGCTGGTGGTGAGCAACTCACTTTGGCACTATCGATACTTTGCTCTTTATTCAACTATCGATATTTGTAAATATGAGATATGAATATTTTTTGAGATGACTATAAAAGCGCAAAAATTCAACAATGTCAACGTTTTCTACAATTTGTCCATTTGAAATAATAATCGGTCGTTATCATTAAAACAAATGTACTTATTCATAGGAAAATATGTATGGTGCATATTCATAACATTAAGCTTATTTACATCACCTTTTAATTTGGAAAATATAAAACTTAAATACCTTATAAGCATTCACTTCAAATTAGTCTTTAAACTTATTTTCGTTTATATAATAATATGCAAATGTAGAGTATATCGCACGTCATTATTACACATTAATTTGATCACACATCGCTATAAATGGTTAGTGATGGTATATAGCAAACGGTTAGTATTAAGTATCGATAACTTTCCTCTCAACATATTTCAAAAATTAAATATGAAGTCAAACTAAACCTTTGAATTGTTTCTTTCTTTAAAACTAGCGCCAGAAACCTGACTAACAATAAGTTTAATATTTACATTAACATTTAAGTATTGCAATCCATTTATACAATGGCTGTCGCTCAGCTGAGTCAGCAGCTGATCCGCAGCTATCAGCTGCGAGTGTTTTTAAAGTAGGGAAAACGTGGACGCCACGAGAATAAATCAACAAACACATCTTAAATGGAATTACCAAAACAGAGGCCACACCATGACATTAGTGCCCTCTTTGCTGACGCCCCGGATTTTCTGCGTGTCAGTGCTCCCATGGTGCGATACAGTAAACTGGAGTTTCGACGCTTGTTGCGACAGAATGGAGTCCAATTGGCGTTTACGCCCATGATGATATCGGATTCGATCAACAACAGCGAAAAAGCTAGACAGAATGAGTTCAGCACTGGTCTCGATGATCAGCCTCTCATCGCCCAATTCGCCGCCAAGGATGCACAGGAATTTGTAGTATCCGCACAGCTCATTTATCCCTATGTGGATGGCGTTGATTTAAATTGCGGTTGTCCACAGAGTTGGGCAATATCCAAAGGCTATGGCTGCGGCCTGTTGCGGCAGCCGGAACAGGTGCGCGACATTGTTCAATCTTTGCGGCGAACACTGCCCAAAGATTTTAGCGTCTCGGTGAAGATGCGTCTCATGAACAGCATTGATAACCAAACATCAGTGCAGAAAACGATTCAGCTGGCTCAGCAATTGGAGCACTGTGGCGTCACCTTCTTGACCCTGCATGGACGGACGCCTGCACAGAAGCATTCCAAAGATACCCTCAATGTGGAAGCCATGACTGAGGTCGTCAAATCGCTGCAAATTCCGCTGATCGTCAACGGCAATGTGGAAAGCTATCAGGATGCCAGCGAGCTGCATGATAAAACACAAGCTGAGGGTGTCATGGCCGCCCGTGGTTTACTAGCGAATCCGGCGCTGTTTAATAGCGACTATCGGCTAGCCAACACAACGCCAAAGGAATGTGTCCAGCAGTGGCTAGACATTGCCGAGTCTGCGGGCGATAATTTGCATTTCCAGTGCTTTCATCACCATTTAAGTTTTATGTGGAGCAACGCAATGAAACGTACCTTACGCGTTCAATTCAACAGTCTAGGCAGCAAGGAGCAAGTCCTACAATTCCTTGCCGAGCACCATGATGTCCGTCCTAGCTCTAGTAGTACCCCTTACCAATACACAAATTGTACTTATACCCACTTCACGCCACCCAAACATGCTCGCCACCTTGCAGCGGAGGCGGAACATAGCGGTTGGGATGCTTCCAGCGATGGCAAATATTTTACAGACTTTAAAAGTCAACAAGTGTCCAGCAGCGAAAAGGGAGAGGATCTTGATCTGGGTGGACTTTTCCTAGACGACGATTGATATGCTTCGAACAGTTAGTTTTAAGAGTTGAAGTGCTTTCAAATTGGTTAATGGAATGTAAATTAAAGAAAACATAAACGCAAAAAAGGTTCGCAAGGTACAAAACAGTTAAAATAATTTAAAAAACTTATTAACAGAGCTGTGTAACATTCTGTTACATTGACTTGGTTTAAGACGACGATTAAATGTAAATAAAACAAAACATATTTGTCATTTAATACAATTAAATTTGAATTTGGAAAATATTTTAACAAAAAGTTAAGCAGCTAAATCATTATTTAACTTATTTAACAGAGCTAACTAACAGTGTTCGTTACATTTCGGACACACACATATGTATATATCGATAGAAAATTCAAATGTATACAATATTAAACTGATTAAATGATTTTTACAAAGCTGTTATTTAAGTCTAACTGCTAAAGTTTGAAATCTTTTAACTTTTGTATATTAATGTTTTGTAAATACAATCGCCTTATTAATGGCCATTAATTTGTGGTTTATATTCTATTCGATAGTCGGTAGCTTAAAGATATCGGTACATCAAGCGTCACCCATCACTAAAAACAAAGCAGGAAACCAAAACAAAAGACCAACAAACATTATAAAATGCGTCGCCGGGAACTACAGACTATACAGCTAAAACTCTCCGAACTCAAGGAGTATGAGCTGGCCAAAATGGAACGTGCCAAGGCGCGCCAACAGGTGCCGTCGCCCCGCACGCCCACACCCACCTCCGACAGCGACATTATGTTGCTGCCCTCGAGCAGTGTGCCGACAATTTTGTTAGCCAACAACAGCAACAATGCCGACGATGATGCAGTGGGAACGGCCAAGGAGTCAAGGGATGCATAAGTGCTGCTTATAATATAGGTAAGTTGACAATTGTTGTTAATGATTACAGTTTCATTTTATGTTAAATTACATTAATACTCATTATTACCAATGCTGCTACTGTTGTTGTTGTTATTATTGTTGTTCTGAAAACGCACCGTCTCAAAGCCATCAACGAGTATTTCGCGATCCTCAGTCTGTTGGCGTTCACGCAACCATTGCTCACGCACTGGCACATAGCGGCGCAGCCCCGGCCACTTGCGCCAACAGCGACGCTTATAGAGCAACCAGGCCAAAGACAGCGCGCAGCCAAAGAGGAAACATAACAGAAATATGCTTACGCCACGCACGTGTGAGTGAGTCTCCAGCACCTCCTCCTCCGGAGCGTGCTCCTTTGTCCCAGTTCTCTGCACAGCTTCATTAGTAATGTACGGTGCTATTGTTGGCGGCATCTTGCTTTCCTCCTCATTGCACCACAAGATTTGCACATAATTCGTGATGACATCTCCAGCGAGGGAATGAACGCGCACGGCACACTCATTGTAGGTGCCGTTCAATGATGCCTTGTGTACGTAATTCGCCAGGGCATGCTGGCGTCGCGTTATGCAGCTCAGATGCGTTTCGGAAACCTGTTCGGACACATTGTTGCGAAAGTGCAGCACGTAGTTAACAATCAAACCATTCGGTTGATCGGGCTCTGCGAAGCGCACGATATAGTCCATTGTCTTGGGCAGACGGCATGCCGTTAGCTGCGGCAACTGATCTGCGCCGATTGTGAAATTTGTGCGCTCGTGCACCGTCGTGGAGCTGCTGCAGCCGAGCATATTGCAAGCTTGCAATTGCAACGAGTACAAACGATAGCGCTCCAACTGGCGCAGCTCATAGGCCGTCACATTGGCCTCCAGGCGGAGCTGTTTGCCGTCCTTTGCCTCCACGGGCGCACAGTTCTCGGTCTCATCCAGACTGCAGCGAAACATGCCAGCCATCTGCCTTTTGAAATCCTGATCGAGCGCTTGATTTGCCTGCCGCACACAACACTCATCGTAGTCATCCTGCTCCTGGCGCCAACGCACTGCTTCCATATCCTGCCTGGACGCCGGTTGTCGGCAAAAATTCCGTTCATCCATATAGGCGACATCGTCCATCAATTCGTGCACTGTCAACATATAATAATCCAGCTCCTCTCCACTTAGGCTCAGCGTTAGTGTATTATCCGTTTTCTTACTGACGGCCAGTACTGGAGGCTTCGGTATATCCATGTGCGTTTCCACGTAAATTAAATCGCTGCGCGCATCGTGCTGCACATCGCCGCCAAAGGTGCGCAACAGGCAAGCGTAGCGCGTATGCGCTCGAAGCTGGTCCAGCTGATAGCTGTAGTGGGTGCCATTGTCTTGCAGATCGTCCACAAAGAGCAACAGTCGCTGCCAATTGATGCGCGTGCAGACTGGCGCCTCCAGCTCACTTTGCTCGGCATACTTTGTGCCCAGCGGCACAGTTCTATAAATCAGCTCCACCTCCACGCTCATTTGCGATTTCAGCCAGCTAAATAGAAGTGTGCGGTGCGATGTGGCCTACAAAGAGAAAGGAAAACCAATATTTACTTAAAATAATTTAATTCCACAAATTAATATGAAAATACTTTAGGCAATACACAAAAAATTAGCTATAAAGGCAAGTTTCATATTCCGAGATCTAAGAAATTTCGTAGGGAACCATGAAAACTGCATAAAATGTCTTTGGGAAGCTCAACAAATCCAAGGTGACATTGACGACAGAAGATTGAAAGAGGAAGCATTTAAATATTCAAAAGTCTATTTAACCATGCAAATTGCACAGAAAGGCGAATGGGACATTCCACAAAATCTAAGCTGATTTTGGTCATGAAAGTTATAAAAATTAATATGAAAATCGCCTAGAGAGATGATATATGCTTATCATAAAGAGAAAGGGACGAATAGCAAATATTACAAGATATTTCTCTATGAAGCCACAAAAATTACAGAAAGGCCTTGTGAATCTCAGGACTAAACTCACTAAAAACTATAAAGAATTATTGAACCATAATCAAGAGCCTAAGGGGATTACTCCCCAATATGAAGCATTATAAAAAATAATAATGAAAGGCATATCCACCGAGACTTTCGTAGACGAACTCACCTGCACGATTAATTGCAGCTTGGCCGGGCCACAAAGCACTTCCTGATCACTGGTCTGCAGCTTGTCCATCACCTTGTCGTGTATAACGCGATCTTGGAACTCTTTGATATGCTTGTTGCACAGCTTATTATTGCGATCCATGAACATGCCGCCGGTAACAAACTCCAGTTGCTTAGTTGGCTCCCACAGCTCGCTGAGATGATTGTTGTCGTACAGCACGAAGGCGTAATGGCGACTCTCAAGAGGATCGCCGTATATGCGGCGCAGATTGCTCAAAAATTTCAGGCTGCTTAGCTGAGAGGCGCTATAAAGAAATCTTTCATTAGATTGTTGAATTTTTGGTTTGCAATACGAACCGATAAATCTTCAAATGGCCACGTATCTCACGTATGCTGCTGAGACTATGCTCCAGCTGCTGCTCGTTGACTTTGTTGCGTATGGTGATAATGAGGCTGCTGTTGACTATTTGACAGCCCCGCAAATCCTCAGCATCGGCAAGATTATAGATGACAATCACGCCGTCCATATGCTCTGGCGAGCAGACACTGATGCATGCCTCTTGCGGTGCACAGCGTACGCATTCCGATGCATTATTTGCCTTGTAGCCGCTGGGACAGAACGCTACACACTTATTGCCAAATGTGTAATGGCCACGCAAATGGATGCATTCGTCCCGTGTATAACAGCGTTGATAATGCTCCAGCACATACCTGCAAACGGACTAAGACTAAGTGGCAATCAACCAGACGCCAAGCCGGATGTGGCTCAGCTGCTCACTCACTTGTTCGCCGGGCAACGCTTTACGCAAACACCCGCATCCGTTAGTCCACGGCAGACGACACAGCCGGCGGCTGTTGCATTGTGACAGCCACCCAGACACTCCTCGTGGCAGCTCTGCAAATTTCTGTAATATGGAAATGGGTTTGAAAGAGATCAAAGTAGAATTTCTGAAATATATCAGATAAGATTAATGCATCAAATTTAAGTTATTTTCAATTTACTCTTGTAATGATTTAAATTAATCATAGGTTCAGGGTAGGAAAAGAATATTAGCAAACAAATTTAAGATTTTTTAAAGTATGTTCCCACTAAAAACTGATATTTTTGGTTAACAAAAGCTGGCAATACTGGTCTAACCTATTGCTATATGCACAATTGCATTATTTATAGCAAAAACACTACTTTAATATAAAAACGGGCATTCTTAGTATATATTATAAAATAATTAAATTCTTACCGATCATAGTGCACCACATTATCATTTTCGAAGCGCTGACAGGTAAAATTGGACCAACAATAATTGGAGGCGCAACCTTTGCAATTAGCCCGATGCGTACAGTTGTTGGGTCCAATGACAATATGATTCTCCCCCGCACTCAGTGTGAGTCGGTCCCAATTGATCTACAAAATAAACGTTTACTTGACACATCTACATAGATATTCCATTATGCATACCCTATTCAGCTGACAGAGCTTGTGGCAGTTGCCGATGTAGACGTGTCCGTGTTGTATGGCAACTAGAGATTTGAATTCCAACTGAAAGAGAGAGAGAGACAGAGAGAAATTTTACTTTGTTCCATTAGATGCTTAAGCTCTTTCAGAGCTTAGCAATAAATGTAAATGTTGCTTGTAGAGTTAATTTATTTATTCTTATATTTATATTTATCATGTAACTTCACAATTACATCATTGATACTTTCCACTTACCAGCTCTAAATCGGGCATGCTCGTGATGCCCAATGCATAATTAAGGAATAGTTTACGGCCGCGTATTACAGTGAGATTGGGAAACATATCACGGATGTTGGTCAAGTCTTTCACTTCGGTGAATATCATAAAGTCCGTAATTTCACGCAATTTGGGAAACGAATACGCCGTGAAGTTACAATTTTGACTGGGCAATAGAGTGATCATTACATAGCCAATAACCACTGTACAATTATCCAATAGTTTCATTTTGCTGCATTCGTTGCGTATGTCTATGCTGGTGCATTCTCTGAACTCGGCCGATGAATTTGGTTGTGTGGCTGCCAAGGCCACGGTCAGGGTGAAGATGTTCGCAAGAGCTAGCAACATGTTTCCAAGTTTTAGCAGCATGTTGCCAAGGGTATGTTTGCTGTTCGTGAGTGCTTATAATTGTTGTTGGAAATGGGAATTTTTTCTGTTGCTATTGTTGTTGGTGCTGCTCTTGTGCTGTTTGTTGCTGCTGTTTACATCGGCGTCTTTTCAGCATTGCTCAGCTTACTGCTCTTTCATCAGATTTGTTTATATGGTGTAGTTTACAATTATTTCGCTCTTGCCGTTCGTATTGCCTCTTTAGCGCTGCTCGCCTAATTAGCGCTTTGCCTTTTGCCGATCGAACCAGAATTCCCGATTAGCCGCAATTTATGAGTTTCCACACTATCGTCAACGAAAATCACACCAAAGAAGCTTCAGCTAATTTTTGGTCACCAACTTTTGTTTTTCGCTTAGCTGTCTAAAAATTCACACAAGTAAAATAAGACGCGCACAGGCACTCAAACACAAACACAGTTGAAATAATAATTATTGCAGCTTCTGCTAAAAATCACAGCGTCCCTTTTTTTCGCTCTTTTAGAGTGCACAAGCGCGAGCATCGAATTTATTTGATTTCAATATTGCGGTACTTTGGGCTGCAGAGTCTTTCCATTGACAGCGTTGCCACTTAACTTTAAGTTCAAGAAGGAGCTGGTTAATCTAGGAAATGAATAAACCGAAAATAAATATGCTAACAGAAAAAAATCGCAATTAAATATTTATAGTTCCCGGTAATATAATAACTTATTTATAAATTTTGTTTGTAATTATCATTGTAATAATTACAAATTATTTAGTTTTTAATAAATATTTCTTGTATTCAACATTATTTATATTTTTAAATTCTTATTTGGTTCACTAAACATTCTAATTATATATTTTAAATTTTTATTGTTTTTAATTTTTCGTCGATTCCTGTCATTAAATAAGGTCTCAAGTTAAATTTATTGTGCTGCTTTTTAACGAATAGAATAAATTGGCAAAAATTTATCAATCGATATAGTTTAAATTAAAACGAACAAAAAAATACAATTATGTGATCAAATATTTTAATTGTATAATTAAATTTTCAATTAAACTATTTGTATACCCTGAGCCCATTGAAAATGGGAATTCAGCCTATAATGGTGCTGTGAAAACGTATATAACAGGCAGAAGGCGACGTCGCAGACCCCACAAAATATATATATTCTTGATCAGTATATATTATAAATTCATACGGATCTTAGTGCACCACATTATCATTTTAGAATTTTATTTTTTTTTTTAAGACAATATGATTCTCCCCCGTGGTTATACGATACTACACTGTTTGAGCTAGAGAGCTATTATGGATATGGATACGCAGATATTTTCATTTTCAGATTTTGGATTTGGAAAAAAAAACTCATTCCAAATACTAGAGACTTGTAATTTGGCAAATAAACACATTTGGATGCTATTAATATATTCCGAAAGTTTCATAAAGATCGTCCATCTAGAAATGGAGTTATAAGCGTACAAGGTTCAGCCCAACCCACTCCCAAGCCACGGCAGCAACTGCGCGGTTAGCAACGTTCAGGGTATCTCGTAGTCGAGCCGTCTCGACTAGAGCCTTCCTAATTGTTTTTTTTTTTTTACTTTTTCACAATTAAACATATTTTTTATGTATTGCTATATTTAAAAGAATTTGTTAACTTATTTTGTTGAATTTTATATCTTTGCAGTTGACCATCATCAAAGAATTTAGACACTATATTTATACACCACTTTGATATACCTCGGAATATATATAGACAAGATATAGTTTTATATATTTAAAATGACAAATCAAATTGAATTTTGTAAGCACTATTCCTAATTAATATCCTATATAATTAAGTTGAAATAGTTAAATTGTATTATTTAAATTTTACATTCAATATGCCAATGATTTATTTTACATTACAATAAAAAAATGTCAGTAATATCTATAATATCGAATTGCTTTCGAAAGTTGAATTTTCGATCAGTTTCAGTTTCAGTTTCTGAGACGCGCTCGCGACGATCTGGCTGCGGCGCTGTGCAATTGCCGACTGGATGAAGACGAATGGAAGCCAGAGAGTCTGGGCCGGGAACTTAACGATCTGTGCGAGCCATCAAATTGATTTTTTATTTAGTGTATGCCCGCTTACACTGCGCATCGCGGCTGATAGAACGTGCCCAGCGACAGCGACAGCGACAGCGCTAGCGCCGGCCTGACTACATGTCGTCTGTGTCGTACGGCATTTCGAGGGCAGACCGTAAATTAATTTGAAGCATTTGATTTGCCGTCGATGTCGAGCGCGTTCTCAGTTAATTTGTCAATGGTGCAGCTGCCTATTGCATAATGCCGGTCACTTGAATGGAATGCACTTACACGACATATGTACATGTGTATGTACATGCTACTCACACAGTGTAATTTCTTTCAGTGCATTGCACTGGGGCTGCCCTTTCCATTTTTATGCAGTTCCTGTTCTTGGCCATCCTCCTCCTGCTCCTGTCAAACAGCCAGCTGATTCGTATGGCTCATAAAAACAGCTGACTCCAATTAGCCACATGGCAGATCGACTTTACGGGACCCTACCACACACACACACACTCACACACACACACTCATATGCACACGCACAAATCCAAGACTGACAACTACCCATGCATCAAAGCAGCTGAGGCCAAAAAGCTATTAACGTTAACGAGAGAAGCATAAATATGAGAGAAAAAAGAGCTTAAACGAAGCAATTTTCCAGCTCGGCCAACAGCATATTGAAAGCATTTTAAGGAACTCTAAATATTTTGTTATTTTTCGGAAAAGTTTGAGACATATTTGTACAATTTAAATATTTGGATTTGAATCGAACCGTTGTGACTCTAAAACATAAATTGTTTTATCTGCGTTAACAACTTTAATTTAATCGAAGATTCTCCTAAGCAAAATTTATATTAATGAAATAAAAATTGTTTCAATATTTATACATAACTCTTTAATAGAGAAAAGAAATGGATAGATAGAGGGAGAGAGAGAGACTGAGAGATAGTACGAAATACAGAGACAGAGAAGAGAGAGAGAAAAAACAGTAAGAGAGAATGAAGGAGAGAAAGAGAGAGAGAGAGAGATTGTGAGAGAGAAATAAAGAAATACAGAGAGTGAAAGAAAGAAATACAGGCAAAGAGAGAGATAGAGAGAAAGACAATATATAACATATAACTTGAAGTTCAAATATGTTGAAAGGTTATCAAATCCAAATCCATATCCAGCATTCATACGAGATTAAAATGAATGTATCCGAAACTTTGCAACAACAAATTTTAATAGTTTATAAGAGTTGAACATAGATTAGAAAACCAGACTCTCGAACACTTTAATCAATCAATCAGCAATAAATGTTTTTCTTATTTTCTTTGTCATGACAGCTCGAACTTGAATTATATATAAATTGCTTTTCTGTTTTACTTACATATTATATTATATATTTTAATAAACAGAAAGAATACGAAAAACAACATCTCTATCGTAGCAATGAGAAATGCTTGAGTTCAATTGAATATGAAAATTTTTAGACTTAAGACATAGCAAATATTTATTCTGCTTTCTATTCAAAAACACAGTAAATTTGCTCTTCAAAGTCTTCCGATAATAAATAATAAAAAAAAAAAAATAAGTGAAATATTGTTGTTTTCTTTGCAACGCATTATTTGTATGGAAAGATCATTTCTTGTGTGTGGAAGGCCTCGCTACGGGTGTCAAAGTTCAATTAATTCAATTAAATTAGTAGTGTGCGTGCCTACGACTGTGTGTGTGTGTTGTGTGTGTGTGTGTGTGTGTGTGTGTGTGTGTGTGTGTGTGTGTGTGTGTGTGTGTGTGTGTGTGTGTGTGTGTGTGTGTGTGTGTGTGTGTGTGTGTGTGTGTGTGTGTGTGTGTGTGTGTGTGTGTGTGTGTGTGTGTGTATGTGTGTGTGTGTATGTGTGTGTGTGTGTGTGTGTGTGTGTGTATCTCATATATAAAGTCCAACGCATTTGAATCCAATAATTTACATAAAATGAATACGCTCTCGTCAGAGAAAAATAATATTGGACGTTTTATCAATGGTACAAGGTATATATAATATAAAGATATATATGTATATATTTATTTATAAATATATTCATGTATATTTAAATGTTAAGCTTAGCTTAGGGAAATAGACATGTAGCTGTGTTCACTCTGGCGGTGTGTTGTCATGTATCCATTCCTGGAAGTAAACCAAGCTCGTGTAAACGCTGGGTATGCGCAGACCGCCGCAATTGTCCGAGCCAAATGACATAATGCCAATCTGCCAAGAGAGAGAGAGAGAGAGAATAAGAGAGTGAGTGACAAAGATGTCAGTTAGTTAGTCAGTCAATCAAGTGGCATAGATTCACCTGTGAGAAGATATTATTCTCCTGAATGAAGAGTGGCGCACCGCCAAAGCCTTGGCAAACGTCTTTGCCCTCGCCGCCGGCGCACATCCATTGGCCCTCAATGGAGTTGGGTGATTCGAGGGCGCCCGTCGAGCCATAGTTGCGCAGACAGAGATCCCAGCTGGTGAGCGGCACGTCCAAATGCGACATCTCCGGCTGACGTATGCTCGACGTGGACATCTTGCCCCAGCCGGCGATGGTCGCCCGTTTGCCCACGACCAGATTGGCGCGTGTCTTTTGCAAACAGATCGGCTGTGTGGCCACTGCATTGGAGAAGTAAGAATGGAAGAATTACAATTCGATATGCATCTACTGTTGGGTCTTTGTGGGCTGCAGACAATGTCACGCCCCCCTTGATCGTGAGCCAAGGATAAGGGAGGCAGGACAGCTTGTGGTTATTGCAACATTGTTGCTCTTTCACATTGCTGGAGCCCATTGATTGGCCTTGCGCTCACGTACGGCCATAAAACGTTATAAAGCCATAAAAACCACCAGCCAACAAGCCTGACCCGGCAATTAAGGTAACGCCCCCGTCGCAGCTCGCATCTCGCATCGGCAGCATGGCTAATGTGTTGTTTACGGGTTTGCTTTCCACTCCGGCCAGCCCATTGACGAGATGCTGGCGGTAATGGCCCTTATTTGTTCAGATCGCAATGATATTGACGCTTTAACATTCAATTTCAATTTATGCCTTCCTCAAAAGTGAAACTCCTTCTGAATTCGTGAGAAGACAGAAAGAAAAGGTCCACTCAAATAATAAGATGTAATAATATCAGATTTAAATTATATATCAAATAATTGCAGGGCGAACTTAGTATAGTAGTAGTAGCGTAAAGCAGAGCAAGTCTTGCATGATTGAATAATTTATCAAATATAAATTATAATACTCATTAGTTATTATTCATTATTATTACATATTTTCTTAACAAAATTGGCCGTTCTTTGGACTAGCTGCTCTTTGCTTTACATTTAAATTCAGAAATAATTAAATAATATTTTTTTGTTATTATCTAAGATTCTTTCAAGTTTTTTATGTCATATATTTCTCTTTCATATACATACATACATACACACCTACATACTGCAGGTGCATAACTATGGATCCCATTTACAAATAAACCAATTGGACTGCCCATTGGGGCGTTGAAAATCGAAAAATATAGAGTTTTAAATAAATGAAGCAGTTTTTAGAGCGTAAAAAAACATACATTTAAATATTTATAATCAATTTTGGGTTTAACAATTTCAAATGCTTTTTCTAATATTCTAAATTCTGGGTTTAAACAAAAACACAAAAAATCCTAGCAACTAGCAAAAATTATATCTCAGTTGAAAAGCAATAAATATATATATATATATATATATATATATTCCTATGCATTTTAATAAAATATGTTTCTATATTTAAAAAGTTTTTTAAAATGAATTATTAATATTTATATTAAATTTTAAGCTAAATTTATAGTATATAAAAGCAAATGTTATTTTAATTACATGTAAAACATATAAATATAAAACATATGCATGATAACGTTTACTTAGATGTATACAAAATAATATTAGATAATATGAATATATTATTTTTAAATTTTGCTGAAATTCTGTTCTAGAGTAAGTAAATGTTATCATGCATATGTTTTTAAGTTCTTTATAAAAGAGCTAAACAAAAAAGTTCTCCCCTTCCATAAATAGCGAGTGTAAAGTATAATATTTGAAAATTGTTTCAAATTTCAAAGTCCAGAACTATTGAACTATATCTAAGATCGAAAGCTGGCTCATTATTTGCTACACTAAGCACTGAGCGAGGCTTGTAGCAGGCCAATTAAGCCCCCAGTAATCCCCTCCTCCCATACGAACTCTCGCTCTAACCTCAAATTAGCAAACATGCAATATGAGAGAGAGAAAGAGAGAGAGAGAGATAGAGACGATGCGACGCATGTGTAGTTGACATTATTGAACTTGACGAGTCGAAAATAACAAAAAATAGAAGACATATCACAGAGCAAAACGATTTTTAATTAACGTTGACACTGCAAAGCGTAACCAGAAACCCCCAAGCATGCTCTGATGCCCTCCTCCTTTCCCTTTCCCATCCTTTCGTTTGCATTGACCCCCTGACACGTCCGCCGTCCCCAAATGCTTACCCGAGTAATTGAGCGGTGTTTTGAGCACCAGCAGCGCAATGTCATGATGATATTGGCCTTGCTTATAGTCGGGATGCACAATCACATGGCTAATGGCATGATTCACTGAGCGCGGTGCACAGAAGCCAGTGCTGGCGCAGTCCGGATCACTGGAGGTGTCATATTCGCCAACGCGCACCGATGAGCTGGCGATGATAATGGGGGAAAGTGAACGAGATTTATAGAGAGATATAATGAGATATAGATGGAACATATAGATGGGCATGGCTTACAGTCTATGTCCATCGGCTTTGGCCAGGGCACAATGGGCGGCCGTTAGGATGACGCGTCGAGCAATAATCGAGCCAGCGCAGGGATAGGCAAAGGCGCCCGTATTGACATCTGTAATTGAATGAGTTCCTTAACCAATTCCCTCACCTAGAATTCAGTTCCTTTCACTTACGCTTGAAACCCACACGTGCCACAAACGGATACGAGCCGAGTCCCCGGTAGAAATGTCCCTGCACCAGCGATTTGCCGCACACCTGATTCTTCTCCAGCGGACTGCTTGGGCAGCACACATAGGGCATCTCCTCGCCGCCGCCACAATACAGCGACTTGTCGCCATAATAGCAATTCTTGGCCACCTCATAGATCATGGCTGTGCAGTCGTGAAGGGGCGTGCACTCGGTGCCAAAGGCGCACTCCTTGTTGCCAGCTGATTGGCCCAGGTAGGAGCGCGCAGACACCGAGTGGCTGGCGCTGCTGTTGCCATTGCTACTCAGATCTCTTTTGGCAAAGGTAGGCGGTATAACTAGTTTCTCTAGCAAATAGTGAATGCCATTTAATATTGCATTAAATATTATTATAGGAATCGGTTTACTAATGAATTATATGAAATAATTATATAAATAATCAAATTTATTACCTTAGTTTTTAACTTAAGATAAAGCATGTGATGTACAAAATATACAAATTGTTAAATAATCAAAAAACTTATTTTAATAATTTGTTTTTAAATTTAGTAAATTATACAGTAAATAAAAATAATAATGCCTAGCAGTTGTATAAATTTCAAAGTTGATAAGAATGACGTTAAGAGATGTCTGGAATAATAGACTTTCGTACTTTACATAGTATAAAAACTTAAAAAAAAAAAAAATAGAGTGAATATATTTTTAAATTTTTTAACTTAGATGAAAATATTGTTATGATTATAAATACTTAAAACTCTACAACGCTTGCAAACTATTTGAATTTCTTTGTATGTTTAAAGATACAACAAAAAATATTTGATTTAATATATTAATTTCATATTTAAAATGCCTAATATTATTTACTTAAAATTAATTTTGTTGTATTTTAAACTTTTCTCTATTCACATTTATCTACTAGAGTTTTTATTTCTTTATGTAAGAAAGTGACAATATTAATATTAAATTAATTTCTTAATAGAATTTTAAACCAAAATACTTGTGATAGAATTGGCAATATAATATAATATTTTGGGAAAACAATTTTAATACAAATTCAATAAATCTAATTTAAGAATTTTTTTGTTTTTTATTTTTTAATGTAAACAAATTTTGAAAAAAAAAAAAAAAAAAAAATGAGAAAAGAATAAAATAACATTAGAAGATTTTTAGTTTTACAATTTTAAATAAATATAAAATATTCATGAATTTAAATTTTTTTTTCAAAGTGCTTTGACGTGATTTAACATTTTTAAAAAAATATATATTTATATATCTATATCTATTATCATGTACAAAATAATACGTTTGACGTAATTTAGCATTTAAAAAAAATGTTTCCTCTGGCAAGAAAAAAGAAAACAATAATTCAGAAAAATTTCTCAGCTAAAAAAGAATATTATTAATAATTGATATATTCTAACTCTAATTTATTTCATCGTATATATATATTCTTTTCTTTTCAATTTAAGTTTAATTCATAAAATATTTACTACCTACCAAATTCACCGGCTTCGGTTCGAATGCTTGCAAAAATATTGCAAAATATGAGTAATGCATAAAAAGAATGCATAATTCTTAGCACGTCGCCAAACACTTGTGTGTAATTCAATCCAAATTGTTATTGGGGCAGTAAAACACTTGGCATCACACACTTCACTTATTCAATGGAGTTCTATTAACTGACGAACCGAACGCGTTAACAAAACACTTTCGACTAAACGATTAGACGCTGAATCCGGTACTAAAATGAAAACGAAAACTGAAAAAAAATGAATGAAAAATGAAAACTGAAATCTAAAATTTAATGGCCAAGTAGCTACTGCTGCTGCTGCTGCTGTTGCTGCTACTGGCTAACTGATTTTTATGACAGTTTGGTCTCAATTCCAGGTTGTGTCGTGTTTATCTTTTTATTCTGACTCCGATACGATCCGAGCACGCTCTTTGTATTTAATATATGATATATGTGGATCATAGCCGCGCGCATAGCTAGCCGGCCATTAGTTAGTTGAATGCAGTTTTATTTACCAAATGATGAGCACATATTATAGAACTGTGGTTAAGCCCATAAAGGTATATATATATATATATATATACATAACTGTTGTGGAGCGCAGAGACGTACATATGTATGTAGTACTTTTATTATACGAGGCAAATGATGCGACTGTTGGCTGCACTTTTTCACTTCGTAATTGTAAATAATTTGTTAAATAGAAATATATGGCATACAAAAGTTTTTAAATTAATTTATGAGCAAATACATATACTATTGTAAATATGAAATCAAATTAAATGATTATAGTAAGTGAAATACAAAAAAATGTTAATAAATAATTCAAACCCATTATTATTAAATAAAATTATTTCAACTAAAAAGTTTGTAAGTTTTTTGACGTGCAAAAAATAACTAAAATATTTAATTACAAAAACAAAACAAAAAATTAAAAATAAAGGTTTTTAATCAGATATAATTTAATTAAAATAAAAAAAGGCTTCCAAATAAAAAAAAATATATATATATTTAACATTTTTAATTAAATATAATTTATTAAAAATAAAATAAACAAGATAAGATTAAATAAAGGTTTAAAAAATAAACATTTCAATTTAACATGAAAAAAGTCTCGAATTTTTTTTGATAAAGAGAAAAATTAAAATTTATTTTATAAGAAATAAATTAAAATATGAAAAAATAAACTAAAATTAAATATACATTAACATTGTAAAAAAAGCCTATAATAAATAATAAAAGTATTTTATATTTGTAAGTTTAAATGATTTATATTAAACTTTAACAAGTTTATATCTTTTTTTTAATGTGGAATTTTGTTTAAAGATTTCTCTATAAATTTCATAAGTGGTCTCTAATTTTAGTTAACGAATTATAATTAAATAAATTCTTACTAAATGTAGCGCACATTTTCCATTCCACTCAGCCGAAGCTTTCTTGTGTTTTATTATTTAAGTTAATTTTACTTGCTTTTTATTTAGTTACATTTTTTATACCCTGAACCCATTGAAAATGGGAATTCAGGGTATAATGGTTTTGTGAAAATGTATGTAACAGGCAGAAGGAGACGTCGCAGACCCCATAAAGTATATATATTCTTGATCAGCATCGAAAAATAAGTTGATCTAGCCCTGTCCGTCTGTCCGTCCGTCTGTCCGTCTGTCCGTCTGTCCGTCTGTCCGTCTGTCCGTCTGTCCGTCCGTCCGTCTGTCCGTCCGTCCGTCCGTATGAACGTCGAGATTTCGGAAACTACAAAAGCTAGAGAGCTGAAATTTCACATGAACACTCGTATGTTACCTACGCAATACGAGTTTATTTTGTTTTTTCGATAACTCATCCCATTTCCAAATTATCGATAAAAAATCGAAAATTCGTTTACATTTTTTAGGTTTTCTGTGTATAACTACTACACCGTTTCACCTAGAGACTTTAACTTTATATATTTAGATAGATATTATGGATACACAGACTTTGTAGTTTTCAGATTTTGGATGCCACGCCCCTTCGCCCACAATTTGGAAAAAACGCATTTCAAATACTAGAGACTTGCAATTTGGCACAAAGAAAGATTTATATATCCTTAATCTACTCTGAAAATTTTACGAAGATCGTCCATCTAGAAATGGAGTTATAAGCGTCCAAAGTTCAGCCCAACCCACCCCCAAGCCACGGCAGCAACTGCGCAGTTAGCAGAGCGCGCGGCTCCAAGTGCGTAAAGAAGAAGAGTATCAGTTTTTTTGCAGGGTTCAGGGTATCTCGTAGTCGAGCCGTCTCGACTAGAGCCTTCTTACTTGTTTTGTTATAGTAATATAAAATATTATGAATGAGATCATTTTGATTTGATAAGCGGCCGACTGACCAGAGAGACGGTTCCACTTTTTTAAGCATGAAAACAAGCGCGACAAACGCACATTAAAATGTTTTATTGCACAAACAACTATATACCTGGAATGTCTACGTATATATAGATGTATGGATGTATAGGTAAGTATATGAACTAGTAAGTACATATAAGCGCTTGTACTAGGCTAATTTGTTTTCTTTTTTTTAGTTGTATTTAATGGTGAATTTTACTTTCATTGCGATTAACATCATTTATCGCGCTTTGACAAATACAAGCAACAAGTAAAAGTGATTTTGAATGGGGGTGCACGACTAGAGAATACCCTGCTCAATCATTGGCCAAACTCACTTTTCAATGTGACATACTTTCTTTATATGTTAATGTAGCTTACACATAAAGAATACCCCGAATCAAATTCGTTTCAGAGAAGAAAGATAAATGAATGAGTTCTGGTTATTATTATTTGACTATAGACATAATATAGTTTCTATACTACTTAGCCTACACAGTGCACATCACTCAGTTTGCTTCATCGCCGCTGTCTAGCAATTGTTCGTCCTCTTTGAATTCCTTGTCCTGGGCCGGTCCGCTGCCACCACCGCCCAACTGGGCCAGAGCACTGCGCACCGCCTCCTCGTAGTAGTCGCAGCGGGCGGAGAGATTGGAGCTGCCGCTCATGCTGGACATGCTGGATAGACTGGGACTCGATTCGCTGGCATTGTTCTCCATGGAGGTGCTGCTCTGTGCGCCCGACAAAAGACGCCGACTATGGATCTGCTGCTGACTTAATGTATCGTACACATACTCATATTCGTAGGCGCTCTCGGGTCGGGCATGCAGCGGAATCGGAAAATTATGGAGCACCTGTCGAAATACCTCATATCGATCGCGCAATTCCGCATCAACATCTTCGTCGCGCCGATCCTCGGCCTGCATCGAGTGCAATACGGAATACATGAACACGCGATTGGCGATATGACAGTCGGGCAAGAGGCTGCCCTCCACTCCCTGATTGGGGCACATCGGACGCTGCCCAAATACTGCTATATGAAATGAAATGCAATGCAATACAATGCAATCCAGATCACTGAAATTTTCTATGGACAATTTGCTAACGTTCTTCGCTGTTAGATATACTTTATTGTTTTTGTCTTTTTGAGCAAAAACAAAAACTTCAATTTGAAACGAGCGCTTAATTTTTCATATACATTTACGATTTACAAAATCAACACAAAATAAACTGGGACAGTTGTGTATAAGCATTACATAATTATATTCATTTCTAAAGCATAGAACAATGCCAACTAAACGATCAGCATACACAATGAACACCAAACAGAAACAAACAAACATTTAACACAACTAAGGCGGAAGTTAAATTTGTATTGTACCGTTAACTATAATATAGTACAGCATAAATTGCTATTATTTAGTGAATATAATAAAAATAATTAAAAACAAATATCAATTTAAAGACTCTTTTGAATCTATTTATGTTGTATAAATAGAACGAGTTAATTTGAATTGCAATTTTTTCAAGCTATCTGTACCTGCAATCCATTGGCTAAAGATTCTATTGCAATTATATCTGAAGCTTTAAATTTACAAATAATCAATATATGTGATTGATAAATATATGTAGAGTAAAATTGTATTACAATTGTTATTACCACTAGTATCCTATTTGAAATACTTCTAAATTCTTTCCAGATCTGTGATCGAGTGAGCGCCGAAATTCAAATAACAGAACAAATACTTATGTAACATTAAGAATTACATAAGAGCTCTTTGCTTGATTCTAAAATCTGTAATCGCTCGCATTGCTTACCTTCCTAACAATCTATGTACACGACTATTAAAAGCCTCAATCACCACCCAATCGTGGGTGTCGGAACACAATTGACACAGACTGTTAGTTAACATTAAAAGGAAATCAACTGAAATTTGCATAACATAGCAAGTCTCTACAGCGTATAAAGAAGACGCAGTGCCATTGTGCGAAATGTCCCGCAAGATACACAATATTTTGCCCTTTATCTCTTTGCTCTCATGTGCATTTGTATATGTGCGTATTTGTATGTATGAATTTATGCACAAACAGCAGCACTGTACACCGAAAAGTCAATTTGAGTCATCTGCATACATACATATGTATATTGTTTGGTTAGACACGTACATATGTATGTACATACATACATAGGTATATTTTGCAGTTTTTTTGAATGCTATTAAAAAAAGAAGTACCGTTAACAGTTAAGTGCCATCTCCATTGGTATGGGCCATAATCGTGCCTAAATTGCCATAAAATTGTCAAAATTAGCTAAATTATACAGCGTGTCGACATTTTGGAATACTTAAATTTATTATACTTTAAACTTTATTTGAAATACAGAATGTAATAGAATGTTTGTAAGTATAAATGTAATATTAATATTGAATGAAAATGAAATAGTTATAACAACGAAAAAAAACAGAGGGGGACACAGAAAGATTAATGCCATTTAAGATGCACATAATGCAGCTTCAAAATAACTAATAGAAAACTCAAACATAATTTCGAAACAAAACATAAATTTCTAACTGGATAATCGAATGAAAAAAGTGGTATGTATGCATGTCTTCTATGCATGTTGTGTGTGTTTGCTTAAACATTTAGAAATACAGTAATGGGACAATGATCGCTGCCCAGGCATTGGCTGCGCATCACATTATCCACGACGCGCGGAACAAAGCGCTCGGAGACAATGCAATAATCCAAACGCCAGCCGACGTTACGGGCACGCGCATTGGCCATATAGGTCCAGAAGGTGTAGGCACCGGTCTGTTTCGGATAGAAGTGCCTGAAGGTGTCCACATAGCCAAGGGCCAGCAGCTCGGACATCTTTTCGCGCTCCTCCTTGGTGAAGCCGGCGTTACGTGTATTTGTCTTTGGATTTGCCAAATCGATCTCGGAATGCGATACATTCATATCGCCACAAATGACAAGCGGTTTGAGGGCATCCAATTTCTGGACATATGCCTGAAATAGTTCCTCCCAGCGCATGCGCATTTCTAGGTTAACCAACTTGCGTCCCGAATTCGGCACATAAACATTAATCAAATAGAATTTCTCATATTCGGCGGTGATCATGCGACCCACATCATCAAACTCTTTGTTGCCAATGCCATACTCCACATTTATTGGCATTATTTTGCTATAGATGGCGACGCCCGCATACCCGCCAGGCATGCATAGCCAATACGGGTGATAGCCGGGCAGACGCTCCATCTCCTCCGGCAGCTGATCATTCGAGCATTTTGTTTCCTAAAAGTAAATACAATACTCGATATTTGTAATATTTGTATATACATATAATTTTAGTATATACCTGTAAACAGAATATATCCGGCTGCTCACAGTCCACAAAACTTAAGCCATCTTTCTTTAACCAGGCACGCAGACCAGCCACATTCCAGCTAGAGATTTTCAAATTGAATGCCTTATCCGTTGGCGATGTAAATTGACTTTTATCATAGGCCCCAACCTTTGGTGTTGCTGTTTGCTTTTTGGCCTTGGACGCTGGAAGACAAAAGTTGAGCACATTTTGCAAACTTTTCAATACCGCAGTGCCACAGCCGGGCTCCGTCAACGTACTTCTTGAGCCATCAACCTCATCGATAGCAATGGCGTCACCGTCCTCCTCAGCGATGGCAGCTGCTCGCTTGCGGCCGCGTGCTATGGATTGGAAGTAGTTATTGGATGTTGCCAATCATTATAGGTTCCCGCTCATTTGCTTACCTGGCTTGCTCTCCGGCACATTCTCTTCCTCATCTCCTTTACCGTTAACTTTCTTTTGGGCACGCTTCTTGCTAGTGGTAGCTGGGACCTCAACACTGGGCTCTCCAACACTCTCTTGCTGCGGTTCATCGTTTGCTGCTTTCCTGCCGCGTTTCTTCACGGGAGCATCAGCATTTTCATTTTTGACCTTTGCTGGTTTGGTGCGTTTCTTGCTTGCGACCTGCGCATCAGGTTCTGGTTCATCGTCATCGTCGGCTTCTACTAGCTCGGAAATTTCGCTATCTGCCAATCGTTTAGTACCACGCACACGCTTTTCTGATTTAGTTGTTGCTTCTACTATTTCAGTAGTTGTATCAGCTTTTTTTGTTCTTCCCTTGGTGGCAATGCCAGTTAAAATCTTTTTAGCACGTCCCTTGGCTGATTCCGGTTGTTTGTCTGCCTCAACCACATTGCTCGCCTTTTTACGTCCGCGCGCTTTTGGCTCCTCTTCGTCCACCTCCTTGATCGGCAGTTCAACAATAGCGTTTTTTTCGTTTAGGGATGTTTTCACTTTCTTAGCCCGCCCCTTGCTTACTTCAGGCTCTTCGGGTGCTGGCGTTTTCTCTTTTTTTGCGCGCGGCTTTGTTGTCTTAGCTTTAGTCTTGACCGCATCACTCACCTCTGCAGGCGATTTCTTAGCGCGTCCTCTTGGTTTGGGCGGTTCTGGTTCCTCGACAACAGAAGTCTCTGCTTTTTCAACTGGCTTCTTTCGGGCTCTAACTGCAGACTTCTTTGCAACAACTTTCTCGTCCTCATGTGCATCGTTCACATCGCCAGCTGCCGTTGCAGTTGCTGTTTTCTTGCCGCGCGCTTTGCTCTTAGCTGGCTGTTTAATCGCAGTGTCGATATTGGCGACCCCCTCCGCTGATATACCATCATTACCATTTGTTGCTGACAACTCTGATGCCGGCGGTTCTTGTTTTGTTGCAGTTTTCGAACGAGGCATTATCGTTGTTTCTTCTTATGCTCACAGCTAAAGAAATTGCGTTGCTAAATATTAATATCGCCAAGTCTGTATTAGAGTTGTTTTCGCTTTTTGCTTATTTTTCAACTGTGTGTAATACAAAAACAACTTCCGACCATGAACTGTGCGCGGGCAATGGCAATGCCATCCCAAGCCGGTATCATTTTTTGCCCGCGTGAAGCTGACTGTAAAATCATCGATATTATCGATAGCAAAATTGAACAATGTAAACAATTGTTTCTTAATTTGACATTCTCAAATTAATTGTAAATAATTTGTATTTCTTTATATCATTTTTCTTTCACCACATTCACCTCATTTTATTGTTTAGTTTTGAAGTTTAAATTCACAATTGGATTTGTGATTAGCATACCAGTTCCCATCGATATGCGATATCGATAATTCAATCCAAAAATTAATCTGGTTACAGTAACTAACAGCATGTAAGCTTCACTTAACATCGATTGTGTCATCGATTGTTTTTTGCTGTACTACCCGCTGCAACTTTTATTTAAGTTTTTTCCTATAAACAATTCGTTTTGTTAACAATTTTCAGTGTTTTTAGTGTGATGTGCATATAAATTTAAGTGGGATTATCAGCATTCAACGACAAGGCGCACAAATAGTATAAATTTTTGCAAAGACCCGCATCATCATCCATCATCGAAACAGCATCTCATAAAAATGCCAAGTGAAATAATTACGCTCCAGTTGGGGCAATGCGGCAATCAAAGTGAGTACAATTTGTGCAGGCTCATTGCATCTTTGTAAATTGTTGCTGTGTTTTATCCACACAATATTTTAGTTGGTTTTGAGTTTTGGAAGCGACTCTGCTTGGAACATGGTATCTCGCCAAGCGGCGTATTGGAAGAATTCGCCACCGATGGCATGGACAGAAAGGATGTGTTCTTCTATCAGGCGGATGACGATCATTATATACCGCGAGCCGTGCTGCTCGACTTAGAGCCGCGCGTTATTAACACCATAATGACTTCTGCTTATTCGAAAGTAAGTAATAAGCAGGACCTGAATTGAAAATAAAATAAAATATTTTATTCTTCTTTTATTAGCTTTACAATCCGGAGAATGTTTACTTGTCAAAGCACGGTGGCGGTGCCGGAAATAATTGGGCATCTGGTTATAGCCAAGGCGATAAATTGCAAGAGGAAATCTTTGACATAATCGATCGCGAGGCTGACGGAAGCGATTCGCTTGAAGGTTTTGTGCTATGCCATTCCATTGCAGGTGGCACTGGTTCGGGCATGGGATCATTTCTAATGGAACGCTTAGCAGATCGTTATCCCAAGAAACTTATCCAAACGTACAGCGTGTTTCCCAATCAGGACGAGATAAGCGATGTTGTAGTACAGCCCTACAATTCAATGCTAACGCTGCGTCGTCTGACAACCGCAGCGGACAGTGTCGTCGTACTTGATAATACTGCCTTAAATCGCATTGCTTGTGATCGCTTGCATATACAGAATCCCACATTTACACAGATAAATACACTAGTCTCGACCATAATGAGTGTTAGCACAACAACGCTGCGCTATCCATCTTATATGAATAATAATCTCATTGGCCTAACGGCCCCCTTGATACCAACACCTCAGTTGCACTTCCTGATGACGGGCTACACACCGTTGACCAGCGACGCTAACCTTAGCAGTCAAGTAAGTGAAGTCCACTGCGTTTACATATATATTTGATATTAGCATTTTAAGAAAAATACCTATTTCAGCATAATCCCTTGTCCTCGCACCAGGCGGTTAACGTGCGAAAGACCACCGTGCTGGATGTGATGCGGCGTCTGTTGCAGCCAAAGAACATGATGGTGTCAACTGGCCCCGACAAAACCAATCATCACTGTTATATCTCCATTCTTAATATTATACAAGGCGAGGTGGATCCCACGCAGGTGCACAAATCGTTGCAGCGTATACGGGAGCGCAAGTTAGCGCAGTTTATCCCATGGGGACCCACCTCAATACAGGTGGCATTGTCGCGCTCTTCGCCGTACGTGCAAAGCAGTCATCGTGTCTCGGGCTTGATGTTGGCCAATCACACCAGCATTTGCTCTTTATTTGAGCGTACTCTGAATCAGTATGACAAGCTGCGCAAGCGTGGCGCTTTTCTGGATCAATTCCGACGCGAGGATATATTTAAGGACGATTTAACTGAATTGGACGAGTCCCGTGAGATTGTGGACGGCCTCGTACAGGAGTATGAGGCGGCTACACGCGTGGACTATTTGCAGTTTTCGACAACTCGGCGTACTGCTAAACTCGATGGGGTAGGAGATACAAAATCTGAAGATACCAAGTCGTTAAACAGTGCTGATCTTTAAGCCATATAGTCATCCCTTTGAGCCGTTCACGTGCCATTCTCAAAAAAACGAAGTATTCTGCACTTGCTCGAATATACATTTCTATGTAATGTGTAATTATTTATAAATTCTTAACACGAAAGGATTTCAAATCCTTCAAGTATTTTTAAATATCATAAACTGTTTGAATTTCCTATGTTTGTCTGTATTTTTGTTTGTAAATACACTGTCTGTTTAAAAAGACAAAGATTGCACAATTCATAAATTTGTTCCCTAATTAAATTGTTTAAAAAGAATATAATCTAATAAAGTTACCGTTACATGATTTAGATAAGCTTAATAAAAGATAAAGACAGGTGATTAATGTGATTACGAGAAACGAAGCTTCAAAGCAATGGTAAAAATATTGATATTCTCGTTTTTTACAAGTTTAATCAATATTCAAGCATAAAGATAATGAGTTGAAATTTTTGAAGTGTCGATTGCTCTCAAACGGCTTTCATTTTTATTAATCTACTGATGTGGTGAGTTTTTGTCTTGCGACTATCGATTCTTTATAAACTGTGGTGGCTTGTCGATCTTTTGCAGATTTTATATTTTGTTAGTGAGTGAATGTTCCTTCTTTAATTCGTTTTTAAAATTATTTTTTTATAATTTAAGTTTAAATGTTGTAAATTTATTGTACAACGTTTCAATGACGCCAAAAATGCCTATGGATGCACACCATGAGCCGCGGGGGCCAATCTCCACATTCGCAGTGTTGGACCTAGAAACGACTAATTTGCCCGAACATAGAAATAATCGTGTTAGTATCACGGAACTATGCATCTACGCCTTTGATCCGGCTGTTTTAAAGGATAATAAGAACTCAAAGGATGAGTTGCCCTCACCTCCAAGAGTGATGCATAAGTTGAATTTATTATTTCAACCGTCAATGCTTGTGCTTTCGGAAGCAGAACATATCACAGGTCAGCAACGTAAATGATTCATGTGGGTGATTCCCATGATTGCGAATCCGGCAAATTACCGAGTTATTTTCTGAATTATATTCCAGGCTTAAGCAACTACATTTTGGAGCGGGAGTCAAAACTGAATGAGAATGCAGGTGAACTTATAAAGAGGTTCATGGAACACTTGCCCTCCCCAGTCTGTCTTATAGCCCATAATGGCTGGTACTTTGATTTTCCCATTATTAAGCAAGCGCTGAATAAAGTCAATATCAGTTTGCCAGCCTCGACTCTTTGTGTTGATTCACTGCGCGCCTTCATGGAAATTGACGATAAGCGAGTTGATGTTGTGAATAGTACTTTGACAACCGAGCGGTTAGATATTACTGACAATTCAAATGAAGCTGTTGACGAAAAGGAAATCAACTGGCAGTCGGTGAATGAGAGCACGCCAAAGCGTCCAATTCTGAATAGACTGGATGGACTTAAACGCAGGCACATGAACTCCGATGGCACGGATATGCCAGACAACAAAAGGCCATCCCAAGATTTGCATTCACGACGTCAACTTTTTGGCGGAGTCAAGTATTCCGCAACTAAACGATTTCCACCAGCTGGTCTTTATCGCTTGTCCAATTTGTATTCGCGCATATTCAAGCGACCGGCTGGGAATGCCCATGAAGCTGAGGCGGATGTCAACATGCTCACAAAACTTATCCAGCACTACAATGTGGATTTTCTAGCCTTTGCCGAGGAACAAGCCATTCCATTCGCAGATGTTGTGCCTCTTGGTAGTAAAAATTCAAATTCCACTAGATAATTGAAAGTTTTATAACGTAATACGTATGCATGTTTACTCTCTTATTTTAATTTTCTTGAGTAAGGAACAGTTGTAAAGGTGTTCATTTAAATTCTTGTTATATTTTAAAATGCAATATATTTTTATACCCAACATTTTTTATATTTAATAAATAATATACATACATACATCTGATCAGTATTGTGTTCTTTTAATTTTGATGCAGAAAATTTTGCAAATATGGAAATATCAGTGAGTTAAGTAATACTATAATTAAAATAAGTCTAAATTTGATAATATTATTGTTGAATGTTAACAGCTAAGAAAATCATTTTTAATAATAATTTTGTATCGATATTAGTATATGGAATATTTTGTACAGTCACAGTTATTTAAATATATCGATAACAATTCTAAAACTGCTACAAATCAGCTGTTCCCAAACAAAGAATCAGAACAATTTACGTTGCGAAAAAAACAGTATATATATTAGCGAGCAAAGATCAACATACAAGTGGTAGGAGCAGCGAAATAAAGAAAGTTTTATTTATCGACAGTTACAAAAGTGAATTATGAATTTATCTTTCGCTGGCTGCGGTTTTCTCGGCATTTATCATGTCGGTGTGGCCGTGTGTTTTAAGAACTATGCGCCACATTTGCTATTGGAGAAAATTGGAGGTGCATCCGCAGGTTCCCTGGCCGCGTGCTGCCTGCTCTGTGATTTGCCACTGGGCAGCATGACATCTGATTTTTTCCGGGTAGTGAATGAGGCTCGTCGCCACTCGCTGGGCCCCTTCAGTCCCTCGTTCAACATACAGACGTGCCTGCTCGAGGGTCTGCAGAAACATCTGCCCGAAGATGCGCATTTGCGTGTCAATGGGCGGTTACATATTTCGCTGACGAGCGTCTACGATGGCCAAAATGTTATAATCTCACAGTTCGAGTCCCGCGAGGAGGTGCTTCAGGCACTGCTCTGCGCGTGTTTCATTCCGGGCTTCTCGGGCATTTTGCCTCCGAAATTTCGCGGTGTGCGCTACATGGACGGTGCATTTTCAAACAATTTGCCCATCCTGGATGAGAACACCATCACAGTCAGCCCCTTTTGTGGAGAGAGTGACATTTGTCCGCGTGACCAAAGCTCCCAGCTCTTTCACTTTAACTGGGCAAACACAAGTATCGAAATCTCTCGGCAGAACGTCAATCGTTTTGTTCGCATCCTCTTTCCTCCCCGCCCCGAGTTCCTATCGAAATTTTGTCAGCAAGGCTTTGACGATGCCCTGCAGTTTCTGCACCGTAACAATCTAATCAACTGCAGACGTTGTATTGCTGTACAATCGACGTTTGTTGTCTCCGAAACAGTTGCTCAGCCCCCAGAATTCGATCCAGAGTGTCATGAATGCAAAAAGCATAGAAAGGTATGTTGCAATTTCGTATATACATATATAATTATTAATTACTCATTTCATTACATTTAATCCTACGCAGGACGCTTTGACTTCAAATATGCCACAGACTGTGCTGGACGTAATTCAGGACTACATTGAGCAGGCAAACAAGGGCTTGGCCAACTGGATTTTTAGGCATCGCGGCCTCAAGCTACTCTCGCTGCCGGCCACCGTACCAATGGACTTTTTGTTGGCCACCGTATATAAAATCTCCAGTCTGACCCCGAAGCTAACCAAGCAAATGCGCCAAGTGATTGCCCAGTTGCACAATGCCATTCAAACGCGCCTCTTTAGTAAATTCACGCTCTACGATACGCCACACTTTGATGCAACTGGATTGTTGCACTCCAGTCGCCTATACGGACCGCGCGTCTCAATATTGGTCGATGAATGGTGTGTAAAATTATAGATATTTTTAAAGTGTATTGGCGTAAATCTTCGGTCTCTGTTTACAGCGGTGCGACTCCACTAAATGTCGATGTTGATAACTTTGAACATGTTCTCAAGATGAGCACACATAACGATGCCCTCTATGCCTACTACTACACTGATAATAGCACTAACCATGTTAAAGTGACAGAAATATTTGACTTTGATGAAATGACGGAGCACGGTCAGCTGGCTACAGATTTGAAGTTATACGAAGGCTCCGTCGAAGATCATCCAAATCCACGTCAGTCACACTCACATAATGCTGTCGTCAGCGAATGGAATGGTGTTGAGTCCGGTTAGTATAATTCACACGGTCCTATTGGACCAGCATCATGACGTCGTATCACCCCATCAGGATCCATCAACATTTACCCAAACATTTCTTACAGTGCAAATAATGCCCACTACACCCGTATTACACGATGTTGCCTTTTAATCACTCGCACACGCATTCACACACACCAACGTATTGGCTATATAAAAAAATAAATAAGTTAAAGATAAACTAAGTGTTCATATCATTATCAGGTATAATTGGCATATATCACAATAGTAATTTAAGGTGCTCGAATAATTTGATTTTTTAATTTATTATTTCATATTTTTACTTTACAGACTTCTTCATAGACGCTCACACGCCCAATTCGACAGAAGAGCCCGAATCGCCATACTTAAATACTTTGAATATCGAACACGATTCGGATGAGATGAATGGTTCCTTGGCCAATCAGCATCCGGTTCAAACATCCGTAAATAACACCGATTTGTGTATAGAAATCGAATGATCTTTCCACTCATGACAATCGAAACTCGAATTTATAACAAATATAACGATTCCAAAGCGGCTCCTAGCCAAGCGAAGAGCCTTATTTAGCTTTCCGTTAGCTTATAATACTTATATAATTGTAGTACGAAAGCGTATATTTGTATTTATGTAATTATGTAATTTTGTTTACATATGCTCTTTGCTTCTTCTAGTTTTTCTGAGTTGCAGTTAGAGCACGTTATTAAACATTATTTTATCCATGAGCATTTACTTATATTTCAAATGCCTTGAGAACATATATGTTTAATGTCTTCAATAATAAAAATTTACATCATTAAATCTATTTAATCGCCTTTTATTGATTCTAAATTCAAGTTCATAAAAAAAACAAAAAGATTTATAAATTAAGCAATCAGATTTGCTCAATTATTTGCGAAGCCAGACTCATTTTTGATACACGAGATGTGCAAGATATGCTTACAATGAGGAAATTCGAATCTCTTTATCTAAATTAGTTAATTTCATAAAAATCCCAATGAAGCATAATTTTAGAAAAAATGTACATATTTGTAAGCAATAGACACGAAATTAAATTTGGCAGATAAATTGTTATTTTAATTATACACATCACACAAATTCTCTCGCCCTCATTGTCCAATCGCATTCAATAATCGCAAATGGTTTTTTTTTTATATAATTTAATGATATACATCTTTATAGACTTCGGACACTACAACATGTGTAATATACTTATTTCAATAGATTAATATTAACTACAATAGATACATACACCGTCTCCATTAGCGGCATTCATATATTGGCTTATAAAAGGGCCGATGCGTTAACATTGTAAAGAAAACTTTTTACAGAATTGAAGTTTTTCGTGTTGTTTGTTTTTATATTTAACATAATCGCTTTATTCAATGTTGTGTTTATAAATACAGTGAGAATTTGTTATTTTCAAAGCTTTCAAAAGACTTATTGAAGTAGCATTTGCCCGTAATTAACTGTACAGTATAAAAATGGTTTAATGAAGAAAACTTAAAGCCTATGCTTTATACAAGGGAAATTGTAAAATTATCTTACGTAATTTGCCCGAAACGCCGCCTTGTATTCAATATGCGGTTCATATTTAATTTAAATTTACAGTAAAATTTATAAATAGCTGCTATATATTATTTTTACTTGTACATATGTTTAGCTATGTATGTTACTTCCTAATCTGTATCATGCGTATTCTCATTTAGCTTGTGTGAGTGTATGTACTTGTGTGATTGGATGTGAGTGTGTGTGTGTTTGGGTGTGCGTGTATGTGTGAGCATGAGCAGGTGTTTTTTTTTGTATTGCTCATGGTTTGTGTCAAGTTCGTTACGGAACGACTTATCAATTAGCCGCGCCCGACACAGACACCACAGCCAAGCTTAAGACTAACCTAAATGTATATACAAAATGTGGCGGCATTCATTGCTCACGTCTGCGTGCGCCGTTCGTAATCGCTGCGTCTGTAATCCGCGGGATATTCGCGCGGCATGACTGGATAACCGCGTGGTTCATTCCGATAGCCTGGCGGCGGTGGCGGCAAACCCATGCTATTAGGCAGGTAGTAATTAGACGGCAGGTAATGGCTAGAGTAAGCATGCGGAGGCACAGCGGACGGGTATCTGTGTGAAAGAAAGGAAGGAATTGATTAATTAAAATTAAATCAATTATTACATTAAATTATTCAATAATAATAAATTATAGATAATTTGAATATTGTGCTAGATTGCATTAACGTACGCTCATATAGATCAAAATATACTAGATGCAATGAAACTGAGTAATGTATGAAATGTAATCCATTTAACAACAATAAATTGCTACAAGTTCTAATAAACTTAACATAAATAAAACAAACTGTATGAAGTAAAAATGTAGTCTTATTAATTGCTTGTAAAGTTCTTCCGTCTTTAGCGACTAGCTCTTGAGTCTCACCTGCGTTTGTCTGGTCTTCGTTCGCGATCACGCTCACGATGATCTCGATGATAACCGCTGCCGGCTGCACCAGCGCCTCCTCGTGGATAAAGTGAATCATATCGCTCGCGCTTATAGTCAAAGTTGTAACTGCAATGAAAATAAAATTAATCATCAAATATAAATGATTATATTGCAGCCTTAGACATACCGGTCACGTTGATGCCAACGATCCATCTCAGCGGCGTAGCCTGAGGGCGCAGGCGGCGGATCAAAACGGCGACTACTGCCGCCGATTGTTGATGGTGAGTTGAGACCAGAGCGACGTGCGCTACCACCGTCATAGCCACTCGGTGGCCCACTACCCGCACCGCTGTAGTACTCTTCGCCTCTATGATGCTTCTTGCGTTGATCTTCGTGACTGCCATGTCGCGAGGATGGAGTTGCATCCAAATTGAGACGCTTGAAAGACATCGATTTCAGATTGTCGCTAATTCCAGAATTGTTCACAGACATGCCGCTGGCCTCCGCATCGTTCTCATCACGTTTTCGCTTCATTGGCGAATCGTTGGCAAAGCGGCGTGCAGACTTCTCATCAGTAGGCGTGCCTGAATACCGTCCCTGGCGCTCTTTGTCCTTGTCTTTCTTTTTCTTCTTTCCACTCTTATCACGTTCCTTCTCATTATCTTCAACATCGCCGTTTTCAGTTCGCGAGCGTTTTGACTTTCCGCCATCAACAGCTGCAGCATTTGCAGGTTCATCCTTTTGCGTTTGCTGCTTAAGCGCATGCTTGTAGATCTTGAACAGGCGCTTGGCATCCAGTTCCGTGAACTTAGATACGAAATACCACAGATTGCTGCGCCACTCTTTTTTCTCAGTCTCGCCATAGGGCTGCAGGCAAACGTCAATTTGTCGCCCGATCTGCAAAAGGCAGTCACGCGTGTGCTGTAACTGATCCTGATCGGACAAACTGAGATCGGGTTGATCTAGAGCTTTGAGCGCTTTCTTCACCGGCCGCATCTTTTCTTTACATTCATTGAATATGTTCGGATCCAAGTCACCGAGAACTTCAAGCGCACGCGGCTCATTGTTCGCCGTAAAGTGCATTGGTTTATTACCATTGTTGTCGGATGCACTTGACTTTTTGCTGCGAGTCTTTGACTTTTTCTTTTTCTGTGCATTACTATGTTCTGTCGCAGAAGCGGATGCGGTAATTGGCGAGGCCACAACATTGCTGCCATCTGCTACTTGTCGTAAACTAGTATCACCCGTCAACGAGCTACCCTCCTCAGCAGCTCCATCCTTTCGCTCCGGGGTACTGACCGCCGTTGTGTTTGAATTGAGATTTGTTTTTAGCTTGCGCGGTCGACGTTGACGCCGTTTTTCGCCTTTCGTCAGCTCAACATTCTTCTTGATAATCTTGAGCAGGTACTCTGCCCTAGATTGCAAGTGTTTGGCTTGTGGTTTGCGTGTATCGTTAAGCAGTATCTTCTCGCTCAGCTTGAGCGTTGGATCCAGTTTCATTTGTTCCCAGGATCCAATACCATATTGATAAATGCCGCGCAGCAAATGGGTGTCTTCATCGACACCCCAGTCTACATCAAAATTAGCTGAACGAGTCTTGATGTTGAACACCCACTGTTGTCGCTCGAGCGCTGAGCTGGGCATGATCTCGTTCAGCGGATGCAACTCTTCCTCGCAGGCCAGCAGCGTTTTGGCATTGAACGACACTCCGCCCAGCTTGACAGAATATGTGGCGCGAGTGCGCCGTTGTTTGCTGCCCTGCTGCTCCTCCTCCTTCACAGTCTTGATTTCTTCCTCCTTGTGCTCGTCCAAAAACTGCACGCAACGTTGATGTAGCATCTCACCAATGCGCTTTAACTCCGCTAGTGGTTTCTCCTGCAGCTCCGCATCACATGCAATCGCCTCTAGACGCTGCAATGGCGCCGGAAACTTTTTATAGCTGCGTATGAAACGACGTAGCTCGGCATCGGTAAATCCAATGATTTTTTCTTTCATTGCGGGGCGTCCGCGTTTACGCTGCCTGCCGCCTCCATCCTCGCCACCAGCTCCGCTGGCATCAGAGCCCAATTCATAATCGGAATCACCTGAATCGTCGCCCTGCTTGGAACGTTGCCCGCTCTTGGCCGTGCCTCGCTTGCCGGAATCGTTTTTATTCGCGGCCGCTGTTTTGCGTCGCGGCGGCAGGTACAAGTCCTCCATTTCCTTAGCACGCTCCTGATCCTCAATGACTTTTCGGAAACCCTCCGGTATAATGTCGTCCCAATCTTTGCTGTCATCCTCATCGTCAGCACCTTGCTGATCCTTACCTGCCGACTCACTGGGCTCGTCCTCCTGAAACGCAGCTATACTGGCCACCTTGAAAGCTGACAACAAATCGTCGCCCGGCATTTCGGGATCTTCGTTGCGCGTCTCAGCGCGACGCAAGATTTCGTCAATATCGCACACAAGCTCCTCCTCGTGCTCCTGCTCATCCTTGAACAGTTCCTCGGCGCCAAATTTAAGAATGGCCGACAAATCATCTTTGTTAAAGGGATTCGAGTTGGATGAGTGACCATTGCCGCTCTTGTCCAGCACAGTTCGGCCTGTGGTATCCATGCGCTGTATCACCAAATGATCGAGCACCATTTTTTGCTTGGCCCGCTCCACAATTTGCTCTTCCACAGAACGCGCTGTAACCAGGCGATAAATATTCACCTGATTCTTTTGCCCAATACGATGGGCACGGGCTTGCGCTTGCAAATCATTCTGTGGATTCCAATCCGAATCGAATATGATGACTGTATCGGCCGTGGCCAAATTAATGCCCAAACCACCAGCACGTGTCGATAGCAAAAAGCAAAAGTCCTGACTACCTTCAGCATTAAAGTGATCCAATGCCTGCCGCCGCATTTCACCCTTAATGCTGCCATCCAAGCGCTGAAACGAGAAATGTCGCTTCTGCAGATAATCGGCAAGCACATCCAACATGCGAACCATCTGTGAAAATATAAGCACACGGTGGCCCGTCTCCTTCAACCGACACAAGAGTTTATCCAGCAGCACCAGCTTGCCGGAACCCTTCAGGAGCACCTGGAGCGCTTCGTCCTGCTGCAGGCCAAAAAGCTCAAATTCTGATGGGCGTATGAGGGCCGCATGATTACAACACTTCTTTAGTTCAATAACAATATTAAGGAAGGTGGAGGTGGAACCGCGTTTGCCCTTGCGGAGTGCATCAAAATTTTTGGTAAGTATCCATTTGTAGTACTGCTTCTGCAGGGATGTCATTTCCACGCGAAGTATTTGCTCCACTTTAGCGGGCAACGACTTCTCCACATCTTTCTTGACACGTCTCAATATATATGGCTCGAGCTGTTGATGTAGGCGTGTGTAGCCCTTGTCCTCCGCGTTGCCATGCTGCAGCTCAAAGTTTTCCCAAGTATCGAATTTCTCTGGCATTATAAAGTGCAGTAGAGCCCAAAGCTCCTTCAGTGAGTTTTGTAACGGTGTGCCCGTAATAAGCAATCGATGATTTGTATCGAATTCCTTGAGCGATTTATACAACAGCGAGTCGTCGTTTTTCAACCGATGCGCTTCATCCACAAGCAATGCCGCCCACTGAAGAGTGCCCAGAAATTGCTTGTCCTTTAGTACAATCTCATAGGTCGTTAATATGCAATTGAATTTCAGTCTTTTGGAGCCTTCAAACTGCCACTCGTATTGCTGTATTAGCTCACGTGACTTGATGTCACCCAGATATGTAACTACATTCATATCGGGCGCCCATAAATCAAATTCCCGCTGCCAGGCGGTCATTGTACTGAGCGGCACCACACACAAAAACGGTCCATACAGATGATGAATCTTGAAAAGCGAATAGAGAAAGCATATTGTTTGTATTGTCTTTCCTAGACCCATTTCATCGGCTAGTATAACAGAGTTCTCCTTGCACCAGGAGTGCAGCAACCAGTTCAGTCCATCCATTTGATAGTCACGTAGTGTAAGGCCGTCTACCAGAAAATCGGGCTGTGACCTGATGCGTGAGAATTTAGGACGATATTTGATGACACGGCAGTGACGAGATGGCGTCCATTTGGAGTTTTCTCGCTCGGTGAATTGCTCCACACACCGTTGCCATTTCCTTAACACTAATGTTGCATCCTCCCACGTGGACTCTGAATACGGTAACGATTGCCATTTGCACAGAAACTCCTCGCTGCCGTCATCGGGTTTCGTGCCACGCGCTATTATACGATCCACATTGTTGTACGACTTAAGCAAATCATGCTGCAGCTCTTGCTGGCACTCAAAGTAATCGATATCCTCAGGGCCAGCATAGCGACGCCAGTAGGCTGTGTCCTGCTCCTTCTTGATGAAGTTGTCCAGCTTTTTCATGCCTTTCGCTTTCATTTCGCGCAACGTCGTTTCCGACTCCCAGGTATTGTGTATGTAGCTCCAGCCCTTCCATTTAATCAGGTATTGAACCTCCAACGGCTCTGATGAGTCTTCAAAGCCCGCATTTGGATCGCATCCATTCTCCTCAATGGCATAAATTGTCGTTTGATTTCCGGTACAACCTTTCTTGCCATCGCGCTTTGCCAGTATTCGCTCAATAGTCTCACACTTTTCCTCCTCCTCAGCGGCGGCCGCATTGGCCGCTGCTTGACTTTCATCGTACTCGAATTCCAGCAGATCCTCCGAGTCGGTAGCCTCGTCCTCAGAGGCCTCTTTGTAACTTACAGCAGCAGCAGTTCGACGAGTTGCGCATCTGGTATTACGATTGAGAAATTAATATGTTTTATTTATTATTATTATTAAATTATTTCAAATACATACCGCTTGCTCGCATCATCATCGTCACTGTCCTCAGAGCTAAAGGATTTCACGCGACGTCGCGACTGCTGCTGTGACTGTTTTTTGCCTCCAGAACGAGCATTGCACTTGCGTTTCTGTGTGGCGAAGTGTGCCTCATCGCTATCTGCGTCGTTACTCCCGTCGCTCTCGTCAGAGTCCCAACTGTGTATGAATAGATGCTTAAAAGGTTTCGCTCAACAATTCTAAAATAATACGACTGCTTTGCCTTTGTTTGATCTTATATATCGAAATGCAATTTTTTGCATTTCACGGCATCCTGTTTAGCAAATCATAAAAAATGTTCCTTGAGAACATTTCATAGTTAGTTTTATCTTTAAAAAAAATAGTAATAAAAAACTTAATAGTGCTACGCTACAGTACAGTTTTCCTTAGCGTCTAAGGATATGGTATATTACTAAAAATATCCATTAAATTCAATAGGAAAAAACACAAAGTAAATATTCAAGAAATTCATAACCTAACTATAATTGGGTGACTAACTTGCAAATGTTGGAATGCAATCATCTAATACTAATTTAACTTACGTTTGGTTTTTCTTCTTTTTCTTCTTGGCAGGTCTCTTTGATTTTTCAGCAACGGACGGCGCAGCTTTACGCGGCTGTCGCGTTGACCGCTTAGGTCTGTAATCATCCTCCTCATCTTCCTGAAGAGTTATTTAAAGTACATCAGCTAACGTATTGGAAAGGTACTAAGGCAAAGCAAACTTACGCTGCTGCTACTGCTGCTGGAGGATGTGGGCGAGGCATTGGCGGAGCTATCACTGGCATCATCTTCTTCGGCGCTGGCTTCGCTGACGGCCTGTGATTTTTGTGTCTTCTCTTCTTCACCATCTTCTTCTTCTTCATCATCATCATCGTCGTCGTCGTCATCGTCATCATCCTCTTCGCCAGCCTTGGCAAGGGTTGCTGCAGAGGTCCCAGAGGAGCTGCTGCTACTACTCGTATGCAACTTGCTGCTGTTACTGATGTTGTTGCTGCTGTTGTTGTTATTATTTGTTCTATCCGGCTCGTCGCAAGCCTCCGCATCGGAGTCGGAATCGCTGGCACTGGAACCACTACTGGAACTGTCATCTTCATTCCCATCTGTAAAGCCATTCGTTTTGGTATCTGCTTGAGCGGCCACTGCTGTTGGTGGAAAACCTGCCACCGCCGCTTTGGCAACCGTTGGCTCCTGCGAACTGCGTCCATCGCTGGAGTTACCTGAGGAACTGTCTGAATCGGAGTCGGAGCCAGAGGATCCACTCCCACTACCGCTGCCGCTGCCACTGGCCTCTTCTCTTGTGTCATCTTGTTCGTCTGAGCCTATACTATGCGACGATTCATTGAGTGCCTGAGTAAGATTAAAAAAAAAAGGGGATTATGGCGAAACTCCTACCAAAAATTGTGAATAATTTTAATACATTTTCTAATACATATACTTCAATTAGAATTCAACTATTTGGTTGATGGGTTCTATTAATTTACGTTGGAATCGAATACTACATATGCAACACATCTCTTACTTTAAGCCAATTATGAAATGTAAAATAATTTAAATCATTTAAATTTCAGAAAACTGTCGGCATATGTAAAGAATTCATCTGCCACAATATGTACAGATAAATTAGCATCATATAGCTTTCATGCCTTATAGCTCAATATCCTAATATGGGTAAGAATATTCAACATACCAGGCATTCCTTCGGATTATGTTTGTATTGATCAGCTTAATGTGACCAAAGAACCAATTGTTAGTAATTTCACTTGATCTTCTCTCAACCAAGCTTTAAACCAGGATTTACATTTCAGTATTGCTCTACAATACAGTAATAACGGCTAACGGAGCCGGATCCCCTCCAGCTTTTTGGGAGAACATCCTTTGCACAAAGTTATAATCACTTTCTTTAAATCGCGATTTGTTATTTAATAGCCACACCACACTATTAGCTAATGGTTCTGATACAATATAGCAACTAAGAACAAACAAGAACTGAAAAAACAGCCCGAATCCTGGCCAGATATGGATGAATTACTTATATTACCGAATAACACCAGAACGCATGCAAAATAAGGTATATTTTGCAGTTGCTACAGTCAAAGATGTCACGAGTGTAATTTAAATGCTTTGCAGTTGTAGAAACAACAATGTACATTGCAGTTTTATGGCTAATCCTCTCCAGAAATACAGCTTTGAGCATTAAAGGGCGTTTTTTTATATAAATACCAGCACTTTGTCGCTTCAACACGTTGTCTTACCCGGGTACGCAGGCGTACTTCTAACAAATGGATGAATAACTCTTTGTACGCGATCCTGGAGAGAAAAGCCGGTAAATACATCAAAAATACGCGGATTTCATGACACTGGCGACATTTTCTGTGTCAACATGCACAACATTGTTACTCAAATTCAGAGAAAGAGGACAACAAATGTTGAAAATAGATTTTAATACAAAAATTTAGTCAAATCAAGAGTAATCTTGTGTGAGATTCGTTTTGGCGGGCTGATAATCCACGAAAATTGGTCAGAAATTCAGTGTTTGGAGCACGAGGAAAACTTTGCGCCTGACAAAATGTGGTTACGTAATCAATGAAAATTTTCAATTTCTACTCGAACTGTTCAAAAATAATGGGAATTATGCATTTTTTGATGCGGTATTCAATGAAAACAAACTGAAATGTCAAAATTCAAACGAATTTTGCGAAAATGGGTACCCAATGGATTTTCAGAAAATTAACACTGGCTGCCACGTTGAATCCTTGGGAATCGATTAACGTTGTGAAAACAGTGAAACACTATTGAATATACAATATTTAAGCACTTTTACGATTGAAAGCCGTATTAGCTGACGTACCAAGTGCCGTACGTGTGACGGAGTCTCACTCGGGGGGGCACCTCTTGGGTCATTCTTCGTGACTGGCACATGCCACACCCACAAAATCAACGTAGAAATTTAATACAGCACAGTTTTTTATAATAATACTCACACGACGACTCGAATTCAACTGATTGATATCGCCTTGTTTCGAGTGATAGCCAATTTTCATAGTTTTCTTGTTATTTTTTTCTCTTACACGACGTTCACTGTCACAGCTTTTTCAAGGCCTACTTACCTGGCTCATTATATTTTCGTGGTAGCACACAGAGTTGCCTTACAGCGCTCATTAAACATGCAATACACTACTTAACGGTTTTGATGAATGTTTGTTTTGTTTCTAAAGTGAGCCACTTGTTTTTAAATGCAGTTTTCTACTACACAAAAGATGTTCACGTCGTCTTGGTCTATTGCAGTAAAAAATACGCCATTTTGTTTTAAGCAGGGCTGAATTGGAAGCGAAATCTATCGAGTCAATCAGAGTTGCAACATTCGATAAATTCATCGCAACTACGCACCTGTTTCCGACCACATACAGCTGATTCCTTATACTGCATGATATTAATATTAAGTTGGCAGTTCCGCGACAACTGCTATAGCTACGTCGACGCTTCCTGATCCTATCTATTTTCTAAAATTTACAATGCTCGTGCATTAAAAACTGAAAGAATTGCAGCATGTAGCACTCGTGCATACTTGCGGACGTGTACAAAATGAAAGAAGTGGGCATAGCGTTGCCCAAATCGCGTGGTATAGGCGTGGGCATTGTAGGCGCTTTTCTTCTATTCTTTATTTTCTATTATTTTTATGGGGGTTACATGACGCTTACGCTCTTTGCAGCTATTTTATTACGTATGTATACGATAATATATGTGTAATGGTTCCAATTCAGATCATTTTTGGTTTGCAGTTATCTTCTACCATGCACAAGACCTACTCTTGTATCATCCGGATTTGCCAACAAACTCCCGCATTTACATACCCATCCCCACAATGCACAACCTGCCACATCTTACCGTTAGCATAAAGACGCCCGATGGAGTTACGCTGCATGCCTTCTGGATAAGCCAACCCGAGGAACGCTGCAAATCAGTACCCACATTAATCTATTTTCATGGCAATGCGGGGAATATGGGACATCGCATGCAAAATGTAGAGCGAGCAAGAAAAAAAAGAGTGTTTTATATCAGTTTACATAAATTTGATTTTCCATTCAAAGGTCTGGGGCATTTATCATTATCTGCACTGTAATATCTTAATGGTGGAATATCGCGGCTATGGTCTATCAACTGGCGTTCCTTCCGAACGTGGTCTGGTAACAGATGCACGTGCCGCAATTGATTATTTGCACACGCGCCATGACCTGGATCATTCGCAGCTTATACTTTTTGGTCGCTCGCTAGGCGGCGCCGTTGTAATCGATGTAGCCGCTGACACAGTCTATGGCCAAAAACTAATGTGCGCCATTGTAGAAAACACATTCACTAGTATACGTGATATGGCGGTCGAACTGGTCCATCCATCTGTGAAATACATACCAAATCTATTGTATAAAAATAAGGTAATTAAATTGGTTAATATTTATTTTTTATTGCATTTATTGTTCTCATTTCCGCTTTTCTTTGCAGTATCATTCACTTAACAAGATAAGCAAGTGCTCGGTGCCTTTTCTATTTATATCGGGCCTTGCAGATAACCTAGTGCCACCGCGCATGATGCGTGCCTTGTATACCAAATGCGGTAGTGAACAGAAACGTATGCTCGAATTTCCGGGGGGCTCACACAACGACACCTGGATAGTCGATGGGTATGTTATGAACCTCATATAACAATTAGATTAAATGTAGATAAGTTGGCCAAGTGCCTGAATCATTCGCCTGAATGTGTATCCAGATCTAATGAATGACTGAAATGTTGACTTAATAGAGAGCCCCAGTTACCAATCCTCCTTCAATTGATAATTTCTTGAAATTCAAAATTACTTTTAACAGTCTCATTATACCCATAATTACAGTTTAATTGATGTACACTCATTTATCACTTTTCAGTTACTACCAAAGCGTTGGAAACTTTTTAGTCGACCTACAGCAGCAGCCTTCTCCGCTGCAGAAGCCACCTGAAAAGAGCAACGTCTGGGTCGAACTGGAGCATAAGATTATTGACGTTTAACTCCCCCATAATTTATATGTATACACATACAAACTTACACAAAAGTGTTCTATTGACTGTGTTAACACTGCATTAGTTTTATTACTGATGCATATATACATACATAGAGGCAATATCGTGAGTCTGTTCATGATATTTGTTGAATGTGTGTATATGCAAAGTGTTTTTTAAATCTGAATTCTGCACTAGGCTAAGACATTTTACGTGCTTGTAGTTCTGTTAATGAAGTTGACAAGCATTATTTTAAATGTTAAACTACTTATGTATATTAGGTTAATTGTTAACAAGTAACAACAGAAATTAGTTTTTAGATTAGCCTAAAGTCTAAATCAGGTTCCGCAAATGCAAAAACAATAAATTAATTGTAAATTCAACAAGTTAGAAGCCCAGGAATTGTTCCTCAGCGCTATTCTCTGGGTCAAAGTCTTCATCATCGTCGCTTTTGGAAGTGCGCTTAGGACTCAGTTGATGTTGCTCCGATTGATCATCCTCAGTGATAATGGCCGCTGGCTTCGATTCCCCCTGTGATCGATGATGGAATACAAATGAAACACATTTACTTGCTGTCCATGCCTGGGACAATATGCTGTCAGGCAACCCGCGATTATTTGAACAGTGAAACCACTGCGACAGATGCGAAGTGCAGTCTGTATTCTCTGCTGGAGGCTGTCTTTGCACGTCCTGGAAACAACGCTTGCACTTAAGCCTGAAAAGTGCGAGAAACATACATGATTACAGATATATTTGATAAGTAAAAGGCACTTACTTAGTATGCGTATCGGATAACACGTTGGCCTCAAAGCTAAACAAATCCTTAAGATCATCGCGAGTGAAATGCTTTTCAGCCGACTCGTTGTTGTCTATGATTGTGCTGGACAGCGACTTCTTGTGTGTTTGCCTCTGTAGGATTTTTTCCTCGATTGAACCGCTCTTAATTAAGAGATAATATATATTAAATGGAATTGGAGCTCAGAAGATTCAGCACACTTACTGCCACCAAGCGATAGATATAGCAGGGCTTCTTCTGTCCATCGCGCCAGACTCGAGCCATGGCTTGCTCATCGTTAGCTGGATTCCAGTCCGGATCAAACATGAATAAACGATTTGCTCCTATCAAGTTCAAGCCGCAGCCACCGGCTTTACTGCTTAGCATAAAGAGAAAGCAGTCGGTGCTGGGATCGTTGAATCTGTCCACAACCTTGGAGCGTTTCTTAATCGTCATAGTGCCATCCAAACGAACATAAGTGTATTTCCGTTTACGCGCCAGCTGCTCAAACAGATCCAACGTCTGCGTATAGTTCGAGATGAGCACCACCTTGTCGTCGCTATTGGCTCGTATGGCAGCCAACATAAAATCCAACAGCATAAACTTGCCGCTCAGCTCCGGGTTAACATCTCTACAAATATATATCCAAATATTAGTATCATATAGAAATAGAAATACTGATCAACTAACTTTGGTTTGTAGTTTGACGGCAAAACATTCTGTGAGTTCTCAAAGCCCTTTTCCCTTGCTGCTATTTTCTCGTAAATCAAATCCGGATGATTACACAGCTTTTTCAGCGTTGATATGTCCGCCAATGCCGTCAGCGATGCCCTCTCATTGCAATCTAATTGGAATATATTTATACACTTTAGCATCAATTAATTTTGTATTGTTTTTTTTTTTTTTTTTTTTTTTTACCTGCTAGACTGCGGCGTACCTGATCCGATTTGAGAAAATTCGTATAGATTTGCAATTGGACTGGTGTTAATTTGACACACACGACCATTTCAAATTTAACCGGTAGATATTTGGTGAGGATTTGATTTGTGCGTCGTATGATGCATTGATTAACCAAACTAATTAACTCCTGGGTCTTGTGCAAGGCGCGTTCGCGTTCTGCGTCCGTGGAATCGGCATTCTGACCGCGTAGAATTGCATTTTCAAAATTACGCTTAAAATCGGCGGCAGTGCCCAACATTTCCGGATTGACAAAGTTGACCAAACTGAAATACTCAGTTAGATCGTTTTGTATCGGCGTGCCGGAGAGTAAAACTCGTCGTTTGGTCTTCAGACCCATCAGTGCCTGATATGTGAGATTATCACTGTTCTTTAACCGATGTCCCTCATCACAGATGACCATGCCCACCTCTGTTTTGCAGAGTATGTGTGCGTAGAGGCGAAATGTTTCGTAGCTAATCAGCAGCACCGGTGTACCACAACGCGTTGCTGTATTCATGGCAAACTGTTCCAGAGTGCGAGTCGTTTCTTCCTTGGAGCCACCCTCCATGGCTAGGCAGTGCATGCGGCCGTGTAGCCATTTGGTAAACTCCTTCTCCCAGTTTTTCACCAGCGATGAGGGAGAGACAACAATAGCCTTAGAGATCGTTGGCTTGCAATCGGGACTTTGACGCAGCAGTGTCCACGTCAAGGTGACGCACTGCAGCGTTTTACCCAGGCCCATTTCATCAGCCATAATACAGCCGTTGAAATTACCTCGTTTACCTTCCACGCACTCATACATGAAACGTACACCTTCACGCTGATGGGGACGCAGTACGTTGCTAAGGATTGGGTCAACTACAACATGTACCTGCAACTTGCTCGGATCGATTGACATACGCTCATGTTCGGTGTATGCCGGCGGCGTATATAGGACTAAAGCATTGCACGCCTGTGGATCGTGCAGGGCTCGCCGTACTATGGTGCGACGCACACCCAGTGTACGATTTCCTCCATAATCTGGCACATAGTTGGCAATGGGTACTTTAAACTTACGCGCTAGCACCTTGGCAATAGCCTGCTCATATTCGCTATTCGCCGTGAATCGAATCGGGAGCGGAAGTTCGACGCGGTTGGTGGAATCACGTAAGGCGCTTTGGCGTTTCTGCAGCTCCTCCTGACACGCACGCTTATTTTTCTTTACCAATGGAGGTGTAAAGGCATCCTTTGCTTTGATACGCACTCCCAATCTTTGACTGGGTGCCAAACTGCGTCTCTATATAGAAAAATTACAAATATATTTATATTTACTTGAAACTATTACGATTTCCAAAAATATATGTGTTTACCATTTTGTATATATTTTCAATTTAAAGGCGGGGAAAATCAGCTGTTGTTTGCCATTTTACAGCACTGTCAATTCGAACTGCGGTGGGACACATTTCGAAGGCAACAATGGAATGACACTTTGTTTTGTTACTTCAACAATAATCTACATAAAAAAAAAACATTCTATATTTCTAACCCATGAATTTATTCCTTTGTACTTTTTATTCCGAATCATCAAGAGTTTTAAATAATTTCAAATTTTCGATGCACTTAAATTTTAAATTCACAAGTATTTCATAAATTGACGGTGTCATCCAAGCACAATTTGTTTAGAGTGACCACAGAATGTGAAATACAAAGAGATAGTAAAGTATATATACATATTTTACAGCACTAGTCTTTTCGCACTGTAACTTACTGAATAGGATTGATAAGAACTAGCCATTTAACCAATTTAGGAACTGCCAGCGAAGCTTAATTATACACGAGCTACAATTACTCATATGTGGCATCACATATAAATACAATGTGTACATACTAAACATCTGCAGCGTATAAATTTATCTCGCAACGAGCGGCCGCTGCTCGGGTTTCGGCGATTTGCAGTCGTGGTGTTTTGTTATTGGAGCAGCAGCACCAGCAGCAAACAAGATTAAAAATAAACTATTTTGAAATGTTGCTACTTTGAATGAAATAAAAAATGCAAACAACACAGCTGGGGACGTCACAAACGCACAAATGCAAGAAAAAGTGCAACAAATATTTTAAAATATTTTTGTCGGGTAAGGTTAATGGTCATAAATGTAAAGACCCACACACACACACACACACCATACATACACATGCACATATACATATGTTTGCATTTGCATGTATGAATATAATTTCTACTAATTTTTCTTTTGACAGTCTACCATCCATATATTTAAATGAAGCGTTGATTTCAAATTAAAAGCGGAGAAACTCTACTAAAGCGGAGAACGCGATAAATTCAAATACACAAGTAAAACGACGAATAACACGTTCAAAGTGAAGGTCAACGTCACTAGCAACAAACAAAAACAATAACAAGGTGATAAGTAACGGCAACTGTGGCTGCCAAAAGCGATAAACGAACAGCACCAGCTGCTTGGAATTGGAGCTAGCACTTAAGCTCAGCAAGCTTCAGCTCCCAATTCCAGATCCAGTTCCGACTCCAGTTCCAGCCAAACGATAGGATGAGCTCGACAACATTGTCGATCGTGGCGCAGCGCCTGCTGTTACCATCACTACTCTCCCTGCTTCTGCTGATTGTGAGCGTAATTAGTGAGGATGCGAGCACGATGCCCACCCAAAACATGTCGCATAAGGAGCGCGCCGAACTGCGGTAATTGAACACAGCTACATATAAGCATTTTTTTTAAAATATATCCATTGCTTTTTCAGCGAAGAGTCTCGCGAAATGTTCTACCATGCATATCATGCCTACATGGAGAACGCATATCCTGCCGATGAGCTGATGCCACTTTCATGCAAGGGACGCTACCGCGGCGTGACGCCCTCAAGAGGCGACATGGACGACATATTGGGCAAGTGAGTAAAAAAAATTTAGCAAATACGTGTTATAGATATGTATATATTATGATTAGATAAAAACTTGATAAGTGCAATATATTAAGTAAATGATCACTTAAAAAATGCTTGACAATCTAATCTTCATTCTATATAAGCAATATACAAGATAGTAAATTTTGAATGTATGTTTTAAATTTATAAACTTTAAACTAATGCGTATAAATACCTCTAACAGTTATGACCTTCAGCTAATACATTAAGAAAAGAAACTATCCATATATCCTCTCTAATACTAATTTGATACAGATTTACTCGTATCAGATTAAATTAGGCTTACATTTATTTGATTTACTTTACTCTTTTATAACTTTACAAATATGTATGTAGTAAATAGTAAATTAAAATAACATAAAAATAGCATTATAAGTTAATTACTTAAAGCTAAAACTTATAGCAAAAGCACTGTCTTGAAGGCTAAGGCCTTCCATTTGATAGAGCTAATATTTCTATTTGCATATAAGCTATTTATTATTATTAATATATTTATTCTTATTAACATATTTAAATTAGCTTGAATCACTCTTTATAAACCTCTGCTTTTAGTTTCTCAATGACATTGGTGGACTCTCTGGACACATTGGTGCTGCTGGGTGACTTTGCAGAGTTCGAGCACGCCGTAAAGTTGGTCATACGAGACGTGCAATTTGATAGTGATATCATTGTCTCAGTGTTCGAGACGAATATTCGCATGGTGGGTGGCTTACTCTCTGCACACATACTCGCTGAATATCTGCAAAAGCAAGCGGACGTGATGCACTGGTATAAGGGCGAAATGCTCGAGATGGCCCGTGAGCTGGGCTATCGTCTGTTGCCGGCATTCAATACCACAACGGGTATACCGCATGCACGCGTCAATCTGCGACTGGGCATGAAGGATCCGCAGCTGAAGAAGTCGCGAGAAACGTGCACTGCCTGTGCGGGCACCATTTTGCTGGAGTTTGCCGCCTTGTCGCGGCTAACGGGCGATCCAATCTTTGAGGTGCGCGCACATGCTGCAATGGATGCACTGTGGAAGCTGCGTCATCGTGGCTCCGATCTGATGGGAACGGTGCTGAATATCCACTCCGGGGATTGGGTGCGTCGTGATTCGGGCGTGGGTGCTGGCATCGATAGCTACTACGAATATCTGTTCAAATCCTACGTGCTGCTCGGTGATGACAAGTATTTGGCTCGGTTTAATCGCCACTACAACGCTGTGATGAAGTACGTCAGCGAGGGTCCCATGCTGCTGGATGTGCTGATGCACCGGCCACATGCCAAGTCACGAAACTTCATGGACTCCTTGCTGGCATTTTGGCCTGGATTGCAGGTGCTCTCGGGCGATCTAAAGCCGGCGGTGCAAACCCACGAAATGCTGTATCAAGTGATGCAGATGCACACGCTCATACCAGAGGCGTGGACAGTAGATTTTCAAATACATTGGGGCCAGCATCATCTGAGGCCTGAGTTCATTGAGTCAACGTATTTCTTGTATCGTGCTACCGGTGATCATCATTACCTTCAGGTGGGCAAGCGAGCGCTGAAGACGCTGCAGAAGTATGCGAAGGTCTCGTGCGGCTATGCAGCCGTCAACGATGTGCGTACCGGCAAGCATGAGGATCGAATGGATTCGTTTGTACTATCCGAGACATTTAAGTATCTGTTTTTGCTGTTCTCTGAGCCACAGGATTTAATCATCAATGTGGATGAGTTTGTGTTCACCACCGAGGCGCATCTGTTGCCGCTGTCCATAGCACAGCTTGGGAACTCCACGTTTAGTAAGTGATGTATGTAAATCCATAAGCTTAACTTAATTATAATTATTATTTACAGGCTTTCGGCAATCGGACGAGCACAATGTACTCGACTTCATGCGGACTTGCCCCAGTTCCAATAAGCTTTTTCCTGAAAAAGTACGCAAACCATTGCGCAACTTCATTACGGGCTCGTGCCCGCGCACCGTCAGTGGCAAGCGACTCAGTGCCCTCGATTTTCAGGCAAGCAATGCAGATCATCTGCGAGCTGTATACGACATGGGCATCACCATGGTTTCGGTAGGCGACCGAAGCCAAGGCAAGGTGCGACTGTTTCATAGTTTCTATAATGTAAGTTTTCTTTTGCTTCTTGTTCGTTCGAGGCTTTTCATTTTAATTTTGGTATTTTATAATGTTTTTTTTTTTTTTTTTTTTTTGTCATAATTGATCTCATATATTCTTTTCAATTTACCCATAGGCCAAGAGCCAAGAGGAGGGCGAAATGGGTTTGCAGTTTATGCAGGAAATGCTAGAGTTAACCAAGATGCAGAGCATGAATCAACTGGCGCAACTGCAGGTGCGTAACTCAAATGATAAGAATTATCCGAATAACAATGGTTGAATTTGAAGGGCACCAATGTACAATTTATTTATAATTAGCTCAACTAATATGAATTTCTGCTTTATTTTGCAGGCCGTTGCTTATGCTTTGGATGAGCAGTCGCAGGACTGGACCGCTTTGATGGCCGGCCCATCACACTTCAGTCCAGAGCTAATCGGCGAACAGTTTGTCGAAGGTGAAATTGTGCTAGCCAGTCCGTTCCGTGCCTGCGACGAGAAGCTGGATAACGCCAGCGATGTGTCTGGCAAGATTCTTGTTGCGGAACGCGGCGATTGCACGTTCGTTAGCAAAGCGCGTTTGGCACAAAAAGTGGGCGCCACGGCGCTGATCGTCTGTGATAATGTATCAGGTTCTTCCGGTGAGACGCAACCGATGTTTGCGATGTCCGGCGATGGTAAAGATGATGTCGCCATACCCGTCGTGTTCATGTACAGCCAAGAGTTCACCAAGCTGTCGGCGGCGATGCAGCGCCGTGCACAGCTGCGCGTTCGCATCATGCAAATGGTGGAGTTCAAGCGTTGGCAACTGGCTAAAGAGGCTCATCAGAATGAAACAGCGGCAGCAGCAGCTGCAGCTGCCCTGGCTGCGGGGACGATGCCAAAGAAAAAGCCAGACAAGGAGTTGTAGTGACTGCTTCAAAATGTATGTGGACCCTCGCTTTAACGCTTCGATGTGGCCCCTTCTTAAGTTCTAAAGTGCTTTTCGATAAACATTTCACTAATTATACAAGCATATATAAGTTTACAAATCTTAACTTTCGTTCGCAGCAGCATCGTGCGAATCTTCTTGTACTTTACTATATAAGTAAGAACTACGATTTAAGCTAAAATATCAATCCGATTGGGCTCATTAGCTCTCCACCGCAATCAGTCGCCCAGCTGTTAAAACAGTTTGTTAGCATTTCATTAAACGTTTTAACGAGTTTTAAGGAACGTTAGCATTACTCGGCTTCCTAATTAGGCAGCGTCCAGGCTGTCAGAGTTTGTAACCGATATGTATATTATATGGATCTGTGCATATATACATATGTATCTGTATAGAATCGTACTTATAGACCATAAACATTCACCATTTTTATATGAATTTTACTTTCCTGTAAGTATATCTTCTGTAAATATATTAGCTGGTAGTAAGAAATAAATATTAAAATTGTACTAATAATGACTAGATCGTAATGTTGTATTTGTAACGATTAAAAGAATGTGTAGCTGAAATTTATTAGTTCATATACCAAATACGTTTAAAATACATCATTTAAAATAATACAATTGTGTTCCAATTAATTAGGGGAGAATGAGACCCGCCCCATGTCAAAAATGTAAAATGTCACATATTTTTTAATTTATTATATATTTATATATATATCCCTTTTTATTCAGTTTGTTATTTTACATTTAAATTTATTAAATTTAACATTATCCGCTCTCATATTAACTATATATCTAGCCATATGCTAGTTGTTGCCTAAAGCAATGTTTTCTTTAAGAAAATAAAATAAACACATTACGTAAAGCTTGACCTGAAAGCTTAAAGTAAATTACAAATATAAATCAACTGGTCTTCATACTTCCTAGGCAACGATTGATATTGAATTCCGTTTAACATATTTACATACATCAATAATGTATGAATATGCATGTATATATGTATATATATATATATAAAGATGTATGGCTTAACTTAAAATGATAACGATACTACTTCAAAAGCATCTGTGGTTTTATACATTTAGTTATATTTAATAATAGTTGGTAGGGTGCTACGGACAAATTTTGGTAGGCAATCAAGAATTCATTAAAAAAAAATTTAACTAAAAAACTATATTCAATTTTCGATCCCAATCTGATTTAAAACGACGAGGAATTTTGCGTGGCTTGCTTTTATATGTTCTTCTTGTGAGTGAAAGGTTGCCCCGCCCCATTTCTCTATACTGACACTGGCAAACGAGATGTGCCACCAGTTGATTCCGCCGTATTCTTGGCGTTCGCAATCAAATTCTGATGCGCAGTGGCCAGCTTCAATACATGATTGGAAATGCTATCCACGACTAGTGTATTCGGCGTCATGGTTATAACCTGGGACTTTTGTCGCTTATAAAATCGCTGATTGCTCTGGGGCGCCAAATATATTAGCTGTCGCGGATCTGATGTGTTAATCCACATTTCATCGTCTCTTGGTGACTTCAGTATCACATGATCCCCTGTATTGACGGCCACCAACTCTGAATCGAATTGTGGCGAAGGCAGGCGATGGATGTGCAATATACGATGCGTTGGCGTGGCGTGTGATAGCTCGCAGGCAATGATACGCAGTTCTGGCCATTTGTTCGGTTCCTTGACATGTTGATACAACACAAGCAGGCTGCTCTGATCCATTTCAAAGCTTGGAAAATGCATAACGCCCAGATTCTGTCCCAGGTCGAAGCCCAGGTCATAGTTCATTAACGTATCACCGCTACGATGATCCCAAATAGTTATGCGCTTCTGTCCATAACCAATCAGGCGATCCTCCGTCAGGCACTCAATATGTTTCAACTCATGACGCAACTGCTTGAACTCCCGTATGCTAGCTAGCGTATCCAGTGTGGGTGTCAGCGAGTATTTGCAAATACCAGCGCGCGGCTTGCCCACCATCAAATCCTGCTGCCAGGCCATAACAAAGTAGCGCGACTCCGTTATGCTCGTGTAGATCACCTGGTTTGATTCGCTAAACATAATAACATAGCAATTATTTATACTTCTATAAGGAGGGGGCTGGAGATGTAGCACTCACCAATTGACTGCATCAAGATGCACCGAGTGCATCTTGGGGCGCAGCTCCTCCTCACAGTAATAGTAGACATTCACATACAACGATAAAAGGTTGCTCTCGCGCTTATGATGATCCAGCGGATGACTGCGCATCTCAATGTAAACGGGCGTCGAGTTGTGCGTGCAGAGGCGATTATCGAACGGTGTCAGAATTTCAATGTCTATGAGGAAAAGGCATTTTATATAATAAAATGAAAGTTATATTCCAGTCCAAACTCACCGTTTGTAAGACGACGTACTGAACCCAAAGGTATCCATCGCTGGCAAAGGCCTTCAGTGGACTTCTCTGAGTCCACAGACGATTTGCGCGAACTCTCATTTATGTTCGAGCCAAATATATCGAATGAGTGCTGTGGGTTCGCTGAATCGTGGGTCTCGTCCTTCTGCAGCACGTTGAAGACTTTTGAGTACTTCCAAAACGAAACCAATTTCTCCTGCACCACAATGAGCTGATCGAGCTCATAGTATATATAAAGCACCTTGCCATTCTTTCCCGCCAGCGGGTTGCGTAGCTCGGTCAAGCCTTTTGTCAGGGACAAAAGGCCACCTGGTTGCGTTGGGTGAACGTTTTGCATTTGGAATGCATTATTAGGGTTCTGTGCTGTGCCAGCTACTTGGCGACTTCGTCGGGAAAAGTGTGGCGTACGATGCGGTGATGGCGGTGTTATTGGCGGATAATTCAACGAAGGTTTGCTCAGTTGCGCAAAGGACGATGACACGTCGAAGAAGCCAACGGGTGGAGTCTTCATTTGGGTCTTTGGCGACGTTTCTTGTTGCTGCTGATGCGGCTGCTCTGTGAGAAGCATCTCTTTTGGTTGACAAACAGCATTTACATAATGACGAACTGCGGTACTATACATCGGCGGACTGACAATAGCGCTGTTTGTGATAAAGTCGTGCATATCCATTGGCAACTTGTGAGACTGTTGCAGTTGCGGTTTGGCACTTAATTCAGGTTCCGTCGGGCCCACGTCAGTATTTGCAGTGCCTTCCGCCGGCTGATCTTTACTCAACGCCGCTGGAAGCGATTTGGTACGGAAACGTTTTCGCCTAACCACGACATTTGGCTCTACTACCGGCAGCCTCAGTTTTCTAGGCGTAGACGGTGATGACTGCTCCGGGCGGATATTCAGAGAGGCTCCGTGGGAGATCACCACTTGCTCTGGAGGCGGTGGCGTCTTTTTTACTTTTTTCTTTGCACCTTTGGATATTGGTTTGGCAGCTGGTGCCGAGCCGCCGGCTAGTCGCTTGGCTCGCCCGTGAGCAGCCACATCCGTCAACTCGTAGCTCTTCAACAAGCTCACCTTGCGATTGCGCAGCAATTTTGAGTTCAAATGCGTCGTCGAGCGCGTAACTAAATCGCGTTCGTTTGGCGTAGTCGTAGTGGTGGCACCGCCAGTGGTTCGACGTCGTTTCTCTGACTTGGCCATCATCTTCTTAAGCATCTTGCGCGACGGTCTGGCCTCTGGCGGTAGATCGGGTTTTCGTTTTTGCTGCAGGCGTTCCGGCGACGGTGATGTTAAACTCTTTATATCGTGCTTTGTGGTCGGCGACGGGGTGGTATTATTCAAGGACTTTACAATGTAAATGGAAGGCTTGGTTTCACGCGCCTGTCGCAGGCGATTCTGCATACACTCGTGCAGCTCTTTTTGGGCTGGCGCTGCCGAGGCATACACCTTTGCGAATGCCGCCTCCAGGGACATCGAGTGATAGTCGTTCGAAGCCACTGCGGAAGCGTCTTGAGGATGCTCCTGGTCATCGGACTGAGGTTGGTAGTAGTACTCCAAAGATGTACCGGTAACCAAAGACGGCCTTGGATATATGAATGAGGTGTTTGTAGCCGGCGGCATGGAGTTGCTGCTTAGATCCGTCTTTTTGGTACTATTCGTAATGACGTTATTGCTGATGATGCTGCTGTTATCGCTGATCAAACGCTGATCAAGCTTTTCCTGCCGCTGTTGCTGTTGCTGTTGCATATGTTGCTCCTCGAAGTGATCGTGCTGTTGATTCTGCTGCTGCTGCCCCCGTTGCTGTTCTTGTTGCTGCTGCCGTTCTCTTCGTTTCCCGCGAACATCGCTGCGCATTCGGTCCAGCTGCTGCTGTGTACGTACGCGCAACGATCGCCGCGCCACATTGCTGTTGGCAAGCTCCCGCATGGCGGTGGCCACTGCATTGGCCGTTGCCAGCTCCGTGAGTCCAAGGTAATTGCAAAACTCATGCTGCTCATAGAACTGGGCATCATTATGGAAATCCACGCTATTCGCGCGACCTTTCAAATACAGAGTGATAAATTATACATTAGAGAATGAATAACAACTCCTCTGAATCTTACTTAACTTACCTGCTGAATGACGTCGAGATTCCTGCTGCTGTTGCTGCTGCATCAGCAAATGATTCTGATCTCGTCCTCTGGCATCCGTCATTGGTCTATCCAACTGCTGCTGCATAGCTTCCCCTTGACGATTTGGTTTGGCAAGCGAAGCGTATTCATGACATTCGTTGTATTGCTGCTGCGCAGTGGAAGTCGCACAATTAGCTAGGTCGGTCGTAGATGTTTCTTTTGTGTCCACACCAGGCGGCAAAAAGTTTTGGGTTTGCGTTGCCTTGATTATGGCATCTGTGTGATCAGTTTTGTTTCTTAATTGGGGCACTAATGTGGTTGATGATGGATTAACAATGACCTCATAGCAATCATCGTCGTCGTCATCGTCGAGGATGATCAGTTCGGTCTGCTGCACCGGCACAGTGTGCAGCAAACGTCTATAACACGGTCTCTTCTGCCTGACTGCATCGTCACTAGAATATGCGGTATCTGGGGCTACAGTGCCGTCCACAGCATCTTCCACTGGTTGCTCCTCAATGACCTGCGTCATTTTCGAAAAATTTTGTCGCAAATATTCACAGAATTCGTTAAAATTTTGCTGTTTGGTCGGTTCAGCTTCATGCTGTTGGAACACAGCCTCAAAGTTCTCCACATCCTCGACAGCCTCGCAAGTAGGCGCACAATTCCATTGGATGACCTTTTCGTCCAGGCTCAATTGCGGCTGCGACTGACATATGTTGGCCAGCCGGCGATCCATCGCATCCGCGGAGAGCGTATTCTTTAACAGAGGCATATACTTCCGCTGCCTGGGTGGAGATTGCTCCTCCGCTGTGCCCACCTCATCGTCGTAGTCATCATAGTCGCTGCCATTTGGCATCGAAGTGGAACTCACTGGAAACTCTGTAGTGCTACTATGTGGTATGGCAGCAGTAGCGGTAACTGTAACTGCCGTACCTTGCTGATCCCCATCATTAATGGCATGCGACTCATCAATACTGCTGGAAATATTGAGCTGTTGCTGTTGATGCTGATGCTGCTGCTGTCCCAAGGCCACTTGTTGAAGCTGCAAATCCAAATTGTTCTCCTGCTCATTCACTATGCAATCGTCATCATGATCCTCCAGCTCGTGGTCGTATACCTCACAGATATCTGGACGATCGTCAACGTAAGAGTCACTCATCTGATTGGGATCGTCTTCTGCTCCATCGAGCAATAGTTGTTGCTGCTGCTGCTGTTGGTGGTGTTGGTGATGCAGTTGCTGCTGATCCAGGGCGGCATCACTGAGATAAACGTGAGCTTCCGTTCCATTGGGCTCTTCATATTCCTCGGCTGCACACATATCGTTGCAATAGCTGACACCATTATTGTGCTGCTCCTGCTCGTTTGTTGGCTGCAGACCCATCAAGTAGGCACGCTCCATTTCATGGTCCGCATTATTCGCATGAACATCATGGGCACTCACTATAATCTCGCAGCAATGCTCATCCGTTAGCAATACAACATTTTCATCGTCATAAATGACGCAGTCGGCGTGGGCCTGTTCAATAACATTGTGGCAATCAAGGGTGCCTTGCTCCTGGACCGGCTGATCTGATTCGGGGACATTGATGTTGCCATTCGTAAGCAAATAGTTGGCGGATGTGCCTGCCTCCAGCACTGCTATTGGCGTGCCTAAAAATACATAGGAATGAATTGAGTGGTGGAAGAAGGAAATCATTGGCCAAATTACTTGTAGTCTGGGTATTGAGATAACCATGATTCGACCGTTGGCACTCAATGAACTTATCCATGTTGCGGAACATGCCATATATAAGTGAAGTGCTACCAGCGTCCTGAGCCTCGGATGTATCGCTGTAGTCGCGCAGTGCATCATCAAAGCCCTTGAAGCCATTGCTCTCGGAGTTAGCTAATAGGCTTCGTATTTCCGAATCGTCCGATATAAACGGGAGCATGTTGTCCCGTGAGGGATCTACCTCCTGAACATTCTCATTTGGTTGTTGCAACAACGTCGATTCAGCTGCCGGTTGCCCAAATTCTGAATTTGTTGTTGACACTTCTGCTCTACCGGATGGTGAGGGCGGTGAGAAAATGTCAAGTAATCTCTCCTCTGCCGCAGCGTACTCCTTCCGAGAAGCTCCTCGTCCAGGTACTGTTCGCCGTTTGGGCATTTTTTTTTTTTTTTTTTGTGTTATGAAATTTACTGAGCACCGCGAATTAAGGGAAGCAACCCACACTTCGCCACTAGCTCACGATGCAGCGTTTTAAGCAAAGAATATATTGGAGACAATTTTTTAAATAATAGTTTTCGGAATTTAGCACGTGAAATTTAAATAAAATAAGTTAATCTCTCGGTTCTGTCCTCTAAACAATGCCGAAATCGAATCTGACATGATGCGCGTAGGTTTGTTTGTTTATTAATTGTAATGCGTACGCACACATTTCAGATTATTTCATTTTTTCTACAGTCCACTTTATTTCCCTATTTTAAGAACGCACGAAAAACAAATTTCTTTGGGAGCAACAAATCGCGGCACTTGTCGGTATGTAAAGAAGAAGCATTGAGTATCGTTTATACGCCACCCTTTATCAAGGTTTTGTATTCACACAAAATTACTGGAATCTTTCATACGACCATTTTTTTTTCTGACTAGATTCAGATATGTTCTATTTATTTATAACAACAAAATAAAAATTTGTTAGCAGTTATTGAAATAGTATAACATTGCGAATTAAATTTAAGCAAAAAACTCCCAGTTAGATGTAAACATTTCTTGCGAATTGTTTTTACTTTTGGTATTTCATGCATTTCAGTGATATGGTCTCCCTGGCAGTCAGCTGTTAGTTTTGTTTAAGGGAACGTAAATTGAGCAATACGTTTGTGGAGCGACTAGAACATCAAAATTACACACAATTGGGAGCACCGAAGCATTCGCGCGCTGATAAGCAAAACAAAAACTAAGTAGCTGCTTCGGGACTGTCGAAATAAAAATATTAAACGTAGTCAAAACTCGGCACAAACAACATTAGGCGCTCGAACTGTGAACGTCGCCTCCGTTTCTTCGTATAATAAATCAATGTGCTTTTAGTTCGGTATTTTCAGTGTATATTAAAAATCTACATATATATAAATATATATATATATATTTATACATTTATGAATTATTCGTGATTCTTGTTTAGGACAATCTCTAGTCGAAAAGGAAAATTCTAAAAAATTGCTATAAAATGAGTGAAAAAGTAGTGAACGGTACTTGCAACGGCAATGGTAACGGCGATGCCAGCAACAAAAAATGCAACGGTACAAGAAAGGAAGTACGCGTATGGTGCGATGGCTGGTGAGTCAGTTTGTTGATGTTTATACAAACATACATACATGCATATACAAACATAAATATGTACATACATTTAAATGTTATGTACGTAACTGTGTGTGACGACTATCTATTAAAATATTTCAAGTGCATTAATAATATTTCCATACAATTATTTCTATTTGAATTTTAAATGCGTCAATCTTATCAATACGAATAGTTTTTAAATATAGTCCGTCCACAGATAGATTAGCCAGTCATTTGAATTAAAATAGGTCCAAGGTCAGAGCTAAAAGCGAAACCCGTGCTACCTATTACGTTCTTCCGTACATATTTATTCAATCACGACGTAGTGTGCTGCAAATAGTCGCAGCAATAGCCAATAATTTATCTAATTCTTTATAGCATTCGTTGCGTTTGATTATCATTCTTATATTCTCTAAGTAGCCAGTTTGACCGGTTTCTTCTGCTGTCGTCTGATCGGGCTAGACATAGTATAATGTTTCTTTGTCATATGCAGCGTACGAGGACTTATTACCCACATACAAATAGACGTTCATGTAGATGTGTACATACATACATCATACGTCTGTACATCTCTATGTATATTCAAATGTCAATCAGAAATGACTTCCGCAATTGTTCTCTCCTACTTTCACGTCCTCTGCGCTCTCTTTCCCTCTCTCACTCTCTCGCTTGTGGCATTGGAATAGATGCACACGCCCAAGCATAGCAGCATCGCGTGATTCTCTGTATGTATACACAATGCTGCGTACAGCAGCTGTGGCATCAGCATAACGTCAGCTCTTTAAACTTTTCAACGTCATCCCCTAGTTCTCTGTTTACTTCTCGCACGTTTTTCTGGGACTCTGGGCATGGTTTACGTGGCCTTACGTTGACTATGGGCCGGTCGGCGTCTGCCCAAACATCACGTGATTTTCTTTGCGCGCATGCTCCACACGCGCCAACTTGGGCGGCCTACTTTTGGTCTGCCGGACGTACGCCATTGACCCAACTCGTAAATCGACTACGTCATTGTCGGCGCATTTGTAATTTCCAATACATATGTATGTACCTATGAGCGAGTTTACCCTATACCTGTTAGAAAATATATAAAACAAAAATAGTATTAGTATTCTGAGATAAATACAGTAAACTAATTAAATATAATTTGCACGTTGCAATGAGTAGACTATTATTCTATTTACATAGATGATATACATACATATGTGTATATGAATATTTTATTAATTACTGTAATATAATATATTAAAGTAATTATATACATATAATATATACAAATATTAATTGTCATCTCACTCTCGATTTATTATTAATATATATAAAATATATTAATAATTAAAAATATATATACATATGTATATATAGCATGTTGAATCACAACCCCTTAATTTAGAGAGCTATGCAACTCAGCTCTTCGAATATAATTATTTTTAATTTATTTTACACTCTCGTACATACATATATACGATACATGATATATCAAGACCACTTAATTGAGAATGGTATTTAACAATCGTTTAAGAGTCATCTTCTTTGTGGTAGCACTTAAGATTCAATCAAATTTTTGATACACTCACAAATCTGTTGAGCGTTTACAAGATATCTGCAAGTCCAGCATTGCAATATGCCTATTTTGTGTTTGCTCGTTTGCATAATTAAATTGACATTTTGCATTTTAGTCAAGGTCAGCAGTCGAAGCAGCGCCTTGCAAATCGCCAGGTGTAACTTTCTAAAGGGCAAATTTTAAATAAACTTGATATACTATGAGAGAATGTACATATATGCATATATATTACACTATGCATGAGTTCACAATTTTTGTTTAAGAACATTTAAGTATACAAAATTTATTTTTGAAACAACAAAAGCAAGTCTTTCACTTTAAAATTACATTTTGAATATATTTTTTGCTGACTATAGCTTAAAATGATATTCTGCAATAAATTCAGATAGTTTAGGCAAATTGCATTAAAAGGTAGGGTATATATTCAGTCAGCGAATGAGTGATACGATATAGCACACCTGTCGTACATGATAAGCTGAGTGTCGACTATGAATACAATATAAGAACTTTATCAAATAGAGAACTATCTACAACAAACACGGAAAGTCATGGATACATACATAAATACACACTATGTTCTGTTAAAACTATAAAAAAAAGGTAGTTCCCTGATAATGTACATAAAGAATATACATACATATATACAATTCTAACTATAATAGCTGACTCACTAAAAAATATTGTTTATATGTGTAAAATGTGTATATAAACATTATTTTTGATCAATTTTTTATTACTATTTAAATAGGCCAGAGTTTTTTTCGAGCACGTTTTAAAAAGCATAAATTATAGCTGAACACTTTCCGGGTACATAGAATGATTAGTGCCACATGAGCAGCCCCATGATGATGTGGGGTCAATGGGCATTGCTCGTGGGGATGGCCATGCGCTGATAGGAGATAAGGAGAATCATACGAAATCCATTCAGCACCAGCTGTTGTGCCCCAGCTATAAATAACTAGCAAAATGTATACATTCATGGGAGACGTGGCCCTTTAATCTCTAGAAATGGAAACGGATTCTCAACGATAGGAAAGATCATTGACGCAAGCGTTAGGATGCACTCTGAGTTGAATTGCTCAGGAATTTGCTTTTATTGATGTCGTGTCAATGAACTTGGGGCTTCCAAAAGCAAATGTAAACCCATTGGGGCATCCGTTACGTTTCCCTCAGCCATACGTATATTTATTTATATATACATACATATAAATGAATGTATGTATGCATGTATTACAGCTTTGTTGCTATTCCTGTGATTCGGTTATCGCGGGAGCGCAAATTCTACTCTGAATCGCGTGATATTTTCTTAATCAGCAGCAGTCAGCGTAATTCAATTGATTAAAGCTCCAGTATGTGCACTGTACTATAGTTGATCCTACACACATGGGTATTATAGCACATATATATATATACATATATATTTCCATTCGACACAGATTTCTTGGGTGTCGCAAAATCTCCGGGAGCAAAGGTTTTTCGTTGGTTGGCTCTCATTGTCGTTTCAATGAATGATGATTGGACCACACTCTGCTCTGTCTACCCAAAACACAGTTTGTTGTTAGGTCGTCTTCAAGACATTATCAATCATCTAGTATAGGTTCTTATAATGTTTATGGAATGACGTCGCTTCGCCGGACAGACCAGATGATGATTGTTCGATTGTCTGGACGTATCGCTAATTGAAATTTTGTATGCTTTGGCCAATCTATGTTCCGGGCCTTGGTCATGCTTAATTGCTCTGTATTCCTCAATGTTCTCATATGTATTACCTTACCTTATATAATGCCATTACGTTGTCCAGTATTTCTAATTGTCTAGTAATATGAGTCGTGTCCAATCAGTCTGACGGTTCGATGAAGGTGACGTCGTGGCTTGCTATCTTGATTGCCTTACTTGGCAATTACCTGGAATTCGATTGGCATGCTCGTCGTTGCCGTGACTTGAGTGAGTTGACTTATCAGTCTATATATTTAATATATATGATATATAATTTCATTCTTTTCGGCTTAGTAAGTTGACTCTCTTGTATAAACAATAATTATTTATTTGCAATTAGCTGGCCTCGTCGCATTGATATCATATATTAAGTTATCTACAACAGTTTCTGCAAATCACTTAAGAAATATTGTTATGTATTATATTAGGAAACAGTCATGAAAGTTGAAGCTGGGGCTAACCGAATAGGAGATGCCCTGAAGACTAAAAAAAAATATTACATTTAAATTTTTTAATGGATAATATTTCATTGATATTTATTTCTTGGAATATATGTACATGTTTGTCATCTTAGTAAATATTTAATTATGGGCAACTGAACTCCAAAGCATTTGATCAACTTTGGAGTCTCAAAATCAATATTGTATATAATACACATAAAGATATAGAACATCACAATACAGACTGACGGGCCAGAGTTGAAACGACTCAGCTCTTCGCCCTAATCAGGAATGTATATGGGGTCTATCATGTATCCTTCTGCCTGTTACATACACTTTACCAAAAACCATCATACCCAGAATTCACATTTTCAATTGGTATTCAAAACAAAACAAGTGGAATTTATTGTTTTGGCTTTGGCAAGCTTTGCGAATATTTATCTAGAAACTGTCATCCGTTCAAGATAATATATTCATATTATTATACATTTCTCTGTATACAACATTTTCGACTCTCTTATAATGTGCTTACTTAGCTAATATGTGGAGAATAATAAAATACCAAAAATGATTACACGAATACATTTCGTAAGTTTTTTGGAGAACAGAAATTGGCAAATGTTTAATTAAAGTCTCTTGGCACGTACAAAACATTTGGCCAGCAATTGTCACGTGTTGCCTAGAAGTGCTTGGATTCCAGCATTCCATACAATATATACATATATATATATATATATATATATATATATATTTTATATGACACATGGCTGCACAAATCAATAGAAATAGAAATCATCATGTCTCATGCATAAATATCTCTCTCGCTGTTGCGGCGATTCACAACTGATGATCGTGTCCAAAGTGCGACGACGCGTTCGACAAAGAAAGAAAAAGTGGATCACTTGGAGCAAGCGGCGTCCGTCTTTGGGGGCCAGACATTGACTTATTGGAACTTTGAGTTTGAGTTGTGACTCTCTGGCTTTGTTTGCTTTGCGCAAGTGCTTGTTTCTAAGCACATGAATTGTGCATTTAAATATTTGTAAATAAAGACTCAGTAGTTAATAGAATTATGTGGTTTGTCTATTTGTCTAACTGCGCAAAATTCTGATTTATTTATATTTTGATTTATTTATTTTTGTTGCTTTGGCACTTTTGCAGTAGTATGTCAAAAGTCACACGGGCTGTGAGATTGCATTTTTCTCGCTTTGTCAACATTTTCATTAATAGTCTCCGGGAAAGTATATGAACCCGACTATGAAAAACTTAGGAAAACTTTGCCGTCCCCGTGCTAATTTAGTTGCTATAATCGACGTCAAGGTTAGCTGCCACATTTAGCTAATGCTGCGCATGAATCAGCCATCAGGCATCGCATCGTATTCGATTACAACAAGGTCATTTCAGTTCATTCGTTTCAGTTCAATTCAGAGTAATATTGTAAATAGTATTTGCTAGCTATAATGGAAAATCCATCAATAGACTTTTACATTAGTTTGTTGTCTTTTCCAAATCAGAAACTCGATTGCTTCAGTTAATTGGAAGCTTGAGCTCAATAAACTCTTATTGTCTTCACCAGATTCGAAATTTAATTTGTTGAGCACCACGCGCTATGTTCCTCTTATTTTAGATAAGGTCTCCTCCTATATATCTGGTTTCTCTTTCTATTCTGCTTAAATTGATAAGGGAATGCATTTCTATTAGCGGCGGAAACAAGATACAACTTAACTACAATTACAGTTAATGAATCTTAATTTTTTGCTTTGTTTATAATTTCCAGCTATGATATGGTGCACTTTGGGCATGCCAATTCTCTGCGACAAGCCAAAGCACTTGGCGATAAAGTAATTGTCGGCATACACACCGATGAGGAGATCACCAAACACAAGGGACCGCCCGTATTCACCGAGGAGGAGCGAGTCAAAATGGTGAAGGGCATTAAGTGGGTCGACGAGGTGGTTCTCGGTGCGCCCTACGTGACCACTCTTGAGGTTCTCGACCAAAATGACTGTGATTTCTGTGTGCATGGCGGTAAGTGGTTTCTCAACAATCAATGTCTCTCCAATTTACTAATTACTCTTAAATTCATTATAGATGACATCACAATGACTGCCGAGGGTGTCGATACATATCATCTGGTCAAGTCGGCAAACCGTTACAAGTGAGTCATCCCCACATATACATATACCATGAGTCCTATATAGCTAATCATTCTTTCTTTCTATGCTCTGCTCGCAGGGAAGTCAAGCGCACCGCTGGCGTTTCGACCACTGACCTCGTAGGTCGCATGTTGTTGCTCACACGCAACCACTTCCGTCAAGGCTCCGCCGAATATGATATCGAGAAAGAAGGTAGCAGCATATGCTTGTTAATTAGTTGAATTATTAAATATTAAGTTGCGTTCTTTTATGTGCATCCACCTCATCAGCCAGTTGTTAGTTACTCTCATAAACTCACATACTGTTAACTAACCCAAACTAACAATTAATGTTGCTTTGGACACTCTCTTTTTTATGCCTTCTTTCTGGTACTTTCTACTTTATGATACTTTTGTTTCGCTGCATGCTGAATTAACAACAAACACACACGAGACAACAAAAACACATTCAAAATCCAAGATCCAAGTATGAGGAGAGAAGCAAAGTTATAACTACTTAATATTTCGACCCATACTTAATTAATTAATTAATATAATGAACCTACCTGGGCTACGCACGCTTTGCTTTTAGTTGGTTAAATAATGTTTCCGTTAGAATCTGTCTACATAGTCCGTAGCATTCTTTAAACCTGTAACAAAATAAAAACAAAAAACATTTGCTTTATTTTGCTCTCTACATCTTTACTATTTCTCTTCTTTTTATTTCTATGTGCGCACTGTTTACCACTAACCAAATATCTAAAAAATCAAAATACCTATGAACTAAAATCTCAAAATCCCGTGCGTGTTGCCGCCCCGCGTTCAAACCAAAATGAATATCCATGAATATATATATATATGTATTATGAAACCTGCAATCAAATGAAATCGAAATGAAATATCAAATCAAAATCTATTGTAATTTACGCTCTATAATGTAATGCTCATATATCTACCAAACCGAATGAAAAAAATCAACAATTTGACAATTTGATAACCAATAAAACAGCAAAACTTTTAAAAATTCAACAAATGCAATCCCGTTTAGGTTCATCGAACATGGGTCAGGATTCAGCAGCCAAGAGTCCCTGGACCGGTTGCAGCCAGTTTCTGCCTACAACCCAGAAGATAATCCAGTTCAGCGATGGCAAATCACCAAATCCGGGGGATAAGATAGTAAGTATAAACACAAATAGTCTTTATTGCATTGCATTAAGTCTTGTTTCGTATGCAGGTTTATGTGGCCGGCGCATTTGATCTCTTCCACGTGGGTCATTTGGATTTCCTCGAAAAGGCTAGCAAATTGGGCGACTATTTGATTGTGGGCCTGCACACAGATCCCGTAGTCAACTCTTATAAGGGCAGCAACTATCCCATTATGAATCTGCATGAGCGTGTGCTTAGCGTTTTGGCCTGCAAAGTAACTTGATATCTGATAATCTCATCTCTCATATACTTAAGAACTTCCTTCTCTAATTGCACAGTTTGTCAACGAGGTGGTCATTGGGGCACCCTACTGTGTCACTGAGGATCTGCTGGATCATTTCAAGATCGACATTGTTTGCCATGGGCGCACGCCGATCGCGCTTGAGGATGGGAAAATAGATCCATACGCTGTGCCCAAGACGCGTGCTATCTTTGAGCTGATCGACTCCGGCAACGATATGACTACAGAGCGCATTGTTGAGCGCATTATCTTGCATCGGCTGGAGTACGAGCGCCGGAATCAAGCCAAAGAGAAAAAGGAAATCGAAGCGTTCGAGGCGCTGCAGCGACAAAAGCAAACGCAAAAGGCGGGCTAGAACCCGATTTTTATACAATAGACAATGTTCTTTTTAGCTACTACAACTTATCTCGTTAAGTATGTTTCGTTTTATCGTTGTCGATTCTATTGCATTTCGTTTCGTTTTTGTGTTGGGTGAATGCAATAGCAAGAGCTGCGGGCCGAAAGTTGAATGCCCTGCCCCACAACACACAGACACACTCATTCTCCCACACACATATACACTTGATGTATTCATATGTAATACCACATATTGTAGCTTATCAAATCTAAATTGTACGTATGTAGGCTCAAAATTTGTAAATTCTTTTATTATTTTTTTAAGTGTAACGAGTGCGAACTCAACAAAATTGTACGAAATATATTTAAGTAAGACCTATAAAATATGTTAGTGGATTATGTTTATATTCACCAACAATCTACTCAATGATGACGCTAATTGCGCTCTTCGAGCCAGCTGTGCGTCTTCTATCGAGCGTAATCTCTACAATTGTGTTTGCTGTATGAATTCCTTAGTTCAAATCTATGTATGTGTACCATTATGATTGCATATGTTTAGTTTGTTAAACAATATATCATTAAACTATTGCCAAAAAAAGAAAATGAATAACCAATTTTTTATGGCGTGAAAGTAATTTCATCGAGAAATATATACATATATATATAAATATAATAAGTTAAGGTCCATCTAGTTAAATTTTCAATTCAGTCTGTCAATTCCTTTGCTCGCCCATAATATGCAGTTCCACGCTGAGCTCCTGCTGGCCATTACTTTTAGTCATTAGCTGCTGCAAATCCTGACAGCTAATGACCACGACGTTGCAGTCCGTTTTGATGAAATCTCGGCAAGGCGTTGCCTTTTGACAAGATGTTGGTAATTGGCGCGATTGCAGAAGCTTGGAATAGTACCGAGTCGACTCAGCGGGCTGTACCACACAGCGCAAGGATACGGTCACGCCCTGCATCGGGCTTGCTACCCAAATGGCAATCACATCATCGATTTGCTTGCGGTGCCAAAGTAATCCGTGACGCGTACGACAGGCAAAGAGCAATAGGACACCGTGCTGGGAGTACTTGCGATATTCCTTTGGGAGCAATGTGTTACGTGGACATTTGAGCGGGTTCAGCCCAAAACGCTGGTATCCATAGACGCCCAGCAGAGTGTTAACATCATAATCGAGACAACTTATTTTACAAGAGGCACGCAATGTTTGCTTTTCAACAGGAAATGGCACGCCCACAAAGGGGACACCTAATCGGTGCATATGATCATTAATATAGTGAGCCAGCCAGCTATTCGGATCTAATGTACACGAGCACCCGTAACATGGACATTCAATCATTTTCAGACGTGCCCATTCTGATTTCTGATCCGGTATTACATAGAGTGGGGGATGGCGTTCTCGATCCATAATGGACTCATACCGACTTAAATGCACCATCTTAAAATCTGTCGAAGGCACAGAAACTGGCAGGCGATAGTTAGAGAAATGTTTGGTGAATATCAAATTCCTGGTGTCGTCCAAACGTTTCATATGTTTCTCTTTTTGCCGATGCCGCCGCTTGCTACTGCTGGATCCTGGCAAATTGTCAGCGTCCAAGCCATTGAGGTTTCCGTTGGACGAGCTGGCAGGTTGCATTGTTAAACCTTAAATAGTTTTATTTACACATAATTTGGAAAAAAAAAAAAAACAAAAATTTTGAAGTCAAAATATTTTACATTTAGGTTTGAAATAAAAATTGAAACTATCTTACAAATTTAAAAAGCACCCGCTTTACGCGGGCAATATACAATACTGAACTACAGCTGACCGTTACACAGCACTGTGCAGAAACAGCTGACTTTCGTCATCATGTTTTTTGCGTTTTACAGCACTGAATTTGTTTTAATTTAGAGTTCTAATAATTCTCAACCAGTTACAGCAGAGCACTGGTGTAGTATTGTGAGTTTAGCGTTGTGAAGTTATCGCTTCTCGGCCTTATGGCTAAGATCAAAGTGTAGTATCTGTTCTTATCAGCTTAACATCTGATAGTTTCTCCATTGGAGAACAACAAATGTTAAACTGATTTTTGGAAACAGACGGAGTGCTAGGGGCTTGCTCCACCTCTGTCACGGGTTGGCCCGGTATTGCAGTACCGCCGGGATTTCGGCCCAACTAAGTAATAAATAACAAGTAGTATAGAAATCAAAGAGAATAGAAATTCTTATCCGTGTTAAGAATATCTGATTGTAGATAGTCGACATTCGTTATTCACCGTGAATGTTTTGGTGTCGCTACAACTAACTTCTCCACGTCACAAAAAATGGTATTATGCACAGAATTCCATAATTTGTACAACTAGTAGAGGTGTACAGATTTTTTAAAATTATCAAGTATTTATAAGAAAACTACATTTTTGATTTAGTCGTATGTTTATTATTCGTAAATACACCTATTACAGTTGTTTCTTTTGAATGTTTGCTTTTCGTTTTTGGTACATTTTAATGATACAGTTACAATGTTATGCGAGCACGCACTTTTCAAGAACGCACCAACAATTCTGGCGATTTCACATATTTTAATGATTATTCGATAACATAAAAATTAAACAGGCTTGAGTCGAACAATTTTTCAGCAATTACGATACGTCGATAAACATCTTTTTATTTTCGTATTTATTCAAGAAAACTTCTACTACTGAACGATCAGATGCTATGTGCTGTGTTTTTGCTGTTGCTTTCCAGACTAACTACTAAATAATACTAAACTGGGTGTTTAAATAGCTGAGCTACGTTTCATAAACATTAACCGTAACAAAGCTGATTTGCTTCTTAGCTTTGGTTGGAGAGCACTACGTTCAACTTTCAAAGAGAAAATAGAGTTGGTAACACGTTGAATGTGACTGGTTCAGCATATTAAAAAGTGCTTAAAATAAGATTTCTAAGTTATTGGACTTTGGACAAGCGCGGGCTACTTGCTGCTGAAGCTGCTTCTTATACAACTACGGCGCCAGCCTCGGATCGACTGACCGGCAAGTCAGGACAATTCTTCCAAGTATCGGAGAGTGGATCGTAGCATTCGACAGCGCTGATTGTTACTTGAGCACGATAGAAGTTCACTTCGCAGGGCTGTCAAAAATCAAATCAATGAAGATGAATAAATATATCAAAATTACAGAGCACTCACCTGATCACCGCCAGCCACATAGAGTAAACCATCGGCGGCCGCCACAGCGGGTATAGCGCGTGGAACGTTCAGTGCGCACACCGTCGACCACTTATCATCATCGAAGTTATAGCGCTCCACAGAGCTAAGTATGTCCTGGCTAATGCTGCTCCCACCCACGACATACAAATAGCGATCGAGCACAGCAACGCCCATTTGGCAGCGTGCTGTCTGCATACGTGCCAGCTGTGTCCATTCCTTGGTCACGGGATTATAGCTAACGAGCAACGAGAAATCTATTAGTGAAATATATTTTATTTTATATATATTACTAGGTTTTACCTTATTAAATCTGGTAAATGTCTGGTGGTTGTAGTGCAACCGCCCACTATATATATCAGCCCTTCGAAGCTAACGACGCCCATGCTGAATCGTGGCTGCGGCATGCTACCAATCAGTTTCCAGACGTTTTTCTCTGGGTCGTAGCACTCCATTGTGCCACCAATGTCGTCACCAATCCAGCCGCCCACTGCAAACAAATTTCCGCCCATGGTGCACAATCCGAATTCACAGCGGGGCACTATCATCGGTGCTATTGGCTGCCATATATCGTTCTGTGGATCGTATACCTCGCCGTTGGCCAGAATTTGCGATCCACGTTCACCGCCCACCACATAAATTTTGCCATTTAATGCCGACACGCCCGGCAGAATGCGGCCCACCTCCATGGGTGCCGTCTCAGTCCATTCACGGCGGAAAATATCGAATTTGGCCACCGTTTCGAAAGTGCAATCCGCCGAGTTCCAAGTGCGTGGCGTATCGCGATGTGAACCTCCAATAATGTAGATATTTTTCTTGGCCAGCTGACGTGGACAGACCCGCAGTGGCACCAATTGGCCGCGCTTCGATGCAATATCTCGGCATATGGAGCGCAACGCGATTTTCACAGACATGTCGCGACAATCATCCTTTAAAGCTTTATCGATCACCTTCACGGGCACCAAGGCCATGCGGACATGCGACAGTATGTCGAAGACATAGCACCGACGTTGCGTAACATCGTGTTTAATCCAACGAAGCGCCGCCTGGAACACTTGCGATTCAGAGTCAACACGTAGCAACTCCGAATTAAGCAGCTGCGATAGCAAAGTCTGCGGTGTTTCCAGAAACTCATCCTCCAGCGTTATCTGCGTGCGGCAAATAGAGAAACGCAAAACACACCATCAAGGAATTATAAATTTATAACTATAGTAATATATTGAATATAACTATATACATATGTATGTGTGTATGTATGTAATGACTATATTATCCACTACAAACGTTTCAATGGAGTTGAATTCAAATTAATTCGAATTCTTGTTTTAACTCTACTAATATAATTCGGTACTACTTGGTATTTATTACTTAGTTGGGCCGAAATCCCGGCGGTACTGCAATACCGGGCCAACCCGTGACAGAGGTGGAGCAAGCCCCTAGCACTCCGTCTGTTTCCAAAAATCAGTTTAACATTTGTTGTTCTCCAATGGAGAAACTATCAGATGTTAAGCTGATAAGAACAGATACTACACTTTGATCTTAGCCATAAGGCCGAGAAGCGATAACTTAACAATGCTAAACTCACAATACTACACCAGTGCACGGCTGGAACTAGTTGAGAATTATATAAATTGAAGTTGCGTGAATGATCCTGCGTACACTCAAAACACATTTCTGTTGCCTACCTCAAGGATGTTTTGCATGTATTGTTGACATAAAATTCCCAAATAGTTTAAGTGAACAGTAAAGGTAAGTGTAGGGTAGTTGCATGTTTAAAATTACTCTGGCTTCTCTTCAGTTGTCGAATAAATCTTTCGCCTTTTACTAAAGATTTCCGTGGAGAGGAGCACTCTAATGAGCCTAAAACAAATTTTTTGTAGAGCTCGGAGATGAATTTCTCTGGGCCAATTAATAATGCATTATATCGAACAATGGGTAACACAGTTAGTGACTCAGTCTGGCTGATGTGCAGTGTTCCGATTCGAATCCCGTTACATTTACACGTTTAAATAGTTCAATTAAATAACAATTTATTTACCGCTGGAAAGTTGGCCTGGACAAAGTTCATTGCACTTTTTGCTAGAGACTCGCAATTGTGCGCTTCCGCAAACCGCAATATGCCCAATGCATTGGTGGCATGCAGCTCGCGACACAAAAATTCACAACAGCCATCGACAACTTCGTTCAGTTGAAGCATATCCGCGGCGGCGAGCAATTCCTGCACATTTGACTTGGAGGAGAAGAGAATTTTTTGTTACAAAATTCATAGTTAGCAGACAAGGTGTTGAATGCTTACCTGCGTAATTTCACAGCGTCCTGTGTAGATAAAGTCCAAGAGTATGTGGAGTATATCGCCATCGATTGTATGCAATACCACTGATTTTTGCTTGACTTCATTGAGACCCAGTTCGGGCCTGAACATGGCCTCGAAGTAGGCGCTGGCAGCGCTCAGCACTGCTCGATGTGCATTGAACGTGGACTCGCCTGCAACAATTTCGACGTCGCAGAAGCGTGATTGCTCCCGCAATTGGTTTAGATTGGACAGCACCTTAAATGGGTATTGGGCGTTGCAGTAAGAGGGTAGATTTGTGCGTTGGGTGCTAGCTGCAGCCGTAGCAGATGCAGCAGCAGGCTGATTGAAGTAATCGTTATCGTTATCGGTGGTGTTGTCATTGCCGTTGTGACAATTTGCATTTGCATTGAATTCGTGGTGCATGGAGTAGCTCTTCAGTGGTGGCATCTCGTTATACTCTTGCTACTGCTACGACTTATGCTGATTCTATATAAATGCACTCTGGCAGCTTTTTCACATCCAATTTATTATTTAATTAAACTTAATTGCTATTGCTGCACTTTACACCACTACGAACACAACTGTTTTCATTAATCAAGCACACCACACATCATACACACACAACACACACACACACAGGCACTCGCATATACACTCACACACATGCATGTACAACTGAAAATAACTATGCATGGAACTTGCACATATTTGTTGAACAGATTGTTATTATTTTTGTTTATTGTAGTGTGGGCACTTTCAAGTACTTTGCAAGTACTTGTTATTGCACTGATATGGCTAAATATAATAATAACTAAATAATTATTTCGCGACTGAACAAGCCCATCAGAATCAGAAATAAATAAGACTTTACTCAACACTGACAACTGCATACGCAGCTGTGGCCACCCACAAAATTTTTACATTTGATTTAAGATTTTAAAAGCGCGGTATTGAATATATTAAAAATAAGAAACTGCAGCATGTAGTGGGTATGCAATATTGTAATATACACACATATATATATTAATTTAAGTTAAATAATTAAAATATAAATTAGTTGGAAATAACGGTTCAGAGGTAATTGAAATATTTATAAAACTCGATATACCGAACAGCTGTTTGTAAACATTTAAATGTTCACTTTCATATGCTCACTGCTATGTCACATGAGTGAGCAAATCTTTGGTTAATCAGTTATTCAACCAAAAATAGATTTATTGTTAGTTGTTAACCAAAAAAATGTTTCGAAAGTTATTGAGAGTGAGGTCTGACTTTCTGGTGCGTCGATGGGCTAGCACAGATCCGCTAAGCTTCCAGAATGAGAAGCTGCAATCATATCTGGAATCACTGCGTCAAGAATACTATGCGCTGCGCGTTAATGCAGCTGGCAACAACAGCCTCTATGCACGCCTGACGCGACTGGATCCTGTTGTCAATAGTCTTGAGAAGCACAGAGCTCTGCAGCGCAATATAACATCGGAAAAGGATTTGGCAGCTGAAAAGGATGAGGATATGCGAGCGTTAATGGAAGAGGAAAACAAGGTGTACACAGATTTGTTGCGTAAACAGGAGGAGTCAATGCTGCAGGAGCTGCTGACTCTGTCAGATGATGAGGATTATCCAGCGGTGATATTTGAGGTGAACGCTGGTGCTGGTGGTCAGGAGGCAATGCTATTTGCCCAGGAATTATATGACATGTACACTAGTTACTTCGAGCACATGGGCTGGGAATACGAAGAGTTTGACCGTGAGACCACCGACATTGGTGGACTGCGTCATGCCAATCTACAGGTCAATGATCCGGAAGCATATAATTGGCTGCGTTTCGAAGCAGGTGTTCATCGAGTGCAACGTGTACCGGCCACTGAAAAATCTGGACGCATCCACACCAGCACCGCCTCCATTACTGTAATTCCAAAGCCTGCTGATGTGTATGTGCAAATAGCAGAGCGGGATTTGAAGATTGAGACGAAACGTGCCAGTGGCGCCGGCGGCCAACATGTGAACACCACAGACTCGGCCGTGCGCATTGTACATTTACCCTCGGGATTGGCTGTTGAATCGCAGTCGGAGCGATCTCAGCTGAAGAATCGGGAGGTAGCTCTGAAACGGCTGCAGGCAAAGCTCTTACAACAGCAGCTGGAGAGTGCCGAGGCCAGCAAAAAAGCGACCCGCAAGGCACAGCAGGGCAATTTAAACCGCAACGAAAAGATTCGCACGTACAATTTTGTGCAAGATCGTGTGACAGATCATCGAGTTCAACAGGGTGGCACGATGCACAATCTGAGTGGCTTCCTGGAGGGCGGTCAGCAGCTGAGCGGGCTAATTGAGCGTCTGCAGTTGGAACACCGCAAACAGACACTAGTGGAGCTACTCGAAACGTGGGAGCCGCCACCGCAGGAGGCGGCAGATAAGAATTAAATTCATGTTAACTAAATGATAAGAGAGGTGTTAATTAAAAAAACTTTATTTTAACAAACACGCGCCCAGTCGGCTGCACTGCCAATGTGGATGAGATGCTCCTTAACTGCCGACTCCAGTATGTCGCGTATTTCACGGCAGCCGGCCATCGCGGTCTCAGTGACTGTCTCCAGTTGGTCGATGTGGAAGCGCTCGCTCATCTCCATGAATGCAATCTTTTCGGCTGTGGGTAGTGCTGCTATGGTCAGCTTTGGACCCCCAGAAACCTCCTCAATGTGTGAGATGTCAGTGAGGGGAATGTTGGTTTTGCTTAGGGATGCTGTGCAGGCAACAACAAATTCGTTCAGACATATTCCCGCATCGATGAGAGCCAGAGTGGCAGCATTAAGGGAAACGGCATAGTTAGCACCGTCCGCTTGAAGCACTTCTACGTAAATGTCGATCTGAGAGCGTGGATACAATTCGGATTTGATGGCTGCGCTCAGGGCTTGCTGCAAGTACATTTTAAACTCTTGTGATTTGCGATCGCCACGCGGTCGATTTTTACGCTCCGACGTGGAGAATGTGGCCTGACTGTATTGACAATTTATAACCAAATCGTTGCCTTCTGTCTTTTTGCCTTTCGCTTGATGCGGTCCGTATACAGCAGCCAGAACTTTTGTATTGCCTTGTTCCATGTAGGCGCTACCATCGGGCTGCTCGAATACTCCCAATTTACACTTTATATGGCGAAGCTCGTGTGGCCGACGGCCATCCAAGCGTAATCCTTGTTCACTAAGTAGCTCCATACGACCCGACATGGTGTAATGAAACGAAATGCAAATAATATTTATTAAATACCGCACGTGCAACGGCGTTGTTTATACTGCTTTGATATTGAAATCAGCTGCTCATCTACATTTTTTTTATCTTATCGATATATCGCTAGGGATGAAACGGAGTGTTTTCTGGTGTAACCATGTATAAAGCAGATATTGCATTCAAATAAATAGATATTAAATAAACTAATTTATTAAAATAAATTGTTAACTAATTATTTACACCATTGAGACTTAATTCATCAGTCTTATAAAATTAACTGAGTCGAAACAAAATGAACTATATCGAACGTCATTTGTCAATTCCGTTCATCGGAATTATTCAAGTGAACTGATTCCAAACAATTTAATACAACTCTATTGCACGGTGTGAAAAATAAAAATAAAGTTGTAGAATAAGTACAGAAATAGTGTGTTTCTCTTCAAAAACCATGTCAAAGTCAAGCGCAGGTGCGTACAAACGAAAAATGTGCCTGGAAAATACTAATACAACTATATTGTAGCACGATGGGTGAAGTTCTTCAATGCCGGGGGAATTCCGTCCCCAGCAGCGGCCAGCTATGCTCACATATTTGTGGAAAATCGTATACAGGAGGATATGTTACTGGATTTGAATAAGGAATACTTACGTGAGATGGGCATCACACCTATGGGCGATATAATTGCAATATTGCGTCATGCCAAGCAAGTTAGCGACCAGCATGTACTGGACAAAGTTCTCATAACAGAACCGTCTTTGCCCAAATCCAAGGCTAAGACCAAAAACATGGATAGTGCATCTGCTTTAACACCCAGTAGTAAGACAATATCACTATCATCAGTTGCCAGTGCCAGTGCTAATAAAGGATCACCGCCAACAAAGCCAGCGCGCCGAGTGCTGCCAGAGCATGAAGGCAAATATAAAGTTACTTTGCCATCGGGCACAACAGAGCGGAGCAAGCAAATTCTGGCAAAGCGGGAGCAATGTATGTTGCAGACTAAACATAATTATGTTCACATATCAAAGCTTTTTATTTTCAATTTGCATTCCATTACAGTATACTCGGATCGTGTTACTAGCACCAAAAAAACTGACGTTTTTTCGCGCTTACACAAGAGCAAGTGCGACGATGATGCTCAGGAGGGCATTGTCTCCAGCAGCGCCGAGAGCAACGTGCGTGTGCACATTGCTGCCGTTCATAAGATGTCTAGCGGCAAGGTGGTCGCCACCTCTAGCAATAACTCAGTCTTTGCTCGCCTTGGGGGCAAGCAATCCCTCGACGCAGTAGAGCAAAATACAGGTATAGCCAAGGAGATTAAATCGATTTTGAAGAACACTAAAAGCCCAACCGGAGGCAGTGTCAAGCGCAACACATCAATAGTGAAGGCTAAAAATACAGTAACGCCACTGGCGCGATCACAGCAAAGGGTGATGCTGGTCCACAAGGTGCCATTGAAATCTGGTGACGATAGCGATGATGACAGCATGGACGATGACGACTTAAGAAGGGGTGATAGTGATATGGACAGTGAAGGAAGCGACACTGAACAGGATGTTGTTATGACAGCACCTGTTGAGAAAATTGTCAAATTCGCATCCACGGCGGAGGTGCGAGAAATCGCACCACACACACCATATAAAGCGCGTGGCAATAGCAACTTTGCGCGTAACATAAAGTCCCGATTGGGTATGGGTGAGTTTCATTGTTCCTAACCCTTTGCGGATGTATATTAATTTCTTTCAATCAACAGTATCCAAGCTACATGCCACACGCAAAACATACAATCTCAAAGCGTCTCCGCCAAAGAAACCAGGGGCGCGCCTAAGCCCTGTTAAGGGAAAAGCAATACGTATGCGCAGTGATGAATTGCTCACACGACAGGATATTCTACCGGTGCATAAGCGCCTGGGCGTGTCAGCAACCGCTGCTCAGCCCCCACAAACGCAACGACATCAGCAGCGGGAGCAAAAGCCTCATTTTGCTCCACGTCGAACTTCGAGCGTGAATGCCGGAAATAGGTCAAGGACTCATCCGAATTCTGTTTTCGATCGCTTGGGGTTTAATAAATCTCTGTAGATTGTAAGTCTATCCTACAGTAGTAGTTTAAGAGTTCTATTTAAATCAGCTTAAAAGAGTGTTTGCAATCATCAAATATAGTGCACATTAAATGAACTCTGGTCTACTTTAATGCTTGGCGTATGAGCGCTGATAATTAATATTGATATTGATGGCAAATCTCTATAAATGTCAAATAATTATAAACTGTTAATTAATTGTATAAACTACATACAATACGATAGTGAACGTTTGCCCTCTATGTTTTATGTTTCTCCTTCAGTTGTTATTTACGTATATTTTTGTCTTTTGTATTTCTTTTTTGTGTATTCAAATTCTGCCAAGAGCAATGTAATGTATTAAATACTCAAATGCATGTTTAATTATTGGGATTGCTATGGCAGTAGCCTATTAAATATATAACTGAAAATAAAAAGCAAAATGGAAGCTGCCTAAATATTAAAAAATTAACTTGACTTTTAGAATATACATACATATATAATATATATACATATGAATATGTATATAATATAATATACAGAATACATATTTCTTTCGTGATTCATTCATTTAGATATGTATGTAATATTGAAATTCATCATATAAAGCCTAAGTCCCACCGTATTTTCACATATACCCAATTTAAAAACAGATCATTTCGTGTATACATTAGACTAATTTATTTTATTTGGTTTTTGTTTAAGTTACTAAATTGATTAAATTCTTTATGTACAATTATTAGAACTACGTTTGATTAATTCCTTGCGTTTTCATATCATATACAATTTGTGAGGCACTTAAATTTCTATATCACTGGTTGCTAGGCAAATCACCAAGTTGGTGAGCATCATCTCTCCGATGCCACCGGTAGCTGCTCCTGTTACTTCATTGCTGCAGCATCGAGTAGAGGGCATTGCGCAAATGTGCGGGCCAGGTATTTGCATCCGGATTGATGCTGAGCAATTGGCGCATTTGGAGCACGGTGCGTTGTTTTTGCAGCATGTAGGCGAATGCTTGATGATTGATGCTTGGCGTGGGTGTGACTGAGGCTGTGGGCGTATATAACTGATATGGTTGTGGCTGCATCAGCTGTTGATACTGTTGCTGAGGTGGCGTTGTGGGCGGTGTTGGTGGCAGTTGATATTGGGGCTGCTGTTGACTCTGTCGCTGCTCAGATTCCTGACGGCGTTTCCGTGGCGTATTATCGCTCAGTGCATATGGACGAAATAATGGTGGAGCTGTGGGCGTGTCATCTTTGTTGCTGTCGCGTTTACCGAATTTCTTGTGCTTGTAATAGCCCGTATTAAACTTCTTGTGAGTGTAGCCGACACTCGTCGCGTTTTCGTGTTGTAAGTAATCCATTTGTGAGGGTGCCATCGTATAGCTGAGTATTTTGTGTGTGTTAGAATGTAGAGCGAGATGTTGTTACTTTGGTTGTTGTCTGTTGACTGTGCTCCTTGTGCTGCGCAAGAGCTGCTTTTATAGCCGACAGGGCTGCTGGCTACCTGCCTGCTCAGCAAAATTATCATTAAGGTGAGCTGCGTCTTGTTTATGGGAAAAACTTCGTTGACAAAAGGTCTGCATTGTCATAAAAAGAAAAGGATTTGTTCCAGAATATATACATACATGAACTGGTGCTGTTCGTTACCTGCTCTGTCAAGTCCTTTTTGTAATTAATTTTTCATTTGCCCAGCGGTGCTCGGCTCGCACCTACAGACATACGAGCACCTTCTATGTATGCTATCTGCTGGTTGCCTGCGCTTATTTCAATTTTCCTGGTATTTACTTCAGGAAAATTTCAACAGAAGACCCACATTCAGGCAGCGCCTGCGCCCCGGCCACGGTATGTTCTTTGATGAGGTAGCAGATCCCGTTGCTATCGGCAGAGTCGGATCAGCGCTTTCTGGATTCTTATCTCGCTTACCGCTAATCTGGCTCATTAAGTTCGACAGCATTCCAAGATGTGCGGCTCGACGGCTTACTGCTCACTGACAATGGCCAATTGAATGGAAATTTATTGGGATTTTCCCGAAATGTTGCATCGCTTTTAATGTGCAAAGGATGACATTTAAATCATATAGCAACACGGTTTGATCATTTATTTCATCTGTATTTTAGATAATATCCATAGATACCAATAAGGTATTCTACTTTCATTTGTTTTGAATAATCAACAACTTTAGGCATCATGAAAACGCTGTTTCTTGAATAAGATTAGTTAATATTATAATTAGATTACTATATATTACCTGAATTATAAAGTTTATATCTTTTAAATTATCTTTTTTTTTTTTAAATATTCAATTATTTAATTTAAATTATATTACGTTTTGTTTAACATAATATAAATTGATTTTAAATTGTAGTAGAACATATATTTAATAATCAAATATTTGACTTCTCAATATCATTGTATGCATAGACCTTTTAGAAGATATTGAGTATGATTTTAATCGTAAATAAACCTATTAAATATAATATATTAATTAAAATAGTATTAATATTATATAAAGACTTCACCATAAAATGAAACTGCCAATTCAAATTATTAATCTTTTAAGAAATTAATATAATGTATATAATTTTTCACTTTTCATATTATAAAATCAAGTTTATCCTATCATCACTATCTATACCCAATTAGTAACATTTGCTCTTGTTGTGCCTTATTAGCCTAAGACTTTCCAGTGTGTATATCCTATATCTTTGAATTATTTATTGACTGATTAATTATTTATTCTATTGATGACTTAGGCACCAGCTAAATCTATCATAATAAATTTATATTTTAATTTATAAAAGAAACAAAATGTTCCGCAACGTTCTGGAAAGCATGTCCTAAGCTAAATGAATTTACCTAACAAAATATGTTATATTCATTTTCAAAATCAAATTTCAGAAAAGCAATTTTGTACATATCCAAATTAATAATATCACTATATTAAATTGAATTTCATATTTTATATACATATGTTAAATGTGATCGTGGGATCTTTACAAATTGTATTATGTACTAACTACAAAGGAAATAAAAAACCGAAAGAAAATCTTAGCCCATATGTCGATCTGTGGGAAAGGTCACGGAGTGCATCAATCATATAACACGCGATTCATTCACAACATTTTCCAGTTACTGCTTTCTTTCGGCTCACTTTTCTAAGAAGTTTGCCTTGGTGATAGCATTTCCTGGTAGTTTTGTGTTGGTGCATTCCATCAGGAACGCAGCAAGAGAATTACATAATCGATGAAATATTGTAGATTGCACTACATTTAAAGCAATTCTTTCCGGTTAATAGAAGTTGGAATCACATCATTGTAATTAAACAATATGGCAATCTTTCAGTTTGAGGCTCTACAACTGATGTCCTGGCTCTTGTGCTCAGCATTTGTTGAGGTCTGAACTCAAGCCCACCTAAAGATAAATCCGCTTAGCAGTCGCACGGCAGTGACTACATAAATCAATGGACAAGACACTCTAACAACGAGCCATTGAATGAAATGAATCCGACATAATTCTAAACGCACACACTTCGAGCAAGCGAAACGACTACGAGGACGAGATATACATGAGAGTCTATATACATATGTATGTATATATATGGGTCTTTCGGGTATTCAGTAATGATGCCCAACACCTTTGGGAAGAATAACATTTTCAGCTGGACAAGCTGAAGTCATAAATGCAATACGGATCGGCGGCAACAATAAAACTTTTCAGGTGCCACAAAGAAAGCCGAACAATGCGCTTGCAGACATCGTGGCCATATGAGCGCCAGGATTATACTGCCTGGCTCTGGTTCTGGCTCTGACTATGGCTCTGTCTCTGCTCACTCAACAGGTATTTCCAGTGAAAATCGCTGGCGATACAAATAGTCGAAAAAGGACAACTGGTTTATGACGCCCTTAACTAACGCAAGCATCAGCCGGCGCATTAGCCAGGCCAACGGACGACATACCTGCCCTTGGCACGACAATAACGGGCAGGTAGTTGGATGACCTAGAATGCTCGAGGGTTACATTGAAGGTGATTAGGTCGCAGCGCAGGCACACGTTGGGATGAATGAAGTTGATTGGGAAATACCTGACGCAGGGATTGGTGGGAAAAATGTCCGACGGCTTGTCAAGCGCTTTGATATCCATTACCTAATGTTGCATAAAAGATTACGCCCAGCACAATGGCAGCACAGTCGACAGCTAGACGGCAAACAAGAACAACATCGAAACCATCTGCCAGAATGAATAACTCCGCTCCGATTACCGCCCCCGACTATGCTCACAAAAAGTTCTCTGCATTGAAGCGCAAGCGCAGTCAGGACGAGGAGACAGACGACGATGTGGTTTTTATTATGGAGCAGCCCGCCAAGCGTGCTTTCTTTCGCCCCTGGCTAGATGAGCCCCGAGCAACCGTAACTACAGCGACGGAACAGCCACCACGACGACCATCGCCCAATACAGTGGCCACCACCTACCATGCCAACATGGTGCGCACTCACACGCCACGCCTGCGCAGCCCCAAGGCGCAACAGCGTCGCGATCGCAACACCTTGGCCTGCCTCCTAAGCCGTCGCGCCCGTCAGGCCAAGCAGCTGGCCATGGAGCAGCAGTACGAGCAATATCGCCAGCAGCATGAGGCCAACTTGGAGCAGCAAGTACGATTGAGTCTCTACTATGTCAGATTCCTGCAGCAGACAATGGCCGCGACACGAACTGCCCTGCCCGACAGCCAGCAGAGCCTGCAACTCATACAGCAAGGATTTGGGGCAATCCAGCAGGCAACAGTCACAAAACGTTAGAAGGACAAACTTCCTATGTATGGAGGATATTTTGTATATCTAGTTTTTATTTATATAGATTTAGGTTATTATTGACTTTGTGATAACTTTTAAAGTTTTATTTATTTATTATTGTTGACCATCAATAAATGAAATTATTAAAGAAATGTAACTTCTTATTTAATATATGTAAAAAGGTTGAAGGGAAAATTTCGATACTTCGATACTTGACTTGATCTCTACTCAAATTCAATTCTGAAATGTGTATTTAGTGTGATCTGATTCCTGATCACAAAGAAAGATTTTTTTTGTCATTGATTGTATATAATGGCTCGATATATACTAGCTGATGAAAAAGTCAGATCAATTCATCTTCAAAAGATTCAGTTTATAAGATAAAATAATGGGATCAAAATATTTATAAACTCGTACTTCATATGGGTATTAGGAAATATATATTTAAAATTCCAGATCTATAGCTTTTGTGGCATGTAACAAATAATAAACGGAGGGATCAAGAATTTACGACAGCGCCTCCTTCTGCCTGCTATAAGCATTTTCGCATAATAATTATATCCTGAAAACCCATTTTCAATACATTCTGCTCTATACTCTGAATGCCTATTTAAATCACTTTTGATTGCATTATTAGGTTGCTCTTTAAATCGAGTAGTAACAGAGTATAGATGAATCAAAATATCTGACATATTTTTAAAAATATTGCATATTGACCTGTTTAAGGGTATTATTCAACAATTGTGTATACCTTTTGTGTTGTAATATATTCCACTAATGGTATGGACCAAGCACTTAATAATAATAATTTGAATTCTTATAAATTCGAGTGTCCCAAAGTCAGACACTCCCGACAAAACCAAGTTAATAAGAGATAATGGATAATTTATAGTATTGCGTCTTTGAAAAAAAAAAAAAAAAAAGAAAATGTTTCATATCCACTGGGCTTAGAAATAGCTGTGCTTTATATACTAAAATATTTCATCAAGAGCTCTCAATTGATTATTAAATAACAATATATACTATATATGTCTCGATTGTATATATGTAATGTATAACCATTTATTAGGTAATGTTCACTTGATTGTCGTGCCTTTGACTGCCTAATAATTATAGCAACTTAACAGCCTTAAATGAAGCAACACTTTTGGAATCGTGAGCGTTTGTCTGGAAGATGCCCGAAGTGCAACAATGTAATTATCATAGTCGTCATCATTATTATCATTTTATATATTATATTTACTTATCATTTTCATTATTATCAATGTATCTTTCGATTGATCTCGAATTAGCAAGACAGACCGATGTCTGTTATCTCTACCCCCTATAATGCCAGAGAAATCTCATTTTATCAAAGACTTGCACATAAATTAAACTTTTATTTATTTTGTTTCCATTTAATAAGGTAAATATATTAGAAATGTTGTCTACATTGTACGTAATTTAATTAATAAAGCCCATTGAATACATTGATAGTTTGAGTGGATAAAAAAAAAAAATTCATTGTAAACTACAACTAAATTGAATGTTTTCTGAACTAGTTAAGAGCTGGGCACATGTTAGAAAACGTGCCCTTCGAGTGATTCATACCACTTAAGAGTATAATACATATATATAATATGTGTATAAATTAACGCTTGATCAGAGATGATTTAGGTCTGAAATGCTTTAATATATCAAGCAATTTTAACACTATATGATTATAGAGTTTATTATTAACGGCTATTAGTAGCCGTTATAATAATATTATAATATTTCAATTTGCTGTTTAGTATTCCCACCAAATTTATTTGGAAAGATAGATTAAAGTATTTGCTTTGGTCAACCAAACAAAAAAAACACACACATTTTGAGATTCCTTTGTCTGGCCAATTCCTTTTGTTGATCTGCGGGAATTTCCTAGAAATTGTGACAAAAAATGCTAGAAAATACCATGAAGTACGCGCAGGACCACACGCAACGCATGGCGTCAAGTAGGGCAATAAAAATTGGATTTGTATGTATTCGACTCGTTTGCGATCGGGTGTTTTCCAGTTCCGGTAGCCGCGACAACACATATTTGATCTTTGGTGAGCTGTTGCGGCCGGTCAGGTAGAACAGGTAGAAGGCAACAACATGTTCGGCGGCAATTAGCCGCCACAGGTAATAAAATATGCAAAACGCTTGGCCAAAACAACGATTGTTAGGTAATAAAGATCCGTTAATCCGTCTGTTTACGAGACCCAATGCGCGTACCTGATTAAGGGGCCAGGTCTTGATCCTGCTCCCTTCCCATTCTGCGCATATAAACAGGATATCAAGCAGTCAGCAGCAGCATTCAGACACTCAACGTCAAAGCATCAACAACAGATTGTCCAGAGAGAAAACATGGAGAACCCCAGCAATTCGAACAGCTATGTGCACAAGAAGTTTGCGGCCCACAAGCGCAAACGAGATGTGGAACAGATTTTGGAGCAGAACAAGGAGAACATTACGCTGGAGGCGCCGCCTTGCAAACGCCGTCAGATGAAGGGATTCTTTCGCCCCTGGCTGGACAACGAGCAGAATATTGACGCAGCCAGTACTCAGACAGCCGCTGGCATCACACAGCCGAAGCCCTGTGCTCCAGCAGCTCTGGCCGGCACCTATCACGCCAACATGGTGCGTCGCTGCCAGACACCACGGCAGCGCAGTCCTAAGGAGCAGCAGCGCCGTGATCGTAATACCTTGGCTTGTCTACTGAGCCGCCGGGCTAAGCAGGCGCAGGATATACGATTATCTCAGCAATACGAACAATATCGCACGCAACAGGTTGCCATAATGGAACAACAGGTCCGCTTCAGTCTTTACTATCGCCAGTTGCTGCAGCAGGCGATCTTCCAGCAGGGCGTCACGGCGACGGGCATTCAGCTACCACAGCAACAACAACAGTTCCTACAGCAAATGGCGCTATCGCAACAGCTGCTGATCTTTGGGTCCCAGCAGTGAAGCATATATTTTTAATATATTATCTAAGATAGCCATTGATTGTGATTTAGCTTAAGTATTAATTTATTAATTGTTGACTTTGAAATTAAAAGAAAAATTAATTTTATAAATACGCTTTATTTATTTTGGTTAGTTTTCAGTAATGGGATTGCATTGGAAATTCGAAATCATGAAATTAATTCAATATCAATATGTAATTCTTTTTGGTATATTAATCAGGCTGAGAAAGGAAATATATATTTCCATATATCTAATTACCAAATACGAAATATTAATCAGCAGCCAAGCTAATGCTATCTAGCTTTCAAAGACGTATTTGAAAGATGATCAAATTAATACTAAATAGCTGACCGCTAATGAGAAGAGAAGCTAACTCAATGAACTCATAATGCTTCATTATATTACTAATGTATACCATAATTATTATGCGATTATCTTGTATACTTATATATTAACATATAATTGAAAGCTCACTACTTTCAAAATACGTTTTCTTTTCTTGTATACCCTGATCCCATTAAGAATGAGGTATGCAGGTTATAACTAACGGAGGTGCATACATTTAGTTTTATTATGACTGGACCAAGCCTAAGCATGATAACAATGATTTCGTATACGGCAAAAACTAGAGATTTGTTATATTTTTAATGCATTTTTTTCTATAATATACAATTTGACTTTGGATAATTCATCCCATTCTCAAATTTTAATCGATCTATATTTGAAAAAAATTTCATTAGTAATATCGATATAGAATAATCTACACGAATGATAGCAATATGATATTCTTTTTCAGCTTTCTCATATACCTCTTATATACACTATCTATATTCTTTTTTGTATTCTGTGGGATAACTCAAAATTCGTTTAATTATATAATTATTAATAATAAGTTTATATTATATATTAAATTACATATCCATTTGCATGTCTCTAGCTCTGATTAGCTTTATTATGAACGTCATTATTGCCGTCATTAAGACCAAACTGTTTTGGATGTACTTTATGAAGTCAACTATTATTTTTTTATAGCTTGGTCCAAACACCTTAAACAAAATTATTGTACGCTGTGCCTATACACATTTTAAAGTTGTATTCTTAGCAAAAACAAATTGAATGCTTAAACATAACATTTAAAGCTGAGTCCATGACGACTCACTGATAATAGTTGCTGTTGAATAGTACAAAGTATGGCGTATATATTATTTCACTCATAATAAAACGTCAAAATAAGGGGTTCTAGGAATCTAATAGTACAACTCAACTTTGAACTGCATTTAAAATGTTATAAACTATGATCTGGGCATACGCTTTAACAGTACTCATTTAAAGTTAGTGTTAAATGAGTGAGACTTTTTAGTTGTAGTTTTAGCATTTGAATTTTGATCTCACACACAGGGATAAGCACTAGAGAGTTTTTTTTTAAATTTATATTTTCAATAAATGCATATATGAGCAGTACAACGGCGAATGTATTTTAATATTTCAGCGCAGCTTTTGCTGTTAAGATGGGATGGAGTAGTGTGAGGGCCAACTGTTGCATGCTTAAGAATATTTAAACTAATGTTTTTATAAGTATTTTTATATCTTAATAAGTTCACTTAATTGAACAATTCAAAAAATATAGAATTAAATCATATATTAGTATAACAATAATTGCATTATGTGATTTTAAATGAATCAAAATTAAATTAAACTAGTTCGATATTGTTATTCTAAATATAATGCAGAATCTCAACTATAACTAAATTTACTCTTAGCTCATTTACTGTTCTCATTTACTTAGGTTCAGTTGTCAAGGTTGACCATAGAGCAGCATAGAGCAGCACATCGAATACTGAACCAGCTGTAGTAAAATTACGAAATATACCATCAAATATTAATATTGGCTAAGCAGACAACAGACGACGGCAGAGTGAGAGTGAGAGTGAGAGAGAGAGAGAGAGAGGGAGAGGTGAGACATGGCGATAGAGATAGAGAGAAACTGCAATTGTGTATAACTGCGAAAAGCTCAAGTTCAGCAGCAAAAGTGTTGCAACCACAAAGTTTTGGAATTAATTTGAGTTGCTGTTGCTGCTGTTGCTGCTGTTGGTGTTGCTGATATTTTCACACCGAATGCAGTTTTCAATGTTAAACTAGCAACGTGAGCGCCACAGCAAGAGCAACAATTAACAGCAACAAAGAAAATAGTTTTGCATTTAACTCAAAATTCACATAGACAGACTCAAGTCTGTTTATTGGTGTTGGTAAGTGGGTTGCCTTTGGATTTTCCAGCTTGATAGGAAGTCGCTTTGGAGCATTATCAAATGGCCTACAATGAAAATTAAAAGTAATTAGCTGCTCGGACGTTGCGCAATGCCGAAAATAAAAGCCCCAAAGAGTTAATTACCAGGTGGAGCGGCACGGGACGGGAAGAGACGGGACGCTGTGACTGCTCAACATGAATACTCAACTTTAATTAACTAACTTATGTGCAGTTAGTGTGTCTGTTGTTATTGTTGCTAGACTCAGCACAGTTGACTGCACTTTGGCTTAGTTGAGTCCGTTTTGATCGCACAGTGCAGTTGCTGCTGGGCTCTTCACATGGCAACTTCCTTATAAGCAACTATGAGCTCGAGCAGTTGCTTATTTGAGCCGGGCATTGTCTTTAGTACATTGATTTTCTGCCTGGCTAAGCATTGTGAAAGGAAAGATCTTAATATGCTCATAACTCGCATATCAAAAGGAGCTAACTGAGTTCCAAGTGATTAATCAGCAAATTGATGAACATTATATAATTAATATTAATAATAATAATTAAAATATAAATAAATAATAAACACATATTTATTCTTTTGTTTTAGTAGTTATTATTATTATTATTATTATTATTATAAAATAAATCTATTTCATTCGACACATCAAAATAACAATAATAATAATACATTTTAAATAAAAATTATAATTAAATTTGAAATTGCTCACATATAAGGCAGCTAAAAATAAAAGAAACTCTATTTTATTGAATTAGACAATTATTTTTAATATAAAGCTGAAATTGTCCAACCATTGTTATTCTCTATTTATAGTTGTCTATTAATGTTTTAAAAGCAAAGTAAAATTATAGTTTTAAAATAATAAGATACCGAAAAAAAACGTATAAATAAATTTAACGTTTTTTTTTTTTTTGTATTTGCGGAGCTGGGTTGGACCAGCACGCACATGAACATACCTGAATTGATACTTAATTGAGTCGGGCACGCCCTTTTTATGATAGGTCTACATTATCTTGTCTGTTTGCAATTGATTATATTTATTAAGAAAATATTTGTACTATGTTTAAAAGCTGAGCACATGAGCTTTTGCATTAAAAGTTTTATTTTAAGTATGCCTGAATTCAAAATTATAAATAAAAACATATAAAAAAATAAATTAATTAATTCACTAGAACTTTAAATTCTATTTGAGGCTACTATGAATTGGGTTGACTAACTGAGTTTGTTAAACTCATCAGAAATAATTAATGAGAATTAGAAAAGCTAAGCTAAAGAGTAAAGAAAAATTAAACAAATTATGTAAAATAAATATATTTTTACATATTTTATAAAATTATTAAATGTTCTTTAAATATATATATATATATATTGATGAAAATTGGGACCAATAATGTGAATTTTATATTTTAAAAGAAACATATATATTTTTTTAAATTCTTAAATGCTCTAAAATATAAATATTTAACAATTATAAAAAAAAATATTAACTTATTATATAATATAATAAGGTCGAATTTATGCACCTTATAAAATATTTCATGGTATAAAAATGGATAAATTTTACTTTTTGTTTCTTATAGAAAAATCTTATAGAAATTCTTAAATGCTAAATATCAATAGATCGTATAACTAAATAATAGCTAATAAAGCTTTCGAGGCATTTACATTACATCACACAGTGATTAAGCGAGTCTTTACTAACACTGTTCGCCTTTAATGCCATTGATCAAATAGTCAATGCTGAAGTTTTTCACTTGCACTGGAACTGGCGCTGGGGCTGAGCTATTTGTGGATTGTTCATGCTTGACCAATTGATTGAGATGATTGAAGTAGGCCGTGGCACGCATACTCTGCTCGACAATTTTCAAATGCTGCATCGTGAACTCTTTGTACTGCTCCTCGATGGCCAGATGCTCGAGCTTCTTCACTCGCCGACTCATGCGACAGGCGATCGTGTTCTTATTGCGTCGATCCTGATCCTTGGGCGAACGTTCTTTCTTGGGAAACTTTCGCACCATATTGCCATGGTATTTGCAGATGTCTCGCAATGCCTCCGGGCTGATGGACGGCGGCAATGAGTGTGAAGACGATGTAGATTCCGAGCCATTTGAACCATCGTATACGGTGCTATTGAGACGTCGACGCTTGGGCTTGGGCAGCGACAGTAAACTGGAACACTGACTGCTTGTGTCCTCCTCATCCGAATCGCTGTAGCAGTCCGGTGTATCGATGCGTGCCAGCAGCTCCTCCTTGATTTGCAGCTCCAGCTCGTCGTTACGTGGACGCCGCAGATCGAACTTCTTGTGGCGATAGCTAAGCGGATTGTTGCCTTGCATTGTCAGAGCCATTTCTCTAGATGATGTGTTTCGTTTGTCGTCGTATCGCTGACTGTTGTCCTGGACCGTCGCGCGTCAAGCTTATATATGAGAGATTGCCGACTCGCGGCTCTTATCAATTCGCCGACTCTAATCCGCATTTTATGATGTTGTTTACACAAACTGCCAAAGGGAATCTATTTTTGCAAAACAAAAACAAGGTCATAAAATCAGCTGTTGACCTGCCCACAGTGTCCAGTTCATCATTCAGCGTGCTGCGTCCTGCTCGGCATTGCTGGCGTGTTTCGCGCATGCGCCGCAGCCCTTAAGGCTTACCTACCCCGCTGATAAGCCTTTTGTGCGTGCATGTTTGTGCACGTCTTGCGTGCTAGAGTGTGGCCAGACCTAGTTAATGAGCTGGCTTTAGGTATTCATGCATTCATCTGGCTATCGGCTGTAGACAGATTTGTGTGTGTTTGCCCAGCTCCCTAGGTGGCAAAATGCGCGCCTTTTGTTTGGCTTTCATTCAATTTGCGTTTGTTCCGCAGCCAGATAATTTCTATTCTATTCTTTTCTATTCTTGTCGCAGTTTTTGTCAATAGTCGGAGGCTGTGCCATGTGTTTTCTTTTCTATTCCATTCGAATTGTTCAATTTTCGGTTTTGCTCGAAACATTTGCGGCTCATTTGTCCAACGAGGCAAATGTCTCGTCACAAAACTCTCTCTGCCTGAGTGTGCGTGTGTGTGTATTGATAAGATATTGTCGAAATGGTTTGTTTTCCTTTTTATTTTTTTGTTTTTCTTAAAATTCTAAGATTCTTGGAATTGGCATTACTGGTGCATCATGCTGCTGATTACGATAAGATGCGGAGCTAGCAGTGAGTTTTGTGCTCTTGTCTTTCACTGACTTTCGATCGGATTGCAAAAGGCAGACACGGAGTTTGGGCATTCATTACGCCAGCTGATAAGTGTTGGGTTGGGTTTGCTTTTAGAGTTGAGACCCAGAATAATTCAACTGTGGTGTTGATAAGTGAATGGAAATGGTGCAGAGACCGGTTTTTTGGCATAAAAAAACTAAATGTGTTCTTGAATGTAAGATAAGATCTCATAGCAGTAGCAAGGTCAAGTGAAAATAAATATACGTAAATTGATTTAATATTAAACTCGTTATATAAACTAATCAATTATACTGTGCTCAAGCTTAACTAAATTTTGCATATTATTGCAAAATATTTATGAGGCTCCAAAGTACATTTGCCTTATTCGTAATTTTACCTAATTAAATATTAATATATAAGTTAAATATGGGTAATTCCAGGTAGAGAATTTCCAGAATATCATTAAAAATCGCATGTTCATCAAATAAGAGCCATTTTGGGATGCTCTTAATCTTATTCACGACTTATAGCTAATATTCTAATTATCTAATTAACTCGTTGAAGCTCATGAGTTCTCTGATCAAAGCTAACACGTCTCTGCTCAATGTTTTCTTGACTAAAGTTTATTTCAATTACTGCAAATGTGCAAAGTCACTCAATCAGATTTAAAGCAAATAATTTTCTACGGTTTGTCTACTGGACTACTGGGCGCACTGTACAACAAGATATAAGCAATATTGCTCCAAAAATAATATATTTATAATTAGAAAATATAAGCAATGATATTCCAAAATTAATTTGAAATAATTATAAATGGGTTATTAATAAATTCAAAAGCAGCCAAAGTTAGCTTGTAGGTATGACTTAGACATACCCTGTACTACTTCGGGCACAATTGAAGTTACCACGATTATGTATGACTCTTCTATAAGCTGTTTTGATTTTATATCTGAGATTTGACCCAACTCTAAAGTAAATTCAATTTTATGCTTTTGCCTTTGATTTGTTTTCTAAATAATTATGCACGATTTCATTGGATTAAAAATATTACAATTTATTATTCGACAATTTTTACTTTCTATTTACTCCAAGTTCTAGCTGATATTTGTAGAATCTCAATTATACAAAAATAATCTAATCAGCATAAGTTATATTCAAATATTAAATTGAAATTATTTCGTTATATAATTAATTATAAATAAATACAAAAGCAACCAAACTGTGCTAGTAGACATAACTCATATATACCCTCTACAATTTTAATTACAATAGAAGTCATTTATTATCTGATTTGAGTTTTTATCTGAGATATGATCCAAGTCAACATGTCTGTAGATTCACATTAATTCTGTGACCTTTTACACGACTTCATTATAAAATGTTATTGCGTAATGATATTACAATTTATTACTCGAAAATTTGCACACTCTATCTACTCAAAGTTCCAGCTAGTCTTACAAGAGTCTCAATGCTTAAACATGTGTCATGTTGCATAGTGTAAACAACAATTATTCAATTCAATATATGGAAAGGCTTTCATTTTTCACAGTGATTGCATTTATGCAAATGCAAAAGATTTTCAACTCAGATACATCTACACTTTAATTGAGCATTATAAATCGTCTTAAGCATTGCAACATTTAGATAAGTATCGGGCATGTCTCGTGTAGCGGATTTCTCAACGCCTGGTTGGCTTTTAAGTGTCAACCGGACCACTCGTACAACAGATTCCAATAATCAGTGCGACGAGGAAGCATCAAACGGCTTGAAGCGCATCCAAATCGGACAGCTGCCGGTAGTTGAGTGAGCTTTGGCTCGACTGGGCACGACTTTTGTCTAGGGTATTTAATAATGTCGTTTGTATTTCGCTACTGATTTTACTTTGGATTCCCTCTGCTCAGCGCTTTTGTTATTGTCATTAGCTACCGAAGCTATTTTCGTTTCACTGGCGATACCCCAATCCCTGTGCGCATCACCCGACTGTGGGTGCCTATTATATCTCTCTATTTTCGCCATAAATACAAGCTAGCGGTCGGTCGTAGGTCTCAGACGTCGCTTTGCATTTGCATGAGCCGGGGGCGTCGCTGTCGTTTTATCTAACCAACCATCCTTAACTGACTTCAACCCTCACGAAAGTGAAATTTGCGCATTTGATGTAAAGCAAGAGAAATATATATATATATTGAATTTATATCTGAAGAAAATGGCAAGTGTTTTAAGTGCATTTATTTTGGTGACATGCCTGAGCACAATTTTGGCTGCTGATGAGGATGCTCTGGGCTTGCCAACCATTGAGTTTAAGCCCATCACAAAATTGGGTGAGTGGATAAAAGAATATTTATAAAAATTAAGTATTATTTTAAGTGATGAATCCATATTAATTGATGACACTTGAATTTCAAAGAATAAATGCATTTTAATATTATATACACATAACCAAAACTAAGTTCGTGTTTTAAGTCTTTTGTTTAAGTATATGTATAAATTTTTTTTTTAATTCAACATATTATTAAAGCGAATACACTTAAACAGCATGCGTCATAATCAGCGAATTTGTAATAGTTCAAATATTGATATAATAGAATTTTTCTATTTACACTTTTGTAGACTATTTGCACCAAGAAAACATCTCAAACGCAATTTAATTGTTATGTCAATACAAAAAGTGTTTAAAGCCCTTAAGCAGGAAAATAAACTATTGTCTATATGCATTTCCGCACCCTTAAACACAATTATTTTCAGCAAAGAAAGTAAAATTGTAATATCAACACAAACATACTTATAGTCGTATAACAGATTTACTAAATTAGCAGACAAATATCAGCAATTGCAATAAAATGTTACCATATCGCAGCAATCGTGTGAAAATCGGCAAGTTGTGCGAATTTTATAACAAAGCAATTTTATGCAACTGAATTTGCGTGTATTGGAGCCAATTTAGCAATAGTTGGCAGAATTATTATAAATTTGTAAATATATAAAGTTAGTGATTTTCATTGTGTATGTGTGCATATTTTATTTATATAAGATAATTTATTTAAAAATACAGCAGTAAGCAATTTGTACTTTGACTTAAACTTATCTTTATGCTCATACTTTTTTGTATATTTACGCTTATACTTATTCCTACATAATAAACCTTATCTCGAGTGTCAAATACTTTCATTTATATTTGTCAATTTTGACAACTAAGATATTGTATTGTCAACCAATATTTATTAACATATCTTTTCTTTATCATCTAATTATAACAATTAGTTGTTCTTCACTCGCCTGTCTCAATCTCGCTTTACACATGACATTTATTCATTGAAGAGTAATACTAATAGATACTATATTGCTCTTATGTTATACATTTTTTTTTATATTATAAAATATCTATATAATCTTATGGAATAAAGTAGTTTATCTTATTTTTATAATAGTGTCTCAAATAAATACGATTTCTAACATCTGATATGATGATAACATGCAGAATAATACAGGAACAATGTAAACAGTTTCTTCATTAAATAGTTTCATCAACATTTTTGGACTGTGTAATTATTCAAAGTTGACAATAAGTGTCAATCATATAATGAATGATGTTGCCTAAAAAAGGTACACTCTAATGGCCAGATATAAATGTTGTGTCAAAATAATCAAATAATTAGTATGCATTATGTGAATGTGAAGAAGGCTATAAAGAATAAGAATAAGGAATATAGAGTCTAAATATGGTCAACAATAATATTTTTTTAAGAAAGAAATGATAAGAACAAATATGTGTAGGCGTGTTAAGCTGAAATAACCATGCGACTATAGACCCTAAAACTCTTACTTTTTTGTCTGTTTGTGTTTCCTTTGCCTCTCTGCATTGCTAAATTAACACTCAAGGAATTAAATGATTTCAATTGAGTTTTTATACCCTGAACCCATTGAAAATGGGAAATTCGGGTATAATGGTTTTATAAAATGTTTGTAACAGGCAGCAGGAGGCGTGTCCGATATATACATTCTTCATCAGCTAAGTGGATATAACATGTCAGCTTGTCCGATTTCAAAAGATATACTAGAGATAGTTTTTTTTAAATAATTCAATCGTAATATTTTTTAAGTGATTCTATCATAATGTTTTACACACTTTAAAAGTATACAATTTTGAAAAGTCATTGACATTTCATCAGTTTATTTAAATAGAATTGTTAGAAGCCTTGACTTGCTATGCGCTCAAAACATAAAGATTAGAAGCTTTTTGGTCTTCAAGTCGTTATATTTATAGCTCATGGAATAGGCCGCAGTCAATTGCCACTTCCGCTAAGTGGCCTTCTCCTGCCGCAGCGGCCGTTTGCGTTTAAGTTTGTTTTTGCAAAAAGCTTCAGTGTCAAAAAGATTTAAGCGACAAACTTGATGCGACAACGCGATATGCGCCATAAAATGAAACGCTTCGTCAATGCTCAACGCAAAGCAATTGCAACTGAATGTTGGCATTTTTGTCAAACAATAAATGTGCTTTTAAGTCATTTTGTAAATATCTAACACAACCAACAATTAAATTGCGCGCGCGACGCTTCGCCGACTGCCGGGCCGCGGCCGGGGAGAATCGCAATTATGCATGACATCGATTAGTGGCAACGAAATTCTCGACTGGCTAAAATGTCATGTTCTGAGCATAGGCCTCATAGATCGCAGCCGATACGAGATGCGTTTTGATGTGTGTCAAGGCAAAGCTAGTAGTGATTGCTCTATTTTTGTATTGTTGTTGAATTCGAATTGGGCTAATGAATGGGAAATTTTGTTTTTAATTTGAACAGCTGACGATATTCCAACCTGCCACCAATCGGACAACAATATCAATGAATGCATTAAACAGGGCTTTCAGCAACTGACGCCACGCCTTAAAAATGGCATCAGCGACCTGAACATACCGCCCATGGATCCCTTTGAGCTGGGCAAGAGTTCCTACAACTACAATTCGGGCATGCTGCAGGGTCGCATCGCCATGAGAAATGTAGCGGTTCATGGCCTCAGCGAGGGCATCGTCGACAAGGTGGACTACCGTCAAAAGAACAATCGTGTTCGCATGGAGATGATCAGCCATGTGCCGCAAATGCTGGCAGAGGTTGCCTACAAGGCGGACATTAAACTGAACGACATGAAGATAACTCCGAAAGGCACCTTCAACTTAACGCTGAGTAAGTATGCGTCAATATTATATGTACTCAAACATAAATCTATGATAATTACTGTGTCATCCACACACACACACAAACACACCATTGACATTTTAGGCGACGTCAGCATGAAAACGCGCGCCATGGGCGAACTATACGAGCGCGACGGTCACACCTATCTGCGTCTGACGAAGCTCGAGTCTGAGCCCAAAGTGGGCGACATGCGCATCTATGCCAATGGCCTGGTGCCCGACCCAGTGCTAAGTAGGTTCAACAAACGGCCAACAGATTCGCATGAACTTACTTTCAATTTTGCCTCTCAATTGCAGACGATGTTATCTTGGACTTCATCAATCAATATTGGCGTCAGCTGTATCAGGCTATGCTACCCGAAACAATGGCCATTTGGGAGCCTCACATGCTCAAGCTGGCCAATGAGTTCTTTGCTGCTCTGCCCTTCGACTTGATTCTCCAACAGAATTAGATTTGTTGGCGGGGCATCTGCATGTGGTAGTCTCTGTATAATCGTATTATGGTTATGTGCTTTATTCATGGTGTTAATTTAGTTTGTATGCAAATAAAATGAAATTTGAATTGAAATTTTAAATATTTATTGATTTACCAAAATTTATTTAATGAGTTAATGAAATTATCATTAAATTGATTAATACATTCAAAATTAAGAGAAGTAATTGTTGTAGGCTGTATTTAGATTTACTTTAGTAGTCTAGCCTAGAAAATTCACATTCATAGGGGCTGTATACCCTCTGAACCCATTGAGAATAGCAAGGTATGATTATCTTATGAAAAAAGAAACCTTAACAGGTAGATAGGAAGCATTTCAGGCAAATCATTTACGTCTGAACTCTCGTAACCCACAACAACTAGAGAAATTTTAAAAGTATATTCCATTATACACTTTGAGAACTTATCATTGCTGCAATTACTTACTAGTTGACACTTTAACATATTATTTTAATTTTTGTAAATTATAGTTGAAAACTAGATTTTTGTCTGGCATATTGAAGGGCAACTAATCAAGTATATATTTTTTATCTATCGACATATTGAAACACTTTAGCCATACCTAAGCAATGTATATTGATTGTCAACCCATAATAACTGAAAAACTGGATTTAAGGAATATTTAAGCAACAAAGTAAAGCATTTTATATGAGGTAAATCTGTACTGTATGTCTTTATTTTTACTTAAGCAGGCTAATCTATATTCTTAATTCGTTTTTATTTATTTTTTATTTTAATAAATGAAGAAAACTTGATTTTATCTATGTATATATTAAGAAACCCTTTAAAGCATATTGAAAATACTCCGAACCAATCAAATATCAGAATTTAGGGTATATTACTTTTATCAAAACGTTTGTAGACAGCAAGAATATACTTATATGATATATAGACAAAGCTTGCAAGACATAAGCTATAGATGCACTCATAGACATATAATTAATATTGAAATTATATATGCTCTACATATACATTAGGCAGCTAAATGAACTACAATCAATGCTTCAAGAGTTTTAACCACTTCAAAGATTTAAACTGCACAATTATTAAACAGCTTCGCTTATTTCCAATTGGCAACTATTAAAACAAGTAAGAAGGCTCTAGTCGAGACGGCTCGACTACGAGATACTCCGAACCCTGCAAAAAAAAAACTAATAAAAAAAACTAAAAAGTAAATGAAATTTCAAAATGGGATGAGTTATCGAAAAAAAAAACAAACAAACAAAATAATCTGTGATGTCTCCTTCTGCCTGTTGCATACATTTTCACAAAACCATTATACCCTGAATTACCATTTTCAATGGGTCAGGGTATAATTATTAGCTCAAATCATTGTCTTTTTAAGATCAGAAATCTTGGAACTAGTCAATGTAGAACAGCAGTCGTAAATACAGTTTTTATGGCTTGATGAAAGTGTCTGATTTTGAATGACTGCACGTAATGATTTTCAGTTGATTTTCTCAGAGCATAAAATAAAGCGGATCGGCGCCCGGACGACTCAGTTTGAGACGGATCATTCAAACAGCAAGTTAACAGGCGATCTTGGAGCAAATTTCAAGGAAATTTCAAGGAATATACATCTATTAAAGTGTCAATATATCAATTGGAATAGCATGCAGTATATTGCGCTGTTAGCGATTTGCCTGTTGGCCAGAGCACCTTCTGCAGAGTCCGCAGCGTCAAAGTATCTAACAGGTATGTATATAATGACATTACGCATACGCAGCATGTAACACTCTTTATTTTTCAATTGATAGACGAAGATTTGGCCAAATGCCCCAAGGATGCCGATAAGCCGGAAAATTGCATAAAAATCATTTTGAATGAATTAATACCACGCATGCGACTTGGAGATCCTGATCTGAACATTGAGCCCTACGATCCTCTAGTTATAAATCGCTTAAGTTTCCTGTACTCTACTGGACCAATCAATGGCAAAATTTCGGTTAGAAATGTCGAGATCTATGGCTTCGCGGAGCACAAGGTCGACAAAGTCAATATAAAAGTCAATGGGGATAAGGTCAAGGTGCGAGTTCTCTCAAATATGTCCAAGATGAATCTGCTTGGCGAATACAAAGGGGAATTGACTGTGAATTCACTGCAACTGAAGCCCAAGGGTTTCTTCAATCTAACGCTTTGTAAGTAGAATAATATTAGAGATAAATGATTTATATATTTTTAAATTAATAAATTCAATTCCTTTAGCTGATGTTGAGTTGCGAGTAATTGCGGAAGGCGACATTTATAAGAAGGATGACCAGCGATATTTGCGTCTCACTGATATTGAAGTTCAACCCAAAGTTCGTGATTTAGTCGCTAAAGCCAATGGTATCTTTTCGGATCCTGAATTGGGTAAGTGCGTATTTGTATAATAGGTTTAAATTAAATTTTAATTTTCTTCAACAGACGACCTAGCTGTGAATATTGCGAATACCTACTGGCGTGACATCTATGGCATTGTATTGCCAGAGACGCGACCAACGTGGGCTCCTGTTATTCTTCGCCTGATCAATCAGGCTCTGTTGCATGTACCCATCGATAAATTTATCCAGCCATCCCAATGATATATATGCAATATATGCATATATGTGATTATAATTAAAGCAGGTTACCTCCAATAAAATCCGCACATGCAATTATATGTAATTAATAAACCAGTTTTTTCTATGCCCTGCACTTATTGAAAATGGGTATCATGTTAATATGTTAATGTATGTATATATATATAATATATATTCTACTCATATATGTATGACTATATTCTATTTTGATCGTTTGTGCTTTTGACTTGATCACCATTATGGATCAGTATTCTCTACACAGGAATATACCGAGCCTATAAAACATTAAAGGCATTAAGTATTAGACGAATCTCCATTAAATTTAAAAAAATTACTTCATTTTGAAGATATCTTTGAATCTGGAATGAACGCGCGATTGTTTCACTCCACAGCAAAATTCATGTTTAAGTACGTAGCAGTGTTTTCTAGTGTACTACTCCCGACTAGAACAATATTACTTGTTTTAATTGTTCAATAATTAATGCGGAAAAGTTTTACATATCAGCAATCGCTAATTAGCTTAATATAAAGTCTTTTTATTTTATGAAATTAATTTTGGCAACATAAATGATACAATTTTATTAAATTATATTCAATTCGTTTCTGAAAAGTAAATTAAATTTTCACATGATTTTCATATACTAAATATTCTACCTTGGCATGCATAAAATCTGGCGTATATTTAAAATATACATACAAATGTTTTCAATGAAAAGTTGACGAAATTTGAATGTTTAACATGAATTTGATTTTTGCCCAAAAAGTTCTTGAATCTTTTGAGCAAACGATTTCATTTGGTTGCAGGGTATAATTAGTTAACCGCAAAACGCACAAGTCATATTTGTTGTCAATAGATAATTATTAAATTTATATTAATGCAAATCATTGTCATTCGAAGTTCAAAATGTCGCGGGACAGCGTGCGGGGCTGGGGCTGGAAATTGTCGTTTTTGTCTGAATCGTTTTCCATTTAATGATTCGGCATTATAATAAATATCTCAGTCGCCGAGCCGGTTTTCAATCAGACGAAGTCGATGTGCCGGTATCGTTTTATCGTAACTTTATAAGTACAATTTTCCAAGCCTAGTGGAAGTGACTAACTTTAAGTTAATGTCGTGCCCGTTGATCGTAATGTGTTTGTGCTATTTCTGAGAATTAAATAGCGCCAAGCAGCGCCCGGCCGACTCAGTTTAAGGCGGATCATTCTAACAGCAGGTTGACGAGGACTCAGATAGGCCAATCGCAAGGATTTATAAAAGTTTAGATATTTGTACATTCAGTAAACAGGAACAACATGCATTATATTGCGTTGGCAACGATTTGCCTTCTGGCCACTGGAATCAACGGAGCCCCTGCAGAGACAAAGTATCTCAAGAGTGTGTATTAAGTGTTTTGCATTGCGTACCGCGCGGTCAATAACAACGTTTATTATTCAATTGACAGCCGATGATCTGCCCAAGTGTCCTCAGGATGCCGATCAGGCTGGCGACTGCATCAAGCTAATTATGAATGAGCTAATACCACGGTTGCGAAACGGCGATCCGGAACTGGGCATTGAGCCTTACGATCCTTTCGTGATAGATCGCTTGAGCTTTCAGTACTCGAGTGGATCGGTCAATGGAAAGATTTCAGTGAGGAATGTTAAGCTCTATGGCTTCGCCGAGCACACGATCGAAAAAGCGAATGTTAAAATCAATGGAGATAAGGTCAAATTACGAACGATCTCGCGCATACCCAAGATGAATATCATAGGCGATTACAGGGCGGAGTTGCAAGTGAACTCGCTGCAACTGAAGCCCAAGGGTACTTTCAACGTAACACTGTGTGGGTAGACATTGTGTTCTGGTAATCGATATGTATTGATATATTGGTTTAATAATTCTTTGCAGTTGACGTGGAGAACCGTGTTATTATGGATGGCGAGTTTTACACCAAGGATGGACTACGATTCCTGCGCCTCAAGGATATTGAAGCGAATCCCACTGTTCGTGATCTCGTCATCAAGGCCAATGGCATCTTTGCCGATCCTGAGTTGGGTGAGTATGCGGACATTTAGGTTCAATTTTGAGTACTCTAAACTAAATTTCCTTTTCAGATGAGCTCGCACTGAATGTGGCCAACAATTATTGGCGTGACATCTATGGCATTATCTTGCCAGAAACACGACAATCGTGGGCTCCTGTTATGCTGCGCTTGATCAACCAGGCTCTGCAGCATGTGCCCCTCGATCACTTTATTCAGTCATCCTAACGAGCTTCAAGCTCTATAACGCCTGTATGTATGTATGTACATACGTTGTTGTGATTGCCTTAGTAATTATTTTTATAATTCAAATATCTTAATTAAAGCAGGTTACCTCCAATAAATCCGCACTTGCAATTATTTGTCATTATTAAATTGAGGCGCATTGAAACAGGTTTTTTTAGTTTATATTGCTTTCTGTAATTTGTTTTGGTCATGCTCCAGTTTAGGCACCTATTTCTATGCCCCTAAACATACCAAATTTTCGAAACGGCCCCCTTCCTAGAGGGCAGCCAGCTAATGGGGTTAAGTGCACGACACGTTGACCTTGAGATCGCATTGCTATCTATCTACAAATATTTCAACTGAAATATACATATGTCTATTGTAAGTGAAATTGAGTAAGATTATTTTGTGCTACGAATTAAATAACCAATAGTTTTAGAGTAACTGCCAACGGTATATGGACAGAATATGGCCTTTGTACAGACACTTTGTCTAAGTCAAAATTACGTTTAATGCATTATTATTCAACGAGAATCGTGAGTACTTAGACGCAGTCTATAACTTAATTGAATTCCTTTCAATTTATTTTCAACGCTGTTATATAAATTTTATTCTGATTAGGGCAAAGATCAAACTGTTACTCGAAGTCGTTAACTTTATAATTTACTAAGGAATATTATAATATTTAAATATATATATAATAAATTAGTTTATATAATAATCATTTTATATTATTTTTCAGACTTTGCATATTTTTACTACCTAATTTACGTCAGTGATTTATTCAAGTAGCGAAACTGCAAGCAAAACCACCCTAAATATGAATTTGCCTCCTTCTGCTTTAGGGTGTTTTTCGTATTTCATGTTATAATTCCCAAGTAGTTCAAGCATCTCTTAGAGTACATCGGGTTTGATTTATGCTGTTTCTTTACTCTGGTTTCTCTTCAGTTGTCGAATAAATCTTTCGCCTTTTACTAAAGATTTCCGTGGAGAGGAGCACTCTAATGAGTCTAAACTGAATTTTTTGGTTGTGTCCGACAGCGTTTGCTGTCAGACCATAATTAATACATCGAAAATAGTCTTAATGTTGGAGTTAAAGACCTATTTAAATAATATAAAGCAGGTCTTAGATCGGAATATGACAAAATATATAGAAAAAAATATATATATATTCCAAAGTTCTTTAGTTTTCCGTTACTCTACATGTTTTATAATATAAATTAATATTACTCTTCAGACAGTAAAAAGTATATATTAATATTTATATTCATTTCTGTAGTTTATGCGCTCTGCATGAGCTGATATAATTATTATTTTTTGAAAGCTCCAAACTTTCTATTTTCCGAAGTAATGAAAAAATGCAGAAAATAGCATTATTTTTCATTTATAGAAATCACTGCTTTTCTTCTGAGGAATTCCTGAGTCGGTTTAGTCAGTTTAGCCCGTCTGTCTGTATGAATACAAGAATCTCAATCGAAGAAGCATAAATTGATTGAAATGACAGTACTCCACAGAGTTTAGCGTATCTTTGAATAGAACCCTTTTAACTGTTTTATTTATATTTCTCATAATTGTAATTTATTAAATTAATTGTTACAGGTCTTAATGGCAGGCTTAGTCGCTGTTGCCTACTAACTAAACGATGCTAATAAATCAATCCACGCGTACGTTAATTGTTGTGTAATAACAGATATTTACATATATTTATATATTAATTGAATAGAACTGCTTACTAATTATATATTACATATTGATTGCACTTACAGTTACTTACAGATGACGTCAACGAACCGGCCCGTCTAGTAGTTTTTGTTATAAACAAACACGAACATTTGATCGGCTGGGCAAAGAGTTGACATAAATAATATAGTTTATAATTGAAATTTAGCATAGTTAAGTGCGGTAATATTCCACTGGATATCATTTAGCCGCCGGATCGGCGTTAACTATGCCATAAATCAGCTATTATAAGTTGGCACAGCACGCGATCGTGCATAAGTCCGATCGGCTCAGATGTGCTATGCATATTAATGTTTACTTTGAATATACTTTAGATTATGTATATATGTGATGAATATAGCAATTGCTGAACAATTGAACATGCTAGGCACACGCATATTTGTCGTCTGCTCGAAGACAGGCTAAGCATAAGATATTTCTGTGACTTTTTTTGTTTCGCCAAAACATATTGTGACGCATCTTCCAAATTTGACACTGGCTTAAAAGACAGAAGCACCTGCAGTGCAACGATCTGGTTTACAATTATTTCAGTATTCATTTTCATAAACATCCTCGGCACTTCACGTCCATCACCTTGAAAAGAAACGCCCTAAAACTATACAAACTCAAAGTTTGCGGGGTTTCCCGTGTAAATATTGCTAAAGATTTATGTCTGGCCCACATTTAACATGCCCCAACCGAAGGCGAAAACAATTCCTCAATTTGACTACGGCAATGCAGCTCAAACTGTAACTGGGATTGGCATTGGCATTTAGCTGGGTGTGTGGTAAATGGAAGCTTGTTGACAGCTTCCTCATTGTTGTTAGATTGATCGATTTGTAAGCACAATCTTTCGCTTGTTGATCGATTTGATTTGATTATCTCAGCTAATTAGTTGAATTATACGGTTTTATATACTCTACATGTATTCACTAAAGATCGGTTTGCTTTATACTTGACATTAATATATATTTATAATAAACTTTTTAAGTAAGTCAATAAAAAATATAAGTACTTATAAATACAAAAGAAAATTATTTAAAGTAAAAATAAACTAATTACATAATTTTTTATTACCCTTAAGGTTTTCCGAGTTTTTGAGAAATATTGTTTACCTTTTTATAAATATGTATATACATATTATTATTTTGATTTATTAATTTTTAATTAACTGTTTTAATTATTTAATTATTTTTTTTATTAATTATTTTAATTTTATAAAATAAAAAAAACGAAAGACTTAAATGCAATTTTAAATTATTAAATTTAAATAAAAAGAAAATATGTGTACATGAATATATAATAATATATATAAATATTTATAATATAAAATGATTAAAATATATTATAATTATTGCAAACAAATTTTAAAAAATATATACACTAAAAGTACATTTAGGAAAAAAATTAAACACATTTTTCTCAAAAAATTGTTCTACCAAATTAAAAATAGAGCGTATATTTAAGTGAACCAATTTTTGGTTTCCATTAAAAGTATTATTTTTTTGCTTCATTCTAAGTAAAATAAAGATCCCTATCAAGTGTTACGACATTTGACTAGACTATATAATGCTGATTACTTTAAAATTATAATCATGTCTAGACTTTAGGTCTGATTTAGTACACTTGGCATTCAAGTGAGGCTCTTGATTGTGCAAACTCATGCTGAGTATATCGAGTACAGTGCTGCTCAAACTGTGCCGCTGCTGTGCCGCTCAAGTTCTCAAAGCCACATAATAACTCAACAAGACAAAAGCTTCGAAAGCTCAGTCAGTGCGCTCCGAAAGCCTTCGAATTGGGTATTTTGCTGTTGTTTTTGTTTTCGTTTGTTTTTTTTCGGCAGCGCGCGCATGGAAAAACTCGAGCTGAAAACTATAAATAAACGTAAGTTTTATGCAGCGCTCATTTGAAGATTTGCAAGCGGCGGGCCGTCAACGACATAGGTTCGCTGAATTTTGTATCTTTGGCAACTGAATTGGCTAGCTGTGTGTAGGTGTGTCTTTGGCACTTTTTGTCAGTGTGTGTGTGTGCGCGCAATTGCAGCAACAATTGCAGTTAACCGAGAAAACGACAGCAACAACAAACTGTTAAATTCGTGTAGAAATAAAAGTGAAGCCGGTTTTCAAAATTACGCAAAAAACGAAAAAGAGCCAAGCGAAAATTGCCCACGTTTGTATAATTGTATGTGTGCAAGTGTGTAAGCATTTTGTACCTGTGTTAAATCAAGCCAACCAAAAAATATACAAAAATTCAATTAAAACAAGTTTATATTGCAAATTGTGAAAAAAAAAAGTGTTGTCCGAATCGACAACAACAGCAAATTAAATATAAACAAAAAAAAAAAAGAAAAAAGATATGCAAGCGTTTTACATTTTGCTAACCGTCGCGACGGTCGCACTCGGAAGTGCCGCGGCCGCCACACTGCCAACATCCGGTCCCACAAGCGAGCAGGAGGCGGAATTCGCGACCACCTCCTCAACAGACTCACAGTTAGATGCAGGTAAATGTATTTATATGTATGTGTATATATAAAACTCTGTTTGATACGCTTATGCAACATTGCCAGAACTTGATATTTAAATGAAAAGCGAAATATAAAATCAAAGCACGGAAACAAGTTTGTTGCCAAAGTCTTTCGTTTTTCACAAAGCGACATTTGAAATTGGAAATTCAAAATATATTATTAATCGGTTAAGTGACAAATAAACTAATATTTGCTTATGACATATTTGACGGCATTCGCAAACACTTGTGGAATTCATAACAGGAAATGTTGAGACTGAAATCTAAAATCAAATTAATGGAAAATCCATTTTTGTGACATATACAGTAGATAAAGTGCAATCTCTCTATATATATTATATGTAAATAATTTTGTATGATTTTATATAAAATTCATGTAAATTTATAAAAAGCTTAGAGAATATTTGATTGTCTATTCAATTAACTGGATCTTCTATATTTTTTATTACGACAACAGCCTTCAGCAGCTCAATGGCAAACTTATCGCAAAGTGTGATTTTAATGAGATTTCCTGCGCAATAGCAAATAGCAAATGTCTATAGAAATTAGCAGGTCTGCTAACCAAAAAAAAAAATTAAGCAAAATAATAAAAATAAAATAAACAAATACTTTTTATTTATTTAACTCTTAACATCCGAGACTCAAGCTATAAAAAATCTGCGCCACTTGAACTTGACACATATTTTCGTTTTCATTTGTAGTTTACCTTTTTTTTTTTTAATTTTTTTTTTTTTTTTTTTCGTTTTTGTGGTAAAAGTTATAAAACCGCAGCGTGGCAGCACTGAAAGTGAATGCTGTAATACAGTGTCTGAACGGAGGCTCATGTGGCTTGTGTAAACATGAATTCTCGCGCAAACAAAAAAAAAAAAAAAGAGCCAATTTGATTGATTATGCAAAATAAATGGCAGAGAATCAACACAAAAAGTCAAACTCAAATATTTCCAATTGCATTAATTTAATCAACCGCAAAGACACAAAACTTATATACATATATATGTTTGAGGTATTGCGAAAAGAGTTCGCGACAACAAAGAGGCTTACAATATATATATACCAACAAGCAAATAAAAAAAAAAAACAGAAAAAAAAAACCGGCTGCTTGTGCACACATTTCTCAAAAGCACAAAGCTAAAAACTGACCTACATCAATGCGAAAACAGCGTCATCGGCGCTGGGCCTTTGAGTTAAGAGACGCTAAAAGCTGCAATTGTAACTCGTATCTAATTGCGTAAAATGTCGGGCAATAACAACAACAGCAACAACAGAAGCGCAAGAAATTTATTGACATTTGCACTGCGGCTGATGCAAACGAAAGACTTAGGCAACGAACTTCATTTCAGCGGTGGGAATAAATTAAAGCATTTGCGACGCCTCTTTAAATTTAATACCTGACTGAACTTATTTAGTTGAGTTTAGTATAGTTTTGTTTAATTTTCTGTTTGTGTATTTTGTCTTTTATTTTTCGTTTCTTTTTTGGGCTGTTTCACCTTTGACATTGAACTTGTCAGCAAAACACAGCGAAAAAGCTTCGAGTCCAAAACACGCAAACTCTCAAAATTTGGCAGAATAATTACAGTCATTCAAATTGCCTAGTCGAATCGCAGACATAATCACATATTCATCACAGTTGTTAACTAAAAAAATAAAAAAAATGGTAGTTAAATTAAGTCAAGTCGAAGTTGAACGTAATTAGCGACTTTTTAAATACTTTTGGGTATTTGTACGCTTTAAGTGCACAAAAATAATTGCAATTTCATTTCCGCTTCGAAGACATAAAGTCTCGAATGTCATTTAATGAGACATTTTTACCATGAAAGATCACAGATCTTTAAATAGTTTACGCTTGAGATGATATATAAAAGGTATAATATGGTATGTAAATTAAAATATACACTTAACCATTTGACTTACCATATGCAATTTTAATTATAATTTTAATATTAATTTTCTGTCTGTAGTTTTAGCTATATATGCATTTTAGTGCAGTTTGGTTTTATAACATAATGAGAATTTATAATTGAAATATCTTTTTTTTACTTGATATATTTCAGTATATTCTTCATAAATTTGATTTAGTTTTTATCTAAAAAAAAAAAAAAACAAATTATTATGGCAGTAACGTAATCCCAAATAATAGACTAAAGTTTATGTTTGAGTATGCTTAGTACTTTTAAGAACATCTATTAAATTTTCTTCTTACCTTCAACACTATATAAAATAGATATGAAAGTTTAGTACATGTACAACTTTTTGGAACATCTATTACACGTCATCTCTAATCTTGTTAAAATGGTTTACTTTTCCATAACTAACTCTAAACTATTCAGCTAGCCTCTTGACTTCAGCTGTTGACTTCTGTTAGGGAATACAATTGAACGAATATCAATTTTCAGAACTATCAATTTCCAGACACTAGTCTGGCTATTTTTAGTTCATTCCCGAACTCGTTAATGTCTGTCCACTGATCATTAACTTCATTGGCTTTACCTGCGTCGTGCGGGGCCCAATTATAAAGACCTTGAGACAGCGACGCGTCATTGTCACTTGTCACCCTGACACAAGGCACGCAAAGCCAGCAGCAACAACAACAACATTAACAGTCGCAATTTGAATGTCAAAATTGAATAAAAACCTAAGCGGCGCATGTCTAACTGTGAACTGTGTGTGCCACGCTTGGTTAAATGCCTCGAAAGGCGCTATGCGCAATGATGCATGCCTGGCTGAGCTTAGCTTAGCTACATTTATGTCTTAATCAACTGACTTTTGGCTTTTTGACCAACTTCCAACTTTACAATTGCTTTTTACTAAACTTTTGGCACTTTCACCACTCTTACAGCATCGCAAAAGCCATTTAGTGGCATCGCCACGTGCAGCCTCAGCTCAACCGAACTAGATGTTTGTATACGCGGATTATTCGATGCTATCGTACCTCGTTTGAAGTATCAGGGTCTGCCGGAATATAGCATGGGCTCAATTGATCCGTACTTCTACAAGCGCGGCATCTTTCGGTACTCGAACGATGGCATACAGGGCGGCCTGCTCATAAAGAACATGGAAATTTATGGCATCAGTGGGCTGAAGGTAAACACCGTATCATCCAATTTCACGGATAGCGGCTTTGTCATCAAATTGGGCGTGGAGCTGCCACAGCTGAAGGCTGGCGGTTACTTTAAGGCAGATGTCAAGTTTGGCGGCCTGCGTCTGGTGCCCAAGGGACCATTCAACATTACCATTGGTGAGTAGTTAAACTGCCTAACCAGAGTTTTCCAATTAAATATAAATATCTTTATTCACAGATGATGTCAAGGCCACGATTCTAACTGATGGACACATTGAGCAGCTGCCCAGTGGCCAGCAGCGTCTCAGCTTGCATCGCCTTAATGCGAATGTGAATGTTGGCAGTGCTCGTGTCTTGGCCAACGGCATCTTCTCAGACCGCAATCTAAGTAAGTTATTGAGCTATTGCAGACTTTATCGAATATTTCCTAAACAATTTCCTTGTCTTTCAGATGCTATGATCCTGAATTTAGTTAATGAGAATCTACCAGAGATTACACGCGTCGGTATTCCCGCCACCCGTGAGCAATGGGCGCCCATTTTGGTAGCGCACATCAACGACTTCTTCGCACCGGTTCCTATAGAAAAGTTGTTGGTTCAGTAAAATGCTCAAGGCTCAAATTGTTTGCATTTTATAGCTAATTAGTTTTTAATTATTTTATTACGAAATATCATTTAATTTTAACGCTGCTTCCAAATAATTACTCTGCTTCTACTTGAATTGTCAGCGAAACGAAATTCATATTTATTTATATGCTGTTTCTTTAGAAATATCATCGTTTATTGCACGCACATATTGTTTAAACATTTCAAAATTATTAAATTCTATTGTAAAACTGACAAACAAGATTCATAATTGGCTTTTTGCTTATTACAGCAACAAGCTAAAAGTTTGAAGAGCATTGGATTTTATTTTTTCTCTCTCCCAAAAGCAGGCAATATAAATGGAAATATATTTGGTGAATCACATTCAATTATTTGTAGCATACCTTACAACAGCTGAATTAATTTGAAATTTTCAAAATTTTGACAGAATAATAAAAACAAGAAATTGGCTGGATTCAAAATAGAAAATATATTTATACTAATTTGAACTTTTTAGTTTTTGCTTAATTTGCTGCAGCTTATTTTTGGTATCATAATAGTTGGAAATCACAATATAACATAATAATAAACCGAATACTGTCTTGATCCCATTAGTAAGACAAGCCGAAACACATCAACCTCTCTCTCCCTCTCTCTGTCTCTCTCTTTACATATTATATTTATCATATTTGCAGCTTAAGAAATTTGTCAGCCATAACAAATTGTGTTATTTTTGTTTGTTTGAGTCAAATGCCAATTTGTTTTTGGTACAGAATGTGTCATAGTTCTTTCCCCAGTTCTTACCCTGTTTGGTATGATGTCTGTGCGATTCATTGAATTACTTTCGAAAATTCAACACTCCAGATCGAATCGAGAACACTTTGCGATCAATCAACAGGCAATTGCCCCCTGGCGTCCAATTATAGACAATTAGTTGGCAAAATATTGATATGCACAGCCCAATTGTTTGATGCCAGCCATCTCGCCAAAAGGTTGAGGCCACCATGACCGTGACACTCGAGAACGTCACATCACATCAACAATTCAACTCATTGGAGGTGGGTGAGCTTTTTAGCCAACAATGAGCTGGCCAATCTCTCAAACAATTGAATTAATTTGGAATATTTTTAACATATTGCATCGACGCAGTTCGTGACAATAGGATTTCGATCGATATATACAATTTTTTGAAATCTGTATGACATTTCTCTAACACCTTAACACCCTCAAAACTGCGCATGAAAATAATTGATAGAATTCAAATATATACAAAAGGTTTCTTTAGAAAGTTTAACAAAAAGAGAGTATTATATTTAAGGATAATTAAGAATTTTTCATGGAATGGTTATCACGGGGTTTAATTGCCGCAATCTATAAGTATTGTATATGTATATGTATTAATCGACAAATGCATATATGAAGAATATATTTATGTATGCATGTGTTAGTATTTACATAAGAATATATAATACATTTGCATGTCTGCATGTCGTTCACCAACCAAAAACTGTTAAATGGTGTTTGGTAAATCTCAAGGGGAATCGGCCTGGACTTAACTATGAAAATAAAAAGTTTAAATGTCTAAATTTGTCCGTTTAAGAACGACTCCAAGTAGTATATTTTTATATATATATTTATATTTAGAGTAGAGAAAGTAGTACCTTAATAGCTAATACTGTTAACTAATATTTTTTAAACAAATCAAAAATATCACAAATATTACTTAATGCAAATATTTTATAATATAATTATATAATATTTACATACAATCACAACATTATATCTATCCTCTTTCAGACTTTAAATAATTTTTTAAAACAACAAATACAACCCTAAGAAAATTCAATTATGCATAAACATTTTAGATATGAATTTAGTTCAGTGCGTTATAATAGCGAACGTAAAATATGATAATATTCTAGTTGGCGTTTTAACAGTATGCAGCCATATAATATTCAGGCCTCGGTCTAAATCCCAGTTTGTCTGCAACTAGAGCAACGTGCGTGTGCGAGCTCAGTTTTGGCCAGTCTTAGGCAAACGAACAGGAGCAAGTGTAAGCATTTGAATAACTTGTTTCCAAATGCAGTCTGCATTTGCATTAGAGATAGGCAAAAAGGTAACTAAAAGACGAGCAACACAGATGACCGCCTAGCGTGTTGTGAAGAACAAGCAAATCAATACGCTAAATAATTGACGTTTCGGCAGCGTCTGCGTGTATGTCTGCGTTTGCGTTGCGTCTACGTATGCGTCTGCGTCTGCGCCGCTGTCGCCGGCTACGCAACCAGACGACAGCAGATGGCAGCGGCATAGCTGTTAACCAAACTTCGCTGGCATCAGTTGGCTCAGAAGCTTGCGGACCTCGCTAGCCAACGGTCCTGTTTCTAATAAGCGCGCGAAGGCCACACGATATCGATAGCGAGCCCAGCAAGAACCAGGCGAGAAAATATTCTGAGTCGTCTGCCCGCCCAGGTGAATGCCATCGGGCAACGTGCGTCGCATTTAAAAGCCAGACGCGCTTCGTTTGTGCGGTTTATATACTATATTGTAACATTTATATATGGTCTGCAATTCCCGCTGAGTTGAAACGAAAACAAAATAGTAAAAATAAGTACATAAATAATAAAAAAAATAAAAGAAAAAAAAGGCAAAGTATTTTGCTGGCAAAATGTTTGCATTTTTGCGGATTTTATTACTTTCTGTGCATTTGTTGCATTTTAAAACGACATTAGCCGAGGATGTGCCATCGATAAGACCAACAGCAACAACAACAACATTATCGGATCAAATTCTACACACAAAGGCTGTTGAATCCCTAGCCGCGTCCAATGCCACATTCGAACGAGACTTTAATGCCCCCGAGGATGGTGAGTAATGCTCAAGCTAAACCATCTCCAAATAATAAAAAAAAAGTGAAATTCAGATTCGGAATATAAAGAACGCAATCGCTTCTGAGCTGTTTGACAATTCTTTATTGTTCATGAATAAAAAGTTGATCCCTACATCATAATATATACACTTTTATTTAAGTAAAGTATCATAAATAATGTATTACAAATTTTCCATTTCAATTAAATAAGAAATATAAACAAAAGACTTAGGCAACAAACTTGTAAAAAATGAATATTTAAGAAGGAATCGAGTTTGCCTTCTTTTTTTCATTTTGAATTCAGTTTAGTGTGCTGCAGCTTTATATCTTAGATAGTAATAACACATTTACCCCAAAGCATCAACTAGAGAGTGAGCCCAAAAGCCATCATATATATCTTAAATTCTAGAATTCATTTTTCATTTTCTTTTCTTTTTCAAAATATATTTTAGTTTACCAAAACGTAACTATTAATATTTATTTTGTATAAAGTTCTAAGTTACCTATTTCAAAAACGATTATTAATAGAATTATTTATTCTCCAGAAATGATTCATCATTGCAATTTGAATAAAATAATAAAAAAGTATCAATGTATATATTTATATGAACATCGAAATATCTATGAAAATTAAAAGATAAATACATTTAAAAAAATTTTTTTTTTAAATTGAATAACTAAACATTATTTATGAATAACTAAAAATTTGGAAAGAGAACAGGAATATGGGAAATAAAATTTAATAGATAGAAAATACGAATAACATTTTGTTGGAGGTATACAAAAAATTCAAAAAGTATTTTTAACAAAAATTAACATTAATATAAGGCCAAATTAATGTTTGTCAATGAAGAAAACCGTACCTAAGAATCCAAAATGAGTTGCTAACATATGAACTAAATTTGAATGTAAAACGATTTTAAGTAACGAATAAATATGTCATGCTTCGTTTTTACTTTTCATTACATTACACACTATTTAATTCTAAATATGCGTAATATAAAAGTTCAACGACTTTTTGATATGTCTGATATATTAATGCTAGGCACGCAGCGGAGTATTGTTTGAGTGACCTTCAGAAATCTATAAATTGCCGAGTGAAAATAAAAAGAAGAGAATTTGAAACTGTTGAATTACTCTTGCTCTTGCTGTTGCTCTCAGCTGTGACCCTTTGAAGCAATTGACAGCAACAGTCGCCAACTTTCTATTCTCACTTCCGATCTTAGCAAATAGAGTTGTAGTAGCGGAGGCGTATTTTATAGAGCTTTCAAATTCGGTGTACTTATTCGCAATTGATGGGCTTGTTCGCATGTTCCCGTCCCCTTTTATTTATGGCCAACAAAAGAGGCGTGATATTTGATCATGTTGCGCTCTGAAAACATCGCGACAATGTAAGCCTATTAATGAATTTCTATTATTTTTTTTTTTTTTTTTTTCAGTGAAAACTAACAATTGCCCACTTAATTGTCCAAGAAATGTTGCTATTCTTTGTATAATTAAATTGCATTCTCACAAAGGACATCAATTTGTTAGCTGACGATTAGTAGCAGCTGCAGAAGCCAGCGCTGACAGACATCGCCATAAATTTAAGTTATACGGACACGCTTGCCTATTCATATTCATTTCCATATTCATATTATACAATTCATAAGACTTGGCCCACAGCGCACGCACAGCTCGGCTCAGCTTACAGGTCCTGCAGTTGATTTCAAGTTTCTGCGCCAGTCTGTGCGCTTATATTAATCCAGTTTGATTTGTGCAGGCTCTGCGAATGAGTTGGCCAGAAAACAGACCTTGAACTTGTGTCTGGTTTATCTTTGGGCATCTTAAGTATCTTATGCCACACGCTTGACACTAAAGTTAATAAGTTTGTAGCACTAGGGGGTGTTTCTTAACTATATTATGCCTGCCGGATGCGCATCTCAAGATGATATCCAAAGTAATATGTAGTAAAATATAATATCAAGTAATTAAACCTCATCGATAAGAGTTCATTAGCCTTAAGAAACAAAAAACTTTTTAGCTAGGCAAAGTGTTTTTTTTTTCTTTTTTTGTTTTAGCAAATCTATTGCTTTGTTGACAAAGAAACATGCCTATAGCAGAAGACGAAGAAGAAGAGAAACAACCAATATTTACTTAAAATTCGTTCAAGCTTCGAGTTTGAGTTCGAGTTCCAATTCGAAGCTGGGGTCCACGCGACGACTTATTATGTGATTACTCAATATTGTGACATTTCTGTACGAAGAAATTTGACAAAAAAACAAGTAAGAAAACTCTAGTCGAGAGTGCTCGACTAGATAATACCCTGAACCCAATTTTAATAAAATAAAATAATAATCTGTACTGTGGTTTGGTTTTTTGTAATTATCTTGAAAATGCATCAAACAAAATGGATAAAACAGAAAGTATACATAAGAATGTATGCGTGTAACGTTCAAAATGTACATATGTACATGTATATATACATTGCATTGCCAAAAAAAATAATAATAGATGGCGCTTATATTAGTTGAAATTCGAAAAATGTTATATTATTAAATATCATTAAAAATAGACCCAACAAATAGACGTTCCTCGATTAACAGGCATTACCTTAATTAACACAGACACTTCATAATTGTAAAAGATATATATCAATGCCACTCGAAGCTGTAATAGCCATAGTAAATAAGTTCACTGCTAAAGCGCCATCTATCAAGTTAAAATTTTTAGACCATGCTACACTAGTTTTGAATGTACATGTGGGCATACATATAGGAAAACCGCAGATGTCACGTGCTGTTTATTATTTTCTGTTGACTTAACGGAATAAAATATAATTGAAACAAAAACACTTTCAGAAATGATAATATTAAATATTTGAAATTAAAAAAAAAAAAACCCACTTATTCACAATTAGTTAAACTACCAACTGACTTTCAAAGGTATCAAATACAAAAGAATAAATAATAATAAAAAAGAAAGAAATATACAAAAAAAAAAAAAAAAAAAAAAAAAATTAAAAATAAGAAATTATGAAGGGCTTGGGCAGGGCTAGAACCTCCGACAGCCTAACATTCGGTGCATTTATCTAGCCATCTACACCACAAATCACTTAGACGGCTGAGTAGCGAAAACGAATCAAATTCGCCATATACGAAAAAAAAAACTAAAGCAGTGACTGAAAATACAAATACAATTCAAAGACAATTCTAACGCAATTCAAAAACAATTGTGATTCTTAGAATTTGCACGCATAGCAACATAGAAAACGGCCCAAGATTTTTTGTGTGTATATGTGCACACGCATACGAAAATTGATTTGCATTGCTCAACGTTGCTTGCATTTCCATTGTTATTTTAATTGTTTTAAAATTTTTAAAATATATAATGGAATGTAATGAGAGTTTCAGCATGATCTACATATTCTATTTGACATTTTAGGTTTTTTTTTTAGAAATCATAACTCTTTTACAATTAGCTTTACATGCCCAAATATGTACATACATATGTACAGCCATACGCTGATCTGCGATTGTACACATATACACACAAACATACATACATATGTACATATGTATGTATGTGTGCCCGCAATGCGTCTTGCTTTGTCGCTGCCTTGCTTGCTGCGCCACATGGGTTTTGATGAGAAAACTTTATAGACTAATAATTCTGTTTCTAGATGGACAATCGTATTGATATGTTCAGATTAAGATTATGATATTCATATCTTTATGCCAAACCAAACTGTATGTCTCTAGTATTTGAAATGCATTTTTTACACATTTGGGGGTGTGGGGGCGAATTGGGGACCGGAATCCAAAATATGACAAAAACCGAAATTGTATTAAATTGGTATCTATATATATGCAGAAGACTTGGAGACTCTAACTCTAAAGATGAATTAGCTAGAATTTTATAACTGGTTCCCGATAATTTCAGTTATCGATAACTAAGCAAATATACAAGTTATCGAATTTCTGAAACAAACTCGTACTGCGCGCTCAATATACGGACCTAACACAAAAAGAATGAACTCTCTAGCTTTTGTATCTTCGGAAATCGACGCGTTCATACATACGGACGGACGGACGGACGGACGGACGGACGGACGGACGGACGGACGGACGGACAGACGGACATGGCTATATCAACTTTTCTCGTCACCCTGATCAAGAATATATATACTTTATGGGGTCTGCCACGCCTCCTTCTGCCTGTTACATACTTTTAACAAAACCATTATACCCTGATTTCCCATTTTCAATGGGTTCAGGGTATAAAAAACAAAAACAAAAGCCAGAATATTGACAATAAACTTAAGCGCTTTTCAAGCTGAATGACAATTGCTGTGCCATTTTTTCCATGTCTTGGCTTCTTTTCTGTTTCACTCGTTTTTTCTTTGGTTTTATCTTCTTTTTTTTTTTTTTTTTTCACTGTACTGTGCGCCTTTCAACGCACAATTGACAACATTTCTTTGTAAAACAGCATGTCGCTTGCCCCTAAGCAACTTTCTACTGTCACTTGTCATATTTATATATGTGTGCGTATGTGAATATCTGTTTGCCCATTGGCAACTTCTTAAAACTGATCTAGGCTGCTTTGTGCGCTGTCTTTGTTCCAGCTGCTCTTGTTGTTCTTGCAAGTTAACATAAATCTGCCATTTGTTTAATTTATTTAGCATTTCGCGTGTGGCCCATATTATACTAGTCGAAGTTGATTTATGTGTTCACTAAAATCGTCGCCTAAATGAATCGTTTAGTTTGCTTTCAGTTGAGCTTTATGTGTAAGCATTATACCAATGTTACAGAAAAGATGAAATAAGCTTCACAGCTTCTTTGCCTTTTGTATGAGCACCATTCCGAAACGTTTTGCTCTTGTCATAAATAATTAACACATCAGCTTCTATTATTATGCTCAATGGGAATCTATAAATATTAATATTCCAATTTGTTAGCATTTTGTTCTGTCATGTTATTTTACAATGGGTTTTATTTATTTGTATTATATCTCGCTAACGAAAACTGTGATTTGAATGCAAAAGACTATTTAATAAAAAAAAAAGTATTTATATTTTTAAGAGAAAAGCTTAAGTAAATTTCATTAATAAAATAATTTGTTAAAATGCATTTTGGCTCATTTGAGTGGATTTGAATTGATGAAGCAAAATATTTTGTATAAAAATTAAATTTAATAGACACCTGCTATATTTTTAGTATTTAATTTAGATTCCATTGGTAGTAGTCCAATTGATAAAGAAACGTAAGATTTCTGAAAAATGTTACAGAGTCTCTGGCAAATAAATTACTCTCCTTTCAACTGGTAAAACTCAATATTGAGCAGCGTTGTTAAATAAGCTGATATAGGCAGACTCTGAATATGATTGCCACGACTAAAGACGAAGAGAAAGACGATTACGTTTTGCGCTGACTAGTTTATTAGTTATTGGTTAGTTTATTTATTTATCTAGTTCAAGAAAGAGACAATTACTTACTACAGAAATCTAATACAATTTCATAATTATTAAAAAATCACTTTCGAATTGCTTCAGCTAGGGTAACAGACTATTTAAATTGTCTTTCACTTTTATAAGTTCTCCTACATTAAATCTCTATTATTAAATTATTGTTTTCAACTTAATTTTAAACGGACATAAACTTTAGGATCAATGAATATGACGGCCACTGTATTATAAACTTGGCTGTATGAATAGAAACGTTTTCATACTTGAGTAACAATGAAAACGAATTTATATGTCCTTATACAATTTTATTTATAGCTACAGCACTGTTCTATATGAAAAGTCTAACTAATTTATTAAAAATACTATCATTATTTATTTAAAACTTCTATATATTAAATTCCTATCTTACACATTTCAAATATTGAAATTAAAAGTCCGTATTATATATTCCGCTTCATTTTAAGAATTAATGAATATAATAAAACAAAGTAAAAAAATATATATAATCATTATTTATTCTTAGTTTCATTAAGGGAAGTATTAGAACTAAAAAAATAAATTGGAAATTGTTGTAGAATTTAATTTATACTTTAGTTCATATTAAATAGTATATTCAGTCCTTAGTAAAACTTCAAAATATATTAACTCGACAAAATTGCAGTATTACACCCAATAAAAATATTTGGTTAAAGCCGCCATCAACTTTATCGCTCAGGTGTTAGTTAGGTGTTGTATTAATGGACACTTAAATGTGCATAATGTTCGAACGGCTGGAATTCGCAGATACCAGACTGCACGTGTTTTTTTTCTGCCCTGTTCGTAATGAAGACCACGTTGGCGACACGTTGCGCATATTAAGTAAACATTTTGTAAATGATTTTGGCATATTACGAAGCAAACAGCCCAACAAAAATGTTAGTAGACTTACCCAAATTTTGATGAATTGTGAGTCATGAAACATACAATTTGGGTGCACAAGACATTCCAATTGAATTATTACTTCTTACTCATTTGGCCCAAATCATGAAAACATTTTCATTTTTATTGTTATTGGCCACAAATCTCGATTGATGGATTGTAAATTGTTATGACAGCTGTCTACCAACAGGTCAGTGGTAGTTGCTTATATATTATATGATATGTGATTAAAGGAAAGCGTACCAATAGAGCTGTTTATCTATAGGAATCTGCTTTTGGATGTAATTCTACTTCTATGATGCCATTCCAATTTACAAAGACATTGCTAAAATTTGTCTTAAAATATAAATACTTTACTTCTTATATGAACATTTAATAAACTATTTTCCTATCTTGCAATTACATTTATTAAACTATCTCAATTCATCTTTTAAAATCTTGTCTTATTCAATTAACTCAACCAATATCTTCTCAATTCCCTAGCAGAGAGACCAGGTAGATTGCAGCGACAACTTTTATTCGATCCGAGCTTGTTTCTACTGCAAGCCAGTCTAGCTGGCGCTGGAATTTGGGAAGGCTCCAGATGTTTCACCTCAAGGGCCCAGCCCGGCTTTTGTGTTCGTATCGACAGCTGCCAATCGTATTACCGCGTGGTGCGGCAATTGTCGATCTTGGCAGTTCGTCAATGGCAACCGCCCATTGGCTCGCTCGGATTTGGATCGGATATATGCAACTTTTACGATCAGCTTGGGCGCGTCAACAATGGCATATGTTGCCCTAATATGGATATTAAACCATTAGGCGGCTATCCAATACCGACGACAACACCAGCAACAACAACAACAACGACGACAAAGACAACGACAACAGAGAATCCCGTAATGGGAGGAGATGAAATTGAGGAGGTTGATGAAGAGGAGATCCCAGAACAGCCTCAGGACTCTGTGAATCCTTCAGAGATTGATAATGTCCACAATAGCGTTGAGGACATGCCCGACTTCCAGGACATCAACAACATTGAAACCAATGCATCCGCAATGCAGCCAGCACCAACGCCATCTACCACGCCCCCCACTACCGCCGTTTACCCCTACCAATGGCCATTCGGTCACTTTGCCGGTGGCCTTCCGCAGTGGCCCCCACCCTTGCCCACCCATCCGCCCACAGTGGGCGGTTGGCCACCACCGATACCGACACATCCCCCAAGCCATCAGTATCCAACGCATCCAACCTCACGTCCTATTGGCACAACAACAAGTTCTGGGTTGACTACTCGTCGCACCACACCACGCCCACTGGGCAGACCTCCAACGACCACGCGAAGGCCCAGCTACTCAACGACAACAACAACTACAACGCGTCGTCCAACGAGCGGCTTGAGCCCTGAGGGATTGCCGCTGCAGTGCGGCAATAGAAATCCAGTGTCACCCGATCAAGAACGCATTGTGGGCGGCAACAATGCCAGTCCGCATGAATTCCCCTGGATTGCCGTGCTCTTCAAGTCCGGCAAACAGTTCTGCGGCGGCAGCTTAATAACCAACAATCATATTCTCACAGCGGCACATTGTGTGGCAAGGTAAGTGAAATGGGAAAACTTGATGCCGAATCATAATCAATGATCTCGTTTCCAGAATGACCTCATGGGATGTGGCCGCATTGACAGCTCATCTGGGTGATTACAACATACGCACGGACTTTGAAGTGCAACATGTTTCGCGTCGCATCAAACGACTCGTGCGGCACAAGGGCTTCGAATTTAGCACCCTGGTAGGTACTCTAGTTATGTATCCTATACAGCCATAGACTGCATCTCTCACTAATTTCTTCTACGTGCTTAGCACAATGATATTGCCATTTTGACGTTGAGCGAACCTGTGAAGTTCTCTACCGAGATCCAACCGATTTGTTTGCCCACCTCGGCCACCCAAATGGCCCGCTCCTATAGTGGCCAAGTGGCTACGGTCGCCGGCTGGGGTAGTCTACGCGAGAACGGACCTCAGCCATCGATTTTGCAAAAGGTTGACATACCAATCTGGGCGAATGCGGAATGCGCTCGAAAATACGGGCGTGCTGCGCCTGGCGGCATCATCGAATCCATGATCTGTGCTGGTCAAGCTTCCAAAGATTCGTGCAGCGTAAGTAAAATAGTTTTCTAATATAGCTAGCTATAAATAATGAAATTATTATTCATATTCATTTCTGACAGGGCGACTCTGGTGGCCCGATGATCGTCAATGAGGGCAACCGATACACCCAGGTGGGCATTGTTTCGTGGGGCATTGGCTGTGGCAAGGGACAATATCCTGGTGTATACACTCGCGTCACCTCGCTGCTGCCATGGATTTATAAGAACATCAAATGAACTAAGTATTTTGCATAGATTAAGTCGTGATATTGGCACATGTGTAATAAACATTATAAAGAGCACACACACAAATTGTTTTGTATTAAATACATACTCTCTATATTTATATACATATTTATTTTCTATATTCTGAACCCACAGAAAGTGTACATTTTAAAGTCAATAATTTGCTTACAATAAATGGCCCAATTTATTGTGAATTATTAATAATTTCGGTAGTTTTTAGAACATTTGTAAAAATAAGGGAGCAGCTTACCTTATCATAACCAAGAAGCTCAGCATTTGCACTATAGAGTTATGGGACTCATTCACTTTACACCATACTCATACATATCTTTATACATATGTACATTTTATATACATACATACATACATATATGCACACATGAATGGACATATACATATACATATGCCTATAAGCATATAAGATCATTTAAATATATACAATTAATAATAAGCATCTGAGTTTTACACTGAGAGTAATTATATCATGAATTACTATAAATTTATATTCACATTTCTACAATATATACATACACATTCACATTTCTACAATATATACAAATGCGCACCCTTGGTCATTTTTCATTTTTCATTCGTACGATGTTGCTGCAGCACATTTACAAATCTAATCCCGATAAATACACACAAAGCTTATTTATCACAATATATATTTACCGGCAATGAAAAATTAACACAAACTTTCAACCGCTATTTTTCACTAACTTAAAGTTGGCTGCGCCTGTGGGAAGCTACGAACTAGTTTTCGAACCAACAAACCATGCCAAGCAGTTGCAGATGACAGACAAAAAGCTAAATGATGCGAATTAAGATCCTATAGCAACATGTCATTTAGTAAAACATCAAATGGTGGATGTCTTGGCTAAGTTATTTTGTGCCAATGATATACTATTTGTGAGATCTAATTTTTTCCAATCTTACCATAAGACTTCCTCTTAGTCCGATTTCTATATAGACTAAGTAAATATTTCTTTCCGATTATCAATATTAAAGCTAAATCATAATACTTAATATTTATAATTAATGAAAGATATTTTGCCAGCGCTCTGAAAGTTTATATGTTTTTTGCTCGTGTTCTTTTTTGCTATTTTACATTTTAATGACAAACTTTTATATATAAATTTGTTGAATAATTTGAATTTATGTATAATAATTTGAATAATGTATATTCAAACATATTTATCGTTATCAATAACATGCTAATTGTTTATTGGATTTAAATATATTTTTGAAAAGAAAGATCGTAATTATATTGCCGGATCAATTCGAAAACAAAACATTACATATAAATATACCGAGTTAAGGTTAAGAGAGGAACATGAATTTATTTCTCAGAAATAACTCTTAAGGTTATTGCACTTTGTCTAGTTTTCTACCTGTTCGCTCAGTTGTTCTCCATCTGAAAGACCTGTACCGCGATCCTCCTGATTGTTTCAGCGAATGCTTCTTAACAGCTAATTTGAATATTTGTGAGACCCTTGAGTCACCCTTATCTCCATGTCGGGCTTAGAACTTTTTATATTCCTATTTCCTGACTATTACGAAACTCTCAACTCTCTGTATTCTCTGTATATAATTTAAATTCATATATTATATTTAAATATGGAATTCCATTCCCAGCAAAGTATATTCTATTATATATATATATATATATATATATATATATATATATATATATATATATTTTTTTTTTTTCTTTTTTTTTTTTTTTTTTATTAAGCTTAATAACTTAATATTTAAATATCCGTCGAAGCTTTATAAATTGACCTAAAATTTATACAATTATATAATTTATAAATTGTATACAGATCTTTTTCTTTTCTTATATTAAAAATTACACATATTGTTTCCCGATTAGCTATTTTAATTTGTAAAGATTTGAGTAAATCATTTTTAAAATTAAATATATAAATATATGAGAATCGTGAAAAAGGTGCTTCGCAAAATACATAAAAATTTATATAAACGGGTGCTTAAAAAATGTTATACAGATATTTGGAAGAACAGATATTCAGGACAGCCAGACTTGATTTATCATGCACTTTAAGACTATACATACATATGCATACATATACTAATATTTACATATATAAATACATATAGACATATAAATATAAAAAATAAATATATATGTACATATTAAGGACTCGGGCCACACCCAACACATAAATATTTGCATAAATTCAATTCAATTTCATTACAGTGTTTTTAAATGGATATTTTAGTCGAGCACACCCGACTTCCACATTCTGATTTGTAATAATTCATTAATTTTTAGAGCACCCTAAGTATTTTATTTGCTTAAATTAGCTGCGGCAAATGAAGTTTGATTAAACAAATAGAGCTGCACTGTTTGACTTTGTAAATCAGTTCTCTGTACTGTATATTACACGCTACCCACAACAGTTTTCGGATTGTGTCTGAAATCGAAACAAATTTTGCTTTAAACGTTAAATGCAAAGCGAATCAAAGGTATGATCATGATCGAACAGCTTTAAGACTTTCTAAATGCTCAAGTGTGACCACAGATTGTTCTCAATCAAGTATTTATTGGGTATACAGATAGATGTATGTGGATATATATACATGCATATATGCCTATATGTATGTACATATATCTGTTTATATATTTTTGCATTTATCCAAGGTGCGATGCGAGTTAAGGAATTTGTTTGAGTGCTTTAATAGGAATTGCCAGACTTGGATATACTTTAAATACCTGTTTCCATCATTCCTGGCTTCTTAATATACATACATACAAGAGATATACACATACAAATATATACACACACACACTCACACACACAAAGACATTATCGCATGCGCCGCTTACTTTGCACTTTATGCAGCTGAGTCGCTTTTACTTCCCAAGTTTCATTCGTTTCCACTCAGACAACTCAGGGAAAATAATTTTAAAACTCTTTTATTCTTTCTGCGGTCTTTATTGACTTTTAATAACAGAAATCTAACTTTCAAAGCACAATAAACGTTTTTTTTTTTTCAATTTTGTTGATAATAAAAGGCATACTATGGGAAATCAACTCAAAGATAAAATTGTTTATAGCAATAAATCGAAACACAAATTTAGGAATATATGTCTAAAATGCCTACGAATTTTATTAAATCATGTCAAGTGTCAAGGTGTCAAGTGTTCAACCTGATCAAAAGTAAATATGTATTAATATAATTGTAATAATGTATTTGGATACAAAACTATACATTCAAATTATAGAAGATCATAAAACTATAAAAGAAATAATAAGAAAATCATAACTTCTTAAAAACAAATAGTGTTAACTTTCGTATAATTAAAAACTATTGTATAAAATTTTAATACTAATTAAAGATCGTAGACTTAGAGTTGTTTTCTTATTTGTCTTTCTTTATTTAAATTTTTTGAATGAATCCAATGAATAGGTCTCACAATACAAATCAATTTATTTGATGAAAGTTTAAAGTAAATTGCTAGGCGTAGAGTTTTGCAAAATCGTATCCTTCTCCAATAGTAGTTTGATCCTTTTAGTTTACATAATCCAAGCCAAAAATATTTATCTATCTCCCACGATTTATTCATAGTAAATATATAATATTAAGAGTATATTGGTTTCATAATTCGCCTTATAAAGTACTAATATTAATTGCATCAAATCCAGCATTTTTATATTTTGTTATATAAATTTCAGTGGATTACTTTTCGAAAAGCCAAAGTATACTTATGTATTATAGTAGTTAGTAAAACTTATTGAAAACCCAGAATGTTATATATGTATCTTTTTATATTTCAGATATTATGTATAGGTATATTTTCCTTATAGGTGCCCTGAATACGATTTGCCATTGTTTGGAAAATGGATTGGCGCGCACTCCTCCGATGGGTTGGCTGTCGTGGGAGCGGTTTCGATGCAATACAGACTGTGCAAATGATCCCGACAATTGCATAAGGTATGAGGAAATTTGGAATTGGACGAAGGTTTATTTATGCCTTGAAGTTCGTTTGAGTTTTCAGTTAATGACTTTTGGTTTATCAGACTTGCTTTGGTTTTATTTCCAAGCTAAAACATGAACCAATTCAAGTTCTCTTGCTATTCTATAATACTGTTTACTACGTCAAATATATATAATACATATCATAATAACTATCCATTGGAATGATACATTTATGCCAAAAGAGAGCATTGAGAGTTGACTTAGAAAACTTTCAACTTGAAATGGATGATTCTCAAATGGCAAATCCTATTATATATTTCTATAGCTCCATCTAAATCATACGTTGAACAACTATTGAAAAATTATTATTCTTGTTTTGATATCCTATACACAATTTCCTTATTTTTTTTGTATTTGTTCATATCTTATAATTTTAATTGAACTCTAGTTTGAGATTAACAATTTGTACTCAAATTTTAGTGAGCGACTCTTTCAAATAATGGCTGATCTGCTTGTCACGGAGGGCTATGCTTCAGTGGGCTATGAGTATGTGAATATCGATGACTGCTGGTTGGAGAGGCACCGCGACACAGATGGCAAGCTCTTAGCCGATCATAAGCGATTCCCCAGCGGCATTAAATCCCTATCAGACTATGTACGTATTCATTTCGTATTTCAACTGTCTATCGAAGTCTCACTGTAGTTGTAATAGTCTATAGTAGTTTAACATCTGAACTGAAACACACTCTAATTAACAAATTCATACTCCATTTTTACTACTAACAAACTACTAAAGTTTATAGAACCTTGTTTTCTCCAATCCCCAATCCAGTGTTTCCTAAGTTCCTTATTTCCTTATATATGTACATGCATATGTATATATTTACATAAACGAGGATTGTTAAGTACTTGGGAACTCCATTTACCCTCAACTCTAAGCCCCCTAGGTTTAATTAACACTGTAATTAATTTCATGTACTTTCAGATTCATGCGAGAGGCTTGAAATTTGGCATTTATGAAGACTATGGAAACTTCACATGCGCCGGCTATCCCGGCATTATAGGCTATGAGGAAATCGATGCGCTTCAGTTTGCCGAATGGGATGTGGATTATGTTAAGCTGGATGGTTGCTATGCCTTGCCCTATGACATGGATCGTGGGTATACGCAATTTGGCAGATATCTGAATAGCACTGGAAAGGCAATGGTCTACTCGTGCAGCTGGCCGGTTTATCAAATCTATGCGGGAATCCAGCCCAATTTCTCGGCTATTCAAACTCATTGCAATCTCTGGAGGAATTTCGATGATATTCAAGATTCGTGGGCATCGGTTGAAAATATTATCGACTACTATGGAAATAATCAGGATTTGATTGCACCCAATGCTGGACCCGGCCACTGGAATGATCCCGATATGGTAATTATCTTGAATGGAATATGAGAGTTCGAAAACTTTTATCTAAATTTCCTGTATTTTTATTTATTTCCAGTTAATAATCGGAAACTTTGGACTAAGCTATGAACAGGCTAAAACCCAATTTGCTATTTGGTCAATATTAGCTGCTCCTCTCTTAATGTCTGTTGACCTAAGGACAATACGACCTGAGTTCAAAGAGATTTTACTCAATCGAAAGATTATATCTGTGGATCAAGATCCATTAGGAATTCAAGGGCGAAGAATCTATAAGCATAAGGGAATTGAAATTTGGTCAAAGCCCATAAGTCCAGTATATCAGAATTTCTACTCCTATGCGCTTGCCTTTATAAATAGGCGAACCGATGGAACACCCTCTGATATTTCAGTTACACTACGGGAACTGGGCCTTACTAATAATTATGGATATAGAGTTGAGGCAAGTCGAAATATATTTAAATTTATATTATATCTTAAATATAATTTTTCTGTATATATTTCCTTTCATTTCAGGACCTTTATGAGAATATTAACTATGGTATATTGTATCCAAAAACTAAAATCAAGGTTAAGGTAAATCCTTCGGGGGTTGTTATGTTGAAGGGCGAAACTCAAAATATAAACAAATTTTAAATTTTGCATGTGAATTAATCCATGAAAACGTGTAAAAGGCATCAACAATATAATAGACTACAAAATACTTCTTCACGTTCCAAAAACAGCTCAATTTACTAATAATTAAAATATATTGATATTTGCGGATTTGCCACGCCCCAATGCGAGCCATACATACATATACATATACATAGCTCTATCAATAGATGATATAATTATGCGGATGCGGATAATTAAAAATATATATGTATATATATTATATATTTTGCCAAAACCCAATATATATTTAGCATCATCAATCTATACAACTTTCTTGACTAATTGTGGGACTCTTCCTAAAAAAAAAATGGTGAAAGATACAGATTTAACAGTTATGTAACTGCCCAAATGGGCAAAGCGATATGCTATATATATTTAATCTGGGATGGGAATACACAAGAATAGAGAATAATTTAAATACCAAATCATCAAGCCTTCATTTCATAAAAAACATTGTAGTTTGTCTTATATTTGAATTTCTAAGTGACATTAGTCGAGATTTTCATAAAACATTAAATTCGAAATCGGCATGGAAATTACTTCATAATTACACAATTTTTTTTCTCTACCTATATAAATATTTTTAGTTTTACAATAATAAACAAAATAATAGGGAATTTTGATATCATAAATATGTTACATGAATATGAATATGAATATGAATCCAAATTAATATGGACTTGTAGAAAACCTCAAAAACACAGTACTCCTTAATAATAAATTATACTAGGACCTCTTAGAAATGTATATTAATAATTGTTGTGAATAAAGAAATATAAAAATAAAAATTTTTGAAAAACTATATGAACAATTTTACTAATTAGAATATATTAAACTATAATTACGATAAGAAATCTATAAATTAGGAAAGCCTACTTTTGGGCAGATTTTTTAAAGTTTCAATGATATTAATATAAAGACTTCACCCCCTGGACCGCAGAGTATAAACGCAGTAACTTAATAATTAAATAATATTATTAAATTATATAAAATGTAAATACTGGCTTCTAGCCCATAAATAGGTTAAGGTATAGCTATATCTGCGCTATAGAGTCACAGACAATAAGCTGCAATAAAGAAAATTAAAAAAAAAAAAAAAAAAAAAAAAAGAAAAAAAAATAACGTTCAGGAATTTAAAACAATATCTATCTATATTTAAATGTTTACAAAAAAGTCTAGTTGAAATTTTGAACATAATTTTTAAAAATGTACATATACATATATATTTTCCATAATCTGACTTTTTCGTTAACCTTTTTTAAGCTTCGAAAATATAAAATATTTACATTTTCCCGCATTACCATCTTATTGCTTCCCATATGCGATAATTTATTGATTTTTTGAAACAGAAAATATGTAGTTATTTATCTATTGTTTTTGAATTGTTTATAGTATAGACATATTTATTCAGTTCAAGGCTATGTACTCGAAAAATTATATTAGTACTTAATACACACATACGTTATACAAAAGAATACAAATATTAAAATATTTTAGTTTTATTTTATATTCATTAATCAAAAATGCATATTTCTACATAGATATTAATCTTTATGGGAATGGGATGTAATTGAGAAGTCTAACCGTAGAAGAACAATGGTAAGTAGAAAAATAATATAAATAAATCCAATAACTAGGAGTGGCTCTTGAAGCAGCGACACCTTTGAGAATGTGTACTTCAGCGTAAACTCTGCAATATGATTTTCTACCAAATTACTTTGCGAAAAGGAAATAACTGGACGTCCCACAGTATCCAGATAGGTGTGAATCAACGAATTTGGACGCCGCTTCACGCCATATGGGGGTTCAAGTTTAATATTCGACGAACCTTCCGGCAGTATGATAGTTATGACAGCTTCATCGATCACCATGTTATCGTGTATATGATCGATAACATACATCTTTAGGACATAATCGTTGCCGGAGCTATATAGATATTCATAGGAGGGTACATTATAGCCGAGCACGTATTGCGTTTTCCATCCACCAAATAATGGAAAGCGTGGACGTAAATCGAGATCAACAGAGTCACGCATTTGATTCATATTTGACGTAGAGATATTGCCATTGGTATCGCGATAATAAACACCAGTTGCCGACGCTGGTAAATAGGTTCTATATGACTTTACTGCCGATTGGCCAGACCGACCATCTTTTTGAAAGTCATAACGCGAAAAGGATCCTTTTAATTTTGCACCAGTGTGCGTCATTTGAATCTCTTCCTTCACAGCAATATTGCCCCAATGTGAAACTTCAATCGTGCGCTCCAATGTGTTCACAGTCAAAAACGGAGTTTGATTCTCATAGTGAACGAAAAGCTCCTCATCAGTCAACTCTGTTGAATTACAATTTCAAATTCAAGTTAATCCTTAAGCACAATAATAAAATATATACGGATATTACTTACTTGCGACATTTTCGTACGGTCCATACGTCATTTTATTGGACATTACTGAAAATGGTCTAACCTGTGTATGCGCAATTATGTTAGACGAGCTGAGTTGAATGTTTAGTTTTTCCGTTTGGGTTGGATAATAAGAATAGTAATAAAGTCCACCAACATATTTGACCAACTGTTTATCGTTCTGTTTGATTTCCGACGGATAGGGCAGAATATTTTTGGTTGAAACTGTATCGATGAGTAAAGTTTGTTGCGGTGCATTTGATGCAAATGTTATTTTATATCTTATTAGACCGTTCTCCTTTTCTTTTCTCTGCTCCATTGCCAGTTTCTTATTAAATCCATCTTTTATTGATATAAAAGAAAGATTTGGATCTTTTACGATGAATTCATACTCTATCAATGGTTTGCCGGCTGTCTCTTCAACTTGTATTTTATATGCTGTTTTTACGAGCTGAGAACCTATATCCAAATTTCTTTCCACATTTTTATTGACAATGTCCGCCGTTATCGGATTAATTATTAAACATATTAATGCAATCTTAAATAAAAACCAATTCGTCTCCATTTTTATCCCACAATATTTCTGACACGTAATGCTAAAACATGTGCGGGATTATTTAGTGTATTTTAAAATACCAAGTTCTCGAGTTCGATGAACAATATTCAAATGCCGGCTTTTAGATTTTAGTTCCACCTTATGACTACTTTTGACAAATCATTTTCGTCAAGATAACGTCGATTATTTTGTTTGGAATATTGGAAGTTTTTCCCAAACAAATATATACATTTCTGGTGGGTTCTTGATCAAAATCATGCTGATTTTACAAATTATTAATTAAATAAGAAAAATGAAATATATGAGAAAATATTGAACAACAATACCAAACAAATATTTAAAATATGGTGTGCCGAAAGTCAAGAGGCAACCTCATTTCTGTTAAATTTTAAAATTGTTTAAGCTGTTCTACCAGTTTAATGTTAATGTTTAATAATTAACTCTTTTAGTTATACCACAAAAACACAAATTGTTCAAAGTCAATCGATATATTGTCATAAATCGTTTCAGCCACTATTTATCGCTGCAGATATTGTGTTCTATCACTAACCATACAACACATAGACTGGACAACTGGTACAACTTAGTGTTCACACTTATTTTTTGACTTTAGAACCCCCTTAACTTCGTATTTGCTCGGGTTTTTACTTTTAGGGTCAGGAGAGAAAAATTGCTGATGGCAAAATCATTCCGCTTCGAGCAGTTTAAGAATTCGGTATACTCTTCGCTCAGAAGGGAACCAATGGGGTCGCGACTCGCGAGTCGAGAAGAAATTTCAATTTTTGTGAGCTGCTTGCTGTTTGTGCCAGCAGCATACATATATTTTTGTGAGAAGAGAGCAGAGAGTAAAAAGCATGGGGCAGAAAGAGAAAGAGAGCAAGGGAATGAGCGGCACATTCCAGGCATTTTTGGAAAATCGACCGTCACCGTCGAGCGCTCGAAGCGGAATGATTTTGCCATCAGCAATTTTTCTCCCCCGACCCTAAAAGTAAAAACCCGAGCAAATACGAAGTTAAGGGGGTTCTAAAGTCAAAAAATAAGTGTGAACATTAACTTGTACCAGTTGTCTAGTCTATGTGTTGTATGGTTAGTGGTTCTATACCATTAACGATAAATATCGAGCTTCCCGCTATCAAAAAATATTCGCACAAACATGAATAGTCATCAACTTAATATATTCATTTGTAAGTCCGATTTGCTTATGTACTAATTTTCCAAATGTTCTAGTGCTTCGTAAGTTAAACATTGCTCTACGTCAACGAAGATTGAGATTTCCGCCAATGATCAAATTTTAGAAGCAACCAAAAATTAAGTTGGCGTTAACTCACCGAAGATTCCATGCAACTCTCAAGAATTCTGCATGTTAGCTGCTGTCTTCGGCTACCTCTACCCACGAGTACTTACTTACACGAATAATCTCCATAATAAAGGCGGAACACTTCACAATTTCTTAAAATCGTTTCTCTCTCATGAGGCGTTTGGGTATTTTAAAATATTTAAAAAAAAATATTGAATTTTTTGAATAACCAGTTAAGATAATTTTTTATGAAAAGCGTTTTTATTTATACTTATATTAGATTTTAGACATTACAAATTTTTGATGAAGCAGACGATGAATCAGATTGATCAAAATCAATTTTTGCATATGAGCTGTTGTTCTCAAAGCAAATCGGAATTGGCGGAGATTCACATGAGACTTTCTTTAATCCATTTGTTACCAATTGCCCGCTACTTTGTGGAAGGTCTAAACTTGCATAATAAAGTTCATATTCGCGTACTCCTGAAGATAACTTAGTCTCATTCTTATTTTGAACACTATCTGATGATGCCTCCTCATTTAAAATATTGGTTTCTTTTTCCTTTAACAAATGACATTTAGTGTTTGTATTTAAAATTTGCTCTTTTCTATCCAACTTATTTACATTTTCTAGCAGCAATTGTCGTCCACATTGTGGCTTATAGGATGGCCTTTGATTTTTATTCTTTGAAATTAGAGAACTATCACTTTTGATTTGCAGAATTTGGTAGCCGACATTTTTTGAATCAGCTGTATTTGATTTACTTATGTTTTTCGTGTAGTCTTCATTACTGATCGAATGTATTAACTTTTTTCCAGCTGTAGTTGCATTACTTATATCTAAGGCAAAATTTAATAGTGTGTTTTCCATTTTGGTATGCAAATCACTTTCGGGGTGGGATTTCTCAATATTTTCAGGTGAATTATTTGAATTGGAGTTCGTTTTATATTGAGACTCTGGCAAATCTGCATTCTTTTCTGAGCCTTCTGAGGAAATGCTACTATCACTTTTAGCTTTATCCCGTTTTGCTTTCAGATTTAAGATTTGCACCCTTAACTTTTCACTCAGGTCTTCATCAATGCTTTTAATGCTTTGTTTAATGGAAGTGTTGACCATACTAACTGGTTTCATCTCTAAATATCCACTTTCTGAATTTTCTACAGGTTTTGGTGTTTTAAATTTATTTATCAAGTCATTTTGCCTGAGCATTTCAGCTGGCTTGATATTTCCATTTAAACCTGGACTTGCGATAGGAGCACTTTTATGAATTGGGAATTCAGTTTGCACATTTTTAGGTACTTGACAATGTTTTAACGATAATTGTTGTTGTGAAGTAGTGGATATTGGGGAGCCGTTCGAAAAATCGATTTCCATTAAATCACTCATCCGAACTGGACTTATAAAATTTCTTACATTTAAAAGAGGTGCACTCGTAGACTTCACTTCCTTTGGAGAATTGTATCCAAACCTTTCGCTGCATGTCTGACCATCTACGTTACATATGCTTCCTTTATGAATGTGTCCCTTTTTTAATTTGGAGACAACCCCTCGCTGAATTTCACAACGTGGTATATTTGACTTTGATCCAACCGAATATGCTCGAACACGCTGTGATGTACAATCGACTTCGTTTATATTTCCAAGGAGTTTATTCCGTTTTATGTGCTCGACTTTACTTCCAATTGAATAGGCTCGGCTTGGACGATCACACCTAAAAGAAACGTTGACATTATTAAATATTTATTTCAATTTCATTGTGTTAAAGGTCGATAAAAGCAGACTTTTACTTTAGCAGTACTAATCTGCAACAAAAAACTTACTGGTTATCAATATCAGCTTCTTGAACTAATATTTCAGATAAGCGGTCGGCAAGTTCCTTTCTCCCGTCTTTGTCGACAGTATTGAGTAAAGTGTTCAATCCTATGCAAATATAAAATATTTATTAACGTATTTAAATATGCAGTATATTATGCTAAATTACCAGTGACACTTGTTCGAGAGACTCTGTTGCTATCTGAAAAATCATCATCTATATTTTCTTCGGGTATCATTGCCTTCGAGGTTATTGAGCTGAAAGAAGATTTAAATTTACTGACAAAATTAATGACTCCTGTAAGTTTTAAAACCTATCGTTTTATCCGATTTGCTGTATTAACAGTAACCTAAAGATTTATCGATTTTTCGATCAGTAAAGAATTATGAAGAATTGAGTTATACAAGAATAGCATCAGTCATAATTAATTATATATTCTCGTTCTGATGTGTGTCAAATTCAACTCCATAAGACAATTGTCGGATGTGGTAGGCACAGACGGACGGTAATTGTATAAAAGCAATGTACTATTTTCAGATTATAATATATAAATTGTGTTGTTCAAACAACTTTCGCAAAGAAAAGCTAATTTCCATTTCTTACAGCTTAAATAATAAAATTAATAAAAAAAATTTGATAACTTACTTCATTCGATAAGTATCAAACTGGGATTTATCATACGTATCGTCCATACTAATTGATGATTCTTCGCTTTCAGAACACTTCATTGAATATGTTGGTGGGCTGTCAATGTGTCCTTGAATGAAATGAAAAAACCGCGATCCCGACATCGTGTTACATCGTTGCGCATGCTTCAATGCAATATAAGTTTGATTACTGCATTCACTCAATGTCCGATTTCTAGTTGGTAAGCTGTCGCAGCGTTCTCGTCCGTAACCTAGTGAAATATGAATGAGCAGTTTTACAATTACTGAATAATTTCAATTGCCTGTACCAACAAAGCTACAAAACAAGATTAAAAATTGCTAAATAAATTAATATAAAGACTGTTCTTGTGCAAAGGTATATAAAAGTCATAGACCATTGAGTTATACAATATCAGTTTGCCTATTAATCTATCTTTATACTTTATGGAATTTTTTTGTGTTTATATAAATTTGCACAAAAATACGATATTTTACTATATTGAAAAGATTTTGGAGTTTAAATAGCTAAAACATGTACTGTAGCTGGCATAAAATGTCACTTGAAAGTTTTGTACTATTTAAGAAAGTAATTAAACAAATATTTTACTCACAGTTGTACTGTGGAGAAAAACTACTTCGTGTTTCAATAGGATTTTGTCGTTTTTGTAAAACGTTTATAGGTTTGGACGCCTCATTTGCTGATGAAGATCGCTTTCTCATCGGTTCATTGCTCAAGTCCGCAACTCCTTTTTGTACATTTAAAACATTCATATTCGATTCCGTTTTAGCTGACATTGCCCTAAAAAATTCACAATAATATGAATAAATAAACATGAATATTTGAATATAGGCATCATTAAAATTTAAGAATTGAATTGAATTGTTAATATTATGTTCTACTTTAATATCATGTCGTGCATATGGCTTGCAACTCCAGCATCCTCTGTTTCCATCCAAAGTTCACCGGGTCCCAAAACACTCTGTCGCCCCAGTTCCATAAAAAAAATGTTTTGTGGAGAAGCGTGACCACATCTGAAATACAAAGATTTGTTGTATCATATTTAAATCTTCCTTTGTCATTTACTGCTATTGTTACAAACCTTCTTATCGTGGTTAAAAGTATTTCAACTTGCATAATTCGATTTTCGACATTTGGACTTTTTTCCACACCAAAGCATTCAAATGTTAGTGACTTCGCAGTTAGACAGCAATGATAGGTTCCCGTGATCCCAACACTCATAGAAATACCTTTTTTTTGGATAACAACTTGCCAAACATGATCTAAAATAGAAAGAAATTTAATAGTATGCTTAAACCAAACAGTATAGTTAGTTATTTCGTATATTATAAAACTAACTGTTTTTAAGTTATTTTCTCTTTTTTTTTTTTTTTTCTTCTTTTTAAATAATGAATAGGTATACAACAAAACAGTCAATCTAAGCTTTAACATAAGTTTTAAACTGAAGAATATGAAATATATATATTCAGGTCAGACGGATACTAAAAGAAAATATTCTGCTAGTGCATACTTTGTGCATAATGTGAAGCAGATAATTTCGTACACCTAACATCGGCTCATTCAAAATTTGAAAGAAAGCAGTTAAAGATTTTCTACTACGGATAAAATATATTGAAATTTTACTACGGACAGATATTCAATTACTTTGGATTGAAAATTGTGAAATACTTTCTATTACATTTTTAAAATTTTTCAAATCAACACATTTCATGTAAAGTAAAATTTTGTATCGCAAAGCAGATAATTAAAAGATGTAGTTTTGACACGTAACGTAAATTCAAAATTATTAAAATTATAAACTTACCATACACTCTTTCGGTTCCATTGATATTTCGTTGGATAGATAACAATTTAGTTAACCATTTATTTAGGTCGTCTTCGGAATTCATGACAATTCCAAAGCCACCATCTTTTGATGACAGGGCTAATACATACTTATGTTTGGTTCCATGTCGTTGATTTATGCTAAAGCAATCTTTCACATTTATAGTGCGTTTTGCCCCTGCATTTTGAAGAAACTTCTTTTCACTATCAAAATATTCCAATCTAGCTGGTTTATCTTGTGTCTCTTCGTATAAAACAAAATACTTCTTTTTCATTGTTTTCAATTTCTTCTGATATTCTTTTAGTACTATTCCGTTGTCTGACATGGAAGCCATCATAAATCTACCCGCCTTCCAAACCTGAAACAATCGCAGTTATTATTAGTTACAATAAATATATATCGATGACGAATTTTTAAAACATATAATTTAAAGAAAAATAATTTTATAAACTGTCATTTACAACTGTTGCATATAATAATAATTCATAATTCTAATTAGTTTGATCCAATTGATCATTATTATTATGATCTAGCATTATTATATCCGCGTTAAAATGTAAATGACCTTCACAGGAAAATAAATATTCACATATGTATGTAGGTAAATATACTTGATCTGAATCAACATCCGTGTCGAAGCTCGTATAGTTATGAGTGGGCGCAGTAAACAACGTTTTAAAATATATAGATTATATGTTCCTGTATACTAGTACAAGATTATTATATTGTCTGTAGATTTCACACTGCACTTATTTGTCATCGGTGAAAATTACAAACTTGACTCGGATATAATTAAAGCTAGACACCCATTCATTCACTCGTAGAGTAAACACAGATTTTTACTATTATTAAAAAACAGATTTCTATTAGTAATCCTTGGCTTACATATGCATTGCACATGCTTACTATATTTACACCCAGAATTTCATGAAGATGGTACAATGTTTTTTAATAAAAAATAAAACATTTTCCGCCGTGGGAAGAGCGAAACGCAAAAGCAAAGACAGAAAGTGCGCAGTAGGCGCCTTGAATACTTGCTAGTGCGTTTTGCTCAGCGCTCGAATACTTGGCAGGTCAGTTTTGTGTAGGGTATCTACCAGTCGAACAGTTCCGTCGACAGCTTTTCCACTTGTTTTTATTAATAACTTATGCAATATTTAACTTGTTCAATGCACTTGTGGACAACCCAAAATAGTTTTGAGGCATATACGTTTCTTGTTTACCTATTGCGTGTTAAATATTTCGTTATCAATGACATAAGTAGTTTCTGTACGGAAACAATTTGTGAACACTGTATTTATTCCCACAGCCAAGACACTTTAACAAAATGATCGAAAGTCCAGCTCCTGCACAAATCCATGTACCATAATTAATACAAACTCAAAACAATGCAATTTGTAAATAAATTTTGAAATTCTTTGGCTAAGATACGACAGCAAGCCGCAGCTAAGAAAAGTCTGTACTAAACTAATTTTACATACATATTAGATTTGTATTAATATTACTATGCATATGTGAATGTATTTATATCATATTTAGCATTTACAACATTGTATTAGTCCACATACATATATACATACAAAATACATATGCATTAAATAAATATATACACACGTCCATAGACATACGTTTGAAAGTACATAGGTGAATGTTTTTAAATGCTCAGCTGTAAAGATATGTACATATGTATGTATGTATGTATGTACGTAAGCTATTTAGATAGGACGAATTATCTATTAATTATCTAATCGATTCATGTTATTGGCATAATTGCTATTAATGTTTGCATTCCATTTTTTTATAATGATAGAGACGAGTGGCATATGTATCTTAATAACACTTTTGCTTTTTTTTAGACACGTTTGGAATTGACGATGTAACTTGTTGTTTTCACAATTTGCAGTATGGGTAAAAACATTGTTTTTTAGAGACGAGTTTCAATATTTTAAATACCATTGTACATATATATTTATATATGTACGTATGTATGCATATGGTTCAAATATTATTCATTGAGATATATGTCATATGACCTTTAGCGCAACACCTTTTCCACTATATAAACTTCCGATACGTAAATGCAATTAAGGTCTATATTTTTGCGCTATATATAAGTGCAGAATACATACTCCGAATACAATAGGCATATATTTATGTATAAATTTATAATGTAATGATTCCCGAGATATAGTGGTGGCACCAGAATATATCGAACCTATCGAAGAACGTTAATGAACTACGTTGTGTCACTGTTAGAGCTGTACATATTATTATATGTGAATGCAAAAATCTTTGTTCAGGGTGATTAAGATTAAGTTGCGAAATCATTATTCTTTAGAAAATTTGTTGCGCTGTAAATGGCTAACAATTTTTAGGACCAGATAAGACATCATAACTCTAGTCGAAATAACTTCCTGATATTGTACCATCTGCTGGTGCTTAACTCAGCGAAGTATCTTTCGCTTTCTTCTATAGAAGATTCTTTACTAAAGCTATCAGTTTGTTTTATTTAACACCTGTAGAAAAGTTTACAATAAAAACATGAATACTTCATGAAAAGCGATGATTATGATGCTAAAGGCATACAAAAAGGATAGTAATTTGCTGAGACTTTTTATTACAGCACTGAGTGTTCCATTCCCATTTTCCGTTCAATGACTTGATGCAAGCAATCGACTATGTTTGTATTTTTTCTTGTTTATGCTTGTTGAAGGTGAGAACGAAGGTATACAATTTTCTTGCCCTAACTTAAGTGCAGTAAGCTCGAAATAATTTCAGGTAATTTTAAGATCTCGGGCATAGAATATACTTTTTTTTTTTCATTTTTACCTTTGAAGCTAAGAAAAAATAGTAAACATTTCATTCTTCTAGTAGGCCAAATACCTTGTACACTTTTTCTGATGAGCACAGGTAGTATTTACATTCATGAATGATCCCATCATCGTGATTATCGTGATCAGCGATCACGATTAATTCTAGTTTATCGATAAATTTAATTTTAAAAAATTGTCCTGTTTTATGCTTAAATACCTAAACTACATAAGTATGTAAGCTGCATACTAAGCTTAGAATTATAGTTTTTGTTGTTTTCAAGTACCAAGAAAGGAATTAAGATGATTTTAATTTCATTTTATATTTAATAAAAAAAGATTTTACATTTTATATTTTTTTCGGATAAATAAGTAAGAATTTAAATAAGGTATATAAATTGTAAGATCTCACTAATATTCAATTCATCGTAGATGTGTGTTGATAGTGAGAGTCAGAATGAATGGAGTGTTTATGTCCAATAAGAATTTCAGTTTATTTTTAATTTGCGAACTGTGCTGCACCGTCGGTTTGCTGTGCACAGTGCAGCAGGATTATTGTACAGAGCTTTCGAAAAAGTCGTTGAGCATGATTTTGGGTCAAGCCTTTAATCCTCGATATATGAGTATTGATCCACCGAAAAGCGGAAGCAACGAAAATTCCCAAAGTTCGGGATCAAAGAGATCCGTGTTGGATGTACCATTCTATGCTGATAATAATGTCGTCTCATTAGGCAGTTTTCCCGCATGGGAGACAAATCATTTCTCTTATTTTGCCAAAGAGGAGGAGGACTCATTAAAAAGAAAAACCATAAGCATTAGAAATGTTTTCATGGAGAAAAGCGGTCATGGAAAACCTGAAGTGTTCAAAACTCGACCCTGGGAATGCTCCTCAATAATAAACTGGATTGATCTGGGCCTAAATTACTTTCCACGCTACATTCGATCCATTGAGTGCATTGCAAAGAAATGTTGGTATGGACACTTCAAATGCAAACCCAAATCGTTCACCATTAAAGTGCTGCGTCGGAAGCCGGGCTCATGTATTCATATAAGCGATAAATTAATTCTCATAACGTCAGATGAATACATAAACGATTATACGCAACTCTGGATTTGGGAAGAAATCGCCGTTAACTTTTGCTGTGAATGCGTTATGTTATATTAAAATTAATATAAAATAATATTTATGATCAATAAAATAAACAAGATTGTATTTAGTTTAACAAAAGACTTTAATAGCATTGGGCACAATGGACACTTGAATGGGCCGGGGCTCGTATTCCTCGCCATCTATTGAATAGAAGATTGGTTCACTACTCACTGAGGGATACAATTTGATCGTTCTACTCTTGAGTACCAAATTAGGTTCTACAGTTCTGTTTGTAATTTTGGGTATAGTTTTTATAAATTCCCACCCGGGCTGCAGAGAGTCGATAAATTTACTTTCCAATTCCGAAAAATTCTCTTCGTTTTGACCAAGATTAATGTTAATTTGATTGGACTTAATGCATCCACTTAGTTTCGTAGCGCAGTTGTCGTTCTTAACCAGCTTTTGCGTTGCGGCTCGACTTACATTTTGCGGTTTCACGAGTTTGCTCAAAAAGAATCCCTTTGCCGGCTGATCATCAACTTCGGCACAGCAATTGCTGCAGCCAGGGCACGGCGGAGTGTAAACATAATCCGTCTTTGAGTCCCAATTGGAAGTGCCAGAAAACGATCGGAAAAATGCAGCAAAATGATGTCTCAGCGGACCGACATACCAATATTTATCCTTCACGGTGTCAATATCTTTCAAGAGGCCCCACGAGAAACCTTTTATTCCGAAAATAGGCTTTAGATTGCTGCTCTGACTTTCGCCCTCATTATTGTTGTCCTCCTCATCGAGAACATCATATTGAATGACATCGGCATATCTATATTGGTTGTGCAGCAAGGGCATCAGAGCCTTACATAATGTCTTCACAAAGTCCAGTTCACTGTTGCTCCCAATGTTGAAGAAATTGAAGCCAGATGGTTTTTCCCGTCCTAGTGGAAGCAGCGAAATGGGACATATCTCGCCTTGACGACGCAGTAGGCCGGTGACCACCTCCGACTTTGTACCATCTCCACCGGCTACAACAATGACATCTGGGAGAGTAGTCATTTCTTCGACATACGCTTTAGCGTGCCCGATGTGATTCGTCCGTAGGATTTCAACAGAAAAACCAGCTAAATGCAATAGAGGTTCACAGTATTTTTTGAACTGAAAAGAAATTATTTCAAATAATTTTTCACATTTTAATGAATTAAACTTTACCAAATTTTCGGCTTTTTTCTTCTTAGCAATTGGATTCATTATAACAAGCACATTCTTTGGGAGCACTTTGGCAGTTTGATTGCTATGCAATACCTCATTTGACAATTCAGTCATATAAAGTTTTATGCTGAAACGACATACATCTGTATAATTTATATAAACATTAAATACTCAATTATTTATTTACTCTAATTTAGTTTTTACAGTGGATATTCCATATCCAACTACTCCTGTTAAGAAAAGACTTTTCTTCCAATTATTTCTGATCAACTTTAACGTGTTCATCCTGCCAGAATTCTTATATAAACCGGAGCTCTACATAAACTATAAACAAAACCTTATAAATTTACTGTTCAATGTACATATGTTGTTGAACACATGATTGTGCACAATGTAGCATAGAGTTGAAATAAATGGAATGAAACGTGAGACGGCCCGATATATTTCCATAACGATACATCGTGAATATATAAATTGCATGAGAATTGAATTCGAATTTAAGCGTAGAATGTTAAATACAATTATTTTGTTGTTATTTTTTGTTTTTAAATTAATTTCCACAGGTTATTAACAAAGTAAAAGGTAAATTAGGTTAGCAGTTCATAGACACTTGACAGAAAAAGTAAAAATTCGGTTTATATTTAAAAATACTTCCAAGTACTTGTAACAATTAAAGAGATGTGAAAATTTGGCTCATCCCTATAAGGCTAACTTATTTTGGATTCTAATTCTGAAGCTGCGAAAATGGAAACGGTATATTTTAAATATATTATAATATTTATTCTATAAATATATCTATATATATATATAATTATAATAAATACATACATACATTTGTATATATGTACATACATATCGCCAATAATGCTTTCCTTTGTTTACGTTTCAGCTTAAAAATTCGCCTACTATGAAGAGGATTGTCGAACTGGATGTTAAGTTAACAGACCAGTTCGTGTCCTTCTTACTGCAATTTGCATCCTTCAAGTCTCTTAAGATACACTGCAAATTTCTTGAAATATCCTGTGATGGAATAGCCTGGCTCTGCACATGGGTTGCCTTTATATGGCTAATAAATTCTAAGAACCTATACCAAATGCAAGTTAATATGTTACTTGGATTACTATTCGATATAGTTGTTGTAGCTGTGCTAAAAGCCTTTGTACGTAGACGACGGCCGGCAGCTGTTAAGGATATGCTAGTGATTGGTCCGGACAAGTTCAGCTTTCCGTCGGGGCACGCATCCAGAGCCTTCTATGTTCTAATCTTCTTCACCAAACTGCATACTTTGCCAATTATATTTTGGATGCCAATGACTGCGTGGGCTGTTAGCGTTGTGATCTCTAGACTAATATTAAGAAGACACTTTATTCTCGATGTAAGTGCTGGTGCACTAATTGGAATCTGTGAAGCATTGTTTATTGGACTAATTTGGATAAGTGAGGAGACAGCCGCATCTCTTCTTGGGCTTATAACTGAAGACGAATCTGTTTAGAAATTAGAATAAAGAATGTCCTATAACTACGTTCTTTTTAATTAATTGTTTGACTAATAATGTTACGAACATATGCCAAATATGATTTATTTATTCTTTGTCAAAGTGATTCATCAAAATGTCTTTATGTGGTTTTATTTGTTATCGAACTTTATTGCTCACATAAATGTTCTTATCCGGTGAAAAAGTAAGATTGTGAGAAAGCAAAGGGAAAATTATTTAAGAGAGCATTTTGTATATACCTTAGAGTAGGGTAAAAGTCAATTGAAATCGTCTTACTTTTAGACTATGAATAACGCTTTAGTAATCGTTTGCAAATAATTAAATAATTTATAAATTTTGTAATAAAAAGACAATAGCGATTTGCACATTAAACAGTATGATTTTTATTTCTTGTTGTTGTGATTATTATAAATATTAATAAAGTGTTTGTATTGTTGATAGGCGTAAGGCTAAATAACTGTCTTATTAACAAATTATTTATGCTCTATCGGTTAATATTGTGCGCCTCATAATCCATGACTTCTTCATAGATTAGCTCCTTCCACTGCTCAACAGTATGCTCCCGTTCATCGACACTATGGTCATATGGCTCTGGAGCGGGCTAGTTAAAAAGAAACAAATTTATAATAAATTATATATAATATATATTATATTAAGCAGTGCTTATAACTAAAACCGGTATTAAGAGAAGACGCGAAGCAATAAAAATATATCATCTTTAGAGCTCCAATGATATATTAATTTCCTCTACATGTCATATTTTCAACTGCCAACTGCTTATCTTATCTTAGATAACTCTGAAGCATTTGAAAGACTAATACATATTTGATATTCTTGATGGTATGTATCATGGCATCAAAGAATCATATATTCAAAAAATCCTAATTAAATAAGGCTTTATTATTAAATATTTTATAGAGTTGGCCATGACAATATCTCTGTTTTTAAATGTACTAATAATTTAATATTTTTTACACTACTTGGAAGCATTAGATTTGTTAAAATTAATGCAATATTTTAAAGTAACAAACTTTCTCAAAAATATTGCCTTTATTTTAACAAATCAATTCCTTATGGAAATAAATATATTATATAGTATTAAGATATATATATATTTTATAGAACAAATCAAATACTTACAGCATCAACTTCTTCGGCGTCATACCATACATTAATGTATTCATGCTGTAAAGCTCTATCCACTGATATCCTCTGTTCAGGATCAATTACTAGCATCTTGCTAAGTAGATCCCTTGCCTCAGATGCCTTTCTTCGGCTATTTTGACTATTATCGTTAGGAAACAGACCATCAGGAAAAAGCCTATCAAACGAATATCCAGTATATCTTGGACGATTCTCAACGTAATTGCGAACAGTTGGCTGCAGACGCTGCATAAATGATGGGGACGGTGTGCCCAATTGCTCTATAATTTAGAAAGTTAAACAATTATATATTGAATAATTTATTCAATGTTTTATGTCTTCTTGTTTACCAATTATTTTATTCCACTGATCAATGTGATCAGTACCAGGGAAAAGTACTCCACCTCTAATCATCTCGCCCATAATGCATCCCACTGACCAAATATCTACATTTTCGGTATATCCCATACCCAAGATGACTTCTGGGGCTCTATAATATCTAGTTACGACATATGGAGTCATCATAAATGTAGTACCAGCTGTGCGTGCAAGTCCAAAATCCAATATCTTTAGAGTACAGTCGGCCTTAACAACTATATTGGAAGGTTTTAAATCCTGTGGAAAACATCAAAAGTTTCGTTTCAGCATTGCGATAATTAACAATATACTTTGATTTTAAGATTTGAATCACAACAGCGATCACAATAAACAATACTTAACTCTATGTATAATTCCAGCGGAATGCAAATGCTTAATTCCACAGAGCATTTGGTATAGCAAGTAGGACATTCTGTCATGGTCTAAATCCATTTGAATAACCTGACATAAATTAGCATCCATTAGCTCCATCACAAGATAAACATCTTGAAACTCCTCCAAATTGCGTTGAGGAGTGAACGCATTGAGCAAACCAATGATCTAAATAAAAACATAAATATATGTTTAAACATTTCATTTAAAATAATTAAATACAACTTACATTTTTATGGTTCACTAATTTCATTAGCTTAAACTCTCTGTAAGCTCGTTTAGCGTGTGTCACATTTTGGAATGGGCGAGACAGTTTCTTTATAGCGACATTTTGCTCGGTAATAGTGTCATAGGCAGCACTGTAAAAAAATATTTAATTTCTTACTCATGAAAAGGGAAAACTATATAGCATCTACATTATAGCATCTTCGTTGTATATACCAAAACCCTAAGATCTTGTTTTTTTTTTTTTTTTTATTAATGAATTGAGTGTAACAAGTAATTTAATTAATCCATAGCTTTGATTGTTATTCAGTTATGTTTAAAAATCAAGTCATAAAATAAATTTTTTTTTTTCATTTAATTAAGCAAATGCAGAATTTGAATAAAGTATTTTAAGCAGTTGCATTCCAAATATTTCACAGCTCAAATGTAAAGATGATGTAAATAAAAATATTTAGATTGAGCTAGTTTGTTGTCTAGATCAACAATATAGTAGGACAACAACATCCAGCTTTCTCTAAATCAAATACACCGTTAGAACTCAAATGTTATTTATATTTTAATCATTTTTTAATCGTTAAAGTTTATTAAAGTAAACTAAATTATTTGTAGATTGCATTAATGTAAAGAAAATTTACTTTGTTTTACTACATTTTGTTTTTAAATCTTTGTTCAACTCTACTTACCATACAATGCCTTGAGCACCAGATCCAATAGGCCTTAATTTTATATACCGACTAAGAATTGTAAAATTGGTATCGCCCACTTCCACGGTATAATGATGAGCGGCCATAGTCAATACGTTATATTAATATTACTGTTAAATACAACTACTGACCATTTCGACCTGAAATAAATAAATAAATATATATAAATAATAATTAATAATAATTCAATATAATAACGTTAATAACAATAAGTTAATATTTAAATTTATTTGCAAGTCTTATATCTTACTAGGTAGTAAAACTATTCTAGCCATAGAAACTAATTGCTCAATACGGCTCTTTCTCAATAGCAGCCGTTTAGGAATCTTAATTATTCCTGAAATAAACGCCAATTTTTAAGCATATTGCCCCCTTGTTGTTTCCACTAAGCAGCCTTACGTTTGGCACTTTTGGCGGAAGTTTACTCAACTTATATATTATAAAGAGATTGCGCTCTGTTGTTGTTGTTGTATATACATTCTTTTCTCGCATTCACACCTCATCGGCTTGATCAAGCTAAACCTGTACTCGTCGTTTAAGTGAATTAGAAACTAATTATTGTTGCAATACTCCAACTGCTTGTACTTCGACAGTTTCGCAGATTATGTACAGACATATAATAACGGGCAATATGGCAGCCGTTAGAAGTGTCTAAAGCTCATTGCATTAAGTATATAATATATAATCCCTTAATATTAATGGTATTATATAGTGTGGGGTCTAGAAAAACTATTTATCTATTTAATATCTACCAGACAATGAACAACCCATAAATGTTACTCAAATCAAACTTTTTCTTCATTAAGAAAATTTTATTTCCTATTATATATAATGCATATAAATATGTATAATATTTCACTTTTTGTAGTAGTTTTAAAAGTATAAGAATAACATTCTTAAAAAATAGCTTGTTGATGCTGGATGGTAGAGTATTAGATCAACTACAACTATTTATTTTTATTATCTACTGTTTATACTCTTTCACAAAGTGAATAGAGTATATTAGTTGTATGCCATGTCTACTTTAAAGCATGTTTGCCTAACGCTTCCCAGTTCTACGGACTTGATAAAGTCAATATGTAAATATGTAAATATTCGATTCGGTCAGCTTGAAAGTGAGACATTCTTTTCTATTCTTTGTGTACATCTTTATAACACCTCAATAAACAAAATTAACTTTTAAAGGCGCGGCATAGCGGGTTAACAAACTTAATAATATGTAGTGCATAGTTCAAAGCCATGAAAGTTGATTGCTTCCTCAAATCGATTTATTTATTTATGGCATACATTTTAAGTCGCTTAAATTATTATATTATATATTATATATTTCCTGGGTCTGAATTAGAGCCCAAAAAAGTGTAAATATCCATTTTTTTTTTTTTTTTTTTTTTTTAATATCTTTTGCCTTTTTCGGCTGTGATAGAGTATTACCAAGTCAGGGGGCATCGAATTGCAACATTCTTATTTATTTACAAATGAATTTTTTTCTCAGAATTCATTTTATCTTCCTTTCTTTCACTGATAATATAATCAATAAAATGCAAAATATAATGAATATTATGATATGAGTGAATATGCATTTGTATAAATCTTTAAAGTGTTTAGCTGATTGATAACAGCTTATACTTTTCATTAACTTTTGCCATAAAGGCCGGCCAAATCCTCTTTCTATATTTTATAATTATATATAAAGCTTACACATATTTTTCACCGAAACCAAATCACAAATTTTTCAGCCAGGCCTAGTCAGTCGGCGCTTCTGCAAAAATCCATATTTCTTAGTCATAGATTCCGTTTTTTTTTTTCTTATGGCCAACCATTAGAATCTTATCTAAGAGATATTTGAGCTGATTTTATTATTACACTGCGACACCAGTTCTCACATTTTTGTATGCATTGGTAATAACGTTTTATTAAACTTACTTTTTTAATTGAATCGTAAGAATATACACTGGTATTTATGTTCACAATAGTAAAATCGATATTTATGTACATACGTAGGTATTTATATTCACAGTGGTAAAATCGATATTTATGTACATACATATGTACATACACAAAATCAAACTTCACGCAAAAAAAGATTTACATGCAGATTTAAATGAATAGTAAGCATTGTTTTTTTTTTTTTTTTTTGTTTATGCGCTTGCACGTTGTTAAACATACATATGTAAACAATTTAAAAGACAGCTTTTCACTTTTACCCAGTTTTATAACAGTGAAAAAATATAGAAATATAACAAACACCATAAATCGGTTTTATGCACGCAAAGTTTATGTACCTACACAAATGTACTATTGCACTCGATCCATTGATGAATTGGTTGTAAATCAATATTATTAATCAGAAAAACATTTGTAATTTACACAAATGATAAATTTTGTGTTTGCCCTACACATGCATAATTATATTTACCTTAAAGATATATGGCAATTAACTTATGTATAGCAATTTTCGTTATCACTAAATTGACAAGTCGCGTACGTAAGTTAACTCGTTAATTTATTTATTATTGTATTTTATAAAATCGCGGATAGACAATATGTATATCATGAAAAATTATTTTAATTTGTTTCATACTACACTAGAGTAAGACCCTATTGTAATTTATCAAAAATACTTATTCCAATAGTAAAATACTATAAAAGTGAAACTATCGAAGGCTGTATTTTTTTAAATGCACATTGGAAATGGGTCCACAGGAAAAGAAGTAAACGAACACATTTAAATTTATTTTAAAATGTTTGTCAATTGGAAAAAAGCATCAAGCATTTACCAAACGGGAATCTTGAAATATATATATAAAAAGAAAAACAAATAATTTAAAGTCTTATAAAGTATTTATACAAATTTATAAGACGGCAACATTTTTAAATTAAAATTAGACTCAGAAAATATTCATAATAAGAAACACCAATAATTATATTAAATATGTACATGTTCAGTATTTTTAATAATATATTAATATCGACATATCGTTCTTCCGATAGCTTTTGTTTATTTTTCAGTGAATATTTTGCACTGGCGCCAAAAAAATACGCTCAACTTAAATACAATTCCCGTTTTTTTTTTTCAAAGTATTAAAGAAATTACGAATTTTTTTACCATTAGCTAATTTAAGAGTTCCTTAAACCGTATTAAATAGCGAATATCGTTGATTTCATAATATAGTGTATTGCATTGCTCTATAAAGTCTGATTCTGTGGAAGTACAGAAATAATAGTTTCGATGAGTCAAATAATTTAGCGGCATATAATTTGTATTATACATACATACATATCTATGTATGTATACATTCATACGTCAGAGCCACAAGCTGAGCCGATGTACATACATACATATGTGTCTACATACATATTCATATTCACCACAGATTATTCATTACATTACGCTTTTCATGTCTTATGTGTTAATTATAATAAATATTATCACGTATTTTCCTCAGAACTCTCTCTTCCTCTAATAAAATCATTGCTTTCAGCTCATCTTAATGTAGTTACTCGAAATGCCCTGAGTTGAGTTTGGATGCTGCTGACTTATATTTTCTATGCCTATCTTTATTTTCTTTCTTCATCTCTAATTTTGTATTTTTATTAATTTTCTTTTCACACTAATAATTTTTATTTTAAGAATTATTATAAATTGTTAGGTTAATATCATACCTAAGAACCTATAACTCTAATTTAAGTTTTCAATTAACACATTCTATTTTTTCTTAGTTTCAATAGTATCACTGACCATTTTTGGCTGTGAATTTGGGCATAGCTGGCCGGTCTGGCAAATAAAACACCTCCATCGGGTTGGTGACACTATTGTTATTTTAAATGTTTTGTACTTCTGTTTAGGCTTTATGTTTATATAATTTTAGATTTCTTTAGTTTGACTCACAATTTGTCAATATATTATAAATAAATATAAATAAATAAGTAATCCCGACAGCGGCTTTTACATGGAGCTGAAAGAAAGACAAATGGAAGAGAGCACTTATGGAGGATAAGTTCATATGTACATATGCAAGTGTACATGTACATATGTAAATGTATGTGCGTAGCGTATATGTACATATGTACATACATACATATATTCAAAAGCTAGAATGCCTGAAACAGCCGAAAGCGCTATTTTATTCTACTGAGCGGTTGTAGGAAATAACTCAGAGAGCGGCTCAAGAATTGAGTTATATTTTGAGTGGGAGAGTGTCCCCCACTGTTAAAAGGCTCACTCATTCGTGATATAAAAGCAACGCGGTTTCGAACTTCCTCAGTTTCGTTTTTGATCTGAGTGTGCATCACGGTGTTCGTTTTTTTCTGTCAGGTAAATATTTATACCCTGAAACCCATTGAAAATGGGAATTCAGGGTATAATGGTTTTGTGAAAATGTATGTAACAGGCAGAAGGAGACGTCGCAGACCCCAGAACGTATACATGTATATTCTTGATCAGCATAAAAAAATAAGTTGATTGAGCCCTGTGCGTCTGTCCGTCCGTCCGTATGAACGTCGAGATTTCGGAAACTACAAAAGCTAGAGTGCTGTAATTTCACATGAACACTCGTATGTTAGTTACGCAGTACGAGTTTGTTTTTTTTTTTTTCGATAATTCGTCTCATTTCGAAATTATCGATAAAAATCGAAAATTCGTTTCCATTTTTTAGGTTTTTTGGGTATAACTTCTACATCGTCTTAGCTAGAGAGTTCAACTTTATATATTTAGATAGATATTATGGATACGCAGATTTCCTTCGCCCCCAATTTGAAAAACGCATTTCAAATACTAGAGACTTGCAATTTGACACATAGATAGATTTAGATACTCTTAATTTACTCTAAAAATTTCATGAAGATCGTTCATCTAGAAATGGAGTTATAAGCGTCCAAAGTTCAGCCCAACCCACCCCCAAGCCACGGCAGCAACTGCGCAGTTATCACTTTTTTTTGCAGGGTTCAGGGTATCTCGTATTCGAGCCGTCTCGACTAGAGCCTTCTTACTTGTTTAATAGTTAAGGTACATTAAACATAATTGTAAGTTATATTAATCATTTTAAGGAATTAGTTTAAATATTAATTATAATAATACGTGTGAAAGGCCATAATCGCTATGTAAATGAACATTCCGTTAATCACTAATCGTAAGGATATTAATATTTGTTAAATTTCCATTAAGCTAATGATAATAATAAATCAAATGCTTTTATTTACGGTAATGATAATGAATGATGACGACGTAAATTGGAAATCGCAAAGTGCACTTACAAATTTGTGATAGCAATATTAATAGTAATTTTACTGAATTCATTTCAAGTACGTAATTGACCAAAGAAAGTCCTGATATACATAAATAGCTAACTAATTCAAATGTATACCAAAGAAATTCGCATAATCTGTAAAAAATAGGTGGCATACATTAAAATATTATAGCTAGCATATAATCTCGTAATGATATAAACATTTTTATAGTAAATAAAAGATAATTGAAACTCAAATCGAAATTTTTAATTTTAATTTATTAAGTAATATTTTTGATAAGTTCTCTGAATACATATATATTTTTATTTATTTATTTACAAATATCAATAATATTTTGTTTTTCAGTTACGTCCCTAAATATGTGCAATTATCATTAACAACATCAAAGCATTAAAACTTATGCCTAACAATATGTTTGCGCGTTGAACTGCCGCTGGATGATCCCCTATATAAGAGAAAATATACTTTAAATTCGAGGAGCCTTATATTCATAGCATAATTTTACCATTTAATATGTGAACGTGAACTGATTTCGAGTTGGCATTGGATGGCAGACAAGTATATTTTCCAGAATCCGAAATTTGAGCTCGTTGTATTAGCAAATATGATGTGGTTATATCACCTTTTTCGGTTATAACTGATACACCACCTCGTGGCGAATCGTAATTAATTTCCTAAAAAAAAAAAATTGAAATCGTATTTAATGATCAATTTAAAAAATATTGGTGTTATCATAAAAACACAAGTCGAGCGGTTTCTAAGCCTTGCACATATGAAGGCTCTTTCCATCTGCTATCCCAATATACTAATATATAACATATATATGTAAATAATAGATTTTTGCCAATTATTAAGCAATTCACATGTTTATCACGCACTTAACTTCATTTGTACTTTTCACTCTTGAACTTAGTTAACAATCTTTAAATATAATAATTGTTATATTTTTAGCTGTTTGAACACTTAGTAAAGTTAAAGATTGTGTTTCATATGCAAAATATTCTTTACACTAACTTGATTATCGTGGGTCCAGTGCACCATTAACGGTGGATCAGGAAGATGTTTGACGATACAAGTTAAATTAACAGTTGATCCCAAATCGATATATAATTCTGGTCCGCCTGGTATAGTTGTAATTGGTTCTGAAATCAAATATAATAAACATATAAATATAATTAGTACAAAAGACAGCAAAATAATCTTCAACGATATAAAACACGTGAAATTTACTAAGAAGTTAAAAATTAAAATACTAAATGTGAAGGGTTGTAAGGGGTTCAGACTATAAAAATACAAATACATATTAGACTTTTGTTGTCTTCCAAATTATAATTGTTTAGTTCGTCAATAGCCTTGCTCTTTAGTCTATATATTTCTCATAGTAGACGAGGGATTCGCTTGCTTCAGTATTGTTCTACATTCGTCAAGCAATTTAAAATTGACTATAGCGTAAATATATCAGGACGTTACAAGCGTGGAAAAACTACCAATAAAACAAGCAGGTCTCAAAAAGCCGTATAACTACTAATGGCTCTCTTTACTTCACAATGAATAGTAGATGGATGCTGTGATTATTCCATTTCTTCAGAAAGTATGCTGGATTCAGTTTAGCTGTCGCTACGTTGCCTTTATGTATGGACCGGGAAAGCAGAAAAACCCGCCAGATGTTTGTAAATTCTCAGCAAACACGCGTGCGCTCGAATATTGAATATCTTCACATCATTGAAAACTTCCAACTAAAGATCAGTTATATGTTGAAGTATCCGCAAGACATAGATTTCTAACAATCTTCTCATTTCCATTTTATATTGTTGATATGCCAATTATAGGAATTCAGGCCTGTATCGTAAAACATACCCACAACAGAGAAAATCATTGTATATCCCACTGGAGGTGATGTTGATATTTGGCACTCGTAGACTCCGGAATCTCTAATTTGTGGATATTTGATCTAAAAATGAAAATGTAGATTTTACTAAGTTAATTTTGGGTTTAGAATGATTAATTTATGTATATATTATGACTATATTTTATAAAAATTAGTTTGACATGGCGATAATATATTTCATATATATGCACTTATTTGCAGTAATAGTTGTATAATTTTTTTATTTATCTATATTGATGACATACGATGAGCTATCAAAGAGTAAACGAACCAACGTATATAAAGATATATTTAACAAATATTAATTTTGTGCAGATTACGAGATCGATATGTTTACACGGATAGATAGGACACAATTGGATCGTATCAGGTATTTATTCTGAGCAAGAATATATATTCTATAAATCAGAGTATTATTTTGTTTTTGTATTTGTTTTTAAAAATAATGTTTAATAATTTACCTGCAATGACCAATCGCCAGTTTGCTTATTATATATTGCGGAAAATCTTTGGTCCGATGTATATGTACTCTCAGATACAGTTAATAGGTGCAAATCTCTATGTCTTATCCATGATACCTGCAATTGAAAAACCCTATTAAAATCTTTTTTTTTTTTTTCATATTTTACTAACCGTTTTGTTCCCCAGATTTTTAATTCGACAATTTAAATGTCCGGTTTTACCAACGAGAGACGTTACATTTTTAGTGGCAGTCGTATCGAAATAGGGTCCTCTATCAATGTATTTAACTAATTGCTCATCATTAAAATTGAAACCATGCACTTCATCACCCAACATCAGCATATCCGTCGCATTCATTTTTGGAACAAAATGTTTGCATTGGCATAATGTTAATCTAGAAAACACTATATGGAAAGCATATTTAAAAATAATCATGATTATATATTGTTTTAGAAATCATCGTTATAGCTGGTTAGCTTTATTATCTAATCTGTATAGCAAATATGTAATATGATTAACAAACTTTTTATTCAGTGCAACATTTATCCGTAATTCGCACATTTATCCACTTACATAGATATACAATATAGAGCAAATTTCGAAGATTTCGCAGCTTAATCATTTTATGATTGATTCTAAATATATTTATTTTAACATTTGATTTTTTAGTTTAGACACTCAAGTTGAAATGTACATACATACATATGTAGGTCTTGAAGCCCGTTTACATTATTTCTCGACTTCAGACATGCGCAATAGCGCATAAGTGCAAAAGAATGTTTGCACATAAAGTTCTAAGTAAATATTTTGAAAATACCAAATATTATAAAGGAATAAAAATTATTAACTTTATGTTTAGTTTATAAACGAAAAGTAATTTATTAAAATTTTAATATAAAAATTCATTGAAATAATTTTTGATTATTTATTTTATTATTATTTTTTTATTATTATTATTTATATTATTTTATGGTTTAAAGATTTACCAAACTTAAATAACTTTAAAATTTGTTAGAAATATGGACTATCGAATAATTTAAATACTTTTAACAACCATATTTACAATTTCTATAAAAGCGACTATTTCAAATATAGTCAATATAGTTTATTTATAAATTTGAATGCAAGAGACTCTATTAAGCTTAAAAGCTCACTCTTCCGCATTGTAATATTTAGAGATAACGAATTTCTTTCCCATGACTTATCTAAAAGTTATAAATACGTATATAGTTCGGACAGTGCTCTATTTAATCAAGTGCACGTATAAAGTTAAAAATATTTTGAACCACCTTGGTTCTAAGTATTTTTGGGGTTCATTGTAATTAAAACCATCTACGAATTTTTATGCTCGTTCTAGTTAGTAACAACTAAGAAAGGTCTAGTCGAGACTGCTTGACTACGAGATCCCCTGAACCCTTCGAAGAACCTACAATATTCGAAGAATGCTTCGCTTCGTTTCTGCATGCGTAACAAATCTATACATGCCAAACCGCACACACACATGCTGATATGCGCTTGTACGCATGAATTTGTGTACGCATTGCAGTCGTCGTTCTGTCTCGCTTGCTCTGCTACGTGGGTTATGTTGCGAGAACTTATTATACCTGAACCCATTGAAAATGGGAATGCATGGTATAATGGTTTTGTGAAAATGTATGTGACAGGCAGAAGGAGACATCGCAGACCCCATAAAGTATATATATTCTTGATCAGCCCAAAAATATAAGTTGATATAGCCCTGCCCGTCTGTCTGTCCGTTCGTCCGTTCGGAAACTACAAAAGCTAGAGAGCGGAAATTTTACATGAATACTCGTATGTTAGTTACGCAGTACGAGTTTATTTTGATTTTTTCGATTACTCGTTCCATTTGCCATGTACCGATAAAAATCGATAAGAGGGCTCTAGTCGAGACGGCTCGACTACAAGATACCCTGAACCCTGCAAAAAGTTATACTCTTCTTCTTTACGCACGTATAAGCGCGCGCTCTGCGCTTTGCTCTTTAAGCTTATGGAGTCTACGACGTCTCCTTCTGCCTGTTACACAAATTTTTACAAACCATTATACCCTGAGTTCCCATTTTCAATGGGTTCAGGTTTTTTTTTTTTTTTTTTTTTTTTTTGGTAAAAAGGACAGACGTACGGACGTTCATACGGACGGACAGACAGACAGGGCTAGATCAACTTATTTTTTTATGCTGATCAAGACTATATATACTTTATGAGGTCTGCCACGCCTCCTTCTGCCTGTTACATACTTTTAACAAAACCCTTATACCCTGTTTTCCCATTTTCAATGGGCTCAGGGTGTAAAAATAAAATATAAATGTGTAGTAATCGGAGCAAGTAAGAAAGTTTTAGTCGAGACAGCTCGATTAACAAATACCCGAAACCCTGTGGAAGAACTGATATTCCAATTTGTATGCATACATAGCAACACATGCGCATACATAAACACACGCTCTGCTAACTGCGTAGTTTACGCAGATTTACGATTGCCCTTGGGGTGCAATTTGGGCTGCGTATTGTATAGATGTTCTTGTATGTGAACTTTTTAAAAGAAACTTGCATTATCATTATTATTACTATATACATACATGCACAAGTCAGTATTTTTTTTTCTTGAATTTGAGAGTAAGAGAATGGGGTGGGATACAAAATCTTCAAGAAGTAAAACCTTTAGTTTTATTACACACACAGCTTTTACGAAACAAAGTCAAATAATCGATTCTTATCGATAATAAGGAATTGGGCTGATGTGGCAATATATAGATAAATGGAATATATGTAATATATAGATTTTTATTATAAACTAGGTGATTTTTTGACATCCTTACTTTTAAATTGTTTTTTTTTTATATGTAAGTAAGTTAATAATCAAGACAAAAACCAAGTTTTAAAAGACGTAAAGATTTCTATATCCTGTTGAACTGTAGATTATAGCTTAGCCAGCTTATTAGCGATAATGAGAGAAATAATGTTACGGGACTACTCGGTCGAATAGTAGCTGGCCTTATGGCCCTCAGATGTTGACGATGTAAACTGATCCATCGATCAACAGCATGTCTGGCAAATATGAGTAAGTTCACAAAATTCAGCGTTTCTATCACGGCGAATCGATAGCTTTTATGGTTAGGCGGTTTTTATACCCTGAACCCATTGAAAATGGGAATTCCGGGTATAATGGTTTTGTGAAATGTATGTAATAGCAGAAGGAACGTCGCATACCCTACAAAGTAAACATATATTGATCAGTAGAAAACAAATAAGTTGATTGAGCCCTGTCCGTCCGTCCGTCCGTATGAACGTCGAGATTTCGCAGTACGAGTTTATTTAGTTTTTTTTCGATAAATTATCGATAAAAAATAGTTTACATTTTTAAGGTTTTTTGGACATACCTTTACGCTGTTTTAGCTGAAGACTTCAAACTTATATATTTAGATAGATAATACGATTACGCAGATTTTGGATGCCACGCCCCTGCGCCCCCAATTTGAAAAAATGTATTTCAAATAGTAGAGACTTGCAATTTGGCAAATATATATGGACATTTGGATGCTCTTAATCTACTTTAAAAATTTCGTAAGGATCGTGCATCTATAAGCTACGGCAGCAACTGCGCGGTTAGCAAAGCGCGCGCTCATACGTGCGTAAACAAGAAGAGTATCACGTTTTTGCAGAGTTCGGGGTATCTCGTAGTCGAGCCATCTCGACTAGAGCCTTCTTACTTGTTATAATCTGAGACCACTGAAAATGGGAAATCAGGGTATAATGGTTTGTGAAAATGTATGTAACAGAAAGAAGATGGCGTAAAGTGTATATATTCATTATTATGTCGATATAGCTTTGTCCGCCCGTTCTTCCATTCGTATAAACGTAGAGATTCCATAACTATCGATAAAAAAAAATCTAGAATTGTTGCTTACTTTTTATGCGTAGGAAGAATCTCCTATTCAAGCACTCGCGCCTCGTTTTTGTGCGGTTTTTATAAATAATTATATATTATATTAATTATTTAATATTTAATATGAATTAAATTACCAGAATATTAGTACATTTGGTTTTTTATATTAAAAATAATTTATTAATTTGCTTCCATTTTGATACACAATCTGCTCAGTTTCTGCGAAGTCGCGTGCATTTCGTCCCATTTCCATCGTTTCGATTGTTACGCCATTTTTTTTTAGTTGCGTACATACATAAAGTGGAAAGCGAGTTCTATCGATGGTGTCTAAATTGTAATTTCTTTGTGAGTCCTCAAATGTAAACCGTAACTACAGTCGATTGTATTTGTAATTCGCAACAACGATACTTTTTTTTTTATATTTAATTAACTTTTGCATTTGACGCTTGGTTTGTAACAGTATACTAAATGTTAAGCTACACGCAAATCAATTAAAATTTGTTAATACAATTTTTACAAAAAACGCCAATAAAAATCGAACATGTAAATATAACTCATGCATAGCAATTTTTGTATTTGTCAAGAACTACAACAAAAGATTGTATGAAGTGTAAATTACTTGTGTCAGTAACATATGATTAATGTATATATAAGATGAATGTACATAAATGTACATGTGGCTCAAGTGTTCTTATATATACATACATAGTGCTCATCAGTTCTTTCCATTTAATGTGCGCGCAGAAACTTTTCCGCTGCACTATGTTCTATCATGAAAATTTGTCAGTACCTGGCGAAAATCGTAAAAGAGAATTTTGTCGTGCAGTGCTAGTGCGTTCAGCTCTTAAGGAGGTTGTCCTTGTAGCGCTGCTCCAATCTTCTTCGTTCCATTTTATACTTCGTGCCTTGCCCTTACAACTTTGCACTTGCGCTATGCGCCATCTGCGTTTTTGCTCATTCCGCTCTTGTGTAAGGCGATCCGTAAGGGAATTGTACCACGTACATATATAGACTATTGGTTTTAGATAGTCTCATCTAAAGTGATATATCCTGATTACATAAAATACTATTGCATATTATCTAGATTACCTAAACCCATTTTTGAGTTAAGGGTTCAACTGAACTCATTAAATCTAATCTGTTTAAGGCTGGCTAGACCGATCATACGTCGAGGAAGGCAATATCGATATTTGCCATTTATGTATATGATGGGATGTTGTTTTTTTCTGTCGTTTTTCGGGGACGATATTTTTATCTCAGGGTAATTTGCTTTCACCGTTTATCTCTATTCTAGTGGCGTCATATTGTCAGTCGTTTATGTTTGGTTATCGGTTATCGGCATGTAACTTTAGAAAGGTTCGATGTTGTGTTTGCTGCATCATTGTGGACTTGGTGGAGTCTACCATTTTTATTAGTAAAGATTACTCTTTTATTGATCTTGAAGTTACCCTCATGATTGAATTGTTTACCTATTTGTCTACCCTGAAGTCATTGAAAATGTGAAATTGGGGTATAATGTTTATGTAACAATGTATGCACACTGCAGGAGGCGTAGCAGACCCATAAAGTATATATGTATGTTCTTGATCAAGATGACCAGGGGACTCGATGTAGACATTTCCGTCTGTCCGTATGAATGTTGAAATTTTGTAACCTACAAAAGAGAGATTAAATTTTTTACATATATACTGTATACACCATAAGCTGTGCGAGCTTATCTCTTTTTCTCTCATGTTCATGCTATTTTCGTATTATCGATAATAATCGATGATATTACTTCGTTACTTAAATTTCTTTCCAAATTTGCAAGAAAAAAATGAGAATTTAATGAACAAATAAAAACCCATAATATAACCCACATTACAGTCCAAGCACAGTCGCTGCGTCAACTACGCAGTTAATAGATCGCGTGCCTAAGAGTGTGTACGCATGTATGTATGCACGTGTGTACGTACATGTGTTGTTTTTGGAGTGTGGAGAAAAAAATCAGAATAAAAGTTCTTTGCAGGGTTTTGGGAATCTCCTAGCCGGGAAGTGTCGGCTAGTGTACTTTTGTACTTTAATTTTTATACACCGAACTCATCGAACAGAGCCGAGCTAGCCGTTTCCATCCATATGTATGAACGTTTTCCTCTCGGAGAGGTCCGTTTCAGAGAACTCCGTTTATTGCGCGCTTATATCGATTACAAACTGTATAAAAAACAAGTAAGAAGGCTCTAGTCGAGACGGCTCGACTACGAGATACCCTGAACCCTGCAAAAAAACTGATACTCTTCTTCTTTACGCACTTGGAGCCGCGCGCTCTGCTAACTGCGCAGATGCTGCCGTGGCTTGGGGTGGGTTGGGCTGAACTTTGGACGCTTATAGCTCCATTTCTAGATGAACGATCTTGATAAAATTTTCAGGGTAGGTTAAGAGTATCTAAATCTATCTATGTGCCAAGTTGCAAGTCTCTAATATTTGAAATGCGTTTTTTTCAAATTGGAGGCGGATGGGGCGTGGCATCCAAAATGTGAAAACTACAAAATCTGTGTATCCATAATATCTATCTAAATATATAAAGTTAAAGTCTCTAGGTGAAACGGTGTAGTAGTTATACACAAAAAACCTAAAAAATGGAAACGAATTTTCGATTTGTTATCGATAATTTGGAAATGGGACGAGTTATCGAAAAAACAAAATAAACTCGTATTGCGTAGGTAACATACGAGTGTTCATGTGAAATTTCAGCTCTCTAGCTTTTGTAGTTTCCGAAATCTCGACGTTCATACGGACGGACGGACGGACAGACGGACAGGGCTAGATCAACTTATTTTTCGATGCTGATCAAGAATATATATACTTTATGGGGTCTGCGACGTCTCCTTCTGCCTGTTACATACATTTTCACAAAACCATTATACCCTGAATTCCCATTTTCAATGGGTTCAGGGTATAACAATCATAAAATTATATATCGTTCATCTTTAGAGCTAGAATATCCTAATTTTGCAAATAGACGTGAATTTAACAGAATATCAACCCCTACCCCATCCTACAAATTTGTAAAAAAGATAAGCCAAGTAAGAAAAACTACGCGTAAAAAACTATACATGCAAAAACACGAGCACACACACGCTGATCTACGCTTGTACGCCGTATGCGTGTAAGCATTGCAGGCGGATTGCTTGAAATACACTTTTAACACATTTGGGGATGTGGGGAAGAATTGGGGACCGGAATCCAAAATCTGACAAAACCCTAAATATATGCAGAAGACTTGGAGACTCTAACTCTAAGGATGAACGAGATATAATTTTAAAGCTGATTCCCGATAAAGTGTTTTATCGATAACTTTGGAAATAAACAAGTTATCGAACAGACGGACAGCAAGACGCCTGAGCAGGAGACTGATTTTCCGCTCTTCGTCTGTGAGTTTTGCTTTGATCTTTTCTCGTTACTCTCTTATTTTTGGAGTGATACGATTGACGCCCGCACACTGAGGCTTATTCGTAAACGGACTTCAAATCCCATAAGCATGCACAAATTCACGCACACGTACACGCACGCTGTACAGGGTAAGCAACCTTCGCATACACACCAAGGCATACACAAAAGATGTTTATTTTCATTGATGCATAGCTTTTCAAGTGCTTCAATTTAAAACAAGTAAGAAGGCTCTAGTCGAGACGGCTCGACTACGAAATACCCTGAACCCTGTAAAGAAAATGATACTCTTCTTCTTTACGCACTTATAAGCGCGCGCTCTGCTAACTGCGCAGTTGCTGCCGTGGCTTGGGGGTGAGTTGGGCTGAACTTTGGACGCTTATAACTCCATTTCTAGATGCATGATCTTCATGAAATTTTAAGAGTAGATTAGGAGTATCTATATCTATCTATTTGCCAAATTGCAAGTCTCTAGTATTTGAAATGCGTTTTTTGCAAATTGTGGGCGAGATGGGCGTGGCCTCAAAAATCTGAAAACTACAAAATCGGCGTATTCATAATATCTATCTAAATATATAAAGTTGAAGTCTCTAGCTGAAACGGTGTAGAAGTTATACCCTAAAAACCTAAAAAATGGAAACGAATGTTCGATTTTTTTCGATAATTTGGAAATGGGATTGGTTATCGAAAAAACAAAACAAACTCGTACTGCGTAACTAACATACGAGTATTCATGTAAAATTTCAGCTCTCTAGCTTTTGTAGTTTCCGAAATCTCGACGTTCATACAGACGGACAGACGGACGGACGGACAGACGGACAGACGGACAGGGCTAGATCAACTTATTTTTTTATGCTAATCAAGAATATATATACTTTATGGGGTCTACGACGTCTCCTTCTGCCTGTTACATACATTTTCACAAAACCATTATACCCTGAATTCCCATTTTCAATGGGTTCAGGGTATAAAAAGTAAGAAAGCTCTAGTCGAGACTGCTCGACTACGAAACCTCCTGAGCCTTTCTTCGAATGAATAATATTCAAAGAATGCATCGTTTCGATTCTCCACTCGTAGCATATATACAAACATACATGCAAAAACACGCGCACACATACACGCTGATCTACGCTTGTACGCCTATGTACGTGTGTAAGCATTGCAGGCGTCTTGCTGTCTCGCTTGCTCTGCCAAGTGGGTCTTGCTGTGAGAACTTATTTGATTAATAATTTTGTTAGAGACTCTAACTCTAAAGATGAACGAGATATAATTTTATAACTGATTCTCGATAAATACTTTATCGATAACTTTGGAAATATGAAAGTTATCGAATTTCTGAAACAAACTGGTACTGCGCGTATATACATATACGAATCTAACACAAAAAGAATGAACTCTAAAGCTCTTATTTCTGCGGAAATCAACGCGTTCATACATACGGACGGAAGGACAGACGGGCAGGGCCCTAATCAGGAATATATATACTTTATGGGGTCTGCCACACCTCCTTCTGCCTGTTAAATACTTAAAAAAAAAAAAAAACATATATACCCTGATTTCCCATTTTCAATGGACTCAGAGTATAATTAAGGTTAATGATATAATCTAAAGCGTTATTGGAATACGTTGACTGCTGGCTTTATTTTTCTACGAAAATTTTCCAACTAGTTCCACCAACAAAATTCCATATATATATATATATATTTATATCGAACGTTGTCCAAATTCTTAATTAGTATGAATCGATTATGATGATGATTCCGTTACTTAGTACTTTGTAGCTGTGAATGTTCACTTGTACCAACTATCCGTAGATGGGTTTATATCTTACTGCCTAATTCGTTGTGGGCTAATTTCATAATCTCCTTACTAGCATTGAGCACATTTATGGATGTAGGATTTAGAGATAAATCTTCATTCATATGGATCGTTATATATGCCTTTTAACCAATGAATCTCAAATTTGATTAATTAGCGCTTACCCTGAATTCAATTACTAAGACGCTTCGCTATTTAATATGGGCTCCTAAATACATATGTTACTTTTTATTCAGTAACTTTATAAAAAAAAGAAAAATTAAAAAAAAACCCCTAACCGCTTTCCATTAACCTATTCCCATATTATTTTAGTCACAATGGACGAATCTGATAAATCGCAACAAAACATGATATCCAATCTTCCGCTACTGTTTGCGAATGGATATCCGACATCTTTAGAGAAAATAACTGAATCTCAATTAGAAAATTTTATACCATTCATGGTACAATGCTCTTTGGGACATATAAACCTACCAAAAAAAATAGACTGCAGCGAACCCGAGTGGTGGCCGGAAAATGCACAGTTTGGCATTCCGTTAAAAAAGCCAAAAAACTTTGTTGGAGTAAGTTCATGACTATTTCTAGCTTTAGTTTTATATAATATTATCTAATATTTTTCTTTTACTTTAGAGCTGGATAAAAAAAATGAAGGAGATTGTGGTTATATGTTACAAATTTCATAAAAGTCTGTTTCTGTTACGGTTTTGTAACGACTTAGCTGCCTACGAGCACGCAAGCTTGAGATTTATCAACAACTACAATTCCACTACATCGCTATACGATAGACGAAATAATAAATTACTGGTTACATTTCGGAATGAGAATATGGTAAGCACAAATAAAATAAATATGTATATTATACTTGATAGAGATGCAATTGATTTGAAGAAGCGAGGAAACGAACTCTTGTCAGATGTGCTTAAACTTTAGCTTCGCAATAAAACTGACCCCTAATAAAAATTTTTTTAAAATTCAGTCTTATGATCGACTGCAAAAAAATAGAAAATGTTTGTTACTGCACAAGAACAAGACCGACCTGCAAGGGGAAGACTCAAACTATATGATGGTTGAGCCGCCGCCGTTCGACATTTATCTGTGTGACAACTGTGATGCTGAATTATATTCCCGGGAAGCAATCTTGGTATGAGAACATTTTCTTTATCTCCCTCGCTTATTTTTAAACTCCTTTTTTTAATTTACGCAGGAACATGAAAAAATGTGTATTATGGAGGATGATGTGATCTTATGCGATTCTCCGGAACCAGAAAACAAAATTGAAATTAAAAATGAAAACACAGAGCTAAGAAACGCTTTCCTTCTCAATTTTTGTCTTCAGTCTAAGGCGGCAAGTTGCAATTATTCTAAGAAAATACAGAGAACTAACACAAATAACGAAGAATTGGTGACAATGACTTCGAACAGAAAAAGACGCATATCATCGCGAAGGAATCGAGCTGTCCCTTCACTTAACAGATGTTCATTTATACCAATATCATCTCCCGCTGGACAGAAATTGTTGTCTACAATAAAGCAGACAATATCAATGGAATATGTATTTGAAAGACAGGAACGCTTAGATCGCTTTTGTTATACACCTTTATTAGTTAAATCAAATTGCAATCATAAAATTTTTGAAAAAAAGAATTGTACAAATAACATACATGTAACTTTTAAGAAACTGCAATATTTTAGTTCACACATTTATACTTTCCCGCGTAGACAGTTTATACAACGTAGGGACATTACTCAAAACTTTTTGTTTCTCAATTCTCCATTGATTAAAAAATGCCGTCCAATTTCGGTCAGATTAAAAAAAATGACTGATAATAGCGGAGAGCAATTTCCTATAACTAATAATAAGCTAAATATTAGACTAACACGCGATACTTCACTTAATTCCCAATGGAGGATTTCACCATCAAGCGAGGTGATCGTGGACACAATTGATTTGTGTTCGTCAGATGATGATGATCAGTCAATTCCCCCGTCAAAGAAACCAAGAGCAAATAAGCTGGCGTTAATGTCCTTGACGCATAATAAAGAGATCACCGTCATCCAAAAGAATCATTCACATGAAATTGAATGTAATTCTCTACCCGAATATTTTCAAACAACAGATGACAACTCTCTAAAGCCCCTTAAGCAATCTGTTTATATTTATTCCAATTACAAGACTAACTCGGAGCTTAACACATTCAGTCTTGAACCAAAAGCCAATAGTTCAGCGAAATCGTTAGTTCCCTCAAATACATTATCACACTCATATAATCAGGAAAATTGTAATTTATCAAAGAGGTTAGTGACTGTTTCTGAGTGGCGTACCAGTTCAGAAAAGGCGGAAATAAATCAATCAGATACCATTATTTCTGGTTTGCAACCCTTTAACACGTCTGCTAGAATTGTCTCCATTGATTTAACAACGTAAAATTTACTGCTAAGTATATATAAGTAAATACTATTGTTATTTCGTACAATAAAGTTTGTAAATATCTTAAGATTTTCCAACAATTAGTTGTTTTTTCCTCATTTGCATATTTACCTTAAAGTGGAATGATTAGCATATGTTAGCATATTACAGAAATGGATTTAAAATAGTCTGATCTACAGGATCGAGTTAAGAAGCAACATAAATCAATATTTCTTTGGTTTTGCGGATAACTATGGATGGATAGTTAAAATTGAGTTAGTCACAAAAATCGGTTTCCGGTTTTGAATTCAAAGGGAAAATCATTCTTATGGAAAAATCCTATCCTAATTTCGTACCCGAAGTTCACAGGTAAGTTGAGGTAAATGAAAAGAATGGGAATGCTACCCACAAGGATAAGAACTCTCGTGGCCTAATGTCCAGAGCAAGATGTTGACGATGAGTCATTTAAGTGAAATGGCTTCAATTAGAACTTGGACGTTCTTTCGAGATTTCCATTTGCTTCAAAAAGGCTAAGCATCGATAATATTCTATTCAGATAAAAAATACGGATTTTTTGATTATATCGGTTTGAACGAAATATCAAAGGATTTAACTCGCCGACTTAAAGAATTACCCATGTTTATTCAACATAAAATGAAATTCGAATATAAATTTTAACAATATTTTCTTTAATTACATAAATTAAACTCTTTTTACATTCATAGATAAAAACATAAACAGTTCATTTAAAAATAAGCTAATTTATTGTATGTGTATACCAACTTACTACAAAGACTCCGATGCACTTGGAAGGCTTATGGTCCGCTTCGCAAACTGAAGTGGCCTATGTGGCTGCATGAATAATTTATAAAGTAAATTCAAACGATTTTTAAATTTGTTACATTTATCACTTACTTGATTCGATAATCCTGTTTCCCCAAAAAGGAGATCATCACGCCTGGCTGTTCGCCTACGTACTTTTGGACTTTTGTCGGAAGAACTAGCATGCAAAAGTAAATACAAAATAGTGAGTGATTCTTGATTACTAACATTTCACAATTGTTTTTCAATATTCCGAGATCTCGCACACTGTTTCAAATGATTGGTTGAGTGTTGAGTAAACTTCATTTTGATTTAACAGAACCGTATGGACTTCATTTTTTCTTTTATCATGTAAAAAAAACATTTAAAATAATTTATCAAGACCTGAGATAAATTGGTAAATAGTGTTGAAATAAATTTCGATACATTAAATGATCGTATAATTTTCGCTCAATTTCATGTTATTTAACCTACAAGTCAAATATCCATTTGTCAGATGTTTCGATAATATATTATCAACGATCCGTTAATATATCATAACAAGTGAATATGCCTATATTATTTATATAAGATCTAAGCATAAATTTAGATCAGTATTTTTTAAAGATATCTAAAATAAAGTCGATATTAAATCTTTAAAAATATTCCTCACAATAACACTTGAAAAGTTAAAAAATAAATAAAAACAAGATCTTACGTTTCCAGGGATGTGTTGATTGGCGAACATCTACTTTTGGGTAGATGTTCTATGGTAAAAACTGGATTTTCATGGGATGCTGCGCGGGGAATGTCGTAAGTTCCGTTGCTGATCAAAGAATGCTGTGAATTGCTTCGATTTAAATGACTCAAATGCAGCTTGTCATCCATATTCATTGATTCAAACAGATCAGAGATTTGCACATTCGTATTGTTTGACAAAAAATATTGTAGCAATTGTTGCTGAATGGTGCTTTCATGTTGGGCTTCTTTGAGAAGCGCTTCATGCTCTTGTAAACGGCTTTCGATCATTGACGAATTGCACGTTATAAATATTGCATTGTCAGACAGCTTTTGCAGTAAGTATTTTGCCTCCTCAATTGAACTTATTGTATCGAGGATATTTTGAATCTTATTTGAATCACTGTTAGCAGGATCCTTGACGTCTTCAAACTCCATGATAGCTTTCTGTATGTGCTCTATATTTTCTTGTATATAGCCAATGTTTGTTTTTAAATTATCTTCTTCGTTTGAATACTCGGATCCCCTATCAATATGTTGGGTATCTTGTATTACTTTTAGGTCACGGCAAAGTTGTTCTCTTTCATTAACAAGGCGTTCCAACTCCGTTTCCAATTGACTTATCAACTGTTTGTTTCGGGCAGAGTGAACAACACTACGTGATAGAGTTTCCCAGCGATGGTGTAATGATCGTGCCTGTTCCATTTTTGACCCTGATTGTCTATTTGCTCTTTGATGTACATAACCACCGCGTTGGCTTCGGCGAAGTGCGGATACCTCTTCTGTTTTTCGTTTCAATATTTGCTCTTTTGCATTCATTTTCGCTTGCAAATTCAGGACTTCATTTTGTTGTCGCCTCTGCTCTTTGCGTAACTGTGCGATTTCTTTAATTTTCCTCGAACTTTCCTCTCGATGTCGATTTGTTTGCTCTGATATTTTTTTCATCAACTTTACCTGAAAGAATTAAATTTGATAGTTGTGTTTCAATAGTGAAATACATAGGAGACACATATAAAATTTGGATCACAAGGTTAATGGGAGAGTAGATAAAAGTCTAATTGCAATGTCAAATTTAAATATATATAAGAATATGGTATTTACACTTACTTTACTACATTTAAGATTATTGAGTTCCATTCGCAAATTTTGCAGCTTTACTTCTTGCGTTTTTATTTCCTTTTGCTGTCGAATATGTTCTTTTTGAGTTTGTTGCAATTTTTTCAACTCCCGATTCATGTCATTAAGTTTACGTTCATAATCCATTTTAACTGTTTTTAAATTTTCTTTTGGCTGACTGTGAGTAGATGAAGCTAAAAAAATTAATAAAAAAAATTATATTCAAATAAAATTCGAATTAGATCGACAATATTAATATTACTGCTCCAGATTTCCTCTCTATGCTCTTGGATCTCTTTTTTTTTTCTTTTTGTGAATATACGGTATTAAAACCTATAAACATTAAACAAAAACTTACCCATATTCGCCAACACTTCATCTCTTTCCTTTTGGGTGCTAAATATTTTAGATGTTAGGACAGTAAGTTTTTCTTCATAGTGTTGTCGCATAACTTGCATCCTCTCTTGAGATAACTCCAACTGTTCAATTAGTTTTGTTTTTATTTCAATATCTGAGTTGATTTCATTTAAGTTTTCTTCCATTTCTTTCTCTGCAATAAACAATTATAGATTAAATAAATATTACTATTTATAATAATATTAATCATGTTTACCATTCGAATCACTTTCGCTATCTGAAAACTCAAGCTCAACCGACTGAGTACTTTCGTTTGTTATTCCGGGTAATGAACGGGACATAAGCAGTTCCCTTTCCTTCTCTAATCCTCGTTTAGCTATGTCTATGATCACATTGGGATCTGTGAAAATATTATGTATTTAATATTAAATATTCAAAATACTGGCGTACACTAAACTTCTTACCATCGTAAACCGTTTTATTAGCTCGCGGGGAATTTCCAGTGGAATTATATTTCTTCAACTGTTGACACATCTCTTCCGATTCTATAAGTTTGGCCTCTAATTTTTCAATCTCGATCAAATAGTTTTCAACCAAGTTTGTGACGGATGTGTCGGAATTATTATCTTTCGACCATTCATTCATTTGCTTCTCCAGTTTGAGCTTAGCATTTCGATCAATTAATACGTTAATTGTCTCTTGCATGGATTTTAGACGCTGCTGTAAACGTTTGTTATCATCCAACAGCATGGAATTTTCATAATATGTATCTGAGATCAAGGTATTTCCTTGCGAATCCAATACGCGTTTGCCCTGTAATAAATGTGGAAAGCGGTTCATTTGTGAATGCTTTTTCGAACTGCTAAAAATTGGTTTATATTTATTTTATACCTGCTTGTATTCCAATAGCTCCAATTGCAGGGCAGCAACTTCTCTTCGCAGTAACGAAATTGTTCGAGAACTTTGATCCTGATTGATCTGAACTTTGTTTTTGATATTACGAGCTCTGTTTGCATACTTTAATGTATTCAGTGTTTCCATAAAGTCACGATCACTTGGTGAGATGCAAGCAATCATTAGGGTTTGGCTATTTCCTCCCAGAGAATCTTGAAGAAGCCGTGTTAGCTTCGAGTCTCGATATGGGACATGTGAGACTTTTTTCGATTTATCGCCCAACGCTGAAATGCAGTTGCCAAGTGCTAGAAGTCCACAATTTATTGATATACCCTCGCGAGCACGCTCTCCCGTTGCCAAGGTTCGCTTCAAACGTTCCGAGCCAGCTAAATCGACAAAATGGAATTTCGACGTCAAAGTCTCAAAATCACTATCGTTAAAATCAATTTTCGGCTCGATCAAATGCTGTCTGCGTACAAATAACGTAAACACTGCATGCGATCGTGACGATAGATCATTCATTTTAGTCGAAGCTGTCGTTCGCGCTAAGGCGCCTTGCTGTAGCAATCTGAAAGGAAGTAATATAATGAATCACTTAACTGGCGTTCAAAAATATGTATAAATTTAAAATGAATACGCCAAAGAAGCTAAATGAATTAAGAAAGAAAATTAAGGTTGTCAAACTAAGATATAATTGTTATCATTTTTATAAAAATGTTCAACTCAAATAAATTAATTCACCTGAAAATTAATAACATTTAAAATTTTTTTAATCTTTCAGTAATAAGGAATACTATAAAATTTTCATGTGTATGCGAATATACAAAATATTTTTTCCTCCTCTATTCCATAAATGCTCACCTGTAGCATAGCTTTGCAGATTATTTAATCAAGCCGGGCTTAGCTTAAAATTACAAATGTTTGTGAAATGAAATAATTTAAGAATTCTGTTACAGTATTCAGTTAGCAATGAGTATGAATTTGCGATTCTTTACCGTTAATAAATAAAAAATTATAGCTATATATACTCACTTTAAGGCATCTTGTGGCTCGTTGATTGGCTTAATAGTAGCACCCGCCACAGTTATTTGCCCATTTCCATTTTCATGTATTTTAAAAGATGAATTCTTATTGAATGGATCCAGTAAATCAATAATGTCTTCGTTGTAGAGTTCTATAAACTGAACAGCGACACTGAACTGCGAGCTTGTGGTGGAGGTATCACTGTCTTCTGGATGCTGCAACTTTTCAATGCCAGCGAATATATGTCGTATCGCGCGGGGTATTATGCCTAGTTGATAGTCGCCTGATGTATGGTCAAATCCAGTTCCCATTGTGTAGGTTTTGCCAGAGCCCGTTTGACCGTACGCAAGTACTGTAGCATTATAGCCATGTAAAGTTCCTTCAACCAAGCGCTTAACGCATTCATCGTATATGTCACTCTACGAATTGGTAAAAGTTATATAAACAGAACATTTGCGATGCTGGTAACTTACCTGATTAGAGTCCACATTATAAACATAGTCAAAAGTAAACGCTTTATCAGATCCTAGCACAATTTGCTGCTCGCCAGGCGTTACCGTCGTACATATCCGACACATGTCAATGATTTCTCTTGAATTTTGTGGACGAATTCTACAAGAATGGAAGAATAACAATTTAATATAAATTAATAATATATTTATTATTTATAAACGTATCTCCGTTAAACGGAAATACTCACCGTACGGCCACTCGTACTAGGCAATCCTTGTCCATTTCTCCGTCTGTAGCCATGCTGAATTAATAAACTAATGAGCAAATAAAATTTTTAAATGATAAACAATATTTGATATGAGATCATATGTTACTGCTTTTATTAGAACAAACATGACGAAAAAGGTAGCAATTTAGCAAGAGTACCTCTCTTCGGCCCTTCTCGAAGAAGACAGCGAGTGGATAACCAGTAAAACTGCTTAATCAAAAAAGCAAACAAACCAGCTGTCAGCAGCATAAGCGTCAAAGTATATGAAGTAGGCAACTCTGACATGACTATAAATAAAGTCCTAGCTAAACCCAGCGCAGTAGAAACGATTCATTGCAGATATGGTAATCTGGACTAAACCAGCTTTGAACGTGCGCTACTGACATCAGCTCAAAATTATGGATTGACCTACGATGTGAAGTGTCTCACTGGCAACACTTTACACTGGACTGATCCTATGAATCTGTAATGAATCCGTAGAGCACTGTGTTTTGGCTAGATAGAAAATTGAAAAATATAGTTCCAATAGACAACTTTTTAAAGATCTTAGATGCCTATACGCAGAAATCAATTAATCTGCAATCGTGGCCCATGAAGCTCCAGTATATTTATGGGGCGTCTATTTTCAAAAAGCCTTAAGAGAGATTAGCACGAACAGCATTATATCTGTCTATTTATCTAATTAGGATTAATGAAGTAACTACAGTTGATTGTTGATCTTAGTAGCTTTAGTAGAGAGTCAGTGGGATGTTTAAAAGAGAAAATTAGATCTCAGCAACTTGAAAATATTAATATACATATATTAATTCATGAACATAATATTATACATGTGTATTTATAATTAATATGTAAATATATATTAATATGTTAATAATTATATCTGAAGACCCATCTTAATCTGTTCATTAGTAAACAGCTAATCAGTACAATTATTTTCAAATATTATTCGTCGATAGATACGAACACACACATACATACATACATACATACATATGTAGATGGTTACATACGAAATACAATTCTCATTTATAGCATCCAAAGCATCAATCTCGTTAAGATTTATAATTAATAATTGCTATAATTACGTTAACTAGTTGGAAAACGGTTAACAATACAATTTATTTAACGCCAACTTATTACTAATTCTGTACTTGTATTTCTCAACTGCCAAAAAAAGATGATCAGCGTATGACATAAAATTATTGGTATGCAGCTATGTATTATATTTTATATGTGTATATACATACATATTTGCAATAAATTTAACTACGCACACATACAAATAAATAATATATAACAAAATATTTGTAGACACATACATATGCCACTTACAATTAAATATACAAAAACCTGTTTCAAAATTTTTGACACCTGATGTTTACAAATAACTTCTTAACGCCAGTATCAAACGTAACAAAATAATAATTTTTTAATGACAATATAACGTACCAACAAAATAAGTATTTGCATTCGCTGCTTTATAATTCACAAATGTATTAAAATCTCTTTTATCAAGATCAACAGCCTGTTTACTTTCCTACCTACGCTTAATAATACATGAAAATTCTCAACAGCTGTGAACAGCTGATGACGTTTGGGATGAACGATATTAGGTGGAATGAACTTATACTATCTCTATTACAAAAATGTTATCTTTCGAGTTCTGCTTATCGAAAACTATCGAACGAAAACTATAAAACGTGACACGTTCAACTATATAAGTAAAAGCTTCTTAGAAACCCATATTATGAATTATTCAATCTCGCGTCTTTTTTTCATTTTATATAACAATTAATTTGGCCGGAAATCTTTTAAATTTCGTGTAAACGAGTAATATCTTCATATACATATACGTATGTAATGATACTTAGGGTTGCCATCTGTCCTGGAATTCCGGGATGTGTTCCGGTAGTCATCAACTGTCCCGGAACGGCCTGAGGGCCATGTGGTCACCCTAAGTGATACTTAATATGCCAAATATGGTTAATTTACTAAATAGTTGAATATTTTTTCTAAAACAAATATGATGCGACTGACAACATAAAACCAAAAAATATAAGCTAAATGATTCGATATATTGAAGAATGTGGGAAAATTAAAAAACAAACATCGAATCTAAATAAATCGAGCATCTCTAGATATATTATTGATTCGTTCACTTGAATTTGTTATGATTAAAACGAGCTAGTTCTATTTACGAGGTTCAACTAAAATTTATATTCCAGAGAAAACAAAAAAAAAATAAATAAAATAGATAAAATACGCTGAATCTATCAGTTTCACTATTAAACTACTAGTAAGAGTAATAACCAATCAATATAATAAAATCAAAGTAATAAAAAAAGTGGTCTTTAAAGCAATAACAAACCCAACTACGCAGTCAAGAGGAATGGCACAAGGAAGTGATCTTAATTTTAAAGCAAGAAAAAGTAAAATTTACCTTCAAATAAGTTGAATATACATAATTTAAATTTGTATACATATTTTTTTTCTCTGTATGATATATTTTTAGCTTCAGAAAAGATTTCTGAAAATGTACACATATTCGCCAACGATCCGTCATTAGCGTTCTTTCGAATTCAGGTTGGTTTTTCGTTTTTACTTTTAAACAATTTACAAATTATAATGAATTCATGTTGTATTCCAGGAACACATTCGTAAGGTGCTACCTGCAATCCTAGAAAAACGAACCGAAGTTCTTAGCCTACAGAGCAACTTGCAAGGACATTGCTTCGACATGGAATATGGTGTTCAAGCACTTAAGTCTATAGAAAAATCGGAAAGCACTTTTTATAATATACAAGAAATCATGAAGACTTCAATATTTCTAAAACAACAACTAAAGTATGAAGAAAGTCGAAAGAAAACAAAAAAGGACAGCATCAAAAACTCAGTATATAAACGATTTTCAGCGCACCTTGCATTAGATCTTCCAGATTTATCTGATTTCAGTGGAGTTATGCGTGACACGACCCAACGAATGGAGACAATAATAGCAACAGGTCAAACTAGACCGGACACTTCAACGGCTCAACCTAATTCAGTTGAGTTTCAAAGATCTCACACAACCTTACATTAGTCTTGAACTTAATCAAAAAGTTAGAATCGTATGATTAATATGCTCTGCTAGTATTGTTATAATTGATTGTGTTAAGAATTCAACCACATTCTTCTATGTAACCTCTTCATGATTTTATAATAATTTATAGTGTTTTATTGCTAAATCTATTTCTGAGTTTTTGTAAAAAACAATGGTGTGAACTTTAATTGTCAATGGTAAAAGCAGTCAATTTCTTCTAATTTATATGAATTGATTGATTTTGAGTCCATATTTTATTCCTTCACAGATTAATACATAGAAACTTTACACTTTTACTATCCTTTGTTAAAATGACAAATGTGTCTCCAGAGTACATTAGGCAGGCAAAATATGTAATAAATAATAATAAAATTTATATATAAGAATAATGTTTATTGTGAATAATGCAATTGGCGCCACAGAGTATAAAAGATATTTGTTATTGATAACCAAAAGCGATAGCAAAAATATATCGTTAAGCGATTTCGATGTTTTACGATTATCCTTTTATTATATGTATTTAAGGTATTATTTTTGTTTTGAATGTCACCAGAAATGAAACTCGTCAAATACTGAAATAAAAAATATACAATTTTGATATTCATAATCAGCTGTGACTTTCACGACGGAACGCTTAGTCCTTAGTTCAATTGATATCGATATGTATGTGAGAAAATTGTAATCACTTTCATTGAATCTGCTCATCTCTATGCAGCCTATTACAATGCGATATTTTCCACATCAACGTCAGTGCAAAATTCTTGTGCGTGCATTGTATTTTGGATCGGCGAAGATACGTATGTTTGAATTTCACAATTAAGGAGCTTAATACGTCGGCAATTTAAATACACATATATAATTGACCTACTTGTATAGATACTCAAAAAATTACAAAAATCGGCATGGCGACTACCGTTCAAAAACCTTCAAAGCAAATTGTGGAAAAATTTGTATATCCTGTTGTTCGTAAAGACCTGACAATTGTGGATGACTTTCATGGCACAAAAATAATTGATGCTTACCGCTGGCTTGAGGATCCCGATGCCGCTGAAACGCAGGAATATGTTGACAGCCAAAATAATATAAGCCAGCCGTTCCTTGAAAGCTGTGCGGAGTGGAAAAAAATAAATGATAAACTAACGAAATTGTGGAACTATCCAAAATATGGCTGCCCAATGAAGTATGGCGATTATTATTACTATTTCATGAATACTGGTCTACAAAATCAAAGGTAACAAAGCTTTACATAATCAGATAAAGCGAGTAGACATTGTAATTGAATTCTTTTATTGCAGTGTTATGTATCAGCAAGCTTCTTTGAATGGCGAAAGCAAAGTGTTTCTAGACCCCAACAGTCTATCTGAAGATGGAACAATTGCTTTATCGCAGAAGTCATTTTCCGACGACGGCAAATTTATGGCTTATGGGCTTAGTGAAAGTGGATCAGATTGGATTAAAATTCGCATACGTAATGCCGAAACCGGTAAAGACTTTGACGAAGTGCTTGAAAAAGTGAAATTTTCTGAAATCTCATGGACAAAGGACAATAAGGGATTCTTTTATGGAGTATGTACATGCACGTGAATAGCATTGAATATATGTAAATATTTAAATTAAAACTAATGGCTTTATTCAACAGAGATATCCTGACCAAGATGGTAAAACTGATGGTTCGGAGACCCAACAAAATCAAAACCAAAAACTTTATTATCATCGAATTGGAGAAAGTCAGTCAAAGGATGTGCTAGTTGTTCAGTTCAATAATGAACCATCATGGCGCTTGTATGGATAATATTTTCTCAAATTATTTAATACGAATACATAAAAATTCTTTTAACTTGTTTTTCCCATGTAGCCAATCTGTTGTTTCCGATTGTGGAAAATATTTAGTATTGGCCATTGTTAAAGACTGTCGTGATAATATTATATACTATGCCGATCTTAAGCCCGAAGAAGAAATCAAATCAGAACTGGATGTTAAAATCATTGTCGATAAATTTGAGTCCGATTACGATGTGAGTAAATTCATATTAAAACAAATTCACCAAATTTCGAGTCTCCTTGTCGATCAAATTTACATTTTTGTTTAACATTTCCTTTTCATTTGACTTTCTAGTATATCACTAATGTTGGCTCCAAGGTATACTTCCGTACAAACAAGAATGCACCTAATTATCGCGTCATAATTATTGATTTTGAAAATCCGGCCGAGGAGAACTGGGAAACCCTTATACCAGAACACGAAAAAGATGTTTTGGACTGGGCCAAATGTGTCAATGAAGATAAGATTCTTCTTTGTTATATCAGAGACGTGAAAGTATGTTATCTTTCAAAGGTAACTTTTCAATCTTACTTAAGTTAATTCTCTTCTTAGACAATTTTACAAGCAAATTCGCTTCAAACTGGAAAATTGATTCGCGAATTCGATTTGGATATTGGTACCATAGTTGGAACATCTGGAAAAACAAAATATTCGGAAATATTCTATAATTTTTCGTCATTTTTAAATCCGGGAACAATTTATCATTATGATTTTAAGTATCCGGATCAGCCACCAAAAGTCTTTCGAGACATCAATCTGAACTTAGATGGTTTCAATCGGGATAATTACATTGTTGAACAAATATTCTATTCAAGCAAAGATGGTACCAAGGTGCCAATGTTCATTATACGAAAGAAGGCCGATACCGTGCAGCCACGCCCTTGTCTGCTTTACGGCTATGGCGGCTTTAATATTAGTATGCTGCCTACATTTAGTCTTACGGGGTGAGTCTTTATATATATATTTATATACAATTGAAAGTAAATGAGAATAATTTTATATTTGTATTATTCGAAAACAGTCTTATGTTTGTAGATTCATTTGATGGTGTTTTGGCCTACCCTAACATCCGTGGCGGTGGAGAATATGGTGAAAAATGGCATAACGGCGGACGCTTGCTCAACAAACAAAACGTCTTTGACGACTTTCAATGTGCTGCCGAATATTTGATTAAAAACAATTATACCACAAAAGATCGTTTGGCCATTCAGGGCGGATCGAATGGCGGTCTCCTTGTAGGTGCTTGTATTAATCAACGTCCTGATTTGTTTGGAGCAGCAGTGGCTCAAGTTGGGTGAGTATATTGACATTTTTCAAGTTAACTACCTGGGGTGGAAATTATATTGTTTATTCAGAAATCCGTAGAATATTGTTCTTCGAAACCTAATTCGTTTACACAGCGAATTGGCTTATAATCATTTCAATAGAAATTATGGCTTAAAACCTATTAATGAAACTATATATAAAACGTAATTTAAAACCTACTAACTGAATACTGAAAATTCAAAGAAAATTGAATTAATTTATACAAGAATATAATATATAGATATATAAAAACATTATTCTTCTTTAATTAATTCTTCAACTATTGTTTTTACCCACAGCGTCATGGATATGCTGCGATTCCATAAATTCACCATTGGCCACGCCTGGTGCTCGGATTATGGAAACCCTTCCGAGAAGGAGCACTTTGACAATCTTTATAAGTTGTCGCCGTTGCACAATGTGCATACGCCAAATGATGCCTTGTCCGAGTACCCATCAACACTGATTTTGACTGCTGATCATGATGATCGTGTCAGTCCATTGCATTCTTTAAAGTTTGCTGCTGCATTGCAAGAAGCTGTACGCGATTCTCCATTCCAGAAAAATCCCTTGCTGCTGCGAGTGTACAAAAAAGCTGGACACGGTGCTGGAAAACCAACATCTAAACGCATTGAGGAGGCAACAGATATTCTTACATTTATGTATAGAAGTCTAAACATCGATGCCATCAATTTATAATTCACCAGTATATCCCGTTATGATTTTCTTATTTAAGAATATTCCTGTTTATTAAATTTGTAACGATATTTAATGTTCAAATCGTCACATTCATAAGCTTTTGCATTTATCATAGCATACAGGAAGCATATTACAAGATTTTTTAAAATTATATATATTGTATACCCAAACCAGATTTAACCCCCCTGATTTATAATATCGTAGATAGAACGAAAATAAAGAGAATTATAAAAAAGTTTGCATTTGTTTATACGACAATATACATCTAATCTATTGCTATTAACTATATTAGTTATCATGAAGCTTTTCAAGTCAAAAAGCACGACTCATGAGGCATGTAATTTTATTGAATACACTACCTCATTTTCGACTGGAACTGAGTTCCTGTAATTCATAAATTAACCAAAGCCCACGGATAAAGATAAGGAATCTATATTAGAGAATACTCCCCTAAAAAGTCAACAATTCCTTGACTTGCTGGCTTTGCATGTTTCAATACTACTCTTACTCCCCTTCCCCTTTTAATTACCAACTATACGACTTCATCCCTATAATAATTATAATAAAAAGAAATGCTTCAGGCTTATATTAGTTCATATTTATTCACTTAATTACAGTAAAAATGAATGCCTGATAAAAAGCGCCTGCGCACTACTTTTCTTCTGGCTTGCTGAACACAAAAGTCAAGTTGCATTTGCCGCAGTAATGACGATCCTCGTGGGCAGCCATGAAGACTCCAGCCCCACAGTTGTCTCCGGGACACTCGCGTCTCAGGCGATGGATCTTTCCATTTTCGTCAACCTGTAATCATATAAATAGCATTAATACGAGATATTTTCACATTTATAAAAAAGTTTATCAATTGCGGATTACAAAATCTCCAGGGATGATAAACCACAATTGTAAGAATCCTTCATGAAAATATGTTCAACACTTTTAAACGGACAATTCGCATTGGGAAGGAAGGTAGTTTAGATTGAATTGTCAATTGAAAACTTAACAGACAAGTCAATAAGCTCAAGACCAAGACTCAAGAATTCCAAGAACAGATCATAAAATTATTCTGTTCCAGTTATTGAAGATGTACCTTGTAGTATTTAAGGACAGCTAGCTTGACCTTCTTCCTCTTGTGCTTAATTTTCTTGGGAGTAGAGTAGTTCTTCTTCTTGCGTTTCTTGGCACCACCACGAAGGCGGAGCACCAAGTGCAAGGTTGACTCTTTTTGGATGTTGTAGTCGGAAAGAGTGCGACCATCTTCCAATTGCTTGCCAGCAAAGATTAAACGCTGCTGATCTGGAGGAATTCCTTCTTTGTCCTGGATCTTGGCTTTGACATTCTCGATGGTATCCGACGGTTCGACCTCAAGAGTGATGGTCTTACCCGTTAGGGTTTTAACAAAGATTTGCATTGTGCACCTCCGAAGCCAACTGAAAAATATTGAAGAAAGAGAAACTGTTTAATACATGTTAGAATCCTCATAAAAACAAACCAAACATATTACACTTAGGGTAAAAGAAACACATTTTTTATATTTTATTTAGTTATTTTTATTTTATTGACCGAATCGAAGCACTATCCACTAACATATTAAACTAGAAGTACAGCATTTATAACTCCATCGTTCTCTGGATTGTTTGTAACTTGTGCATATTTGCCCCAAACAACTTTTCCAGTTTGGGTTACTAAACCTAATTCAGAGATGTTTACTTCTATTACTGTTCCCTTGGTTATAACGCCCAAGGAGGTAAACATTGGCGAGCTTGGATTCTTTTTAACTCCAATTATTGGTAAGTGGAAAGTTGCTTTCAGTTCTGGGTGCGTCACATGAGCCTTCTTCATACGCAATGCCATCGGGCGGATGAAGCGTTCAAATTTCGGCGGTTTGCGTGTGAAGTTTTCACCGACAAATGTGACTTTTGTCACCATGCGCTTCCAGGCCTTCCTCTTGGTCTTGCCCGTTTTTAGGACCTTGAATACTTCGGCGTCGGATTGAGCACGAACTTTGGGTATAGGTACATCCCATTTGCCAGCCTTCTCCTTCCGTTTCTGTTTGATCATATTTGATAAAACCTTGGCATTCGACTGGATACCTCTGTCAAGAAGATAATGTGGCAGTGCTCCATCCTCGACCTTTTCTTCCTGTTTCTTGACCTTCTTTTCTTCATGCGCTTGAATCTTCTTTTTCATTTGAATCTTTTCATTACGCCTCTCCTTATTGAACAACTTGGCTTTAATGCCACGCAACTTTTGAGCTTTACGGGCACGCTCCTTCGGAAGACGGGCTTCCTTCTTGCGTTTGCGTTCTTCATAGTCGAGTCGTCGACCATATAATTTGCGGTGACGTTCCATATACTCATTTTGAGGCATGGTGAATTTGTCTTCTGCAGACCTGCAACGTTAAATTAATTAATAACATAAAACAATTGCGGAAAATATGGCACTGTGAATTGTCTGACGTAAATAATGTTTCATCGTATATGCAACTACATTATGTATGTATATATTACGAATACATAATTATGTATTTTCTGATAATCCACAGCTGTCATATTGACCACAATTCACTCACCTTTCATTTTTTCACTTATTAATTTATACATGAATATGAACAAATAAATTAAAAAAGCACATGCGTATATTCTCATGAAAGTCACAAGAATATAGCACAAACTGCTTATCTTTTGCATTATTTCCGTTCGTATCTCATGCACTGCCTAGCATAAATATAAAAGATAAACGCATTCACAATGTAGATACATATACACGAATGTTTTTTTCTAGCCGGATAAAACTTTATGCACTCATAATTCTAGTCACACAGTGATGATCCCATTTATACGTTTAAAATTAAAACTATCGTGTCTCGAACAATAATTGAAGGCCAGAAACTCGACATTATTATTTTTACTTATATTTATAATGAGAATATCACTTTACTTAATAATAATACGTAAAACTACAAATTTTCAAAAATTCACCCACCTTGGTCTGGCAAAAGTACGACAGGAAAGAGTTTTACAAACGTGCTATGACAGGAAGTGGAGACAGAAAAAATACAGCGTTGCATTCAAATTGAATCGCTTAAATAGAAGTAACTGTAAAATAATTACGTTGGAATACAATGAAATAGAACAAAAATATAATTTTCCATAATTTTTCTTTTGCATAGTTATTAATTCTTCGAAATATTAATAGAAATATTGATCATGCTTCTCATAAAAAATAAATTTAAAAAAATAAAAAAAAAATAACAGACTGTTCTGGACACATTTCTTAACGAATACTTTAAGTCTACACTCTTTGCAAAGTCTCCAGCTTTCAATTTCAGCAAACTATCGCAGCAGATTCAATCATCTTTTCAGATACAGTAGATGTTTTGTCTGTTTTCTAATTTACGTGTACCGCATAGCTAGTTCGCTGCCAGCGCTCGAACGAAATGGTCCCATCGCCATGTCGTATATGTACATATTTGGTAGAACTAATTCACATAAAATTAAAATAAACATGAACTAGTTAGTAGATGTCGGTTAGATGTCCCCTATCACTTCTTGTTAAAAATACCAATTGTTTTCACCAAGACTAGAAAATAGTTTGCGGTCAATAGACGAATGGTACACCAAATGGATGGATGACTTCGACCAACACATGTAAACAATAACTTGTCTCTCTTCAGATCTAAATTCAAAAAATAAAGTTTTGACTCCACCACTCACCCAAAAAAAAAAAAAAAAAAAAAAAAGGTTCCTGTGGGTACATCCGTCAATTGCGTATTAATTTTAGTGTAATATTTTAAAAATTAAAGTAATTCAAAACAGAAACAAAAATTTGAATTAAATAATTTAATGTTTTATGTATTTAAAATTGTAATTGTGATATATATGTATACTGATATAAAGTGATTTACAATTATTTTCATACAAGCAATTTCTTGATATCGTCATTTTCTGCCACTTCTGCATAACTCTGACCGTCTGGAGTTACTCCATTTTTGTCTGCACCCTATAAAGCAATTAAAATTATTTTTAATACTTAAAAAAAAAGATCAGTATTCATTAATTCAATATACTTTTTCCAACAGAAACTCCACGCATTTCGTATGACCCTCCCAAACAGCGGCCAGAAGTGGAGTTATCCCATGTTTATCTTTTCTCTGTAAGATAAATAATTACAAATGTTATTATACAAATAAGGCCTGCTTCCCATATAGATGATATATGTACATATGTATATATTATTGTATAAAATTATTCAAGTTGTCTTTGTCTCCTTAGGAAAACGAAGCAAAATAAACTAAATTAACGCATACATGCCTGTAACTTTATTTGATGTTAAGTTTACTATATTCTAAATTTTTACTTTTAATTTTATTTTCAGCTTTGCCTTAACAATAACCTTTACTTATAAATTGTAATACCGTTATCATTGAATGACGCATATTCTTTATCTTGAAAAATAATTGTCACAGGGTGATAATGAAATAAAAATAATGTATTCTGTATAAAGGAGTATAATACCATACACAAATTTTGTTTTTTTTAAATGAGTATCCAATAATTTTGTAAACGATATACATATATGTACATATATGTTTTGTCTAAACATACAAAATGTTGAAAAATAATTACACTAACAATGCAACACGATTGCATTTCAACAATTTGTTGCTCTAAGATAACAAAAATGTATGTTTCACTTTATACCCGGCAACAATATTTCAATGTATAATCTAAAAATAATCTAGATATTCTATTTTGTGAAGTGATTACTTGGACTAGAAATTTTTTCAAACCACAAAAAGTTACATTTCATGCCTTTGATTTACATTAAGATGTGTTACACTTTCTCTATACGAATATAAATCAGATTTGTGTTTTACAAAAGCGCCTTCTCAGACAGTTTACCGCTCCTCAATCTAGTTTCTCAGACTAATTGATGTCCAGGATATACATATGTATATATTTTTAAAGATACATCCAAATAAAGTTTCATCACTAACTAACTCAAACCAATGCACGTATACGTACATGCATAGCAGCTTAAAATTGTGTAGATACGAAAGTAAATATGTATGTATGAGTGTATACATCTCATCTTGATATGTACGTATACATTTAATACACATAGTTAAGACCAGCTTACGTTTACATCAGCACCCAATTTAACCAAAAATTGGAGTACATTCAATTGGCCGAAATCAGCCGCGTAATGTATGGGAAATCTTCCTTTGATCTCTGTATTCACTTTCTGAGTCTGCAAATAATATTAATTAGCCGCAAAAAAAACTTTAGCCACATATTAATTATTACTCACGTCATTGCTAAAAGCTGCTTGAACGGCATCTAGTTCTCCATTTTTTATGGTCCAGATTATATTTTCAGTAGATTCGTCGCTCATCTTATGTGTTAAGTCTTTAAAATTATTAACTGTAGACAATTAAAACTGAATAATATTCAACATTATATTTCAAGAGTTGCCTTAGGTTTTATCGAGCCGCTTACTCATTTATATCAATCTCTCAGTGATGTGTATTATTTTCATACGGTACTTAGCCGATATTTTTTGGTACGCCACTAAAATATTTGCCATTCACGAGGGAACAGAATACAAAATACACAAGTATTCAAATATGACAAATAACTGTTTATTCAATATGCATTTTTATTGTGAATAGTGAAATTCGTGTTTGTGCCAAGAAATAAAACAACTGACAAATGTAAAACATTGACTATGACTACTTCATGTGGAAAGCGAAAATTTATTAATTTGAAATTCGTGAAAAGCCGACGTGGGCAACAATATAAGAATTGCAATAAAATTGCAAGAAAATATGTCGTAGAGATTTTAAAATAATAAAAATAACATACTCACTAATATTATATTCTCTCACAGAATATAATAAATCAAAGACCTAAAATAATTTAAGTACACGCGTGTTAGAAAGAGACAAGTAGAATATAAGTAAGAACGTTGGGAGCGCTGACTGCATTATACTCGTTCATGGCTCAAAGACAGAAAAGTTCATCTTAAAGTTTATTTTGAACTATAACAAATACAATTACTGGTTATAAATTGTATATACTCTTCAAGCTATAACTTCAATAAAGCAAAAAATAAAATTTGTTTTTAAGAAGACCAGAAAAATGTTCATAACACAAAACCAAGATAGCAAACAAAATATTTTATTTTTATCAGGTTGTAAAAGCATGTTGTGAGTGAAGAACATTGTTTACATACTTACTTCTATAAGTACTCAAAATGTTAAATCAAAAGTAAAATTTTAATGCACTAAAATATATATGCGGTTTTCCATATAGTTCAATTAAACGTCCAAAAAGGCGTCATTACCTTCTGCTGATACTATCTGATTATGCCATTTACGCCTAAAGACTGATAAGATTAGATAGCTGTTAACTGGGGAATAAGCCTCGAAATGAAACCTTTACTTGTTAGTCAGTTTTTTCTCAGTGAGCACACAATTTAGCAAATAAACGGAGTCAAGAAAAAAAATTAAAATGAATATAGTTGGAGTTCCTATTTTTATCTTAACAACGCTCTTGGCGCTATTACCATTTGGCATCACAGATTCTGTAGTGAAAACTGCCGAATCAAAACCAGAGGTGAGATTGCAAAGTGTTATCAATCAAGCATGCATACATTTCTATATACATACATACATATGTATGCATATAAGTTCTATAAGGCATAAATGTCGAGAGTACAATGTTCTATCGACATTTATATGTGTATATATGTATGTATATGTACAAAAGTACGGGTACTCTGGACATTTATTAATATAATGTACACATACACACGAATGCACTAAACACATATGCATATGTATATAAACTATGAGTATTTTTATTTCGTTACTAACAATTTTACTCGACTGACTCATAGTACGTATCAATTGAATCATTTAGGTCTTCATGAAAAGAGAATGTTTGTCAATTTGTGTTCAAAGTTGGATCGTAGAACTTTATGTGGAACGCATTTGTGTATATTTCGAATTATCGATAACTAATTTCAGTCTGATTGCAATTTCTCGATTACACATAGAAACATGAAATTCAAATTTAATTTGCTGTCCACGAATCTTGATTTCAAGTATATAATTGTTCCCTTGTGTATTTTAGTGTTTAGAATGTAATAATTTGAATGAATTTACTATAATTATAATAATAATGAATTTTATATTTCTTTATTTCAGTCAAGCTCTAAGCAAAACACAACCACGATATGCACTAAGTGCATATGCGATGTGGAAAACAGTTTAATTGATTGCACCGGTAAATTGACTGATTGGTTTACAGACGAAGAATGGAAAAGCCTTCAAAACGAGAAAATTGTTTTCGACTCCATCAAAATGGAGCATAATAATTTGACAACAGTTCCTGCGTTGCCAACATATGGAGTGAAAAATCTGTATTTGGGCTATAATCAAATTGCCTCGATTTCATTGGGAGCCTTTCAAAATTTAACGGGGCTTACCAAACTTGATTTGTCCAATAACAAATTAACTTCAAAGGCTTTGGTACCTGATGTATTCAAAGGTCCATATTCCCAACAGGATTTTGAGCCGCTGAATATTAAATCACTTAACTTGGGATATAACCTCTTACATTCGTTGAATGATGACTTATTCGAACATCTTCCCCACCTTGAAGAGCTTAGTTTGTGCTCAAATACTTTCCAAGTGATCGATAGGCTGACGGAAACTGCACTCGCTGGATTAAGTGCATTGAAGGTATGTACTTAACTATATCTAATATATGTATTCATCAATTTATTTATTAGATAAAAATATAATATATAAATGTATAATTCATTTTTGTGTTAGGTCTTGGATATGTCATTTATGGAAGTTTCGACCTTGCCCGATACCATTTTGCATGGACCCCGAGATCTGGAAACCCTAATACTTACAGGAAATTTATTTAAGGAAATACCAAAAGCCCTTTCTTTTTCGAAGAACTTAAAGCGCCTTGTTTTGGATGAGAATCCTATTGGAAACTTGGAAGGAGAGAAGTAAGCAAAATTGATTAAAAATTAAATACAATTCTAACCACATTCATTCTTTTAGCGTTTTCCCTGCGATGACCTCTTTGAAATACTTGAGAATGACATATATGTTAGATATATACAAAATTGGACCTGGTGCTTTCAGCGAACTACAGAGTAAGAATATTTAGAATTATATCGTTGCACATAATACATACTTTTTCTTGTATCTTTTACAGATCTAACAGAATTGATATTGAGCGACAACAAAATGTTGACAGAATTCGATTTACACGCTCTGTCTAAGAATGTTACAGGAGGAGACTATTTGGACTATCCCCCGCTTAATAAGGTACAGGAAAATTGTAATTTTGATATCTATTTCTAACTAATATGTCTCTTTTGAATACCATTCAGCTTTATTTAAATAACTGTAATCTAACAACGCTGCCACGAGAATTGATCGTTCGCTGGGATAAACTTAGCGTGCTGGATCTGCGCTTTAACCCATGGGCCTGCATTACCTCCAACGAATACATGATCAACTATCTAATTCCAAGAGTCAACAGCACCACGCCACTTTTAGCCAAGAATGTGAAATGTGAATACCCAGAGGAGTTAAAAGGTGTTGAAATCCTAAAAATTGCAAGTGGAGATTTTGAGTTGGAAACCCAGAGCAGCAGTCTAGTCTGGATTGGCATAATTATTGCCATTCTATTGGCAATACCTCTTACTTTAGCTGGAATAGCATTTTATAAACGTGGCCATTGTCGTTTCGGCAAGAAGAATGAGGCGGCGAACAGGACGCTTTATAGCCGTACAAGTTTCAACGAAGATTTCCATATATAATAATATGTATATGTATATATATAAAGCACAATTTACATGTTTTGTTACAAAAATCAATTAAAACTTTTATATAAACTAATAGATTTACAATGAAACAGGCAGAGCGGGTTAAACGACAGATATCTAAATTGGATTACGGATATGGAAATGAATGAGGCGCACAGTTTCTATAAAGTCTGACCATATAATTTCTAATGCGTCGACAAGCATACATTCTATTCAGTTATTGTGCATTCATTTTGATAGTTAACATTTTCCGGTATGAATTCCGGCTAAAATTTTCATAGAATGCTTTATCACTTGTGTAACATTTTTTAACAATATACGAGTTTTCGTATGAATAACTTTGAATAATAAATTTTTGTTTGTTTTTCTTGTAAATCGTTATTTTAGTTTAATATATTTTGATACTTTTAAAAAGTAATTTAATATTTTGTTCGTACATTAACAAGCACAGACCATAACATAATATTACGAGTTCTAGGTAATAAATCGATCTTTGATAAATTAATTTGTTCACTATGTTAATACATAATTATTTGACAAAAACAATTAAAGATTATTGGCTAACTTAATGTGCGAAATAAATACATATTTGTAATTTAATAGATTTACAGGTCTTTTTAGTTGCATTTGACTTTTCTTATTCCTTCGTTACCAATAAAATCAACAATACCTATATGCGCATGATAAACTTGGTCTTTTGTTTCTTTTGTTTTTGTTTTCAACATGTACAATGGATTTAAAATACTGTTATCTATTTTTAGTGTTAACTCTATTAATTTGTGTTTTTCTTTTTTTGCTTTAGTTTATAAGGTCAACATTGGTATATACCAAAATATAAAGTTCGATTAGTTGATTACTGATTTATAAGTCAGTATAGAGAATTGTTCTATTCAGTACATAGACGTTTCTATCGGTGCTCTTAAGTTGAAAACTTATTCTTATAGAGAACATATTAGTTATATACGGACACACACATACACAAAACAAGTAAATAGCATGTAAATAAATATACGTATTTCATAATTTGAACAATATCACTGCAGCAATAGTGCCGAGTATATTGATAAATATACACGTATAACTTCGATGTGCTTCCGTTGTATTTTGCTTCTTTGCTGCATAATTTCTAAGGAATTCCAGAGACACCACTCAGCGGAGCGCCAATTTGTTGTTTCTGCTGTTGTTGGTGAATGAGATTTACTCGCGCCCTTTGCTGCTCCAATCGCTGCACTGTGGCGGTCAAATGAGAATTCTCCACATACAAATCTTTCACAAGAATATCGGCGTTCTGCAGACGCTGTGTCTGATCGGCAATCAAAACGGCTTGTGCTTCGATGCGGCTATGCAATTCGTTGAGATCCACTTGATGCTGACGCCAAGATTCTATGGATACAATGAAAAGAGATTAGAAAATAAATTAAGTTTTGATTAAGTGGGCTACACTTACGCTGCATCAGGGACTCGGTATATTTCTGCTGTTGTTTAACTACATTCTGTAAATGACGATTGCGCAACTCGAGTTGATTAAGTCGCTGCTGAAGAGTCGGATGTGTAGTTCGCTAGGTACAAATATGGAGAATTATGATAAATATTTGCAATCTATAATAGCTACAATGATCTTTACCGCATATGCCTTCTCGAGAACGGGACGCGCTTCCTGCAACTGTTGCAGTTCCATTACCAAACCGTCACGTTGCAGGCTTAAATCCTTTATCTGCTCCTTGAGCGAAAGCTCAAAGAACTTAAGACGCTTTAATTCCTCCTTAAGGACACTTGGGCTATTGCATTTCTCGTTGCTAAAGCAGGATGCTTTACTCGTCGACACTATACTGCGCGAGTCAAAGCTCTTATTCGATGCAGTTGATGAAGTCTCACTATCAGCTATTTCGCCTTCAGACGGCGGCGATTTCGGCTTCCCAATGGGCGCCGGTGTGCAAATACTGACCGACGAGGCATATTTTGTATCAGTATTTGTGAGCGATGGGCTCGATGGAGAAGTATCAACTGGTGTAGTACTAAAGATGGATGTTGTAGAAGTGGTAAGATTGTTTCTATAAAATAAATTCTAATTAGCTTGAGTGCAGGGCCATTGGAAAAGGATTAATAAAACAAAGAAACAAAAAGACATCAACACAAAAATCAATGAGTTCAAGCCAAAATGATTGTTAGTGACACGCATAAAGTTAGTTTATCGTTCTTTAATTGCCACTCCCACTTCCACCTACAACCACTTCCTGTTGGCCCATGCAAGAGCCACGCCTCATCTATTAGTTGTGGTTGGCTTTACCCTAATTCACCCTGGTTTATCAACGCTCAACCAATTTTCTAATGAACGTGAAATGTTTTTATACGTAAGGGGGGATTGTACGCTCCTCAAGCATTTGACTACAATTATTTTTGGACTTTGCTTCATTTTTAAACAACAAATATTTTCTAGTTTAATCTGTATTCTAAAGATATTTTATTTTGTCAAATTTGATAATCTTTTTATTATCTATTAAAACAATAATAATCAAGTCCCTGTGCTATTCAGACTCCTGTTATTACTGTTCCAAACTTAAATTTATATTTTAATTCTTGTAATTATTCTAAGCATTATTTAGAAATGTGAGCAGTTTCAATTCCTATTATCCTATTAATCATTTATAGTATAACATTTTTGAAAATAGAGCTTTAGTATAACAGATTTGTAGTATATTTCAAATCTATTTGTTTTTATATTCTAAGCAATATTTAGAAATGTGAGCAGTTTCAATTCCTATTATCCTATTAATAATTAATAGTATAACATTTAGAGCTTAACAAATAGAGCTTTAGTAGAACAGATTTGTAGTATATTTCAAATCTATTTGTTTTTATTTAAACCAACTTTAATTTATTTATTTTATTTGATTTATATATATTCTTTAATATGTAATTTATATATATACATCTTCTATACTCAAATTCTCCAATTTAAAACATACAGAATCTATCTAATGCGACCTTCTCGAAACTTATTGCTATACTTTCAAAAACATATATATAAATATATATATATTAATGAAAGCAGGCATAAAAGCAAGGTGCAAATAATTTTCTAAACTGTCAAGAAACAAATATGAAAAAAAATCTTGCAAGCTGAAATAAAACAAAACAAAAATATAAAAGTGCAGCGTATTTTGGAGTCAGTTAGGCTTCCATATAATGAACAAAAACATGCAAACACGTAAAAGAGTCTATTTCATTTATTTAATGGGTGAAGGAACAAAAAAAAAACACATTCATTCATACACTTATGACTACATGATTATTATTTATTAAGATAAGGTGCGACATACACATACACAGAGTGATTGCAAGACATTCAGACAAGCCAAATCATCGGGTGCTCAAGTTGTACTTACCGGCTGGTCGCTTTGTGAGACGGCGACTCGCCAAGCAGAGCCAAGACCTTGGCGCTGTTTTCCTCGCTGGCACCATCAAATGTTTTCAGCGGCTCCTGAATTGTGCTCTGGTGCCACAGGTAGCTAATTGGTGAGCTGGCAGGCCTTTGGCCCGACTGCCCGCTGATCTGCTGCAGTGCATCCGAGTTGATCTCACATGCACCGGTTAGGATTTCCACGCTTTCGCCTAGACGTGTACGCAGATCTTCGATCTCAGACTGTAATGCGCTAATCTGATGAGATTTCTCCTCCAGCAGGCGAATGGAGTTGTTTCGCAGACTTGCTGCCTCCGCCTCGAGCTCCACGTACTGCTGTTCCAGCATGTCCCGCTCATCTATGGGCGACAGCCGTCCATCTTTGCTAAACTGTTCCTCATATTCGCGCACCTTTTCCATCAGCTCTGTGAACTTTTTGTCGCTCTCCAGCTGCTCCTCTTCGTATATGTGGCGCTCTTTGTCAAACATTTGCCGCTCTTCGCTCAGTTTGGCCTGCCAGTAATCCTCGCAGTCCTCGTAAGCGCGCTGCATTTGCTCCAAACTGCTCTCCAGCTCCTTGCAGCGTGCCTCTGGTGACGTGGCACGGCTACTGTTCGCAGTTGACTTGGAAGTTGCCGCCTGTAGCTCCTGTTCCAACTTCTCTATAGTTCGTCGCAGAGAGGCAATCTCCTCTTCATGACTCTTACAGCGTTGCAATTCTGAGTTGAGCGCTAGCCAATCGCCGCTATTATCGCTGATCTCGCCTGCCTCTGAGCATTTGCGTTGTTTTCCCAGCCGCGGACTCTCCCCAGTTATGTGCGGTTTGCTCGGTGAGTCACCTCGCCGTTTAGTGGCCAGTGCAACGCTGACAGACTCCAGCTCTTCGCCTTCGGTTGATTCTGCAGCTGACGCATTCGCAACGGACGGAACAGCTGCTTGCTTCTTTCTAGACTTTGTGCGTGCTAGATCAACGTACAAATTCTCAATTTCCATTGTTAGCTCATCGGTCTTGTCTCGCAGCTGGGCGTTCTCCATTTGCAATGCGGTCATTTTTTCCATAACGTGCAGCAACTCATCATCGTCAGAGCTCTTATCGCGGCCGACAGCAGCATGATCGTTGTTTTCGGATTTCATTTCTGACCGAATGGGCTCGGACATGGCCAACTCCTTGTTCAACTTAATATTCTGCTCTAACAATTCAGTCATTTGCAAATGGACCTTCTGCTGTTCCATCTCCAGTTCGGTATTTTCAGTGCGCACCAGCTCCAGCTCAGTTTTCAGTTTAATCTCCTCTTGCTCGAGGCTCTTGATCTGAGCTTCCAATCTTGCTGTCATGCTGGTCCAATGATCGCGATCGCTTGTAATGCGCTGCGTCAATTCACGCACCATGCTCGCATGCCGCTGCTCCAGCTGTTGCACCTCCTGCTTACAGCTGTCCTCCAACATGGCATGTCGCTCATCCACCTCAGCTGCCAACATCGCCACGCGCTGATTGGCCGCCTTATTATCGGATCGCAGTTTCTGATTTTCCTGATACTGCTGACGATATGCCTGTCGTAGTGTGCCCAACTCTGCAGCTTGCAGCGCTATCAGAGCACGCAGTACATTCGAATTTGGATCTTGCTCTAAGCCACGCAATTCCTCTTCAAGCACTTTGGTCAGCTGATTAATGTTCACCTCCTCCTCCTCATCGAAGCCCAGGGCATGCAATAGACCCACACTATTAACGATATTAGCCATTTCCCAAGTCTCGATAAGACTGTGCGCACTGATCGTCTCCAGTTGATGTGGCGTCATCATTTCTGTAAAAAGCATAAATATTATTGATATTAGATTAATTATAAATATTTGCATTATCACTTGCATTAGCATAATAACAGATGACAGCTGTTTGCCAAAACTATAGATTTGACCACAACTTCAAGCCCGATATCTAATGCTATTATATATTCTTTTTATATATTGATATTCTAACAAGTAAATTTTAAGGACCACATCAATTGCATCACAAACATATCCACAACAGCATGCATTTGCTAGAATTGTAATTTGGATCTTGGTCCAAGAGACCACACATTGTGTTATCTCACTCTGCACTTACCCAGCGATTCCACGCTACTGCACTCCTTTTGTGCCTCTCTAAGATTACATTTTTTGCTGCTATTACCGACTTGCGTACCTACTGTCGAGGAGGTGGTGGCGCTCGTTGTTGATGCTGACATCATTTTGGAGTGCATATTTTTGCGTGCTGGCAAGGAGGCGCAGCGCTTGAGCTTGCTGCCGCTGTAGTGGACGGAGCGCAAGACTCGGCTGCCAGGAAGATCGCTTTGTGACGATGACCGTTGCACCTAAAAGGAAAGGAATTGATTAATAATCAATTATAAGCAACAATTTTTCGCTTTTGCCGCCTTACTTGCACGGTGTGATCGTTGCAGCCGTTTAGGCTTTTGTGCTGATCCTCGTCTGTATTGTCAGAGTCCGTGATGTCGAGACCAAGGATCTGATGTGGCCGCGAGCGACGTCCATACTTCTTGGTGCCAACTATTAGTTTAGGAGAAACCTCACGATCAGAAGAGTCGCCCTCGTGCTGTATCTCTGAGTAGGTTTTGGAAGTTGTTTCGTCACTGATTACTAGCGAACGTTCTGTAATGGAGCAGAAGAAATTAATTAACTACTTCGATCTTATACCACGTTGATTCTTTCTACCAAAACGAGCTGCCAGTGTTTCAATAATAGGATCTGTGCAGCTATTGCGCTGCTTGTAATATAAACGTGTGCCCATTGTGTCACTTTGATCGACTAATCGCAACTGATGTGCAATCACTTAGCACAAATGTATTTAAGTGCTCAATGATTGTTACCTGATCAACTAAATTGACGAGCTGTTAATCCTGCTACACCCCTCATAAAACCAAATGCAGGCAAGCGTCACATTTTATGACTGCCAGGTGACGAGCGTGGTTAGGTAAAATCGCGGCTTACCTTTAAATCCAGATGCTGTACTCAATGCCGACCGCGACGAGCTCTCGAATTCGGGGCCCAGAAAATTCAGTAGCGCCACTTTGAACTGTTCAAAAGAAACGCCCAACTTGGAGCTGGGACAACTCGCAGTTAGGCTGGAGATCAATGCAGAGCCCTGGTCACGCAGCTGGAGCAGCTGGCAGAGGCGCGTTAGTGAGACTTCGTCGAGCAGACCATTGTTACGATCTGATGTCTCACAGCTCTGGAACATCTGATACAACTTCTGCTCATACGGATCATATGGATCGGCAGATACTTCCATTATCTGAGCGCTGCAGCTGTGTATGTTATCCGTAAGTTCAGTTTATGGCCGTTATCTAATTGTTTAATAATCAAAAGTGGCGTTCAGTATATACAAATTATCAATTAAGTTGCTTTTTATTGTTGATGAGCTACACTCGCGTTCTACATTACATTTGGGCAAAAGATATTTAAATTTAATTCAACTAAATAATGTGCAAGGAATAAAACAATGACGAAGCTAAATAATACATGTCACAGTTCGCAAATTATAAATATCAATTATAAATTCCAATTAGATTCGCTCTAGGTTTGGCAGCAACACTAATATGTCTACATGTATGTGTGTACATACATATGTACATACTTTTTTCATTTGTATAATTCATAAATGTTTAACAGTGTATGGGCTCATTGATATGAATTCTTCGGTGTGTGTGATGAGGTTTTATATTAATTCTGCATGGGTATATAACAATATGTAGTTATATAAATTTTTATTGTATTAATACACTGTATTTATACATTTAAGGTGAAATCGATAAAGGCTTCCAGTGTGTTGTAGTTGTAAATTCAGCCTCGGCGTTTCAGGTGTGTTTCTTGTAGTATTAGCTTTAGTGAAGTATGTCTAGTTAGTTAGTTGCACGTAAAAAAACACAAAAGAAATATTGCACAGTAAACGGTTATGCATTAAACAGGTAAATTTGTGTGGTCTATGAGTTGTGATAAAAACAATGTATTATAGCAAAAAGACTAAAACATAGGTGTAGAAAGGGGGCTGTGAATTTATCGATATCACATTTCGATTCACCTTTTAACATGTCCGAACTGTATTTCATAGACTGTCTAAGCTGTTTCCATTTTGCCGTCTAATTAGCAACGTCCATCATGCTGCGTCCGCTTCCACGTTGTTGTGAATTAATATTGGACGTATATTATTGGACGTAATAACAAATGAATTATATAGAAATATAAACACTAAAAAAATAATCAAATATAAAATAATATATAATCATACGCAAGCCTAGCTGGTCTATGCACATATTTCACATATGCAGATCTGCTTATTGAGCAATATAAAAAAATACATAGAACTACACTAAATATTTTAGTATACTAATTGATGATTGTGAAAAATTATTCCGAAATTATGCTCATTTATAATTTTCACATGCACTAAAAATATTATCTGACATTTCTTAATATATGTATGTATTCACATACAGTTGATATACAAATCACATTGCTTTAGTATCAAATGTCGTGCAGATATCTTTCGACATGATGTGAATTACATTGAAAGAATGCATTCAAATGATTGTTCAGTGAATTTACATGTGCAATTACAGACCAAAAAATTAATTAAAATCTATTTTGGTCATATAACGATTTTATAAGATTTCTTTAAATTTCGATGGTTATAGAAAATCTAGCTTTATTATTTCAATTTTCTTATAGGAACACCCCTCATTAAAATCAATGAATTTGATGCAACAGGGTTGCTTATTATGTTATCGGTTATCCGCCATAAAACAGAAACGATAGCTTATCAACTCCACAGCGACATAAAAAACATTAAAATAAAAGTAGATTTGTGTTGAATTGTTGAAAGTTGAGTGTGAGCGCAATAATATTGTAAAATATTTATTGTGACTGCAACTAAGTATTAAGATAGACTATTGAAAGCCGTTTAAATATATGCATGTACACCCCCACCTCCGCCACGGCCTCGGTCAAAGAGCAGTGTAAATAATTTTGTATTATTACGAAACTTGGGTGTACAAATGCAAATGCATTTAAAGTTTAGCTAAGTCTAGATCCCATTCTGGCTGCACATCAATCAGCATGGCCATGCATTCATATATGCGGGCCAACCCAAACCAAACCCAAACAAACAATGTGAACAATGTGAATTTGACTCCCGATGAGGTGAACAACTTCCTTAAGGACAAACAGGCATGGGAACATGCAATATCACTCTACCAGGGACCTGATCCTCTGGATCACTGGTACAACTACATATGTTGGTATGAAAACCATGCGCACAGCGACCCAGATCGCAAGTTTCGTGAAACACTCGAACGCTGCCTCACAGTCTACGAGCACGACGATTACTACAGGCAGGATGTGCGGCTAGTGCGCTTGTGGCTTAAATACATTGCCATGCAGACTGATCAGTTGCGCTTCTATCAGGTGCTCTTCCAGCGTGGTACGGGACGCCAGGTGGCTGCATTTTACATAGGCTGGGCCAGTTACTACGAGGCGCTCGAACAGTTTAAGGACGCCGAAGCAGTATTTAATCTGGCTTTTCAAGAGAAGGCCCATAGCAATGCTGAGCTCCAAAGTGCCCATGCCAAGTTCACCTACGGGCGCTCAATGTTTTTCCAGCAACAGCAGCAGCAGCAACAAGTGCAGCAACTGCAACAGCAGCAGCAGCAGCATCAACAGCCGCCACCGCCTCCTCATGATGCACTGCAGCAGCTGACAGCATATACACAAACTCATCACCAGCAACAGGAACAGCATCAGCAGCAACAGCAACAGCCAGTCTATCCTCATCCTGCGCCAGTCACACCATTAAGAGCCCATCATTTGCATCAAGAGAACTATCATCAATATCAGCAGCATCCCCAGGAGCTAGCCTATATGCCCCATATCCACGGCCAACAACAACAACAGCAGCACCAGCAAGCGCCACCTCCGAATCACTACCAGCAACAGGATCAGGTAATGTTTAAACCATTTCATTAAAATGGCGTCCCTCAGCTCATCGAGTCTCTTTAAACTGTTACAGCCGCCTCCTGCGGTGGCAGCACGCTTTGACCAGCATTTCAATCAGCCCGCAACTGCAGCTGCTCCTAATCAAACTGTGGCACATCCGCACTACTCACCCATCTCGCACCCAAATAGAGTAAGCTAAGTTCTATTATTCATCTCACAGCTCTACTAAATCGCATTCTTTTTTTTAGCCTGCCACAAATACATGCTATGGACCACAAGTGCAACAACAGCTTGAGCAAGTCGCGGTGCCAGCCGCCTCCAGCGAGGCATATCCACAGCAACAGGTTCAGACTGTGGATCCTTTGACGGAGGTGGGCGGCGTGCGTTTGCCTCGCAATTTTCATGCTTATGGGCGTAACAATCATGAGACCTGGAAGCCGGCACTGACTCTAGAGGAGCCAGACGATCCCTCGCGCGTGTGCCACTATGCCAAGCAGCTGGTTTATCCCGCCGGCGCAGGCATCGAATATAGTCCAGAGGAGTTACTGGCACGCAAATATATCGAGCTGCTGGAGCAACGCAAGCAACTGGCACAGGCTCAAGCGCCACTACAGTCGCTAAATGTTAAAGTACAAGAGCCTGCACAGCATGACCACCAGCAGTTAAAGAAGGAACCTGTCTATCCGGATGGACAACACCACCACCAGCAACAGCAGCAACAACAACAACTATACGATTCCTATCAGACAGAGAAAGCCTACTATATGAGGGAAGTGGATGGCGAGCTATATGCGCAGCACCATGAGGAAGCAGAAGAGGGCAATTCTGAGCCCGACGAGGACGAGGAGGGCGAGGAGCAATCAGACGAGGAGTCGGACGACGAGGGCTCCGATCAGCAGGACCATGATGCAGAGCCCGTCAAGCAGGAGTACAGCAATGGCGTCGATGGCAACATGCATCGCTCCATCAAGATCAAGTTCAAGAAGGAGCACTCGCTGGACAGCACCACGTACAGTGCTTATAAAATCGAGAGCATTTATCATCAGCAACAGGAGCTGCCTGCGCCGGCTCCAGAGCCAGCGCCAGAGCCCGACCCCGAGCCCGCGCCGGTGGTGGCACCTGCGCCCACGTCTACACCTCTACAAAAACATACCGCTTCGCCCAGAATTGTCCAGGAGTGGAGTGGCGCCAATGCAGCACCGCGCCAGCGCAATGGCAACCATCATTTCCATCCGTATATGCTGGGCCAGACATCGACGCCGAAGAGCACAGCGAATGAGAGTCGCCGTGCGCGTGCCAAAGCGAAACAGAGCAAGTTTCAGCGTGAGCTGTGCAGTAACAGCAATTCCTCCTGCTCGGTGCCAGACCAGGCTGCTAATGGATTGGATGCAGGCGCTATTCATGCAGACTCTGAGGCTGCTGCAGCGCCCATACACAATGCTACCTTCAATGACAATGCCAACTTCTCGTTCTCCAGCGCCGGTGGTCACGACAATTCAAATAACTCTCTAGCTCTAGCTGTAGATGGGCTGCACGTGCGTGATGCTTCGCACCTGGCTTGCGTGGGCAATAACAAATCCCAACATGCCACCAACAACAACAACAACAACAACAATAACATGACGACAACACAAAACACCACAAGCAATGCGGACTTTTCGACGTTCCAAGAAAATTCCTATTTCGCCACACAGCACGATTCGGAGGCACAGGAGCGGCGTCTTTCCAAGGCGCTAGAGACTATTGAACGGCATATGGAGAAACCGGCCATTGATCCATTTAACAGTGAACTCTGTCGCGCCTTCCTGACCAAACTGAATTTCCCGGGCGATAACGATGAGCATGCCAGCTACAAAGTCGTGCAGACGCTGCTGCCAAAAATCTCCAACACGCGCACAGTCAACGTGGATAGCGTACAGTTCAACATCGACAAAGAGGTGGGTCGCGGCTCCTATGGAGCCGTCTATAAGGCAACTGATACGCGCTCCGGCAACCTGGTGGCGCTCAAGTACCAAAAGCCGCCAAATACTTGGGAGATCTACATATGTGATCAGGTGATTATCTGCTTTTACCAATCAATATTCTTTTATACTTATACGAGTTTTTGTTATTCTTCTCTTAGGTGCTTCGCCGCATACGTGATCCACAGGTGCTGCCTGGCCTGATGGACATATCAACGGCGATTATAGCGCCAAATGCGAGTCTGATTGCCACCGAGTTCTCGCCCTTTGGCTCGCTGCTGGACATCAACAATAAGATACGTCAGGCCACCAGGAAGGTGATGCACGAGTCGCTCGTCATGCACTTCTCGGCGCAGATCTGCAACATTGTGGATCATTTGCACAAGCAGCACATCATACATGCGGACATTAAGCCGGATAACTTTCTGCTGATGCGTGTGCCCAATGTGGACAGTCCGGAGCCATCGCTGCGATTGATTGACTTTGGTTGCGCCATCGATTTGTCGCTCTTTCCCGACGGCGAACGCACCAAGTTCCGCAAAGTGATTCAAACGGATGGCTTCACGTGCATCGAGATGCAGGAGGGACGTCCATGGTCCTATGAGACGGATCTGTTCTGTATTGCCAGCACAGTGCACGTGATGCTCTTCGGCGAGTATATGCAGCCGGAGAAGCGCACGGCCGGTTGGGAGATCCGCCAGAAAGTGCCGCGATATCTAAAGAAGCACGTCTGGTCGAAGTTCTTCTGCGATCTGTTGAATATGCAGGCCGACAAACTACCCGAGCTGCAGCAGATGCGCAATATCTTTGAGGAGGAATGCTGCCGCATGGACTCCGAGCTACAGAAACAAATACGCACACTCTCCAACATTCTGCATCGGCGATAACCAAATAAGAGCTTACTCCTCATCATCATTTGAATTGTTGTGCATTCGAGCTAATTTCGTTTTTTATTTTAATTTAATTTGTGTTGAATATTTTGATATTGAATTGAAACTCTTGACGTTTAGAGTGTGCTCAGTTGGAGAGAAATATTTGAAAATCAAATGCGATCTATCTATACTGACTACATATACATATGTTTAGATATCAAATATGACCTAGATAAGGATTGATTGAACTTGAAGTTGAAAACTCGATACTAGCTAAGGTCTTAACCAACTAAAGAATTCTCTTTATTCAAATGAACTTTTTTAAACCACACTCTTGAGCCAGCTGAGCTTTATCAATATTCTTTATTTTAAAATATTTAAAAAGAAGAAAAATCAAAGCCTACTTTTTTATCATTATTTTAATCTCACAAGAAGCAGACGAAATTGTATTCGGGCAAACAAAACTATACCAAAAGATTAACAATTAATATAAAGCATTATATAATTTTGATTCTATTTCATATCATACACAAGCACATACTGTACATAGGGTCTATATTAACGAGCTCCTAGAACTAAATCCTAAAAGGAGTCCTTGGCTTTCTTTTTTATTGGAAAATGTTGTCTAACGTACTTATGAAACAATTCAATTGCATTTAGCTCTAGAGCTAATTCAATTTCATGCAAACATTTAACATCTGGTAAGTTTCAGGCCAAGTAATGTCCGTCAGGATATGGGCCTGGAACACTAGTCAATTACGTAAAGCAACATGAGACAGTTCAGTTAACAAAAGTTAATGCTTGACAACAGATTCTTATTGAACAACAAGACTATATGCTGAATACATTTGATAAACACAATATAAATATATATATATATATATACATTGAGGAATTTGAAATGCCGATTTCAAATCTATAAATAATAATTATATTATTATACGGACCACCAAAAAATAAACATCAAATTTTGCGTTCTATTCGATTTCATAATAATTAAGTAAATGTAAATAAAATAGAGCACAATGGAAAACATCGTGCAAATAAAGAAACAAGTGAAAACAACAACAAAAATAAATATATATATTAAAAATTAATAACTAGTAACTTTAATTTTTGTATGTACAGAGAAAACAGCAAAAAACAAAACAAAAAATAAATAAAAAGAACAAATTAAGTGTCTAACGCATTGTAAAGTAAATAACATGTAATATTTAGTAATATGCAAAACTTTAAATGCTAGATAATAAATTGGAAAAATGTTAAACGAAAACAAAATGAAACAATTTAACTCTTTTTGGGGTTGTACTCTGCTAGGTACAGGGTACAAGTGTACCATAAACTAGTACAAATCGGCAATATCCCCTCGACAATCAACACACATACATTTATTTTATTCAATTCGTTTATTGGTACTTTAACACATCGTTTATTTTAAATTAATTTATGTACATATTTTAAAAGCCAAAAATAAAATTCAATAAAATCAAACATTTTTCGTTAGGTTTTTTACTCATTTGTGTACAAATCTGGTAAGTTTCCATTTGCTTGGTACACACAAAGATTTTTCTGAGCTGGCAACGCTGTCGGAGTATTCAAAAATTGCCGTTTTGGAAATCAAAGCAAACTGATAGACGGAGCCAATGATCGGTATTTATCGCTTTTTTCGATAGAAAAATACATTATGCAGGCATACATACATACATACATACATACATATGTATGTATGTACATAAATATACATATTTACAGTGAAGCAACTTACATACATATGTATTTGTTGCGAATAAATAGAACATACATATAAGTATATATGTATATAGCAAGGAAATAACAAAATTTCTAAAAAGTCTCACTATATTATTAATTACTTTTATTAAAAAAATAATAAATTGATAAATTCTGCGTCCATATTTGCTAGTTGCCTAGTTCAAGATTTATTACTAAAAAATCATGAAGCGGTTTAGCTCCAATAGCAAAAAAAAAACACCTAAATAGTAATCGGTATTTATCGCTTTTAGTGCCATATACCTACTTACATACATAAATAAATACATACATACATATATTTTCCACTATTTTATACCCTTGGATGCTTATTACTTTAAATGAGTGTAGGTTATAAAAAAGAAAAACAAAAAGAAAAGAGAAAATTATCGTTGCAGCCTATTTTTGCAAATGAAATGCAAATGTCAGTGAAGAAAAGTCAGAAAAAAAAAATAGAGAAAAACAAAGACGGCAAACGAAATTCACAATTTGGCCTGCTTGGCAATTGTCAAGTAAGTGCCACAAAGCGCGCTGTGCAACAAGCACGACAGCCGTAGAGACGTTGCAATAGTGTGGCAACAATGCTGCGCTTGACCCACTTTTCCTTTTTGCCAACAGGCAACGGTAAACAATTTCCACCAACTAAGCGACTGGAAAAAGTTGCAACTTTTCATGCAACACACAAATACAAGCGCACATGCGCTCACACATACACACACACACGCACACATTTTTCCCAAACGACACAAAGTCAAAGTCGACGTCGCTGCTAATGCCGGTCTCTATTGCCGTCTCTGTCGCCGTCGCCGTTGCAGTTGCCAACGATTTGCGGTTGCAGCAGTTGCATTCGCATTCGCATTCGCATTCGCATTCGACTCTCGCCAAGTGAAAGTAAAGTGGGACAAATGTAATTATTATTGCTTCTAGTAACCGTAACCGAGTTAGAAGCCTCGATTGCGGTTGGAAAGTTGGCAACGACGTCGACATTAGCTTTTACACAATATTTTATTCAATCAAATTGCAAAGAGAAAATTGCAGCAAATGCTTGCAACAGCAGCGGCAGCGGCAGTGGCAGTGGCAGCAACAGCAGCGGCAACTACATACATCGGCAAATAATGCAACACGTAAACTTTCTATTTTTTGTGTGTCGGCTGCGACGTCAACTTTGATTGCAAATGCAGTACAGACACACACACACACACACACACACACACACACACACACACACACGCGCGCGCACACGCACACGGATGCATCGTTAGCATAAATGCACACAAATACATAAATATTTGCATGCAAATACTTGCATCTCTCTCTCACTTCTCTCGCTTCCTCTCCCCCTCTTTGTGTGTGTAAATACAATTTAGCATTTGTTGTTTGCCGATTCGTGTTGCATGCATAAATTAATAAATGTGTCCCACATTTGCTTTCGGAGTTTGAGTGACAAATTAGGTTGCCCCGTGCGTGAAATTTCTATGTGCACGGGCGAGTGTGAGTTAGTGTATGTGTGTGAGTGCACGTGTTTCTTGTACCTGTGTGTGTATGTGTGTGCGTGTGTCTGTCAAATAGAATTAGGTTTCGAAAGTAAAGCAGTGCGCATAACAATTCGACTTAGCTCAGACCAAATCAGATGCGATCACGAACAGTGCAATCAATTAATTAGAAATTGATAACGTTATTGATAAGAATTAAAATTGATGGCGCACAGTTGCAACGAACTTCAACAATCTACTATGCATTTATGTATGCATGTGTAAACAGACACAAACATATGTATATACATACATATGTACATGTATATGCATTTGACTTTTACGTTTTTATTTTTAGCTTGCCAATTTCCTAGCGGGTGGGCCGAGTAGCTCAAGTTTTTACAGTTATAAACAGTTTTTTTTTTTAACAGTTTCTTGAGTGATTTGAAAGTCTTTTGAGTGAGTGCTAATAAAATTTACTAATAAATTTGTTATTTTAATAGAGAATTTTATAAAAAAAAACTGGAAACTAATCAATTTGTAATTCTTATAAAGAATTTTCGAATTTACTTATAAAAATAACATATGTATGTATGTATTTACAAATTTATTATAATTTATACATAAAGAATACAACTACATTCATGATAATATAGAATAAAAGTAAACTTTTATATATTTATAACTATAGTCAAATCTCCCATTGTCAAACTCTAACAGTTCCAGCAAGAATGTCCAGCTAATGGAAAGTTTTATTAGATAGACGCAGCTGTCTTTTAGCTAAAAATTTCTCTGCAGTATATAATCTGATAAGCTGTTAATCTGATAACCTGTGATTCAAGGCAATTCCCACTTCAATTTAAATCAGCGATTTATTAAAGTAGACATTCAACGAATTTTTTGACTACACTTTGAAATGTATTTGATTTTCATTTAATTGTGATACATAAATACGTATATTATTATAGATTATATAAATTCATACATATGTATGTATGTATATATGATTATTACTTTGACATGTATTTGATATTAGTTGTATATATAGTATATACGTAAAAATTAAATGTTTTAAAGTTTAAAGTTTAAAACTATTCAAAAAGACTGGAGGTTAATTGATAATACTATTATATAATAAAATTACATATATTGGAACTGCTAAAATGCGCTCTGAAATAAAGTAAGAATTGAAGGTTTTTCTATATAATTATACAACAAAGAATTTTGCAATCATTTTCGAATTTTGGTTTTAAAATTTTCGGAAATATCAGAAGTAGTATCAAAAAGGCTTATACATATATTAAATAGAACTCCAAAGTCTCTGCGCAGAATTAAAGGTATCTGCTAGTCGGAAACCATTAAGAGAAAAGCTATCCTATAAACAATTTGTGGGATTAAACAAAAAATTAAATAGTAAATAAGAAAACAATTTGAAATGGCTTTATAACAATAATAGATACATTTACCGCATATATGAATATAATCTATTAATAGTATATATATAGTAGTATCTTTAATAATCCCAGCACTTTAGCTTTAAGAGCTCACTGCACTGAGCTGAACATATTTGACCTCTCAGCTCGATTTTGTACACTTATGTATATGTATATCTTAATTTTTTACCTAATATACCCAATTTACGCATTCTCAATCTGTTCTCGACACATGAAAAATAAAGTCTCTCCCACTTATCGCACACCCACACATTATTTAAAAAAAATTGTTTTTTTTTTTTTCCTTTATTTAAGAATTATCGAATTACCCATTTGCAAATAGGCTTAGCCTTAAACACACACACACACACACATACACGTGCACATGCACAGCCAAATAGTGGCCATTACCGGTGTTGGCCTTTTTGAGTGTCATGACCAACTTAGCGACTTGGCCGTTTTCGCCATCGTCTTCTTCTTCATCTTCTTCTCCTGCATCATTTTTCCCGCTTTGCTGCTCGTGGCATGAATTGTAATTGTGCAACAAAAATGCATAGAGCAAATTGTGCGGCAAAGCAAAAACTAGGCAAAATAGTTAAGTAATTTATAGTGAAAAGCAGCATTTACTTGGCATTGGAGAAATTGGATTTGTTGAGCCGTGTAACAATTGTGAATCGGCATAGGTATATATACATAGTATATGTAATTGAAAAGTAATAGATAAATAATAATGAGCATAAATATACCTATGTAGAAGTATCTTTATAGAGGACTTTCCATTTGAGTGAGAGACTAGGTTAAGATGTTTTTCACTCATAGATTAAGTTGATAATACTTCTATTATAATTCCTATATATGTGTATATTTGTAGATATGTGATTATATCTTATATCTAAGGAAAATTAAAAATTAAAATTGGTTTAACTCTCCGTATATAAACTTTTGTTGCCCACTATACATGGTTGTTATACAAGATTTCACTTTGTCAATAAGCTAAGAAGCTTCTCGAAGTTTCCAACATATTTCCTTAAAACTAAGCTAATATATATGTATGTACATACAATACATACATTTAATAAGTAAATATGTTTACATATGTACATATACAACTATTTAAAATAATACAAATATTAATAGAAACCACATAACATTTTGAGATATATCGTTTCTAATGTTGCATAGGCCAGCGACCCACCTTGAACTTGCCTAATATGATGCTATTGCATCTATTGAGTCAACGACCAAGTAAAATTCTCGAAGTATTTTGACGCTTGTGACGTGACAGGGTTCATCGGATCTGAGAGTTACAAAGCTATGTAGAGGACACTGGCCGCGTCGCCGTCTGATGAACCGCGCTCATACCACAAGTAATGCTTCCGTCGTCGGCGAACCCAACCTAAAAGTGAAAGGTTATTATAACAAAAAGAAAACAAGAAAAAAAAAGGAGCAGCCGCGGCAAATGTCTGGGCTAAGTCTAATAACCTCTCCCTTTCGACGAGCAGGAGCAGACGACGCGCACCTCGAGTACAACAACAACGAGAATAACAGCGACAACAACAGCGACAACGATGGCGGCAGCGACAAGGACAAGGACAACACCCCCAGTCGGGGTGACAGCACATCTTACTGTCCCTTCTACCCAGCAAACATTTGCGATCATAAGCGAGTCGTTTTTGAGTCCTCTTTCTGATTAAAATAAGCATAAATGAGCTCATTTTCGGATCATAAATGACTCCCCCGTCGGGAGAAAAAAATACCCTAGCCGCGACTCCTCTAGATGCGTCGCTTATGACCCATTTTTATAATCGAATTCGAGTCATATTCGAGTCATATTTCGTATCATACGCGACTCTTTTTCGAGTCTTAATTTCAACCACATGCGACTCTTTGCTGATTCGTTTTTTTATTATTACCCAAAACAAGTAATATTTTATTTAAATTAAATTCATTAAATATTTTTATTAAAAATTAAAATAAACTAAAAATTAAAAAGAACAAGTATAACTTGAACTATCATTATTATCTTTTGATTAACTATTTTATTTTTCTCCCCATTTTGATTTATTTAATTTATTTCAATAATGTTCCTGCGTTGAACTTTACATTGAATTTATAAGAATAAGAGTGATCGAAATGCACTAGCCCCGAGCTTTAAGAATTTGGAGACAAGAGAAATTAGTGAATCTCATAAGAAACCCAAATTGGCATCTTCTTTTTTTTTTAAATTAATGTTTTCCTAAATTCGAAATGGGACTTGAACCCAGGGGCCGTTGTTTCTCAAGTCACCCAGGCCACAAGCCTATCCACCGAGCCACATCCGGCTCTGGCATCTTCTTGAAAATTCAGAGTATTAGTGCAGAGCAGAAGTGAAAACAATCACTTTTCAATCCCCCGCATGCTCAATTGGCGATTGCTTTACATTTTGTTGCTGTATTTCAAATAAATCACTTTTTGATCATACAGGCGAGTCGTTTTTGACTCTTCCAAAAATCGCGCATATGATCAATCATTTTTTGATCATCCCGGGGACTCAAAAGCGACTCGCCAAATTCATTTCTTACAAAACAGTCTTCCAAATGCTAGGTGGGTATGAAGCAATACGAAAGTGTGTTTGTGTGTGTGCGCACAAAACTAATAACATTTTCAGTCTGCGCTCTTCACTACATGTACATGCGTGTGTGTGTGTGTGTGTACAGTTGTTAAATTCTAATGCAGCAGCACTGACAGCTCGAATCCTCTAACTGTCCTGCGGTGCAGAGCAGACAAAGTTAAATGAGTATTAATGATCTGCATTTAGCTGTAGCTAAAACTAAGCAATCGAATGATAATGCAATTTGTATTTAATTAATAATAAATTTAGTTTATTTTATATAATACGTTTTTAGTTTTTATACATCATTTACTTTGATAGATACAAAAAATTATTAAATATTAATAATTAATTGCAGAATTATTATGTCAACACTAAAATCTGCATTTGGTGTTCGAGTTCATGCCCATGTTAATAAGACCTACGCTGTGTAGGGCATATCCTTAGAATGTGAACGTGCGCAATAACAGGCAGCCAGCCGAAGAGCTTGACGCGGAGCAAAGAGAAGAAGATAGACTGGCACATTGGTTTCTAACTCAAAGTTAAGTGAAGCAAATTATTAAATGCATCTCGAGCATTTATAATAGCATTGACAAGGTTTATAAACTTTGGCTTAAATATAAATATTTTATTAATAATGTATTAACAGCTTGTACATAATTTCAACCGAAATATTTTAAAAGGATATTACGTATTTACACATGTTAGTGCTAATTGTACCACTGTAAAATGGTCGATGGCTCGCCGCCAGCCAAATGTCATTGCTCGACGCCAGTGAGCTTAACCTTGAAAGTTTAACTTCCATGCCATGAACGCAAAAAGGACGAACGAGGCGAGCGACCGAGCGAGCGAGCGAGAGAGACGCAAACAAAGCAGAAAGGAACAGAGAAAGTAGGAATAGTGCAAACAGCAAGTCGATGGCCTTTTCCACTGACTCACAGTTTAGGGTATTATCTTATGTGTGTATAAATGTTCTATGTGTGTATGTATGTAGGTGTGAATAAATTTGCATAGATTATGCTTTCTTAAAGGGCATATTTTAAGGTAAATTGTTAATCCTATCTACAGCTTAATAACATATTAAGAATTAGACAGAATGTATTTATCTAAGATATGTATGTATAGCTATAAGCATCAAGCGAGCCAACGGCATGGCAAAGACTTGAACGCTTTCGATACATTTTACATTGTTGCAAAAATCAGAATTTAATATGAGGTCAAATATCTAAGGCAGAAACTATCAAACAGCCAAACAGCACAGCATACCAATTGGCTTGGCAAAAAAAGAGAAAGCGAACTTCCGTTAAAGATCACTAAGCACAAAACGTTCGAGATGGAGACAAAACAACAACAATAACAACAGCAACAATCCGCATCGAAGAGCAACATAAAATTACCAACGGCAACGGCAACATCAACAGCAAAATAATGAAACTGGGTCGAACGTTGCATCGTTAACAGCAAACTGTGTGTTGGCTGCAACATGTTCGATCATGCCTGCAATTTTATCCAATCGAACATGTTGCACATACACAAGTGTTCGTTTGCATGCTATGCAATTGATCTCGACAGGGCGATTCGTGAAGCTTTGGACCTTCCAGCAGCAGCAACACTCTTAGAGCTCAGAACATGAGCGAGTGTGTTGTGGCCGAAGGAAGCAACAGTTCAAGTTTCGCTGTGAATGACGTGGTCACATTTTCAAGACGCTTCTTCTGCAAATGCTTATGCAATTTGTGAATTATCGAATAAAAGAAAATTGTACAATTACAAATTAAAAATAAGCCAATATTATATACATACAATAAATACATGCATATAATAAATACAGCATTTGCTGTTGACGGCCACGCCCTCTTCATATACACTGATGAGAGCTGAACAGAAAGGCATGAGCAAAACAAAAAGCCCAAAAAATTTGAGACGCAAATAACAGGTAAGAATATTACTTAACATACAAATGTTAAATTATTTATATAAGTTCTCTCATTACTCATTTATATATTTTTAATGCATTAATCATACGTACACATGTGTATTTATTGCATTAGTGTATTTCACCATTTGCTCTCATTTTTTCGATACTTGGCTCCTTTTTGTTGTTTGTTACTCTTTTTTGTGACTGCTCTCTTTTGCACTCTTCTGCGAACACCGTTGGTCCGTTGGTCCGTTGTTTTTTTGTGTCCTCTGACTCTTATTCTGATTCCGTTGTGGATTTTGAAAGCGTTTCTCTCTACTCACACTTGCATTCATTCATAATTTAGAAAAGTTCTCCTACCGGCTCAAAAAGAAAAAAAAAAAAAAAAGCTCAAACACCAACACACAAATGAGTCACCCGACGATTGTGATTACAGGCAATTCTCTCACGCGGAAGTCGTGGGACAGCGAAACTACAATAACAACGACAAAAGCGTTGCAATGTCGCATTGATGTTCCGTTACATTACAACGGATAATTCGCTCCTTTGTTTCAAATTTATCTTGATTTAACACTTGAATACATATGTATGTACATATGTACATATTTATTTATGTATGTACATGTATGTATGCATGGGTGCAAGTAGGTAAATTTGTAAATATAAAAATAACAACAATAATGTAAATACATTTGTATGTACATATGTACGTATGTATATATGTACCTACATACATACATATTTATGTGTACCTACATGTTCTTTAATTTGTAAATAATATAAAAATAACTGCATTTATTTTATAAAACATGTTGCATGCATACATACGTATTTATAAAAGACTGTATAAAATAAGCATACATACAAATAAATGTAAATACATACATATATACATACATATGCAATATGTTTTCAATACATGCATTTACGAATGTCCATTTACATATGTACATATGTACATACATATGTATACATTTTACGTATGTGAGTACGTATTTACATATCGATATACACGTACATTTTTGCATTCATTCTTAACAATAAAATAAAAATGTTTTATTAAATGTAATTGACATGCATACTTACATACTTACATACATATGTACATCTGAAGTGTGAGCAATAATTCTTACATCATATAAACATTCTGCTATACATACATACACGCATACGTCTGCTCATATATTCCTACATATGTATGTAAATATGTATATGTATATTTGTATGTATGTATATTTGTAACTATGCAAATTATAAAGCAAAAACAACTGTTTTACTTCTCTACGAACGGAGCTAAAAACAATCTCAAGGTCTACAGTCAGAGACATTTGCAATGTTGTGTGGGGTCAGGCAAATTCGAATGTGTATTCAAAATACATGTGCAAGCACTTGTGTGTATGTGTGCGCTCACATGCAAACTCACTTACATAATGTACGTACATACGTGTGTGTGTGGGTGTGTGCGAAAAAAAAAACTGTTGCTGGCCGTGCCCAGGTCCATTTCGAGGGCCCCGCATACCGGCATTAAGAATGAAATGAATTGACGCAGCAATATCTATAGCTGTAGCTGCAGTTGTTGCTTTTGCTTGAGTGTGTGTGTGTGTGTGTTTTATAACTCCTCATTCGGTGGCGTCTGCTCCCCGTAGGTATCTGTTTTGCCAAGCAGCCGCAGTTCAGTTCAGTTGCTGTCGGAGCGCACGATCGGCAGTAGGTTCAAGGCCAACGCCAGAAAGGTTCAAAATGCTCTCGGTGCGTATGTGTGTGTGCAGAGAGCAGGCATTAAACAAGGAATGATGTGTGGATGTTTGAGTGTGTGTGTGTATGGCTTTGCTTATGCGTACATGTGTACACCTACACCACGCCCACCTTCTGTATGTACACATATGCTTATATAAAAGCGCATGTATGCACGCATGTAAGTGTGTGTGTGTGTGTGTGTATGTACATACATACATACATATATTTTTGCATATGTATAATACGAACCTTATCGCTAGTCAACAACACCATTTAGTGCCGCTTATGTAATACGATCCTAAATGGGGGCGCAGATAAAGACACAGCTTGCAGTTCCAGTGTAAATACAAGTACGCATGCACATGTGCCCATGTATATACACGCACACTTCTTTATTTATAAGTTGATATACATACGTTAGTGTGTGTGTATGTGTGTGCATGGCAAGACTACATTCTAGATTACATAAAGCAACAACAGCCGTCTACAATGAGATCAGACAGCGGCAACGGCAGCGACAGCGACAGAAATGCAAGTCCGAACAAAAATTCTTACTCGCCCTCTCATACACACACAGTCGCATGTTCGTTCGAGCGACGAACGATGAGCGAAAAAAAAATTGTTCTCTTTTTTGCAAGCACGAAAGGCGCAGCCGTTGCTGTCGCTGTCGCAGTTGCTGCGGCTATTCTGCTGCTGGCTGTGTGCGTCTGTGCGTGTGCGACTGTATGAGTGCGTGTCTGTGGTTGTGTGTGTGTTCGGTTTGTTTTGTGCGGCAGCAGAGTTAATGCACTCCAAAGAGAAGTTCAAGGCTGAACAAATCAGTCGCTCACTCAGTTTGTTCATTTCATGGCGTCAAGGTACACACACATGCAAACATAACTACATATGCACGCACACGTACAGTATATGTGTATGTAGATATTCAGAGCAGAGCGAATGTGCTTATGTGTGTGTGCGTATTTATTTCCAGTAAGATCATTTTATCTGCAGCGCAAACAAAAAAGCAACAAGAGCAAGAAAATGCGAAAGAATAACGCTTAAATTTAGTAGCATTATAGGCTTGTCCCTATGTAATTACATATATGTACATACATACATGTACATACATACATATGTATGTACATATATAGATGCACATATTGATAAGTATGTAAAAGTTGGCAGTAAATTGCTCAGCTGGTGGCAGAGCTTAAGCTTCAAATATAACAGTTGCATATGTATGTGTGTATGTGTGTAAATATATGCATGTAAGTTGTATGCATGCATGCGCAGACAAATACCCTGCATCAGCTATTGCAAGCACTTTCTGTTAATATATTCATCCATTACAAAATATATGTACAATTTTTGTTGTTAACGAATATTAAGGTGATATGCTCATTTATCATTATTCATTATTTAATCATAATTCGCTTTATGTAATATTTTATTAATTATAATATTATTTGCAAGCAGTCCCCAAAAATTGTACTTAAGCAGGAGGTAAAGCAAATATTTTGCGCTGCACAAAGTCGTCGCTTCATATCATATTCAAACTGTATTTATTATTTCGTGCGCATGTATTGGCTATTGCGAAACGTAATATTGTGTGAGCAAGAAGAGTGAAGATATATGTACATATAACAATAGGAGAATTTAGAAAGTCACATAACTGTTAATATTCATTTAATACAATTAAGAAGTACACACAGATTTCGAAAGCTATTTTTCTTCGATATCTGCATACGTTCTACAAAATGCGCATTTTTATAGAAATACTTTGATGTTATTGGATATGTAAAATATATGCACAAACATATGTATGTATATACATATTATCTTATTGCTTATACAGATTTTAAAAGATATTCTTTTATGTTATTTGAAAAGATATTCTATACATGCTAAATTCTATATGAATGAATATTCAGTGATTCATAATAATAACGTTAACTAAATAACATTAAAAATTGGATATTCAATGATTCTGTTGCCATATGAAAATGTATTATAGGATATATTGTAGTCGTGCAATCTTAAACGAAATATTCTTATTCACAGCCAGCGCAATAAATCAACAGTTCAAAGTTCATTACTTGCATACCATGCAGATATAAATACATACATACATGCTTACATATGTATGTATGTATGTATGTACGTACATTTGTTAATTCATTAAATCACCAAATATACTAAATACTTAAATGCATATGTACATACCTACATACATACATATGTATATGTACATATGTAGCTCTGTTACATTTATTGCATGTGCATGTACATATGTATGCATGTGTAAATATATGTGTAAGTATGTGCATATGTACATATGTACATGTATGTGTGTTCGCAATAATTTTTGTTTGATATTTTTCTTTGCTTTGGACAACAAGCAGAAGACCTACCATACACAGAGCCATACATACATGCATATGCACATGCCTATATGTATGTATGTACATACATACATATGTACGTCTTTACCTTCATGCACACACATACATACACATGCATGCCTATCCATATATGTACATACATACATATGTATGTATGTATCAATAATTCGCTAGTTCAGGTCAGCTTTGCTGACGCACTAAACTAAAGTTCACTCTTATTGCATGGAAAGTTCAAGTTTTGGTCTTAGACTTGGATGGTTACACTCTTTGTTGTTGTTGTTGATATTGGCATTGGCCAGGCTGGGCAACTGCGCAAATTGTTTTTGCTAAACGGCGTGCGCGCGATTGAACGAGAGAAAGCGAGAGAAGTAGAAAGAGAGAGAGAGAGAGAAGGAGTGCAAGAGAGTGAGAGTGAGAAAGAACAGTTCTGGTTTATTGAATGACCAATCAACCTACTGTTTGGATGCGGGCTGTGACGGCAAATGCGGCTGCAGCTGGTCATTGGGGATTGGGGATAGTGGATTGGGGTCTCCCATTGCCCGGCATCTGTTGTTGCTGTTGTTGGCGCTCTAAATTTAGCATTTCTTAAGAATTTGTGTTGAAAGAACGCTGGCTGCGCCGCTGGCATTTTCTTCTATAAAAGGGATAATACTTTGTTCTGCCTTGTTGTGTCAGTGTTGGTAAATAAATACATACATACACACATACATGTGTAAACACTTAAATTACACACACAAATATATAAACAAGTTTATATGTACATACATGCAGAAATTATTGTATGCTTGGGTGTGTGTGTGTCTGTGTATTTGCACATGTGCGCCTGAGAGTGTGGGTTCCTGTGCGGCTCTCTCTCTCTCCCTCTCCCTCTCCCTCTCTCTCTATCAACGTCTGCATTCATGTTCATTGCCTTGCTGCGCATTATATTCTTATTCTCCGTTTATTTCGTAATAGCCGCCATCGGGATGTCGCGGCCTGTGGTGTTGGGAAACGACTTTGTTCTCTCTATATGTATGTATGTACATTTGTATGTATGTATGTGTGTATGCATTGGTTGGCTGTAAGAGAGATCGGCAAATTGACTCTTTGTGTTGGGGAAGACAATTGCGGTTCCGATCTTACACAAACACAAATGCATACATTCGTACACACGTTTGTATATCGCTATGTTATTGCGTATGTGCGAATTAATTTAATTTAGAAAATAACGTCAAGTGCAAATAATTTCTATTTGGCAACAAAACGGTAGCAGAAGAGAAGTAGCTGTACATAATGGCAATAGCAAAAGCGACAATAGTTACTGTAGAAGCAACAACAATTAGTCAAGTAGCAAAGACATCAGCTGCGGCAGCGGTAACGGCAGCGGCAGTGGCAGCAACAACGATAAAAATTTGGAAAGTTTTAGTTGCCGAAATGCATAATTCATTTGGCTTGCTCGACGTACAGTTGACACATTGGCAATAGACGACACAATTGTAAATGTCTGCCCTAAGAATGAAGTCGCAGCGAGGCAAAAAGCTAATGCTAAAGCGCTGCCAGCCCATAGCCCACAACCCCCAACCCACAGCCCAGAGCCCAGAGCCCATAGTTGTTGAACTGAAAGCAACTCACGATCCGCGAAGAGAAGAAGCATAAGAAATGTACATAAGATGTCAAAACAACAAATGAAGCGCATTGTGCAAAACTTTTACTCTGGCCTCGGTCTTGCTGTGGTTATTGACACCACAGCGCATGCAATACATACACAAATACATTTGTATGTGGAAATATGTGAACGCGTGTGTGTGTGTTCGTCTGTTTCTGTACTTATGGCTACGAGTAGCTTCTACAAGAAGAAAAATTAATTAAACAATTGGCGTAACACTTTCTCTTCTTGAGCAATAAAATTAAAACTGAAGATCTTTATAGCGCTGCTTTAATGAGCATTGGGCGTGAGTGAACGTTCTAAACCGGTGTGTGCCTGTGTGTGTCTCTTGCAACCTCTCACATTATTGTTTTCACCAGTCGTGGCGAGCTCAAATGTAGAACAGCCGTCGAAACTAAGCCATACATACGTAAATAGCTCTGCACACACATACACACACATGCACAGACAGTTTGTTATGTGCTTGCTCGCTCACACGCACACACACGTAAACAACTCAAACGAAAGCTCAAAGCAGCGACGCAGCATGTTTGAGTCGCAACCTGCATGAAAGCCAGGGCCAAAGCCACAGTCAAAGCCAATGCTAAAGCCGGGCACTAGGTAAAGCGAGAGCAATTCAAACGCCATTGACTGCAGCCAACCGGTTTATGGTGCTCTGAATTTGAAATTCGGTTTGTGTTTTAAGCGGCGCGCGAAGACGAGACGGGCTTAGGTGAGGTGGAGTGAGATGAGGTGAAGTGGAGTGAGGTGAGGTGAGTAATGACGCGCTTGAGCTTTGTTACGTTCTTTAGCTGATCTTGCCGCAGCAGAAGTTTCTTTAGTGAGCGAATGTGCGTGTATGTGTGTCTGATTTAGTGAGTTCGCCGCTGGGGCCGCTGCCACGGAAGGCAAATACACAAATCCGTTATTTGACCCAATTCTAAACTGGAATTGAAAGACGAAAAACTTCAAGCCCAAAAAAGTTGCAGCGACAGAACGTAAACGTTAAGAGAGTCGCGCAGCTCACGCACACACACATACATCGATGCAGTTGTTACTGCTGTTGTTGGTGCTGTCATGCGCGTGTTCATGTGTGTTCGTGTGTCTTGCGTGAAAGTTTCGTAATTACATGATGATGTCTGTGTTTGTTAATCGTGCTCGGACGGCCTACTTTGTCGGAGAAAGTAAGAACGAGCCCGCGCGCTGGTCGAGTGAGCGTGCTGTTGTAGCATTTCTTTCTTTACCATCATTCTTATAATAATTGATTACATAAGACGAAGACGTTTGCGCTCTTTCGGGTCGCAACGTTTACGTTGCGTTCGTTGCGTTGCGTTGCGTTGCGCTGCGTCGCTTTGTCATCTGATTGAGTGACGGAGTGACCGAATGACAGAACGACGCAATGACCGAACGACTGTGCCGCCCATTGATAGCCGCTGCTCTTACGGTTCTCGTTCTCAGCTCTGGTGGCACTGTGAGCATAACGGGAATATGGACTTAAAATGTGTCTATGATAATGCTGTTTACCTAATTCTGAAAACTTGTTTGGCACTCACTGTCTCTCGTTACGCTAATCGCTGTGTATGCTTTGTATACCATTTTCACCGCTTAGTATTTGGCCTGATTTACTTCACACAAACACAAACACACGCACACTAGCGCACACACACACGTATGCGTGTGTGCATTAAAAAGTGTGTATATGGGTATATAGGTGATTTATTTTTGCTTCTTTTTTTGCGTTACGTAATTGCTCTCTCGTCGTCGATTAAGAACCAAAGTCAAAAAGGAGATAATAAAAACGATCTTTTAATGGGGGGAGCTGTTGCTACGCAGGATGAAAAGCCTTAACTTTGAGCAGCAGAACGAAAGTTGTTTTTTGTTTAGAATAGTTTTCATTCTTTCCGAACTTTAAACACAGTTATAGTGAACATTGACAGAATTTTCTCTTGTGTGATTTCTTACAATAGGTCCAACGTTTAATCTGGAGTAGGTTAGCACGAAAGTTTAGATAGAAATTAACAATCAAATGAAAGACATTTGTGCTACATATACATACATATGTATGTATGTATGTGTATGAAATTCGGAGATACCCAAAAGTTGAATATAGCTGTTTCTATATTCTAATATCAGGGAAACTTTACTTGTTACTTAATTATAGTTACCTTTATTAAAATAAAATAAAAGAATATATATTTGTATATATGGAGATATATGTGATCTAGAAGCAAAAGATTTATTAGAAATTTTAGTCAGAAACCGATCCTTACTTTTATATTTTACCAGGAAACAACTTTCTTATATCTCCACAGTTATAATGTCAATATTCATATATTTTTATTTGAAATGCATTATTATAAACATTTTAATATTGAATTATTGATGGAAAATATAATAGAATATATAATTGTTTAAATATAGAGGTTTCTTATTATAATTATTATTATACTATATATTCATATTTTCATTATTGTCAAAATGATTAAAATATTTCATTTTTGTAGCAGTATCCATTTATAAACTTTAAACATTTTTGTTATATATAGACAAAATGTTTATGTCAAGATATGTATGCATGTGTATAAATTTCTATAAGTGAAATTCTTATAAACATTGATTTTTAATGGGTGTATTAAACTTATGTCGAATACACAGAATGCTAATAGAACGCAATTCCGAACTTATAAATAAGATTAAATCATATGACACACATACTCTGTGAGTATATCCTTCAAACCATATATAGATAGCTTATGATTAATTTATATATTTTAAATACATATGAAATATGCTAAATATTATATAATATATAATACATTTATTACTACATCTACATATATGCATATGTTATATTCAAATTTTTGTCTTATTTGTGATATTGATATTTCGAAAACAAATATTAGTATATTTGTTATAATATATTTATTAGATATTATATTTCATAATATTTAGCATATTTTGTTTATTTGTTTAACACTTTTAGTTAGTTGACAAATTAACATTAGCTGATAAACATTTGACTTTGATTTCGCAGAGGTATGTAGCTAAAAACATGTTGTGTGAAATTCTAATATACATAAATTGCATTAAAAGCAGTGAAGAGTACAGGGTATAAAAAGAAAGCAAACTTTTGAGGTTGTCTGTCACGTTGCTGTTGTTGTTGTTGTTGTTGTTGTTGCCCTTGTTGTTGGCACAGCTAAAGCTATTATTATTGCTCTTGCTGCTGAGCTTTGCGTCGCTGTCGCTGCGTGCATTGACTTTCCATTCGTCTGATAGTATTCATATGTGCCTGTGTGTGAGTGTGTGTGTGCGCGAGGGAGGGCAAGAAAATTAACGCGAAAGTCCGAACGAAAGATTATTGCGCATGTGTGTGCGTGTGCATTATTTGGATTATTCTAATATTTGTTTTCTTATCGAAATAAACAAATTGTTGACTGGGGGAGATATATAATATATGTAAGTATATATATACATATGTACATATGTACAAATGTACATGTTCATATACAAGTATTATAAAATAAAGCGCAATAATTATGAATCCAAAATAACATCAACATGAAATCAATTTCAGTTTAAAATACAATTATATTTGTTAATAAGTAAATAACGCACACACACATATATATATGTATGTATACATACATGTGTACATGTGTGTGTACATAAATATGACGAATTTCTTGCATTTACCCATTAATAAGAAAAGCAACAACAAAAATCACAGCGAAGCGCAAAAGTTGCACGATAAAAAGAAAGCAGAAAGCGATGTCGCCCGTCCCCCTTTTCATTCCGTTTATACACACATGCATGCATATTTACATGTGTGTGTCTGTGTGTGTGTGTCAGCGCGTAGATGTTTCCACATATGACGAGCAAGTTCTGCACGACGCAAGAGAGCACCTATTATCATTACACTATAGTGCGCTCTCGCTCGCTCTCTCTCTCTCTCTGCCTCTTCATTTCTCCCCACTCACGCATGAGCTTTTTTCGGTTTTTTGGTTTTGCAATCGATCATTGAACTTTGGTTGTGAAAACTAGAGCAAGACCCAAATTTCTTCAAAGCTTCGGAGTCTTCGAAACGGCAGCGCAGATACATACATATACATATGTATGTACATATATGTATGTAAGTATGTATGTATGTATAAGTAGCTTATTTAATTGTGTTATCAGCTTCGCTCTCTTTTGCTCTTATTCTGCGATAGCCGCTTTCTTTCTTGCGTTTGTCGTTTATGTCAAACCTCCTGCAGTCCGATAAAATAAAACAGATTTTGGTGGCTCTCCGATAAGAACTAATACTATATAGTAATTTTATTGTAAGTTTGTATGTGTGCTTACAAGTGCGTACGTAATACATAAACATGCATACATACTTACATACATAATTACGAAAGTGTGTCAGAAAGAAATCACAGCAGTCAAAGCAAACACTAAACATAACGGAATTTTTAATTTAGATAATATGCTAGGCGTAAGTGCGTATGTGTTTGTGTGTGTAAATATTAAAGAAAAGCTTCAAATCTGTTTACCGTATATTTGAGGTTCGTTTTCAGTTTAGAACTTATGAAGTAAGTTCGTCAGCGATCGTTTTCGACTTTGCGTGAAAGTTGTAAACAACAGTTTTTAGTTTTGTGGGGCTTTCGGTATGCTTTGGCTTTGGCGAAATGACAGCGACAGAGGCTGATGAGAGAGCGAGCGACTGAGTGAGTGAGTGAGTGAGTAGAGCTCGCTGCGTGTGCGTCTGCGGCAAGTTCATTCACATTTGCACTCATTACGCGGCCAAAGCCGAAAAACCAAAACCAACACCAACGCTGACGGTGACGTCGCTGCCTGCGTCGATGCCGGCGCAGACGTCGCTGCTCTTGAAATTGAAACTGCTCGAGCAGCCGAAAGCTTCCCACCTCTCTCTCTCTCTCTCTCTCTCTCTCTCACTCTCTTCGGCATCGAACTAGACATTGATATGCATTGATTTATCTGTGTTAACGCTTGTTGTTGTTGCATCGGCCAGTTCAACAAATTATGCTTGATAGCCATAATTAGCATCTGCTATTAGCATTACAGTTAATAGGCGTGGGTGGGTGCAGCTGATGAAGATATTTTTCAAGAAATCCTTTTTCGTCTGTTGCGCTTTGGCTGTGCAACGTGCCAGCTCTATTGCGAAATGCTTGCTTAACCTATCCCGGCCCCATTAGGCGCCCCCCAAATGTCTGTTCACCTGTTCAGTAGGCCAGTTCGAAATCGCATCGAACATGCTGTCACGTTTGCCGCCCTGGTCGACTCACGTTTTTCCAACAGCGCAGCGCAGCCTCGCAACGTCGCGCACAGCAAACAGGTTGGAACATGTTGCATGTGCCGCTGCCAACGTAACGCCGGCCTGACTTGACAGATGGGATAGGTTAAGAGGATATGTATGTACGTATGTACATAGGTGGTATAAGGAGGAAGTGAGACGGAAATATACCTGAGGGCTGCTGCCGTTGCTTTGGTAATGACTCAAGGCATGCTTTCTCACGTTGCATAGCCAGCTCCAACCAACACATACACACACACACACACACACACAGGCATAGAGCTCTCCAGAAAAAAAACGTTAACGTTGAAGCGCTTTCGAGGTCAAATTGGGTGGGCGAGTGACTTGGCTCCAGCGAGCGAGCGAGCCGATCATTGCTTAGAAAACTTTTCTAGCTTGTCGTGCAGCCAGCAGAACAAACTCCACACACACATACACATACATTCCTATACATGTGTGTGTGTGTGTGTGTTAGATATAAAACTTGAACCTAAAAGCAAATGCATTTGGACGTTTCTAACTTTCTAGCGGATAATGGGGTCAACCAAATTACCTATACACACACACACACACGCATGCACACACAGTTACATATATACTATATATAATCTTGGCAATCTAGAACACTAATAAAATCAAAAGTAATTAGTAAATCTTCAAGTTAATAGACTCAGATTCTAATTGAAATCATATTCTAACGCTGCTTTAAAAGCAGCCAGCGAGCATATTAGTTGTGTGAAGAGTTAGATTTTATTGTTATTACATATCTAATATTACAAGATCAATTTGTCTTGTAAAAAATAAAGGAAATTTCATATAATTTGTGTTTAAGAGGAATTTCAAAGATTCTTTTGTTCATTTTATCGCTATACCTTTTGATAGAGTATTAATTAGTTGCTATAGCTTGCTATTAAATGCATTTCTCTTGCTTAGAAATCCATCAATAGCTTACGCTGACAGCTAAGTAAACTATCTTTTACTTATATTTACTGTTAACTGAGCATTAGCCTACTCTGACATGATGATACATGGTTCCATAATCTTAGAGACAACTCTTAACTGAATTTATTTTAATTTAGTTGAATACTTTGCGAATAGAGCATTGAGTATTCGACAATACCTTACTCTAAAATATATATTAGTATTCTAGATTGTCAAGATTATATACTACTTATATCTACATATATATACAACCTGTATTATGTTAATCTATGGATTTGTACGCGAAACAATTGAAAGTTCGATTACTGTGTAAACGACTACTTAGTAGAATTAATACAGGGTATTAATTATTCGTTTATAAGCTACTTCAACTTGCTGCTGCCTTTACCCAGCATTTCATTAAATTACCAATATTAATAGTCAATTACTTTCCGAATAGAGTATTCAATAATCGGCTTTCGTCTAATCAAACTTTACTTGAATACGATTCCAATAGAGTATTAATATTTTAGTTATTTTCCTATGAATACGATTCCAATAGAGTATTACCATTTTAGTGAAATATTTGTAAACAATATTAAGCTCAAATTTCTGAATAGAGCATTAAGCAGTCGGCTATTGCCTACTTATATTATGCGCTGCTTTAACTGAAATTCCGCTGTCATTCCAATTGGATTCTGATTAGTAGAGTATTAATTAGTCGTGTATAGCCTACCTAAGCTTTTTCATTCATTGAATTATATTTCATAAGTTCAAAGGCTTTGAGCATTATAATTAAATATAATTTATTCAAATATATAAATTTCCATTAAAAATCTAATTATGATTTATTTAAACATCTACTTATGTAATACATTCATAATTACAATAGGAAATTCCATATAGCTGTAATACGGATATAGCTCAGTCACTTGCCCTATATAAATTTACATCTATATGTATATGTAATTTGCTCCGTTTCTGTTTCGAATAACGAATTCTTGACTACATTTCATGCGCTATTATCGCACACACACACGCATACACACACACACACACTCTATCTCTCTCTCACACTCTCTCTCTCTCTTTCTTGCACTCACATGTTTGCGCACATTTTATAAAGCGGAACTTTCGTAAAGCCCAGAACAACTGAAGGCATTGCATAATTCCTGCACTCGACTCGTCGAGCGACAAAGTTTTTACGTCTTTTCACCGTGTTGAATATGCAGAAAGAAAAATAAATATGGAAATAGCAGAAATTAACATTAATTATTACTTAACCGATGCAGCTCGAAGTATAAGATACCCTGTAAAGCCAACAGCTGTGTCTATATGCATGTATGTATATATAGAAATCTGTGTTTCAATTCATACGCCAAAAGCTCAAGAATTTTGTCTTATTTCTTTTATTTTGTTTTGTTTCTTGTTTCCTTTTGTTTTGTAATTTTTAAAAAGCTGAATGCATAATAAAATTCTCGTAATTTCAGTTGATTGCAGCGTGAGTCAAAAATTTTAAATAATATTTGTTTTTTTTTCTCCAGCTCTTGCTGTTTGCTAATAATTCATACACTGTAAACAATTTCGAGCAGGTAAACAAAAAAAAAATATTTATATTAAATATAAAATGTAAAGGAAATATTTTATAAATACATATATATTTTGTAATATGTGCAATTATTAAAATGAATATTATTTTAGTAATTCTGTCTGAATACTTTGCTTAAATTTAGATTCATATTAAATATATATATATATATATATATATATATATATATATATATATATATATATATATGTATATATTTCTTTATAGAACATATAATAAAATACTTTTTTTCAATTGTTAATAAATATATGAAATACAAATATTTTTAGTTTTTTTTTTAAATTGTATTTCTTTTAAGGAATATATATATAAGAATAAATTAAATTTTTTTTTCATATTTTTTTAAAATTTTATTAAATATGCATTTGTTTCATTTAAAAATATATTAAGGAAAATTTTTAAAATTAAACTTTCTTGTTGAATATATTTACATATATTAAATGTATATCATAAAAATACTTTTTTTTATTATATATATTTAATACGTGTAATGTAAATTTAAAACATAAAAACAAATTTAAATGAAGTTTATTTTTGATATTTAACACTTTAAGGTTTTTTTTTATTTATTTTTTTTTATTATATTAAATTAGAAAAATTAATTTAAAAATTTTAATTGATTAATTTAAAAATAAAATTGATTTTTGATACATTGTCTTTTCAGTTTTAATTTATTAAACATATGCATATAATTTTAAAAATGTTTTCTTACAAAAAATTATTAAAATAAACTTTATTTTCAATCTAATTTACATTGAACTTGTTCATATTTTGTTAGAAATATATGGTGGAATATTTAAATAAAACTTAAATAATTTGCATTTTATAAAAGATTTTTTTTTTAATTATTTGAGATTTACTTAAAAATGTTGTCAATTATTATTTAATAAAATTGTATGTCTTAAAAAAATGAAATATATATTATTCAAACTTAATTTTCAACTTAAGTTTCGAATAAAAATATTCAAACTTTTATTTGAAGGAAATTCAATATGAATTATTATTAATATTAATTAATAATATTATATTAATATTAATAATATTATTTAAATATTATTAATATTAATTAATCAATTGTCGTGTTTAACTAACTTTTAATAGTTTAATATGATAATTAATAATATGATTCGCATTAAGTTCAAAGATATTTTCATCCAATTGGATTTCCATTCCAACTAAATCTAGTGCACTCTCCAAAAGTGTGTTTTTACGAGACAGTTCTCAATAAATGTGCATTTGAATTGAATTTGCATTCTAACTAAACGTTTATGCCTGTAAAAAGCAACTATTAATTCCAACTAAATCTTTCAGCTGCTCTGCAATTGCCCAACACGTATATTGAGTGTTAATGCGAATCTGATCAGATCCAATTGGATTTTGTGCTTCAAATGTTTTTCTCTCACTGTGTAACAGCAGCGTAACCAATATACACCATTTCAGCACTTTTTTTTCGACACGCTGCCATCACAATAAGAATAAGAATGACAACAACAACAACAACAACAACAGAAGCAGTGGCAGCAGCAGCAATAGCGACAATAACAATTCTAAATCAAGCGCAAAAAGTAGGCAACACGCTCATTTCCATAGCGGACTCGAGTCGCGAACATGTGAGCCGTTGCCGCGGGAGCGTTGCACTGTCGGCTGCACATTTCGCGACACGTGATCAGCGCCAGCGCCCGTTCAGTATCAAGTATAAATAGCCCCATTGCTTTAGCTATAACTTGACAACCCTCTTTGAAGGTAGGGGGCGTGCCGGCAGTGGGAGGAGAACGATAGGGGGGATAGGGGGGAGATGGGGTTGGCTGGCTGGCTGAGCGGCACAGTCGTTTACTGTCGATAGCTAATATAACGTTGTTGTTGCCTCTGCGCTGCTGACTTGAACGTCGACGTCGCTGTTGGCGCTGTTTCGTAACAATCTGACGTCTTTTTCACTCACACACACACACACACACACACAGGGGCATAGCAAGCCAAGTGTAGTCAGCAGTAGTGTAACAGCTTACAAGCAACCCCCGTTCCCTTTTCCCTCTCCCCCTTCTCGTCTCTCTCGTTCCCAGTGTCAAACCCAAATACAACGTGAGCATAGAGTCCCGCATGTCGTGTGCACCGCCTGCGCTTTAACCAATAAGCGCATATTTTTTGCTGATTAGACATGTGATTTGATGAGCAACAGCAACATATGCTTATTGGATCATTTCGAGTTGGAATTGACATTTGCAGCGATGCTCTGCTTAGATGCGTTCGAGTTGGAAACAAACGGAAATGGCGCGATTGCACGGCCCACGTGAGAGTCTGAGCTCACGTGTACCTGTTGCGAGAGAGCAACTGCAGCTGAAACTGGAAATGCAATTGGATTGAAACTGCGCGGCGATTTTGATTTTGATTTTGTAATAAAGCGAATTATTTAATCAGTCAGTCGGGCAGTTGGGCAGTTGGGCAGTCGGGCAGTCGAACAGTTATGCATCTCAATGTTGTTGACTGCATAATCAAAGGGTATCTGCTGGGCGAGTCTGATTGAGTTGTTCTTATGTTTGATTTGTTTACCTTGGCAGCGCTCTGGGTTCGCTTTCAAATGTATTTCAATCGTATTTCAATTCTTCACTCAACTTTTTATTTACAGTTATTACTTTGCACAAATCATATACGATTATTTTTCTAATTAGAATGCTAAATAAGTTAGTGCAAATGCCAACTATATATAAACATGACATAAGAAATGTGCTAAAACCTACTATTACATGTAGGTAAACATTTAACTAATGCTTATTAGATTGCATAAGCATATATATATATATATATATATATATGTAAATATGTATAAAACATTGATATTCATATGGAAATGTATGTTCTTATTGGACATGACATTAGAAATGCATAAAAATTAGTTCAATTTAAGCAAAGTTTAATTGATATACATCATATATTTTGCTACATTAATAATTGATATTCACTTTTAATAAATATACATATATACATATATATGTACATATAAAACTTATTATTCAGTTTCAGCTGCATATTCTTATTGCATCTGCAGTTCTTATTAGGCGCTCTGCTCTATTACATGTTCGTTGTTCGAAACTGTCTGCTCTATATCTCTATATCTCTCTATATCATATAGTATATTGTGCAGATCTTAAGGCTGATTTCAATGTTTCTTTGTTTACTTTATTGTTGCTTTTCTTTTTACTTATTTTGTACCTACATTGATATAAGAGGTGTCAAAACTATCGATGGCACTATCGTCACCATCGATGGTGGAGCACTATCGAGCTACTGAACTATTGATGGTTCAAAGTTGGACGAGAGTTGGGCAATAGAAAATGTGAATGTTTTGTTGTTTAAAAAAAAATCTTTTGCTATAATAAATAAATCATTATAGTTTTCAAGTTTTATAAGGCTTTTGTATTTTTAGCTTTTCAATTTTATATATATTAAATCTTAAACAGAGCTTCATTCAGTTTTACTTCTATTTTTTTTTTAATTTAATTAATTTAATTTAATTTTTTATATAGCTGTATGTTGTGTAATTTTCGTCTTTTGGTGTTGTTCTTATTCATTGTTTTATTTTTTTATTTTATTAAATATTTATTATTATTATTATTTGTATATGTACATATATGATGTGAAAAGTTCAATCTTAATTTGTTATATTTATTAATATATTAAAAGAATATTTTTAGCAGGACTCATTTCAATTTGCTTTTGTTTTTTGTTTTTGCTTATTGTTTTATATTTTAAATTATCTATTATATTTTTTCTCTTTCTTTTTTTTCCTTTTTCTTCTTCTTTTTCTTTTTTTTTTTTTAATATAGAAATACACTGTTAAAATATTTACTTTGTTTCTATTTTTTTTTTTTATTTATATGATTATTTATTTTTTATTCTTACATTTCATTTTTATTTATATATATATTTTTTTTTGTATTATTATTTGATATAACTTGTTTTTTTTTTAAATTTTTTTTTTCATTCCTTGTTATTTATTTTTAATTTTTCATATTATCTTCTATTTTTTCCGTTTTTATTATTTCCCCAATTGTGAACCATATATATGTACATATATACATACATATATATTTATTTATATGTCTCGCTTAAGCTTATCATTCGCCAACTTCGCTCACTTCTTTAACCCTTTTATTTATGATTTCCCTATTTGTTTTTATGTCTATCAAATTCATTCACACACACGCACACACACACACACTTAGGCACTGCACTATCTCGTTCGAGTATATTTAATACTAGAATTTCTTGGAATTTACAATTATGCATAGACGCTATATAGCGCGTCGCCTAATCTAACTCACATTAATTCAGTTCGTCAGTCAATCAAACTTATAGAGCTTACATCATATCTGCCAAGTTTTGCGCCCATGACCTTCGGCACTGCAATTTCCTATTAGATTCTGCTGCCTATATAACTGGCATACATATACAAAGACACATACAAAGACATATACATACTTATATAAAATAAATAAATATATATATATATAAATATTATTAATATATTTATAATATTGTCTTAGTCACACTGCTGTTTCCCCCCCATTTTCGCAACTTTGTCTGATAAGACAACAGCGATTATCAAGCGACAAATGTAAATATAATTTATAATTATATAATTTGCAATGTTTGTTTGTTTATTTCAATTTGTAATCAATATTTATCACTGCTTGTCGAGTATGAATTGATTTGCTGTCATTTAATTGTCTTTTGAACATATTAGCTTATTAGATTGACTATTCCAATAGGAATAGCTTACTTTGACTAATTGGAAACTACTCAATAGAGAAGTACAGTTAATTAGATATATATTGATATGTATTGGATTGCCAGAAAAGAATTGGTGTATATTGAAGTCTTTCAAATAGTTTGACTAGCAGATACCCTGTAAATTGATTAGAATTGATAAGAGTAATTTAGTAGAATAGCGTGTGTATGTATGTCTGCTTATTTCTTTAATGTAGAGAACTATTATTGTATTCTATAGGGTATCTGCTAGTTTGGCAACATTGCAAGGCTAGTTCTAGCTATCTATACTAGTATGTATGCGTGTGCGTATGTATTTAACATATGTACAAATTAATGTTAATTTATTTTACAGGGTATCTTCTAGTTGGGCATAATTTCTGTAGGGGTGTGTTCTCAATTGCTAAATGTAATTATATTTGATAACATGAATTCATATGTATGTGTATTTAAGGTATGCATAAACTTTAATACAGTTTACAGGGTATCTGCAAGCTCGATAACATAGAGCTGTCGTTATTTCTCAATTGCAAACTGTAAGACTAACTGGTGTGTGTGTAATATATGCAATAGCCTAATTACATATTACAGGGTATCTGTCAGTTTAACAACATTAACTTGTTTGTTCTTTAACAGTTCTCTGTAAGACGCTTGCGTCACCACAAAGCATTTGGCACACACGCACACAAGCACACATACAAATATAGAATAATATGCATGCATAGACATGTCTCTATAAATGTATGTACATATGTTTGTACATATGTATGTACGTATTGCAACGCAATATTTTAATAAAACACCTTCCGTCTTTATCACTGTCATCGCCGTCGTCAAAGTCGTCCCCCACCCTCGCCCCAATGCATCCCGTTAGTGACACCCAGTGGACGGCACACGGCACAGTCACGTTCTAGTTTTCAAATGTGCAGCTCTAAACGATTCGAGATTGACGCTGATTACTCAACTATGGAGTGTACAGAAAATGTGATCGGCTGCAACTTGGAGCGCGCAACAGGCAGCGCGAGCGTGTGTGTGTGTGTGAGTGGCAGTGTGTGAGTGTGTGCGAGAGTCCAACCAGAATCGAAGCAGGTAAATTTCACTTTTACCAATGCTTGTGTACTGCCGAGTCGAGCTTCGAACATGTTCGGCCTTCGGTTCGATGTTCGGCAGCAGTCGCGTGTCGCTACTGCGTGCAGCGGCAACGTGACCGAGCAACGTATTGGACTGTGGCTGCCGAGTGAAATGCTTTTACAAATTCAATTGCGATTCAGCATTCGTTCGAAGCGGTTGTGGATGCGCTCGCGAGTCGCGTTATTTAAAGTGAATGAAGTGCAATCCGCTGTTACTGATAAAAAAAAGTCACAGACAGTGAAACCGCAAGCAAGAACCGTTAGTAAAACACAGACCAACAAGAACAAAAATATTTAATAATAAATATTACACAAAAGAGAGAACAGTTTGATCGCTGAATAATACAAGTGGAAAAAAATAAACAAAAACTTTTCTGAATTCAAAATTCGGAATTAAATTTTGTCATATTTTCAAGTGCAATTGCATCAGAATTTATAGCAGCTCTGATCGAAATGCGAAACTGTGCAAAAAGTGCAATATGAACAGCAGTTGCGCTGCTTGGATAATTAACTGTGATTAGGCACATGAAACATTATGTCGATAGTGCGTCCGCTAGAGCAAAAAGTGAACATTTATCAAGAGACTGCAACGACGAAAAGTTTGTTTATAGTCAAAGCCAACAACAACAGCGTAAGGAACAAAATATACGCGGATAAACTGTACAACGACAGCATAGAACAAAATACTAATAATAACAATAACAACGTCATCAGCAACAGCAATAACAACAATAACATTTGTTATACGCAATACGCTACGGTACCAGCAACAAATATAACAGCACAATGTAAGTGCAGCAAGAATATAAAAAAAAAAATAAAAAATACATTCAAAACAAAGCTAAATTTTGTTAGTTTACAACGCAAAACAAAACTCATGCAAAATGAAGAGAATTAGATAAAGAGAGAGAGAGATAGAGAAAGAGAGCTTGGAGAGGAGAGCGCAGCAGCAGCGCGCTTAGTCATGTTGTTTTTGTGAATTTCGACACAGGCAGCGACTGCAGCAGCGCAGCGTCGCCGTCGTCGTCTGTTGCTTTTATTTGTACCAATGTAGCTGCTGTTGGCGTAGGAGTCGTAGGGGTTGCCGGCGGCTGCGACGTTGGCAGCGTCTGGCTGCTGACGTGAGTAGCCAGTTTATGGGAACGAGAATAAATGTGCGCGCGTTTGTGTTGGTATTTTAGTGTCTGTGTTTGTGTGTGTTGTAGCGCATTGAACTGCAAATGCCAATTTGATGGTCACGGTGAGGGTGAGGTGACAATAACAACAACAACAACAACGACAGCACACAAACACACAAACAGAATACCGACCAATCTCGCCGTGTGATTTCTTGTTTACGTTGCCATTGCCATTGTTATTTGCATGAGTGTGTGTGTGTGTGTCTCGATGTGCATGCGAGCGTCTATGTGTGCATGTATGTGTGTTTGTTTGTGCTTTCCTTGTGCTGTCGTCTAATTCGCTGATTCTTGCATCATTTGCCGTAATCATTGTGTAAATGGATGGCCGCACTAAAAATGAAAGCAAATGTGCATACGCGCGACATGCATACATATGTATATGTAGACACAGACAGACATACATACATACATACGTTAGGTTCGAGTGGGTTCTTTGTGCTCGCAACGTAATTGTGTGCGTAATTATTTTGTAAGGGCAAGCCAAGGCCAAGGACCAGACAAAGAAAGAAAGACCAAGCAGACATACCCCAAAAATGTACGTGGGTGTGTGTGTGTGTATGAGTGTACTTTTGTACGTATATTCTGATTGGCCAGACATGATCGCATTAGACTGTGTGGCGTTTGTCTTCAATATCCTTTGTTTTGACACATTCATTGCGAATGCGATTAGCGCCAAGTTAATGATAAGATATGGCCAATAAAAAGTAAAACTTTGCTGCCAGATATCAGTCAAAACTGAGTGTTAAGTATGAGCGAATTGGGGTACAATGATAGAATAATAAAAATTCAATTAATTACGTTTTAAATTCGAAAATTGTATAATATAATATCATTCTGATTAATATGAAAAGAATTAGCAAAAATATTACAAATATTACATATATTTCTTCAATTACGTTTTAAATTGATATATATATATATATAATATTATTATGTAAATATTGAATATTAAATGAAATATTAAATATTTGATTAACTTATAATTATATTTATTAATTATATTTATATATTTCCAAATCAATTACGTTTTAAACTGAATGATGGTATATAATATATGTATATAATGTAGTATTCTGGGAATAAATTTTTTTTGTATTATTTAAACTTATTTTATTGTATATTTGGGAGTTACCTACATATGATAGATTTTTATTTATCTATTTTTAAATTAATCGAGTTATGTATAATCTTTGAGTTAGCTTTATATTTGCATAACTGAAAGTAAACAAAAGTTAATAATATTTTGCTTAAGGCATTTACTGATCTCTGCTCTTGCTTTTCTCTTTGCAGTTGTAAACCTGAAGCAGGAGTACAAGCAACAGCAACAGCAGCAGCAGCCGTCGTCGCTTTATAGCCATCCACAGCAACTGGAGGAGAGGATCAGCAGTCGACTGTTGCAGGAGCAGGTGCAGGATTCTCAGCTCGTTCAAGTACTGTTACATACGACGCCGACGGCAATGCCCGAGGTGCTCGCAGGAACGCCCACCCAAAGCCACAACAAAGCCTCATCCGTAGGCGCCTCCATGATGAACAGCGTGCGTTTGGCCACCATTTCGCCGTCGCTGTCGATGAACGGCAGCTCCAACGAGGCCACAAATTGTAAGTTGAAACTGTAACCACATCAAATAACTTTATTAACTTTTGGCATTTTGGCTGCAGTGCATCCACTCTCCATGTACGGTGGATCGATTAGTCCGCAGTCGAACGACAGCGGCATGTCGGACAGCCACAGCCACAGCCTGGGCAAGTTTGGTCCGGGCAACGGCTATGCGGACAGCCACGGTCACAGCCTGATGGGCAAATCCAATGGACAGAGCAACGGCGGCGGTGGCGGAGGTGGTTCGCAATCAACCCTGACCGCCGCCCAGAAGGAGCTCTTCTCGCAGCGCAAGCAACGCGAGTTCACGCCCGACAACAAGAAGGACGAGAGCTACTGGGACCGTCGGAGGCGCAACAATGAGGCGGCCAAGCGCAGCCGCGAGAAGCGACGCTACAATGACATGGTGCTGGAGCAGCGCGTCATCGAGCTGACCAAGGAGAACCATGTGCTGAAAGCGCAGCTCGATGCGATTCGCGATAAATTCAACATCTCCGGCGAGAATCTGGTGAGCGTGGAGAAAATTCTCGCTTCTCTGCCCACCAGCGAGCAGGTGCTGAGCAATACGAAGCGCGCCAAGATGAGCAGCGGCAACTCGTGTTCCTCCTCCTCGTCGGGCTCCTCACCCTCCGGCGCCGGCTGCAGCTCCCCGGCCTCGCACACACACAGCGGCTACAGCAGCAGCAGCAACAACGCCCCGCCGCTCTCCCCCATCATCTATGGCCCGAACAGCAATGTGAATGTCAATGCGGTCAATGCACGTGGCAGCGAATCGCTAACAGCCGTGGCCAATAAGGGTATACACCATGTGGGACAACATGGCCCGCCGCCACCGGCGCCACTCCATGCCCAGCCTCATCCGCATCCACACCAGTACCACCAGCTGCAGCAGCAGCAGCAACAGCAGCAGCAGGCTCACCATCAGCAGGTGCAGGACGCTGCTCCCTCCACAATGGACACGCACAACCGCCCGCCGACCAATGCCATTGCCAATCTGCATGTGCTCCAGCAGGCTCTGCACCGCAACGTCCGACCCGAGGATTTGGACAGCCTGCGCAAGGTGGTTGCCGTCGGGGCACTCTACAATGCGGCTACAGTGGGCACTGGCACGCCGGCAGGCACCACAATATATACGCCTGCCACTGTGAATGCATCGTCGCCCGCTTCTGGCTATGTGGCCATCAGCAAGGATCAGCTGGAGGCCAGTTACCTGCATGGCCACAGCGTGGAGGGTGCTGTAAGCAGCAGTGCCGTCGATGCGGTGAGCAGCTCCTGCTCCTCGGTGGTCAGCTCGGCCGCGGCCAGCGTGCTGAATTTGTCGAGGCGCGCCTGTTCACCTAGCTACGAGCACATGTTGTCCTCGACCACATCCTTAACGTCCCATCACTCATCCGCCTCCTCAGCCCTATCATCGTCCGCCTCCTCGTCGGGTGCCGTCTCTGGCGACGATGAGCAGGAGCACGATGGCTCCGAAGGAACCATACTTCCGGATCCGCATGCGCTTTCCCATGGCGCCCACTTGACGCCCATGCAGCGCAGCAGCCCTGTGCACAATGGAGGCGGCGGTGGCGGCGGCAATAATGAGGCCAACAACTGTCTGCCCCTGAAGCTGCGCCACAAGTCACATCTGGGCGATAAGGATGCGGCCGCAACGGCGTTGCTTTCGCTGCAGCACATCAAGCAGGAGCCCAGCTGCAATCGCTCCTCGCCTCCGGCGTGGAACGATGGCGGTGACAACTCCAGTGATGAGCGCGACTCGGGCATCTCCATTGCCAGTGCCGAGTGGACGGCACAGTTCCAGCGCAAGCTGCTCGCTCCAAAGGAGGCCGTTGTCTCTGTGGCCGTCGTCTCCAATGTGGAGCGCGATCAGATGCTGAAGAGCCAGCTGGAGCGGCTGGAGTCGGAGGTGGCCAGCATCAAGAGCATGATGATACACGGCGACTAGGAGATACTCAATATAGAAATGGATTCGTACTGGAGGAGAGAGAGCGAAGAGACAGACAAATATTTGTAAAGGCAGAGACTTTGGTTTGGTTTGAGATGGGATTCGGATTGGACTTCGTGAATGTAGAAGGTGGGGGAAGGAATAAGAAGAAAAAGAGGAGAAGAGGACACACAAGAACAATATATACATATATATATATATACCATATATATTAGATAAAGAGTTGTATATATGTATATATCGATGTACTCCTACATGACTACAACTCGATTTGCTTATATTTCATATTTTTCGATAATTCTATGTAGAGTTTCGTATAATCGTATAATCCAAGAAATATTTAAAGGCGCTTAGCCTAGTGTATAGATCTCGCTTTAGGCGGTGTTGACCGTCAAAGCTAAAACTAACTGAATTTTAAATATCTTTTGTTTGTCATGCGTACAAGAATATCTATATAGATCTATATACTACACACATACACACACACACACACACACACTTACACTGAAGACTCAGTCAGCTACAAATTATTTGGAACTTGTACCAATTTGTTAAAAAATGTATCTCTTAATGAAAACCCTATATCGTATGCGTTAACCATATTGTTGTTCTCTAAGTTTCCTTACACACACATATGCATACATACATACGAAGATGTATGTGTATGCATCGGACAACTTTCTAAGTATTTACTACTGTACATAAACATAATTATTCAGCTTACATATACATATATATATATATATATATATATATATATATACATACTATAATCAATAATATCCATATTATTATAGAGTTTACTCCGCTGTGTCGGAGCACTGTAGAAATATATTCTTAAATTATCATTGTAAATAGGCATAGAATTGTAAGCGATAGGCGTTATATAAAACTTGTATTTAGTTGATAGTAAGTTAAGCCTATTTATTACACAGATCACAAAGCAAATACTATATAAACAATTACTTAAAAATACGAGATTAAAACATTAACTATTTCCAAAATGTTTCGACTAGAGTTTTGTCAATAGAAATAATTATTCAATAATTATTCGCAATTTCAATGTAGTCTCTGTTTCAATTATTATTATTCTTGTTAGTGCTACACACGCACACACACGCACACTCATACACACTCATACACACACCTGCTTGCTTGCATAGATTTATTGATGTTTGTAGTAAGTATTTTCGGTATGTTTATCTAACGGGCAATTGTGAGACGATCCTTGCCAAGGACACCCTGAGCGCTTATATTCGTGTGAAAGCTTAAGAAGCGCTGCCCTGGGCAGCACTTAGTTACTACATATAAGATATATAGACATATATACATATATGTATATATACATTTATATTCTTATATATATATGTGTATTCATATTTACAAGTTCCCATGCGAATGTCGCTGTACAACTCTCTATATAGTAATATGGCAACACACACACACATATATGCATATATAAATATATATATAATATATATCTACAGAATTGTCTATATATATATACATATATATATGATTCGAATACACTCTTCAACAAGCATAATCATAAACAATTTCAAATATATATATTAAAGTTTTTTGATCAATGAAAATAAAACTATTTCTAATGCTACAAATCAATGTCTTATGGAATATATAACGAAAGTAACTATATACATATAGTAATATTATTTAATTAATTAAAATATACGAATTAACTCAAATATTTAATTAATTAAACTATATTATTTCATCACAAAATTTATATGAATGATACAATACATTATCTCTTAGTTCAGCTGATTATTCCGATTCTGTTCTGATTAGTAAATACTCGACTATAGCACAATAGATAATATAAACATGAGCAATGATGATCCTGCAGAAAGTCTCAAATACTTAATCCATTTTCAGTTTTTTCACTTCTAATAATTCGAATCTATTTCCAGTTTTTTTTTATTTCTACAATAATTCTAGGATATACCCAGTATATGACGATTTGAATTAATTTTAGCCTTGTTAGCTTCGAGTTTGTTGAGGAGCTGAATGAATAAACTCTCTGCTCAAGCAAGAACATTCTCCTAACGCCTTCAACTGGACTGCGGAACAGCTTGAGGAATTTACATTAATCCTTAATATTCAAAACCATCGAGTATAGGAATATAAAGTAAGAGGCTCAAATACACGCCGTGAGTGTTTATAAATTATAAAATTCTAATACAGACATGCCCTGTATAAGAGTATAACAGATATTCAAATATTAACATTGATATTTGACTTTGCTTAACCTGTATAAAATATTTAATAAATATTTAATACTAGTAATATTTGATAATTACAATTTATTACAATTGCTGTAATATTCTCGGATATATATTAAAGTCTCTGAAATAATTTTGTTGTTGTGGAGGAGCCCTAAAATTATTCGATAAGATAGGTTAGACGATGTAATGGGAGCTCCTTTCTTTCGAGCCTCTCCCATTACCGCAGGCATATTTTTGTCTTTTTCATGCCCATTTGTCTCTTAATACGACGGAGTAAGAAACTAACCTAAGGGTTTTGGAGACTTACATACTTTGATAGCATTCTTAAAATTAAATTTAATCTAATTTATGAAAATGTTTTCTATCTCTGAAATAAAATAGATTTAAATCGATTTCATTAATGGTAGTATCTGCATTCGTGGAGTCTCTGGAGAGATTCCCTTAAATTATTTAAAAACATATAGTAGCAGTTGCTCCTTATGGTATTCCGGGCAGCCAACCCGTTGGGAACTTTCCGACTTGAATTTGTATAGAAGTCATTGAGTTTTCTGTGAGAGCTAGTTAAATTATAAAATTATGTTAGGTAGAACCGGCTTCAGCTTGGCTTTTTTTCTCCTCTTGGAAGCCTTGCTCGCGCAAGGAAAATTACCAAAGAGACAATGGCTAAGTTCACTGAATCCTAACAGTTTCAACAGCTTCTCAGATGATCACACGTTTTTGGTTGATTTTTATGTGCCCCACTGCGAGAGGTGTGCCTTGTTGAGACTAGAATTGAATTACCTTGTCGCCGTCTTAGAGGACAGATCGGTTACCAATATCACAGTTGGAACTTTAGATTGTATCAAATATGCAAAGTTTTGTCGAGAGCTGAATGTAACTGAATATCCGACTGTAGGAATATTTGAGAAGCGCGGAGAGCAGCACAGATTCATTGACGGATCGGCCAATCTGCTGACATTAAAGCAGTCCTTGGGTATCCTCCATGCTGGCGTAGAGGATGTGATTCGTGCGCCCAGAGATGACTTGTTTTGTGACCTAGGCGTTGTTTACCACTTAATTCCTGAATCCTTCACTTTGACAATAGCGACTGGTGTATTTTTAATAAAATTTTTTTCGCCCAGATGCTTCCATTGCATGCAATTGGAGTCCACATGGATCGAGCTAGCTAAAAAGTTGAGTACCCATGAGATATGTGTGGCTGAACTCGATTGTACAGTTGCCATGGCGATTTGCAAGCAATATAATATCAAGCATGTCCCGGTTATTGCTTTGTTTCGGGATGGCGAAATGTTGGGTACATATAGTGGACCCCGAGATGTTGAGTACATCGGAGCATTTGCCGAAAGAGTGCATCATCATAAGGGTAGTCTCTCAACAAAAAGCATTAAAGGAACGAGTGTCGTTTGTCTTATGCTATCTTTTATGATTTATATATATTTAATTTAATGCATCATTAGATCTCTGGTATATAAATCGAATGAGGAAATATAGATACTTACATGGTTAGGTTACGACAGTACAGTTGTGATTAAGTACAAAAGTATAAATAAAATTATTAAAGAAAAAATTAAAACAGAATTTGATGAAATTTCTTTTAATAGCCGCTCAATAAGTAATAAAAGAGTATATTGGTTTTGAGTAATTTTTTGCCGCCTATTTGTCTTGATTACAATAAAAAATTTGAAATTTACGAAATATGTACCGTTATTTAGCATAATTTTCTTGATTTTCTAAGCAACATGCTATGGAAGACGAATTCGGATTCGTGTGGGATCCCTAATCTTGCTATGCCTAATACGGATGTGGTAAATCTGGGCATACTATATCTGCTAGATACCAGAGATTATTTATTTTTCTAAATTGGACTTTGACAAACTAGGATAAAAAGATATGCCAGAAATATCCAAATTAATTGGTAATATCGAAAGCGTAAAATCCGATATCTTCCAATATTTTGTAGTTATATACAGTTAAGATACAAACGACTCCTAGACTACTTTACTAAATAAAGTTTCAATTGTTTCAGTAGGCTCTACTGCAATGCTCTTAATGTTCTCTTTTGTTTTTTGCGCTACTCTTTAAATAAAATCGTATGCACATAAAAAGTACTAAAATGAATCCCAACATCCAATACCCAAAGAGTAAAAAAGAAAACATTTATTAGTTAAGATTTGTATTTGGTTCGCAACGAAAAAAGTAGAATAATATCGTTGATTTGTAATTAAAGTTTGTTGCTCGATTCGGTTACAGTTATGTATATATATGTGTATGTATATATACACACATATATTTATGTTATATATATGTGGAATACAATCCAAAATAAGTATAGTTAGTAAAGGTTTTTTTTTTGTATTTTTGTATTTTTTTTTTTTTCATTTTAAATATTGTTTATATACGTATAGTATTTACATGTATATGTGTGTATATATGTTAATTTTAAACATCACATGAGAAGTTTATATATATATATATATATATTTTTTTTTTCTATTACTGTAAATATTTGCAGATTTGTTTTTCGCTGTCGTTTTTTTTTTTGTTATTTTTTGTTTTTTTTTGACACATTTACCAAAATTTTATAATTAATTATATATTTTTTAAATTTTCTTTGGTTTAGATTTTTTAGAATAGGAAAAACCCCATCCAGTCCCCAAAAGGTAAAAACGTTGATGAAGACCTGTTTATAAAATTCATAGATGTAAGTGCAAATGCCATGATGTACATATGTATGTATGTATGTATGTATTTATGTAAAGGTGTAAGTATGTACGTATGTAAGAGAAGAAAACTTTACATACGCTTAAGAATGCCTTCGAATCTTAGAGTTAGAGTAGAGTTAGAGTAGAGGGAAGTTGACGAGGTTGTAAATACTTTTATTGTATATATATATGTAAATATGTTTTTTTTTTTTTTTTTGGTTTTGTCATAAAATTGTTCGTTTTCAAAAACAGCAGGCGAGATATTCGTAGGTGTACTAGTAAAGAATATGTCATGTGTGTGTCAGGAAGTTCAATTTGTACTAAATACTAGAAGATGTTTCAGTATATCGATTCGTGAAAGCACCTAAAAAGATGCAACACTCTCGAAACTTGAGGGTTTCAATGTGTGTGGGTGTTGACGACTGCTGAAAAAATGCATAAAAATTAGTGATTCTATCTACATTTGGTTTATGCTTTCCTTGCATTGGCATTGCCCAAGAGAGGTCGAAAATTGTCGTGATTCGTTTGGTGGTTTTTGGAAAACATTGATTTGGCCTTACTCAGTGGTAGAATAAATACATTTTACATATAGTTTCGGTTGGGTTACGGTTGCTGATCCTTCTCATTTTGGTAAAGGTACATAAATAAGATTCTTATCGCGAATATGAGCTATATACTTTTGGCCTGGCTTAATCTCTATGCCTCTGATTCCTCTATTCTTTCCTTCTTCTTTCATGCTGCAGGAGCGGCAGCTGTCCGTAGAGATGTGGTCGCCAGTGTTGTTAGCAGAGGTTCGGTGCCAGCTCGGGGGCCACCTTTGGCCGGGGCTGTGGGGCTCTGCTCCAAGCTCCAGGAGTGCACCATATTGTAGTACTTGAGATAGTCGTAGTCGAAGAGCTCAAAGTCGATGCGATATATATTGAGCAATTGGTCCAGTGTTGAGCGATCGAGTTCACCAAAGTAGCGTTCGATCAGTTCCTCCGACTTGACGCCGCTGCGTGCCTGATTCCCGATTTTGCGCAGCTTGCGCCGTGGCAGCTTCCCCAACAGCAACGACTCCAATCCCGCCTGTCTAATGATGAACTCGGAGTCCCGCTGAAATGTCTCTGTCTTCCCGATTATCGTAAAGTTCACGCTGCACGGCGTACAGAAGCTGTAGACGGGAGCCCAATGCTCGTCGAACCGATTGCCCGCCGCGTGCTCCTGGATGAGAAAACGCACAAACTCCTCGAAGGTGGGTCCACAGCGGGGAAAGGCCACGTTCAAGCTGCGGCGGCGGAAGCGATGAACGATCTTGGTGCCGAGTGCCTTGTAGAAGCTGTTCCGATTGCCCTCAAGTTTGTTGCGATACGCGCTGAGAATGCGCTCGAAGGGATCGCGCACGAACAGGAAGGACAATGCACTGGGCAGCAGCTCCATCAGCTCGGATAGGTCGGGACGGGGGAATCGTTGACGGGCCAGTTCCAGAGGCTGAACTTCTGTTCGCTGCAGATACTTCAGATCGTAGCCAGCTAAAGAGAGTGTAGAAAGGAGAAACAAGCTATGAGAATCGTCTCAGAGTTTTGTGTTATCTTTTTCTGTTTATCCTTTTCTTCTTCCAATTAACTCCCATCTCTTATCTCTTACATCTTATATCTGATATCTCATATTTTATATCTCTCATTTCTTTCTTTTTCTCTATTTTATATTCTTCCTTCTATATTCTCTCTTCTTTTCATCTTTCTTTTTTCTTTACTCTTCTCTATTTCCTTTTTTCGTATTGTCCACTATCATCCTCTCTATTCCTTATATTCTCTTTTCTATATTCACTTTTCTATATTGTCTTTTCTCTATTCTTTCAACTTTCTTTTCTCTTCTCTATTTCCTTTTTTCGTATTGTCCACTATCATATCCTCTCTATTCCTTATATTCTCTTTTCTATATTGCCTTTTCTCTATTCTCTATTATTTAAACTATATTCTTCATTCTCTATTCTCCATTCTCCATTCTTTATATTCTCCTATTTATATTCTTATCTTCCATCCTCTATCCTTTATCCTTTATTTTCTATTCTCTTTTATCTCTTATCACTTATCACTTATCTCTCATCTCTTTTCCCTTCTAGCTTCCACCTCTCTCACTCACCCAGTATGTTAAAGTAGTACATCCATGTGCTGCTGGCCGCCTTGAAGACATTGCACCACACCAGATTATTATGGCCGGGCGAGATAAAGAACTCCCATGGATTCGGTGGGTACTTTTCTTGCAGCTTGTATCGATCGCAGACAGTCGCCAAGTGATCGCGTCGCACCTTCAGTTCGCGCTCAGTGCGACTATGCAGTTCCTCGGAGTACTCGTAGACGGGATTCAGGGTGCTTGCCGAGACGGCGTTTTGCGCCTCCTCGGTCATGGCAGCGCTCCCATTTGCTTGCTGGCTCGCCCTGAGGCGCTGCTGGGCAAGCGCACGCTGGCGATGGAGCTGCTGGCGCTTGAGCTTCAGCTGCTGCTTCGACGGTTCGGCATATGCCTCGGCTGCCTCCAGCTCGGCGGTTGTAGCGCGCTCCCGATGCTCGAACGCATTGAGCGACTCGCGGAACAAAAAGGCAAAGTAACAGATGCCCACCAGCACAAAGGTGCCTATCTTCAGGTACGTATGCAGGCGTCGTCCCGACCACAGGCGCAGGTGCATTTTTCGTGGAGTCCAGATCCCTTTTGTGCTAGCCACCACGCGGCAGCCACTACATGTTACAGGGTCACAGATTGGGCAGAACTCTGGTGTGAAGAGAAGAAATTTAAACAGAGTTAAGGAATTTGTTTATTAATTTTAAAAGGTTATTAATTTATGAGTAGGAGTATAAGGCGAACACTATTTATTATTTATTCAATTAGCAATTATTGTTAGCAATATTATTATTCTACATTTTTTTTTTTATACTGAATAGTTTATCTGTAAAATGTTAATAAAATAGAACTAGAAAACAAATATTCTAAAGTAGCCTATACTCGTGTATTAATTAAAAAAAAAAAATTTATACTATTAGTAGAAGTCTTAATAGCTATATAGAAACTCGATATTATTAATGACTGATAACTGATTTTATTGGATAAGTATTTGTAAAACCGCTAATTTAACAGGATATGTCTCGTGCTGCGGGCTCAACAAGTTATATCTATTATTATTATTACAAATATACATATTACAAATGTATATTTATAAATTTTCAATAGTATAAATAATCCATTGTAGCCTTCAAAACAATATAGTTTTACGTGTATTTCCCTCATTTAAATTATTCAATAATATAAATTCTACAAATAAATTAGAAGCTTGTGTAGTAATTCTATTTACTATTATTTATCTGTATTACTGTTAATTGATTTTATTTGACAATATGATTATATGAAACCCCATCTATTAAGATTCTTATGTTATTTACTTTCCTTACTCAAATTTTCCTTAAATGCTCCCAACTTGCCTTTTAAACTCTATTAAAGAAACTTCTTATAGTTCGACTATTATTAAAATTCTGTCAGCTTTGTCTAGTTTTACAGCACTAAAATCCATTCCATGCCTAAAATATGAACTAATATAGTTATTTGAGCATTTCTATTGTAAATAACTCTGTGTACTCAGAACTCAGTTAATGTGCTATAAAACTCGACCGGCCTGTTGTAGTGGGGGTGGTATACCACCCAAACCATTAACCCAGTAACCCACCATCCCCAGCTATGAATACGTCATAGAGCAAACATTCACCAATACACACATACACGCATATATACACACACACACACACATATATATATATATATATATATATATATATATATATATATGCGAATCGAAAAGTAGGACGTCATCCATGAGTGTCAACATTTGCTTTTGTTTTGGTTATTATTCGACTTGTCCTTTAAAACAAACACTACACTGAGCAGCACCGTTTATAGTGCATATACAGAAATATATATACTATATATTATATACATGTATATATTTGTTGCTTTAGCATATTTGCCAAGCCTTTTGGCTGCACTTCAATTAGGCTGCAAACTCTTGGCGCTTCTACTCTTGATATTTTCACATCACTTCATAAATATTTTAATGCGAATTTCAACTGTTTCGCGTACATTTTTCGGATGCATAAATTGAAATATGTATTTGATGGCCTATATATATACCTTTGTTTTACTCGCGTCGAGGGAGCACGTTTACAGTAAAGCTTCGCGAGCGTACACCACTTGCTGCTTAATGCGCCCACCTATGTGAGGTTTGTCAATTTATTGCGTTCTCCTATGTCAGCTTTGCCGGACAGCTTTGCCGTGCTGCTCCTAACGGCAACTCGCACTCAACTGTTTCGTCCTCTCCTATCCGCTGGCCTTTGCTGGCTGCCACTGCCACTTCTGAGCACGGCCTATGCCATTGCCTTCTGTCTCCTGCGCAGGCGCCGTGAGAGCAGCTGTTGAAGCAACTCGTGATGCTTACCGACTGAAAGCAACTCAACTCAACTCAGCTCGAGTTAGGTTATTCTTCAATTTTAATTAATAATCAAAAATAATTATTAATATTAAATATAAATAATGTTAAAAATATTATATTTAAGTATTATTTTAAGGACACCATGCAACAAGCGCGACGTCTCTCTGAAAGTATTTTAACTGAAGCCCGCTCAATTCAATCACGTTAAACTTCGAGAAAATTCGGTTAAAGTGTTAAAGAACTTTCTTTTTGTTGTCTAAAATTTCAATAAATAATTAATTTCCATTTGTAAATATTAAATGTCCAAATTCAAGCCAGATTGACATGCCTTTACATTATAATGCGTTTGAGGAAAAGATTTTTAGAAAATAATATAATATTCTGGTATATTTGAAAATTCTGTAAATAAATTAAAATTAATCATATTTGTTTTCACATTATTTTTAAATCCACATTTAAATTGTTTCAAAATAATATATTGTCCCCAAGTTATCATCTGTTGAATGTACATGCTTTCCCCTTCCCTATATACTACTCTCTTTCGCTGTCTCTGTCTCTCTCTCTCTCTCTCTCTATCACTCATTCGTTAAATAAATTTTTACGAAATATTTTTTGTCAATTTTAGATTTGGATAGAGTTTACCGTATAGTCTGATTGATGCTTGTCCCAAAAACCCCAACATACATTGAAAAAAAAAAAAATATAATTAAATACTATAATCTTTCTGTCAATTATTTAAATCGTATGCCAACCGAACTGACTTCATCAATCATAGCCTATTTATCATTGAGCAGTTAACATTCAAAGTAAGCATTAAGAACGTGTTTACAATTGCTTTGCGCGATAATCAAATAAGTACATCATATAATCTAATAAGAATGGCCGTGAAAAAACAATTCTTAATCTTTTTAATGTGGGAGAGCATTACGTACTGCCTCTCAGTATCAGTTAATTCTATATATATACAATATTATAATAAATGTATATGTATTTATATATAAATATCTTCTCGATGTTCGTCTGTAATAAAAATATATTATTTGTTGACTTGCCATCAACAAATAAATAAATTATGCACATGTTTTTTTTTTTTTTTTTTTTAATTTTTGTGTATATTAAATCTTTGTATTTTCTTTTTTTCTATAAATAATTTTTACTTTAAAGTTAAAGTACAAACAAATTATTAATAATAAACTTCTAATACTACGTTTTAAGACACTTTCGTTTTATTTTTGTTGTTCTTCATCTTGTGTTGTTGAATGCATTTGCTTTTTAATATTTTTTTTGTTTTGTTTTATGTTTTATTTATGTGGATGTGTGTGTGTGTGTGTGTGTGTATGTCTTTGTTGCATGAATTTGTGTTTATTGGTATTGGTATTGGCAATATAAGAATTAATTATGTTTATACAATTTTGCCATTAGCATTTGTTTATTGCAATAAATTTGAGTTTGTTTTTATATTTGTGAAATTTGTGTGGGGAAACATGTGAAAACTTTACTAAATATGCTTAAAATTGTTGACATCCATGGATTTTTTTTTTTTTTTTTTTTTTATAATGAGGTTTTGTATGCATAAACGAATTTGTTTTATATATGTTTTTCAGAGATATAATATATACATATATCGGTATTATATATGCATGTAATTCTAAGGGTCGTGGTTTTACAAGTTTTCTTTTCATTCTTTCATTAAATTAAACATGTACAAAGTATCAAAAGACTTATTTAATTAGCAATCATACAATACACATAAGATAATAATATTGAACAATATATATATATATATATATGTATGCGTTTAAAGAAATATTTATTTATTATTTGTATTTATTTAATGTGTTTGTTTAGCGCTTTGCTTTTGCTATGCATCTTTGTTTTCCCCTATTTGTTTAAATAACATTTAGCAAAAATAGAGCCTGCTTTATATACAATACAACTTTTGCATTCGTTTCTCTTTACTTATATATTTTTTTTGTTCTTGTTTTGTGTATGCAAAATATATAACATTATATACGTTTTTTTTATTATAATCTGCTTTTTGTATATAAGTATATACATATTTTTATTCGCTTTGCAAAACTACAAACACTTTTATATATATTTCTCTCTGGTATACACTTATTTTTTTGTGTTTTTCCTTGACTAACTTATTGCAGAGGTTTATATGTGCATATGTATTGGTAGAGGATTTTTTTCTTTATATTATGTATATGACTTACAACAAAGCTTTTAAAACTAAAAAACAATTTTTTTTCGAAACAACGCAAATGTATGCATATAAAACTATAGAGACTATATCTGTATTTCGTGTGCATATACCTAGATATATAATAAAATAAAAATATAAAAGTATGGTCTGTTTTATTTGCTTTTCTATGTTAAGCTTGGATCATAATGATAAACATTAGTTTATTTTTGCTTTTTACCTTTTCTAAAAAATGTGTTTAACTGTGTTGCATCTATTTGAATTATGTCTAAAGTATATACAAGGTCTTAGATGAGAAAATGAAAATACGCATGCGTCATAGAGCAAGGTGTCGGGGTTATCTACTATTTTTGTGTTGTTTTATTATTATTATTATTATTTTTGTTTGTTTTTTTTTTTTTTTTTTGTATTATATTTTTAAATATTTATTTAAAAATTTTTTTTTTTTAATTTTGCATGTATTTAATTTTCAACTAATTTGTTCAATAAATGTTTTTGATCTTTACACAAATTGTCTGTTTCACTTGACTAGCAAATCTATTAACCAAGGGATATTTGGATTTGGATTTCTGGAAAGTAGCGCTAAATAAGCAGGGGGAAGTTTCGAATTAGAAATTAAGTGAAACATGGGTTTAAATGTGTGAGTGAGTGTGATGCTGCTCGTTTTGAGATGCAACATTATTGCAACCTTTGAATACAACTAACTATACAAAAAAATTCAAGGAAAAACCTCTACAAAAACTTTTTACAAACGAAAGAATTGGCTTTTGTCTGTTTTGTTTGTTTGTATGTGAGTTTAAGCTATTTACATGACTGCAAAAATAAGCATTTTGAACAATCGTTTATCAAAGCGACGCCGTTATGCCAATTGCGAGGAGCTACTGCTCGCGGACCGATCATCGCCTGTGATGCTTGCCTCAGTCGCAAACTCCTGGAAGCGCAGCGGCACTATGTTAAGAACCTCGTTAACGTCACGCCACTGATGCTGTTGTTGCTGCTGTTGGTGGTGTCTGCCACCATTTATATTTGCACTTCCGTTAGCATCGCAATCCATGAGCTCCTGATCATCCTTATCGTTCAGAATGTTGTTCAGACACATGTTGAATTCATCGTAGTCAACAAAGTTGCCACAGTCTAAGGCTGTGGCATTGCTGAGATCTGGCATGAGCAGGCTAACCGCATCCACATTTACTTCAGCGTCCGCTTCGCTGCTGTTTCGGTATGCCATTAGATGCAAATTATCGGCCTCATCTCCCTCATCCTCCAGGTAATCAAGGGCGCTTTTATCTGTTGTCCCGATGAGTGTCAGCGCTGAAGAAATATTAACGATATCCTCTTTTACGTCTCCAATATCGATATTAACGCTGCTATTCTGATCGACGTCGCCTTCGACGTTTTGCGCCTGGGCCAATGGGAAACTGGTGCTGATATCAAACCGATCTGCAGTATCCAGTTCGATCAGCTTAATCAATTCGTCCTCCTCAGCATCGCTCGTATGGTTAATTCCCTTAGCCAAGGCGCAAAACTCTGGTCACTTGTAGTCACGCGAAGTCCTTCTTCTTCGTCCCTCGGTCAGTGTCGCTTCACCAATCACTAAAAGTTTTCAATTAATAATACTAGTTTACCTTACAGCTGCTAACGCTGCTAACTCACCTGCACTGCGCGTCTTGCGTCGCGCTTCAGCAACACTCTCCGAACTGGCATTTGCATTTGAATTGCTGACACCACTGACTACTCCGGCAGCCCCAGCTCCTGATTTATTTGGAGTATTTTTATGCTCTGCAGCTGCAGCAGCAGCAGCGGCGGCATTACTTCGACTATATATTATCTTGTTAGCAGCAGCACTGGCCCTTACACTTCTTCTCGTTCCAATCTTTTCGTCTGTTGGGGAATTGGCATTCACAATGTTGTTGTTATTAGAAACGTTGTTGTTGCTGGTGCCACTGGTGGCAGCAGCTGCTGTTGCGAGACGTGTTGCATGCACTATACTTGTGCTACTATTGCTGTTAGTTGATGTCCCAGCTGTTGCCGTATTGCTGACAGGCTGTACGGCTGCACCATTGTTGTTGTTGTTGCTTGCAGCAATGGGCTGTGATTTGCCTGACTTCTGTGCCTGTGTGGGTGTGGCATTCAAGCTGGGAGCTTCTGCAAGATGACCAGGAATAACTATACAACATAGTAACTAAGCAAAGGCGCATTTTCAATATACTTACTTTGCTGCTGCTGCTGTTGTTGCTGTTGCACTTGTTGCTGGGCGTTTCTTCGAGTTACGTGCTTTTCTTCAACCTGAGCTTTCGAATTGCGCACTTTGCCTGCTACCTCAATAAGGGGCTCGTCCGAGTCTGACGATTCGATCTCAATCTTCTTGGAAAGCATGTAATTTACTCCAGTTGACTCCGTTGACTCAGCGGTATTATTGTTATTGTTGTTGCTACTGCTGCTGCCACTGCTGACACGCGTGCGCTTGTTGCTGTTGCTATTGCTGCTGCTTGTCTCAATGAGAAGGTTGGCATCATTAGCTCCATCGTTGCTGTTGCCGCACTCAGACTCCTGCCGTCGACGCTTGATACTGGTGTTGTTATTGTTGTTATTATGAACTGGAGCTGTCGTTCCCAAGCGCGGACTCGGGATGGACGCCACACGCGTTACACTCTTATTAGACACTGTTGTCGTCGCTGCCGTCATCGCTGTAGTTGTCACAACTGCAGCTGTCTGTTGTGCTTCTGGGCTGCTCTTTGGAGCATCTAATGGACTTTCTAAGCGACTCGTAGCGCGCGTTCTAATTCGTGGCGTTTCAGCATCCAACTGAGGGGGAATCTCAATCGATATGGGTTGCAGTGACTCAGTCTGAGGCTTTTCTTTCTCATCGACTACCTCATTCTCTTTAACCGGGGTGGGTACAAGATTTTGTTCGGGCTCGGGTTCCTGTTTAACAGAAGGAATACTCGTCGTTTGTCGATTATCCAGTTCTGCCTCCTTTTTGGTGGTCTGCACCGTAGGCAGCTCCTCCAGTTTGATATTTTCTGCCTTTATCTTAATATCTGGATTCGGCTCTGTTACGGTTGCTACTATCGCTTCTGTAGCTGATGTGCTTAACGGCTTTTTCGTATCCTCCGATTCTGAATTGTCCGTCAGCTTTTTGATGAGATCATCGTGTTCAAATATGTCATGTTCTCCATTCAGTTTCGTGCTGGTTGTTGTCAAATGAAAGTCACTTCCAACGTTTGACGCTGAATTCTCCTTTCGCACAGTGGCTACAAATTCCTCCGCAAATTCGCCCTCCATTTTGGCAAGCGCCTTCTCAATTTCATCATCGGCGTTCTGCAGCTGCTGGAGTTTACTATTTCCGCTGCTCGGCGTCTGCACCGCTGTTGCAACTGACGAAGACTGCGTTATTGTAGTTGATGTGCAGGCCGCACTTGTTGCTTGCTTCGTGATTATTTGCTGTTGCATTTGAATGGGACTGCTGGATGATTGCTGGTGCGGACTCTTTTCAGAGAGCGCATCCATGGACTCAATGCCACTGTCTTCACCGCCACCATTGTTGCCATGGCCGGGAGTGCCGCTGCCATTGCTTGCTGGTGAATTGCGTAGTGTGTTCACGAGAACAGATGTTGGATTCGGAGTTGGTGTTGTCGTTGGCGTTGGTGTCGGTGTCGGTGTCGGTGACGATGTGACGCTTGGCGAATTGACAACTGTTTGCAGAGCTACATGATTAAGCTTCGGATGCGCCGGAGTAATGATAGGTACATTCGTGTTATTAATTGCATTCTCACTAACATTGTTATTGAGCATTGGCTTGGAGTTCATCGAAATTGCTACTGGAAGTTTTCTCTCCCCTAGCATTGACAAGGTTGCCGTCGCCGTTGGCGTGGATGGTGAGGGTGTGGTGACTGTTATTGTTGCTGTATCGGCACTGCTTGGCGCCAGTTTGGTGATTTCGACACGCTTGAGCGTTGTCGCACTTGGCAGCATGGTTACGGCCGCCGCCAGTTGTTGTTGCTGATGCTGCTGTTGCTGCTTCTGTAGCTGCTGCTGCTGTTGTTGCTGCTGTTGCTTCTGTAACTGCTGCTGCTGCTGCTGCTTCTGTAAATGCACCTGTTGCACAGCGGTCATATATGGCGGCGGCGGCTTATGGTTTTTTGTCATTGGCTTTCCACCCACAATGGGCGTGATGGTAGCTGCAGTCTTTATAGGGGTTTTCAGGGTTATGTTGCTCAGCATGCGACTGTTGTTGCTGCTGCTGTTGCTACTATTAATATTGTTATTAATATTGTTATTATTATTGCTATTATTGTTATTGTTATTATTGTTGTTGGTGGTTGTGGTGCTTGTGATAGCACTTAGAGTGATGCTGCTTGGCAGCGAGGTTGCAATCTTGCTCAGTTGCTGCTGTTGTTGTTGCTGCAGTGTCGTCGCAGTGCCAGTGTTCGTAGAACCCACGGTCGCCAGCTGTCCATCCCCGGCTTGGGATTTATGCGCCTCCACAATGGCGCTAATAGTAAGCCCGTTCTTGCCGGCTACTATAGTTGTTGTCTTAGCACCTGTTGTCAACTGTTGCGTTGAATGAACTGACTGTGGAGGCAGCGACTGCGGTGCCTTTTGTAATAAAACACCCGAGTTTGGTAATCCATTAACATGCGGCATAGGTGTTAACTTGGATTGTTTGCTTTCCGTTGCACCCTCCAACGTTTGCTGTTGTTGTTGTGCCTCCTGGTCGCTAAAAGAACGCTTTATTTGTCGAGCTTTTTGTCCCTCCTCTGCCAATGATGGTGCCTTTTTGCGGTCCTTACGTGTATTCTTTACAACCACCGAGTTTTTACCCCGCAGACGAATCTGCAGTGGCGGCACGCGTGGTTCACTCAGTCCTGCAGCACCTGTTTGCTGTGTGCCTATTTGCTGCTGATTTTGGAAATTACTGTACACCGTATGGTTTTGCTGTTGTTGCTGTTGTATCTGCGATTGTTGCTGCTGCTGTTGTTGTTGCTGTTGTTGTTGCTGTTGTTGTTGTTGTTGCTGTTGTTGCTGCTGTTGCTGTTGTTGCTGCTGATGTTGCTGTTGTTGCTGCTGATGTTGTTGTTGCTGCTGATGTAGCTGCGCCGTAGGTAGAGTGAGTAGTTGCGATTGCATCGACAGTTGCTGGTGCTGCTGTATATGATTACTGTCCATTATGGCATTAAGTTGAACATGCTCATATGACGATTGTGGTATATCCACTTTCTCTAATTTCAATCGCAATTTGATTTTCTCCTCCTCAATAGATGCTGCAGACACCGTCACTGACGCTGCTGCTGCTGCCTTGGCCCTAGCATTGCCTTTTGCACGTTCTCGCTTCGGCTTTGGAGTTGCAGTTATTGATGGGTCTTTGGCTTTCCGTTCCTTCACGCCCTGTTGCAACTTCTCTCGCAGAAGATTCGGTTTGGCTTTCTTACTATTGCCCGTGGTATTTCCGACAGTGCCAATTAATGGTGAGCTGTTGCCTGAGCGAGGAGAGTCGCCCGTTGGTGTGGTTGACTGAATTTGCACCTGTTGCATTTGCATGGGTTGGCATGAATTAGTCATTTGCTGCTTCTGGTTAACGTGTTGATGAGGATGCTGCTGCTGTTGCTGGTGTTGTTGCTGATTCTGATTCTGGTTATTGTGGTTTAGCTTAAGCTGAGGCATTTTCCTCGACCGACTCGATGCAGATTTGTTGGACGCCAGCGAATCTCGAGATCGCTCCTGATCACTGCTGCCCGCTAACGGCAGCTGTTGACCCCCAGACATTGCTGAGTTCGAGTCTTCCTCGGAAAAGAGGTTATTTGGTAGCATCATATCGTTGGCAGGATTAAAGCCCGCATAGCCGCTCAGGCTGCTTGACATGCTGCGAAATTGCAGTTGCGTTGTTTCCTGCTCGGCCTCTGTATCACTATCGTCACTAGCCATAGGCTCCATGTCACCGGTGTGAGGATTTATAATGAATTGCTTTTGCTGCATATTGCCTGGACGTTGTTGCTGCTGATGTTGTTGTTGCTGCAAATGCGCCAGTTTCTTTTGGGTAGCAGCTTGTGCACTTGTATTTTCCACTTGATGCTGCTGCTGTTGCTGTTGCATTTGAAGTTGTTGTTGTTGTTGCTGCTGCTGTTGAGTGCGTTGCGCCACTTGTTGATGCTGAATTTGGCGCTGCAACTGTTGCCTCTGTTGCTGTTGTTGTTGCATTTGATTGAATTGCTGTTGTCTCTGCTGATGTTGGTGTTGTTGTTGCTGTTGCTGCAATAATTGCTGCTGGTTGAATGACTGCATGTCCATCATTTGAGTTTGTTGTTGTTGCTGCTGGGGCTGTGTCTGTGGTTGATCCATACATCCAGACGCATCCTGAAGCGTGCTGAGCGCATCCCCAACGTCCATACCGACCGCAGACAAGTTATCCTCGATTAAGTCCAAGTCTAGGTCCTTGGCATCCTGAAGCAACGATTCGAGTTCGTTCTTATCCTCAAGGCTCAGCGTTGAGTCTAGATCACAGTTTAGAGTTGGCAGTAAAGCGTCCAAGTCGTTGGTTGTTAAGGCATCCAGGTCAGACAACGATATTAATGGATCATTGAGGCCATGACCAACATTTGAAACATTCGTCACATTCTGAGCTTGCTGTGGCACTAATTGTTGCAGTTGCGGTGGCATTGATAACTGCTGCTGCTGTGGCTGTTGCTGCTGCTGCCGTTGCCCGGTTCCTGTAATTGTTACCGTTCCCGGTGGAACCATGTCACCTGCATTAGGTGCCGCCGTAGTCTGTGCTGGGCCGTTGCCTAAATTGATTTGCTGTTGCTGCAGATTGTATTGCATCTGATAGCGCGTGAACTCCTGGAAACTGCTCTTAGTAACCGAATCCATCGGTTTATTGAGCGCGGGCCAGCGCGAATTTGCCGCTGCCTGATTGTAGTCAGGCGGTGGTGGCAGCTGAGCATTGCCCGCGCCAGCTACAGGTACAAGGTTAGCATGTTGCATATTTGAGATGGGCGTCATCTCTTTTTGCTTCTGCTGAAGCTGTGTCAGCTGCTGTGAATGTGGGCTTTTGGGTGTCGTCGAAGGCGAGAGCAGCGATGGAGGTGGACCCTGATGATTGCCCATCAGCGGACTGTGCATCGAGTGATGACTGGAGGCAGGTGAATGGGCAATAGGTGAAGCACCACCATGTGACATAAACTGCTGCGCCTGGGGCGAAGACAATGGCATGCTCATAAGTCGCTGATGTTGCTGAGGATGTGGTGGTGGTAGACCGGCTCGGATTTGCTGCTGCCTCAACTGTTGCTGTTGCGACTGTTGCAGGTTTAGATTAGTGAAGCAATCTGTGTAGATAAAACAAAACAATGTTAGATATATATATATATATTAATATATATACTGTTGACTTCATGCTTACCAGTTGCTTGTTGCTGCCCAAGAAATTGCTGCTGCTGTTGTTGCTGCTGCTGCTGCTGGGGTGGTATGAAGCGCGGATGTACACCTTGCATTTGATGATGACGCTGCTGTTGATGCACCTGTTGCTGCTGATGGCGCAGTGCAACCGCATGCTGAAATCGATGTGGTGCGGGCACTTGATTATACAGATTCGTGTTACTACTGGGACTGAGCAGCATCTGTTGTTGTTGTTGTTGATGGTTCGGCATGTTTCGCATTATTAAGGCCCCGCCACCTGTTGGAGAGGATGGCACTACCGGACTAGGCACATTAGCATTGTCAAGCGGCGCACCTGTTGTTCCCATGACAAAATCACTGGGCGTGGCCGAAGAGCACCGCATAGGTGAGCTGGAGTTCATCATTTGGGCACTCGGACTCATGCTCACAATGGGCGACTGTGGTGTCGTTGGCCCCGTCAGTTGAGGTGATTTCATTTGACTCGTCATCGCATTACCGTCATTTTGCAGCAGATTGACCAACAACGGTGAAGATATTGCAATGTTATTGCTGCCTGTCGATGTTGTTGAAGGCGCTGGGGTTGCAGATGACGATGACGACATTGACATATTATAGGTCTGCGCGGGTTTCGTATTTGTTGCGGCAACTGCTGGATTGTTACTGTTAGAGGCAGCCAAACTTGAGCTCGTGCATGTACTAGGACCAAGACCGGGATATGGCGGAGGCGGATTTATGAACTGAGATTTATTGGAGGTTCCCGTCACAATTGTCGTCGCAATAACCTCGCCGTTTTGCACTGTTTGATTATTCAACAGATTGAGTGTAGCGATTGGAGGCGGAGGCGGTGGACCAAGAGCGTTCATGCCACCTGTGGTTGCAGCTGTATCTCTGCCCTGCAGGACACGTGCCTGTCGCATACTTTCGAATGGGAAATCTCTTGGCACGTTAACTGTACCTGCAGGAGAAGGTAACAGTGGCACCTTGCCTTCCATTGGACAAACCGTGTTAGGTGACTTAAAAACAGGCGGAGTCGTAGATGCATTACTGTACGGCGATGGTGGTGTCTGCGGCGGCGGCAGCGACTGATGCATTAATTTCTGCTGTGGTAGTACATTTCGCCTTTGCTGCTGTAATTGCTGCTGGCTTGAGATTGCATCGTTCTGCGGCAGTTGCGTGAGTCGCTGATGTTGCTGTTGTTGTTGCACATAGGCCGCTTTGCTTGTACTGGGACCATCGAAACTCGGTGCCACCAAATGCGCTGCCGCCAAGTTGGCAACGCCAACGACGTGAGCGGCTTTGTTGGAAGACGTGCCAGCCGCCTCAAGTGCACCGCTTGGGACATCGTTTGAATTATCTTTAAAGTTGGATTAAGATAACACATTAAAATTGATTTAATTGTAAATATTTCCATTTTGTTTTTACATACCTTTTATTGTTTTAATATCTTGTCCTCCAACTTTTAAAGCTATCACAGAATCGCCTTCAGGCTGCACGGAAAGAATCCCGAGCGCACGCAAGGTGGGATTGCCCTCGACGGCCAGTTGACGCAGTCGTAGTGCTGCATCCAAGGGGAGCGACACCGATATCCGCACAGACGGTTCAAGCTGCTGTAAATTTGAAAATTTGTTTAAAAAATTCATTGCAAATTCTATACATTTAAGGAAGCAGGAGGCAAAGAAATTTCTAGCGGTGTGTAATTTTGCGATATATTCACAATAATCGTTTATCGAAAACCTAGTTGCTTATTGCAGCCCTGATGAAAGGCCGTCACGAAAAACTGCATGTATGGATGTGCGTATGTACACAGTAAACAAGTATATATGGAAATTAATAACTAATTCAATAGAAAATTATAAATAAATTTAGTTCTTGTTAATTATTCAGCTAGGCAGAGGCAGGCAAAATTAAAAACAATTAAATATTTTGACGTTTCTGTTTTGTGCTGGTTCTTCGTGCAGCGTGCGAGCGAGATGGTTATATGGACTTGTTGGAAGTTCCAACAACAATTTATTTTAACAACAGAAATATTTTATAGATTTCATATCGTATCAAGTCACTAACTGATACAATTAAAAGGAACTGTGTTGTCTAATGCTTTACCAGCAACGCTTCGAATATAAATACAAAGAAAAATTAAATTTCCTGTGTGCACAGGTTTCTCACGTTCTCATTTTCGTCTCATGTTATCGATACCCCGTCGCCATTTTTCTTCGGACTCTTTAAAAGGGTTGTGTGCGAGAGGGGAAAGAAAAAGGTAACCAAAATACTACTGTGGCCACCTTCGTTCCTTACACTGCCCACCGTTAAATAAAATCCCAAAACCAAATAAAAAATAGAACTACACACACACACACACAAAGATACGCTAAACGCATGACACGTCCAAAAACCGTGTTTTCTGTAAATGAAAACGGCGTGGGTGACGCAAGTGTTTAATAGGCGACCACGACCACAACCACGACCCCACCACCGTTAAATTCTTCATTCGCAGAAAATGCAGTAATCGCAAATCAGCTGTTTTAGCAAAATTTGCGGCAACAGAATACTAAAAGCAGTAAAGCGTTGGTAATTATGGAAGAAAGTGAGTCGGGAAGACAGCAATTGCATTGCATTCGCCCTATGTTCCTATGTATGGGTGTAATCGTACTCACCTGTTTAAGTGGCATATCATCACACGGCAATCGTACCCGTCGTAGATTTAATTGGCAAAGTGTTGCACAAATTTTGCATTTAGCACATGCACACACAATTCTCGCTATAACTATTTCTATAAACACGGATGCGTATCAAAATCATCATCGTGGGCATTTGATAAATTCGTATTTGTATTCCAAATTAATAGACGCGTATCAAATCGTCCTTTGTACTTAAGCAATTGCATCTTTGCTTTTCGCACATTTCCACTATTGCAAGCTACTTCTCAATATTGTTGTTAATATCATAAATTATGACATGAAAACACAGGTCCAAACACTTTTTACCGCCTTGCACACACTTTGTATTGTTTTTTTTTCTCTGCTAACGTAATGCAGTTTAACTGTAACTGAAACGCTGTAGTTGTTATTTTTGTCTTTGTCAGCACTTCTGCTTGCATACATACATATGTATGAACATAGATAAAAGGAGCATAGTATTAACTTGTTACTTTATTTTATTTAACTTTAACCTCTGCATCTTGATTCCTTTTCGTCGTGTTTTTTTTTTTTTTTCGATTTAAAGACAACGTGGAGTGCGGGTGAAGGCGGGCAGTAGTTGGGCGCTCCTCTGCTGCCTGAATCGGATTTATGGTTGAGAGTTTTTCCAACGTTTTTCAATGAAGATAATTGCTTGAAATTGGACGCATCACAATTTGCAAAATTTTTAATGCACTTTTCACAGCTTGGAGTGAATTATTGTGGTGTCACATTTGTTCATTTCATGCATTGAAAATAAATAATATTGCTTTTCACTGGCGTTGAATATTTTTCTTGTCACAATTTGCGATTGAACCAAATTTTGTGGCGTTGATTTAACCGACGTACGAGCGGATATAAAGTTTATAACTATACAAGCAGTTAACAGAATATTTTTACTTGATTTTAAGCCTATTGGTATTTCTTTAGAGTAGTGTTTTTGTTGTTTATTTTGTAAAAAAATCTTCGTAATTATTGCAATTCCACGAACAATAACAACCGCCATTTGCATTCGCCTTTAGTGGTAGCCATTTTTATTTTCCAGTCAGTGTTAACCTTATATATGTATTCAAAATATACTAAAGAAGCCAGCAAATATATATTAAGAATTTCGAAGTCAAATATATCAACATTGGTTCGTTTTCAAATACAATTACAATTTCGGAATGTATTGGATTGTATTTTTTATGAATAAAACGAGATAATATACTTTTACTGAAGATTATTTACCATTCAAAGTTTAAAAATTTATATATTTAAAATTAAAAAAATTAGTTGTTAAATGTTATTTAGGTAATGATTCATACAACTATTCATTGAATTTTTTACATACAATTTTAATGGTTTTAACCATTATTTACAGTTTAAGAAAATTGAAAATATCTGTAGCCGATATTGGAATAAATAAGTAATTCACAAGATACTTTATATTCCATTAAAAAGTACAATATTTAAGTAGAGTGGCAGCACTCTACAGTATTTGTGTACTGTGGCAGCCCTTTAGAATATTTGTATAGTGTGGTAGCATTAACAGTGAACCATTTCTGCAAAAGTGAGTCAAATAAGTTTAATCGCATTTATATCTACCTTAAATATAAGGTTTATCTAAATAATTATTGCAATTCAAATTGAATTCGATAAATTTATTATCCAATCATTTGTATACTATTTTTGTTATTCTCAAGTGCATTTTCGCATCAATCTGTTACATAACAAGTAACCAGTGAAAAATTTTACTTACAGTTACCGTAACATTAACATGGCCAACACTCCAGCAACCTCCAGCAGTGCCGGACCCGTCCTGCGTGGTCTGCACAATGCAACCATTAAGCGCAATCTGGCTGTAGCGCTTGGACTAACTGCAGTTATTACAGTTGCTTTCAAAATCCTGGTCAACGACCCAAAGAAAGCTGCCTATGCTGAGTTCTACCAGTGAGTATTCAAATCAATAACATCAATGGGCGTTATATTAAAGGGGTTTGTTTTGTAATTACAGGAAATATGATGCCAACAAGTCCTTCGAGCGCATGAAGGCCGCCGGTCGTTTCCAGTCGTGCTAAACGATCTCTAGGTCTAGCAGATATAGTATAAGACATGAAAATGTTGCTATAAAGTATGTTACTGTAATGTATTGAATCCCAAATAGATTTCAATTCATATGTGCATCGCCGTGTTTATTTATTTACGGGATTAATAATCGTTTATTTATCTCTGGAAACTTATCGAAATAGTACACAAAAAGAAAACAAACACAATAACTCTCAGACTGTACAACATTTTAAAATCTAATTGCAAAGTCTTTATAATCCAGTCGATTTAAATTGCTTTGATTTCGCAGCTCGCATCGTTCGATTTGGCAGCCTGGCGGACCCTCGGTGGACAGCCAAGTAATCCTAGATTCGAAATTCGATATCGGAAACGAAATGTTAGGAAATCACTACGATTAGTATTGCAAGGACTACACATACATTTTGTCCACCTCCACTTTGGCGCCTTGCATTTTGCCAACAATCGTTCCTTGTTTACTGTTTTTGACCCAACCTGTGATACCTGCTTTGGTGCAGCGATCGCGCGTTTCTTTTGTGAAATTCAAGCCTGTTGATTACACAAACATTGTCAGCTATAATTACTTTGTCTTTCAGTTACTGTGTGGGGGCATTAAACAAAGCCAAGGACATCCACATGCCGAGCTACGGTAGAAGAGATATTTTTAGCCCATGGCAATAGCGACTGGGCTGCATTTGGTAAGGCGAATGCTTCTGCCACTTTTTCTAGATATGTAAATTCAAACTCCACCTTGTACATGTCCATACACTTCGAACTCCAGTGTGACCAGCTGTCGTATATCAGGAATCCCCATTTTGATGTTACTGCTGCTGCTCGGTTCAACACTTTGTGATTATATAAAAATATGGATTTTTAAAAAGGTTTCTGTTGACACGATTAGCCCCTTGGCCTTAATACATTTTAATTTTTTTTGTTTTTTTTTTTTTTTATTTAGATTTGGTAAACTTTTTTTTTTAAATGTAATAAATATAAATCCAAAGTGCAGTTGCGTATTTGATTTGATTTTCAGCAAACCGTCGACGATTTGAAACTGAAATGCCAAGTTTTTGCATTTTACGCCTTGCTGCAAATATCAATTGTCTATTTTGCGCTTTCGATTTGCATTTTTGTATTTATTTTCGCTGCGCAGTTTACCCCGCTCGTCTTTTTTTTTTTCTTACTTGTCTTTTATTTTAAGCGAAATTAGCCTGATCAATTTGTCTCTATTGTTCGATGCGCTACTAAGTATGTTCACAGACGACATTCAATATTAAAATTTTTAAGAGGAAAGGGTGCCCGAGTCGGGAATGACCGACCACGAGATATCCTGTATTGTATTTTCGAGGCGAGACTACTATAGAATTAAAAAAATTATGTAATAATATAATAATAAATTTAGTTATATATGTAGAATATATATCAACAGTTTATGGTGTTCAAGTCACATTTATGAGTTATTAAAAAAAAACTTTTTATAATTTGGAATATAAGAAGATTTCTTAATTTCCAACATCTGCGCGTTTATTCTACCTGCATACACACGGACTAGACCAATTTTACGAGCCGGCATAAATTTCTAAGTTTGACCACGTGCTCCCATTCTTCCTGCATACATTTAAATGAACAAACATTATGTGCCGTCCAATCAACAGACATAAATAAACTTACCTTATTGAATATGCAACAAATAAATTAATTTTTCACAAACATATTTATTCTACGTAATTATAATAAAAAAATATATCTTTTAAAGTTGTAAAATTGCAAAATTTAAAACGAAATTCATTTTTATTTATGTTAAATAAGATAACAATTTAAATTAATTTGGTGCAAAAATATATATCAATCTTATTATATTAAATATTTTTATTATTGAATTCAAAATTCAGCTTAGTTTTTAATTGACAAATAAAAATATTTAAAAAAAAAAAAAATGAAATTAGGTGTTATCAATTTTTTCGAAACATATATTTTAAATTGGAAAATAAATTGGTTTTCTATCAATAGATTTTCCTATGCCTTAATTTTGACTCTCGCAACTGTTATACCTTGTCAAACCAAAATATCCTACGGTATTTTCTACCTTTTACTTAAATAAGCAATATTGTAAGGTTTTAGATAGAACCAAATTTCTTTGAAATCTAGATAAGCAAATATTTACTATATACTACAAAGCTGATGCCTCTGAGTTCCTAAGAGTCGAGCTAAAATATTTATGTTGCACAATTATTTGTTGTTTATTTGCAATGAATCAGTTTTATAGAAAGCGAAACTTAAATTGAAATGCAAAATGTACAGAAGAAAATCTTGAAAAGAAAAGCAAATGCCTCACAGCTACAACAACATAACGTATATTTATATATATTTACATATATTAATTATTTTGTACAATTTTAAATAGAAATTAGATTTAGATAAACTAACAAACGATCCAGGCTTTAAGTATGCTTGCGCTTCAACGACAAGCATCAACTAGCATTAAGTTTATGCATCTAAAATTAGTTTAACACCTATGCATGTATGTAAAAGCTAATCCTCATCTAGATGATCTGGGCTGCGGGTGTGTGTGGCTTTTCGATCAGACTGTGCTGGGCCTCCTTGTCCTTTTCCAAGTGCTTGCCAAGCGTCCCGTGATCCGCCTTCAAATAATAGAGCGGCGCATCAAGTTGCGAATACTGCTCGGAGGCAACTTTTTTGCGTCGTTCGCGCAGAAAGTGTAGGCGGACATAATTGATGGGCAGGTGCACGGCCTCGGCACCTGAGCCCTCAGCATCAATGAATACACCACGCACCAGAATCGAGTTTGAGCACTTGAGTGCGGCCAGCAAAAGGAAGGGAACGATATGGGTTATCCAGAAACTCAATATCCGATCATCTGGAAAAATGTCATTGTTTTATTGAGTTGCAAAGAGAATGATTTATTTCAATACTCACCTGGATACAGGTAAATATCGAGCAAATTCCAAATGCCGCGCCAAGCATTTACAGCGCCGAAAAATGCCATAAGATAGTAAATGTCGCATATGATTATCTTCAATAATCCGCTAATACGACGGCAAACGTAGCGCATCAGAGGTTGTATGATGAAGGTAACAAAGACAGTCAGGTAACCAATCAGCTGCAGTTGGGAGAGGGAGAGAAGGAGAGTGTGTTAGGTGAAGTAATTTTGTAAGAGAACTTCATGCTTACCAGTGATCCCCAGGCGGATTTAGCTTTATCACGCGGGAACAGAGTCAAATCAAAGATGCCCCAAACGCCACGCCAAGCGACGACCACAACGCTGCCAATAACAAATACCGAGAATAATGTATCCAGCACGTAAAGGCCGGGTTGATTGAAGCCCTAAAGAAATTAAAAATGAAACAAGTAAGAACAAGTAAAAACAAGTAAAAAGACTCTTTTTCAGACGGCTTGATTACGAGATACCCTGAACCCTGCAAAAACTTGGGGGATTGTTGGGCTATAATTCAGACGCTTATAACTCAATCATTACGTGGATGATCTTCATGAAACTTTCAGAATATATTAATAGCATCTAAATGTGTCTATATGCAAAATTGCAAGTCTCTATCAAAATCAGAAAGTGATCAGAATCTTCGTATCCATACTATCTATCTAAATATACAAATATAAAGTCTGTAGCTCAAACGAAACGAATTTTTTTACCGATAATATGGAAATGCGATGAGTTATCGAAAAAAAAAAAAAAAAAAAACAAAATAAGCTCATACTGCGTAACTAACATACGAACATGTGAACATAACATGTGAAAGCTAGAGAGCTGAGCTTTTGTAGTTTCCGAAATCTCGACGTTCATACGGACGGGCGGACGGACGGACAGACGGGCAGGGCTATATCAACTTATTTTTTGTGTTGATCAAGAATATATATACTTTATGGGGTCTGCAACATCTCCTTCTGCCTGTTATGTATATTTTTACAAAACCATTATACCCTGAATTCCCATTATCAATGGGTAAAGAAATAAATATTAAAACTGCTGATCGTATTCGTCTGAAATGTATAAGGCTTATCATCTGTCTGGCTAAAAAAAATCGTTGTAAAATTATTATTTAATTTTATTTCAATCTTGTTTCATTTACTATAAATCATTAAGATTCACTTGCTGATAGCGATTGGAGCATATTCAATTATTATAAATTAAATTATTATTATTATATTTGAGAATCTGAAATACATATTATTGCTGATCTATCTTATAATACTTTGAACTCGCTTAATTTAATTAGGGAATTTCCATACATACGAAAGAAGTTGATGGAAAGATGTCCATTATCTTATATCTACATATGTATATACAATAAATATACTTAGTTCACATAAGCTCTTATATTTCTTCTCTTATATTCATTTCTTTTAGCTTTTAAAATACCTGGGTTCAAATCCCGCTGGAAACTTTTTGTTTTTTAATCGACAACTTTTAACTTTTATTTATTAAATTCATTCATATTTTTATATTTATGTTAAAATCAGAGACCCCGAATAACAGTTACCCGACTCACTTGTCCCATTCATCTCTGAGAGATACAGAAAAAAGGCGCACACAAACTGTATTCCTCTGAGTAGGAGGGATATTTTTGGTTTTTATCACTCCTACTCTGAGTGTTTGGCATGGAGGAATTCAGGCAATTCCTCTTTTTAAAAGAGTTATTTTGCGAGTAATACTTTTACTCTTTCACACAAAGAGTTATTTTGTGACTTATATCTAAAATCCTCATTTATAAAACTTTGTATATGTTTTTGCTTTGTGTGTTTGTTTTGTGTTTGCGATGTGTTTGCTTTGTGTTTGCTTTTAATTATAACCTGATTGAAAATAAGAAATCAAACTATTATGGTTTTGATAAATGTAATTAACAGGCAGAATGGGGCGTATATGACCATATAAATTATATATATTCTTGATCAGGGCGACGAGCAGAGTCGATATATGTATATAACAGGCAGAAGGAGGCGTGGATGACACTATATAGTATATATATTCTTGATCAGCAGAAAAAAAAGTTGATATAGGCATGTCTGTCTGTCCGTCCGTCTGTCACACTGTCTGTCTGTCACTCTGTGTGTCTGCCTGCGTGTCTATAACTCTGTGTCTGTCTGTGTGTCTATCTGTCTGTCCGTCTGTCTGTCTCTATAACTGTGTGTCTGTCTGTGTGTCGCTCTGTTTGTATGACCCTTTATTGTATGTATGTCTGTGTTGCGTGTCTGTCCCTCTGTCTGTCTAACTGTATGTCTGCCTGCCTGTTTGTGTGAATGTATATTGTATATCAATGGGTGTGTGTGTGCGTGCATGTAGTTGCATGTAGTTTTTGTTTTGCATATACAGAAGCGAAGAAATCTGGTAATAACAAGTAAGCAAAGGGTGGGGGGATCGCATGATCAAGAAGTCTGCACTTATCTTAATCGTTTTATTATACTTATTGTTAGAGAGTCGAAATGAAACACTCCACATTTACCGAATTCAAAGATTGAACTCTTCTCTTTGTGAGAACAAAAATTGAACTCTTTATTTCCTTAAAAACCTAGTGCTTATATACCTTTAAAATACTTCCAGGCACTGGAAGGCTATAATTAATTCCATGCACACAAGTGCACAGATGTTTGTCAAGTGTCCCTTTTCGATCGCTAAGCCGTTCTCACGTCTCGCGTTACATTTTTATTACTTGCTGCGTTGGTCGCTGCAGCTAAGGGATGACATGTTTATTACTTGGCTTCAGATAACGCGCAGGTTATCGACTATTGCCTATTTTTTAATATGTTTATATAAGTGGCATGTTCATGCTTGAACATACTGCCAGGGGCCTAAAATTTGTGGCTGGGAAATTTTAATTTTTTAGTATTTTAATTTTTGTCGCATGTTCATGTTTGAACATACTGCCAGGGGGCCCAAAATTTGTGTGTGCTCAGAACTGCCCTCCTGATGATTGTCCACTCGTCTCTGAAGTGGCTTCTGTGTGGTTGATGAGAGTCCTATCATCTTCCCGAAGGTTCCTTTCATCGTAGTCTTCCTTCATGCGGACCCTCCATTGCTACAAATTCTCATTTCTGAATTTGAGCAATTTTTTTGTTGTTGTCCTCTTTGGACTTTAGTTGTCCTATTTGGACTTAAAGTTGTCCGTTCCCTTTTAATTTTTGGGAATACGGATTTACCGGCACAATAGCACAAATCTGCTTTTGATTTGCGCCACATGTTCACGCTTGAACACTTATCATGGGTTATTTGGCCAAATTAATACAAAATTTTATATTTGTATTTGACTTAAATATTTTATTATAATAATATACTACATTTAAATTTAGCTTAATTAAGAATAAGGACTTTATACATATTTTCGCAGTTCAAATTACTTCGCTTAATATGTAATGCAATGTCAAAAATGCCCGTTCGACTGACAGTCAAATAGAGCAATTTCAGCTGCACATTGCTATCAAATTTTGTTGACAACCGCACACATCGAATTATAGATCGTAATTGACCTGCTCCGCGAAAACAACCCTTGCATACACACCAACGCAGCACAAACACAAAAACAAAGTTTTGTTTTTTTGACAAAAACAAAGTGCATCGCTGACCAATGCACTATGGGCGCAAATGTCGATTTAGTGGCATAAAGTGCAAAATTATTTTATTATACCTTCTTAGTTCCTTTTTAGAAATGTCTAACAATATCTCTTCCCATTCAAATTTCCAAAACAAGAAAATCCAAAATTCTAAAAAATAATCTAAGCATATTTGCAAAATTTCAAGTCCATATATTTAAATTTTGAGTTTATGCCGCTAAATCGGCATTTTCTCCCATAGTGCAACGCAGCAGCAACAGTTAGGAAAAAAAAAAAACAAAAGCAAACTGCGTCATTGATCTACGCAGCAGCAGCACACAAAAAAAAAAAGGGTTATTTTTTTTTAGCAAGGCAATAAAATATCACACTGAGGACAGCAGAAAAACCCACAGTTTTTCTGTTTCTCACTGAGTAAAAGGGGTTTTCCCAAGCACATGCTGAAAGAGTTATTTTGAGAGTTTTATTTATAAAACTCCATGTGAAACACTTATTTGTGGACGGTTTGAAATCCTCAAGAGTTATTCGGGGTCTCTGGTTAAAATGCATTCTGACATCTTAGCAATTACTACTAAGCTATTTGTATGCATGAATTATGCAGTTGGCCAGAACAAATTTCTTTGCTGATTTGCCACGCCCCCAGTGGGCGTAGACACATAATTTTTGGCAAGTTCTTAGAAAGAGTCGAGATTAGGTTGTTTACACGCAAAAAAAAGCGAAAGTGACAGGGTATTTTTCAATACTCCACGCCCCCAAAAAGGCTGAATATTATTTTTAGGTTATCGATAGAGTAGGACATTAGTAACTGAATCATTCAATTTTGACGCTTTTAGCTCTAAGACTCTAAACTCTAAACTTTTCGGTTTGCCACGCCCCCTGCGAGAGCAGATATATCTTATTGATCTTATTGATATATCAATATTATTGATCTTGGGTTGTCAACCCGAGTATACATGCCAAATTTCAAGTCTCTAGTGTCAATAGTGTTCAAAATATATTACAATTTGAAAATTCACTATATATTCACTATATATTCTTGTATGCCCTCTAGTTAAATGTAAAATATATAAGAATAATATAAAAATATTTACCGGTATTTTGAACATTGTGTCCACCTGAAAGTAGTCACTCTTGTGGTCCATGGTGACGGTGTAGGGCGCTGCCCCCAGGTTGCGCAGCGTGCGAGTGCCCACCAGGAAGAGCAGAGCCATGACAGTAAAGACGGAGATGATGGCCAGGGAATCGATGCTGGTTAACCAATCGCAGACCATCCAAGCACCGCGCCACATATTCACACAAACGACCCCAAAGACGGCGGTGTAGAGACGTGAGATGGCATAGTAGGTGAGCCGTCGCTTGTCCGGATGTATGTGATCTTTGAAGAAGTTCTGCGTAATGGTGAATATGAAGTGTCCCAGTCCGCCGATGATGAAGGAGGACAGCGCTGAAAAGGGCAGACTGTTGGGAAAGAGCAGCACGCCCATCAGTTCCCAGGTGCCGCGCCAATAGGCGATCACGCATGGCGCTATGACTAGGCAGGATAACAGCACATCCAACACCTCCAGCAGCAGCTCGTGCAGGTTGCGTCGCGGGGCCTCGGCCGAATACTTTTGGCTGTGCACCGTGTGACTGCAGGTGTGATGCATGTTGAAATGCGGATGGCCGTGCTGTTGTTGTTGCTGTGGATGGAGCTGCGGATGCAGCTGCGTATGTGTGTGCTGCTGCTCTAGCCCTGAAGACTTGCTGCTGCCAATGATAATTGGCGTCGATGTGGTCGTTATGCATTTGTCGGTGGGCAACATATTGTTGTGTTCCTGTTCCGTCATTTGTTCGGCCTGTGTTCAAGTTCCCTTGGCTACCTAATTTACCTATGGATCTCTATCTGTGATCTCTATGATTTTTCGTACTGTTGTTTGAGTTTCTCCTTTATTTGGTTGCACTGGCGCTCACCCTGAACGGCTGTCAACTGATCATCTGCGCTTTAATACTGTTTTTGCAGTGAGTATGACTTTGGCGATAATTATTATCGCCAGCACTGATAATTATTATACTAGTTAACTAACAGTCAGTCGGGTTGCCTTGTCAATCGCAGTTCCCTCGTTTGTCTATCTCGATTGTATAATCCGCATCAACCATAGGCAAACGCTCTGCTCGTCCGTCTGTTGTCGATGTTTGTCGGCCTGTAAATGCAAATGAAAATTTTGATTTCAATTTACATACTTTATGGCAATAATTGAGTTAACACCATGATTAGTTTGAAGTTGACTCAGATGTTTGATAAAATGGGCTGGCTCTGCATGCGCTTTATTATCAAATCTTATCATTAGTACGGCAATCTATATATCTCTTTAGCTGTCACAGAATAAATAGCTAAATTTGATATCATATTTGATAGAGCTAAACGTGTGTGTATATACTGCAAAGGATCCATGAAAGACATAGATTGTAATTGTCTTATCTGCTGTTTTCCAGTTTCATCTGCTCAGATAATTTATATACAACATTCTACAACGTTCTACGCTAGTCAATCAAATTTCTTTAAAACGATCTAATTAATTAAATCTAGTCTATCAAATTTTCTTATTATTTCTAACCGGCAAAATTGTCTATTCGATATTCTGAAAAGTTCATATATATAGTTTTTTTATATTATCAAAATCGATTTAAAACAATAGCAATATCAACTTGATCAATTAATTTATTACAGACATACAATTTCTCTGAAGACCATTTATAAAACGCGAATTTTACTTTATATAGAAATAAATTTAAAGTTTCAGCTTTTCAGGAATCTTTAGATATTTCATATTCGTATACTAACTCAAACAAGATTTTAAAAAGACCATAAGAATTAACGGCAATAAATTTCATGAGTAGTTTCATTTTTATCGGAGATATACAATATTAGATATACATATATACATATACCTATATATGTGATTAAATATTGATTTCTCAATCGTATTTTTATCGAAGAGTACGAATTTAATTAAGATATCTACTACATCTATTTTTCCACGTCTTCAAATAAAAAAAACACAATTAATATATGTACCCAATATTATATGTTAATATCACTTTATAGATCTTATTATCATCGACTGTAAAAACAGTTAAATTTATGCACAAATTAAAGTTTTGCATTTTGCCACGATATCATAAATTTATTAGAACAATATTTTGGGTATATCGAAATTTAACCATCAAAAGGCTGTAGTCTTGAACTTGTGAAATATATACCGGGTCGTCACGCTTTTCTGGACTATAATATTTATATTTGCCATTTTTGTTGATTCCTTATTTTTAGAATCAGCCCGCCGGTCCGTATGAACGTCGAGATTTTGGAAACTACAAAAGCTAGAGAGCTGAAATTTCACATGAATAATATGGATACACAGATTATGTAATTTTCAAATTTTGGATGTCACGCCCCCTTCGCCGCCAATTTAAAAAAAAAAATGCTCTTAAAATACTAGAGACTTGTAATTTGGCTAATAGATACATTTGAATGCTATTAATATATTTCGAAAGTTTCATGAAGATCGTACATCTAGAAATAGAGATATAAGCGTTTTTTGTAGGGTTCTGGGTATCTCGCCGTCTCGCCTTATTACTTGTTATATCTGGAAGAAATGTCTTTCTCTCACACAGATAGAAAAAATTCTAATGAGCAGCTAACAAGAAGGATATTTAAAAGAAGCTTGAAAGTCTTATCGATAGGCGATGGTGTATTAAAAGTTTGAATTAGGTTGACACTGAATGGATGAACATTTTAATTGTATCGTAGAGATTGAATCTATAAATATATTTGTAAATCCGCAATCACAATGGATAAAAGGTATTAAAAAGCTGATAAAATTTTCAAATGTGTTCGCTAGAAGAGAGCAACTGATTAATACAAATTTGGGTTCTGCGTGTCTAATTAGATTGTTTATGACTCTGGGTGACTTAGGTTTCCGCTTGGATTTTGGGCATAGACACAATGCTCTCGAATAAAGGTGTTTTGGTTTTCTTTTTTGGGGGTCAACAAAACGGTGATGTGAATGCCCCTGCTAGTCCAGTATAATATCGCTTGACTCAAGTACTTAATGGATTCAATTTAAGAAAAGTTTAATACTAAATTGACAGAGACTGAAACTTGAACTGGCTGTCGTTTGAGTCTTGACACGGAGGCCTCGCTTTCATAGGTTGATTAACATTTAGGGCTCGAGGTGGCAAATTTAGTAACCATGTTCCAATAGATGATGCTCACGAAATCTAACGGAATTCAAGAGGTAATTTTGAGACTAGAAATGCTTTGGGATGTTCGTCATTCAGATATATATAAATCTTGCTTTTTGTGCCCATATGCCTATAAATAACATATGTTTTTGCTGCTCGAGATGAAACACACGATGCGCGCTCGCTCGGCTGAGTGGCGCTAATTAGACAAACTTATAACATATGCATGAATTAAAATGATTTAAGTGATGCAGGATGTTTCTGATTTGCTGCTTGGCAATGGTGGCGTATGCGCAACAATTAAAAATGGCATTGGCTAGCTCTGGCCTGACTCTGGCTCTGGCTCTGGCTCTGGCTCTGGCTCTGACTCTGGCTGTAGCTGTGGGTCTGCTTCTGGGGCTGTCTATTTGAAGGTCTATCAAATGCTAATGCTGAAATGGCATTGCGACATGGAAATAAAAACGACGATTGCTTTTTTTTTATTTTCATTTTGAGTTTGGGTCAAGTGCATTCGTATTCGCATTTATGTGATGAATTTTTGTAAATAAATGGAAATCCCGCTGTGCAGCTCATTAAGGCACTGCTCAGCAGGACTTCCTTATAATACTTTTGGGGTCGTTTTTGTTGTTTTGTGCATGATAATTTAGATCAAATCAAGCATTATATACACGCATTTCAAGATTAAATATACATATATCTCTATAGAGAGGGAGAGTGACAGAGAGAGAGAGACAGGAGATTGATAGATCCGAGTCAAACGTCTCTATCTCAGCTTACATTGTACTCCAATTAGCTCAACTAATTGAGCAGCACCTCGGTGACAATGGAAACGTCGGGCTGCTTTGCAAATTTTTGTGCATTGCTTATCAGAACGACATCTTCCTACCCCACGATCTCTGCCCACCCTTAGCTAATTATATAGACCAACAAATTCTGTTCGCCTCGAATCGAGTATTTGCTTTGTTCAGCAGTTAGACACGTTGTTGGATTTTATGGCTTGCCTGCGAGATTCTTGTGCAAATAGTTCGAGATTTGCACAAGGTTTAGATATACTCAAGTAAACTGACTATTGTTTGCTTCTATAGTCTATTATGTGCTGTAATAGCAATAATAGCCGTAAGAATATTGTATTATGGTCTCGATTCGTGCGTCGGCGCTTTAATGAGCAATGCAAATAACGAGATTTTGTCAGTTGTTATACACGTGATAGTAAAAATGATTGCTGGCCTATTTAATAGAGCTCAATCAATATAACAATATTTAGAATATTGATATGGTTAGTATTTTCTGACTTATAAAGTATTACTTGATTATTATTTCCGCTTGTAAAAATATCGGTGTATATTTTAGAAGATATATAAAGTTATTTTTATCTTATAGATTACAGCAGCAAGGAGTCTATATGGAGGCATCTGCCAACAGATTTCTTGAGGTCATAATTTTCTATAAAAGACTAAATTTGACAAAACATTTTTTTTTTGTAATTTCAGTCATTCCTAAAGTTATTCATTCAACGTTAAATACGATATTCGGTATTTAATTTACAGCAGATTTTTAAGAAACTTAACCTTGAATAACGTATTCAGTTTGAAATGTGTTTTATATTTGAAATTTTATAGGTGATGAATCTTGAGCTATGTGTAAAAATATTAGTTGCAATAGTTTGAGAGACCAATGCATTTATTTATATTTTATGTTATTATATATTCCGCCTCATTTTGCCTGTTAAAAAGATTTTAGTAAAGCACACATAAGCTGTACTTGTTATATTATATATTATATAGATAAATGAAACTTTGAAACTTTGCTTCCGCCCAATCAGATTCCCAAGAATTCTATATTTTCCATTGGAAGTTGTCTGTTTTTATTGATAGATAAAATCGAACAACGACAAATTTAAATATTCAAAGATAAAAGCTGTCACCTAGCCCTCGGCTAAAACCTGTTGCCACTCGATGATAGTGCGGCTTTAGAGCTGATCGCATGCAAATTAAATAAGGCACTAGATTCTTATATTCCAACCAGTATTTGTTTGTTGTCTATATAGAGCATGAATCCATGATCCACGATAATGAGTTAGCTGGTAATTGAATAAAATGCTAACTAGTTGGTCCTACCCCACTATGAAATGGAAAAATTTTCCAGCTCTAAAGATATGTAATCAATAGCTATAAAATCTCTGCTTCTTCTTTCGTCCACGTGCTGGACTTTCAAGTTCAATGAATATTCAAAATGAATACTTTAAGCATAAACGGTAGTGAGCAAAATAACTGCTTAGAACGCATTCTTCCATAGTGCCAATCATATTTTAATATTTTTATTATTATAATTTTTATTTATTTTTTTTTTTGCAACTCGTAGTCCCGGCAGCATTTCCTCTTCACTTATATAAGTTGATTCATCAATCAGAAGAGTATGTTTCTTATAGCAAATATCGAAAGCAAATATAAAGATTGAACATTTTGTTTTGTGAATCTTCACAGAACTCACAGATCCATTACTTAAATATTTCAAGCACAAATTGTTTATGTGGTCAACTGGTAGCTATAGTGCATTTGCAATGACTGCAAAATATCTATTATCTTGTCTTACCCTTCGCAGCCAGCATTTGAATTTTTGGCTGTTACACATCCTGACTGAACTATTTGGTTTTAATTCAACTACAATGAACAACACTTTATTGTACATACATTCTCTAAAAAAATGTGAATTTGACGGGAAAAAAGCTGAAAACCAGGCACTCAAGGATAGAATCGAAAGATTTACAAATTTTTATTCACACTGACTGTGGAGCTTGCATTATATTAATTAATCACTTTATTAAATTTCTAACTGCAGTGCAGTTAAGGCTCATTATCCAGGACAAAGCGATTTCACTTTTTTTCTTCATAGATCGATTGGCTACACGCTGAGCGACTAAAGCTGAATTAAATGAGATCTTTGGAGAGGTCTGAGTTAAACAAACTGTAATCTTATCAACTGGGAACGCTAAGGCAAGCGTTCTTATCAAACAATCAATTTACAATCCTGAATAAAGATATTGACATAAAGATAACACATAAAAACAAAACGAAGAGAAATAAAAACACCAAAATATAACTCATACTAATTTAAATATGTTTGTATAAATTAAACAACAACAACAGCTACTGTAGTGCCAATTGTTTACCGTTTCAAATTAGCATTAGTTTTGCTGTGGTGGCGTCTCCGGCGGCTGCAATGTGGGTGCGTGAGCGGCGGCAAGTGCGAGTGTGTGTGAGACAGAGACAGAGACAGAGAGAGTGAGTGTAAAATTGAGAGGAGCTTGGTCGATCGTTTATGTTTTTCTTTTTGTTTATTTTTTTGTATTATTTTATTTTATTTTATTTTTGTTTTATTTTATTTGCAGTGGTTGCTGGGCACGTGTAATTAACGAACTTTTGATTTGATTCAGTTTAACTCAAAAACTGATCGAAATGGCGTTTCTATGCCATATTGAAATTTTCGCGAACCGGAAGTGAATTTTCCAACACTTGTCAAGCAACGGCATCGGTGTTCGCCTCGTTGTCGATTTCAATTTCGATTGACTTTCGATTAATGGGTCTGTTGCCGAAGGAGTTAGTTGTTCGAATGAACGAACGCGACATTAGGAGCTACTTTATGTATTATTGGATTGGCTTAGTAGCAGAGCACGTAAACACACACACAGGCAAACATACTACAAATACAACTACATGGGCGGGCTGACTGTGAGAGAGACAGATAGAGAAAGAGAGAGACACACACACAGTCTCACACAGCTGCAATCTAGTTTATTTGTGCGGTTATTTGAACATCGAGATATATATTTATTTTTGAGCTGCGCGAGCTTTTGACACTTGGACGCCACAGCATCCAGCACGGTGGTCACTGCCGTCAGTCGTCAATGGCAGCAAAAACTGAACTGCGTTTGTTCTGAGCTACGCTTTTGGACTGAGTTGGGGTCGTCAGACCGCGGATCGCATACCCAGATTCGCACTCGTGATCACAGCCGAGGTACGAGCGAGCTTATCAAATCGTACTACATATCATTTAAGTTCTTCTTCTTCTTCTTTTTTTTTTTTGCTTTTCATTTTTGGATAAAACCGTTTTGCCTATCTTGTGTTGATCTCATGTCGGCGCTCAACATAAAGCTCGTTGCGGATAACGGACAAAAATTTCAAATATTCAAATATTTGACTGACAAATGTTTGAATTTTTTAAATGATATATGATTTTATGAGATTTGTCGATTCACAAATAGCCTAAGGGTTAACAAACTTCTTAAAATAGGAAATCATATTTGTTCATAAAATATTAAGATAAATAAAATAATTGGATTAATATGCAGCGTACTTCCATTCACACATCAATATTACAATTATAATATTATATTATACACTCAGGTTACTGCGTAACTTGAGCAAAAACACCAATTTATGTAAGAAACATATGAATCCATAGACATTTTTACTTGATGATTAACGATTAACGAATTAGTAATGAAGAAGAAGTAAAGCACACTGTCGAGGGCATCCCCCAATTCTTTACTGAAGAGTAAGCTTTCAAACAGCAAAGAAATGAAACCAATTGGAATTTACTACTTTCTCTGTTGTGTAAATATATATACACCAATATGTATAAGGAATATTTATTCGTTAATTAAAATATAAATTAAATAAATGTAGTAAATTATGTATATATATATCTGATAATCATAAAATGCTTATTCACGAATCAGTTTAAGCACGCTGCAGACTGATACTAAGTCAGCTGAATGTGATAATAATTCGATGTTGATTAGATTTAACTCATATAGCAAGAGTTTAGCGATGTAGAATACGCACTTCATATAAGTTATCTTATAATCTTGTGTTTTAATTAATTTTTCAGAAAATTGTACATATATATATATGATTTACATACATATATCTGCTTCCTGAAAATCAAAATAGACATTCATATTTACATATATGTAAGTAAAAGAATGTATATAAAATACTCTATTCTGTACGACATGCTTTATGCAATTAAATGTGCAAGATTATGTCTTAGAAGTATCTTTTACATATTACAATATTTAAATTTCAAAGTTGAACTACGTAGAATGAGTGCTTCGTGTAAAATGTTGCATTTATAATGAGGGGAAATAAAGATTGTCTTAGCTGCATAGGGAAAAAAAATGCAATAAATATTAGTAAGAGTGTTTTAGTCGGGATTGACCAGCTAATAAATACCCTGAACTGAGTCTGCAATCTTTCAAGGTTAAGTTTCCTTATGATAAGAATCTAGTTACTAAATTTGATGCAGCTAGGTGGAATTACTATTTTTTTGTTTATTTCCTATATTTGAGAATTGAGAGCTTAATTTAATATATTTACATATTGAATTTCAAGTTCATAATTCTACATCAACTTATGTCGACCCTGTATAAGAATATATATATCAGCCGATATACATACGTCTGCACAAGACCAATATGCCCAGTTAACAGTAGCAGTTACTTAATAATTTAAAAGTTAATTACATAGAAATTCAATATCTGAAATCGCTGTTTAGTGTGGAATGCTTTATATGTTTGCTGGATAGTTAGACAGGTAAAGGGTTTGTTAAGTTTTTCCAATACTCGAATCATCTGATGTCTAATGGCGAATCGCACTTTGGAATCTCAATTGTGTACTTAGCACTTGCGCCAAACAGTGGAGCTAATACAATTTTTAACAATTATTCGCACTTTTATGAGCTTAATAAACTTATTGACTTTATAAATATTCAATTTGCAAATAAGTTGGGAAACTAGAATTGAAACAACAACAGCTGCTGGCCAACTTTCCCTCTAGAACAACTATCTGGCTATTAATTTATGCCGGAATCTCATTAGTTAAAGATATCAACAAAAAATTATTATTGCGATTGTAAAAATATTAAATTCAGTCTGTTGAGCTTAATGTAAAAGTAAATCGTAATTCAAACAATTGTTCCCACCGTCATCATTCATAATTTCATTAATAATGAATGATAGAAATAGCCGACTCCATATCCCCTATCAATATACTATAAACATATAAGTCAATAAAATTTCACAAAAATGAATCAGAAATGATTTATTGCCAAAAATAGTTTATTAATGGAGAATTAAAGAAATAATGGAAGCGAGGGAGAGAGACAGAGAGAGAGAGAGAGAGAGAGAGAGAGAGAGAGAGAGAGAGAGAGAGAGAGAGAGAGAGAGAGAGAGAGAGAGACCTTAGCGGAAGAGAGAGGAACCATAGTGAAGGAAAGAAAAACAGACCTAGACATGAATAGAAACTTGAATAGAAAGATAGAGAAATTATGATTATAAATAGAGAGAAAAACAAGGGAGAGAGAAAAAAAACAGATATAAAGATATAGAGTAAGACCGATATAGATTGGGAAAATAGAGATATAGAAAGATAGAAAGTAGGGTTGTAGAATATTTTTAAAATATCGTATCGATGATATTTTAAGTTTTGAAAAAATATCAAAATGATATTTGATATTCAACTTTAAAAATATCGATATATCGATATATCGATATTTTCGATATTTTTAAAACTTTGTCCTACAATAACTTTACAATCCGACCAAAAAACAAAAAAGAAAGAATAATAAGAACAACTATTTTAATATAATAATAATGACCAAAGTACTCAGGGTTTATTACAAAAAAAAAAAAAAAAAAAAAGAAAAAAACGCGTTCTGATATGTGAGAATCCGTCATACGACTTCGTGAGCCGCAAACAACTCATTTTATTGGCGAAGCAAGTCGCTCCAAAGGCACCAAGCTACCAGGGGCTGATCGTAATTGATCTTCGATGGCCTTATGAGAATTCCAAAAAATTATCGGATTGCTTTCCCAAGAAGTTTGTGGCAAGCTGCGTTACATCTCAAGTTTCCTCTTCCGCAATGTGTACTTTCAATATTGACATATTGTGGTCGTTTTCGAAGGTATCACCTTGGTCTTCTAAATTCATCATAATGTTGTTTTTTATATGCATTGCCATATTTGATGTGTTACAACTTGTTTTTATTATTTTAGGGCATAAATTGCATTTTGCTGTTCCATTTTTGAAATCTGAATAATTCGTTTTAACCATTTTGATTCAGAATGTCTCACAATGTGTGACCAACGATATATCAAATATATCGCAAAAATATTCGATATTTGGGCAAAAAAAATATCACGATATAAATATATTTTTTTTTTTTATAAAAATATCGATATATTGATATTTTGATATATTATCAACAACCCTAATAGAAAGGTATAACAAAAAGATAGAAACTGAGCGACAGAGCTATAGAAAAGTAGACTGAGGTAGTGGAGAAAGAGGCGCAAAGGGAATAGAAGGGATTTGGTAAATTGCCTTAGATATTTTATTGTTTCAAGTAATTTTCAATGGAACTTTGAAAAGATTCTTGAGCTCTTTAATAATTAAAATAATTTTAAACAAATATTTTTATTTTTATTTGTTTTATTTGATCTTATTTGAGGTGATCGATTTTGTCGGTAGATTCACCACATCAAAATCTTTTTGAAACATTATTTAACTGATTCATGACGACTGAGTTCCATGAAGTTTTGTTGGGTTGTGCTATAATTTTACTCTTAACTTTTTCCAGTCAATCAAATTTACTTCACTTTGTGTGTAAGTCTAAATATGACCACTTAGCGACAAATTGAATGTGTGTCATTAGATCTTATCGTTCTCATTATCATCAATACACTTTCGACTTATTAGATAGCCTTACTTAAAGACTAGACACAGTGGACAGGTATTCAATATGCGATTGGCTTCGCATAACTGACCTAGCATAAGATTATTTAATTAAACTCATTTTTATTTATGGCTGGTCGCTTGTTAAGAAAGAAAAGAAAAAAAGAAACAATAAATATTCAAATTCCGTTTGACACACATTTCTTGTTTCTTTCGAAGATTTTTGAAGCAATTACTTATGCAAATGAAATCTATTTTTGTTTATATTGTATTAAAATTACCGCAAAATCTTAAATCAAACGATGGAATTTTTGATTGTAAAATAATAAATAATTAAATGTGGAACACGAATATTTACATAGTACAACAGTCCAGCGATCCGCGTTCTCATCAACTAACAGAGTTAGTCAAATACTTCCACAAAATGTGCTCCTGAGCTAATCGAAAGAGCTCTGCGGCTTATCGGCATTGATAAGGGGCAAATATTAAATACTTTACGTTAGCGATCTTAGTATTCCGCTACTCTGAGACGCAGAGAAATTCACTTACAAGCGAGACGAACAAGTGCGAAATCAAGAAAAAGATTTCCCGCTGAGAACGAGACTGTGAATTCAAGCGCCATGGGTCATAAGTAACGGGCAATGGCTGATAATCAATATGTTATCAATTATTCAGGCCGACACCAGGAACAACTGTCTGCCAAACATGTGTTCATGTGTATAAGGGGTCTTGTTTGTTCGAATTCAATATTTATTGATGTGCAGTTTGAGGTTATGCAAATGAGTGAAAGATGTAGATATAGTCGTATACCTTGATTCAATTAAGCGGGAGAGGTGGAATCAGGTGGAATCAAAAGGAGAGTCAGAGAGAGCGAGAGAGAGAGAGAGATTGTACGAGAGAAAGGGTGATCGAGAGAAAGAGAGAGGGAGTAGAGGAAAATGAAGAGAGAGAGATAGAGAGAGAGAGATAAATAGACAGAGAAAGGTAGATAGATAGAAAGATAGACAGATCTCCGTTTGCAAGAGTGTGAGAGAAAAAGAAAGAGAGAAATAGAGAGAGGAGAAATACAATTACTGAGAGCAAAAGAGAATCCCAAATAAAATATATTTTTTTATACAATACATATACATATTCTAGAGCAAGATTAAAAATCGATCTGTTGCCGATCTGATCTGGCTCAGTTCGCCTGTACGCATTTATTATACCTTGGACCTCGGCAACTATAAAAGATAGAGATTTCAAATACTTTTAGCACACGCTGATCAACTTTATTTTTTAAGATAGGCCTACTACTTTCATGTTAATATTAAAAAAATGCTATACATTTCCACATTTTTTAAAAGTTCTCTCATAATTATGAAGCTACTGTCATATATATCTACTAAAGTAATAGAAACATGAAGGTTAACAAATTTCCTGAATAAAGTAATCACGATCATGGTAAAGCTTTTAGCATTATATTCTGACTCAGCACATTTTTATATCGCTTTGAATTTCCATTGTGATGGTTTTAACACGTCTGCCAAATCATGTCTGGTAATCAAATATTGAATACATTTTAGAGTGAACATTCTGATTAACAAGCATTAAATATGATAAGTAATTAGATGTATTTACTGGCAATATTGCATATCACTAAATACATAAATCTATTGTTAATCAGTATGAATAGCTAATCGATTTAGCTACCTGAACAGCTTTTAACTTTTTATACAAATTGTAAACAACACAATTTTTTATAAAATGGAAAAATGTTAATTGTTTGTATATAGTCACAATATGTTAGAAAATCTTACGAATACGCTTAGTAGTGTACTCAAATCGGGACATCTGCATGACATTTGTAATAAAACCTAGTACCTGTAAATCCAATATATACAGTATATTACAACATTTTTATTATTATGAAAGTTTTCTTTATTTACTCATAATATGTTTATGGACTTTATCAATTTATATATATCCTCAATAATCATGAGTGATAAATTTGTATGTCTATTTTATACACCAATATAACAATTTTTCTTTTTTTTTTTTTCATTTTGTCGATAAATATATAGAGGAATAATTCGAAGAATGAGAGAAACTACAAACTTTAGACTTAGAATTACAAAATTAAAACTAAAAAAAAAACATGTGACAAAAGTGCACACATTTATAGCCATACATTTATATTTGGTTAGTTGGAATCTATTGCTAGCTGTAGTCCTTAAAGGAATGCTTGTGCTCTCCTCAACTGCCCGGAATCGCAGCACGTGTGGATTACTTATTGGACCTGGGCATCCACAGGAGCTGCAAGACGGCAGTTAAAGATGAGTGTGCCGGTTGTGTCTGTCTACCATCCAAATCGTTGATTGTGTGAATGTGAAGGTTGAAAATGAAATTTGACTATATTCCTTGTAGCTTAATCATATAAATTCATTTATAAAATGTGCTAGCTGCTGTGATGGGTGATGATGCCTGTGCACTTTCTTATCAAAAATAAGAATTATATATATATATTCCATGAGTATTATTTATATTTATTGTGCGCCTGCATTTGGAATGTAGCTAAGTGTCCTAGTTGAAAAGTCGCTTCAGTATACTCTGAATGGTCACCAGCGACTGATCCTCTATAAGGAAGGTGCGATGGTTGCCCTCCACTGTGTGTACTTCCACGGGCTTTGTGCAAACCTTTAATGGTAAGAATCGGAAATTAATAAATATTTCAAAATATATTCTGTATATTTTTGTTCAACCCACCTCCTTCAAGCGGTAGTCTTCATCCATCTTAGCAGAGTTATCGGTAGGCTTGACCAGTGTCACCTTCGACTTAAGTTTCAGCTTGGGCTTGAAGCTGTCAGCCAACTCCAGTTTCTTGTAGAATAGTTTCGCAGCCGTTTTGATCTGTCGGAAAAATTAATTAATTAGTTTCACATAAATGAGAACCTAACAAAAACTCTTCACTTACAGTTTCCACAGGCTGTGTGACCTCTACACTCAAGAGCTCGGCAAACTTCTCGAGTTTCTCCTCCCAAGTGGGAATCACCAGTAGCAAGCGCACCATCTGTAAAGGAATTTAAAGGTCAATTAAATATGGCACACTGAGTAAGGGACTTTCATCTACTTACAGCTTTGTAGTCAATGTTGGCTAGTACCAGACCAAAGTAGGCCAGGCCGTAGCTCTGATTGCTGTTGTTGTCATCCACAGTGTAGCGTTGCTTGAAGCTGCTCGTGTACCAGTTGACGTAGGTGGGCGCACCATCAAGCATGACAACGTTTGCAATCTCATTGGTCTCCTCCAGTATTCCAGCCATTACGTAGGTAAGCAGACAACCGAAAGAGTAACCAGCTAGCTTGTAGGGACCCTTTGGCTGCACTGTGCGTATCTGTTTGATGTAGAATTTCGCTGCCGACTCAATGGAGTCCAGGGGTACGGTGCTGGTGAATTGCAATCCATATGCGGGCACCTCCAGCCTCTTGGCCAGCAATGCCACAGCTGTGGCAAAGCCTTCAATGGGGGCAATGAAGAAGATGGGGGTCTGTTTGCTATTTGCTGGCGCTTGAGTTTCCAGTTTAACAATTTCCTCAGTGGGTATTAGGGCAGTGGTGAACACCACCTGTGTGCCATCGCCCATGGGACTGGCTGTGCGCGATGGAGGCGTCGACTTTGCAACGGTCTCAGTGACAGCAGCATCAGTAGTAGTTGTTGTGGTCTTCACTTCAGCGCCGCCATCCATTTCCTTCAGGGAACCGAAAGTCAGTTGACGAATCTCCTGAGTCGACATAACAATATCGAAGTTGCGCTCCAGCGTTTGCTTGATTTCCGCACCCATGAGCGAATCCATTCCCAGATCGGCCAGGGAGGAAGCGTCTTGAATATTTTTGGTATCACGCAGACCCAAGATATTGGAAATGGTGGCAATTAGACTAACTCCGGCGGACTGGTCAGACTTGCGTTTCTCAGCCACCACCATAGAGGCCAGCACTGGATGAGGCTGCTGCAGGAACAGATCGATGGTCTGCAGGCAGGACGGCATGCGCTGGGGCAGGGTACCTCCAATAACGGTGTCGTTATCGCCGAGGTTATCTAACACCAGGCCAGTGTCACCAATGGCACCCCATTGGATTGATGTACCAGGGAATCCGCTAATTTGACGCTGTTCGCATATGCGCTCCATGGCGGAGTTCGCGAGACCGTAGTTGGTCTGACCAATGTTGCCACGGCCGCAGGATACGCTAGAGAAGCAAATGAAGTAGTCCAGCTCCGTACAGATTGTGCGCGAATATTGGTCCAAATATTTGGTGGCTGTCACCTTGGGATCGGCAACGGCCTTGAAGTCCTTGGCAGTTTGGTCCTCGATGAGAGCATCACGTAGCACAGCAGCCAGATTGAAGATACCTCCAACCAAAGCCAGCTTGTTGCTCGCTTCCAGCAACTTCTTGGCTCCTTCGGCTGTGGTCACATCGTTGGTATCGATGACCACCTTAACGCCACGCTCCTCCCAGCGACGGATCATAAGTCCCTGATAGCCGGTCTTCACACCAGAGCGAGAGGTCAGCACAATATAGCGTGCTCCACGAGTTACCAGCCAGTTGGTGAGCTCCAAACCGAAACCACCCAGGCCGCCAACAAGAATGTAACTCTTCTCTGGATGCATATAAGTACGGGGAATAGCGTTAATTAGACGAGGCTTGGGCAGCACAGTCTTCTTGCCATCCTCTTCGTCGCGAACCTTGATGACCACCTTGCCAATGTGCTTGCCAGAGGCCATGAATCGGAAGGCCTGCTCCACTTGTTTGTCATTGAAGACAGATGTGGGCAGAGGTACAACAGCGCCGCTCTTGATTCCCTCAGCTACAAGCGATACCACTTGGTTCTGCATTTCCTCCTCGCCCTCCATGACACTGTCGAGCAGGATACCATGGAACGAAGTGTTCTTCAAGAACACAGACATGCCCAATGGGCTGTTGTTGCTCAGATCAAATTTGCCAATCTCCAAGAAGCGTCCATTGAGACCCAAGCAGCGAATCGATGCTTGAAGTTTCTCCTCCGACAGTGAGTTCAGCACGAGATCCACACCACGTCCCTTTGTTTCACGCATTACCAACTGCTCGAACGAAGTGTCACGTGAGTTGCCAATGTTGCGTGCCTGCAGCTTGGGGAAGCGCTTCAGCAAAAATTCACGTTTCTCCTTGCTGCCCACAGTGGTGAAGACAGTCAAACCATGATGCAAAGCCACTGAGATGGCGGCCTGGCCAACTCCACCGGAACCGGCATGGATGAGGATGCGTTCGCCCTTCTTCATTTGTCCGCGGACAAGCAAGGCATAGTAGACTGTGGCATAGACGCAAGGCACCGTCGAGGCCTCCTCCATGGTCCACTTGTCGGGAATCTGCCACATCATGCGCTTGCTGGCGAGGCAAGTGGTTGCCAGAGATTTAGCTGGCACCATGGCCATAACACGGCGTCCAGCTGTGTCACGACCCGAGAACTCCAAGCCTAACACGCAGTCCTGTTCAGCTAAGTCACCTGGAAGAGCATCTGCAGCCAGTTTGCCCGAGGACAACATCACGTCACGGAAATTAATGGGCGCATAGTAAACGGTGCAGTTCTCCAAATCTTTCTTGGTGGTGGTGTCGACCTTGGCTCCCTCAATCCACTTCAACGATGACAAATCGCCCTTGACTAGTGTATTCACATAGGCATGATCGACTTGCAGTGTAGCTTGCTGAGTCTCCAGCTTAAGATGACGGAAAGTACCCCAGTTGCCGTTTTTAAGTACATTTGAAATTAGATCCTTCTCCAGTTGTTTCTGGTATACGGCCGTGGTCAGTGAGAACTTCTCGGAAACGGGATCCTGCACAAACACTAAACGTGCAAGTTTGCCGCCGTTTTCATTCTTAATGCAGGTCATTAGACCCACAGCGCCAAATAGTTCCTCATTCTGGCAGACCACATAGACATATTGTGGCTCCGTTGCCGCTGTGGCCAAGGCAGCCTTAAGATCATCCACCCAGTCGAAGTTCTTCTCGGTGACCTGTACAACCACCGACTTACGGCTTTTCAGGTCAGTCTTGCGGCGTGCGAGGACAACGACACGAGTACCGCCCAGCGTCTGCTCCTGCACAGTGACGAAGCCGAATTTCTCCAGAAGTGCACGTCCAGTCTTAGTGAACGTATTCACAGTCTCCTCGAACAGCAGGAAGCCATTGTCACGAATGCTAGCAATGCTATTCTCGAGGGTCTTTGTGTCTGGACGAGCGAGCACATCGATGCCGTACACAAAGTGACAATTTTGCTCAACAGGCTCCTTCAGCACATCCTTGGAGATGACGCGTACACCAGAGTCTCCCAGGGCGTTTGCAATAGTTTCCTCGTCATTGTTGGATGTGGCCACAGCTATATCGCCGGTGAGCACAGGCTCGCCTTCAATGATCTGCAGCAAATTGTTGGCCATAAGCACATCAGGATTGCGACCATTGGCCAGCTCGACACCCTTCAATTTCACAGCTCCGCCGGAGTTCTCGATGATTAGCTGAATGGCCACATCGAGAGCATGCAGACGAGCCTTTTCAGTGTTCTCGTGTAATTCGGTCGTGTTGTTGTTGGCCACAAAGGTGTAGCGTTCCAGGGTGGGTGGGTTCTGAGTGCCGGGACGACGTTGGGCCAGTGAAGCCTTAAGACCGCGCAGCTCCACTCCGCCGCTCTTGATAACATTGACGTCACCGTACCAGTAGACCGGTACACCAGTTTCCTTCTGAGCTTCCTGGCTGAGTCCGTTGACAAACTCCAAGTGCTTGAGTGGATTGATCACAGCCTTCTCAATGCGCGTGGGCAAGTACAGCTCACGCAAGTTCTTGCTGAGAATGCTGAACTGCAGCATGGTATCCATGAAGCTAATCCAATTGTCTACCCATTGCAAATTGCCAGCGGAGGCATAGGTATCGGATTTAACAATACCACGGAAAATTCCACTGTAATCGTAGCCGCGCAGACGCAACTCCTTGTAAACATCGTTGGTGGCCAGCTGCTTGGCAACAGTGCTGGGCGTCTGGGGCTCCAACGGCAGTTCCTCGTTATCGATGCTGTCCGGAATGGTAATTTTTCCGGAGACAGCCAAGCTGCCGCTCTCACAGATTTCGAACTTGCCTGTGCCATCAAAGAAGTTGATTCCAAATTTAACCACGGCGCTCTTGTTCAGAATGGTGGCACGATGGAACACCAAATCCTCCATGACAACGGGAGTCTTGTGGAACTCTCCGCCACGCATCTTGGCAAAAGTCATCCAGGCCAGAGTCATATAACCAGTTGCTGGGAACAAAATACGTCCATCAATTGTGTGACCAGCCAGGAATGCATCCTCTTCCTTTGATAGATCGACCTCGACAATGGTTTCGCCCGATGACGTCTCCTTGCCAAACTTGGCTACGAGCCACTTCTGGGTATGATCCCAGCCGACCTTTGAGTTCAACATGGGAGTGCCGCGACCGACGGGATAGGTGATGGGGCGAACCAAGTTCAATACTTGAGGCTGAGCACCCGCAGCATAGAGTTTTCCTACGTTGGTCAGGAAGAATTCCACATTGTTTTCGTGACCGCGCTTGACCAAGCTCAAATTGGTGGCATCTGGGCCAAGAGCACGCTTCAGAATGGCCTGCAGTAGGCCGTGAGGGGCGATCTCAATGGCAATGGCATTCTTTGGAACGTGTTGCAGAGCCTCGTGGAATAGTACAGGGGAGAGCAGATTGTTCACGTGATAGGCTGCTGACGACTGAATGGCAACTGGTGTGCCCCAGGCCGATTCGGGAATGCTGGTGCTCACCCAACGAGCGGTGCGGTTCTTGGCATTGGGAATGATCTTTTCCAGACTCTTGCGCAACTTCGGTCCGGCATCAGCAATGTATTTGCTGTGGAATGCATAGCCGCTGCTGTTGACAGCCCTGGCGAAGATCTGCTGAGCGCTCAGCTTGGCGACCAACGCCTCGATCGATGCCTCAGGTCCAGAAATTGTGCAGTTGTCCTCGCTGTTATGGCAGACAGGGAAACAATCGCTGGGAACGACCTTGTGGGCTTCATCCCAGCTTAGGCCGACGGCAGCCATCTTGCCCTTGGGCAATTGAGTATCCAAGATGCTCTTGCCACGCCAGTAAGCGGCCAACACAGTTTGCTCCGGAGTGAAGCAGCCATCAGCATAAGCACAGCCAAGTTCGCCCACTGAGTGTCCAACAATGCCATCAGGATGAATGTTCAGCGAGGTAAGTAGATCCGTAAGGGCCACCTGCATGGCGGCGATGGAGATGAACGAGTTGAGAATGTTCTCAAAGCTCTTGTCCGTGGAACGAGTAAGCACATCAATTAGATCCACGCCCTCTGGTTTCAGGACATCAGCGCAGCGCTGAATGCTCTTAGCAAACACATCGATCTCCATTAAATCCTTGGCCATGCTAGCCCACTGGCTGCCCATACCAGAGTAGACAAACCAGATGGGGCGTTTGTCATCGCTAAACTCAACCACTTCGCGCTGTAGCGAGCCCTTGTTGCTCACCACAGTGTAGCCGCGGTAGTAGTGCAAGGGTATGGGCTTGGAGTGAATGTCGTTAAGCAGCTGCAAGTATTCATCATCGTCGGCGTGGTCGGCGGCAGACTCCAGCATTTCTTGTACGGCTTCGAATGTGCGGCCGGATGCAATTACGACTTTTGGGCCACCATTACGTGGGGTGATGGCCTTTGGTTTGGGGTTCGATTTGAGAATTACGTGAGCGTTGGCGCCACCAAATCCAAACGAGTTCAAACCAATAATGCCACCGTTCCATGGCAAGTTCTTGTCGACTACCTTGAGACGACCATCGAGCAGACCGTACAGATCCGGATTGGGTTTGTTATAGTGCAAATTGCCGGGAATGATGCCAGTCTCCATTGCGATCAAGATTTTGGCTACCGAGCACACGCCCGAGGCAGGCTCTGAGTGACCCATGTTGGATTTCACAGAACCAATCAAGAGGGGCGTGGTACGGTTCTTGCAGAAGAAGTCTGTGATCGAGTTCACCTCTTGGGGATCACCAACTTTGGTGCCGGTACCGTGAGCCTCAACATATACAACCTCGTTGGGATTTAGGCCGATTTCCTCATAGGTCTCGCGTATCAAACGGTTCTGCATGCTGCCAATGGGATAGGTGATGCCCTGCTCCTTGTAGCCATCCGTGTTTGTGCGCACGTTCAAAATAGAAGCATACACACGCTTGGCAACCGCTGTACGTTGCAAAAGCAACACAACGCAACCATCAGAACGAACGTAGCCGTTGCCAGACTCATCGAAGGCCTTGCAGCTACCATCTGGACTCAACATGTTGAGCCTCTTAAACTGCAGTGACATGGTGGGCTTGAGAATGAGGCCTGCACCAGCGACAATTGCATTGTCGATCTTGCCCTCACGCATATCGGAGAAGGCCTGTTCCAAAGCGTATAGCGAGCTGGAGCAGGCTGTGTCAATGCTGTAGCTGGGTCCCTTGAAATCGAATGCGAACGAAATTCGATTGGCAAACATGGCGCGTGCGCAGCCAGTCAAGCCATAGCCATTCACGCGATCTGGATCACAGCACCAATGCTGCTCCGTTTCTGAAGTCGAGACACCAATGTAGACGCCAGTGCGAGAGCCGCGCAAATCTGTTGGGTTCAGGCCTGCATCGATGATTGCCTCGTGAGTCAGCTCGAGCATGATGCGGAGCAAGGGATCCATGCACTCGGCTTGCTTCTGATGCACGCCAAAGAACTGCTGATCAAAGTTCTCGAGATCGCTCTGCTTGATCTTGCCCATTCTGTCGGGCAGTCCATATAGACCTGTAGCAATACAATTCTATTTAAAAAAAAAGTTTTAAAAAATCGAATAAGTTATCTACACTTACCGCGTTCCCAACGTCTGGGATCATCCGTGACCATATCGACGCCATCGAACAGATTCTGCTTAAACTCCTCAATATTCGAGCTCTCGGGCAAACGGCCAGAGAAACCAGTTATCGCGACTTCCTCATTCAACGCTTGCTGACGCGGCGCATAGTGTCCACCACCCAGGTCCAATTGGGGGGCAGTACGCGTCGCTGGCTCAGCGGTGATCACGTCTTCGGAAAAACGGGCTGGCATATTGTTGTCTGTTAGGGTATTCGATGCACGGTTCCAATCGGAGGTGCTAGGTGTTAGCTGCTCGCTTGAAGGCTCCTTGAAGGCGTCAGGTTGCTGTGAATTTTGTTGCTTCCTATTGCGACGACGGCGCCGACGTAAAGCGCGTGCACTTTTACTGCTATTTTGTACAGTGGGACTGGTGCTATTGTTACCTTGCTTAAGCGCAACAGTTTGCTGATCCACGGCTCGTAACAGTTTTTAGCGACTGCAAAATCAAAAGAATAAATTCAACCTTAGAAATCAATATTATCGATCGACTGTTGCCATAAGAACTGTTTTATAAATTTTATATTGCGTAGGGTGGGTATTGAAAAAATAACAGCTTTGGGGAATAGAGGAGCTTTTGCACAAATAGAAATTTGTTTACTTATTTATTTTTAATTAATTCGATTCACTTATTTAGGAATAAGTTATCCTGCGTATAATAATTAAATTTTTAATTTCGTGAGAACGTCTAACTAGACTAAATAAGTTTAAGAAATAATTATATTATATAATCATTATTATATATTGTGGATACGTGTTGCATACTTCTTTGCAGTAATCGAAATTGGAATTCGATTGAATTAAGATTCGAAAATGTGGAGTATAGCTATAACATTGATGAGAACCTATTACGTTGCTCTGGTATCAAAAGACTTCAATTTCATTATAATTAAAATAACAAGTATTTTAAATTGAACGTAGTTTATATATTTATTTAATAATTCGAACGATGGTTTTGAATAAAAATAAGATTAAATAATATTTATTTAATAATTTAACTTAATAATATATGTAGGCAACAATTATTATATGTATTTTTATTTGAATAATTACTTACTAACATTCTTTAATTAAAAATTACAATTTTCCACTACCAAAGATATTATTCGATGTAAGATCGTCCAAGTTGTACGTGTACATATAGACAGTGGTGGCTAAATAAGTGAGTATAGCGGGTCTATGTTAATATTCAACTTTTTAATACTACAGCTTCTGTTAATGTTTCTGTTGTGTTCAAAAAGCTTTTTAGCTTACTTTGTTTCTCCCAAAAGCTAAGCATCAGCCCGGCTAGTCGAATGATTGACTTATGGCGAGTAATTGAAAATCAGGTGATTTCTGGAGATGATGCTCGTGCAACAACTACTTTGCTCTCTGCGGCGTTTTCGCTTGTTTATGGCGTGATTAGTGAATGCTCAACAGTGCGCGGCAACATTATTTGTGTACGTATACATACGTATGTATGTATATACATATGTATACAAAAAAAACACAAATATACACAAACCAACTCTCATCATTGATGCTATCTCTCTCTGTGTACAGAGAGTCGAAGAAAACAGTGCAACACAAAAAATGTTAGCATAGAAATGCCAAAAGCGGGGTCGCAGCTGACGCTCACCCATACACATAAACGTTTGGCACGTTTTGCCGACAAAGCTCGAACGATGTGAACGATGAGAACGGCATGATGAAAGAAGTTCGCTAAGCTAAGCCAGTGGTTCGGTATGCTTGTACTTATGTATTTAAAATGAAAGAAGTTCTGAAAGCAGAGTTTAGCAAGCATACAAGCGTACATACATATTTGTGTATGTAGCATAAAGAGAGAGAGTGCGCGAGAGAGGCGCCGGCTTTCGTCGTAACGTTGCCAGCCCGCCAGCCCAGCCGGCAACAAATAATCCAAACATACTCACACACACGCGCGAGCACGCACATACACACACATTGACACTAGCATGACGCGTGTTCGAAAGCAATTTGTAGAGAGTGAGATGGTGGCGTGATTTTTTTTTTCGAGTTTATTTAGGCATTATTTTTGTTAGTTTTGGGGGGTGTCCGATTCGCTGATATCGCTTTGTTTGTTACCTTACCTTACCTATGGCAACATTAATATATGTATGTGTATCCTTTTACATTAATTATATACAATAAGTAGGAAGGGACAGATACAAATACAGCGTGTCAATTGATTTTCTGTGTGGCGATCGAACCTCCCGCCGAAAATGGCGTCATTTGATATGTAAACAAAACGGTCTGTTAGCAATAACCAACCGTAGCCAGCCACTGGCTATTACAAGCACTACCCACTCACACTTCAAGTGTGTTTATTTATGCACTCAGGCCATTTCACACTTATCGATTATTGGACGACTGCACCTAGCATCCGATGAGTATATCAGAATATACCCACTCCTGAGTCCATTCATGCATCGCAACACGCCCACGCCCCTTCCTAAGAGTTGGACGTAAAAGTCGTACGAGTCGCGCGCCTCAAGTTCAATGCCAATGATAAGCGGGAAATGGTCTGATTAATACGAATCGACTTAGTATAACTGATAACACATCTCTGCAAGTATTACGTATTGATGTACTTTTGTATACAGTCATAAATAATATTGCGTCTGGACACTTTCTGGTCGCGTGCTTAAATATTTGCCTATCTGGATGGAAAATAATTACAAATGCTTGTGTAAGTCACATGGATATAGACACATACATACATATATACAAATATATATATGTGTGTATTAGAAATTTTCCAATCAATTATGTCATTAGTTTTTCCTTTCCTTTTCCTATTCCTTTTAGACTGAAATCATAGAAATCGACCAACATGTCAATTAGAATGCGAAACCCTACCAAGTACTTTGCTATATGAAACACTAGAAAATGAATTCGATGATGAGGTCGGGTTTCAGGGGCTATATATGGATATACATTTACATATATACACATTAGAAATATACATACATACATCTATGCGTACTTTAAACGTAATCCTAATTGGCTATGCTATATAAATAATTTACTTATTTTAATAGTGTGTTGTAATTTAAATACTAACGAAAATAATTCCGTAAACCATAAAACTTAGCACACACACAAATATTTACATTTACTCGTATGTCTGTATGTATTTATTAGGCAGTGTTGTGCTGGCAACCCCTAAATTTCGTCTGGGTACTGCGAATTTGCTAACAAGCCTATAAGAGTCTCAAAGGGCAAATATTACATGGCAGGTGAGAAATGATTAAAGTTTAAAGTTTAACACGATTTGCACTGGATTGTGTCATTTCATTTCGTATTTAGACTGCTAATTAAAAACTAAATGATTTCATAGCTAACAATTTCAACGATGATCTTAAATTTGAATTTGCACAGCTCTTGCCGACGTCGAGAAAGCTAACGATAGTTAATGAAGTTTTTGCATTTAATATATTCTTTCTCTTTCTCCTTTCTTGCAGAGTTAATTTCACACACACACACAGGCGCCTAAAGTAAAGAGTCATTCGTGCATGTGTGTGTGTGTACATGTACACAGTATGCTTGTGCAATGCAGAATACATACCTAAAAATCAGGCGATTCCTCGACAGCTGTTTTCTGAGACAGCAGCAACCACTTGCCCGGGCGATACGAATGCCAAGAGAATTGGTTAGAAGTTTTTTTTTATGTATTTGGGACAGTTAGTTCCTGTGCGTTACAAATCGACCGTTTAGATGTTAGTCAAATAAACACAATTTGGGCTTCTATATGTTGTCACTTTTTATGCACTTGGTGAAACAGCTGAGTGTTTTAAATAAATTATTTTTTATTATTCGAAGCGAAATTGGTTAATCACTTTGCTACGCGCAGTTGATGGAAACACACTTTAGTAAAGGCGAATCGACTTCTATTCAAATGAAGACTACCGCAATTCCTGGCGCGACCTAACGACGAAATGTGAACGAATAGTCGCGGCATCAGGTGAGCGGTGGCTTTTATACGACTACAGCGTCTGGTGTCGATGCCGCAAAAGCTTGTCTTAGCGCCGTGAGAGCAAGAGAGCTAGCAGCAGCAACAAGCAAGATAAGCGCTGAAAGCTCTTTGCTCTCTGTTAACCTTTCAGTCTGTTATGCTATTGAACTGTTGTTGCTACAAACTTAACAGCGACAGCGAACCCTACATAACAGCTGATGCGATGTTATGTTTTGAGATTTGTTTATGCTCGCATGTGTGTAAGTGTGTATTAGACCCGTTAATATGTGACAATTGCAAATCGGCTGACATCAAAATCGCACCACTTTTTGTTTTAAAATTCCGGGTAAATGCACTAATATATATACAAGCACACATGTATTATCATAGATGAATAATTGTTAGCTGTTATGAGAATAATAACACATTATAGTTGTATATGTATGTATGTATGTATGTGTGTTATATAGATAGCTGAATTGATAAAATATTTGTTTGAGGTTCATTCATGAAATGAAAAAAGTATATTAGTTATGTTTAATTTGTTCTGCCAAAGAGAAAAATTGATATATTTTACAGTTTTGGAGCTATAGTATAGGCGAAGAAACTGTTTGTTGCCATTTTAAATTTTCTAAATAATAATAATTATTATTATTATTGTTTAAATACCACCTACATCTGATAGACTTATATCATTATCAACTTTAATATCTGACTTCTTTCTTATATGCACTTATATAAATCTAACTTTAAGCCGTTAACGAGTATTATGTAGTCGGTGATCCCCGAGTTTAGTATTCTTACTTGATCGTTCATAATATATTATTTATATGCACGCATGCTTGTATTTATGTATGTATTATATAGTGTGATCATATTCGTTATCAGTACGAATTTTTTTGTTTAAAATTTCATTAGGTCGCACAAAGTCAGACGAAAAATTGATTCATCAAAAGTAAATAAACAAAAATTGAATTTAATACAAAAAATTTGCCTATTAATTATGTATTTGCATATATTATACAGTAAAATTATTATTAACATATATAAAGCATGGAATTACTGTGATTCTTTGCATAAAACCTTTTCGATAATTTTCAACGTTTGCGCCTCCTTGAGGAAGGTTCGATGGGTTCCTGCCACTACATGCATATCGATTTGAGCGCTGCAAATCTACAAATTACATTGGAATTAAATAATTATAGATGAAATGTATTTACGTATATTTGCTTACCTCTTTGAGGCCGTAGTCATCCTGGGACATGATTGCATTATGTTCCGCCGATTTAATAAGTACCACATCGCTGTTCAGCTGCTTGGCTCCCTTGTAGCTCTCTGATAGAAGGAGCTTTTGCTTAAACATGCAGGCAGCTTTCTTGATCTGAGATTGAACAATTATTATAAAATTAATGTAAGTTAAATGAAAAAAATTAATTTAAATTAAATTTAATTATGTATACTTTAAGGGACATTTTCTAATATTATTTATGTGTATTTGCAATTAAACTTGTGTTGAATTATGAAAAAAAAAAAAAACGCATTTCAAATACTGGAGACTTGCAATTTGGTAAAAACACACATTTGGATGCTATTAATATATTCTAATATATTTCATGAAGATAGTTCATCTAGAAATCGAGTTATAAGCGTCAGATTAATCAAAGATCAGAATATATACTTAAGACATCTTTGTGATCTATTCACATCCATTTAACCTATTAGGGTTGATTGGCTTGAGCCTTGTGGTAGATATATGTAGTTCTAAAATTGAAAATTTTCTAAAATTTTTGGGTTGAATGGACGAGGCTTGGTTTGAGCCCTAATGTGGATAGATGTCAAGAAGTTCAAGTATCAAAGGTATATTTTATTAGGTAAAAAAATACAAACTTAAATATTTATCGCTTTATGACTTACCACATCCTTGGTTTGTTGAGTATGCGGCGATAAGGTATCAGCAAGTTTGTCCAATTTAAGGGTCCATGTTTCGACACCTTCAAGAACTTGCAGCAACTGTGGGCAAATTAAAATATTAAAACAAAAATTTGTGGTACAATTATTACATATTTACCTGATTGTAGTCCACATCGGCCAGCAGAGCACCAAAGTAAGCCAACGTCATAGATTGCTGGCGGTTCAGGTCGTCGGTTTGCTTCTTGGCTTCCTGCACGTAGCCGCTGGCCATTGTGGGAGCTCCGTCCAGCATGATGACCTTAACACCAAATCGACGCTGTTCGAGGGCAACGCCAATGGCATGGGCGAGTAGGCAGCCGAATGAGTAACCCACAATGTTGTAGGGTCCTCGGGGCTGGAGCTTTTGTATTTGCTGCAAGTAGTAGGCGGCACAAGCTTCAATCGAGTCCAATGGCACTTGCTCAGTGCACTGCAGACCGTAGGCTGGGCAGGTGAGTGAGGCGGCCAGTGCTTCGATGGCAATGGTAAATCCTTCAATGGGCGCAAGGAAGAACACAGCTGGCTCATTGGCGGACTTCGTCGCTTTGGATTGCAGACGCACAAGCACATCCTGTGGTAATACTTCCTTGGCGAATACCTTGCGAGTTTCATCGGTCTGAGAAATGGTCGTCTGCCTCGTCTTCTTGACAACGGAATTAGTTTGTGCCGCTGCAACTTTGTCGGGCTTTGCGGCCGTCGGCTGCGACTCCCGACTGTCAATTTGCTTCAGTGCAGTGAAAGTTAGTTGACGAATTTCTTGGGCTGACAAAACCAGATCGAAGTTCCTTTCCAGTGTCTGCTTGATCTCGGTGCTCATTAGCGAGTCCATGCCCAGATCGAAAAGTGTTGTCTTGTCCGGAATGGAGTTCACATCCCGCAGACCCATAATATTTGCTATGGTTGCTATGAGGCTCTGGCGATTAGATTGCTCCGTCTTGCGTTTCTCGGCCAATACCATGGATGCTAGCACTGGGTGTGGCTGCTGCATGAATGTGTCTAAGGTCTGCAGGCAGCTACTCATGCGTTGTGGCAAAGTGCCTCCCACCACGGTATCATTGTTGCCCATATGCTCGATGATGAGGCCAGTGTCACCAATGGCGCCCCATTGTATGGCAATGCCGGGATAACCCTCGGCCTGGCGGAGCTCGCAGATGCGCTCCATGGCTGAGTTCGCTAGACCGTAGTTTGTTTGGCCAGGATTGCCACGACCCGCGGCAAGACTTGAAAAGCAAATAAAGTGTTCCAGTGCGGGGCACATGCTGCGCGAGCATTGGTCCAAATGCATTGTGGCTAGTATTTTTGGAGCAGTGGCTACCTCAAAGTTTTTCACAGTTTGCTCTTCGAAAAGTCCATCTCGGAGTATTGCGGCTAGATTGAATATACCTCCGACCAGTGCCAATTTATTGCTACTGTCTAACATCTTTACACAACCCACAGCCGTGGTCACATCGTTAATATCAACGATCACGCGAACGCCACGCTCATGCCAACGGCGTATCATCAATGATTGATATCCAGTTCTCAAGCCTGAGTGTGAATTCAATATAATGTAGCGTGCCCCCCGATTTACCAGCCAATTGGTGAGCTCCAAGCCGAAACCGCCCAAGCCGCCTACGACAATGTAGCTCTTCTCCGGATGCATATATGTACGGGGTATAGCGTTGGTGAGCCGCTGTTTGGGCAGCATCGATTGCTGCTCCTCGTTGCGTATTTTAATGACAACCTTGCCAATGTGCTTGCCCGATGCCATGAAGCGAAAAGCCTTTTCGATCTCCTGATCCGTGAAAACAGTGGTCGGTAGTGGCCGTACAGCACCGTTTCTGATGCCCTCTGACACAAGCGATACCACCTGCTTCTGCATTTCCTCTTCGCCCTCCATGACACTGTCGAGTAGGATTCCATGGAAGGAGGTGTTCTTTAAGAACACTGACATACCCAACGCACTGTTGTTGCTCAGATCGAATTTGCCAATTTCCAAGAAACGTCCGTTGAGAGCCAAGCACCGGATGGATGCTTGAAGTTTCTCCTCAGAGAGGGAATTGAGAATCAACTCAACACCTTCTCCATTTGTTTCATTCATTATCAGTTGCTCGAACGATGTGTCACGTGAGTTGCCAATGTTGCGTGCCTGCAGCTTGGGGAAACGCTTCAGCAAAAATTCACGTTTCTCCTTGCTGCCCACAGTGGTGAATACAGTCAAGCCATGATGCAAAGCCACTGAAATGGCAGCCTGGCCAACTCCACCAGATCCTGCATGGATGAGGATGCGCTCGCCCTTCTTCATTTGTCCGCGCACGACCAAGGCATAGTAAACCGTAGAGTAAACGCAGGGCACTGTCGAGGCCTCTTCCATGGTCCAGTTGTCTGGCACATCCCAGAGGAGATTCTTGTTTGCCAAGCAGTTTGTAGCCAAAGACTTTGCAGTGACCATCGCCATAATACGGCGACCCCGTGAATCACGGCCAGCAAACTCTAGACCCAATACACAGTCCTGATGAGCCAGGTCGGCTGGTAGGGCGTCCACACCAAGTTTTCCAGATGCCAACATGACATCACGGAAGTTTAGAGGCGCAAAGTACACTGTGCACGGCTCCCATTTGTCAAGGTTCACATTGGTGGTGCGAGGGCTTTCGATCCATTTCAATGAAGACAGATCTCCTTTGATCAGTGTATTGACATAAGCTTGTTCCACAGTTAGGAGCGGTTGATGTGAATTCAAGGGCAAGTGTCTGTAGGTGCCCCAGGCGCGATTGCGGTACACATTGATGGCCAAGTCTTTGGCTAATTGTTCGGCAAAGAAGGGATCCAACAAGGAGAATTTGGGTGATTCAGGATCTTGAAGTAAATATAGGCGAATACGATAGCCAGTCTGTTCTCGTTTGAGGCAGTTTATAAAGCCTAAAGCTCCAGTGTGTGGCTCTCCTTGTGCTACTACGTAGACGTTAGTCTGTTCTGTTAGTGATTTACTTAGCGCTGTCTTTAGCTCGGCGATCCACTTGAAATTGTCGTTAGAGACACGTATAACTGGCGAGCTGGCGAAATTCCTTTCGATTACTTTTCTAGCTAGGATTAGCATGCGATCTCTGTCGTAGATCTGCTCTAAAATGGGCAATAGTTGTAAACGCTTCAGCTGCGTCTGTCCGCTGGCCTTGTAAGCACTGACACTCTCCTCCAATAGAAGAAATCCGCTCTCAGTTTTAAGCGACTCTATGCAATGTTCGAGCTGAAGATTTGCTGATGAGGAGTCGTTGCTAAACAAGTCCGCGGCATGCAAGAAGTCGCATTGACGCTCCACAGCAGCCTTAGCCAGATCAGCGACAATTACGCGAACTCCGGAAGTTTTTAGTAGATCAGTCAGCGCCGATTCGTTGCTGCTGTTTGTGGCTACGGCTATGTCGGCTACTAGGATTGGTTCACGTTCAATAAGCTCCAACAGCTTGACAGCATTTAGATTCTCTGTGCGAGCGCCAGCCACCTCTACTCCTTTGATTTTTATAGCCCCTCCGCTGTTCTCTATGATCAGCTGCATGGCCACGGTTAGAGCGTGCATCTTCGCATTTTGCTGATCCCCGCGAGGATCTATGAGCTGCACATTTGGCACAAAGCTGTAGCGCTCTAGACTGGGTGCGTTCTGGCTACCTGAACGACGTTGCGTCTGCACTGTCTTTATTTTGTGTACCTCAACTCCGCCGCACTTAACTACGGAGATGTTGCGATGCCAGTAGGCCGGCAGTTTTTGTTGATGCTGTTTGACAAGCTCCAAGTGCTTGATCGGATCGATGACAACACGCTCGATGCCAGTTGGCACATATAGCTCCCGCGTGTTGTTGCTGAGTATGCGGAACTGTAGCATGGTATCCATAAAGCTGATCCAATTGTCCGACCACTGCAGACGGCCAACAACGGCTGAATTGTCAAGTTCAAGGATGCCCTGAAAAACGCCGCTGTAGTCGTAGCCGCGCAGTCGCATCTCCTTGTAGACATCCTTGGTGCAGAGCTTGGCTATCCCCGCGCTGCCTGGCAGTGCGGGCAGGTTGAGCAACAAATCCTGGGCATTGGCAACGAGCCGTATCTTGCCCGATGCCACCAGGCTGCTGCCCTCGCATATCTCGAACGTGCTGCTGCCCTGGAAGTAGTTCACTGCCAGTCTGATGGCTGCGCTCGCGTCGAGGCCAAGGATGGTAGCACGATGGAAAACTATATCCTCAAAGATGACAGGCGTACGTTGGTAATCGCAGCCCTGCTGTTGTGCCAGCATCATCCAAGCCAAAGTTAAATAACCCGTGGCTGGATAGAGTATCCGGCCATCGATTGTGTGCCCAGCCAGGAAGGCATGCTCCTCCTTGCTTAAGTCAAGCTCAATGCTCAGCTGGTTCGACTGACGGCCACCTTGGAACTTTGGATAATTCCATTTCTGCGTGTGATCCCAGCCTATCAGAGAGCTCAACATGGGCGTGCCTCGAGACACGGGATAGCTAATTGCTCTCGATGGCGACATTCTCAGCAATTGTGGCTGACCCCCAGCTGCATAAAGCTGACCGATCTGGGTCATAAAAAATTCCGCATTGTTTGCGTGACCCCGTTGCATGAGGCTCACATAACTTATTCTCGGTCCAAGCGCACGCAGTATGGAGCGGAAGAGTCCATGCGGAGCGATTTCCACAATCAGCGCGTTCTCGGGTATATGACGAATGGCTTCATAGAACAGCACAGGTGAGATTAGATTGTTGATAAAGTATGCAGCTGAGGCCATGCGGCAAGCAGGTGTTTCCCAGTCCCGCTCCAGGACGCTGGTGCTCAGCCAACGTTTAGAGCGCAGCTTGGGTTCTGTGATCAGACGTTCCAAATTCTTGCGCAACATTGGTGCTGCATCAGCAATATATTTGCTATGGAAAGCATAGCCACCGGACTCAACAGCTCTCACAAAGATGTTCTCATCATTGAGCTTCTTAATGGCTGCGTCCATGGAGTCAACGGGTCCGGACACCGTGCAATTGTCCTCGCTATTGTGGCACACAGCGTAGCAATCCGAAGGCAAATGCTTGCCGATCTCTTCCCAACTCAGTCCCACGGCTGCCATTTTACCCTTTGGCAGTCCGGGCGTGTCCAAGACGCTCTTGCCACGCCAATAAGCGGCTAACACAGTCTGCTCGGCTGTCAGACAGCCATCCATATAGGCGGCGCCCAGCTCTCCAGCAGAGTGTCCAATTATGCCGTCCGGCTTAATATTCAGTGTTCTGAGTAAGTCCGTCAAAGCCACTTGAACGGCAGCGATCGAGACGAAGGAGTAGAGCATGTTGTCGAATGTCCGTTCAGTGGAGCGTGTCAAAACTTCAATCAGGTCAAAGTCCATTTGATGGAGTACCTTTAGAGTTGCATATGTATTATATGAAAACGTTCATTATTTATTTATTTCTCACATATACTATAGAAGCGACTCGGCCTGATTTCGCATGGACAGACAAGACTAGAAGATTGGGGTAGCAGGCTTATGAGATAATACCTAGTACATTTTAAAAATGTGTATACAAATTTCTTTTTCCCCTATTATCTTTCGAGGCATATCGAACTTAAAATAGGCATAGAGTCAATTTATACAAAATTGTTCCTTCTACTACTTAGTTTTTCTAAATATTAGCTCATCAAAGATAATGCAGGACTTTAATGGTAAGAAACGGTCAAGTTATTTTGGGAAAGCAAATATTGAAATCCTTACGCTCTACTTTATAAGTATAGATATGTATTCTAACAAATATAAAATATTTGTAAATTGTAAAACAAGTTCATAACTATTTAAAAAAAAACGTATATCCTTTGATTTGTAGACTCACCTCGGCGCAATGTTGTATGGACTTGTTGAAGACCTCGATTTGCATTAGATCCTTGGCCATGCTGGCCCATTGACTGCCCATACCGGCGTAGACAAACCAAATTGGTCGCTGTTCCTCTTCGTAGAGCAGCACATCCTGCTTGACGACGCCCGCTGAGCCCAGCACAGAGAAACCGCGATAAGGATGCAGTGGAATGGGCTGCGAGTGAATGTCATTGATCAGTGCCAGGAACTCATCGTCATTGCGATGCTTGGAGGCTGCCTCCAAAAGTTGTTGCACGGCTTGTTCGGTGCGTCCAGAGCAGGTGACGAGCTTAAGAAACGGATCCCTGGGTCTGGTGTTTAGCTTTTTTTTCTTCTCGTGTGATTTGAGAATTACGTGAGCATTGGCGCCACCAAAGCCAAACGAATTGAGACCCACAATGCCACCCTGCCAGGGCAGATTGCGATCCGTCACTTTGAGTCGGCCTTCGACTAGAGCTGGTACGGCGGGATTTGGCGTGTGGTAGTGCAAGTTTTTGGGTATAACACCCTCTTCCATGGCAATGATCATCTTGGCTAGTGCGCTCACACCCGAGGCGGGCTCCGCATGGCCCATGTTAGATTTGACGGATCCAATGAGCAGGGGACTGGGACGTGCGGGATGGCAAAAGAAGTTGCTCAGCATATTTGCTTCCTGATCATCGCCCACGGGCGTACCACTGCCATGAGCTTCCACATAGACCACCTCGTCGGGATTGAGACCGATCTCGCTGTACGTCTCCTTCAGCAACTGATGCTGCATGCGACCATCGGGAAAGGTGACGCCCTGCTCCTTGAAGCCATCCGTATTGGTGCGCACATTCAGAATGGATGCATAGACACGCTTCGCCTGCTCACTACGCTGCAGGAATACTACGGCGCAGGTGTCAGCCCGTGCGTATCCGTTCGCGGCGGCATCAAAGGTCTTGCAGGCTCCGTCCTGGCTAACGATGCCCAGACGCAGAAATTGTAGGGCGAAAATGGGCTTCAGAATAAGATTCACGCCAGCCACCAATGCGTAATCGCAGCGTCCCGCACGCATGTCCGTGTAGGCGTGCGAGAGGGCCACAAGGGAACTGGAGCAGGCGGTGTCGACAATGAAGCTGGGTCCCTTGAAGTCGAAGGTGTAGGATATGCGGTTGGCGAACATGGCACGGGCACAGCCCGTTAGGCAGTAACCATTGATGCTACTGGGCTCCATGTTGGGTATCTCGTGCTCCGTCTCGACAAAGGAGAGACCTATGTAGACGCCGGTGCGACTGCCGCGCAGCTCCGACGGATTGATGCCCGCATCAACGATGGCTTCGTGTGTCAGCTCCAACAGCATTCGCATGCATGGATCCATGAGCTCGGCCTGCTTTTGGTGCACACTAAAAAATTTGTCATCAAATTTTTCCAAATCTTCATCTCTCATTTTGGCCATTCGCTCTGGTAAGCCAAATATGCCTGTGCCGGGTATCAATATATTCATAAGAATCAGATTGAAATTCATATCGAGCTAGTTATATATTGCTTACCTGCCTCCCAGCGTCGCGGATCGTCAGTAACCATATCAATACCGTTGAGTAAGTTCTGTTTGAACTCTTCCACATTGCTGCTCTCCGGAAATTTTCCCGACAGTCCCGATATAACAATATCGCCCACTGTATTGGCAGCTCCATTGCTTTGGGCTGTCGATTGCTCCACCCTTTTCTTGCTACCCATTTTCCTTTTTTGGTTCAGTGTCCTATTGATGTCGGATCAAACTGTATTGTACAATATAATATTAAATTAGTTATCTAGAACATGTGATATTTTGTTGGGAATCCTTATGATTTCATATTTATGAACCTGGTTTCCCATTTTGAATGGGTTAGGGATGAAGAAATAAAAATAAATGTAATTATATTATTAATAATATATTTAGTATTATTATGTTTATATTTATTTATATATATACTTATATACATATATTTTTGGTAGACGTAGTCGAAATAGATGGAAAACTCGTTGACATTTGCTCATGAATAACTGCAATACTGAATAATTTCGGGGCTTGATTGGGTCAACGTTAATATACTAAAAGGGCTTTCATAACTAGGTTGTATTTAATAAAGAATATTAATAAACTTTAAAATTGTTAAATAAATACAACTTTTCAAAGGAAGAAAATTTGTACTTTCTGAGATTTTAATAATAAATTTATATTTCTTATTAATATACTGAGCTAGGTTCAGCTTAGCGAACGCAACGACTTAGAGTAGTATTAAAGCAACACATTTGATATTAAAAATATGAGTGTGGCTTACAGTTTAAATTATAAATATGATGGTCTAACGAAACAAGCCTCAGAGCTTTAATATATAGTTTGTATGCTTTTTAATAAATCGCTCAAAAAATCGCTACGAATTCATTGGTTATACGATAGTTATTAATGTTTAAATTAAAATAATAAATAAAGAAATATTTTAACGAAATATAAGTATATTTCATATTAAAAGCTGTTTGCAACAAAAATGTTATAAATAAATAAATGAGAATTGTTTAATTTGCAAATTTAAAACTAAGGATGTTAAAAATTTATAAAGTAAATGATAAAATATTTCCATAATATGGAGTCTGAATTCTTTTGAGACATTGCATTTATATAAATAAAAATAAATCCAATATTAGGTTTACTTTTGAGGTAATTACAATTTTTTTTTAAGATTTCTAAGATAGAATTTAATTTTTTAAGTTCTACTCAAAAGTAAACTGAATAAAGGATTTATTCTTATTTATTTCTATACAATGTCTCTAAAAAAATTTCAGATGCCATATTAGGGAAATATTTTATAATTTTGATATTTCGCTGAAATATGTCAAGATCAGTATATTGACATATGTATGCAGTTCATTGAATTAGTAGCATTCGCTTATTTCTACGTTACACTTTTATAGCAAATTAAGTTTATAAAATTTGTTGCTGAGGTATGCTTTAGCATACTAATTTTTTTTACAGATTTATAGATGTTTTTGGAAATATATATATTTCTTAGTCGAATTATCCTGTGCAACAGTTTCAGCATAAAATTTGGAACATCTGTTTCTTTGGAAGGATATATGCATCAAATTTGTTTATTAACAAAATTTGTATAGAATAAGAGTTTTAAAATTCAAATCTGTCTTTCAGTTGATCCACAGAGTTCATATGTTTTATTTTTATTGTACACATTAACACATTATATTTTTTTCCGCACCCATCCAAGATAAGTAATATCTTAGAGCACAAGGTAAATCATAACAAAATCGGGTTTTAAGGGGCTATCGCTCCAGGTTTAAAACTCAATTGAAATTCATCACTTTGACACATTCGATAGTATGTAAATGTAGTTTTAAGCATTTGAATGAAATGTGCACAATATGGGCAAATGTCAACGACAATAACAAATGGAATTTTCAAACACGCCACGTTCTGTGTGGTAACGATTCCAGTAGCGGGTCTTGACCCTTTCTAGTTGCTCTCAATACACTCACTTACACAAGTATTTAGAAGGTTTGAATAGATTTGATTTTCTCACTGTCACTCACTTTATCTTGTAGCTTATTTGTCACACCGTATATCCTTTAAGGATTTGCTTTTGTTATTTTGAGTTTGCGCTGCAAGATAAATTCGATTTTCGAGTTGATATATCCTTTAAGTATCGACTTGATATCGTTCCGACTAGATCCGAATGCACACTGAACGCGTCGCGCACTGCAGACACTCTTTTTAAGCATTCGGTTCTGGGGGGGAGGAGGAACGGAAGAGTTCTAAAGTCGCATACATAATCGCCCATATCCATAGCTAATACTAGATACTAATACCAATACTAATTTCGTCTATCCGTTCAAAGCTCCAGACGTGACACAAAGAGTGTCGATTGAATTGCGATCAAGCGGGGATCGAGCACCACTGAATAATTCATTGTTATGCTAAAACCTTTCAGAAATTCAAACAGAAATTGCGACGCACAGACAGCAGCAGGAGAAGCAGGACAGGTGAGCGTTTACCAATCAGTACACCTAACCAGCACACCCGTACACTAGTGCGTACACCCGTGTTATTCTAAAAAAAACCCGTGCTCATGTTTTCGTATGCGCGCTCGTGTCTCAATGCCCATGCCCCTGTAAGTAGACCAAGTGTGTGTGCCAGTAGCTTTGGCAACGCCATGTTGACCCACTTTATTAGAGAAATGCCAAAAAATAAATAAATAAAAATTCAGACAAATGTAAAACTTTAATAGTTTCCGGGAGATTTGCAGGCGAGACGGTGTAGCCGCTGCTTCGTTATCTTACGCTTCTTCGTGCCTTTTGGACGGGCAATCGGCTGTTTGTAGCCAATTTTTTGCTTTTTAACATTGGGCTTTGGTCTGAGGGCGCAATTTCGCGGATCCTTCAACTGCGAAAATATCGACGATTGTTTATAAGTCATTTGAGCTTAAGCTGCTGTCAACACTTACTGTCTTGGCCAGCCGCTTGACCACCTGTCTCTCGTGGTCCAAAGCCTGCGTTTTCCCACCTGCATCTTGGTTTGCGACATTGTCTTTCTTTGAACGCAAATTGAAGGGCATCTGAATGCGTTTATCGCTCAACAAAAGTAAACCAAGATTTGTGCCCAGCTCCACGGAAAACTCCACAGCTCGCTTGAGTGTGCCAAATGGACTGATAACATCGTCCATGACCACGTCCTGTATCTGCTCACATAGCGAGTCTACGGACGTGCCTGTAGAAATTGGGATTGGATTTTGGCCAAATTATTAAATCCGACTTGACTTCTCTATCCTGATAGGGAGTTACTCACACAGATCTGGCTGGCGACTTAGAAGATCCAGCACATACGGCAACAAAGATGTGGTATTAATTTCCATTTAAAAATATGTTTCTATCAAAAATATATATTTTAAAAAATTTCTAAAAATTTACTTCCCCTAGGGTCCCAACCTTATGCCAAGCAATGTTTGAGTAAACTGTATAAAAATATATTTTCCCAAGCTCTACTGAGAATGTTTGGCAACCTGATTTGTGACAAGTTTTTGAAATTTACAAATTTATGTTATGAGACTCATTTTTCAATGATTGAATGAATACTTTGCTGCTTAGAGCTGTTTGATATCTATTTATCTTGAATGATATTTTTCACTCAAAGCTTTTATGGTAGTTAGATAAGGCTATAAAGAATTTGTAATTGGACAAATTTATTAAAAGAACATTTTTTTTATATACCTTCCTCTATATATTAATATATCCAATGTATTTGTAAGTACGACTTGAATTTTATAAGGTTTTTATTGTTTTTATTTTTTTAATAAGTTTTTAATATTTATATTTCTTTTTTAATATTATTTATTATTTATTTTCTTGAAATATTTCTAATTTTTTGTATGTAAATATGTAAATAAATGTTTTCAATATATATTAATATATACTTATATATTTATAATTTTGTTATAAATTGTTTAATTCTCCATCCTTTGATGGTTATAGCAGATTCAATCTATGTTAAGGTTGTAACCGAAATCCAAATTTAGCTATAGCCCCGTACTTTTGCCTTTTGTACATTAGTATAGTACATATTTTTATAAATTTATTATTAGCCTCTTCTAAAATTAAATTAATTAAGTATAAATAAAATTCTTTGAAAAGAGAGATTACCATTCATTTCAAAACTACGTAAACTATATAAAAAACATTGAAAGTATTTTACGTAAATCGGAATTCAATGTTTGTCTACGTAATACAACGAATGTTTGTCTACATATTAGAGAGAATAAAATAAGAAAACAAAAAAGAAAAACATAAAAATTGAATATTTTATGGTCAAAATTTGTTCATCTCAAGTTCACAATCCAGAGTTCATGTTGCTGGACTTTAGTCTAGTATTATCATCATCAGCATTATTATTATTATTATTTAGAACCGTATTTTTTTTTCAAATAACGAAATTTTCGACAAACTATCAGAGCTATGCTAGACCACGTTCCAATATATGGGTGTGTTTTAGCTGAGGTTGCGTTTAGATGCCATAATTGTGATCTTAAGAATAATCTGATTGTTCTTGATGCTGGGCTTGATAATCAGCTCAGCAATTTCTATTTACAGAGTTGCACCAACCTTCAGACGTTTAAGGTGCTGAATAAAAAATGAACTCGTAGTCTAGCCCAGCTATAGAATGTGCTGAGCCCATTTAATTTGCCCTTGAATGATATTAAAAAAAAAAACATAAACAAAATAGAAAATCGATTCCTTTTGATGTCAATTAAGTATACGAATCGGAATCAAATATATATTATTTATGCGTTAATGTGAAGTTCAAGATAGGAATGTATTCACTATATAACAGGTGAATAAGTTCCGTATCAATGCTGAGTGCGTCTGCATGGCGCAGCAACAACGACAAATTATGAGCTATAAATAACAAGAGAGAATTGCTTAAAGAGAGAGAAAGAGAGAGAGAGAGAGTGTGTGTGTGTGTTGCATTAGTAGATACCCTGTAGAAACCTAAAAACCAATACGATGCAGTTCAAAGTATTCTACAGGGTATATCTGCATAGAGTTAATATGGTTCAATCTAAATTGTATTTGATTGATTATTATTTATTTCGTAAATCTCTTGGGATAGCCGGAAATAATTGAATGCCCATCATACACGCCTGTTCCTTAACTTTACGGGGTATCCAAAGCAAAACATCACCAGACCAAAACAAAGACGCGTGCTGCTGCTATTGATTGCGCTGGCAACAGCAGACGAGGATTGCTTGGATCGCGCCTTGACCTTGTTTGGGCGATAACTGTGCACCATCGCACATCTAGCCCGACACACGACTATCTGCCGTTGCGGACACATGAGAACAATGTGATTAGCTCTAAACAGCCGCGTGCCAGAGGCTATTGGTGATAACTGATAACGCGGCGATTGGTTAGTCAGGCTGGCGCTGACACCGAACTGGACCTACGGAAATTTACTACAAACAAAAATAAAAAAAAAGTGTGTGTCACGCGCAGCTATACCGTTACATACGTACATGTACATACATGTGTATATATGTTTTATACGCATTATCGGCTGACGGCGTGCTGCTGAACCTATTAGGCATACATACATATATTTATATTTCGTATTTTGGCTACTGCTACAGCTGCTATCGCATTTGCATGCATGTTTGATTGAAATCACGCATACGACTAGTTGCCCTTGGGGATGCAGCCTGTCAGTGAATATTCATGTAGTTGTTGACTAAAGTATGTGTGATCATTAGCTATAGATTTTCGGCATGGAAAGAGCTCCTATAAATATATATATACATATATATGTGGTAGAATGAATATTTGACTGAAATCACGTATACGACTAGTTCGCCTATGAGAACAAGTTCATTTGTCTTGGGACGCTCTTGCCTGGCAGTCACCTTTATTTATATATATATATAATTTAAATATTAAGCATACGACCAGCCTCTCTTAAAATTCAATTATAAATAATAACTATACATATATATGTATATATTTATATAAATGTATGTATATCTATTTATATACCTCCGTATATATGTTTTAATATATGACATAATTCTTGAATTCGCATTATCAGCTGATGGCGTGTGGCTGCACAGCTTGTCTTTATCAGGGATATTTCACATTGGAACATTTGCATATTCGATTGAAATCAGGCATATGACAAGTTAAGCTTTGACTGGAAGCCAGCAGGAGAATAGACACAAATATGTGTCTATTTATCTAATTCCTAGCTAATTAGGAATCATCGACGAGCTATCTGCCAGCACAACTGCTACAATATACTATGCATATAGTTTGAATTGATATCGCGAATACGACCAGTTGCCCTTGGGGATGCAGCCCGTTGCTGATAACAGCTGATACTGGTACGATCAGCTGCAGATCTGTAAGGCTTTTCACGGTTACTTAAAGGTGAGTTTTAAATAGCCGCTTAGCGTCTACGTCAGAGGCTTAATAGTTGCACCGCTGGCTAGTGGTGCTGTGATGCAAATTCACGCGAAGCACAAACACTTGCGTCACAGGCCGCTGTTCAAAGTTCTCAACGAAAAGGCAAATAACTCGCAGTTTTAGTATAAACAGAAAATGTACAGTGATAATATTTGATTCTTTTCAGGCAGGACACACAAACACACACATGCATTCAAATAGAAATAGTTGAGAGATGACTTCATAATTAAAAATAATTGGTTTCTATTATATGTTTATAGTATAGATGCAAATAAGATTTCTTTCTCTTAATTTCTAATTCTTAATTTAATTTTATATATATATATATATAATATATATAATTAAGAATTAGAAATTAAGAGAAAGAAATATATATATATATATATATATATATATATATATATATATATATATATATATATATATATATATATATATATGTATATGTGTATATATATGTTTGTATGTGCATGTCGACATGAGGTTCACGCGAATATATTTATTTTAATAGATTCCGTTTGACGACAAAACGCACCACACAAAATCAAACAAAAAAAAAAAAAAAAAAAAGAAATAAGCAGGCCGGGCCAGACTTGAGTATTTCGGTCAATTTATACATAAAAATCACGATTATCAGATAATTGCGCTTTCATTTGTTGCAGGTATGCCTCTAGATGGTCATGAGTTCAGCTTAATAATTAACAGTAATTTGAAGAAAGTTCCTCCAATTTCATTAAAATATATTGTGTAGCATGAACTAAACACAATTTCGCATACATTAAGTAGATTGCCTGGTGTAATGAGAACGGCAACTTTGCAACAGATAAAAATGTTGCATAAACTTAGTTTACATGTCGAATCTATTAAAACCTTTTGCAGTTGAAGCAACTACTATGAAATACCCTTTTGTTGAAGGGTATTGAGCCAAAGCTAGCTTGTTTGTATACTTATAGTTTTAAAATTTATAAATTTTATTTAAACATCTTGCGTTACATCAATCGAGCTACAAAATTTTCTCTCAGACTTAAAAAAATTACACTTTAACTAAAATGCTGTATTATTTTATTTCTTATTTAGTAAAGTAAAATAGATTCGATTTTTCAGTTGGAAAACTGTAAATTTAATCAAATACAAGTTGAAAGTTAAACTTTAATTATTATTTATATTACTCACATATGCAACTAATATTATATTTCCTATATACATAAATATATTTTCACATTAAATAGTAAAAAGAGTTATTGAATTAAAGATGTATGTCCTTTTTACAAATTACGATTTTTATATATTATAAAATTGATTACAAAATTTACAGAGCGAAAAGTACTACAAATTTATATATATTTATATACTTATGTAAGTGTTGCATTTCTAACTGAACCGACATTTATTCCAGGCGATGCCAGACAGAAACCAAAATTAATTCATTTGAGGGCTAGACGAGCTGATTGCAAGATGCGAAGTCTGATGATAGCCATAGAAGGTAACTAATATATTCAAATTTCTAAAGTAAAATAGTTTTGAAAAGGTAAGCTCAGTTAAGTGACAATAAAATACGCACAATCATCATATCAAACAGGAAATTAATGTTGGACAAGTTTCTAAGAAAAACACCAATCTCAAGCATCTTAAGCAGATTTTTATGTTCAGTTAAAGATAATATAAAATAAAAATATATATAGAAATCAAATATTGAATATTGAATAGAATACTATTAAATTATTGTAATTCATTATTGAGCAAATTTTATATTTTTAACATTATGTTATAGTTATGTTATATAATAATTGTTCAGTAAGGCTTAGGTAGTGGAAAAAAACATGTTAATTGTTAAGCTGATATTTGGTGACATTGCGGACCTTCTATGAGAGTATGAAACATACATGTAATGTATTCATTTGAGCAAACTCAGCAATTTACTCAAATTAACATTACACTGCATAACATTGTTACATTTCAGAGGGAGATAGGCGGACGTATGTAAATACATTTAATGTGCGCACGTGCTGTAAACGACCCTAAGGTGGAGGGGATTAAACTAACGGTGTGTAAATCAAGTAAATCAATTGGGTTAATATCCCTTTAAACGTAAAATGTAAAACTATGTAATCAGCTCAAAACATCGATTTAGTTAATGTTTTCAACATTTTGTGTAAGTACTGCAAATGTTTCTTTTCATACGGATTCAGAAGGTCAATGAAACACATTGACGTATTTATATTATATTGTAATAAATATAATGTATACTTGAGTAAATTACCTCTAGTTAAACATGGCTTATCGGCAAAGAATATTTCTAGGAGGATTATAGAATGCTTGGTAATGAAGCATAACGAATAATTAATTTTAATAAATAATAAGTAAATTTTATCAATATAAAGTAAAACTTATAGAACTGATGTGAGAGGAACAATATATACACACCTATGTATGTAGTATATTTCGGTTAGGTTACCGATATTATTAGCGATACAAGTGTTGCATACATTAGGGCTCTCTCTGAATATATATTTGATTTCTATAGCATTGTGCACCTTAAATTATCTCTTTGTTTTCGTTAAGAGTACGAATCAAATAAAAGAGTCAGAACTTTATATGATAATGATAATGTATTTCAATAAAATTCTGCCAAATCGAAAAAATATATCTTAGATATTTACAAAAAGTATTTAAATATTTATTTTAGGTATTATTATAAATTTCTTTATCATTATAAAATTCTGCTTACTGGAATAAATAATATAAATGCTTGATATTATTTTTAATCATTTTTATTTTTATTTTAATTTTGTTATTTCAAATTTTAAAAATTATAAATTATTCAAAAAGCTACTATAGAGATGGTTTGCGGAGTACGTAATTGGCATATATAGTCCATTAGGTCATTGCATGAAGCAGATTTCATGCATGGTCCTGAAGAATGGTTTTCCTCAATATTAATACAATTATTTGAGATGCTTATGTGTGGCTCATTATCGCACCAATGCTCAAAGGTTGGTTTCATCCCGTTCGACATGGAAACGTAATCCCCTTCCGTCGCCAGATCGTTCAGATCCACCCAATACTTTGTGCCGTGACGCATATTAGGTACATGGCTCTGAATATCGTATAGTGTCTCTATTTTCGAGATACTTATTAGTTCAGCGCCTACTCTATGGCAATTGTGTAGTGCCGAGTACCAAGAGACCGCTTGCGGTTCTTTTGCATAATAATATTCAGATCCGATTTGAATGAATACCTGATTCGGATAAAAACTGTCCGGTATGCCATACATATGCGTTATATTCACATTTGGCCCTGCAAAAAAAAAAAAAACATGTTTCTTAATGTTTCTTGTATTTACTTAATTCAATTTACTAAATAAATGCTTTATATATATTCCAAATCATCTCTAACAATTTTAACTATTCTTAACTTTACCAGCAGTGATATATTTTAACAAAATACAAAGAATTAAAATATCTTATAGTTGGAGTATATGTTACAATATCTGGAAATCTTGAAAATCTTTTAATTATTGTTTTAATCTAATTAACACTATATCTATTCGGTTTTAATCTTTGATTCTGCAATTTAATCTTTGAACCAATTTAAGCTTCTCTAAAAGCTTTTTTCTCCTTCACGCACTTATGAGCGCGCGCTCTGCTAACTGCGCAGTTGCTGCCTTGGCTGGGAGGTGGGTTGGTCTGAACTGTGGACGCTTATAACTCCATTTCTAGATGGACGATCTTCATGAAATTTTCAGAGTAGATTAGGAGTATCTTAATCTATCTATGTGCCAAAGTGCAAGTCTCTAGTATTTTTGGGGGCGGAAGGGGCGTGGCATCCAAAATCTAAAAATTACAAAATCTATTCATAATATCTATCTAAATATATAAAGTTGAAGCCTCTAGCTAAAACGGTGTAGAAGTTATACCCAAAAAACCTAAAAAATGGAAACAAATTTTCGATAATTTGGAAATGAGATGAGTTATCGAAAAAAAAAAATAAATAAATAAATAAACTCGTACTGCGTAGCTAAGCTGAGTGTTCATGTGAAATTTCAGCTCTCTAGCTTTTGTAGTTTCCGAAATCTCGACGCTCATACGGACGGACGGACGGACGGACGGACGGACGGACAGACGGACAGGGCTAGATCAACTTATTTTTTTATGCTGATCAAGAATATATATACTTTATGGGGTCTGCGACGTCTCCTTCTGCCTGTTATATACATTTTCACAAAACCATTATACCCTGAATTCCCATTTTCAATGGGTTCAGGGTATATAAATTAAAGTTGTTCTAGCTCTAACGCTTTAACTCACATGGACATAAGTGTTATTTCAATGGACCTTTAAAATCTTTAACTTTAACATCAGTTATAGTAATACAATAAAATATATTTTGTACTTATAAGGTTTAAATAATGCTCACCTTCAATGCTAGCCCAACTTGTAGATAATCTTCCCAATATGCAAATCTCAAGTAAAACAAACGTTAAAGTCCGACACATTATACGACTTCTTTTCTCTATGAGAGTTCAATAGCTTATGATTTCATATTTACCTAGCTAAAATTAATTGTGCCTCATTAATACAAAAACCACAATTGAACATTTCTCCATTCTCTGCCTCGTTTTATCGTGCAATTCACGATTCAATTCAATGATTCACTTCTATTAAGTTGCTTTTGCCGTTCGCTGAAATCCTCTTACCCAATGCATAGTTTTTTTTTTTTTAAATAAATAAAAATCATAATAAAATAAAAACGTTTTGCGAAACAAACTTAATTTATTTAAACAGAACTAATTGTATTTACGTCAAAATAATAAACAAGAAAAAAATAATAATATCTTCAGCGTGCCGAAGATTTAATGCCCTTGCAGTCAACTGTTTTATGCAAAATGAAAATATTATAATAAATACAAAGTTGTAGAGATAAAAACAAAAAAGGTTTGTGAGTAATTTTTATATAAATAACATATAAACGTACTAAAGAGTTTGTAAAATTTCTAAAAAATATATATATGAATGCCCCACATTCATATAATACATTCACATAATACATATAAATAAATATAAACATATATAATTCATTACTTTAAAAATAAATATAATAAGATTTTGTTCATGTTCATGAGCATATAAAATTTCAGGAGGATTAATTTCTTAAATCTTAATATTTTCTTTAGTTTTGTTCATTCGATTTTATAGTAGCTATAAAATCTATATAATAACATTTGTTATGAAAAGCTAAGAAACTAAGCAGACAGACGATCAAATATGGTTGAGTATAAGTATATATAATATTTATATTATATAGCCGAATAACAAATCTTTCTCTCTGCAAGGGAATTCAGTGTTCAATTAATTAATATCGATTGTATTATATATTACATATTTGTGTAATTTTAAATAAATACATAAGAAATGCTTTAGTTGCATATATAGCTGCAGATAAACACAAGTATATATATACACATTTTTTATAAATATGTATATGTAATAATATAAATGTAATAAGTATGTTTACTTATACATACGAGTATAGGATGGCATATTCCCTTTGAGTAACAAGTAAGTGCACTAGTCGACAATATCCGACTAGCAAATACCTAGCAGGCACGCATCGAGTGTAAAATTTATTTTGGTGACACTTTAGAAGGGATACAAATAGATTGGCTGGACATGTATGTATGTACATAAAGTTTCGATGCATAAATTACAAACATTTACCATCAATCTTAAAGAAATTAATCAAAATAGGAAAAGGTATCGATGATATAGAGGAGTTCAAACAAGTTTAAAACTACTACAGACAGACAGCTAGGGCTACATCAACTTAGTTATAATTGTTCGTCTTTCTTGATCAGAAACATAAACTATATATAACTATATAGACATACATATATTATAGAGTCGAGCAAGAGAAACATTAGTAATCCAACACGTCTCCCACGGCCACAATATTATGCCCAACTTAGTCACATGTAGATGTAGAGAGCTCTAATCAACTTGTTTGCCCTCCTCTCGATTGCGCTTGAAGGAAACGGAATGGATAAGTAGCGGAGGCAGATTGCCACGCAGCATTTGGAGGCGCTTGCTCTTAGGTTGCTCGGGACGACGCAGCTCGTCCTTGGAGGAGGATGTCGAAGCCGCAGATGTCGCTATGGATGCCAGCGAGGTGGAGCTGGGCAGAATTTCGGTGCTCTGAGTTAGAAGCATATTGGAACGGCGGAAGTAACGTGGCATGGAGTAATCATCCTGTGAGGCACGAGCTGCGTTTGCGTTCTGTATGGAGTAGAGACTCTGCGATACGCGATATTTTTCTATAGTCGGGGTGTCCTCGTAATTCTTCGGCAGATTGCTGAAGGATATTGAGGGCACTTCGGGTGTCATGCTGATCTGACTGCCAGTGCCTGTGATGGCAAATATGTCCGTTTCGCTGTCCGACACATACATATGCGGCACGCTTTTGGCCGCGCGAAGTGGTCGCTTGGGTGTGGACGAGAGGCCGCTCGTGATGGGCAGCAGATGGGGATGACGATCAATGAGACTTGGTCTCAAGATGACCTCATCGATATCCTTGTCATCCTCCTTCTCTTCTTCAGCAATGGGTTCGAACTTTTTGGGTGTCAGTGTCTGACTGCCCTCCGGCGAGGATTCCGACGGGGCCAATGTGAACGTAATCCGTTTCTCCGATGTCGTTGCATCGGCTGCGCTTTCCTCGACCTTTGCTGAGTCGGTGGTATCGGCCTGTAGACCAGCTGTAATAAGATAATTTACGGAAAGTATTAGTTGAAAACTCTGACATGGTATTCTTGAATATTAAAGGGGTATTTTTGTAGTAAGAAGAAGAGGTAAGCCTACATTATTTAATACTAATGCGTTGCTTATGCAAATTGTTTATACTTAATGTTGGACAATGGAAAATATTTAAAATACCATCTATAATCATTATATAGGAATGTTTTTAGTTTGACTATAATTTAAAATAATAAAATAATTATAAATTATAATTTTAAAAAACATTTTTTTCCTGGGTAAGAATGGGCTTTATCAAAAGTAAAGAAAAATAGAATAGCGTAAGTTTATTCCATTAGTTAATGAATACATATAAAGTATCTTCCAGTTAGCTTACACCAAATCAACAAATTTTATTTACACATGTTTCAAATATTCATTAAGTACTCATGTAAATATCAGCAATTAAACCTATTAAAAATTGTGTAGTTGGGCGATATCGACTGCGTAATACTTGTCCATGATAAATGTAAAAGTATCGCAGAGGCATATATGTATGTGTTATATTTTTAATATGATGCATATAATATATCATTTTTATATCGTTAAATAATTAAAGTAACTAAATCGTTAAATATTAAGTTTCAAAACGTAAAATCTGTAGAAGGTACAGTTTTTACACCATTTACCACTGTCAATGGGCTTAGATATTTGTATAATGTCTAACACATTATTTAATACATTTTTCCATATGTCGTTTCCCCATTCGGATAATCTTAGCATTCTATACGACGGGGATACCAACGAATATGTATATCTTATTAATTCTAAGAGCAGACAAACGGACGACGAAATTGCTCAAAACCAATATACTCTTTCACTTCGTGAACGAGTATAAAAATTGACTTGACTATAATTTATTTTTAAATAATTTATGAAACAATCTACTTTATTCCTACTTAAGCCATTGATTATAGGCAAGTTCTATCTTTCGAGTATTATCATTAAAAGCTTATTCATGTGCAATGCAATAATTGACATAACTGATATTAATTTCTTATCGACTGGAACTGTCTTGTTTATTCTAAAACACGCTAATTAGCAATCTACCTCAATGACTTAGCAGGTAACTTTTATATTATTAACATTTCAAGTTATGTGATGAAATGAAGATAATTAATTTTAAAACCTACTATAAATTTTAACACTTATATTTTATTATTGCAAAATGACTAACATTTCATTTGAGCTAAGAGATTGTTAGTTGCGAAAACACTGAATCATCAGAGCCTAAGATTTATTTGGATCTAATTCGAATCGACTTCAAAATATTTGTAAGACTTTAAGAGCATTTCGGAACTGCTATTACAAAATTAAGACTATTATACTACGTTCCATGCTTAAGTCATCTATCCACATAAAAGTATATATTGAATGAACAAAATATATATATTTTAAATATAACTTTTTAAATGAAGTGATGTGATATGGTTTTTACCCCAAGTATGAGCAGCTAATGATGGATTTTAGAATTCAGAAAAATAAAAGAATCACATGAAATTTACTCATTATCCAAGTGCTCTCAACATTTATTAGGAAATTCTTATGTAACTGCTTGCTTGTCTTCAGCTCATGTCAAAAGAAATTAAATAACGAGTGAAAAACCTTTAGTTAATATACTTTTTTTTATATATATAGAGTCAAATATTATATTTATAGGTATAAAAATATAATATAAGTATACAAACAGAAACAAGAGAAGAAAAGAATTCCTATCACCTTATCAGGGCACAAATTTTATTACTGGTTATCAGTAGAGCAAACAAAGCAAGTGAGAGTGTTAGAGTCACGATTGCCCAGTTAACAGATGCCCTGTATGGTCCTCTAGGTATTCGATGCCATATTCAATATATATACAATATAAATATTATATATATACATATATGATTATATTGAAATGAAGGTCAAGAGTAGACTTTTGGAAAATGTTGAAAAAATTAATTTGTATTTTCCATTTACAGAATGTAATGAAATTTATAAGTTTTACTTAAAAAAAAAATTGCGAATTTTTCGGAAATGAAAAAATAACAAACAATATATATTTGTTCAATGAGTAAAGGCTATACAAAAATTGGTTCACTCTAGACTTGGTGGAATCAACGAACAAGGCGAAGATGTCACTTTTGTCAAATAGCATATACATTTTTATTATACCCATTATTACGCATTTTGAATGAGTGCAGGGTAAAAGAATAAAAATAAAAACAAAACAAAACTGATTTACGTTCTACACTTGTATATAGTTGATAGGAACACTGCCGATTACGGAAAAGTTAACCTTATCTGTTGTGGTGCATTTTAAGGTAAGGTAGCTGAAGAAATTCTGTTCTCATTCTTAATGACATACACATAAGCAATCAATGAACTAAACTAATCAAAGATATGAACTATGGATTCCAGAGCATGTTCGATTGATTCATACGTTCATCAAGCTATATAAAATAACGAATTGATTCTTGAGTTTTTTTTATATATATACTAAAGCATATGAGTCAAGAGCAGCGAAATTACATATCATTCAGATATCAAGCATTCGTCACTTGGCCCATATCAAGAAAGAACTTTTGAGCCCATAAAATCATAAAGTAATACATAATAAAAAGATTTCCGTTGGGTTTAACGGCATATGGAAAATTTTTAGCATAAGTATGACATTAACATGATTCAGTGCAATTTCTCCACTCAACAATCAGATGGTAAGATCTGTAATAATATTCAAAATGTTGGATTGACAATTCATTTACCAGAAATAAATATTTGCTATAATTGACTTTTACTTCCCAGATTATTCAATTCACATCTTTGAAGCCAAACAATATTAGGAGTTAACAACTCTAATCCACAATTAATAAATAATCGAAAACTGTCTTAAGTATAGCTAAAATATTGAAGATTCATAAAAGGCACAAATTGAGTTTGTGTTTAGGTTTATGGTTTTTGGGTTTTCATTTTCATTTTTAAGTTTTCATTACCTTTGATCAAATTGAGTTTGTGTTTAGGTTTATGGTTTTTGGGTTTTCATTTTCATTTTTAAGTTTTCATTACCTTTGATCAACTTTTAACATCAGCTAATCAGCTTCAATTTATGTTTTACATATATATATACATATATGTGCATGTATGTGTATGTAAGTTAACATTACAAGGTCTAACAATGTCCATGGTGGAATACACCAAAAAAAAAGTACTTATAAACTAAACAATACGTGTATAAATAATACTACTAAATGCTAAACTGTTGGTTAATATTTTCATTGTCGACTTGTCGCTTCTCACTCTTTACTGGCTGGTTATCAATACTTATGGCTAATTAGTAATAGTATTAGGTCACATTTTGTGGTGTAGGTACTAGGCGAAAGTTCTTTTTCCATATATGTATGTGTATAAGTGTGTATGTATGTAAGTATCTTTGGCACAAATACTGCTACTGCTACGGCCACAGTTTGGAATTCGTTTTTTTTTTTGGGCTCGTTGCTCGCCGCTCGATCAGCTCCACTCAGCTCAAATAGAACTTCACCTTGGGCGCCCCGCCGGAGATGATGCTACTGCTGCGCGTGGTCTTACCACTAGTCTTGCCACTGGCGCCGGCGCCACTAACAATGAGGGCGTGGCTGGGGCCATCATTACCTTCGAGGCGGCGCAACAGGCGCTCCTGTTCGCTGAGTCGTGGCGTGGTGGGCGCCTCCTTGTTGGGCGAATGGATGCCAGCCAGGTAGGTCTTTGTGCTGATGCGATTCAGCTTGGTCGGCTGATGATCCTGGAAGATCTGCGAGTTGGCAAACACCGCCAATATCTCAGGTCCCAGCATCGGCACATTCGTCTGAGTCTCGCGCCGATAATCCTCCTCGTGAATTTTGGAGCTGTGCCAAAAAATACATCCACATTGAGTACAGATAATTGAAAGTTCTACAATAAGCAGCCAATGAACTGCCAATGCGAATGGCAAATATTGAATTCCCACTCGCATTCACCAAGCCACATTCGCAGGCAAATCAATCAAATCAAAAGCTGACAAATTATTGCGCGTCGTGAGCTGGCGCTTTGTTTGTCGTGTCAATTAGTACCTCATTAGACCCGAGTTTCCGCGGCCCAGTGGCTGATCGCAAATAGGTTGTGGCACTGTCAAGAGGTGATTGTTGTCTTGCACTGTGGGCTGAACGCGTCCAATGATGGTGCCATTCTTCTGGGAGGCCAGATACTCCTCGTCTTCTTCGGCATTATAGTTGGCTGAAAATGCAGGAAATGAAGATAAGTAATCTGAGCAGAGCTAACAGTAATATTATCATGATATTTTATATTTTTATAGTCACTATAATACTCTGCTTTATATATGGTCTATAATCATTTAGTTATCAATTCAGTAATTAATAATTAATAAATAAAATTAGACCAAAACTGAATTCGTTGTTGTTTATTTTATTATTATTATTTTTATTATTATTAAATATCACAATTAATTTTATTTTCCACTGTTTCTTTTTTTTTTCAGTGCTGTTTCTCGACTAACTGTAAATATTATGCGAAAAACATTGCTTAAAGCAGCATTATCATTATCATTTTCTTTTATCTTTTGCCTTGCTATAATTAAATTTGTTTATAAACTCAACAACAATCTGATTTATATCATCATTTAGTCACCAATCCATTCAATTATATTCATAATTAATATGATTTCAATCGAATCTATCAAGTGATTTTTTTTTTTTTGCAAACGTTTAAATGCCAATCACGTCTTGCTTTGCCTCTCTCTATATCTCTCTCTCACTCCCTCTCTTTGCCACTCAGTAGCTCTCTTCATCACAACCTCTCCCTCTTACACTCAAGACTACATTGTCTACGTCTGTCGCATAACTTTACGACTCAAATGCGAAAACACACACACAAGCACAATAGTGGTTGTGTGAGTGAGTGTGTATGCGTGCAAGTACATGGCAACACGTAGGTAAACATGCACCGGCTAGCCCTCAACTGTCCAATAAAAAAAAAGATGAGGCCCCCATTGAGAGTGAACAGAGTTGTGAACTGCAAAATAAAGCTACATAAATGTAAATTGAAACTTACCGATTGATTCATCATAACAAAATCGCTCCTCAAAGCAGTTCCAGTAACAATCTTCCAGGCAGCTGAAAGGTGTTTACGTGCGAGAGCAAGCGGGAGGGGCGATGGAATTGAAATGTTAGCAGTAAGTGAATAAAGCGAAAATGAAATAAAATAAAATACAAAACAAATCCAAAATAAAGACAAAAAAATTTAAGGTCCGCTTACTTCTGCAAACAGCGGCACATTTTGGAAAACTCTGGAACAACTTGAGGCGTGGAGTTAACTGTGTTTTATCCCGTTGCGGAATGTTTTTGTTTTGCTGTTAGTTATTTCTACTGTTGCTGCTGCTGTCGCTACTGCTGAAATAGCGAAGAAAATTACATTTATGTTTCGTCGTGGAATGCGTGTGATTTATTGGCGCAGCGTGGAGCGTGGAAACAGTTTGGCGTTTTATCGGCAACTAAAGTGGTTGTACCAAATGTATCTCGTCGATAGCATAATGGCGCTCTCAATAGCCAGCAACGAGCACAATGGAGCGAGAGGGAGAGCGCCAGAGAGCGGAGTTTTCAGCTGTCGCACCTGTGTACGTTAATCTAACTTAGACTCGGAGCGCCAGACTGTGACTTCGCTCAGCACAAAGATCGTGATATGCGAGAGCTTTGATTACGTTTGGCCGCCGTGCGCTCATTGCCGACACGTCGCGACGTGCGCAAGTCGGAAGCGCAACTCCGAGTCATGAGTTCGAGTTTTCGGAGAGAGCTTCGTGCTGATCGAATGAGCGCATCAATGAGATTGTGAACGTGACCAAGAGAGAGTGCGCACGCTAGTGAAAGAGAGAGTGGGGAATGTGTGTGTGAGAGTGTGTGTGTGTATGTACATATGTATGTGTATAGAGACTTCACACTGTGTTTCGGAGCTTACACGCGCAAGCACTCAATCGGGTACTCGTCTTGACGTAGTAAAAGAAATAACGTAAATGTGCTCTCTGTCACCGTCATTTCGCCCAATACGTGTGCATAAACATAATCGACTATTAAATACGCTGTAGTTTTGTAAAAAGAGTAGTTTAACAATGGAAATTCAATTATTTCCTTTTCACAATAACAGAATCTGTTATACTTTATATAAATTTACTTATTTTTACGATTGAATAATTATTATATTGAAACGCTTAAGATATTTTGTATACATGACAAATATTTCACCTATACAACATTTCGAAAGGGTATACGCATTGTAAGGCACAGCAACCTTAAAACTTATTGTCTGATAATTCTGGTTTTGCAATTTCAAAATACTGCCTTAAAATATAATTACAGTTTATTTTCTTTTGCATATGTATGTATATGAAATGATATAATTCAATAAATTCATTTCCTCTGGTTAGACAATAAACTCATCAATATAATTGTTTCAAGCCTGTTTTGTTCACAAATGTATATATTTATATATCATTTATAAACATACATATATGGACCTATATATCCATACAGAAGTATATCTGTAAAATTGTGATATATTGACGCATTCGCTTTGTTTACTTGGCAATTTAAACACGATAAGCAGCCAGGGCAAAGATTCTGTGAATTGGGCCACATTCAGCACAGGTTGTTAAATTGTGAATGGTTTTATAAATGATGAAAGGGGGGCACTGAAAAATGGACAAAACATACTTTTAGGCAGCTATTGATCTGCGAGCATTAAAACCAATCTATAAATATCTTCATTATATGCACAACAACTTAATGATATAATGAATGATAATCAAATTAACAAAAGTCACAAAAAAAAAATTCAATTTTTTGTGGTTTTATCATTTTTATATGACTTTTTTTTTATTTTCATTAGTTTAGCTTGCTTAGATCGTGAAGCTATTCACCAATAACTTTTCAGAAGTAAACAAAAAACTGAGTAAAAATGTAAGATTCGTCAAGGAATATCTTGACGATGTTCTCCTCCGAGCTCTATTTGTTTATGCTCTAAATTTTCATCACTTCATACGAATATGAAAATAAATAATGAAATCAAACAAATATTTCAATAAATTCCGATGTTGTAGAATTAAAATTCTTGCAAGTGAAAATACGTTTGCAGTAGATCAAATAAATATTTCTGCGATCAGTTGATCAAATATTAACACATATTGCAGTCATACGATAATTGAACAAGTAAACAAAATGTAATTGGAGATTTCACAGAAATTCACTGGCCATTTTTTTAATTCGCAGGCGAATCTATAGTATCCAGGGAATAAATAATAAACAAAATATTTTGTATTATATTTTTAATATATTAGATATCAACTTATTCAACTTAAACATATTAAGAAGTTTTATTTCCTAAAGATCACATCAATTTCTTAAATAATAAATTTGTTATTAAGAAATATTGAAGTACTATAATTAGTCGCTCTAGAGCTTTAAGTGGAAAATTATATAAAATATGAATGCCTCATTCACAATGAATTGAGTATAAGCCTAAGAGTCATTCTTTGTCATCAAGTTTTCAACTTCATGATTCAAATAGAGTTTTTTGTGATTCTGTTAATGATATACTAAGTATACACTTTTCTCTCTCAGCATTAAAATTACTCAACTTATTTTCTTTTACATACCTCAAATCAATTTTCGGTGAATGATTAAAACCCATTTAAAGCCATTTATTTGTGATATATACCAGCTTTACACGATTGATTAACTGACGCGTTCTTGAACAATTCAAAGTCTCCGGAATTTATTTGTAATTTTTTGAGTAGTTTAGTAAACAAGAGAATTATTTTTGATTTTTTTTTTTTCAACTAAAGTTGGCAAAGCTATTTAAAAAAAAGCAGTTCCTTAAAGTTTGATTTTAAATTAAATAGTGTAAGAGAATTAAATTCTAATTTATTGAAAAGGTGCATATTGTACACACCAATTTTTCATATTTATTTCTCCATTAATGGAAATATTACAAAATTTTATTTATATATTTTATTTTTTTTTTTTTAATACTTTGAATTTGTACAATTTTCAAAGTCCATTTCCCCAGCTATTCTCATACAATTACAATTCTCATTGGTAAATTCTGTTATCGATTGGTTCCAGCAAAATTTTGCCTTTTCCTTCATTGCACATTACTTATATAATGGGAACCTAGTAATATTTGTTATATTTATTACCAGTTTGCAAAAGTATTTTCTTTAATGTATTTTTGCCATATAATTGATAAGTTGTCAGATGATTATGGCTTCAAGAAAGTTACTAAACTAGACCGCAAAGCTCTAGAAACAACCTGTTCAGCTTTTGGGATTAGATTTGATTTGAAATCAACAATAAAGATTAATAGCAAATAATTAAGAAATTCATGACATCAAGAGAGCTTAATAATAAATCGATTCCAGGAACTTCTCATTCGAAATTCTTTCCTAATTAATGACTAAAATAACCTTCGTCTTCTGCCTGTTTCAACTGAAAATTCCGGTTCTATATATTTTGGGATACAATCTCTGTTTGCAGATGAAGTGAAGACTTCAGTGAATATTTGCAGAGTGCAGGTGTTAAACAACAACAAAGTGAAGAGAGACCGAAATGCGTGAATCATCGCCCATAAATATCAACTATTTGATATTTGACGCTGAAAAAAACGGGTTTGGTTATCGTTTTCAGTTACCGCAATTTTCTCGTCTTCCCAATTCCCAATTGTAAACGAGTTACAGTTCAAAGCTCAGCATACACGTGAATCCAAACCGTAAGCTCGCTGAAGTTCATTAACAGTCATTAACGAGTCGAGCCGGAGAGCATTACGAATGACATCCATTTCACAAGTTAACCAATTGATAGATGTTGACAAATGCGTACGCTCTTACAGAGCTCACTCGCATACCGTATTCCCTAATAAAAATAGACCCCAGGCAGACCCAAAAACCACTCGAGCAGTGAGCGGCAAATTGAAAGGCGTATTAAAGTTATTAAAGCCGACTCGACGCACAGATCGAAATGGAAACTTGTATATATTCGAAATCGTTGATTTCATGTTCGTATGTGCAATAATTGAATGTCAATCAATGTCTCTTTTATACCCTCAATATGTTTACTCAGGGTATACTGATTTCGAAATATATATGTGACTGGCAGAGGGGAAGTTTATTTGTTTTTTATTTAAAGTGAAATCTTTTTACAATGATCTGTAGTGCATGGATATAAAATTTGTTTTGAAATTTTATTTTATTTGAATACGAATTGAATATGTTAGCTAGCTAGATAATGTTTTTTGAAATAGCATTTTATTTGAATATATAGCGAGCTAATATATTCTAGCTAGAATATGTTTAAAAAATATATTTTTAAAGAGAATATTCACAGTCGCCTAAAATATCAAATGATTTCGATTTATCAGAACAAATAATTATGTTTGTTTATAATAATTTTTTAATTTTCGTAAATCTGTTTAATATTGTTTAATAAATATATATAAATTATTTTTTAATAATCTCAGCTACCATAAAATTTCTTGAATTTGCTGTTTATTATTATATATTTATAATACACCAATACCAGCTATGCCTGAACTAAGTTAGGGTATCTGCTTGTCAGGCATTTGTTATTGCAGCAACTTTAGTTGCTTTTGAAATGAAAAGTAGTCACATTTATAGTCGCTGCAGATTTGTGCTCGTAGCGCTTACACTGTTGTACGTACATCGCATTCCAAGCAGCTTTTATTATATAATTTTAATGTGACGCAAAGTAGTCGACTAAGAGATACCATGTATCCAATTGACTGTCCAAATAACCACTTGCATTAATACAGAATTTAGAATGTGGAAAATGTAAAGACAAGTTTAGATTTTTAAATATATATATATATACTATATAGTACTATACAAATTGAGGGTTCTGTTATAAAGCAAACGAATTTCAATTATGTTAATTTCAAATTCAATTCCATATTAGTTATATTTCTAGTATAAGCAGAGTATTCTTTAGTCAGTTCTGTATGATTTAGTTATCATAGCACTGTTAATCGACTAAGCATGCATTTAACTGCATTGTTACTCATTTAATTGAAGCTTGTCGGATTTCGAAGCGAAACAAATGTTCCACTGACGTTTTGCCGCTAAAAATACTTCATATTCGGATGCGATCAGAAAATTAAGCAGCAAATGAAAAACAGACCAAGCGTATCGAAAGCAAGTTTTCAAAATAACTTCCGCGCATTCACAATAACAGAGAAGAGGGAAAAAGTTGAAAAACAAAGCAATCATAAACGAGATAGAACATAAAAGTCAGGCATAACTGACTGCGCTATTCACTGCTTTTTTCGGTTATTTCGATTAAAGCCTTGGAGCTATTGAAATGATAGAGCTCAAACCTTATGAGAAATCTTTATTCTTAAATTGACAATTCTATTTTTCTATGAGAGAAAGCAAAATCTTAAAATGTCTATTCTTAAATTGATAGTTCTATTTTCGAATTATTTTTGAAATTGATATATTTTGTATTTAGCAGACAACTTGACAAATACTTACTTTGCTAAATAAAATAAATAACAATAAAATAAGCAACATCAACAAAATGGAAAATATGCACACATAACAAAAAGTCACTCAACCAAAGCACGCGATGCTGTGGATTCCATAAAGCTCAAAACAACAAAAATGTTCAGATGCTTCAGAGAGAAGTGAGCATCGGAATACAATAAATATTTTACATTATTTTGTATTATATAACCATAGCTGTAACTATTTCTATATAATTTATAATTATGCATGATGATATAGAATATAATGAAATATTATTAAATCCACAATATTATTTAAGATACATTTTCTAGATATCTGTAAGATACAAAAAAATGTTTTTCTATTCATTTTTTGCAGATATATCTAAGAGAAGGCAAATGCAAGACTATTTCTTTGCTTATATCAAATGATTTGCGAATCAGTAAATTGTTTTTTTAAATAAATGTTTTTTTATTTAAATAAATGTATTATTGATAATTTATTATTTTATGTTACACTATTTTTAAGAAATATATCATAATTGACAAGTGCATATCGTCCTTCAAAATTATTTTGTGTGATTTTCTATCAGTTACTTTCTCTATAGGGTATCTTCTAGTTGTCCCTCACTTCCCACTCATTCTTGTTTTATTTATTTAGCTTTTTATCAAACAAGTATTATAAAACGCGAATTGTACTTATAAAAAAATAATAATCTAAGTTTCCGTACTGGAAAATTCCCCACATCTTCGTCATAAACTAAAATCGAGAAACACATAGAAAAATATATATTTATTTGTATACTAAGATATTAAGTAACACTTTCATCTAACAGATTAGACGTTAACTTATGTAAATTTGATGTGTTTTACTTAATGTGGCCTATTGGCGATCAAATAAATATATATATAATAAATATTTTTCATTCATTTTAAGAATAATAATTATATATATGTCGTATCGGTGTGATATTATGACGTTGTGATAATATGATGTTGTCGATCGAATGAGTTAGCATTTTAGTGACAGTTAAAGGACGTGTCATTAGAAAAGAGACAACCATAGGTTTTGCTGAACGTGGTCTTGGATGTCGCAGAGTGAGAGTGAGAGGGATATGCCCTTCACACAGAGTTGCTATGGTGTTGACGAACGATAATATGCAACCAAGAGGCAGTTTGACAGAAGGGTCGAATGAACATTGAATCAGACACAGTCAAAGGAGAAAGAGCTTGCGTGTGAGAAATCTGCGACTCCAATAACAAGTTATTAGGCGAATACTATGGAAGGCGGTAACGACAACTCTAACGCTACGACATATAAATAAATATTATTATTACAATAATTTTCAAATGTGTAAAACTATTGCCTTGCAAATAAATATGAAGAAATTATATCAAAATACATGAATGAATACGCAAATATATGAATATTAACTAGTCATTTTACATAAGCCAGAACTGAATTTTTCCTTTGTCCAAGTTATTATCTACATATATACCAAGCAAGAGAAATCGTGATTATAATAATTCAATAATATTATGTATATATTTATTAATCTTCATTTACGCTCCGTATTTCCTCCTTGCACCTAATTGCATTGTTATGAATAACAATCGAAATATGATTCCAAGAATTGCCAAATTCTGTGGACATTTCTGAAATAGAGCAATAAAGGCGACATTACTTTGTATATAAACCACCAAGAAATGAGAAATTCAAATAACTAACCACGACTTGAAAATATTTGTGATGCCCATTACAGTCAGCTTACTAATTGCTAAGATCAATACAAATGCCAGCGCGTGTGTTGATTGATATTAACGAAAAATAAACGATCAACGATTTTCAACTAATTACTCCGCAATCTGGAATAAGTAAATTGGCAGCAAACTGCAAAAGGAAATTCACTGAAGCAATATTGATTGAACGAAAGCTTTTGTAGGCTTACAGAATAAGGTTACACACATATAGAAATCCTTGTGCATATAACATATATCAAAGCACTTGATATTATTTGCGACTTGTAGAAGCTGCTACGACAAAAAGGTTTTTCACATTCGAGCTACTGATATAAGCGAAACTCGATTGCACTCAAACTCGATCGCATGATCACTCGATCACTTATTGCAAAAACACACTAATTGAGAGTGGTCGACTATGAAATACCCAGAGTTCCGAACTTGGAAACTAGACTATGCAAAACTCTTAAAATAAATAAGTTCTAAACGGCGGACCTTTAAGAATTCTTTTTTTTACATTTGTATGATAAACAATAAAACTAAACTTTTTCAATTTAATTTTGTGGAGAAAGTATCTTAAATAAAAATATTTACAATCTGTTCAATTCGATAAGTTTCGTATCAAGTTTCGTATCTATAGATTAATAAGAACATGGGAAGAGATATACAAAAATATATTTTACCGATTACAGCATACGATAATATATTTTTAAAACTTCAATAATATAACTGTAGAATATATACGTAGATCTATGCGATCCATTATTTTCTGCCAAAGTACAGATGTATATCGATTCACCTATTAATAATGATTAATCATGCTTAATTCAGCCCCGTTACATGGACTCCCACAACGACCTAACCGCCCGCCTCAGCATTTTGAATGGGTTCAGGGTATACGAATAACAAAAACCACTTGATTTTGAACTGTCAAAGCCAAAATCGGGGCCAGTGCACGCGCAGGTCTGGTCTGGTTTTAGTTGTATGTAGTTGTGGATCAACCATGAATGCCGAACGTGCAAACGGTTATTGACACCAGCGAAACTGGCCTGAATAGCATTCTGGATGGGTTCCAAAAGCGAGGCGAGTTACATGCAATTAGCATTTAAGTGGGTTGGCCAAAAGCCAACTTCAACCTACACAACACCTGCATAATTGGCAAGACAACAATTAAGTAAAGTATACAAATAGAGAGAGAGAGAGAGAGAGAGGGGGGGGACTGAGAATAGTGAAAATTAAATATCAGCATATCAATATCAACGTCAAGTTTGATATGCTACTAGAGAGAACAGAAGAATATTTATCATGTTATAAGTATGTTATGTGAATGGTTATAAATATATATAAAATATTTTTGTACTATTCCACTTAAAGATCGTTGTCAGAAGTTAATATGATAATGATTTATAGGTCATACAATGGCAATAATGGCAATGGCAATAATTTATGATTGTGGATAGACAGTTAACGTATCTCACTGCCAGATACTTTATTCAGTTCAGAACAATAATTAAAGTTTTTGTAATAAACAAAAATGATATTCTGGGAAACTTTAGAGTCAAATCAAATAAAATATACGATTTCGTCAATTTATTATATAAAATATATATATAATTATTATATAAAATCGGTTAGAAAAGATTGAGAAAAAAACTCTAGTAACGTATTATACATAATAATGAAAACTTACTCGACTTACGTATAGTTCTTAATCTTTTGAATATATATAATATCTTACTAGACTGTACTTTGTAATATTCCTAATATGAATCCGAACCTGAGAATTATATTTTTCAGATTTAAAAAAAAGTTAAATTACTGAAGTATCAGCAATATAATTGTTTTATCTATTTATTTTTATTTATTTATCTAATTAAAATTAACAAAAAAAAAAAAAAGCGAAATACTTAATTCGATTTCCTTTGCGCAATCTTACTACGCAGCACACGACTGAAAAAACTATTAAAGTAAAACTTCATTAAGAACATTTCAGCTGCCTTTAAACTTTCAAGGTCAGAAATTTGTTATAGTAAACGTGCAATAACTTCCAGACTTTAGTTGAGAGTGCGAAATATGTATAAACAACAGATTTAATGGATCCTCTTCTCAGGTATTTAAGCTCCTTCACAAAAGGGGAGTGAGCTGACTACTTAACACTCGTGAACAGTGAACACAGAAGTCAATATTTTCAGACTTAACATGCTCCAATGGGTTTCTCATGTTTGTCACGCCAACCGTAGACGTAGCTAAATAATTATAAATATATTATACACTTCTACTGAGCATTTTTAAAATGGGCACTATATTTAATTAATTTCGAAAATTTTAATATTTATAGAGACAAACAGATTTGTTAAAAGCTGCGTAATATTTTTGGTTCTGTGTTGAGTTTGATACATATTTGAACTGGTTATATAGGTATATATTCTTTATACCATAAATATATGTATCTGTTATAAAAATATTTTTATAATTCACTCTCAAACTACGTTTCATGAATTTTTTCTTTTATTAAAAGGGAAAAAAGAGGTTAATTGTTCAAAGGTAAATTGTTCACTAACTGCTTCAAGCGAAGTGAAGCGTGCACACTTCAAAGTTTGACCTTGAAATGTCCGAATGCTAAAGGGAGCGAAGTTCTTTGCATAATATATGACCCTCACAATCGTGACTCCACTCTTATGAATCTGTACATATTTATAAATATATAATATATGTGATCACAATCAACGCGGGAACAGCTCTAATCATATACATGCATACATGTATGTCTATTCGAGTGAAAATAATTCATTTGAATTATTATAATACTCGATCACACGCTCTACAAGCACGGGGCATATTAGGCTTTGCTATATTTCTAGAGGAGTATAAGCATTACTCTAAAATAATAAGATAGTTTCCACACCCAAAGTTGGCGCAGCTATATAATTTTTATCTGGGAATAGAGTTTGAACCATTATTCCATAGCAATATATTTCTTATATGTGGATACCAATAAATCTTCCATAAAATCTTACAATAAATATTTCACAGATTATTCCATTAATATTTCACAAAATATTACATTGAATATTCCATTGAATATTCCATAAAATCTTCCATAAGATAATCTAAAAACATTTAATTCAATTCAATAATATTCAATAAAATATTCAAGTAAATATTCTCCAAAATATTTAATAAAATAGTCAATACAATATTTTAGTATATAATATTCCATAAAATATTCCATCAAATCCCGAAAAATTATTGTAAATATTTCATAAAATATTCAAATTATTATACAATATTTAATTAACAATACATAAAACCTATATACTCTTCTCACTTGTTGATCGAGTATTAAAAGGTTCTTTTGCTTCAAAAGATCAATAACTTTTTTCATTGCCTCGTAAATCAGATGCAGTTTCAGGGGGTTTTTAACAATTTAAGTAATCGGATTTTGTAGCGCACACAGTTAGAGAATATTTCAATTTTATTAGTTAAGAGTGAAACAAGTTTTATATGTGCGACCTTACCTATTGGAATTACGACCTTTAATTTATTTTTTTAAATGTTGTATTAGTTTTTAACTGTCAATTTTTGCGGAGTTTAATTACAAATGAATTTTATGTTGGGCGACGAAATGCGAGAGTTAATCGGACATGGTCGACTAGTGACTTTTATATACGAATATATTTTTAGTCTGTTAAATGTGCTGTAAAGCGTGCCTTTTATAAAGCTTTGTTTATCTATGCTGATAAAACTGTCTGTAGAAACTAACAACAGTGTATAAGTTTGGAATAAGTAGGCTTCACTGTACTTTATATTTTTACTTTAAAATTGAATCAAATTGCTTTTAGCTAAGCTACATTCAAAATCTGATTTCATTTGCTTAAATTGTGGGAAAAGCCTCTAATATTATTGATACAGTAAATATATTTATATTATACATAACATATGCGCAAGTGTTGACAATTTTCTATATGAATAGAATAAAGCAGATAGAATTTAAATTTCTTTGAAATATATAGAAAAACTTTAACAAGTTTTCAACATTTAGTAAACATATAATACATATATATTTCATATTGAATTACCAAATAGAGCAAGCTCGAGCATACTCACATTTGAAATATAAAATTTAGTTAAACATTACCTAGAAAACTAATGAAATTGATTTAGTTCTTCCTCATTTAGCTGTGATATTATTCAAATAAAATTAAGCATTCTCAATTCAATCTCTTTCGAGCTAAAAATCTTAAATCTGTGTCTAGAGTAAAACAGTTCGCCTTGACTTTATGTGAAAATAACAAATAGCTATAGCTTGCGTCTGTCAGAGATTGAGCATAGAGCATTGAGTGCATTAGTCTACGCACGAGCTATATACGTGAGAGAATTGTTTTTCAGGTATTTGACAACAAAGGCAATTAAACATGAAAGCCACATTGCGTATTTGTCAGCCATAAGCGAAGACAGGTTTCGCAAGATATGCGTGGCAGGGGGAGGGGAAGGGGAAGGGGGAGAGGGAGGCTGAACAGCTTCAAGAGAGAATTCAAATACTATTATCTGTCGTTAGTGAAACATAATTATATGAAAATATGTTTTATTTTATCTTTTATCTATTATAATTAAGCATTGAGAATTAAAATGTGCATTAATTAGCAATTCCTATCCTAGATCTTGCATTGTATTTATTTTATTCGAACTGTGAGAATATTTATTCGCATGAATTTCATAAATATGTTTTGAATTCGAGTTCCGTATTTTTTGTTCACACTTGTATATTATATATCGAATATACATAGTATCATATCAATCTTACATATAATGAGTCATTTGTGAAAAGTACTTAAGACTTAACAGCTTTAAGAGAGAATTCAGATCTATCTATTGTAAAGGGAAACATGGATATATGAAAATATGTTTTCCTTTATCTATTATATATTCACATATATCTATTCTATCTGAACATTGAGAATAAATGTATATGCCCAGGAATTTCACAAATATGTTTTTGATTTGAGTTCCGTCTTTTTTGTTCTCACTGAAGACGCGTATATTATATCACATCGATTGTACTTAAAATGCGTCATTTGTGAAAAGTACTTTTGAGTGATTCAATTCACATTAACATGGGAATTACTTCCTTGAATTAATGAATGCTTGATAGCTGCTTGGCTTTCAAATTTCAGTCAAAACAATTTCATAGTGCTCACATACCTCTCGCTTTTTTATCAGTATTAAGATACGCCGGGCGATTGCCTCGTAAGTCTCTGAAAAGTTCTTTATATGTCCGTTTATGAAGGCCAAGTTAATAGACATTGAACGATTGGCTTTAGGCCTTATCTATAAACCGAAAGTTGTCCAATATACCTTCAATTATATTTGTACATTGTGCGACTATTCATTTGATTACAATGCCCGCGGCTTCTCCTTCTATATAAACATAACTCAAGTACTTGGCCATGCTTTATATAAGCTCACGCCTCTAAAAATAAGTGCATCTGTTTATTTGCTTCGCTTTTAGCGACTTTTATGGCCAGGGCACATGACAAGCAACATATAAATTCGCAAACATCAAATTGAAATCACATTTCACATCAAATTATGACAAATTGATATTCTCTTATAGTGTAACAGACAGAAATACATACATACATATGTATATGTATATACTTGCACGCGCTTATTTGTAATTGAATGTGTCCACAGTGCTTACATGCATATATGCACATGCACACACACTCACACACACACACACACAGATGCATGTCTGGTCTGTTAACGATTTGGGGAATTCGATAAACTCGCAGAAACAAACAAAACCGGAACCAGAGCGGCTTCAGAAGATTCGCCTGGTCATAAGAGTCAGTTAACGGTCTCAGCGCATGCGCACAGCGAATGCTCAGCTATTCCACTGGAATTGGTGATCCGTTGCAAATTTTCATTTTTCTCAGGGTCAGCACACCGTGCAGTTCGAGCAGCAGTATATAAGTTATTTGCACTTACAGGTTCTTCGTGCCTCTCGCTCTCGCACTCGCCTTCACACTTTTCACTCCGCACTATCTCTCTCTCTCTCTCTCTCTCTCTCTCTCTCTCTCTCTCTCTCTCTCTCTCTCTCTCTCTCTCTCTACCTTTCTCTCTCTCGTAAGGAATCGAGAGCAATTCGTCAAGGCTCTTTTACTGCACTTTTTGTTTGCCGAACTGCTTTCGTTTTGTTAAAGCTTTCACACAGCTCCTCACACTGACACACACGCACAAATCCACACTTGTAAAGCTTTTTGGCAACTGCCCTACGTACTTCAATATTTTCTTTTTTTCTCTGCCACTCTTGCAAACAATTTGTGGACACTTTTTGTATTATTTTATCCACGTTAACTAAGACCGCATAATACGACGAACTTCACAAGTAATACAAGGCGTAAACGGCAAAAGCTTCGCGCACGTTTGTCAGCTTCAACATTCGTCGGTTTACTGAACGCGATACAACGGCGACGCGAACGACTTTATCATCAATGATTCGACTCGAATTTGATCAAGTCCGTAAGACAATGGTGTATGTATGTATGAATATACATGTGTATAATCGGAGATTGTGCTCTTGATAAAAAAGTGAACTTACTTTTAAGTAATTTTTTAAATAATAAATAAAAATGTTTATATGCAAGTACGATTAGATAATTTTATAATTACTCAAGTATTTTTAAAATCTCATTGCATGTTAGCTTTTTAGGGAAGGTTGAATTTAAGCATGAGACATATTCAAATTCGCGCGCTCTTTTTTTCGAATTTCAAGGAAGACAAAGTAACCAAGCTTTTCGTAAGTTGTTAAATTAACATAATTTTTATTAAAATTAAATAATAATTATAATGACGTTATATTTAAGAAAAAGTAAACAACTATTATTAAGATACTTTCTAGATACTTTGTCAAAATCAACATAGAAATGGCAACCAAATCGCCAACATAACGTTTTTTCATCGATAGCTTATCGAAATGGATATTTAAATGAAATGTAAACTCATTCTACATTTCTTCTCAATAGTTATTCCAGTATCAAATGCTATTCTATAGAATATATTCTATTCTATATTCAATCTGAGAGAATTATTATCAATCCTACTTATATGTTTTAGGCGAATTCAAATATAAATAACATATCCTTGGTGAAATGTTACATTTATTTATTGAATACATTCAAATGTTACTTTTAAAGTCAAAGCGAATTCATAGCAGCCCAATATAAAAATGTTTGAAAAATGTTCATGATTAATAACATACAGTTGGTGAAAATAAATAATTACTTATAAATAATATTAAAATGTTATTTTCTTAAATAAAATATATTAAGAATATTCTTAATGTTGAAGAAAACTATATGTTAACATTTTATTTTTAAATTCTAGGCGAATTCTAAACAGCGCCACATTGAGCATCGGAGCTGTTAAATCGATAGTCTCACAATTATCGAAAGCAACAACACGGAGACGACATTGAGTAAGAGAGCGAGAGAGAGAAAGAAACGAAAAACACATCACTAGAGTCGACCTATTTTCAGGTAGTAGGAGAAAAAAGCAATATTTTGCAGAAAACTCACGATTTGTATTTTAACAAATACGCATTATACACACACACACATTGTTAAAGAGCAACCGCATTACCATTTAACTGATAAACAAATGTGTGCAAAATGAAAGTAACAATCAAGTCATGGACGGGCGTTGCATCTTGGCGTTGGATAGCGAATGATGAGAATTGTGGCATTTGTCGCATGTCCTTTGAGAGCACCTGCCCCGAGTGTGCGCTGCCCGGTGACGATTGCCCACTGGTGTGGGGTGTTTGCTCACATTGCTTTCACATGCATTGCATTGTCAAGTGGCTGAACTTGCAACCGTTGAACAAACAGTGTCCAATGTGCCGCCAAAGCTGGAAATTCAATATACACTAGAAAAAGAGCCAAACTAAGCCCAAAACACAAAGCAAAGAAAGGAAAAAAACGAAAACGAGAACGACGAGAGAGATTAGAGAGCACAAGAGAGCGAAAGAAAGAAAGTAAGAACAACGAAAGCGAAGTTATTTTATTTATTTCTTGTTTTTTCACAAAATGATGGAAAATACGGATCAACATTTACAACAACGTCAGCTGCAGCTGCAACAACAACAGCAACAGCAACACTCGTTAATCGGTCTGCCGCCACTGCCAAAAAGTCTGAGCGCCGCTGCCAGCAGCATGGGATCGGATCTGGCGTCTGGCCATGCGCAGAGCCAGATCCAGGTGCATGGGCAGGCGCAGCTGCGCTCGCACACCTCCTCTCCGCTGCAGCTGCAGTCGGCCACGTCTGTGGCCGCGCTGACGGCTGCCACGGGCGATCTGTACCTGGGGCCATCAACCTCATCGGCAGCGCGCAATCGCAACTACAATGGCCATGGACGGCATGGCAGCTTATCCTCCACGCAGGAGTCGCTTAGTGATCGGGAGAGCGTACACAGTCGCGCGTCGTCCACACATAGTGCCAGTGGCAGCGCCGCCCAACAGCAGCAGCACACGCCCACTAACACCAGCACCAGCAACGCCTCCAGCACGATTGACAACCAACTGGCGATATTGCGGCGGGAGATGTACGGACTGCGGCAGCTGGATTTGTCGCTGCTATCGCAGCTGTGGGCGCTGAATGAATCAATTCAGGGCTTTCGTGTATTTCTGCAGGAGCAGGAGGCTCTATCGCCGCCGTCCCGCTCGCGCACGCCATCCGATGCTAATTCGCTGTCGTCTGACGAGGACGATGGCTCCTATGCGCCGATGGCTGTGCCCAAGTTGAATGTGCCGCCAGCAGGTATTGCTGCGCTCTCCTCGCCAGCGGCCAGCGGAAGTTTACCCACCAAACTAGCCACAGGCTCGACGACATCGCATGCATCGACCAGCTCCACATCTGGGGCATCGGGCTCATCGTCGGCAGCGTCCTCCATGGGTAAGCATCACCACCACCAGCAACAGCAACAACAACAGCAGCAGCAACAACAACAGATGCCCCATTATCATCATCAGCATCGATCCGCACCCCCACCAGCGCCGCCCGCCCAGCACAAGGCGCATCCGCAGCTGCCGCGTATACTGCAGCAACGTATGCGGCATGCCCCGCCTCCGCCGCCGCCCACGCGCCCTAAAGGCAGCGGCGGCGGTGCTAGCAGCAGCAGCAGCAATCATAGCATCAGCAGTGTGTCTCAACAGCAGCAGCAGCAGCATCCTCATCAGCATCAGCAGCTGCTGCATCAGAATTCGCAGCATCAGAGGCCCGTATGACTAAACCCGTTCTTGGACTAAGCAATGCCTGGTCCAAGAACGACAATTGATCATAGTATATACCATAAACATCAACAAACAACAAACAATAAATAACAAGCAACCAACAAAAAAAGAAACAAAGAAGCAACAAAACATTTCTGAAAAGTCAATTGCACATTTAACCAGAAGTCAATTAAGATTTAGCAAAACATTCGAAAGGGCAGCTGAAAGCGACATGTGATCGGGCCTGACAGCAGCTGCATCTACATACAGCCACCCAAAAAACACACAAATATCCTTTAAATTATATCACTCACACACATCCAAGCTTGCCATTCGTTCCATTTTGTTCTTGGATTTAGGAAATTTGTCGCTAATCGAATGGTTAAATTTTTGCAAACAAAATAAAATAACAAAATGAAACGAAATTGTATTCAATAATAATAATCTTTAAATAGTTAAGGATGTAATCCTTCGATAAGTACTACGTATATCGCATATTTATAAATATATATATATACATACTCTATTTGTATATTAGCCGTAAAAACTAAATCATATAATTGCTGCTTTCAAATAGAAACATTGAGCATCGAAACATAAACAATACGAGAGCATTGAATTAAATTACAAAAAAAAGTTAGCAAGCATAAAACTTTGTTAAATTACCTATTGTACTATTTGAACCTATTCTAAAACTAAAAGCTATAAGAAAGCATACTCACTCATTATAATTAACCAAAAACTGAACTCTTGGTCAACAAAACAAAACATAACTATCTATCTATATGCATATTATTTTGTTATTCTCCTCTACTGAGAAACACACGTATGCAGATCGTTAATTAAATCAAAGCTGTTATTCTCCTGCACAGAGGGACAGTCAAGTTAATTAGAAAGTAATATCCTCAAACTGGAAAAGAACTCTTCCTCAGAAACACAAGCATTCATACGGATTTGGGAATATAATCTAAAATTAGGCATTAAGTATTTGATATTGTGCCTGAATATATTTGTCAAATCGATTGATTATCATTCCCCATATCCTTGCGCCTGGGTGTCCTTGTGCGTCAGCTTTGAAGAAACAAATCAAAATATATCTCGAAACCCTAAAGTTGTTCCAAAATCCTCAATAGTTTTCGAATAGCTGAGATCTAAAATATTGAGTAGGTGCTTTTGATAAAACAAAGATAATATCTATACATAACTATTTATCTTACTGGGCAACAAAACTATTTAAGCGAATCTTATGTAATAAATAGCGAAACAATAGAGAATATCAACAGAAACATAACTAGAAGCAATGCTATATATACATACATATATAGATTGTGGATCATTGTCAAAATTTAGAGAATTTCAGTTTTTTATTTACCTAATTCAACTTTGAGCCACTTCAAATATCACATATTATCGAGAATGATCGACAATATCTATCCAAAAAACAAGAAAAGTTATATGCTTCTAGAGCAATGAAATATAGGAAACAAAATTACAAATTTCTTTTTCGGTTTCTTGGTTAGTTTATATATTGCTATTGATCTAGTGAGCAGTAAATATTAAATTTATGCATTTTCGAAGTCTGTAATATTTCTCTAATTCGAATACCTTTTCCGAAACATCTCTTATGTCGTGTATTCAAGGAGTTCAATCAAAATCTCAAATATTCCAATGCTAATGCATCAGTCATTGCACTCAGATCATTGCCCAATGAATTTTCTAATGCATTAGTATGTACAACATATACATATATCAACTTTAAAATATGCTCTAATGCGTATACCAAGCATTTATTAAACGTCTATACAGAAAGGAATGGAACTATTTGTTTTGGTATCAATTTGTTGATAATATTAAAAAATTGATGGATTTTTGTATGAAACCTGAGAAAGAGAGAAACAAATATCGTTAAAATGTAATGGAAAATAATTAATAAACAACCAACAAATTTGAAAATATTAACAATAAATAACACTTTAAATACTACAAGGTTTTCTATGATCTCTATATCTATATATATTGGACTTCTTTTTGTTTTTGTAATTTGTATACTTGTATATTTTATGAAAGTATTCTAACTTTAGTAACTTAAACTAGATTGATATTTAAACTTTTTTCATTTATTTAACATAACTAGAAAATCTTACTATTCTTAAATATGTATATCAAATGTTAGCTCTGACTCGATTTTTTTTACTAATTTTTTTAGAATTATTAATGCTTTTGATTTCGGATTTAATCTTCAGAAACCATTAAATATTTAGATTTAAAGAAACATAAATTTCTAAAGTTCAAGTTTTTTTTTTCATTTTAAATAAAATATTTCTGAAGTTTATAATAATCTAATGCTAATATGATGTTATTTGAACTTCACTTGGAATTATTTCTCCATTAAGTTTCTGAATGATCGATATTAAGCTGAGGGTAGAGCTAATGAGGGGAATTATAATTTTTAAATTTACAATTTGAATCAAGAAGAAAAATGAAAAGAATTGATAAATTGATTGAATATCCTGAGCAGGTCGACTAATTTTATTTTAATAATCTTTTAAAATAAGTATAAAAAACACTGTCAAAAAGTTTGGTTATAAAATTTCAAACTTATAAAGTTAGCTTAATTTTATGTGGAACGAAAAGGAGTTTCCTCAATTTAAGTACTAAAGGCGCCACAGCAATTTGATGGGATTTCTGAAAAGAATGCGAGATTTTTAATATAAGAATTTCTAGGAAAAATCGAAGAAACTTACTATTGGTTTCCTGCCAGCCTAAGGGAACGCCTAGACGCTTGTTCTCTCGCTTGAGCCATTGATAGAGTGGATCGAAGTATTCGAGTAGCGCAGCTGGATCCATTTCAGTTTCTCCAGTAAACTCCTCCAGAACTTCCTTCCAGTGTCTCGAGTTGCCAGCCGAGAGGAATTTCTGGAATGCATCGCCCGCCCTTCGGCTGCCAAAGATATCGCAATTGTCCAGAGTCCGGCTACTGTCTCCACGCACATATTGTCCAGCTAGACGGCACAAAGCCTTGTGGAATTGGAATTGGAATATGTGGGCAGCAAAGTACCTCAGATACTCGACATCCGCATCGACGTGATACTTGGCCGGAGGATCAAAGTCTTTGTCATTGCGCTCCATTGGCGGTTCGACACCACCGAATTCGGAACGCATCTGCCAGAAGCCGCAGTTCCATTGCGACTCGTCCAGCTCACCGCGGAATACAGCATAGCGATACTTATCCATGGTGTAGCCAAAAGGCAGGAAGACAATCTTGGAGAGCGCTTGCTTGAATAGCTCATTGATGCGACTCTCCTCATCCAGAGCTCCGTTGCTGGTGAGATTGATGCTCTGCAGATGCTTGGCAGACATAACAGACAGCGCAATAACATCACCCACAGCCTCATGGAAGCCCGGATTGGGTGCTCCTCTATAAACGGCGGGCTGCTCCTCATATTGCAGATAGTATTGAATATGGCCCAACTCATGGTGCACGACGTAAAGGTAATGGGTGTTCACCTCGGTGCACATCTTGATGCGAACGTCACTATCCTGATAGAAGTCCCAGGCGGAGGCATGACAGATCACTTCGCGATCTGCGGGTCGGGTAAGCACACTTCGATTCCAGAAAGTCGTCGGCAGAGCGCGCATGCCTAGCGATTGGAAGAACTGATCGCCCAGCTCGAACAGCTTCTGCACGCTGTATTCCTGGCGTTCCATTTCCGATGTGACGTCTAGAAACGGCTTCTCCGGATACGGAGTGAACAGATCGATGACCTCGTTCCACGACTGTCCCCACATGTTGCCCAGCAGGTGCATGGGAATATTGCCCTCGGCGGGCACCACATCAGGTCCATAGTGCTGGCGCAGACGATACCTGACGTAGCCATGGATCTGTCTATAGAAGGGCAGCAGTGCCTTATAGGCGGCGTCTAGCTGGCTCTCAAATGTGGCATCTTCATAGAAATGGACCCAGTAATCGGCATACGAGCGATAGCCTAAACGGAACGAACGTGAATTGAGCCGGAGCTCATGGGGTTATCTGGGGTCATTAAGCACGGATCATCTCTTACCATTCACATTGGCTGCCTTGCGCGTCAATCGTACATATGTGGCAAAGTTGTCGCGCATCGGTGTGCCCGCCTTGTCGTACCACTCGCGCCAATACCAGGCCAGCTCGGCGGGATCGCGACTGTTAGATAGACGCTCCTGGATGTGAGGCTCCAACGTCAGAGTGCAGTTTGTGCGATTCGTGTAGGAGCAAACAGAGGTGGTGGCATAATTCGATTGCATGGCACTTATAGCATTCTGTAGTTCTAGATAGTCGTTTGGCTCTAGTACATCCGCACCAAGCTCCTGCAACATTCGCGCCTGCCTGCGTATGTTTGCATCCTCCGACCTGGCATAGTTTCCTATTCGAATCGTTTGCGCCAATAGTTTGTTCTGCCTGGCACCGTCAGCATAGACTGCAATCATAGCGCGACGATTCTCCTCCGTTACATTCGTATTATACGCGTAGGCTGCGGAATATTCGGCATGGTACCGTTCACGCAACTTTGAATTTTCCTGTTCGAAAAAGCAATGAGCCTGCCGCGCCGAAGCCGAACAACTCTCATAGCCAGTTCCAGAGGGCAGCTGAATATATAGATTTATTTATATATTTATGTAAACTGATAACTGTCTCAGACACTCACCCACAAAATAAGCGCAAAGGCCACCAAGCAATATACAAGCAGACTCCTCATTGCATCCACTCTAATCTCTTCTCTGTCGTGCTATCAGCGCTAGACTAACTGTGAATTTCGAGAGCACTTACACAATGCTACTTGGTTCGTTTGTAAACGAATAGAGCACCTTAACCCGTTTAAGTTCACAGGACTGTGAACCTGTATTGAGTATTTTAGATAGTGATGAGCTGCTCGCAGCTAGCTGCTGGTCCAGTGCTATTCGACTTCTGGACGCCTGCCAACAAACTGAGCAGCTTTTATGCCTATACTCGCGTTCGCCCACTATCACTCACACACAACCACCGTTGAGTCTCTGATTTACTCAAACGTGAGTCGCAACCTTTATTAAAAGTCTCAAGACTAACACTCAATTGTGAGACGCAGTGACTCTCATGTCGCATATCGATACCTTCGCAAGTGTGGTGTCTTTTCTCTTTTCTTTATTTAACAGCTTCTAATCATTTGTCAGAATTACACATAGAACATGTACTCTAATAACATTTTTCTTTATCAGTTGCACCTTAGGGTAGAAAAGTTTCATATTATGTTATTATACATAGTAGATTATTGAATTGAGTGTTCATTTACATTAAAGCTGATCAGTTACATAATGCGATTACATACATACACATCTATTTACAAAGCGCAATTAGAAACATATTTTTATCAAAGCAATGCAATTACATACATACATACATATATATTTACATGGTAATGCAATTACATGCATTCAGATTTATCAGCATAATAATGAAAGTACACACATATAGATTTATTACTATAATAATGCAATTACACACATACATATTTGTTTACATAATTATGCAATTACATACATATGTACATACAACTCGTGACACGAAAAGCAAATGTATCGAAGCGATTGATTTATACATACATATACATTTAGACAAGTTGTCTAGATTGGTTTTTTTTTAGTAGGCTTAGAACTTTATCTAGGATAACTAAGTGAATAACTATTCTTTTATTCTTTAGGGATACATATATATGTAACTATGTAAAAAGAAAAATTTTGATCTAATAAATAGGAAAATTCTCGTCTACCAACTTTGTCCAGGCATGCAAACCATCCTCTAGGTCGCGTATGGAATGATCAGGATAACGAGATTTCATATGCTGCACTGCAATCTGTGAATCATTTCCGCGTCGACAAACAAGAAATATCGGATACTCTTTACTTTCTAGCTGCTGGACAAAGCGTTGCACGTAGCTGTCGTCCAAAATCTGGGCTAAGGGGACATTGACTGCACCGGGCAACCGACAAATTTCGAATTCCGCCGGCGGACGTACGTCCAGCAGCAAATGGGATTCAATCTCGCCAGTCAACTTCTGGTAGTCTTGTACTTTGATGCGCTGTTCTGGCTCCAGCAGCTTCAGCGCGCTATCCTTGTCATTGGCATTCATGCCACAGAAGAGCTCATAGTCGATCAGACCAGTAATCAGTGGCTGCGTCGAGCAGACGTGGCAATTAGGTCGCTTTCCCCTGATTTTGATATTACGGAACTGACAGCTGCTGCCGTCAAAGATGAGCATGCGCCCGGCCAGAACATCGCCCATTCCGACAATTACTTTGATAGCCTCCATGGCCTGCATGGCGCCTATGGTGCCGGTGACAGCGCCCAGCACGCCACCATCGCCGCAATTAGTGACTGCTTCGGGCGGCGGTGGCACCGGGTAAATACAGCGATAGCAAGGTCCCTGCCCATAACAGTAAACCGTTAGCTGCCCGTCCATCTTGAGTGCACTGCCCGAGACCAGAGGCTTTCGCAGCATGGAGCAGGCATCGTTCAGAAGATATCGTGTGGCCACATTGTCGCTGCAGTCGAGGACAACGTCGTAGGCGGCAATAATCTGCATTGCATTTAAGCTGTTAAGCAGCTGGGAGAAACATATGATCCGACAGTGCGGATTCAGCTCCAGCAATGCAATTCGAGCCGATTCCGCCTTCGACATGCCACACCGCGAGACCGTGTGCAGGGTCTGGCGATGCAGATTACTGCGCTCCACTTGGTCATAATCAACCAAGCCAAGATTTCCACATCCCGCACTGACCAGATATTGTGCTGCTGGACAGCCCAATCCGCCCAGGCCAACAATGAGCACGGCGCTGTTCTTGAGCTTCAACTGGCCACGCACACCAAAATCTGTTAAGATCAATTGTCGACTGTAGCGCGCTATATCATCGTTGGTAAGCTCTGTGTACTGATCCCTTGGCGCAAACTGCACCTCTAATCCCGAGTTATCTGCTTGCAACTGAAGCTCACGCAATTTCTGATCTTTCGCATTCAAGGCGGCCTGCAGCTCGGCAATCTTCCGGCAGAGCTTGGCCTTTTCTACTTCGAATGAATCGGCGGCGGGGGTAATCATTGGCACGTGCAAAAATGCATTCGACGTTTAAGAAAAAAAAATAAACGAATACTTAATTACGCACTGTCGCGAAATATGCAACAGCGTTGTGGCGTTGCCACATCAAAAAATAAAACCCACATACGATAGTTGTAACGATAACAAATTTACGAGTCGCAACAGCTGTTGCAGCTGTTGTCTATCAACTTTGCAGTTAACTATTTACAATTACCTAATCGTTAATTAAAACGAAAACCAATGTCTTGGCTGGTCGGCACGTTTCAAAAGCTGCGTGGCGTTGGTCAACTCGCAGCCAAGTCAACACCATTAGCGGTGACCTCTTCTACTACGGTGCGTCAGCTTTCACATGCCGAGCGACGAGCACGCGGTCCCACAGTGCGACGCTATGGCTACAAGGAGAAGATCTTTCAGAGTGGACTGCTACCGCATTTAGACAATGGACAAAAGTTGCCCATGCCCGAGTACAGACCGAAAAATCCTTGGTCGGAGAAACGAGCTCTGTTTGGGCAAAACGATTTCATCGACATACTGGGGAACGACCGGCTTCATCCCACCCGTGTGCTATACTCGGTGCCCTCCTGGTTGCGTGGCGTCTCGGGCAATGAATATCAAGTGTTGCTGCGAAAGCGTCGCATGTTAGAAAAGACCAAATATCCGATAGCTCGTCCCACCAAGTGGAAGGATATGCAAAAACGTATTTTGTATTTGTACAGATTCCTCAACCGGAAGACTAAAACTGGATACTCTACACAATAATTCATGATTAAACATATTAGTTGAATAAATCCATTCATTTACTTTGTGAATTTTTCATAAACGGCTTATTCTAGTAAAATACGCGCCTCTTCCCCATCAATCATAATCTTCTGCCCATTGTAGAGACAGAACTCGCGCTTCACATGCGCAAACAACAAATCCGTAATTAGGAATATTTGACCCGTGCTGAAAGCGAGGGTGGCTCCAAAGTAAAAGTTGGCATTTGCACTGCCGGCATAGATCCACAAATGCCAAAAGGCGCCCATCATGGACAGTGTTATCAGAAAGAATGTAAACACGACGAAGCCATGGGCCATGACTGGAGGAGAACGAACAAAATTTGATTAGGTTGGGATTACATTCAAGAGCAAAATGCGATTTCTACTTACACTTCCAGCAACGGCGCCACAAAGGCAGTAAAGCCAAATAGAAACCAACGTCGCCCAGGCTAGGATATGCACGAAAGACCGCCATGAGCGCAATGAGCACAGTGGCTAGCAGCAACGGCTCCTTGCGCAACTTCAAAGACAATGGAACCAAATACAAAACGGTAGCATTTAACTGGAATGTGATCAGAAACATGGTGCGGAAGTGCTCAAACATCTCTGTGAAGAAGTACCAAAAGAGTCCAATATTGGGCTGCAGATCGCGGAAGTAGAAGCTGAATGGAAGCATATACATTTCATTAATTTAATATTTTGCTCAGTAATAATGTACTGCATCCACTTACATAAATCCGAGTGTGCCATCTAGGTAATTCCAGCTATTCATCACTAAGAAATTGGCGCCAGCCACTGCAACGCAAGAGGTAACAAAAATCATGAATATGGCGATACCCAGACCGACGGAACGGCGAGAAAACAACAAGAGCACCGGCGCAATTAGAACCACGGGATAGAGACTGCGAACTGTCTCGAAGGCCAGCACAATGATACATATCAAGAGGTGGCGATTTATCATTGAATATAGAATTAATGCTAACAATAAATTACTGAGAACAGTAGACGTCAGTCCTATGCAGCTCATTATGGTCAGTGGATTGAATAGATAGGCCAATAGGACCAGATCCGGTATTTTGGATTTGTCCTCATGGCAATACTGCAACTCCTCAGTATCCTTGGCGTACTCTTTGCACTCGCCTCGCTGTTGCTGCAGTTTTTGCCTCACAAACGTATGACTCAGCAAACACAGCAGCGTGGCCGTGCACAAGTCAAAGAGTATATATAGTAGTGGTAGTACTTGGGCATAGTTTATCAAAATGCCAGAAAGAGCTTTCAAGAGCAACGGCGACTCATGCACCAGATCTCCTCCGTACGGATCGACACCGTGCTGCAGTAGGAATACTCCCTCTTGCACTGCAAAATAACAAGGCACATTTACATATATACATGTAGGCTTGTATTTATTTTCCGGTATATTTGTGTACTTACGACGCTTGAATGAGTTTAAAGGAGTGGCAAATTCAACGCGATCCCCAATAGCCGAAGCCAATGACGTCTGACTGAAATATAAACGCACGGCGCCGCCCATCAAAAGTAGTTTGTAGCGATTGGAGTCCATGACTGAAAATTGTTTTTACAATTTAGGCTACAAACATAATAATTTTCAAACAGCTCCTGTTTTTGGGACGGCGTTTTTAAAAAAACATCTGTCTCTATTGCTAGAGACTACGGATATATTTGTAGTTTGTTATCGATAGAAGTTAGTACTCTGTTCCAGGTGCCCGTAATTGTGAGCGGTTGTTAATCAGATCCCTTAAATTCCAAACAAGATACTTCTACTTGTATGGTTCGTGATACTTCTTAAACTACGGATTTAATTAAAAATGACAATTCATTTTACAATAATCTATTTCTTGCTAGTTACATATTCATATTCATATCAAGATTATATAAACACAAAAAATCCCCTTGACTGAAGAAACATTAATTTAATAACATTGAAATTATTTAAATCGTAAATAATATTTTGACTTATCATTTATTTTCAAGCATTCATAATTCACAATTAAATTTGACTGCCCAATTCAGTTTCAGTTCAGATGAGCCAACAAAGTGCACATCTAGTTCAAGTTAATGTGGTTCATTTGGCATGTTTAACCATTTTGAGTAAAATTGTGCATTTTTTTTTTAGACTGTTTTTTAAATAAATTATTCTTAAACTGCGGCATTAATTAAAAATTACAATTAATTTTACAAAAATCTATTTCTAGCTAGTTACATATTCATATTCATATTGACACCAAAAAATCATTGCGCTTGACTAAAGAAATATTAATTTAATAACATAAAAATTATTTAAATCGTAAATAATATTTTGACTTATCATTTATTTTCAATCATTCATAATAGTAGTGCTGGGAAAAAGATCGATCTAAAAACGATACATCGATGTTCTGATAGGTATCGAAAATATCGATATTGCTAACTTCGATACTCGATATATCGCCATCTCTAGACTATTATTTTCCCATCACTTAAATAAAAACGCGGTATTAAGTGGTAAGGTAATTTGCAAATTAATTTTAACAATATAATTAAAATACTAACGTAACCCACTTTTCATTTAGGTTTGACTAGGTTTTGTTGGCAGTGCTGTGGAAATTATCTCATTAAATAATATAATCATTGTTACGTAGTTTAGATTAGTTTATATGAAATGTTTTTTAATTTTAATCAGAAATTCATCTTTTGTTTTTTTATATGAAAACTTTGTTTGTTTTTTTTTTTTTTTAATTTTGGGGGGTAAAATATTTTTATTAAAAGATCGATACATCGATCTGAGACCCATACATAATATCGAAATATCGATCTAGGTAAAGATCGATCTTTTCCCAGCACTACATAATAGTGCTGGGCGCAACATCGATGTAACATCGATACATCGATGTTGAAAAAAAAAAATAGAAACATCGATGTTCGATGTTTTGTAAAAATGTTCCATCCACTAAATTTATCCAATTTATCCAAAACAGCGGGCAGCGGGACTTCTGGCTTTTTAAACAAATATTCTACTTTTTTCCGCTTATTTTTCTTAGAACTTTAACATATTTTAGAGAGTGTATGTACAATGAAGTGTTGTTCATTGTAGTTGAATTAAAGTCAAATTCAAAGTTCAGTATAAACAAAAAACCCAGGATGTGTAACGTAACAGCCAAGAAATCAAACGCTGGCTGCGAAAAGACTTAAATGATAAGACAAGAATATATTTGTATATTGCAGTCATTGCAAATTTAGTATAGCTGCCAATTGTTCACATAACCAATTAGTGCTTGAAATATTGATGAAGTGATACCTATATTTTTTATTTATTATTTAATTTTGTTTTGTTTTGTTTTTTTTTTTTTTTTTTTCTTTCTTTTATTTGAAGTTTTGAATTTGTGAAATGATGAATTAATTTCAATCAAATATATCATTTAATTTTGTAAAGAATATAAACATTAAATACATTTATAATAAAAAAAAGTTTTTTCCGATGTTTCGTCGATACATCGATGTTTTTATTGCAAAACATCGAAACATCGATACCGTCAAACATCGATGTTTCTCCAGCACCAGTTTGGATTATGTGCGTAGTTTGGTATATCTGCGAGTTAGTGCTGGGAAAAGATCGATCTTTACCTAGATCGATATTTCGATATTATGTATGGGTCTCCGATCGATCTTTTCATAAAAATATCTTAACTACCAAAATTAAAAAAAAAAAAAACCAAGTTTTCATATAAAAAGCAAAAAATGAATTTCTGATTAAAATTAAAAAACATTTCATATAAACTAATCTAAACTACGTAACAATGATTATATTATTTAATGAGATCATTTCCACAGCACTGCCAACAAAACCTAGTCAAACCTAAATGAAAATTGGGTTACGTTAGTATTTTAATTATATTGTTAAAATTAATTTGCAAATTACCTTACCACTTTATACCGCGTTTTAATTTTTTTTTTTTTTTTTTTTTTTTTTTTTTTTTTTTTTTTTATCTATATTTTGGAAATGGGATAAGTTATCGAAAAAACAAAATAAACTCGTACTGCGTAGCTAACATAGGAGTGTTCATGTGAAATTTCAATTCCCATTTTCAATGGGTTCAGGGTATAAAAAATACAGCAAATATTGGCTGTATACTGTATACATGAATTTCATTTTTCATTAAAAATGGGAAATCATAAAGCATAAATATTCTTGATCAGGGTGACGAGAAAAGTTGATATAGCCATGCCCGTCTGTCCGTATGCTTGAACGCGTCGATTTCCGAAGATACAAAAGCTAGAGAGTTCACTCTTTTGGTGCTAGGTCCGTATATTGCACCCGCAGATCGAGTTTGTTTCAGAAATTCGATAACTTGTATATTTGCAAAGTTATTGATAAACGAATTTTTCAGGAACCACTTCTAAAATTCTAGCTAATTCATCTTTAGAGTTAGAGTCTCCAAGTCTTCTGCATATATATAGATACTAATTTAATACAAATTCGGTTTTTGTCAGATTTGGGATTCCCACCCCCACTTCGCCCCACCACCGCCAAATGTGAAAAAAAATGCATTTCAAATACTAGAGACATTCAGTTTGGTTTATCATATATATATGAATATCATAATCATAATCTGAAGATATCAATACGAGTGTTCATCTAGAAACAGAATTATTAATCATCAAAGTTTTCTCATCAAAACCCATGCGACGCAGCAGCAAAGCAGCGAGACAGCAAGACGCTTGCATTGCTTACACACATGCATACACACATACATACATACATACATGCCTACAAGCGTAGATCAGCGTCTATGTGTGCGCGTGGTTTTGTATGTACAGTTTCTTATGCGTGCAGAAACAAATCGAATAATTCTTGGAATATTATTCGTTCGAAGAAAGGCTCAGGGGATTTCGTAATCGAGCAGTCTCGACTACAGCTTTCTTACTTGTTTTAATGCTAATTTTGTTCTCTGTTGGATATAAGACGGACAGTAGTTTTATTCTATTTTTCCCTTAACACACTTAAGAAACGAATTTTGAATTTGATATTTTCAAGCTCTTTTAAGGAAATGTGTTTGTGGTCCTGAAAAGGACCGATTGGTGCGAATTTATAAGTTGCTTATTGTACTCGTTCTCTCTTAACCGCCAAAACCGTACAGGGTACGACCTTGCCTCTTCAATGCATAGACAACATCCATGGCTGTAACTGTCTTCCTCTTGGCATGTTCGGTGTATGTGACAGCATCGCGAATAACATTTTCCAAAAAGACTTTGAGAACGCCACGAGTTTCCTCATAGATAAGTCCAGAAATTCGCTTTACGCCACCACGACGAGCTAAACGACGGATAGCTGGCTTCGTGATACCCTGGATGTTATCACGCAACACTTTGCGATGACGCTTTGCACCTCCTTTACCCAAGCCTTTGCCACCTTTACCACGACCAGTCATTTTTCACTTTTTTATTTAATATTCTTCACTTCACGAATGCCAGTAATAAACTAATGACAAAACGAATAGGTACTCCTATTTATACCAAAAAAACCCGAAAACACGAGAGAGCAAACAAATACTTGCATCCCGCTCGCACACTACCCTTGCAACATTTCCAATGGCAGTGTAAGAGTGCAAGAGAGCAAGCATTTAATGCGATCTCTTTCTAAAGCACCACCAGTTTTCTATATAAGCCATGCCTACCTATGTCGGGAGTTATTCCGTTTTTGACAGTGCTAGTGAATTGTGAGAATTACAGAGAAGAAAAAATAAATGGCTCGTACAAAGCAAACCGCTCGTAAATCGACTGGAGGCAAGGCTCCTCGTAAACAGTTGGCTACTAAGGCAGCACGTAAAAGTGCGCCAGCTACTGGTGGCGTGAAGAAACCTCATCGCTATCGCCCTGGCACTGTTGCTCTGCGTGAAATTCGTCGCTACCAGAAGAGCACAGAATTGCTTATTCGCAAGTTGCCGTTCCAGCGTTTAGTGCGTGAAATCGCTCAGGATTTCAAGACTGATCTTCGTTTCCAGAGCTCAGCTGTGATGGCTCTGCAGGAAGCTAGCGAAGCCTACTTGGTTGGCCTATTTGAAGATACAAACTTGTGCGCCATCCATGCTAAGCGTGTCACCATCATGCCCAAGGACATTCAATTGGCCCGGCGTATCCGTGGCGAGCGTGCTTAAACAACTTCGTCATACAGCCTTGTATATATTACAAACTACATCCCACAAATCGGTCCTTTTCAGGACCACAATATTGATAACAAAGAGATTCCTATTTTCACTATTCATATTTGACAACTATTTTTCATGTTCAGCTTATAGATAATATAAAAATAAGTTAATCGACTACTATTATGATTTTCATATGCAAACTAATTGTAATTATATTCTTATAATTAAAGAGAACTGTAAATTTATTTATTTGGTAAATAAATTTCTTGGCACGAAAACTATATACATATATAAGTTTTAAATTAATCGAATGTGAATCAATATACATACATACATATGTACATTGTACATATGTATGCCTGTTTGGTGTAAGGAAAAGAACAAATATATGTACATATATTTTTTCTGATATTTTTCATTCTGTTAACATAAACATTTATTATTATATTAGTTGTTAGTCAATTTGTATGGTATTAAAAAAACAAATAGTTATGTAGATGAATGAATATTTTTTTCTGCTGAGGTGTTTCTTGGTGCAAAATAAGTATATTACTCGAATGTGATATTAAGAATATTTAAAATGACTATAGATTTGATGTAAGTAAATAAAAATATATATGTACATATTCTACTGAGGATAATGTTATATTAGTTTTGAAACATATGCATATTTTGTGCATTCTTGTTATTAAACGAAAATGATTTAAATGAAAAAATATTTTAACATTTGTAGGTATTTCTTGGTGCAAGTTAATAGTATCTCGAATGTAATTTGAAATAAATATGATTTAAATGGTATGAAATTGTTATATATATGATGTAAGTGAAGAAAATAAGACATTTTTCTTTTAATATTAAATTAATTTAATTTATTTTCAATATTAAAAAGGGGATTTTATTATTCCAAGCCGTTTTTGTATTGCGTTGATTCAAATGCATGACTGTTTTTAATAGTAAATGGATTAGTTGAAATCAGATTAAATATGTAAAATTATATGGTACAATCATATAAATGGTTGCATGTAAATAAGAAAATAATGAAATATTATATTTCAATTTAAAAAATTAATATTTGCATTGTTATTTAATTAAAAATGTATTTTTTCCAAGATAACTTATTTTACTATCATACAAAGTCAAACTTTGAGGGTCCATAAAAAATCATGATACCGTAAAATAGTAATTAAAAACTTTGTATTATAATTTTCCAAACATTTAATAATTTATTCTCATATACGCTTAGTTTGAAAACCAAATGTAAAATGTTCAAAAAGACAAATTAATAAAATGGTAATTGTTATCTTTTACGTAGCGTATGTTTGATGGCACAAACATTCTCGCTTAGCCTTCCTCCTCGATTCTCATTCAAACGGGTGACCAAATTCAGTGGCACAGCTGGTGAATTTGAAAAAAAAAAAACGTTTCGTTTCATTTGTTATATCAGTGAAGAGTAAAGTAAAGAAAAGTAATGTCTGATTCCGCAGTTGCAGTATCGGCGTCGCCAGTGACTCCTCAAACAGCTTCAGCTGAGAAGAAGGTGGCTACTAAAAAACCAGCATCTGCATCCGCATCGAAGGTGAAGAAAACAGTGGCTCCTCCATCACACCCACCAACTCAACAGATGGTGGATGCATCCATAAAAAATTTGAAGGAACGTGGAGGCTCATCGCTTTTGGCTATTAAGAAATATATCAGTGCCACTTACAAGTGCGATGCCCAAAAACTAGCTCCGTTCATTAAGAAGTACCTGAAGAATTCAGTGGCGAATGGAAAGTTGATTCAAACAAAAGGCAAGGGTGCATCTGATTCGTTTAAGCTGTCTGCATCCTCCAAGAAGGAGCCCAAGCCAAAGGTGTCCTCTATCGAGAAGAAATCCAAGAAGGTAACTTCATCGGCAGCTGCTAAAAAGAAGAGTGTATCAGCCACCAAAAAAGTTAAAGGTGCCGCTGATAAGAAGGTATCGAAGGATGTAGTGGCCAAAAAGAGTACCGAGAAAAAGAAAGCGGAGAAAGCGAAAGCAAAAGATGCTAAGAAAGTAGGAACCATTAAAGCTAAGCCTACAACAGCAAAGGCAAAGTCAGGCGCAGCAAAGCCAAAGACGCCGAAACCTAAAACTACAACTGCTAAGCCTAAAAAGGTTGTCTCGGCATCACCGAAAAAAACTGCTGTGAAGAAACCAAAAGCAAAAACTGCGCCTGCAGCAAAGAAATAATTTCACATTTCACATCGAAATGTAGTCGGCAGAGTATAAACGAATTTCAAAACTATGAAATTTGCAATTAAACAAAGTCCTTTTCAGGACTACTAATTACATATTTCCAAGAGAAAAACTATTTTCGTAAACGTACCTTTTTTTATACCCTGAACCCATTGAAAATGGGAATTCAGGGTATAATAGTTTTGTGAAAATGTATGTAACAGGCAGAAGGAGACGTCGCAGACCCCATAAAGTATATATATTCTTGATCAGCATAAAAAATAAGTTGATCTAGCCCTGTCCGTCTGTCCGTCCGTATGAACGTCAAGATTTCGGAAACTACAGAAGCTAGAGAGCTGAGAATCACATGAACACTCATATATTAGTTACGCAGTAACGTTTATTTTGGTTTTTCGATAACTCATCCCATTTCCAAATTATCGATAAAAAATCGAAAATTCGTTTCCATTTTTTAGGTTTTTTGGGTATAACTTCTACGCCGTTTTAGCTAGAGACTTCAACTTTATATATTTAGATAGATATTATGAATACACAGATTTTGTAATTTTTAGATTTTGGATGCCACGCCCCCTCCGCCCTTAATTTGAAAAAAAAACGCATTTCAAATACTAGAGACTTGCAATTTGGCACATAGATATATTTTGCTCTCAATCTACTCTGAAAATTTCATGAAGATCGTTAATCTAGAAATGGAGTTATAAGCGTCCAAAGTTCAGCCCAACCCACCCCCAAGCCACGGCAGCAACTGCGCAGTTAGCAGAGCGCGCGCTTATAAGTGCGTGAAGGAGAAGAGTATCACTTTTTTTGAAGGGTTCAGGGTATCTCGTAGTCGAGCCGTCTCGACGACTAGAGCCTTCTTACTTGTTTTTTTTTTTTTTTTTAAGTTGGCATCAAGCAAACAAATACATGTGTTTTAATAAAATAAGAATTAATGCAAATATTTCATATTCTTTGGAAATGATTTGTGGCCCTGAAAAGGGCCTTTTGCTTTTGTTTTCGGATGTTCTGCATACATCCAGCTATGATTTACTTGGAGCTAGTGTACTTGGTAACTGCCTTTGTTCCTTCACTGACAGCGTGCTTGGCCAATTCTCCGGGCAACAGAAGACGGACTGCAGTTTGGATTTCCCGACTGGTAATCGTTGAACGTTTGTTGTAGTGGGCCAAACGAGATGCCTCAGCAGCAATTCGCTCAAAAATGTCGTTCACAAAGCTGTTCATGATGCTCATTGCTTTCGACGAAATTCCAGTGTCAGGATGGACCTGCTTCAGCACTTTGTAGATATAGATGGCATAACTTTCCTTCCTCTTGCGCTTCTTCTTCTTATCATTCTTGGTAATGTTCTTCTGGGCCTTGCCAGCCTTCTTGGCTGCCTTTCCACTCGTTTTAGGCGGCATTATTATTGCTCAACTTCACTTTAGTTCACTTCACAAATGTTTCAAATTGAATTTGTCAAAAAGCGGAGAAATTGTTGATATTTATAGGATCTTTTCGAACAACGTTTTCATGTTTACGCAAAATAAAACTCACCCTCTTTACCTGAAAAAGTGGCTAGCTACAAAAGTATAAATATGTAGACATGTTACGGATTGAGATAGTTTTGTGGTGAAACAGTGAAAAAAGAATATAAGAAATAATGTCTGGCCGTGGTAAAGGTGGAAAAGTTAAGGGAAAGGCAAAGTCGCGTTCAAATCGCGCTGGCCTACAGTTTCCCGTTGGTCGTATTCATCGTCTCCTTCGCAAGGGCAACTATGCCGAGCGTGTTGGTGCCGGTGCTCCAGTGTACTTGGCTGCTGTTATGGAATACTTGGCCGCTGAAGTTTTGGAGTTGGCTGGTAATGCAGCCCGCGACAACAAAAAGACCAGAATTATCCCTCGCCATTTGCAATTGGCTATCCGCAACGATGAGGAATTGAATAAACTTCTCTCAGGCGTCACTATTGCCCAGGGCGGTGTGTTACCTAACATCCAAGCAGTATTGTTGCCCAAGAAGACCGAAAAGAAGGCTTAAATTACGAATTTTACGCAAATCGAAACCAACCGTCCTTTTCAGGACGACCAAAAAATACGAAAGAGGTGCAATTTTTTCATATAAGTCTGAATAGAATTTATTTAATAAAAGTAAGCAATCCAAAAGTCGTTGGTGTGCTTTAGTCCAGAGTGTACAGTCCTCCATGCGTCCCTTAGTCATTTATGATCCACAGATGTTTCATTTTAATGCTAATATATGTATGTACATAGCTGCTATGACTGTACTTGCATACGACATCGATTTCTTTGTCGGATATAAGACGGACAGTATAGCCCATTGAAAATGGGAAATGAGGGTATAATGGTTTTGTTAAAAGTATGTAACAGGCAGAAGGAGGCGTGGCAGACCCCATAAAGTATACATATATATAGATCAGGGTGACGAGAAGTTGATATAGCCATGTCCGTCTGTCCGTCTGTCCGTATTCTTGTCGATGATACAAAAGCTAGAGAGTTCATTCTTTTTGTGTTAGGTCCGTATATTGCACGCGCAGTACGAGTTTGTTTCAGAAATTCGATAACTTGTATATTTGCAAAGTTATCGATAAACGAATTTATCGGGAACCAGTTATAAAATTCTAGCAAATTCATCTTTAGAGTTAGAGACTCCAAGACTTCGGCATATATATATATGCAGATACTAATTTAATACAATTTCGGTTTTTGTCAGATTTTGGATTCCCAAATGTGAAAAAAATGCATTTCAAATACTAGAGACATGCAGTTTGGTCTAACATATAGATATGAATATCATAATCATAATCTGAAGATATCAATACGAGTGTTCATCTAGAAACAGAATTATTAATCATCAAAGTTTTCTCATCAAAACCCATGCGACGCAGCAGCAAAGCAGCGAGACAGCAAGACGCTTGCATTGCTTACACACATGCATACACACATACATACATATGTACATACATACATGCCTACAAGCGTAGATCAGCGTCTAGGTGTGCGCGTGGTTTTGTGTGTACAGTTTCTTATGCGTGCAGAAACAATAATTCTTGGAATATTATTCGTTCGAAGAAAGGCTCAGGGGATTTCGTAGTCGAGCAGTCTCGACTACAGCTTTCTTACTTGTTTTAATGCTAATTTTGTTCTCTGTTGGATATAAGACGAACAGTAGTTTTATTCTATTTTTCATTTACATATTTCGTAGTTACAGGTTAACACACTTAAGAAACGAATTTTGAATTTGATATTTTCAAGCTCTTTTAAGGAAATGTGTTTGTGGTCCTGAAAAGGACCGATTGGTGCGAATTTATAAGTTGCTTATTGTACTCGTTCTCTCTTAACCGCCAAAACCGTACAGGGTACGACCTTGCCTCTTCAATGCATAGACAACATCCATGGCTGTAACTGTCTTCCTCTTGGCATGTTCGGTGTATGTGACAGCATCGCGAATAACATTTTCCAAAAAGACTTTGAGAACGCCACGAGTTTCCTCATAGATAAGTCCAGAAATTCGCTTTACGCCACCACGACGAGCTAAACGACGGATAGCTGGCTTCGTGATACCCTGGATGTTATCACGCAACACTTTGCGATGACGCTTTGCACCTCCTTTACCCAAGCCTTTGCCACCTTTACCACGACCAGTCATTTTTCACTTTTTTATTTAATATTCTTCACTTCACGAATGCCAGTAATAAACTAATGACAAAACGAATAGGTACTCCTATTTATACCAAAAAACCCGAAAACACGAGAGAGCAAACAAATACTTGCATCCCGCTCGCACACTACCCTTGCAACATTTCCAATGGCAGTGTAAGAGTGCAAGAGAGCAAGCATTTAATGCGATCTCTTTCTAAAGCACCACCAGTTTTCTATATAAGCCATGCCTACCTATGTCGGGAGTTATTCCGTTTTTGACAGTGCTAGTGAATTGTGAGAATTACAGAGAAGAAAAAATAAATGGCTCGTACAAAGCAAACCGCTCGTAAATCGACTGGCATCTGTGAAGTGAAGAATATTAAATAAAGTGAAAAGTGACTGGTCGCGGTAACGGTGGCAAAGGAAGTGAGAAGTGCTATCGTTAACCGACAAGTTGTATTCCTTGACAAGTGAAGAACAGTGAAAAGGAAGTGATAGTGACATGGACACGAGGAGTAAACAATTGAAAAGAAGATCGATAAGTAAAGTGCGCAAGAACAAAGCAAGCCTGCAGGCTAGGCTGCAGCAGAAAGTGTTAGAAACGTCAATGCAAAACTTATATGTGAAAAAGAGAAAAATCAACAGCAAAAACACATGCAACAAAAATAAACAATTAAAGTGCGAAATGGAAGATAACTCCCACAGACGCCGGGACTCTTCTATGTCCTCACTAAGCATGGACGAGTATACCGACGATGAGTATGACAACATTATTCCACAACTGGATAACAACAATAACGATACAATCATACTAAATAAAAATGAATATCAAAAAATATTAGAAGAACTTGCATTCCATCGTGAACAGTCACAACTGAAAACCTCGCAACTGCAAGAACTACACCAACAACAAAATAAAACAACAACAACCACAAACCAAACACCAAAACATAGCCAAAAGCAAACACCAAAATCACAAACCCAAAGTAAACTACCAAAACCAGTGACAACAAAAAATGTATTAGACGGCAACAAATTTGCACCACTCTATCAAAATGAAGAGGAAGACGACAATATACTTAACGACAACTACCCGACACTAAGCACCACACCCGGAAAAAACACCAAAGAAAGAAAAACCAACGCATCTCAAAGTACCAAAACACCCAACTCAGAAGTACCAATGGAAACAGATAAGTCCCAAAACAACACTAACATAGAAATAAGCAAAAACATAAGAATCCCTGTGATAACTGTGTATAACACCACCCCTAAGGAATTAGAAAATATGCTGCAACCAACCCTCCAAAAAAACCAATTTAAATTCAACGTAATAAACAAAACATAGTCCTCATTAGTGTATCCCACCTCCATATTTTTACTAATGTACAAACAATACTAACAGAAAATAATAAAAACTTTTATACATATACACCCAATATCCTCAAACCTTATAATGTAATAATAAAAAAGCTACCCCCTGAATGCTACACAGAAAATGAAATCAAAGCGGCCCTAGACGAGGCGAATAATGAACTAGAAATAATTTCAATAAAACCTTTTAAAACAAGATTCTGGCTGGTCCAGTTGAAAAAAAACACCAAACCTAAAAGCAATATTCAAAATAAACACCCTTCTAAACTGCCGAATTATAATCGAGCCTCTGATAATTAAAAATAGAATACATCAATGCCATAACTGCCAAAGATATGGGCATGTTGCAAGCAACTGCAAAATGCCATACAGATGCATAAAATGCACCAACAACCACCTGCCTGGAAACTGCTTAATCACGAAAGACAACCCAGAAAGTAAAGTAGAATGTGTCAATTGCAAAGGAAACCACACCGCCAACGCAAAAATATGCCCAGTCAAACTAGCAATAATAGAAAAAACACAGACCAAAAATAATAACCTTGCTGCTAACAAAAACAAGATAATAAATAAAGCAACAACATCCGTAAATAGCAAAATTCAACAAAACCTTAGTTTCGCAACACTATTCAAAACACCTAGTGTACAAAACAAAAATCCCCCACCACCACTGCCAGCTAACATTAAAATAACAAACCCTAAACTACGAGAACACATGGCTAACAAACTCAATCAACCCCCCACTCTAACACTAAAAGAATTTAACAAAGACACCCAAGATATATTTGGCAAAGACCTATTCAACTGCATAAACATAATGCAAAAAATAATTAAAAAATACCCAATGAACGCAACAGCAAACGACACTGAAAAAAAAACAATGAAACAAGCTATAATACTTGAATTCCTCTTTGACATTACCCAATAATGGCCAACAAAATCATTTTCCAGAACGTTAACTCCCTAGTCTCTCAATATAAAAAGCACGAACTAAATCTATTTCTAAATAAGCATAGGCCCCTTGCCATGCTTATAGCAGAGCACAGACTCAACAGCAGAAACGTACCCAAACTCGATAACTACCAATTCATAAGACAGGAAAACCATACATACCACACAGCACAGCAACATAATAGTGGAAACAAAGGAACAGCAGTAGCCATCTGCCTGAAAAACGGTATCCAATACGAAAACATAAATATACCACAGCTTCAACACATAGATGCTGTAGCAATAAAAATCACACACAAAGGCAACAACAACAATAAACAAAACCTTATACTAACTTCACTATACAAACGCCCACAAAACCCTCTACTACTTAGCGAACTACAAACAATTAAGGACACTCTACGTAGAGAAAATGGCAAAATAATAATAGGAGGAGATCTAAATGCAAAGCATCCAAGCTGGCATATCCCCAACCACAACCCACTCCACAAGAACAACAATGGTCTAATACTATACAATTGGCTACTAAACCAGCCAAATCTAATCCTACACCCAACAATAGAACCCACCAGACCAAATAACACAATCCATGCATCCATAGACCTCTTCATATGCACTACTGACCTACCGATAACACCAACTAATACAGCCCACATCATAAAAGACTTCCCCTCTGACCACATGGGAATACAAATAAATATTCAAATAGGACAATGCCTACTCCGTGATAGCAAAATAACCCACAATTACGAAAAAATAAACACTATAATATGGAACAGAATAATATTACAAAATCTAGATCCAATACAAAAACATAATAACATTAACTCAATCCAAGTAGACATGCACCTCAATAAACTAAACTCAGCCTTTGATAAAGCAATAAACTCGCCAAATGCAATACCAAAAATAACCACAAATCCCACTAAACCTATTAACACAGTAAAATTAAGTGCTCGATGCTTAGACCTCATAAAACACAAAAACAACCTCAGAAAATACATACTTAAACACCAACTAACACTATCCGCCACAGAAAAAACACAACTCCGACACCTAATACTACAACTTAAGAATGAAATATCAAATCAAATCCACACAGCTAACATGGCGCACATACACCACAAACTCAAGCACATAAACCCAAGTAAAATGAGTATTAAAAAAATCAAAACCCTAAATCCTGAATACCAAAACAAACAAATGCTAACCAACGACATTACACTAACAACAATAGAACAAAATAAAATAGACATTCCAGTACCTAACACACTAAAAACAACATTCCATAAAATCAATGCACTAGCTTGGTCATTTGAACAAATACACAAGCAAAATGAAACAATAAACAACAATCACACCTTCACCAGACACATTGATTCAGAAGCCCTCAAACTAACACCCCAAAACCCGATTATAAACTTTACTCCAACGCAAAGCGCAGAAGGAAACTGGTCAGGAGCCGAAGATTACGGGTTCACAAACGCAAAACAACTTATTGAATGGTTAAGACAAAAAAATAATAAAAAAACTGTAGGCCCTGACGGTACCAGTAATTACCTTCTAAAGCATTGCAACATACTAGTACTCAACAGACTAGCAATCCTCTATAATCACTGCTACAACATAAACTACTTTCCAACTACATGGAAAATCAGTAAAATCATCCCTATACCTAAACCCAAAATGGACCATAAAAAGCTGCAAAACTATAGACCGATCTCCATATTATCCGCTGTCAGTATGCTATATGAAAAGATGCTCCTAGAGCAAATCAAAAAGCAACTAAATAGAAACCAAGTAATTAAACCATTTCAAATAGGCTTTAGAGAAGGCCTATCCACAAACAACTCACTAGCCATAGCAAGTGTCTTCATACACAAAAACTTAATAAAAAAGCAAGCAACCATAGCCTGTGCCTTAGATATTGAAAAAGCATTCGACACGGTGTGGACGAACGGCCTAATTTATAAAATGGCATATACCTACAATATGAGCAAGAACTTAACATCCACTATTAACAGCTACCTAACAGCACGCACTTTTTATGTGACTGACCCAGACACCTCAGAAAACTCACTAATAAGAACAATAAGTGCAGGAGTACCACAAGGCTCATTACTGGCTCCAATATTATACAACATATTTATAGCAGACATCCCAGAATACACAAACAACACAAATCTAACAGCAAACATCCAACCACTAATATATGCAGACGACATTCTGATACTAACATCCAACGCGTGGGCAGCAACAGCCGAAATAAACCTGAACAATTACTTAGACCAACTCTCTGAATACTTCAGAAAGTGGAAGATAAAAACAAACATTAATAAAAGCACTGGATGCATATTCAAAGGTCCAAAATTAACAAATCTATACAAAAACTCAAAACACTTTACCCCTAAAATATTCATAAATAATGCGGAAATAAAAATATCCGAAGAACTTAAATACCTAGGCGTAACTTACGACACCAAACTAACATTCCAAAAACATATCGAAAACATGCTCCAAAAAGCAAAAAATCAAAAACACGCAATAGCGCACATACTAAACCCAATGCCAGAACCCACGCAGACAAATACACAACTAACAAGAATTCGAACACTGGCATACAAAAAACTAATTCAACCCATCCTAACTAACGGAATTTGCGGCATGGTTCAACATAAAATCCATTCAAATGGAAAAAATAAGACTATTCGAAAGAAAACTACTACGAGAAACAATAGGAAGAAGAAATGCGTACACACCAGGTCCACATAACCATATATCCAATACCAAATTATACAGATTGAGCAAAGTCAAAAGAATAGACGTCCACAATTTCGACATTTTAGAAAAATTTATTGAGCGTAGCAAGTCAAGCACAAACCAACTGGTCAAAGATAGCGTCCAGCAGGCACCAATCCCAATAAGATGGGAACCGCATCACAACATGCTAAACCATATAGACGAATTAAAGAATAGGGGCATAATCTACAATACACAAGGCCAACTAATATTCTACCATAGAAAACTTAGATCCATCAATCCAAATGACGGACTAGTTTACAACACAAGACAATAGACTAACACTAACACTAACACATGAACTTAATTTAATTAGTTCCCCAACATAAACATATACTTTTTTATACTTATATTTTTATATATATCATTAATTATTCCTTTCTCCATTTCAGTTATCTCCCGTTATCCCCCGTTATTTAGTTAGTAATCATCTAGTTGTTAAGTTTTAAGTAGTTTTTAAGTCATTTTATAGTCAATAAGAAAACAAAACAAAAAATCAATCAACGTAACCCAGGTTTTTTAACTCACGAGTTTTTTCCTAGGAAATAAACAAATATTAATAAAATAATTATCTATATAATAATACAATAAAATAATTATCTTTACAGGAATATAAAAAAAGAAAACAAACAAAACTAGAAACCAAATAAGCACATAGCGTAAGGTACCATATAAGAAATAGATAGAAAGTTTGGCCTAAACTTGTCAACTAGGCCAAACGTTTAAGAAGTACCAAAAATGTTAAGTACTGTTCTTTTTATATCAAATATGACAATAAAGAAAGTTGCAAAAAAAAAAAAAAAAGTCGGGAGTTATTCCGTTTTTGACAGTGCTAGTGAATTGTGAGAATTACAGAGAAGAAAAAATAAATGGCTCGTACAAAGCAAACCGCTCGTAAATCGACTGGAGGCAAGGCTCCTCGTAAACAGTTGGCTACTAAGGCAGCACGTAAAAGTGCGCCAGCTACTGGTGGCGTGAAGAAACCTCATCGCTATCGCCCTGGCACTGTTGCTCTGCGTGAAATTCGTCGCTACCAGAAGAGCACAGAATTGCTTATTCGCAAGTTGCCGTTCCAGCGTTTAGTGCGTGAAATCGCTCAGGATTTCAAGACTGATCTTCGTTTCCAGAGCTCAGCTGTGATGGCTCTGCAGGAAGCTAGCGAAGCCTACTTGGTTGGCCTATTTGAAGATACAAACTTGTGCGCCATCCATGCTAAGCGTGTCACCATCATGCCCAAGGACATTCAATTGGCCCGGCGTATCCGTGGCGAGCGTGCTTAAACAGCTTCGTCATACAGCCTTGTATATATTACAAACTACATCCCACAAATCGGTCCTTTTCAGGACCACAATATTGATAACAAAGAGATTCCTATTTTCACTATTCATATTTGACAACTATTTTTCATGTTCAGCTTATAGATAATATAAAAATAAGTTAATCGACTACTATTATGATTTTCATATGCAAACTAATTGTAATTATATTCTTATAATTAAAGAGAACTGTAAATTTATTTATTTGGTAAATAAATTTCTTGGCACGAAAACTATATACATATATAAGTTTTAAATTAATCGAATGTGAATCAATATACATACATACATATGTACATTGTACATATGTATGCCTGTTTGGTGTAAGGAAAAGAACAAATATATGTACATATATTTTTTCTGATATTTTTCATTCTGTTAACATAAACATTTATTATTATATTAGTTGTTAGTCAATTTGTATGGTATTAAAAAAACAAATAGTTATGTAGATGAATGAATATTTTTTTCTGCTGAGGTGTTTCTTGGTGCAAAATAAGTATATTACTCGAATGTGATATTAAGAATATTTAAAATGACTATAGATTTGATGTAAGTAAATAAAATATATATGTACATATTCTACTGAGGATAATGTTATATTAGTTTTGAAACATATGCATATTTTGTGCATTCTTGTTATTAAACGAAAATGATTTAAATGAAAAAATATTTTAACATTTGTAGGTATTTCTTGGTGCAAGTTAATAGTATCTCGAATGTAATTTGAAATAAATATGATTTAAATGGTATGAAATTGTTATATATATGATGTAAGTGAAGAAAATAAGACATTTTTCTTTTAATATTAAATTAATTTAATTTATTTTCAATATTAAAAAGGGGATTTTATTATTCCAAGCCGTTTTTGTATTGCGTTGATTCAAATGCATGACTGTTTTTAATAGTAAATGGATTAGTTGAAATCAGATTAAATATGTAAAATTATATGGTACAATCATATAAATGGTTGCATGTAAATAAGAAAATAATGAAATATTATATTTCAATTTAAAAAATTAATATTTGCATTGTTATTTAATTAAAAATGTATTTTTTCCAAGATAACTTATTTTACTATCATACAAAGTCAAACTTTGAGGGTCCATAAAAAATCATGATACCGTAAAATAGTAATTAAAAACTTTGTATTCTAATTTTCCAAACATTTAATAATATATTCTCATATACGCTTAGTTTGAAAACCAAATGTAAAATGTTCAAAAAGACAAATTAATAAAATGGTAATTGTTATCTTTTACGTAGCGTATGTTTGATGGCACAAACATTCTCGCTTAGCCTTCCTCCTCGATTCTCATTCAAACGGGTGACCAAATTCAGTGGCACAGCTGGTGAATTTGGAAAAAAAAAACGTTTCGTTTCATTTGTTATATCAGTGAAGAGTAAAGTAAAGAAAAGTAATGTCTGATTCCGCAGTTGCAGTATCGGCGTCGCCAGTGACTCCTCAAACAGCTTCAGCTGAGAAGAAGGTGGCTACTAAAAAACCAGCATCTGCATCCGCATCGAAGGTGAAGAAAACAGTGGCTCCTCCATCACACCCACCAACTCAACAGATGGTGGATGCATCCATAAAAAATTTGAAGGAACGTGGAGGCTCATCGCTTTTGGCTATTAAGAAATATATCAGTGCCACTTACAAGTGCGATGCCCAAAAACTAGCTCCGTTCATTAAGAAGTACCTGAAGAATTCAGTGGCGAATGGAAAGTTGATTCAAACAAAAGGCAAGGGTGCATCTGGTTCGTTTAAGCTGTCTGCATCCTCCAAGAAGGAGCCCAAGCCAAAGGTGTCCTCTATCGAGAAGAAATCCAAGAAGGTAACTTCATCGGCAGCTGCTAAAAAGAAGAGTGTATCAGCCACCAAAAAAGTTAAAGGTGCCGCTGATAAGAAGGTATCGAAGGCTGTAGTGGCCAAGAAGAGTACCGAGAAAAAGAAAGCGGAGAAGCGAAAGCAAAAGATGCTAAGAAAGTAGGAACCATTAAAGCTAAGCCTACAACAGCAAAGGCAAAGTCAGGCGCAGCAAAGCCAAAGACGCCGAAACCTAAAACTACAACTGCTAAGCCTAAAAAGGTTGTCTCGGCATCACCGAAAAAAACTGCTGTGAAGAAACCAAAAGCAAAAACTGCGCCTGCAGCAAAGAAATAATTTCACATTTCACATCGAAATGTAGTCGGCAGAGTATAAACGAATTTCAAAACTATGAAATTTGCAATTAAACAAAGTCCTTTTCAGGACTACTAATTACATATTTCTAAGAGAAAAAATATTTTCGTAAACGTACCTTTTTTATACCCTGAACCCATTGAAAATGGGAATTCAGGGTATAATAGTTTTGTGAAAATGTATGTAACAGGCAGAAGGAGACGTCGCAGACCCCATAAAGTATATATATTCTTGATCAGCATAAAAAATAAGTTGATCTAGCCCTGTCCGTCTGTCCGTCCGTATGAACGTCAAGATTTCGGAAACTACAGAAGCTAGAGAGCTGAGAATCACATGAACACTCATATATTAGTTACGCAGTACGCGTTTATTTTGTTTTTTTTTTTCGATAACTCATCCCACTTCCAAATTATCGATAAAAAATCGAAAATTCATTTCCATTTTTTAGGTTTTTTGGGTATAACTTCTACGCCGTTTTAGCTAGAGACTTCAACTTTATATATTTAGATAGATATTATGAATACACAGATTTTGTAATTTTTAGATTTTGGATGCCACGCCCCTCCGCCCTTAATTTGAAAAAAAAAACGCATTTCAAATACTAGAGACTTGCAATTTGGCACATAGATAGATTTTGCTCTCAATCTACTCTGAAAATTTCATGAAGATCGTTAATCTAGAAATGGAGTTATAAGCGTCCAAAGTTCAGCCCAACCCACCCCCAAGCCACGGCAGCAACTGCGCAGTTAGCAGAGCGCGCGCTTATAAGTGCGTGAAGGAGAAGAGTATCACTTTTTTTGCAGGGTTCAGGGTATCTCGTAGTCGAGCCGTCTCGACGACTAGAGCCTTCTTACTTGTTTTTTTTTTTTTTTAAGTTGGCATCAAGCAAACAAATACATGTGTTTTAATAAAATAAGAATTAATGCAAATATTTCATATTCTTTGGAAATGATTTGTGGCCCTGAAAAGGGCCTTTTGCTTTTGTTTTCGGATGTTCTGCATACATCCAGCTATGATTTACTTGGAGCTAGTGTACTTGGTAACTGCCTTTGTTCCTTCACTGACAGCGTGCTTGGCCAATTCTCCGGGCAACAGAAGACGGACTGCAGTTTGGATTTCCCGACTGGTAATCGTTGAACGTTTGTTGTAGTGGGCCAAACGAGATGCCTCAGCAGCAATTCGCTCAAAAATGTCGTTCACAAAGCTGTTCATGATGCTCATTGCTTTCGACGAAATTCCAGTGTCAGGATGGACCTGCTTCAGCACTTTGTAGATATAGATGGCATAACTTTCCTTCCTCTTGCGCTTCTTCTTCTTATCATTCTTGGTAATGTTCTTCTGGGCCTTGCCAGCCTTCTTGGCTGCCTTTCCACTCGTTTTAGGCGGCATTATTATTGCTCAACTTCACTTTAACTCACTTCACAAATGTTTCAAATTGAATTTGTCAAAAAGCGGAGAAATTGTTGATATTTATAGGATCTTTTCGAACAACGTTTTCATGTTTACGCAAAATAAAACTCACCCTCTTTACCTGAAAAAGTGGCTAGCTACAAAAGTATAAATATGTAGACATGTTACGGATTGAGATAGTTTTGTGGTGAAACAGTGAAAAAAGAATATAAGAAATAATGTCTGGCCGTGGTAAAGGTGGAAAAGTTAAGGGAAAGGCAAAGTCGCGTTCAAATCGCGCTGGCCTACAGTTTCCCGTTGGTCGTATTCATCGTCTCCTTCGCAAGGGCAACTATGCCGAGCGTGTTGGTGCCGGTGCTCCAGTGTACTTGGCTGCTGTTATGGAATACTTGGCCGCTGAAGTTTTGGAGTTGGCTGGTAATGCAGCCCGCGACAACAAAAAGACCAGAATTATCCCTCGCCATTTGCAATTGGCTATCCGCAACGATGAGGAATTGAATAAACTTCTCTCAGGCGTCACTATTGCCCAGGGCGGTGTGTTACCTAACATCCAAGCAGTATTGTTGCCCAAGAAGACCGAAAAGAAGGCTTAAATTACGAATTTTACGCAAATCGAAACCAACCGTCCTTTTCAGGACGACCAAAAAATACGAAAGAGGTGCAATTTTTTCATATAAGTCTGAATAGAATTTATTTAATAAAAGTAAGCAATCCAAAAGTCGTTGGTGTGCTTTAGTCCAGAGTGTACAGTCCTCCATGCGTCCCTTAGTCATTTATGATCCACAGATGTTTCATTTTAATGCTAATATATGTATGTACATAGCTGCTATGACTGTACTTGCATACGACATCGATTTCTTTGTCGGATATAAGACGGACAGTATAGCCCATTGAAAATGGGAAATGAGGGTATAATGTTTTGTTAAAAGTATGTAACAGGCAGAAGGAGGCGTGGCAGACCCCATAAAGTATACATATATGTATATAGATCAGGGTGACGAGAAGTTGATATAGCCATGTCCGTCTGTCCGTCTGTCCGTATTCTTGTCGAAGATACAAAAGCTAGAGAGTTCATTCTTTTTGTGTTAGGTCCGTATATTGCACGTGCAGTACGAGTTTGTTTCAGAAATTCGATAACTTGTATATTTGCAAAGTTATCGATAAACGAATTTATCGGGAACCAGTTATAAAATTCTAGCAAATTCATCTTTAGAGTTAGAGACTCCAAGACTTCGGCATATATATATATGCAGATACTAATTTAATACAATTTCGGTTTTTGTCAGATTTTGGATTCCCAAATGTGAAAAAAAATGCATTTCAAATACTAGAGACATGCAGTTTGGTCTAACATATAGATATGAATATCATAATCATAATCTGAAGATATCAATACGAGTGTTCATCTAGAAACAGAATTATTAATCATCAAAGTTTTCTCATCAAAACCCATGCGACGCAGCAGCAAAGCAGCGAGACAGCAAGACGCTTGCATTGCTTACACACATGCATACACACATACATACATATGTACATACATACATGCCTACAAGCGTAGATCAGCGTCTAGGTGTGCGCGTGGTTTTGTGTGTACAGTTTCTTATGCGTGCAGAAACAATAATTCTTGGAATATTATTCGTTCGAAGAAAGGCTCAGGGGATTTCGTAGTCGAGCAGTCTCGACTACAGCTTTCTTACTTGTTTTAATGCTAATTTTGTTCTCTGTTGGATATAAGACGAACAGTAGTTTTATTCTATTTTTCCCTTACATATTTCGTAGTTACAGGTTAACACACTTAAGAAACGAATTTTGAATTTGATATTTTCAAGCTCTTTTAAGGAAATGTGTTTGTGGTCCTGAAAAGGACCGATTGGTGCGAATTTATAAGTTGCTTATTGTACTCGTTCTCTCTTAACCGCCAAAACCGTACAGGGTACGACCTTGCCTCTTCAATGCATAGACAACATCCATGGCTGTAACTGTCTTCCTCTTGGCATGTTCGGTGTATGTGACAGCATCGCGAATAACATTTTCCAAAAAGACTTTGAGAACGCCACGAGTTTCCTCATAGATAAGTCCAGAAATTCGCTTTACGCCACCACGACGAGCTAAACGACGGATAGCTGGCTTCGTGATACCCTGGATGTTATCACGCAACACTTTGCGATGACGCTTTGCACCTCCTTTACCCAAGCCTTTGCCACCTTTACCACGACCAGTCATTTTTCACTTTTTTATTTAATATTCTTCACTAGTGCTGGCAAACTATCGATAGCACTATCGATATATCGAATTTTCACATTTTTGCGCCACCATCGATATTTTTTATCCACTATCGATAGGGATCGAAAATAACGCTCGCAGTTTGACACATCACTCGTTTTGGCGATTTGGTTATACGAAATTTATTAAAATATAATCCGGTATAAGCTTTTTGGTTAGTGGTATAGAACAAATTTGGCATGGACAAATTTTTGATCGATAATAACAAGGGTGAGTATTATTTTCCATTTCATTGTTATATGAAGAGCGGACAGTGCCACGGATAGCTACATTGCTTGATCCTCGATTTAAAAAGCAAGGATTTCGATGCCCCACCAACGCACTCCAAGGAGAAAAACAATTGCAGGATGAGTTGATAAATGCAATCAAGTCTCAAGGTGATATCTCCGAATCTCCGCTTCCTAATTTGCCACCGTCAACAACAATAGAAAAACCCCAGCAACCACTGTTTCAATTTGTAAAAAAAAATATTGAAAATTTGCCCAGGACAAAGCGTTCAGAGTCTATTGTTCAAATTCACAAATATTTCGGAATCGAGCACTCCTCTGATGATATAGATCCCCTTAAATATTGGCAGGTAATTTTTTATTGAGATTCAATGTCATGCTAAATAAGTAATACCTATTTATTATTATATTTTAAGCACAATGATTCATGTTTGCGGGATGTCGCTAAAAAAATTTTATGCATTCCTGCAACGTCCACCGATGCTGAAAGAATGTTCAGCAAAGCTGGACAAATAATCGCCGATCGCCGAGCTTCATTAAAGCCTAAAAATGTGGATATGCTCCTCTTTCTCCAACACAATCAATGGATCTCCCAGTAAAATTGTTTTAACTTTAAGAAAAAAGTCAGTTATGAAGTAAAACTGATTGTTTTTTTAAGTTAATATAATTTTTGTTATTTTGTTAATTTTCTTGTTATAATTTGTTTTGTTATTTTTCGTTATTTTTAAATTTAAATGAAAATAAAGACGGTTTTAGCGATAGTATCGATAGTATCGAATTTTTTTCTAGAAAATATCGAAAATATCGAATGGCGCCACTATCGATAGTTTGCCAGCTCTATTCTTCACTTCACGAATGCCAGTAATAAACTAATGACAAAACGAATAGGTACTCCTATTTATACCAAAAAACCCGAAAACACGAGAGAGCAAACAAATACTTGCATCCCGCTCGCACACTACCCTTGCAACATTTCCAATGGCAGTGTAAGAGTGCAAGAGAGCAAGCATTTAATGCGATCTCTTTCTAAAGCACCACCAGTTTTCTATATAAGCCATGCCTACCTATGTCGGGGGTTATTCCGTTTTTGACAGTGCTAGTGAATTGTGAGAATTACAGAGAAGAAAAAATAAATGGCTCGTACAAAGCAAACCGCTCGTAAATCGACTGGAGGCAAGGCTCCTCGTAAACAGTTGGCTACTAAGGCAGCACGTAAAAGTGCGCCAGCTACTGGTGGCGTGAAGAAACCTCATCGCTATCGCCCTGGCACTGTTGCTCTGCGTGAAATTCGTCGCTACCAGAAGAGCACAGAATTGCTTATTCGCAAGTTGCCGTTCCAGCGTTTAGTGCGTGAAATCGCTCAGGATTTCAAGACTGATCTTCGTTTCCAGAGCTCAGCTGTGATGGCTCTGCAGGAAGCTAGCGAAGCCTACTTGGTTGGCCTATTTGAAGATACAAACTTGTGCGCCATCCATGCTAAGCGTGTCACCATCATGCCCAAGGACATTCAATTGGCCCGGCGTATCCGTGGCGAGCGTGCTTAAACAGCTTCGTCATACAGCCTTGTATATATTACAAACTACATCCCACAAATCGGTCCTTTTCAGGACCACAATATTGATAACAAAGAGATTCCTATTTTCACTATTCATATTTGACAACTATTTTTCATGTTCAGCTTATAGATAATATAAAAATAAGTTAATCGACTACTATTATGATTTTCATATGCAAACTAATTGTAATTATATTCTTATAATTAAAGAGAACTGTAAATTTATTTATTTGGTAAATAAATTTCTTGGCACGAAAACTATATACATATATAAGTTTTAAATTAATCGAATGTGAATCAATATACATACATACATATGTACATTGTACATATGTATGCCTGTTTGGTGTAAGGAAAAGAACAAATATATGTACATATATTTTTTCTGATATTTTTCATTCTGTTAACATAAACATTTATTATTATATTAGTTGTTAGTCAATTTGTATGGTATTAAAAAAACAAATAGTTATGTAGATGAATGAATATTTTTTTCTGCTGAGGTGTTTCTTGGTGCAAAATAAGTATATTACTCGAATGTGATATTAAGAATATTTAAAATGACTATAGATTTGATGTAAGTAAATAAAAATATATACATATTCTACTGAGGATAATGTTATATTAGTTTTGAAACATATGCATATTTTGTGCATTCTTGTTATTAAACGAAAATGATTTAAATGAAAAAATATTTTAACATTTGTAGGTATTTCTTGGTGCAAGTTAATAGTATCTCGAATGTAATTTGAAATAAATATGATTTAAATGGTATGAAATTGTTATATATATGATGTAAGTGAAGAAAATAAGACATTTTTCTTTTAATATTAAATTAATTTAATTTATTTTCAATATTAAAAAGGGGATTTTATTATTCCAAGCCGTTTTTGTATTGCGTTGATTCAAATGCATGACTGTTTTTAATAGTAAATGGATTAGTTGAAATCAGATTAAATATGTAAAATTATATGGTACAATCATATAAATGGTTGCATGTAAATAAGAAAATAATGAAATATTATATTTCAATTTAAAAAATTAATATTTGCATTGTTATTTAATTAAAAATGTATTTTTTCCAAGATAACTTATTTTACTATCATACAAAGTCAAACTTTGAGGGTCCATAAAAAATCATGATACCGTAAAATAGTAATTAAAAACTTTGTATTCTAATTTTCCAAACATTTAATAATATATTCTCATATACGCTTAGTTTGAAAACCAAATGTAAAATGTTCAAAAAGACAAATTAATAAAATGGTAATTGTTATCTTTTACGTAGCGTATGTTTGATGGCACAAACATTCTCGCTTAGCCTTCCTCCTCGATTCTCATTCAAACGGGTGACCAAATTCAGTGGCACAGCTGGTGAATTTGGAAAAAAAACGTTTCGTTTCATTTGTTATATCAGTGAAGAGTAAAGTAAAGAAAAGTAATGTCTGATTCCGCAGTTGCAGTATCGGCGTCGCCAGTGACTCCTCAAACAGCTTCAGCTGAGAAGAAGGTGGCTACTAAAAAACCAGCATCTGCATCCGCATCGAAGGTGAAGAAAACAGTGGCTCCTCCATCACACCCACCAACTCAACAGATGGTGGATGCATCCATAAAAAATTTGAAGGAACGTGGAGGCTCATCGCTTTTGGCTATTAAGAAATATATCAGTGCCACTTACAAGTGCGATGCCCAAAAACTAGCTCCGTTCATTAAGAAGTACCTGAAGAATTCAGTGGCGAATGGAAAGTTGATTCAAACAAAAGGCAAGGGTGCATCTGGTTCGTTTAAGCTGTCTGCATCCTCCAAGAAGGAGCCCAAGCCAAAGGTGTCCTCTATCGAGAAGAAATCCAAGAAGGTAACTTCATCGGCAGCTGCTAAAAAGAAGAGTGTATCAGCCACCAAAAAAGTTAAAGGTGCCGCTGATAAGAAGGTATCGAAGGATGTAGTGGCCAAAAAGAGTACCGAGAAAAAGAAAGCGGAGAAAGCGAAAGCAAAAGATGCTAAGAAAGTAGGAACCATTAAAGCTAAGCCTACAACAGCAAAGGCAAAGTCAGGCGCAGCAAAGCCAAAGACGCCGAAACCTAAAACTACAACTGCTAAGCCTAAAAAGGTTGTCTCGGCATCACCGAAAAAAACTGCTGTGAAGAAACCAAAAGCAAAAACTGCGCCTGCAGCAAAGAAATAATTTCACATTTCACATCGAAATGTAGTCGGCAGAGTATAAACGAATTTCAAAACTATGAAATTTGCAATTAAACAAAGTCCTTTTCAGGACTACTAATTACATATTTCTAAGAGAAAAAATATTTTCGTAAACGTACCTTTTTTATACCCTGAACCCATTGAAAATGGGAATTCAGGGTATAATAGTTTTGTGAAAATGTATGTAACAAGCAGAAGGAGACGTCGCAGACCCCATAAAGTATATATATTCTTGATCAGCATAAAAAATAAGTTGATCTAGCCCTGTCCGTCTGTCCGTCCGTATGAACGTCAAGATTTCGGAAACTACAGAAGCTAGAGAGCTGAGAATTACATGAACACTCATATATTAGTTACGCAGTACGCGTTTATTTTGTTTGTTTTTTCGATAACTCATCCCACTTCCAAATTATCGATAAAAAATCGAAAATTCATTCATTCATATAAGCCATGCCTACCTATGTCGGGAATTATTCCGTTTTTGACAGTGCTAGTGAATTGTGAGAATTACAGAGAAGAAAAAAAGAAATGGCTCGTACAAAGCAAACCGCTCGTAAATCGACTGGCATCTGTGAAGTGAAGAATATTAAATAAAGTGAAAAGTGACTGGTCGCGGTAACGGTGGCAAAGGAAGTGAGAAGTGCTATCGTTAACCGACAAGTTGTATTCCTTGACAAGTGAAGAACAGTGAAAAAGAAGTGATAGTGACATGGACACGAGGAGAAAACAATTGGAAAGAAGATCGATAAGTAAAGTGCGTAAGAACAAAACAAGCCTGCAGGCTAGGCTGCAGCAGAAAGTGTTAGAAACATCAATGCAAAACTTATATGTGAAAAAGAGAAAAATCAACAGCAAAAACACATGCAACAAAAATAAACAATTGAAGTGCGAAATGGATGATAACTCCCACAGACGCCGGGACTCTTCTATGTCCTCACTAAGCATGGACGAGTATACCGATGATGAATATGACAACATTACTCCACAACTGGATAACAACAATAACGATACAATCATAATAAACAAAAATGAACATCAAAAAATACTAGAAGAAGTCGTATTCCTTCGAGAACAACTACAACTGAAAACCTTGCAAGTACAAGAACTACACCAACAACAAAATAAAACAACAACAACCACAAACCAAACACCAAAACATAGCCAAAAGCAAACACCAAAATCACAAACCCAAAGTAAACTACCAAAACCAGTGACAACAAAAAATGTATTAGACGGCAACAAATTTGCACCACTCTATCAAAATGAAGAGGAAGACGACAATATACTTAACGACAACTACCCGACACTAAGCACCACACCCGGAAAAAACACCAAAGAAAGAAAAACCAACGCATCTCAAAGTACCAAAACACCCAACTCAGAAGTACCAATGGAAACAGATAAGTCCCAAAACAACACTAACATAGAAATAAGCAAAAACATAAGAATCCCTGTGATAACTGTGTATAACACCACCCCTAAGGAATTAGAAAATATGCTGCAACCAACCCTCCAAAAAAACCAATTTAAATTCAACGTAATAAACAAAAACATAGTCCTCATTAGTGTATCCCACCTCCATAATTTTACTAATGTACAAACAATACTAACAGAAAATAATAAAAACTTCTATACATATACACCCAATATCCTCAAGCCTTATAATGTGATAATAAACAAGTAAGAAGGCTCTAGTCGAGACGGCTCGACTACGAGATACCCTGAACCCTGCAAAAAAAAGTGATACTCTTCTTCTTTACGCACTTATAGCGCGCGCTCTGCTAACTGCGCCGTTGCTGCCGTGGCTTGGGGGTGGGTTGGGCTGAACTTTGGACGCTTATAACTCCATTTCCAGATGCATGATCTTCATGAAATTTTCAGGGTAAATTAAGGGTATATATATCTATCTATGTGCCAAATTGCAAGCCTCTAGTATTTGAAATGCGTTTTTTTCAAATTGGGGGCGGAGGGGGCGTGGCATCAAAAATCCGAAAACTACAAAATCTGCGTATCCATAATATCTATCTAAATATATAAAGTTGAAGTCTCTAGCTAAAACGGTGTAGAAGTTATGCTCAAAAACCCTAAAAAATGTAAACGAATTTTCGATTTTTTATCGATAATTTGGAAATGGGATGAGTTATCGAAAAAACAAAATAAACTCGTATTGCGTAGCTAACATACGAGTGTTCATGTGAAATTTCAGCTCTCTAGCTTTTGTAGTTTCCGAAATCTCGACGTTCATACAGACGGACAGACGGACGGACGGACGGACGGACGGACGGACGGACGGACGGACGGACGGACAGACGGACAGGGCTAGATCAACTTATTTTTTTATGCTGATCAAGAATATATATACTTTATGGGGTCTGCGACGTCTCCTTCTGCCTGTTACATACATTTTCACAAAACCATTATACCCTGAATTCCCATTTTCAATGGGTTCAGGGTATAAAAAGCTACCCCCTGAATGCTACACAGAAAATGAAATCAAAGCGGCCCTAGACGAGGCGAATAATGAACTAGAAATAATTTCAATAAAACCTTTTAAAACAAGATTCTGGCTGGTCCAGTTGAAAAAAACACCAAACCTAAAAGCAATATTCAAAATAAACACCCTTCTAAACTGCCGAATTATAATCGAGCCTCTGATAATTAAAAATAGAATACATCAATGCCATAACTGCCAAAGATATGGGCATGTTGCAAGCAACTGCAAAATGCCATACAGATGCATAAAATGCACCAACAACCACCTGCCTGGAAACTGCTTAATCACGAAAGACAACCCAGAAAGTAAAGTAGAATGTGTCAATTGCAAAGGAAACCACACCGCCAACGCAAAAATATGCCCAGTCAAACTAGCAATAATAGAAAAAACACAGACCAAAAATAATAACCTTGCTGCTAACAAAAACAAGATAATAAATAAAGCAACAACATCCGTAAATAGCAAAATTCAACAAAACCTTAGTTTCGCAACACTATTCAAAACACCTAATGTACAAAACAAAAATCCCCCACCACCACTGCCAGCTAACATTAAAATAACAAACCCTAAACTACGAGAACACATGGCTAACAAACTCAATCAACCCCCCACTCTAACACTAAAAGAACTTAACAAAGACACCCAAGATATATTTGGCAAAGACCTATTCAACTGCATAAACATAATGCAAAAAATAATTAAAAAATACCCAATGAACGCAACAGCAAACGACACTGAAAAAAAAAACAATGAAACAAGCTATAATACTTGAATTCCTCTTTGACATTACCCAATAATGGCCAACAAAATCATTTTCCAGAACGTTAACTCCCTAGTCTCTCAATATAAAAAGCACGAACTAAATCTATTTCTAAATAAGCATAGGCCCCTTGCCATGCTTATAGCAGAGCACAGACTCAACAGCAGAAACGTACCCAAACTCGATAACTACCAATTCATAAGACAGGAAAACCATACATACCACACAGCACAGCAACATAATAGTGGAAACAAAGGAACAGCAGTAGCCATCTGCCTGAAAAACGGTATCCAATACGAAAACATAAATATACCACAGCTTCAACACATAGATGCTGTAGCAATAAAAATCACACACAAAGGCAACAACAACAATAAACAAAACCTTATACTAACTTCACTATACAAACGCCCACAAAACCCTCTACTACTTAGCGATCTACAAACAATTAAGGACACTCTACGCAGAGAAAATGGCAAAATAATAATAGGAGGAGATCTAAATGCAAAGCATCCAAGCTGGCATATCCCCAACCACAACCCACTCCACAAGAACAACAATGGTCTAATACTATACAATTGGCTACTAAACCAGCCAAATCTAATCCTACACCCAACAATAGAACCCACCAGACCAAATAACACAATCCATGCATCCATAGACCTCTTCATATGCACTACTGACCTACCGATAACACCAACTAATACAGCCCACATCATAAAAGACTTCCCCTCTGACCACATGGGAATACAAATAAATATTCAAATAGGACAATGCCTACTCCGTGATAGCAAAATAACCCACAATTACGAAAAATAAACACTATAATATGGAACAGAATAATATTACAAAATCTAGATCCAATACAAAAACATAATAACATTAACTCAATCCAAGTAGACATGCACCTCAATAAACTAAACTCAGCCTTTGATAAAGCAATAAACTCGCCAAATGCAATACCAAAAATAACCACAAATCCACTAAACCTATTAACACAGTAAAATTAAGTGCTCGATGCTTAGACCTCATAAAACACAAAAACAACCTCAGAAAATACATACTTAAACACCAACTAACACTATCCGCCACAGAAAAAACACAACTCCGACACCTAATACTACAACTTAAGAATGAAATATCAAATCAAATCCACACAGCTAACATGGCGCACATACACCACAAACTCAAGCACATAAACCCAAGTAAAATGAGTATTAAAAAAATCAAAACCCTAAATCCTGAATACCAAAACAAACAAATGCTAACCAACGACATTACACTAACAACAATAGAACAAAATAAAATAGACATTCCAGTACCTAACACACTAAAAACAACATTTCATAAAATCAATGCACTAGCTTGGTCATTTGAACAAATACACAAGCAAAATGAAACAATAAACAACAATCACACCTTCACCAGACACATTGATTCAGAAGCCCTCAAACTAACACCCCAAAACCCGATTATAAACTTTAGTCCAACGCAAAGCGCAGAAGGAAACTGGTCAGGAGCCGAAGATTACGGGTTCACAAACGCAAAACAACTTATTGAATGGTTAAGACAAAAAAATAATAAAAAAACTGTAGGCCCTGACGGTACCAGTAATTACCTTCTAAAGCATTGCAACATACTAGTACTCAACAGACTAGCAATCCTCTATAATCACTGCTACAACATAAACTACTTTCCAACTACATGGAAAATCAGTAAAATCATCCCTATACCTAAACCCAAAATGGACCATAAAAAGCTGCAAAACTATAGACCGATCTCCATATTATCCGCTGTCAGTATGCTATATGAAAAGATGCTCCTAGAGCAAATCAAAAAGCAACTAAATAGAAACCAAGTAATTAAACCATTTCAAATAGGCTTTAGAGAAGGCCTATCCACAAACAACTCACTAGCCATAGCAAGTGCCTTCATACACAAAAACTTAATAAAAAAGCAAGCAACCATAGCCTGTGCCTTAGATATTGAAAAAGCATTCGACACGGTGTGGACGAACGGCCTAATTTATAAAATGGCATATACCTACAATATGAGCAAGAACTTAACTTCCACTATTAACAGCTACCTAACAGCACGCACTTTTTATGTGACTGACCCAGACACTTCAGAAAACTCACTAATAAGAACAATAAGTGCAGGAGTACCACAAGGCTCATTACTGGCTCCAATATTATACAACATATTTATAGCAGACATCCCAGAATACACAAACAACACAAATCTAACAGCAAACATCCAACCACTAATATATGCAGACGACATTCTGATACTAACATCCAACGCGTGGGCAGCAACAGCCGAAATAAACCTGAACAATTACTTAGACCAACTCTCTGAATACTTCAGAAAGTGGAAGATAAAAACAAACATTAATAAAAGCACTGGATGCATATTCAAAGGTCCAAAATTAACAAATCTATACAAAAACTCAAAACACTTTACCCCTAAAATATTCATAAATAATGCGGAAATAAAAATATCCGAAGAACTTAAATACCTAGGCGTAACTTACGACACCAAACTAACATTCCAAAAACATATCGAAAACATGCTCCAAAAAGCAAAAAATCAAAAACACGCAATAGCGCACATACTAAACCCAATGCCAGAACCCACGCAGACAAATACACAACTAACAAGAATTCGAACACTGGCATACAAAAAACTAATTCAACCCATCCTAACTAACGGGTTTGCGGCATGGTTCAACATAAAATCCATTCAAATGGAAAAAATAAGACTATTCGAAAGAAAACTACTACGAGAAACAATAGGAAGAAGAAATGCGTACACACCAGGTTCACATAACCATATATCCAATACCAAATTATACAGATTGAGCAAAGTCAAAAGAATAGACGTCCACAATTTCGACATTTTAGAAAAATTTATTGAGCGTAGCAAGTCAAGCACAAACCAACTGGTCAAAGATAGCGTCCAGCAGGCACCAATCCCAATAAGATGGGAACCGCATCACAACATGCTAAACCATATAGACGAATTAAAGAATAGGGGCATAATCTACAATACACAAGGCCAACTAATATTCTACCATAGAAAACTTAGATCCATCAATCCAAATGATGGACTAGTTTACAACACAAGACAATAGACTAACACTAACACATGAACTTAATTTAATTAGTTCCCCAACATAAACATATACTTTTTTATACTTATATTTTTATATATATCATTAATTATTCCTTTCTCCATTACAGTTATCTCCCGTTATCCCCCGTTATTTAGTTAGTAATCATCTAGTTGTTAAGTTTTAAGTAGTTTTTAAGTCATTTTATAGTCAATAAGAAAACAAAACAAAAAATCAATCAACGTAACCCAGGTTTTTTAACTCACGAGTTTTTTCCTAGGAAATAAACAAATATTAATAAAATAATTATCTATATAATAATACAATAAAATAATTATCTTTACAGGAATATAAAAAAAGAAAACAAACAAAACTAGAAACCAAATAAGCACATAGCGTAAGGTACCATATAAGAAATAGATAGAAAGTTTGGCCTAAACTTGTCAACTAGGCCAAACGTTTAAGAAGTACCAAAAATGTTAAGTACTGTTCTTTTTATATCAAATATGACAATAAAGAAAGTTGCAAAAAAAAAAAAAAAAGAAGTTGATATAGCCATGTCCGTCTGTCCGTCTGTCCGTATGCTTGTCGAAGATACAAAAGCTAGAGAGTTCATTCAAAGCCCACTACTACTGAATGACCTCAAATTGATTAGGGACACTCTGAATAAAGAAGAAGGAAAAATAATAATAGGATGTGACCTAAATGCCAAGCACCCAAGCTGGCATATCCCCGACCATAATACTTCCCACAAAAACAGTTGTGGAAAAATCCTATATGACTGGCTACTAAAACACCCAAACTTAATACTCCACCCAACAACAGAACCAACTAGACCAAGTATAAGCACCCATAGCTCAATAGACTTTTTCATATGCTCAACTGACCTTACAATAACACCCGCAAACACAACTCAAACCATTAAAGACTTTCCATCTGACCACTTGGGAATCAAAATAACCATAGAAATAGGGCAATGCATCCTACACGACAACAAAATAACTCTCGATTACAACAAGATAAACACTCTAGTTTGGAATAATATACTATTACAAAACATACACCCAATACAAAAATCCAACAACCTAAACTCAACAGAAATAGATGAACATATCAATAACATAAACACCGCTTTTGAAATGGCAATAAACTCACCTAGAGAAATACCAAAAATAACCACACCCCCAACAAAACCTAATAACACAATTAATCTCAACGCTAGATGTTTACAACTTATAAAACATAAAAATATCCTCCGAAAATATCTACAAAGACACATACTAAGAATATCCGCACAAGAGAGAACAGAGCTCCGCACCCTAATACGACAACTCAAAACCGAAATAACAGACCAAATAAACAAAATTAAAACAACAACTATTGAACGTAAACTCAAACAAATAAATACAAGCAAGATGAGCCTCAGAAAAATTCAAAATCTAAATCCCCAAAATCAAGCCAAACAAATATTACAAAACGACATCCTACTAACCACAAATGAACAAAATAAAATAGACATCCAGGTCCCTACTACATTAAAAACGACATTCCACAAAATCAACGCATTAGCATGGTCGTTCCAGCAAATACACAAACAAAACGACATGCTAAATAATAACCTAACCTCGACCAGACACATAAACACCGAAACCCTCAACCTAATAGAAACCCCCCCAAGTCCAATTATTAACTTTAACCCAACACAGAACGCAGAAGGTAAATGGGTAGGAGCCCAAGAGCTTGGCTTCACAAATGCAAATCAACTCCTAGAATGGCTCAAATACAAAAACAATAAAAAAGCAGCAGGCCCAGATGGAACAAATAACTTCCTACTAAAACACTGCAACATACCAATACTAAATAAATTGGCAATCATCTTCAATCATTGCTACAACATCAGCTATTTCCCAACCCCATGGAAACTCAGCAAAGTAATACCGATTCCAAAACCAAAACAAAATCAACAACAACTACAAAGCTACAGACCAATATCAATACTATCTGCCATCAGCCTACTATTTGAAAAAATGCTAATACAGCAAATCAAAAAACACCTAGACAATAACCAAATATTAAAACCGTACCAATTTGGCTTCAGAGAACACCTCTCTATAAACAATTCATTAGCTGCGACAAACACATTTATTTACGATAATCTAATCAAAAAACGAGCAACAATAGCCTGCGCCCTAGACTTCGAAAAAGCATTCGATACAGTCTGGACAAACGGGCTGATTTTCAAAATGGCAAACACATTCAACTTCAACAACAATATATCACACATCATAAATAGTTATCTCACATCCCGAACTTTTTACGTAACCAGTCCAGATGGAACTGAAAACTCCCTAATAAGAGAAATAACGGCAGGCGTCCCACAAGGCTCGCTACTAGCCCCAATCCTGTACAACATATACCTCGCAGACATACCCAACTATACGCCTAATCCGAACGCAAGAACAACAGCAAATATTCTACCGCTAATATATGCAGATGACATACTAATATTATCATCCAATGCATGGATGGCCACCGCTGAGAGAAATCTAAACAGATTCTTAGACCAGCTCAGCGTATATTTCAAAAAATGGCGCCTAAAAATTAACACAGAAAAAAGTATCGGATGCATTTTCAAAGGTCCACACAAAAACAAAATAAACAAAAATGCCCGTAATTATATCCCAAAATTATACACAAATGGCAATACACAAATAGCAACAAAACAAGAGATAAAATACCTAGGCGTCATTTATGACACCCACTTAAAATTCGAGAAACACATTGAATATATGCTACAAAGAGCAAAAATGCAATACCACTATATAAGTCACATATTCCAACACACACAAGACACATATCAGAACCCAAACACAAGAACAATAAAAATCCGCACGCTAGCGTACAAAAAAATAGTCCAACCAACACTAACACACGGATACCCAGCCTGGTTCAATATAAAATCCAGGCAGATGGAAAAAATACGGGTATTCGAAAGAAAAATATTAAGAAGAGCATTAGGAAAGAAAGCGCATAAACCACAATCAATACAATACATCCCAAACACCCAACTCTATAAAATAAGCAGCACTAAACGCATAGATGTCCACAACTTTAACATCCTAGAAAAATTCATCAACCGTAACACAGATAGTAGAAACCAAATAATCATAGATAGCATCCGCCCAAAAATAATCCCAGTAAACCCCAACTACATTACCATAAACAACATCAATGAACTAAAAGAAAAACAAATAATATATAACTCCCAAAAAAATTTAATATTTTATCACAGGAAAAGCCAATCGATCAACCCCAACGATGGACTGGTATATAACCAAGGACAATAGAATTATGAATAAACCATAAACATATATATATAACCATAACTTGTTAATTAGTTCGTAGTCCCCTAGCCTCTAAGTCGTTATCTAGTATATAAGAAAAAAAAAAAAAAAAAAAAAAAAAAAAAAAAAAAAATAATAATAATAATAATAATAATAATAATAATGTATCTAGGTTTTTCATCCACAGGATTTTCCTAAGAAAATACTAACTAATGATTAATAACAAAAATAACACAACAAAACTAAGCATTACAACAACAAAATATATATATATAACTGACTAACACCTTAGAAGCACATAGTGTAAGGTAGAATATAAAACACATATTATAAGTTTGCTTAATTTGTCACTAGGCCAAACATGTAAAGAGTACAAACGAAAAAGTAGTACTAAGACCAACATACGACAATAAATACGAATACGAATACGGATTGAGATAGTTTTGTGGTGAAACAGTGAAAAAAGAATATAAGAAATATTGTCTGGCCGTGGTAAAGGTGGAAAAGTTAAGGGAAAGGCAAAGTCGCGTTCAAATCGCGCTGGCCTACAGTTTCCCGTTGGTCGTATTCATCGTCTCCTTCGCAAGGGCAACTATGCCGAGCGTGTTGGTGCCGGTGCTCCAGTGTACTTGGCTGCTGTTATGGAATACTTGGCCGCTGAAGTTTTGGAGTTGGCTGGTAATGCAGCCCGCGACAACAAAAAGACCAGAATTATCCCTCGCCATTTGCAATTGGCTATCCGCAACGATGAGGAATTGAATAAACTTCTCTCAGGCGTCACTATTGCCCAGGGCGGTGTGTTACCTAACATCCAAGCAGTATTGTTGCCCAAGAAGACCGAAAAGAAGGCTTAAATTACGAATTTTACGCAAATCGAAACCAACCGTCCTTTTCAGGACGACCAAAAAATACGAAAGAGGTGCAATTTTTTCATATAAGTCTGAATAGAATTTATTTAATAAAAGTAAGCAATCCAAAAGTCGTTGGTGTGCTTTAGTCCAGAGTGTACAGTCCTCCATGCGTCCCTTAGTCATTTATGATCCACAGATGTTTCATTTTAATGCTAATATATGTATGTACATAGCTGCTATGACTGTACTTGCATACGACATCGATTTCTTTGTCGGATATAAGACGGACAGTATAGCCCATTGAAAATGGGAAATGAGGGTATAATGTTTTGTTAAAAGTATGTAACAGGCAGAAGGAGGCGTGGCAGACCCCATAAAGTATACATATATGTATATAGATCAGGGTGACGAGAAGTTGATATAGCCATGTCCGTCTGTCCGTCTGTCCGTATTCTTGTCGAAGATACAAAAGCTAGAGAGTTCATTCTTTTTGTGTTAGGTCCGTATATTGCACGCGCAGTACGAGTTTGTTTCAGAAATTCGATAACTTGTATATTTGCAAAGTTATCGATAAACGAATTTATCGGGAACCAGTTATAAAATTCTAGCAAATTCATCTTTAGAGTAAGAGACTCCAAGACTTCGGCATATATATATATGCAGATACTAATTTAATACAATTTCGGTTTTTGTCAGATTTTGGATTCCCAAATGTGAAAAAAAATGCATTTCAAATACTAGAGACATGCAGTTTGGTCTAACATATAGATATGAATATCATAATCATAATCTGAAGATATCAATACGAGTGTTCATCTAGAAACAGAATTATTAATCATCAAAGTTTTCTCATCAAAACCCATGCGACGCAGCAGCAAAGCAGCGAGACAGCAAGACGCTTGCATTGCTTACACACATGCATACACACATACATACATATGTACATACATACATGCCTACAAGCGTAGATCAGCGTCTAGGTGTGCGCGTGGTTTTGTGTGTACAGTTTCTTATGCGTGCAGAAACAATAATTCTTGGAATATTATTCGTTCGAAGAAAGGCTCAGGGGATTTCGTAGTCGAGCAGTCTCGACTACAGCTTTCTTACTTGTTTTAATGCTAATTTTGTTCTCTGTTGGATATAAGACGAACAGTAGTTTTATTCTATTTTTCCCTTACATATTCCGTAGTTACAGGTTAACACACTTAAGAAACGAATTTTGAATTTGATATTTTCAAGCTCTTTTAAGGAAATATGTTTGTGGTCCTGAAAAGGACCGATTGGTGCGAATTTAAGTTGCTTATTGTACTCGTTCTCTCTTAACCGCCAAAACCGTACAGGGTACGACCTTGTCTCTTCAGCGCATAGACAACATCCATGGCTGTGACTGTCTTCCTCTTGGCATGTTCGGTGTATGTGACAGCATCGCGAATAACATTTTCCAAAAAGACTTTGAGAACGCCACGAGTTTCCTCATAGATAAGTCCAGAAATTCGCTTTACGCCACCACGACGAGCTAAACGACGGATAGCTGGCTTCGTGATACCCTGGATGTTATCACGCAACACTTTGCGATGACGCTTTGCACCTCCTTTACCCAAGCCTTTGCCACCTTTACCACGACCAGTCATTTTTCACTTTTTTATTTAATATTCTTCACTTCACGAATGCCAGTAATAAACTAATGACAAAACGAATAGGTACTCCTATTTATACCAAAAAACCCGAAAACACGAGAGAGCAAACAAATACTTGCATCCCGCTCGCACACTACCCTTGCAACATTTCCAATGGCAGTGTAAGAGTGCAAGAGAGCAAGCATTTAATGCGATCTCTTTCTAAAGCACCACCAGTTTTCTATATAAGCCATGCCTACCTATGTCGGGAGTTATTCCGTTTTTGACAGTGCTAGTGAATTGTGAGAATTACAGAGAAGAAAAAATAAATGGCTCGTACAAAGCAAACCGCTCGTAAATCGACTGGAGGCAAGGCTCCTCGTAAACAGTTGGCTACTAAGGCAGCACGTAAAAGTGCGCCAGCTACTGGTGGCGTGAAGAAACCTCATCGCTATCGCCCTGGCACTGTTGCTCTGCGTGAAATTCGTCGCTACCAGAAGAGCACAGAATTGCTTATTCGCAAGTTGCCGTTCCAGCGTTTAGTGCGTGAAATCGCTCAGGATTTCAAGACTGATCTTCGTTTCCAGAGCTCAGCTGTGATGGCTCTGCAGGAAGCTAGCGAAGCCTACTTGGTTGGCCTATTTGAAGATACAAACTTGTGCGCCATCCATGCTAAGCGTGTCACCATCATGCCCAAGGACATTCAATTGGCCCGGCGTATCCGTGGCGAGCGTGCTTAAACAGCTTCGTCATACAGCCTTGTATATATTACAAACTACATCCCACAAATCGGTCCTTTTCAGGACCACAATATTGATAACAAAGAGATTCCTATTTTCACTACTCATATTTGACAACTATTTTTCATGTTCAGCTTATAGATAATATAAAAATAAGTTAATCGACTACTATTATGATTTTCATATGCAAACTAATTGTAATTATATTCTTATAATTAAAAAGAACTGTAAATTTATTTATTTGGTAAATAAATTTCTTGGCACGAAAACTATATACATATATAAGTTTTAAATTAATCGAATGTGAATCAATATACATACATACATATGTACATTGTACATATGTATGCCTGTTTGGTGTAAGGAAAAGAACAAATATATGTACATATATTTTTTCTGATATTTTTCATTCTGTTAACATAAACATTTATTATTATATTAGTTGTTAGTCAATTTGTATGGTATTAAAAAAACAAATAGTTATGTAGAATGAATATTTTTTTCTGCTGAGGTGTTTCTTGGTGCAAAATAAGTATATTACTCGAATGTGATATTAAGAATATTTAAAATGACTATAGATTTGATGTAAGTAAATAAAATTATATACATATTCTACTGAGGATAATGTTATATTAGTTTTGAAACATATGCATATTTTGTGCATTCTTGTTATTAAACGAAAATGATTTAAATGGAAAAATATTTTAACATTTGTAGGTATTTCTTGGTGCAAGTTAAGAGTATCTCGAATGTAATTTGAAATAAATATGATTTAAATGGTATGAAATTGTTATATGTATGATGTAAGTGAAGAAAATAAAACATATTTCTTTAAATATTAAATTAATTTAATTTATTTTCAATATTAAAAACGGGATTTTATTATTCCAAGCCGTTTTTGTATTGCGTTGATTCAAATGCATGACTGTTTTTAATAGCAAATGGATTAGTTGAAATCAGATTAAATATGTAAAATTATATGGTACAATCATATAAATGGTTGCATGTAAATAAGAAAATAATGAAATATTATATTTCAACTTAAAAAATTAATATTTGCACTGTTATTTAATTAAAAATGTATTTTTTCCAAGATAACTTATTTTACTATCATACAAAGTCAAACTTTGAGGGTCCATAAAAAATCATGATACCGTAAAATAGTAATTAAAAACTTTGTATTCTAATTTTCCAAACATTTAATAATATATTCTCATATACGCTTAGTTTGAAAACCAAATGTAAAATGTTCAAAAAGACAAATTAATAAAATGGTAATTGTTATCTTCTACGTAGCGTATGTTCGATGGCACAAACATTCTCGCTTAGCCTTCCTCCTCGATTCTCATTCAAACGGGTGACCAAATTCAGTGGCACAGCTGGTGAATTTGGAATAAAAAAACGTTTCGTTTCATTTGTTATATCAGTGAAGAGTAAAGTGAAGAAAAATAATGTCTGATTCCGCAGTTGCAGTATCGGCGTCGCCAGTGACTCCTCAAACAGCTTCAGCTGAGAAGAAGGTGGCTACTAAAAAACCAGCATCTGCATCCGCATCGAAGGTGAAGAAAACAGTGGCTCCTCCATCACACCCACCAACTCAACAGATGGTGGATGCATCCATAAAAAATTTGAAGGAACGTGGAGGCTCATCGCTTTTGGCTATTAAGAAATATATCAGTGCCACTTACAAGTGCGATGCCCAAAAACTAGCTCCGTTCATTAAGAAGTACCTGAAGAATTCAGTGGCGAATGGAAAGTTGATTCAAACAAAAGGCAAGGGTGCATCTGGTTCGTTTAAGCTGTCTGCATCCCCCAAGAAGGAGCCCAAGCCAAAGGTGTCCTCTATCGAGAAGAAATCCAAGAAGGTAACTTCATCGGCAGCTGCTAAAAAGAAGAGTGTATCAGCCACCAAAAAAGTTAAAGGTGCCGCTGATAAGAAGGTATCGAAGGATGTAGTGGCCAAAAAGAGTACCGAGAAAAAGAAAGCGGAGAAGGCGAAAGCAAAAGATGCTAAGAAAGTAGGAACCATTAAAGCTAAGCCTACAACAGCAAAGGCAAAGTCAGGCGCAGCAAAGCCAAAGACGCCGAAACCTAAAACTACAACTGCTAAGCCTAAAAAGGTTGTCTCGGCATCACCGAAAAAAACTGCTGTGAAGAAACCAAAAGCAAAAACTGCGCCTGCAGCAAAGAAATAATTTCACATTTCACATCGAAATGTAGTCGGCAGAGTATAAACGAATTTCAAAACTATGAAATTTGCAATTAAACAAAGTCCTTTTCAGGACTACTAATTACATATTTCTAAGAGAAAAAATATTTTCGTAAACGTACCTTTTTTATACCCTGAACCCATTGAAAATGGGAATTCAGGGTATAATAGTTTTGTGAAAATGTATGTAACAAGCAGAAGGAGACGTCGCAGACCCCATAAAGTATATATATTCTTGATCAGCATAAAAAATAAGTTGATCTAGCCCTGTCCGTCTGTCCGTCCGTATGAACGTCAAGATTTCGGAAACTACAGAAGCTAGAGAGCTGAGAATCACATGAACACTCATATATTAGTTACGCAGTACGCGTTTATTTTGTTTTTTTTTTCGATAACTCATCCCACTTCCAAATTATCGATAAAAAATCGAAAATTCATTTCCATTTTTTAGGTTTTTTGGGTATAACTTCTACGCCGTTTTAGCTAGAGACTTCAACTTTATATATTTAGATAGATATTATGAATACACAGATTTTGTAATTTTTAGATTTTGGATGCCACGCCCCCTCCGCCCTTAATTTGAAAAAAAAAACCGCATTTAAAATACTAGAGACTTGCAATTTGGCACATAGATAGATTTTGCTCTCAATCTACTCTGAAAATTTCATGAAGATCGTTAATCTAGAAATGGAGTTATAAGCGTCCAAAGTTCAGCCCAACCCACCCCCAAGCCACGGCAGCAACTGCGCAGTTAGCAGAGCGCGCGCTTATAAGTGCGTGAAGGAGAAGAGTCTCACTTTTTTGCAGAGTTCAGGGTATCTCGTAGTCGAGCCGTCTCGACGACTAGAGCCTTCTTACTTGTTTTTTTTTTTTTTTTTTTAAGTTGGCATCAAGCAAACAAATACATGTGTTTTAATAAAATAAGAATTAATGCAAATATTTCATATTCTTTGGAAATGATTTGTGGCCCTGAAAAGGGCCTTTTGCTTTTGTTTTCGGATGTTCTGCATACATCCAGCTATGATTTACTTGGAGCTAGTGTACTTGGTAACTGCCTTTGTTCCTTCACTGACAGCGTGCTTGGCCAATTCTCCGGGCAACAGAAGACGGACTGCAGTTTGGATTTCCCGACTGGTAATCGTTGAACGTTTGTTGTAGTGGGCCAAACGAGATGCCTCAGCAGCAATTCGCTCAAAAATGTCGTTCACAAAGCTGTTTATGATGCTCATTGCTTTCGACGAAATTCCAGTGTCAGGATGGACCTGCTTCAGCACTTTGTAGATATAGATGGCATAACTTTCCTTCCTCTTGCGCTTCTTCTTCTTATCATTCTTGTTGAAGAATGATCTCGAACAAAACTCATCATCATTATCATCTTTGTAGCAATAAGCATTTAACGTATGTAACTGTAAAATCAGTCGTTGGCTGTTCGAGCATTTTCATAAGAATAGGCAAACGAATGTTCTGGATTGTGTACATACATACATACATACGAAAAGCAAGCGAAAAGAGACATCCAGAACATTCTATATGTAAGAGAAGTAGCATAGGAAGAAGACTACTTGAACATTCTAGACGTAAGAGAAGGAAGTATAAAAACATGCTGCACATCGAGCTTTGTATCATTGTATCATTTGTGTTGTGCAAGATCAGTTATGGAAGTGTCGGCTCAGTTAAGTTGAAAACGTCGCGTTGTGTACTTGCTACTTATAATTTTGATTTTATTAAATAAACTTATTTTTGTGCACCTACATTTACACAAACTGCGTTTTTGATTTATTTCAAAAGGAAAAAAACCTCAACAGGTTATGGGCCCAGACGGTGCTAAAAGTGTAATGTAGTGTGAAATCGAGTGCAAGTACAAAAGTGAATTAGTGGCAAATTTGTAATAAAATAAAGACAGTAAAAATGGAGCCGGTAAATATGAAATATGAAATGGAACGGTTACGCGACAAAGATAATTGGCATTTGTGGTGTTTCATGATTCGCACGATGTTGGAAGAAGACGACGATGTTCTTGCCGTGTGCGAAGGTGTTTTAACGTGTCCGACAGAGGAGTCTGCAACGTATGAAAGAGACTCGAAAAGGTTTTTAAAGGCTGATAAGACTGCAAGAAAAATAATAATTCATTCTATCGAGAGAAGACCGATGGAATTGATTGTGAGCTGCAAAACAGCTAGAGAAATGTGGGTAAAATTAAACTCAGTGTATGATATGAAATCAGAAGAAAATTTATCAGCTATTCAGAAACAGTTTTTTGATTTCAAGTGGATTGAAAATGAAAGTGTGGACTATAATATTTCAAAGTTAGAAGTTTTGTGGAGCAAGATGAAAAATCTTGGAAGTGCTGTGCCTGAAACAATGTTAATGTCGCGAATCCTATCATCTTTGCCTCAGAAGTTTAACTATTTTCATAGTGCGTGGGATTCGGTCGAGGACAGTAAAAGAACATTGAATAATTTGACGACTCGTTTAATGACAGAAGAAGTAAGGTCAAAAGAGCAAGAAGTGGTATCCGAAGAGTCAACAGCGTTAGTTGCAGGCAACAGGAAAAATAAAAGTGAATATGAACATAAGAAGCAAACTATGAAGTGTTATAATTGTGGTATGATTGGACATCTAAAGAAAGACTGCTACAGGTGTTATATATGTAAGAAGAAAGGCCACAAGAGCAACAACTGTAACGAAAGGAGAAGTGCTGAAAATAATCAAGGAGAATCAGGCGAATTCTCAAGGAAAGGATTGATTGCAAGCAAGGACTACAGAGAAAATGATGTGCGGGTGATCGACTCAGGAGCATCTGATCACATGTCAAGGCGTCGAGGCTGCTATTTTGCATATAAAGAATTGGATTCCCAGGCAGGCGTAGGTGGTGCTCAACTTATCAAAGCGCACGGAAAAGCAAATCTCAACGGTGGTAGTATTGCAACGATGAATGTGAGTAGTCATCATCTGGAGGAGCTGCAGAAAGAGCTGGTGGTGTATCGGGAATTGGCGAACATTCGGTCACAGGAGCTTGATAAGCTGAATGCCACGCATCGTGAAACTCTCAACGAAGTCGAGAAGCTTAAAATGGATATGTGCCAGCTACGTGCATCGGTCATCGCGGAGACGAAAGAGTATAAGTGTTTGCAATTGCAGTTCTCCGCGCTGTATAATGAATCCATGGAGATCAGGACGATGCTGAATGAGACGCGTAAGCAGTTGCAGATGAGCAAGAATCAGAATCTGAGCGAGATCAAGGCAAGGCGTAAAGGTCAAGATGCGATTGCAATTTGTGAGGCGACTGTGCATGAAAAGGAGTGCGTTTGGAAAGCGGTACAAGTAAATCAAGAGGAGCAACGCAAGCTGGATGATCTGCGCAGGGAGATCAATGAGAAGCGGGATCGTGAGGAACTGCAGCGCGAGTATAAGTTAGTCTGCCGCGATCTGCAGCAATGCAGAGAAGTTGAATTGCTAAAGCTGACAATACTGGATGAGTGCGAAATGCAGCGGCTGCTGGTGGAACAAGATGAGAAGCAGAAGCAAATAGTGTACAAGTGCTGGAGTGAGCTACAGGCAAAGAATCAACGAATCTCGGATTTACTACGGGAACTGGAGTCTGAGCGTCGCTTCATGAAAGGCGTATGGAATGAATGGGAAAAGCAAAAACAATCCATAGAGCAGGTGAACATACAGCGTAAGGCAATGGAAGATCCGCTGGAATCTCGACGTAAGCTGCTGGAGAATATAGTGAAACTCAAAGAAATCGATCGCATAGTCAAGACGGACCAGGAACAGGCAACGAAACGCAACAAAAAGAAAAAGAAGAGTAAAAAGGGCGACGATAGCAATGATAGCAACGAGGATTTGGATAAACTGTTGGCTGCAAGGAGCAATGTGGAGAAAACGAAACAACAATCGGGTGCAGAAGGCAAAGCAGGTAACTACCTGGACGAGGAAAAATCCGCCGTGGCAGCAGATGACACCAACAGGCATCTGGAGGCCAGTTGCAGCACCTTAGAAGCTGAGAAGGTCGAAGATAAAGAAGCTGCTGAGAATAAATCAGAAAAGGCGGAAGAAGAAAGCAAAATGTAAGTAGATGAAAAGCTGGATACTCCCAAGGCAGAAAGAGTGATGAAGAGACGCCGAAAGGGAGGCGGAAGAAATGGAAACTGACGAAACTGAAAAACAAGAAGAAGTCGAAGCATCGCAGCGGGAGTAGCAGAAAAAGCAGCAGTAGCAATAGCTGTGATGATAGCCGTATCATCGAGGAGGAGGAAGAAGTCTCAAAGGCAAGCAGTGGAAAGCATGATAGAAGGCGCCGCAAAAGCGTTGAAGAGCAAAGAAGAGGAGGTAAGGAAAGCAGGGGTAGATTTGCAGACATGTAGTAGCAGCGAAGATGAGACGAAATCAAAGATCAAGCAGAGCGGAGATAGACGTAAGCGAAGTGCTTAAGAGAAGAAGTGCAGAAGGGAAGGCGACAATCGCTTAAAATGAATGAACGAACCCGAGGAAGGAGAGAAGGGAATGTCGTGCTTGAAGCAATAGCAACATATGTATGTATATGAATGATAGAAAATGTCAAAGGAGAACAGCGAGAGAAATTAGGAATTAAGAGTAAAGAAAAATTTTATAGAGATGTTGAGTTTTAGGGAGGGTGTTGAAGAATGATCTCGAACAAAACTCATCATCATTATCATCTTTGTAGCAATAAGCATTTAACGTATGTAACTGTAAAATCAGTCGTTGGCTGTTCGAGCATTTTCATAAGAATAGGCAAACGAATGTTCTGGATTGTGTACATACATACATACATACGAAAAGCAAGCGAAAAGAGACATCCAGAACATTCTATATGTAAGAGAAGTAGCATAGGAAGAAGACTACTTGAACATTCTAGACGTAAGAGAAGGAAGTATAAAAACATGCTGCACATCGAGCTTTGTATCATTGTATCATTTGTGTTGTGCAAGATCAGTTATGGAAGTGTCGGCTCAGTTAAGTTGAAAACGTCGCGTTGTGTACTTGCTACTTATAATTTTGATTTTATTAAATAAACTTATTTTTGTGCACCTACATTTACACAAACTGCGTTTTTGATTTATTTCAAAAGGAAAAAAACCTCAACAATTCTTGGTAATATTCTTCTGGGCCTTGCCAGCCTTCTTGGCTGCCTTTTGTTTAGGCGGCATTATTATTATTACTCAAGTTCACTAAAACTCACTTCACAAATGTTTCCAATTTGACAGAAACACTTTTTTTTTTTTTTAGCTTATTTATTCTCATATTTGATTCTTAGTACTATTTTACATTTTGGTACTAGTTATTCGTTTGACCTTACTGACAAATTTAGACAAACTTACAATGTATGCTTTATATTCTACCTTACCTATATGCTTTTTAGGTGTTTATCTATTATTGGTTAGTGTTGTTTGTTTTATATTTTTGCGTTTTTCTTGTTTTTGCTATTATTAAAATTATTATCTTTTTTCTAGGAAAATCCTGCGAAGGATGAAAAACCTAGATTACGTTTATTAATTGATTTTTTTTTTTTTTTTTTTAGACTTAAAACTGAGAGACTATGAACTAATTAACAAGGAGTTATTATATGCTTTATGCATAATACTATTAAGTTTGGTAATATGTTATTAATAATACTATTAAGTTACTATTAATTGTTGTGTGCTCATGTTTTTGTATGTGATTAGTACTATCTATGTTAAGTTTAATAAATTTTTCTAATAAAATAAAAGTTATGTGCGTCTATGCGTTTAATTTTGCGCAATTTATAAAGTTTAGTGTTACTTGTAGTTACTAATTTAATACAATTTCGGTTTTTGTCAGATTTTTGATTCCGGTCCCCACTTCGCCCCACCACCCCAAATGTGAAAAAATATGCATTTCAATTACTAGAGACATGCAGTTTGGTTTATCACATAGATATGAATATCATAATCATAATCTGAAGATATAAATACGATTGTCGATCTAGAAACAGAATTATTAATCATCAAAGCCCATGCGACGCAGCAACAAAGCAGCGAAACAGCAAGACGCTTGCATTGCTTACACACATGCATACACACATACATACATATGTACATACATACATGCCTACAAGCGTAGATCAGCGTCTATAAGTGCGCGTGGTTTTGCATGTACAGTTTCTTATGCGTGCAGAAAGGAATTGAATAATTCTTGGAATATTATTCGTTCGAAGAAAGGCTCAGGGGATTTCGTAGTCGAGCAGTCTTGACTACAGCTTTCTTACTTGTTTTCCTATTGCTCTTCGTATTAGTTTTCTTTCGAATATTTGTATTTTTTCCATTTGAGTCGAGTGATGTTGAACCATGCTGGAAATCCATGTGTTAGTGTAGGTTGTACTACGTTTGTGTATGCCAGTGTACGGATTTTTATTGATTTTGGGTTCTGGTATGTGTCTTGTGTGCGGTGGAATATATGACTTATGTATGTAGTGATGTTGTATTTTTGCTCTTTGTATCATACATATGTATGTTGTATATTTTATGTGTTTTTCAAATTTTAGTTGGGTGTCATAAATGACGCCTAGGTATTTTATTTCTTGTTTCATTGTTATCTGTGTATTGCCATTTATGTATGTGGACCTTTTATTATGCATCCGGTACTTTTTGTGGTATTGACTCCATTATGCGTACATATACGAAGTTGGTCTAAGAACCTGTTTACATTCATTTCGGCGCTAGCTATTTATGCGTTTGATGATAGTATTAGAATGTCATCTGCATATACATTTGAGCGGTTGGATATTCGCTATTGAATTTGAGTTTGGATTAGTGCTGGGCGCAACATCGATGTAACATTGATACATCAATGTTAAAAAAAAAAAATTAGAAACATCGATGTTTTTTGTTCGATGTTTGATGTTTTGTAAAAATGTTCCATCCACAAAATTTATTCTGGCTTTTAAAAAAAAATATTTAACTTTTTTCCGCTTATTTTTCTTAACACTTTAACATATTTTAGAGAATGTATGTACAATGAAGTGTTGTTCATTGTAGTTGAATTAAAACCTAATTCAAAGTTCAGTATAAACAAAAATCCCAGGATGTGTAACGTAACAGCCAAGTTTTCAAATGCTGTCTACGAAAAGAGTTAAATGATAAGACAAGAATATATTTGTATATTGCAGTCATTGCAAATTTAGTATAGCTGCCAGTTGATCACATAACCAATTGGTGCTTGAAATATTGATGAAGTGATACCTATATTTTGTATTTATTATTTAATTTTTTTTTTTTTTTTAATATATTTTTTTTTTTATTTGAAGTTTTGATTTTGTGAAATGATGAATGAATTTCAATAAAATATATCATTTAATTTTAATTTTGTTGTGCACACAGGCACATTAATGCCTACACATATAGCACTAACCTTACAACCATCTAGTATGTGTTGTATGGTTAGTGACATATAGCAAGGAAGTGTAAATGTGCATGTGTATGTGTGTGCCAGTGCTGCCAGTTTGGCAATTTAGTGGCTAGATCTGGCCACTTTTAAAAAAATTTTCAACTTTTATTTTGTAAATGCTATTAGCCACAAATCTAGCAATCTTAAATTATTTTTTTTTTTTATTTATTTTTTTTTATTTATTTATTTATTTTTTTTTTTTTTAGCAATTTCAGCAACTTTTATAAAACTAGCAATTCTTATATTTTTCCCGAGTGTTTTTGCATTTTGTATGCCTTTTTTACGATTAAGATATCGGAACTTGTATTTAACCCAGTTGTTCGATTATATGAACTAGTTTATGGTGTTTGATAACTCTTTAAATGTGATTGGTGAACAAGAACAAGATGCCGAAAGTTTATAAGCAAAGTTTTCGTGATGCCTGGCTGCAAGATGACGAGTTCGTAATGATTGCACTGATCAAGCAAGTTTATTGTGCGTATTGCAAATCAACTATTAACGCTAAGCTTTTTGACATCCGCCACCACGGAGCGTCAAAAAAACATGTGACTGTGATGGACGCATGTACCCAAAAGAATAAGTTGCCCTTTGTTAGAAAATCAACCAAAACCGAGGAGCAGGAAGCAGCATTATCCTTGCATATTGCTCAGCACACGGCGGTTGCCACAGTTGATCACCTATCAAAATTGTGTGTAAGCCAATTTTCCGCTTGCAAAGCTGCTGCAAATATAAAATTAAGCCGAACAAAGTGCACCTACATTATTAAAAATTTATGGGCAATGGTAGTGAGAAGTACGCTACTGAATGTAGCGTACCCTTTCCACAAATAATCATGAAAACGCTAACATTTTGCATGAGCATGGCAAAGCCGTTTAAGAATTCGGTATACTCTTCGCTCAGAAGAAATTTTTTTGTGAGCTGCTTGCTGTTTGTGCCAGCCAGGGATGCCAAGTCAAAATTTAAAAAATACGTAGCCAGGCTCCAAAATCTACACGTTTTTCCGTAGCACAATTTTGCTGAAAAACGTACATCTACGTACTTTTTTTAAAGCATAAAAACAATAAAAAAAAAAAAAACTAACAAATTATACATATTAATTTATGGAACTGGAAACAGCTGCCTCAAATGTGCAATAGATGGTAGCTTTGCTTTCAAACTATTGTTGAGTATTGTCGCTGGATTTAAAAAGTGTAAACTTTTCATTTTCTGCAGCTCCTCATCCTCAAAGGAAAACAGATTTTGTAGTTGCCTTAAACTTTCAATATAAAATTGAAGGCAGGAGTTTTGAATCTCGATGATTTCATCTCGTTCCAGATTATGATTTTTTTTTGTCAACAAAGCCGCAAAGTTTCTTCCGAAATACATATTTTTTAAGGGCAAGTGTTTCTCATCGTTGGCGAAATCAATCTTTAGTAATTCTTCATCAGGTAATAATAATATTGTCTTGTAAACTGCAAGAACATTTTTGTAGAACAAATACAATTTTCGACTTTCTGACTGCATTTCCTTGTTTAAATTGTTGAAATACGGCAGCACAAATTTCAGAAACTCCAAATACAGTTCTGTCGTCGAATCTATGCACATTTGGAGAATCGGCTCTGCAGATTTTAACTGGTCATTCAATGCAGCTCCTTGAAAGTAAAGTTTTAACGCAGAATGCTGTTCTAACCGCCTTTCAACTATTTGTCCGATATGTTAAAGTTTGTGTGGTTTCACATTAACGAAAGACTGAAACTCCTTATAGTCTCTGATATGTTTTGGGCTTTTTAATATAAAGTTATAGACATCTCTTGCAAATCCTTCCACTTTTTTTTTTTTTTTTTGCAAGCGTAAGATGCGTATTTTCAACCACAAATTGTAAAGCAATTGTAAGCCAAGCCAATCTTTTTTGCAATTTAGCGCTGCTAACCCATTGAGAACGGCATTCGTAAACATATTGAAAACGGAATTTAGTGCTGTTAACAAAATATAAATCATATCGTTATTTAATTCATAATATATTGATATTACCCAAAAATTTTAGTTTTTAGGGTATTTTGCAACATTTTTAAAAAGTACGTAGTTTTAGTCTCTTCGCACGTAGGCACGTAGATCTCTTTCTAAATACGGGGATCTACGTGAAAAGACGGAAATTGGCATCCCTGGTGCCAGCATACATATATTTTTGTGAGAAGAGAGCAGAGGGTAAAAAGCATAGGGCAGAAAGAGAAAGAGAGCAAGGGAAAGAGCGGCACATGCCAGGCCTTTTTGGAATATCGACCGTCACCGACGAGCGCTCGAAGCGGAATGATTTTGCCATCCACTTGTCCAGTCTATGTGTTGTATGGGTAGTGGTTGTATGGTTAGTGTTTATAATAAAAAAAAGTTGTTTCCGATGTTTCATCGATACATCGATACATCGATGTTTTTTATTGCAAAACATCGAAACATCGATGTCGTCAAACATCGATGTTTCTCTAGCACTAATTCATAATTCACTATTAAATTTGACTGCTCAATTCGGTTCGAGTTCAGATGAGCGAACAAAGTGCACATCTAGTTCAAGTTATTGTGGTTCATTTGGCATGTTTAACCATTTTGAGTAAAATTGTGCATTTTGTTTGAGACTGTTTTTTAAATAAATTATAAGAGCTGACGGTCCAGATATGGCAGGAAGCGTAAAGGCAAAGAAAAAATCAAAGACGAATACTTTTAATGAAATAGCTAACAAATTTGAGCAGTTAGTGAATCAACCGGATCGCTATCTAAAGTAAGTAGTTTACTCTTAACGGTGCACGTGTTGCTAATATGAAATTGTTTTTGTTGTAGGCCGCAGCCAGAATCAATTGATTCCATACACCAGCTAATACAACAAACGTACGGTGTATGTCTTAGCAGCGATGTGGATAAAAATGGAGACATTCCTTCTGAACTTGTGTTGGAGGATATGGATGACGAACAGATCTGGCAACAGCTGGAAATACGCAATAATTTGATGATGGAAAAACTTTTAAAACAGACCGCTCAATTAATGGCATTGGGAGAGCAGAATTTGGGCATTGAGCTGGACGATGATGAGGAAGAAAATGCAGAAGCGAGTGAGCATGAGAGCGATAAAGAGGTAACTGAAGATGATGATGGTGATGATGATGAGCAACAGTCAGAATTGGAGGATTTTGGAGTTGCCAATAAAGGCAAACAAAAGTTAAAGGCCAAGCCAAAATATGGCAAAAAAGGCAAAGGTTCTGTGGTAGACGATAAATTTTTCAAACTGGACGAAATGGCACAGTTTTTGGAGCAGGAAGATGCAAAAGAGATGCAAAAACAGAAGAACAAGAAACCGGTGGAAGACATAGACGCCATAAATCACTTCGCAGAAGATTTTGGAGTTCCCGATGACTCAGACGATGACGAGGATGGCGCCAATGCAAATTATGCAGATTTCTTCGAGATGGACGATGAATTAGTGGCAGAATCACAGAAGAGAGGCACACAGAAAGATTTCTTCAAGGAAAGCGACAGTGAGCCAGATCAGGAGGATAACGAAGAGGAACCAGAAGAACAAGATGATCTTGAACCTGAAGCTGATAGAGCAAGCGAAATCGATGAACAGGATTTTGTGGCTCAAAGTGGAGTGCAACCTGCCAGCGATTCCGACTCCGAATCGAACCATTCGAAAGGACACGCAGAGAAAGAAGATGACGATGAGGATGAGAATGAAGATGACGCAAAATTATTAAACATGCAAACACAGTCGTCAAATGAATTGCGGGAGGCGAGACTTTTGCAGCGCATTCGAGACTATGAAGATATTGTGCTTGGCGAGAAACCGTGGCAGCTCAAGGGCGAGGTACAAGCAGTGAACCGACCGCAAAACTCGCTACTGGAGGAAATACTCGAATTTGATTCAACTACTCGACCCTCGGCGCCAATTACAGACGAACAGAATCAGACCATCGAGGACATAATCAAACAGCGCATACGCGATAGAGCCTTCGATGATGTGGTGCGTACAGTACGGCCGGTGCATACACCACAGGAATACCGAAAGCAACTTGTGCTGGATCAGGAGAAGTCTAAGCGGTCACTAGCACAGGTCTACGAGCAGCAGTACCAACGTGAGCTGGAAAAATTAGATCCCAATCGCGATGATGTCGACAACGCGGCTCCAGAGCCAAAAGAGCATCAAGAAATTAAACGTGCAATGCACACACTCTTCCTCAAGCTGGATGCCCTCTCCAATTTCCATTTCACCCCCAAACCAGTGGCACCTGAAGTCAAGATCGTCACCAACACGCCCGCTATCCATATGGAAGAGGTTGCCCCGCTGGCAGTTAGCGATGCCAAACTGCTCGCTCCGGAGGAGGTGTTCCGTGGTCCCAAGCACATGCCGCAAGGCAAGACAGAGCGCACACGCACCGACAAGAATCGCGAACGGCGAAAGAAGAAGCAGAAGCAGCGTGCCATTAATACGGCCATAGAAATGCGTGAGCAGCAACGGGCCAAGGAGGGGAAGGCGCCGACCGAGCGACAGGCGAATGCTAAGCTGCTCAAGTCAATTACTAAGAGTCGCAATGTGCAGAAGGTTAGCAGCTCAGAATTTCTGATTTATATTTCTTTTATTAATATGAATTATTCTCTTCTTATAGATTACCACCAGCAATGATCAGAGCGCGCTGAAATCCTCAAAGGCATTCTTCAATAAGTTGCAGGACAAAACATCGACTACGTCCGCATCTGCGGGCAGCAAACGTCCCAAAAAGGACACATCAAAAGTCAATGCGAAGAAACTAAAATTGTAAATACATAAAGAAAGAAACTTGTAAATGTTAATTATATTTGTCAAGCGAAGATTATATTGGTTTGCCCGTTCGTGACGTCAGGAAACATGCGCTTAGCGTAGGTCACGTGCCGTCAAATGTCGCACACACTCGGCTACTGCTGGGATGCTTTTTACCAAAGAAACTAAAATTGGGGCGCCATGGGAGATGCCACGCGTCGTCCATTCTGAATATCGTGGGCGTGTGCATTGTTCAAGGACATGATTATTAGTTGCTTGTGTAATAAAGTAAAGCTAGGATATTTTCAGCGCAGTCTGAGCCCTAAATGTAGCAATTGAGTAATTCTATTTATATATAGCATAGACAGAGATTGGGCTCTTATTGTTGTGTAAGATATGTATTTGACTGTGCATTGTGTGTTTCTTTAACAATTATTAATTTGTTAATTTATTTAATTTTTGCGCCTAAAAATATTGGTATTTTGCAGCACTAAAACAAAATATCGCAAGTACTTAAAGCGATATTGTATTAGTCGATAACGATAATACACAACGTGCGATAATTTCAACCACTCTTGCACGTGTTGCCTTAGCGTGTTTTGTGTATTATAAGTTTTATTAATTTTTTAAAACAATCATGGTGAAAGTACAAAAACCGCAACCGAAAACTCTGCAAAAATCCTTAAAAAATGAAGGTGTCATTAAAGAAAAACAAAGGGTGAACAAATCCATTAAGAAATCATCAAAAGAAATCGGCCTAGCATCGTCCGAAATTTCAGTTGACAGTAAAAAGATGTCGCTAATAAAATCGGATGTCAAAAACAGTTCTGAGCGAAAGAACCCAAAAGTCGCCGTACCACCCAAGCTCAAAGAAGTAAAACCGTCACAGAATCAAAAAAAACGACCCTTAGTTCTTGCGCCACCCAAATCGCCAGTTGCATTGCCCACAAAGACAAGCAAAAAGGCTGATCCGGAGGCTGCTCCAGTGGCTGCGCCTGCTCCGAAGAAAGCGAAAACATCAAAGATGGAGAAGATCGCAATTGAGCCGGTGTTGAAGTCTGAGATAAAGGACAAGGCTAAAGGCAAGGAAAATAAAAAGCAAATTAAACAAGCTGAAGCAAAGATTGAGAAGATTGTAAGTGAGCCGGTGTTGAAGTCTGAGATAAAGCAGAAAGTTAAAGGCAAGGAGAATAAAAATCAAATGAAACAAGCTGACGCAAAGATTGAGAAGACTGCCAGTGAGCCGGTGTTGAAGTCTGAGATGAAGGAAAAGGCTAAAGGCAAGGAAAATAAAAAGCAAATTAAACAAGCTGAAGCAATGATTGAGAAGATTGTAAGTGAGCCGGTGTTGAAGTCTGAGGTAAAGGAGAAAGCTAAAGGCAAGGAAAATAAAAATCAAATGAAACAAGCTGACTCAAAGATTGAGAAGACTGCAATTGAGCCGGCGTTGAAGTCTGAGGTACAGCAGAAGGCTAAAGGCAAGGAAAATAAAAAGAAAATTAAACAAGCTGAAGCAATGATTGAGAAGATTGCAAGTGAACCGGCATCGAAGTCTGAGGTACAGCAGAAAGTTAAAGGCAAGGAAAATAAAAAGCAAATTAAACAAGCTGACTCAAAGATTGAGAAGACTGCAAGTGAGCCGCTGCTTAAGTCTGAGGTAAAGGAGAAGGCTAAAGTCAAGGAAAATAAAAAACAAATTAAACAAGCTGACGCAAAGATTGAGAAGACTGCAAGTGAGCCGGTGTTGAAGTCTGAGGTAAAGGAGAAGGCTAAAGGCAAGGAAAATAAAAAGCAAATTAAACAAGCTGACGCAAAGATTGAGAAGACTGCAAGTAAGCCGGTGTTGAAGTCTGAGGTAAAGGAGAAAGCTAAAGGCAAGGAAAATAAAAAGCAAATTAAACAGGATATCGCCACAGCCAATGAGAATGAAACCAAGAAGCAGCCACGGTTGGCCAAGGATGCAAAAGCAGCAAAGAAAGTTGTGGATAAAACAAACCAAACCAAGTCAAACCAAAAATTGGTTACCAAAAAGTTAGCTTCGGTTGTAAATAAGAAGAATAAGAAAGGAAAGCAGCAAAATGTCGTTAAACAAAAGGAGGCGAAAGTTGTGGAACTGAAATATGAAGTGAAAACGTTTGATGAGGATAAATTCAATGAAATTGTCTGCGAGAAAAATGTGGAGAAGGTGTGCTCTGCGCTGATAAACCAAGTGCGCGAAGAGGTACAAAAGCAGAAGGCTAAGCCAATCTTTAGCGATTATCGCTATATCCTACAGGTGGGTTGCTATAAGATACCCAGCTGTCCGAAACGCATGATGAAGCTGGCACTGAAGCACTCGCTGGTGGGCAAGGATGACGATGTTGCGATCATAGTGACTGACTTGCAGCGCGGAGCTCGTTTCGACTATGAGCCCACTGTGCAACACTACGAGGATTTGTTCCGCGAGGCTGGCGTCGAGCAACGTTTGACAATTGTGCCATTCAATCAGCTACGCAACGACATGGTCACATTTGAAGCCAAACGCAAGTTTCTGAATAGCTATGACTACCTACTTTGTGACGGGCGCATCTCGGGACACGCTACCGCCTTCCTTGGCAGCGTAAGTAACAAATGGGGTTTAATAAGCTGTGCGTCTGCTATAATCGCAATCTTTTCTTTCTTTTCTGTAGTTCACCCAGAAGCCCCGTAATGTGCTGCACTCGGTTCGTCTGAGCAAAGACAATCAGTTGCCTAAGGAGATATCGCGTGCTCTATGCCGTACTGCTTACAGACAGCTACGGAAGGGTGATCTTATAGCCATCCCGGTGGGCAATCATGAACACAGCGGCCAACAGTTGGCAGAGAATGTTCTGTGCGTCATTAAACAGCTGCAGCAGCAATATCCTGGCGGGCTACCCAACATACGCTGCATCTATTTGAAAATTGACATTGTGGGAACCTCTGCACTGCCCCTCTACATCAGCTTGTGCGCCCCACCCGCGGACACACCGTACATTGTGGGTCCACGCGAGCAGCGAATGCTTAAGCTAAAGAAGCAGGCAAATGAAGTGCTAACTAGATTTGCGCTGACCAAGGATGTTGAATTCGTGAAGCTGACGCATGATCAGGTTAAGCGTAAGGCTGAACTTCGTCTAAAACGAAGTGCAGTCAAAGCTGAGGATGCGAAGGATGACGAGATTAAGGGCAATGGACCTGAAGACTCGATTGTGCTGGCTAAAAAGGCACGCAAAAATGAAGAACCTAAAAAGGTTAAAGAAGACAAAGAGCTTGAAGAAGAAGGTGATAGTGATGAGGACGAAGATGAAGATGATGAGGTTGATGATGATGATGCGGATGACGATGATGATGCGGATGACGATGATGATGAGGATGACGATGATGATGATAATGTTGATGACGACGATGATGATGACGATGAAGATGATGATGATGAAGAAGATGATGATGATGAGGATGAAGATGAGGATGATGATGATGAATAGAATTAGCAAGCGATAAACTAATCTTTAATAGTCGTAACTCTTATGTTGGAAATGTAAACTTACATATATGACATTAAATGCAGCGTTTATTATAGTAATAAACAAATAGTTTACTTAAAGTTTATTTTTTGTAGATAATTTGCTGTTATTACCAATTGAATTTTTGAGCCCAATATTATGATCAAGTGTTAAATTTTGACTTATCTACACTCCTATAAATCCAAAATAAACTCATTAAATAAATATGTAAAAGATATAAAATTCGTATTTTTAATTTTGCTGGAAAATGTCTTAATTAAAAAAACCATTCAGGTTTTTAAAAGAAAACAAAAACAATTTTCTTGAATAAATTATATATATACCAAAGAAACTGGAATTTATAATGTGTTTTAGCATATTTTTTCTTGAGCAGCGGATCGAGAAAAGCATGTACTACTAAATATTATATATACATATATATATATATGTATATATATATATATATATATATATATATATATATAATATATATATATTATATATATATATATATATATATATAGATATATATATTTGTTTATTCTATATAATATATATGATAGAAGACATAGGTCTATGAAATTATATATCAAATTTTATTAAATTCAAATTTATAGTACTAGTTGATATAAGGAGCTTAGAGTATTTGCCTGTTTGGCAAAAATTGAAATTGAAAATATATTTCTAGAACCAAAGTTAAAAATCAAATCAACATCTAAATAATACTAATTAGTAATTTTTATACCCTGAACCCCTTGAAAATGTATGTAACAAGCACAAAAAAATAAATTGGTATATAAATTGTCCGCCTGTTTCTTCGTCCATCCATCCGCATGAACGTCGAGCTTTCGGAAACTACAAAAGCTTGAGAGATGCAATTTCACATGAATATTCGTTTGTTAGTTACGCAGTACGAGTTTATTTTGTTTTTGGATAACTCATTTACTTATTATAGATAAAATTCGTTTACTTTGTTTTACGTTTTTTGAGCATAACTTCTATACCATTTTAGCTAGAAGATTGTATATTTAGATAGATATTATAGATACGAAGACTCTGTGATTTTCAGATTTTGGATGCCACGCCCCTTCGCCCGAAATTTAAGAAAAAAAGCATTTCAAATACTAGAGACTTGATCATGAAGATTGTCCATCTAGAAATGGAGGTAAAAGCGTCCAAAGTATAACCCAAACCAGTTGCTGCATCAACTGCGCGGTTGGCAGAGTGCGCGCTTACATGTGCGTAAAGAAGAAGAATATATATATATATTTTTTTTGCAGAGTTCAGGGTATCTCGTAGTCGAGCCATCTCGACTAGAGCCTTCTCACTTGTTGTTCCCATGATTGATAAAAAAACTATTATTGCGTAGATTAAACTTGCACAAGCAAATGCGCATATTTACACAATATTGTCGTACCTGAATGTTTATTCAACAGGTCATCTTTATTCATAGCCTTTTTTATTGCCCTTTATACTCTTCACATGAGTATGATGAAATTGTTAGGATATTTGCAACAGCAAAATAGTGAGTCTCATAAAATTTAGTTAAAATATAGCTGAGCTAAAAGTGATAGGAAATATCCGTGATATAACTAAATTCTTCGGAAAAGGAGAAAATTATATCAGATTTTATATACAAACATTGTTTCGCTTCTCCTATTTTTTAAATTATTGCATTTAATATTACAAAAACTGTACTTATATAGCTTATGTAGAAACTAGATAATAGATAATCTACCCTATATCTGCTCTATCAACACGTGTTTAATTAACTTAAATATTGTTGTATATTTATGCTTAATTTGGTACGATACATGGTTTAAAAAACATAGCGTATATCTAAATTCCAAATATTAGTAATTTTAGTGGAGTCCTTCACGAATCGATTTATGAAAGTTCACTTACATAAAAAAACTTTTTTTTTTTTTGTTTTGCCAGCATTATTTGGCATAAAAGTTAATGTTTACAAACGGAAATTGACCGAACATTTAAGTTCAATAAAAAGCTATATGAATAATGCTTTTGCATACTTTTTATAGCGCCATATGGACAAAATATATGCATATATGTAATATATATATATTTATATAGAAATATATGTATATTTGATGGACTGGAAATTTGTTGGGAACTGCTAACATGCTAACGACACGGCATACCTCGCTTTGACTCTGGCTTTAGCTTTGACTTTGGCTTTGCGCTGACGACCATATTATTTTACAAAATATGCAAGTTCTATCGCCATGGGCGTTCCGTGTCCTGGTAAATTGAAATGCACTCCTTTTGCAGTGAACGATGGACGTCAGAGGACAGACGACACCGGACAGACGGCAGACGATTTCCATTATATTTGACCCACGCATGCATTAAATAAATACATTAAATACATAAATTAGCTAGGAAGTATCAAGAGGACACACATCAAATATTTGCAAGACTCTTTGAAGTATGTTGATGGATGATGAACAAACTCTCATGCGTCTTACACTATCTTTAGCTACCACAAATCTAAAGGTCAAAAGGCAAAGCTGTCATATTCACCTATGCACAGCGAGATGCAAAGAGCCAGGCCTAAAGCGACCTTGGACTTGCGCAAGTTCTGTTACCCAATTAGCCTAATGCTCATTCAAACTCTGTTTCATAACTTTTACACTTGATAATGCGAGACCTCTCAATTACACACACACACACATGCACTCACACATACATATATAGACATACAAGCATGTTCTATTAGCTGATGAGGTATGCAGGCCTTGCCTATACTCCAGAGATTTAAATCACGTTTCGCTACGTTTATGGACAATTGACCACGCTGACCACGTCGAGAAAACATTGCAAAGCTTTTATCAGTCGCATTATCATTCATCAGTGAGCCGTCAACTCCCTTTTGTTGTCATAAACAAAAACAAATGATATGAGCATACGCTAAGCAACAATCTGTCTGATTAAGGATAACGCTGAGGCTTATTAAAATATTTCCTGATTATAATTATTTAGAAATAATTGGCAGAAGTTTTTAGGTTATCCTGTAACAGTAGCTATCGCATTGCTTAGCTTGTGCTGAAAGATATTTCTATGTTATTTTAACAGTTATATTACACACAATTTCTCGCAGATATATAAACTTAATTGATACCAGCGAACTGCTCTCGTGAAATATTTTATACTGCATTTTATTAAAGCTTAAGCTGCACAATGAAATCGTAAAATATATAATTCATATAAATCAATTCTTATCAACTCTAGGTTAAAGTTGAGTTTTAACAAATGTACACAAAATAAATCAAGAATGTATTCTTTATATATATATTATTTTTATATCCTGAACCCATTAAAATGGAAATTCAGGGTATAATGGTTTTGTGAAAATGTATGTAGCAGGCAGATGGAGACGTCTCAGACCCCACAAAGTATATATGTATATTCTTGATCAGCACCAAAATATAAGTTGATATTCGTCGTCGAGATTTCGGAAACTACAAAAGCTAGAGAGCTGTACGCAGTACTTTTTTTTTTGTTTTTTCGATAACTCATACCATTTCCTTATTATCGATAAAAAATGTATGTCTATGTATGAACGCGTCGTTCTCGGAACAATCAGATCTAGATACTTTATTCATTTTTTGTTAGGTCCGAGTATTGCACACGGCATATGCTTGTTTCAGAAAATCGATAACTATTTCCGTTTCACCGTTATCGATTTTAGCATTTATCGAGAATCAGTTAAAATTCATATGTCGTTCATCTTTTGAGTTAGAGTCTAAAGGTATTCTGCATTATACTAATTAATACAATATACGTACTCAATACAATTTCGATTTTTGTTAGATTTTGGATTCCGGCCCCAAAATCGCCCCCATCCCCCCAAATTTGGGAAAAAAACGAAATTCAAATACCAGAGACTTGCAATTTGGCCAATATACACATTTTAGTGCTATTATTGTATTCTGAAAGTCTCATGAAGATCGTCCATATAGAAATGGAGCTATAAGCGTCCACGGCAGCAACTGCGCTGTTAGCAGAGCGCTCGTACTCTCGACTAGAGCCTTCTTACTTGTTTTCTATTTGAATTACAACTCTCTATTATGAATTCCTCGTGAATCGCAAATCATATTTTTAGACAAATATAAATACTCTACATAAATGTGTACTCATGCGAGCATTTGTGTAAGTCGCATTACCAAACATTATATAAATACATTAAAAGCTTTTATTATTCATTGCGGTTCAGTTATGCTCTATAAATTTAATTGGAGAGGAACAACAATCTTTGAATATTCGCAGTTATTCTCAAAGTGAATGCGACCATAAGTGTATGGAATTTAATTAGACTTGATATTCGATATGGAAAATATTGTGATTCGTTCACATGGTCGGCAAGTACATAGATAAAATATTTAAGATCATTATTATTTAAATCATTGAAAAGTTATGTAAAATATTTATACTAGTACTCGTTTCAGATTGAATCGGCTTAAATTAAATGTTTTCTTCGAAGAAGTTAGCTGATTGACAAGGGGTTTATATAATCGAAGATAAAAGAGCAAAAATAAATTAAATATTCCATTAATTTTAATTTAAAAATATATACTTATATTTATATAATATACTTATACGTCGTGTGAATATTTAATAAATATAATTCACAAATATATATTATGTAAACAATCTATAGAAATCATATGCCTAATCTATGATTTGAATTTTCAACAATTAATCAATAAATGCAAATGATATTATGTTAATAGCCAGTGTTTTTTTGTTGTTAAATATATGTGTCAAGCGGACAACTGTAGTATATATATTTTTGATCTAGGTCAACAGTCGACAGTATATAACTCACTGCATTGGTCTGACCGTTCGACTTCCGCTCGTATGTCTGAGCGCCCGGAATCTGTAGGAGTTGGAGGCTTGAATGATACCTCTTATAGCAGAGGTTTATTTCTAATTACTTGCTGAGCTAAAGGGAAACAATTATAAATATTACTCTCTCCATATCTACTCTACCTCTAAATATACAAATTGTAAATAAAGGTTAATGTTGAGTTTGTGATTATATATATATATATATATCTTATATAATGAGAAATTATATATGTATATGAAAATGTATTTTAATACATCTTTACTAGTAAAATTTATGGATTCGAGTTACTTTAGTTACTCAAGATTGGGCTTAGTATACTTTATGTTTTATGCCTCATATGGATTGTTTCCAGAGAAGCATCTCTTATATTGCTAGTGCGTGAGGCTCCATAGTTTCCGATTCGTTAATTATTATAAATCAATTTTATGAAACAGCTCAGCTCTATACGAAGAAGTAAGAGCAGCTTAGGAAAGGAATTCACATTTATTTCCTTGTTGACTCGAGAGGTCGCAACATTTCCATGTAATCCTTTAAAAGCACACTGTAAATCCTCTTCAAAAGTTCATATGCAGCTAATGGCGAACACACTGGAGTATAAACAAACAACGACCAAAGCCTACTAAATTTCACCATGACCTTCTATAAGTATTAGAAGTCAACAAATAAATAAATTATATGGCATTTCGATTGTCACTTTGAAAAAGCATGAAAACCACGTGTACGTCTGTCGGTTGGTAATGTGTGCTAAAATATGAAACATATTGTATTAAACTAATTAGATAAGAGCGATAAAATGCCAAACCCCCTTGCCAAAGAATTAATAAGCCAATGGCCATTTTGCATGCGGAGAGCCAAGGATTTATATTAGATTTTCGGCTGACGGCTGCCAAATATGCAACTAATTGAAAATAACCTGGTGCTGATTAGAGTGATTCGATGGTTAGTTGATTAGCTAGATAAGATCGCGTGACACACTGTGTGTGAGGCGAGCGCTAATTGTGCGTAATTGCTGTCTGATAAACCGATAAAATAACGCACTCTTCCGCTAAATACCCGTGGCTCTGTGCCAGGCCACGCACCACGTGTTGCACATTGCTCATACGACGTGTGGTCCAACAATGACTGCGCATAATCTTGCTGGGCAACATCAATGTCGTGGGCGTTCGTTTGGTTACTCGTGTCGTCGCTATTTACCTGACAGAACACACACACACATAGTTTTATACATTACGTTGAAATCTTTCGAATCCTCGTCCACTTTGATACGAACTCTGGAGGCACGAACTCAACATACGACTCGTATAAATCGAGTGCGCCTTGGCAGCCGATTTTCACTCACGTTTCAGTTCCAAAGCGGTGCAGTAATCGGAGCAGCGGAAAGTCCTGAACTCCAGTAGCAGCAACAGCAACAGCAGCAGCAGCAGTGGAATCAGCTAGCGACGGTGAATTCAAATCAGAAACTAAAGTTCAAAAACATTTTCAAAGTGATTCACAGTTTTAAAAATACATTTTTCTTGTTTTGTGCAGTTCTTGAAATTCAATAAAAACTTGCAAATATCTGAATTAATCAGAGTCTGCAAAGATAAATATCAAATTTATTTTTATCAATTTCTTAAAGAAGGTAAGTGGAAATTGAAATAGACAGCTATTTTGTGTGTTATGAATACAAATATTTTAACTAATAAATATTTTTTAAAAATAGTTTTAAAGAAATAATTAAAATTAAATAAAAAGATAATATTTTAATATGATATTAAGAATTGAAGTCTTTTATTTTATAAGTTGTTGGCATATTTTACATATTTCATTTTATAGAATTTTTGAAGCAGAATTTCAATCATATTTTTGGGTTTCCTACGGTTTGAGAGCATCGATTTATTCCTTATAAGAAACTACGTCTAGTTTCTTGATTTAAACAGTTAGTAAGGGTTTTCTCTTACTTGATTAAAACTATATTTTAAATATAAATGCTTTTAAAGTTCTTGAATATTTTTAACCAATTCTTACTTCTTATTACATGCAGACAGTGTCTATATTAATTTCATATTATTGTGATAAATGTGAAAGGCATGTGCGATCTCAATACTTTCGACAACTAAATCTTTTAGATAGCAAAAAAAAAAAAAATAGTTTTGAAAACTGCTTTTTGGTAATACAACATTGAAATATTATATAACAAAATTAGAAAATCGTTTCAAATTTCTATTAAAAAGATTATCTTTAAATCAAATGTCATGAAATGATTATAATTAAGAGAGTCTAATAGAACAGGTGTCTAACTAAGAAGAAGATCCTAGAAAATTCTCTAAATACTCCAACTGTCTATATATATAATATCCAATGGTTTTTTGCTATAGTTGTCGAATAAATTAGAGTTCTTTAAGCAGACACTAAGTAGACTATTTTATCAGCGCTAAAACAGCTAAATTCAAACTTTATTCTTCGATTTTCCACGACCTTATGAACAGACCACATTATTTGCAGTTCTATCTGCAGGAGATGTCAACAGTGCTAAATTCCACATGAAACAATTTGCAATAGTTGGTGTTTCTTTCTATTAAAGAATGTGGTCATCAATGAGGTAGTTATCCATGTCACCTGTAGGCTTAAATGTTTATCTATTTAAGTTGCATATTCAAAGCCATCGCCGCTTTGTTAATACCCTTGAATAACTAAGCCCATTGATATTTGGGAACACATATTTGAAATATTTTCATTTCAGTTTTTCATTTACTTCGAGAATATCTGCAATGAATCTGAACAATGTAAAAAAATGTAAATATATACATAGAAATGTATTTAAATAAATATATACCATATATTATTGTGCAAATTCCTAGCTTTCATAGTTCCTAGCATACAAAGGTGGACACATCTAATGCCTTTTCTCATTTAAATGTGTATTATATGTTTATCAAGAGTTTAACGCAATGAATTTAATAATGTTAAAAGAAATGAAGTAAGATATAAATCGACTCTCGTTAAGATATTATCGTCACATAATTTGCATAGCTAAGTATTCCCATTTTAATCGCATCTATCAATATCACATAGATGGTTTAATGAACTGAAAATTGCATATGGAAATGTAGATTCACAGATTCAAAGATTAAAATCCCGACATATGTAAGTTTCCAGAAAGGCGTTATAAATCCATTTGAAATTTTTCTTAAAACTGTCCTAAGCTCTTGCCAATCAGGCAGACTCACATGGTTCGGTCCTTCGCTCCTTTCTGGATGTGTGCTTGGGCAAGGACATTTTGCAACCACGTTGCCTTTTTGTTAAATTCGTTCAAGCGACCCTTTTAATATCGCAAAAATCTTTTACCGAATATTGTGAAATTAAGGTAGATTTTGTACCTTTATTATTTTATACTTTGGCAAAAGGCTGGCAAAAGGAAAAGTCTTCGGGATTATCGTGTAAATTGCAAGCTCCAATGAGCGACATCTTCGAAGTGAACGAAATGTGGCTTTTAAATTTATATTATAGAGCTTAAGAATGATACAATTTTTCGCTTCTGTTGAAATTGAAACTAAGCCGCTGATGCCATTTTCAGTGTTCGTTTGAGCAAAATTTCCTCGTGCCACTATTAATATAAATACAAATCGCATTTAGTTGAATTTCTTATGTTGTTGCTCAGCGAATCGCATCAGTGCATTTGACACTAAAACTCTCTGTCTGCAAGTTAAATTTGTATGTGTTTGATATTAAACGTGGGCATTTACAGTGATAAAAAGAATTCACTCTACATTATTTTAGGTAACACTGCTCAAATGTGAAAATATTCTTATCTATATTCAATAACTGTTGCTATAATTTTATTTCTTCTTATATCTATTCGAATTTCGATATAAAAAGTATTTTCTCAGGCAACTCATACAACGTTCTAGCTTTTTATTATATGTATGTGCACTTCATTCAATATAGAGTTATATAAGAAACATAAATAAGTATATAAGAGTATATAGGCTTCATACACATATAGAATGGATCGATATTTGTCACTCTTGACATAATATATTTATGTATGTAGAACAATGGAGTACTTTACATGTGAAAAACCCCAGCGAATTTCGAGCCCTACTAAATTTTAATAATCTCAATACGAAAATATTTTTTCCTTTGAATTTTAGTTTTTTAATCAAATTTAATTTTCTTCTGTGGACTGTTTTTGTTTGAATATAATTAGAAATGAACAAAAATATGTATAATTGAAATTATTTGTTCAATTACTCATTTTATTAAATATATATATTATAATATTTTGTTATTATGTTTCGTTAAATTAATTTAGTTAAATTATTTCAAAAAATATTTTTAAAAATATTTATTATAAATATAACTTTATATTTACTGTGAATACTTACATATGTTCACAAAATCCATATTTTCTTTTAAATATGAATATTTGAAAATTTATATTTAAATTCATATAAAAATAAAATTAAAAATGTAAAAAATGTATCTATATATAATTTCACTTATTCATATTTTTATTACATTTAATATTTGTAATTATATATTTTATAGTCTGTTATATTTCTATAACATTTTCAACAATGATTTAAGCAGCCTAATTGAAGAGCTGAGAAAATTGCATTCCAGACTCAAATATAGAAATAAGTTTAAATATATAGAGTTGCTTGCTTATTAAATTTAAAACAATTCATTTGTACATTTGACCATGCTCTGACCATGCACAGGTGTCCATTTTGCACTGAGCTTGAAATCAAAAACTATTTAAAACAAACGACCACGCCTCCAGTTATTTTGTGGCGCTGTGAATGGTGACAAACTGTTGGTTTTTCTTTGTGCCAGCCTAATTTTGTTTTCTTTAAATTTACAATGAATAAACAACAGTAAAACCTGAAGCAAGGAAAGCAGTGCGTAACGGCCAAAATATACCGAGTTTACAGGATTTCAGTCTCGCTCTCTCTCCCTCAGCTCTGTTGAGCAGCCGTAAAGACCTGTCGAACCTGTCCAAAATGGAAAAGAGAAGAAAGGAAAACAAGTGGAACATAATACAGGGCATCTGCTTTGCATCGCAAACTTTTACGCTTTCAATTAGTTCATAAAAAAAGTTTTACTTCAGCATTTTAAGGCATACCTGAACACCAATTAAAATACATTTATGACGCTCAAGTTAAACGGTCAGCTATAAGAGCCTGGAAAAACTACTCAAGACCCGACGCAGCATTATCCCTCTCTTTTTTCGGCAACTTAATTGCTAGCCTTTATGTGCCTTTTTTTCGGGCGTTTGTTCTTTTCATGAAATTTACATATTTTTATTAATTAAATTGTTTACGCAATGTTTACCCGCAGAAACTTGGGCGGGTAGCAGTTGATGGCGTCGCTTTTTGGGTTGCATTTACACACACACCCACACACGCCCACACATATACATGTTGTTGAATTACCATAGGAGCTAAAAGTTTGAACCAGTTTGTTTGTCAATTCGAGCTTTGCTGCAATTGTCGCAAATTAAACATTTCTCTAGTTACTTGGCTATCCGCTGGAATTTGGCTAGCGAAGAGGATTGCAAAAATTAGAATTTTTACTCACACCATGAACTCATTATGATTTACCCGTGGATGTCATTAAATTTCAAGTGGCGCCAAGCATTTGGCTATATTATATTATGGATATTATAATGATTATTCTGGACCATGGAATAAATGCTTTTAGTCATAGAATTTCTTTGTTCGAATTGGCCACGAAATTTGAATAAAAAATGTTTATGTCTAATTAGATCGTTTTATGGGATTATGGGTTAATGCCTATGAACTGGATTATGTGCATATTATTCATGGACTGCCAGGCGGGACAAATTTGCGTAGCTGCGTTAGAAGGGCAAGGAGTTTATAAGAAACTGGCATAAATAAAACGCATTTCAATTTTGAAGCTCTCATTCTAATAAAAGCTCTGAAATGAACTTGATAAAAATATTAATTCTGAGCAGTTTGCAATTCATGTTAAATTGATGCAATTCAATTCAAATGAATATTTTTTTATTAAATTATTATTTTTAAAGAATTGAAACGCATGTGCATATACGAATTGCTGAATCATAAACTTAATCAAATTTCTTTGTATAGAATATTTTTTGTAAGCTTGTTGTTTTAAATCTAACAATATTATCTTTAAATGAAATTTTTAGTTATTCCAACTGTGCCGCTGATATTTTTGTACATAAATGAACAGAATATTTTATTAAGACCAAGATAGAATTGTATGATTTGACTACAACCATAACACTGGATAAAAGATCGTATATGTCTTTAAGAGTATTTATACAAATCTTTCGGATAAGGAGTTAAGCAATTTGGATAGCCATTTATTTTATGTATATAGTTTTAAAAAGGTCAGTAACACTGAAAATATTTTAATACACTTCAAGAATTTTTCTGTGTATTTTATAAGTTCTTTACATAGAAAGAAGAAACATTTAACATTATAAACATAAAACAAGTAAGAAAACTCTAGTCGAGAGTGCTCGACTAGATAATACCCTGAACCCAATTTTAATAAAATAATATAATAATCTGTACTGTGGTTTGGTTTTTTGTAATTATCTTGAAAATGCATCAATTTTAGTGCTGAAAATGGCAAAAAACTTCTTTATTTTGACAAATAGTTAAATATATTGCTCTTGATTAGTATTAAAATTAATCCGTTTTCAAGATAATTACAAAAAACCAGTGTCGAACGTGGCAAAAAGTTGATTTTTCTGAATAATCACCCATATGGATATATCAGAAAGTATACATAAGAATGTATGCGTGTAACGTTCAAAATGTACATACATATACATACATGTATATATATATATATATATATATATATATATATATATATATATATATATATATATATGTATGTGTGTATGCATTGCAAAAAAAAAATAATAATAGATGGCGCTTATATTACTTGAAATTCGAAAAATGTTATATTATTAAATATCATTAAAAATAGACCCAACAAATAGACGTTCCTCGATTAACAGGTATTACCTTAATTAACACAGACACTTCATAATTATAAAAGAAATATATCAATGCCACTCGAAGCTGTAATAGCCATAGTAAATAAGTTCACTGCTAAAGCGCCATCTAGCAAGTTTAAATTCTTAGACCATGCTAGGCTAGTTTTGTGTATATGTGTGCATACATATAGGAAAACTCTTACCGCAGATGTCACGTGCTTTTGTTATTTGGGCAAACTTTCTGTTCATTATTTTCTGTTGACTTAACGGAATAAAATATAATTGAAACAAAAACACTTTCAGAAATGATGCTATTAAATATTTGAAATTAAAAAAAAACGCACTTATTCACAATTAGTTAAACTACCAACTGACTTTCAAAGGTATCAAATACAAAAGAATAAATAATAATAAAAAAGAAATAAATATAAAAAAAAAATTAAAAATAAGAAGGGCTTAGGCGGGGCTAGAACCTGCGACAGCCAAACATTCGGTGCATCTACCTAGCCATCTACACCACGGCTCACTCGAACGAAAGAGTAGCGAAAATGAATAAAATTCGACATATACGAAAGAAACACTAAAGCAGTGGCTGAAAATACAAATACAATTCAAAGACAATTCTAACGCGATTCAAAAACAATTGTGATTCTTAGAATATACACGCATAGCAACATAGAAAACGGCCCAAGATTTTTTGTGTGTATATGTGCACACGCATACGAAAATTGATTTGCATTGCTCAACGTTGCTTGCATTTCCATTGTTATTTTAATTGTTTTAAAATTTTTAGAATATATAATGGAATGTAATGAGAGTTTCAGCATATGATCTACATATTCTATTTAAAATTTTAGGTTTTTTTTATAAATCATAACTCTTTTTATAAATCATAACTCAGCCACACGCTGATCTACGCTTGCACACAGAAACATACATACATGCATACATACATATGTATGTATGTATGTATGTGTGCCCGCAATGCGTCTTGCTTTGTCGCTGCCTTGCTTTCTGCGCCACATGGGTTTTGATGAGAAAACTTTATAGACTAATAATTCTGTTTCTAGATGGACAATCATATTGATATGTTCAGATTAAGATTATGATATTCATATCTATATGCCAAACCAAACTGTATGTCTCTAGTATTTGAAATGCATTTTTTACACATTTGGGGGTGTGGGGGCGAATTGGGTACCGGAATCCAAAATCTGACAAAAATCGAAATTGTATTAAATTGGTATCTATATATATGCAGAAGACTTGGAGACTCTAACTCTGAAAATGAATTAGCTAGAATTTTATAACTGGTTCCCGATAATTTCAGTTATCGATAACCTTGCAAATATACAAGTTATCGAATTTCTGAAACAAACTCGTACTGCGCGTGCAATATACGGACCTAACACAAAAAGAATGAACTCTCTAGCTTTTGTATCTTCGGAAATCGACGCGTTCAAACATACGGACAGACGGACAGACGGACGGACGGACGGACAGACAGACGGACATGGCTATATCAACTTTTCTCGTCACCCTGATCAAGAATATATATACTTTATGGGGTCTGCCACGCCTCCTTCTGCCTGTTACATACTTTTAACAAAACCATTATACCCTGATTTCCCATTTTCAATGGGTTCAGGGTATAAAAACAAATTTTTTGAAACATATTTATTACAATACGCAAACTTTGCCAAACAAACAAATTAAGCTCCTTTGGACAAACAAAACGAAGAGCACATAAAGTAGACTTTAACGCCTTCGACGGAGGTAGATTAAGGAAACCTGCTGTGCGACGAGGAAATGCATATCGATGGTAAAGAAAAGCTTATGAAAATGCAGTATAAAATACTTTTCAAATGCGTATAAATATTTATGAGCGGTCTCAGGCGTAAAAACATTTAAACGAAAAAAAAAAAGAAGATGAAATGTCTTTGTGTATAAGCGCTTTTCAGTATTATCATACTCTAACTAATTATACACTTATACGAGAAACATTATTTCATTCGATTTAGCAATCTGAATAATAGTGAAATTCACAAAAAACTTAAGTTGACCCACAATGCTTGCTAGGCACACAATTTTCATTAAAATAAATATTTATTTTCAAAGATTTTATCAAATGAGTTTCATAAAGTAAACTATATGACATGAAATAGTTTTTTTCTTTTTTGTTTATAGCTGAATTAGTAAAATTTTTAAGTGATCAACAGCAAAGTAAATCTTAGAAGTTGTGATTCATCATATCATATGGTTTTCAACTAAATTTGTATTAAACTTGTACTAAAAATAGAAAATTAATTTCCTCATGCTCTACAGCTATTGGGAAAGCTTGAAAAAACATATGATTTATGATTTATGGTAAATATTGATTTGCTTGCTCTGCATTTATTAACAACTGTATTTATTCATGGCTAACTGCCTATCATATTGATATATATAGACATATATCTATTATATATAGGCACATGACGTTTATAAGTTCAGTAATTTGCCATGTATCCATTGCGAGCGTAAAGTAAATTTATTTGCTCAGATTTTATGATATCTATTATAATCAAATATGCAGATAGGATTTATTGAGTTTACCGTTGAACCTATGAATCGAAATATATTGAAGTTATTAAGTCGACTCTACTACAGTAAACAGTGCTAAGCATTGTCATAGTCAGTCGTATTTGATTAGAGATAACCAATAATAAAAGCTCAGCAAATTTTGACGAGGATCTTTATTAGTCAGTTATCATTAGTACGGAATGCTTAATGAGAAAACTATACCATATTTAGTAATCAGAAAAATATGAATACTAATTATGAAAGTCGCTTGACTTTTTGAGACACTTTGAATATTTAGAGACTAAATATTTTATGTACATTACTTGTTAACAATATTTATGCTAAGTGAAAATATTTCTAGATTAGTTTCTCTTAAACACGCAAAGGTTTTGTCTAAAATTTTTGAGTATTTTTCCTATATCAAGGATATCACCATTATATCCTATTGCTCTTTAAAAATTGATTAGTCTCTTAACATTTATATTTAATTTCAATAGTAAGATCTACATAATTCTCAAGTTATCCTCAACCAAAATAGGCTTTTAAACTGTAAGTAAGATCAGCGTCAGAACTAACTAATAAATGATATAGTTTTGAGATTATGCACTTATGCGAAAATTTTTCAATGAATGAATGGAAAAAGTTCTCTTTAACGAGAACTCTGATTTGAATAAGAAAGTTTTTGTTATATGAAACAATGAATCAGTGATGAAGAAAAGTTTCATATCTGCATCGTCTCATCTAAAGAGATTTTTAAAAGTTTTTAAAAGATATTTGTTCAACTTTCGTTGGTATACATCAAATTTTATTCCATTCCAATTAGATTGCATTAAAGTGATATAACTTTGACAACTTTTTAATCCTTGAAACCTATTTAGTTGGGCTTCACTGTGTATAAAATGCAAGGAATCGATTAGACAAAAGCTCTTTATGTATTTATACATTAAACAAACACTTCTTTGCTCTCACAAGCGAAAATATTTAATGGAAATGCAATATGTTTATGTCATTTGCTAAATGGAATGCATCAACATTAAATTTCAAATTTGAAATTAGAAAGGTGACACACACAAGGCACTTACTTTGGCAATTGGCATTTTAATTTAAATGCCGGCCATAAATGCTGAAATATTTTTTGAAACGCATTTATTACAAAATGCAAACTTTGTCATACGCAAACAATTTGGAATCCTTTAAGCAAACAAAACGCAGACCACATAAAGCCAACCTCATGAGCCTTGAAACGATGGAGGAGGGCGGCAGGAGGGCAAACGGGGGCATGAGAGTGGAGTGAATGCATGTCTTATCAGTGGAGCTGCCTGACATACTCCTCGTGCCATTCAGTTGCGAAATTTACATGGCTTCGGCAAAGAATTGCAACATAAAATACTTTTTAAATGCGGATAAATATTTGCAAAAAGGAAGCATTAAGGCGTATGTAAAATTAAATATCGTTGCTACGCTTCAGCTTCAGCTCGTGCAACAGGAATCGAGCAACGTTTGAGTGCTCCCTTTAGCATATTGTGAAGGGAAATAGATTGCTACTTGTATGTCCCAGCTTAGTTGAGGTCAATCTCGATTAACTTTATTCAATAACAAATACACAATAAGTCGAGCAGATTGCATGAATAGCCACTTTAACTATTTTCTGGTTCTATCCGTAACAAGGATTTGGTTTGCATGGCATTTGCTGCTACAAAGCTTCAACTTAATGCGAATAATGGGGGAAATGAGCAGAACTTGATGGGTATTTTGTGAGATTTATGTTGTTTAATGGAAGGGCAATCAATTATTAAAATATTTTTTGACGTAGCTTATAGCAAGTGATTGAGCAACAAGGGCGAGGGGTGACTTCTTTTATTTACAATTCGTATTATCTTGCAATACTTCATATTACTACGCTCTGCTTTTTAAAATGAATATCTAAAGATGAATGCAATTCCATCAACCCATTTTAGGATAATTACAGCAAAGATAATGACCTCCGTTTGCTATAGCTATATCCCTTCGTATGCTGTTGATATTTTCTGCATATATTTGATCTGAAAATCTTTACATTAGTTTTTCAAATTATTCTATGCCTTTGAGGGCATATATACATATTATTAATAATTTTTATCTCGGATTTGCTATGCCTTTCAAGGAATAGGGAAGTCGATTTGAATTTTCATTTAAATCATGCTAATATACAGTCTATTAATCCTATAAATTACATTCAGCTCAACAATCCAATTCGAAATCCAAGCCTTCTAATGTAGGCGAGCTGTCTACTCGAGTTTCAGCTCGCATTGTCAGCAGCTGACTCTGGCGTCCCATAAAATACGAGACTTGGCATTCTCTGTGGCGCTATTAGCATCAGCATTCGTGCAAGCATTTAAATGACGACTCAAAGCATAAATGATATAAGAAGTGAGTGAGTGTTAGTCACAGGAGACTGTACGACAGATACCCTATACTGATACCCTAACTCATCAGCTCACAGCTTAAAGTTCCAAGAAATGTTACATCAATCAGTCACAAAAAAAAATTAATAAATAAATAAATAAATGAAATAAAAATGAATTTAAAAAAATATAAATAAATAAATAAAAGAAAAAAAAGCAGAAAACTTAATCTGTTTCAAAACTTGTTTGGCCAGATGGAACAACTAATTTATATTTAATCAATAATTCCTAAACAAAGAAAAACAAATATTTTCAACTTCATTATATTCAAATTCATGACATATTCATTATGAAAGTTTTCTAAGTAACACACAATACTGATTTCTAGTGTACACAACCTACATTCAATATCAGTAATTATGTTTTAACTTTCATGTTGCAAAATATTTAACTTTGTGGGGTTCAATTGGCAAACAAAGTGTATAAATTACATAGTACTTGAGCCTGGCGCTGTTTACAAAGTTTGAAAATAACCAACACAATGTATGTGTGTACATTCATATGTATGTGTATGATGTCGGTTAGAGTATCGTAAAAGCGAGGACAAAGGTCGTTTAATAGAAAAACATTTACATTTGTGGCAGCAGCAGCAGCAAAGTCAGAGTGCAAAAAAGTTGGCCCACTCGATATTCAAATAAACTCAGCTGAGTGAAGAAAGGGTTTCTATTTGATTTGGCAAAAGTTGTGTTAACAATGCTCGGAAAACATAAACAAACAAATGTCAATTGTGAATGTGGTGGCATCGAGCGGCAACAATTGAGACCTAGTCAGGGAATTGAAACTGCGGTTGACATTGCCGAGCGGCAGTTGAACTGCGACTGGGTGCAAGTTGTGTATGGAAAAATTCAACTCGGATGTCTAATGGCAATCTAATGAAGCCAGAGAAGGAACCACACAGAGAGAGAGGGAGAGAGGGAGAGAGAGAGAGAGAGAGGGAGAGTGGGGAGTAATATATACATTGCCATCGATATGTGCTCGCGATTTATATGAAAATATTTGAAACAAGGCAGCCAAGCCACATGCAACAATTATACAAAGTGCCACCAGCAGAGCTGCGAAGGCTGAAAACTTTGCCTAGCATATTTTGTACTTGCTCCCAAAAGCATAGTTGGCCCATTATTTAAATATTTTGCACTTTTGTTTTGCGCAGTGACGCAGTTAGCAGAGCTTAGCATATATGGGCGTGTTCTCTTCTGACGTAGGCAAAAGTTTGTCAGCGTCAACATGTTTGCATTCTTAAAAACAAAATGGAAATCAGAAAAGTATTCCATCAAGTTGGCTGGCAACTTGAGAAAAAGCCTAAATATGCTGCATAGCTAGAAAAATTGTTTTGGAAAATATGAAAATGAAAAGCGTCGATTGCAGCAGAGATATAACTGAATATTTTCATATTCGATCTGATGGCCATTTTGGGAAAACACTTCAAAGACTTGGCAAGAATTCAAGCCAAATTCAACAATTCAAATCACTTGCGGCTAATTCACGAAATGCTCACTTGAAATAAATAAATAAACAATTTGAGCAGAAATTCCCAGTGGATGAGAGGGTCGGCCCATACCTGTTGGATGGCCGCAATTTGTGATTTTCTGCGCCCTGAACACCTTCGTGCAATTATTTTAATCTGTGTCGGACATTTCTCGCATAATTTTCCATCATTTCGATGTGGAGGCGACTGCAAAAGGCGGAGGAGCTGCCAAAATCTAAATAAAAGTATTCCTTGGGTCGCAATGAATTTTTAAGTTAATGTAAAGAGCGACCAGGTACATAGCTGCTGCTCACATTGACGACGGTTCAATCCCAATCCCGATCCCAGAGCAAAACCAAAACCAAAACGGAAAACCCCAAACTCCAAACACTGGTATCATGTTTTTTTTTTTCTTCTTCGTTGTTTTGTGGCTCTAACCGAGTCCCAGAAGTTGCTTTTGTCGGCTCAACGCTCGTCTTGTTGCGTGCGTTGCTTTTAGCTTCAAACGCTAAATGTTTCTGCGTCCTGCTTAACATTGTCTTAACTTGGCTATCTTGTGGCACGTCGTGCGCTCCACTCTCTCCTCCCCCGCCTACGCCTTTGCATCAAGGATGTGGCATGTGCTTTAGGACAACAATTTCTTTTTGTTTTGGCATTTGAGCAGCGCGTGCTTTTCCAATGATGACGCCGTTTTTCGTTTTTCTAGTCGGTTGTCGTTGCTCGTTGTTTCGTTGTTCGTTGTTTGTTGTCTAAGAGCTACCTTAGACCTCGTCCTCGTCCTCGTCCTTGCACTCGTAACGTTCTCTTGCATGCTAAGAACTTCTATTCCCCAGGGCTGGATACCAGTTTCGGGAGCTACATTAGAGGTTGTAATTACTTGACGTCAGTTTTTTTTTCTTTTTTTTGTGCTCTCCTAAGTGCGTAAGCAAACGTAAAAGCCTTGAGAGTCCAATTCGTTTGTAAGGAATTAAGAATTATTAAAACGGATGCCAGCTAACTTTGCTTTTATTTTATTTATTATACGTTGTACGAAATGCATTACAGAATTATGACATGTTTAATATGCGATAAGTAATTGTAATTGTAATTAAATACATGCTAAATAATAATTAATTAATAATCAAATATGTGCTGACTTGAACAGCTCTGGAAAAGGCATATGTAGAATACAACGATTCTCCAGTATGAGTAGTACTTGAGCATTAATATGTACTATATATATATCTTATTATCTTATTACATATATCTCTCTATCTATCTATAAATAACTCTATATTGTCATCTATTAATTTCTAATCAATTATAAATAAATCAGACATTTATAATTAATTAAATTTATTAGAAATTAATAGATGACAATATAAATTTATTTATAGATATATTGATATTGTTTACTGTCATGATATTTATTGTTTATCGGCTGATTGGTTATTTTCACTGAATTCGAAGTTTAACGTATAAGTTATAACTTTTTGTTGACATTCATTTAGAAAATATTTAATTTATATATTTTATATATCGAGTATATTATAATTGACATAAAAATGTTATACCTCAATACATAAATTTAAAAAAAAAATTAAAAAAAATTCAATAATTAAGTAAAATATTAAATTCACAAAAAAAAAATCAAAAGTTAAGAATAATGAACAAAAATAATTTATTAAAGTAAAAAAATGAATACAATGAAATAAAAAATGAATACAATGAATAAATTAGTAACTAATAACTAATAATAAATATTAAATAAATAAGAAAATTATAAATTGCATACAAACATATAATAAATAAACAAAAAAAAAAAATTATATAATATATACATATATAAACATAAATAAAATGTATAAAATCTTTCCAAATTTGTGATTCATATTAAACAAAATTCACTTTAAGGAAAATACTCATTTTAAATACATTTCAAAGTTATTTTGATACGTGCAATTACTATATATTGAAGCGAAAATACAAGTATACACGCATTCACAAAAATTATTACTTTTTTTTTTTTTTTTTTAAAGTTATTTAAGTATATACGTTGACATTTGAGTCACATCAGAATATTTTAGTTGACTATGAATTACCTCTGCAGAGGAACGCCTCAGGACTTAAAGATTAGTAATTCTTGAGCCTTTGTACTGTGGGTCAACTTTAAGTTAAAAATATTCTTAGAAATGCTTTAAAAATTTCATTTATGTTTCATACTTGAGTACACTAAAGCGAGCATTGGAGGATAAGAATTGGAATAGGAACTCTTATTATTATTATTTTTTTAAATTAATGTTTACCACAACGTAGTAAAATTACTTACTTAAATTATTTTAAATACATTTTATAGCAAACATAAATGGTCTTTTTGAGGTTTATTTCCGTTCGTAGCCCGCAGTTTCCTTAACTATATGCAATATGAAAGTTTAATGAACACGTTCGTATGGTGGCTGTATAATGTAAACGGACATGGCTTATCTGGAAATGGCGTGCGACTGTGACTTTTTGAAGTCGTAGAAGTCTTCTTCTACATGTTACAGATGCCTGCACATGTTATTCCAACCTTTTCACTTTAATGTCCCACCTGACTTAAGAAATTTGTAGCATTTTGTGTTTTAGACTCTTACGTGACGACTCTGCTTTGTTTCGCTTCGGCATAACGAAATCCGACACATATATTTGTAAAATATTGCAAATATTTCAAACTATGCTATTAATAATATTTTTAACAATTTTCTTAATCTGTCGCCTGTCAATGAAAACAAAATGAATGCAGTCTGGCAGCGAGTCGCGCAATTGACAGTAGAAACTGATTGGGTAAGGAAATCACAAATCACAAATCAGGGCAAACAGAATGCTTGGATTAGCGACTTCTGTCGTCTCGCCAAGACGAATGCTGATGCGAATCGGAATCAATCTTACTGTTGCTAGAACGACTTGTTTGCTTAATTTGACAAACGAAATAATTTGATAAATATCTAAATGGCAGCACAGACACAGCAGGCAGCCAGGGCAGGAGTCGGCAGTTGGCAGCAATCCGACAGACCACCCATTGGCGTCTTTGTCGCTAATTCAATAAGCATCCAATTACAACGCGGCAAGCAGCAACTTGACGGCTTCTCTGCGCCCCTTTTTTCTCCCCTGGCAACCCGTGCCAGTGTCGTATACGCAATTTTCATTTGGTATATGAAAATTTAATGCAACCAAAGTGCTGCCACTCGTGTACATAATTTTCATAATTATTGCTGGCTTTCTGTTTTGATAACAACGAAATGGCCAAAATATATTAAAGCCAATTCAAGGAATGCCTAAAATAGAGAAAGGCTTTGAAAATTCAAATCCAAGCAGCAAATCACGTGTAGATCTCGTTTATTTTAGTCATAGAGAGAGAGAGAGAGAGAGAGAGAGAGAGAGGGAGAGGAAGAGGGAGAGAGACCGAGATTATACCAGCCAGCAATTGAATGACCCAAATACAATTTCAGACTTGTGGCCCAAGTCAGCATCGGCGCCGAGCCCCAGCCCGAGGTCTATAAAATCATAAGTACGTTTTCAGTTACCAGCACAGCAGGTGACCATCCACATTCACATTCACATCCACATCGATGTCCATATCCACATTGGAGCAGCATAGGGAGACGGGTCGAGGTGTTGACCATAATCAACGCAATGCAATTTCAATGTCTGCGTCTCCTGTTTCACTTTAGCCAGAACAAACCGCACCCAAGGCACACTGTCAAGGGCTCCGATATGGCTGTTCTGCAGTTTAATTTCTATTTTTATATTCTGTTTACCATCTCCAAAGGTGTATATAAGTTTTATGGCTATCTACTTTGGGGATGATAACGCACTAGGTATTTGGTCAACGCTTTAGGGTTACTTAAATATAAACAAGAATTGAGAGCAAATTCTCATTTCACCAGCTGAAGTGTTAATAGAGCATGATTTAGTTAGAAATTTGAGGATTAACCAAATTTATACAAGGTTGTTGATATGTTACATCTTCTTTATATATACAAAACAAATATATATATTTATATATAAATTCCTTCCTGGAAATTTACTGAAATTTTAAATGATTTTTTAAATTTTCCTTTAATTGGTTTGGTAATTGATTTAGGTAGTTTATATAATATTTGAATTTTAGTAATACTTTTACATTTTCATATTAATCTTGTGATAATCTTGTACCACAAAGTAATAAAAACTTTAATATATCTACGTTAAAGAGTATTTAATTATCGTCATATCCAAGGATACGTTTTGATTTCTTGTTTTTCCTTTTGGTTACCAAAGCAATTTACATGTACCACATATATACATATGTATGTGTGTGTGTGTATGTTAACGATGTTTATTTTGATGCAAACAAAAGTTCTGGCACATGTTGGAAATTAAAGCAACACGGCGACACCTTTAACCAAGTGGAACTGCAGGCAGTCAAGCCAACATGCGTACACAGGCCAAGCTATAATTGTTCTTGAGCTTAAGTGATGAGAAAATTTGTGCTAAGCAAAACATTTTTTGGAAGCTACTAAAATAGTTTTACTATAAACTAACTAAAAAAGTTTTACTATAAACTAACTATTAATTATTTTTGGTAAATTTCAAAACTCAAAGCCCAAACTTAAACTCAAACTGCAGTTGAGAGTACAGCATTGAACAGCTTTTTCTTTCGTCTTTTGGAAATAAAGATTTGATTTAAAACTCTATTATTATTATATTAACATTTTCTATAGATTTTAGCACATTATGTATTTAAGAAAATCTATCAAGTGATTTATATTTTGTTGACAATTTATAAATATAATTTAATGTCGACACTATTTGTTAGCATTTATTAATTCAATGCAATTTGCTTGGCTCAAGCTTTGCTGAACAAACTTTCAGCTGCATTTTATAATTAATCGTCTGGCACTTGGCTGGCTCAGAGCATAAAATTCATGTGACTGACTCAGCGAAGCACTACGACACGCGATATCATGGCAAGGACCACTGAGCTGCAGCAGCTAAAGCAGAAGTTGCAGCCAATACACATTCATTCAGCCAAGTGTGAAGCCAGATGGCAGTAGGGCGGGCAGGCGAGCGAATGGGAGGTGTGTGGGCCTGCATCTCTGAGTTTGGTGCGGACAAACATTATAAATATTTAGTTATTCGCAAATCGAGCGCAATATGAATTGTGCACTGACCCCACAATTGTTGATTATCTGCTTATTTGCGCGCAAATATTATTATATGTTTATTATTTTTGGATAATATTATTTTTTATTTGCATTTGTGCTAAGCTTTTAAGCCTTCTTTCAATACAAATACAATCGAATGCCAGCGACCAGTTCACGGTTGACTATCAGCCCCAAGAGCAAATAAATACATACCCGTATGTAGGAAAAAAATAATCGAAATTTATATGCGCTTTGCTTTACACTTCACTGATCGGGGCAACTGCTGCGGGTACCCGGGGCGTATACATATATACATATATGTTTGTATATGTATTTACGCACCGCTCATTATAGCTGGGCAGGCGGCCATAAATCAAATGGGAAAAAAATGATTGATAAACGGTTGGTCGGACACGCTTACCCATTCATATGCCCATCGCATCACTGAGCAGTCATCGCCTGGACTGCCACATAATAATCAAACAACAAATGCTACAAGCCAGAAAAAACAATCATACACCCTGTGGTAACAATAAAATTTGAAAGTGGTAACAAAAAACAGACACTGGTTGCTTTTAGAGAGCATGCTCTCGGCTAATAATATAGAGCGAGTTTTTAAGCGAGTTTGATATACTCAGTTCCATTTATTTTAAAAAGTAAAACAAGGGATTTAGAATTAGGAATATGTATGAATAGGAAATTGTGTAGCCAGTGAAATGAATGAAGCGAGCTAGAATAGCAGGTTAGTGTATGGGTTTCTGTGTTATTGTCTTATATATTCTATAAAATTTGTTATCTGCCTATAGATTTATTATGCCCAAAGTTCCTGCTTTGGATTACAGTCAATGGAATCTTAATCTGAATCTTAAAAACTCCTTTATAATTCCAATCAATACCGAGCAATCTAATCGTGCTTAAGTGTTTCACCTTTGCTGCAAATGTATTACTCTCGAGAGTATTATAATAAGACATAATATTTCATGGAGCGATAGATTTTAATATTCATAAATCAGAAGATGAGCGAGTGCTTTCAGATATTTTTTGAACATAATTGAAAATGACTGGGGATGGTTATTCTGAAAAATTGCGGAAAGCAATACGAAAATTAAAATTCTAGCTGCAGCAATTCAGCTTCGAGGTATCGCTGATCTTAATAAATAAATCCCTGAAGAATTTGCTATGTGAAGTTATTTCAAATAAGGCAGCCATTACTGATTATTGAATTTTTCTTATTTTTCTTATAAAATTCATATTTATACGAGATTAAAATTAAATTTGAAAATGGATTTAGTTCTTTCCAAAAAACTGTTACAGCTTTCAGTAATCAAGAAAAAGTGCTTTAATAAAATATTTGAAAATACAATAGTATATATTTTTTTTAATGTTTAATAATAATAATAATTGGCAATAACACCCCTATCGGAGCCCAGCCTGATGCAAAATTTGCCTCCACGCTTCTCTGTCCTGTGCGCAACTTCTCCAGTTGGTAACACCATTCAGGATTGCCTCCATCTGGTCCTTCCAACGGGTTCGAGGTCTACCCCTTCTTCGTTCTCCTCTAACTACCGCATCAAAAACCGAACGAGCTGGAGTGTTTTCCTCCATACGAGCAATGTGACCCAACCAACGAAGACGCTGAATGTCAATTCGCTTGCCAATGTCAACATCGCCGTATAGCTCGTACAGCTCGTCGTTCCACCTGATACGATAGGTTTCGCCAACGCAAATTGGTCCAAAGATCTTGCGAAGAATCTTTCTCTCAAAGACACCAAGAGCAGCTGCATCTGACTGCGTCACGGTCCAGGCTTCCGCTCCATAAAGCAGCACTGGAATGATGAGTGTCTTGTAAAGGGTTACCTTTGTCTTTCGAGAGAGGGCTCTACTGTTCATTTGCCTACTGAGCCCAAAGTAACATTTGTTGGCAAGTGTAATTCTCCGCTTGATCTCCAGGCTGACATCATTTTTGTTGGTCACTGCAGTTCCCAAATAGACAAAGTCCTTGACAGACTCAAAGTTATAGTCTCCAGCAGTAAGGTAAGAGTCAAGACGCCGCGACTCCCTAGTACTGCATACCATAAACTTTGTTTTGCCCATGTTTACTGCAAGACCAACTTTAGCTGATTCCCTTTCGATAGCTCCAAAAGCCGCAGTTACATCACGCTTGGTACGACCAATGATATCAATATCATCAGCGTAACCAAGGAGCTGGACACTTTTGTATCCCAGTATTGTGCCCATCCGATGCACTCCAGCTTTCCTTATTATACTCTCCATAAGTAAATTGAAGAGCACACAAGACAGCGAGTCGCCTTGTCTGAGACCCCGCTTGGTATTGAAGGTTTCGGATTGGTCATTTCCTACCTTGACAGAGCTGATGGTGTTGCTCAATGTCATGCTACAAAGCCGTATTAGCTTTGCAGGAATACCAAGCTCAGACATGGTAGCGTACAGGCAGTCTCGCCGTGGGCTATCAAAAGCAGCTTTAAAATCGACGAACAGGTGGTATGTGTCGAATTGGTTCTCGTGTGTTTTCTCCAGGATTTGGCGCAATGTGAAGATCTGGTCAACTGTAGACTTGCCAGGACGGAAACCGCATTGATAAGGACCTATCAATGCTTCAGCATATGGTTTCAGTCTCTCACACATTACGCTCGTGAGAACCTTGTATGCGACGGGAAGAAGGCTGATGCCACGGTAGTTGGTGCGTTATGTTGCATCACCCTTCTTCAGGATTGGGCAGATCATACTGAGGTTCCAATCATCGGGCATGCTTTCCGTTAGCCATACGCTGCTGATAAGTTGGTGCATGCACCCTACCAGCTCATCGCCTCCAGCCTTAAACAATTCAGCCGGTAAGCCATCTGCTCCCGCGGCTTTATTGTTTTTGAGACGCTGTATAGCTGTCTCGACTTCCGTATGGCTAGGGATGGGAACTTCAACACCATCATCTCTGATTGGGGTTAGTGGACCAACTTCGTCAAGCTCATTCTCACTGTTTCCAGCCAAAAGACTCTCAAAGTGATCCCGCCATAACCTCAGTACAATCTCCGCATCAGTAACCAGGTTTCCATCGTCACTCCTGCAGGCAAGCGATCCAGACTTATACCCTTGGGTCATGCGCTTGACCCTCCGGTAAAAGTCACGGGCATCGTTCTTGCTTCTGCTACTCTCCATCTTCTCACACTCAAGCCTTTCCATCTCCCGCTTCTTCCTCCTGAAAAGGCGCTTCTCGTCTCGTCTCCGCGACCTATAAATATCCACCACCGCTCGAGTAGCTCCTGCTTGCAGCGTTTAAAAATTTAATGTTTAAAAATATTTAATTCAAGCGATATTTTTAGTGATCGAGCGATATTTTTAGTGATCAAACAGCTTTAAAAATGCAATAATTTGGTTCAACAAACATTTTTTGTTTGTTTGTTTCATATACTTGAAGAGTCATCGAATAATTAAGGTATAATTTTGTTTTCCATTGTTTTTTTTTTTTTTAAATAAAAGTTTGAAGACTAATTTGAATGTAATTATCGGTGCATATAATTAACGAGTGGCGTAAATATTTTTGCCCACTTCTTGTACTTATTATTCATTATAAATAAATAAAATATTCATGTCTTCAAACCTTGCCTATACATAGCTTAATATACCCCATTCTGCTATTGATAGGGTACACTGAAACTGAGATGTACGGAAATTATCCGGGGCTGCGTAAAATCCGTTTATTACTTTATTTGTAAAAGTAAGATGAGTGTCCATTCGCTTGCTTGATGTGTCCTAGTCCCGTTGAGCATTGCACGCTTGTTGTTGCGGTCCGATAAGCGAACACAAGACTAGGAGACGACACACATCCAGCAACTTGTAGCTCGCCTCAGTCACAGTCGCAGTCGCAGTCGCAGTCGCAGTCGCAGTCACTGCCAGAGTGAAGACGCCAACGTGTGGGTCATAAAACGCAATCACATATTGATCTTATTGTACGCGTATATGGCTTCGTTTGCCTTTCTTTTGAAATGTTGGTCCAATTTATTTGATTTGGAATCAGCTTTTAAAACGGACTTAACTGACTCGCCGAGAAACCCCCACACCTTTCTCTTATCTCTAAGTGGCAAATGCTCCTTTATGGCCGAACATTTGCTCGACCTAAGCAGTTGAAACCTAAAGCGATTTTGCCTGATTCTTTTTGAAAATAACTTAAAGGTCTGCACAAAGCAATTTCTCCTCGTAATTGCCCACTCACGCATTGGGCACTTTTTTTTGCACTTGACCTCTTGCTGGCTGCGTTCTCTGTCTAATACAAGAATTAATTAGTCTGTGGCAGTTTGGCTGTGCGCTAATTCAATTAGCTCAAGATGTGAAGTAAATAAGTGAAATTCATTACATTTCTCTGCTGTCTTCAGTCAAGTGTTTCCCTCATTGGACTCAGCTTTGTGCTGATTTTCACCTGTAGCTAACTATATTTAATTTTATTTAGTATCAATATTGAATGGGGAAACATTTTAAATATTATTCTATGCAATGTATCATAAGATCAACTTTTCTGTATTTTTGACAAAATATTTGAGTTCAATTTAATATATTGTTAATGTCAGCTTCCATTAATATGAACTGCTCCTCCCTCACACCGTCATGCTCTGCTATTAACAGTATTATGCGCTGTTAATAGCATAACCCCCACTATAGTTCTTCTACTGGTTCACAAACGGCAATTAGGATATTCTTCCTACTTTTTTCATATTACTACATCTTAATATACGTTTAAGTAAAAAGTCACAGTTCTTAATCATTTGTATTTATCATCGGGCCTCTATTCTAACATATATATTCTGCAAATAAACATTCGTTTGAATTTTATCTTTTTCTAGATTTAAGATACAAATTATGAATTTTTCCAGATACTTATTTCGTTTCAAAATATTTTTACTAATTTTTTTACTGACTTAATTAAGTTGAAGAAAATTTATTACTTTATTTAATTACTTATTTACTTATTTGTCGTATGTAATATTAAATATATTTAAAGTCTATTTTGCAATCGGAATAAGATTTTAATATTATTAAATGATTAAATTATTATAATATGCAATGTTTTAAAGATAGCTAATTCTTCTGTGTATCTTTAGTAAAATATATGTAATAGATTTCATATTCTGCCAATGAATAGGCTGTAAATATTATTCTATGGCATATACAAGGCTTATTTATCCTGTATCTTTGGCCTGTGCATTAATCAGTCAAGAATCGAAGTACTCTTATGCATAGACTGGCATACATATAATAAATATTATGTATATATGAATATAAATAGCTAAATAAATCATTTTATATCTTGGAGCTCTTTAGATTGCTGGGTGCAAGAATTTTCTGCAATTTTATTTTGCTATTAGAAACAGCTAGCAACCATCACATGCGATTGATTGCTTTAGACCCCCTTGGCCAGCTCCAATACTATTTTATAGTTCATCACACACATTCAAGAGCCTGTGGGATGACAAATATCGCCACGTCTATCAATGAAAGTGCACTTTGAATGTGCATGTGTCCCAGGCCACATCCGGGCAAACGACCGAAGTGCCAAATGATTAAATGAGACCCCAAGTCAGAGTTAAATGTCAGACTCATGCATCGGACATTGGAGCTGTGGACTTCGGGCACTGGAGCAGCGGACAGGTGCAGTGAGCCAATTCATTTGTCCGCCGGGCTCTGTGTGTGCGGACTGAAGTGCTGCCGGTTGATGGGGGTGTTGCCTAACCACTGATGTCAGTGAGATGTCACAGAGCTGTTAAACTTTCGCAACTGTAAACATAACAGTGACAACACAGCATTAGGGGCACGACTGGGACAGCCGACGACAGGAAGTGTGTGCGGAATGCAAAACTGAGTGGACCAGCAAAGAGGTCAACCCGACCGAACGACTGTGCGGCAGTCAAATGGACAGGAAGTCAAGCCACGGCCAGAGGGCTGGAGGCGGGAGTTGACAGGGCGCGCTCGCTTCTACTACGTTGAGCAGTTAATGAATCACCTAATGGGAAATGGTATACCTCGGACTTCCGTTCTACAGAAGTCCCATGACTATGACTGGCGGCTGTTCCTGTCGATCGATTTTTAATTGTTGTGGCATATTGCTCATACGTCGGATGGGACATGAATGTAGGAGCTTAGCTCTAAGTAGCTTAACCTCAAAATACTCCTTTTATCAGATCTATGATAATTGTTTTCACTCACCCTCTGTGTGTCTCTCTTTTCTCTTTCAGCAAATAAATCGCAGCACAATGATGACAAACAGATTGGCTTTCGCTGCCTTGGCTCTGATGACCATCTGCCTGCTGGCCATCTCGCGAACCGATGCAGCACCCATGCCCAGGTAGTTGTAGAATAACCTTAGCTATACGCAATTTATCTTTATCGCACACGAACTAATTAATTCCTGCCACTTAAGCTGCGAATTCTGAATTTTGTATAAAAATATTTGCCAAAACCAATTATCCGAGAGTGTTCAGAGTGCACGAGCTGTCGAGTGAGAGAGAGAGAGAGAGAGAGTTTGAGGGGAACTTAGCTTGGGCAAGGCTAACCAGCAGGCAAACGGCAGCATAGAGAACGTTTTTGGCATTAGCCAAGAGCTGGCAAGCTGAGAGCTGAGATGATGATGCTAATTTCAACAACGCATATAGAAAAGTGTAGAAGTATAAGTATGTGAATGTGCGTGTGTGTGTGTGTGGCTGCGCGTGTCCTTTGTCAATTGCACACTTTCATTTTTATTTTTATTTTTTTTGTTATCTTGGAGTTCCCTTTTGCATTAGCATTTTTAATATGCCTCTCAGCTTGTAGAAATTTTAATTAACTAAATGTAAACTCGTGCTGATGCGACACTTTAAGCTGCAAGCATTGTATTTTCGAGTTTCAAAATCTCACTAAGATGACAGCTGAAGTGCACACATATATATTTCTTGATATGCTTAAGTTTCCATTCACGAGGCGACTGCTCAAATGGAAAATTACATTCATTGACATTTCTCGCTCTCTAGAGATGGAGCGAGAGGGGGAGAGAGAGTAAGCGCTGACATTCGATTTCCATGCAAATACAAGATACGAAAGAAATGTAAATTACAAGTCAAAGTAATTAGGGAGCCTGATTGTTTAATTACTTTGAATGCTAAGCCGGCCACTGCCAGGCCGGGTGGAACAGTGCGTGGCTCTGATTTGCAATGCAATGTTAATTATTTATAGAAACATCAGAGCAGCCTAATATGAGTATTTATAGAGACTTTAATAACTCGCTTCACTGACCCTCCCAAACAGTCAAAGCTCCAACGGCGGCTATGGAGGCTACAACGAGCTCGAGGAGGTGCCCGACGACCTCTTGATGGAATTGATGACGCGCTTTGGTCGCACCATAATACGAGCACGCAACGACCTGGAGAAGTAAGTACTCAATGGCATATAGGCCTTACACTTCAATTGTTTTCGTGATCCCATTCCCCTCGTTTAGCTCCAAGCGGACTGTGGACTTTGGCTTGGCGCGCGGCTATTCGGGCACTCAGGAGGCAAAGCATCGCATGGGCCTGGCCGCGGCTAATTTTCCGGGTGGTCCTGGCCGGAGGCGACGATCTGAGACCGATGCTTAAATTTCGGCAACAACAACGCGATAATCACGATAATCTCTTACTTAAAGTGAATTCTTCAAAAACGTTACAGGAAGTCACAAAAGCAAACTACAATTTCCATTGACTTTATGCAAATGTTTAATTTTTAGTCGTGTTCCGATTCGATTCAATTACATTCTATTGCAACTAACCAAATATATATATATATATATACGTAAATATATATATTGGAATTACTATGTATAACTTATGTCTGCATAGCACAAAGAGTTTAAAATGTTCGTAAATACTATATATACCTATATGTGTGTATACCATACTGCAAATTGTTGCTACACTGTTGAAAGAGTTTATGCACCATCAATCTATAAATGTTAAGATCATGATCCTCTCTCGCTCTCTCGCTCGTCTAAATGTTCTAAAAAAACGAAAGAAAAAATAATAAAAAATATATATTAAAAAAAAATATATTAAAAGTAATCAAATATTTAGTAACAGTTTAAGAGCAAATAAAAACAATTGAACTGTAATTGAACTCGCGCAAAAAATCTTTTAATAGGTATGCCTTAGTATTAGCACACACACAAATATATATTTACATATATATAATATATACATATGTTATGTTATATATGCACGTGTTAATAGCCCTTGAATCCAAAAGTAGTTCAAGCAAATTTCCCGCCTCGAAAATTGATTTAAATACGTGAAACCGAAATTATTCAAATATTCAATTGTTAACACTGTTTTTCTACTCTTTGGATTGAGATTTACTATACATACTATATGATATATATGTACCTATTCGTATGTACGATTTGCTTTGTGCTTCAACACGTCTATCTGTGCCAAAACTTCCATTCATTCCGTACTTTGAACTCTTTTAAATGGATTTCCTGTAAATAGTATAAGAATCACGCGTGCATATTTTGCTATATATACATCAAATATCTAACGAGATGCACCTGCATATATACTTATATATAATATATATATATATACGGAATATTGTGTCTATTATAAACATAAACATACATTAATATCGCAATGAACAAGATTAAATAAATTTACATTTAGAGAAACATAATAAAGAGTTTTGTTTTTATCACTATATAAGGGAAATCAGGGTTTAGTGTAACAGGTAGAAGTATGCCTGGCAGAACCCATAAATATATATGTATACATGTTAATCACGACAATGACCTGATTTTGCTTTAGTTCTCTGTAAATATTGAGGGCTATTCATAGGTGTTCTTTACCATGACGTAAAAGACTTATATCGTAAGTAGTATACCCAATATAGTTCTTTAAAGATAATATTTTGCCAATCGTTTTTCAACTCCATTGGCAAAGTCTTCAGTTATTATTGTGAATAAGCGAGAAGTACACCTAAGTCAACTCTTGTAACTAAGAGATGAGGACTACCCTCAGTCACACTCTTGTATTCGCATTTGCCCAATTCAGAGCATCCACAAATGTTACATTTGGGAATAGCAAAGGCGCAAAAGCGCAACAGCAACGCAGTAAATACATGGAAGATTTATCTACAAATGCAATTGAATATGTTTGTTTGCACTCGAATCCCACTCGAAATTCATGCATAGTACTTATAGTAACATGTGTGTCTAACGCAGATAAGGCCATTAGTTGAAGTAGATATTGGCTTGCCCAAGCTGGTAATTTGTTTGGACTCTCTCTGGCATTTATTGCCACATATCAATTTTCCGATTAACGAGGCAACGGAGATTGGGGATGGCAGGCATAATTGTTAAAGCAAATATAATCACTGAAATTAGTTGTTATTGATATTGTTATTTGAGACTTTGCATATACTTGAAAACAATTAATACTTGTACTGAGAACTTATTCAAAATGGGAATTCATTTTGTTGAAATGTTGTTGGTCTGATAATAATTGCGACTCAATAACTCTAGACTAAGTCTATATACATATATGAAAACTTAACTTACACCACTCAGTATACAATACAAAGATATTGAAGATGAAGTTTTTCCAAAATGAAAATGTGAATATTTTACATGAGCATTTCTCATGAGTCTGGTAAAGTTTTCTCTCAGAAAGGAAGAACTGGAACCTCTTGAGCAATAAATTTAAATTTTTGACACATTTACATATGTTTAAGAGAAGAGAGAGTAGAGGATAAAGTTCGTATTTAAGCATAAAAGGACCCGAAATATATTGATGTTGAGGTTCCATATTTTCATTGGTCGAACCTACAAACGGGGAATCAAAGCAAATATGTGATTAAGTTTATTGTCATGATCAAATTCTCGATGATTCACCTATAACATCTATGGTTCTATTAAGTTAGTTTTTTCCATGAGTTCAGAGTGTACCACTCTCGACTAGACTACAAATTCATACTCAAAATACATTTGCAAAACTAAAGTAAAATAAATCACTTAGCTAACATAACTTACATTCAGGTGCAGCACAAGCCAGCCAAGTACAGGAGAGAAGTCGAACCACTTGGAGCATTTGAATTCGAATTGTAGCATGCGCTCTTGCACTTTTTCGAGGTCTCGAGTTCTCTGTCTGACTAAGAGTAACAACAGCCTCTATAAATACCAATTGGCAATTGAATGTTTAATCAGTTTCTTTTCAAGCTCCGTAAGCAACATTTGAGCATTAAAATGACGAACCGAATCGGTTTTATATTTCTATATAGTGCCATAATATTATGGGATTTGTGTAATGCCCAAGCGATAATATTGATGGAAGGTGATTGAAGAAATAGAGAGTTATTACTTTTCGATAATTGAGTGTAAATTTTCAGGCACAAATACAAGAGATTTAGTTGAAGATCGTATAATAGATAATTTTGAAGAGTACATTCCGGAACATTTTGAAAGAGTCGGTGATAAATACTATTATTTCAAGTATCAAGAGTCTCACAATTGGTTTGGAGCTGCAGAAAAGTGTCGTCAGGTCGATGGACATCTAATCAATCTACAAAACGAAAGCGAACTGCTCAATGTGGCCCCAAAACTAATTAGTTCCCACGAGTATTGGACGGACATAAATAATTTCATGAATATGACAAAATTCTTTTCGCTAACTACGGGCAGAGAGACAAATATGCTCAAAGTTGATTATTCGAATCCCAAAATGAATATGTGTGGAGTTATTAAATACGATCCAGCCAACTCGAATTTCATGCTAACCAAACAAAATTGTTTTCAAAAAAAGAACTTTATTTGCGAGACAACACAACCGACCACAATATCCTTTTTATTATGGTGAAATATATCTTATGCAGAATATATGCTTAATATAGGTCTTAGATACTAAATGGAGCACAAAGTATATGTAACTAAATATATGTATGTATGTGTATGGGTATGTATGGGTGTTGGAAATGCACTTATCAATAATTATATTTTACTATATTTATATGCTATATATGCGGACATGAATCAGGCTGTGTTTGAGCAACAATAAAGAACCGCAGAGTTTCAATTAAATATTGTGGTGTGTGAGGCTTCAAAAGCGACTAATTCTAAACAGCTTACAAACTATGATCAATTATTTTGTAGTTCTCTTAATCTTAATACAAATATTGGAAGAACTCTCTTGATTGGCACTGGAAGGTACAACCTATCGTAATATGCATCGAATAATACTAATGAACATCGGTTTAAGTCTAATTACATCATCATCTTGGCAATACTAGGAGAAAGACAATGTATTTTCTTACACATATACATATATTTATATTACTTTCCGTTATTTACAGTCTTTGACGCATATTGTTGGATTCACTCTTAGATTGGGTGAATTACACAGGCCTACAAATTTTAGTAATGAAGAATTAGACTAAACTGAACTGAAAAGATAATCTGTCGATGTTAAAGAATATCTAAAAAACTTAATGTGAAACCATTGGATATTCAGAAAAAATTAAATAGACTTTCGTTGAATACTTCTACTACAACTTGATATGATAGGGATATCAAGGTATCTTGGAATATTCAGAAAAAGAGATAAATGAATAAAATATGTATATCTCGATATAGATAGATAGATGATAGATATACCTAGGATTTTGTTGGTATATTCTGAAAATAGAAAACATATTTCTCGAACATATATAACCCTGGATACCCTGGAATCTAGGTGTATTCAAATTTATATTCCTAAAACTTTAGTCTAATTCTTCTTTTAAGAAACTTTGTTGGCCAGTGTTAACAAATCATATCTTCACCCCGTTAGTTGGTCCGGCTGACATCAAAGCGGATTGCATGGCCAGGTTGGCATTGCTGGGAGCAGTGCTGCCAGACGCTAGCTCCATGTACTGAAAGGGTACATGATAGGTTTGACCCTTGTGCTCGACAATCAGGTGACCTCGACCACTGGAGGCGCCCACAACGGTAACGGTGTCCCCCTTTTTCAGCTGCTGCAGCTCAGTGGAGGCCGTCGGCGATAGAGACGGAGCCGGATTAGCCAGTGCGTCCTCTGGAAAATTCATTTTCATGATGCGGCTCTGCGGATAGCCCAGCTTCTTTGAATTGGCCGTGATTGTGTATGCCCGTGACAGTGGAACGGGGGGCGGTCGTTCCTGCAGCGCCCAACCACAGCGTCATAATCCCAAACCAAGTGTGATAGTTTACATATAATAAAAAATGAAATAAAAGTAAATCTGCGTGAGAAGCGTTTCGAATAAAACAGAAGCAAATGAATGTGATGCTAAATGGGATTGGATTTCGTTAGAGTTTAAATTTCCCTCTCTTTGTCTATCTCTCTCTCTCGTTCTCTCTTTCTTTTTCATTCTCCCATATGAAATTAAATTAAATTTAAGCCATTTCATTTTGCACAACAATTTACTTTAGTGTCAATGTAATTAATATATTTTTTCATGTTATTTTATTTTGCGACCATTTTAATTTTATTCAATTTATTAATTCATTTTTCACATCTTTATTGTTTCACATGATAACTAAAAGGTTTTACTTGTTGAAGCTAATTAAATATCAATTAGCCTAATTGGTTTATATTATTTGATTTAATATTGGCTGAAAACTAATTTAATTTTTAATCTATACTTTTTTGAGGCAAAGGTGAAAACAACGCTGTCAATTTTTTTAAGGACTGTTGATGTTGCTGGGTAAAAATAAAAATTTCTATTTATAATAAATTTATACACAGCAAGAAAGATTTTTTTTTATTATTTTTAAAGAGGGATTCTGATAAATTTAATTTAAGCAGTTGAAGCACTTTTATTTTTGAATATAAAAATAAAAACATTCATCGGTTTATTAAATTAACAAATTCCGTTTGGCTATTTAGGCTCTATAGAAAAATCGCTGCAGCATTAATAAATAAATAGTTTTAAATTAATTAATGTAAACATATTGTTGTTTGGTATTATGCAGACAATTTCTTATAAATTATAAGAAAGTTGAAAAAATTTCCGTTGAAATATACAAGTATTTACGGGTCTACTATTTGCGTATAGCTAATTTTATTTTGTCGACCATGAAACCGCCAAAAAATCCTATACCACCATTACCACTATAAATCACAGTCTCCGCCGGCATCGATGTCGCCTTTGGGACGCATCGTACACCTGGCGACAGATATGCTCTACATTGAACACGTAGCATTGTCCCAGCTCTGTATCCTCGTTGATGGTATGGTACCCTAGAGATCCCGAGTGAACTAGTTCATTGCCACACATAGATAATGTTGAATATCTACAGCTGTGTCTCCGATGGAATTCTGTTTGAATTTAATTTTCATTTTCAGTTATTTTATAGTAAGCTAATCTTGGTAAATTTATAACTTCCACTTTCTTTTTTCTTTTCTATTAAATATCTTGATTTCTGTTAATTCAAATGATAGATTATCCTATAGAGCTTTTATATTTCTTTACACAGAGAGTGAGCACGAAAAAGTTCATAAAATTTATGCCCAAAATTTAAGTTCGCTCTGTCACTTTCTCTATCTCTCTCCCTCTCTCTGACAATACTTCTTCCTTAAACACTATCTTAATTCATCACTCACCAAATCCAATCCGAAGAGGCTACATGTTTGCTGTATAATCTTCTGGTCGCACTTCTCATGCGGATCTGGAGGTGGTGTGCCGGCAATGGGTTGAGGTCGCGGGCGGGTCACAGTGCCGCCGATGCCCAGACATGGAGCTGGATTTGTGGACTTTGCTGAGAGACGAGGCACTGCAGAGAAAAAGAGAGAGAGAGAGAGAGTGTGGGAAAGGCGCATTAGAAGCTATATAGAGATAATCTGTCGAGAGCCAATTACCTGTGCTGGGAGCTGCAGTGGCCACCGCTGCTAGAGCGGCCATAGCTGCAGAAGTCGCCTTGCCATTGGGATTGTTGTGGGCATTAACGAGCTTGGCACAGGTGCTGGCGATGGCGGGCAGTGCAGCAATTAAGCCCGTATCGGGTCGGCAAGATTGCTTCAGGCTGCTGCCCATCTTCTTGCGCCAACACCAGCCGCGCCACGTGGCCTGTATGCGCGTGGCACTCCTATGGCGAATTTCTGTACGCAGATGCTCCAGATGTTGGCGGATGCCCTCGCTGATGAACACATGGCGCTTGCCCGGCGCCCAGGCCAACGTGACCGATCCGTCCTGCACGGGCAGCTGCTCCATGCCCATCGCATATTGCAGTATCAGCTGGCAATCTTCCAGAGCCTTGTCCTCGGTGCGTCGGAGTAGCCGGAACGGAGCGAGCATGCGATAGCGCGCATTGAACTGCTTGAAGCGCATGCGATGCGGAAATCCGGAGGCCATCAGATTGACCGTCTCCAGCACCTGCAGCGATCGGATCTGCCGCACCACCGTCGCGCGGTCAAACCTGCCCGGCTGCTCGAACGTATTGCTCCGGATGCAGCGCACAAAGTGAGGACGAGCATGGACCAAGGTGCGCAGCAGATTATCCAGGCGCGTGTGGAAGTCCTGTGTAAGGGTCGAGACGGGCTCATCCCCATTGAGTAGATCCGAGTGCGAGGTGGGTGAGATGCGGAAGCTGAGGCCGCGTGGCGCCTGCTGCTGGGCATACAGTGCCTTCAGCTCGGAGCCAAAGAGATGCGTGGCGAAGCCGAAGTTACAGCTGTGCTTGTAGAAGACAGCGACCAGATCGTCCGGTACAACGTCCCGATTGGTGTCCAGGAAATCGGTGGTGTCATACTCGACGCGTCCAGCGAAGTGCCGTATGGCAAAGAGTCGCGGGTCATCCGGCTCTAGTGCGGTGCGTGTCTCCAGGCGCGTTGAGCAGCGATGCTGCACCTTCAGCTTGGTCACGTAGCTCTCGGCTGTGCCCCGCACCGAGCACTCCATGTCCAGCAGGCTCAACAGGCCTGTGCGCAGCGAGGAGATCAGATCGATGCACGGCACATTGTCCACATAGTCTACCTCTGTCTCGCACACGATGCCCTCGTCCCGGCAGGACTCCACGGATGACTTGAAGATGTGCGTGTTATAGAAATGCTGCATCGTCTCGGCACACAAGTTGATGCACAAGTGCTCCAGCTGTGCATGCGGCGATGGCTCCTCGAAGCCAAACATATCCAATATCCCAATGAATCCATCCGTGGCGTGTCGCACTGCATTGTTCAAGGCGGCCATCGACTTGGAGCCCGCATTGCCGCCGCCAATGGTCGATGCATGCTGCGATGCTGCATCCGCCTGATTGTGCACCGACTCATTCGAATCCGAGCTCAGTGTGCCCAGCGTGGAGCCCAGGCGCTTCAGGCTGTTCGCTCGGCGCACAATCGTCGCCACCAGGCGACAGTAGAGTGCTTTGGCCAGGCAGTCACGCGTCATGTTGGCATCCCCATCGCCGCAGACCGACTTCACCAGCTGCCCACGCACATTGTGCGTGCGTGTGGTCAGGCCGCGAAACAGCGCCGCAGGCGGAACGCCCAATAAACTGGCCACCGAATTTAATTCCGTTTCACCTTTCACATCTACCTCGAGACCCTGCAAGAAAACAAATGTTGTTTAAATAAATATTTTTTTTTGAAAAATAAATATAAAAAAATAAGAAAATTTAAAACATTTAATGCAAATTATATTCATGTATTTAGAAGTAAAATAAAATTTCTTGCTCAGTTATTATATAGTCTCGTACACAACGTAATTCAGACGTAAATTACCCTTGATAAATCACATCAGCACAAGAAATTTTAAAACTTAAAAATGGGAAGCCACGAGTGGGAGAAGAACTCGCGACCCGCCGGGTGGCAGAGCGACATTCTACCACAAACGCCATCGCAGCATCGTCGAACCGGTGAATAAGTAAGAAATAAGTTAAGTCATCCAATTTCAATTGCATCATTGGTAGATGGCGCTTTTGTATACATTTATTATAAAATCAACTATAGATGGCGTGATACTGCAGTAATTTCTGTGTATTACACGCCATCTATTTATGCATATTAAGCAATTTTAAGTTTACGATATTAATATAACAGTCAAATCTGGTTCCCTTTTCAGTCGATTAAACTATTATTAAACTTAGTCTTAACCAATACCAAAATTATAATCATAATACTTAAAAATTAGAATAATTAAGTCTTAGAAATTCACTTACCCCTCCATCGATAAACTGCACGTTGCCCAGCAATAGGACAGCAGCGAGGACACGAACCACATCCAGAAACGGTATTCCCAATATGCCCAGACAGGTCTTCCAGGCCTGGAAGCGCGCCGCATCCTCTTGCTCATTCTGAGCGACATCGCCGCGGAGATAACGCAAATTCGCCGGCGAGTAGCCCTCCAAATGTAGCTTCTGGCGCTCCTCTCTGTTGAGGCCGGCGAGCAGCTGGTAGAAAATGTGATAGTTTTTCTCCTTGGGCAGCGGCCGAATGACGCGAGTCTGGTCCAGAAAGTAGCAGTGGATCTTGGTGCGATAGAGTGCCCCGTCCGTCACCTGCACCTCGATGAACTGGCCGATGCGACTCGACTCCGAGTTGGTCGTTGTCTTCGCCGAGCCAAGCGAGCGTAATACTGTAAAGGCGGCGGCCAAATGCTTAAACGCATCCGTCTCCTGACCCCCACCGGCTATGGCAAAGAGCTGGCGCAGCATGAGCATGGCGTTCGCCGTCTTCCCGGCACCACTGGTGCCCGACAGAATAATGGCCTGTGGATAGCCCGTTTCACTCTGCTGACGCACTGCCTCCTGCACAATCTTCTGCAGCTGCGGCGCCAGTGGCATATCGCGCGTCGAAGTGAGCGTCAGCGGATTGCCCACATCCAGATATGGATTGATCGAAAGCAGAATTGAACCTACATTTGTCTGGCAAATGAGAGAAAGATAAATGGGAATAAAATGTAAAAAACTATTACGTGTGGAAAAGGTAAAGTTAACTTAGTCGGAAATTGCTAATGAAAATAAGTAATATTTCCTAAGAAAATATAGTTATTTTTTAATAGAGTTTAATTTAATGGATAATAATTCAGTCTAGCTTTATAAACATTTATGTACATATTTAAGAAACTTTTCTTTCTCATCTTCTCTCATTCTCATGGCATTTTGATAATATAGAATAGCACAGAAAAATAATTGTTTATGCCTCAGCATAATTGGGAAATTAATTGTTGAAAAACTTTGGTGAAAGAATCACACTTTTAAACCGAGATAAAGACATCAATATGTGTTCATATGGAATGGGTAAAAGGTATGCGATTCCTTCATTAATTACAAAATCCCCAACGGTAAATCAGATGTGTTCTCATATTTTAAGGCTACGTTTGAATTCATCGATAAAAAGCGAATGGGATGACTCATCGTACACAGGAATATATTTTTAAAATATTAAGTCAAAGATCAAAGAAATATTATAAAATGTATATTCGCTGCATTCCATGTCTAATTATAATAAAGTCTAAAATGCCTACAGATGCCTACACATGCTTTATATGTCCTGTCTGATAATTCATTCACAACCACTGTTGAGACTAATATTAATTAATATTTATTAATCGATAAACGCTATTACAGCTCTCTTCTTCTTCTTCTCTTCTAATAGTCCTATCAACTAACTGCAGATAAATGAGCAGACAGATCGATTCAACATCTGATATCAAATTGTTAATACTCTCCGCAGTTATTCTAATCGGCTGTCGATCGCCTAATTTCTAACCGTTGCCTATGTCTACCCATCTATGAGCTGCAATTCACAGATCGACGGCATATAATTGTCGAAATTAACAGTTAATCTGAGGTGAGTGCAGAGCGGATATTCAATTTGGAGACCGACTATTAAGATAATTGCTGGAGAGGCGGATGGAGTTAGTCTGCTGAATATAATTGAACTGGGCTAAAAGTGAATCTGATAGTCAAACTGGTTTAGTGTTAGGTGTTGGGTGTTGAGAGGAAATGAGCTGCGGAGCTGATGACAGATCCGCATCAAGGTGGGCAGAGTACAACACTTACGAAGTAGCGCTGCTCGTTGAAGCGCGCCTGCAGCGTGTGCATGACGGCGTGCTCGGTGAGTGGTCCTGCCAGGTGGATCAGATCCTGCATGTCCTTGGGCTGGCGGCTGACCTGAGACTGCTTCCCCCCGGATGCTGCAAAGCCAAATGGCACGGTCTTCACGCTCTGGCAAGGATTGATGTGCTTGGTCGATTGAGGGAACTGTTGTCCACTCGCTGGCAGAGCGGACGAGGCAACCAGAGAATTGGCATTGGAGCTGCGCATGGGCAGAGTATTGGATCGAGCATTGAGGCTGTGAGGCAAGGGAGCAGGAGGCAACGTTGATGTCGCGCCCAATCCACCCGCACCGTTTCCCTTGTGATGACCCACAGTGGACTTCTCACTGAGCTGATGCGGCAGCGGATGCGGTATGGATGTGTTCCGTGCCGAGATGACAGCATTCGAGCCCGAATTGCTTGGCAGCGTCTGACTGTAATTGTACGCATGCTGATGTAAAGGAAATTAACAATCACGATTACTCAGATTGCCATTATGTAGAGACTTAAACATGAGATTTCCCAACTCACCTTGGGCAGGGTGTGCTGACCACTTCCGTTGGTATGCTGCTGCAGTGCACTGGACGAAAGTCCGCTATTGCCCAGATTCAAATTCGGACTGGATGCATTCAGGTCGTAGTTGGTTGCCTTCGCCCCACCTGTGCCCAGGGCAACTCCAGCGCCCGCTCCAAGGCCGTGATGCTGCACATCGTTTGCCCGCCCATGTCCTTGACTCTCCACATGCAGCCGATTGCGCATCACCAGCAGCTCAGTGCTCAGACTCTTGAGCCGCTGCTGCAGGTGCACAGCCTCATTGGACGATGAGGCATCTGAAAGGCAGAGAAAACATATCGTTAGCTAGGTGATTATTTGAGCGGCATATAACAATCAACTGTAAAAAAGATAGTGAGAACTACAAATTATCTAATTTAAATTGCCTGACTTTGAGATATGCTTCATAATGTTAATTAAAGTAATAAATATTCTATAGGAGTTTGAACATGAAATCCAGATATACTGCATATTATAATTATTTTAAAATGTTACAATATTCTAAATTAAATAAGCAATAATTATATAGAAAGTCAAATAATATTTTGAGCCTCTTTTGTAGTTTTAGCAAGAAATCTAGATAAACTAAATTTTTTAATATTTCAGAATATTTAGTTTTACAATATTTTGTTTGGTCATTTATAATTTTAGAAATTATTAAAGAACATTAATTTATACAATATTCTAAAATAATTAAAATAAGAGAATAAGAAGAATAATATTTTAGTTTAGTTTAAATATTTAATTAAGATAAGCTGAATGTTTGGGAAGCTCGTGATATTCTCTATTTGCATTTTATAAACTACTATAACTTAGTCAAATTTTAATTATTTCCAAATATTTTACCATGCAATACAGTTTAATAATTAAATTCATTCGAGCTAATACATAATGAATTATTATAAATCAATGTAAGCTTACATTCACTTCCCTAATCTTTTCGTTTTACTAAAATTCTACCTTGCGAAACTGTTCTAATTATTATAGTTGCTTTAAAAAAAAAGACAGAAAGCATATCAAATATGTTTAAAATTTTATATTATTTTATTTCATATTCGTATTATCTATATAGCTTTATATACACTCATGATATTAATTTCCATTTTACTCATGAAGGCTTCTCTTCAAATAAAGAAGAGAATCACTTTATACAATTTTTTTCTATAGAAAATCTTCTCAACAGGTGTCCTAAAACTAAGCTCCAGGTATCCTCCTAAAGATACAACCATATCAATTATTGAGTGAGTGACCTAGATGCCAATGCTGATCATGAACCTGAATTTGTTTATTCGGTCAAGAATTTCTTGACTTCCACGTCACGATCAACCAACTACGACAGAGAATAATTTAAATGAAGTCCAGAGATTCTTTGATTATCTGTTCATTGATTCAATGCTTGTAATTTGCTCTTCCTCGTATTCGATTGGCGTCAGTCTAATAAATTTCTTATGATTAGCATAGATTAAGTTCTTAGCTCGTCCTCGTGCTATGCTTCATGTAATATTTATTCATAGCTTAATCGATGGCAAAATCAATGCCTCTGGGCTTATTAGACATTCAAATTACTTGATTATATATATATATATATATATATATATATATTTATTTATAATTATAAACCTATATTTATCAAACGTTGCTCAATCAACTGTAGATTAAACGAACCGATTCGCTTGAGTTGAAAAAAAATGTGATTTTAATATTTTTTATATATTTTTTTAATAATATACAAAAGTAATTTATGCATAACATGCATGCAAGAAATATTTTTTTAATTTCTCAGATTGTGGAATATATTCTCAGTACGAATAAATATAATAGATATTTTATATAAGAGAGTTCAGTTCACGCTAGTTATTTTAGTCTTATTCGCTGTCTGGATTCAATTGGTATTTACTATTCGAAATTTACTTCTAAATATATATATACAAATATAATATTTGAAATCTGTCATAGTATTCTAGATAAATTTCCCAGGCAGATAGATAAACGCATTGATAAATCAAATTCAGTCTCACTTTAAAGCTAAGCTTCGTGCACTTAATATATTTTTGTACTCATTGCAATTCAAAGTATAAATATATAATATATACAAAACGAAAATAACGAAATCCGACTTATATCTGTATAATTTAACTCGACGACACACCCACTTCTCCCTTAATTAATTTCTATTTAATGAAGACAATTTTATACACAACAAAATTTCGTCTTAGTTTAGCCGTTGGAATATTTAAATATTCACGAGTTTCAAAAACACGAGCTTAAATTAAGAATTTCTTTGAAATGTTAATGAACTAATTTCGCTCGCTAATCGGTGGACAGCGCAGAACGCGCGCCAAGATAAAACAGAAACAGAAATCTGGCGACAGGTGCCAAGAAGAAGTGGAAGAAGAGGAAGCAAGAGAAGAAGATAAAGACCACAACTAACTGAAACAAAGGGAATAAAATCTCAATGAACTGAAATTTGATTATTATAGATAGCTTGAGGGGAACTTTCGAAAATTATGACATAAAAAACAACACGATATACTCTTAAGTAGAAATAAGTGTAAAGAAGTTGTGGTAGCTAGTAGACGACTAACAGATACCCTGCAGATGAAAAAGTTCACTTAGCTTACACAAATGCAATAAATATACAGAGACCATACGAATCATCCGAGTATATATATTCCTTTCACATGCACTTAAGAAAGAGAAATGTCACGCAATTAAAAATTTTAATCTAATTGGAATTTTCTCTTTAATGTACCACAAAAAGTATTACAAAAGTCATTTTCAATCGAATGCAGAGCCAAACGCCGCGACGTCAAAACCCGATAGCTTTGATGCTGGAAACCAGTTTCTTGATTTTTATGATGCCTACAAGAAGCCGAGGTAAATGAAAACGTTCAACAACATTTTCTTGTGACTAATTTTAGAAATAGGTTTCAGATATTTAATTGTGATTTTTATACCAGCTAACTACCATCGAACTCTAATCAAATTTAATTAAAAACATATCATAAATAAGTTGTATGAGCAGAGGGCGAGAAACATAATTATCACCTCGCACTGACAATTTTACTTTACATTTATTTATTTTATACTAAGTTTTATTCCTATCCCTGAACATGTGTCGTTCGGCTGCCCAACTATGAGAACTGAAGACTTCAATGAATGCACGCAAAATCATGCTAACTTGCATGAAAAATGAAAATCTAAAATCATCATATACAAAGAGTTAACATAAGTATGGATAATAAAATTGACAAACAAATTACATTTATTTCTCTCTCACTTTTATTCTTTTAAACAACATACAGAGACTGTTGCCAAGTATTCAGTCAAAGTATTATCCCTAATTCAGTTAAGCATAGTACAAAATACACATAGAATTATTAAAATCAATAATTCTTGTATATTCAGTACTCTAAGGCATTTAAATGTGCAATTATATTATATACTTATTTATGTATTTATATTTAATAATATAATATTGATGATGTATAGTATATAGTTTGCATATATCAATAATTTGATAAACAGCACAACAAATAATACATATTAAGAAATTTTTATATTATTTACATATTATTAATATGAATTTTAGTTATTTCATTGAATTATTCAATACTTTAGTTTTCCTTCGTCTTCTTAATTTGGTATTTCATTTTTGCATGCAACAAAAGTTGTAGTCAGCATCGCTTGAAGCCTCGAAATTTTCTTGGAAGCTGAAATCAGCGCGCATAGAGTTTTGCTAACCAAAGAGCTGACAACAAAAAGAAACCAACTGGACCCAACGACGACGGCCACATTTAAAGATCTCAACGGATGTGTTGGCGGCGTCGCCTGCGACCAAAACTGGTCAGCGATGGGCGAGCGGAGAGGCTGCGACAAAGCGGGCCCTGGGCATATGTTGCAAGCCGTACGGCACACAGCAATACAGCCAAACGGCTAACCAACTTGAGGCGTAGACATGCTCCACACCGACATATATACAATTATACAGCTAAACACCTATACAGCTAAACGTCTCTATAGTTATACAGCTGCGCGCCACTAACAAGGGACCAATATGGGTACAGACGGATGCTAGATGTACCTACACATTGGTACATACTGTAGTTGCTTGACGTATGCACATGCCCAATAAGGGGCAGATGATTATAAATAAATGCTCGATGTATTTACATGCAGGCATCCATTTAGCTACATACTTGTGTTTGATGTACCTAAATAAATATCCGTACCTAAAGGAATGTACTTAGATATGTAAGCATACACTCAACCCCCATACATGTACCTAAGTGTCTATAGGTACATCAGCATTCACATGGGAAAAGTTGTTGTGGCATCTACATTCTATTCATATAAACAAATATCGTATCTATCTATTAACTCTTTAATAATTAACTTTCAAATTAAATTTAAAAACTTTTCTTTTTAGAAGGGTAAACAGTTATTAAAGTTCAAAGCTCTTTAATAATGCTCGATAAATCAGTTTCCCAGCGAGCTTTGTTTCTTTATAAAACAATGGGGGGCCCGGGCCATGCCACATGCGTTGTGGTAACAGTGAAACGAAAGACTTAGGCAACAAACTGGAAATGTTCGAGGAGTGTGGTCGTGTGGCACTCACCCTGCAGCTTCTTCTCGGTCTCCCAAAACTTTTGCAATTCCGTAAAGTATTTATCCAGTATGAACACTTTTGACAGGCCCAATGTGGCCATCGTAGATGCACATTTGTGTGGCCGCAGCGGAGAACGAAACTAGCTAATTTCAACTGCAACTGCAACTGCGCCGAAAAACGAGTTTCGACTTCAAATCCGATATTTTCGTTTCGTGTATTATTTTTGGCGACGCAAAGGACGAGAAGCGAACTCCGAGCTCCGTCGGCACCGGCGATGATATTTCTTATTTGAATAATTTCGTATACAGATACACAGCACAAAACACGCCCGATCGAACAGGTTTTCCGCACAGACGCTTACAGAAGGCAAACATTGTCCAGGTTGACCAGGTTGTCTGTATGTATGTGTATGTGTATGTGTATGTCTCTCTCACTCTGTGTCTGTCTGTCTATGTGTGTGTGTGTGTGTGTCTGTGGCATACAAACTGGGCCTGGGCAACGATACCGAACCGCACGTACGGGACGTATGCAGCTGCTTTGGCTTTTTGGCTCAGAGCAGCAAGTGAAACAACAAAAATATTAATGACAAAAAAAAAACACGCACACACGAGAAAAGAATGCAGAAGGGCAGCAGCCAAATCACTGAAAGTATCTGCCAGATACTTTTCGGAGTTGTGCAATTGTGTGCTGCTGTTGCTGTTGCTTTTGCTTTTGCTTTTGCTTTTCCACTCTACGTATTATTATGTTTATATATATATACAAACATATATATGTATATATATATTTCTTTCTTATGCTTCTTATTATTATTTCTGTGGCTCAGTCGCGCGCGCTTGCAGACATTTTTGTTGTTTGATTTTTTTTCTTTTCTTTTTTGAAAAACGAGTTACCACCAATTTCAACTCGCAGCAGCAGCAGCGCAGAGTGGGAACTCGAAGTAGATGCTTAGATACCTTAAAGGTACACACATACACTCAATCACACACACTCTTTCAAAGCAGATTTATTTATGTACATATCCAGTATATATAGACTTTGCTAAACTCTGATATATTTCGTTTAAACTTTAACACTTTGCCTTGACTGTGATTGGCTTTGTTTTGTTTTATTTTGTTGCTTATATATTTCACTTGAACTTCTTATAATCCACCATTTACAGCTTCTTCTCGAGCTGAACGCTGGCGAACTGCCGTGACTCTCGTTCGTTCGCTGTCAGACCAAGGCGCAGACTGAACGCTACGAACTCGGCTCTCCCAGACGCTGGATGTAGAAATGCGATCGAGACGCGCTCGTTGCGCTCTGAGCGGCTCTCGCGTGCGCTGGCGCTGGCTCAGGCTCTGGCTCTGGCTCTGGCGCAGGTAAATTTTTTCAACAGGTAAAAGGCCCGAGGTCTCTTTTTTTCAGTTTCAATTACTCTGTCTGTGCAGTCGCTCAAATATGGGGTCAAGTATTTGAACTATGGGCCTCTCGCCTGGCTGGCTTAGCTGTCTCGTTTACTGGTCGCGTGTTAATTAGTGTTGATTGCTTATTGTTTTTTTTGGTTTCGTTTTTGTTTTTTAGTTTGTGTTTGGCCTTTGTTATTGTTTTGCTTATGCTGCATTTCACAATTCCCACATCATTTCCATTGCAGTTTGCAAATCATTGTCTCTAGTAGCAGCTGCATGCTAATTTATGCCACATTTCTAACAGTCGGACACGATTTTCTAAACATGCAAATATCCATTTTCACCAACATACTCAAAACAGGTTTATTTCGGATTACAGATAACCCAATTTTTCTTTTCAAATTAAAAAAAAAAAAAAAAAAAACCAAAAAACCTTTTTATTCATCTTCCAGTTTAGAGGTTTCCTTGAGTCTTAGCGATGTTAAAAGCACAGCGCAAGAAAATTATTCCTTGCTTTTTCATACAATAGTTCTAAAATATTTTTATTTATTTGGTATACCTAAGATTTAATTCAAGATGTCAAATCCTATTCATAAACAAATATAAACTCTATAAATTTGCTTATCCTAGACATCAACCCAATCGCTGCAGCAAAGACATGAACCGCTAACAGCTTTAAACAGGCATGGTAACCCTAAATACTAGCACATTGCTCTTCAATGCATATCGATTCGCTGCACCACAACCTCTCATAGTCAATTCGCTGCATATACTTGGACCTATGCAATTTGCGGTAATCGAGAATATCATGGAAATAGTTGAATTAAATGTGTATATGAAAATAGAAATATAAATATTTAATTAACCTTTTTTAAAAAATTTTTAATCTTCTATCAAACATTTTTGTTGCTATGGACGCCATGCCTTTTTTCTAGGCATACCTAAAAAAAAACTAATGACATGCTGCTGCAGCTTTTATTATGTTGTATACATATAAGAAAATAGTCTTAGTAGATAAAATTGAAATTTTTATTAAATTTTCTAATGTAATCTTAAAATTGCATTTATTTAAAATTTGTTATGTGTTTCAATTTGTATATATTTAAATATTTAAATATATTACTTAAGACACACATTGATATACTTGAGCATAACAAGTGTTTCTTACAAATACCTTCAAAATATTATATTTGGAAATTAATATTTATCGTTTTCTATAAAGAGGCTTTACATACATATGAAGAAATGAACTAAGCAACTATTATTGTGGTTGTAGAAAAATTGTGGCCAAAATTACATATTTTTTATATTAAAATGGTTTTAGGAAAATTATTTCTATACAATTTTTTGACTACCAAATCTATACATTATTTTCAATAATGCTTGAAATTTATTATTATTATTATTTATTTAGCTATATTATTTTACAAGATTATTAATTTGTATGAAGTAAAATTGATTGGCAAGAACATAATGTTGAGGAGAGAAAAGTTATACACAAAACCCATAAAAATTTTACAATACATTAGAGTTATCATAATGGAGGATTACGTTCAGTAAGTCAAGTAATATTCAAGTATCATGGCAAAATTTAAAAATTAATAATAAAAGTGGAAGAGCAAGTTTTTAGATGAAATACCCCACACAATAACAAACTTCATAAATCTCAAGTCTAACTTCATAAATCATGTAAAACACATGAAAGATTCTTTAGGAATTTACAGCTTTGCAAATGATGACATAAACCAACAACAACAATTGATTCTATGTCATAGATGCGGGTGGAAATGATTAATACAGAAAGGCACTCCAATAGGTAACATGGCAATACATATATATATATATACGTATATGCATAAGGCAACCTAGTTCAGCTCTTTCATTTCGGTTCTACATTACAAACACTATAAATCATATATTTATTATAAGGAAACCATATATATATGTATATATATGCTTACCAGTTATGTTTCCTGTCGTGTTATTGCACTTCTTCTTGCGTCTGGCCACCGGAAGCGTATAAATAGCTGAGAACTTGGTGAAGCGCTCAACAACATCTTGTTTGGCTTTAGAGGCTGATAGCACCGATGATTCCTTCCCCTTGGACGCGCTTAGCTCTGGCTTGTCCAGGGCTGGCAAAGCTTTGCTTTGCTTCGGCGAGGGTGTTGTTGAGCTGGAAATCATTGAAGCCTGGGTGAAGTCGAAATACTGCAAAGCAGCTGTGGACGGACCCACCTGAGTGCCTTGTGGTACTGGCAAAAGAAATCGGGACGCATGCGATGCCGGCAGAGAAAATCCTCACACAGCCGCAACACATCGTCGCCGTTCTCGCTCTTGCTTGACGGCTCGCTCGGCTCCTTGGCAGGTCCACTGGGTGTCGAGGTGCGCAGAGTCTCAGATCTGTCATGGTGCTCAGGCTGCTGATGGCTCTGTGAACTGAAGAGAAAGGCCGGCAGAGAGGCGCCCACAAAATCGGGTATATTCTCAAAGAAGTCGGCGGTGCGATCGTAGCTGTTGCTGTTGCTATTGCTGTTGTTGCTGATGTTGCTGATGTTGCTGTTGTTGTGGCTGGAGCCCTTGAAGTCCGACTTGGTCAGATGTCGGTGCACGTAGTCGGCATACGTCTGGTCCGGCAGCAACATAGCATCAACATCTTGCGTGACCCATTAACCGAAGATATCTGCAACAAATGAGTTGGATGCGTAATCAATCGCAACATCAATTCGCATTTTAATTGCTTTTAAATCAAGCGTACAACTCTCCGCGCACACAGTTACACAGTTGTGCTGGTGGCCGTTGGCAGTTGGCCAATTGCAACATGTTGTTGGCCAAGTAGCTTCCGCGTCTGCATCGCCCATAAACCTGTCAGAATATTGGCGCATGCGATTACCTCGATTAGCGTGACCATGACGAAGGTGACAGACACGGACGCTAATGCCTTTTACTGCGTGTGACGGCAAAGCTGCAACACGCCTCTCTCTCTATCTTACTCTCCCCCTCTCCATCTCTCTCTGTCTAAGAACTCTAAGTCTGGCTGCATGCCGTGCCAGATAGATGAGTTGCCAGCCGAAATGAGACACAATATTTATGCCACACTTTGCCAAACCAAACCAAACCTCACCAAAGCTCGTGTGGTCTGGCGGTCTACCTCGACTTTTGCTTTCCGCAATTAACTTAAATGATTGTCATAAAAATGTTGCAAGTGTGGATGCTATGGCCATGTGGCCACCGCCTGGAAGACCACGAGCCATTGCCGCCGGCGCAGGCATTTTTCAGTGTCAGCCCAGCGGGCGGCTCCGTTTGAGTACTCGTAGAAAGCTTCAGTCGCTTCAGCCGCTTCACTTTGCTGATATCTGAGTCACTTCCACATTTTTTCCAGTTTATTATGGCGCGATTACCCAATATGGCCAAGTAGCTAGAGCCGTGAGTTCCACTTGGCTGACACCTTGAGCTCTAGGCCTAAGCTTCTTTCAAGTCATTCGACTTAACCAATTAATATTTTCTTATGGCAATATAAATAAACAATTAATTAAGCATATTGGGAGTGAGCTAATATATGCATAAAGAAGAGCAGCTGGGAAATGCAAAATTATATACTATATTATATTGAATGGGCTGGATTAACAGCAAATAATATGGATTTTATATATTTTATAAATGAAAAGAGAAATAGAGAGATTGAATGAGGAATGTATATATAAATTATAATTCTCCAGTTTATAAATAAATATAAAGCGATAATGCAAATAAATCAAGTGAGGGAAATATATAAATAGAGAGAAAGAAAGAGAGAGAAGAATAAATTATAAGTCTGCAGCTCTGGAACGATTTCTACATACACACAGACAGAAGAACGGACAGCCGGACAAGATTGATCCTGATCAGTTATATTTTATTATGTCATTAGCCATCGTCTTCTGCTACTATCTCTTGAATATACTCAAACAAAACCCACGCTGAATTGCCTCTTTTTGTGGATTCAAATAAACTTTTCGTGTTAGCAAATCAGTTAATGAGAATTGGCTAAATTGATATCATCTACTACGACAAGAATTATGTAAATAGACAAATATAAATAGATAAGTTAGCCCATAAATATGATAACCTACAGCGAGGAGCATTTATTAGCGACAGTTCGACGAGAAAAACGGCAATCGATGAACGGAAACCTTTCGGAGCAGGAGCAGCCGAGACCTTCTGTGCTTTGAACGTGGTTAGAATCAGGTAGCAAAATCGCATAAACTAAAATAAATCTCATAAATATGCAGTCGCAGTTGGAGTCGCAATCGGAGACGGAGTTGGAGTCGTCTTTGTGGTCGCCATGGAGCATGGGCTACCCGAGGAAATGTATCTCAATATGTCCGGCAGGGACAGCCGTGTGGCATGCCGAGGCGAATGTGCCGAATGCCAATGCATCTTAACTGAAGTTATTTATTCTAACTACGAGAGCGATAAAAGATTTAGCTTTGAGAGCCCGAGAAAGACGCAAATGCTGTTATAGGTCGCTTAGGTCCACTCAGGCCGCCGCTGAGACAATGTGGCCCGTTCAACTAATTTGCATTTGTGCCAGCGTTGGCATGAAACAAATCAGCGCTATGGCTTAGATGCATGTACAATTTATTACCAGAAGGCTCTGAAATTCTTAAGTATTTAGTGTGGATTGGGCAAACATTTGCAATCAATTTCAAGGCACAAGGCCAAAGGGAACCGTTTCCCAAGAAGAAAAATCACTGATCAGTGTGATCATAGGGTACAGCCGAGAGCAGAGCGGACCCCATTATTATCTACGATTGCGAGTGCTCGCAGTCTTGGGCGATGGCGATTCATTGCCCTTTTGACTTGCTACATGGAAATTACATGATTTAACTTAATTTAATAAAGAGCCAAGGGCGCAGCAATTCTCTCTCTCTCTCTCTTTCTTTCTCTCGGACCGCCATCGAACGAATGGCATCAGTGGAGGAGAGTCGTGTTGCCATAGTTCGTGCCTGGCTTTTGTGATTTACCGCGATTTGGACGTAGCCCAGGCCAGGCCAAAGCCAAAGCCAAAGCCAAAGCCAGGCACACACATGTCTAATAGAACAACAACTGGCCTCGCCAGATATCTCCTGGTCTACCCGAGCTTGGCGTGGCCAGGCCTAACCATCGATACCAAGGACTGGCATCGTCCATCATGGTGGGCTGCCGCCAACGCCACACTTGTCAAAATGCCCGATGACCCAATTAGAGCTGACCGTCGTAGTGAAGCCTTCGACTACGCGCCTTTTCTCTCAGTGTATAGCACATTTGTGGAGATCAAGAGATTTTGATTAATAGGTGGTTGTTTTGCCAGAGCCAGGCTATTTCCTTAGTTGCTCACTTCTCCAGTCTGCCCAGCCCCCAGGCCACAGATAGACATTGAGAAATATTTTCGAGAATCGAGTCGACAGACGCCGCACTCAAACTCAATGGAACTCTGCCCTAAAACCTTACTCTTTGCACTGCAAAATTTGTATAAGCTTGAGCATGAATGTGTGTTAAGGCCAGTCGTTGTTAAAGCTGGCCATGAGATATATCTTAAGCATACACTTCCGACTAGCATAGATATAGCTTTTAACGTTGAGGCTAAGTCAATTATCAAATCGCTTAACTCTCTCCGACCTAACTCAAGCGTTGTAGCTCGGCAGATTCAATTATTTAAATTAATAAATTTATTTTATATCTAAATTGTTAAAATTTATCTTCAATGGGTTTATATTTCTATTAAGTATTTATGTGTGTACACAAGATCCACGAACATTTAAAATTTGTAGTATTTTAAATGAAGTTTGCGTTCTTTAAATTTTTAACATGATCGTATAATATTTCCTTTTTATAGAGCATACTATATTCTACAAATATCTAAAATAAAAAACCCAATATAATTTAAGAATCAACAACAATTCAGACCGCCTTCCACTGGAAGACCTGGGAGGACCTCAAAGCTCTGGTTAACCTAATCTGTTATTGAGTGGTGAGCAGGACAATATACTCATTTCACTTTCATGAAGGAGTATAAAAACATTTACTAATGCAAATTAATGGATTAAAAAAGGAAGTCAAGCAGTAAAAAATATTTCAAAATCAATAATCAAATGAATTGTGTTTGAGAATCAAATAAATATATGGATATTAAGGCAGCATAGTAAATATTTCGAAAATATCTATTCAATATTTAACATGGCCAAGAAAATCCCAGAAATGTATTTATATTCTAATTTGTTTTTCTTATATACTCAAAATACGAAATATTTCACTTTCGATGCACAACTTCTACAAGTTCATACAAATGCAAATCACACACAGCACTCAGCTCAAGGTGTTGCATAAAATATATATAAAATAGTTGGTAGAGTCAAAGGAAATGGAAAATGTAAACGGAAATAGAGCTGTGTGGAGTTATTTATGTGGGAGTTTGCGGTTGAGGCGGAAATATGTACGCCAGCACAGAGGTGCGTTAAAACTTTTAATCGCACTTTGATTGCATTAGCCCAACAAGGCTGACAGCTGAGACGCATTTCGCTTTGAGCCGAGGCTAACTTGAAATTTGAGTTGCGTTAAATTTCTGCTCGTGTCCATGTTATGTAATATGACGATGGCAATGCGATGTGATGCGATGCCATAAGATGCGTAGTGATGCGTTGTGTTGATAGACCAGCCTCCTTCAGTCGGATGCACTCGAATGCCAACACGTGCAGCAAGCCCTCGCTAAGGCGAACCAAGACCAAGCAAAAACTTGTCATCGCCATTTACGTGCGCACTGAATCAGTTAGCAGTAAAAGGCCTCAAACAATTAGATGCATGTCAAACCGATTGCAGTTGTCGCCGCTCGCAGGCTTCGCTTTATGAATTACACAATTCACAATCTGCGATTTAACAATTCACAGTCAGCAGGAGTCAATATACCGAATGGTGAGCAGGAATTTGACCTTAACCCGCTGAGCTAGCCAACCAGTTAATTTCCATGATCGATAGCGCGCCAAGGCCTGCCTGACCGAGCACTATTAATCAAAATGCATTTCCTTAAAAAGGAGCACGATTATTGCAGATTGTTTATACTAATCAATCAACACCTTCTCTCATATGGACTTTGCTTGTGATTTCTGTAATATGGTCATGGTCAGAGCTCAGCGATTATCAGAGGAATCAGAAAAAAAGAAGTAAAAAAGAACGTTCCACTTGATCCCAACTGACTGTGTAATGCTCGTTCACATTTGATGGGTAGGCCCAATTATTTATAGATGTACATTGGCTGTACATCAACTGATTAGGTTTGACATTTTAAATATTAGTTAAAAAGTAAAGGTTAAGAAATGCTAATTTGCATTTAATATGATTTTTGTTTTTTCTCAAATAAAACATCAGTATTTATTTATAATTGAGATCTTTCTTCTGGCCAGATACAAACATACAAACATTGCAAACATTTGGGTAGTTTTCTCTAGGAGAGCTTACGAACGTGGAAAACAAGTAAGCTGCTCTACAATATATACTGAAGCAATTATAAGATCCACGTCAACAATTTTGATTATGGAAATTAAAAAATATATCAATAGTTTACAAAGGCGAGCGCTTGATATTAATCAATATAAGGGAATACACGCAAACTATTGAAGAAGAATATCCATTTGTGTTTAATTCAAAATTTAAAGCTTTCATATTTTATTTACTTTTTATAATTTTGAATAAACATTTTTCAATTCAAACTAATTTAAATGAGCGAATAAAAAAGTGATAATTTGCAAACCTGAAACTTGATTAATTCTTGAATATAACTAAATATATTTGACTCATATTGGAACTCTCCCAGAAGATATATTACTAAAATGACAAAGTTGAGAAATTCTGTATGTGATTTGGAGAATCAACTATGCTAGTTTTTGATTATTAAGACTACGAGAACTAAAAGAACTCACGAATTTTTTGGATTTCTTAAGCATAACAGATATATATGCAAAATTTAGGTTCTTTATCTGCCAATATTCATTTGTCATTTCCATTCTCTAGACTTGAAACTTCCCATTAGAGAATTGATTTAGAATATTGACGGGAAAACATTCCAAGCTCGAAGATCTCTAGTTAAATACTCAACTGGCATACAAACTGCTCCACAGATTATACCAAACCAATACACTCTTTACATTTTGTAAGCGGGCATAAAAAAGCTGCGCGCCAAATGGGAAATGTCGTGACCAACAAGAAGTTTCAGCAGAGCTGCATTGGCTGAGCCTACCTAAGGGACATCTTAACGCACTAGGCATCCTCGACTCACCAATGCTCCATGTCATAAGTATACATCTTACAATATAAATATTTCCCTATATGGTGTGTGTGTGTATATGAGTGTATGAAAGTACACTCCCACAACAGTTGAGAGAGGCAAAAGGCAAGCGCAGCAAGTGAAGTTTGCATCCACAGACTTGATATGCCCTCGGGCTGAGCGCATCCCTGCGCATCTTTTCGGCAAAGGCCGATTTTGATTTCCAACTCGGTCTCTGTGCATTCACATACCCATTCCCATGCCCATACCCATGGCCATGGCCATTCCCATTCTCATACCCATTCACGATCACATCCAGGCTGCAGTTGGCAAGCAGTCAGGCAGTTGGACAGACAGACAGACGGGCCAGCCAGGGCCAAAATTGCACGCAGGAATTTATTTGAAAGCCTTGGGATGCACCTACCACTAATTTTTATCTTGTCTTTGCTGTCAGGCAGCAGCAGCAGTCGCAGCAGCCACAACAGCCGCCGCTGTTTCGCAGTTACAGAATAACAAATGGAATCTTTCAATGTCGATATCCCGACTCGACACACGACCCACGACAGTTTGCTAAACCAAAGAGTTTGGCTCAATTTAAGCAATTATGGAAATGTGCGCAGAGTGCAGCGAAGCCCAGCAATCAGCAGATAATCAAATTATAATATTTGTGCCGCAACACCTGTTAGCTGTTATCGTTAACTGAAAGAGAGGGAAACATGACTAATTCTATGTTAGACTTAATTACCGTAGTGAGACTTATATACCTATAAGTGAAGGGAGGATATACACCCACAATTGTCAGTTAAAAGAGTTTCGCATATAAGTCTTAAATGCCTGTCAATGTGTATGTGAGCGTATATGTATGTATGTATGTGTGTGTGTGTGTGTGTGTGCATACTTGAAGGGAGACACTAACAACTAATTAACACTTCCAGCTACTTCTACGCCTACCCAAGCGACTAACCGTATGCCGACTGAATTAATGAACGGATTGAAGATCGCGTGACGACATGAAGTGAGTCGACGGCGCTGCCAACGTCAACGCCAGAGTCACATAGTGAGAGGAGAAGGCAGAGACAGAGGCAGAAACAGAAAAAGAGTTAAGAGCGAGAGCAAGGGCGAGGACAGAGGCAGCGTCATAGTCAGTGTCAGCGTCAGCATCATTTGGGGGCACGTTGGAAGCGCAGGAACAAATGTCGTGCCAGGCAAATACATACCTCAAGAAATCACAGGGAACAGGTTTCGCGAGTACACGAAAAAGTAGCGAATGAAAAAAATGAAAAAAATTGGCATAAATGTTTATGATACAGTAAACGGATGACGACGGCGACTAACTACGATGATAATGAAATACTGCTGGCTGCTGGCAGGCGGACTCTGGACTGTCAGCCAAGTGGAACGTTATACATACACAAACAAAAAACATATATATATATTGCATTGTCTGCAAAAACAAACATTCGACAAATCTAAAAAAAAAGAAGTGCAGCAGAAGAAAGTGAATTGTTGCTGCTAATCAAATATGCCAAGCCAAACGGATGTGAAACGAAACTTTGACTCGTACCATGCGAAAGCCCAGCTATGCATTCAATTTGCAACATTTCTTTTAGCTGAAACTGAATTAAATATGGAAAAAGATACAACAAACCACAACAGCAACAACAACAAAGAACTCAGCCAGAGGCAGAGGCAGACTGAGAGCCAAAGCCACAGCTGACAGCTGTAAAGTGTCGTCTGTGGCAATGGTTGACATTGATGTATTCGATATGGCCAAACACACAATTACAATAAACAATGTTGGGAATGGGGTTAACCGATTCGATACTGCAAATCAGATTGTTTTGACTAGATAATAACAACATTGACATTGTGAGAGTCTCTTTCACTAGAAAAGGTTTCAAGAATGCTCTATAGTGTATCATAATAAGATGTTTAAGTTTCATCATGAACTCGTGACTTATAATTACCCATAATGTGGCTACAGCTCAACACTTTTTGAATTTCACTTGATGGAGTATTCTCTACCTAATTTGAACTTTCACATTCGCCAATCTAGCCATTTAAACATTTTCGAGTAATTGGCAATTTGATTTTGATCGTTCGCTAAAATCTCCTCAAAATATATTATCTAAGATTACATTAAAACTAAACAAATACAACTCAAAAGCAATGAAAAGGTAATCAAATGAATTTAATTTGTAATTTGTTGTCAAACTTTAATTCTATTCACTTCCTCAATACTTCAATTCAAGAGCTTGAATGTTCACATAATTGCTTATTTCAGTTTCAATTATCACCAAATTTTTAACAGTAATTTCATATGTTTATCTCGTTTTTGTACACTCTCTTGCAATAACTTTCTAAATTGATATTAGCATTAGTATTCTTCGCCAATATAAATATTCACAAACAAGCAGTAATTTTTGTAGAACATGTTAAAATATAAATCAGGAATGTAACTGGATCTATCTACAGTAAAGATGCCTTCCGTACCCGCCCCAGGCGCCGTGGGAGTTTTTGTTGTTGTTGTTTGCTGTGCCCGAAACATGTTGCGGGCAGCATGTTGCTGATAGCAACAATAGCAACAAGTTTCGCTGCATCAGCAGGGGGGAAGTTAAAGCAACACGATTCACATAGAGATAAACATTTGATAAAGCTTAACTTGATCTAGTTATTGTCCAATTGCTCATTCATCCTAAAAAGTGCTTTATGTAACATATGCCGTGCTATAATCCGTCTTCACTTTGCTTAACGCAATGTATTTTCCATTTATTTCCAAAAGAAATTAAAATATTTAATTTTAAGCACACATTTTACTCTTTTTACATGGCCCGTAGGTACATTTTAAAATTATTTGGCATTTTTGATGATGCTAATATTACGTTTGTTTATCTTGAGTAACTATCATAACACATTGTATATTACGTATTTTAATTATTTACTTAATCATTATTTTCACTAAATAAAAATGTAAACAAACTCGGACCCACGTTTGCCAACTTCTCACAGATTGTTTTACATTCGGGAACTCGCGTACCACATCGATCTTCAAGTTTTCACGTCTTCACTCGTCGCATGATGTTCGTGAACTAATCGTGAGCAAGCACGAAGAAGAATGTCGAACCGGTGCAGCTAGCAACAAAACTAAAATGCGCTCATCAGCTGGAGCTGCTTCGTCTTCGGCTTCGATTTCGGCTTCGGCTTCGGCTCCAACACAACTGCAACTGCAACTGTGTCGGCGCCTGCGTCCGCTCCTGTCCTTGTTTCTCTCTTTGTCTCTCTCTCTCTCTCTGTCTCTCTCTCTCTTATTGCAACAGAAGTTCTTATGTCTGGAGCACAGGCGTAAAACAATGAAGTCGTTGGGCGTGAGGCTTGTTGAGTCGCATTATCAGGCAGCGGGGGTGTGTAACTGTCTGCTAATAGATTGACTTAATCGGCATAGCATTTACTGTAAATGTATATTGTAAAAAAAAAATAATAATAAAGAAATTTAATATTTTTATTTTAAAATTTATATATACACTTTTTGCTAATTTTCGATTGATACTAAGTTTTTATCTTACACTTACATCATATTATATTTATATGTACATATATTATAAAAAATTTAAAATTATCTTTATTATAAGTTACTAAGGTTTCATATTACACCTTTATTTTGTTCATACTTGCTTTTGCATTTCATTATATCATAAAAGTATACAATTTTATTTGATTTAGATTCCAATTAAAACATATAGATAAACATAAATATTTCTTTATTCAAAGTAATTATATTAATTAGTTAAATGAAAAATATAAAATGCCATATGAAAATTAATAATATTTATGTACAGGTGTTATACGTTGGTTATAAAAATATGTATGCATATTTATTTTGAAAACCACACATTCAAGGAACAGACTTCAAATCAAACTGAAAAAACAAATTTAATATTTTCTATCCTAATTAAGATTTGTCAATATGTTTGTGTCTCTAGCGAGGGGTGTTTGGTGCTTTTCTCGTAAGTTTTAAAATTTCATACTAGTCAAAACTAAAAATTATTAAATACTCACCAGTCTCCTAAACATGTATGCAATAAATATCAATTCGAATATAATTTTCTATATAAAATCTTTATATTAGCTATGCTACTCTTCAGGCATGCCTAAGAAAATTACTATTCCCCACCGATAGCTCTCCGGTTATTCCTGAAATCGAAGTTAATAGGCACGCAGAATCAGTCAATCGAGTCATAGATATATCAATCAATAAATAAACCTTATCCACTAAATTAATAGCTAAATTGTAAACAGTTATCAGTTATCAGAATAATATATTTGAATACAATATGCTTTTTTGGCTCAATTTACAATCTTTTAGCTTATCCTAATTACATCAGTACTGCATTTTCAAACTCCATTGCGCTCCTCGGGCCGCGTCTCGCTGTAGAAGCCCAAATTCATCGTCGGTATCATATTGCTATAGAAGGACAACTCAGCAGGTCTTAAGTTGGGCATGGGACCTGGCTCCTGGATGACGGGCGGCTTGGCAGCACCGACTTGCTCGCCCGCAAGGGAATGAGTAAGCGGCACTGCTGCGGCCGCTAATAGAGCCTCCTGAGTGCTCTTGGCCACACTATGTTGCAACTCGTGCACTTTGAGATGCGTCTGCAGCTCGCTCTGCTGCAGGAAGTTGATGCAGCAGATGGGACAGCTGTAGTTGGGGCCATGCACCTCCAGCTCGTGGCGGTGCAATTGCTCGCGCCGATTGAAGTTCTGTCCGCAAATTTTGCATGCAAATAAACTGTCCATATGCAGAGCTCGATGGCGCTGAAGATCTCGTTCTCGCTGGAATCCCCTGTCGCAGACATCGCAGCGAAAGTTGCGTGATATCTTCGATGTCGACTTAATCTTTGTCTGCATTGGCTGATAAGAAAAGGGCTGTGGCTGTGGCTGTGGTTGCAACTGCGTCTGCATCTGCATAGGTACTGCAGTTACTGCATCATTATCAACGTAGGGATGCAGTGGCAGCGTCACTTGGTCCGTCGGCAACGTCATCCGCACATTTTGCTGCTGCTCGGCGTCGCGCTTTTGGTGCACGTGCTGGTGCATGGAGAGCTTGTCTTTGCGTGCGAATGAGGCGGGACAACGATCACACTGATACGGCTTGACCTCGGCATGAGACCGCCTGTGCTTCATCAGCTCAATGGGCGTCTGGAAGGAGCGCGGACATTGCTGACATACGAACGGCTTTACACTGCTGTGAATGCGCAAATGCTTGGTTAGATTCGTGTTCCGTGAGAAGCTCTTGGAGCAGACGTGGCAGGAGAAGGGACGAACGCCCGTATGCACAATAGTGTGCTTCTTGAGGTCTGAGCGTCGCACGAATCCTTTGTTGCAGAGAGCGCACACATACGGACGCTCAGCGTCGTGCAGCTCCTTTATGTGCGCAATCATAGCTGGGCGGGTCGTCAAATGCAGCTGACAGTAGTTGCAGATGTATGGAGCAGCAAGATCATGTCCTGTCAGCTCATGCTGTTGGCAATCCGTCTGCAAGGTGAAGGCCAGATCGCAGTATTGACAGAGGAACGCGCTCTTGGGATGCGCATTGGCGTTGACAACGGCATCGGTAGACAGATGCGCCTGCATGAGCGCCATTTGAGCTGCATCCATGCCAAGGGGTATTTCCACATCTTCATCATTTGGCGCATCCTCCTCATCCTCATCGTCCCATTCCTCATCTTCATTTTCGGCTTCGCCATCGGAGCCCATGAACTCGTCATCGCTCGTTTCGCACAACTGATCCGGATCCACGTCGACAATGACGCAACCTTCTTCGCCCTCCTCAAACTCAAATACACCCGGATTGCCATTCAAGCCTGGTCGATACTTGGCATCCAGTGAAATTATGTTCTTCAAGTCCTGCTGCAGATCGTGTTCGCGTTGTTGCATGCAACGGCGTTGCTCATAGAAGTCCTTCAGCATATCCAAACAACCCTCACAAATGAGTTCCGGAAGGAATTCATGGCGTTCGTACTTTATACCCCAAACACTTTGGCACACATCAGCAATCAGTAGCTTTTCGCTCTCATTTTCAGAATTTCCTGTGGGAAACTCCACAGAAGCATCGTAGATATTTGGCGATTCCTTGGTCAGCGTTGAGTGCGAATGGCATAAACGACATGGCATTGAGTCTGTAGTAGGTATTTGATCATTTTTTTTATTCTCGACAGTAACTCCTGCGTCTTCTACGCCTATATTTAGCATTTTTTATCACTTTGCTATGACCAACAGCGGCAGCGCAACTAATATAACTTAACATTATCGCGAACATTTTAACATTGGCGTGCCGTTTTAACAGACACCAATGACCACATTCTGGATTTAAAAATATATCAGCCCTGGTATTAGAAATATGGATTATTATAACTATTTATTTGGTTTAAGCTTGATTAAAATTCCAAACAATAAAAAATATATATATTGGGTTTAGCATTAAGGATATGAAAGTATTTTAAAATATGTTTCTTATCATTACAATATGAAAATAAACAAATTTGTAACAGAGCTAAATGAGTAATTACATTGATATGTGCCACCGATAAATGCCAGGGATGTGGAAATCTTGGGCTATCGATAATACATAAAATATATCGCATATAGAAATGCACCTAATGGTAACGTTCCATTTGAATTTCCATTTAATGCTTGGTGAATGGTTATTGTTAATATTACACTACTTATTTAAGATAAAAGTACATTAACATTATAACTCACATTTAAAATTGTATAACTGCATTAAAATATGTTAACTCTTGCGAACATACATATGTATGTTCGTAAACACATTTTATTTTAAATTAAAACACAAGACGGAACTAACGCATGTATGTATGTAATGATATGTGAATGAATGTATGTTTAAAATGTACTACGCACATTCTCTTAAATTGCTTAAGGTCTCCCTATCTCTCTCTTACAAATGCCTTCGGGTTGACAGTTGTCGGTTTCAACGGTAGGACGAGGGCTGGCTTAGCTTCTCTTTGTGCATGCGAGTGGGCACTAGCAAAGGTCGAGGTGGTTGCGTGAGGAAAACATTTCAATTATTCCAACACTTGTTGAATACAATATTATTTTACCTGCATAGCGTAATATATTTTCATTAAATAAACCAAAAACACATTTTAAAAAATCATAAAGTTTGATATGAAATTAGTTTTGTTTAATATTTTGTTGTGTTTCGCAGCCAATATGAATCTTCGTTGCACGAATTTTATACTTGGACACGAGCACGAAGGGCACGCACACTCCTCTACTTTTCACAATTGCGCGCGCACACACACATTGAAAAATAATATAGAGCATGTGAAAGCTTATTTAATTCACTAGTCGTTTACTGGCATTTGAATAACACGAGTGTTTGTGAGAAGTTGTACTGGATGGCAACACGATCGTATAGTTCCCGGTCGGTTATACTAGTAATTGCCTCCTAAGTGTAAACCAAGTACCAAGTGGCCAAATTTAACTGTTCTCAGGGCTCGCGTGACATATGAAATGCTGTGTGCGCTTTAGTCTTTCAGCAGCGGATTCAATTACAGTTTATGTCGATAGCAAAAAATTGAAATAGCAACGGCAAATGCCGACATTGGTCAGGGACAGCTACGAGTAAAAGCAACAGCAGCCATCTGCATCAGCAGGTATAAATCCGTAGTGAACGAACTGTGTATTTAATCAGCTGCCAAATCCAAAAACAGAGTAAGTAGAAATGTCCAGCAGTGCATTAGTGATTATATTACGTCTGTGCAATTGCTTTTCTAGTTAATATTCGTTACCATATTACTGCCCACCTACGTGCATATGTAAATATCTATATATGTATGTATGTATGTATGTATGTATGTGTGTATGTGTATTCATGTGTGTGTATTCTAACGTTTCAAGTATCCTGGCAAAAAAAAAACAACAACAATTGGCTTACTGCGCACTCATTTTGTCTTATGCTTTGTCAATGACTGTGCCGTCATGTACTACATTCCCTTGCACAGTCTCTGCCCCAGTAAGCCACCCCCTTTACCGTTCAATGTCCTTTGCGGCGGCTTCAGATTTGGTTCGTGTGCTCCTGACCTACCTACCCTGTAGCGCAAGCAGTGGCTCACAGTTCAAATGAACTAAACCAAATAGCCCCTTAAATTTGATGAAATGTGCAAAATAATAGCTGATTAAAGCTGTGAGCCAGTGTTTATACATATGTAGACAACTTTCAAGAACCACATACATATGTGCATACATATGTAAACTAGCATAGGAAAAAGTTAAATTTCTGGAAATATACAATATACTGTTCATTCAAGCTGGCATGCACGCAGTTATATTTGAATCCTAGGCCTTGTCATTATTTGTTTCTTTTGAATCAAGAAATATTTTAAGCATTCCACTAATTATTTATATTGCGTGTTGCAATTTAATTAAATTATTTAATGACTCATTGAATTATTAATATAGTTGAGTTGAGTATGTAAAAAAAAAGTAAAAGAAAAAACTGTCAAGTCAAAGGGCTATTAAATGACACCAATTAAGGGTGCTTAATCCATACTTATATACTTATACTTATCCATACTTGTCCTTAGAACTGTGTAGATACGAGGTTACTGGCAAAATGTAAATATTTCTGTAAGGCTAACTTGATATTATTTTATATATTATAAATTTTATTAATATCCTAACCGAAAATATCTTTATTTATGTTAATTTGTTATTTGTACGTAAGATGGAAAAGGTAGCACTTGAAGGTAAAAATTCTTTCAAAAACTTAAAAATCGGCTAGAACTCTCAACTATATCTATTTCACTAAAGCCTTTATTTAAGTAAATTCAAAGTTATATAATATTGATATTCATCTATGATTTGACAGTTAATTGTGTTGATTTCGTATAATTAACCACAGTATATTCTCCCTAAACTAAACCGTCGATAATGCAAGCATATGTCAATCGCGACATTCAAATCGTTTCGGGCTGATTAAAAAAGTACTGTCTACAATCTGAAATATTATCGGAAGTAAGGCTTTATTGTATACCCAGAATATAAATTTGAAACTTTGCTGAAAGTGAACATGTCACACGATCCGAGACTAATCTAGTAATAAGCGTGTTTAACTATGCAAAACGAGAAGCCAATTAAAATTATTTGATTTCAAATTTTCTAAACTCTAGACATTTAAAGTGAATCAGTCTGATCAGACTATTTCTATATATTCTTCCAGATTCTTTTCGTAGACCAGCTGACGTTCTCGTGCTTCCGAAATCACAAAACTACGTTGACTTTGAACTAGAAAATTATTTGTAAATATGTACATATATGACAAATTGGTGGTGACTGCCTAATAGTATATATAATTATATGCATGTTCACATATATGTATGTATATAGATGTTTGTTTCTATATACGTATGGACATATACATGCATACAGTGGATTGAATCACGCCATAATCTTATCATTACGTTGCGTTGAGTAAATGAAATTTGATGCGACCTCTCATTTATAGCTGGGCGTTTTCAGTTTTTCGTAAATCAAACACTACTTATTCGAGCGGAAGTTTTTTGACCCAATTTGAATGGCTAATTGTGTATGCTAGTAGATAATACAAGATTTGTTGTTCAGTGTATTACTAGACTTAGCTGGTTCGTATTCTCTCAAGTTCTATTGCTCAAAAATTTTCTTTTGATTTTTGTTTTTGAAAGTTTAATTTTATTCGAGTCGTGTCATTTCGTGACGTGCGAGTGATCAACACGCGCCCATCTCTTCGTTGCTATAGAGATCGAAACAACATGAGCGTATTTACCGTTTCGATGGCTAAAAGTATTGGGACTGCAACATAAAGATTACACTATAGTAAAGTTCAAGTGACTTTCAAAGCATAAAAAAAGGAAAAAAAAACTAAATCAATGATAACTAATTTAAGCTTTGTTAATATTCTTTAAGTCCAATTTGAAGGGTAAATGTACTGATAAAATTGACAAATAAAGTCAAATTGAAATATCTGATTATTTTGAAAGTTAGGAAATTTTGTGCTCACACGTTAAAGAACTTGCTTATAATTAAATTTCGTACAAATTGATTAATGAAAGATTGAATTCAAATCAACAAATTCACTGCTGTTGGAATTTTATAGCCTTCATATAAAGTAGTTACTTAAAGAACTGTATAATCCTGATATACAAATCTTAATCTGTAAGGCCCTGCGAAGATTATGAATGCTTTGACTATAAATAAAACCGTTTATCGTTTAATTTATTGGGTGTACTTCTGACCTATAATAGCAATACATGTGATTAAAAATATTCACAAATACCGATTGGTATTATGGCAATTCAGTGAATGCACGCCTCAGTTCAAACTTTAAATTAAGTATTCTCGTTCACACATTAAAGTGCCATATTTAAAGCTTAGGTGAGAGAAAGAAAATAAAATTACGTAAACCTTGCTTAAGATATAATGTAAAATATACTTAAATTAGTAGTATTTTATGCAATGTTTAGCGTGTCTCTCTAGTCGGTAATGCTCAACTAGACAAGTCGAAACCTAATGAGACATATGAGCTCAATATCAAAGTTCAGCGATTTGATCCAACCAAAATATTACTTGCCATTAAATTCGTAATTTTTGATAAGCTCTTTGCGATTAATCAGCGTGTATATTTCTATTAAAGGCATTACCTGATACGATACGGGCTCTTAGTTCAATGTGGCACTACGAGTGCTTAGGACGTGCCTAGGCGGAAGCTAAACAAGAATTGCGAAGTAGTAGCTCCGATTACCAGAAAAGGTTAATTACAACCAGTTGCCAAGAGCTCGACGACGTCCATAAAGCGGTACGACCAAAGACGTAATTAAACAAGCAACTTTATAGGGAATGTATAGGAATAGTATGTGTACATACATATGTAGATGTTTACATATACACCAGTGTTGCCAGGTAATTTCTTATCTGGTAGCAGAGCGTTTCAAATCGATTTAGCTACCAACGATATCGGTTTGTTTTCTAGTAATTAATTGTATACGTATTGACTGCCGTACGCTTCTACATAAAATGGATATTAAAGACCGGCAAATCAATCTATATGAAACCTTGATATAGTTTCAATGTTATTCGATTTGATATGGACATTAGATGTCGAGCTGTCGAGCACTCACCGGAATTTCGGTTTATATTTAGATTATTGGTTTTTAATAAAAAGAAAGTTTTGTATTGATTAATAGTTATTTTTATAAATGTTCTTCACTCTTTCATTTAAAAGAGAACATTTCTAAAGTAGTAAAAAAATCTGTATTTAAAGACCAAATATATGTATACAATATGGAAGAATTATATTTTTAAGACGCAGTTTTTCATATACTTCGCATTTTTCCAATGATAATTTTAAAAATAAGATATAATTAATTGAAACATACTATTTCTCTGCTAAATTATACACAGTCATAAAACAAATATGACTATATAGTGTTTCTTTTAAAAGCTACTATTACAAAATAGTTATATCAAACCCTAACGTGATATTAAAACGAAACTTATCAGCCTATTTATATCGACACCTAAAATATATCATTCTTTATCTATATCTCTGTTTATATATATTTATATACAGAAAGTAATATGTAGATATATTTAGGTAAAATGTATAAAAATGTAATCTATAAGGCTTACCTTAGACATGTCGTTAGACCTTGATATTATTTTGTCTAGAATTTTTAGTTTCAGTTTACTACAGAGTATCATATTTACAATTACTATTTATTGCATTTTTTTATGAACAAACATACTAAAATATATCTTAATTTCCACACAAAATGGAAAAATAGATTTCTTTGAAATTACAATTACAGAAATGGAAGCTTTTTAAATTTAAATTGTAATATTATTAAGAAATTGAATTCTATTTTAAAACTTGTATGAAACTCGTTAGTCGACTTGGCTTTTGCTTTCATAAATTTGAGTATCAAAATTGAAATAAATCATTCCCTTATGGTACACTATCAAAATTTTGCAGCATTACTGGGAAAAATCCAGCGTCATGGCTTGTACCTGTGAAGTGATTGGCCTGGCCTGCATCGTTGCGCTTATCTTGAGTGTTGCGGCCAAGGCACCCTATCAGATGCGAATGTTTATTGTGATGTTCGGAGCTGGTGCGATTGTGATGCTGTGCATTCCCTTTATGGTACTGCGACCGAGGGACTATCGAAATGGACTGTAAGTGTGGAAATGCACACCTTTGCAGCTGTCAGCTGTGTCTAATGTCTCTTTATTTCTTCTGATAGTGTTCCATCCTGGTTGTTCATGCAGCTGTGCAAGCTAATGGGCATCACCATGGAAGTGCGTGGAGTGGAGAATGTGAGACGGGAACACGGCAGTGTAGTGCTTATGAACCATCAAAGCGCTCTGGATCTGTGCGTGCTGGCCTATCTGTGGCCAGTGATAGGACGGCCAACTGTGGTGGCCAAAAAGGAAATTCTGTACATGCCCTTCTTTGGCGTTGGTGCCTGGCTCTGGGGAACATTGTACATTAACAGATCGCGGAAGAGCGATTCAATAAATTCATTGCAGAAAGAGGCGATCGCTATACGCGAACGGAACTGTAAGATCTTAGTGTTTCCGGAGGGTACTCGGAACTCCAAGGAAACTCTGCTACCCTTCAAGAAGGGCTCATTCCATATAGCGCTTCAAAGCAAGTGTACCATACAGCCTGTGGTTGTATCGAAATATTCGTTCTTCGATGAGGAAAAGAAAAGCTTCCGGCCAGGACATGCTATCATACAAATACTGCCCGAGATATCAACGGAGGGCTATGAAAAGGAAGATATGGACAAACTGATCGAGCACTGCCGCTCGACCATGCAACAAGAATATACACGGATGACCAAAGATCAAGTTGCTGTGAACTCAAAAAAACAGTCATAATGGAAAAAATATATATATTTTAATGTTAAACTCAGGTTATGTATACATATTATCGGTATTTAAGATAAAACAACACAAAATGCTTTATATACTGAAAAAAAAAAAAAAAAAAAAATGTGTAGATATGTGGCAGAATTCAGTTTATGTATTATGATATGGATAAGTTTAATGAATAACTATTACACTTACTGTTTTAGAATATTTTTGAATAATTTTATTATTAATGCATTTTACATGCATAGTTATTCGCAGATGTATATTTCGAACAGATTTGATGCCAACGCCCAGCGATAAAGAAATCTAATTCTCAACAATTTCTTTTTAATGATATGGCCTACCTAAGTTAAGAAAAATTTATTTCATACCGTGGAAGAACAAGGAGCAACAAATTTAATAAACAATGAAAAGCAAATATTTTTAATTACGTACTTATTAAATCGAGTTTTAAAACTATTATCTGTGTATGCTATAGTCTTCACTAAGACATTGTTTTATGGAAAAATCTTTATGTGAAATATATTAATATTTACCTATTAAATGGATTTACTTATTGCAAGTTTCATTAAGTTTTTTAATCCTTGTGATAAACTTTCTGGAAGCGTTAAAAACTGTTTTTGCATTTTTAATTGTTTTTGTTTCATAATTATGTAAGTATATTTATTACTAAAAATTTTGAATCGAAATGAGCTGGCTGCGCAAAACTGATACACCACACTTGACCGTTGCACTTTTCTATTTAAACGTGCACGTATATCGGCGATAAGCGCAACAGGTTTTCGATAAATATTATGTTGGTCACTTCACTGCGATACGTGATATATCGATATCGATTATACTAAGCTTTTAGCAAGCAGCTGTTTTTTGTTGACCATCGCAAGCGAATTCAGTTTAAAGTGAGCTTGAAACTAACTGTAATAAATTTCACAGGATTTTAATGTATTGCAATAACTGAAGCCGAATAAAATGTAAGAGCCCACAGTGTATAAAAGATAATGTAAAAATATAATTATCTGAGTTATTTACCTGTGAGACTTAACTATATAGTTTCAGAGAGAGCCGGTATTAGAAGAGATCATCGGGTGTCCGAAATGGAAACTATGGAAATTAAAACTGAACTTGAAGATGATACCGAATGCAACAGACAGCCAGAGCTGGAAATGGAGCACAAACAAGATTCGGAATCAGAGACTACAATGGAAATCGAGTTTAAGTCTGAAATTGACATAGAGCCTACAATTGTGGGAGAGTCCATTAAACTTTATGACATTGAGAGGTTGCGAGAATTTGGTGATGTGCCATTCGTCATAAAACGAATGGAGCCACAGGATTTGTCAATTAGCTATCGCAAGGCCGTTAGCAGTGCTGAAACAATTTTGGAGCGACTGCGTCGCAACGGAGTGCCCAGTGGCATCGGCATTGCATTTCGCATCGCCAGCCACACACCTTCGTCATGCATATTGATTCTTGCGTGAGTTGAATTACGAATCGTGCTCACTGCAATTCCGTTAATCATCCAATTACATTCCAGCATACTAAATCATAAATGTCATTTCTATTGCAACGACAAAATGATGTTGTCCAAGGCCTTGCACACGCAAATGTGTCGAGCCGGCATTGATTATCTGATTGTTAATGGACACATGCCCGTGGGAGCTGTCTACTTTGAAGGTCTGGACAGCTTCCTCGTTTACAATGAAGGGTACAAACTCTTTAAGTTGAAGCACACATCCAGTGATGCTGCGCCCCAGGCAAAGGCTTCACTGCCATCCAATATGTGCTATACGATTACGACCACTGGAACCACAGGAGAGCCGAAGTTAATTCATGTACCTTACGAATGCATTGCACCAAATATAGTGGGTCTCAGGTGAGATTTGAGATTGGACATTCACTATTATAATGATTCATGTAACCTTACCTTATTAATATTATTTCTATCTCATATAACGCCTAGTCAAAAGCTAAATATATCAATGGCTGACATCATTTACCTTGGTACACCTTGCACATTTGATCCGTCGGTTGTGGAGCTCTTCTTGGCAATGCAAAATGGCGCTGCTGTCCTGCTCACTCACCACTCGATGCGTGAGTCGCCCAAGCGCGTTCTGAGTGCCCTTTTCCCAACAAGCGTGACCACGCCCGGCATAACCGTATTGCAAATGACGCCCTCGCTCTTTCGACAGTTCGGTGCGAATGCAATACGAGAGAGGATATTAAACAGCTCCAGTACACTGAGGTAGGTGTTGTCACTATACCTATTTGTCAATCCACCTAATCGTAGGTTTCATTAAAGTGTCCTATTATTTTAGAGTGCTGTTACTTGGCGGGGAACCGTTTCCATCCAGCGTAGAGCTGGCGACCTGGATGGACCCACAGGTGCTATTCCAGAAACAAATTTGTAACATTTACGGTATTACGGAAGTGTCATGTTGGAGCTTGATGCACGTTTTACAATCACTGCATTCTCGAGTGCCTCTGGGCACGCCAATTGACGATCAGACTGTGTTGCGTATCCATGTTCAGTCAAAAAGAAACATTCCGAATGCAGCATGTGGCGAGCTTTGGCTAGGCAGCGCCACACGTCGCTGTTACATACCTGAGATTGATGACATCGAAAATCAGGAGGATAAACTTTCTTCCGTCTGTTATCGTGCTACGGGGGACATCGTGAGACGCTTTGAGGACGGCTCAATAGCTTACGAAGCACGAGCCAATGATATAGTTAAACGAGCCGGTACACGAATAAGCCTGGGTATGAGAAATGTAATTAAATATATAAAATAGTTTACTAAACACCTCCTTTGCAGGGCTCATCACGCGCAAGATAGAGAAATGCTTGCATCACAGCGAACTGGCTACTTGCCTCTGGCTCGATGAACTGCAGAAACTTATATGTTGCATTCGAAGTCTTGAACTTAAGACAAAGGTGCAGCAAAGGGCGCAAACTTTTGATATACTATCCAAGCTAATGACTGCTGAGCAGCCAGACAGATTCGTTTACTTGCAACACTTTCCATGCAATGCCCATGGCAAGTTGGACAAGATGCTGCTCTTAAAAGAGTGTACAATGCTGGCGCAGCCAGCTCAAGATATTCTCAAAAGTTTTCTGCATGACCGGCTTGAATGCGTGGATGTACAAATTGAAAAAACTGCGAAAAAACAGCGGCTGGAACGAGCAGACTCTCAATCCAGTCTCAGCGGATATGATCTGAGTTTTCGGCATGCTGGTGGCACCTCCTTTCATGCCATTACTCTGTGTCGCGAAATCGGACTGCAGATGTGCATTGATGACGAACAGCGACATCTTTTTGAAATGCTGCTGGACGAAAACGTTTCTCTGCGCAGCATTCTGCAGTTTCTAGACGGCGCCAAGCTGGTAACCCACAATACCAAGCTGAAGCCCATCGAGCCACTCCCAAGTTGTACTGACAGTGCAACTGGAGACTGCAGCACAAGTACCAGTGGCTTAGTCATCACACGCTTCGAGAAACCAGCCTTGCATTTTCAGTTCCACTGGAAGGTGAATTTCAGCAAGTGCGTAGACTCACCGGTGGCACAGTATGAGAGCCGTTACGTGTGCGTGGGCGCCCATTCGAAGCTGTTGCGCACCGTCGATGCAGTGACGGGACAAGAGTACTGCACAATCAAGTTGCCTGACCGCATTGAGTGCAAAGTGAAATTCGTTAGCGAGCAACTGGCCATGGTGGGATGCTACGATGGCTGCCTGTATGGCTTCAATCCGCTGACTGGCGATCTCTTATGGAACGTAGATATCGGTGGCATGATTAAGTCTCAGCCCTTCATATCATCGGATGGAGAACGTATTGTAGTCTGCAGCTATGCTGAGGATTACAATGTCATGTGCCTGTCGACCGAACGGCAACAGGTGCTCTGGTGTATGCGCATAGGGGAAAAGGCTATTTTTGCCAACCCATTGGAGTTGATCAAGCAACAGGCTGTGATAATTTGTACATTGGATGGTGGATATGCTTGCGTCTCACTCTTGGATGGGTCCGTGAAGTGGATGCAAAAATGCCAAGAACCCTTTTTCGCCACTCCCGTGTTGCTGGACTCCACTGCCAAGATTTTTGCGTGTGCCGAGGTAGCTGGACGAGTGCACGCCTGTGATGTAAATACTGGAAAAATTGTAATCCCATGCATATAAATTTCTTTTAAATAGTATATATTTCACATTTACATATATTCGTTTCAGCTGGCTACGCATGCAGCTGATGGCAATATATTCTCTTCGCTGGTAGTCAAAGCCCCGCCCACTCAAATGGGCTACACATTTGTGCTTTTTGGTTGCATCGATCATCATTTGTATTGCTTGCGCTGCAAGACGGACGTGGCGAAGCGTGCCTCGTTTGAGCTTCATTGGAAGGTAGATGTGGGCAGCTCCATATACGCCACACCCACAATACTGACAATTGAGCCCAGCGAGAATTTAGTATTTTGTTGCGCAACGAATGGACGCATTGTGCTAGCAAATCTGGGCAATGGCCAGATACAATGGTCGGATAAGCTTGCGGGTGAATTGTTTTCAACGCCCTGCTATATTGGGAGCCTTAGACGCGTTTATTTTGGCTGTCGGGATAACTTTTTGTACTGCATGGGTATTTAGTATAAATAATGGATTTACAATTAAGAACAAAATTTTGTTATATTTCGTACATATACTTCTTTTACGATTTTTTAAAGGAATATTATTTTACTTTATGTCTTAAGAACATAACGAACAGATTTTTTCTTGGTTAAAGTGGCATTTGGCATTTCATTCTTGATATTGAACTCCACAAAAATCCGAATCTTCATCCGAAAAATCCGATGAATTACAGACATTGTTACCATGAGCTATGATCTCATCATGCGTACGAAAGAATCTTTCAAGTACCGGACCGTAATGCACTACATCAGCTTGATTACAGCATTTACTACAGCAACTGGTCATTGACTGCGAGTCTAGAATAATATCTGCAAGAGTTGGTCCAGTCTCATATTCCCTTATTGATGTAACCGACGGGATTGGTCGACTATTTTGTTCGGATTTATTCAGATTTTCATTCACCATGGGGAACAAAGGCGCTTCTTCGGCAAGACGATCGATAGCTTTTCGCGTACGATTGGTGAGACGGGGTGAGGTATAGAGTGCTGTAATGGGTCTCATATCCTTTTTCTTCAGATTATTTGCCTTCTCCAGTTTCTGAAGCCTGCGCTCTTCTTTCAGTTTAAAGAAGCGCTCAGTTTTTTTCCGACGTTGCTCTTCCAGATGAAGCATTGTTGGCGTTTTTTCCTGTTCGGCAAAGTACTTAGACCACCTCTCTCGCACTTCTTTGCAGTACTCGTCATCTAGAACAAACTCAGTTCTTTGGCTGAGCGAACCACATTTGTCTGCAGAATTGATAGGGTCGGAATTGCGATATGAAGCAGAGCTCTGTATTAATTCAACACGTCTCTTTTGACGTGCTAAGTGCTCCTTAACACGCTCAAACTTGTGCTCAATCAAATTCAAAAGACTGGCGCCTCTGTGAGTAATATTATGGGCGCACGACATTAATAGTACATTAAAATGCTGCGGATCACTTTTATACAGTTTTATCAGCTCATGGCTGGACCTTGACTTCGGCAAGCCATCCGACATAATGATCTTGAGCATTCTTTGAATATCTGGGTTGTGACGGTCGCTCCTTAGTTTTTTCATCTGTGTGTCATAGAGCATCTGATGAATAGCTGCATTCCCGAGTGGCATTTGCTTAATATCCAGAACGAAACTCTTATTACTGCGCAACGCATGACCAAAGCCTCTTGAACTTTTTTCCTCAGGGCTAGTAAGTTGCTCTAGAAACGCCAATTGCATTTTGTTTAAATAAAATGTTGTGAGATCATCTTTTATTTCCGGTAGAGTACGCTTGCCAGGAATTGACACAAGCCGATTGTGCTCCGAAATTAACTCGCTCCACACTTCACCCAACTGATCGTCGCTGTGCCTTATGTCAACGCGATTCTCGATTATTATGTCAAAGGGAGAAGTTTTGTTTGCAAATAAATTATGAATTATGAAAGAGGCTGCCTTTTGCATTGTAAAGAGATTGACTTGGTCTACGGATACGGGTCCCTTAGTGAAAGAATGTCTTGCCACCAGCTTTTTTCCGGTATGTATCGCTTTATCTAAGGAAGTAATCGATAGTTTCTCAATGCTTGCTTTTTCCTTTTTTATTTTGGGTATTATTATAGGTTGATCTAATTCATGAGATTCTGTTTGTATTTCTTTTATGATTTTTTTATGATGAGGACGACGATGATTTTTTGTAGTAGATGGCCTATCATTTTCATTTTCATATCCAAATATTGAATCTCTGAATGATTTTCTTTGTTTCTGTTCTATTTTGAACTTCTTCAATGCTTGTACGCCTAATGTATTCCAAATTTCTTTTTTTTGTTTCATTAAATTTTTTTTAGCCTTACGAATGAAGACTTCCATCATTTTAATAACAAATCGCAAGCCTTCAATATTTTCTGTCAATATTTCTTTAAATTTCTTTTTCATTTTCATCTTATGTGCCTTCGGACGCCGAGTATATCGGTATCGCTTATAGCTATGTATTAGCTTCTTTAGACTGACAATGTATTTCCGTCCAGTATTTGTGTCATTCGAATCATCAAATTCAATGTTTGTAGTGACCGATTCATTTTTAACCAGATCTTGTTTCGTCTGTTGCAATGACTCTAAGCAATCAGCCAACCACTCTTTACAATGCTGTATAGATTGAATTGTCTGAATGCCTATCGCATTGCGTGCACTGACTTCGGCTTTGGATAATAGTGCAAACATAGATTTCAGCAAAACTTTCTTTAGTTTTCGATACTCATCCGAAAACGGAAGCAATCTACTCGTACTTGAGTGTTGATTCTTAAGTTTGTTATTGGAATTAATAGCAGACATTTCGCTGGGGCTAATTTTTGAACTGTACACCAAAATTTTTATTATAAATACTTGACTTTTATTTCAAATAAAACAAACTAATAATTTAATATAGATATTTTTATATTTTTTTTTTTAATTTTTTATTAATAGAGTTGGCTTCCAAGGAATATTTAACTTATGTATATAATTCTTAGTAAAACATAGACTAAACAATCTGTAACTACAAAATATTTGCTTTATCAAGATATGAGCTTAAAAAAATAATAATTAATTGATTGAGCTGGTAGATTTAGTGAATGATTATCTCTGAGAATAGTCATATTCTACTAACCCTACAATAAATAATACATATGTAAGTTAACACGAGCGAAACCCCCTATCCTATCTCGACGGCCCCTGCGCCGAGCAGCAAGTTTACCCGGGCAACGCCGCGTAGCCGCTCCCGCCTTTACCCTACCCCGCACAGAGTATGCGATCGTCGACGACCCAGTGCTGTATGTAGTACGGCGCTGCGTAAGCAATTTTCGGCCAAGAGCTGGCCGGCAACAATTGCAAGTGCGGAGTCAGATTTCCTGCACTTGCGAAACTCAGCGACAACAACAACATCCGACGGCTAGTGCAGCGACGACACTGGCGCTAGCAACGAAGCGGCCTGATGGAATGCGAAGCCGACCGGCTTGGGCAGAGCTACAGCGACATCCAAACTGATAACAACATCGAATTGAATTGTTTATTAACGATTAAATAAAATAACGATTAAATAAATCACCGACTTATAATTTGAAGTTGATTGTCGTTTGTCAAATTTATTCCAAAAGGACTGTAACGCAACGCAAATGCGAATGTCAAGGTAATATCGCCGTCTGTACAGTGCCGTCTGTACAGAAAGGCTTAACTTGTATATAAAATGATCTCGGGAAATTGCAGTACATTCGTATAATTTATAATTTTATCAGATAGAAACATATAATGCCATCAATTATAATAAGTAAGATCAAATCTGGCAGATTATATATTCCATTTTAAAACGAAAAAAGCTTGAGGAAATAAATATAAGAAAATAAAGGACCAAAGTTCCTTGGTCATATAGATACGAACAAAACCCCAAATCCAAGCATTAGCAAATGAAATGCAAACCCTTTAGAGATTGCAGGAGTCTCTTAAATACTTTGCCAAAAAAGTATTTAAAAATTTCGCAAACCCTGGCAAATCAATATTTAAACTGACAACGTCTTGAATGTTATATTCAAAATGTTAGAAATCAAAAACTGTTTGTACCGACTCTAATGAGATTATTAATTTCAACTGAGTGCGGTTAAGAAGTTTCAGCATTGCATAGTCTCCAAGAAATAGATAAGCAATGCGATAGGTACTGTTACAAGATCGTAAAACTTCTACTACATATCTTCGTCCGTGCGACCTAAAGAATAAAAGTTTAATGAACAAGCTTACGAAATGTTGAGCCTTGAAGCGACTATAAAGTCTTCACAGAAACATCTTCAGATAAGATAAATCAAGAAAAGAGTGAAAAAATAATTGAACTAGAAAACACATTCCTAATTGATGTTATTTTACAAAAAAACTGCAAGTGCAGCTACAATTTGGGAAGTCGAAAAAAAAAGCGAAGACAATACGACAGGAGTTTGGCAACTCACAATTAAATTTGTGTTTGCTAAATAGTTAAGAAAAATAATGAAGAAATCTCAAAAAAAGGAAGATGATCAAAGAGAATGAATAAGTGATAAAAATCCCAACTATATCCTACTTTTAAGGTAGTAATATATTGAGCTCAACACGCATAACACATAAGTACAAATTTCAAATAATATCCCTGGGCAATGAGCATAGGACACATAAACAAATCTCATAATCAAATGAAACCCGAATAATAATAATGATGAACTCGATATAATTGCTCGAAGTTCGACATATTAAAAGGAAGAAAAATCAGGCTGATCAGAAAAAGAAAAAAGTATAACTGGTTTCAAAGAAAACAAATTCATGCGAAATTCAAGTTTTAGAAGAGTTGATAGAGAAGAATATCAACATTATCATATTGATAGTTAATTCTAGATAGAAGTATGTTGATGATATTCATAGTGACTTTTCGAAAAGCAAAGCTAGATTAAAGGCAATGCACTTCCCTTTAAGGGGAGTTTAGCTTAAAAATAAAATAAAATAAGAAAAAAAAAAAAAATAAAGAAAAGAAATCATAAAATTTTCGTAACTTATAACCTAATGCAGGAGTAAATATTAATGATTGTTTTTTGTTAGCATGCTAGATGATATTTACATAATTTATTTATATGGAATATCCCGAAGCCTTTCTATTGACGTTGCCAATGCAAGCAGCAGGAAGAGTACAGACTTATATGCCAATTCATAGTAATAGATAATTTGATAAGAAATACAATAATTAAGTTTCAACTCTATGTTCTTAACTGTTAACTCAGCTGGGCTGGTCTGTGACATCAAAGCTCCTTAGCATTACGTACGTTATTATAAAACTATTACTGACTACGAGATATTTGAGCATAGTAATTCTATGTATAAATATATTGTGGCATGCATGTTAGGGATACGACACTTTTTATTTGGAGGGCTTGGAGCTTGCCTTTAAAATTGCTGCCGCCTTTTCCTTGTTCAGTCGCATTTGCTCCATATCACGTTCTCTTTGCGGTATTATTTCTTTGGTGTTTTGTGTATTTATAGATTTTACGGGCTTTACGGCAGCGTTGAGTGCTGAAGAAGTTTCAGCTGACTCTTCCGTGGCAGCTGTTGTTGCCTTCCGTCTCACGCGCCTTGGTCGAGTTGGCTGATTATCATCTGTTGCATCATCTAAACTTACAACATCCGGATCAACTGCTTTTGTTTTCTTGGTACGTGTGCGACGTGTTGGTTTACTCGTTTTTTCTGGAGTCTCTGCATCGATCTTACCAGACATTTTATCAATGGCCGTCTGAACACGTTTGCTGACCTTCGGTTGCTGCACTCGAAGCGCACTTTTCGCCGTAAAGTAATTGCGTATAGAGCCTTGTATCTTCTTTTCGTTGATTTTCTTCATGACCGGCATGAGAATATCGTCCGTTTTCGATGTAGTCCAGCCAAAAGACTTACGTGAAAATTCCCGAATCGATTCCACATCAGGAGAACCCCAGCTGAAAGCGTCGCGATTATCGTCCACTTTTGGTGTCAAATAGGCCTCCACCACGGACGAACTGGGAAAGCCTTCATGCAGTTCGATATTCTTCAGTTTTTTACGCAGCGAAAGGCGTGCTGAGCTGCCAATTGGTAAGTTGGAGTTCTTATGCGCCTGCCACCATTCTCGAAACTTTTCCAGGGTCGACAGTACAGACTGCATGGACACAGCAGAAGAGGGAGAGCTGGGCGAAGATGAGGTATTGGGAGTTGAATTGGAAAAAGATGCTAGTATTTCAAGCGCTGTTACAGCACCAATACCATGTATGCCTGCAAGTACAAATGCATTTACAACGTGTTGGGTGCGACATACAATAACTTACCTGTAGTATAATCACTGCCCACGAGACAGGCAAGTTGTATTAGTTTTCCTCGATTGCAATTGAAGGTCTGCTCTATTTGCTCAGCACGAAACTCAAGCACATGTTTATTTTGAGCAAAGAAATTTTTATAAACCGTACGACCCCCAAATAGCCAAATATCACTATCGTCCGTGATGGTACCATTCGTAATGCCAACGGCATTGAGGAAAGCACACTGCGCCTCTGCTTCCATTGGCGCCACAATGTATGGGATCCCAAATAGACGCAGCAGTTCTTGGCAATCGCTGCTCATGCGCTGACTGATTGACAAACCCATTCGATCCTGACGATTCCGTTCGGCTTCTAGTTCGCGGCGTTCCCCTGCCAAATTGGTAGCCATTTCCTGCAGCTCCTCCGCTGTCTTTTGAGATTTTAGGACATCGGCTGCATCCTTGAGGATTTCCTATACAAAATTATAGCAAAATATAACAGATTAAATAAAGAAATGATCTATGTTTTAATGCATATTTCCTTACATCGGGATTAACTGTTTGAGTCTTTTCCTTTTCCTCTTCATTGGCTTCATTTCCAAAAAGAGATTTCGCTGCTTTGCTGGACTTTTTGTTGGGTGAAACATCATCATCGCTGGGTTCCTCACCTGCACGTTTTCGCCCCGACTTTGGTGTGCGCTTCACAAAGAACGGCTTAGCTATCATCGGAGACGCAGGCGGCGTAACGTTTGTGCCAGCTGGCTTTTCGGGCGTGCGTTTAATCTTATACGTGGTTTCAAAGAAATCTGTTATAGGCTTGGTTTTGCTAGGAGTCTTATTTGGCGATGTGCGACGGATTTCACTATCATTGTCACAAAGCTCAATAACATCCTTAGATACTTGAGGAACTGATACTTTAGCGCTCTCATCATCTGAGGATAGTTCTATCACCATGCTATTGCTTATCTTTACAGATTCCAATTTGATGTTTTTAACTTCATCCGTTTGACGTTTAAGCTCATCAAGTATTGAGTTCAATGCAGCTTTTGGCTTTTCTTTTTCTTCAGTGAGATCTAATGTTATATTTTTAACTTCTTCTGATTGTTTTTTAAGATCAGAAAGTATTGAGCTAAGTAAGAGTTGTTTGGAGCTATCTTCAGCCGCTGAAACAACGTGTTTATTTTCATCAGTCTTCTTTATAGCTTCAATATCAGCTCTCTCATGGGTTTCTCCCGCTTCAGTTTCATTTCGATTCGACTGATTTATGTCCTCGGTTTCCATGATCTCTTTCTCATTTTCTTTTATTGTTCCATTCGACTGTATCTCTTCAATAGTGGACAGACTTTCAGAATTAACTTCATTATCGTTTGTATTAGTTTGCTTGTACTCTTCCTCGAATATATCAGCAAAAAGATCATCGTCTTTGTTTAATTCATCTTTTACGTCAAACCGGATTTCAAGACTATTTTCTGCAGCCATTCCCTTTACTTCCGCAACTTCTTCCAAGTCAGAATCAGTGTCGCTGTCAATTGTTTGAATGGGCTCAGCTTTATCTGGGCTTTTAGCTTGCTCTTGTTTACTTAACTCAATAGCCAAAGCGAGTTGTTTCGCTTCTTCAATTGAATTGTTGGCCATATCCATATCTTTTATATCACCATTAGCATTTGTGTCATGCAAAAAATGCTCTAAGCTTTGAGTATCATTCAGTTGTGTAGTTTCCATAATGTTGCCCACTTCCTCATCGTTCATGCCACCATATTCAATCATATAGGAGCGAGCTGGTCCCTTGGCAGCATAGCGTAGCTGTTTGCTTTGTTCGCGATTCAAACGCAAGTTCTGGTCTGGATCGTATTCGTAGTCTTTGTCGTCATAGACTTTCTTGGATTCATCCAGAAACAGAGACAATGCCAACTCCAAATCAACGTCACAATTTGCGACCGCTTTCTTTTCATCCACTTCAGTGGATGCGCTTGTTGAGGTATTCGGTTTTGTTGAGGTGCTTGGTTTTTCATCGATTTCTTCTTTGATTGTCGCACATTTGGCGCTCATTTCGGTATTTTTCTCTGCTGCCATGGCCTTTTTCTTAAGGTCACGAACTAATAAAAATCTGGTGTGCTCATCGGAACTTATTTGACGTGTACTTTCGGTAATAGCTGTAGGTGTGACTATGCCCTCCTCGCTGAAGAACTCGGACAACTCTGCATAGGTCAGTGTGTGGCCGCCCATCTCTTGTTGCGCTTCCTCCAGGCTCTCTTGTACAGCACGTCGCTTTAACAGTCGTTTCATTTGAAAAGAGCAAAAGTCATCGCTTCGTGCTGGCAGTTCATGGAGGCGACCCCACGAAGATTGCTTACGCGTCTCTTTGATGTCCGTAAGTATTTCGTGGCGCACATCAGCGGGCAGGTTCCTAAAATGCTGGCTACGTACATCAATGGCCTGCAAGCTGGCATCATATGTACGCCGAGCACTTGACTCATCAAAGGAACTATCCGATGTAGTGGTTGCTCCATCATAGTCCTCATTATCCAAGTCTTCGTTTGAATTGTTGAGCTGAGCTGTTGAAGCTGGAAGATCTGGCAATTTGAAGAGATCATCTTCATCGTTTTTGTTCGCTTTTTCTGCAGCTGTTCGCTTGCCGGGTGATTTCAGCAGCAGCTCCGCATTTTTACCCAATGCCTGTTGCACCACCTTCTCCTTGGCTAGGGATTGGAGCAAAAGTGCTTGAATGCGATCAGCCTCGTTGCTCAGCTTGTTGCGTTGCTGATGGCGACGCGCCTGTAAAGAAAACGACTATATTATAAAAATGCAACACAACCAGCTAATAAATCACTGACAATTGTATCGCGCTTCAATTGTGGAACGCCGCCATCAAATATGAAAACTGGCCTCACGCGGTAATAAAGCAATTTACAGAGCCGATGAAATAGACCCAAGAGGTGCGCATTATTCAACGCAGATCCTTTGCTGTCCTGGAAGCCTTTCACAACCTGGTGCAACCAAATGGAAATATCTACAAGCACATAAAATTATTCAGATAAGCAATGGAGCGATAATCACATTGAATTTCACAATGTTAAAATTGCACTATATTTTGTTATCATTCTTACCAATGGCCAGGACTTTTCCCTCCAATGTCTCCACGGGCACGGGTTTTCCACAGGGCTCGATCAACTTCCATAAGCCTGTTACACCCATCTTCCATTGAATACAGTAAATAAATTCCGTGCTACATGAAGTAATCAGCAATACAAACTCGAGAAGTTATGATAAATGCCGATTGCTAGAGATGTGCTCGTGTCTAGCATGTTTCCATCACACGTGCACAGGTCGTGCACGTGGAGTGAACCATGCAAAAATCAATTTTAAATTTCGCAGAGAAAATAAAACGTTCACCTTTGAATTGAATTTCTATACTAAACTTATGTCATAATTCATTATCAGAAATCACATCTTTCCACGTATTATATGGCCCCATTGCCCGAAAAGTGTTGTGCAACGCGTAGTCACGTTTATGCGTGAGCTAATCACAATATCAGAATCTGTTTAATTCGTTGTGATATGCAATTTTGAACATATAATTCATGTTACTTTTTATTCAAAATAATTGGATATATACTTAACTTTTAGTACCAATAATTGCTCTACATGGCTTTTACAATTATATTATACATTTTTTATTCATCTTATGTCTATTTATGTCTAAGAAAAATATACCTCGCTATAATTATCACTAAGTATTAATTCATATATGCATATATAACCAGTACATGACAAATTATTTAATATCCTGATCCAATCCAATATTAGGTGGCATCTTCATTATCTGCGACAACAGCCGCTGCACTGCTGCTTGCTGCGGCATCTCCAGCTGAAGCGTCTTTTTTGTTGGCTTTGCTTTCCTTTTTTTCTTTAACCACCTTTCGGTAGACCTCCAGATCTTGAGTCAGCGACGGCACAAAGCTCTCAAAGTCGAGTTCATTTAACGTTTGCAAAATATCCTTGGCTGTGATGGTTCTGTGGTTCTGCTTGTGCGCCAATGCCGTCGAGGATGATGTTACAAATATTGCGAAAACAGAAGCGGCTTTCGCGATTGCGGCACGCGCCTCTTTGCTGACGTTGGAGCCATCGGGAAGCGCTTCTTTAATCAACCGCGCAATTACAGCGTTTGGCAGATTCAGATCTTCAATGCGTTCGACCATATTTTAGTTAAATGCACGAATATCAATGATGTTTATATTCTTTACAAATGCGTCTTGTTGTTCTTCCCGCGTTAACCACAGATGATACCAACCAGTGTTGTATAAAAGAGCCTGTGAAGCGAGAGTGGTGGATATCGAATAAGTATGTATATCGATGTATCGTAATAGTATCAACAATGACAGCCACAACACAAACATTTTGCGCGTTTATTTATTAAGTTTGGTCATTTAGTGCCAATAACAGCATAAATGAGCAAAACACAGTATACAAATATCTTACAGCTATTTTATTTTGAGCCCAGGTGATATTAAGCGTCAGGGTGTGCAATCACAACAATAGCGTCCACACGCACATGGAGAATTTGACGGCGTCGCCGAAGAAATCGACGACAACGCCAAAGAAACGAAGGCATAGCGAATACCATGATCCCGATTATAGTTTCGGATATGAGAACCCGCCAACTTGCAATGCGGACAAAGAAAAGAAAAGAATTAAGGTTGAGCAAGAACAGGATGACGATAACGAGAATCGTCGGGTTGAAACAATCAATATGCCTCAAATCACCTTTAATGTTGACAGCGTGGCGAAACTCAAGCGTTTTGAGGAAATCGTGCGCGCTGAATTCGAAAGGGAATTGAGCACAAAGGAACAGCAGCTGAACGAGATTGATGCACGATTGAATCAAGCACGCCAGCTGCTGGACAAGCTGCGATATCATGTAGTTAGCGAGTACTACAAGAAGCAACAGGTGCCATTGACAGCTGCAGATGTGGCTAAGGTCCGGTCTAGCGACACTTTATTTGGCGATGGACCTGAACGAAAAGGAGCCCAATTGCCACTGCATCCGGCAATCAAGAAAATCGTTGGCAAGCGGCCAGCTCCTCTGCAGCTAAATCTGCCAGAGCGCACAGCTGCAACGTTGGCCAAGCAGACGATTCGCCTGCGTAATCCGGCAAATCGTCGGGCGGAGCGTAGACGACAGCAAAAGATTCGCCAACAGGGCATTGTCACGGATCACACACGGGAGCACAAGAAGGAAGCAGATGTGGCCAGTCAAGAGGAGCATCCATGCACAAGCAAGCAGGCATATCAAAATCAAATTGAACTAGAGAATACCTCAGTGTCAGCGCTAAGTGCCTCGCGCTTGAACAACAAGAACAAATTCCACTTTGTGGTAGGCAACACCTCCAAGTATCTGGGCGGCGCGGACGTAGATGCTCGAAATGGTCAATCCCTTGTATACAAATGGCTTGTCTACGTCCAGGGAAAAAATCTACCCCAACCGCTGGAGGCGTACATCAAAAAGGTGAGACATAAATATTTTTCTTATCCTCTGTGCATTATCTAACATTTGTTTTCTTAGGTACGCTTCCAATTGCATCATTCGTACCGGCCCAACGATATTGTGGACGTCCACGTGCCACCCTTTCAGCTGACACGTCGTGGCTGGGGCGAGTTCCCCATGCGCATTCAGCTCTATTTCCAAGAGCATCTGCAGCAGAAGCCCGTCCAGCTAATGCACAACATTGTGCTGGACAAGACCATGAGCGGCCTGCACACCTTGGGCAGCGAGACGACTGTGGAGGTGTGGCTACGTGCCGATGTGCCTGCAATAGTGCCCATTACACCAGGTTCAAACCCTATCAAAAAAGAGCTATCAACGACAGCAACTGCTACCAATGCTCTTCTCTCACCCGATAATAATTCCAAACCGCGCACCATTTCAATAACGCAGAATAAAGAGGAACTGGATGATAATCTCTTTGCTTGTTTGAACAAGATCGACCTGAGCGATGATATTGAGCATATCGAGCCGACAGTGCTTGTTTCGGAGGATTTAAAGTTAAGTAGCCCGAAAAAGAAACAAATGCCCGCACCCGAAGTTCCGAATAGAGCCTCACTCCCCCGAGATTCCATTGATGCTGCTCCTGCTACGAGCCCCACTCTGTCCGCGGCTCCTCCGACCATGAATGGAAACAGTAAAAAGCCATCCCCAATTGTTTCACCACTGCGCATAGTAAATTCCACATCGCAATTTAAAAACGTAGTCTTCCAAAAGGAAGGCAAACTCTATATTATTGATCCACTGCAATCGAAGCTGAAACAGGCAGCTAAGCAGCAGTCGCTGCTGAAGCCGCAACTCAGCTTACTCAAGCAGCCAAATCAACAACTATCCAAGCGATGGCATCTCCTGCAGTGTATCCAAAACGATCATGGTTATGCAAACATGAGCAGCAATGAGGTGCCCCCAGCGCCGGCAACACTAAGCCAGCGCCTGACGATCGAACAGCTCTTTGGCAGCATTCCCTTTCAGAGCATGCGAAGTGCTGTGGAGTTTTTGCTTCGACGGCTCCCTTTGGCAAACGCATTGGGCAATGGCAACAGCAGTTGCAGTGAGTATGCCTTCGGTACTCATACATTGGCTGCATTCCAAGCTCAGCCCGCATTGCGTCAGCGGTTCTTTGAATTCATGCGCGGACGCACACTGTTACGTTGCATGCGACAGCATCTACGCCTACAGCATCTGCACACCAGCGGAAAGGAATCATTCTGGAGTATGCGTGAGATCGTGGCATTTGCTCGCTTGCACGGATACACGCCGCCTTTGAAGATGCTTAGCGTTACTAGACAAAAGCCAATCTCCTCGACGTTGCCATTGTCGGAGCGCGTGCAGCAAGAGCTGCAAGACGATCGTCAGCCTCAACTGTTGCAATCTTGCAGTCTCACCTCGAAATCCAGCTTGGATAGCTGGCTAACAAAACGTCTAGCGAGGTTGCAATGTCGCAATCCCAGATTTGAGGACGAGGAGGCAATCGATGTGGTCAATCTATTGCCATCCAGCTCTGAGATTCGACGACCTACAAACGCATTCGATAATAAACTAAACCAACATTTGCTGTATTTACCGCCACCCGAGGAACTGGATTCTGCCACGCAGCTGGTTCGGGACATGTGCAAAGATGTTGGCATTGTCCTGCATACAGAGCAAAGCGTGCCAGGTGTTTCCCAGTCTCTCGCCCTCACGCTCTTGGCACACGTCCTTCGAATGTTCATAGAAAAGTTGGTCCGCCGTAGCGTCGCAGCCAAACTGCAGCAGCAGCAACAGCCGCACGCAATCGAAACGCTGCCAGCTCCTGCGGCCAATCTGGAAATGACCTTGTTACCTCACGACATTGGCCGTATTATCGCAAAGTGTACGGAGTTTGATTTTCTCGCCAACTCCTACCTTGGCATTGATCACAAGGACTCGCAGCAGTCCGATTAGTCATTTCCCTGGTTTATTTATTGCATTGATGCTTTTGCGATTTGTCTAGTTCAAAATCCTCTGGGATATTAGCATAGATTATTTTAAAATATACGTATGTTATGTATTTAATAAATTTACTCTACATTTTTTTTAAAACTTCGTTGTGTAATCATTGTGTATAAAATATTTAAAATGAGATATAAATTATCTGTTTAAATGAAAATATATAATATTTGATCACACAAAAACTTGTCTACAAAGATAATCTAACATTTTCAAATAACTGATTGATATTGGCACGAATGTATTACGAATGTAATTTTTGAATAAAAAACTTTCAAACTGACTATTGCAACCTATTCCAAAAGGGTATTAAATAGATGATATATAATATATATTATATCAATAATGAAACTTCATTAAAAAAACTTGCGCATCAATTTAAAAGTAGATTAACTTACCACAAAAGTATTCAAAATATATAAAAATGTTTAATTACTATCGAGGATACTAGAATTTATAAATATAGACATTAAACCTTTTCACAAAAATATTCCTCCATTAGGAATATATTAGTTTTATGCAATAAAAACTCTCAATTATTAATTTGTTTTTAAGTAAATATACATTTATTTTGTTAAAATGTTTTGTTTCTTTTTTTTTTTTTGATTTGCTTTTTAACAATGTATATATATTCCGCTAAGTTTTATTTATTTATTTTTTAACACACACAATGTTATTGCAGTTTTAATTGTTATTATAGTGTTCTCTATCAAAACGATATACATATAATTAAGGTAAATAGTTTAGAACAGCTAGGTGATGATTATATTAACTTAAACGATTATGTAATTAAAAAATATAGAAAATTCGTTTGTTTATGCAACAAACGATGAACCAAATTCTTTCTTTTTCTTCTTGTTTGTAATACTTGACATAATGAAACTAAAAATTGTAAATTGGTGTCTCTTATGTATAGATATATTTCTCATGAGTGTAGAATCACAGCCTTTTCACGAACATTGAACATTGCAGTTCGGTTATGTTTGAATTGTCCAGTATTTAAAGATTTCGTCTATTCTGTACATATGATGTATATATAAATATATACATATATATAGGTATAGTACATACATATGTGTAATCGATGCCTAATTAATCCAAAGGCATTGTATGCTTACACATAAATCCTTAGGGTATTATGTTAATCAGTTGTGTTTAATTAGAGTTCCGTTGCAAGTGTTAGGATTGCGCTAGGCTAGGTGGCTAAGTGCACTAAATACGCGTAGGCAAATACATACATTTACTTCCTACTTATATACAAATAAATATTAATAGAAGAAGACATACATATAACTTTTGTTGAGTTGTAAGGCAAAAATTCGAACTAAAATATCCAATTCTTTATGCTCTAATGGGGATTAGTTAACGAACTCATTTATATTCTAGTTAAATTGTTACTAAATGTACCTATGATAAACGAAATAGAGATAATCTATTAAATTACAAAATACAAATTATGCTAATCGGTGTCGAAAGGCCACATATTAAAACTAAAAGTACATTTGTTATATTTATAAGGTTCTGAATGGTTGCTGTGTTTGCTTGAATGTCGCGGCTGATTGTTTCGCCGTTTGGCACTGGATCAGGTAATCGTATTTATAATCTGATTCTTAGACCCATAATCGGCGATTCTGCAAGAAATCGAAGTGACAGAAATTGTTATATTAAGATAGAGAAATAAAAGTTGTCTTAAAATAAAAAAAAGAGAGCTACAATATATAAATAAAAGGACACAAAATAATAAAAATTATAAATGAGACGCATTTACGTAATGGTGCATGCATTGCTAAAGTATAATTAAATCATTCAAATGCAACTTGCAATTTCAATCCTGTGCGATATCATTTGTGCCTTTTACCTATAAATTGATGAGGCTGACGTCGAGCGCGACCATGTTACTAACAAACCCTCACCTCTGCTGCGCTCGCGTTTGCTTTGTAGAATGACCTTGGTGCTGTCATCGGGACACATCGAGATGCACACAGTGCGAAAGACCAGGCTGGAGTGAAGCAGACTTTAATTAGTAACGATACAAAGGAAGCAATTAAGCAGGTAATTTACCGAGGGAGCACAGCAACAACCGTGGACAACATTATGACCAGCCAGTGCACCGGAGATGCAAAGCACTTAAAGATGACCCAGTAAGTGGAGGGCAGCCCGAAGCAATTGACACACATAGAATTGTAAACAACGGAGAAGAGATAAAATAGACCCAGACTAATTGCTATTGAAAGGACATGCAGCACCGTCTGAACAAGGAAGAGAAAATATGTCAATTTATATTGCAAATATGTCTTCAGAGCATAGTAAAGCTTACCCAGGAACGTATTTCAATGCAGCAGTGCAATAAATTTGCAAACAGACAGCTCGCCGTTATAGTTGTGCCAAATTCCCAGATTCCCACTTCACTTTCCGCATAGGCGCACAGGGTGACAAAGAAGATGACAAGTGATTGGTAGAGTGCATCCAGCAGAATTACCCAAAAGTCATGCGGTCTGTACGCGAGACCCAAGCGGCCCTAAAAAATAATCCATTTGTCATATATTATGTGAACCATTATTTGGCTCTTCTGCTCCTTACATTTTTGTAGAGATAAGGATTCTTCAGTAGCAACTCCTCCGGCACACGATTATCGTAGACGCCAATTGCTAGAGGAGGCAGGGATGTGAACAATAAGTTGTAGAGCATTAGATACATTTGGTCCATCATCACAGAGCCGGAGAAGCCGCAGTATAATTGATACCAGAATATAAGAAATACGAATGCCTGCAAGACCAAGTACGAATTTACTAGAATTCGAAATGAATCTTAAATCTGTCTGTTGTGCCTACCGCATTCTTATAAAAGAAGTAGAGAATCATGCGTGCCAGGCGATCGTAGCACCAGTAACCATGCGAGAGCAATAGCCGTTCCAGGTAACGGAAACGCGAAAGAGTAAAATCAGATGCCATCACTGCTTGCATGCCTTCCTGGCCAGAGATACCGACGCCCACGTCGGCCATTTGTATCATTGATACATCGTTGGCTCCATCCCCAATGGCCAGAGTGCGCAGATTGAGCTCCTCTTTGACTACTTTGACCAAATACGCTTTTTGCAATGGCGTTGAACGGCAGCAAAGCACCGAAGCGCATCCTTTGGCTAGCTTTAAGAAAGGCAGAGTCAGCTTTGACCTGTAAGAAAACAATGCTTAACCCAGGAACTTTTTCGACATTATGCAGGCACTTACTTGGGATCTAAAATAAATGTTAATGTCTTGCCATCTACCACCAAAGCGCGGGGCTTGCAGCGCGGAGCCAAACTATATCCGTTGGAGCTGGCCGCCTTTGCATTCCGCATTTCAGTCAAATAAAAGTTGATGGCCGTCTCAGCCGCATCGCGAGATCGAGCGGTAAGTCTACAATGTTAAATAATGATAAAATTTGTGATAACTTTAATGTTATTGATTCACTCACTTGATCAGCTCCATTTGTTGTGTGAAGAGTTTTGCCGAGTAGGCAATGTTGATAGCCGTCTCTGGCTTATCGCCAGTAAGCACCCACACGGAAATGCCCGCCGAGATCAGTGAAGCTATTGTCTCGGGCACACCATCCTGTAAGCGATCTTCAATGCCCGTGGCACCCAGCAGCGTCAGATTGCTCTCCAGACTGGCGAATGAGTCGCGCAAGCGTCTCTCACGATTTTCCAGCGACATTTCAATCTCCTGATGACGAGCCCACCAGTCCGTATAGTCGGCAGCATTCAAAGTACGCTTCGCCATCACCAGAATGCGAAGACCCTCCCGTGCATAGCGGTCCAGCTGCTGCTGCGTCTGTTCACGCAATATGGCTGTAAAAGAGATTGAATGAATGAATGGGTAATTCATAAAGTTTATTTATTTTACCTTCGGGACTGTTTTGAGCGCAAGGCGCAAGGACTGGCATAATGGAGCTATCGGCACCTTTAGTATAAAGCACGATCTCCTGTGTGCCCGTCTGCCTAACAACTATTGACATGCATTTGCGGCTTGAGTCGAAGGGCAGTATCTTGAGTATCTCATACTCCAAAGTAGCACCAGCCGTTGGCATGCTCACAAGGATGTGATTCGGACTGCGATTCAGCAAGCAACAGTCGTAGCTATAGGCAGCATTGACCAGTGCTAGCTCATCGGGACTCTCCGCCTCGTACAAAGGACGGCCATCGGCAGTTCTGTAGATGGTTTGCGTCTTGGTTTGGCTGAAAAAGGATGAAGATACAAATATATCGATAAATTAAATATTGGTCAGCTAACACTTACTTTATCTTCATGCGCTTGCCGTGCGTCTTGGCATTTAGAAACGTGGCTATGCTAGTAATTTTGGAGTTGATCACAGCCTTGGCCCGACCCGTAGGCGAAATACTGTTGGACAGCGCCTTACTCTTCATTGGCGGCGACGGCGACTCTGAGTTGGGTGTGGACTCTGGCGAGCTGCTGATCGGCGAGAGAGTGGGTTGATGACCCTGTGCGGGCATGGCAAACAATAGATTGGGTGGCGGCGACGGAGTTACGGAACGCGACTCGGCCAGCCGTGTATAACGATCCGTTGGCAGAGCCATTGTTCCGGCCTGTGGCACGCCATTGATGATGGTTGTCGACGTTGTTGTCGTCGTTACCAACTTTCCTCGCGGCCGCAAGTGCTTCAGAGTGGAGGGCGCTGTGGCTGGACTGCTGTTGTTTTGATGTATCTCAATGATGCCGCTGGCATTCATAAGATCTCGATGCGGCGCCGCACTCACAATGACTGTATTACAAATTGCCAGGACAATCAGGAACTCTTGTATACATTGTGCATGGGGCGTTAGATAGGCACCGTTGCCCATACCAGCCAATCTCTGCATATCGTCTTGCAGCGTCTCATTCGGTATGAGCGGGGGAGCCGGCGCCCCTGGCTTAGTGTACAGTTTCTCTAGCTCCGACGGCGGATGATTATAGTCGTTACCGTTCACCACACAACGTCGAAAGATCATCTTATTCTCGGTCAGAGTGCCCGTCTTATCCGAAAATATGTGCTGTATCTGGCCCAGTTCCTCAGTTATGTTCATGGCTCGGCATTCCGTCTGCTTGTTGGTGTCCGCGTCGTACAGCTCGAGGTTGTTGTGTATGTGATACACTTGCAGTATCTTGCATAGCTCAATAGTCACGTATAGGGAAAGCGGTATCATCACTTGCAATATGATTATATACGTCCAAAAGGTCAGCATGCCCTCATAGGCAGCGTCCACAACGAACGGCAAATAGGGAACGGGGAAATTCTCAAACGAACGCAGCCACATTGTGCAGCCGATGGCGCCAACAACACAAAGAATCAACAATATTATCACACACCTACAAAAGAAAATTATTTCAAATAATTATTTTTTATTAAGTGATCAAAAGATTTGGTACTTCTACTGTGTTATAGTCTAGGCACCTGACAAAACTCTTTACATCGAGCTGCATTAAAATAAAATTGTAAAATGTCTCCAAGTCCTACAAGTCTTTGGTATTTATAGGTTAGTTATAGAAAGACTAACTATTATATCTTCTTGTGTGTTTCTTTCTCACAAGAAAGAAGCATCTCTTCTATCTGTTATAATATATTCTCAGCAACACATTATACTCTGCTCATTGTTTAAGAGTAGGAATTTTATTACAAATTAAATATTTTAATTATGTTCTTCCCATGCTTTACTGAATGCTGATAATAACACAATATGATTCATCAATTTTTGCCTTGATAGTAAAATAAACAACGCATAAATACAGCATTTGCAAAGTTCTGTAACCCTCATTTACTGATAAGAAATTGCAAACATGTAGGTCATTGAGAGTTTTTAATAATACAAACAAAATGCAGTTTATAATTATCATAAATATGCAGAGTGCGGTCAACAACTTTTAGTTGACATTCCGAAAGCTATGACTGCAATGTAGTATTTATTCGTAAATGAGAACACTGCATATTTAGCTTTTGATATAGAGTTTTAAATGCAATAACAATATATATTTCTAAATGATATTTAATTTTAAAATAAGTATTCAATTCGTCAATCAACCAATCAATATATCAAGATATTGCAGAGAACGACCCAGTTGAAAGACTAATAATTTTGTAATTTCGTAATTTTGAAAGAACTGAAGTAATCAACATTCGCAATAAGCTTTACTTATTACAGAACTCAGGACAAGAGTTATATACATATAGAAAAAAATTAATAATATAATCTGATTATTTGTATTTATTTGCATTTATTGAAAGATCTTAAAGATCTGCTAACTAATAAAATAATTTAATCGAAACTTGAATGTGGATTGGTTTCTGAAACCTGTTTAACTTAGCTAATCCCAAAGAAAAGTAATATTTCTGGTATACAATATTATATTAGTATATTACTTTACATTTATTTGCAGTCCTGTTTGTAATTGTATTAAAGTAATAATGCTCACCATATCACATCAATATTCATTTGCTGTTCCACCTGGGAGCGTTTGTACCTTGGGCCACTATTATTTAGCATGGACTTTGTTTCATGTCCGGCATAAACCACAATGCCCTCTATGTAGTCCGTATTCTGAAAATGGAAAAGTTTGATTCGAATTTGAGAGATGAATGAAATGGTATGTAGGCAGGTGAAACGAACGGACGAACCTTCAGTCTGCTCTCTCTTAACAAAAGGCACTCGGTCGATATGGGCACACGTTCCCCAGTTGGATGTATTAAGGCCCCATGGAATCTATACAGCTTTGTTGTTGGCGCATCCGCCTCTACGCAGCTTATAAACTTGCTGGGCACAAACATGTTCTGCCTTTCCGTAAAGCCACGTACAACCTGCAAAATCACAAAGAACACAAAACAAAATAGAGTACAAATTCCATATCACTCTCACGTAACCCCAAATGGTGACACAGTTATGCACCAGGTGCGCAGCCATAGCCGAGCCCTTTGATATGTACATACCTCACGGCGTTTCAGATTCGTTTCCCCATCCAAGTCGCATGTGTCAATGTAGCAGACGCCATGCGGATCGCTGGTACGCAGTAGCAAAATATCTGCAGGCACTGTCTCATTGTTGGACAGATGAACAATATCACCCACACGCAAATCTTGCCACTTGGTTTTCTTGTAGCGCTCCGTCTCACTAAAATATCATAGAAATATATAAGAAATATAAATAATGTTTTTTTTTTTATTTAAACAAAAAATTAATTATTTAAAACAAATATGTTTAAGTTTTTCTTTTTATCTTCAATAAAGTTTAGATACTTAATGATAATCTGTATAATCGAATAAAAGAAATATATTACTTTATTTAATTCTATTCACATATTTTTAATTATTTAATTTTCTTTTTTTTTATTTAAACAAAACTCATATTTTTTATATTTAATGAAAATATGGAAATACGAATAAAATAAATACATCAATCAGTTTATTTATATAAGTTTATTTACATATTTTTTGAGAAAAATTTATAATGAAACATTCATACAAAAACAAGAATCTATTATTATTATTATTTTTTTATTCATATTTATTGTGAATAAATTGATGTATTTCTTTACTTCCTAGATATAAAGTAATCTTAAAATACAAAAGCCATAAACTAACTTCATAAGTTAGTTTAGTTTATTAAGAATTTCCGCTTATTCGAATATCGTAAGCTTAAGGTTCAGATTCTTAGAATTTGCGGAAATGTCAAATGAAAGCTTTGTTAATTTGAATTGAATTGACGTGCATTTTGTGTCCATTAGCTCGATGAGTTTTCGAGTTTCAATTAAGCTGCCAATTGTGAGCTGTCAAGACAATTTGCATGCGAATGGGTTGGGCAACGGGACAGCTTAATGGAACTGTCCACAGGCCAGTCTTAGATTTGTGCACACACACAATATCAAGGTGAAACCCATTAAGGTTAGCAAAATATTCAGGAAAATTGCAGAAAACAGCTCTAGCTCAAGGTTGTTTAACAAGGAGTGAGGATCGTAGCTACCTGGCGACCTTGAATCATGGTAAAAGCTTTCAGTTTCTTTTTTTTTATGTAGTCACGGATGGCGTCATGCGGTCATTGTATCTACTTAGCTATTTATGAAAGAAACCACACGGTGTCGGGTCAATTCACTTTCCGCCCAAGTTCACTTTGCAAATTGTGATTGCGACTGAAAAATGTTGTTTTTATAGCGTTTGTTTTTTTCTTCCCATATGTAGTATAGCGTGGTTTGCGTGTCAAGGGTTTCCCAGCTCAATTCTGGACAGTCCCTGGCATTGTTCGTGTCTGTCATGTCCTTGTGCAACTTGATTTCAGATTAATGCGCTAACTACCCAGCCGGCCTGAAATTTTGATCAACGTCAACGTCAACGCCACGAGTTGCCACGTACCGGTGAAAGGCTTTGCCATCATTTTAATTGGGTCATTAGCGAGATTGCGCATTCTAAAGCAATTTACCACTGCCACTCTGGCCACATCAACAATAACAATGACAATGACAATAATAACAATAACAACAACAACAAACTCCTGCTCTGCCTTCTTTTGCTGCCTATACAAATATAATTACCAGACCCTGCAAATTTCAGTTTGTTGTCTTTGTGGGACGCACGTTAGCTCGTTGGTTCTCTAGGTCGCATTGTAGTTGAATAATGTTAATGTTGTTGTTGTTGTATAGTTGGATGACTTCTAACTTCAATTCTCTAATTGACAGTAACCGGAGGCGACGTTCTTCCGTTCCACAAATTAGGTTAGGTTACGTTAGCTCAATTTCAATGCATTATCTCTTGCCAGTTAGATTGCCATATGTACATTATCTTGGACCTACCCGATAAGATATTCGATTGCAACGTCTTTATTAAGCGGAACGCGCCCACTTCACACATTTGGTGATAGCTTTATTTATTAATTTAGTGCTGATCGATTGACAGTTAAGCGATTGCAAAATGCGAATAATAATATCTTCAATCGTCATGAATGAAGCAATCTCTATTTACTTTAGCTATTGGAAATTTCAAAGCAAAAACAGAACCACTTTGAGTTGACGAGACTGCAAGAGCGTGTCTATTCCTTATCTAACTCTGAGTAAGAATTTCTGCTTGAGAATGTATGTCTGCGTTGTCAAAGAACGTGGCAAATAGCAAAAATTTGCTAATTTAAAATGAATATTATTATTTGAAAATTAAAATGGAACAAAATAGCCAAGAGACTCTGAAATAGTTAGATTTTAAGTTTCTAACAGCCACGCCCCAAGTAGATGTGGATATAATCATTAAAGAGAGTTTACTACTATTACAACGTAACACTTTTTGTAGGTCATCTATAGAGGAACTCTAGAATTGAATTTGTAATATTTTTTTTCTGATTTTGTTAAAAAAAAATTTTTATTTAAAATATTTATTTACGTATTCGGCAGTCTATGTTGTCGAATTGAAGATAAAACAGAAGTCAACAACTTATGAATTATAAATATAAACTCTTAGATATATCAACTATCTCCATGAGTAGAAACGGAAATTATTTTTTATAAATTTTTATCTATTGATCTCGAGAGCTGGGAGTGGCAAGGCAAGGCTAGTTAAGAATAACTTTCGCTTTAGCTGAGTTTATATTTATGCCAATGACTCAAGCTTCCATTTTCGCACTTCGGATGAGTGTTTTACTTTCACTTTAAATTTGGGTCGCTTGAGGTAACAATTGTTTGAGTCGTGCAATTAAAGAACGTGACAAACTGTTTATAAAAGTCAAATCGATTAAAGCCCCGAAAACCGACAACAAATTCCAGAGAGACGCGCCTCAGCACAGTGCCTGAATATATATCTCTATTAGCCAAAGTTTCGGTGCATATTGCATGTCATCTAATTGGCCTGGAGGCGACGCACGATTACTGCCAACGGCGCCAAAGTGGATAAACGTTGAATCTTTAATGAGCCCTGGGGGAGAAGTTCGGTTGCCCCCAGTGGTAGCTGACTCGATTTATTGGGCGTTTTTAGCGAAATCAAAAATTAATGTTTATTTACCTCGCCAATGAGCACAGCCAAAGGCTGAACTATTTGCTTAAAGCAAATGTGGCACGCAATGCTTTGATTCCAGGCCTACATACAATTCCCAAACTGAATTGAATATGTCTTACAACCTTATCTGTGTTTTTCGATTGTGTTAAAATCAATAAAATCAACTCAGCTTGATATTGTTGCAAGCGCAGCTATATACCAAAGCTGCTAGTATCTATTGAACATGTATTACAATTAAATTCTTGGAATCAATAATTAAATAATCTTTGGCTATAAGCACACATACAATTGCAATTGATAGGCCTAATTTCAAATATGTTTCCCTAAAGCAAAACAACTATTACCAGTTCGAGATGCATTTAAATGTTGAGCAACTCTGAACAATCATTGATATTTATTCATAAGTATACATATATTTATCGAACAATTTTGAATATAAGAAGTGTGGTCTCAGATCTTGGTTCAGTTTTTGGTTTTTTCTCTGCTTTCACATGTTTTATTTCATTTGAAGTAAGTAAGAGTATAAAGGTTACTCATTTGCTGTTAACTTTTCTTCTTTCTGTACTTTTCAAATGTTTAAGCTTTTGAATATGCTTGAATAAGGAACAAAGAAATGAATTTTCTTTCCTTCGTAGTGATTTAACTTAATCAATCGAAAGAATTCGAAAATGTATTGAAGACATATGTATTTTTATACCCTGAAGTTCAGGGCCTGAACCCATTGAAAATGGTAATTCAGGGTATAATGATTTAGTGAAAATCTATGTGACAGGCAGACCGCTCAAAGTATATATATTCTTAATCAGCATAAAAAAATAAATTGATCTAGCCCTGTCCGTCTACAAAAGCTAGAGAGCTGAAATTTTACATGAATACTCGTATGTTAGTTACGCAGTTTGGTTTTTTTCTCGATAACTCATCCCATTTCCAAATTATCGATAATCGAAAATTCGTTTCCATTTAGCAGAGCATGCTTACATGTGCGTAAAGAAGAAGAAATTAGTTTTTTTGCAGGGTTCAGGGTATCTTGTAGTCGAGCCGTCTCGACTAGAGCCTTCTTACTTATTTATTTGTTAATTTTTAACTTTTTTTTATGATACAAAATTTCTGTAAAAATAATAGTATTAATTATTTGCAGCTGTCATTTATTTACGAACTGACTTTTTCAGTAAATGGACAAACCAAAAAACAGCTGTTCTCGTTGACCGTAAACTAATTCGAAAATATCATAGAACTTTTAGTGCTAATTACTAAAACCAGACTGTTGCTTTTCGTTCTTAAAAAGTAAAAGTAATTTAACATTGCAATAAGAATAGCAGCTGTAGCTAAGAACAAAGGAGTTACTATGCAAAAACTTGATCAATTATTATTATATAATACACATAATGTATATATTTAATTCATATGTATAAACATCGAAATGGGTTCAAGAGTTTATTTAAAAAAGTATAGAAAAATAAAAAATACCAGAAAATTCATTCAATATATTATTGAACTGATATTTGAGTAATTAATTGCAGCTGCATGACCTAAACCACGTCTTAGATAAGACACAAGATGGAATCCGATTTGATTAATACGCATTTCAATGTTATTCAATTTCATTATGCTTGCTGAGCGAGCTGGATGCAATTCGTATTAAAATAAATATTTTTGAAATGTATATTTTTCGCAAGCTTTTGCTAATTTTATTAATGTGCCTGCCAGGAGTAATAAGTGAGAATGCAGTAAGTTTATCAATTAAAAAACTGTGCTCAATAAGAATTATAATGCAAACTTATACTAATTACAACTGAAATATTTCAGGAATGCGTTAATTCAAGGATCAAGGACGCGGAATGCGGAAGCTATTGTTATAAGGTAGTAAAGCCTCTGCTGCACTATGCTTCCTCCGTTCGCTCGAAAGAGAATAAAGTCAACGAATTAACTGCTACGATTCAGAAACTCGAAGAAAATATTGTATCTTTGGAGAGCCAACTTGCATTAAGCAAGTCGAATCAAAAATATTGCTTGACTCAAGAGCAAATGTTGACCGTCAACCAGGCGCTGGTGAATAAGTTACAAATAATTGAAGATCAACTTAATACGACATTGATAATAAAAGATTCTGAAATATCTAAAAAGAAATCTGAAAAGGCTACTAAAGAGATTGAAAAGAATACGGAAACCAAACCAGATCTGCCCTCCAGCTGCATCGGGAAACAGACAGATGGATTGGAAATTCAGGTGCCCGGCTCGAAGTCTTTCTACGTGTCGTGTGATTCGACTCTGGTTGGTCCCGGTTGGATAGTTATTCAGCGTCGCCAAGATGGTTCCGAGAACTTCTACAGGAATATGGAAGAATATCGAAAGGGCTTTGGCAAATTGAATAAGGAATTTTTCATTGGACTCGACAGGCTTTATATATTGACAAAATTCCAGCAACACGAATTGTATATACATCTACGGAATTATCGAAATGAAGTTCGATATGCGAGATATAGTAACTTCAGAATTGGCGGATTTGAACAATATTTTAAACTAAAATCATTGGGTGAATATTCAGGCAATGCAGGTAATGCAATGGATTACTACCTCAATATGCAATTCTCAACACATGACCAAGATCACGATAATGATCCTCATCGGAACTGCGCAAATTTGTTGAAGTCTGGTTGGTGGTACAATGGGTGTCATCACAGGTAAGCAAATGAAATTTCTAAACTAGATCTCTAGCACTAATTTATTTCACAATTCATAGCAATCTGAATGGAGTTTACAGAACCGCCAATAAAGCAAACAGTGTTGGCATTAACTGGAAGAGTTGGCACACAAGTTCACTGCAATTTGTACAGATGATGATCAGGCCAGTCAAATAAAGTAAAGTTTGCTGGAACTTGGTGAAAATTTACCGATAATAATATGTTTAATACAAACAGCCGGAAATTTTCACAAAGACCCTATCGACTGTGTTTAAGTGTATAAATGATAATCTAATAAATAGACGATTAGACGATCGCTTTACTCATGCTATCAGTAACATTTTTATTAAAGATTAGACTTCTATTTTCTATATAAAAATCTTATATTACTGTACAACCAAACATGTATATACCTTAGGCATGACTCAGGCATGACTTCTGTTAAGTTTAATAGTCAACAATTGCCACGGTTGAGCTGCGAAATCAAATTGATTTTTACTTCTTCTGATATTTGGAATCATAAATATCATACCCACGTCCGACCGCCTTGACCTCTAATTTAAGAATGCCTTTATTCACTATGATCACCATGAGCGCGTTGAGCGAGCATAAAGAGAGCGAGTATAGAGCAAGCATGAAGAGTGCAAGCATAGAGAGTGCGAGTATAAGATAATCAAGTACAGCGAGAGCGAGCATAAGGACCACGCACATCGAGTAAGTGAGCATAAAGCGCGCGAGTACAGGGTGAGCGAGCATACGGAAAGCAAGTACAGGGTGAGCGAGCCCAAAGAAAGCAAGCAAAAAGAGAGCAATATTTCCGCGTTTATGTATACAACTTTAATTGCTTTCAATTATTTATTTACTTAACTAATTGATTTATTTTGAATATATATGTATATCTTACAACAATTTATTTATGTATTTGATTAACTATTGCTATGAAATATTATATATATTTACAAATACTATATGTACCACTAAGGTATCTGCTTTTACTCTCAAAACTTTTCTCATTTATTACACAAAAATCAATTTGGTTTTTCTAGCACAACTTGAAGACCATTCATCTCGAATGAAGTTTGTAGGTTTCGGTAATTAATATACAGAAAGCGAATATATTACATGCTTACAGTATATAGAAACATGTATTTCTTATTCACACCAAGCAAATATTAAGCCATAACTGAATATAAATTCTACGTTTCAGAAAAATAAGTAAACAATGGCCTGTTTATAATACCTACATATAACATCTAATCAAAAACAATTACTAAAAATGTTTTGACAATTTTCAAGCGTGCTTTATAGGAATTTAGTCTTAGCTATAGATTTTCTCCAATGCGCATGTATATAATAAATAAATATATTTTCCTTGGTACCTAAGCGCACTAAGGAAAGACAGATTGTATGACGGATAAGCTTCAGCATGAGCACAACATAGAAATGTGCATGTACATGGTGAATATAAATCTATCTACATATATGTCGGCCAAAATGGGTCATGTGGGGGGTGGATTAGAGTTGTTATTGTTATTGTTATTGTGACGAGCTGTGAGGACGTCCTGTACGCAGGCAGTTTACTTAAAGTTCATTTGACGTGGTCACGACTGAGCACACGCGCATGCCTCATAGCCCACGGGTCAATAAAAAGGAAATGCCCATGCACTGAGAACGAGCACACCATAAGTATGTTCTGGCTGGGCTCCTTTGGGGGCGATTGGGTCTTGCTTACATTCCCCTAGGCTAAACTCTTTGGCTAGACTAGGTCTTGTACATATTTACTCCAAAAATTGTCCTGAATTTCAACCACGACGCACGCCGAAATAAATATTAAATCATTTAATAGCTTCCACATCGCGCAAATGCCAAAAGCCACCCCGACCATGTCCCACTAGATGTTATAAACAGCCTATAAGGTAGACCAGCTGAGACTCCGAAATGTGGGTAGACATTTATTTAGTTTATAGAATACTAAAACATTACTAAATTCTAATTGGATTAATCTATTCAACAATGACATACATATTTACACAGACACAATTAAAACGTCAACTTATTTGCTCATGCTTATAGAGTAAGGTCAAGCAAATGGAGTTCAAGGCCTTCAGCTATAATAATAATCATTATTATTTACTGTCTACATTTTGAATAACGCCAAGAAATCTAATCTTTGCAAAGAATTTATTATTGAATTATCATACTGTTATTGTACCCATAGAAAAATATATTTTAATTTTAAACTTTTGAGAATTGTTTTTAAAGAGGAAAATACTAATAAATAAAGAAATGACAAGAAAATATAATAAAAGTGCAAAAATATATTTTATACAGCTCAATGACTTATTTGTGATCGTTTACCACATCGATGCATGAACTCGACATATCGAGGGCTAAATGACATTATTTTATTTAAACAGCATAACTTTTTAATCTCTTGGTAGAGTTCTGTCGGAATCTGACTCACTTATATTTATATATTTCAACATATGTACATACGGATATCGAAATATTGCAATATATATTTTGAATGTGCATTATACTCTATTAGGTAGTCCGTATAAATTATGAATAATTAGCAGATCGTTGGATTTTCATAAGCTCCATCATAATAATTCTATTTCCTTCCTTTTCTATTTCTCTCTTTTGTTCTCTCTATCGATCTATATCTCCCTTTACAGTTTATCTTCATTTCTTTCTATGTATTTCTTTTCCTTTCCCTTTCCCTTTCCCTTTCACTTTCTCTCTCTCTTGCACTCTTTTTACATCCCTCGCTGAACCTGTTGGGAATTGCCAATTTGATGAGCAAATCATCAATCCTACACAATAATCCTACATCATTATTTGTCTATTGCATTAGTCGAACACGCATTAAAAACAAGTGAAAGAACATTTCTCTTGGATCGAGAACAATTAAATGTATGATAATAGAAGCAAGCCAGAGTAATTTTTATAAACGATTTTAAAAGTTTACCCATATTTAAACTCACGCATTTCGTTTTACAATGTTTCCCCGTCATTAACTGGGCTAAAAGCGACCGCACACGAATCAATCATGTAAATGCCATTAAAGCACTTGCCCATGGCTCAGTGACAGGCGTTGGGCGGTTCGATTCGATTCGAATCGCTGGAGCACAAACTAACGTTAGACCCAATTCGTCGTCATATCTATATACCGCCCTCTTAAGTTCAGAGCGTTCGACAAAGGAAAAGACTATTTTGCCAAGTAATTAGACCGCTGCACGCAATGTGGCCAAGATAGAGACAGGGACAGAGACCGAGATAGAGGGAAGTAGAGGCGTTCACATGTGGAGACAATTGCTGGGCCTTTCGAAACGCTCGATTAATAATTAATAACACAGTCTCTTAACAAGTGATTTTTGTTTGTGTTTGTGTTCGGACAAGCAACGGAATGTTCCGTAGTCGGAAAGTGAAACTTATGTGTGATTACCACAACAAAGACAGGGTCTAGCATTGGCAGGAGCTGGATGGCAAGGTCTTGCCGTCATTCATTGTTTATTGTGTTTTTTTTTTTCTCTGGGGAAATAATTTCCAATGCCTTATGGCCTCTTATGGGTTATTAGAGCGCCATGACCCAGACCTAATTCTGCAGCTACATATGTCAACTTGAAAGGGCACTTGGACATGTAATTGCATAGTATAGTATAGTATGTGATTTGCTATCAAAGTCTGTTAACTGGTAATTACTCGTATGTAAGTCTGTGTCATACTTTAGATGTTATCTATAAAAATTGACATCAATTTGCACTCTCTGAACTATTGTTATTTCGCGTTAAGTTTTTCATTTTATGAGACAAGCAAAAAGGTCATATCTGTTGAACAAATTGAGCAAGTAAGAATGAAATTGCAAACTACCTCACAGCTGCATAATTTACAACTTTTAAAACTGAATATAAAGTTTGAACTCGTATGTGTTGAAATTTGTAGCAAAATTTCAGGAAATACTCAAATGATCAAGAGCTAAGACCTTTCAAAGGCTGATCAAATATACATATGTATGTATATATATATATGTATGTATACACACAAACACTGAGCACATCTTATGCAAATACACTTCTATAACAATCACATTCTTTGTTCATTTAAGTTCAATCAGTGGTCGAAATCAACAATTAGTGGCATTTAAGCTGTGAACAAGATGGACCATTCAAATTTGCATATGTATGTTATTATGTACATACTCTTGCGCACATTTATATGAAGAGATGTCAGAGTTTGCAATATTATTATATAATGCACAGGTTATCTACGGAGGTCTTTTCCAATTGCTCACGGAATGCTGACGCGTCTAAGGGCAAATATTAGTGCAGGTGTTTCCAGCACTTAACTGCAAACTGTCCGAAGCGTTAAGTTTCGATAATAAAGCAAACATGTTATCAACCTATGGCAACGAGCTTAACAACGTGTCAACACTCTCCACGCTGAATTCTTGATGCACTTGAATTCTAGATAATATCGTATGTAATTTACCTGGAATTGATTGGAATATAGAATATTTTGGTTACCATGTGGGTACAACCAAAAACAAAATGAAATATACACATATTAATGTCATTATTGTGCTCAAAATATCTAATTAAGAAAGTTCAACAAGAACGATAGTTTTTCAATAATTACTATAGTTACGCCTATAAAATAAACGTGGAATTATTGGAGCTCTGACCACATTTAATGTTGCTTGCCAGTTAGGCATTCCCAAATTGAACTCTCCAGTTTGTTTATTCCAAACTTAATTCGTTCATTAGAATGCAACTTTCTACTGAGTTTTTACAATTTCAAAAGAAATAAGACTTGCTTGCTAAACACAAGTAAGAAGGTCTAGTCGAGAATGCACGACTACGAGATACCCTGAACCTTGCAAAGCCGCGCAGTTGCCGTCGTGGCTTGGAGGTGGGTTGGGCTATAATTTGGACGCGTATAACTCTATTTGTAGATGGACGATCTTCATGAAAGTTTTTGAATATATTTATAGCACTAAAATGTTTCTATTTGCCAAATTGCAAGTCTCTAGTATTTGAAATGGGATGAGTTATCGAAAAAAAAAACTTTGCAAATTCTGTGTATTTAGTGATTCTAGCTTATGAACTAAAATACCTGAAGCATACAATCAAATAAATTTCAGTCATTCAACAAAAACTTCTTACAAATAATATAACTAAAATGCCAAGTAATTAATTCTTTTACTTTTCGCGATCCGGAATCAGGTAAACGGAAGAATTTCGTTAGGCCGTTTAAGCTGTTACTCACGATCAAAAATACATATGCTTTCAAGGGTAAACCCCACCTCAGTCTACCTGTTATATACATTTGCACAAAATATTCATACCGTCTACCATTTTACCCATTTTCAATGAATTAAGGGTATACAAAAATACTAAGCCGGCGGTATAATAAGCTTGAGCTTGTTTACATTGTGATTAAACAGCTACAGTCTACAACTGAATATATGGGTCTGCCACAGCTGACACCAATTGGGAGATCAGAATATGAATCGCTGACATCACAGCCACCAACAACGATAACGAAGCTTATGATCTGAAGCTGCCCGCTAGCGATTCTTACTAGACATCGGCATCGGCATCAGCTGCAGCAGCCGCTAAAGTTGATTGTCAACCGGTTTGGGAAAAACCCGTTTTTCAGTTTCTGAAACGTTTTCAATGTCAATCGTTCGGCTGCGTTACAAACCGGTATGACTTGCCCAGAGTAGACAGGCCTTTTGCCAATCTCCTCTAGCTATGAGATATGGAGGATATTAACATCGTCTGTTGCCATGGCTAACGCAGAGAATATGGCTCAATTTGTAAGAAACTATATATATATTAATAAATATTTGCATAGACAGGATATATGATGATACATGAAGATATGGAGGATATTAACATCGGCTGTTGCCATATGACTCAATTTGTGCGAAACTGTTTATATATTTATAAATAGTTCTACTCTATATGCAATCATATTTTCTATGCAAATACCAAATGCCCATCAAGGTCCCTCGCCCACAAAAAACTCTTGAGATTGCCTTGAACTCGTCATGTGTGCTATTCGTCAATCGAAGCAATTAAGTGCTGCGTATTGTCACCCTACGGACTCGGCTTTAGAATATTAATGCCATTTCGGTGAAAGTACACACTTGGCATCGGCAAACTCTGGGACTGCTGGCAGCTGGCATAGTCACAACGCTGAATTATCACCTAAATAAGTTATCAGAAACAACTGCGTAATGTCCATGATTAGCATGCTTATTAGCTCGTTAGTAAGATAATAATTACTTGAACTAAACTTGATGTTACTTACAAATATACTTTGCTTTTAAAACTTTTGCACGGGTTCATTCAAATTCTTTAGAATTGATGTAAAGCCTCTCGTAATTACTTTTATGAAGGTGGTATTCCGAATTTGGGGCAGTCTACTAAATATGACAAAGCTCGAAATTTGGAGTGGACTTTAGATTAATTTATAAATTTAATTTGATGAATCAAAGTTCTAGAATTTACATAATGTGAGCTAAGAAAAATGTTATCTATTATTTAGAGAGCTTGATCTATACTTGCTAATAATTTTGTTTTTTCCTAGCGATAGATCATCATCACGCGAGCACACAGCCGGTGACGGTATCAAAACTAGGCTAGCTGATCGTGATATATAATATTCAATAATACGGAAAGTAAAGTTTGTGTTGAGCTATACTTATACTTTAATAGATTGTTCATATGATGATATGAGCAGACCGACGGACATGAGTAGTTAGATTAGGTTAGCTGATCGTGATCTATACTCTATACATATACACTTTATAGACCGTTGCGTTTATCGACAGGTGTTTATAACACATACAGTATCACGATTACAAAAAATTCTAGAAATTTATTGGATTTTTTAATTAACTTGATATTGCATTGTTAACAAACTATATTTTTTAATAGGTATCGCTTATTTTTATATTTTATCTTAACCTTTGCTTTTTATATAATCTATAATTCATTCAAACAAAAAGCAAGTGTTTTATTCTTTTTCAATCAATTTCTGTGGACAATGTTGAAATGAAACAGGGAACAAGTATTTTTGGCAAATCCCCAAATGGCTGTTAGTCGTAATAAACCTGATATTGTATTGCATTGTATTGCATTACTAAAGCAAACATTTATTATTAATTCAAATATCGCTCTATTGCATTTTATCTACATACATATATATTATACCTTATATCTATGCAATTTCATACACAAGTCTGTAGCAATACCATCTTCAAGTTCCACATTTATAATAATTTATTTCTTTTTCTTCACTTCCAGCTTGAGTAATTGTGAAGGAATGTGTTATTCGCAATTGATTGAGAAAATCATTGCTGATACGCCCAAGCACTGCGACATGGAAGAAACCCCACATATAAAATGGAATTTTCTGATGTGACGTAAATGCAACAGTCTTGTCACAAGTTTTTTATTGCACTGTTACGATGCGAATGTTGTGATTTATTGTCTTTTTCACAGCTTTCAGGAGGCAGTCATGTGCTCTTCTAGCCTGGCAATAAAAATTAGCATTCAAGTCAAGAACTGAGCAAATTGATTCAAGTCTGTTTATCTTAAAGAAAAAAGTGTGTTCTTAATTAGTTTTAATTAGAGGCGACATATACTATATATACATATATATTTTAAGGAATTTTAAGGAAATAATTTCTAATAATATCACTTTCAACATTGTTCTCTTAATTAAAGTGCATTTTTTTAAGATCTGTTAATTTTGGGATTGGTTTTTTCGGGTTCAATATTCAGCGAAGAATAATTACTGGAATAAATTTATATCGCATTCACATGACGTATATACGAATCTCGCTAATTGCTAATGTTTTAGTCATAAACTAGTTCAATCAGTCATAAGGAAAAGTTATTCATACAAAACAATCCATTTAGAATGATTTCATGTGATTAGTTTTCCAAATGCAGATGCATATGTCGATGAAAGTTCTATAAATTTGTAAACGAATGGAATGGGCCACCTCTGAGTGAGCAAAAAGTTTAAACGCTCACGATCAATAGAGTTGTGAATAGATTTAATAGTTTATTTTAATAAACAAGCAAATAAAAACTTTATCCGAAATGATCAGAATAACTTTATAGAAAACCTAAAAGCCAATAAACTTTGGATAAACCTATTTTTGTATATTGTAAAAGGCACAACTCAATGTTCAAATAAAAAACAGAAGCAGAACAGGTTTAAATTCGTATTTTGTTCACGTAGGTTCAATGTGCTGTAAAAGTGTTCTAAAAATCGTGTTAACATTTTTTGCCTTTTGTTGGCCGAACTTCTCAGACATTCGTTTGTAGTTTGATCCAAATATTTCAATTATCACATTCAATGCGATTTGGCATACTTGAGAATTGGTTTTTGGAGGTGTGTTTGGAGCACAAGCCTCACGCTTGCCACTGAATAAACAACTTAGAAATTAATCTTTAAGACTTCCATTGCCACAGATCGAAAAATTTGCGAACTTGCCAAATAATGTCAGCTGAGAGCTCAAATATGACCCCAAGACTCATGAGAGTGACTCATTTCAATTTATCAAATATTGCGCATGGTCACGAATTCGATAGCATTTTTCAGGGCAAGCGCGAAATTCGAAGACCCTGAGATGATCAGGGCCGTCGCTGGACATTGGCCATTGACCGTTGGTCGTTAGCCATTTACCATTGGCCATTGGCCATATAGCCCTCGGGCGGGTGGGTGTTTGCATTGGGGCAGCTACCTGTTGCTTTTACCACTCAGCGTCCACATTTGGTATGCCAAGGCGCATGAATGGCTCTGATTTGCATGTAACTGTTGATGCGCGGAAACCATGAGTAAAAACCGTACCGTACCCGGACACCCATTGGCTTTGAAAGCCATGAATAACACTGAAAGAATCTTACAGTCGGGTATAAGTGACTCGACAATGCAGGTATATGCACCAGAAATAAATTATACCTATATTATTTTTATATTTATTCATAGGGTATTTATAGAGAGTAGCTGAAAAACTTAGATGATCACAACTCTATACATAAGTGAGTAAGATTTAATTATTTTATGTGTGTTTGATAAGCTCACAGAGTAAGATGATCAGTTTTGTTCAATCTGGGAAGGAGCTCAGGAGTAATGCATTTTTTTTTTTACTTCACGCTTTTGATAGACGTAGCTAAATAAGGCTTGATAGCACCAATTACTTTTTCTACTACTCACACCTCTAAATGTAATACGCGCGAAATAAGCTAATGTAACACAAATATTTCACAAACATATATGCCCTTCTCCTTTTGTCAAGTAGTGCAAATACCCTACTCGAATATCTTGACTCGGAGAAAATAATAAGTTTAATGTCTTATAAAAGAGTTGGTTGCAATTCTAAGTTTTACTCATGTACTTAAGCTCTTCAGCAAGACAACTTAAGATTTTCACACTCTTATGTGAACACACTTATATGTGAACTAGTTACATTTGACAAGATACTTAAGATTTACCATTCAATACGCTAAGAAGCCATTTCAATTCATTCAAGTAGATTATTATCTATAGACATATTATTATGCTATATATGAGAATATCAGTAGCACTATTTATGGAATCTAACATATAAACATAGATGCTTGTTGATCAATCACTTTATGGTTTGATATATATCTCGATGTAATCCATCCAATTTGTACAAGTCAAATATATTAAGAAAAGGCAGGCATTCAGAGAACAACACTTCACACTATACAGACATATGTACGTTAAGATATACCGCAGACATTATTCATGACTAAAACAAAATAGCTTTGGGTCAGGGCATACTAGCAGTAAGGCTAATGACAAATTGTACAAAGCAAAACGGGAAAATGCAAATTTAATGGGCAGCAACAATTACTAAGTTCATTGATCAGCCGAGCAGAAAACAATAGCAACAAGCAAAAGCTATATGTGTTGAGTGTAGCCGACCATGCAATACGCTGTTAAGAAGTGGAGAGAAGTGGGATTGAACAATTAGGAAAAGAGTAGTGAATGTTAAACTATTATTCGAAGTAGGGTTTATTTAAAAAAAAAAAAAAAAAAAAAAAAAAAAAAAAAATTAATGGAAATGTATATTTTATATATTATTATTAATAAATATCGCAAAACCAATATTCTCTTTTGCAGTGATTGTAAATAGAGAGCACAATGAACATAACTTTTACAGCTATAGCAACGGCTACAACAGGATTTCATTGCAATCAAACTGGAAGCTAACTGTAATTAGTCAGCAGCAAAGGCTGTGCCTGGGCAGCCACCAGGCAGCAAGGGAAGAGGCCAGAGGCTAAGCAGCAGCAGCAGCAGCTGTGTTTGCAGTGCAACTAACTAAATTCTCACTTCGTTGTTGCTTGGAAAGTTGACGCGTGCAAGGCAAATAAATAAACGGAACTCTTGCGGCGAATTGCGCTGCGGTGAGCAGCGGCGAGCGTCGGCGACACTCCGAATGTGGGACACAGCCGAACCGCAGACATGACAGAAGAAGCTGAAAAGGGGGGCAACTGCACACACTCATACACACACACACACACGCGCGCGCAGACACACTCACACACAGACACGCTCACTTGAAGTAACTTTGAGGGAAAGTTTATCAACTTTGTTAGCTTGTTGCTACTGTTGTTGTCGTCGTTATGGCTTTACGCTTTATGTCTGTTTATCGATTTCTAGATTGCATTTAAAAATAATCTGTGCGAACATATCGCTGCCTTTGCATACGCAATCAGTGGCCAAAACTTTTGTTTAAGCCAGAGCATGGGCCAGATTCATCAGTTTAACTGAATTCAGATTGCTGTCGAGCACCTGAGAAACATTTATTCAAGCCAAGTTTGCGCTTTACATTTGTTGCTTGTTCTCTTTGATTTAGATTTGTGGCAAGGGAAAGTTAATGCATGTACAAAAGAATTAGCCACAGCTCTTAAGCATGATAATCATTTTGAAAAGGTTTTTGATCTTAGACCTTCAACGCAAATATGATGAAAAATACATATGTATATTATTTTGCATTCTTCCCTCCATAAAGACTAAAGATCGAATGGAAGCGTAAGAGAGGTCAAGTCGAGAATATCCAAATAGATATATTACCAAGTACAATAGAATATGTTTATTATCTGTATATCTTAAATTTGGTATTTCTAGTTATTATGCTTTCTGAGGTAAAATTTAGATTCAATTTTAAAATATTCAGCTCTGAAGCTACTGAATGTTATGTAAATTGAAACTTAACTGTTAGAAAGCTATATTTTTAAAGCAATATCTATTGTTTTAAAGTTCTATCCGTAGAAGACGTCAAACAATTTTAGCCAAATAGAGGCCATAATAGAAGAATAGGTAGCACGCTTACAAAATCGAAATTTCAGCCTTGGTTTAATATGAATAATCAACAAAAATTGAGATTATAGATGGGCTTGGCAACGAACTAGATTTATGCATATGTATATGAAACGTAAATCTATTGTTAGTTTTTTATATCCCACACATGTGTTATAAATTAGTCAGCAGAGAATGCTACTAATTTGACTGATTTTTAGTAACATTGTGTATAGGATTATATATACATTTTTCTCTGGAGAATACCACTGTGGTAAAGGAGATTATTAACCAATGCGAAGCATATGCTTTAGCATAGTTTTACGAATTGAATGCTAAAATTCAGCGCAGCTCGAAGCAATTATTAGGTCTCCAAATGACATAAGATGAAAAAAAAAACTAAAGATGACGTTATATATTTTAATGATATTGAAAGGCTTAGATAAGGCACCAATTAAAGACGTTGAAATGGATCGGGGCAAAAGAAGAACAATATAAAGCAGAAATGAGACTTAAAGTGGGATCTATTTCAAATTTCTTCTGTTTGACAATTTTGAGGGCATATAAGAAATTTTACAATTATATACAAAAATTTCTATATGCATTGCAAATGAATCTTAACTTGAGTTAAGCTCAGTAGACGCTTGATTATTAAATCGCATCATTATATTTAAAGAATATATATATTAATATAATAATATATATAGTTAAGAGTCTAATTATATTATAAAGATAGCACTTACCCATCATAGACCCGACAAGTCGTATTATTTATGCGCTTATCGGACGCTCGTCGACGCCGATCCTCGAACAGATCCTTAACTGCCGTGACGCCCAGCACGAAGATCACCGGAATCATGGCCACCTCCTTGCCAAAGGCATTGATGGCCGGCACCCAGTTGAGTAGAACGATGAAAATGAAGTACAGATTGGCAACACGATGGAACTGTTCCAGCAGATTTTTGGGTATGAAAGAGAGCAGCGTGTATTTGGTTGTGCGTATTTTGTTGCCCACGAAGTGGCCATTGGGATGCTCCCGCTTGGGCGTCTTCGGCGGCACCGTGTGATTGGGCACCACCATGCGATAGCAGCGCTCCTCAAACTTGTCGTTGGTGTTGTAGTTGCACAGCGTGAAGCGTTTCCACCAGGGCGGCGCCTCGGTGCGACGCAGCGTGTATATCGATTCGGAGCGGGACGCCTGACGCGAATGACCGCGTCCGCCTGTCGCCGAACTGGGCGCCGACGGTCCAAATTCACGCTCCCTGACCGGTTCGTCCTTGTGGCCGGGTGGCAGAATGAAGTCTGTCTTCGAGCCCACCCGACTGTGACCACGCCCCGCTGGCGCGGCACTTCCCGGCGGCGAGTCCGTTATTTGACCCTGGGAAAAGGCACGTTGGTGGCCTTTCATGGCCGATTTGATGGGTCGACCGCCAGCGCCGACAGCGGTAATAGCGCCGCCGCCATGGCTAACAGAACGCGCATGACCCCCTCGCGAGGGCCCGCCCGGGTTAAGCGTAGTCGTCGGGTGACTGGAGATGATGGCCACGCCCGGAATACCCGGCCCACCCGGCATGCCCGTAGCAGCTGTATTGCCCACCTGATGTGTGCCCGGAAAGACATAGGTTCGCTCCGGCTCCCCACTGGTCGTCGCCATCGCCATCGCCGTGGTCGGTGCAGTCGTCATCAGTGTGAGCTGCTGCTGCTGCTGGAACTGCGCCTGAGCCTGGGCCAGGTTCTCGGTGGCCAGGTTGGGCGGCGCGGAGCGCTGCTGCTGCACAATTAGAAACTTTCGGCGCAAGTCTTCGGTGTTTGCTGACGGCATCTTCGAGAGTCAACACCATGAGGTTCAGCTTGCTGTGCGATAATTCAAGAGACTTTTCTGGTTTATTTTTTGTTTTTGTTTGTGTTTTGCTTTGCGTTGTGTTGAGCGGGAACAGTCCAATTAGCACCTCATAGCAGTGCCATGCCCATCGTCTGCCGCGGTCGCCATGACCAACTGCTGAAAATGGACGAAAAGAGCAGGAATCATTAGTTAGACTAAAATAATTAACAGATTCTTATGTCAGTGATAAGATTACAAGTGCTGCTAATTGCACTCAAAGGTTTGTCGAACCCAACCAGTACGCTCGACCGACCTCCCAGCCACTCCCACTCTCCCTCGCACAGATGTCTGCTGTGCTGCAAAGCGTGCCCTTGATTCCGAGCTTCCGATAAGCTTCCACAAAGCGTAAAATATCACGAAAACGAACAACAAACTGCGCACACACAAAAAAATATATATATAAAACTAAACGGCTGACAAGGTCAAAGAGTAAAGCGAGGCCATGCAGCGTGGAGAGGCATTATAATGGGTATATATTATATTATATATATATAGTAGATATATAAATATATATATAAATAGTTGCGTTTTATACCAAAGACAGAGTTCATGTTGCGTGTGAACTTCATCTTAGCAAATGAGTTGGTCTTTTATTTAAATTCGAATTGAAATTTACATAGTTTTTGCATTAATATTAAAAACATTCTCAAATTCTTAAAAATTTACTTTTAATAAAAACAGTTACGCAATGTATTTTGCAAATTCCCACGCCCATGAAAAATAAGTTTAATAAATGGTACAATGTACGAGTTGTATGCGAATGTCTTAAGAGCTTGCATAAAAATATTTAACTTCCCATGAAAATTATGTTTATAAAGAACTTTTTCAATATATATATACATTATAAATATATCTTATTATCTAAAATATATCTAATTTAAAAGAAATGGGAGCATGGGTTGAGATGGTATCGTTCCATTTCCATATATTCATAAGTATACAATAAATAATTCCTTTTATAGTTCTAGGAGAGAAAATTATATATTCAATCATTCGCGACAATGCAATCAATCCATCTATATTGTCCATCTGTTTGTCTATATACATATTCGTTTGATCTCATATTAAATAGTATATAATCGACCGATATTTTCATCTGCTTAACCACCTTTTAGGGATTAACGAACAGACGAATATGGCCTTATTGGGCGTTATTTGCAAAGTGGAAATTGCGAATTATAAATAGCTTAAGGAATTCCACTAGGAAAAACAGAAATTGCGTCTCAATTCGTATGGTAATTTATTAAATTTATTATTGTGTATCCAAAATGTTTCCAAAACGATATACATTTTCAAAAGTTCTTCCTACTAGCAATCGGTATACTCATTACTTATGGGTATGCAAATTCATGCGTGACGCAAATAGAGTGAACTGTCTGACCCTAGTCTGAATAATATATTATATACTTCTTATATTTAGTATCAGTTGATATACATATAAAATAAATTTCGAATGGGTATATTGATGTATTGTTACTGTTTACAGGGTATTTCCAGGTTTAACTCGATTGATTCTTCAACTTTTCTCATTTGAATTTTATAGAGTGATAAAATAATTCCGCTACTGTTTAGGAAAAAGCCAAGAAAAACAAAAGATATAAGCACACACACAGATCTCCCGCTATTTAAATTTTGAACAATAAAATTGAACCGCGTGTCGACACGAAAATCGAAATTCGAATTGGATTTATTTTTCCTCACGTTTTCGGCTTTTTGTAAACACTTGCAAAATGTATTTTGAAATTCAGACTCGAACTTTGGCAAAAGATCTCAATATATATAAGAATTGTTTGTATATACACCCTGATCGCACACAGGTCAAGAAATTACTTTACGTTTTTGTTAAACAATTAATTTGTTTGCTTTTAATTAACAACAATTGTTTCTTCGCCTTTGTCTTCTTATATACAATGGTGACAAAAGTTTATTGACAACACATTGCAAAAATTTAAGTCACTTATTTATGAATACTGAGAGGCGTAACGATATCCATTCAATTTTTAAGAGAAATAATATATTAATAACCCAAAGAGAGCAAAAGATTACACATATAACGTAACCCATTTTGTTCCCATCATTATTTATATGGCTGGACAAAAGTGTTTTGACATTGCCTACTTCTTGATGGCGTGGAGCATACGTAGGATTTTTTCGTGTTGATGGAGCTCAAAGAACATCTTGACATTTCATCAATAAGTAAAACAACTGTCAAAGGCAGCTAAATTGGTTCAATTTTTCCACTTATGAAGTAAATTTCTTTCTCTTTCTGGCAATAATACACAAATATGTTCATTTCGATCGATTGAGTGATCGCTGATCAATATAATAACCTTCAGATAAGATTTATCTATATATTTTTATATTTTATAATTTGCGACATTTAATGAAAATAAAGTGAACGTACGATAAGATACAGCAAACACAATGGGACAAGTGTCAAATATTTCATATAAATATTATATGGTATATATGTATATGGATCAATAATTAAAGAAACATTTATAATCTTGAATCAAGTAAATCAAGATAAGTTCTTTAATGATATGAAAGATAATTTGGAACCTATCCTATTAAGCATTTTATTAATAATCATGATCATAGATCATAGACAACAAAGAAATATTTATAATCTCGAATCAAGAAAATCAAGATAAGTTCTTCAATCATATGAAAGATACTAGATAATAGGTTCCATATTCTAGTTTCAGAGTCGTAGCCTAAAAGAATAATCTGAATAATAGTAAATTTAGCGATGATAGATAAATGTATTTTTCATCATTCCGTATATGTAGGAATTATAATTAATGTATAGATTACATTATAATTGTCAGCGATTCAAGGTTAATCGGTTAACAAATAACCTACGCATTGAAGCGTATAACTAAAAATCATTTATTCTATATACATACATATACATATACGTGTATAATACTATATACAGTATATTGTATATTTTCTTGATTTTGTAGGTGCGCAATTTCTACGCTCAAGTGCCAATTTAAGGGGCAATAAAAGATATATAACAATATATATATTATAGTTCTCTGGAAATCAATAATTTAGCATTTAATAAGAATACGTTGAGCTTTACAGCGATGCATGTGTATTTGTATGCCCTAGCAATTGCCGCTCGTTCCATCTGGTCTAGTGATAAACAAAAATATTGTTTTCACATTTCATAGAGCTTGGCATTGTTTATCTTTTGCAGTTTGTTTCGCATGGGCGTTGCGTGCTCTGTATTGAATATGCCAGCTAAAAATAACGCTTCATTACCCCCAAAAGGCTAAATCGCGAGCAGAAGCAACTTACGAAACGATTCGAACTCGATTTATCTGTTGAAATGAGGCAAATACTTTGAAGTCAGGCCACAAAGTGATTAAAACGATTCGAACTAATTAACTAAAGCGCGGGTGCGACCAGATATAAGAGAATTTACGACGAAAAGTCGGTTTACATTAAGGTAGGCGAGTTTATCGTTGGTTTTCATACATATATATATAAGATATATTTGCAATAAAGTTGAGTAGAGTATTTTCTTTAAAGAGGTACGGTATAAGATATATAAATAGTTAAAATACATACGGTGTTTTTAGTTGATTACTAACTAATAGCTAATAGCTATTACTACCACTACTAAAGACACTAATAGATCTATTACTAAACCTAATACTATTATTTGTACTGAGCGTAATTTGTAATAAGACTGCTACGTAGACTTCTACTTATTCTGAATATAGTACACACAATTATTCACATTAGTAGCAGTATAATAGCAAATACTGAAAGTGTATATAAAGAAATATTAGTAGAGAGTATTAGAGAGTATTATTAGTATTAGAGAGAGGACTTCTCTAAACTATATAAGTAACATTAGAGTGATCCTCGTCAATTGGATGAACATAGCGTAATATTGTGAACTTAATATTACCTATAAATGTTTAAAGCATGTACATTAGAGATAATTTCTTATATATATTAAATCATATAAAAGTTCACAATTTTTAATTATATTTGCCATTCATCTTATGCAACATTGTAAGTTGTATTTTTGATATTTTCTTCATTTACTCTAAAAGCTACTTTGAAAGAGAAATTAAATTTAGATATTGCTATGGAGAGGGCATATTGCATGATGAAACATCTGTTAGAACAGCTGTTCTAATTGCCTCTGGCTGTCTGTTCCAATTAAAGTTTGTTACAAAATAGATATATGTATATACATACATGTATAAATATACCTGAAGGTAAGCCACATTAACTGCTAAATAATTTTAAAGTCTTCCGTATGTAAAATTGAAAATAAATTGCCAGAAAATAAGAACATAATTAGCTACGTTAAAAATATATTTTATTTTTGGTTTTAATGCTGCAATTAATTTGTTTGTTTGTTTGTTTGTTTGTTTGCTTTTTCTCTCTCCTCTATCTACACATTTTAATGCTTCTTGGGTTAGTGTTTCTATTATATTTATCAGTTAATGCACTTGAGCTATGCCATCTGTGCCATTAACCGGTCAAGCGATTCATTTTCACATCAACAATTGTTTATATATATTTATTTCTGTTACCCCCATATGAAATGATTCAGATAGGAGCGTAGAGTATGAACCAGAACGTGTTTATAGTAAATCGCTTCATAACTCTTTATTACTCACATTTTAAATAAACACCATTCATTATATAGTAGTCAGATAGGGTGGGCATAATGCATAAAAAACAACAGAAAACATTGGTTATAAACGACTGTGGATTGTGGTTTATATGATATCTATATAAATAATACTTTAGTGCCGCTCTATTGCTGATCTATAGTATATATATTAGTATGTATAAAGAAGTATTCAGTATATGACTTCAACTAGCATTGTAAAAATGGCAAATAAATAAAGGTAGTTGAAATTATTTTTTTTATAATATATTTTCATATTATATAAAGCTTATATAGCTAAGGCTTAGAGGATATATACATTTGTGAGTATATAGGGTATATATAAAATTGATATATATTATTTTGAATGTATTCTATGCGTTAAATTTAAATTTAAATATTTATTAATTTTGTGTAATTCTTATAGAATAATTTCACATTCTACAGATTCAATGCTTATTGATAATTTATGTAAGAAAATTCAAAATCACAGATAATACGAAAGTATGTTAAGGTTTTATAAGGTGAAATTGAGTATACAGATTATACTCAATATTCAATTACGATTTTAAAAATTATTAAAATATAAATACAAATTTACCCTAACTGTCGACTGTAACAAATGAATGTTGGGTATATACATATACATATATACAATACATATATATGTATAACTTATTCCGTTAATTGTCGATAGCAAAATAATGAATACAGAATTGCCACCTACACACACACACATACAATGGAGTCATTTGGCGAGGTGTCGCATGAGAATAATTGCTCGATGGGCGCGTGAGAATCCCCTCGATAGAGGCAGGCAAAACAACGAAACGCGCACACAAAAGTTGCACGACTAATAAATAACGGTTGATATGAGGCGGCTTTGGAGGCGGAGGAGTCAATCAGTCAATAGACGCTGAGTGGACTGTCACTGGCCACTGCGTGAGATTATGGTCGAATTTACCTTACCGAGCGGAGAGCAGAGGATAGGCAAAGTGCAATTTGGGACAACTAATTAATGCAAAAAATTATTCAATTATTTTAATACGATTCATTGCCAATAAGCCTTAAATCCGGCCTCAATTATTCCTCGACTATGGTAATAAATATGCTTTATGATGATAGAAGAAATTTAAGTTGTATTGGTTCAGTCGACCTATGGATAAATGTTTGCATTTAAGTTTAGTTTGTATAAATGAAATACAATCAATCATTGACTTCTATAATGATAATAACAATGCTTGAGTCTCAAATCTCAAAGAGTTGATTAGTTGTATAAAGTGTTGTAACATTTTCTCATGTAATGATTTATATATTGTATTTAGATATAAATATTTATATAGAAAACTGTCTATATGTCTGTCCATAGGTACACACAGATGTCGTAAACTTGAAATTTTAAATGTGAATGTGGCAGCAGCAGCTCTACGCTAGATTTCGGATATCTTTGAGTCGAACAACGTCGGAATTACCACTCTTGTTTTTAGTCAAGTCTTCAATAGAATCTGCAAAGAGTGCCTTAAACGATGATTAATTGAGAAACCTGTTTGATGTTTCATTTCTTTGAACGCAGACTGTGACCTTTTGCATATAAAGCAAAGTCAATTAAAATAAATCTAACGGATTTTAAGCTAAAGCCGTTTCGATAAAAGCGAGATTAAGTTAAGTCGATTGCAAAAAGTATGCTAAAACAGATCCGTTAGGAAAACTACAAGTAAAGCTTTTAAAAGCAAATCTTGCGATTCAGCTGCCGCAATTAATCTTGTTTGGCAAAAAATAAACCGGATACATGAACGAGATATACTGAAAGAAACAAAAAAAAAAAAAAAACGGATGTGAGTGGTATTTCTATATGTACATTAATATACTCTATATATACGTTTTATATAAGGTAGCGGCAAAAGTTTTTAAAGTTGACTTTTCGACACTTTCAACTTATCAGCAAAGTGGGCGGTCATCAGCAATTATTTCGCTGCTCATTAAGCTGATATATTCATGTGATATATATACTATATAAAATTATGCCAGTATACACTATGTATATATACAAAATATTAAATACATGTAAATATAAATATATACTATACATATATAAAAATTCTGCTGGTATATATATATTTATTTGATATTTATAAATATTTTCATTTATATATGGTCATCATGCAATCTGGTTATACATTTTTTGTATACACAAAATCGACTGAAAAACTAACTTAATGACTATCAAATGCAATTACTCTAGGCCTCTTTATATTCATATTTTACTTAATGCAGGTAAACATGATTTAGTACATTATTAAAAATGTCAAAAGTCAACTATAAACCTGTTTGTAATGTGACAATATTGCTTATATCGGATGCACTGTATAATAACTTTGATAACTCTTGCTTACTCTATTTAAATACATATATTAGCTTGACTTGTGTTTACAAAATTATTGAAGCCAGGGCTTTTTAATAATTTGTGAATGCTTTAATAATTTGTGAATCTACTCTTAAATAACCTTGGGGTACAGTGCATATGAATCTAATTTATGGAATTATTATTTATATTTGTCAATGCTTAAGATGATCTTAGCTATTTCAAACGATTCTAATCCCTGTTTCAAGCTAAAACTATTCATAACGCTCGAGCGTCGCAGACTCGTTCACGTTGAAAAAAAAAATACAACCAAATCATTTATAGTTAATCAAAATTATACTCTAAAATGCATGAAGATATAGTTTTTATTAGATTTCTCCCCAAGAGAGATATGTATATAAGAGTTTTAGGAATTTTTTCTAGCTGTAAGCCTGTGAAAGTTAGAATTTTTCCTAATTCGCCACGTCATTATTAGGAATGAATACAATATTTTATAATAATATATTCGTTGTCAATCTTAAGAGAGGTCTCATTTATTTTTTTTTTTTTTTTAATTTCATTGTTTGTGTATTGTTAACAGTCTTAAAAAAAATATGAGTAATGAAAAAGGTTTAGGTCAATGAAAAAAAAAAAGATTCAAATACTGCCGTAGATTTAGCTTGGGTTGCCTACACGATGCCAAGCCTGTATTACCTTAAATAATAGCGTAATTTCATACCAGATATAGTATTTTCTAATTCCCGATGCCGCTGTTGGGCGTGTCAAGAAAGTCTTCATACATTCTAAGGCAAGTCCATCAACGAGTACATATTCTGAAATCTGATCTAGTCTCTAGCGAAATAGTTTTAAGTTCTACAGAGTAAAGGATATTTTACAAAACCAATATACTCCTTTCACTGAGTGAACAAGTAAAAAAAAAGTCGAATCTTAGATTAACCATACTCATTAATAACTAACTCCTGTCAAATGATTGAGAACTAGACTAATACAACTTGTATTGATGTGTAAATAGCCTAGTAGTCGGCTACCTATCAGATCATTTCAAACTATCAGTTGAATAATTTATTCGCTTCTAATTGCAATGGCAGAGCATGGGGAGCGTAATATTTCAATAAAAGCGTAAGTTCAGGGTTTATGACGCCAGTTCTAAGTACAATAAAACACACAAATACGAAATCATTTTAGATAAGGGAATTCGCGTGAAATGTCAGCCACATATCACTCGTTCCAGGTGGGTTATCAGACTTCAATACATACTAAATGAAATACCAAGTGTATCTGAAACACATAATTGTTTGGGTATAGAGCATTTAATTAACTTTGTATTGGATAATAATGTGAAGTTAAAGATCTCAGGATTTGGAACAGAAAAAAAAAACTAATTAATTCTATAAAAATGTAAGTAATATAAAACTGTAGTCTAGCAGATATAAACATAAGTTGATAAAGATATTGCGACAAACAAAATTAAATAAAAGCATTTTACAAAGAAGTAAAAAAAAAATTGATTAAAAATAAATGTGTGAGAAGGTAAATTACTAAATGGAAATTTAGAATATATTTTATTTCAATGAATTATGTTATGATGATTAATCATTAATCATTTAATATAAAACTGAAAATTGCCCTATATATTTGAATACTTTATAATACATAATTATTCATTAAATGAATGATTATGCAGCCTTATCTCGTTTCATTCATAAAGTTTTTCTAATAGATGTGTTGTATGTATTCTCCAAGAATTTTATTCGTACACTACTTGAGGCTCTTGATAAACATTCTATTATGAGCTACTTATTTCCGTGTTTATAAGTTAATGGCTTTATTTTAGTTCTGCATTGTAAACCAGCAATATTTCAGTAAACAGACAGGCAAATATTACGCGCGTCAAAATTAACACACACAAAAAAATGCAAATATATTAAATGCTGCCTTCAATTTGTATTTGCTTATTTTGGCATTTATCTGCTAAGCAAATACGAACTTAAAATTGACGGCAAGCCGCCTATCGCTTCTAACATATCTTCACTTATATATATGTATATCTATATACACATGTATGTATGTATGTATGTACGTATGTGTGTGCGTGTTTGTGTATCGGCGGCTGTCGTGTGCTGCTGCTGCAGCGGCAATTGGAGTCAATTGGCAGCGCCACGTTTACAGTTACCGGGCCACGCGTACAGTGAGCGTAAAAGAGATCGAGAGAGCAGGAGAATGCGAATGCGATAACGTCAAGTAGATTGCATACCCAAAGATGGAAAGAACAACAAATGCAAAAAAGAGAGAAAGAGAGCGACTCTTCTTTATGTTCAGATCAGCATTACTCAATTCATTTTATTCCCGTGAAATCTGGCTTTTTTATGTGACCAATTGCGGCAAGCGGGAAAGCTATTTTTTTATTTTTTATAATCATATATGATATTTTTCGACTTTATATCTAGCCAACATTTATATGCAAGTTATGAAAAGGTGGTGGCTCTATTATTCAGTTTCTTTACCCTTTTCACATTCTTTTCCATTACAAATAGCTTCTTTTCTGATAAAAGGTTGGCAACACTGGTGCAGATGGACAGTCTGAAGAAAAAAAAAACCTCATTTGGAATGTGAAATGAACTGCAAACGTGCTTCTGCAGTGGAAGAGCGCTAAGAGAGCACTGATTACGTCTGCGTAAACAAAACTAAATTCTATTCGTTTATCTTCATTCTTAATTCACTCAGATTATTTGCCATTGCAGTCCATTGAAATGGAGCTCGTTGGAGCCAATGGTATCTGAAAGCATTTAGTTGATATATAAAAATTCCATTATATAAAGGTCGTTTAATGGCGATTCACATTACTTTGCAACTATTTATTAAATAATTCAGGATTAATTCGCATCTTAAAATATTTAGTCTCATATCCAGCTGGATATAAATTCCATTACACAAAGTAAAAGCCGTCTAATGTCGATTTTTATTACTTAGCTATTATTTTTTCGGGGAATTTCTAATTTCGAAGCAAACAGCCTTGCCTTTCTCTAAGAAATTGACATTTGCTCAAAGACAAAAGGTATCGTGCCAAGCGATTTGTGTGCCTTGTCACGCAACTGTAGACAGGACACGCTCATTGTTCCATGGGATCACAAAGCTGACCCCATAATACCAATAGAAGAATCCAATTCTCATTTCGAACACATTGCAAACTTAATTGGAAGTTTATTAAATAAATACCAAATTTGGTAGCGTGTTATCCTCATATGACTGACAGATACAAATGGGCATATTGATTCCGGGAAATCTATTTGGAACTAGTTCCTTTCGCTATATTGAAATGCACTTTTATACGTATAAGAGGAAGTGGAAATTTTAGTTCGTTTTTTTTATCGACTTCTTGTTGAAGAGGTAAACAAACAACAAAGTAACACCGTAGATGAGCCCGTGAACATAAAACAGAGTTCGCGTAGGCCAGAAATGGCGAATAGCAGCTCGAGAGAAGCTGCAGAGGCTGAGACTGAGACTGAGCCTCAGGCTGTGACTGTGGAACTGGTTCTAAGCAACTAACTTGTTTTGTAAGTCGCTTTTTGCGGTGCTGCCTTCAGCGTACAGTGCAATAAAAATATGTTTAATTTAGCCAATAATAAAAAAGAAACTTGTTTTCATATATTTTTTCCCTTTCGAAACTTACCCAATGAAAAATATATGAATCTTCTTGGAAAATGTTGATATGATATTCTTTAAGTCACTTTTGAATTGATTTTAGGGATATATTTATAAATATATATATTTTATTTACTTATTTATATATTCCTTTTTGTAGAATCACACGCGAATTATTTATATATACATATATATTTGCTATTTTTATTAGGAAAATGAGACAAAATTTTGAGCATAGCAACAACAAATCATAGCCGAGGTCAACAATAGCAACACGAAGAAGAAGAAGAAGAAGATAAAATGCAACAGCTAGAGCCAATGCAACATAACGTGTGACATGAAGAGTGAAGTGCCGACGACGTTAATTCCTTGAAATTGGCGTCAAATTTCATTAGAAACAATTTTTTCAATTAATAAATTTAATTATGGTCTTGCGCCTCTCTCAATACTTTCGTCGCACCACAAACAACAAATAACACGCAACACAGCGCGAAAAACCCGCTCACTTTTTATTTTTTCTTTGGCTGGCTCATATAACACGTATGTATGTACATTTATTTCTTAACTAACTCGATCGCTGTTGTTGGTGCTAAGAATTTAAATACAATTTTGGCCCAAATTTCATTTTCACTTTTTCACACACAACGCGAAACACGCTTCACACACACATTCAAACTCACACATTCAGACAAATAGTAGTTTAATATTTTCATTATAGCTTTTGATTAAAACTCATAATCATTTACATTGCAACGTGTAATTTATTCGCTGAAAATTATTTATATCTTCGGCAACACAAGAAAACAACAAACGACGACGGAAATGTAAGAACTAAAAAATAACAACAAACGCGTCCGTCCCGTCCAATGTTTTTTTTTTGACTGACCAAAACTACGATTATCGATGTACTTTCGTTCAAGTCATCGATACAATGGTCTTAAATATCGATACTTGCAGCGATAAATGTTAACATAAATTTTTCAGTTACAATAATATTACAATTTATATTATTTATTTTCATACTAATTTAGGTCCGTTTAGTCATTACTATGATTTGTATCTCAACTTTTTCTAAACTGAGTATGTCATTTTAATGCAATGATTAACACTTACACAAAATTTCTATACAATATGTCTTGATTGTAAACAGTACAAAATTAGGGTTTTTTTTTTGGAATTTTTATTGTTTTTGTTTTGAATAGATAGTTAAGCGCGTTGCTTTAACTGACGCGCCACTTGAAGAATGAACGTTAAGGCCGAAAGCTTGTTCAAAACTTTCCTGAGCTATCTCAACGCATTGCCTCGCAAATCAGCGAGACGCACGTTCTGTTAAGTTAGCAGCTGTTCCATGCAGTAGGACCAGCTAAAGGAAATACTAAAATCCGTCGAAGGTAAATCGAGTTGTTGGCATTTTCAAGCGAGTAGAGAAAATCCGTATTGAACGAAAAGTGTAAAAACGTCGACAACGTCGCAAAGTGAAAACCTTTCAATTTTAAGAAGAGTTGCTGCTGCTGCATCTAACTACTAATCAAAAGAAAAAAAGCTAACATGAATGAGGAATACGATGCGATAGTTCTCGGCACTGGCCTCAAGGAGTGCATTTTGAGCGGCATGCTCTCCGTTTCGGGCAAGAAAGTGCTACATATTGATCGCAACAAATACTATGGCGGCGAGTCGGCCTCCATTACGCCGCTGGAGGAGCTCTTCCAACGGTTTGGTTTGGAGCCGCCTGGCGAGAAATTTGGGCGTGGCCGCGACTGGAACGTGGACTTAATACCCAAGTTTCTAATGGCCAATGGCCAACTGGTGAAGCTGCTGATACACACGGGCGTCACCCGTTATCTGGAGTTCAAGTCGATTGAAGGCAGTTACGTTTACAAGGGTGGAAAAATTGCCAAAGTGCCGGTGGATCAAAAGGAGGCGCTGGCATCTGATCTCATGGGTAAGTTGGTGACTTATTCACAAGAAAAGAAATCTGAATAGGAACCGGAAGACCTCTACCCGATTGGACCTTTAACTGTGAAAGCAGAAAGTACATGCGAAAAATTTGTATGTACATATGTATGTATGTATGTGTGTATACATACTTCGCATTTAGCAGCGCGCTCCCCTTTTCCGTTTTCTCTCACTACATGGTTCTTTGTCTACGCTTGCTGCGGCGATTGGCACTCGCTGGTGTTGCTTTTGCTCTGACTGTGACACGTATTTGTAGAGGGCCTCTCTCTCAGTGTGTGTGTGTGTTCTAAGCGTATGTATGAGTGTATGAGTGTGCGTGTGTATGTTTTTCTGTCTGCGTTTCAGCATTTAAAGCCTCCCATTTTTTGCCTTTTGCTGCCCCCTTTAACAATTATTCTTTTCTCTGTGTAGAGAATGATTTATACAATGTCTTAGAAAATATAATTGTCATTTATTTAAATATAAACGTATTTATGTATTATCTTGTTATATATATGTATTCCAATTAGAATTATGGAGTTGCCAGCTGTTTGCCATGCGCTGTGTGGCAACCCTGTGCATACCTTTCATGCAATTAACCGTTGCGCTGATTCATTTTTCTACACCTGAGTGTGGTGTTGTGGCTCTGTGGTTATTGTTGCTGTTTTTGTTTTGGCCTGAAATTGTTTAAACAATTACTAGCTGCCAACTACAAAACGCAATTAACCAATCACGCTCCATTTATGACTGTCTTTAATTTATTTTTGTTTTATCTTCCATTTTATAATTTGTTTATTTCCCTGCAAATTTCTCCGCAATTCAGTTTAGTTGCCAATTTTGTTAGTTTGGCCATAAAGAGCAGGCTCGCAAGGTGCATTGAACCCTTCACTTAGAGCCTTCATGACTGAATGACGTCATTCTGCCATCGACTCTTCGGCTGGTGGTGTTTTAGCCCTTAAATTGGCACTTTCAATTGTATTCAATTGTGGACACTTTAAAGACAACGAAAAATAGTCATATTTATGCATGTACATATGTATTTGTGTTTTGTAATGTATGCAAATGCCACCCCTTAAAGTATATTGTAAATTCTTAGTCAACATCTAACCACGTTTATTTTATAATTTATGTAAACTCAATTTCAAATGTGTAAATTCTTCCTTTTGTATGTAGAAGTTAATTATGCTAATTAGAAAGTTGGTTACTAGTCGAATACTCCCAACGAAAGCATCTTTGCTTGTAATACATCTAAGTAATTATTCTAGAAAATACCATGAAAAGAAGTTGAAGCTGTCCCACATTTATTTTTCTTGAAAGTTCAATCAAGAGAATTTTATGCTCGCTCATGAAATGCAAGGAGTATATTGGGTTAGTTTTGTATTAAAAATGGAATAGATGAAATCGAAACTCTTTACTGTATTTGATAGATTATTTTAATATATCTCTTTCTGATATATGGGTAATATCATTTAAACAAACTTGTTTAATACATCAACTACTTTCTACATATAATTAAATTACCTTCAGGTAATTTGTGTATTTGATATATTGAACATTAGAAATTGAAATTAAATTATTCATAGTCTAAATATTTTCCTATCTATTGTTGTTGAAAAGCATTAAGAATTAAGGGCTTTAATGAATATATTAATTTTAATTTTTATTCATTTTCATATTTAATATAGGGCTACAAATCATAAATAAATCATGTGAGATCTATAATAGTTTCACAATTGCTATAACTTAATCTGGAATTGAGGTTTTTGCTCTGTCGAGTTCCGAATAATTATTGTCAAGTCTAAATATTTCTCCTTTATCCTTTATCTCCTTTATCAACTATTCCTATTTATAGCAAATCATACTTCGGTAATTTATTTATGATATAAGTTATTAAATTATTCGAGGTCTAATATAGTTGTCATATTTCTTACGAGAGTTGAGCGTACTATCTTAAGATTATCAGTCAGTGCATTGCTCTCTTCCCTATAAATGAAGTCCAACGGTTTTCCTCTACTACTTAAATGTCTATAAGGCTTAATAACCTTAACATTTGCTTTTTTCCATCGCAGGCATGTTTGAGAAGCGTCGCTTCCGCAATTTCCTGATCTACGTGCAGGACTTCAGAGAGGATGATCCAAAGACCTGGAAGGACTTTGATCCCACCAAGTCCAACATGCAGGGATTATACGACAAGTTCGGCCTGGACAAGAACACGCAGGATTTTACCGGCCACGCCCTGGCCCTGTTCCGCGACGATGAGTATTTGAATGAGCCGGCTGTCAATACCATTCGACGAATCAAATTATATTCGGACTCGCTGGCGAGATATGGCAAGTCGCCCTATCTATATCCGATGTACGGCTTGGGCGAGTTGCCACAGGGCTTTGCCCGTCTCTCGGCCATCTATGGCGGCACCTACATGCTGGACAAGCCCATTGACGAGATTGTCCTGGGTGAGGGCGGCAAGGTGGTGGGCGTGCGATCCGGTGAAGAGATTGCCAAATGCAAGCAGGTGTACTGCGATCCCAGCTATGTGCCCGATAAGGTGAGTTCGAATCTAAAAAAAAGAGAATCTTATATAAATAAATTTTTTTGAACAGGTGCGCAAGCGTGGCAAGGTTATCCGTTGCATTTGCATCTTAGACCATCCGGTGGCCAGTACTAAGGATGGCCTCTCCACTCAAATTATCATTCCACAAAAGCAAGTTGGTCGCAAATCGGACATTTACGTATCGCTGGTCAGCTCCACTCATCAGGTGGCCGCCAAAGGCTGGTTTGTGGGTATGGTCTCCACTACAGTGGAGACTGAGAATCCAGAAGTGGAAATTAAGCCCGGTCTCGATCTGCTGGAGCCGATTGCACAAAAGTTTGTCACCATTTCGGATTACTTGGAACCGATCGACGATGGACTCGACTCACAGATCTTTATCTCTGAATCGTATGATGCCACCACGCATTTCGAGACCACTTGCCTGGATGTTCTAAACATCTTCAAGCGTGGCACTGGTGAAACGTTTGACTTCTCCAAAATTAAGCACGAGCTCGGCGATGAGGATCAGTAAATGGCAACGGTTCGGTTCTTTGGTGGATGGATGGGTGGAAGGGCGTATCAAGCAGACACGAGGGTCACGCTGTCAAGACCATCTTTCAGCTCGAACAACTGCAATCAGAATTTTCTAAACATCTGCGTCGCTCTGCGGCAATGACCCGACAAATGAATAATAAAGAAAACAAAAAACAACAAAAACAAAAGCGATATAAATACCCAAAAGAAATATTTAAAAACAAAATTCAAATAATTCAAAAACACAAAAAAATAACCGCGAAATAGAAATGTATTAAAACCGCAACATGTTTTTCCATCAGATCATAAGCGCATAATACTTTTGTGTGTATGAAATTTTAGACATGTAATAAAAAAAAAAACACAAAAAACAAGATCAAAATTGCTTGCTTATCGCAATATTGGATACATATATATATGCATAGGAAAATGAATACACTCACATAATAATATGAAATATACAGCATTCGGCATTCAGCATTATAGAACATATAGCCTAATACATCTCGAGTCGCATACATGGAGCAAATTATGTATTAGCCAAAATTGATTGTTGTGAAAAATATGATATATACTTAAATGTATATCTAACCCTAGCTATCTATATATATATATATCTCTCTCTCACTCTTAGCAGACACTTTCACCTTCCTCTCCACTCCATTGAGAGCAAGCCAACCAGAGTTATCCAATACTGCGCCTGCTTATTACACAAGCATATAAACCATGTTTCCCCCAAAAATGTGCTACGCTCGATGTGCTTACGAATCAGTTGTAAACGATAAATATGTATAACACCCATTAGATGTGCATATATATATATATATATATATATGTATATGTATATGTATATTGCTATCAATAGTTGCTTGGTTTTGTTTTGTGATTGAATTGAATTTGTGCACAAGAAACCACAAAGACCATATAAATATATATATATGTATCGATATATATATATATATGAATATTATAAACGATTCTATGTACACGCAAAATGCAACAAATAAAGTTTTGTAATCCAAAGCCAAGCTGAAAATTGAAAATTGAAAAGAAAACGATAAGAAACGCAAATAAAATTGCATCATCGGAAAATGTAAACAAGTGAAAAGATTATTTGAGCATACGTATATATATATATATTTATATATATATATATATATATATATATATATATATATATATATACATATATATATATATAGGCAGCGATACGAGAACAGGTCTACAAAACTATGGTATTCTGCATTTTCTGAATTTACATTTTTAATAAAAATAATAAAGAAAAGAACAAAAAAATTAATTTTTTTAATAGGGCAAGTGACATGAGGATTTGAAGCTGGGAAAGCCGCAGCTAGAAGAAGCATTAGCATCCATGCTATATACTTATATATACACGTATGTATGTATGTAATAGTGGGGAAAATGTAAGGAAAGATAAATGAAAATAGTGCTTTGAAAATTTTGAAGGCTGGAATCAAATGGAAAATCTATAGATATTTTATTTTAAAAATTCTGCAGCTTTGAAAGCCGAGTTCATTGAGCTACATATATTCACCATATATTTATAGATGTGTATGATTAGAAGTGGCTAATGCTTATCATCTAAGTAAGGCTTGAAGTAGTATATGTAATATTCATAAGGGGATGTGGGTCAACCCATATATATATTATATCTCATTTTGAACTGCTATAACATATATTATTTCACTGATAACAATAAAGTCCTTATTGCTTGAATGCTAGTAAATTGTATGCTGTTAAGATAGAAGTATTAAAATGATATTTAAAAGTTTATAAAATTAAAAGTTTTAAGTGGTCAATGAGAACTTTTTTTTATTCAATTCTCTTTATTGCAGCTTATGGCCTAAGATTCTAAAACGCAATAGCTCTAAACCTTGATTCATTTTATCATGCTTATCCTAGTAAAAATGCAACCTTATACTCATACGAGTTAAACATGCCCAATATTTTTTCAGCTGTATAAATAATAACAAGTAAGAGGGCTCTAGTCGAGACGGCTCGACTACGAGATACCCTGAACCCTGCAAAAAAAGTGATACTCTTCTTCTTTACGCACTTATAAGCGCGCGCTCTGCTAACTGCGCAGTTGCTGCCGTGGCTTGGGGGTGGGTTGGGCTGAACTTTGGACGCTTATAACTCCATTTCTAGATGAACGATCTTCATAAAATTTTCAGAGTAGATTAGGGATATATGAATCTTTTTTTGTGCCAAATTGTAAGTCTCTAGTATTTGAAATGCGTTTTTTCCGAATTGTGGGCGAAGGGGGCGTGGCATCCAAAATCTGAAAACTACAAAATCTGCGTATCCATAATATCTATCTAAATATATAAAGTTCAAGTCTCTAGCTAAAACAATGTAGTCGTTATACCCAAAAAACCTAAAAAATTGAAACGAATCTTCGATTTTTTATCGATAATTTGGAAACGGGACGAGTTATCGAAAAAACAAAATAAACTCGTATTGCGTAAGTAACATACGAGTGTTCATGTGAAATTTCAGCTCTCTAGCTTTTGTAGTTTCGGAAATCTCGACGTTCATACGGACGGACGGACGGACGGACGGACGGACGGACGGACGGACAGACGGACAGGGCTCAATCAACTTATTTTTTTATGCTGATCAAGAATATATATACTTTATAGGGTCTGCGACGTCTCCTTCTGCCTGTTACATACATTTCACAAAACCATTATACCCTGAATTCCCATTTTCAATGGGTTCAGGGTATAATAAGTGCTCAAAATTAAATATATTTCTTAGCTAGTTATTTATCATATGTAGTCTTTCATATTGAATGCTGAGTTAGGAACCATGTCAATTAATTTAATTTGATCGATTATAGGGAAATTAAATGAGTTGTCAAACCAAAAAATTATAAATCAAGAATATTGAAATTTGAAAATGGTACTTTTGAGAAGATATGGACAAACAGACCTAGCCTATACTAATTATTATTATTTCTTCTATAATGTATAGATAAAATACAATCACAACTATGTAATAGTATAAAGAATATACTATTTAATAGTATTTTATTTAATTGATTGCTATCTGATAGAAAAGGCAACTCTTCTATAAATTGAATTTGATTTTTACTTAAAGCTCATCACGAACCACTGCCTTAATATCCCCTTTATCGAGAAGGATAAAGTAACGGCATTCACCTATTAAGGCGGCATCCGGTTACCTGTCTTTGTGTATATTGTCGCTGACAGATTCCATTTTTGAAAGAGGCCAAGAAAATGTCCCTTTTATATTTTCGATTTCCGTTCAAGACGAGACGGGTCAACAAAACTGGTTAAGAAGCTTATGTTGTTCGTGTTGTTGTTGAAGGGATCGGATTGCTTAGTAAATTTATAAAAAAAATAAATTATTAAGTCAGAAAGTTAGATAGCTGAATAATAGATAATACATAGATAAATACTGGAGTGTAAAAGACAAATTGTAAAATTTCTTTTGCTGGTTTAATGGGATTAAAAATGATTCTTAAATAACATGTGTGATAATTTCTTAAACTCTTTGAGTATATAAACTCTGTGAGTATATATTAGATAGATATACTAAAAAGTTACTAAAAATATTATAAGTTCTTTTACCGAAGAATGTAAAATGGGCTAGAAATAGAATCAATGATAATAATATTCAGTCAGTCCAGTTATTCATTACAAAACGAAATAGTTTCCTGCTCGGTTGCATTCATAACCTTTGTGCAGAGTCCTTGGGCAATTGATTGGGATTAATGACGTTGCGCTCCATGATTGCAGACACTGCAGAACACGTCCTTCAAATGGAGCAAGTCTTTACCACACTCGTAGCGATACTCGTTCATAAAAAGAAAAAACGGGTATATTCGGATATGTCTAGCGAGATGAACGATTTCAATAGATAAATAATAGGAGATAAATAGAAGATGGATAGAAATTATGAAGTCATATATAATTACAAAATTTAAGAAAAGAAATTCAAAATATTTTTGCAGAGCTTTTCATTCCGTGAACGAGTATTACTTGGTCGTTTGCATTCGACCACGTTGGTTCTAACTTGTTATGGATGCTTTTTGGTAACTGGGCAAATGCCAGTCAAAAAGTTTGGCGCCTAACGCAGCATGCAAGTCACATACACAAGGGAGTGAAAATTTGACTTGGTCGTCGACGTCGTCGTCGGGCTGCTGGGCATGCCTAAGCCTCATTGAGGTTCCCTTTCATGTCCTTGTTGCAGTTGCTTTTGTGCTTGTATTTGTATTTGTATTTGTATGTGCCGTTGGTCAGCTAACGCTAACGAGCGAGCGAGCGCACGGACCCGAGTGACGTGTGACGCAGCGGACTCGTAATAACAGCCAGCCGCAGGAGCGCGCCACAAGGATGAAATACTTTGAACATCACATGCACATGCACACATACAAACAAACATTCGTGAGTATTTGTATGATGTCCAACACAAACTTCTTTAACCTAAACACACATACATATATTTGATTGCTAATACATGCACAAGCGTGGTGTCTGTGTGTCTATGGACAGAACTTCAAAATTTATTTTTAGAATGCTTAAATGCGTAAAGAGATTTTTTTGCATTGCTGTCTAAGCATACGTAATCACATATACATTTGAAAGAGAGCAGTGAGAGTAAGTAAAAAAAAAAAATATGAAGAGCGCCAGCTTGATCGTAAGTATATGGCGCTCACAACAATGAGCACATTGGGGGTAAAAGAATAAGGGAGCTAAGCAGACACGAAATCGCAACGGGATCTGCCATATTTGTTTGTATGCCATATGCACATACATACATGTGCGCGTATATGTCTGTGTGTGTAGAGGAATTATAAACGGCAGCTTGAAGCCAGAGTACGGGGTATTTTCTATTGACAAGGGCACTATTGTTTATGTAGTTTTTAAATTGTTGTTTAGTTTCCTCTACAAATTCTAATTTTTTTTTTTTTTTTTTTAATTGCCTTTAAAAACGTAATTATTTCTTGTGTATATGCTAGTTGTATACATGTACATACATATATACTTTCTTCAATTTGAGAGAGCAATGAGCATTAGAAAAAACAAAAACGTAATATGTGCGTGATTACTTTTAAGAGAGAGCAATGACCGTAAGAAAAAAGAAATGGACAGCTATCTCGCTCGACCAGTAGGCTTATGGCAGCGAAGTATCAATGCTCGTTGAGTATATAAGAGAAGCAAAGAGCCGAGCAAATACAAAATTGCAACGGGACCTGCTATACAGCTTTGTTGTTGTAAAGTACATTTATTATATTTCCCATCTCCCATATGTATGTATGTATGTATGTGCTGTGTATGGTTAGTGATTTGGATTTGTATGTTGGGTGAGGTGCTCAGCCGTGGGTGCGCTGTAGCTGGTTGTCGTCTGTTAACAAATTGAATATCTTGGCTCGTCTTCATTCTTAATGCGTAATGTCATTAATTATAATTATAATTAAAGTATATGAGATATAGCGCATACGACACGTTGCCAGCCTGTTTGTGTGTGACGCGACACTTGAAGCGGCAACAGAAGCAGCAGCAGCAGCAGCTGCAACAACCGTCAACTACTTGAGCCTGGCTGATGCCACGTTTTTGTTTACTGCTGTTGCAGCTGCTACAGCTGTTGCTGCCGCTGTTGCCACTGCTGTTACTGTTGTTGCTGTTGTTGCTGTTGCTGTTGCTGCTGTTGCTGCTGCCTTTCAATTACTTGCACTTCTGTTGCAAGTAGTTGTTGTTGGCTGCTCTTGTTTTTGTTGTTATTTGCTGTTGCTTGCATTTTCTTTTGCCCAAGAGCTTGTCAACAACTTCATTATTGCATGCGGCACTGTGCAACATCATCAACTCCCACTAGACAAGCAAATTTAAATCAATTAAGTAATCTTATTGCTGCTCTCTTTGCTGCTCCTCCCCTCCTCCTCATCCTTCTGCTGCTCCTTTGCCTTTTGCCGCTGCTTGCTTGCTTTTAGGCGTCGCCCACGCCCACACACGCTTTATGTGTCAAGCATTATAACTGTGGCAATTCGTTGCCATGTATGTGTGTGTGAGTGCGTGTGTGTTTATGTGTGTGCCATGAGTGTTTGCCCTGTCGGCTGGCAAACTTTTGCTGTGTTGCATATTTCGTGCAGATTAATTAAATTGGTGGCATGCAGCTGTCGGCAATGAGGCCGACTCCTGACAACGCCGAGAATGTTTAAGTATTGTTGCCAACTGACTTAAGAAATGAAAAGTATTATAAAGTCGCCTTCCTTTATTCCAATATGCAAAGCACCGCTATTCTAACGAATAAGCGTCTCATAATCGGCATTCCAATTGGCCGCATGTTAATTTCTCCAGCTTATGGAATTCTAATTGGAATTTCATTGTTTTACATTGTTACTTTAAAGAAAGTGAGATATATTTATTATAATATGAGAATTAAATAAGTATTATTAAATTTAGAAAATTTTACAAAATTAATAATAAAAAATAATAAAATTAATAAATATTATTTACATATGTAAATCATTAACAATTATTTAATCTAATTTATTTTCTTTTATTCATATTTATTTATTACTTATATAATATTTATAGCTTGCCAATTTACTTCAGAAATTAATAGTTTTTCTTTTTTTTTAAGTGGACGATTGTTTATTTCTTCTGCCAATAAGATTCCTATTGGAATTTAATTGTATTTGAATGTTGCATTAGATGTTAAAAGCAAAGCAAAGAATTAGATAAATACTATTCAGGTAATTGAAATCGTTTATTATATACTTTTCATTATATATCCTAATACATCACAAACATTTATTTATTTATATATTTATTAAAGAAAAGATTAAGTAAAGATTAAAAAATCTAAAAGAAAACACTAATTACATTTATTTTAAGCTTTTGTACTTTCAAAATTATCCAAAACTGGCAACAAAAGAGAATAGCTCTACAATATATATCTTAGCATGATAAAATTCTCTTAAAACTTTGCCTAAGAATGCTAACTTTACATTTGTATTATATCTTATTCAATGTTCTAGCTTTAGCTGCTAACAGCAAAAGAGAGTCACAACAGCGACTGCATTTCCCCTGCACACGTTTACATTGCAATTCCTGTGAGTTAACATGAACAGGCATGTAAAGCATGGGGAAGGACACGCGAAGCATTTTAACTGTGACCGTACAATGTGAATTTAACAGAATGCTGTGCTTAAGCAAAGTTCTCTTATGATGGGCGCAGGCATAAAACTCGACTGCATTGAATTCCAAATGTAAAGAGTCGATTTGGCGCTAATTGAATGTTAACATAGGCATACGAATTAACAGAGGCTTTTGCATGCGATAATTTGAGTTGCTATTAGAGTTGAATTTTTGTGAGCCTTGCAGAACAATATTTATTTCTCTAACATAAATAAGAACAACAATTTTTATAATAATATTATTTGTTTTATTAGTTATTTCAAGTTATTTTTTCATAAAACTCTAGCAAGTATTCACAATTTTCAAAATAAATAACAGAGCTAGAGCCAACTGCTAATTAACAGTGATATTTTCAAATTGGAATTGTAGCCAATAATTAACAGACTTCAGCATTCAAACATAGTAAAGTCTGCTCAAATTGGAATTATGAGCTCTGGCTTTTTAAGCTAATAAGAAATTGGGCAAATAAATTGGTATATCAAGCTATTTCATTTTAAATACCATTATACGGAATTTCATGTGAAATATGAAAGTTCTCATTCATTTTAATTGCTGTCCACTGTCGTGCGCTCCACAATTATGACCCACAAAACCTTCTCAGATGCCACAGCCTGAAAGGCAAATGCAACACAGGCGCCAATTGTCTCGCCTTTGGCGTTTGTTAGCAATTAAATATTTGCACTTCACGTCACAATTTCACAGCATTCAAGTGCCCGGGCTAAGCGCCTGCCTTTGGATATGGGCATAAAGCCCATTAACGCCAACTAACTTGGCCAACTTTACATGTTTGGGTCTGCACACACAATGGCTATGCCACGAGACCAATTTTTTGTTGGTTTGCAACCTGCAACTGAAAGTTGAGCTTAAGAAGAATCCAGTTGGTTCCTAATAAGCAAGCGTTATTGCGTTACAACTTTCAGATTCATTCACTTTTCATCATGTTGTTTCATTTTGATGCATACTAAAGAGGGTATATTGGTTTTGTATAATGACTGCATAGTTTTGGCAGCCGAATTTCCTTATAGAACTTGTGCACTTAATGTGCAATTTAATAGAATTCTGTTCAAATCAATAGTCCAACGGAATTCTCAAGAATTTTTGAAACTTTTAGATGGTTCTCATGGAATGTCTAATCAGATGGAAGTATTATCTTATTCATAGACAGGGTTATGTGAGAAACGTAGAGAAATATTTTAAAAATAATGAAAATATTAAGTTACCTTTGTCTAAGAGAAAGCTGAAAGACCTGCGACCTTAGTTAAGACAATTTTGAAAAAAAAAAGCCTGGCTAAGATATTCATTTAGCAAAATTTAAAAATATTCGAGTACTTGATTATTGAAAAAAAAAAAATTATATTATTAAACATACTAAGTAAATAGTAATATGTGTGCATTTTATATTATTTGCTAAAAAGGAGAAGAAAATGTTTTTGTTTTTTCATCTACTTTAAAATTATTTGATTTTTAAATAAAACAAAACTTATTTGATTCAAATTGCAATTTATGTTCAGGAAGACTGAAGAACGCATAATACATGCTGATACTCAGTCATTAAGATACTCAAAACTAAACTTGTGCTAAAAGTCCTTGAAGCAATCTCTAAGTAAAGCAAAGGACACTTAAGTGACTAGCAAAACGTTGAATTGACTTGGATGCTGATTAAACTAATCAGAGAGCAGAGAGTAGACTCAAGCTAGAGCAGCTACTATTGTAATATAATAATAATTATATATGTCGTAGCGAGATTATAATCGTGCCTTGATATTGTTAGAGTAGGTATCGAGGTAGTTACCTAAGTTGGCAGAACCATTCTTGAATTGGCTGCTGCTGCACGTAGTCCCTGGTTATTAAGAAAAGACCGAATTGGCAGATATATGATGATCACTTGAATGTTTGGCGCAGAACATTCAAGAAGTGCAACGAAGAGAGAACTAAGAAAGCAAAAAGGGAATTCGTGATATAGCGTGGCGCATTAAGAAGAGAAAAATGATGGAATCCGTGCCATCTCCGACATATATAATTATAAACAATATATTTTATATAATGATATATTTGTTGATTCTCTGTAATTATATTTTATTATAATAAAAAACTCCTATTTTAGACGAATCAAATTCTGTTGTTGCACCTAGAGAGTCCCACCATATTATATGCTGATATATTTCTAATACAGTTTTTTTAACTGAATACGAAGTTACGAAAGTTACATGAAAATAAATCATAGTTTTCTATGTCAATTCTATAATACAATTATATTGTTATCTCTGCTCCAGATCAGTCCAGGATCAATGCAAGATTTAAACTTTGATGTTTCCTCAAAAGATAATACTACAAATAGATCTTCAAATAGTGATTTATAATTGTAATTGAGTGAGTTATTTATAAGTTAATTTTGGTTGCTAACGACCAATTTTTAGCAACCATATTTTGATATACCCTGAACCCATTGAAAATGGGAATTCAATGATTTTGTGAATATATATGTAACAGGCAGAAGGAGACGTCGCAGACACCACAAAGTATATACATATATTCTTAATCAGCTCAAAAATATAAGTTCATATAGCTCTGTCCTTCTCTCCGTCCATCTGTTCGTAAGAACGTCGAGATTATATATATATATGTACATACTGTATATTGTTGAGCAGAACCAAAAATAATTTGATTGAGCCCTGTCCGTCTGTCCGTGTGTCTGTCCGTCCGTATGAACGTCGAGCTTTCGGAAACTACAAAAGCTAGAGAGCTGAAAATTTATCTGAATACTCGTATGTTACTTACGCAGTATGAGTTTATTTTGTGTTTTTTTCTCATCCCATTCATCCCACTCATTCCATTTCCTTATTATCGATAACAAATCGAAAATTCGTTTAACTTTTTTACGTTTTTTGAATCTTGTTTTTTACTATACTTATTAAAAATGTTTATTTTTTAATGAAAAAGTCTATTTACATTTACTTTAAGCAGAATAAAATATAGTTGGCTATAGCTTGAGCAATATTAAAAGTATGAAATATTAATATGAAGAATGCACTCTAATTGATTATGCTTATAATTAATAAAAGACTCGATATGGTCAAAAATTTAGCTATTTTTAGCCAACATGAACTCCTCTAAATTTATATAGATGTCATAATAGACAGCTGCTAATAAGAAAGAACTTAAATACTCTTATCTGAATATATATAAATACTATATATGTATACACCTATGAGTATTTCGATATCTATCGATATTTATGACAATCTGGATAGCAGCCGTTGCAGCCATTTGAGTCGATTGGCGTCTATTGTTGGCCCGCTTGGCAAGTTGCATGGCATTTGAATTTGAGCAGCAAATAAATTTAGCTTTCACCTACTTAGAAGGAGAGTGAAACGATTTTCTTCTTCCGCTGTCGCTGCATTACGTTCCAGACAAGCCTTTATTTTTCCTTTACCCTCTTCAGCGTCGTCCTTTTGTCCCGGGCGGGTCTGAGTGTCCGGCAACTGTTGCTTGGCGCAAGCCTTCGACTGAATTATGGACTTTATGGACTCTGCGACACTCAGTAAATTACCAGAAAGCGGGTCGTCTAAATAGGATGCTTAATTGCCGTGTCAAAGACAGAGATGGAGATGGCGATGGCGATGGAGATGGAGATGGAGACAGAGTCGATGCCAGAGTCCTGATAATGGCAGCTTGTGAAAGAGACACAGAGAGTGGGAGAGAGTGAGAGAGAGTGTGAGTAAGGGGGCAGCTGCTTCAAGGAGCTGCTGTTGGCTTTGACTTTTGGTTTGAGTTTTGTTTTTCGACGCTGGCTGCAAAATTTGTCACTGAAGCTTGAAATATTGTGACAAAATCGTTTCGCATCGCCTCGCTTGGCTGGGCGCATAAACAGAGCTGAGATCGGAGCTCGCAGTCGCAGCTGTGTTTACCTTCGAATTTTGGTATTCAATAATATTTGGCTTGGGGTTTTCGTTTTGTTTATGTGTGAGTGGGTCTCTCTCTCTCTCTCTGCTTGTCTACATGTCGTTTGCAAAAATATCAAATGCAAAACTCTGGTTGCACATGCCACGCCCACTCCACCAAGCATGACCCCTCAGCGCACCCCCGCGGCGAGCCACTTTCATATGCGATGGCAAAAATTCTGCGGCGTTAGCCCTTATCTCTGCTGCGACAGCCATATTTACCTGCCAGCCAACAAAATATATATAAGTATGTGTATTGGTATGTGTCTGTCTCTCTGTGTGTGTGTGTGTTAGCTACTTGAGCTCAACCAACTCAAATATCCTTGCATTTCCCTTCTTTTTTTTTTTGTGCATTCGCAGCTATCGCCTGGCAGGCGCAGGCAGCAGAGAAAGAGCTTAGATTTGGAATTGCCTCAGGTGACTCGGGCAATGCGCTACAATGCAGGATATATGCATATGGACAGACATGCTATCGATTAATGATTCATTATAGAATTAAACTATGGATATTCCATATAATCTTACATAATAGAAAATGTTTTATTTATTTATTAAGAAGTTACAGTTAATATAAAAGTAACTCTAACTTAAGGCTAAGCACTGGCAGCAGGGGCCTTCGACTGAGAAAATGTTATTTAGAAGAATCGTTTCGAATTGTTTATCATATAGAACTGTCAAGCTTATAGCCTGTCTCTCTTTTTCTATCTCTCTTGCTATCTCCATCTTTCTCTATCCTTGTTCCCTCGCTCTCTATCTATCTGTGCTCTTCATTGTCTCTCCAACTCTCACTCTATTTCTCTCTCTCTCTTTTGCTTCCTATCTATCCATCTCTCATTGCCCTTTCTTTTTACTTTCACTCTCTCTCTCTCACTCTCTCTCTCTCTCGTTTCTCGCTGCCATAACTCGAGCTTCTCATAATCATTCAACATTCTAGGAAAGTCCTGCCCACATTCAATGCAAACCTTTAAGCCCAACATTGCTGTCGCTATGCCCACTCGATCTTCAATTTGATAGTTGCCTCTAATTAGCACCTACGAGTGCTCTGACAAGCTCTCTGCAACATCTCGCTCCATTTCGTTAGTCGCTCTGCCTGCGAGCAAATAGTTCTCTGCCCCCCCTACCACCCCTACCTCTCTTTACCACACCTGCCTGCTCTGCCACCTTTTGCCAAATGCCACATTAGCTGCCCTTGTCTGCTCTGTGGCAGAGCATGCTCCGGCCACGTTCTACGGCCCGTGGAGACGCCTCCTGACCATTGTGTGTGTGTGTGTGTGTTTTTATGCGATTTGCTATTTTTTCCGGATTTTTGTTTGCCATTGTTGCCGCGCCGCTCTCTGGTTCCATGCCACAGCAACTGTTTCTCTTTTCTTTTCTCCTTTTTTTTTTTCGCTCGTTGCGTATAAAACTGACGCCAAATTTCCTTGGCGTCAGCCAATGCACACGCATACACACACACACACACACACGCACACATAGACAACTCCCACACAAATGATGCATTCTCTCTGCTGGCTGTTGTTGTTCTTTGACTCTTCGCTCTGGCTGTGTGTCATGTCTCTGATTTTTTCCCTACTTCGATTTTTCGGTTACACTGAAAAATTAAAAAAATAAGAAAGCAGACATGTGTGTGTGTGTGTGTGTGTGTGTGTGTTGGTGTGTGTGTGTGTATTGGTGTGTGCGCGTGTATCCGTGCAGTTTGTCAGTTTCGCACAGCAGCCGCCCATTTGACTCCACCTGAGTTTTATGCAACAAAAGTTTTGCCTTCGTGCATATTGGTAATTTATTGGCATAAAATGCCAGGCAACACGTAAATAATGCACACAAATTTGTTGCTTCCATGCTTGACTATACAAACACACACAGAGACATTTATACATATAAATGTATATGTATGTATGTATGTATGTATGTACATTCATAAATATATATGTAATTGCTGATGCTATTCCTTAAAGCTAACAAAAATTCGATTTTCCAACTTAAGTCAGCTTTTGTAAAGTTGCAAAAAATAAAGTTGCGGCAAAATATAAATAAATAATAGATATGTTAATTAGTTAATTAATAATGATAATAAGATATAAATAATAATATAATATATTATAATTAATTTTTTAATAGTTTGCGAATAACTTATTGGAAATGAAGGAAGAATTTTTGGCAAAAGAATTCAGCAAACAAAATTCTTTGAACATTATTTAGTAGCCCAATTTGAGTCTAATAGTATCCCGATAGTAGTCCGATTGTTGTCAAATAGCAAACAACTTTTGGAAATAAATGGACGAATTTTTGGCAAAGGAATTCAGCAAAGAGCACTCTTTGAATATTATTTAGTAGTCCGATAGTAGTCTGATAGTAGTCTGATAGTAGCCCGATAGTAGTCCGATAGTAGTCTGATAGTAGTCTGATAGTAGTCCGATAGTAGTCTGATAGTAGTCTGATAGTAGTCTGATAGTAGTTTGATATTAGTCTAATAGTAACCCGATAGTAGTCTGAGTAGTCTGATAGTAGTCTGATAGTAGTCTAATAGTAGTCTGATAGTAGCTTGATGGTAGCCTGATAGTAGTCCGATATTAGTCTAATAGTAGTAGTAGATAGTAGTCTGATAGTAGTCAAATAGCAATACGAAGTCTATAGTATTCCAATAGTAGGCAAATTACGAGTCCGCTGATAGTCTGATAGGAGAGTAAGACGATAGTAATACAATATTAGCCTGAAAATATCCCACTGTCTAATAGTAGGTAAAAAGTCAAGTAGAAGTCTGATAACAATTCTGTCTGATTTTAGTCTAATAATAGTCCGATAGTTATGCGATTGCAAAGCGCTTTCAGTGCACAGTTGAATATCGTCATATTGTATTATACTTGTTTATATATACATACATTTCAAATATATAATTCTCAATTAGTTATACTAAATGAAGAGAACCAAAGCAATAAGGAACCAGTAATCGCTGACAAAAGTCTGTTGAGGATAGAGCCAAGAGCTGCTTGAGATAACTGTAAAGAAAACTTTTCGAAATTTTGCTTGTTAGCCTTGTCTATTACTATATACGATACATACACAAATACATATATGTGTTTATTTATACTTAGATGTCTTATATATGTATATCGAAAGTTTAAAAGAAAGTTCGTATTATGCTAGCTGGCACCTCAGCATAAAATTCATTTCCGCCATATTTGTGCGTCGTTCAAGTGTCAAAGGACGTAGAACGATGGGGGCTGTGGGACGTGAAAGTACTTTTTACTTGTCGCCACAACGAATCGACATGCCCTATCCGTATGCATTCAGCCAAGCAGCCATCCTGTTCGACCCTTCGAACTCCGTTGCAGGCAGCCACAGACTTTTCACATCCATTTCCACATGTGGAAGCTCAATATTTCCGTTAAATGCGCGACATGTTGTTCGTCCGGCGATTTCCTCCGCTGTTGGCATTCGACCCGATGCTATACTCATACACTGTTTACAAAACGAACAAAGCATATTGAGTGCATTCCTTTCTCTCCGTCTCTCTGTGTATAGAAACTTTGGTTTTTTAAAGATAATGATTGTTATTGGTAAGTTTAAAGGTCGATTTCCGAGAGCAGTAGTGCTTGGATTACAAAATTTAGTCAAATACATTAATATAGTAATTTCTACTGTCACAGAATCCATTTTCATTCAATTAAGCAGCTGACAAGGTATTGTGCAGTCGTTAGCATCCGCATCTGCATTCTTCTTACATTCAGTTTTCAGCATCCTTCGTACCTAAATATTCTCTATTGAACTCAACAATTCCTTAGTACAAATTTTGATACGATTGCAATGCTTGACCATAAAATATGTCTTATTATTCTATTAAATTATTTCAATTTGCTGCCTGTGAATAAATTGAACTACTCGTTCAGCTAGTGAAAAGAGTATATTGGTTTTGTTGAAAAATTAAAATTATTGAGTATAAATGTAAATTGCTTATTAAAGAATTCTTGCGAAATTTCGATTTTTATATACAACTAATAGAAACTTCAATATAAGCAAACTAATATTGTGAAAAAAACTTTCAAATTTTTCATTGTAGCTGAAACCATACGGCTACTGTTATTTTCTTATTGTTCTTATTGTTTACTATAATTGTTTACTATAATTGTTTACTATAAAATAATCATATATGCACATATATTTATGAATGTGAATGAGTATCAAACAGTCAATTCTGTTGAGTGTTGTTGAGTCTATTCTTATTATGATTTATAAGTTTTCCTTAATATCTGAACCATTTCTTAAGCGCATAACTATGATTAAGAATCAGGCATATTTGCTCAAATTGGGTCACGAGATGGTTATTCTTGAATGAGATGGAAAGAACATGAAACTAATACTGCCAAACAATGTCTGACAATTTCTAGTATATATCCATATAAATATGTATATATTCATATTTATGTATTATTATTTAGTAACCCAAAAAGCGAGTCACAACATTTTTGTAATCTAACAAATGACTGAAAGTGCCTAAGAGATTGCCGAACGAGCGAAATGAGAAGCGAATGGTGGTACGAATGTGACCTCGATTCATAAAAATTCAGCTAACAGATGATTCATATATGCTTCCTATGATTCATAGGATTCATTGTAGGCTATTAAATATAACATATATAATATATAATATATATACATAATATTTAACAAACTATATTTTAAATATAAATTAGTTTTAATAGATGTTATAAAGAAAACGGCCAAATCACAATTCTAGCTTTAAAATCAATATCAAATTGTTTCTTATTTGACTGAGTCAAAAGTGTCTAATTAATTAACTAAAAATATATGTATAATTACAAATTTAGAAATTTTAATATTACTAAAAAATCTTTGTTAAAATTTTATAATTATTGCTTAACTAATACATATATGTACTTAATAAAATACATTTGAATCAATTATAATTAGTATAATAATATATTCATCTCATTAATTACATAATAAATATGTCAATAACTGTTTTTAGTTAACATTTAACTAATGAATATATTTATATATTTACAAACAAATTTTGCTATTCCATAGACTTTATATTACTATTTTCGAGTATATGCTCCATGATTAGGCGATCGTTAAACAGTTTGCCGTTTAGGAAAATCATCCATTCAATGTATGCCATTGGCTCGCAATGCACAAATTGTTTTTCCCTTTACACGTATCTCTTTCTATCTCCCTCTGTATGTTAGTGCATGGAGTATATCTATGACTAAACCTATAAATAATTAGCCAGCTGCCGGCACAATCAACAGAGGAGCCCATTTACATGCGCTAAAAAGCAGGACACACACAAGAGCATTGCCTAGTTATTGGCGCTCGAACGGCGGAGGCGAGACGGTGTCAAGGGGCGAGGCTATCAGAATCGAAATTGTTTTAATTGAAATGGAAAACGCGTAAATTTAAGTAGTGTGTGTGCGTGTGCGTGTGTGTATGAGTTTTTCTATTTGCATTCAATTTCACTCTGCAACAAAACCCAAATTGCAATGGACACTAAAACGGACACAGCCAAAGGGGTTTTTGCGCCACTGCGTGTGCAACAACAACAAGGGAGAATGTTTGAGTCGAGTTTTCCTGACTAGCAGATACCCTAGAAGTAGGCTGAGCTTGTAAAATTTTAAAAATGTTAACATTATAGTATGAAACAAACTACCAGATAGACCTATAGATGTTCCTACCAACATGCAAGCGGATATTAAATATCAAATATCGATGGTCGGACGTTGCGCATCAAACATCAGACATCAGACTTCAGATATCTCTCATTAGAAATCAACTATGGAAAATCCCCAGACATCAGACCCAATTATCGGACATTAAACACCAGATATCTGACTTCAGACATCAAACGTCGAACATATGGCATCAAGGATTGGATATTGTACATCAAACATAAGAGATCAGATATCAAACCCCAAAAATCAGATATCTGTCATTAGATATGAACTATGGGAAATCAGGAATCTGGCATCTATCATCGGACACCAGACATCAGACATAAGAATTCAGGCATCACACACAAAACATCAAACATCAGACATCACACACCAGATATCAGACAACAAACATTAGGCATCATACATCAGATATCAGACATCAGACTTCATATATATTATATCAGACATCAGATTTCAGACATCCCATATCAAAAATAAAACATCAATATCAGATATCAGATATCAGACATCAGATCTCAGACATAAGACATCAGACATCAAACATCAGAGATCAGACCTCAGACTTCAAACATCAAACATCAGACATTCCCATATCAGACATCACATATCAGACATCAGACTTCAGACATCAAACATCAAACATCAAACATCAAACGTCAGACTTCAGACATCAAGCCTACAGACAGACAAAGCTAAATCAACTATGTATATTCCTTGAACCTTGGACTTTCTCTGTTACATAAATGTAAGTAAGAGCATAATACCCAAAGCTCGCATATTGAACGGGTTTAGGGTATCAGCAGCAGCAGCAGCAGCAGTAGAAGAAGAAGAAGAAGATGAAGTAGGGGTACGAAGGGTTATGGGTAGCAGGGACAACGAGCAAAGTGTTTATTAACTTTGGCTGTTTGATCCACTTTGCATGCCAGGTCCTTGCTATTGTTGTTGCCTCTGTCTGTTAAAGGATGTTTGCCATCTGCTCTGTGGCCAGGCAGCATCAGCAAAAATGGCAAATGAACAGCAAGAGAAAGAGAGGGAGTGCGAGAGTGAGAGTGAAGGGATAGAGTACGTGCGAGTCAGCACAGAAAAGATAATTCAAATGTAATTTACAAAAGCACTCGTTTGATTTGTTGCTTGTGCAGACGGTTTTGGCTCCGCAGCTGCATCAATGCATCTGTGCTTGTTGGACGATGGCCGCTTGCCGCTGGCCGGGATTAGGGGCTCGGCCCCTTAAATTAGTTGCACTGGCAAGTGAAAAGCCAGCCACCAACAGTACATAAAGCAGAATAGAAAAAAAAAAAAAAAAATAGTAGCTTAAATTGAAACTAAGCTCGAAGATAGACCAGACCTCACAATGACGAAAAAAAAAAAAATAAATATAAAGAAATAATATGAACCGCTCGGTTTTCGACTCTTTTATTTCCGAACATAATTATTATTAGCTAATTAACAAAAAAAAAAAAAAAAAAAAAAAAAAAAAAAAAAAAAAAAACATAACGAGCTAATTAAGACTACACGAAAAATAAAAAAAAAATAAATAAATATGTTTATGCCAAATTCAAGCTCAATATTTAGCCAAAAAAGAAAAAAGCTGAAAGGAGAACTGGCTTTAATCGCTGACAGATTAAACAAATGCATTGAGCCCTAACTAAATTCAAAAGACATCTAACTTGTCTGAGCCTTTTGACGACAAGCGACACGTACAATAAATTAACTTAATTAGTCGCATTAGAATCGTGAAAGAAAACCAAAAACACTGTCAAAATAAAGCCTGATTTTACTGACCATTAGCTGACTTTTATTCCAGCCAGAAAGTCAAGTTATGGGCATGCAAATCCTGATTTATTTATGATCATTAGTCTGTAAAGCGGCCTTAAACTGTGAAGAGAGTATATTGGCTTTGTAGCAAAGGTAGAGATAACTATAGCTTTTGCTCGGATGTCGCTGAGTGAGAGCGAGAGGGCTACAAATGTCCTTCGCACAGAGTTGCTATGATATGTTGAACAAGAAAGAGTTTTGGTAGTAGAAGTCAGCGACTCCGAGAACTCGTTGTTAAGCAAACTTATAATGGAAGGCGAGAACAATAACTATAACGCTACGACATATATAATATTATCTTCTTTAGAAGAAGAAGAGCTCTACTTTGCATCCTTCATTAACGCCACATCTGCATGCGACTAAAGGGCAACAGCAGAAGATCTCCCCTTATATATGGTCGAAGCTCCCACTCAACATCGAGCTCAACTATTAAGTCTCTCTGAGTTCATTTTCGACACTCGATTATTAAGTGACTAATGAGAGCAATGAGTGATGCACTGAATCTTACTTATGTATACGCTACTGCAAACTCAGAGACACCTAGACTGCTGTGCATCGAATTTAGATGTGTGATCGTAATTACACTTAAACATTATTAATTGTGAAATCATTTGAATGTTTTATATAAATTTTAGTAAATTTAAATAAGTAATAAAAGTAGAATTAGAATTTCGATTTGTAAGAGTCTTACAGTTTTCGTTCTACTTGAGTACAATAGCTGAGTAAATGAGGAATAAATCATCGTGCATATACTTGTTTGATCTATTAAATCAAATTTTATTAATTGTGCTGTTAAGATAGCACACACAAACTTGAATATCGAAAATTCAACATAAAAAGAAATTAATTAAACAAAAAGGTTAAATGGAAGCAAAAATCAGAAATGGATCTACAAGGATTTGTCTAGCTCTCTTTTTATTTGCACACTATAGAGATTTATAGACTAGGTGTTAATGTCAGATTGCATTAACAGGAGCTGCTCCTCCCTCACATCGGCATGCTATGCTATTGACAGCGTTATGTTCTGTTAATAGCATAACTCCGACTCCAGTTCTCTTACTGGTTCGCTATCGGCGATTAGGCTATTCTTCCTACGTTCTTGTCTGTCGACGCTACACTAAAATATACGACTACGAAGACACAGCTTTAACCCAAAAATAAAGTCAAGGCATTATAACCACGGCTTTGAATTTATCATCGGGCCTGCACTACATAATAACTTTCCTAATTTACAATAATTGAGATTATAGCACAGTTGAAATTGATATTGAAATTGATATTCAATAATAATGTATAAATACTACAACTACAAATATTATTCATGGCAAAGAGCACTTCAAGCAAATGCAAATGAATTTTTCAAAGGCAAAGTCAGGCAAGACAAAGTCACACAAATGAGACAACACCTGGCCACGTGAAACAGTGGGGCAGCGAGCATTATCCAGAGCATGGAGAGGGAAGAGGGATATGGGGGCATGCAGTTGCCAATGTGAAGTGGTGTAAGCCGGGCAAGAAGTTTGCGTGCCGTTTGACTAACTGACTAACAGACTAAGTGACTTGACTGACTGCCTGGCTGACTGACTGACTGACTGACATTTGAATCAGCAGAAGAGCTTGAAATGCCAAGCAGAAGCAGAAGAGCGCAGCTGCTGGTGGAGTGGAGTGTGTGGAGGACGAGGTTGAGCGGTAAGTCGGCAGCTCAACCAAACGAACTCTCAACACAAACTCAACAAAATGACACGACTTGAATTGGCTGCCAAGCGTGAACGCATACAAGTTGGAGTTGGTCGAGCCAGGACTTGGCCAAGAGAGAAAGAGAAAGGGAGAGAAAAAACGTAAAATAAAAAAAAAATATAAAAAATTACCAGCTGAAATAAGATTGCTGCGGACAAGGCAGCATGGAGGGGAGTCAAAAGTTGAAGTTCTTTTGCAGTTGCCTATTTACTTGGTCGAAACTAAGTGAAAAGTCTCACAGCGAACTTTGAGAAGCCTCCAATCAAATTGCATCAAACAAGGCATAATTTATGTGCCACATTGGCCCCAAAAGCACGCTTTAAACTGCAACAGATTGAATCCAGAATCAAAGTAACATCCAAAATAAAAAAAAAGCATTAAAAACAATGCTCCAACTTCAGTTTGCGGACTCGCCTCGACAATTCGGCGACAATGTCCTGGCCAAGGAGCACTGGGGACAATCGGGTGGCGACAGCAACTGCTGTGGGGGTCTCTTCGCCGGCAGAGTTGGTAATTGCAGATTTATGGCCAAAAACATGTGGATAACTGTAGTTCACATGAAAAGAAAATGTAGGGAAATTCAGCAAATCGCGCAGTTTCTGTTTTTCAGCTTGAAATATGCTTTAATAACTATGGCTATAGTAGAAAAATAATAAAAACGATTTGGATGGGACAATATTAAAGATATGATGGAGTCAATAATATTTATTTTACTATACTAGCATAATGAGGACCTTCAGTCATCACTCTTCAGTGGCATTAATAACACTACATGTCATTATAAAATATACTTATTCGATTTTAAGCATAGCTCAAGTTGGCTTTAGGCAATTAAGTAATATATAAATTATAATTATAGCCAATTAGGTTTATATTTGCTCAGACAAAAGTATCCTAAATAAATACATAAATTGCTTAATTGATATACCATCATATCTGTATACCTCACTGAAGTCAAGCTAGCTTATATCTATCATGCATATATTCATTAATATATAATTCACGATGGAAAGGATATATATATATATATATATATATATATATATATATATATATATATATATATAAACATTTTACATATATGTATATATATATAATAGTTACTCTAAGTTTAAGATTGTAGCTAGCACATATATTTATTATTATTATCTTATTAGATTTTAGGACTTGCAAAAATAAATTATTTTTGAAAGAAAATAAGAAAAATAAAATAATAATATTATGTTAGAAAATTAATATTAGTATAAATTAATTTGTATAAATTAATAAATTATTTTATGAATTGTCGTTAATAAATATTTGATTGATTAATTAAATTTAAGATGGTTTTTCTTTTTTATTATACCCTGAACCCATTGAAATGGGATTTCTACACCATTTGAGCTAGAGACTTAAATCAAATTAATATATTTACATAGATATTATAGATACGCAGATTATGTAATTTTTAGATTTTGAATGCCACGCCCCCCTCGCCCACAATATGCAAAAAACGCATTTCATATACTATAGACTTGAAATTTGGCAAATACACACATTTGAATGCTATTAATATGTTCTGAAAGTTTCATGAAGATGGAGTTATAAGCGTCTAAAGTATAGCCCAATCCACACCCAAGCCCTGGCAGCAACTGCGCAGTTAGCAGAGCGCGCTTGCACGTACGTTAAGAAGAAGAAATTAGTTTTTTGTAGGGTTCAGGGTATCTCGTAGTCGAGCCCTCTCGATTAGAGCCTCCTTACTTGTTTTAAATGAGATTCAACGATGAAGTTTGTTTTCCATTCTGTTCATAAATTTAGATATATATTTAATTGTTGGACAATAGGACACATTTCTGTCTCTTCTATATCTGAATGCTTATATCTGTCATGTCCAGCACCAAGCACTTGATATATTCCAACTTTATTAATGCAAAATTCAACATCATTTTTATACCCTGAACCCTATTGAAAATGGGAAATCTGGGTATAATGTTTTTTTTTGTTTTTTAAATACAATACTCTGACTTTTTTCTAAGAGTTTTCTATTCGTAATAACATCAACATCAACATCACAAGTCGTGTCTGACATTATTCACCTATACTATAACCTAACAAAACCAAATTTCCTTTTTAAATAATTTTCTGCTCATATTTTAGTCCTACAGCAGACGATTTTGGGCAATCGTGAATGTGCCTGACTCAAGCGGAAAGTTGTTAAAGGGAATATAATTTTATTTCATAACTTTTGCCCGCCAGCTGGCCCACTTTTGGGCCAACTTAGCACCTCGTATTCTCGTATTTGTGGGCTCGACGCATAATTCTGCTCAGCTGAATGTGCCCACAATTTGCCCAGCAGAATGTCCACTGTCAGGGGTCACGACCCGAAGCAGTCCACAAACTGGGGGCAAAGTGCAGCTCCAAAGAGGTCGGACTGCAATTGCAATTACGTGCAATTAGTTACCATAGAGCATTATGGTCGCAACATGTTGATCGGGCTGCATTCCTTGCACCTAACGCCGGTTATAAATTAAGCTCGTGCATTGGATGAATGGTTGGCTGGGGGCCGATGTGAGGTTATCTATAGCTCTGCTGGGACATTGGGCTGTTTTTAATTAAGAATTCCGCAGAAAAGTTACGTCGCGTCGAGTCGTTGCTCTTGCAGCGTCGGCGAATGCAAATCCAAATCCAAATACAAATACAAATACAAATCAATCTGCATATTGAAAATGGCGAAACTATCAGAAATATGCACATAACTTGCTCCTGGTGGTGGCTAGTGGAATGAGCAGTCTCCAATGCGAGACGTCGAGTGCTTCAGTCGTTTCTTTGGTCGGCTGCGACACAAAGCAAAAACTTCGCCCAGGCTCAGGCCAGGATACTGGACTGTTTTTTTTTTTTGTTGTATTTATTTATTTGGTGCCTGCTTGCATGTGATGGGAAATTGAAAAACTAATTTTCGAGCAACAAAAGCAATGCAGACGCTGCTCCAAAAAAAAAAAGGTTTGCATAAAATTTCCATAATACAATTTCGATAATTTCACAAGTCACAAAAACTGCAGTTGCCTCGATGCAGCTGACAGAGAGGCAAAAACCCAACACCACAGCAACCAGCTTACGTCCTAGCCCATGACAGCCCATCAAATTTGGTTAACATCGACATTCCCCTTCAGTTTCTGCTTTTTTTTCCACACGCTCGGTGCACAGGTTGAAACAAGGTGTGAACAGCGACAGAAAACGACATCGAAGGCTTCGGCTTGGCAGGCAAGCACAACACGGCTGACGTCATCAATCAATGTAGCTTGTTGTAGTTCCGCTCAAGATCAAGATTAGTTAAATGTTATGCGCGACGCTAATAGAATTAAGCTGGAAGGTCAATCCGAAGCCATTCCGGGTTTCCCCCTTTGCCACAGTTAAAGCATTGTCGTAGGATTAAGAGACGCCTCAAGTGGAAATACTGGAAGAAGAAGACGCGAAAACTTGAACTTATGCACATTCCGATGGCACTGTCAGCTATTTTTCTTTAAACTTTTTTCCACATGCCAACTTTGCTCTCAGCTTTGTTTTCCTTCCTGACAAATGACAAATGATGTCGGCACATCCCTTTTCCAAGTCGGCAATTCGACAGGATGTATATATGTACATGTGTGTGTGTGTGTGGGAGAGGAGGCAAACTACATTTGGGCGTGATATGTTGTCCTTAAAGTCGCTTCCAAATTATGGTAACATCTATTCAAAACTTGCGGTTTTTCTAGAATGTAATATCTCAATTGATTATTATCGTAGTTAATAAACTAAAACCAAATAATGTAAGTCAAGGCAAATATTTTATATCTCACATTCGATTGCCGTTTTAATAATAAATATTAGAGAGCCTAAGAGACAATAAAAGAAATATTTTATATATTTTTAACATCTTGTTTCTCAATAAGGCAAATAAAGTACTTAAGATTTGTGTACAAATGCGTTTGTTAAAAGAAACAAGTAAGTCTAGTCTAGGCTCTAGTCGTGACGGCTCGACTACGAGATACCCTGAACCCTGCAAAAAAAAACTAATACTCTTCTTCTTTACGCACGTATAAGCGCGCGCTCTGCTAACCGTGCAGTTGCTGCCGTGTCTTGGGGATGGGTTGGGTTGAAATTTAGACGCTTATAATATAGCCATGTCCGTCTGTCCATCCGTCCGTCCGTCCGTATCAACGCCGAGATTTCGAAAACTACAAAAGCTAGAGAGCTGAAATTTCACATGAATGCTCGTATGTTAGTTCGCAGTACGAGTTTATTTTGTTTTTTTTTTTTCGATAACTTATCCCCTGTCCTTATTATCAATACAAAATCGAAAATTCGCTTTCTTTTTTTTTTAAGTTTTTTGAGAATAACTTCTGCACCGCTTAAGCTAGATACTTCGCCCCCAATTTGAAACAAGACGGACATTGCAAAAACCCAATATACTCTTTTTCCCTTTTTAAGGGAACAGAGTATAAAAACCCCATTTCAAATACTGGAGACTTGTAATTTGGTAATAATAGCCCGCCCCCTTTTCATTTATTTTTTTAGACCCTGTTCCCAAAAAGGGAAAAAGAGTCTGTTGGGTTTGTGCAATGTCCGTCTTGCTGTCCGTCCGTCCGTATATCCGTATGAACGCAATATTTCTCGGCGCTATTAGAGCTAGAGACTTGAAATTTGGAACATATACTCATGTATGCTCCCGAATTATAAACTGTAAGAATTTTCCCGATCCGCCGACTAGTTTTCAATTGAAATTACTTCAACTTGCAAACCGCGACGCTATTGAATAACTACTCAACGAATAATATATATATTTATCTAAATAAGCAATATTAATTTCATGTAAATATTCGTCTTATATAGTTTAGAAATTCAACCGAATATATTTATACATTTACATATACTTTTGCTTATCTATGTTTAACCACTTTGAAGAGCGTTTAGCTTATTAAATGACCATATGCCATGTGTTGGACTAATCTCAAATGGCATTTGAATGCGATTAGCTTTCCGAAGCAAATCTCACCAATGTATGCCGTAGAATCTGAAATGCAATTTGCAAACCAAAATGTCGTCGCTCGCACTCTGATTCCATACGAAAATCACTTTAATTGCTGACTTTGTGTGTGTGTATCTGCTCTGTAAGTGTGAGTGAGTGTTTGCTAGTGAGTGTGTATGAAAGAGAGTCTAATTTGAGGCAAATAGAAACTTGCACAAGTCATAAATAAATGTTGCATATATTTCACTTTTAAGATATCAATTAAAACTAGTAATAAAATTGCAAATGTATATTTCTAGGTTACGGCTTGCAATCAAGGTAATTTTAGCAAAAATCAATAAATTTTGCATATGTCAAACATTAATAAGGGGTGTCAAAGGGGAGCGACTGCTAAAGGGAAATTGAAGTCTAAGTCTTGTCAAAATTATGAAAATATAAATATTATTTATTAGTTAATTATAATAATAAAAAAAATCTTTAAAAATTATTTTTAGTCAATCTTAAGATGGAATTCATGGTTGTAGAATTTGAAATTTCTTGTTTATGTATATTTTTTATACCCTGAACCCATTGAAAATGGGAATTCAGGGTATAATGGTTTTGTGAAAATGTATGTAACAGGCAGAAAGAGACGTCGCAGACCCCATAAAGTATATATATTATTGATTAGCATAAAAAAATAAGTTGATCTAGCCCTGTCCGTCTGTCCGTCCGTCTGTCCATATGAGCGTCGAGATTTCGTAAACTACAAAAACTATAGACTTGTAATTTGGCAAATAGAACGCATACGTTCGTAAAGAAGTAGAGTATTAGTTTTATTGCGGGGATCGGGTTATCTCGTCTCGACTAGAACCTTCTTACTAGTCAATTATAGACCTTTGTTTTCTAGCAGCCCTTAGACGTACATCCACTAGAAGAAGACTAAAACGCCATCACCCTCAAGACCTGCTGGATCGTGTCTTGAAATGAACATTTATTTTTTCATAGTATTCATATACTTTTCACTATTTTTGTCTCCTTATTTATCCTATGTTAGAATTAATATAGCTTTAAGTAGTTTTACAATTTTTAATTAATTTCCGTTTAGATTAAGTTGCCTAAAAGGTAACGGTACGTTAAGCTGCAAATAAACATTAAAAAAAAAAAAAGATTTTTTTTGGGACCCAATAAAAATATAGTCCAAGTGTCAGTGAGAGAGAGGTAGAGAGAGAGAGGTAGAGAGAGAGAGAGAGAGAGAGAGAGAGACAGAGAGAGCAAAGAGAGCCGCAGATTTGAGGCTATGTGATGATAATGAAATATAAGCGACATCGAGTGAAACAGAGAACTAATTTCAGCTCAACTTTGGCCCGTGTTTGATAAGCAATTGCTAAGCTTCAGTTGATTGAGTTATTTCATGCACAAACAAACATTTAGTTTAAATCTATTTAAAGGGAGAGCAGTATCAAAATTAAAGTGCTAACATTAGAAATGTATATAATTGAAAAACTATTTCTAATTGCCTTGATATCCGTGCCAGGAGTCCTATGCGAGAGCGCTGTAAGTGACGTCTTGAATGAATGTCTGAGATATAGTAAAACTTAATATATATTCTGTATATTGCAGCCCAGCTCTGGCTCGATGGAAATGGATTCACAGTGCGGAGGCTATTGCTACAGCGTAGTGAAGCCGCTGCTGCTTTCTTCTGTCACTGCTGAGGCGAAGTTGAGGGAGTTGACAGCCAAGATTCAGCATTTGGAGAGTGAGCTGAAACTGAGCAAATCACAACAAAAATATTGCTTGACAAGAGATGATTTGATGGCCTTCCAACAACTTTTGGTTGATAAGCTTCAAGATGCCATGAAAGTGAAGAGTCAAGATCAAGATCAAGCGAGTTCGACTCTTGAGAACAAGGGCTTTGAAATCGCTAGACTCAAAACTGAATCAGTCTCTGCAAATGAAACAGCAGAAAGTTGCGTTGGGAAAGGGAATGGGATTTACGAAGTAAAAGTGCCCGGTTCGAGCCCCTTTCAGGTGTCCTGTGACTCGAGTCTGGTTGATGCCGGTTGGACAGTTATTCAGCGTCGTCTTGATGGCTCTGTGGATTTCAAAAGGAATATGCACGACTATCGATCTGGCTTTGGGCATTTGGATGGCGAATTTTTCATTGGCCTTGACAAACTGTACCTATTGACAAAGTCGCAGCCACACGAGCTCTACATATATATGATGGATGTTAGGAATAAGACAATCTATGGACGCTATGCGAACTTCAACATTAGCGGAAAGGAGGACAACTATCGACTCAATTCGTTGGGCAAATACGAGGGCAACGTGCATGACGGGCTCTCGCACCATCTGCATTGGGAGTTCTCAACTTATGACAATGATCACGACATTTTTCCCAACTACAATTGCGCCCTATTGGCTCAATGCGGTTGGTGGTTCAGCTCGTGCTTCGACAGGTAACTAAAGTTGAATTGAAATTGACTAAACTCAAAAATATATGATTGCTTGTTCTATTATTTCTTATAGTCTTAATGCTATATATGATACCACGAAAAAGGGAATTCAGTGGCGCAATTGGAACTATCCTCTCAAATTTGTGCAAATGATGATTAGGCCAAAGCAATGAAAAGTTTTCAATATTCAATAAATTAAAATAAATATTTAACTCATTTCATATTCAATTTAGCTTTATCTATTTATTATATTCTAATGGTCTTCCACATTCTAGTCGTAGATACCTTGTTCAAATCCTCCTTCTTTTCAAGGGAATCAGCTAACCAAGCGCTCTAAAGATTTTCAATATTCTACTTTCTAAATTTTGATGTCTAAATTATTGATTAAGATAATACCTCTTACTACCAACACTATATAGATGATATACTTATACTCAAGTAATATAACATTCTACTCGAGGAGAATGTCCCAATCGAAGTATCCATCTACATCTTCATTGTACATATGATGATCTGTATAAAGCTAAAGAAATTACTTATTAATGTTTAAGAGTAAACTAATTTGAAATTATTGATTTACCAACATTACGTTCTGAGCCATTGGCAGAAATGTTAAGAAATAAAATATTCTTATGCTTTTGTGAGCCGCACAACGTCTTGGCCTGAGCGAGCCTCAGAGTGCAATGAAAGTGAATTGGGCAACTGGCCAAGCTGGCGGAATAGGCGGAGTCCGGCCAGGCTGAGCCATAGTTGAGTTATCATAGAAATGAGTTATTTCTTAGATAAATCATCATAAGTAGGAGCACATCAGGTCACATAAAGGCAGACGCGAACCAAATGAACCACCCTGTGATGATGCATACATATCATGGCCATCGACTGGCGTTTGGGCGCATTCAGCTCGTTCAAAGAAGAAGGCTGCATTCAGTGAGTGGGTTAACTACGATAAATTGCTTGGCCAACATGTGATTGGGCTCGACTAAAGTATACCCTGTACACAGCAGCTGTAATATTTTCATTACGTTTGGTTGAGCCTGTGCTGCAAATTAAATTTCCTTCATGTTTCCATTTCTAGTTTTCGAGAAAAAATTCAAAATAACGCGGTGGAAAAATCATTTGCCTTTCATTTTATTGTTATGAACTAGAGCGGGTGGAAGCTGAAAATGAATTTTTCTTAATTTTGTAAGCTGTGAACTAGAACGGAAACAACTTGTTAAATGTTGCAATTGAAAATATATTTATATTATATATATTATATTATTTCTAAAACAAATAAAAAATGAAGGAGTTAAAAAATAAGTTGCCTTTAATTCAAATATTCAAATATTCAAATATTCAATTGTAACTAATAATTGCAGTTTTCGAGAACAGTTCATAAATACTTTTCCCATTAAAGTTTTCATTTTTGTTTTTACTTTAAAGTATCGAACTAGTTACAGCAACAGTTCGCTGGCACACTTTCACTTTCGAATCAAACGAAAGAATCGTTCGTTTATGAACAGCTGAGTAACTCAAAAGAACTTGAACGTGACCTGAAACGAATCGATCATGAACGAATCAGATCACAGAGTATCGTTAAGGGTCATTGGAACTATTTCAAGCATGGTTTGTTCATTTGAGTGAAGAGTAAAGAATTAAAGAGAGTTAAAAAAAGAGAGAGAAAGAGAGAGAGAAGAGTATACTGAATTAAAACTCTTTTACTGATTTTTAATCGACGTTAGTACAAAAAGACAAACACAGTCTGGCAGTGCTAGATACCCTCTCTTGCACTCACACAGGGCATACAAATAAACACAATTTCTCAGTGGCAGACCACAAAGCTGGAGAAAGTTGCAACAAAAAGCAAACCAAACTCCATTTCGGATATGGGTTCATTGCCAACAGTTATCAGTGGGGCTGGAAGGCAAAAGGATGTGGATGGATGTGGAGGGGGAGGGCAGTGCAGAGAATGGGAGCAGACGTTCCAAGGTGCAGTTGCTTAGCTTAAAGGGCGAATTTCATTATCAATTAGAGCCCTCGGCTATAATGGAGCTGGTTCGCCTTAAAGTTCAAAGTCGGCAGCAAAGGCTAATGAGTTTGCTGGCAAATCCATTGGCCAGCGGGGGCGAAGAAGCGACAACGACAACGGCACTGGCAATGGCAATGGCGACGGCAATGGAGACGGCGACGGCGACGGAGCGTAGTCTGCAGTCAGTAGTCAAGTTTTGGATGACGGGTCTGCCACCGAAATGTCAATTGCTGCATGCCTCTGGGCAAGTAATTATGTTTGATGACTCGCCGGTCAGGCATGCTGCTGCACAGCACTAAAAGCAAAAGCGAATAAGCCAGATGAAGCGACGCAGCTCAAATAGAGATAAGTAACAATGGCAAAGCCCAATGCCCAGCTAGGACTGCGCCTTGGACACTGCGAGCGTGTATATGTATGAACATGGACAAATTTACGCATTCACAAAACAAATATATGTTATCTATATGTTTGAAAAAAAAAAGTCAAAATAAATATACCTAAGAAAATCAGTTAACTTTATTATGCATTTCAATAATTCATATTTTTTTTAAAACACTTCTTTAAAAGTAGCTTTATCAATTTATATTGCTTAAAATCAAATCGAAAATTTTCATATTTGTATCCGTCAGCTGCATCAAATAGAACTTTGCGTTAATAAAGCGCCATCTAGCGCTGCATAGCACAACTAATCAACTAAGCAGTTGCATTTACAAATTTATGGCGGTCTTTACTACAAACATAGAACAAACACTGCACATAGAATCTGAAACATTGCAAAAGAAAACATAGCACATTAAACATAGCTAAAAAACAACGTAATCGAACATAGTAAAGAAAATATAGAAAGCAACGAAATTGTCATTGACATAGAATAATTTCTATGCGTTTGCGGCACAAATTAATTGGAACACTTGAACACGGAACGACTAAACTGCTTGTAAATATAGACTGTTACTACTGCACTTTACTAATAAATATGCATAAATAATATTTGTAATATAGATTTTCTCTATTAATGTTACATCCAATTGATTTTACAAATAAAAAGATGTTTGAATAATTTACTGAAAAATAAGAAATCTTTTAATTGTATTGTAATGTCACAAAGCGCCACCTATCAATGTAAAATAAAATATTGAGTTAAACATAGAATGGCGCCTGAGTTTTTTTTCTTTCTTTGAGCTAAAGGCGACAATATTGGGCAAACTAAGCAAACATAGACTCTAAAGTTGTAGAGATAAAAACTATAAGCAAGCAGTGTGCAGGTTTATGAATTCACTTATTCAGTTTATCCATAATACACACACATTCAGATATATTCAAGACACGAACCTTTAAGCATCGTGTCCGCACTTAAAGGACATATTACAAGCATTACATACATACATATACACACATGTATATATTTTGCATTGTATATCAACTATGGATTGAAAGTGGCAAACAAAAGACAATTCTGATCTCTTAAAGAAATTATTTAGATTCCTTTAGCTGGTATATTTAATATTTTTGAAGACATTTGTTAATGATTAAATGATGAGGTTCAGTTAATCTATAATAATAATAATAAATAAATGACTTTTTAAAATTAACGGAACAAGATCTTTTTTTTTAGTTATTTTTTCATTTATCTATTCTTTTATTATTAAGAAACTATTGATCTTTAATTTAACTCTAACTCCGTGAATCGAATTAAAGTCACATACTAGGATATGTATGCAGTTTCATAAATAATGTACCCTGTAAATAAAGTAGCTAGGGTATCCAAAGCATAGAACAACATTCAATGTACCTTAACCCAAACAAAAATGCATTCAAAGGATTTATTGTTATAATTTTCCCCAGTATATTTTCCTTTGATATTGTTCCTTTGATTTCAGGGCTCGGCAACTCTATAAGATTGCCATGGCGACATTTGAGGAGACCAAAACAAAGTGTTGCCCTATGTCATGCGTTTGCCGCAGTTTTTATACACGATTCATGGAAAATTGAGCAGAATGTTTGATAAGAGCAATCCGAGCAGCTTAAGTGCCACAGGCAGCATTCTGGAGATAGCCGGACGCCTGGCAGAGGAGCAGCAGCGTCTGCGCCAGCTGGAGGCTAGCTCCACGGCGCCCAATGAGCGCACTTTATTCGTGCTGGGCAGCAAGTGTGTGGTAAGACGAGCCAAGGAGCTCCACAATAGACTAGACTAACGCCGAATCTCTCTTCAGGGCAAGTCGATGGCCATCAATAAGTTCTTCGACCGAGAGGAGCTGACGACGCGCCCAACAATGGCTCTGGAGTATAGCTATGGCCGTCGCATGGGCAGCGGCAGGCGTGCTCAGGTATTGAACGTCTGGGAGCTGGGCTCTCTGGACAATGCGGAGCAATTGCTGGAGGTGCCGATGCGCACGCATGGACTGCAGCAGATGGCCGCCTTCATCATGATCGATCTGTCGCAGCCGCAGCGCGTCTGGGCGGATCTGGAGTGTGCGTATCGAGGATTGAGGGATACGGCCAGCCGCATGCTGCAGCTGGCAACGCCGCAGCTGCGTGAGGATTTAGAGCGACGCTCGTTGGAGCGTGTGAAGCATGCGCAGCAGGATCTCAACACGCTGGAGCTGCTGCCCTTTCCCGTTGTTATTGTGGGCGGCAAGTACGACATCTTCATGGACTTCGAGCCGGCCCTGAAGAAACACATGTGTCGCTGTCTGCGCTCCATGGCCCACCTCATCGGTGGCGCCGTCTTGTTCTATTCGCACAAACTGCCCAAGCTGTCCAAGGTGCTCAGGGATACCATTAGCCACCTGGGCTTTGGCAGTCCCACCAATCCGTTTCGCGGTCATGTTACGGACTACAATGAAGCCCTCTCCATTTGGTTCGGCACTGACAGCTGGGCACAGATTGGCGTTGGTGAGATCGCAGGTCGCTGGAGTGTGGAGCGAATTGGGGCCACACTCAGCGTCGAAGTGCCACAGCTGCAGCTGGAAAAACATAAACAACAATTACCTCAAGATCCGGCCAAAGATGCGGGCTTCAAGGAATCCGTCATCGATGACATGCGCGCCCAGAAGGACGAGGAACTAACTGCCATCATGCGAGATGTGACCGTGCGGGGAAAATTCGAAAGTGTGATTTGCTAAAGATGGATGATACAGGGGTATTATCACGTGAATGACTCAAATAGTTGTATTTATATATTACTCTCTTATATAACATATAATTTTAAATTTTCATTTTGAGCTAGTGTTAATATGTGTTATGAAAAATAAAAGAGAAACCGTTGAGTAACCTATTAGATACCCCGTATATAGTTGAACCTAGAAGCCTAATAATCTACTCAATTGGCCTTATCAAAAAATAATCTATAATATTATATTTATTATTGAAGATAGTATTGTTGATAACTTTTTGATTCAGATATATTTTTATAAATATAACTTGGCATTACTTTAGGAGGAAGATAAAGAAAATTAAAAGATTTTGTCGCGTTTTCTTTAAAGATTTTGTATAGGAATTGTAAATATGGAAGTCAGTGGAATGAGTACATAAAGTCAATTGGAAAAGATATATACATATATAAAGTTATCGCAATTCTAATTGAGATTCAAATGGTCAATTCGACTTTGGATGATAGTGTCCTAGCTGGAGCTGTATTCTGTTTATATTTGACCAAGCGTTTTCAAATGTATCTATACTAATTTCATTGGATATTTATTATTATTATTGAATTAGGAAAGATATATTATTGCCTTGAGGTAGTCTCTCTGGAAAATATATTTAAACATAACAATCTCATAGCACAGAGTTTTATTTCCAAATATATGTCATTAAATGAATTGATGAGTATCAAGTCTTCATATATCGTTCAGTGTATTTTATTTATATAAAAACAAATATCTATCATGGAAACGCCCACCTCACCGGCTAGAGTTGTAAAGGTCTTAGGTCGGGTTGGGGCGAGAGGTCTATTCACGGAAGTTCGCGTGGAGCTGTTAACATTTCCGCGCATGCAATTGCTCAAAGCTGTCAAAGGTGATATTGATATTCTCTTCAGTTTATTGTCTCAATGCTAATACTAGATTCCATTGTGAAGGACCCGTTCGTTTGGGTGATATTATCGATATTAAAGACGAGAGAGAGGATGTTTGGCTTGCAAAGTAGTAATCAATAAAATTTAAAAAGTAGTTCACAAAATTTAGAAAGTCAACAAAATTCAAAATTCCTTAAAATTGGCGCTTTTACATGACACAAACAGTTGGCAGTACCCCGAACTAAGTTGCATTGGCGCCAAAGCTTGAAACTTGAACTTATTGTACCGTTACCGTTAAGTGCTGAGCAAGCTGTTTGCTAAAGCTTTATCAAATCGACGCTCGTCGCAACTGCGCTGTCCACTCTCTCAGGCCGCCGCCGCCAACCAAACGCAAGCCACTCTCATTGGCGACGCCGTGACTTCGGGTACGTTTTATTTTCAGCTTCTGCTTTCGTCTGTCGTCTTTCGACTTTCGGTTTTCTGCTTTCGGCTTCTGCTCAGTTGTTGATGCGCGCTCGCATATCGCAGTTGTTGCGTAGAGTTGTTGTCGAGCGGCGGCCAACGCCAGCGTAGTGCGTTCGTTGTATACTTATGTGCATGTGTAAGCGTGAGTGCGTTTGTATTTGTGCTGTGACCGACCGATTCACATACACTCGACAACAGTTAAACTCCGCCAACTGAATTTTAACCAAAAATATTGTTAATTAAAAGTGTGAACGCGGCCACCAAAAAAAAAAAGCAGCTAAGCACATCAAAGATAAAGGCAAAATATACGTATTTATAAAGCATTCGACTCTTTTTCGGCAATCGCCTTTTCGCTCAACTTCGTCGCGGCTCGTGAAGTTTTTCGCTGCTGTTGTGTAATCGCGCGAAGCGTGCTGGAGTCGGAGTCCGTGTTGGAGTTGGAGTTGTGCGTGCATTTGTAGTTGTATTTTACGCTTGCACACAGTCACATATACTCACAACACACACACACATATGTACATATACACATACAACTACAGCGGAGTAATTTTAGAATTTTAAAGCTTATTTGGCTTAACTTTTTTTGAGCGTAAACTTAAACTTCAAAAATTGAGGAAAAAAAAACAAACAAACGAGCAAATAGCTCAAGCTGCCACAAAACCAATTAAAACAGGTGAGTTGCCATTTTGGCAGGCAATTATTAATAGCTTTCTATTAACATTCCCGTAAAAAATGACTGCTCCAGTTTCCATGCTCCCTCGCCGTGACACATTTCGGTGGCAAGCACCAACAACAACAGCAACAACAACAACAATAGCAGCAACAGCAGCAGCAGCCAAAAGGCAACAGCCGAAATCGCCGTATTATTGATTTTCCTTTGCAGCTCTGCGTTGGCGCTCTTATTGCTGCCGATTTCGTATCCACGCAAACTTACATACATACATATGCACAAATCCATGAACGTATATATATATTTATGTATGTATGTATGTGTGTGTTTCGTCAACGACGAAAACTTTGCTGCTACTCCATTTCCGTTTACCTCTAACAGGCGTTTTTCTGCATTCTGCTTTCAGTTGTCACATTGCCAAATGCCAAAAGTCGACCTGTGTATGTATGTGTGCTGGTGTGTGTGTGTGTATGTGTGTGGGGGTATTCGTGTCAGTTCCTTACCATATGTTTGTGATAACGGCTATGAGAGCTTCAACCCCAAAAAATCTCGAATGGAGATTCCCTGTTGTTACCGACCTTTCCCACTACATCTATGAATTGTCCTATGTCAGTTAGCTTTTCCCGCCCCCTCACAACAATTTATATATGTATATCTAAATATATGTAACTTAATCCGAGTTATGAAATACTTATTGGTACAGGGTATAGCTCACAGGGTATTCAACTAGTTTATAGCTGTCAAAGATAATATTTAAAATTTCTAATTTATGATAATTTCTTTTTTGGGCTTAATTAACCCACTAGCTTAGTCATAGCAGCTTTCAAACTCATTAAATCATTATTGTTTACCTTCCTAAGATCGTTTAACTTCTTTCTTATGTTGTATTTAAATTACATTTATACTTTATATATTTTACAGTCGACTTGTCTTTCAAAACATGTAGCTTCCGATACATTGACCTGAGTATCGAAGATAAATTATATGTACATACGGAACGATTTACACTCAAATGTCAATTGGGCTGTCAAGCAAAATAAAAAGAATATTACATGTGATAATTAAAGCAGATTTATAACTTTTGAAATATAATTCTCAGTACAAGTTATTCAAATTTTCGTATTGTTTATAAAGCAGTTTTTACTTGTTTTTTGTATACCCTGAACCCATTGAAAAAGGGAAATCAGGGTATAATGGTTTATGTTAAACAGACAGAAAAAAAATATATACCTACATATGTATATGCTAGATCAGGGTGACGAGAAAAGTTGTTATAGCCATGTCCGTATGTTTGAATGCGTCGATTTTCGAAGATATAAGATCAAAAAACTTCAAACGATTTCTTGTTGTGCTAGGTTCATACGACTTTGCTTCAGAAATTCGATAACTTTTATAGTACCAGAGTTATCGATAAAAACATGTATCAAGAATCAATTAGAAAATTATATCTCGTTCATCTTTAGACTTAGACTCTCCGAGTAAGACAGCTTCGGTTTTTGTCAGATTTTGGCCCAATTCACCCCCACACACCTAACTGTGTAAAAGAGAGACATACAGTTTGGTGGCATATAGATACATATGAATGTCATGATTATAATCTGAAAGTTTGATTACGATTGTCCGTATAAAAACACAATTAATCAAATAATAAGCGTAGATCAGCGTCTGTGTATGTGCGTGTTTTTGCATATATAGATTGTTAAGCGTGTTCAGGGGGTCTCGTAGTCGAGCAATTTCGACTAGAGCTTTCTTAGTTCTTTAATAATTTTGAACCGAAAGCTTAAATTTATTTTGATATATTAGGTTTTCTCATAAATATCTCAATAAAATATAATATACATGTGTATGTATGTGATAATAATAATTATAATATATAATAATATATATAATAATAAAAAACTTTCTCGCGCTGACCTTGAGGTACATCCATACATATGATTAGGTAGGTTTGGCACCAAGTTAATAGGTAGCGTAATTCGAGTTAACTGTCTAGACTATAGACTACATTTTCTAGCCATACCCACTTAATGTCTATATAAAATTTATATAATACATATATTTAAGTGTATATCCTATATTTTCTTTTCTATATCCGCTTCTTAGACCCGTCTCATAAATATTTTATGAAATCAAGTTTATACAAATTATAGATTTCTGATTCAGCCTTGAAAAATTGCATATTCATTTCGCCCAAATGTATTTATAGAATAATATATTACTGTTTCCACTCAAGTGAGGTAAAAGTAATTCTTGATTCTACATATAATTTAAAAAAATAACAATATGGGATGACGTATTTTTCATAAATAAACATTATTACAGTTAAATGAGTATTCTTACACAATGAGTGAAACGATATCCAAAAATATTCGCACCATTTTTTCTATATCGACGGTTCTTTGATAAGGTAAGCGGCCGCTTACAGTGCCATTTGTCATGTTTTCACTCGATAAAAGTTAAATACTTTGATAGGTAAAACCGTAATACCATGAACAAATAATCTGCACATTATATCGTAAAGCTTTCGCATTTTAGTTTGCCTTTGATTAATAGTCACAAAAAGAAAGTATTATTCGAGCTTCACAGCATGCCAGTTGGAAGCCAGAGAAATTACTACACAAGAAGTATTCGTGGATTGAATCAATTTATCTTTCTCTATACCTTTCCAAAGAGCATATATATAAATGAGAATATGTTTGTTGCAATCATTAATCTAAGGGTTACAATTAAAGACAATTATCTGCATCCTTATCAGAAAATATGAAATTATATAATTCGTTTTAGATTTATCTTTTATTCTTTATATTGAGCATAGCTTGTTTATAAAGATTATGTCTAGACTTGAAGTAAGCATTGGAAATAAAGTCTAATAAGGCATTTTGAGGAGAAAGCTTTGCCCTACCTCGACAATACTAATATATATAATTCTTTTTAAAAGCTTTTTTTTACTCGAAATTGAAGGTAAAACTCAGTTACCCTCAGCTGTATTTGATTTGCCTAACTAGATGCACTTCAAGCATGACTAAATGAACTCCAACTGTTGCACTCGAAATCACAGTCAAAGTATTTCCCTTTTTATTATGGGAAGTAAAGATCTGAAGAACGGTTCGACAATCACTGAAGCGTCAAAAAGAACAACAACAACAACAACAGCAGCAGTGGCAGCAGCAGTAGCTGCAGTGACTTAAAGTTTTTGTGTTACTGCACTCTGCGTGTATCTTTGAGATACATTCACTTACTGCCTGAATGTGCCTTGTGCTCTATGGTCATAAATGAGCAGCCAAGCATGTCAGCGCACACTCACAGTGGCATCCGCAAAACCTTCACTTAGCTGAGTTCTGAGCAAGTTAAACCAAAGCAAGTTTGTTGTTCTCACAACTTCATCGAGCTCTGGTTGTGGCTCCGGTCCGGCGCTGGCCCCCATTTATGTGGGGCCTGTGGCTGCGGATGTCGTGTCGAGTGTATGTGGCTGCGACACTCATAACGTGCGCACAACTTGTACTTAAAATCACAATTCTTTGACTGTCTTTCATTCAACATTATGAAGCGCTCGACGACTGCAGGTCGTCTATGACGTGTCGTCCATTAGTAGAGGTAATTAGCTTCTCCAGCGAATCGCACAGTTTCCAAGCAATGCTCATGTATGCTTCTGAAGACGCAGACTCATTGACTATTCAACTTTTTCACTCGCTCCGCGTATGTTGTCCCTTATAATAATTTTAGAATGGGGATTTTCTCATCTAAACTTATAGTCATAAGAGTTTGAATGCTCTAATCCAGACTAGTAAATTTCAGTGCGTCTATCGTATGCTCGACAAGCAGATACTCGCATGGGAGATACCCAACTAGGAGAATTCAGAATACGTTATATCATAGTAGGAGATATCCGGGTAGGAAATATCCGACTTGGAGATACTTAAAAGCTCAAGCCAAACTGATGTTTCAAGTCTCATCCAAGATTATCTCAAATGTTTAGCTGTTATAGATTCATGATAGGCTAGATCAATTCGTTAGTTGATCTTGACAAAGAATTGGGTGTTCCATGTCTCATTCATGATTTTACTTACATTTTACAAATTTTTGTAGATCCCAACTTATTTCGAATGAGTTCAGGTTAAGTTCAGCAACTCAAGAATTATATTTTTGTTTTTGTAAGGAACGATTTTAAAAATTCTCCGCTCATTTACGCATCTTCTTCGAACTGCACCCAGCTTTCAATTTTGTAGCCTACATTCAGCCAAATCTGTGCATTATAAATTTAATGCTTTGAAACAAATGCGGCTTCTGCCCACACAGAATTCAAAATCCGAAAATCGTATAATTTGTGTGTTGGTGGATCCGTACACTGTGTCATCAGTTGACCAAAAATGGTTTAAGTAATTCGTAAATCTAACTTAAGTGTTACTTGAATTCGTAGTTAATATTTAAATGAAACTCTTTATGGGGGTATTGGACCATTGAACCATCATTTAATGGACGGTCTAATAAATTTATTATTTTAATTAATTATTTATATAGCAGACAACGTCAACAATGATTCAGCTTGCATAACTGATTCAAACGATTCTATTCTACAGGTGTGTAAAATAGTTTCCCAGTTCTCTTCCCCCATATCTCTTTGAGATCCTAACATGCCAGCCACTTTCGCTGCTCGAAGCAATCGAATTTACAATTAAGTATATACCAGTTAAATCAAAATATCAGAATTTATCTTGAATTAATTAACTAATTTAACGGATTACTGGCCAGTTATAATATCCATTTAAGTAAGTCCTTTGTGAACGTTGATATAAAATCTTTAATTGATACCAATTAATCGACAGATTTAATTTTCATTGCTTTACTAAAGCCATCAAACCTTAACAAAAGGGTTCAATCTAATGAACAAAACGGCAGGCTCTGGGGGGTTCGTTGCTTGTTTGTGGTGGTTGTTGTTTACTCTTTGAGCTATTAAAATGTCAGTTATCGGCGAACAGAACGGAATCAGTCCGAAGTTCAATTTGGGGCAGCAGGGAACGAAAAGTCCGGAACTGTCACAACCAGAAACGAGAGACGGCTGCTCGAAGGATTGTGTCTGTGCTCAGTTCCTTTAGGACTCGTGCACTCGGCACGTTTTTGCATGATTTCCGTCAATGGCACACCCCCTTAAGTATCAGCCACCAGCCACCACCCACCACCCAGCAACCGGCAACTAACAACTAACAAGCAACAGCCAACAGCCAACAGCCCAGACGGGGCTAACAACCCCAAGACAAAGGCGCGTCCAGTCGTCGTTTTGCCGTGTGTGGCGCATTATCCTTCAGCCGCGCCGTGGCAGTCGTTTGTGTGTTGCAAGTGCAACTTTTTGCGGCCCAAGACTAGAGTTGGGCAAACACAAAAGTTAGCACACGCGTGCCAGCCATATTTCCCGTGGGAATATCTAAGATTTAAAGACTTGGGCGTGCGAAAATATGTCGACTATGTTGAACACGGTTTTGGGGTTGTCAATACAAATAACAATTTTTTGTGTATGTTATTTAAACCGCAATTTATTAAAATTTAAAGTAATTGTAGAGTATTTTAATTAGAATTTTGTGATATGGCATTCTATTTAATTGAGTTTGAATGATACGAATGATAAATTAGCCATCTATGGACTCTAGATTCAAATCAACTACCAACATTAATCAGTTATGAATTGCTGATTGAATTGTAAAACTGATGATTGAACTGTAGAAAGATTGTGTTTTAATGTTCAAATTTACTTAACATTTTATAACAATATTATTGCATTCACCAATTGAAAAGGTTTCATCTGTGAATAGATTGCCTAGATCATTTATAGCTGTTGTGTGACAGCAGAACAAGAGCTTGATTATAATTATAATTTTTTTTTTTTTTACCTGAAGTGATCTTTATTATATACTGCTTCAATGAGTGCGTCAGTCGTCATTGTGCTTTGTGATGAATCATTTTTTATGGCTGACTTTATACACGAAATTTTTTTAATATATAAATTAGCGTCTTCTTTGAAGTCGTCTCTCTCTCTCTCTCTAATTTACTTTATCTCTTTATCACTATGAAAAAGCTTCAGAGAAGTAAGAGTACTCTAGACAAGAGCATATGAATTTAAGATATACAAATATTCCCCTGTAATTAAAAACTCGTGATATCAACTTTGATATTAGAACGCATATGATATTAAACCATGGAGCTATATTATATTAAATCAATTTATAGTTTAAAAATAACTAAATAAATACATTTTTAATTTACTGTCAATGTAAGTTCATTCTTAGTGAGCTTTTAATAAGTGCTATTCCAATAAATCAGATCCGCTGACCGCATTTGCCAGTCCTCTGACTACCCAGTCAGAGTTTCAAGGTCTTTGCTAACTATAATGCGATTTCTCAGTGTTATGGCAGTAATTTTAGAAGCAACACCCCGATAAATATTGCTATTACATATTGTTATTAATATTATTGGTCGAATTCGAATTCGAATTCGATTTCGAATGTGTATTCAGCAGAAGAACCACAAGTGCAATTGAGAATTGGCGGCAGCAATAACAACTTTCAATACAATCTGCGCGTTGGCAAAGGAAATGACTTTGGCGTGGCCGAAGGTAGATGCACGAAAAGTGTGTGTGTATGTGTGTGTGTGTGTGTGTGTGTGTGTGTGTGTGTGTGTGTGTGTGTGTGTGTGTGTGCAGGTGTTGCGGATGTGGAGGTGCTAGTAAACGACATTGTGGGTGTTGTTGGGGCTAGGGCAATAACTTTAGGCACTTTTATAACCGTCATCAATCTTGCGGCCAGCTCGCCTTAAGACCAATCAATGTTGACACGCCCAAAAAACCTCTGGAGGCGCCTCCATCGTATGGACTCACGAGGGCCATGCGAATGTATGTGTGTGTGTGTGTGTGTGTGTGTATGGGATGTAGGTATTCGCAAATGGACTGTGTAAATTCACTTTACAGTCGCAAGCAGAACTGGCAATAAGCTCATTAATTTTGCAACCAATCAAATGAATTGGAATTACAGCAGGAAGCCACAGGAAGCAATGCGTATGACGAACGAGCAGAGCACTTGAACTTTTCACAGCATTTGGCATTACGAAAATATCACCTTGAACAGTAGCAGTCGAGTAAGCACTCTATACATACATACATATATATATAATATATATGCATATACAATATACAGATGCGAGAATGGGGCGAGCAGAGTTGACATTTGCCTGGCACATTTACTATACTCCAGTTGGGGGAATTGGTGTAGAAATTGCATTACTGCAATTTTAGCATCAACCCACACAACGCAACAGGCACGTTCCATTTGAGAGTGGCACAGTGGGGCAATTTGACCCATTTCCTAAACAAAGGAGGTAACTGATAGGTGAAAAAGAATTTCTTTCTTTTAAATTTCTTTATCAAACTTCATAGATATTTACTTTGATTTTTGGCACACTTTTTTATCGATTCTCCCCACTGTGCTTTGGGCGTGTGCTACTTCATTCGAATTTCCATGTTCATGATTGTGCCTTTACATTTACGAAGAGTCTCAGCAGCAGGCAGCAGAGCTGCTGCAAGAAGAGCTCCACATCCACAGCTGGAAGGAAAGTGTATATGGAGCAGGGGGTTCAGAGCGGGCTGAAGAAATACTTTTAATGGAATTGCTTTACGCATTCTGTTCGCACATGCGACAGTAAATTGAGTCGTTATATACTTGAAATATTAAACATGAGAAGGGATAGCTATCGACATGAGAAGGGGGATAGCTATCGAGGCTTTTAAATGTTTATATCATTTGTCTAGATCTTTAGATCTAGACCTACAATTTTACTTGGTTAGCTGATAATAATTAATGGAATAATTATTTAAGGAAGCATATGTATATTAAATGATTTAGTGACAAAAGACTAACAAATCGATCGGTCTGAATGTTTAATTAAGTAATATTACTTAATTAAAGTTGATTGAAAGTCTATTAGCGTTAAAGTAAGAGTTTGCAAATGCTTCAAAATTTTTGACAAAATCAAATTCATATCATGAAATGATATTTAAAGCTCAGTTATAAAAGTGCATATAAGTATGTATAGTAATTTATAATTAAACCACAAATATATTCAATACTTGTTATTTCTATCTGTGGAAACTTTGATTTCTCTGCGATATCAGATATCGTAAATAAATATAAATATATCTATGTTTTTATATTCATGTTGATTATAAAAAGTATCTTCATAATGTTTATCAACATATTCAAGTCAAACTTATTTCATTGATTTAAATATTTGAAAAAACTATGAACGACTATTTGAAAATCGTTTCAAATCCATTAAGAATCTTATAAGAATAAATAATGTCATAATAAATGTTCTATTGTGTACAATATTGTTTCCTATTTACGAAATAATAGCATATACATTATATATAATAATACATACCTATTTTGTTATATAGGTACGTTACTTTAGTTAAGTACTTTTCGAGCTTAGCTTGACATCCTTTCTTTGTAGTTCATTTTTACGTTTGCCTAAAAGTATGCAATAGATTTGCAATACAATTGAGTTCATTATGTTCATTTCATTTGTTTAATATCTTGAATAAGTAGGAAAAGGAGATGTAAATAATAAAATGTTTGATATATATTTGATTTTATATTTTTTAATATTTGTTATGTATTCCTTTTTATGTATATTTAATTTTGTATTTTTTACATAATTATTTGTATAGTAATTTTTGTTTTTTGTTATAGAAAATAATTGAGGTTTTTTTTTCTTACTACAAATTCAGTAAGCTAACATTAACTTTAACAATTAGGTATTAAAGTGCGTAATGGAATAAGCTAATATGAAACTAATTTGAAAATAATTAGTTACTTATTTAGTCATCAAATATGGCTATAATAAATATTGATCCAGGCAAGAGCTGAGTTTTACACATTTGCTGCTCGTATATAAGTGTAAGTGGGGTGGCTTAGACACTCGAGTACCACTTACAGGACGATAATCCATTTAATGCACACCGCCTGGTGGTTCTCACGCCTCAGCGTGTCGCCCGCGCCGCAGAAGGAACTGCTCTCAATTTTACTATTATTATTTTTTAGAGCAATCTAACGCTTATTGCATCTAAGCGGCTAAATTGTTTTTAATTGCATTTAAGACTTGGACCAGGCACTTGAACGACGGATTTTTTTTTTTTGATTATTTATTTACTTGCGAATAGTGTCAGGGATGCTGCAACCCTTAGCTAATTGGTTTTTTATTGAGCAATGGGCGTGAAATGGGAAATTGAAATAGTTAAAGTTACCCTATAAAATCTGAACAAGAACTGTGGGCGGGTAGATTGACACAATATATTTAGATATGTAAATTTAAAATAAGCAAATATTCAAGTTCATTGAACTTTGTTACCAAGCCACGTTTAAGCTGCGAGTAAACTTTGTCGCATAGGCTGAGTGAGCTTTCAGCTATGCTCAAAGCCGCACTTGAGCTTTTAGCGTCTCAAGAAGCACTCAAGCACCAAGCACTCAGTCCAGCTGCATGTCTTTGCCTTGAAAGCATTGCTGTCTGTGGGTGTGTGTGTGTGTGTGTTTGTGCCTATTCTATATACATACATACATACATGTACATATGTAGTATTGCATAGAAAACAAATTGTAAACACGAGACCAGCGATGCTTCACGACGACCCTAATGACTGTGAGAACTTGTTGTAATTGTCGCGCTTTAAGCCCCTACAATGTCGCGGGCATTAACCAGCTCAAGCTCTTAAGCTAGGCCCAAGAGCGCATTTCTCTTAAAATCAGCTTAAAGGGAACAACTTTTTAATTAAAATTCGATTACTTTTTACTAAAATGCCTTCCTCTCTCTCTCTCTATTTGCAGCGCTCAACGGTTAAGCTTTCAAATTTAGGTAAGTTTGTAATGCATTAAAGAGGTGTTTATTCTACACAAAGAGAAACAAGTGCCGAAAAAAATATTTTTTAAAATATATAATAAAATAGAACAATCAAAAATAAAAAAATGAACAAAAAAAAAATTTTAAAATTAAAAACTAAACTAAAATATAAACAAACAAAAACTTACAATAAATTTAGCCAGATTTAAAAATAAAAATAACATAACAAAATTTTATGTAAGTGTAACAAAAAAATTATTAAAAATTAATTAATTAATTAATTAATTTAATTAATTAATAACAGAAGAAGAACAAAAAAAGCATTTTAAACATAAATGTGTATATAATCATACAAATTCATAAAATAAATATGAGAAATAACAATCTAAAATATTATAATATATTTTAAATATTCACAAAATACAAACATTCAATAATAATTAAGAAAACAACAAAAATTCGAATCAACATTCCATAAATAGTTATCAACAAAAGAAACAACATATTTGGATCTACTAAAGATGACTCTCGAATAGGAAAGTGAATTTCTGAATAGTTAGCAAAGATATCTGCCATGCACAAGTTATTTTAGTCTCGCATATAATCGAAAGCATTTATATCGAATTCATTACAGTTGTTTTGATCGTTTTGAAACGTTTTATTGTATTGTTTCGATTGTTACATCTGACGGCTGCATTTGCACATTTTGATTGAATTTCTGATTAGTTCAACATGTGGCTTTTGTCTAGCCATCGCGACATTGATTTCTCAGCTTGTGGCCCTTGCCAATCCCCCTATGCCCCAATCCCCCAATTCACAATCCCCAATCCACGTTCGCTTTTTGCTATTCGCTATTCGCGGGCATTGTCAGTGGCTTATCTTTTGTCCATCCACTGGGTGGCTGGCTGGGTAGCCGTGTGGGAGTGTTTTAGTCTGGCATTAGGAGCGCCCAGCTCTGTATATAGTATATGAGTATATATCAAGTATATCTAACTGATGGAGCAGACAATGCGATTGTAGTTTGTTTAGCACATTTGTTATTGACTGGCTTTTGTTGGCTCTTAGGCAAATTGTTAAAATTGACTTTTAACGGGGTTTTTCCCCAGCAGAGGTCGTGTAGGAAAGAAAGTATGAGTTAGCTTTGCTTTATTCGTGGAAATAATATTTTTTGAATAATAGCTCTTAATTCAGCAATCGATGCTGGTTTAACGATTCACTGGAAACATTTTTACCTGTGTCTCAACTCAGCTACCTAACCCATATCTACATTAAGCAAACCACACACTAACACAAATAAATACATTTTTCTATATATAATTATATACTTGTATTTGTGTGTATTCACATACGCACACAAATGAATAATCTGTAAGCGGCTGCATTGCAATTTTTCGCACGTCCCAATGCTGAGAGCTGCTCTTTGTACACTCTCTCTCTCTAGCTCCCTCTCTCTCTCTGGCTTCGACCTTTTTATTGCATTCACTCACTTGGTCTCTCTTTACATTTATCTATGTTTCTCTTCAGCCAACGACCTTGTCTTATTGCTTTGTTCGCTGCCAGCTCGATCGATCATTCGTCATTGCAGTCGTGGAAACCAGGTTGGGCACTTAGACATTACGATTCGATAAGTTCAATTGTTAGTTCGTTGGTTCAGTTAATCAACTTGCAGCTACTGCCATGACGTTGTATTATATTATTGATTACGACGATCCCTAACTATATATGGCTGATATATTATATATGAACTTGGCTCTCTTTTGATTTTCTCTTTCTTCATAACAAGAAAAAACTCTCTTTTTGGTTGGGAATGATTTCCAGACGCTGTCACATAGCGTAGACCTGGAGTGTTTGTCGTCTGCCTGTATGTGGTTGTAAGTAAAACTGGCAGCTGCAGAACCAACAACTGGTTTTCAATGCCCTGCAATGCAAACAGTGAAGCATATGGGCACTTCATTTAAAGATCATGCAGTAGATAAATAGATAATAAATCTTTGATATAGATTTGTTTTGTTTTAAAGCAATAAATTAACAAATTACAAATTTAATAATAAATGTATCGAAATATCACTTGAAACACGAAATAACTTCAAAACTCCTCTACAAACTCAGAATATTATGTACAAATAATGAAAAGATAGCATGACAAGTACTAGGTGAAACTGCCTTATCTTATTAATTTTAAGCTTCTATTAAGATTATCTCTTTTGAATATTCATATAGTAATATTTATTCTTATCAAACCAGCCAAGAGTCTCTCTTGAATTGCCTTCATAGCTGAATGTAGCGGATTTTTGTGAGCGTAGCTAGCCGATCTCTTTTGTTGCCGACTCCACGAAATCTACAAGCTGAACAAAACGCGTCGCAATTTTATCGGTGTCGGCGCTCTCGGTCTCGAGGTAACTGCCGTTGTTGGTAGTAAATAATAATACAATGGCACTGAGCAAAGCCACGCACACAGGCGCAGCGCAAGAGCGCAAAACACTCATGCACGCACGTGTATGCGTGTGTGCGTGTGCACACAATTGCAGATGTATTTATGTGTGTACAAAGCTCAACAGCTGTCACCACGCTTCGCTCTTCGTATCTTGCTCTCTGCCGCTCTCTTCGTCTCTCTCTCCCCCTCTCTCTCTATCACTCTTACGCTCATTCGACTGCCACTCGCTTGCTCAGCTCTCAAGTGTGGTTGGCAAATGAGTTTCGAGCTAGCCCGGTACTGCGGCAGTACAGTAGACAAATTTGAGCCGTCGAATCGAACAAACCTCTCTGGAAAGCGCGTCGCCCGCTGACCGACAGTTCGCCAGTTCGTCAGTCTGCATAGTCCACACTTGGTGGTGGTGCTCCGTAAAGCCCATGTCCGCGTAATATTTCATACCAAGTCAGGGGGTTAAGTTACTACGTTACGTTACATTCATTCCAGGTACTGCTTGATCAAATGGTGTTCTAGTGTTACGAAATCGTGCTGTTTCTCTATCATATACCATAAACGGTGCCGTGAAGTTTGTTAAGTGCTTAAGATAATAACTACATATGTATATATATAAATAAATAGAAAATCAGTATAGATTATGTAATGCTATAGAACCGGTTTGGTGACCTAAACAAAAATTAGTTGAACGTGCCAAATTATAATCGAAAATTTACTACATAGCTGGATTTAATTGCGCTTGGATAGAAATTGAACAGTTCTCCAATCACAAATACAATGCTTAAATGGTATGTCTCTGGTACAAATGTCATGCAAAAACAAAACAACAGCAGCTACAACAACAACAGTAATACCCAAGTGACATATATATATACAAACATATATATTGTATATAGTATATATATTGTGGATGATACGACTCCACTGGACTCTCAATCCGAAAACGAGTTTTTGCATAAAATGTAATCATTTGCATACGATTCTTGGATTCTTAAATCACAGTTTTATTGTTGTTGTTGTTGTAGCTGTTGTTGTATACAGGTTTTTGGATCGGACTGTGCAAAACTTTCGTATCAAATAATTCCTGAATTTGTTGAATTTGTTATATGAAAATATTTAGCTTTGACGTTTCTGCAATGCATTGACATAGCTGTGAGCAGGCAGCTGCTGGAGTGTTAAAAGTATGTTAGATAAATGTTAGTTATTCGTATAAACAGAAAGTAAATACAAAGATTGGTCGATAATTATCTTAACGAAGACATGCCTTTGTATATACCTATGTAGGTAGGCACGATATGGCTTCTTTGCCTATTGACACACAGCTGACAGCTGTTTAAACTGACAAAGGTATGAAGTGGACCTGGTTTATTTCCTTTTTTTTTTTTCTGTAGATAAATGTATTGCGTTGTCTATGACTGTTTTCCGAAACATAATTCAAAATTTCCTACAGGGCAAGTTGCGAATTGCAATTAACGAGCTTTAGTAACATTGGCAATTAGCGTTATTAGCCAGCATTGCATTCGTCTATATATATCTCTATGTGTTTATATATATATACTATATAGATGATTCATTGAAAATGTGAGTAAAAGCTTTTTCGTTTTTGTTTTGGGACAGATATAAAAATAAACAAATGATTGGGCAATGCCAGTTAGCTAATACCCTTATCTTACAGCGAAAATACATGTATATATGTATATATGCATATATTTAGCTAAACTTGTATACCTTTAATTTTAATTGGCTAATCCGTAAATGGACATTCGTAAATAAATACCTGAGTTCGTGTAGGTGTGGTTGAAAATATGTTAATTATGAACTAATGAAATTATGTGAAAGAGTGGTGGAGAGAGTGCTTATAACAATAGATACTTTCCTTTATGAGAGCTCCAGGTAATACCTACTAGAGCTCTACTTAGTTCTCACCCACTCTCAACATAATTTCTACATTTTCCCAATTTGCATATTCATTATTTTCACCACATTCAGAGATTATTTGAAAGCTTTGAATTGGCTCTGGTAGCATTAGCCAGACCGAATAGCAGAGAGATAAATCTTTTGAATGAATCACTCGTAGAACTGTCAAGGTGTTTGTACTTAAAGCAAACTTAACGAGCTTAAGCAACAAAAACTTACGGCCAAAAGCCAGGCAGCAGCCACAGGTTAGAGTCTCACCGAAAACCGGTAACAAGCCACAGCAAAAAGTAAGAACATGAAAATACCAACAACAACAACAACAAAAGGCAAAAGAAACAGAAAATTGAAAAACAACAAAAGCAACAACTGTTTGGCCCGGTGCAGTCGTTGGTCGGAAACCAGTTTCCAGTTGAGTTTCTCACTTGCCTTTCGATTATGCCAAACTGCATTCTTGGCGATCGCTGGCATCTCTCCATCTGTGGCTTGGAACGTGCTCCGCAAGTTCAACAAACACCAAAGGCAGAGCAGCCACGAAGCCAACACGACGGAGTCACGAAGCCAACTTCGTTTGGCTCGTAGATCACATCTTCACCAGAAACTTGTACTTGCTGGAGGGCTCTGGCTGCTTCTTAAGTTTACACATAAGCTTAAGTTTTGTTCAGTGAAGTTTTCTTAAGAAAGATGATGAAGAGATGAAGCTTAAGCCTAACATATGTATGTATCTATACCTCTCTGATTGTCCTCTTCAAGGCTATGTTTCTGATTAACTTCAGTGGAAGATGAAGATAATGATAAACGTTGATGATAAACATCAACTTAAGTTCAAGGCTATATTTGTCATTAGCTTCAGACGAGGATAATAATGATAAAAATGATGATGCAGTAGATGATGAGATTTTTGATGCGGCAGGCATTCATATAAGGGAATCATAATCCTTCTCTTCTAGTTTATATATACATATGTATATGGAGATCAGATAATTTGCCTATTCAGTTTATATTTATATATTTGAAGGCTTATCGCAGCTAAACAATAAAAGTATCTTTACTTCTTCATTTGTCTTTCCATATTTCTATGTACAGAGCATCTAATAGTCGTTTCTTTAACTCGCTCTACCTCTGGCAAAAAAAAAAGCCATAGGGCAATTAGGCTTGGCCAACTCATTAACTTGGCTGATATGCTGATGTCTCGCGGAATGAGGCTGGACTTAAACTATCAAGCTGACAGGCTGACTGGCTGACTGACTTGGCTGGATGCCTCCCCCAGGAATGCGTTTGTCTTTATAGCCGGTTAGAGTCTGGCTCTTGACGTTTTAAGTTCTTATGGCAGGAAATTAAACTTGGTTAATTACGAATGTAAACGTTTTGTCATTACGTTGATTCTTTAATGTCGCTGCGATTAGTAAGCACAGCTTAATAGAGGCGTTTACATATTTCTTATAGTTGATGCATCACAAATGCATTTCAGGTCTATTGACCTTAAGGCTTCCTGTGGCGACAGAGGGTCTTATTTAATGATATTATCAGTGATGGTCAATAAAGTTTAGAAAAGATTAATTTAATCGTTAACTGAGCATAAAAACGTTTGGAGATGATGGTAATAGTCAGAGCTGGAAAGCTTCACATAATTCTTATATTCTTTTTTCCCTTCAGAGTTGAAATATATTGAATCATAATTCGTTATATAACATTTATTATATTTATCATATTTATATTTGTTTATTCATATACCAATGTTAAATCAATGGTACTCTAAATTGGGAGTAGTCGTTGCTCTGAGTCAGATTATACGAGTTGAATTAAATTCTTGTTCGTTTCGAGTGCATTTTTCCGGTATTCGCTGGCTCGATTCATTTGCAGCTCTGGTGTGAGCTCGTTATGCAAATCAAAGAATTGATGTTTGGAATCTAATTTTATTGAAACAATTAAACTCCACTGATTGATGGGATTGACTGAATAACGGTTATAGCTGGTTTGCGGATAATATCGTGTGTAGAATTGGATTTAATCAATGAGGCCTTCTTTTTCGGTGGATTGTCATGGCCTGTCTATTACCTGTCTTTTCCTGTTAACTGAGGGAAACACATGAGGGGTTTCTTTGGTTTTCCATAAATAGACTTTTTGTTTTGTTTACACGTCGCGCCGCTTTATCGATTACTGTCACAGTCGCGCCCCACTGTCACCTGGCGCAAGGTGGCAGGTAGCCAAGTTATCGCTCTTTGAAACTTGCTTTTTAGGCGCTCCCCGCAGTAACTCGTTTACGTCAAATAAACAAATGCGAATTGCGAGCGAGAAAACTTTTGTCACACTCTCGCGCACAATTAAATTGATTTCGTTCTGAAAAGCGACAAACTTTTCTATTTTTTTTTCTGTTTACAATAACAATCAGAGCGAGCAGAGAATGCACCTGACAGAAGCTGTCATGCTCCGTTGCCCATGAATCTGTTGGCTAAAACTCTATTTAAATTTGTTAGATAATTTGCCAAAAGCACATACGGTTGGTTCGTATCTAATGCTAATCGCAGTGGAAATCAACGTCTCTCGGACGTTGCACGTGGATTATAAAACAGAACTTATTTATTTGGCTCACTGTCAAAAACAGCTCCACCTTATCTAAACAGCGGGGGACAATATTTAAAACCTAAAAAGTTCTGTTTGATGTGCCTGATAAGGCAGCTGCACTCTTCTCTCACTCTCGACAGTTCGCTGTTTGCTAATGTCAAGCGAAATCCCTATTCAAGCAGTACGTGGACTTTTGTTAAACACTGTTCATATAATTCATGTATTATAAATATATACATATAACTTGAGAGTGAATAAAATCACAATGAAATGTAGCCTGTTGCTATAACTAAATAACCGTATAGAATTTATATCTATATCAAATTCACCTTCAATACGAATCATGAATAGAAATTCAAACTTCCTCAAAGTTCGATTACATCTTATCTCATAATTAAGAAAGTTTTTTTTCAATATATTGAAATATTTTATTATTATTTTGATTGTATAATATATTAGACTTTGTAAATTCTTTTGCATACGATTATTCATGATTCTAAAGAATTTCCCCCAAAGCCGCAAAGAGTTTCATGCAGAGGTCTGAAACTCCAAACGGACTGGAATGCCTTTTTGCATATGAGCTATGAATACTTAATCATGTAATGATTGTGTCAAGCCCTGACGTTAAAATTTTTATTGACTGCCTGTTTGACTTAAATCAAACTGCATATGATTATGATTCTTACGCGGGTCTCACTTGCTGTTGATTTTTATATGCAGATTGACAGTTCAAACGAGTTGTGCGCAAACGGGTTTATCACTCAGTGAGTGTGTAATTCTCACTCTACTCTCTTTGTAGCAGCGAGTGTGTGAGTGTGTGTGTGTGCTGAGTCATTCCGTCATTTCTATGAGGAATGCGCAATACAGGTATTTCACGCATTACTCAAATTTGGCTCAAATTCAAGTCGACCACAAAATACAACAAGTAAATGCAGAAACACGGATATAAATGCGGATACAAAGATACAAATTTAGAAACACAGATTCAGATAAAGACAAAGGAAAGTATGTACATATACATAGTTATACGTATTCAGATACATTTACAGATAGTCAGATAGAAATACAGATACTCAGATACAAATACATATATTTAGATACATACATATATAGATACAAAGCTAATGATGCAGATACACAGATACGAATACAGATACTCAAATACATTGACACTGAAAGACGGATGGAAATACAAAGAATCAGACGTGCTGAAGCACGTTGAAACAAATATACATTAATGCTCTGACCCACATATATACATATGTATATATATTGTCAGATACACGTAGCTGTACGTAAGATACGTAAAAACTTAGTGATGCATATACACATAGATAGCTATATAGAGATAAAGACTCAGATAAACAAATATAAAGAAAGGCCTACATAGCCATAGATATATATACTCACAGATGCATACAGATAAAGATACATATACACAGATAAAAGAATGTGCAGCTGCTATGCATATCCTTCGAATTCGAATCAGCAACAGCTAAGGGCAAGCCGTAGCGAACTGAAGTGTTTTCTTGCTCTACCTGCCAAAAGGCAGACAAATCAAATAACAAGATCCCGCAAAGGACATGTGCCTATTCGAACTGGTTAGAGCTGGCTCGAAGTTCCAAGGAACCTTCCACGTGCAGCAAACACATGTCAGCGCCATTAACAACGAAGCGTGCCTCCGAGTCTATACATATACAGATCTGGCAGATGGCACCGATTGCAATGGCTGTCGAATGTTTTTGTTTTGTTTTCAGTTCTCTCTCTTTTTTTTGGCATATGCCTCGAGATTCCTTTATATACATATATATAGAGAGAGTGTGCGTGTCTGTGTGAAGCACGTAGACATACTTTAAACGTATTTGAAATTTATGTTTGTATATTACATGCAGTCCTTTTCTTTGACGACTTCTGTGACTTCCGCTTCGGGTTTCCTGCTACTGCTTTCAAGTGGTTTCTTACGAGAGTTCGTTATTTTCCTGCAGGCAGGCAGCTTGATTAAAAAAACAAATATTTCAATAAATTTCAACTGATTTGATTGCAAAAAGGCCTTTTAAAGGCAACGAATTCAAGCTATGTTTTTCTGAGATATGTAAAATGATTTAGAAGCTTCTCAGTAGTCCTTTGCTTTAAACATTTGGGACATCTATATGGCATTTGCAGTTGCATCAGCTGTCCTTGGAAGACCAATACGATTTATGTACAGATTCAATGCGAGAGAGAATGCAAAATCTATTTTCTCATAGGTAGTTCCCATGGTGTCCAGGTAAATGCCATGGTCTGATCAACGCCCAATTGACAGCTAATAATTACGCACTTCAACAGTCGAGCACATGGCAATGCAGCTGGAAATTAGGGCTGGCTGCATTTGGTCTGGGTGCATAGCTATGCATACCCGCAACCCCCCTCCTCTTGGCTTACCCCTAGGCGCCTAGTCGTGCCAGCCGGGTAGTTAAGGGTGCGTTTTAGCACCATCGTGTGAATTTGTCTCTCTCTCTGTGTGTGCTGGGCATCATTGTGGCATTGGTAGCATCGCATCAGGCCACTCTTTGTCATCTTGCCAGCAGTCACACACACATCTTAGGGTATTGTTTTGCAACTAATTCAGTGCGAATCTTGAGCAACCCTTTGCGATGCTATACAGCAGTCGAGTATGAACTTAGTGTGGGAATCTTGTGGTTCAGTTACTCTGAGATTTGTTCTAACATCTTCATCATATTGGCTTTGCCGATATATAATTCTGTTGAATTCGAAGAAGACCTAACAGAGCCATTGCGCTGTTTGGTCTTTCTTGTTTTTAGTACAGGAAAAGCCTAATTGCCTTGGAACACACTTTTAATTACTTCGCTAAGCATGCGCTAAGCCGTCTTGTATGATGTGCATGTATTTTTTATTTTTTATATGCCGCATTAATTTGACATTAATTTTTTTTTATGAAAATTCCCACGACCACCAACACAAACGGCGAGTATACAAATTTTAAATTCCGACACTCCGATAAGCAAACCCTCCCCCCTTGCGAATGAATTGAAAAAAAAGTGAAGCAGAAGAAGAAAGAACCAACAAAATAGTTGGCTGTTCTGTTGCAAAGGACGACATACGCTGATAGAAAGGACGTCGCGACGTTGCTGTGTACATATTTGGCTTCAGCTTTGGTGGTTGATAAACCCTCGATCCGTCGTCTGCCCGAGTATGAGGCCAGAAGACAAAACTCAGGGCGGCATAATTATAATTGCATATTAAGTACGCTCAGAAAGCTGGCCAAAGGAAAAAGAGGAAGCCATAAATGTGTATCCTTTTTTTCTTCGTACCACCACAAAGCGTGTGAACTGCTGAATGCATCCTGGAATGCACATACATATATATGTATATGTGTTATATGTGTTATATGTATGTATTTTCCACATTGACATTGAGTTGACTTGAGCTGTGAATTACCTTGGCTGAAATACTTACTGATGCGAGACGGCTTGAATAGATTCCCATTTATAATTGTTTCCTAGTTCACTGAGAATGTAAGATGTAAAAAAGTCTGATTTCTTTTAATACTGCTATTCATGTTCATTGTGATCTATTGGAAGAAAGAAGTTTATTAGACTACTTAGGGGTTCAATACCTCCCTAGTTATTGCCTTTAGATTTATCATATAATTATTTTAGACTAGGATTTCAATATATTCTGTGTTCTTTTATAAACTGAATTCTGTTATACCAGAACAATAAGTTTTTCAGACTCAAAGTAAATAATATTAAATACTTTTTCCTTAAATATTTCGGAAAATGTTAATGATTTTTTGTTTTTAATATACTATTTTCAATAGTCTCAACTTTGAGTCTAAGATTTTAGCCTCTTCAGTTTAATCTCTTCAATTTGGTTCCTCAGAATTCCTGGGCAGCCCGAGATCTTACTATTTTTAGCAACTTTCTTTTGCTATTGTCTTAAGTCCAACCCAATAAAGATTATAATCTTGCAGTATATACTTTGTTAATATTTCTAGACCGCTCATCTATAGAGCTATGTCAGCAACACTGTTATCCTGTAAACTAATCCCTTTGCAGCGACTTAAGCTGAGTGAGGAGAAGGATTGCAGTGCTGTGCGTAAATGGATTTAGTCAGCTAGCTCTAATCCAGGCTTATCTGTAGGCATTTCAAGGCATTCGACTTAGCCCTCTCTCATCTCTGACTAGGTAAAGTTGCTGATCATTCAGCCGACTCAAGCTGGACAACAACAACAACAACAACTTTTGGTGTCCAATTAATAACAGACATAAAAAACTTCACTAGGCAGCTCTAGTGGGCGCCAATGTTAATTGCTGTATTACTAGGCAATATAGTAAGTGTACATTTCTTGATACATGCATGGGGTATAGGCGTCTGGTTTAGTAGTGTCAATGACTGAGCTGCAAATTGGTCGTGGGGGTTAATTGCTTAATGGCGTCTAAAGGCAGAATTTTGCCATTTGCCGTGGCACGCTAATTTACGGCTTTTCATTATTTCATTATGTCATAGAGTGTCATGTGTTGCAGATCAGCGACATATGATTTACAAATGAATACGTATTATTGCAAACATGTGCTGAAGAACGATATCAGATGATTTTCATTTGGCATTTGGCATGCGGAATTGAATAGAAACAATCATCAGAGGCAAAGAATCTAAATAGATTGATTTAATTTCCTGTATATTCGCTGTAATTGATTTGATTCTAGGCAGCTTCTCTGCTTGTCTAAATCGGAATATATTAACCCGTTATCTGGTTAAAAGTTGTTTGAGAATTACACTGACGTACACAGTTGGTATAAGGTTTATGGCCATTGTTAATTAGCCTGCAGGGTAAATATACAAATTTTATATATGAAGCAAACATTGATTTTAGCTTTACGTAGATCCATGTATATATAATATATATGTGTGTGTGTATAGGTCTATCTGTTCATAGTCTGTGCATGTGTCTCAACTACTTTCCGATCTGTTTGATTTTCCTCATGGTCGAGTGGAACCTGTTTGCGGATGGCTTAGTGGTTGAATGAACCCCCCATTCGGATGATGTTCACTTTGTGGTCCATTGTTGTTGTCACTGCTAGAATCATGTTCAGTTTTAGAGCGTGACTTAATAGGCTTTTTTTATTTTTTATTCTGAAATCTGCAGATTCATTAATATTTGGTTTATAAGCGAAACGTGTCGTTCACGCCGTTCTCGATCCGACATGAATCATAATGAAAACAAACAACAAAACATGCTGAGCTATAATATAAATCAAATAACTCAGATACAGTTTTGTGTATATTAGAGCTTAGATATAGTTCGATCCACTCTTATAGCGCAGTGCTATAGGATACTTGATTTTGTTTAGTTTGATGTAGAAGAACTCATTATATTTGTATGCCTCTCAGCTTCTACTCGAATATAGTTGCTATAATGTGGATAACAACTGAAAGTGACCTATAAAGCTTATCATATCTTTATGCAAAGCCAAATAGAACACTTATAGAAACTATGGTCTATAAAGTTCGCCAATAAAAAAGGCAATTACTTTTTGTTATTTGTTTCTCTTGGTTCTTGAAAAGCGAAACACAATACATTTGGTCTGTGGTGACCTACATTACGAGCTGACAGCAGCTGGCTGGGGCCAGCACAAATCTAAATCTCACGGCTAAGGTGCACAATATGATTAGCTAGCTTATAGCTGACCCTTTCGGAAAGCCGCAGCCACGCCCAGACTCCAATACGATTTGCCTGCGGCAATAAATGCAGTCAAACCAGCATCCAGTCCCAATGGCTACAAGTCAACGCCCCAATCAGCCGTGTCGGTTGCCCTTGCAGAGAGGCGACATCCCCCAGCCACAAGAGTAGAACTGGGCAGCATTTCGAACAAACCTGTTTTCTTAGATTTACAGTTAAGTATGGTTACCTAGCTGCACCGCAGAATCAGAAGAAGAAGAAGAAGAAGAAGAGGAAAGCTGCTGCCCACTCTTACTCAAACAGCTCCATAAAAACTGGTATTAGTTATTGTTTGTTGTAGAGTACAAGATAACATGTATGTAATATGTCTGATAAGAAATTACCATGCTGTTCTCTAGCAGTTAATTGGAAAACGATGTTTGGGATCATATAACAACTTAAGAACCTCTCTGAGGTGTTCAAATTATATAATTTATTGAATTTATCAGTTGATGTGCAAGCTGAGAGTTTCTCCTACATTATATATTTGTAGTATTATATATATGTATATATTTATTATAATATAATGTTCATAATGTTCATTTTGCTGCAGCTCCTTTTCTGATCTTGATCATATAACAGCTGAAAGTTTCGTTCAGCTCAAGTGTTATATTTAAATGATATAATCTATAGAACTTATTTATTCATCTGAAGTATTTTGCTGCATCTGATTTAAGCTAATGCAGTTTATTTTCTGTTGTTTAATTTGTCAGCGTTTCGGGTGGCTCGTGTTCTCCCTTTCCCAGGCCGGGGTGGGGATTGAATTAATTATAAATCAAAGCACACATAGCTCACATAGTCTGGTAAAGTTTACCGCAATATGAGACATGTGATAAAGTCACAAAAACGTCAGCGTATGTCGTCGCAGCGCAAAGAAAACAAAAGCTCCACAAAGTATAAATAAATAAGAACAAAACAGAAGAAAAAAATAGCAAAAATAAAATAAATTAAAAATATAAAGCGAAATAAAATTATATTAAATATGTGTAAACAATTACGTGAGACAGGCCGCCGCGCGTACACGATAAGACTCGACTGATTTTGCATTCGAAACTAGTAGTTAGTTTGGAGGTTGTTGGGGCTGCTTTCCCATAGGTTAGCTGGCCTTGAGTGGGCCCGTGGCTAGGCAGTAGCACTAGAGAATTGGACAGGCAAGTTGGCAAATCAGAGACAACAATTATGGATCCGTTTCCATTGATATGCGAGATCAATTTAATTTTAGGGGCGTTGTCAGAGTGACACCCTGCGATAAGCTTTAATGAATTGTGTGACTCACGGAATCGAATCAATGCATAGCAGCGACGTCAAACTGTTGTTAGATAGTGTCAGCTAAACAATCGTCCACACTCGCTCTAAATATTTTTGCAGATCGAGAAACATCAGCAAAAGCAACGGCAACAGCAACAGCAACAGCAACTCATCAATTAATTTAATCAAAGCCCATAACTCAAATTTAACGAACAAATAAAATTGCGAACGCAACAGCCCAATAAATAGATCAATAAAATAAAATACAATCAAATAATATTAAACATACACAATATATCGAAACTATCAACACGAGACTGCCACAGAAAACATAAGAGAAACAGAGAGAGCGAGAGAGAGAGAGAGAGAGAGAGACAAAGAGAGTGAAACAGAGAGAGAAGTGCAAGCAGCTGTCGTGTGACATCTGGCAACGCTAGATCTGTCTGTTTAAAGCTGTAACGGTTATTGGCAGCATTTTACTCACGCAAAAGCCAAACCGGATAAAGAGAGAGAGAGAGAGAGCGCGAGGAAGAACAGCTGCCAGACATACGAGAGTGAAAGGGAGCTCGCGAGCAGACCACAGCCATGGGAAACTCGTCGTCACACACGCACGAACCACTGGAGCGCGGCTTCACACGCGGAAAATTCGGCGATGTTAAGAATGGGGTAGGTAACGCCAACAGCAACAGCAACAGTAACAATAACAACAACAACTACAGGGGTTGATCGGCACTTGTTTCTCTTCATTGTGTGGCATAATGCACCACAATAACTTATATACATATATGAATGCATGATCTTAAACAATTTCTTTATCCGATATCCATACAGAAATCCGCCTCATTTCGGTTTAGCAAGAAATCGCCCAAAAAGATGGATCGACTACGGCGCTCGTTCCGCGATTCGTTCAGACGTCGCAAGGATCGTGTGCCCGAATCGTCGAAGCCGCATCAGTGGCAGGCCGACGAGGAGGCCGTGCGCTCAGCCACCTGCTCGTTCTCGGTGAAGTACTTGGGCTGCGTGGAGGTGTTCGAGTCGCGCGGCATGCAAGTCTGCGAGGAGGCACTCAAAGTGTTAAGGGTGAGTCAAATGGCCTATGATTAATTGTGAAATCCAAATACGGTCGTAGAACTACTCGAATCACATTGACAAATGGCAGTAGCTGAGCAGGAAGCTCTTGGGGTAACACATATCGATGATGAATACACTCATTACATTGATTTGACGATCTTTCAATGTGCTCATTATATCGTTTGCATAATTATATATTGTTATGATATATGATAACTAGGAAACAGGATAAATAAAAAAATAAATAGTAGTGTAACCAATAGATTTCTAATCATAATTGCTTGAAAAAGTTATTCAATAGATTTATGATTATATAAAATGTACGAGGATGGGATGCAAGAAACATATTTTCTATAATTTATAATATTTTTTCTCTACAGTTAACATGCAGTTAATATAAGAATCTTCATGTTAACTGATCAAATTAAATCGATTTTATATTTGATAATAGAAATTTCTAATAAATAGATAAGGATATAAAAAATGTTATTATATAGACTTAAATTCCCCTCTCTTTTCATTTATTTTATATTCACCCTTGCGTAAATCTATATAATATTTTTTTTGCATCTGTTAACATGTAGATAAATAATAATTGGATTTTCTTCTGATCGAATTAAGTTGAATTATTTAAATATTAATAAATATTTAAATATTAATAAAAAGATTTCTCTTTTTTCTTCGATATATTTCAATATAAAATCATAAATTTTTGCCCACTTTTCTTCTATTTTTTATATCCACATTGAGTTCGCATATGTTTTTAGACCACCCTCGTACATGTTCATAAATTAGCAATGACAAATTTTGCAGTTGATAAGCATATCACTCGATTATTATCAAGTTAATCTAATACATAAAACAATTGATTAATTTGAGAGGCTTGTTAGAAATTTTAATCAGAGCTTGATATGATTAGATATCAAGAGTATGTCAAATATCAAATATCTGCCGAGTGCCTACCGATTGGGTTTCATTAATCATTTCACAGAATACTTATCGAATTTATCATTTATTTTGCAGCAATCGAGGCGGCGGCCGGTGCGCGGCTTGCTCCATGTGAGCGGAGATGGCCTGCGCGTTGTGGATGATGAGACGAAGGGCCTTATTGTGGACCAGACCATCGAGAAGGTGAGCTTCTGTGCGCCAGATCGGAATCACGAGCGTGGCTTCAGCTACATTTGCCGGGATGGAACCACTCGGCGCTGGATGTGCCACGGCTTTCTCGCTTGCAAGGACTCCGGCGAGAGGTTGTCGCATGCTGTGGGCTGTGCCTTTGCCGTTTGCCTGGAGCGCAAGCAGCGCCGCGACAAGGAGTGCGGCGTGACAATGACCTTTGACACAAAGAACTCGACCTTCACGCGCACGGGCTCCTTCCGGCAGCAGACGCTGACCGAGCGCCTGGCCATGGCCACGGTGGGCAGCAACGAGCGCAGCGTGGATGGACCCGCGCTTCCTGGTCCGCCAGCCGCCACGGTGAAGCCTTTCAATCCATTCGCCATCGAGCGACCACACGCCACACCGAACATGCTGGAGCGGCAGAGCTCCTTCCGGCTGAGCACCATTGGCAGCCAGTCGCCATTCAAGCGCCAGATGTCGCTGCGCCTCAACGATCTTCCGTCCAATGCGGATAGGCAGAAGGCCTTCCTGGCTGCTGCCTCCGGCCATCCAAATCCACACTCGTTGCACACTCCGCTGCGCAGTGTCTCGCCCATTGCGGAGGTCTCGCCGGCCAAGACGGCCGGAGGAGATCCGGCCATCATGGCCGCCGACACGGTTAGCCAGCTGTGCCAGGAGCTCAGCCAGGGACTGTCGCTGCTCACGCAGACGGACACACTGCTCGCGGCTGGGGATGACCTGAACTTCAACAACAACCGCAGCATCAATCAGAACATCATTGCCGCCGAGAAGCAGCAGCAGGTAATCTCGTACAGCACCAGTGGCAGCGGCACCAACAGCGCCAGTGGCACACCCACAGCTCAAGTGCCACCTCGCGTGACCAGCATGCCGCCGGCCGTGCATTCACCCAAACGCACCAGCTTCGAGCCGGTTGCTGACGCGGTCGAGCTGCCCAATGCCGACCAGTGGCTGGGCCAGGTGGTGCGCACCACTTCGCCAGCTGTACCACCTAAGCGGCCGAGCTACTTAGCAAACGTGGGTCGGGCACAGACGATGTCGGCGAGTGCCTCAACTGGTGGCGTTGGAGGAGCCGATACCGATCCCTTCGATGCTGAGTGGGCAGCCAATGTGGCAGCGGCTAAAAAAATGTCACCCGATCTGCCCGGACTAGCAACGGGATCGGGCATCAATAGCAGCAGTATCAGCAGTACTAACAGGCACAGCACGAATCCGTTTATCTCACCGCCAAAGGCGCCAGCGCAAACGTTCCAGGTGCAACTGTAGGATGGTGCTTCCCAGAGAGAAACAATGAAAGGAGAATGGAAGAGAGTGGAAGAGAGGGGGGAGAGACAGAATGAGAAGCTGTTGGGCGATGGGGCGATCCAAAGTGTGGTTCACTTGAAAAACGTAACTTAGTGTAATGGGGCAGGACAGCACGACGGGAAGTTAGATAGAATTAAAGATAAAGATAAAGATAAAGATACTGTTATTCGACTCCAGGTACTTAACGCAAACAAAACAATTGTTGAATCATATATATAAATAATATATATATATATATATACTATGAAAGTACAGAGACGGGAATAGACCGTTAAATATACGCTACGCATAAAGTAAAGTTAACTACGCATAAGCAAAGCAAGGCACTCACACAGCTACAGAGACACCTGCGGAGAGGTGATGTCTGTGATGCTTAGCAATAATCAATGGAATGGTACTCGTACTGCTTACACTTCCTACATTCCCACATCTATGTGCACGCATATATACATATATACATATATACATATATGGGCACAGATATCCAGAAATCCAGCACGCCGATTTAGACCAAGCTCCAAGACCACCTTCGACAACAACAACAACGAGCGCACCTCTACTTTATAGTACTTGTAGTACATAGTTTCACATGCCTGCACATTCATTTACATATGAATATATATATACATAGATATATATTTATCGAGTTATATATGTGGTTAATGTTGAAAAAGTATTTTATTTGGATTTAGCCTTCCACAACTTGTTGATGATCAGTCCCATTCTAGATACCTTCATATACATATATTGACTACCATACATATCGTACATACATAATGAAGATAATACGTTATATATATTCATAATATACCAACATATATATATATAATAATGCTTGTGTATATGTATATCGAGAGTTCTACATATTTAACATATTATGTATGCCGAGGGCCAATGTTTTGTCTGTCACTTTTGATTTATGCGTCTATATAAATATGTCAATTTTTTAATTTAATTTAAATTAATTTTAAATTGTACAAAATGTATTATACTTAAATTATAATAATAATTTAACAAAAATAAACTTCAAGTTAATTAAACAAAATTGCGGTTTTTATTATTATATAAAAATAAATATTGAGGAGGAAATATTGTACGAGAAAGTCTCGCTAGCACTATATGGAGAATGGATCGAAAAATATTATACATAATTCCTTTGTACTATAAAAAGATGTGTATCTATAATCTAGAGAATTTTGCTGAAACCTTTGTAACCCAGTATTTTCTATCTGTCGATTTCTGGAAACTGGTACAAGTTATATTATCTCAACATGGAAATATATTTGAGCAGAAAATCAAACAGATGAGGAAATACAATCTTCATAATAAAAATATTTGAAGATTAAAAAAGATAAATAAATAAAGTTAAAAAAATGGAAACTTACTCATAATTGTCGAACTTTTATGGACGAAACTATAAAGATTGTTTTAAATAACACTGTGAATAAACACTCTGTCATACTTTAATATCAGTTTTTTTTTATTTATATATTTTTTGTTTTATTTTTTTCCTATGCACAGAACTCAAAATTTAGCTCTAAGCCTTAACTTGCTTACTGGCTAACTGACCAAGAGGAGAACATATAATTATTCTATTCGATTCGATAATAATCCGTATAGATCAGAGCCCAGATTCAGCTAGTCCTACCGTGTATTAGTCTCTGTCACTCAGGGAATTCTGCGATTATAGGAATCGATGAAAACCTATGTAGCACTGAATTTCTCATAAGTCAAACAGCACGAGTCTATCTTCGTGGCACTTTAATTTGCAGAATTTGAATTCAGTTTGTTAAAGGCAGTGATGCATAGCCCCTTAAAGTCATTTCATATAAGAAAGTTTGGGACAAGTATATTCTAGCTTTTTGCTTCATTCATATCACATTATTATTTGAGTATGTTTATTTTATTTATATTTTATTTAAATAAGTAACCACGCTGCAAAATCATAGTTCTATCTTCTATTCATACATAACATATATTTCATCTACTGCTTGGCTATGTTTGGGCATTTGCACTGCTTGCTGCAGTGCGCTCGTCGCTTAGCCAATACACACACCTTTAAGGAAAAGAATCATTCAAACGCAACTCACATAAAACACTCAATACTCAATTTGGATACTAAAAATGTGTCGTTAGAAAATTGACAAGGATTTGAATTGGCTGAAGCAGTCTTTTCAAAAAGGTAATTTGAGCAAGCAATTGAAGCTTTGATATTCAAGAATTCAATCAAATTCCATGTCAGTTTTCTCTTCTGGAATAGTAACATTTTTTCTGAGTTCAAGCAGAGATAAGCCTATACTAATTCCAAGCCCGACCGAATTACACCCTTGTGCACTTCATTCTCAAAATATATTTTATATTTTCAGTTTATAATGCATCTTCAATTGTAAGGGTCCAAGACAATTATTGATTATTCTTGATCGCAGAGATATAGAAATGTCAAAACAAAATGTTTCCTATGTATATATAAGATATAAATATAAAATATAGTTATAAATGTGGATTTGATTCAGCAAAAATTTTAAAAACAATAAATAATTTTGGTCTATAAATAATCTGTCTATAAAAAATCTCTTGGCAATAATTTTTCAAGAATTAACGTTACAATTATGCGCTATATGAAATATCGTTGCATACCTTAGGGATGATGTTGGGGCCAAATTGGAAATTTAATTATTTTTTTAACCTACAGCTCATTTTTTTTGAGCTTGATATTTCACCAAAATATATTAAAATGATATGCAGAAAGAAGTGGGCATTACTTTAACAGTGTACTGTTAATGTGCTGTTAGCTTACAGTGTGTTTGAATATAATATATTGGCCGAATTGTCAAGTGCTTTTAAAACTTGCACAGTTATTGCTGAAGAGCATCTTTGCAATCATATCAGCAATAATTCGAGCAGACTTCACATATTCGGAATGGGGATTACTCAATTTTCATACAGTCTTTTCTTTGTATTTTTTTCTCTTTATACCATATCAAATTTATTTCTATTTAAAAATTTTATACTGACACCGAACCGAAATGTAAAACTTCTGTAATAAATGAATATCTCTATGCAATAGTTCTGAGTACAGTGAACAGGGCCGGAAAGGGGAGGAACACTCCATGCAAATTTGTAGAATTTCAGATACCCGAGTCCCAGTGCCTCTGGCCTAGCCACTTGATGGCTTCCAGCCTGCCCTGGTCTACTTTCCAGATGACACCATTTCTGTTCGCCTCGAGGACTTCGACTAAGCTCTTGCCGGCTTGATTCGTCGTCTGTGCAGGATGTATTAGAAGCAACTTGCCCACGCAGGGCTCAACATTTAGCCACGAGTTACATTTATTCTTTGAAGGATTTTGCGTAATGCCCGGATTGAACGAGAAGGCTGTAACGCCGGTAATCGGCGCCAGTTTCTGTGATTGAGCAACTGATTAGATTAAGGCACACATGCATATGGGATGCCAATTACCGCTAGAGAGATAGTAAAGCTAAGCACGGCCGCTTTCGAGGCGCTGTAAACAGGCAGTTGGTAAATTGGATTGAAGGCACTCGCGGAGCAGAGGTTGGCTACAACACCACCCGGGCCTCCTCTTCGCTTGTCCCAAAAGTCCATGATGGCAGTTGTGGTATTTACTGTGCCCTTAAAGTTTACATCGACAGTTTTCGCGATCTGGTGCTCGTCCAGCAATCCAGCGCCATTGATTAGCAAATCAATTTTCTTATATTCCTTAAACACGTTGTGCAGCAGTTCTTTGCTAGCCTCCAAAGGAAGAGTCACATCATATTTAAAGAACTTTATATTTACATTCTTGCTAATGCCTCTCAGTTCCTTCATTACCTTTGGCTTGTTTGCTCTACCAAAAATCAGCAGATTCTAAATGAAGAGTTTTGTTAGCCTTGCGCTGTCAGAATTTGTCATTCGACGGTTTACCTTTGGTCCTTTTCTGATAATCTCTCGACTGGCGACGATACCTATACTACCTAGACCGGCGACAAAAATAATATTTCTTCCAGCGATTCTCCCCTGTTTCACTTCTTTTGCACACTTTCCTCGTAATTTTCGCTTTGCTTTAGCACTTTTCTTACCTTCATTCGCATTGCGCTCTGTAGTTCTTTTAATATTTAACAATTCCCTTTTTTCCGCGTCCTCTTTGAGCACCTATTTGAGACAGAGAGAGACGTAATTACGTTACCCTGATTTTGAAAGTTGTTTTACACTTAAGCTAATTAATCATATACATTGATTATGTCTAAATAATGGACGTCTGTGGAGCTTCAATTGCTGTTTTCTTAATAAATAATAATTAAAACCAAAATATTAAAATTTTTAGCTTAATTTTTTATACAACAGCTAAAGGTCGTAATACTCGTATGCAATTATAAGTTAAAGATAAACAGATAGGTCTAGGTTAACACTCACTTTAATCAGATGCTTATACTTTGCTCTAATATGATTAGACGCCTTCCTATCACAGTCGTCCGGATCGTCTGGTTTGTTCGATCTTGAGTTTGTACCAAAGCAGAGTTTCGGGTCTGTTGGGCTGCGTTTGACATGGGAAAAGGCATTGCGTTCTCTGGGTACTTTGCAAATGTATCTGGCTGTGTATGAAATCCCATTCTGCAGCACTGTAGGGAGAATGTTCATTTTCTAATTATAATGATAAAAAAAATAATTCTAAAATGACAATTTGTATCAAATTTTGAAAAAGTCTACAGGTCACTTGGATTGGCCAGTCAGCTTGAATAGTCTTAGAATATATCAAGTTCAATATACATATATGACAGACAGGATACCGTTGCAAACAACGTTTTCTTATCGCATTGATTGCGTATACGATTGATAAAGACGAAGTAAAGGGTGTGCGAAACAGAAACCCAGTGAGAAAGACTGAACGAGACCATGAGAGATTACATAGAAAAGAGAATAGTATGAAGCATGAATAGAAGGATAGTGCTTTGCTCTGCCCAATGAATATATTTTGCAGGGTCTGTAACGCTTTTTTAGTCATTTACAATTTACCAAAATTATAATAGCATAAATTTCCATTTGACAGTAGTTCATGGTATTCAAATCCGTAAAAATTAGATTCAATTTCGATTAGAATAACTTAAAATTAGCTTGTGAAGTCGAACCCTCTCGATCTGCATTTGTATTGCAGTAAGCCAATTTAAATTTTGTTCTGGCTGCAAATGAAAATGAAGAAGAGCACGAGGCAGGACAACATTGGGTTACTAAGCACCCACTGAGCTCTCATTAGCCCATTTGCGACTATGGACGGTAAACAAAGCCAGCATTGCTTGGCTCAGATTTGAGCAGCATAACTGTGGTTTTCCCTGGAGCCCACGCTCTGTGCCTGCCCTGTTAAGCAAGCGAGGAGAAATGCTCGAAGCAACGGGCCACAAATTTATGACTTCAAGGTTCTCGCGCGAAAACGAGCACGGAAATGCGAACGAAATTGGTAATGGCAATGGGAATGGGTATGAGAATGGGAACGGGCACGGGAACGGGTAAGGGAAAGGGAAAGGGAACGTGCCTCTCTGGCTGCTAACTACCAAAATTTACGATCGGCGCATTTAGGTGGCCCATTGTCCGCAATGTTTATGCAATGTTTTCTGATTTTATATCAGCAGCTGGAATTTGTGGAGCGGTTGCAGTCGGCTTTCTTTGTGGGCGTTGGGGAATGACACCTTTGGCCAGAGATTACGATCATGTCCCTCTCCTTGCCTATTATCTAGTCTTCTATCCAAAGCTATCACTGTAGGTAATGCGATGCGAGCAAATTGTTGTATCCGTGCCAACAAGTCGATTTGCTGGGCCAAAACGGGCAATGCTAAATGGTCAAAGCAATAGCTGAATCCTTGGAATTTTCCCAGAGGCTTCGCCATCCCAGTGGCATCTCAACTGGGGGCATTTGAAAATCAATTTGGATTCATTTCGGCTTCGCACAACTGCCAAAAATAGAAGTGGACCCAGAGTAAGCCAGTGAATTGGCTTATTCTACAGCTCAGCTGATGAAAACGACTCTCGGTTTCCAGACCCAACAATTTCAGTGATGATCCCATTGCAGTATTTGCAGCGAATGTATGTTACCGGGTCTGTATGTTAAGCACTTTCTGGCCGAATCCCAATTTCAAATCCCAATAGTCTGAATGTGGCACAAACAGTATCAATTACCAATTGTTTATTTTACAACGTGTTCTTGATGTTGTGACTGGCTGCTGCTGTTGCTGTTGCTGTTGCTGTTGCTGTTGCTGTTGCTGCTGTTGCTGCTGCTGCTATTGCGGCAATGCTTGCTGGTCGGATCGGTCTTTGTTTGTGGGCTGCTTTATTGAGGCTCGCCAGCTTTGTGAATCCATCAATTGGTCGTTATCTTGATCGGAAACAATCGCAATCTGTCTTCAATTTGTGCACTGTTTTGGTGAAATTTTTCCTCTTCTTTACAGATTAATAAATTACGTTTGTTAGTATAGTAAAAGTTGTCTTTGATTTTGTTAACTTAAGCTAAGCATAATTATTATTAAAATCGTAAATCGTAATCGTTAGGTACATATAACATTCAACAGTGCTTCGCGTACGTGTCAAAAATTTGTACTAAAAAAACAGATGTAATGCGGAATATACGAAAGCTTTACAAAGCTTTTGTATGAAAAGCTTACATTTTCAATTATGCTTTTGCTACAGGTGATTTTTAGTCAGCTTGTTGGACACTGGCTCGTTGGTCTAGGGGTATGATTTCCGCTTAGGGTGCGGGAGGTCCCGGGTTCAAATCCCGGACGAGCCCGAGAGATAATTTTTTTTTTTAATTTTTATTTGCATCATTTTTTAGATTTTTAGTAACAAATTTTATTATTAGATTGATAATTCAACATTGAACTGTTGCTGTACTCAGCAACTGCAAAAAAAAAATTATAAGGAATCACTGCATATACAAAAAAAAAAAAAAACAGCTCTTTGTATGCTCTAGCCGAATTTAAAATTCATGTTTTGCGTATAATAGTTTCAATGATTTTGGTATTATTTTAGACATGACATACTATATTCCACTGATTTGTAAAATATAGTATACATAAATGCAATCTATGTGATTTGCATATGTGGGGATCAGGGTATCTTATTCACAGCTAGAGTTTTTTTTTTTTTTTTTTTTTTTTTTTTTTTTTGTGATCTCTATATCTTTTTGTTTCCTGCTTCTTACTTCATAATAAATTTGTAATCGTATACAGTCAGTTGAGTTTGCATAGCCAGACGAATATTATTTTAACTTTTCAAAATTTTAAAAATAAATTTTTAGATTTTAGCTAAAATGAAACATTTTCCTGCATTAATGAAGCACAGAATTACATTTACATCCAGATTCGTTTCCAAAATATCCAGCAGTAAGTCAGATAATTTTCCCCGTTCCAAGAGCAAGTCAGTAGGGGGTCATGTTTGGAAGATAGCCATTCTCAAACGCTCAAAATCAAATAACACAGATAGTGGAAATAAGTGTCAGAAAAAGGTAGGTAATATTTAATATAGAGACATAATACTCAAAAAGCTGTAATACCTCAGACTGAAAAAAAAAGGAGTAAAACGTAGATCATTTTCGATCTCTGTAAAGTAAAGCATTTAAAAGTTACTAAACGTAATTATAAAGCTTCCCAAATAAAACTTCAAATTGACAATTGTTAATATATCCATCATATCATTTCTAAATAATGTAACTCTTAATACCCGATATTTAAAAATATTACTTTACCAATTGGGCTCGTCCGGGATTTGAACCCGGGACCTCCCGCACCCTAAGCGGAAATCATACCCCTAGACCAACGAGCCGGTTAAAATTCACTGCCCATCAAAAAATTATTAGTATAATACTAACTTCATTTAAAATTGCCTGATTTTACCGTGATAATCCTGAATAAAGTGTTGTAGGATAGTATTAACTCACTTATTTGCTTGCATTCAGTCTTTTTCTTGTAGAAATACCGGTTAATCGTTTCCCCATACTCAAATAGCTTCATTGGCGAGATCAATGCAACTGGCTCGTTGGTCTAGGGGTATGATTTCCGCTTAGGGTGCGGGAGGTCCCGGGTTCAAATCCCGGACGAGCCCAAGTAGAAAACTTTTTTTTTATTTTTGTAATATTTATTTATTTCAAACTATAAACAAGTATTTATACTTTATTAAATTTTTGCACAAATAACGACTTAATTCTAAATAATATATAATATTTTGCGTTTGCCAATAACGTGGCACGAATAAAATTTCATCAGTAGTAAATATTTGATTAATACCAATGGTTAACAGAACAAATAGAGTTTAATTTATTAATAATTATAATGCACTTATATGCTTATATGTGAAACATCATTTATGTATGTATGCAGCAAAACAATTTTGATTGAAGATTAAAGACAAGCCCTAACAAATAACTTGACAATGCCATCTACGTATAAATAGTTGAGCATATTTATGGTTTAACTGCTTCTTTTTTTTTTTTTTTTTGTTTTAATTGCAATTTGGCCTAAACACTACACATAAGTAAATGACACATTTAATGGACATAGAAAGTTTGGGTAAATGTTACAGATACAGATACAATACAATAATAAAATTAGCTGATAAATACATAAAATGTTTTCGTCAACAAAGAAAATCCATGTGTAGCCAATAATTTATAAGCCAGCCCAGTTGCCAGCTTACGATGATCCTGTTGTTGTGGGTGTTATTGGTGCTGTGAATATTGTGATTAGTTTGTCCATTGCTCAGCGTCCCTTCCAGCTAATGGCGGAGGGGGGCGAACAGTCGTTGTTAGTGTAACTCAATCTCTTTCTCCAAATCGCTCCTGATTAAGAGAAACTGCAGCAACATCACCAACATCATCTTTGTTAGCCATATTCATATTTATGTATTTCCATTTGATTTTGCATTTGGTTTAAGTTGTTGTTTTTTTTTTTTTTTTTTTTTTTTTTTTTTTTTTTTTACATGTTAAATATTTATAATAATTTATTTATTATTAGCACTAATTATTCTTTGGTTGTTCCACTGGTTTTGTTGTAGTTGTTCGCTCTTGGTTATGGGTTTCGGTTTCCATGCAATTCAATTTTTCATTTAGCTTTCGATTATTTCATTGTTGTTATTTCATTGTTCATTGTGCTTTTTCCTGTTGTATTTCATTGTCAGGGTTGTGCTGTTGCTGTATGTTAATGACGGCAGCCGTTTTATATGTTCGTTTGTGACTGGATCCCTTTGAATTGGGCAGGTTAATATTATTAGCGGTTGCAGTAGCTGAAGCTGTCGCTGATGATGCTGGTGATGTTGTTTTAGCAGTGGACTTTCGTAAATTCTTTCCAAACGTCGAGTTGCCTTTCAGACCTTTAATAGAGCAAACCAAAAAACAAAATTTTATTTCCATTGTAATACATTTCGTATGAGTCTTTACATGTAAAACCATATGTGTGTGCTAAATGTGTGTGTGTGTGTGGGTGCGCGTGTGTGTGTTAGTGGAAAAACAACGTGTATTATCTTATGGATAAAGAAATGTTTTTACATTCCACACCAGATACTATAGAAAATAGACAACATATACATTGATCGCTGCTGTGGGCTAACTAATACTAGTAGAGAAGAATAGAGATAGAGGGAGGACCACAGTGGTGAAATACGTTTTAGACAGTGGGTAGAGTTTTAGAGAATTGTTGTTCGGCGGTGCGCAGATCAGCGTGATAGGAAAGTGAAATGCAATTCGTTTACCTTGAAAACATAAACGATTCTGATAGATGGCAAATATATCGTAGGGCTTGTAGCACGGCTCATAGGCTAGCTCAATGTCAGCGTTATCGATATCGTTGCCGGAATCAGAAATGTTTGTGGCAGACGCTTGGCAACGACTGAGCTTATGGGAGGGTATCACAAACGGGTTTTGTTCCATTTTGTCGGGCTCTCTCGATGCCTTTACGGGGTCTGTGTCTGGGTCTATAGATGCTGTTGTTGTTGTTGTTGTAGTACTGGTTGTTGTTGTGGTTGTGATTCTTGTTGTTGTGTCTGTATCAACCATTATTTGTGGTGGGCTCTGAACAGGCATTGGTTGTGATGTTTTTTTTTTTTTTTTTCATTTTCATTTTCGTTTTTTATATATTTTTGTGTTGTGGAAGATGGTAACAAAGTGTATTAGTTATTGGTATTTCTTTAGTTTAATGTTAGTCACAGATATTTTATACAGAGAGTGTTGCTCGTCTTAGAACTACTATATACGATAAAGATTAATATATATATGCCAGCAGAAATACCCACCTCACTGTCTTGGCAGGCAGCATCCTCTTTCGAGCCTGTTGTCAGGCCCTGCACGAAGTGCACGTCGCTTCCCGGATCCTCTGAGGCCAAGTGAGCGCGAAATTGTCGATTTCTAAAGGTTACAAAATTCTTTCATTTCTTTCTTTCTTTGATAATTCAAAGTGTTTAGTTTACCTCAGCTCTAGCTGCTGCATTTGCTGAAAGTGCCGCAATTTGCCATTGGCCAGATGCAGCTTCTCCTCTAGTGCAGCATTTTCCACACATTTGATGGAATACTTTTCGGAAAATGAGAGAATCTCTTGGCGCAGTTCTTCGAGCTCCTCTCTAAAAATGAGTGTATTCATATTGGTAATATTAAATGTAAGCCATGTTTCTCTGATCGTGAGTACTCACTCCTTCAACTTGCCGCCTTCTCCGCGTATATGCTCCCCACGCTGCATCTGACGCAGGAACTCTGCCTTGAAGCGTGACACTTCGCGTTGCACTTCGCTCTGATGGGCTTTGCGCATAGCGTCTAGAGCAGCCAAAGTTGCCTGCAATTTACAGAGAGTGTCAAGAGAGAGTCTTTTATACGAAGATAAACCAGATGTTGATACAAACCTGCGTTTCCTCAGCTAATGCAGTTTCCTTCTCAGCCAGCAGTCGCTCAATTTCCTGCTTGTGCTTCTCCTCCATATCGCAGATATGTCGACGATGCGATGACTCCATGGCGCTTAGGCCTTTCTCGCAAAGTGTCTGTGTGAGATGAATGCAATAATTATAAGATTATCAATAATTATAAGATAATAGATTAGCACATACCCTCAGCTGTTCGATTTCTGTCTGGTAGCGCTTGCGAAAACTGGGTTCGTCTGGGATATTGGCATTCTCGAGGCTATAGACCTCCCTGAGGCACTCCAGCTGCTTGCCATGCTCCTTCTCCAGCAGATCGAGACGTTTCTCCATGCGCTTGCAGCGCTCCTGCTGTTGACCCAGTTCATTGCTTAGTTCATCGCGCTGCTTCAGCAGCAACTGCTGCTCCTGCTCCTGACTGACGCACTTCTCCAGGGCTGCTGCCAATTCGTTCTCACGCTGCTCAAGCAGCTGTTCGCTTCGCTGCAGATCTGTTTCAGTCTGCTGATGCAGTGCTGTCATCTTTTCGATGCGCTGCCGCAGCTCACAGCATTTATGGCAGGAGTCCTGCAAGCACGACAGTTCCATTTGCTCGCTAACCAGGACGCAGGTCTCGGTCAGAGCACGCTCCAGCTGTCTAAGTCCGTCCTTTCGCTCGTTAAGCGGCGACACGGATCGACGACTGCGATGGCCCGCACGCAAATGCTGCAATTGGGTCACACTCTGCTCGAGTCGCTCCTTGCTGCTGAGCAGAATATGCTCCAGACTGTGAAGACGCTGCAGCAGATGGGAGTTCAGGGGCGATGACTGACTGCTGGAATCGCTGCTAGACTCGGTGCTGGGGTTGGTGCTTGGCGTCGACTTACGCTCCACAGATTCCCTTTGCAGCTCATTCAGCTTCAGCTCCAGCTGCTCCTTGCCCTTCAGTGAGAGTGAACGTCGCCGCTCAGATTTGGCCAACTTCTGTTTAAGCGCACGCACCTGCCGCTCCGAGGTGCTATACTTGATCGTCAAATCCTGAATGCGAGCGGCCATCAATTGTAACTGGGCCCCATCCTCCATCTGGCTGCGTTCCAGTTTCTGTTGCAGCGCCGTTTGGATCAGTTCCAGGGCATCGTATTGATTCTGGGACTGCTTCAGCTCTCGCTTCATGGCGCGAATCTCGTTGACAGCCTTCTCGAAGCGGCTGCGCAACTCGTTGTACTCCTCGGCCAGCGAGTCCCGCTGCAAACAATAGGGATCTATGTCGCTGATTGTGGTCAGATCGCTCAGTGAGTCCATGCGCTTCATTTTGTGACGCTGCAGATTGCTCAGGCTGGGCACCTGACTGTTGCCCGCCTGGAGTTCACGCAGTCGCTTATATAAGCTCTCGTTCTCTTCAATGCCCTGCGCCAGTCGATCCTCCAGCTGCTTGATCTTGCACTGGCTCTCTGTCAGCTGCACGCTTAGGCCATGCACAAGCTCCGCTGCGCTCTGCTTGGCGCTGTTCAGCTCGCCATTCAGCTGCTGTTGCTGCTCCTGCAGCCGCGCCGTCAACTCCTGCTCCGTGCGCTGCAGCGTCGAGAGCAGCTCGGACATGCGTGCCTCTCGCAGCTTCGCCTCTGTACGCAGAGTTTCGCATTGTTGCTTGAGCTCACGGTCCGGCCGCATCTCTTCGGGCACTGCCATCAGCGGCAGCTCATCGCTGGCCACGCTATCCACGGTGCTGCGGCGCGAGCTAGGCGGGGAACTGCGGCTGCGCTTGTGTAGACTAGCCAAGCTGCGATTGCGCAGGCAACTGCGCAGAACTGGCGGAGACGGCGACAGCGGCGAGCCCCAGTCGAGACTGTCTCGCCGGCCGCCCTCCGAGGCAGTGCGGTACTCTTCATCCGAGGAGAAATGCGGCGCATTTGCCGGTGTTCCCGGCGTGGCCGGACTAGAGCTGAGTGGGTTTGTCTGCAGCTGCGCCTTCATAAAGTCCTGCTCAATGTCGGTCGGCTTGATTGTCGTGGGCGACACCGTTGGCGCCGTAGTCTCCAGCAGCTGTGGCAGACCCGCTGCACTTCGCAGGGCCGCCAGCCAGGTGTTGCGTGAGCTGGGCGAGAGGCCGGCCAGGAACAGACGCTGCTTGTCCCAGGTAATCAGCTGAAAGGCATGCTGCTTACTGACGCTGGGCTCCTCGACGACATTCGACAGGCTGTTCACGTCCAAAACTCCATCGAGCACGCCTCGCTCCTCGCACAGCGGATCTCTGTAGTAGAAGAGCGCCGCACCACTCAGGGTGAACCAGTGCTTGCTCCACTCGCCCGTGCGGTTGTCCAGCTTCATGAGCCAGCCCTTTTTGGCATTTAGGGATTCCTTTAAGCTCTTGGCCGGACTTGACTTGCTGGGGACTGTGCACTTGCTGGACTTGATCACGGGCCTCAGCTCATCCGACTTGGCCAAGTAGTTGGCGCACAGATCGTCCAGATTACAGCCTCCATCGGGATCGCCCCGTTCATGCTGATAGTTTTTAGCAGGCTTCAGCTGTAGCTGCAATCGGCTGCCTACTTTCCCACACTTTGCGCTCTCCGCTTGCTTATTCGACTGCTGCTGTTGCTGCTGCTGCTGCTGCTGCTGCTGCTGTTGGGACACCAACACCGTTGGTATCTTTTTGACTATTGCGGACACAATGGCTGGCGTTGAATTGGCCGCCAGTGGTAATGACTTTGGTCTCAGATTGGCAGTCGATTGCTCGCCTTTACCAGAGGACGTCACCTGGAAGTCGGTCTCGTCGCGCGACGCCTGATACTGGTAATGATGATTGTTAAGCGCATTGTTGACGGCCGTCGACCAACGCTTGTTCTGCTGTTGACTAAGGTTTGTTATCGTATTGGCAATATCCTTGATCGATTTCTCATCCCGTCGCATGTCCTCGATCAGCAAACAGCCAGTGGGTTGAGAAACTGCAATGAGATTATTACCAATTAGTAAATTGAATTATAGTGCTGTCCTAAGACTCGCAAAGATGATGATTTCTAACTATCTCACTGCCGCAGGCTGTCAAACTGAACAAACGCTTTCATTAAGTGCGCTGAAATATGTAAAGGGATAACCAACCATTTGCCTAAGGCTAAGCAATCAGTGTCAGGGTTTCCATATACCCAGAAATGTTATCAGCCAGCCAAAAGCCATAAACCGCTGAGCGCTAAGTTATTTGTGTGCAAACATAATAAAATTATTAAAACGAGTCGACTGGTAAGAGGATCCCTTTCCTGGCTGAGATTCGCGATAAGGCGAACAAGTTTGAGACAAAAAAAAAACCTGAGAGAGTGACGAGTAGTCGTGGTGCGGCAGTAGTAGTGCCATAATTTTATTAACACCCAAACGAGTCAACGATCCATCGGGGTACTACCGGCCGCTGAAGTTGTCCCATAAATATATATGATTACAAAATATATATTTAGAAAAGCCCTTGGGCCTGGCCTGGACCTGTTTCGGAATTTTTATGATAATAACACAAATTTCCGACCAGGCTAGGCACTTCTCTTTTTTTTTTTACTTTTTATTTTAGTTTTTAGTTTTTGTTTTTAATGGATTTAAGCGTGGACCGAGTCTGCGCTTAAGTGTGCATCAATTCGGTCAGTCGAACAGGTTGAACTCTTAGCTAATTTTTTGGCCAATCGAACTGCTTGGGTTTATCTTGATTATTAAGTTGTGGGCAACGTATAAGAAATAAGGAAAAAATATAAAGCAACAACGAAAAAAAGACTTCTTTCACTCTGAACTTGTTGGCTGGCTAAGGCAGGCAAGTTAGTCAGCCTCGCTTGGATCACGTTGCCAGCATCGCGACGGTTACCTTTGCCTGAGAGACTGACTCAACAAGCAGGTTCAAGGTTACTGTGCTAAATGGTGGGGCATGTCTTTAATTGGCCGACTTGTCGGCCACAGTTGCCAAGGAGAGGCGATGAAGGCGACGACGGCAACGGCTCAGCTCAACAGACTTTGGAACTATGCATGCCAGCAATTGTATTCATAATGCTTATAGTATTATGTGCAACAGCGAATGCAGGCAGGCATTCATATTAACCTTGCTAACTTTCATTTTTACCTAATAAAAGCTTTTTACCAAGAGATAAAGGCATAACTTAGAGGAGTATATCTCAGAAAGTTTCTAAGTTTCGTGCATAAGTTAATCGATCCATGTGTGTCATGCTTACAAAATAAATTGTAGGGATATAATAAAAGTTTAAGATATTACTGTCATTCAATTTATAGCTCGAATCAAAGTAATATGACCCCGCATATAAATGCTATAGTAAACATAGGCTGATATATTACAAGCAAATAGTTGAGGATTGAAATGTTACATAATCGAAATCCAAATATTGGTTTATATAACCCCTCATATAAATGCTTGAAGCTTGGCTTAGGATAGTCAAATAAACTATTGCAAATTCTTTCTACTTAATTCATATACATACTATCCGAAATTTCACATCAACTAAATAGTCGTGTCAGCTTCTTTAGCCGAAGTTGAAGCGTGAATTATAACTCCGAGCAGTATTTACAGTGTTACTCCTGTAATATCCTTTTCCTATCAGGGTCTTCTTCAATTAATTGAAGCTACTTCATCATTTCATTTCATTTTCATTTCATTTTGTGTTCAAATATTATATATTATATATTTCGGTAAAGCTCACTTTCTGGCAGACAGAAATAACAAATGTCTATATTACCTATGATATGATATATGATAGATATATGCTATGATATATATTTGCGTTTCTGACTTTAACGAGAAGTTTTACTCAGTGATCGTCGCATGTTAATTGAAGTTATTAAATAAAAAATAATAATAATAATCACTTGGCCAGGATTCATTCATTCAGTTAACCGATTTCCCCAGTTCTGCATTGAAGCTAGTAAATACTAAAAGTAATAGGAAAATAAGAATAATCACTTGGTTAACATTCCTTAATTAAACATGTTTGATTAATTAGTTCAGCAATTTAGTCCACTCAGTCATGGAGAGAAGTAAACCAGCTCTGACTCCGCCTTGGCATAATTAATAATCAAATTGCAAGTTCATTTGCCTGCGTTCGCTGGTTGCTTTTGGGCAATAAAAATAAGCTGAGCCAACTAGGCTGACAGCCTAAGGCACTCCTCCTATGGCATGACTTTGAATAATCTCTAACCGACTGCGACGTTGCATAGACTCTGCTCCAGCTGTAGCTCGAGCTCAAGCTGCATCCACTAAATGTACTCGAACTCGTACTCTCATGAATATTGATTGGTTATTGCAGGCCCAAGTCTCTGCTGTACTTGGTCTCTCCTGTCTCGCCTAAATTGTATTTCGTATATGCATTAGCCCTTGCTTACGTCCTCTACATCTTTGACTCTTTCTAGTTGCTTGAAGTTGCTGACTATGCTAGAGATTATGATAGGGAGTATATAGGGGGAAGCTGGTTTCTTGACAAAATATTCTATATTCAGTATATATATAAAATAATCGCCTTAGAAAGGTGTATCTATATAATTTGAATACTATTCCTCAAATCTGATTGTTCATCAAAATTCAAATCAATATATATTCCAATCAAGTACTCTCCATCACGTAGCATTTCAATTAGATTGACCAAAGTTATACGAGTCTAGTCAAAAATTGTGTTTCGTCACCTTTGGATGGATAATTTGCAATGCATAATTTAGCAATGTTCGCTCAAGCGACGACTAGCCCATTTAATCTTTGGTCCATTCTTTGACTGCAAGATTTATTTGCACTGTAATTATTCACTTTGTGGCAACTGCCGTGAAACTCGCCCATTAAAGGCCCCACCACGTACACCGCATAACAACATACAGCCAGCCAGCCATGTACATTTCCTTCTGCGGCTCCTATGTACAGGGCGGGCGGTCTGTCCATGGACCAGACCCCAACTTGCCACCAGGCGTAGGAAAAACAAGTTAGAGTGCTCTATTTGAGAGGTCTCGACTGGGAGATACCCCAAGGTACTTATGAAAACACAGGCTGCTTATTTGAAAAGAAAAAAAAAATGAAGGAATATGAGTACCTAGACGACCGTTAAGTATATAAATAAAGTAATGGGCTTAAGATTATACCGACTACATAATACCTTGCTGTTGGAGTAGATTCTTGTCATTTGTTTGATGATTAGCTCTGTGACTTTGGGAAATTTTAAAATTTGTTGACAGTGGAACCTAAGCCAGGAAAATCCATTTAGCGAAATACCTGTATTATGAAAAGATCGGGCTTTACATTTAAAAAGGTTTAGTTGGCATATGCCACGCCAGTTCTCGGACGACCTAACTCAACAGGCAATTTATCAGCAGAGATTTGTTGTATATGCCAAGTCCTAGAAGATCACTCGGAGATCAAGTAACGGCAGGAACCTACGCAGCAGAGCTAATGTGTGCGTTGCTCTTCTTCTTCTTCTTCTTCTTTTTGTACTCTTCGTTTTTGGGCGAACCAGCCGGAGAGTAACGAGAAGAACGACAAGAACAACGATGTGAATACACTATAATTTGAGCGTGAATATCATTTTTCCATGAACAAGTATCCTGCAGCAATGCATGTGGGAACATTCACAGTAACTGCAATTACCTGGACTCGGGCCCAGAGACGAGCCAAGCAGAGCAGAGCAGAGCTCAGACCTCCAGACCTACAGAACTGAGCACAAGGGCAGGAACCATTTGGGCATTGTGTGCGCCTGCTTGGATCTAAAGCAAAATTTATGAAGCCTACCATTAAGTAGGCAGCTGAGGAGAAGGTGGCCAATTGCGAGTTGCTTGGCTTTGCTGTGACTCGCGTTGTTACTGTGTGAATTCAAGGTTAATTTCGTAGCTGGGTCTTTAACTAGCTGCACGCACCGCCCCCAAAAGAAACCCCTTTGCCCAGGCCTGATCTACGCAACGAGGCAACGCATCGCCTACCTCCCCTCTCTAAGCCGACCAGCTCAGCGTCTGTCTGGGCCGGCTTGGTCAGCGCCTGATAATTTTGATTGCTGCAAGCCATAAATGATCATAAAAATTATAGCAGCCGATACAAAGAGGGCAGCGAAAAACGAAGAAAAGCAAAAGCAGCAACAAAAACAAAAACAAAACCAAAAACAAAAACCACAACTACAAAATGCCTCGATAGGGCGGAGGCATAAAATCACAATCATAAAACAGATTGTGCAAATAAATGCTTTGAGGCGAAAAGTAAAAGTCACTTTATCATCTTTGTAATATATGTCTGTGTGCATATCTGCCTATATGACTGATGTATACGATATCGTGTAAGCTTGTATATAATATGTTATATGGTAAGCCATATATTAATTCCATGGGGAAATCTACTTTATTAAGTCTGACAGTAAATGTGGAGTACTTAAGGAGCTGACCAATGGTCGTTCACTTACTTTAAATTCACTACAAATCAAATTTTTATTGAGCATGTCGAACCGGTTCAAAATTGAAGCCTCTCAGATCTTGTTAAAATGTAAAATTGAATTATTAAAATTTGCAAATAAGGCAAATTGCTGAACTTTCAATTTATGACATATATCCTGAACCCTAAATTTTAACTTCATATTTCTTAAGTTAAAGTAATAACTAAGAACTTAGACCACAACGTTATATCTCTGTTAGGAGATTTCTAGATTCATAATTTGCTTATAAATTTCAGCTTTGGGCTAAACTCGATTTAATAGTTTCGGAAATAATATTGTTTCGTTTTCAATTTCTCAAATATATAGTAAATAAGGATCTTTCTGAACTATATTCAGCTTAGATTTGTTAATAAATTTTGTTTTTGCTCAGTTTAAGCCAAGCATTTTCCATGCTTGGATCCATATTCCAATTGAAGCAAACAGTTTATCTTGAAATAGAACTTACCACGATTTGTGATTTCATTGCCCGCGTTTCGATTATTCTCATCCTGGCAGCTGGATGGTGATGTCGCTTTAGTTTTCCTAGACGTTGACACTTGTCGCTGCTGATTCTCGTCCTCGTCCTCCTCATCCTCACCCGTCTCCACACCATCGTCCGCATCATCATTTGCCATCGCACTGACTGTTAGGCTAACGTTATTCGTCGAGCTACTATCGTCGAGACTGCATAGCAGATTGCCAGCCGATTGCGAAGACGTTAGAGTGTCCTTGTGATAGGAGCTATGGCGATTGCCCAGCTTGATTGCCATGTCCACGTTCGAGGACTGTCGCAGACAACTGACCTGACCGCCTGGCAGTGTGGTGCTGCGCTTGTGCCGACTCTTCGATTTGGGAAAGGCCGTCAATATATTTAGCCACCATTGTGACTCGTCCGGGCTGATGCCCTTCACAAAGGTGACGCGATCCTGCGCGGTTATGGCAATGGAGTTTGTATGGCCGGTAACCTCCTCGGCGCTGCTCACTTCGAGTACTTTGGTCATATCGATGCAGGCCTGTGGTATCGTCTCGGGCTGTAAGATAGAAATAGTGTAGCTTAGATAGATTCTCCTTTTTTGTTTTAAGTAATATCTGTTTGGAATATAATTAGGTTGATACTACAGTATTTAGTTTTTAGTATTTTTACTTTTCCTAGAACATGATCGGATCATAGTTTAGTTTAGTAAAGAAGTAAGTAAATGAATCTACACATTTTCTGTTTTAAATGTAAATGTGGATCCATCACACAACTTTTGTAGCGAGAGAGCCTTCTAATGAAATGTAAATAATAAATGTGAGGTAACATCTACTACATCTGACCTAGTCATCAAAATTGACAGTTCTGGGCGCTAAAATCACAGCTTTATCAGCTGTATGACTGTCAAAATATGTTTATATTAAGCGTAATCTGCAATTAGTTTATAAATAATATACAAATTTTACTTACATAATCATCCACTGAATAAGTCAGCTCTCCATCATCGTAGAGCACAAACCATCGTCTTTGCCAACGCTGTAAGAGATAACAAAAATTCATTATAGTTATTGAGACTTTAAAAGGAAATAAATTAAATAAGAAATATACACACATAATATGAGCTCATTATTAAATTATTAATTAATTAATTAAATTATTATTAATCTCTTAATTGCTTTTGAACACCCTATTGAGTCGGGCTTCTCAGTTGACGACCCACTGAGAGGCTCTCGAATTAATCAAACACTCTAGAAAACGGCATAACCTTATTTGTTTCGGTGTTCACAACTCGATATTTACATATCAGACATTTGGCCGTGGCTCGTGCTTTGTCAGATCATTACCATTTTAGCGTTTTAGCATTTTTGGACTTTCGTCTGCCTACGAGAGGTGGTGATGGTAAATTATTGCCATTGGAAGTGGCTGCAACGCCCCCTTCTTTTAGGCGAAGGAATCATAATTCTTTCATATGTCGCCTCGCTCTCCAGCTGTCGTCCCCCTCTTAAAAAAAAATTACTAGCCCATGCCATTGCATCTATATACAGGTTCTGATTGTTATTGTTGGTGCAGATGAATGTAGAAATCATAACAAATGCACAGACTGAACGTGGCCCTGGATACTGTATAGTGGATACATCTACCCGCAGACCGATCCAGTGCTCGGCTCGAGGACTGGCCCTGGTGATATTTATTGTGGGGCTGATATTTATGTAAATTGCTAAAAGTCAAAGCAAATTAAGCCCAGGCCTCACAGCCGCGATGACGTTGAAATGTTGCATCGCATGTGCGAGGCCCAACAGTTTATTACACTTTTATTAAAGTTCCCGCTTCGCCCATTAGCTGCACAGATAGCTATTGTGCTAAATTGTGGATAAGGTGTGGCAGGCAGGCACTCATACGGAGCAAGAACTTTAACTTTACTCTTTTATTTAAATTTTACTATTCTTATTTTTGAACTATTTCCTTTTACATACGAATCAGGCTCAGAGCGAAATTCAAAGTTTTTCATTGAAATTGATTTTCCTAATTTTATTGGCCTCGTGCAAACTTCTGATTTTAGATAAATATTTGAAAATATATTTCGCCTGACAGCTGACTGAGTAATCTGATTGAATGATTGACTGCTGACAGATTGATTGGTTGACTTGAGTCTAACATGTACTGACAGGGACAAACAAAATTACAGTACTCGGCATTTTAACTGTAATTGTATAATAAGCAGATCAATTTCCATCAATATGCTACATATAAGAATATCTAGTACTTTATTTTTAGAGTTGACGTATAATGTATGAGGGTCATTGACTGATTCTCTCAGATATCTAGGGAAAATATTCATACTCAACATTCAAGTGATCATTGCATGCATTACATGCTATAAGATTGTTGATTGATCCGACAGTCGGCGACAGGCTATAACAAGTCAAGCCTCTTTACAAAACGTGCAGCTTTAGAGCTGCGAGGAATTTATTTATTTTATTTCATTTTATTTTTTTTTTTGCATTTATGAATCTATAAAATATATACATTGTATAAAGTAAATATATAGTTAATGATAGTAGTAATGTCTATATTATACAAAATTCAAATCGAATGAAAATATGATTAATCTGTGGGAAAAATAACATCCTCCTTTTTAATTAGAATAGAATAAATTCTATTACTTTCGGTTAGAGATAATTTGATTCAGAAGATGTAAGAGGAGTGCATTTCAATTATGCTATACTACAACATTTATACATTACACTAGTCGGCACAATTATTTTGACGAAAATAATATCGTGTATTTTAAGCATAATTTTTAAACGGTTTTATTCAACTATTTTAAGTTAGTTTTTTTATGAGTATATTTCAAATACAAACTCAAATGAGCTTGCGTCTGTCCACAATACGCCTCTCCAGAACTCCTTTGGTTTGTTCACAAACTCGTGTGCAAAGGCCAGTCTTTTAATCTTGTTTGCCTTTGAGATGTACGGCACCTCCTTCGAACAATATGTTTTAAAATTACATTCCTTTAGACGTCGTCGGACTGTGCGCTCACTGATCGGGTTCTTCAAAGTTGAATTTATCAAATCTGCCCCACTTTGGGGCTTCAAAAATACATTTTTTTTAAATTCCCGTAACAGGTGTCGGTCATCAATGTGTGTGGTTTTGCGCTTTGCACCAGATCTTCTTAAATTTCGGAGATCGTTATGCTTTTTAAATTTATTTATTTGGTAGTGCACAGTTTGACGTGACACATTAAATTCATTTGCAATCTCTTTTATTGCGGTTCCAGCGTTAAATTTTGCCAAAATTGATGATCGGATAACCAAACTTAATTCCGCTGCTTTCCCCATTATTTTTTTAATAGTTTTAAGGGAAATTCACTTTATTTTATTATTTATAAATGTTAATTGAGTTAAACAAGATAATTGTGTTGATGTCAAGTGCTCAAAAGTGAATAGACAATTGAGAAAAGCTTTCGTCAAAATACTTATGCCACGCAAAAATTCGATGCTTGCATGCATTCTTATCAGCAGAAAGAGAATGCATAAGCGAAACAACATAAAATTTGGCATACACACAGCTATTAATATATTTTTCTCTTTGCTCATCATTTTCGCACCGTTAGTTAACGGTATTCAGCAATACTAGCTTCAATAGTCACAAAACGGTTTCGTCAAAATATTTATGCCGACTAGTGTATATGTGTGTAGTGTATGATATATAAAATATATATATACTTATATTAAATTTACATAAATTTTTAATGTTAGACACATTTTGTTAAGTATACAGTGTAAATGGTAGGTAATACATAAAAATATAGAGCTCGTCTGATAGTAAATTTTATTCCACTGATAGGTCTGACTTGTGGTATTGTGGAGGCCTGATAACCGACGACATCCTATCAGCAGACGTTCGGGGTGCCTAAGGGTTCGTAGTATTTCAACACATTGTGCTAATTATTTAAAAACGGTCACTCAAAGATCATCTGTAATCAATTATTAATTATTGACTTTGTTGCTAATACTATTACAGTCTTTTAAAAGTCATAAAGAGAGCAAATAAAAAATATTGAATCGACTTCCCTGAGCTGTTATGCTATGATTAAGCTAAGATACCAATTTGGTGGAAAAATACGAGTTGGTTAAGAAAACTTTCAGCAACACAGGGCGACGCGTGTTGTGTCTGGCAACCTGCCAGATATACATATATAGATAAATTTATTTTTCTTATACCCAGCACTCATAAGCTGCTTCGTGTAAGCAATAGGGTATATTCTTTTGGTATTCATATATATATATATATATATATATATATATATATCATATATATATATATATATATATATATATATATATATATCATATATATATATATATATATATATATATATATATATATATATATATATATATATATATATCAATCTAAAATACCTTAATATAAGAGCTCTTAAATATTAGATACTTTGTTCTATACACAAACACTTCATATACAAAGTATTTGTTTACATTAACGTCGATCAGAGCTCAAAAGCCTTAAACCGGAACATATAAATATTTACTATATGTATAACGCTCAAGTACCCCCACGCAACAGTCAAGGGAAACCTTTTCGGTTATCATTCTGGTATACTAGAGAAATCCATATACTCAACAAATTGCGGCTTGCGGCTAAGACAATAAAAACATGTCTAACCAGAATGTGTGCATGCGAAAGTATGTATGTGTATGTGTATGTCTTATATGCTGGTAATAATTAAACGTGAATGTAAATATAGAACTACTCAAGTGGTCCATATAATTGTATGCTTACAGTAAACAGACTTAATTAATATATATAGTCGGAGCATGAATTTCTCTCTTGTCGTACGAACAAATTGTTGACATTCCACTTAAAAAATGGTTCGTAAATTATGGGGGATTGGCTATTTTGCGCCATATGAACTACGTGTTAGGTGCTTGTTGGGCCACAGCATGATGATTTTACAGTGGCCACGCCCCTTTTTGGCGACGCGCTACTCACTAGATGCAAATCAGCTGATGCTTAATTTGTTGCGACCACAACAAAATAACAAAGTTCTTGACTGCGTCTATTGCTTTGACATTCAGTGAAGGTTAAATCTCCTGTTCTGAGCTGCGAACTGCAAACTGCGTTCGGCCGGCTACTGTCCTCTCTCACTCTCTCTCTCTCTCTCTCTCTCTCTCGCATCAACTATCTCAGTGCTCGATGTTTCCATATATGTATGCGTATGAGTGGACGCGAATATGCCACTCTGTATGTGTATGTGTATGTGTGTGTGTCTTGCTGTACTGCTGCATATCGCGTATTTGTTTTCCTATATTTACAACAGAGCATTTCATTACTTAGACATCGACCGCATCCACGACTTAGACAGAGACCTGGATGTGTAACTATTTAAGGTGCTGCCTGAGCTGGCAACAAAGTCGACGTCGACGTCGACGTCGAAGTCCACGTCAACGTCAACGTCAACGTTTACGGCGACTTCACTGCCGGCTCTATTGATAAGTCAACTGAAATATTTTCCGGCAATACAGGCAGCTGGACAGTACGGTTATTAATAGTAGGCAAATCGTAAGACTAATGTTAATACTAATATGTAAATAACTTTTTTCAGGGACAGGGACAGGGAAGCGGCTCTAAAGATGCAATCGCTGGCAAGAATATCATCTTTGTCGCCGGCCTGGGTTGTATTGGTATGGACACCAGTCGGGAGATTGTCAAGAGTGGCCCTAAAGTGAGTTGAGTCTCTGCAATTATAGATCCTTAAATACCAACTGGACACTTTTCTTAGAACCTGATAATCCTTGATAACCTTAAGAAGCCAGAGGCTATCGAGGAACTGAAGTGTATGAATCCTAAAACAAAAGTATCGTTCTATCCCTATGATGTAACCGTTCCGTTAGAAGAGTCCGCCAAGCTAATGAAGAACATCTTCGACGAGGTGAAAACTGTGGACCTGCTTATCAATGGAGCCGGCATCCTGGATGATCACCAGATCGAACGTACCATTGCGGTGAATTTTACGGGCACAGTAAACACCACCACTGCCATCATGCCCTACTGGGACAAGCGCAATGGCGGTCCTGGTGGCGTCATTGCGAATATCTGCTCGGTGACCGGCTTCAATTCCATCTACCAGGTGCCCGTTTATTCCGCCTCCAAGGCAGCTGCTCTCAGCTTCACTATGTCTCTCGCTGTAAGTGATAAACCTATCGACTGGAAGAGAGTGCAACGAAATTCAATTTCATTCTCCCCATATATAGAGACTAACCCCTATAACTGGCGTAACTGTCTATTCCATCAACCCTGGCATCACGAAAACTACTCTGGTCAACAAATTCAACTCATGGCTGGATGTCGAGCCTTGCGTGGCCCAGTTGCTTCTAGCGCATCCCACTCAGACAACTCAGCAGTGCGCCAAGAGCTTTGTGAAGGCAATTAAAGAAAACAAGAATGGCGCCATCTGGAAACTGGATTTGGGTCGCCTGGATGCCATTAAATGGACCAAGCACTGGGATTCTCATATCTAATTATTTAAGTCTTAAGAAAGCTAAATTTCTAAGTTAAGGTATAAAGCTAATATTATTCAGATTCTAGTTTCAGAGAGGTAATAAATATAAATAATTAATTTATTAAATTGGCAAATCTATTATCTCAATTGGGTATTAAATATCTGCTGCTAAGAAAATGCGTAAGAAATTTAAATTTCTTTTTTTTTTTTGTTTTTTTAATGACCTACCTAAAAATACCTATGAAGGCTTCCTGTTGTTCAACTTGTGTATATAGTCTTTGTTTTCAACTCTGATAAGCCTAAAATACAGCTGCAATCTTCATGCATCCATTAAGTTTGTTTAAAGTATTATATACAAAAGTGTGGATCTAAATATAGAACAGAATTGCCATCGTTTTGAATATAAAGTCTCTAGTATTATTTACGTCACATGATAATTGAGATTCTTAAAAAAATGTGAAATGTTCGCAAATAGTTGCAATAGTATACCCTGGTTTGAGAAGCCGGCTATATACTTAGCTTGCTTACTAATTTGAAACTGGTTTTCTATGGGTAATCGATTATATACAGATGCATATATATGAATATCTAAGAGCACAGTGCTACGAAATAACGGGTTAAGGGATGATGTGCCTATTGTTAAGAAAGCATTAACTTTTTCTCATCACGTTCAACTATGAATATTAATGAACGATTCTTTTGCTTTTTGATTTATATTTAGCTACTCTCTTGAGTTTGACTTCATAGTTTATACCAAAAAATGAACAATGATTTACAAGATATTAAACATTATATACTATAGTTAAACAGAAACGGAATTAGAGGGTATCGCACGGTTCAGAACATCTCAATTTCAATTCCAACTTGTTGTCCCCTAGTTTTATTATAAATAAATTAGTTCAGAGAGGAGGCGCATGTACTCTGCGTGGCTGCGTAGAATGTTGAATTTAATTTAAGATTTATACACGTATGCGTAAACACGCAAAAACACGAGCGAATAGATGAAGACGAAATAAAACGAAGATATGGCCACTCCGAGTCTAAATAAAGCACATGGAATACGTAAAACCGGCATGTTTTGCATAGAATTTGGGAAAAAAAAATGCCATGCAGAAACAAATCAAAACAAATCAGCAACAATTCTGCTCGCGCTGGCGTCAAAGTCGACGGCGACGTCGACTTCGCTGTCACCGTCATTGATAAGCCAACTGAGATATTTGCTGGCAATAGGACCGACAGCGTGGCAGAGCGGTTATAAATACCGAGCACCGGCTTCTAAGACTTATTCGCAATTCACTTTTCGCTTGAACAGGTGAACAAGCAAGAGAGCAGCTCCATAGAAATGGCCATCGCTAACAAGAATATCATCTTTGTCGCTGGACTCGGTGGCATTGGATTCGACACCAGTCGGGAGATTGTCAAGAGCGGCCCAAAGGTGAGTGAGTGTCTGCATAATAGATCCTTAAATACAACTTGACATTCCCCTCAGAACTTGGTAATCCTTGATCGCATTGAAAACCCAGCTGCAATTGCTGAGCTGAAGGCCCTCAACCCAAAGGTGACCGTCACTTTCTATCCCTATGATGTGACCGTTTCGGTAGCAGAGACCACAAAACTCCTGAAGACAATCTTCGACAAGCTGAAGACCGTGGATCTGCTCATCAATGGAGCTGGCATCCTAGACGACTACCAGATCGAGCGTACCATTGCGGTGAACTTTACGGGCACAGTGAACACCACCACTGCCATCATGTCATTCTGGGACAAGCGTAAGGGCGGCCCAGGTGGTGTCATTGCGAACATTTGCTCGGTGACTGGCTTCAATGCCATCTACCAGGTGCCCGTCTATTCCGCCTCTAAGGCAGCTGCTCTCAGCTTCACCAATTCTCTGGCCGTAAGTGAAAACCCAATTAATTCGAAATGTGCATAGATTCAAATTCATTCTGCTATGTAGAAACTGGCACCCATTACTGGCGTAACTGCCTATTCCATCAACCCTGGCATCACGAAGACAACTCTGGTCCACAAATTCAACTCGTGGCTGGATGTTGAGCCTCGTGTGGCTGAGCTGCTCCTGGAGCATCCCACACAGACAACTCTGCAGTGCGCACAGAACTTTGTCAAGGCTATTGAAGCCAACCAGAATGGCGCCATCTGGAAACTGGATTTGGGTCGCTTGGAAGCCATTGAATGGACCAAGCACTGGGATTCCGGTATCTAAGCTATTCTCAAGAGTCGAAAACCAGAAGTCTATGGCCAACTCCGACCGATTCACCAAACTCAACTAAACTTTGTAAAAATTCTCATATAAGGCTGAAAAGAAATTATTCAAATCATTCTAATGTAATAAATATACAAGCATAAAATATAAAATTGTTAAAACAATTATCTTAATTGGGTAACAGATATAGGTATAAGGTAGATGCAGTTAGAAGTTAATAATATTTATTTTTTAAATTGTTTGCATTCTTTAAAATTACCAGAATATTAAAAATATTTCAACATAGCTAACAAAATTTATTGAATTGAATCTGAAATTTGTATTTTATAATATATGTAATAATTTATTTCTATTATATATAAATTGTGCTACAAGGCTTGCAATCAATTTACATACGTCAAATAATGCTAAAATCTCTTAACTGAATTCAAAATGTTCAGTAAACGAGCAAATAGTTGCTATAATATACCTTGGCTTGAAACGCCGGCTATAGCCATTGCCTTATCCGTATATATGTAAGTACTTTATTCAAAACAGAATGAAAACTGGTATCCATAAGAAACCAACAGTTAATTGATTATATAGTAGATATGTTATTATATATGAATACCTAAGCGCGCACAGTGCTTAGAACTAAGGGTGTAGAGGTAGACCAACGTGCTATGCGCATAATTAAGGATTAAACATAAATAGTTCTGTAATAAATTAGTGAGTTCTTAGTTATATGATATATATATAGCCACAAGGTTAAGAAAATCTCAATTGTAACTTCTCCTCATGTTCGCGATATACTCATTCAGTCTTGTTGTTCCTTTACATTAGGAATATGTACTCATTGGGATGATATGTTCCTTTGTAGCCTAGCAAACAGATTTGATTATTTGAAGATATACCCGCGTTTATAATCCAAGATTATAAAGATGTAGTATATGTCCTACAATTAGGGGTCTACCTGGTCCGTCAATTGGTCCAGGATAAATGCGACTTGAGGCCTCTTCAGAATAATTATCTTTCGGCACCAGTGTTTCAATTCATTGTCATTTATTGTCTAACAGCAAGCGCAGCTTGCACATTAGAGAGCGCATCTAAAAGCAAGCAGTGGGAGAGCGAAACTCCTATGCTCGCTCTTACAGCAATCTCAGTTGCTCTGCACACTGGTTACAATCTTATTTATTACAATATTATATTATATCTATACAGTTTTCAAAATACAAAAAGGCATGTCATATATATCTACGCCCATCGGGCAGTACGTTGAAAATCGGATAAAACCGTGTATAGTATACTAGAACTCGTTCGGCATGTGAGTTTCTATTAAGATCCTCTACGTCGATCTTATTATTATGGCTTTATTTTGAGCGAAATTCTTGCTTAAAATCTTAGAATTGAAAGTACTCAAATTGATAACTTCCAACTCCACTCATAAAGGACGTGGAAAACCATAAAAATTTATATATTCTAAAGTATTAGAGCGAGTAACTTTATAGTAATTGAATTACCGTTAAGTTTCTTTATTAATATAGTCAATATAAGTAGTTATATGTATGTTTTATTCGTGGGAGTGGCATATGAAATATTTTTAAAAATCATTTCAAATTATTTAATAAATTTAATTTAAATAACGTATTATTTAAATTTTAAATTTTTAGCCAAAAGTTATGTCCACGACTTCTAAAGGTTGGCAAAGGGACAAATCTATATCTTCTAAAGTTTTATAGTTTGAAATATAATATCTTATATCTTATAGTTTGACGAGTAACCTACTATTTATCTGCTTTATAGATAAGCCAACAAAAGTCTGTTCCAAATATGAATAATTAAGTTACTGCAGAGTTCTCACTGACTATTTTTCTAAAAATTAATCAATTGTTCTTTTATTTATCGATTATTTTGCAGTCGGTAACGCCCGCCCGGTCGCAACATTCATACTCGTCATATTATAAATCTACTTGGCGTATCTGCGTAGAATTTAATTCAAGATTTTTACATGTGATCGCAACGAGACACGATCGAATAGACGAACACAAAAGAAACGAAACAAATAGTCATCCTGAGTCGAAACAAACCATATGGGAACCGGCATCAGTTGCTTTGAGTTTAGGAAAAAAACCAAACAGAAACGAATCAAAACAAAACACAGAAAATTCTGCCCGAACTGGCGTCAGTGTCGACTTCGCTGCCTGCGTTATTGATAAGCCTAACCATTTGCCGGCAACGGGACCATGTGCGCCGTGGGCTGGGTAGGCAGCATGGCTGTGCACTTATAAATACTGGGCCTATGGCTCGTCAGACTCATAAGGCAAACAGTTTCCCTTTGCGCAGGTCTAAAAAAAAAAAAAAGTACTCTAAGAAAATGGCCATCGCTAACAAGAATATCATCTTTGTCGCTGGACTCGGTGGCATTGGATTCGACACCAGTCGGGAGATTGTCAAGAGTGGCCCTAGGGTAAGTGAGTGTCCACAAAATAGATCCTTAAATACAAACTGGACGCTTTCCCTAGAACCTGGTGATCCTTGATCGCATTGAAAACCCAGATGCAATTGCTGAGCTGAAGGCCCTCAACCCAAAGGTGACCGTCACTTTCTATCCCTATGATGTGACCGTTTCGGTAGCAGAGACCACAAAACTGCTGAAGATAATCTTCGACCAGCTGAAGAGAGTGGATCTGCTCATCAATGGAGCCGGCATCCTGGATGAAGATCAAGTCGAACGAACCATTGCAGTGAACTTTGCAGGCACAGTGAACACCACCACTGCCATCATGTCATTCTGGGACAAGCGTAAGGGCGGCCCAGGTGGTGTCATTGCGAACATTTGCTCGGTGACTGGCTTCAATGCCATCTACCAGGCACCCGTTTATTCCGCCTCAAAGGCAGCTGCTCTCAGCTTCACCAATTCTCTGGCCGTAAGTGATCATATAGTTGATTAACAGAACGAAAAAGATTTTAGTTCATTCCTCTACATAGAAACTGGCACCCATTACTGGCGTAACTGCCTATTCCATCAACCCCGGCATCACGAAGACTGCTCTGGTCCACAAACTAAACTCGTGGTTGAATGTGGAGCCTCGTCTGGCCGAACTGCTGCTATCGCACCCCACTCAGACAAGTTTGGAGTGTGCACAGAACTTTGTCAAGGCTATTGAAGCCAACCAGAATGGCGCCATCTGGAAACTGGATTTGGGTCTCCTGGAGGCCATTGAATGGACCAAGCACTGGGATTCGGGTATTTAAGCATCCTAATTTTTAAATGAATTCCTAAATTAGGTTGAAATTAAGTAATTCTAATGTAATAAATAGACACGTTTATGAGTTCCACTTAATTATGAATATAAAACTCAATGGGTTATCAGAAAATAATCGACACGTTTGCTAAAGTAATTTTTATTACTACAACCAATTGAATTTTGGATTCAATTGACTGAATGATATTAAGCAATGAAATTTTATATAAAACTGTATAAATAAAATTCCATCCCTAAGAAATATATATTTGAATCAAATTTACATTCTAAATACATGGAATAAGGTAATTCCTATAAATATATATAAAATAATATAATACCTAAAAATGCCTATGGAAATTTCTTTTCGCCAACTTTAAAATTTTCCTATTTTAAAATATGTATATTCATATAAAAAAATGTTTGTATATATATATATATATTTATGTATATATATATATGTATATATATATATATATATATATATATATATATATATATATATATATATATATATATATATATATATATATATATATATATATATATATATATATATATATATATATATATATATATATGTGTATATATATACATATACAAATAATAGAATGGAAATTTTTGCTCTTTTATTTATTTACTTTTTTTTTTTTTTTTTAATGATCATTTATTTTTATTAATTAATTTGAATTGTTCAGTAAGTAAGAAAATAGTTGCTATGCTGTGACATTGCCAGAGGCGCCTGAAACTGGTTTGTAATCGATCATATGTTACTTGGGTAAAAGAAATGTGAGTATTTTCACGTTACTAAATCCAAATGAAATGATATTTCAATACTCTAAATAATTTGAAGAAATCTTAAAGAAAAGCAATGAAGAGCTTTCATATTTGTTACAAAAATTGGAATTCTCACAAAAAATAGAATCAACAAATTAATTTATGCAGTTAACAGTTATCATTGCTATAAGTGGACTTTTCTCTTTTCGTATACCCAGAATTATTGATATCTTTTACATCAAGAAAATGTTATTAACATAAATTATGAGTGTAATGTACGAATAGATTTTCCATTTATAATTAATTACCAGGCGGGAAAGTATGCTATAATTTTCTTCAACATTTTATATTCCCTCCTCAGTTCCCCCTCAAAAATTTTCACCTTGAGAATATCTTTAGAACATAAAACATTCTGATAAGCTGTCAAGTGTACTTCAAACTGAATAGCTTAAAAATTTGTATCTCGTCTTGTAGTTAAATACTATATATCTATTGATTTACTATACTAGATCTGATTGTGTTCGGCGCAGCAGCTAATAAATACTCTTAAATAAGTTTCTCTTAAGTTAGTCTATTCTCTATATCATTTTCATTCGCTGTTAGTGCACTCATACACATAAGAAAGCATAACAGACATACATATGTAATTTTCGGCTTCTTTTTACTTGCTTATACTTGTAACTTTGTTTCTTTAAATTCTCTACTTCTGTACGAAAGTTGTCTGCAAGCGCGCAACATCTCTCTTATCTTTTCGCATACAATTAACTTTGTCTAAACAAATATCACGGACTCGGCATTAAATTAATAAATAATAAGCTAAATTAAATCGTATTGGCTTTTTATTTTGTGCCTTCGTAAATGATTGGAGCCAGAGTTGCCGAAAAAGCTTGGCAGCTTCCAACAGATTGCATTAATCAAAAATAAAATATATTATATATATAATTATTATATAAATGCTATGTATAAAAATGTACTCCTATAATAGTAAAAAACTTATTTAAATATTTTTCCAAAGAAAAAGAAAAAAGTAAATAAAATAGATATACAATTTTAAAAAAATTATATGTATCATAAATAATATATACATCTCTTTAATATTTATATTTTTTATCAAATATTAATTCATATTCTAACAAAAATTTACATTCATTTAATTGATAACAAATTTTTAATGGTAAACAATTTAATGAAAAAATTTGAATTCATATTCTAATCATAAAATTTATGGTACGCCTAAAAGTATGCACTCAATAGTCGGATAGACGATAAATAATATATTATATATATGTATATGTGTATAAATATTTATTTATATACATATGTAGAGGGAAAAATTCTTACGACTATTTATTATTATTTATATTTATTACTTTTTACCAAATTTTATTATTCTTCTACAAGCTGAGAGCACTTTTTATGTAAAACCACATTATTTCTCTGGAAAAGTCAAGCATGTGCTATTTCAACAAAGTCTGAGTACTATTTGTTGTTTTTTTCATGCGAGTTGTTCTTAATACAGTTCAATAAACTTTGGCACTTTTCCAACATTTCAATGGGTCGAACCGTTAATGTAATAAAATATGCCGCCGTAGAGAGTTTTTTTTTTACTGCTGCCCCAGTATTGTTTCGATTTTAGTCAGTCCAGTTGAATTCTTTGTTGCCTCTTGCACTGTTACACTGTTTAGTAATGTAATCAAATAATCAATACTCAAATCTCTTTGCGTATTGTTTTGCTTTCGTAACACTTGCAGCGAAAAATCGATCAGATAGTGTAGAAAACACGTGCATAGCACTTAAATCTTAATTGGGCATGAATATAATTATAATAATAATTTAAAGTAATATGAGATAAGTAAATGATATATCTCTGCTTTCTAAATATCTTACAAATCTCTTTTTACAACTTTTTTAAGCAGCAAACTCTTTCGAAGAAAATGCAAACTGTATAGAAATTCCATTCAGTTAATATTTACTGCATCGGAAGTGCATATTAATAATAATATTGCTCAAGTTAAAATTTATCTCGATGACATAACATCGACTTACTGGCGTCTGGACCATTTCGAATGCATAATACCTGTAATCTCTGCCTTTTAGCTCTCAGGTTTTATGCACACAGTGCATGCGTCAGGTAAATAAGTAGAAAAACTTGGTGGCCAAGCACGTATTGCAATTAAAAAAACATTTTGATAAATCTGCATCTAAAAAGCATGGGCATGCATGAAGATGGGTAAATTAATACTTTACATATTGAAGATACATATATATATATATGACATCTATATAAATGGTTCAAGTCTAGCTCTATATGAAAACCAAAGTATCCTAACTCGAAATGTATTTTCCTATATACAATTTTAAAGGAACGTAAAATCAATTTTAATGTTAAAATCAAACTTTTATTATATGAATCAATTACCATAAAGCTTATATAAATGGATACTAAAACAGTAAAGAGTAATAAAAATATAATAATAATAATAAAAAAGCAAAGGCTCAAATCTACATATCAAATTCTTTCATTGATAATTAAAGTCTGAGGCGAGATAAAGAAGCTCAGAAATGGTCGAAAACAATTAACGATATCTGTGGTATTTGCATATATGTATATAAAAGAGCTTCCAAATATTTACTCTGATTTAGGGTATCTATTAGTCTGGCACTTCCGTCTGCAGCGCTTTTCATTGGCTCTATATCTATGCTTATCTTACTGATAATTTGTTTTTCTTTTCTTGCCTCTGCATTGACGCCATTTAAATTAATGGAATTTCTCGATAGCAACTTGCTCATTGATAACTAAAAGCAGCTGTATATAAATTTATATACAAAATTGTAATATATTGGTGAAGATAACGAATTTAGTTTATTTAAAATTCCACACATAGAGCTATTAATCTTTTTGTATGAGCACGTGTTCAGAAGTTTGCTTCCTCCCAAATTGAAGCTTTGATAAGCCGCCTCTTTAAATGCAAAGTTTAGAGAGCCAGTGCTGGCCACCTAGCTAGACCGCTATTCGGCGGCTGCCAGAGAGTATGAGAGCATCTATGTGCCTGAGATCACTGAGCTTCAACCGGTTCACAACAGTCAGGAAGTAACTCGCAGTCCATGCACCCTGAACATTTGTCGTTCATCTGCAACAACAGAGCTGGGGCAATCGATCTGGCCAGTGAGTCTAAGACTGGCTGACTCATTAATTCCAAGCTGCTTGGGTTCTGCTGCTCAGTATGCTATGCAGCATGCGTGCAGCTAAGGGAATTCTCTAGTTGAAAATCCTTTCTAAGCTCGCCTCCATACTAACATTGGCATTGATCGAAGTGAAATAAATATGAAATGAATTTCAGAGTAAATATATATTGACTCAACTGAATATAAGAATGAGCCTATACAATAAATCAACGACTCGCGAGTGCCTGAAAATATGTGAATAGCGAAATTTGTAGGGTATATCTGAGTTCAGTTCACTTTGATTAGCCAAGCTCGTTGTAGAAACCATTGAAGCTCAACAGTAATCAAAAGTTGCGTGTGCCGTTCGCTGTATTACATATATTCCGTAAATGGATTGCAGCGATCGGCATGCCTAAGTACCAAAGTGCTAGAAGGTAGCTATTCTATGTGAAATATGTACACAAAGCTATCCATGTCATAGATCGATTGTAAATACATATACACGGCCATAAAAGGGGCACCACAGAATGCGGCCCAAAAATAAAGTTATCGATGCGCTAGATACGTACGCGTAACGCTTTGTGCCTCATCTACTCATGCCTCATGGCTCATGGCTCATGGCTCATGGCTCATGGCTCATGGCTTTCGTGTCTCGTGCCTTGTGAGTAATGCTTGAAAATGGCGTATACCGCAAAATGCATCTACCGTTTGCTGGCTTCTGCTCAAGAAAAACTCATTCAGTCATTAAGTGCCGTTATTTGCTGATTACACAATAAAAGCAGCCATAACAACAATAGCAACAACAGGCGACTGCCACTGCCACTGCAACTGCAACTGCAACAGCTACTGAGCGCCCAAAGCTAAGAGAGACCCAATTCAAGCGCATCTGTAGAAGCAGCAGAAGCAGAACACAGAACGACAGCCACACACAATAGCAAACAACAGCAACAGCAACAGCAACATAACTTAACATTTAGAACATCTTTGTTGCGAACAACTCACACACACACACACACATAGAGAGAGTTGCAACAGCAGCAACAAAATTAGCAACAACAATTTTCTCGCTAGCATCATCTCAGTCGGAACAGTCAGAAGAAGAAGTCGAGCTGTCGAGCTGTCTGAGAAGGAGGCGCTCAAAATGTTAAAGCTGAATGATGTAGCTGATGGGCGAGGCAGGTGGCTGGCGTATAGATCTCTCTTACGACTGCCATGTCTGCCAATCGCCCAGGCAAAGGATGTGTCAGAATAACTTCCTGAAACTGCAACACGAGCCTTTCACCAAGCACATACCTTAGTCTAAGCACACTAGATAGATGCTATTGTACAATATTAAATATTATAAATATTTATATATGTTGCCAGTGACTAAAGTACAATATATCGAGCATGTCTAAGAGAAATTCATAAATCAATATAAGCTACAAATGTTTCTTCTAACTTTATCAAACGAATAAAAACAAATATATTCAAAAATGTTATTCTTAAATTAAACATATAAAGCAGGAGCGCGACAACGAAGCTGGTCAATGGAAAAGGAGGCCTTTAAGGTCGTTTGTTCATCTACTACAGCTGTCTCTTCTCTGCAATTCGTGTTTCCAACTGAAATCTAGTCAAACATTGCGCCACAAAGCTCGTTGCTTGAAGCTACCATTTATAAGGCCTGCTCACACCTGTGTGTGTGTGTATGTGCATGTTGTGGAATTTCAACAAGTTTTAAGCAGCGGAAAATGTTAAATTATGATTTTACCCAAAGCAGGTTGGCTACGAATTCAAAGAGCCGAAAATATGGGTACTCAAATGTTGCGGTATTCGATAGGTTAATAAACCTGCAGGTGAAGACATTTTATGGCTGGCCCATACATTGCCTAACTCAATTTCCGATGGCTGTTGATTGCTTCAGCGTTTCTTTACAGTATTGTGAAATAGGCAACAATATTTACAAGTAAATATTTAAACTCATAATTAATGCAAAGCAACTGCATTAAAAATTGCCAAACTAGGATTGGTTGAGGCATTCCCCATCGAGTATCATCCATCGGTTCCACCAATAGTGAGATACTCAAAGATAGAGCACATGGATCGTTGTTGGGATCTCATTCATAATAATATAAATGATGAATCAGTTCCTACGGTTTGTTTTAGCTAGCTATTTAAATCAAGTCAAGTCAAGCTCAATCCATATTGTTGTTTCAAATCTGCACTTGCCTTACTAGAACAATCTCCCAACATAATTGAATTGACAATTAAAAGAGCATTAAATTCAATTTAATTTCAAGTAATAACGTTCTTTCTAGGGTATCTTGCACTCATGCACTCTGTGCAACAGCTAAACAATGAACGTAGCGAAGGTCATATTATATGTTGCTCATGCTGTCGTTGCTTTGCAGCTGTATTACTAGACTGCTAGTCGCTTGAACCGTCGATGTTTAGGCTAATTATAAGCTCTCCTCTCCACCTCATCCGTTGCCACCTGTTTGCAGCAAAACAAACTGATCGAGCCAAGTAGAAATATTGAAAAACACAGACACACAAACAAATATATATATTTGAGAGCACACTAATTGCCTCAATTAGTACCAGGTGTGCAAAGCCTCGAACTCGAACCGAGTTGTGCAATGTGTCAGTCAAATCAGTAGTCGATTTCTATTTCTTGGATCTACTACTGACTATTGTTCTGAAAGTTCACGATATTTGCGGTCACACCTCCGTTGGGGCTGTCAATTAGACTATGGACCGCTGCGACCTTGGCTCTTAGCTAAGCTTATTTACTTACTTAATTGTGGGCACTCGAATATGGAATATGGGGTATGCGAGTGGAGCTGTTTTCTCGCTCTCTCTCTCTCTCTCTCTCTCGAGTTACTCACCTGAAAAGAAAAGGTAAAATGAAAACAGCCATTAATAACTTATATTGCTGCAAAATGTGGGCCCAAAAGCCAAACAGAACAGAACACTTCCTCATTGCCAAGAGCCGCCTAATCTTACAAGCCATTAAAAACAAGCACAGTATCCCAACCCGAATCCGCGCCCGAGCCGAGACCTCGCGCCGCCTTTCCAATGCCCTGGCCGTGTACAGCTCGCTGGCATAATGAATTGTCAATCATTATGTAATCTTCGAGTAAAAAATGATGCAGCAGGTTTTTCATTTTATTTTTGTTTTTGCTTTAAATTTTTTTGTTTATGTTTTGCTTTTGTTTTGCTTTTGGAGCCCGTTCTCTTTGGCAGCTGCAGTGCGTGGGCAGCACAAAATTTAGACAGAAACACAGATATATGTTTTTAGATCTTTTGCCGTGGCATGCGGCGCTATGCCAGTTCTCGAGGAAATGTTAGACCATCATTTATAAGACAGACAGCCCGAGCAACGTCAGCATCTCAGCATCAACTGCAGTCTCAACTTTGGTAACTGTGAGCGGGACTTTTTCGACTCAAGTCTTGATTCTCAGCGGCATATCGATAAAACATAGCGCCAGCGCCTTATTTCACAGACATCCAAAATGATGAATGCCACAATTAGGCATCATAAATTGAACTTGTCTGAACGAAAACAAACACTGAATGGGAATATAAAGTGATGGAAATAATGGGTAAATGTATTCAGGCGACAACACAAACTCTTAAAGATGTTGTATAATAAATAATATGCTATGACATTAAAAAAGTTTGACAGATTCAAAATAAATTGATACTTGAATACTGATAGAAACGCATTAAATCAGGGAATAGCACCTTAATCCTGATCCGAATCTTAGTTATAGTCTAGGAAAGACTAAGACTTGACTTCGTACTTTGTTTCAGCTTATGCTTAATATAAATGTAGCTCAAAGTTAGTTTCTTTTTAAACAGAGTATTATGCAGTCCTGCACACCCTATTGTTTTCTGCTCTCAAGCATCATGCAATTGTGTCACGTTGGTCTAGCCATAAATAGTACTCAGATGCTGATAAGATTTGGCTGATATGCAGAGATAGTAGACAGCACAGAGTTGCTCTGCTCTGCTTTATATAGGTTGCTTGAAAAACAAGCGAGAAATATAGAAAAAATATGAATAATATGGAAGATTAATAATATCATGTTACTTTATAATTTATAACAATGAATTAAATAATTTTTCTAAGATTAATGGTGTACTAAATCCTTGTGGTCTATGCTGTCAGAAAACTGTAAATTTGGCTGAGATATGAGATTTATCAAGAGATGTTTAACTTTGGTGATATAGAAATAATCTGAGTAGTAATTAAAAAATAAAATAAAATAAAATAAAATTGTTTGTTAAATATATAAAAAAAAAGTCATAGAAAGAGGAAATAAAGTATTTAAAAATATGACTTTAATATATGAACCGAATCTAGGAAACTGAGAAACTTTCTTAAAAGTATAATTTGATTCCTGAGCTTTAAATCCTTACAGAAAAAAGAGTTAAACAAATCAATAAAATGCACAAATAATTTAAAATGCAGGAATAAAATCATTAAATAATGAATGAATGAATGACTCAGCATGAAAAGAATATAACAAATTTTAGTTATAATATTATTTAGGTATATCTAAATGCAATAAGCGATTCCATAGCGTAAAAGAACGTAATTTAAAGAGATTTTATTGATATTCCATAATCTTTAAGTGCATTTTGAATCAATAACTCAGTATATCTGATGTTCTTCTACCTAACTTTTTAACTTCATCAAGCATTAGTATGACAATTTATCCATTATACAATCACATGATTATATAGTCCCTAGGCAATAACTAAAACCAACCAATATACTCTTTTCGAGTTACGAAGCAGCATAGAAAACATGTCATTAGCTTGGGCAAACGCTAAGTGTTTCAATGTCTTGTTATAGTAATTATATGTACGACTCACAATTGCGCTGTCAATCAGCAGAAAATATGAATTATGTCATCGACAGAACGCTGTAGATTTGTAAAGCGATTTCGCAAATTGATATTTCCCCTGCAGGCCCCCAGACCTCCAACTACCCCGTTGTCAGTCGAAGTGCATTTGTCAAAACAACTTCCGCTCGCCTATTAACTTGTCAGTGGGCATTTTGGCGTTTGTGCAGCTATTGCAACAGCCCAACAACAATCGCTTCAAATGACCAATAGCTCAATAGAGTACGCCTCTACGAATGTGCCATGTGCTAAATACCATGTCCAAATACGTATATTAAAGTAGCCGGATGTCATTAGCATTTGCTAACAATTTGCAAAAAAAAAAAAAATAAAAATAATAAAGAAACAAAGAAACAGGCTGAATCAATCTTTTAGACTTATGAAAAGTGAATTGAATTGTAATGGAGGAAGTTATATATATATATAAAATATTTCCCTTACATTTTTGTATTTTGTTAAATTTTACAGTATTCCTAACCTCATATAATTATTAAATATAAAATATGTATTTAATTATCAAAAAATATTATTACATTTATAAACAAGTTTTTTTTAATATTACAAAATTTATAATATTTAGAAATTTATAAAAGTTATTATATATTAATATTATATGTTGTAATAAACATTTTTAAACATATATATAAATATATATATTTTTTATATTTAAAAGAATATTACAAATTTTTACAGGGTATATACCAATCGATTACGACTTGAGAAGTATTTCGATAATAACTATACATGTTCAGGTTATAATACATATGATTTGTAATAATTAGAAAGAACAATTTGCAGTGGCAAAAGCCAACTCAATTATAATCAATTCTATATTATACTCAATGGCAATTAGTTTTGAGATACCCTGTAATTTATTTGATCGCATTGAAGTAGTTATATGCGCACTATACAGTTGGTCACGTCTTTGAAATCTCCGTTCTTGTGCAACGTTAATCGCTCTACGCTTCTCTCTCTCCCTCTATTTCTCTCCCTCTCTCATTCTCAGTGTGACAGTTCGTCAATGTGACAACAGTTAGCTTCTCAGTTAATCTAACCCGCTTCCCCACGCACCTGGCCATAGCCGCCTTGCCCCGTTGACCAACAACAATGACGGCGTGGAAACCGAATACGTGGCTCCAAGTCAACGTCATCCACGTTCAACGTGGAATTTTTCGTCAGCCTTCCGTTTATGTAATGGAAAACACAAGAGGAAAAACTGGCAGCCGCTTGCGAACTGGACGCGTTGTTGTCATCTTGAAATATGACTATAAACAATACGACGTCGCTGCATGCTTGCGTCAGACTCTGGATAGAGTTGTGCTCTATGTGACTGACAGCCGGGACTCGACTCGACGCGACGCGACGCGACTCGCTTCACCTCGACTCAAACTCAATGGCCAATGCCAAGTGACTGCTCTTTCCTGACTAGGTCTTTTTTGTGTTGCCAGAGAAAAACATTACTGTTTACCGTTAAACAGCAAAGCAATTAATTAACACATATCCGAGTCCACCCACGACCTGCCCCCATTTGGCGCATAATAAGCCAACTGCTGTGGGCTAATTCGCAGTTGAGTTTGTGTTTGCATCAATTTGCATAAAAATTTCAGTTTATATTTATGAATGAAAACTAAGAGAACTATAGAGAGAAGTTGCCAACTATTTTAGCATTGATGCACACATAGGTGGGTATTCACATCGTTTCCTAGCCAAGGTCGGTTCAGGTTCATGCATCGGCTGCGTGTTCCATTCCACTCGTAACAGTCGCCATTGCAGTTTATTGCAAAGAGTTCAGCCAAGATGTATTCGCATGTTATTCTAATTGCAATTTATTAGCAACGGGGCACAAAGCCACATACTCAGACAAACTGAGGGCGACTGCTTAAGAGACAGAGAGAGAGTGAGAGAGAAGCAGAGAAACCGACAGATAGATAGACAGGCAGACAGACAGAGAGACAGACAGTCAATCAGTCAAGCACTCTGCGTCATGCTGTCAAAGCTTCTATATGCAAATTAGTTGTATGTGCTTAACCCACTTGCGGCTTTTGAATTGCAAACGGCAAAAAATCATGTTTGAAAATACATACATGCATATATGTGCATATGTATATATGATATAGTATTTGCATATATTACCAGCATTGTTTAATAAGATAAGAAATAAACTCGAATAATATATACAGAAATGAAGCATGAAAATTATTGTAAAATGCAAATTGTTTCTGTTGAATAAAGGTAAATATAAATCAGGAGTTTCATTGCAAAATAATAAATTCTAAATAAAAATATAAAATATAATGAATTAAAAAAGAAAAACTGAATATTCTTAATAATTACAATTTGGTTTTTATTATTTTAAATAAATTTAGAATAAATGATGGGAATTTAAAATAAACTCCCCTCAAATAAATTTCCATTATATACTTAATTTACTGTATATTCATATCTTAATATTAATATATATTTCGTTGTATAATTTTATTTTTATTTTTCATCAATTATACTATATAGTATAATTGATGAAAAATAAAAATAAAATTATACAACGAAATTTTTTCTAACAAGCCAATATGCTCTCCCTATATTTTATTATATGTTTAGGGTATTTTGTCTTTACCACATATATATAACATAAATGTAGCTTACACCAATTAATAATAGATCTCACTTATGGTTTGCATTCATTGTATAAATTAAAATTTGTGTATGCTTCAAAAGAGTGTGCCAGACTAGAATATACCCGTAGAACTAGAAACTAAAATAAAACCCAATTTAAACACCTTTTCCATATCAAATATTCTTGCACCTAAATGCAGATATCAGTTACAAATCACAACAATAAATACAATATACAAATCAAGTTGCATTTGAGTTCATTAAGAATTCATTAATTGCATTTCCTATGTTCCGCCCACAAGCAACAGCATTTCATTTCGTTCCGTTCTGTTCCACTTGGCCCGCCCACGTGCGCTCGTCGTCAGTCTGAACTCTGGCGAAACGTGAAATTCCATATTGTTTCGCTCGCTCGCCGTCACGCTGCAACCGTTATTAGCGTCAAATAAATTTTTACGTTATTTGGAGATTGAAAGCGTGTTTTAGTTGTAATATTCATTTATAAGTTCAACATAGATAGGGTCTATCTGCATCTATCTCAATCTTTCATTCTTTCTCTTTCTTTTCTCTCTGGCGTATAATTAGTTTTTCCAATCACTTAACAGGAAATTAAGACAACTCACTGTGGGCGTATCGTTAAATAGCCGAAATGGCCCCTATCTCACAATCGTTAGGCTTTTTATAGTGAATTCTGCCATCAAGAAGACCATAAACTGTGGGCAGCAATCACCAGGAGGACAACAGCATTCACTACAACAACAACAACAACAACGGCAACATAATACGCAACATTTTGTGTAATTTTCGTAACGCAAACCATTTCCTTAATAAAGGTAAGTCATTCCCCGCCAGAGACAGCGGCTAGGCAAGACGCTACGCTAATGCGTGCATAATTTTTAATAAATATTTCAAGATCTTGAAATGGCTGCAGGTCAGCCCAGACTCAGACTGGGCCGAAGCCCAGAGCATGGAGCACAAACGCTTCCTGGTTTAATTATAAGATATTCGCGCAGCGATGCACGGCCTGTCTCTCTCTCTCTCTCTCTCTCTCTCCCCTTCGCTCTCGGTCTGGGCCTGCAGCTTGTCAATCAACAACATTTCTGGACAGTGGCCAAGATGATTGTGATTATCATCTGCTGCATTACAGGAATCGGCGACCGCACGCGGCTGCTGCCAAGCCGATTGCCTAGCAAACACTTCCGTTTCGCCGGTCTTTTTCAATGCAGGCCATTGAACTCCTTCAGGGGCTGGGCTGGGCTTTGCCTTTGGTTATCCTTCACAGCAGGCAGGCAAGCAGCAGATTGCTAGAAGCCTAGGCTCAGTTCCCCCCCAGCCGTCTTCACATTGGCTTATCGGCTGCTGCTCAGTCAACGCTTATGTTGCCCACGTGTTGTGTCTCCGTTCTTTCGCCCGTCCATCCGTTCGTCTGTCTTTCCGCTCTGGCCTGCTCGGCAGGTTTTCACAAATGAAAATTGTGCACTTTGTATGCAGAAAACTTGGCGCGCCGATAAAAATCTACATAATTCTGAGCTGTACGTTTTATAGCCGTTTCCTAGCGCGTTAATAAATGCAGCAGACGCGGCAGAGGAAAGCACCAGGTAAGGCTATATACATATGTATGTAGCTGTGCAGCTATGTGTGTAGCTGTAACCTGTTGCCGCCAGCTGCTGCTACGGCTGCTGCTGCATTGAGAGGCATAAAGGGCCATGCCCACAAGGTTCCATTGCACTCGAAAGTGTAATCATTATCAAGTTAAATGATAAATTATCTGCACCAAATTACACCATTTAAGTTGTCAAAGGAAATTATGAGGAATTATGCATGCGAAATTTTTAGTGCACAATATATAGCTCTCAATTTATCTTATTGTTAATGCGACTTCTTTTTCTTTTTTGTGTAAACTGAGATTCATGTTGATTTAAAACATTGCCAGACATTGCATTAAGAGCAGCCAGTTCTGCCAATAAAATGCAAATTTAGCTTGCTTTTTATGATACTCAATACTCGATCAATACAGAGATTTTCCCTTCCCAAAGAGATTTATAAGATAAAATTGGTCATGAGTATATAAACTTGTTGTTATATAAAGCTCAGATATATATTTAAGTACAGAAATATTTAAATTATATTTATTCTATATTTTCTTGAGGAATAACATATTTCTAATCAACTGCGTATTTTCATCTAGCTTTCAGCATTTTCTTCCAAACGTTTCCTGAATTTTAGATTGATGTGAAATTATATTGAAGTATATATAAATATAAATATATGAAATTATATGCAAATTCTCATACATGCATATCAAGAATTCAAAACCTTTGCGTGAATTCTGAAGCTCAGTTGAGGATAAGTTACAGAATTCTCAAATTATGATAGAGTCTGACCCCACTGAAAATGTGCATTCAGACTATAATGGTTTAGTAAAAATCCATGTTAAAGGAATAAAGAACCGTGGCATACCCCAAAAGTTTTTTTTAAGTTCATATTATTAAGATTCTGAAATAATTTTTTGTTGTATTTCCAAATGCCATATTGGCATACAATTTCCTAAAAGTTATTTAAAGATCTATAAGTTATCTCAAAATTGTGTAACAGAAAAATTTAATAATCGCATAATGCACGAAAAAGATCTTTATAAAGATTTAAGCAGTTATATTATTGATTAATACAAAAACAAGTTTAATTTGATAATTAAATAAACTAAATTTGATAGGAATTTATATTCTTATAAAGGTTTTCTAATTAATGGTAAAAACTTTATCAATTTATTCTGTATGCCAAATCTATTTTCAATCGATATTTAATTGCCAGAATATAAATTGTTTAATTACCTAAACGCCGTTCAGTTTTATGAACTCAAAAATCTAATTACTTTTGCCACCAAAGAGAAAGCCCTAGGCATATTGAACAAGTTTCCAAACAAATAGCTTCTGGCCTTTGCGCAAAAAGCAAAGAAACAAAAAAACAAAATGTTCAGCCCAGCTCAGGTTTGAGGTGCGGGCACATTGACTGAATAAATAATATACGAAAGAGTGGTGCTGCATAGGCTGGGGCTGAAAACAAATTGGCTGCACCTACAGCTGTAAACTGTGAAATGCTATAATTGCTCAAATGCAGACAGCAAATTATGGCTCGAAGGGTTCGGCGAATAGATCAAGAAATGTGGATCAGCAAAAGGCAAACATAAGCAACTGCAGTAGGTCACCCAGAGCTCACAGCTATTCTCATATTTAATGGTAGGCAAATATATATAAATATAGAGAGAGAGGAACATTTGATTCCTGCTCAACACTTGACCAAACGAACGGATTTGCTGTTTGCTGAACTTCTCAAACAATTTCACTGCTCACATGAAAATTTATGGCCACACCCCTCGAAATCACTTGTTGGCTATGAAACAAAGCAACAGAAAGAGAGAGGGAGAGAGAGAGAAAGAGCGTAGCACACATCCGGTTGATACGCTGGATGTGAATCTATGCAGCAATTGTTAATTAAATACCTGTCCAGCCATTAAAAAACATACGTAAATTTATGTTGTTAACAAGGAAATGCGCAATGCGCATGAACACACTTTTATTATTATCATTGTCGTCGTCGTCGATGTCGACGTCGACGTTGACGTTGCTTTGGCCTCAGTGGACACTTGTCCATTTCTAGAAAGCCCCCACTAGTTCTCTGCCCCCTGCCCGCTGCCCGCTGCCCGCTGTCCGTTGCCCGTTGCCCGCCCCAAACCGGCAACTCTGGCCAGGCATTTGCATACAAGTATTTCGCAGCCTTAACGATGCGCTGAGTGCCGTCACGTCGCTACGTCATTCGCTAATTGGTTGAGATAGGAATCGGCTGGAGAGGAATAGGCGTTGCCTGGTCCAGACCAGCAGCTGCCACTATTGCCATTGCTGCTACTATTGCTGCAGCAGTACTAGTACCGGGTACGGGTTTTGGCTGCCAGTGTCAGGGCCAGTGGCACTTTCTTTAATCGAGCCAGCTACGTGCTGTCAAATATTCGCTCAAGTGCAGTTGTCCCCGACAAGGCGAACAATTTGCTTTATGCAACTTTACCTGCACGATAGACAATTGCAAATTTGAGAAAGTGAGCAGCCAATCGATCAGTTGAATATATTTGTGCTTTAAGTTGCAACTCTAGTCTAGTTCAAGAATTTCATGCAAGGGACTTGGAATGGACAAACAAATGTAAAGGAGTTTGCTAAATGATAGACAAATAGAATACTCAAGAGTATTTAATTTAAATGACACGAAAGGGAATGAAAAGATATTAATATCTATAAATTGACATATTTATGCTCCGATTATACTATTCGAGCAAAATATACTATATACGCAAAATATTTCAAGTGTTGATAACATGGAATCGACATTTTGAAGTTTAACTCAGATGGCGAAAAGAGAAGATCATCGAATGGACGAACCAATGAGAGCGCATTACTCTATTAATGTATCAAAGAAGGTTTGACAGCAAGAGAATCGTTTCGACCGAAAGGGAGAGCAGGAATCGAATGTGAGTCACCAGTAATGAGGAACTGCGAATTGAAGCCAAGAGAGCTTCAATTGGCGTATGAAAAGAGAAGCTTCGTTACAATTCACTGCATTCTGAGCATGATTAAATAATAGAAAGTGAAATAGAGACTGGGATTTCTAAAGAATTATAAACATCCCCAACAGTTCTTCATACAAGTTATCTGGTTGCATAGGCTTACTTATATTTACTGGATTTATAAAACAGAAGTGATTCAAAATAAAGTTTTCTTTTCAGGTCTTCTAGATATCACACAAATATTACATAAACATGGGAAGCGGCCACGATATTCGCATCGTGAATAACAAAAAAAAAACTTCTCCATAAAAAATCCCATTACTAAATCAATGCTGTCATTAAGTTGTATAATAGACTCGATTATTATTGTTTAAGAGCTGAATTACTAATGTGCTTATAGAAATATACAGACTTGCGGCGGCTATTGAAACTGAGAAGTATATATATATATATATATATACATATATATATTTAACATATACGATTCTTAATACTCAATAGAAGTTTCATAATAAAATGAACATTTTTAATATCTCTTAACGGGGCTTAAAACGTTCAACGCGCAACTGCTTATCATATTCTTCTGCTCATCTAAAGACTTGCAAATTTATTAGTTGTCATTCCCAATATATATTCTTAGGTAATCGACATTAAATTCAATCTTCAACTCACCTTAGTTCTATACAATGGATTCGAGAAGTCCCAATCTGGTGCCACGAACAAATAGCCGCATTTGGATACCTTGCGTGATGCCTGAAAACGGAAACAACAAATTTGCATTAGTTATAAAATATAATTTTGTTTACTACTGCAACTGGAATTAAGAATACAATTTACATGAAAAGTGATTCATAATAAACACACACACACATGCTAAAGAAAAAGAAGAAAGATATGAGCTTGAATATTTATTGTTGATGTTATTGTCCTCGACTGTCTATTACTATGCAAGTCAACATTTGAGTAAGTTTGGGCAATTCTATGACTAATGCTAATAAAATGCACCAGCGTTAATGATGTGTGAAGTGTTTCAGCTTTGGCAAATATCATTTAAAGCACACACGCTTAACGTATTTATGACAAATAGTTAACAATTCTTATAACTCGCCGCCTTTGTTTGGTGTGGGGCTCTGCCAAACAGCTCTTGGTAATTTGCACGCGTCGCACCACAGACAATAAACGACAATTGCTTTGCCCTAAGCCAGTTTTATCATTGATCACTTGTCGCGCCAGTCGTAAGCTTATGTTGATTCTTCAGGTATACGTTAGATAAAACCAAGTAAATTCAAATGGTCAAGGTGTCATAGAGGGGTATGCTGAGATGTAAGTTACTCTAGCTAATGAAAGTAGATTTGATAAATGTATTATTATGTCATCTTGGAAGTATTAATAAATATTAATAATTATTGAATCAGTTTCTTTATAACAATAAAAGAATATTATACATATGAAAAAAATAAAAATAAAATAATATAAAATAAATATAAATAATATTGAAAGTGTTATCTGAATCTTAAAAAATTTATTGTTTTCCATTTTCATGTATGATAATGATATTTTACCTATATTAAAAGAAGAATACGCAGACACACGTTTTCCATATATTGTTTAAATGAATTTCAATTGTTGCTATTTTTACTGAAGCATAATTAACCTACTTACTACACAAAACAATTAAAACAAAAGTTTTATTTTATATTGTAAGTATATAGAGCATATTTAATAATAATGTATTATATCATACAAAGTTCATTGTAAAAGTAAACCTTCTCTGGTCGCTTTTGTATTTTGTTTTGATTTTGTTTTCTTAGTATATTCAATTAAAATTCTTTTGTATTGACAACAATTCTTCTCCTTAAAACAGCATTTTATATGAATATGTATTCGTTTTAAATTGAGTTAATTTATGCAGAAGTCTTAGAATGTTGCATGGAAATGTTAGGGTATATAAAGCTGTCAGCAATGAACATTGACATGTGGAATACACAGGTTGTGGGTTAGAATTTCGCAGGATAACTTTATAATGTAAATATGAGAACTATAATCAAAAGTTGTTTAGTTAATTTTAATTTATTTTTTTTTTTTAATATTTCTTGTGATAAAGTTGAACACATATTTTGTATTTTATATATATATATATATAAAATTCCTTTAGAATTTTTACATATAGACAGAACTACAATACCTTATATAACATTAATTTGACTTCATCACGATCAGTAACTTTATTAAAATTTTCTAAAATGTTCAGCTATAAATACACTTTCAAATATGCACATTACAGCAGCTAAAACTTATTTCTAAAAATTTTAAATAATTTAATTAGTTTTTATTACGAATATAACATGATCATTAATTTTATTATATATCTAATAATCCTTAAAAAATTCAAAATGTTTTCTTTAATTTCTTATATATAAACAACAATAAATTTGATATTCTCATGCAGATATATAATGAAATATGTCAAATATTACTTCAACAACAATAACTACGAAGAGCTTAAATATAGTACTTACACAGTCTGCCAGAGACGCGAACTGTTGCGCAAGCGTGCAGATACAGATATAAAATGCATTCGATTAGTATTAGAGTATAAATATATATATATAAGTATATTCATACACATATATATTGGTGTATGTATTGAGAGGAAGGTTGGTCGTGGATAATCATGATGCATGACATTAAGCCAACCGAGCGATGACATTCAAGTGTCGAGCATAGTGAGATGAGCAAAACAAGCTAAACAAAAATTTCAATTGCGGCCAACTTGTTTTCGATTAATTTGATAACGAGCTACGAGCTCTTTAGTTTTTTTCTGACTCTGACTGCAAAATGTCAAATCAAAAACGAAAATCACGTTTTCGTTTTGAAGTCGGCCTAGTCATTAACGAAGATTCCGCTCTGCTCATAAATTCGAGGTGTTGCTGAAAAATTTCACTTTTCCATGTGCGACGCAGCAGCTGCGGCTAATGCCGATTGAAAAATAAACAATTTGCGGCACACACACACACACACACCAAAAGAGCTACACATATGTTATATATATATATGTAATGTATATATTTATATAGATATATGTTTTGGCTCTGCCAGCGACTCACGAGAGACTCACGCACACGTGAACGTGTCCAACTCCAAATCACATCTATGGCCAAACTTGCGACTTGCTTGTGGAAAGTTGTTTGCTTTTGTGGTTGTTGTTGTTGTCTCTTTTAACTCAATTTGAGTCTGGAATTGTTGTTTGTTTGCCAGCTTTGTTTGTTTATACCTGTGTGTATTTTTAATGTTGTTAAGCTTCAAGCCAGGCAACCAAAGCGATTCACAACAACAACAGCAACAAAAGCAAAGACTTAATCATTATTAACCGCAAATACCGCAGAACCAACAAGTTTGATCAACCTCTTACAACTGTATACATATATATAATATAGATTCGTATACATTGCTAATCATACGTACATCGAGTATAGCAAATGAAGTCTTCAAGGCGGCAGATGATACAAACAAATTTCTGTTTTGTATCGCATTTATAATTGCAAACATTTCAATGCTAAAACTATTCAATTAATATTTTAAAACGTGCAAATAGTAATGCCTAAAGTAATTTGTGTCTTGAACTGTAGAGTAGATATTATAGTTTATATACAGTCGCGTTGATAGGCGCCCAGTAGATTAAAATTGTTTCACAATAGCTCAAATGCTTTAGATAGTATTGAACATTATCGAAGAAAGTGAATGTTGACAATAAACTGATAACACGCAGTGTACATAAATTCACTTGTTATTTATTTCCATTATTAAAAAGCTGACGTTGATTGATTTCTTGGAATTTACCTAACACTTTACCGCCAACTACTAGACGCTCCCTATTTCATATTTAATTCTCAAATCAAGTACTAGGTATTAATTGCTAACTATAACAATAATGTGAAATTGAAGTAAAAGTTCATTAGTAATTATATAACAGTGAAATTTGCTAATGAACAATGATTGAGCAATTGTTCAATTCATAACTCCAAATAACATACATGAATTGATGTTTGCTTACATCTCATTCAATCAAGACCTTAGCTTAGTTGATCTCCCATAGATATCTTTGTCGAATGTATTTGCTATTTATTATTATAATTATTTAAGATTAAGAATCACATATATCATATTTTATAGACAAATATGTAAGGAAAAGAAGTAATTGTTTTTGAAAAAAGTCCTGGGATCTAAAGCTGGGCAATGAAAACTTCTCAGAAAACTAAAATTATTTTGGGGTTCGCTGCAGCTGCTCATTGATCAGTTGATTGTGTTAAAGACTCTGCTGCAATTTCGAATTTCAGCTTCAATTTGCTCTCCATCAATACACCTGGACTATAATACACTCAATTTAAAATCAATTTGTTTTCTTACTGCCTGAGCTCTTGCCTACCTCACTTATCAAGTGCAATCTCTCCAGACCAGTCCTAACACTATCAATGTAATTGAAATCTCAACTGGCCAACGATAAGCTGTCACTCGTCGATGCCAAAACGTGAACTATTTTCATATCAGAAATGTGTTTATACATTCATTACAATAAATTTACAAGTGGAACGAAACTCTTAAATGTGGCAATAAGTGCGTCGCGACATGGTCGCACGATGTGAACACAAATTGATGCATGAATGAAACTTTTCGATTTCGGAAACGAAGTTTTTGCTGCACGTGTGGTCGTCGGGCAACCGGCAACTGACGATAAAAAAATGTAAAAAAAAAAAAAAAAAAAACAGCCTTATAATTAATGTGCGAGAACAACTTTCCAACGACGATCAATGACGAGGCAGCCGTTGTGACTGCGATCGTCATCTGCGGCATGAAGCCGACCATGACTCGAAATAAAAATGAAAGTGCTCGACCCGCCAGCTGTTGATCAAGGGCCACTGTCGGTTATTAGCCGCGATTTAACCAATGGCAGCTAATCTGGCCACATTCATAAGTACCACACATGTAACCCGAAACGTCTGCATGTGCGGCTCTGATGGCATATGATTAATAAGTTTCGCACGCTTACTTATCGAGCGCCCCGCCGTGCCACGTAGAAAGTGGTATCTGACAAATCTTTAAAAAGACAAAACGGTCCACCGACCAATAAACAAACAGGTTGATCGACATCGATTTGGAGGTCGCCCTTCATGTCGCATAAGAATTACGCATTGGCTGCACATAAATATTTATTTTTGTGCCCTGAGCACATACATACATTGAAAATGTGGAAATAAAGGGCTTAAATGATTTGTTGAACAAGTAAGATATCAAGTTATATACATATATATATGTATATATCAGCATTTTCTATGTGCTTGCATTTACTGGATAATCACTTCAATTTTAACGTGTAACGAAACCTTTGAATGATAATCGATCATCGATGAGCAATCATAGATAGATCTCTTCATTTTTCAAGGTCCATAAAATTATAGTTTGAAAATTGGTTTAGTTAAGCTATTTAAAAGAGCTAGAAGAAAAGTTAAAGTGTATTATTATAGGGCCATTATAAAATATATATGTAAATATATCGATAATCGAGACAAATTATTGATATCAATTTATTGATTTTTGGCATCGCCTAATTCCTTTGTTTTAAGTTTCAGTGAAGATAAAGAAGATCAAGCTGATTGCTCAATTATCACAAATGCCAAACATTATATTTGAATATCGATAATTGATTGAACGAAAATTGCCAATAGTTAGTCTATACTTATAAATTGCTATCAAGAAATTGAACCAATAAACAAATATTAATAATCTGTCGTTAAATTTTCTAATTAAAATATTCAAAAAGAGAATAAAATTAAAATATAAAAACAATAAAAAATAAATACAAAAAAAAAAAAATAAAATAATAAAAAAAAAACTTAATAACAATTCGATAATATCTTATTTATATATACATAATTTTGTACATCGATAAAATTCAATAAAGTCATATTAAGAAAACATTTCTCCAAAAAATTTAAATTATATTTAGGATAAGATAATACTTATATAAAGCAATCGATATTTATCTAACTTTTTCATGCAAAATATATTCGAAAGTAGTTTTATATAATAATTAGCGTATATCAAATATTAAATCTTTATATAAATATCTATATAACATATAAATTACCAACTAATATTTCATATGAAAATACATTCAAGTTATCAGGTAAAAGGGAGAAAGTAGTTCAATTTAAATTTGATTACATAAATTTATTAAATTTAGCGATTATAAACGTCGCATTAGTCTCACACTTTCGCAGTGAGCAGCTGTCAGTTATACCCTACTGCAGTTTCAAGGGTATACAAATCGAAAGCTCAAAAGAAATCGAAAGCGAATGGGAATTGGAATGGGAATGGGAATGCGAGCCAAACATCAAGTGCAACAATCGAATGAACCGATGAGCAGCGATCGCGGCAAGTGCATGCCAGCCAGATGGAGGCCCCAGGAAGATGGCGAGTTGAAGAGAGCTGGAGGCTGTGCATGTAGATGTGGCTATGGCTGTGGAAGTGGCAAAGTAATGGCACGCCATGGCACCGACTACACTGCACTGCACGGCACGGCACGACACGACACGGCTAGTCGCAATGAGTGAATCGAGTGACCAACATCAGCCGCGAAATGAAAGCGAATGTCGTCGATGCAATGCGCTCGCTCTCTGTGGTCGTTGCCCCGCAGTGCGCGATACAGTTCAAGCTCCATTAAAGAAATATAAAATGCGGAGCGCCGACTGTTGAGTGTTGAGTGCTGAGAGAGCCTTGCCTTGTACCCCGGGCGGTGCGTGGCGCTGTAGATCGTTTGTCGGATGCCGATCGATGCCCCAGCTAACCGATCGATAAATCGCTTGACCAGTTCTTCTGCCATTCCCAGAATATTGTCCCTCAACAGCGCGCACTTGCTGCAAGTTTTCGGCGCTTTTTGTTGTCTTTCAACGCATTGTCCCATCGCACAGGGCGTGCCCATTGTGTAACATGCGAAACAAGACAACAACAAAAACATGACTTCAGGCACCATCAACTGGCAGCTCGGGTCGCAGAGCATTTTCACTTTCATTAGCGATGTGAAGCAACTGCATCTGCCCGCCAGAAAGATGAAGATGATGAAGCAACAACCAGATGTTGTGCCATTATCGTAAAGCTCGTTATGGCAAAAGGGTGCACAGTCCTACAAAGATGAGGTTAGATTGTATAAACATGTCTGTCATGTGCAACTTCTTGCCGTCAGCAGAGATCTATTCTGGGCACCGACTCCATTGTAATATTCTTCTAAGCTTCCACAGGCCTCGAAACCAACACAAAGGCCACGCTGCAATTATGCCACAATGGGCGTATTGGGAAAAATAATTGAAACTTTACTTTGGACTTTAGATTCCGTTGAAAAATGTGAAATGTATAAAGCTGGCCACACACAAAGGATGGAAAATGCGTTCGGTATTGTTTGAGCTATTACAATAGAAGAGTTGTCAAAAATTGATTTTCCAATGGAAATTGTGGAGTCGACTAGACAATAATAATAAAAACAATGGCCAAAACAAAAAATAACAAAAAAGCAGACAGCATTTCACACTTGACGATATACGAGAGACCAAAAGAGAGCCAAAAACTGTTTGAATCGGGCACGAGGTGGTATTTTTGTTATGTTTATAGGTTTTATAGGTAGCTCTATGCGTATAGCTATTGTACAATCATGATTGTTGTTTTTCGTTGTTGTTGTTGTTGTTGCGGTTATTGTCTGTCGCTGTCGTCTCTTCATTTATGCCATTTGAAAGTTGGCATTTGGAATCGACGTTTTGGCTGCTGGCTGGTGGAAAATCGTGCACATGAGCCTTGGCAAGTAAAAGTAAAAATCACCTCAACTGTTTTATTGTTTGACTGGTGGCTGGATTGTTTCTCTGAATTTGGGCGCCACATGTGTTTTGTGTTTGCATTTGATTTTTATTTTCAAAAGACCCACGTGAGCTAGCTAAGGAGTTGGAGTTGCAGTTCGAGTCGAAGACAGAGACAGCAAAGTCTCTTTTGGATTTTTGGCGTTTTGGCTCTTGGAATAGATAGATAGGCATCGCAGGTCGTGCCTGGCAACAACGACGGGCCGACAGACAACTCATACAGCCATACATATTGCAATTCATTTAGAAATGCATTTAAAAATACATAAAATACTTTGGCAGCGTTGTGCTCCAAGTGCACAAAACGAAAGTGAATAAAATTCAAACTGCAAGCTGCCAAATGCAAAATGCAAAATGCAAAATGAAAAGGAAAGTTTTGCAATCGTAAAGTGTGACCAACTTGGCAAATGGATTTCCATTTAGCCAGACAGTTACTAACATTACAAATTTATTATCATTGATTAGGTTCAGTGAGGCGTGAGTAATGCGAATTTCAAGGAAAACTCGTAAACACTGTAAAATGCTTATGGTCACACTGCTCCTTAGTTTTTACAGTCTTTTCGGATTGCATTTAATTGGTTAGACACTTGTTAAAATAACAAATTTATTATCACTCAGTTAAGTGTGAAAGCATGCAAATCGTTAAGCTTTTATAGTAATTGCATTTGTTGGAAATAGGGTCACACTGTCTAAAAAGACTTTTTGGTTGTAATTCCTCGACTTTATTTTTGGGTTAAAGCTGTGTCGTTTCTTAGTCATATAATTTAGGTGAGGTAGTATGAAAAGAATGATGTAGGAAGAATATCCTAATCACCGATTGCAAACAACTGGAGTGGGAGTTATGCTATTAACAGCGCACAATACTGTTAATATCATAGCATGACGATGTGAGGGAGGAGCTGTTCTTGTTAATGTAATCTGACATTAACAATTATTATCAAATGCGCTTCGAAATATATTTTACAATTCTGAAGCTGAATAACTTCGTTAAAGTCTATATGCAAATTTCATTTCTGATTATTTGATTAGTTTGCAAGATTAATCAATACATTTTGAAATATGTTACTTTTTTAGAGCTCTACTGTAAACTTTTTAGTGAAGAACGGAAATGTAAAGAAATGATATGAATCATAATGTACATCATGATCATAATGATTCTGAAATAAAAGTAATGCTAAGAATCGATCGAAAAACGTTCACTACACTTCCATATCATGTATAACGGTAACAGATTAGCCTAAAATACTATCATACTATACTTAAATAGATTTTTATTGATTTCGAAGCATTATCCAGAACAAATGAGCGTCTTCTGCTAATGCAGTCTTCTGAGAAAATGCAGAAATATAATTTTACGTGCAGGCTAAAATTTCCTATTGTAAAACAGTCACAACTAACATGAACAGCTTTAAGAATAATTTTTGGTTACACTTCCGGCTTTTCGTGGAATGTTGAGGCATGATCATATATGTGATCGAAAAATGAGTTTTCATTTTATGCCTTTTGTAACAAATCCTGTTGCATTTATGGTCGCACTGCACCTGTATAGGTTTTTAATGCATTCCCGAACATACTCTCTACTTTATCTGACACATAGCAGTACGATCATTCACATGAAAGTTTTCTGTTTAAATTCAATCTGAATTAATATGATTTGCTTTGTCTGTAAATCAATCAGCATTTTTAATGGCTGTTGCACAACGTTTATCCGCAAAAGGACCACCCGCAAAAAAAAAGTGGTAAGGCAGTACAAATTAATCATGTTTACTTCGAAACCGCCAAGAGACAACAGACCACAAGAGACGGACAACAGACAACAAGACGTCATACAATCAAAGTCCGTAAATAAACAACAAAATTGTTGCTTGCCCTTGTGTGTCAAATCCATCATTAAATGTCAACGCTTCGGGGGGCCGCATGCGAAAGTTGGATGAGTTTTGGAAAACGGAAAATCGAGTTGGTTCATTGAGAAAGGTCAACAACTCGTTGCCAATTAAATAACATAACAAGGCAGCCAACGATCCACGGCAAACGCTTGAAAACAGTGCAAGGCAAATTGCTGCTAAACTGAGAAACATAATTTGAAACTGAAACTCATTTAAACTCTAACTTTAAGGAAATGGTAATGATTTCTATTTGTGCTCAAAAATATGAAATATGGCTGGTTAACAGCAGGCGTAAACCGCATCTATATATAAATATTTAGGCGCTCTTATCATCTACTCGCATCTACCTTGTGACGTCTGTGCTAAGCACACATGATTAAAGAGAGATACCATGGCTAGTGCAGAGGAAAAGTTAAAGAGTCAAAAAGTACAAAGAGTCACGCAACAAGACATACGAAATGATAATGAGGGATCGACAATGAGATACCCTTTGAATAAAATTTAATCTATAATCATATTCTTCTACAATTTTTAACTAAAAATACATCTGATATTATCTGAGTCGAAATTATTTGTAAAAACATATTCATCATATTATATTGTTTGATGTGTGAATAAAGTCTTGAATAACTTTACTATACTTTACTATACAAGACTTCAATTAATATTAATAATCTATAAAATATTTTTAGAATTATATACGTTTCTTTGAAGACGGAAATTAATATAAACTATAATAAAGTTAATGGAAATAACATATGCATATTTGTAGCTATAGAAAATAAATGTCTGCATATTCTGTAGACAATATTTATTATTTTATAGTCTTCAATTTTATAAATAACAATTTCTCTTTATTCATTATTATTTATAAAGGGAAGATAAATATTTATGAATATGTATCATATTCATTAAATTTTCTTTAATAACAATTTCACATAAAGAGATATTAATTAATAACTTTTAGCTTCCTGCATGACCACACTTGGAAGACGTGTGCGAAAACCGGTATACCCACTTTGATTTGGATATTTGTAATGGGTATAGAAATAATTGCGCGACAGCATAAATTTTCGCCAGACAGTCAAAGGCATAGCTACTTTCGTTTTCAACGTAAGGACGGAGCAGGAAAAGCGGCTAAACTGCGTTCATACGACAATCGAGAAATGGCAACGAACCTTCGATAGGCAAAGTCAAGTCTTGCACATAAATTTCGCAGCGTTCGATCTATGGTCGGGGAGCGGGGCGAGGCGGGGCGGGGCGGGCCGAGCTGGGGCCACAGCCGAACGCTCAAATGCATTGCGCTCGCTGCGATGAAGATCAATGATTATCAACGTCAGCTGCAGCTGCAACTGCCTTGTTGACACTAAGTGAAAGTGAACATGATGGGACCACGTCACCGATGTCGATGTTGATGTCGGCATCATCGTCATCGTCATCGTCATCGTCATCGTCATCGTCATCGCCATCGTCATTGTCATCGTCATCATTGTCGTTGTCGATTCATGAACGTTGAATGCTTCGAGGAGTTTTGAAGTCTTAAATCACTACGCAAACATTTAGTGTGGAACTGCAACAGCAACTGCAACTGCAAATCAATCTCAGTTGAAACTGTTTTCCACAAAATGTTTAGCCATTTTTATGTATTTTTTTAGCTTTATTTAATTTTATTACTCTTGAGTAAGTATTCACTTTCAGTCGAGACTTGTTGACTGCCCAAATCTATGCAGCTTAACTAACTTATCTGTTACCAAATACCAAGCTATCGTCTCTCCGTCCTTGGCACAAATTGTAGCTACTTAGAGATAGTATGTGTATCGCTTGGGCCGACATAGATAAGCGTTATGAATGGAATTATTGCCGGACGCTTCCAGTTACAAAGGCAGCTTACCTGTAAAAGAAACAAGAAGAAAACAAAAAAAAAATTAGTTGCAGGCCTTAATGAATGAATGGAGAGTACGAGTGGCATTGGAAATAGGCGGCGAACGGATCGTCCGACCATATTGAAAAACTGGCACAAATGTCTTTATTTGAAGCACAACCCAAAAAGGTTCGTTTCGGCCGCCTAATACCCGCACCAACATGGCCCGGTTGGCTTTTGTTGTTGTAATTACAAAATTGGCTGCTGCTACAACGAAAGCTAAGCCTTCTGCGGGCCGACGCTCGACGCAGCCATTCTTACAATTTTTATGAATGAAACCAAATGCACAAGTCGGCCCAGAGTCTATTTATGGATGCGGCATGACTATATCGGTACGGATAGGATTTCACATTTCATTCACTATAAAATCGATTGATCAATTAGTGAGAATCGAAAAGTGGAACAACGCTCACTCGCTCACTGGCTCGCCCGCTTGGCCCGTGTCGACTTCTACCGTGACTGCAACTTTATACTACGCCTCGTCTCGGATCTTGTCTAAATAATTGCTTCAAAATGGCCTCTCAAACTTTAAGTGCACTCATAATCATAAAAAATATGCCTTTTGAACTCTATTCTTTTGCAAGATTGCGCATTCAACACGACCAGAGGGGGACGAAAGAGAGAGAGAGAAAGAGAGAGAGAACGACCGGGCGAGAGAGAGAGCAAAAGGCAGTCATAACCACTAACAGGTCGCCAATCTGGGCATTGCTGTAACATTACCTGTTCTGGTTGCAATCGCAGCGATTGTGAAACAGTAAGTTAGATGCGAATCGGCCAGAACTATGTTAACTCCGAACATTAGGTCAAATAAAGAAATTGTTTATAGCGAAAGTATTTCATAATCATGCAGCAGCTTGAGCAACCCAACTAATCTCTGTGTTTTATCATATTTTAGTAAATATAATAAATTTGGGATGACTTTCCATCTATTAAATAATATTTTTTAATTATTTATATTTTGTTTTATATTATTATTATTTTTTAATCCATGCGATGCAAATCTTAACAACACAGAGTAAAACATAATCAAGCAAAGGAAAATGGATTCGAATCTTTGAATTATGTGTTTTGTTGTCTTGAAAGAAATTTTATTTTATGTTTGCTCAACTATATTTTATGCTCTAGATTACAAATCGAGTTAATTTCTACCAAAAGTAAATATTTTGTTAACCTACATCCCAATTTCTTTTAATAGTATTAGTCTACAAATTGTTGTTGGCTTGAAAACTTTACTCGATTTTTTTACGAGTTCAAGCATTGAAGCCGACAGCGACAAAACTTTCGACACTCAACTAAATATAAAGCTGATGAGCTGATTATGAATAGCATTTTATACAGTTACCTAAGCTCGTATTATTATAGTTTGCTATTAGCTAAACGTGTGAGGTAAGCTCTCTAGCCTTAAGCGCAGTCGAAAGGTTCATTGATTCATTTCCATATTAATGAAGATTAATGTAAAACATTTATCGATCGCTATCGATAGCTTTTGCTAGTCAGAGTTGCATTCACTCGCAATTCACTGATAGCAGGGTATCAAGAGTTGTTAAAAGCTAACCTGACTTCCGTCATTTGCATACATAAAACATACAACATGACAGTTGACTTCTGTCAGCGATATGCCATAGAACCTACCAATGTCAAAACAAATGCCAGGCACCAGAGATCACATCCTAAAACGACAACAACAACAAGCTTGTGTGTGCATGTATGCAAATGTGTATGTATGTGTGTGTGTGTGTGGATGTACGGCCACGCAAAATGTGCGAGATCAACAGGATTAGAACATGTCCCAGGTTGGGTTCGAGGCGCGGAACATGAAACGTTTATCGCTAAAGAAAGAAGAAAAACCAAATTCACTTGAGCTTGATGCTTGAAGCTCTGCGCAGACAGCAGGAAACCGTTAAGTGTTACAATAGCTGATTTTGCTTTTATGCCATAATGATCTTAGGCGGCTGCTGATGATGATCATCTAATGCCCAACCGGTCGGTCGTCCGACTGCTCATTCTGCATGCAGCTTCATATGGCTGCTCTCGGCGCGCTAAACTTCTGCTCCAATGTCAATTAACGAATCTGTCAAAAACGAACGCGAAATCCATTAATGACCAAAGTCAAATGAAATTCAATATGATACAGATATTGGAAGTTAACTGAAGTGACTTGAGCAGATAAGAAGAGTATTGAAATATCTTGAGATCCCAACGACTAGCATATTCACTTTAGAATAATTATAGATGTTGCTAGATAAATATATAGATAGATATCTAAAGATATTACATACATAAGAGTCACGAATAAATCTTGTGTGGCTTAGGTCTTATGGAGAACACTTTTAACGACTTGCTGATAGTCTCTTTATATTAGTTATAGAACGTGATTGTACGATTGTAGATCAATTGAGCTAATGTAAAGTCGTAAGATATTTAGAGTAAATGCAGTAGATAAGTGTAGTTGCCTTATGCGATTATAGCTCAGTTAAGCATAGGATTTTTCCATAAGTCATTTATAGACTGAAACTATTAGATATTAAAATGCAAATTAGTAACTGAGCTATCTAATGGAATATTTAGCTCACATAAGTGTGCTGTGGCATGATAATTAGATACACTTTAGATTATTTATTTATAAGGCTAACGAATGCAAAATATAGCTCACATGGATTTCATGTGCTGAGATATTATGTATCCGCAAGAGTTTATACCAGTATTAACATAGCTTAAGCAAAATCTATTTGATAATAGGATTTCCTTATAATTTGGGTTTCACTCTTACAATATTTAAACATATGTTTTTCAAAGTCTTTCTATCACGCTTTCCAAAAAGCTTGTTTATTTGCAATATAAGAAATTTGAAATATTTTATAGATTAATTTTACAATATGAGCTTGGGATCTATTGTAAGTTAAGCAATCAACTTTCAGGCAATTGTTTTACATGTCAATTTCACACCTACGTGTGGAAGCCATGTGCACATATTTTACATAAATTAACTTGAAATTCAACTTCCTAACTATTATGATTAAGGTCAGACGCGTTTTACCAATCTCTCACTTTGTTAACCAGACAACAAATCTAGAAATAATTTCCTATGCCCATATGGGATAATCATGAAAATTTCAAAATATTATAATTAAATATATAATTTAAAGTATTTATTTATAGTATTTATAATGTCATCACAGATGAGTTACGTCTATCCATTTATATCATCTTCTTTGGCTAATTTGGCTGTGACCTGTATTGCGTTTCGTGTTATTTGGGACAAAACAAAAATTAACTTTGAAACTACGAATGCAACTGTTAAGCACCTGAAAAAAATATACGTGAAAAGAACAAGCAGAAACTTCAAGTCGAAATTACCAAAAGCAAGAAAAAGAACCTGCTACCATGGTGTATGACCGTATTTGATATTGACTAATGGTTGTTGGGCATTGTTGTTGCTGTTGCTGCTGTTGTTGTTGCTGCTGGTTTAGACCAAGTAAAACAACTTGGCTACTTTTCAACTAGAAGTAGGAGTTGTTGACTGGAATTGCTCAATTTGTGTGTGCGGCAACGGCAATGGCAACGGCAACGGCAACGGCGACGACGACGACGACGACGACTGCATCTAAAAAAACAGACGACCTGGGCATTGTTGCTCTAAGAGACTGCGACTGCGACGGCAACGGCAACGACGACGTCTACGTCGACGCTGACGACATGCCAGCCAACTATCAAAGCCGATGGGTGCACTCACAATTTCAACAACAACAGCAATAAGCCAGCTAGCCAAACAAAAACAAGTCAGACAAACACCAACGTGACGCGTAAAACAACAAACCTCCACTTTTGTTGCAAGTTGTATAGTTAATTCTATTTTTCTATTACCAAACTTGTTCCCATATTGAATGCCACACAATTTTTCATGCCGTTTGCAATGTGCGAAGCGCTAGATGGGTATCTTAAAGATTTTCGTATTGGCTTGCAAAATATGTTCATCAAATTGCAAAAATCTAATACAAATATATATCAAATTCTATCTGAGTTCCATAGAAATATGCAGCTGAGAAATATTTTTGTAATCCACTTATTCAATTTCTGTCTGATTCGCTTTTATTTTATAAAAGAAATCTGAGAAATAATTAACAAAAATTTACTAAAAGAATTTTATACAATCAGAACATTTTATGTTTTATATTTTATATGTTATATTTTATATTTAATATTGTTATATTTTATATTTTATATTTATATTTATATTTTATATTTTATATTTTATATTTTATATTTTATATTTTAAGTATTTTAATATTATATTTTATATTTTATATTTTATATTTTATATTTTATATTTTATATTTTATATTTTATATTTTATATTTTATATTTTATATTTTATATTTTATATTTCATATTTTATATTTTATATTTTCGATTTTATATTTTATATTTTCTATTTTATATTTTATATTTTATATTTTATATTTTATATTTTATATATTATATATTATATTTTATATTTTATATTTTATATTTTATAATTTATATTTTATAATTTATATTTTATAATTTATATTTTATATTATATATTTTATATTATATATTTTATATTTTATTTTTATATAATATTTTACATTTTGTATTTATTTTTAATATTTATAAGATCTAAGAGATAATTAAAAATAAAACTAATAGATATTTTTTATTTTTTAAATCCAAATAGTTTTTGGAAAACTCAATTTAAGATCTTCCTTGATTACGCGGGGTTACAAAAATAGAAATTTTCATATAAAAAACATATTAATTAACAATTTATTAATCAACATTTCGATTTACCCTAATCTACACACAAAGTTTCAATTAAATAAAGATGATTTGTAATAATACAAACAAAATTTTACTACAATATCTATTTAACACATAACAAGATATTTAGCTGAAAATTCTGCTTTATTTAATAGTTTTTCAATTATTTCTAAACCATTTTGGTAGTGTATCGAACTGTCGGAGTTTCTCGCACTTCTTTTTGTGGTTCAATTTAGTTCGAGTCTTTTTTTAATTTGAAATTGAATAAAAAATGTTGCTGCCGCCGCTGCTGCTGCTGTTGCTTCTGTGGTCGCTGCTGCAGATCGATTCAATGAATTTAAAATGCATTTAAGTTGAAATTTAGGTCAAAAGTTGTTGCTGCTTTGCTCGTAATTGTTGCTGTTGTTCTAGCGGCTGCTGCTGATATTGTTGTTGTTTTTGTTGGTGTTGCTGTTGTTGTTTGTTGTTTTATTGGCATTACTGTTGCTGCAAATGCTGGTTACCGGTTACCGGTTGCAAGTTGCTCGATGCTAGTTGCTGCCTGCTGCACGTTCATCAAGTATAAAATATTCTTGCATGGCATTTGGAAAACAACTTGCAGCTTAGAATTACTGGCTTGCGCTGCCAGTCGTCGACTGGTTTCGGTGGAAAACTCTGATCCACGAGATTGCGTAGTGTCGGCAAAGTGCGACTGAGACTTCGACTCTGACTCCGACTGTGACTGCAAGTACGTGAGCTGCGCCCTACGCCTTCGTCCGCCCGCATCTCGCCAAGTGTTGGAGCTCATTCTAATTGCACTTTTAGCACAGCCTTTACCCAACAGCCACTGAGCAACAAAGAAGAGGTCCGAGCTCTGTCCATTTACAGCTGGAAAACTTGTTTGGTCAGCAACTTGCGAATGTGTTGGCCGTAAATATTTATGAGTTAGACTACGACTCCGAGTCTGACTTTAGCTCGGACTATGGCTCTGACGACTCGGACTTGGACTTGGACTTAGAGTTAGACCGGCAATATGTCTCTGGCGTATAGCGGTAGCCGCTCAGTCATAAAAATAAATCATCTAATATTTCGCTGATTTTCAGCCATTCAACAGCCACTAAAAATCCGTCTGTCTCTTGCCGCGCTTAATGAGACGAGTTTTATGTTCTATTTGTCCAACCAAAATAAAAACTAGAGTATCAAATCAAATATATCAACTTTAATTAGTGGCCTGCTAGCAACTTTCACACTTTCTCGTTTCACACTTGGAAATTAATCAAACGAAAAATAACAAAAAACCAAAAAATGCCAAAGCCTAAGCAACTCTCTTTCAATGCACTTTTAGAAACAACAAGCGATATTTTATGGAATTTGTAGTCCATTTGTAACATGGGCCATAGAAAAGGAAAATAAATATACAAAATTCATTTTGAATTAGGTGCAAGACCTAAATGTTTATACTTTTTAGTGTTTTTGTATAAAAAAAAGATTTGCTATGCAAAAGAAATATTATTCAACATTAATTACATATATTTAACATTAACTATATAATCCCAATTTTCGTCACGTACGATATGAAATCTTGAATTTATCTCTATTTAAGATATCAATAATCATATTCAGTAGTTTAGGGAACGAATTGAGCTGAGTAAAACATATGTTTTCTAACATACAAGTGGGTCAGCTGCACTCCAATAAAACTAAACTTCTACATGAAACATCTACACAAACATTAGTACTGAATCAGAAGCCCTTAGTCAGAAGTTCCAAGAAGTGCCCAACCAGGAAGTAAAACAACTGCCCAGCATAGACAAGATCGCATTTTGCCATATACATTATCAAAACAGTAAATGGCTGCTGAATTTTGCTGCGTATCCAGCAACGATGTTGACGAACCGACTTGTCAATCAAGCGATTGACTTTTCCACAAAATCCAAAGACAATCTCGATGCAGTCGCTCACCAAACGATGATGATATCTCCGCCTGCCCAGGCCAAGCAGCCTTAGTCTTAGTCACAGTCGCAGTCGCAGTTGCAGTCTCAGTCTAAGTCGCAGCCGCTCGTCTGTCCCGATCCAAGTACCAATCCCAGCCTGCTTCCCCATGCCTGTCCGTCCATGCCTTCCAAGTCTGCGCCTCATACTAGGCAAGGCCCAGAGCAGCCAATGGCCATGTCCAATCCAAAAACAGTCGGCTTGTACATGGCATTTCTTGGTTTCAAGCAACAACAAAAAATATTCCTTTGCCTAATTTGGTTAAAATGGAAATTCCGCACACCATATTGTACCGAGCACTTTAAATGACAATGACTGCCGATCACAGCCGCAGGGCCGAGTCTCTGTCTAGCTGAACTATTTTTTCTATTTTCATCTAAGTCCTCACGGCAAAAGACTTTGGACTCTGCGTTAGCTGCCAATCGCAGTGCTTCCAACTAATTACATTGAGAGCACACTGCGAGAAAAACTGTAAGCTAAATTAAATAACGAAAATATACACTTGTTTCAAATACCTTGATATAATATGTTAATATATATGAATAATAATCAAAGGTTTATTAATATGTAGAGTAGAAAGATTCCGATCTTTGTAGATCCTTGACAAAAATTATTATGGAATAAGACATTTAAAGACATTTCATTTAGTTATATATCATATCATATTATAATTTCAATTTTATTTAATTGAATACCTCATAAATAAAGGAGAATTGTAAAGGGAATAGGTCAAGCATTTTAAGACGTTTCTAAATATATATAGACATTATTGGAGAAACTATTTATATACATGTATATATATAGTCAATGTGATGCATAAGATTTGAAAAATTCTATTAATAATATTGCTCTTTGTTACTGTTTTATAGTTAACGAGGCATATTTCATTTGCATAATAAAAAATTAATATGAATCCTATCAAATTAAAATTCAATTAACTTAATTACATATATAAGCATCATATATAAGCTTCAGTATTGATCAATATAACAATATTTCTAATAAGAAATATTTACATAGTAATATGTGGTAAGCTATAGAGAACGATCGATGTAACTGAGAGAGTAATATTTAAGTGTAATGCCTTAACACGATATAGTATTACAATCTTCACTTAAAAAAAATTGCTCGAGCTTGACTTAAGATCTTTTACAGTTTAAATACTAGATTACAATTATTAACGTAAGCACATCTAGGTTATTTACAGGAATAGAGACCAGATAGATATTTAATCTTTATATTGGGTGTGGTCCAATTCCTTCCATAGCACATACATGATCTTGCAAGTGTATAAAGCCAAGCTATATTATGTAGAATTTGACCTTTTGACGAGAAGCTAATTGTATAACAATAAATTAATGTCATGAAGAGACAGTTAGTAATTGCTTTCAATGATACGAATAAAGTTAGCTTCGCATGCAATGCATGCGTGATAGGTCTAAATATATATGTATGACAGTTAAAAACGTTGTAAAACAATTATTATTCAACATTAAAAATAACTATTAATCTACATCAGATATGTATATGTCGAGTCTTCTTCGTCCGATGATATCTGTGATGGTTCCACAACCACTTTTTTTCTGTTTTCTTCCGCATGACGCTGGAGGTCAGTGCATTCCGTGCACGTGTGTTCATTTCTCTATATCTTTTCTGATTCATTCTTTCTAGAACTTTTCGTAGTTCTGGCAACCTCACTCATTGCCATTTTCCAACACTACGGACACGGACCACACTCAGCAATTAGGGTAACCCTAACTGCCAACCACAGCATGCAACTATCGATATTGCCTATCGATACCTTTATTTACATAATTCTCCGACACGGCCATACTGACAACAACACGTCCTCGTGGCTTCTCTCTTACTTTATGTGTCATCCAACACAACACTTTTCTACATCCAACACAACACTTTTCTACAACTTAGTAGTTCAACTTTCTGGCATTCACATCTCTGATGCCTCAGCAACAACATTTCATGGCAGTCACATCTCTGATGCCTCAGCAACACATTTTGGCAGGCACATCTCTGATGCCTCAGCAACAACATTTTGGCAGTCACATCTCTGATGCCTCAGCAACAACATTTTGGCAGTCACATCTCTGATGCCTCAGCAACAACATTTTGGCAGTCACATCTCTGATGCCTCAGCAACAACATTTTGGCAGTCACATCTCTGATGCCTCAGCAACAACATTTTGGCAGTCACATCTCTGATGCCTCAGCAACATATTTTGGCAGTCACATCTCTGATGCCTCAGCAACATATTTTGGCAGTCACATCTCTGATGCCTCAGCAACAACATTTTGGCAGTCACATCTCTGATGCCTCAGCAACAACATTTTGGCAGTCACATCTCTGATGCCTCAGCAACAACATTTTGGCAGTCACATCTCTGATGCCTCAGCAACAACATTTTGGCAGTCACATCTCTGATGCCTCAGCAACATATTTTGGCAGTCACATCTCTGATGCCTCAGCAACATATTTTGGCAGTCACATCTCTGATGCCTCAGCAACAACATTTTGTGTTTCTTTCAACACCGCAAATCCTTCATGATTTGCCTAAACATTTTCATTTATTTTCTATGGCGTCTACAATTGTATCTCTCCTAAAGCGTCCAGCCAAGAACGCTAGCTAGTCTCAACTACTGTAAACATATTCTTTAGGACCCTCATGATGTGTTCTACTTGTCCATTAGCCTGACTGACGTCTGCACCTATCAAAATGCAAATTTATTTCTTGAGCTTTACAAAACTTGCGTAAGTCAGCGCTTGTAAAGCATCGACCCTGATCTGCTATCAAGCAACTCGGCACTCCAACCATTGATACTGAAAATTTCATGGCCTTTATACAGTTATCGGAGTCAACCTGTGAGGCGTAATACAGTAAAACACATATATTGAACGGATCAATTAAGACACTTACGTATTCCTCGCTTAACCTCGCTTTTTCCCACTTAGCTTTCAGACCTTTCAGTAAATACCAATAACACAGATTTCTGCCGTTCCTTTAAACACTTCTATACAAGACACCCGCTCTGATTTCATATGTACTTTCTCCCAGGCCCATATCTAAACAAGAAAAGCACACTGAGCCTTTTAATCTAGAAATCTGGTCAGCAATTAACGACAGTAGATACTTATAGGAAACAAAATTCTAGTTTAATTATCGATAATCGACACACAAACGGTCAGTGCCGTTTTCTTTTGTACAAGGAAATTTCTTGCCACCATAATCTTCTACTAAGGTGCACTCGGCACCAGAGTCGAAGTAAAATGGCACTGTCTCACCAGATACATTTAATTGTCCAAGAAGCTCTGCCATCGAACAGACAACCCCGTGCTTCTCGTGTGTGACGCCTTTTTTCCATGCCTCTATTTGCCTCTCCAAGTCGGCGCAGCGTGTTTCGGAATTTTTGTGAGGCTGGACCGATCCCACTTCTGATGTCGAGTCTTCTTCGTCCGATGATATCTGTGATGGTTCCACAACCACTTTTTTTCTGTTTTCTTCCGCATGACGCTGGAGGTCAGTGCATTCCGTGCACGTGTGTTCATTTCTCTATATCTTTTCTGATTCATTCTTTCTAGAACTTTTCGTAGTTCTGGCAACCTCACTCATTGCCATTTTCCAACACTACGGACACGGACCACACTCAGCAATTAGGGTAACCCTAACTGCCAACCACAGCATGCAACTATCGATATTGCCTATCGATACCTTTATTTACATAATTCTCCGACATATATATATATTTAGATTATATAAATTACAACAAGCGAATGCTGTGATGCAACTGAAACAATTCTTATCGCTTAGCGCATTTGTCTCTTAATCCGTATTTCATTTGCTTCATCCATCGTTCAGTCATAAATAAATTATTCATGTAGGGTCAATTTGGTGGTCCCTCCCTCGCATGGGGAATAACTTTGCGGCCGATCGTGGGGCAGACAAGGCAAACAAAAGTAAAAGTATTGCCAGAGTTCCGGAGCTCGAAGAGTACAGCCTATAAATTTGTGCAGCGAGTCGCGCCGAGAGCTCAAGACAGATTGAGATACCTTTATATAGAAAGGATGAAAGACAGACCCAAGACCAACGGCCAACGACCAACCGGGCAACGCATGTGGTAAGGCACATTTGAACTTTAACACACAATCAGAGACCAAAGACGAACGACGAGCAGCGGTCGACGACGATAAAGTACAATAAAAATTTCAAGTTTGCCAGACGAGGGCAGCGGGGACAACGTGAGCCATGGGGGCCAGTACATGGCCTGTCGCCAGATCCGTTGAACCGGGGTCAACATTATAAAATCGGTCTCCGCCAGTAACAGCCAGCGGGACAGCAGCAGCACCAACAGCAGCAGCAACGATCGAATAATTTATGACCAAGTCCATGGTGGCTGCATAAGTTATAGCCCAGCCGGAGCTGGGCAGCGCCTCGGTCCGAGCCTGAGTCTGGGACTCGCTCTGGGAGTGGAAGTCGGACAGCGATTCGGGGTGTTAACTGCCTGATCAGCGACTACAATTGCAATTGCAATTGTAATTGCAATTACTGCAATGGCAATGGGCCAAGAAAAGCGATGACGCATCGTCTGCGTCTGCATTAAATATTCATTTTTGCATTTGCAGACGAACTGTCTTCGAGCATGACAGCAACCGCATCGAGGGCAGCCCAGGGTGCTTGTGCGAGGCGTGGACCGACTCGGCGTAGCAGCTGCAGACACATCAACTGAGCAGAGTATATTGGTCTTGTGCAATGCTTAACTTTTTACATGTCCGCCTAACGGATAGATGGGCGTGTGCTAGTGAATAAAAATACTGAACTGTTCGAGTTTTGAAACTGTAATAGCTGTTCTATAACTATAAATGTTTTTTAACTGTTATACAACTGCTATACTACATATTTAGGATACTACTAATGTACTACTACTTTACTACTACTGTACTACTACTGTACTACTACTGTACTACTGTAATACTACTGTAATACTACTCTACTACTAATGTACTACTACTTTACTACTACTGTACTACTACTGTACTACTACTGTACTACTGTAATACTACTGTAATACTACTCTACTACTAATGTACTACTACTTTACTACTACTGTACTACTACTGTACTACTACTTTACTACTACTGTACTACTACTGTACTACTGTAACACTACTCTACTACTACCGCGCTACTACTTTACTACTACTGTACTACTACTTTACTACTACTGTACTACTACTTTATTATTACTGTACTACTACTTTACTACTACTTTACTACTACTGTACTACTACTTTACTACTACTTTACTACTACTGTACTACTACTGTACTACTACTTTGCTACTACTGTACTACTATTTTACTACTACTTTACTACTACTGTACTACTACTTTACTACTACTGTACTACTACTTCATTACTACTGTACTACTACTTTACTACTACTTTACTACTACTGTACTACTACTGTACTACTACTTTACTACTACTGTACTACTATTTTACTACTACTTTACTACTACTGTACTACTACTTTACTACTACTGTACTACTACTTTACTACACTGTACTACTATTTTACTACTACTGTACTACTTCTTTACTACTACAGTACTACTACTTTACTACTGCTGTACTACTACTGTACTACTACTTTACTACTACTGTACTACTACTTTACTACTACTGTACTACTACTTTACTACACTGTACTACTATTTTACTACTACTGTACTACTTCTTTACTACTACAGTACTACTATTTTACTACTACTGTACTACTACTTTACTACTACTGTACTACTACTTTATTATTACTGTACTACTACTTTACTACTACTTTACTACTACTGTACTACTACTTTACTACTACTGTACTACTACTTTATTACTACTGTACTACTACTTTACTACTACTTTACTACTACTGTACTACTACTGTACTACTACTTTACTACTACTTTACTACTACTGTACTACTACTGTACTACTACTTTACTACTACTGTACTACTATTTTACTACTACTTTACTACTACTGTACTACTACTTTACTACTACTGTACTACTACTTTACTACACTGTACTACTATTTTACTACTACTGTACTACTTCTTTACTACTACAGTACTACTATTTTACTACTACTGTACTACTACTTTACTACTACTGTACAACTACTGTACTACTACTTTACTACTACTGTACTACTACTTTACTACTACTGTACTACTACTTTACTACTACTGTACAACTACTGTACTACTACTTTACAACTACTGTACTACTACTTTACTACTACTTTACTACTACTGTACTACTACTTTACTACTACTGTACTACTATTTTACTACTACTGTACTACTACTTTACTACTACTGTACTACTAGTGTACTACTACTTTACTACTACTGTACTACTACTTTACTACTACTGTACTACTACTTTACTACTACTGTACTACTACTTTACTACACTGTACTACTATTTTACTACTACTGTACTACTTCTTTACTACTACAGTACTACTATTTTACTACTACTGTACTACTACTTTACTACTACTGTACTACTACTTTATTATTACTGTACTACTACTTTACTACTACTTTACTACTACTGTACTACTACTTTACTACTACTGTACTACTACTTTATTACTACTGTACTACTACTTTACTACTACTTTACTACTACTGTACTACTACTGTACTACTACTTTACTACTACTTTACTACTACTGTACTACTACTGTACTACTACTTTACTACTACTGTACTACTATTTTACTACTACTTTACTACTACTGTACTACTACTTTACTACTACTGTACTACTACTTTACTACACTGTACTACTATTTACTACTACTGTACTACTTCTTTACTACTACAGTACTACTATTTTACTACTACTGTACTACTACTTTACTACTACTGTACAACTACTGTACTACTACTTTACTACTACTGTACTACTACTTTACTACTACTGTACTACTACTTTACTACTACTGTACAACTACTGTACTACTACTTTACTACTACTGTACTACTACTTTACTACTACTTTACTACTACTGTACTACTACTTTACTACTACTGTACTACTATTTTACTACTACTGTACTACTACTTTACTACTACTGTACTACTACTGTACTACTACTTTACTACTACTGTACTACTACTTTACTACTACTGTACTACTACTTTACTACTACTGTACTACTACTTTACTACACTGTACTACTATTTTACTACTACTGTACTACTTCTTTACTACTACAGTACTACTACTTTACTACTACTGTACTACTACTTTACTACACTGTACTACTATTTTACTACTACTGTACTACTTCTTTACTACTACAGTACTACTATTTTACTACTACTGTACTACTACTTTACTACTACTGTACTACTACTTTATTATTACTGTACTACTACTTTACTACTACTGTACTACTACTTTACTACTACTGTACTACTACTTTACTACTACTTTACTACTACTGTACTACTACTGTACTACTACTTTACTACTACTGTACTACTATTTTACTACTACTTTACTACTACTGTACTACTACTGTACTACTACTTTACTACTACTGTACTACTACTTTACTACTACTGTACTACTACTTTACTACTACTGTACTACTACTTTACTACACTGTACTACTATTTTACTACTACTGTACTACTTCTTTACTACTACAGTACTACTATTTTACTACTACTGTACTACTACTGTACTACTACTGTACTACTACTGTACTACTGTAATACTACTCTACTACTACCGCACTACTACTTTACTACTACTGTACTACTACTTTACTACTACTGTACTACTACTTTATTATTACTGTACTACTACTTTACTACTACTTTACTACTACTGTACTACTACTGTACTACTACTTTACTACTACTTTACTACTACTGTACTACTACTGTACTACTACTTTGCTACTACTGTACTACTATTTTACTACTACTTTACTACTACTGTACTACTACTTTACTACTACTGTACTACTACTTCATTACTACTGTACTACTACTTTACTACTACTTTACTACTACTGTACTACTACTGTACTACTACTTTACTACTACTTTACTACTACTGTACTACTACTGTACTACTACTTTACTACTACTGTACTACTATTTTACTACTACTTTACTACTACTGTACTACTACTTTACTACTACTGTACTACTACTTTACTACACTGTACTACTATTTTACTACTACTGTACTACTTCTTTACTACTACAGTACTACTACTTTACTACTACTGTACTACTACTGTACTACTACTTTACTACTACTGTACTACTACTTTACTACTACTGTACTACTACTTTACTACACTGTACTACTATTTTACTACTACTGTACTACTTCTTTACTACTACAGTACTACTATTTTACTACTACTGTACTACTACTTTACTACTACTGTACTACTACTTTATTATTACTGTACTACTACTTTACTACTACTTTACTACTACTGTACTACTACTTTACTACTACTGTACTACTACTTTATTACTACTGTACTACTACTTTACTACTACTTTACTACTACTGTACTACTACTGTACTACTACTTTACTACTACTTTACTACTACTGTACTACTACTGTACTACTACTTTACTACTACTGTACTACTATTTTACTACTACTTTACTACTACTGTACTACTACTTTACTACTACTGTACTACTACTTTACTACACTGTACTACTATTTTACTACTACTGTACTACTTCTTTACTACTACAGTACTACTATTTTACTACTACTGTACTACTACTTTACTACTACTGTAAAACTACTGTACTACTACTTTACTACTACTGTACTACTACTTTACTACTACTGTACTACTACTTTACTACTACGGTACAACTACTGTATACTACTTTACTACTACTGTACTACTACTTACTACTACTTTACTACTACTGTACTACTACTTTACTACTACTGTACTACTATTTTACTACTACTGTACTACTACTTTACTACTACTGTACTACTACTGTACTACTACTTTACCTACTACTGTACTACTACTTTACTACTACTGTACTACTACTTTACTACTACTGTACTACTACTTACTACACTGTCTACTATTTTACTACTACTGTACTACTTTACACTACAGTACTACTATTTTACTACTACTGTACTACTACTTTACTACTACTGTACTACTACTTTATTATTACTGTACTACTACTTTACTACTACTGTACTACTACTTTACTACTACTGTACTACTACTTTACTACTACTTTACTACTACTGTACTACTACTGTACTACTACTTTACTACTACTGTACTACTATTTTACTACTACTTTACTACTACTGTACTACTACTTTACTACTACTGTACTACTACTTTATTACTACTGTACTACTACTTTACTACTACTTTACTACTACTGTACTACTACGGTACTACTACTTACTACTACTTTATACTACTGTACTACTACTGTACTACTACTTTACTACTACTGTACTACTATTTTACTACTACTTTACTACTACTGTACTACTACTTTACTACTGTACTACTACTTTACTACACTGTACTACTATTTTACTACTACTGTACTATTCTTTACTACTACAGTACGACTATTTTACTACTACTGTACTACTACTTTACTACTACTGTACTACTATTTATACTACTGTACTACTACTTTACTACTACTGTACTACTACTTTACTACTACTGTACTACTACTGTACTACTACTGTACTACTACTGTACTACTACTTTACTACTACTGTACTACTACGTGTACTACTACGTTACTACTACTGTACTACTACTTTACTACTACTGTACTACTACTGTACTACTACTGTACTACTACTGTACTACTACTTTACTACTACTGTACTACTACTTTACTACTACTGTACTACTACTTTACTACTACTGTACTACTACTTACTACTTTACTACTACTGTACTACTACTTACTACTACTACTACTGTACTACTACTGTACTACTACTGTACTACTACTTTACTACTACTGTACTACTACTTTACTACTACTGTACTACTACTGTACTACTACTGTTCTACTACTGTACTACTACTTTACTACTACTGTTCTACTACTTTACTACTACTGTACTACTACTTTACTACTACTGTACTACTACTTTACTACTACTGTACTACTACTTTATTACTACTGTACTACTACTGTACTACTACTGTACTACTACTGTACTACTACTGTACTACTACTGTACTACTACTGTACTACTACCGTACTACTACTGTACTACTACTGTACTACTACTTTATTACTACTGTACTACTACTGTACTACTACTGTACTACTACTGTACTACAACTGTACTACTACTGTACTACTACTGTACTACTACTTTACTACTACTTTACTACTACTGCACTACTACTGTACTACTACTGTACTACTACTGTACTACTACTTTACTACTACTGTACTACTACTTTACTACTACTGTACTACTACTTTACTACTACTGTACTACTACTTTACTACTACTGTACTACTACTGTACTACTACTGTACTACTACTGTACTACTACTTTACTACTACTTTACTACTACTGTACTACTACTTTACTACTACTGTACTACTACTTTATTACTACTGTACTACTACTGTACTACTACTTTACTACTACTTTACTACTACTGTACTACTACTTTACTACTACTTTACTACTACTGTACTACTACTGTACTACTACTTTACTACTACTGTACTACTACTGTACTACTACTTTACTACTACTGTACTACTACTTTACTACTACTGTACTACTACTTTACTACTACTGTACTACTACTTTACTACTACTGTACTACTACTGTACTACTACTGTACTACTACTTTACTACTACTGTACTACTACTTTACTACTACTGTACGACTACTGTACTACTACTGTTCTACTACTGTACTACTACTGTACTACTACTGTACTACTACTCTACTACTGCTGTACTACTACTTTACTACTCTACAATTGCTCAAGTGCTCTACATCTACAATTTTACCGTAATATTATTACAATTATTACACCTGTTATACAGCTTCACAAGTTCCACTATTCAACAATTGTACTACAAGTGTGCTGCAATGCAATTCAAACTGGACTACAACTGTAATACTGTACTACTATATTACTCATATCGTACATCACCACTGTATTAAAATTTCTTCATATTGAACATTTATAAATTAACTATATAAGTATAACTATATAAGTATAAGCAATGTTATAGCAGGTATGTTTTTTTTTTTTTTTTTTTCAAAGAATTCCAATTAAATATGCGCATGTGTTAATATATTATGGCAAATAGTTATTTGAGACCGCTTCAAGTATTTTCAGTCACTTTCACTTTTGTTTGACAATGCTAAACATTCCAAAAATATCTATGCAAGAGATTTATGGGAAAAGGCAAGGAATTCGAAGCAGAAGCAGAAGCAGAAGCAGAAGCTGAAAAATGCAGTCTAGCGTTTCCATTTCTGTGCATATTTTGCAATTGAGGAGCGAAACATTTGAACAAAGCCAACTCGTGTAATAACAAAATCACATTAAAGCCAAAAGAAGGGGAAAACTTAAACAAAAGCGAACTGAAGTAGAAACAACGGAAAAAAAACTGTAAGTAAAAAAAAAAAAAACAATCATGCATAAAACGCAGCTAATGGACCGCGACGGAAAAGTGAGAAAAAATGCGCAACGAAAATTACAAGGAAAACTGCCACAACAATTAGGAAATCTTATTGTCTGACTGTCTGGCTGTCGGACTGTCTGTGTCTGTCTCACTTATGAAATGAGCTTGTGCAATGGCCGAAAGCGAGATAAATGCAACAGCAGACAAATATGTGTATGAAGACATACAGAAATGTGGCATATAATTTAACATTTGGCTCTGGCGAGTTGATGGACACCGCATGTGGGTTAATTACCAACAGCAACAAAACGCATTTCACCTAAATCTGTGTCAGCGGGATGAGCCCAGACCTGATGCCAAAAATAATCACCACAATTCAATGTGACAGTCGAAACATGCCAGACTTAATAATGAAAACAAATCTGAAACAACTGAGAATTTTTGCAGTCCAACGAGTGGTAACGACCGTAGAATACTCTCCGGAACAGTGAAGTAGTTTTAAATAGATTCAATAAGTTAAGATTCTTAGCAAAGATAAGTAGAAAAAATAAAATTTATATTTTTATGTTCTAGTTGAACTAAATTAAATTGAAAACTTTAATCAAATTATATTTGGTTATATCAGGCTGGGAATACGACTTTAATTAATTATGTCCAGAATTACTTTCCAATTATTTTGTAATAATTTATATTATTAACAAATTTGTATTTATTAAATTTTGAAAAATATTTATAAATATTTTAAAATCAATATTGTTCACAGAAAAATATTCAATAAGAATTATATTAATATTTACAAAAATTATTTATAAAAGTTATAATTATCATATCAACTTGATCTAATTGATTCTAATCAATTAAAATAATATATAAGGGCAGAATGAATTATGAAAATTACATTTACTTCACAAAATCACATTACACATTTATAGACAAAAACAAATTTGATTTTGACTTTGGTAAAAAACAAATTCAACAACTTAATTTATGATCACTCATTCCTAGTGCTATATCGAAATAAACAAATAAATATATACAAGAGTTTCTCACAAATTAATAATATATTTTAATGTCTCCTGATATTCCATTGAAATATATTTATTTTATATATTTTTGATTAAAAAACAAATGAATTACCTTTATCAAAAATCACAATCAAAGTTCAGTACGAAAGCTATGTTAATTATTTGACTGAGTGGCACTGAGGCCAGTTCAAAGAAATTGTTAACTCTTTAGCTGTCGCTCATAAAATAAGAACAAACTGCATATTAAAATGTCACATGATGATAAGGAAGACAAGCAGACAGGGACCAATGGAAAGGTAACCCAGGTAATATGAATAAAAATAAAACATCAGCAGCAACAACCACAACAACAACAACAACAACAACAAACAACTGTCAGCTTCTTATGGCTGGCAACATTTTAGCAAAATTACCAAATTTGGCAGCAAGAGGCATTCAAATAAGAGAGAGGGAGAAAAAAATAAAAAACCAAAAAATGCAAACAAAAGGCCAGAACAAATAAATAAACAAATGCAGGTCCAGTTCGTGCCGAAGACCGTTGAAGCCGTTGAAGCAGCCAAGTTGATCCAAGATATCAACAGTTAGGAGGAGCAGAGCAGTTGGAAATGGGGGAGCGTGAAAAAGTGAGAGAGGCGAAGGGGCGTGAGTGAGCCCGTGCAAAAGAAGCTGTACGTGGGTAACGCGACTAAGTGGAACCATTGTCTGTCTGGCTATATTTGGCCTTATGTTGGTGTCAGCCGATTGTTGAGTAATAAATTAACCCTTATGACAGCCGCAATTAACCCTTATGACAGCTCTAATCAAAGCCATCAAACCGACCCAGAGAAAATTGCAAAATATGCCACGAAATTGAAGTCGGCCAACAACGATGGCAGCGCTGACACAAGGGTTAAGTCCGACCACTGCATCAAAGCAGTCGAAACGAATTCCACATGGACTTAACCTATGTCTTGACCAGCTTTGAAAAGATCCTCATCAATTGACAGTGGACCGCTACACTTGGGACAGTGACATGATTGGCGAGTCGAGGCTCTAGCTCCAGCTCGGGCTCTGTTGCTCTCCCTGTCTCGCTGTCTCTGTCCATGGCTCTGGCTATGGCCGCATCTAGGCGTTGACTGGATAGCGCCCAGCTGTAGGCGCTCTTTGGCGGGCAGCTTATCGGCTTGCATAAATCTGGATTTCTATTTCCGCAAAGTCAACGTAATCGAATCGAATGGCGAACCTGAATCGCAATTTGTCAGCTTTTGGTAATAACTTCGGACATTTACCGTAAGCGACGTCGCAAACGTAAATTTAACCTGTTGCGCGTTAGGGGCTTTAATTTGGACGGGTCCGTCAGGCAACAAGCCAGCTAGCTAGCCAGCTAGCCAGCTAGCCAGATAAACGCCTTAGATATGAGTTACGCTATCTATAAGATACGTCGCGCTACGTCGACGGCCTAATTGATTTTCGCATGCGACGTGACCGCTTCTCGACTTTTTATGGCATCATTATTGTCATTCATAAATCGTACGCTCGTTATCTACAATTCAGGTCTTTAGATCATTTTCGCCAACTGCATTTCGCACGCGTTCAACGGTTTCTACTTCTGCTACTGATTAACTTATGCATAAACGGTGTTAATAGGCAAACAGATAAAGAGCAACAGGGAGTGGGAGACAGAGAAAGACAAAAAGACAAGGCAAAGAAAAGAGAATGAATAGAAGAGAAAGAGAGCAAGTAAAAGAGAGAGGGAGAGAAAGATTTTCGATAGATACATATTCCTCAAAACGAGAGGAACAGAAATTATTCCCGTATTAATCTAAATATTTTTGAATAATTGAATATTCTTAAATTAGAGTGAGAAATATATGGGAATGATAAGAGAGAAAGAGAGAGAGAGATGAGAGAGGAGAGAGAGAAAGAGAGAGAGAGAGAAAGAGAGAGAGAGAGAGGACGAGAGATATCAGTATATCGAGTTAAAGATACATATCTCCGGGATAGATACATTTCCTGACAATATTTGAGAGGGATAAAGGTGAACGAGAAAGGGAGACATAAGCTTTAGCATTCTTGTATCAATCTAAAAATTCTAGAATAATTTAATATTTTATATGTATGTATTTGTGATACAAATTGGGTAAATTAAAGTGATTAAAGTGAATATATTGGAAAGAATAGAGGGAGTAAGAGCGCATACTTGAATAGTGTATAACAGAGAAAGGGATAAACAAAGAGAAAGAGTTTTCTAGATGTTGAAGATGCAGCTATATATAGTGATAGTTTAGGAAGTTGAACATTAAAATATTATAGGACAGGAAAGAGGAGTATATATAAATTTTATAGTGATATATTTATAGCAAACATATTGCTTAATATATATATATATTAAGAAGATAGGGAAAGAGAAAGACTAATATGCTCTGATTTATTAACAATAAAATAATCTATAATAACAAACATACATCTTATGAGCTTGATCTACAAAGTAAGCTACTTTTGGTATATATACAAAGATATATAGTATAAATTCCTTACAGCGCATACATGTGTTAATAATGCACAGAAACATAAAATAATATAAAGAGTGCAAGAGAGAGAGAGACGGATCGCATCTCCATATGCATATCTGCAGTTCCCATAATGCAACTATCTTATGAGAGATATATTGCCCCAGCCGGCATTTATCTGAGCAAGCGCATCCCGATTACACAATACGAATTCCGATTTACAATTACAATTCGACTCGGTGCATGGGAGGGGAGCCGTTAAATGCAAGCCCAAAGCATTTTAAGCATTATTTGCTCAATGCATATGGAGCTATCTTATTAAGTAAGTATTAAGCTGCCAACTTTTTAGCAGGCCTGAATTATTTTATTTTCATTTTATTTATTTATTTTTTTGTCTTTTAGAGTTCGATGTGAAAAAGAGTCAAGTGAGGTCGGGCTCGACAAAATGTAGTTGGGGCTAGTAACGACTACCTTCAGTCGATTGTTTTTTAGCTCTTGTTGCTGCTGTTCGTGGTGGCTGCTGGGTTATGTAGTGGCTGTGATTTTTTGCTTGTATTTTAAATTGTTACTGCATTTATTTTTTGCAGCTTGTAATTGTTGTTATTATACAATTGCCCCCTCGAAAACAACACTGAAAAAACACAATGTAAAATGCAAACGACACTCTGGCAAGTTTTTTTTTTTTCTTCATTTCGATTTCATGACCTATGTAGAGGGTATTATGGAAGTTGTGTGTGCTGTATGGAAGGCATAGATTAATGTATGCTTAGAGTTAATATAGCGGGACTATTGATTTGAGATGTGATCTGGGTTTATTAATGGTTTAATCATATAAATTTAGCTGTAGTCCCCAAAGAGAAATAAGTGCAGAGATATTTTTTATAAATTTTAGAAAAGGAAATGAAAAATGAAAGCGATTCATCTGTTTTATCTTCTTTTATATAAAATAATAATAATAAATAGTTAGACAAAACTTTATAGAAGCTTCGCTTCAACTCTTTATTTCCAATTTTATAAACCAATCAAAAATTCAAACTTCAGTTAGGGTATTCAAACTTCGTTTTCTTTTCCAGATCAATGTTCTTCTTCTGTTATTTTTGTTGTTGTTTCTTATTGCATATTTGACATTTTACTTGTGCAGCTGAAATGAAACAGCTTATGGCGCATAGCAGAGAGGGGCGCTGGGGGCGCTGGGGGCTGCCCGGCCTGCGAAGCATCTTTCAATGATATTTGTGCAATTTTTCATGGCGAAATATTTAAGATGTTGGCTGCCAGATTGGCGTACTCTAAACGACCTCTGTTGTTTTTCGAAGGCTTTGTTCAAAACTGCTTTGCTGGTTGCGGCTCTGATTTATTGATTTTTCCAAAAAGATAATGTGTGATTTTTCTCATAGACTGTTTGCTGCTGCTGTTTTGCTGTTGTTGTTTCCCTAATGTGAGAAACTTTTTGCTAGTATGTCAAGATCTTTTGCTATTGCTACTGTTGCTGGTGCTGCAAATGTTGCATAAGTTTTTGGTGGCTCAGTGACGTCAAAACAATCTGATATATATAAACCGTGCGCTTATAGTAGGGCTATTATACAAATATGTCATATATATGTTATATATCTTTGCAGCTAAAAAGCAGTTTGTGCAGATTTTATTATCTGTGCTTGGCATCCTGTCAGTCAAAAGAAAGAATTTGTCTTTTCATCTCATTTATATTTCTTATACAAATTATTTTATTTACATTTATTATTTTCATTTATTTTTTTTTTTAGAAAAAAAGACTAATGAAAATAGATACTTGTTTATATTTTAACACATATCTTGTATAAAATAATTTAATCTATTTGTTAACCAAAGATCTGAAACAAAGCAGCATTCAAATATTTCTTATATTTGCCTCAAGTCAAGAGACAGATTAAATAATAATGACAGCCAGACGGTTCTCCACTAGAACGAATATTCAAATTAATTATTCTAGTTTTATTCTGAAAGAAATTATATGATATTATATTGTTAGACTCTTTGCCTGTCTAGACTAATAATAGAGTCTTTTCAGTGTGTTTTTATATGCATATCAGACACGATCTTATCAGTAGGCTCATTCACTAACTAACAATAGTCTCGTAGACTATTATTAGCGTTTTTGTTCACACAAAACTTCCTTCTATAGCCATAAACATATTTACATGTTACACTCATAAATTGTTCATATTATGCAACTTTTTCTTGGCAGTCTAAAGTTTAATCAAACTCTACTAAATATAAGCCCTTTCGTATTAAAAGTGTAACAAATAAGCTAAACTCGTTCCTTTTAGATTTAGATTTAAAATATTATAGCGAGCAGCTGGCGACTATTAATAAATTTTCAATATTTTATATTAACTCCATCAGTACATGACTTGACTTCTTGGCATATCAGAGTATTAATAGTTGTTTTCCATTACTATTTTATGCTTATGTTAACCAAGAGTGGGCTTTATTTTTAGTTGCAGCTCTCGTTGTTACCGAACTAAAAGCCTCTAACCATCCACGACTAACTAGCTGGGCAACGTCCACTTGGACGCCATAAAAAAACGAGATTTGAATAATTTATAATTAAAATATTTTTACAGCGCTATTAAACTGGAAAAAGATGGCTAGAGGTACAGAGAGATAAATAGAAGTGTATTTATATATAGAGAAAGGGGATTCCAGAGCGAGAGAGCGAGACAGAACGACATAGAGAGAGGGAGAGAGAGAGAAGGACAGACCCGTCGAGTTGGTTTTGCAAACTCTTTAGGCGTAGGTAAAATTGTAATTTATTTAAATTTGATTTTTATATGCATTCACCAGCAGGAAAGAAGTTATCGGTGCCCCTTCGCTCGTTGCATTCGTAACTAATTAATTCGCCTCAAATTTCGTTTTGTTTTCGATTTGAATTCAAAACTTTGTTTATAACAGGCGGCAGCTTTTCTTTGGTCTTTGTCAATTATAGTCGACAAAATGAAGTGAAAGTTGTTCAAATTTCCAATCACATCGAGTTCAGTATTAAAAAAAAACTACTCAACAAAACTAAAGATTTAAGTAGTAACGAAATATCATAAACAAAAAATTCGAATTATTGTTGATTGCCATTCAAAATTTGTTACACTTACAGACAGCTGTAGCCTAATGCAAGTGCAGCCTACTTAAAATCATAGGCAACATCAACAAAAACAATTATAAAGCTGCGATTATTATCACCAATCACTTTGCCTCTTCGTATTATTACGATCATGTTATGAAACAGTCAACGGTATAAGGTAGGAAGCAGCAATAAACGATCATAACGACGATCGGATAAATATCAGATATATATGCCTTCTATAATTGCATCTAGTTGATGAAGATTGATGTCTCTGAAAATAAGTAGATATAAGATATATATATATATATATATCTTCATATTACATATGTATCTTGGAAAGAATAAGAGCAAAAATATATAGAAAATATTGTATTTTATATAAATATAAATATTATTTTATTTAATAATTAAAAGGTCTTGAAATTTATTTATATTTTCAGCGTCTTTCAGTCTTTCTTACAGTCTTTTTTCTGCGAACTTTCCATAATATGAATAAATATTTTAAATAGACTTATTAACCTTTGGCAAAGTACACAAATATTTTGCCATATAGATATAAGCTATGCTGTAAAGGGAATTAGTTTCTCTTATTACAATTCAATACTCGTTAGCTATATTAAAATAGTTAATTAACTTTGTACGCCTGAAAACATTTGTTTTTTTTTTTTTTCTTATTTTATTTTTGGCACTTTTTAAGGCAAAGTCGTTAAACCTATTTACTCATCTATTAACTGCCACGAAAAGAGTATACTAGATGGCAGCATGCAGTATAGTCATTGTATGCTCGATACTACTATTCGTTAGTTCGGCCTACTCAAGGTTTCAAGAACAATGATGAGTATTTGAAAAACGACTAAATATATATATATAATATATATTCAATCAAAAGAGTGTTAAGCCGTCGACTGCATCGAGTGTATCATTCCACAATTATTTGTGTTTGATTCCATTGTTATGCTCACTCCAGTCACTCACTTCAGTTGCTTGCTCATCTGAATTTGAGTCAGTTCGTTATTCATTCAGGTGTATGAGGCCATCGGAAAGTGTATTGAATCTTAAACTAAATAACAATTGTGGGGGTTATGCAAACCAATGTCTAAGACAATACGAAAACAGCATTTGTCTCCAATTATATCACAAAATATATCGCGTGTGACGTGAAGATGTTTTAGTATTTTTTTTTTTTTTTTTTTTTTTTTTCAATCAAATATATAGAAGTACTGGGAATTACCAGATAATTGCGTGCATTTTATTAAGCTAGTAAAAGCCAAAAGGCAAATTTCGCATATATTGTTACATTCAGAGCCGAAGGCTGAACAAATATGGAAATGCAATGTTCAACAATGGAGAATGCTTTTCTATTATTTATTGCATTTACAAAAGTCAGCGGCTGTAATTCAATAACTCATTCAATGCATGTGAAAGTACAGTGGCGAAAGGCCGTAAAGCTAATTAGCAATGCCTTTAACAGATATTGAAATGGTAACAGAAAGGGAAATAGAAACAGCAGTAACAGTAACAGTGGCATTAACATCGACAGTGGCTGTAACAGTAGCATTAACAGCAACAACAATAGTAACAGTAGTAGAAGCAATCAGAATAACATTTTCTGTAACATTTAGTAATCATATATCTATACTGTATCTGTAACAATAACAGCAATTTAACAGTTAACGGTAATGGCAAACATAACAACATAAACGCCACCGATAAATGGTCTTATTAGACCTACTTAACTGCAGGTACACGTTGCAGCCAAATTTGGAGAAAAAGTAAAAGCCCCAAAAAGTCATTTCAAAAACGCTGCGACCATCGAAATGATCAGTGGGTGTTCCCCTAAATGGGTCAGGGCAACGTTTGCGCTGCTCTAAGCAGCCCAACAATGGCTTTGCGCGGCTAAAGATCGCACCTAGTTAAACTCGGAGCCGGAGTCGGAGTCGCTGCAGAGACCAGAGACCAGAGACCAGACACCAGAGAGAAGACCACGCACTCATCACACCCGCCCTGACACACTTAACGCTGAGCTGAGATCGTGACCTCGGCCTGAAAATTCGAATTGGAATCGGACCAAAAAATAAAATAAAACAAAAGAAAAGAAAAAGGTAAACGTACATTTTACGCTCTATCGATAGTAATTATATATTAATTGGATACGGAAACAGTACAGATCCTACATGAAACTGGCTCAGAATCGAGCTTTACCTTTCTTCTTTTAACTGACAATTCTGAAATAGATTTTTAATTGTTTAACGAGTTTGCCTTATCATGATGATAATAAATTTAGTCAAAATTCCATTTTCCATCTGCCGCCTTCCTGTTCGATCGTAGTGGGGCTGCTCAAGTGACAAAATGACTGGCAACAATGTAAAAGTCAATGAAACACAAAGCCCTCAAATGAAATTTCATTACTCTCAATAGAATGCCTTCTCACTCGCACTCGCTGCGAATGCACAATGCACATTTGATTGGATAATAAAGTTCAAATAATGGCAAAGCAGGCAAATAAACAAACGGCACCAAACTGAAATTGAAATACGACAATAAAAATTTGGAAAAAAAAAAAAAAAGAAAGAAAAAACTAAAAAATACTTTTGAAAAATACTCAAAATATTCAACATACTGAAAATGCACATAGAGTAGTTACATTTTCGAGGAAATTACATAAGATGTGGCATGGGGCGCGCTCGATTTAATGAAGTGGAAAATAAACATAATCATCATGCTCACAGCGCACCACGGAAACACCTGAGCAAGAGAGACACGCAGTGTGTTATTGCCCAGGTGAGATGGCGGCGTCGTTAGCAGCGCGGAAAATGAAATTAGGCAAAAGAGTTAACGACAATTTTTCCAACATTGCATAACAAGAAAACGTTGACTGCCATTTGCCATTAGGGCGCCACACCTCCGCCATACCTCCTCACCAAACCCGGCCAAGACTCTTTGTTTCTGGTCAGTGCCCCCCCGCAATGCTACAACGATGCGGCCTTTCACGCTCGCTGTTCTGGCCAATTGTATAACAAATTGGCAATGTTACACTTGTTAATGCGTTTCGATCTGCTGAACTAGAAAGTTGGCGCATTGCTGAACTGGCCTTGGAACACGATTGCGATTGCGATTGCAAATGTGAATGCTATTGCGATTGCTGTTGCGAGTGCGATTGCCAGCGTGCCAAAATGTCTAGAGGTTTTCATTTTATCGAATCTGATGTGGGCAAGGTTTTTACACACTTACAAGGATAATCAATTTTGGTTTTCTCTAAATTTCAAATTTTGCTTAATATATTCGATAATTGATCTAGAACTAAGAAACCATTGAAATTATTAATTGTTTGAGAATGTTTTTTGAAATCGAGCCTATATTACTTAAAAAATATGTTCAATTTTATTGTATAGTGAGCTGAAATTCATTTTATTTTATTTGTTATTTAGCACATGTACAGAGATATATACCTTTATAATAGTTAATAATAAAATACTCTGGCCTTTGGCTTTAATGAAATTATATAATAATAATAATTAACCTCTTCGCTTTATGCAAAGAGGAAAGCACGAAAGTATATTCGTATGAAATAATTGAAAGCTTGTAAGCTATATTCGATCACATCCAATCTTAGAGATAATTGAGATCTTTTAGATACGCTCGCTGAATAGCATATTGAATCTAAGCATGACTATAGATATTCCACAGTTTTACAGCTGACACGAAGTGTTGTAGTTCTTCTAACTTTTTGACCTAGTTAATGCTTGTAAATATGTTAATTTATGTATGTATATATATCTATTTATGTTAATAATATATACAATTCTAGAAAGCATAGAAAAACCTGAATTCGTAGCATAATATAAATTCTTATAATAAATTTTCTGCTTTTTTTTAACTCTCTTTTAAATAGTTTCTATAAAATGTTTCTATTATTTTAACAAAAATTCGTTACTAATCTCAATTATTATTATTTATTTTATCAATTATTTTCATAAATAAATTCTGTGCAAGAGGAAATATATAGTAAAATGGAAATTCATTGACAATATTATTCTTTTTATAATTACTATTATTCTTATTATTATTATTGGTATTATTATTGTTATTATTATTGTTATTATTATTATTAGTATTATTATATTTATTGTGATTCTTTTTTATAATTAATTAAATTTTTAATAGTATTATATTATCCAAATGAATATATTAATGATAGTTAATAATTATTATAATTATTATTAGTATTATTATTATAATCATCATCACTTTTAATACTATTAAATCCAAATGAATATATGAATGATAGTTAATAATTGTGTTTGCTTTGCCAGCATTTTGACCACGTGTCTGACCCGTGTGCATTCTTGCTGGACACATTTAGCAGATCGTGTTCATAAATCATCTGTGAGTCGCGCTTGTTACGCGGCTCCAGCCTCTCCCTCTCTCTCTCTCTCTCTTTCCGCCAGCTGTGCTTTTATATGGCAATAAATCAAATGTCTTGGGGCCGTCAATTGCTATTAATTTCATTGGCGTTGCGCAAAATATTGTATAAAATGTTTATCAGTATAAATAAAAGACGAAAATACAAAAATACAAAAATACAGAAATACAAAATGCATAAGTAATTTATTGCTAAAAAGCAAATGTCATAAGAGTCCGCCATGTGGCACTGTGGGAATTACTTCGATCGCCTGCCCCACTCAATTGTGTTGAAATGTGTGTCGTTTTCCCGTGTCAATTGGTCGAATACGTTGACCAGCTGACCAGCTGACCGGCTGGCCAGTTGTCCAGATGTCTTAGTCACGGTTCATGTTGGCGCATAAATCGCAAATGTGATGTATCGATAAGAGCGCACTTGGATTGGTATTCACAGTTTTAGCAATTTGTTTTTTTTTTTTTTTTTTAATTAAAAAATTTAATTTTAAAGGCATTTTCTGGAAATCTCAACTCAAGATTCCGATTCATTTTACAATAACTTTTACATTGCTGAAAACTATAGTATTTTTTAGTGATCTATTAATGAACTTTAAATAAACACAAATATTTTATAATAATTTAATATAATTTTATAAATATATAATAATATTTTATAATATTAGTGAGTCTGTCTAGAAATGAGTAGGAATTTACTTTTACATATAGTCAACCAAATACTATATACAACTATATCAAATAACCAACACATTATACTGTCTATGACAAAAGATATTTCAAACAAAATAATTTAAACTTTAAGATATTTTGTTTCAATACCAACAAGAACAACTTGCATTCATAGCAACAGCACAATACTGACATTTAACACACAAAAACTCGCTATCTCTTTATGAGCCCAGTATAAAAGATATTTCCATGACATAAAGCTCTAGCCGAAATTAATGGCAACGAAATCGACGTAATAAACCAATCGATTGAACTATCCTATCTTATTTTTTTATGACTTAAGACTTTTAATTAACATTATCTCAAATAATGGCAACTAAATCGTAAGGTTCACAAAGCGTCACGTTTCAATGTAACCCTAAAAAGGAGACGACGAAACCGACTCAAAACAAAGATAATGCCGCCAGGCATCTAAGAAAGCGCTGATAACACTTAATTGCCGACTTTTAAAGAGCTATGGTTAAGGCTGCTTCTAATTAGGGTCATGAGAACATTTATTTGAATTTTATATGTTTTGCTTTCGGCAGCTGAATTAATTAAATGGAAAACAACAACAACAACAAAAGGTGTTAAATCAGCAACGAATACCAGAAAAAAAAACAAATAGATTAGCTCAGCTGTTAGGATTGGAATTTCGTTTAAATTGCCTTTGTAACTCTGGCAGAGGGCAGCATCAGTTTTTGAGAGACTTGGTAACATAGTAGGCGATCGATCTATGTTGAATTAGATGTAAATATATATTTTGTTATTGAATTCAAATGTAACTTGAGTCGAACAACTTTTTTGAAAGCTAATGCAAACATTATTTTAACTGTATTTTGGAACTGAGTTACAGTATTATATATAGGTTACCTGATAAGCAGAATATAATTCCATGCATTGCTGTCATGGAAGATAAGCCATTGTTATGCTTATCAAGAATTATATTTACAAAGAATAAGCCTGTATTAGTTGGGAATGCTTGGTTAAAGCAAGCTCAGCTCAGCCTGTGTTGAGCTAATAAATATGAACAATAAGCCTAAAGAAAATATTCCTTCTTTCCGTGCTATTCAAATTTTTGGGGGCCATAAAGCGATGTATATTGAGTGTACAATATTAAAGAAAAGTCTGTATTGTACATTTTCTGATTTTAGCTCTTGAGACACGCAAGAAACATGCTTAAAGGTGTTAGATTTCTGATTCTCTTGTTCTTGCTTCTACTTTTCATCGATTTCAAGAAAATACAAAAGGCTTTCAACTATATATAATACCAATTTTATTCAAATCTTCTATAGGACGAAATGTTCAATTGAAGAATCTAGTTCTTTAGGTTTATACAGACAAGCAAACGTCATCTGCTTATCCTGACCAAGAATATTATATATTTATATAATTTTTACAGCAATTTACTTTTTAGGAAACATTACAGTCTCTATATTCATTAGGAATGTGCTCAGAAAGAAATAGAAACAGTTAAATGTTTGCATGAATTAGAATATATAGTCATTTAAATACTTTGAGCACGCTTCTTGCTCTTGCGCTTGTCTTTGGTGAGTGTATTCGAGTGCGGATATAGCAATTTGCATATGAATAGCGTAAGAGAAGGCGAGCTCTGTGTGAAATAACAGTAAAAATGTGTACGCAAACAAAGCCCAAGAGCCGAATGGAGTACATAATAATAATATAATTTTCTATAATAGAACTCAATGTCCGGGGAGGGACCAGAGAGAGAGACGCTCGGATGGCCACAAAACGAGCACAAAAGCCGAAGAACAGGCAACTGATTGAGGGAACAAAATTGAAACCAAGTTGTACAACAAGTTCAACAACCTTTCGCAGCGCGGAGAATGAGAAGAAGAATACTTACAACAACATTTGAGGCCAGAGCCAGAGAGCAGCCTGAGCTGCTGCTGCTGCTGCTGCTCTGTGGCTTGGAGTCGCAACTACCGATTACTTCACACACACACACACTCGCACACACACACACACACACACGAAATACACGCAAGTTAGCAATAGCTTCGACAAAGACTGTCGATGCCGATGTCGATTTCGATGATCACGATGAAGATGACGACGGGCGAGAATTGCCAGCAAAAGGGCGCCAACGGTACATGAAGAATTCTTCAAGTAAAGTTCTCAGTCTCATTCTCATTCTCATTCTCAATTTGAGTGTGTGTACGTACGAGTGCGAGTCTTATATTCTCACAGCTTGTACCCCCATCAAGCCAAGTGTTCGTCGCGGCAACTTTACAAAACGGATCAAAGTAATTTACTCACCGCAAAAATTGATTTCTATGCTGCAGATACTTTGCAGACTTTTCAGACTTTGCACTTTTGTAGCCTTTGTATAGGTGAACTCGTCTCTCTCTCTCTCTCCCTGGTACAGTAGCCTTTACAGTTGCTCTTCGATTCGATTTTGACAGCGGAAGTCCGCATTTGTTTGTTCTTTGGCCGCACTTCAAACACCTCTCAAGAGCTGGGTAAAAGGCCTTTCTTTTGTTTACCAACAACAACAACAACAACAACAACAGCAGCAGCAGCAACACTCGAGTGCTCTGGCTACTGCATTAACTATGCAAAGATATTAACTTTAGCAAGTGTGTGTGTGCGTGTTACCATGAACCATGCTCATATTTCGGATATTCATGCGGCCAATGGAAGTTGGCGTGCGCGCGTGCGCACTATGAAAGAAATCTGAATGACAGCCAAAACAGTTCAAAGCAAATACAAATTCAAATTGAATTTGAAATCCGTAAAGCAATCAATTGTCCAGCGCGCTCCAGAGCTGTCTGCTTGCTATTGAGGGCCGCTGTCCCAGAGCGCTGGCTGCACCTAGACCTTGTCAATATAGTCAAAAGCGACTTCAAATGCGACTCTAATGAACACAGAAAAACAATCAGAATTGATTTTTAAAAAGTTACAATTACCAATGCACATAACACATTTCATATACCCTATAACAAAACGAAGGGTGTTATATGCTGAGCGTGCATTGGAAGGTTCAGTAAACTAAATTGGATATAGATATGGTTTAAGTTTAAGTATATGATTTTTAAACTTAAACTTTAATCATTTGTTATTTGGCTCACATTAATCTTCTCCTTAATCTTTCTTTTTCATATATTTAATTTATAAATGTTTCAATAATTTAATAAAGATATTTTTAATTATATTAATAACTACACTAAAAAATATTTTGAAATATTTCATATTATACATAAACCATATATTCTTTCTTGACTTCTTTATCTACTTTATTTCTTAATCATTATCCTTATTTTTTACCTTCTCCTTCCTCTCTTTTTCTTCTTTTTTCTTCTATTTTGTTTATTTTTCTTCTTATTCTCTTTGATATATATTCTTACTTTTTATTTTCTTTCGTCTTTTCTTTATTTTTCTACAATTTTCTTCTTGTTCTCTTTGATATATTTTTTTACTCTTTCTTTTCTTTTGTCTTTTCTTTTCTTTGATCTACGTATATTATATTCTAGTTTATTCTCTTTTCTTCCCCTTACTTCGCTTTTCATCTCTTTACCTATTTATAATTTTTCTGTTTTATTCCTTTATTTGTCTATTCTTTCCTTTATTGTTTTTTTTCTCTCTTCTTTCTTTTATTTATCATCTCTTTCTTCTCTTGTCTTGTCTTCAGCTCTTTTAGCTTAAAATCTTATTAAACAAATTCAAAATAAATGTTTCTGCATAACTTTAATTAAACAACTATAATGCCTTCATTATCTGCATTTCATTTAGTTAGGGTATTTTAACGTTCATCATGCTCCCACCATTTGGTTATTTTCATTTTCTTCTTATTGCTTCAACAGGCCCGTTTCACAAGCTAAACGAATGGAAATAAAGTAGGCCAAATACATAAATACACATGTACACATGCGAACACGTACAATGTACGTACACACATACATACATGCATATGTATGTACGTGGGTCAATCTATGCTCGCATTGTTGCTGTCGCATTTGTCAACTGAAAGGAAAACTGAATAGAAACGCATTCAAGTGCCGATTGTGTTGCAGTTTAATTAACAATCGATTTGGGCAGGTAAGCGCACAGGTAACCCATGTGAGAGTCGGTCGCATTGGTCACGCCTACCTCACTGCGCATGGCCAATGCGCCAGTAATTTGATTAATTAAATGGAAATTACTTAATTTGCGAGAAAAGCGCCAGAGACACGATTGGATGATGCGACTTTCACACGAAGCAACATTAGCCCAATTCGCTATGATGATTTATGATATTTTCTAGGTTCTGTAAATTGTTTTTACTGTTTTTTTTTTTTTTATATATTTTTTTTTTTTTATTTGCCACAGCTCTGCACTGCTCTTCTCTTGTCTTGTCTTTTCTCTTTTTTATTTTTTTCGCCTTTTTTATGCTCTTAGTTTGCCATTGCAAATTAATTTCATTTCTGCTGCTGCCGGAAGTGGGTTAATAAGTGATAACTCGGCGAAAAGGTAAACACGGCGAGCAGAACGTGAAATTCGCCGCAGAATGATAAACAGTTAAATGGTCAAAAGTGTTCGAAGAACCAAAAAAAAAAATATAATAAAAACTAAATAAAAAAAAAAAACAGTTCGTAAAAGAGAACGAAAAACATACGCAAACAGCTTTGGCACCATTTCCCTTGTAACTTCAGCTTCAATGAAGATTCCAAGCGGCCAAGCGGGTTGCTACGACTGCCAGTCTCTACAACAACAATGATCGCGCCAATTCATGCGATCATGTGGGCGTAGATTTAATCTTCAGCTCTGTTTTGGACATTGGACATAATTGAATTAAGTTTTATTGACAAGCAAATTAAAATCAATTATAATTCACATTTCGTTTTCCTTTTTGTTGATCGCCAATAATTAATTTTGTCAAGTTAATTACAAAATTTAGGAGGTGAGACATCCGACACGATGATCGCATATCGGAGATAAGCATCGTTATGTTTCCTATGGCCATTCGACATGTTTGAACTAGATTGTGTATATGGAAATACATTTATTGCCATATTTGGAGCTATTTTTTAGTAGCCATAAAAACGAGTTAATAAAATGGAGCTTGAAATGTTTTAGACAAAAAGCTTTATCGATTTTTAAATACTTTGGCTTGCTGATAAATTGTTTATATGATTTAACTTAATTTGTTTTCATTATTAATATTATTATTTGCAAACTTTTATTTATTTGGAGAAATTGCTTGCTAACTTTAATACAAACTTAATCTTTACATGATTTGATTAATGTATTGAATAATTTGCAGTTTAATAAGAAGAAAGACTCAAATCCTGAACAAACTTCAAAGTTTTTCTATATCTATATACTCTAAAGCATCAGCGTTTCCTCTCAGATTACAGGGTATAGCGAATACAATATACCGTGAATTTCAATTACTAATACAAGCAATGTTAGAAAGTATTTAATTTTCAACTATATATACGATTGCTTATCTAAACAGTTTACCCACTTTTGTAGCTTCCTTAGCTGCATCACAGATCAAATTAGATATATACTCGTAATAGTACTCGTAATACATACCTGAAAGAAATAGAAAATACGAAATTAGTTAATATTACAAGAACAAAATTGAGTTCAGCGATTATCATATTGAAAAGCCATTAACTTGCAGGCGACCTTTTTTCATAATCTTTTTTTCGAGCCAATAATTGGCCAATGCGCTGCGAGGCATAGTAGTTGTAGTGGTATCTCATGCACTCTCTGACAAAGGCTAATTATGGCCAGAGTTTGCCTGCTATTGACCCCAATTGACCCTGTGAAAATTCTACAATTTATGCTGGCTCTATTAAGTCAGGTGGTAGGTAATGCAGCTCAGATCTGCTGCTGTGATCAAGTACTACAGCAATATATGTATCTCAGATAACTTTAATTAAAAGTACAAACGTACAAATTATGCAAGACGTGCTCAAATACGGCAAACACCTAAATATTTTATGAGCTAAATTCCTCGTCCACATCACACACACACACACACACACACAAACACTTACACACACATTTGCATGGGTTCAGTTCAGTTCGGGTGTGTCTAGCGTGCCACATAGTCTGTCTGAACCACATTCAGCTGTGCATGATCAGCGCGCAGAGAGCTCGCTCAAGCCACGCTGAGCACAGAGCCACCGCACACCGTCATAGTCATAGCTCATAGACGAAACCACCGCCGCCGCCATAGCCACCGCATACAGCCAAAGCTATAGCCATCGGCAGTGGCATAGTTATTTGTTTATGGCTGTTTTTGTCGCTGGCAACGGCAGCAGCCTTCGCCATATTTGACGTCGACCCACGTACAAGAGCCAAACAAATCGGAGACAAACTTAAACATTGCTGGAGGTGGATTAAAAAAAACAGAGAAAAACAAAATAAAACGCCAGTGCGCCTTTGGGGGAGTTGCAGACGCACCACCCACCCGCCGCAAATAACTAGCATCAAAATTGTTTTTGCTTCCACTGCAATCTTGTGAATCTTCGCTAGAATATATCGAACAGCGAATGGGCAAATCTATTAAATTGATCAACGTTCAAAATCAGTTAGAAGAGAGTGAGGCTACAGTTATACAAACCATTTAATACCCTCACACTCAAACTATAAACTAGTGAAACGACAGGCATACCAACTATTTAATATCCAGACTTAAACGACAGGCATACCAACTATTGAATACCCTGACTTTTATATAGTTTTTATAAAGTTGTATCATATTTAAGTTTCATGTCAAACAAATTTGTATCTGAAATTTACAATTGCAAATTTAATTGGAATTAGAAAAATCAAGCTCTTATTATATACTCTAATAGATAATTGAAAATTATATATTAAAATGTGCATGAAAGAACAAAATTGAAACAATTATATAGAATTTGTCTAGGGCACAAAATATATTCCATACTCAATACTTTGAAATGATTAGCTTGAAATATATTAATTAAATTTTAAAATATTTTTTTTAATGCTTCACATACATTTTATATCTATTATATATTATATACTAAGATAAATAGACCCGATTGATCTCTCTGCACTTTCATTTGTTCTTCAATCTCGAAACTTCAATAACTTAATATTTAGCACGTCTGTCTAAAGGTTCTACCCAAACACATATCAAATTTCTTTTAAGTCTTTAATCTGATGATATTATGGAATTATGGTATCAATAATATATAAGAAATTATACATATCTTAAGCATTTTTAGAGAAATACATTTTTCAACCTTTTTATTAATCATTTAATGAGTTCTTCTAAGAAAATAGTAATTCTTGGACTCCCCCTTCTATTTGCCAAGAAAATGCAAATTATATTTACCCTTTTTCACAACAAGGTAAAATCTTGTTAACTCACGAAAATATTGAAGCTCTTAATTGAAAAATAAAGAGCAATTTAATTAATAACGATTTTCTGTTGTATTTATTTACAATAAGATAAACTCGTGTTAAGTAGGGCTCTGTTAAGTAGGGCTCTGTTAAGTAGGGCTCTGTTAAGTAGGGCTCTGTTAAGTAGGGCTCTGTTAAGTAGGGCTCTGTTAAGTAGATCTCTGTTTCCCCCACGCATTTCTCAACTTTTTAGAGCTGGAAAGTTCGTACCAATTCGACTGCAAACTTCTAAAATTAATACAAATATTCTGCCTTTATTAGTAACAAAAATGCTTATAGATAATACTATAATTTATAATTCTGAGCCGGTGCTCAAAAGCTAGCAAGTTATAAGATAGAAAGAGATCGCCTTAAACAAATATTAAGCATTTTTTTTATGGATTCTAATATTCAAATATTTATGAAAAATAATTTCAAAATATTCTTATTAATAAAAGAGTCTCATAAACTAACTAATAAAATATTATTATTTTACATACATATTTTTATTAAATAATACTATCATCGATTTAAATTATAATAATAAAATAATAAAAAAAATTTAATATTCAAATATTTGTGAAAAATAATTACTAAAAGTTATTATTAATATGAGAGTCTCTTAAGATAATTTATTACAGAATTTAAATAATCAATTGCTTATTATTAAGAAGTCTATATTAGAGTCTCTTAAATTATTTAATATTTTTGCATAAATATTATAATAAATAAAACGAGTGTATGTTCTCTCTGTCAACCTTTCTGAATAGTTTCGCTTTCATTGGACTCTGGGGATTCGTTTACAGTCTGTATGCTGAATGTGCAGCGCAGTCTGCCTGCTCAGCCGCAACGCTGCAGCTCCCGCTCTGCCGCTCTGTCGCTCCTCCCCACTCCACACAGCCCAACCCAACGTCCATCATTTTGTTTGTCTGTGCAAATTTACAGTAATTGCAGCTTGCGCTGTTTTTAGGCAGCAGGCAACAAATTTATTTTATTTAAATAAAATGCGCCTAAGGGCAACGACTGCAGCGCGGGGCGCTGCGAGAGGGATTCGGATTGTAGTTCGGGCATTGGAACTTTGGGACGTTGGGACGTTGACGTTTCTGCTGCTATTTTTGGGCGCGACTTGGAAATCTGTTTTTGATTCGTCTGGTTCAGACGACGGGGGTGACGGAACCTTGGGGCTGCCTAGCGCACTCGGTCTCGGTGTCGGCGCAGCGGAGTGTCGATGTCTGCAAAGCGAAATTATCGTGTCCACCCACATAATTTAGCATGTGTTGTTGCCTGTGCTGCGGCGACTGCCTAAATTATTGGTTGTAAACAAACGCGTTGCCATCGCCCCTCCCGCAGCACTTTAGTTCGTTTTGACTATTTCGAGACGGTAATTGGCAAATTTAATAGCAAAATTCATATATGCGAATTAATAACTGTCGTTGAGTTCAGTTTTCGAAAAAGCTCAAATAGTTTCAGACAGAGGGAAGTACTCAAATCTCAATAAAAAAGACATTACAAAATATAATGCAGACGCGAAGCTGAGTTCATTAAATGCATTTTAACAGGCAATTTGTCAAAAACTTTAAGCAAACATGATAAACGAGCTATGGACAGATCAGATAGTGCGATCAAGATCTTGTATATATACGCAATTATATACAGAACTTTTGTTCAGCTTTAGAATAACTTGAGTTTAAGGTATTTCTTAGTCGAACACTCCTTGCCGCATCGCTTTGTTTTTTAGCCTTTTTTTGTTTTGTTTTGTCGTTGCTAATAAAAACTGGAATGTCGTGTTGAAATATTTCTTACTCGATGCTGGGCACGTCCCAATCAGATTAGCAAATCTTTAGCTTCATTCATTCGATATGCCAAATGTCTTCCAAGAACTCGCAAAAAAACACAAACAAAACGAAGCCAAACAAAAACCCCAATCGCGAAACATTTTACGCATTTCAAGCAACAAATAAAAATCATAATCGCATTCAAATGCTAGACAGCAAAAAAAAATTAAAAAAAAAAAAAAAAAACAACGCGCTGCTTCTCAGATGATTTATCTGTGTTGTCTGTGAATACCAAACAACAAGAAACGAGACTTCTTCCTGGAAGTGTTCGATCCATGTGTGTAGAGCTTGGCCTGTCACCTGCCTCGGGTCTTGGGTCTCGATTCTCGTTCTCTCGATTCTCGATTCACTTAACAGCTCCCTCGCAGCTCGTTCACCTTGACCGTAGCTTGGAAATTTACATAGCAAAACAGAGTGTGAGCTGCAGATGGCAAAGTACACAAATCCAGTGAGCGTTGAGTTTTTCCAATTTCATATTCTTGCACTTTCAGGCAGTGCGCGGCTATCATTAGCAATTATCGCTTTTCAATTAAACGCTTCTTGAGCTCTTAATGGCAAGCGCTGCTGATTATCATCAATTAATCATCGCGGCATCTAGCTGCCCTACTCAACACACCATAACTTTCAGCTCTGCCCTGCCTCGCAATCTCCGGCCAACTATCTATGTGGCTATCTGTCTATCAGTCTTCCTCTTGCAGCAGCAACAGTTAAAGCCAGTTCAGGTGCAGGTTTAAATGCCGCCATAACTCAGCGGAACTTAGTAGGGGACTACTCTGTGGCAGCTAGTGGAAAAGAAAAGAACGTTGCAGAATAAGAATAGATACTCTATTATGCAGTGGAATGTCACAGAACCCGGAAAAGCGGCTACAAACAGTAGAAGAATGACGCTGAAAGAAGCTAAAAGTGTTTTTACGCGCGATGATCTATGAAGTGGCAAAGTGCTTGCAAGTTGCAACACAGCAGGCGCAAGAGGAGGCCAAGAAAATAAAGAAATCTTAAGTAATTGCAGATAAATGCATTTACTGTAAATATAATAACGAAAAGTTTTCGAATTGCCCAGGTAATTGTCTTTAACACCTCTGCAGTAGTTAGCTGCAGTAGAAGATCGAATGCCGTGTATCGAAGATCGAAGAATATTCTAATCTTATATCATTTCGATTAAGGTTTCTCACTCTAGCTAATTCTATTTCTCGCTCCCTCAACATGCAAAACTTGTATGGAATAATTTCACATAAACCTTTTCATTATGTCGATTAGTCTGTCTGCATGGAAGTTCATAGTTAGTTGATATATAGTTGATATTTCATTTTATATTCCCATTATATCTTATCTTATTTGAGCACTCTCAAAATAGAGATTGAAGATTAAAGATACATTTTCTTTTATATTCCAATTTGATTTTTCTTCTCTTCGATTAAGATTTCTTATTTTCATAAATCTTAAGCAATATTTTCTAAAGCTCTCTCTAACAAATTCTTTCATCTTGTCTATTAGTCTCTCTGCAAAGATCAGCAGATCTTGGACCCAATTTTATATTCCAATATGAAATTCCACTTCCAGTTTTATGCTATTCAATTAAATTTGCTGATATTTTTGAATAACTCTAAAGACACATATTTTCTTGTAGCCTCACATCTTTTCTAACGATTTCATAAAAATCCTGTCATCTTGTCTATTAATCTGTCTTGGGCAGTGTCAATGTTCATATCAAATGCCATGCCATGCCTGAGGGCTAACTTCTGTTTGCGAGATGCAGCATGCGATTATGAAAGCAATTCGAAATGATTTAGAGAGCATGCCCTGAACCTAAATCTCAACTTGGGTTTCTTCTTTTTGCTTTTATGAAGAGATCTAAGAGCCAGTGGAAAGGCGAAACAAAGATGAGGCTGTTGGCGTTAAGAAGTTGATTTAACTGGGCTTGTTCGTAGCCCTCTGTTGTGTCGGCTGCTGTTTTGATTGATGATTTGTTGTTTGTGTGATGCGATAAGGCCGAAGGCCCGAGGCAAGCAGGCAAACAGGCAAATGGGCAACACAGTTGCACAAAGTTGGCAACCCTGGCCATTGTGTGGGGCAACCCTGCTCAGGTTGAGTGACAGAGAGGTTCGTGCTGATAATTGCGGCATGCAAAGCGAAAAAACCAAAGAAGAAACAGAAGAAGAAGACGAAGCAGAAAAAAAAACAGATTTGAGCTGAGAAGCCAAAGCCACAGACGCAGCCAAATTCAAAGATGAAGTTGCTGCTGAAGCCGCTGCTAATTGCAGCATGGAAACGTATCCATCAGATACAAAGCAACATAACTCGGCGATAAGCAAACAAAAGCGCAAGACAAAAGTTGTATCTTATCTGAAGACAGCGCTTAGAATTGAACGCCCCAAGTAGTTGCTGCGAGTAACTGCCAGATAGCGAGTGCTGCCTGTTGGCTGTTGGCTGTTGGCTCTTGCCTGTTGGCTCTCAACTCTTGGCTCTTAGCTGTTGGCTGTCTCTTTTGTATGTCGTTTATCTGCGTATCTGTTTTTTAAGTTAGTTCCACTTGCACAAATGCACACAGCATTTGTCTTGGGCATAGTTTATCTCCCAAAGCTGTTTGTTTTGGCATTGCTTTATCTTTATACATATTTATATATATGCATATTTAGATAAAAGGCAAAGCACTCATAGGGCACAGCGTTCAGTGTCTGGGTGGGCTACCTGTTAAAGTTCAACGCACCTGGGCAGCTAATTAACCTAGAAACATGCAAATATCCACTCCACACACAGCACGCCTTCACTTCAAGGAACAAAAACAACTTCCATGCTAAGCAATCAATCAACGTTGCAGCAACAACAAAGTTCACTTGGTCACGTTCCCCCCATGGCAAACACACAAACAGCTAGGAGTACAGCTAAGGACAATTATATAAACATATATATGTATATAAAAAAATTTCTGCTTATATATATATTTATATACTAGGTGGCGCAGCTCAAAGGGCAGCAGCGCCGCAGTTAGAACTTCAGTTGAAGCTGGCGTGCTGCCAAGAGCACAATAACATCCCGGGAATCAATTGAGATCTCTTTCGAGGGATAGTCCAGGCACTTCAACTACCCGAACAGAGAATGCAGGGACAAACACAAACACAAACAGAAATAAATGGAGAGCGACAGCAGGAAGAGTTGAAGCCAAGCCAAGTCGAACTTCGTTTCATATTTTAGCTATGATCGTCATCAGATAGTTATGGGGTAAGCATATATACTTTTACAGCTACAAATATTCTTCTACATCTGCTAAATAGATTAGCATAAGAATTAGCATATACTTATTTGAAAATATATTTTATTTAAAATTTTTATATATTTTATGAAAATTATTTAACCTAATCTATAACAATTGCTATGAATCTTTCGCTCAATTTTCAGAATTCATTGATGGCCATTGCAATTCCCATTAGTTATCAAATTGTGGCTTGGCTATTGACCTGCTGCTGGCTGGTCGCGTCACGAAGCCAACGCGAATGTCAATGCAGATGACCTTTAGCCAGCTGTGAGCTGGGGGTTCTGCAATCTGTGCTGCTTGTCGGTATCATCATAATGAAGCTTTCATGTCGCAATATGAAATGCAATTGCCAATGGCTCAAAGGGACAATGCTTAAGAGGCATGAAAGCAATTGGCCAAAGTCTTTGGATACCCTTAGCGAAAGCAGCTCTTGCTCTTTAGTTGATTTTGCTAAGCCGCCACCGTTGCGGGGCTGCGGCTGTAGGTGGTCCGCTTAGGAACCCGAGAGTTTGGCTGGGGCCCACTTTGAAGTCTTCACATTTGGATGCAGGTGCATTGCAACAATTATGCTCACACATTATGCACAGCGACAGCCGAAGACAACGCGCAGCAAAAGCCGAAGACACACAGTGAAGACAACAAATGCGGCAAAAGGGAAAACCAAATGTGAGGTGATTCTAAATTTAGAAGAAACGCCTAGGGGGACCGGCGATATGCTCCCAGACCCAGTCCCCATCTGGGGTCGCAGCTCTAGGTGATTAACCGCACAAGTCCCCAGCACCAGTTCCAGCTCTCCCCTGCTCTGCACGAGCTGTGGCCAACGCCTCGGCTGACGTTGATTCTGCTTCGGGACGATGCAACGTCTAATTGCAGCCCGATGCAAGCGAATTGCCTGCGACATCTATTTATACACTGCATCCAAAGAAAGTGCCCAACAGAGGGTATGTGTGCTATGTGCTAATGCTTGTCATAGCTAATTTTTCACATTTCCTTTTGAAGTATATAACATTAATATATAAATACTCAACAATATTTTAAAAGATAGAGATTATGCATTTCATCTGATTATTATTCAAATTTTACATTATTATAACATTAATAAGGCTGTTTAATATATATTTCAAATTATTTGCTGATCTTACTCTAATCGGCTATCAGAAATATTTATCTAAGAGTTACATATATCTTATATATATTTGCAATAATTATGATCATTTTTAATAAATTCTTAATAATAAATAATTTTTTTTTTTTGTCGATAACACTAAATAAAAGTAAACAACTTATTCAACTTGAAATTTTAAGATATAAATTTATTTATTATAATTTTTATTTATTAGTACTGGGATTAGTATTTTTTTTAATATTTATTTTTTATTATTATCATTGAAATTATTAAAAGGCGAAATTTTATATATGTATATTATTATATTATATATTATTATATTACATTATATTATATATAGATTAAATTATATTTTTAACATTTCTTTTAAAAATGTCATAAAAATGCTACAAAATTATTGTTCTTTTTTTTAATAACAAAAATAAATATTATGAATATAATTTAGTTTTAGTTTACATACTTCAAACAATTTTTATTTTCTAACTTTACTTTCCATGTTACAAAATTAATTTCTATTGTAAAATGCTCGAATTAATTTGAGTTTCTTAAAATTTGACAAATATGAGAAATATAATTTTATGATCACATAAAATTGTTAATAAATGCATTCACATTTTGAATTTTAATTTAGTTATTTTTTATTTCATTTTTATTTTAGCTCTGCGCCATGTCAAAAAATGTTTTTTTTTTTTCATTTAATATTCTGTTATTTGTGTGTTTGAGCTAAATTTATTTTTAGAATTTGACCCGAATTATTTTCCGTTGCTTTTCTCGTTCTTTACAGATGCTGTGAGGTTTCTCAGTTTGGTTGGGAAATGGGAAAAGTTTCTCTAAACACATTTCATTGACCGAAAATTTGTTGTCACTTTTTACTCTGGTTGTGGGGCAGCGCAATTAATTCTGTGTGTCGAAATCGTTGAAGAGCTGTATAAATTTATGCCGTTTCGCTTGTCTCTCATGGCAAATGGCATAATTTTAATTGATGTGAACTACAGTTTATAAAATAATAATAAATAATAAAAAAAAATACAAAGCAAACGCCTCGAGGCGAAACGAAATGCTTTTTGTGGGCTAAGTGTAGAAATCAATTTTGCCGCCGACAAAAAAAAGCTGTTAGCCAAACGCTTTAAACGTGTCCATGAGTAGAACACTTGACGTGAGAGAGCAGTACAACGACTCCGTCTCCGTCTCCATCTCCATCTCCATCTTCGATTCCGACTTCGACTCGCACAGAATCGTCGAATGACCCCCACAAATTAGCACAGCAAAGTCTCTCTGGCCCGCTATTGAGGAAGTCGTAGACCCCGAGGCCCTGAAGCACAGCTCTTTCAAAAATTACCGAATATCATCTGTTTACAGAGACAGAGTACAGCCAGCAGCAGCTGCTCCCCGCCTTACGAGCCCAAAAAGCAGATATTTATTTACATACATGCGTGTGGGGTAAGCTGATATACAGTCCGTTTCAATAGAAACTCATTTGAGTCAACAAACGGAACTTGTTTAGCACCAACTGTATAAATATGCGTTGGGAAATATTATACCGATAGATCTTCGATATTTGCTTTTCTATAAACAGATCACAATTGATCGCGAGCTGTTCAGGTTAGTTATGTTATTGCCTCTATAATAGCTATGGAAATATGATATACTTTTAACAATAACATATTGTCATAATACTATATATATATGTGTTTAAAAAGATTTTACAAAAATTAAATTACTTTTATGCCACATAAACCAATGCTGAAGTTCGTATTGGTTCAGTTCTTTGTCGATTACAAATTTGAGAAGGCAAATTCTCTTCCATTATTGAATACTTGATGTTTGTATACTCTTTATATATATTTATATATATTATATATATTTATATATATTACATAGTCATTTGGCCAATTTTGCGAAAACTTTATCTGCAAGCACCTTGAAAATAGATTTCATTTATTTTGTTTGGAAAACATTCATGTGACAATATTAAAATTTCAAATTTCTTATCAATCATGCGATAAGTTGAACGAACACTCATCACTTGTATATGATAAAGGGCATTACTAAATATATATTCATTCGAAAAATATTATTGTAGATTAAAAATGGAAATTCAAAGTACAAATATTTGTTAATAAATTCTGCAAATATTTTGAAATTTATATAACAGAAAGATAAGGTGTGGTAGAGCCTAAATTTAATAAGAAAATTAATAACAAACAAGAATGTTATAGATGAGGATAGGATTTATCTAGTCATCCCCGTTCTTTAGCATTATTATTTTATTCTTATATTCTGTGTATTTGTTTTTTGTATTTTTATTTATTTATTTGTATCTTTTTTTTTTATAACAATACTTATCGATCAAAACTTGGCTCGAATGTCAAACAAATATTTATTTCTTACATAAAGAAATAAATTACTTTTCAACAATCGTGCTCTAAATTTAATTGAGCTACTTAAACTAGAATAAAATTTAGTAAGAACTAATTTTTCATAGTAATGGCTATGCAGGTCCATGGAAGCCCAGCTCAACCGATCTACATACAGTGGTTCACAGCTTATTTCAACCATCACCTTAAAAAAGTTTGTTGGGCTATAAAATCTAAACTATTGGCAATATCCCAAAAATTTATACGCAGATTGTTAGTGTGATGTTTTAACTATTACAAAATCAATTCATTTATTTTTTTAACTTTTTTTCATTATTTAATAATGTTTAAAAACTAATAAATGAGACCAAGAGAGTTCCACAGCTTATTTCAACCACAAACTTTGCAGCTGATGAAAGATCCGTTATTTTACAATGCAACGGTAGATTCTTGTTCTATGCTTTATACACTGTTTTCGCAGTGTATATTAGAGGTGCCAAACTATCAATGGCACTATCGTCACCATCGATGGTAGGACACTATCGAGCTACTGAACTGTCGATGATTCAAAGTTGGACGATAGAAAATGTGAATGTTTTGTTGTTTTTAAACAAAAATCTTTCGCTATAAAAAATAAATCATATTATAGTTTTCAAGTTTTAGCTTTTAAGTATTTTATTAGGCTTTTTTTAACTTTTCTCTTAAAATGTATATATAATTGGCAATAACACCCCTATCGGAGCACAGCCTGATGCACAATTTGCCTCCACGCTTCTCTGTCCTGTGCGCAACTTCTCCAGTTGGTAACACCATTCAGGATTGCCTCCATCTGGTCCTTCCAACGGGTTCGAGGTCTACCCCTTCTTCGTTCTCCTCTAACTACCGCATCAAAAACCGAACGAGCTGGAGTGTTTTCCTCCATACGAGCAATGTGACCCAACCAACGAAGACGCTGAATGTCAATTCGCTTGCCAATGTCAACATCGCCGTATAGCTCGTACAGCTCGTCGTTCCACCTGATACGATAGGTTTCGCCAACGCAAATTGGTCCAAAGATCTTGCGAAGAATCTTTCTCTCAAAGACACCAAGAGCAGCTGCATCTGACTGCGTCACGGTCCAGGCTTCCGCTCCATAAAGCAGCACTGGAATGATGAGTGTCTTGTAAAGGGTTACCTTTGTCTTTCGAGAGAGGGCTCTACTGTTCATTTGCCTACTGAGCCCAAAGTAACATTTGTTGGCAAGTGTAATTCTCCGCTTGATCTCCAGGCTGACATCATTTTTGTTGGTCACTGCAGTTCCCAAATAGACAAAGTCCTTGACAGACTCAAAGTTATAGTCTCCAGCAGTAAGGTAAGAGTCAAGACGCCGCGACTCTCTAGTACTGCACACCATAAACTTTGTTTTGCCCATGTTTACTGCAAGACCAACTTTAGCTGATTCCCTTTCGATAGCTCCAAAAGCCGCAGTTACATCACGCTTGGTACGACCAATGATATCAATATCATCAGCGTAACCAAGGAGCTGGACACTTTTGTATCCCAGTATTGTGCCCATCCGATGCACTCCAGCTTTCCTTATTATACTCTCCATAAGTAAATTGAAGAGCACACAAGACAGCGAGTCGCCTTGTCTGAGACCCCGCTTGGTATTGAAGGTTTCGGATTGGTCATTTCCTACCTTGACAGAGCTGATGGTGTTGCTCAATGTCATGCTACAAAGCCGTATTAGCTTTGCAGGAATACCAAGCTCAGACATGGTAGCGTACAGGCAGTCTCGCCGTGGGCTATCAAAAGCAGCTTTAAAATCGACGAACAGGTGGTATGTGTCGAATTGGTTCTCGTGTGTTTTCTCCAGGATTTGGCGCAATGTGAAGATCTGGTCAACTGTAGACTTGCCAGGACGGAAACCGCATTGATAAGGACCTATCAATGCTTCAGCATATGGTTTCAGTCTCTCACACATTACGCTCGTGAGAACCTTGTATGCGACGGGAAGAAGGCTGATGCCACGGTAGTTGGTGCGTTGTGTTGCATCACCCTTCTTCAGGATTGGGCAGATCATACTGAGGTTCCAATCATCGGGCATGCTTTCCGTTAGCCATACGCTGCTGATAAGTTGGTGCATGCACCCTACCAGCTCATCGCCTCCAGCCTTAAACAATTCAGCCGGTAAGCCATCTGCTCCCGCGGCTTTATTGTTTTTGAGACGCTGTATAGCTGTCTCGACTTCCGTATGGCTAGGGATGGGAACTTCAACACCATCATCTCTGATTGGGGTTAGTGGACCAACTTCGTCAAGCTCATTCTCACTGTTTCCAGCCAAAAGACTCTCAAAGTGATCCCGCCATAACCTCAGTACAATCTCCGCATCAGTAAAATGTAATTTTATAAAATGTAAGCAATGCTCCATAAACCTGCAAGTTCAATATTTTGGCAGAAGAGACCCATAACCTGTACTCTTACTCTTTTTTCCCAAATGTAAATCACTCACACTTGCGAAAATTGTTTTAATTGTTTCCTTATGAATTGAAATAAAATTCATATTATTTGATTTTTCTTACAAATCGCAATGATTTTCAATCGCTGCTTTTTTATTGCGACTATCGACCACTATCGATGATACTATCGACCACCATCGATGTTTGAAAAATTATCGTCCACGAATAATCTGATGTATATGTGTTTATATATACATATCTAAATATATGTAAGTATAAGTTCTTTTTTAGACACAACGTAAAATAATTAGATAATTATTAGCCCTACACTGCTTTTAGGGTATCTGCCAGCTCTTATTCACCCGTATTATCACTCTAATTACTCTTACTTATTTATTGACTAATTATGTAATTCCTAGTACAACTTATCCCCTATAGTATATAGCAGGTGACAGGCGACAAGATCCTAACTTTTGATATCAATTTGGCATTGGACTTTGATTTTAGATCAACTTATTTCTTTCTTGAATTAGTTCACATTCAGTTATATCTATTAAAGTCCAATATTTGTATAATCAAATAGTTTTGACTGCATTTGAATTTACATTTAGGACAATACATTAGTTACTATTAATATTCTTGCTATATAAGTATATTCTAGTATATAAAAAATAAGTAAAACATAGATTATACAGACGCTTTGTCATATGCCACTTTCATCTCAGTGTGACTAATCTATAGTATAACGAAGTGGAATTGAATTGAAGAATCTCCTGTCAGTCTGCCAACGACCGACATGAACAATAGAATCAAAAATGCATGTGAAGCTCTACATAAATAGATATTAGAATATAATGGATAGTATAAAAATATATAAAAAACTATTTTGAAATATTTTCTAGACAATATCAAAAAACAATATTTTTGAGCCTTAACTTAAATCTAGTCATATTTTCATATTTTTATTTTTCAGCTTTATATTAATATATAAATATATTTAAATCCATTTTATAGAAATATATATTATATATAATTATTATAATATTTAAAAAATACTATATATTTATATAATACTGTTTTCAATATTTTTATAATGCTGACAATAAAATAAGTAAAATAAATCAATTTAAGTTGGGGATCCTAACAAATATATATATATTTATATATATATATATATATATATATATATATATATATATATATGTTCCGTAAATATTTGTTTAGTTTTCAGATCTGCATATTATTTGATGATTTTATTAAATCTAATCAAATGGACTTTGTCAATGAATAGAGTTCTCTTAGTCATCTCTCTTTGTAGACATTTCTTTATTTTCGAATAGAGTTCACTTTATATATTACCAACAATGCTCAGTAGTGAAATTCTGAAATTGAATTCGTTTCAACTTGAACTTTTTATGGCTGCCCACTGCTTAGAAGACAACCTACGGAAAGGTGAGCGGCAGTACAAAGAAAGAAAGAAAGAAAGAAAAAACTCTCCCTTTCTCATCTCGTTTCGTTTCTTAGAATAAACGGCCATTCGGAATGTGCCACTGAAAACTAATTAAAATAACAAAAACCAATCAAAGCATAGAAAACATAGAGTCGACAATACCAGCAGAGACAGAGATTTTTGGGCGAGGGTTCGCCTCGGGCTGGGCCCTGGAAAAAGTGAAAATCGTTTCACGTTAACGACAAAACCCAAAACGAAGCTAAATCCGTATTTTATACTGCGATTCGTTTATTATTATTATCTTTTTTATTTAATGCTGGAATTTGTATTTAATAATGTTAAAAGAGACGTCGCTAATAGCATAAAAAGATTTTATGACTTCAAATAAATAATGCCCAAGAGAATCTTCAACTCTCTTGTGAAAGTCGACGAATTGGAAAAACTTTTTAAATGAAAATGAAAACTACAAAATTGTTAGCATTCTATCGTTCTATCGTAATGAAGTAATAGTATATCTACTTTCAATTCTATTTGATATATGGATCCAAGCAAAACTTTCAATATTAAAATGAACATTTTTAGCATTTCGATCGATCGATCAATTGCACTTGTCTGATATTTCATTTTCAATAGGTGTAATACCAGATCAACTTTGAAATCTATTTGATTTATATTTGATATATATTCATATCATATGGATCACTTTCAAAAATCATCCACAAAAATTTAGTTACACGCATAAATATCTGAGAAGATTAGAAGAATTGGAGTACATGCATAAACAGATTGGATCGCAGCAGCATCCCATTTAAGCTACATAGGAAAACCATTATGGACCATGCTACAAGTCTATAAAAAAAACAGCCCACAAGATATACAAACTGCATCTAACAATAAATTTATACAATGCGAGTGAGAGAGAGGGCAAGTGGGAGTCCCAAATTTATATATTAATCTGCGAAACTAGTTGAACTCTTCTTCCCCCCGCGCGCAAACGCACATACATACACACTCTCACACAAACGCACACGCACACGCACACGCATGCACACATACAACTAATGCGATCACTCACCCTATTGCATTCCAAGGCGGCGGCGCTGTGCTCCTCTCGCTGACGAAAACAATGGCTGCATTTGCTCTTGTTGAATATATTTGGTGAGAATTTACGACAGTCGGCAATGCGTCCGCCGCTCACATTTGGCGGGGGCGACGCAGCTGAGGTCGACGCCGCATTTGCTGCTGCTGCGGCTGTTGTTGTTGCTGTTGTTGTTATCGTTGTTGTTGACATTTTGGAATATTCGCTCAGCTGCTGCTTCACGGGTTTCTACTTAGAATCTGTCGACAAGCTTTGAGCTCTGCTCTGCTCAGCAGCCAAATTGAAGCTCAGGGCTGAGCGCCATTGCGTTCACAAACACACACACTGTTTGGACTCTCTCGCTTACACACACGTACGCGCACGCCAATGCAAAACGCTGAGCCAAATTTTAACAATTTTGCACAATTTACTTTTTTTTTTTACTCTTTTACTTTTATTTATTTTTCGACACTTGATAACGGTGGCCGCTGGGTGAGTATAGTAGCAGGGGCGGGGTACAGAGCGGGACAGCTTTACATATTTATGCAAATGCGACCAAACAGCTACGCAGTTGTTGCTGTTGGTGTTGTTTTTGTTGTTCTTGTTTAACAGACGCTGCGGCACAGCAGCCGGCACGGCTTTAACGCTGTTGTTGTTGTTGTTGTCGTTGTTGTTTTTCTTTCCTAATTGCTCTAAAAATAGCAGAACATTCAGCTGAATCAGCTAACCGTTCCCGTTACAATTCACGATATTTCCTTCGCCAACTGTTATGCACGTTAGCTTGCCCTTTAGATTTTGATATCAAACTTTATATTTTTTTTGGCATAGCAAGCAAATAAATACGTATGCGAATAACAACATACACACACGCACACACACTCTCACACACACACACGCGCGCACACACTAAAATATTATTCAATTTTGCTTTGCACTTGGCTTCTTCTTCATCGGACACCAACAAAATACACACGGACTGGAAGTGTTGCTGGACGCTAACGCGCGCTTTGTAAATGCTGCTCTCGGCACAACGAATCGGTTCGAATGCATACACGGCACTGACACGCCAGCCCCAACAAGTCGAGCCGCAACCAGTCGAGCGCCAAAAACAAAACACGAATGAGAGACCAACACAGAGCGAGAGAGAGAGCACGCAAACGACAAAACCGGGAGAGCGCGTAATGCTGTGTAAAAATCAGAGTGCCAAAGTGTGTGGTAGGTAACACAACGTAGGAGGACAACATTTAGGCTCTCTCTTCATATACAGTTAGGACATGGTTTGATGTCATGAATATGAGATATATAAGAAAAAAATAATAGCTAAAATATTAAATGTTAATATGATACAAATATATTAAAAACCTTACAATATTAATATTGAGTAGTTTTGTAGAAGTCGCTTGTACTTATACAACCTATGCATATGTGCATATCTCTTGCATCTGCGTGAGCAAACGCAATGCTCTGACATCACAACAACGCTCTCTTATACGAGTTCGCTCAGCAACGAACTCGCGCCGATCGATTCAATCAGCTGTTTCGAGTGCTTCAAACTTGGTTTGACAGCGAAACTGCTAACTGTTGCGAGTGAGTTTAGCTATAAAACAGCTAAATTCCATTGAAATCGAACCGTTTGAATGGGAAAAATAAATAGTATAAGAGTTTAAATTAATAATATATTACATTGTTAAGAACAACCCAAATCAATGCCCGTATATACGAAAATCTGTTCTTAACTTGAACTAATGAGTCTTTTGACCTTTGCCTATCATTTGTACCAAATCGAAAATGTTGTGGAAAATCAGTGCCGGGAAAAGTATCCCAAAACGATTTGTTTACAACAACAACATATAATTAACATACAAATTTACTGTACGGTTCATTAAGAGCCTCAGACAACAAATTTTCAAGTGCGCCGCCACAGCAGCCGCAGCGAGCATTAGAAGGAACGAGATGGAATGAGAGGAAGTGAAGAAGAGACAGGGAGTTTGATAGAGAGAGAGGTCGCGAGGGGCGGATACAAAGAGCGAGACGAACCCTTTTTACGCATCTTCAAGCCGCGTAACAATAACAAAGAAAACTGAAAAAAAAAAAAACAGTTGATTAATTACGCTCGATTAGGGGCGGGGTAAGGAAAGGCTAGAGAGAGATGGCAAATAGGAGAAGGGGAAGGGGAAGGGGTCACACAGCTTACGTCTCGCAAGGGCAACGAAACACTCGATCAAATATTTTGACTGACGCCTTGGGATGCTGGCGCACCCGGAAAGTCGACTTAAATACACTACCCAAGGGCATAGCAGAACCCAACAGTAGCTGAAGAAGCTGAAGAAAAGCTATTGTTACATAATATTTACATATATAATATATATTAGATATAATATACATATATGATATCAATCTGATCTATTAAATATAATTTGGATACGAAAATCATTCAGTTTCTTGATTATATAGTTCTAGTAGATGACTATAGAAGTAGTATACGATGTATTAAGGATATGTTATATTAAACCTCTCTTAATGTAAGTTCAGATATAATATACATATAATATAATAACGCACATTAAAATCTGAATTCCGATAGGATATGTGCTAAAGTCAATCAATTACATATATGAGACCTTCGATTCAATTGGATGAAAATATAAACAATGCTGTAAAATTGTGATATCATCATAACATTCCCTTATAAACAAAGGTAAATTTTATTGGAAAGTATTATTTTACTGAATTTTCTGTTGCACAGAATCAGAATCAGAATTAATCATTTCTTCATGTTCCTTATATAACTATTTAATATAGGTCTGTTCTATTGAATTTCATGGAATAAATTAATATATCTGCGATTTCTTAACAGATCTATAGAAGCTGTCTGAGGAAATAAGTTGAAGGAAAAAACTTTTCAAAATTTGCAAAGAAAAGCTGGGGATGTGGAAAAACTTGGTTGTATATGACTGACCAAGTAAAGATTGGAAATTACTTCTTCTAGATACGAAATAAAAATAGTCATGATTTCGTAATACAGGGACAGGGTATATACAGAGTTCTCGAATAATTATACCCAGAACCCATTGAAAATGGGAAACCAGGGTATAATGGTTTTGTTAAAAGTATGTAACAGGCGGAAGGAGGCGTGGCAGACCCCATAAAGTACATATGTACATATGTTGCCATGTCCGTCTGCCCGTGTGCTTGAACGTGCTTCCGAAGACATAATATCTAGACGATCTTATTGTTTTTCTGTTAGGTTCGTATATTGCACGAGCAGTACGAGTTTGTTTCAGAAACTTGTATATTTCCAGAGTTATCGATAAAAACCTTTATCGAGAATCAGTTATAAAATTATATCTCGTTCATCAAACAGTCTCGACTATAGCTTTCTTACTTGTTGTTTTTCGAATTCATAACGACCCAGTGGGAAAGATAGAAGTAGTCTTCTCGCTTTCACTCAGCAACAGCTATATATAGCTGTCTCTATAAACTTTAGGTAATGGCGCCTTTCGATATTTTCGTGGTTATGTAAGCAAAAATTCGATACTAACGATAATATCGCTTTGAACTTTTCTACTAAATCATTTGAGATTGGAGTAGATTCTACGATTTTTTAATGTTGTATGTTGTTTGTAACAAATTTTAGCAAACATACCAGAAATTACTAAGCAAGAAAAAAAGGCCAACAAACTTAAGAACATATAGACATGTGATTATTTTATTGAGCTATCGATAGGGGAAAAACTATCGATAGTGGCGCTGGAAGAAAATTACTCGATACTTCGTTAGTATCTTCAATAGCTGCGCAGCTCTAGTTGTCTCTCTACCAATTGTCATTAAGACGGCAAGTCATTCAGATCATACGAACTGCAAATCATTTCCTAATACCACGTTCAAAATGAAAAAGCCTGGAATTGAAGATACTCCTAATCGCTGTAAAACTATAATAAAAGGAATGGACAAGAAGGTCTGCGAATGTGCTGAACCAGTATGGCAAGTTGCCATAAGACGGCCCAGGCCTCCATTGACTATAAGTTTTATATATCGAATCAATGGAGAAACCCACACTATTGCGACAAATGAAGGCGAAGGTGAAGGCGAATCCGTGCCAGACCAGAACAACGAATAACCGTCTATGCAGGCGCCAAATGTAATTGTGACGTTCCTAAATGAAACTGAAATGTAATTCATTGTTCAATTTCAATAAAAATATGTATATTCCACAATTACAAAAAAAAGAAAAATGAAATAAAATTCTATGGAAATTTTAATATAAATGTTAAATGAATTAAATTATTCTAGTACTTTTATGATTTTTAAATATAATTCTATATTATGTATGTATGTACATACGTGCATGCATACATACAAAACCCACGTGGCAGAGCAAGCGAGATAGCGATAATGCAGCACGCCTGTAATGCATACACACAGAAGTACATACATACATACATACATACATATGTATGTGCATACATGCCTACAAGCGTACATACATATGCATATCCTATATTCATATACATACATGTGTATGTATGTATGTATGTATAGTTTATGTCGCTTCCAGAAACGAATCGAATAATTCTTGGAATATTAATCGTTCGAAGAAGGGTTCAGGGAATCTCGTAGTCGTGCAGTCTCGACTAGAGCTCTTTTACTTGTTTTTGGATGATTTACTTGTTCAAAGTATTTTCATAAATGTACATACATACATACATATGTACGTATGTATGTACATATACATATAAGAAAGAAAACATTTGAAAAGGCATTTTGTAATTGATGTATGTACATACATTGATGTACATACATATGTAAATTATAAATATGTATGTACATGTGATGCACTTTGGATGCTATGAAATTGTATTTGATTATCTTTGATCAATGCTTTTGCTTTGATAATTGTTGAAATACCTGCGAAATGCATTACAACATATTGAATTTTCTATTGCTGTTGCTGTTGTATCTGCAGCTGCTGCTGTTGGCTGACGATCGTCGATTGTTTTTTATTTCATTTAGCACTCGCATTCAAATGTCAATCGAGTCACGCGCGTCTCAGCAACACAAAAAAAAAAAACAACAAAAAATTGGAAACCATGTAAAACCCAATTCCCCAGATATTTTTATACACTTGCGCAGAGGGAGTTATAATTGTTTCGCCGAGAATGCGGAAAAATACATACATACACACAGATGTGCATACATGTATGTATGTATGTATGTACATGTACATATGTATATGTATGTATGTATGCACATACATACATATGTACGTATAAAACAAGTAAGAGCTCTAGTCGAGGCTGCTACACTACCAGCCCTATGAAGGGCCCATACGAACGAATCGCACGAATAATATTCCAAGAATTATTCGATTTGTTTCTGCAAGCTCAATAAACTACATACATACATACATATTGTATGTACATGCACTCATCCGCACACAGTCACATTCTGATATACGCTTATAGGCATGTATGTACATATGTATGTATGTATGTACATATGTGTGTATGCATTACAGGCGTCTTGCATTATCGCTATCTCGCTTGCTCTGACACGTGGGTTTTGCTGCGAAAACTTATTTGATTAATAATTCCGTTTCTAGACGGATACTCGTAATCATCTGCCTGTTACGTACTTTTAATAAAGCCATAATACCCTGATTTCCCATTTTTAATGGATTCAAGGTATACAAATTTATGAACTGTACATACATATGTATGTATGTACATACATAAATATAGAATTCAATTTAAAAATCATAGAAGTACTAGAATAATTTAATTCATTTAACATTTATATTAAAATTTCCATAGAATTTTATTTCATTTTTCTTTTTTTTTTTTGTAATTGTGGAATACATTTTTATTGAATTTGAACAATGAATTACATTTCAGTTTCATTTAGGAACGTCACAATTACATTTGGCGCCTGCATAGACGGTTATTCGTTGTTCTGGTCTGGCACGGATTCGCCTTCACCTTCGCCTTCATTTGTCGCAATAGTGTGGGTTTCTCCATTGATTCGATATATAAAACTTATAGTCAATGGAGGCCTGGGCCGTCTTATGGCAACTTGCCATACTGGTTCAGCACATTCGCAGACCTTCTTGTCCATTCCTTTTATTATAATTTTACAGCGATTAGGAGTATCTTCAATTCCAGGCTTTTTCATTTTGAACGTGGTATTAGGAAATGATTTGCAGTTCGTATGATCTGAATGACTTGCCGTCTTAATGACAATTGGTAGAGAGACAACTAGAGCTGCGCAGCTATTGAAGATACTAACGAAGTATCGAGTAATTTTCTTCCAGCGCCACTATCGATAGTTTTTTACCTAACGATAGCTCAATAAAATAATCACATGTCTATATATTCTTAAGTTTGTTGGCCTTTTTTTCTTGCTTAGTAATTTCTGGTATGTTTGCTAAAATTTCTTACAAACAACATACAACATTAAAAAATCGTAGAATCTACTCCAATCTAAAATGATTTAGTAGAAAAGTTCAAAGCGATACTATCGGTAGTATCAAATTTTTGCTTGCAAAACATCGAAAATATCGAAAGGCGCCATTATCTAAAGTTTATAGAGACAACTATATATAGCTGTTGCTGAGTGAAAGCGAGAAGACTACTGATATCTTTCGCACTGGGTCGTTGTGATTTCGATAAGCAACAAGAATGTTACTAGAAAGAGGGAGATATTATCGAAAAATATATGAAAAAATAAAATAAAATAAAATAAAAATATATTATGATAGTAATAAAAGGTTAAAAAATGTTCGTAATTAATATAATATTGTCTAAAAAGGTTTGTAATAATATTTATAATTAAAAAATAACAAACAAAAATTAAATGTAAATTAATTTTATATAATTTATAATATTAAATTATATGTTAATTGTCTAAATATGTTTTTATTATATATACAATAATATATAATAATATTTTTATTATATATTATATAATATTAAACTTGAATATTAAATATATGTCAACATTAATATGCCTTTGTTATTATGCAGCCAAATATAAATGAATTTATCTGATAAATAAAAGCCATTATTGCTTTAAAATTGTTGTGGAAGGTAATTTTGTACTCATAAAAATTAAGAATATGAACAAGACAAAATGAAATTTATTATTAAAATAATAATTATTTTATCATATACCAAAAAAAAATAATTTGATGTTATATAATTAATTAATTTTTGTTGAGTCTTCATTGATTATCATTTTAAATTTTGAATAAGACTTGTTGAGATCAAAAGCCATTATTTTTGCAGTAAAAAGTGAGCATAGGTTCCACTGTGCGTGGCTTCTGAATAAAAAACGCAGTGTTGCTAATGATAATTGGAAAATATATTAATTTGTGCAAAAAGCTAAGAGCTGGTTACAAACAGTACTTGATTTATATTGAATTGAAAGCTGAAAAATAATATACATACATATATAGCATAATTGATCGCACATAATAAAATGAGAGACTGAAGAAAAACACCAATTCATTCAGTGCATTTTCATCAAGAAGTTTGATATGCTAATAAGGTAAGATTATCGTTTCTTTACGGTTATATTGATTTGGCAATATTACTAGCTACTTTATTATCTAGAGTGACGAACATACTTATTGGCACAGTAAGCTTTTTAAGCTTTATAGCAACTTTTTTAGTGTTTTGAAAAGATTTTTTTATAAACCGAAAAATCATTGAAGTAGATTAGAGTATTTATTGAATGAAACCGAAAGAATTTTGTAAAAATCTTAAACGTAGAATTAACTAAAATTGAATAACTAAAAAAACACATCAATATCACTGAACAAAATTATTGACACACTAAAAAAGAAAATAAACTTTAAGAAATATACATACATACATATGTACATATGTATGTATATCGTATGTATGTACATATGTAAATCGCTTTGGTTCAATCCATGCTAAGAGTTCTTAAATTATATCAACGTGCTTGCTACATATAATTGATATTACCTGAACAATATACTACAGAGTTTTGTACAAGTCATTGGAAATATGGGTCTGGTCGAATGGAAAATGCGTTTGTCAGCAAGACAATGATCCGAAGGACACGTCTCATTTGGACAAAAACTGGATATCAAAGCAAATATGAAGTGGTTTCCGCAATATCTAGACATCGACCCCATTGAAAACCCATTAGGTCATGTGAAGTCGCAGCTTGCGCAGTATACGGTCCCCCCGGGGGATTGAGGGAGTTGTAGGATTCCTGCTGAAATGACGACACACAAAAAGTATGTTAAGCCGTATTATTGAATACAAAAAATATTTGTTGAAAACTTAGTCGACATATGACTATTTTCACATTTTTTGTTTGCATTTTTCTTTCAGCCTACCGAATGAGTTCAAATTTTTTGAAAGTTGAGCTAAAATATTGTACTCAGAAAACAAGATTAAGATCGTAGCCATAAAGTAGAAGCGAAAATACAGACCTTTGAAGTTACTACATTGAATTCGTGTTACAGTTTTTTGCTTGTCAATGTAATTGAAGTCAACTTATCATCACATTCACATATAAATGACCTGGCATAGCCATGTTTTCTTTAGTGTTTAATGAATATCCTTGGGGTTTTTCTATTGCATTGTTGTTTTTCCCCTCAAAAATGTATGTTACTATATATACTATATGTTATCATTGTTAATAAATGTCCAAGTAGATAAGCCCTAGTTCTTAGTCTAAACTCTTAATTATTATAAGATACATTCACAAAAAACAAAATCAGTAGTGAAATGAATTGAAATTGAAAATTGATGTCAACAATATTTTTCATAATTTTTAAACTATCTTAAAGCAAACGAAATTCTTGTTATTCATGAATTAATTTTATATAATTTAAATTCCCATTTTTTTGTGATTTCTATCTATAAAATCTTTTTGCATTTCCTTAAAAATACAAGTTGACATTAAAATTCCTGTAAAAACTGTAAAAAAAATGCTTTAATCGATCCGAATTTTCGGATTTAGATTTATTAGATATATTTGAATATATATTTAAGACCAACCTACCAGATTTTGTCGATGATAGTGCGTATCCCGAAGAAGAAGTCATATTTCATGATCATGGAGTGGCCAGCACAAAGTCCAGACCTAAACCCTATAGAAAATTTATGGGCTTTGCTTAAAAATGGACTCTCGAAATATGCCGGGTTCAGGCGAAGTGGAGCAAAATTCCCCAGGCCCATATTGAAAAATTGGTGGAGAATATGGCTAGGCGTATTGCCAATGTCATCAAAGCTAAGGGTCTTTGGACAAAATACTAAATTAAGCATATATTTAAAAAAAAAGTTAAAAACGAGCAAAAGTGGATATAAAGCTCGATTTATGTATACAGCTTAAAAACTTTAGTTTGTAGGCAAATTTGAAAAAAAAAAACCTTTTGTGTTCCTTATTAAAATATATCTAATGAATCTAAATCCAAAAATTCGGATCGATTAAAGCATTTTTTAAGTTTTTACAGGCATTTTAAGGTCAACTTGGCCAACATGAATCCACACGTGCTCGCCACTGTATATTCAGTTCGTTAGGCTTGTATTTAAATATAAACATATTTTATTCATTGAATTTCAATTTAATTATATATTTATATATATATATATATTTTTTTTTTTTATGCAATTTTCATTTTCTAATTTTGCGCCCTTTTTCGACAGCACATAATTTCTCAAAGTTGGAAAACTATGTAAAACGGGCGAGGCCACATGCCACATGCCAAATGCCGCATTCAAACTTGTTGTCGCAGTTAGTGTTGTTGTTGTTGCTACATATTAAATTGATTGCAGCTGCAGACAGCAGAGAGGAAAAAAAAAACCGCCGCCAAACACCGAACCGAATCACACTTTCACTTTTCTATGCTAATTTATAAAAGAAAAAAAAAAGCTTAAAACAAAAATTTGAAAAAAAAAGAAAAATATTTTTCACATTTTTTTCTTAGCTTTTTTCCCAGTTGTCCTTTTACAGTTTTGTTTTAAGGTGCATTGACTTCTCGCCTCATATCTATTCGAAAAACAATTTCATTTTTATTGGGCGTGGCAACGCCTTCCGTTTGCTGGCGTTTCGATATTTTCTTCTTTGTCACGTTTTGTGTGCGCTTGATTAATTTATTTTTAATTTTAATGCCACGCCAGAGAGAATCAAATCAAAATATTTGTCTAGTCTCGGAAATAGCTGAAAGCGTCGGCATTTCTTAGTCTTTGCTTAGAAGCAGCTAGCAGCTCACAGGCATTGAGAACTTTTAAAATATGCTGGAAAAGCGAAGATTTATGTTCGAATTGCGTCTCGTGTTTATTAAACGGCAGCCGAGCAGCCGTAAGCTACATGAAATGAATTATGATGTCGTTGGGGCGGTACACAAATGCATATACCCTGTAAAAATAGAAAATTTCTGCGCTAGGTTATACTCGATATGTGCGGACATTAGGTGACGGGCAGTAGAAAGTGTCATTAAGTTTTGAGTTAGATGAGTATAGAAGAAACACGGTTTACTATAGCGCAAGCCTATGTCAGTAACTCTCTCTTTCTCCCATTGCCTTTGTTCGGATGTCAATCCGAAGCGTTAAGGAGAATTGCATTGAGACGTTATCATGGCTATAAAACTCCGAGGTTTTTCTGAGACTCTTTCCTCTAAGTATCTTTTATAATTATTGGAATAGATTATAGAGATAAATTAAAAAACAGAGTTATATAGTGATAGAAGGGTTTTAATTCAAATTTGTTTTCGAAATACATTTCAGAAATTGCAAAAAAATAAATTAGATTAAGACTTTGCTCAGCTATATATTAAATAATATGGTAACTGCAAGTCGATCCATGTCATGTTTAAACAAATTTATTTAAAATATTTAGAAAATATTTGAAACATTTTTTTTAGAATATCATTGAGAAAATATTAAAAAAAAAAAATGAATTTTTGTGAGGCGTGAAAATGCATTCCAGATGGAAATCTTTTTAATTTATGAAAAATAAATGACACTCAGCAATAGGTATAATAATAGGGTAACTCCAAATCGTTCAATGTTACTTTTATAAATAACTTTAAAAATATCTTTAAAAACGCATAAAATATTTAAAAGTATTTGAAGAAATTTTGTTGATTTATATTTCTCATGAAAATATTAAAATTGAATTTTTTATAAAGACTCTGATTGATTTTACCTCATTTATTCCGCATTACAAAGACAATCACGAAATTAAATAATAAATAAATATTTGATTTATGAAGAATGATCGTCGGGTCAGACAATGTCATAATGTGGAGTTAAATCCGGTTAGCCTCAGTTATATTCCAAGTTATAAACAAGCTAAAGATAAAACTAAAGTCTTGCGATAATCTCCCATATCTATAGATTACTTATGCATAATAAGCTATGAGTAAATCTTGCTGAGTGTTGAGATGATTTTTAGAATCACAATTTTTATCAATAAACTAACTTTGATTGGCAGTTAGTGTAAGAGACTAAAACAGTCAATGTGTTTGGCTCGTATATTCGACCTAGAAGAGTCGAGTATTATAAAATCTCTTTCATTACAGATATCTTCTTTTCGCGCTATATAATCTTCATGCACTATTCAGTCGCATCTTTACAAAGGCACTCGGTGTTCCATAATTCAAATGTCCAGCACTCGGTTTCCGTTTCATGCGGTAGTCAATGAAGAAATCAGTTCCAAAACTCACTCATCAAAAACCCATTGGCAGAGCGCTTCCACAATGAGGAAGCATTGCCAAAAAAACCAGACATGGGCGTAAGCCTAGCCAGCCATGGGCTGATCAGGCATGCCGAGCCATGTAAGCCAGCAAACCAGCCAAGCGACCGATCGCTGACCATTTGCCTGTCCGACGGCAGCCACCTGCGAACAATTTTCCATAAGACTTGAAAAAAAATAAAAAAACTCGTGAAAAACGCCGCAAATCGACGGCTGACAGTCTATGGCTGGTACCAATTTGCCGTCGATTCGCGCGCTGCAGCGAGAAACGAATTGCACAGTGAGACATTGAGCGAGGGAGACCGAGTGAGAGAGAGGGAGGGAGTGTGAGGGAGAGGTGGCCACTTGAGGAAATCGGGGAGTCGTCCATAGACCTTTGTGAAAGTGAAAATTTTTGCAAAGTGTGTGCACAACAGCGGCAACGAATGCTACTTTGTTTCCCTCTACATAAAAATTTAAATAGCCTCAACGACTACATGATACCCTAACGAAAAATTAACTCGGAATGCAAAGAGTTAGTGTTCGATTAAAAGAGCTTTGAATTGATCATTTGTTGGGATATAATATCGTTAATAATAACTGGAATGGTTATAAGACTTTCGTCTTACCGACTACTGAATGCCCTTGATAACAATTTAATATTAATTCTTATTTTGAAAAAATATCGATTCCAGATGTCATAGCAAAACAATTTATAATATTTCGTTTTGATAGCTGTTACTTGAAATGGAATAGAGTCTACGGTAATTATACTTTTTCATGAGCCAGCATGGTCGAATACGGAATACCCTTCCGAAATACAAGCCACGTAGTAGATAATTGCTTCTGTGAAAGCTGAGCTAGAAATTTGAGCCATATAAAAGCTCGAAAATGTGAAGATTACCTTGAAACCTTAATTTGCTTTTATATTTCTAATATAAAAGGATTGAAACTAATAGGAATGTTCTACAATTTAACTTTAAGATGAATATACAGATTCATCAGATCGTTGACAGCACTCTCAGCAGTGGCCAATATGTTTCTGTCCAGTAGTTTAGAAATCTTGTTCTAAATACATACTTAAGTTTAAAGATTTCCGATTTGAATACATCATTATCAATATATGAAATATCATTCATAATCTCATACATACATATCACAGGATATTATAACAGGCACCAGCTTAAAGGGAATGAAACTTCTAGAAGTACCTCAAAAGAGTAGTGTATTTAGAATACCTCAATCAAATGCTGAATAGCTTTTAAAACTTTATAGGAGTTTAGTTAATATATAGTTCTGGTCTGAAATGTGAGCGAAAAATATATTGCAATTGTTATTATATGTTGCTTTTGGTATAAATGTAGCTTTACTCTGAAGATTATCTTAAGGAGAACTACATACTTACGCTTGGATTGAAGTACTTTGCATGCCCTTTCCAAATACTAGCACTCTTGTGTAATCTTTATAGTTTATATACACATATATATATATATATTATTTTATTTTATTTTTTTTTACAAAGAGTCTTATGTAAATAAACGTCTTCTTTAATTGTCGGTCAATGAGCGAATAATGTCCGAATCTCCAGGATCTGTAATGGACATTGTGCACACTCGAAAGTATTTACCGCAGGCGGTGCCCAGCTCAATGTTGGTGCCACTATAGTGCAGAACTTCAGTTTTGGCCAACATGGCGTAGTATTCGATCTCCGACTTTCTCAATGAGGGCGTGTTGCTGGCGATGAGCACCAGTTTGGCTTTGCCCTGACGCAGAGTCTTCAGCGTTTGCTTGTAACCCAGGCAATATTTGCCGGATTTCATAACTAGCGCCAGACGTGCATTGGTGCTCTCTAAGGCCTTTTTCTGTTTCTTTGCGGCAACCATATTGAATGTTGAAAATCACACAAAACTTGGTCGAATTATGCTGTCAAAGAAAAACAAATTTGTTTTAAAATAATTAGTATCAAAACAATTAATGAAATATTTTTCTTTTTCAAAAACCAGCAAGTCTGCTGGAATTATAGATACCTCAGCAAAAAGAAATATGAATTGGAAAAATGTGCACGTGCAAGAAGTATAAAAGCTACAGAAAGAGCTGTTATAGATATATTAGAGAAGGCAGATGATAGATAGTGAACATAATCGATAGTAGGCAGAGCTGATAGTACCCGAACATCGATAGTTCCAATAGTGTCATCGATAGTTTGCCAGATCTGACATAAATGCGAATAAATCGAAAGGGAAAGCCATAATGTTACCTTGTCTTGGAGTTGAAATCATCTTAAACAAATAATCAATATCCAACTTAAGCATATGAACTCTAATTGTTGACAATTTACGCTTCAGGCAATATTGTTAGAGCATCTAAAAGTCGACTAGCTGCGTTTGATATTGGACTCCAAGCGCGTGAATAATAACAAACAGCGTTCAGTTAGGAAATAGCGTTTCATTAACATGAAAAACGAAAAACGAAAATTGAAAATAGAAAACGGAAAATTGAAATTGGAAAATGTTGCACAAAATGTTGGCCAAAAGGAAAAATTTATAAAAAAAAAAAAAATATAAATATAAATATATTTATAAAAGAAAATAAACAAACGACGGCGCCTGACATGTGACGTGCGCTGGCAGCCACTTTGGCAACTTAAGCAACTTTTGGCTACTTAACATTGCGTATACGTGGCGGGGGACCAGGGGATTGGAGCTTATCTGCTGGCCAATTGACATGACTGGTTGTTCGATTTTTTGGGAAAGTGCAGCGAATCAGTGGAAGTAGTTAGAGAGAAAGAGAAGTGAGTGTGAGAGAGGGGGAGACTTACTTTTCGGCCAAGGCGACAACAGCATAATTTACCGTTAACTTTTCATCAAGCGCTGGAAAAGCTCAAGAGCCGCACTCGGACAGCACGCAAATGCGAATCCGCGTGCTGGTTTCCTAGTCAACTATGATTTTTGTTACTTATTTATTTATTTTTTTTTTTTTTTATGCAGTTTTCGGCTATTTGGCGTGTCTTTTGATTTATTTGACGTGACAGTCAAATGAACAGGGATTTATTTTTCATTGGCGCATTTTTAATGATTTTCTGTTCAGTGCCGGGCATTTCAAATTGAATAGCCAGACGAAGACGAAGACGAAGATTGAGACACAGACAGCGACACGCAATTGCCGCCCAGTCGACCAGTCACATGGACCACATGCCCAACTTCCAGCATGCCCGTTGTGTATGTGTGTATGTGTGTGTGTTCGTGTGTGTTCGTGTGTGTGTGTGGACAGTAACCATTATAAAGTATCTAGTGCTCTGCACTCAAATGTCGAATGCTGCCCGTCCGTCGTATGTGGGTTGCTGCGGTGCAGCTCCAATTTGTGCACCTGCTGGCAAAAGCTAAAATTAATTATAAATCGTTCGAGCAATTTCAAATCGAAATGCAGCCAGCAGCACACCAACATGCAAAGCCAAATGTGTCGTGAGTTCTTTACAAGTACTCTGTCTATGATACCCTGTAATATGGATGCAGCCTAGGCATTACATCTCAAGTTGTAAATGAAAAGAAGACTACAAAAAATGATTGATGTAAAGTAATAATTATTGTTACATTAGTCATAAAAATTTATAAAATTAATATTTTTACATATATATATATGAAAATGTTTATTTAAAAAAACTAATAATTGAAGTGTTTTGTTATTTTATTTTATTTTATTTTTTATCTTTAAATGTATTAAAAATATTAATACATCAAGCTTTTAAAATAAACTTTCAAACTAAATTTTACATGGTAAATATATTATTATTATTTATATTATTTTATTTAATACATTTTTTAAATTAATTTTTTGGCATTAATAAAAATTGTAAATATATATTTTTTATTTAATAAATTTTTAAGTTTAATTTTTTTTGCATTAATAAAAATTGTAATGTTAAATAATATTATTTTGTATTCAATTATTATAAATTAATTGGATAAATCTTTGTATAAATAAAATTTTTGTATTTTTTATTTTTATCTTTAAAATGTATTAAAATATTAATGCATCAATCTCTAAAATAAACCTTTTCAAATAAATTTTTATATGATAAATATATATAAATATATTTTTTAATTACTTTTTTGTTGTTGCATTAATAAAAATTGTAATGTTAAAAAATAATTGAAGAAATTTTGTAAAACACACTTAAAAACTTGCATGAAATTAATTTAAATATAGTTTTATTATTCATACTTTTTTTAGGGTAAATATGGTAAGATTTATTATTGAAATTATTTAATTATTTAATTACTTAGAAAGGAGTCTATGAATAAAGGCGCCTGAGGACTGCTCAAAGTTAAAGAAAACTTAGATTAATGAGGAATAAAGCATGGTCTTAAGCTGCAAAGCAAAGCCACGAAAGATTGCGTACTTTAGTTGGAAATAGCAAAAACTATCCAAGCCATCGGGCAGAGTGAAGACTTGTCTAAATTATAGTCTAGAATAGAATAGTAATTATCAACTTAACTTTTTGTTTGGCCTTGGGCTAAGACATACCATATTGTATTAATGAACTGGGATTCGAAACCGGAACCAACTGATTCACTCTCGATTGATGAGAAATAAAATGTGGTATGTACATTAATCGTTCCAAAAAATTCAACAATTGTTATTAATTGAAACTTCTTCACAGCAGAAAAATAGAACTAAGAGACTTAAAAACCATAATGATAAATATTTATTTTATTTTCTCTATTAAATTACAAAGTTCCAATGAGTATCTCTCAGTAGAGTTTACTTATAAAAACACTATTAAAGCATTTTAAATAGTAATCAAAAATCTAAACGATAAATAAACTAGTTAAGACTTTGGCGTAACCAAAGCGAGTCGAAGTCGTTCATTAAAAAGTGAGCAGACTCGATTTATGGAAGGGAATTAAATATTAATTTCTCTTTTGGCTGCACTTGACCCACTCTCTTTCTAAATAAAGGCAAAGTGCGAGTGCGAGTGCGTTGCCAGAGCAACAGCTGCGACTAACACAGCTGCAAATAAATCATTAAAGAAAGAGAACTCAGCGGGATGCTGCAACAGCAAGTGGAAGAGCAGCTGGCTGATTCAGATTCACATTCAGATTCAGGCTGAGATTCTTGGGAGTCGAGATGGTTTAGCTGGTTTATGGCTGCTTAGTTATGAATAGCAAAATTGAAAGACATCATAAAACTGTCCAGAGAGCACGGATGACAACGAGCGAAACCCATTAACAAGCAAGTGATAACTGCGTGGATATAGTGAGAAAGAGATAGAGATAGACAAACAGTGAGAGAGAGAGAAAAACAAATTCAATAGGTGTCGATCGTAAAAGCCAAAAGCAAATGGCCATGGCAAATGCATTTCGTATGTGTGTTTCTAATTGCATATATCTTTTTTTTATTCACAGTCAATTCGAAATTGGGAAAGTGACAGCAACAACTTAATAGCACGGCAACACCCCAATGCTCCCCCCTCTGCCTTCCACATCCTCCACTTGTGCAGTTGCAAAACCTTCTCGTATGACGTAAGCAGAGTGCACAGTGTGGCAATTGCATTTAAATACAATTAGCAGTTATGATTTTCACTTTTTTTTTCACTTTTTGCCTTACCTTTGCAGGCGAGTCCATTGCACAACAACAATGGGCCAAATCATGGGTGCAATGGCCAACGGACACGTGTGTCTAACTTTGGCTGTGATGATTGCCTGGGATGCTGGACGGCTGAACGGCTGAACGGCCGAACGGGCTGAATATGGTAATTCCATAAGACCGGCCAAACAGCTCAGCTCCCTCCAATCATTTTCGATTACAAAACGACAGCAGCTACAGCTGCGCACATGTTGTTGAGAAAAAGGGCGAACAGCCAAAAAAAAAAAGTTAATGTGCAGCCAATCGCCACGCGAGTTGCAACAATCAAGCCAAAGGTGGCCAATTGCCCAAAAATTCGAAATGAATTCATATAGCAATATGTGGGAATAACTTGAAGCAGTTAAAAAACTACTTTTGCAGCTAAGAAAATATGTGAAGATATCAATATTATTACCAAATTACCAAAACATTGCAATGTAGAATAGAATACTTTTTAAGTTCTGACACATAGATGGCGCTAATAACAGCAAAACCCATTTTCACCTTCATCAATTTTTAATTATTTTAAAATCTGGCAGAAATTTTAATTTGTTATTAATATATACATATTTAATATATATAATAAATATATATATAAAAAAAAAAAAACATAAATAAATAATTTTAATATACATACATATATGTAAATATATATTATTTTCATTTGATATTCAATAATTTTCAAATCTATTTTGTTTTTATTCTTTCTCCTGTTGTTGCAGCTGTCATTTAGGCCATAAAACAGCAGTTAAATGAGTTTTATTTATGCCAATTTAAATCGTAACAGGTTTGGTGGATTAAATGTGTTTATTCTCATGACAGCAGTAAAGTAATATCAATTGGAATACCGATAATATATACATACATACAGGAATATAAAGCCAGTTTGCTTTATCAAAATTATAATAAAAATAATAAATATAAATAAATAAATAAATACAAAAAAATAAGATAAATAAATAATTAATAATTTCAATATTCGTTTCAAATTATTTTCAAAATACTGAGCTTATCATTTTGTTTCTCTTGTCTAACATTTAGTACTAAGTCGTACTTCTATCATATATATACATCACTAATGAATGATGTATGTTTATATTCTTAACTCGTTTTAATGGGAATTATACAATTGTTATAATTGTTAAATGTAATTCAAATGAAAATAATAAATAAAGTGAATGATTGTTGAATGTTAAAGGCTTACAAAATATATTATATATTACCCTATGTATAATAATACTACTCTATATTTTAATTTAAAAAATTTGGAAATTCCTAAACTTATTTAGATTCTACAACTACGCAATGAACAGAATTGATCATAATTGCCAGATTAATCATATTTAAGAGATTATTCATGTTGCATGCCTATTCAAAACTATACATTGAATAGAATTATTTATGGATTTAATATACATTACTCACACAATCACACTCAACTCATTCGGACGGAAGTTGGTGATCGGCGTAACTTTCTCTTTATTGTATTATTATTGTTATCGAGTTGTCGGCGCTTTTCCTATCACAATAATAGATAGACAAATGACACCAACGACCGCATCGGGAGTGCTGGATTGCATGGCTTCAAGAGTGATGGAGACCAATTGTTGGTGCACTCGGAGAGCCTTCCACAAGACGGCCATCAACGGTGTCTACATCGACGACAACGTCGTCAACTTGACCCAAACACCTCACTTAAAAATGTTTACAAATTACGACTTAATCGCGTGCTGCTTGAACTCCAAGCAACAGCAGCAACAACAACAACAACAGCCACAACAACCGCAACACAGCAAGTATAACACCAGCAACATTAACAACAACAACAACAACAACAATCAGAAGAAGTTGCGACGTCAGCTTCAAGTTCAAAGTAAGACACAGAAAACAAACTTGGGAATTGTGTTCGGTTGTCTGGAGGGCATTGAAATTCTTTAAGTCTATAGTCATTCAGTTTTTCATTTCGTATTTTTTTTTGCTATACTCTGCTCTCAGCATCATGGGGAGTGTATTGGTTAAGCATTGGATTGAGGCAAGCAAATGAACTATTGAATAAATAATGGAAGAGCTAGAAAGTTTTATAAGATATAATGAAGATATAAACAAATGAATTTAGTAAATAGCTAAAAAGTAATAATAATTAATATATCAAAAATAATTAATATCATAAAATTTAATTTAATACATAAATTTAAAATAAATTTATTATAATAAACTTAAGAAATAATTTTATTTAACTTTTGGTTTCATCTCCTGTTATTGTCAGCATCGTTTCTATGCAATGACCAGTTAAAACTCTACAATTGTTATCGATAAATAGGATATTTCTCTTGAAGGCCCATATACATTCCTTATGTTAAATGTATTGCCTATATATATGATATTACTATATAATCTATCAATAATACTACAAGAAACTTTATTTACTTATTTATTGATTATTATAGCATTAAATTTTCATCTGCGTACAGAGTATGGCTCAGTCGTTCTTAAAGTCTTTAGCTCTTCTTATGACTTCTGTATTGGACATGAACAATGGCAAATGTTTTTCTAGACTTAATTAACACGAACTTGTAAAAAGGTACAACAGCATAACTTTGACTTGAGGCCCTGTTCGTGTAACTATTGCCATTCGTCGCCTGACGCCAGCGCTGACCTTGTCCAATGGACCAACAGAGACAGTGTTTGTAGGACTGCAAGACTGACTGGAAGACCTGTTGTTGTTGGCGCACACACATATACATACACACACACACACAGAGAGACACAGACACGATTCAATGCTTAATTATTCTAATTGTTTTCAAGCTTACAGACCAGCTTGGCCGTGTGGCATTGATTGATGTAGTGAAATTCGCTAAGCTCATGCGCAAGAATCGAAGCAAACGTCATGGCCAGCCGGGGCTACAGACTCGAGATTGAATTTCCAATAGCAATGACCACATTAGAAGCCTTAATCACTTCACCTGTGATAATACGAAGTTAGATTCACACGTCAACAACAACGTTCACATTAGCTATAAATAGTTTACAATTTGTATACCCTGAACCCTTTGAAAATGGGAATTCTGGGTATAGTGGTTTTGTTATCAGTACGTAATAGGTAGAAGTAAGTGTGGCAGACCCCATAAAGTATATATACATATATATCCTTTATCAGGGTAGCCCTGTTCATCAGTGCGTATGTTTGAACGCGTCGATTTCCGAAGATATAAGAGCTAGAGAGTTCATTCTTTTTGTGTTAGGTCCGTATATTGAGCGTACAGTACGAGTTTGTTTCAGAAATTCGATAACTTTTATATTTCCAGAGATATCGATAAAATACATTTATCGAGAATAAGTTATAAACTTATATCTCGTTCATCTTTGAAGTTAGAGTCTCCAAGTCTTCTGCATATATATACACATATACTCATTTAATACATTTTCGGCTTTTGTCACATTTTGGCTTCCGGTCCCCCATTCCTCCCCACATCACCAAATGTGTAATAAATGCATTTCAAATACTAGACACATACAATTAGATATGAATATAACGACTATAGCCGAAGAGTTTGAATACGATGGTCCGTCTAGAAACAGAATTATTAATCAAAGAACTTCTCGCAGCAAAACCCGCGTGGCAGAACAAGCATGACAGCGAGACGGCAGGGGATCAGGAGGTTTCGAAGTTGGGCAGTCTCGACTATAGCTTTCTTACTTGTTGTTTATCGAAATCATAACGACCCAGTGCGAAAGATAGAAGTAGTCTTCTCGCTTTCACTCAGCAACAGCTATACATAGCTATACATGTATATAGTTGTCTCTATAAACTTTAGAAAATGGCGCCTTTCGATACTTTCGATGTTTTGCAAGCAAAAACTCGATTCTACCGATAGTATCGCTTTGAAGTTTTCTACTAAATCATTTGAGATTGGAGAAGATTTTTCGATTTTTTTTAAATTGTTGTAGTATACAAGCAAGAAAAAAAGAGGTCAACAAACTTAATATTATATAGACACATGATTTTTCTATTGAGCTATCGATAACAAACAAAACTATCGATCGTGGCGCTGGAAGAAAAATACTCGATATTTCGTTAGTACCTTCAATAGTTGCGCAGCTCTAGTTTTCTCTCTACCAATTGTCATTAAGACGCCAAGTCATTCAGATCATACGAACTGCAAATCTTTTCTAATACCACGTTCGAAATGAAAAAGCCGGGAAATGAAGATACTCCTAATCGCTTTAAAGCTATCATGGAGGAAATGGGAGAGCAGGTCAACGAATGTACTGAACCAAAATGGAAACTTACCATAAGCGATTGCAACGATCGCTGTCGAGGAATTCATTTCAAGCTCGGGACCCCATTGACTGCACATTTTATAAATCAAATCTATGGGAAAAACCAGACTGCTGTGACGAAAAATGAAGGCGAAGGCGAATCCGTGCCAGACCAGAAGAACGTATAACCGTCTATGCAGGCGCAAAATGTAATTGTGACGTTCTTATATGAAACTGAAATGTAATAAATTGTTCAAATTCAATAAAAATATGTATATTCCACAATTACAAAAAAAAAAAAAGAAAAATGAAATAAAGTTCTATGGAAATTTTAATATAAATGTTAAATGAATTCAATTATTCTAGTACTTTTATGATTTTAAAATCTAATGCTATATTTATGTACAAATGTATGTATATACATACATACGTATATCATAAATTTGTATACTCTGAACCCATTTTGTTATAAGTAAGTAACAGGCATATGATTACGAGTATCCGTCTAGAAACGTGTGTATGTATGTACATATAGTATACATACATGTGGGTATATAATTGTTTTGTTTAAAGTAACAGGCAGATAATTACGAATGTCCGTCTAGAAATGCAATTAATAATCAAATAAGTTCTGGCCACGTGGCAGAGCAAGCGAGATAGCGATACAGAAAGACGTCTGTAATGTATACACACATACATATGTATGTATGTATGTATGTACATATGTATGTATTTACTAGAGCTTTCTTACTTGTTTTTAGTTAATAGTTAACTACTTTTCGATATGTTCAGGCTCATTCACATCTCCACTCTAAAACAAACAATGAAAGTATAGCAAATATTTAAGAAAACAAGTAAGAAAACTCTAGTCCAGACTGCTCGCCTACGAGATCCCCTGAACGCTTCTTCGAATTAATAACATTCCAAGAATTATTCGATTTGTTTCTGGAAGCGTACAAAACTATACATACATACATACACACATACATGTATGATATACATATGTACGCTTGTAGACATGTATGTATGTATGCGTGTATGCATTGCAGCCATCTTGCTGTATCGCTATCTCGCTTGCTCTGCCACGTGGCGAGATTAATAATTCCGTTTCTAGACGGACATTCGCAATCATCTGCCTGTGACTTTTAACAAAACAAATTTAGCTTGATTTCCCATTTTCAATGGGTTCAGAGTATACAAATTTATGAACTGTACATATATGTACATATGTATGTATGCATATACATATGTACATAAATATAGAAGTAGTAGACTTAAGAATCATAAAAGTACTAGAATAATTCAATCCATTTAACATTTACATACATATGTATGTATGTATGTATATTAAAATTTCCATAGAATTTTATTTCATTATCTTTTATTTTGTAATTGTGGAATATACATTTTTATTGAATATGAACAATGAATTACATTTCAGTTTCATTTAGGAACGTCACAATTACATTTTGGTTCTGCATAGACGGCTATTCGTTCTCCTGGTCTGACTCGGATTCGCCTACGCCTTCATCTGTCGTCTCAGCAGTCTGGTCTTCCTCATTGATTCGATGTATAAACTGTATAAATGGGATGCCGGGCTGCCTCATAACAAGATTCCATTCTGGTTCATCACATTCGCAGACCTTCTCGTCCATTTCTTCCATGAAAGTTTTACAGTGATTAGGAGTATCTTCATTTCCAGGCTTTTTCATTTTGAGCGTGGTATTAGGAAATGATTTGCAGCTCGTATGATCTGAATGACTTGCCGTCTTAATGACAATTGGTAGAGAGACAACTAGAGCTGCGCAGCTATTGAAGATACTAACGAAGTATCGAGTATTTTTCATCCATCGCCACTATCGATAGTTTTTCCCTATCGATAGCTCAATAAAATAATCACATATCTATATATTCTTAAGTTTGTTGGCCTTTTTTTCTTGCTTAGTAATTTCTGGTATGTTTGCTAAAATTAAAAAATCGTAGAATCTACTCCAATCTCAAATGTTTTAGTAGAAAATTTCAAAGCGATATTATCGTTAGTATCGAATTTTTGCTTACATAACCACGAAAATATCGAAAGGCGCCATTACCTAAAGTTTATAGAGACAGCTATATATAGCTGTTGCTGAGTGAAAGCGAGAAGACTACTTCTATCATTCGCACTGGGTCTTTATGATTTCGATAAACAACAAGTAAGAAAGCTGTAGTCGAGTGTGCTCGATGAACGAGATATGATTTTATAACTGATTCTCGATATTTGTTGTTATCAATAATTTTGGAAATATACAAGTTATCGAATTTCTGAAACAAACTCGTACTGCGCTTCTATGTAACAAAAAAAGAATGAACTCTCCAGCTCTTACATATATCTTCGGAAATCGACGCGATCATACATACGGACGGGCGGGAGGATAAACGGGCATGGCTATATCAACTTTTCTCGTCACCCTGATCAAGAATATATATACTTAATGGGGTCTGCCACGCCTCCTTTTGCGTGTTACATACTGTTAACAAAACCACTATACCCTGATTTCCCATTTTCAATGGGCTCAGGGTATACAAATTCTAATTAAGGTAATTGTTTATAATGAAAATTATTATTTTTGTGAATCAAAGGATGTATATTTAATGACACAAATTATATTATTTTTTCCCTCGAAATAATTTGTTATTTTCTATTTTTAAATAGAATTTCTCTATGACCGAATTGTTGTTGTTGTTGCTGAAGTTTTTGTTGTGTTTATTGTCGTGCTTGTCGCTGGTAACTGGAGCAATAATCATGCAAAAGCGAGTTTAATGAAGTGGCTCGTGAAGCGCAGAGCAAAATAATACATGTTGAGAAATTAGGAGTGGATAACCGATAAGTAGATACCCAATATAAGTAGTCAGTGCAGACCATCCAGTATTGTTATTTTATTATTGTATATTATAGGCAAGGAAATTAAATAATGATCTACTGCAAGATAAGAGCTTTTGCTAAGAGCTCTAAATACATATTGACATTGGTTTATATGCACCCAATACAGGGTATGTAAAAGCTAGCGAAACGTTGATGAATAACTTTCTGTGGAAATTATGTTTAACAATTTTGTAGAAATTCCTAAGAATTAAGTTAGTTTTAATCATTGGGTGCATGCAAGCAGCTGCAACTGCAACTGCAGAGGCAGCAGCAACTGCAACGGCAAATTGTGCTGCAAGAACGGCAACAGTTGTTTTCGCTGTTGCACACACGAGTGGGCAGCCCCACATGCCGCATGCCACATGCAACCACTGGGTGGTTTTTGGGTGTTGCTGGTTATTATCTCGTTCGACAGCTCGAGCAGAGAAAACGACAGAAGATAGTTAGAAAGCGATCACAGCCAAAAGAGAGCGAGAGAGAGAGAGAGAAGATGCATGCCAAACAGAGCGAAAGAATTGCATTGAATACCCTTACTCACGTTTTCTATATTCTCTCAGAAAATAATTGCAATTCGAATTGGCATTCGTTCACATGGATCTGGCAATGAGTTGCTGTCAGCGTCCTTTCAATACTTCTATGATTGCTAATCTAAAGTTAACTAGATTTTGATTTATTGCATTTCAATAATTCAGCAAACCTAATGAAAATTTACACTGTCGCCGCGAGTCAACGATTCTATGAAGATTTATGACTGCCAATTGACACACGCCTTCGCCTTCGCCTTCTCGGTTCCCAGTGGGCGTGGGGAAATTGAAATTGAGTTCCCTTGCCACACTGTGCACACAGAAGATGCTGCCGGGCATCGAGAATGGCAATGGGAATTACAGAGCGAAACCTACTTCGAATAGTTGCACTACAAACTAGTTTTATTGCAATTAAATACTATTATATGTTTATATTTATATTATGTATATTTTTAAAAAATAAAAGGCATATTATTTAAAAAATAAATAAATAATAAATCAACTATCTAACAAAAACCGAAATTGTATTAATCTATATATATGCAGAAGACTTGAACACTCCAAAGATGAACGAGATATACTTTTATAATTAATTCTTGATAAATGTTAATATCGAAAACTCTGAAACGATAATAGTTATCGATTTTCTGAAACAAACTCGTATACCGCGTGTAATACACGTACCTAACAAAAAAAAAAACCTTTTCGTCATCCTGATCAAGAAAATATATACTTTATGGGGTCTGCCACGCCTCCTTCTGCCTGTTACATTGTTTTTAAGAAAACCATTCTACGCTGATTCCCCATTTTCAATGGGTTCAGGGTATAATAAGTAAAAAAAAAAAATTACAATTGATAGTTATATCATTGTTAATATTTTTGCTCAGGACGATAATTTGAAATTATCTAACTCATGTCTTTCAGTTTGTATCGCTACCTACTACAAAAGCAAAAAATTTGGATTATAAAATATATAAAAATATATAATATTGAAGCTAATATCTTTTATTTTTTGATAATTGTGATGAAATGAAAGTATAATTACAGGGTTATGTTGACCGTAATAATACTCATTTACGTTCAAAGCGCTGCCAAACTTAAAGTGTTCGAAGTTATAGATTTATTCCAATTTAAGATGCTCCCAATTTGTGAATATAAAGTGAAACACATAACAAACAAGAGCAAATCAAGTGTCTCTACTAGAGAGGCTCTTTAGTATATGGTTTTTTTTTTTTTTTTTTTTTCATATTTGAAGGAAGGTGGACTAAAACACTCTTACTTATTTAATCATCTCTCAAGTGTATCAGAAAAAAACCTTGGGAGCATTGTGAAAAGGAAAGTAATTGTAGGCAATTCAGTGTGATCAGTGGAAAATACTTATGGAGCAACAATTCACAACTAGTTTTGATCACAAACCGAAAATTGTGATGCCACGCTTAATGCGAGCAATTGAAAGACGACAATAACTAAAGAGCGATCCCCTCCTAGCCCCGCCTTGAACAATGGACTACCATTGAGTCGATAAACTGTGATGCATCGCAGCAGCAGCAGCTGAAAATGTTTTCTGTTTGTCGTCAACAAATTGGAGCTCGCCCGGGGCAGGTCTATAAATGCTAAAAATGCAATTAAAAAATCGAAATGGAAAAGCAGTAAAGCTGAAGAAACAACAAGCTGCAGGCCAATGTTCAGCTTACAAAAAAAGATAATATTATATATAATGTCAAGACAACACTTTCGCTCGTTAGAAGCGGCCAGCTAGTCAGTCGCTCGTATGACGTACAGTGCAGCTCGAAAGTCAACGCCTCTCATTTGCAGCAAAGAGACAAACGCCCAAACACCTCAGGTGGTTCGTAATGCGCTTTGCGCTTTGCGCTTTGCGCTTTGCGCTTTACCTCACTGCGGCCAATGTGTACTCTAATTGTCCCATAAGTCGATGCTATAGTCAAACCCTTTGATTTTCAGCGACCTACAAAAGTGAAATTTAACAAAGTACGAACTGCGCGTCTGCAGTAAATCTGTTGACGCTGTCTTCACGAGAAATCGACAGAGAGATAGACACACATTGGCATGCAGTGCCAGGTAAGGCAGCTGTGATTAGGTTTATGCTTTACTCAGTAGGTGAGAGAGGTGTGAATTGTAGCGACGTCTTCAAAAAACAAAAAATAGCTTTCTAGGTCTTTCTGTATTCATTTTTGTTATATTACTAGATTTACTTTTGATAATGCTATATTCTGTAACAGTAAAAGCTCTTTTCAACATCTAGTGGTATATAGAAGAAATGATTCTTCAAAATGTTTAAAAATTCGATATATTAAATTTCTTATAATGCTAGTATTTCGTAATTCAAATTACAATTATTAAAAATTTTCAAAAAATCTTTCATTAGAACAAAAAGCAAAATGTCGAAATAATTTTTTAAAAATGTAGACATATTTTTCGTCACTCCAATAAACATTATAGGAACAAGACATCCTATACAAGAAAATAATGAACTTCTACCTCATAAAATAAGAAATAAACAAAAATAGAAATAAATACATAAATAACAAGTAAGAAAACTCCAGTCGAGACTGCTCGACTACGAGATCTCCTGAACCCTTCTTCGAATGAATAATATTCCAAGAATTATTCGATTCGTTTCTGGAAGCGTCATAAAATATACCTATGTATGTACATACATATGTATCTGTATGTTTATGTATATGTATGTATATGCACACACACACTGATATACGCTTGTATGTCTGTATGCGTGTATGCATTACAGACATCTTGCTGTATCGCTATCTCGCTTGCTCTGCCACGTGGCGAGAACTTATTTAATTAATAATTCCATTTCTAGATGGACATTCTTAATTATCTGCCTGTTACTTTTAACAAATCAATTATAGCCTGATTTCCCATTTTCAATAGGTTCAGAGTATACAAATTTATGAACTGTACATCTACAACATATGTATGTATATGTTAGTGAACGAAAAGTACATATGTACATATACATATGTGTGTATGTATATGAATATATGTATGTACATACATACATAACATTGAATTTGATTTAAGAATCATAGAAGCACTAGAATAATTTAATTAATTTAACAATTATATTAAAATTTCCATAGAATTTTATTTCATTTTTCTTTGTAATTGTGGAATATACATATTTTTATTGAATTTGAACAATGAATTACATTTCAGTTTCATTTAGGAACGTCACAATTACATTTTGCTTCTGCATAGACGGCTATTCGTTCTTCTGGTCTGGCACGGATTCGCCTTCGCCTTCATTTTTCGTCACAGCAGTCTGGTTTTTCTCATAGATTTGATTTATAAAATGTGCAGTCAATGGGGTCCCGAGCTTGAAATGAATTCCTCGACAGCGATCGTTGCAATCGCTTATGGTAAGTTTCCATTTTGGTTCAGTACATTCGTTGACCTGCTCTCCCATTTCCTCCATGATAGCTTTAAAGCGATTAGGAGTATCTTCATTTCCAGGCTTTTTCATTTCGAACGTGGTATTAGAGAAGATTTGCAGTTCGTATCGTCTGAATGACTTGGCGTCTTAATGACAATTGGTAGAGAAACAACTAGAGCTGCGCAACTATTGAAGGTACTAACGAAATATCGAGTATTTTTCGTCCAGCGCCACTGTCGATAGTTTTTTTTGTTATCGATAGCTCAATAGAAAAATCATGTGTCTATATATTCGTAAGTTTCTTGACCTTTTTTCTTGCTTACTAATTATGTATCTGTCTGTTATGTATACCAAAATATGTTACAGACAACATACAACAATAAAAAAAAAATTGAAAAGTCTACTCTAATCTAAAATGGCTTAGTAGAAAAGCGATACTATCGGTAGTATCGAATATTTGCTTACATAACATCGAAAATATCGAAAGGCGCCATTACCTAAAGTTTATAGAGACAACTATATATAGCTGTTGCTGAGTGAAAGCGAGAAGACTACTTCTATCATTCGCACTGGGTCGTTATGATTTCGATAAACAACAAATAAGAAAGCTATTGTCGAGACTGCCCGACTACGAAACCCCCTGATCCCCCACCCTCTTGCTGTAACACAAGGTCAGCCACAGCCATGAAGATTATTTTGTCTGCGTAATTCATGATAAAGACTCAACATTCTAACTATTATAATTATTATTTTTATTATATAAATAAGAAATCCATATGAAAATCTTTCATTTCTACTTCATCTGCAAGACAGTATACAGAGAAAACTGAGAGCAATACGTGACTTTCATCTCCGTCGTCAGGTTTATTGCACACATTCTTTGACGAGGTCCTATAGCTATTAAGATAAATACTTTCAGATAAGTGGACATGTCATAGGCGGGTATATCGTCTTAACACGTCGTATTCATGAACAAAATATGAAGGTTTTCTGGAAGATTTTACTTTCGTCTACATTTCCATTTAATCATATACCGTAGGCTTGCCGCTTAAGAGAGTTGCTTGAATTATACGATGATTTTACTTTATAAGTTTTGTAAAAAAAATTTATTTAATTTTTTTAACTACGCAACTATTTATGAAATTACATGTGTATTTATAAAAAAAATAAATTAATTAAATATAAAATATCTGAAAAAGTAAAAAAACTGATTTATTATCGACAAGGGCTAAATTTTGTTGTGTATAATTCTACAATAATTTTTTTTATCGACCTTAACTGTAGGTAAGATCACTCATTTCCGAGCTCTATTTACCAATATTATGTACCATTTCTGGTCGATTGAAAGCTTTTCCACAGTTGACACAATCTTCAGATACCCTATGTGGAAAAACAATGCCAGGCCAACTGCAACACTTTATGTAGCTTGAAGCAAAGCGTGGCTTCAGCTCCTAATAGGCACGTCTGTGGCGCGGCTCCTCAAGCGCTTGCAACCATTTCCATTTCCAATTGGAAGCTCCGCTTTCCCCCACCCTTCCTCCACACACTTAGGCATACGCACTGGCATGTGGTCAATGGCTGCATTGTTGCTTCCCATCTCTCTCTCCCTCTCTCTCTATCTCTCTCGCTCTATGTCTCTTCATGTGGCCGCATTGAAAATTGGGTGCGTTTATGCAAAAAGCGACAAACAACAAATGCAGAGGCCTCTCGCTCTTCACCTCTCTCTCTCTCACTCCTAGTGTAGCTCTGTGTTTGGTAGGTGAAATCGCTTGGCGCACGCCTCGGGCATATTTTCATGCGTTTATTATTGCTGTGTGCTGGCAAGCCCCCGCCTCTGTCCCAGCCCCCACCACGGGCCCTGCCCTGCTCCAACTGCATTTGAAACATGTTTTAAATTTATGTTCAAGACACGTGCATTGGCATTTCTCATTGGGTTCGCATTCTGTTTGGGCCGGTGACTTTTCTATTTGTTTATGTGAACAATTTGTGCATATTTGTTGTATTTATAGTACCTAATAGACTCATATGGCCGGCCATAGGAATGGGGTCGGGTACGTGCAGCCAGTGGAGCGAACAAGTTTCTTTATGTGTCCAACATATGAATACAATTAATTTATTTATAATAAATTTCAAAATTTAAGAAACAATTTTAGATTTTCACTTTTCGTTATTGAAAACATTGTGAAAAACTCGTATTTATGAAATAAATATAGATTTACTCTGAGACTATTTTGTTTGTGTCAACAGACGAATAAATTTTGATTTACGAGTCTTTTAGCCACTTGCTTGATGTTTGTTAATTAGTAGTTTTACAAGTTCACAAAAGTTTGTTGAATTATCGGAATACTCATTGAATGATGGATTGAATAGACCTAGATAAATCATCTGCTACTTATCAATATTATATTCATAAATATCGACGTTAAGCATTAAAAGATTATATGAAGATCATGGAGATTATTAAATATATTTGTATACCCTGAGCCCATTGAAAATGGGAAATTATATATGTACATATGTATATAGCCATTTGCTTTTTCTATTGAGCTATCGATAGGAAAAAACTATCGATAGTGGCGATGGATGAAAAATACTCGATACTTCGTTAGTACCTTCAATAGTTGCGCAGCTCTAGTTGTTTCTCTACCAATTGTCATTAAGACGCCAAGTCATTCAGACGATACGAACTGCATATCATTTCCTAATACTACGTTCGAAATGCCTGGAATTGAAGATACTCCTAATCACTGTAAAACTATCATGGAAGAAATGGACGAGAAGGTCTGCGAATGTGATGAACCGGAATGGAAACTTGTCATAAGGCAGCCCAGCACCCCATTTATACATTTTATACATCTAATCAATGAGGAAGACCAGACTGCTGAGACGGAAAATGAAGGCGAAAGCGAATCCGAGTCAGACCAGAACAACGAATAACCGTCCATGCAGGCGCAAAATGTAATTGTGTCGTTCTTAAATGAAACTGAAATGTAATTCATTGTTCAATTTCAATAAAAATATGTATATTCCACAATTACAAAAAAAAGAAAAATGAAATAAAATTCTATGGAAATTTTAATATAAATGTTAAATGAATTCAATTATTCTAGTACTTTTATGATTTTAAAATCTAATTCTATATTTATGTACATACATATGTATATATGTATGTATGTATATACATACATATGTACGTATATACATATGTACATACGTATGTACATATATCATAAATTTGTATACTCTGAACCCATTTTGTTAAAAGTAAGTAACAGGCATATGATTACGAGTATCCGTCTAGAAACGGAATTATTAATCAAATAAGTTTTCGCCACGTGGCAGAGCAAGCGAGATAGCGATAATGCGAGACGCCTGCAATGCATACACGCATACAGACATACAAGCGTATATCAGCGTGTGACTGCGTGCGTGTACATACATACATATGTGCATATACATACATAAACATATACATACATAAACATATACATACTTACATATGTATGTATAGTTCAGTGTTGCCAAATCAGCTTTTTTCCCGTCAAATCTGGCTTTTTTGAAAACCCAATTGCGGGAAAATTTCCAAAACAGCGGGAAGCGGGAATTCTGGCTTTTTTAGAAAATAATTTGCTTTTTTTCCGCTTTTTTTTTATACTTAGCAATTTAACATATTTTAGAGAATTTATGTACAATGAAGTGATGTTCATTGTAGTAAAATTAAAACCAAATAGTTCAGTATAAACAAAAATACCAGGATGTGTAACTTAACAGCTAAGAATTCAAATGCTAGCTGCGAGGACTTAAATGATAAGACAAGAATAGATTTGTATATTGCAGTCATTGCAAATATAGTATAGCTGCCAGTTGATCACATAACCAATTTGTGCTTGAAATATTTTTGTAATAGATTTGAGAGTTCTGTGAAGTTTCAGAAAACAAAATGTTCAATCATTATTAGAAACGTTTTTTGTATAACCTTGCTTTCGATATTGGCGAAACCAAATATACCATTCTGATTGACGAATCAACGTATATACATTAAGAAGGAATGCTGTCGTGACTATAAGTTGCCAAAAGAAAACCCGTGCTCTGCTAACCGCACAGTTATGACCAAGTTGGGTTGGTCTATATTTTGGACGCTTATAATTCCATTTCTAGATGGACGATCCTTATGAAACTCCATTTCTAGATGCGTTTTTATTCTAATTGGGGCGAAAGGGCGTAACAATCCATAATATGTATCTAAATATACAAATTTGAAGTCTAGCTGAAACGGTGTAGAAGTTATGCTCAAAAACGTAACGTAAACAAATTTTCAATTTTGTATCAATAATTTGGAAATGGGATGAGTTAAAGAAAAAAAAAAAAAAAAAAAAAAAAAAAAAAAAAAAAAAAAAATAACAAAATACAAAAAAAACTCGTACTGTGTAACTAACATAGAAGTATTCATGTGAAATGTATTAAAATATAATTGGCACTATGGAAGAACGCGATAAAAATAATAATTGTCACGAATAAGACGAAAAAGTGGACTATTCGTAAAAAAAAAAACCTTAAAATAAGGCAACAAAACTTCAGCTTTTTTGTCAGATTTTTTTTCCCGAAATTTCAGCTTTTTTTAAAGTATGTTCCCACTAAAAACAGCTTTTTTTGCTAAACAAAAATTGGCAACACTGGTATAGTTTATTACGCTTGCAGAAATGGGTCGAATAATGTTTGGTATAATATCCGTTCGAAGAAGGGTTCAGGGGATCTCGTAGTCGAGCAGACCTGACTAGAGCTTTTTACTTGTTTTCATATAATGAATTTCAATGCAAATGCAAAAACATAATTTTTGTCAAGACTTTACTATATAGGATAGGAAAAAACCACCAAATATTAATATTTTTTAATGAGAAACTTTTGCTCCGCTTATAAAATTTATTTATCTAATCCATAGTTTCATTAAACATAGACTCTTAGAAGTTATTCCATTAAGTTGATGAAATTAAGCGGTCAAGCGGTCTCTGAAAGAATTGATGACGTTTTATTAAATTTTCCATCACTCTTATTATAACGAGAGATCGAGCGATATGGAATTGCTTTCTATTAATTATTTACTCATTATATGGAGTATGCCTACTCATAGCTATGAGTTTAATTGTATTCTGCATTTGTTTACCAATGAACTGAATTATTATTTCGCTCTATTTGTAATTACTATAAGAATTGTCCCATAAATAATAGATCTAAGTTTAAAAGTTGCACATCTTTATGTATTCAACTATGAAGTGTACAATGTAAAGGCATCAAGTTGAAAATGCTTCAATATTTTATATTATCTTCATATTCATATTATTCTCTATCTCGCGCCCTTTCTTTTTCAAGCTACAAATTAAAGCTAAATCATAAATATCTCTTTAAGCATATATCAACATATCTTTCTTAATCTAAAAACGAAAAACAAAAGCAATATGATTTCTAATCAAAAGATCTGTGGCTATAAAACTTGTCAAGCGCGCGTTTTGAATGCAGCTAACACGGCTTTTTTTCATATACATGCATATGCCCAGTTTATGCTATGAATAAATAATTTAATTGCTGATTTGAGGCCTGGGTGTGGCATTTGTATAAATGTATATATATTTTGATTCTTGACTCACGCCGTTGACAAGTGTCGAAAGCGGCGATCCGACTCTGAACAGTTCGACTGTCATATCATATCGTTAGTGAGTTTCCGCTAGAAACCTTTGCCACAGCTGTGAACAAGCCGCGTGAACGTGTGAAATGCAAACGAGCCAGAGAGACTGGTGGAAAATGCCTAAAAACACAGCCAGAAACACACAAAGCATAGCCAACAATGTATGAATATATGATTGTAAATAAATGAATACAAAACGAGCTTGTAAATTCTAGTCGAGTTGCCCGACTAGGCGATGCCCTGAAGCTTTAATAATCTGTATACTTTAATATACGGTTTTACAGTACATTAGTCTAATATTCGTTTATTTTTTATTTCAACTGCAAACGCCAATCAAACATATAAAATTAACTAAAATACAAAAAATACCTTTTTGGAAAGGTATAAGGTATAAGTACATATTAAACATTTGAATTTCTACATTCATTTTCAACGTTCGAAGTCGCACATCATATAATATATATTTTTCAAAATCTCTCAACAATATGCTAAAATGATCGAATATTAATGTAGGAGTGCTTGTGCATATAAAAATCGCTTGAATGTTTGAATGCATGAATGTATTCACATATAAGAATAATGATTCGCGCGTTTTGTTAAATCATTTCTGTTTGACTGTTAAAATGTATTGATATTTTCTGCATATTAGATTGATCTAAATGAGCTTTGTATGTTAAAAAATATAAAATAAAATAAATGTACATATTTATTAGATATGCAACTGATCTGCAAATCAAAATAAATAAATAATAACAAGAATACAAAATTGCACATGAATCTGTGCAAAATTTGTAGGTTCCAGCTCTGCCACGCCTGCTTCTGCTTGTTACATATATTTCAAGAAAACCATTTTGCCCTGATTTTCCATTTTCAATGAGATCAGAGTATTAAAATAACACACTTACATACACACACACACACACACATTGCAGTTAATTAAAGAGAGCTCAAGTTTCGGCACACCCGTTAACTGGCCAGACAGTCGTCAACACGTCACCCAATTTCAATGCAATTCCAACTGAACTGAACTACACAGACACACACACACACATACAACATACACCCACACACATACATGCATATACAATCAGAAAGCCATCAACAATTTGAGTTAGTCGTATGACAGCTCACGGACGTTCCGCTGTCAAAATCAAAGCATGCAAATATGCGGCGAAACTCTTCAGATATGAAACCTCTTCAACTATAAGCCACAATCGAGGCTTTCGCCCCAAAGTGCACGCGGTTAGCGATTGCCATAATTGCGAGCAAATCATGTTAAAATGTAGTTGACACGAGCACCTCCCACAGCAGCGTCTGGGCTTAGTGGAAGTCAAGTTGCCATTGCCACCAATTAAATATTTAAACATTTATTATGGATAGTTGAAGTGAGCTTGAAAGCACATCTGCAATGTCTTATCTCGGACAAGCTAAAAAAAAATTAATTTCTTTTTAATTAGTAAAAGATTTAATATGATATTGAATTTTAAATTTAGTTATTTAATTTTAGTTAATTCTACGTTTAAGATTTTTACAAAATTCTTTTGGTTTCATTCAATAAATTCTCTAATCTACTTCAAAAATATTTTGTTTTATAAAAAAATATTTTCAAAAGACTTGAAAAGTTGCTATAAAGCTTAAGAAGCATACTGTGCCAATAATTATGTTCGTCACTGTATGTACAAGTGTGAAAGCTCTAGTGGAGACTCTTCGACTACGAGATTCTCTGAACTTCGAACGAATAATATTCAAAGAATTATTCGATTCGTTTCTGGAAGCGTAATAAAATATACATACATACATACATACATGTATGATATACATACATATGTACGCTTGTAGACATGTATGTATGTATGCGTGTATGCATTGCAGCCATCTTGCTGTATCGCTATCTCGCTTGCTCTGCCACGTGGCGAGATTAATAATTCCGTTTCTAGACGGACATTCGTAATCATCTGCCTGTGACTTTTAACAAAACAAATTTAGCTTGATTTCCCATTTTCAATGGGTTCAGAGTATACAAATTTATGAACTGTACATATATGTACATATGTATGTATGCATATACATACACACATAAATATAGAAGTAGACTTAAGAATCATAAAAGTACTAGAATAATTCAATCCATTTATTTACATACATATGTATGTATGTATATTAAAATTTCCATAGAATTTTATTTCATTATCTTTTTTTTTGTAATTGTGGAATATACATTTTTATTGAATATGAACAATGAATTACATTTCAGTTTCATTTAGGAACGTCACAATTACATTTTGGTTCTGCATAGACGGCTATTCGTTCTCCTGGTCTGACTCGGATTCGCCTACGCCTTCATCTGTCGTCTCAGCAGTCTGGTCTTCCTCATTGATTCGATGTATAAACTGTATAAATGGGATGCTGGGCTGCCTTATAACAAGTTTCCATTCTGGTTCATCACATTCGCAGACCTTCTCGTCCATTTCTTCCATGGTAGTTTTACAGTGATTAGGATTATCTTCATTTCCAGGCTTTTTCATTTTGAACGTGGTATTAGGAAATGATTTGCAGTTCGTATGATCTGAATGACTTGCCGTCTTAATAACAATTGGTAGATAGACAACTAGAGCTGCGCAGCTATTGAAGATACTAACGAAGTATCGAGTATTTTCCACTATCGATAGTTTTTCCCTATCGATAGCTCAATAAAATAATCACATATATATATATTCTTGAGTTTCTTGGCCCTTTTTTCTTGCTTAGTAATTTCTGGTATGTTTGCTAAAATTTGTTACAAACAACATTAAAAAATCGTAGAATCTACTCCAATCTCAAATGTTTTAGTAGAAAATTTCAAAGCGATATTATCGTTAGTATCGAATTCTTGCTTACATAACCACGAAAATATCGAAAGGCGCCATTACCTAAAGTTTATAGAGACAGCTATATATAGCTGTTGCTGAGTGAAAGCGAGAAGACTACTTCTATCATTCGCACTGGGTCGTTATGATTTCGATAAACAACAAGTAAGAAAGCTCTAGTCGAGTGTGCTCGATGAACGAGATATGATTTTATAACTGATTCTCGATATTTGTTTTTATCAATAATTTTGGAAATATATCGAATTTCTGAAACAAACTCGTACTGCGCTTCTATGTAACAAAAAAAGAATGAACTCTCTGATTTCCCATTTTCAATGGGTTCAGAGTATACAAATTTATGAACTGTACATATATGTACATATGTATGTATGCATATACATATGTACATAAATATAGAAGTAGACTTAAGAATCATAAAAGTACTAGAATAATATGTATGTATATTAAAATTTCCATAGAATTTTTTTCATTATCTTTTATTTTGTAATTGTGGAATATACATTTTTATTGAATATGAACAATGAATTACATTTCAGTTTCATTTGGGAACGTCACAATTACATTTGGCGCCTGCATAGACGGTTATTCGTTCTTCTGGTCTGGCACGGATTCGCCTTCGCTTTCGCCTTCATTTGTCGTCACAACAGTCTCGGTTTCCCCATTGTTTTGATATATAAAACGTATAGTAGTCAAAGGGTTGCTGGGCGGTCTTAAGGCAAGTGGCCATTCTTGTTCAGCACATTCGTAGAACTGCTCGTCCATTTCTTCCATGATAGTTTTACAGTGATTAGGAATATCTTCAATTCCAGACATTTTTATTTCGAACGTGGTATTAGGAAATGATTTGCAGTTCGTATCGTCTGAATGACTTGGCGTCTTAATGACAATTGGTAGAAAGACAACTAGAGCTGCGAAACTATTGAAGGCACTAATGAAGTATCGAGTATTTTTCTTCCTGCGCCACTATCGATAGTTTTTCCTATCGATAGCTCAATAGAAAAATTCCAAGTCTATCTATTCTTAAGTTTGTTGACCTTTTTAATTTGTTGCTTAGTAATTTCTGGTATGCATATTAAAAACATACAACAATTTAAAAAAAATCGAAAGTCTACTCTTATCTGAAATGATGTAGTAAAAAAGTTCAAAGCGATACTATCGGTAGTATCGAGTTTTTGCTTACATAGATCGGTAAAATTGAAAGCCGCCATTATCTCTAGAGACAATTATATATAGCTGTTGCTGAGTGACAGCACTAACCATATGTGTTGTATGGTTAGTGGTGACAGCGAGAAGACTACTTATACCTTTCGCACTGGGTCGTTATGATTTCGATAAACAACAAATAAGAAAGGTCTAGTCGAGACTGCTCGATGAACGATATATAATTTTATAACTGATTCTCGATAAATAATACCTCTAGAAGTACCAATACTTAAAACTAGTAATTTAAATATATAGCTAAATAAGTGAATTTAAAATTTTTCGATATACCTTCTCCTTTCGATATTAAGGAAGGGTAAAGTCGAAAAGTTGCACTGTATCAAATAAGCTGTGAGCCACTGTATATATATATATATATATATATATACTATACAAGTTATCGAATTTCTGAAACAAACTCGTAAAAAAAGCTTTATTAGAAATAACCTGAATTGCTCTCGTTGGTATTCTCTCTACTAAAGTTTGAATAATTTCTTTTAGAATTTATTTTTATTTTTAATATTTTTTATTTTTTGCATTTTACTCATTGGTAGCCTCGCCTGACGAACTGTTAATCTTTTGATCAATAGCTTCGTGTCCTGCACTTGGGTGGGGCCAAAGAGCCTGCTCACCTGCTCACCTGTTCGCCTGTTCACCTGCTTGTTATCTGGAGTATTTATGTCATCGTCAAATTGTGCTTTCAGCTGGTTTTACTTGATTCGAAACCAGAGCTGCTTGCCCACTGCCCAGGCTCTGAGCGCTAAGCTCTGTTGCTGTTCTTGTGTTTCTCCTTGTTATGGCACAGGTGTGGCACAAAATATTTAAACACAACATGAAAATTAAAAACTAGTCTAATCACAGTGCTCTAGCTGCTGCAGTTGCCTAGATAGCATTCACATCATTCACAATGGACGCGCCACATCGAAAGTCTAGTTGCATTTTGGGAATTTGATGAAGCTAAATTTTGGTAAGAATAAAAAGTTGAAAATATCTAAGAAAATATATGAATTGATATATTGATTCAAACTAATCTAATTAGCTACGATAACATTTCAAGCGTATTCCGCAGTCTTAAAATTTTGCAAAGTTTTGAGCGAGAATTTTCTAAGGATCATCAGCACATTTTATTTATAGAATTATGTGACCAGAATTTATATTAATATCATATGAATACCTGTTGATGATTATACAATATATGAAATACATTCATTCAATATACATATCTATATGAAAGTCGTCGTTAAGCAAGCATTAAATGAAATTAAAAAAAAAAATATTTGTAATACTAATATTCGATATATTGTAATATTAAATAGATTGAAATATATACATATATATAAAATAAAGTCAAATTATATGAAGCATTTCAAATATAAGTAATGAAAAGGCATGAAGGATTGTCAGAAAATTTAATAAAATTCATATACCCTCAGGTTTTAATAAAAAATAGTTAAATAAATATAAATAAAAAAATTAAAAATAGAATTGTTATAAATACTTCAAATGTATTTATTTATATAGTATTTTATTTTATTTATTTATTTATTTTTTTATAATTAAATGCATATATGTTTAGGCTTCATTTACATTTTGATACTGAATCCAAAAAAAAAATTTGGTTAAATCTTTGCAGATATATTTCGAAAGGAAAGTAACCTCAGAAATTTTCTTATTTGTTTAAGTTAAATTAATATAATTCTGACGACAATTAATACAGAATAGTTAAACCTTTAAACCGAATTAAAAATAATTTATATAAAATAATAAAATTTGGCTGGAAGAGAGTCAAGTATAAACTTGTCATTCATTAGTCTCTTTAATATATTATACACAAATTATAATTCTATAAACTTTAAATCATTTAGTTTAATGCAACATTTGAATGCAGAAGAGTCAATTCTTAATAAATCATTCTGCTCTTTACTAGATTTATCAAGTAGGCATCAACAGCTTAACATTCTCCTCACTTTAATATGCTAAGAACTCTTCGTTAAGCTGACAGTCCATAACACATTTTGATAGACCTACATCATATTATTATTGCAGTCAGTGGTATATTGGGTCGCAGCTTGAGTAAAAGTAAGCTAAGACACTGTGAATGGGGTTAATGCCAGTTCTTGGAGCTTTGGGCCAACTATACGACAAAGCTGCAAATGGCCAAACGGCAACAGGTGTGAATGATGGAAGGCATTAGAGTGTTGTGGTCGCTGGCTTGGTTCAATGCCGTCGTTATCTGTGGCCTATCCAATGTGCAGTGCGTTCTAGGCAATCTCAGCGAGATATTGCGAAAAACTGGTTAACTATGCTCAGATGTACTCGTAATTTGCATGGTTGGCAAACTGAAAGACCGCAGGCGCAAACACTTGACACAATTCCCGGGGCGCAGGCTGTGGCGCTGGCTTTGGCTATGGCACAATATGGGAATTGGGAAAAACTAAACCTCGGCAAATGACAACGCAGCAGTAGCTGACCCAATTGAGGGGAGGGTGCCCATACAAGCAAAAAAAAAAAAAGGGCGAACGAGAATGACATCAATCATTGCACCATGAGAGACATTATGTGGGTCAATAAGAAATGACTTGGCAGGTTCTTTTTCTTTTTTTAGTTTCTTAGTTTTCTAGTTTTTTGTCTTCAAAGTAAAAGTCAAGCTGCATTTCAAAGGCTTTTCATGGGGGCCGCTGCGCTGATGAGCCCGCATTCATTAGATCCACCTAGCTGTAGCGGTAGCCATCAGAGTGACAATCGATTAGGGTCAGATGGCGACGGCAACAGCGATTGCAACTGCGCTTTTCCAATGCCGCCAAAAGTTTCGGGCCCATAATTCGCTCTGGGCTGCTGCTGCCTGACTGACTGTGGCGCCTCGGCCCACTCCGCATGGCAGCCAAGCGTGGCAGCTTCTCTTAGGCTCACGCTTGGGCGAATCACTGTGTAGAGGGGAGTCGTGGGACACTGCGGCTGTGATTTGCATGACCGGATCAGTGGATCAATCGCTGGGTGCGTGAGCTGCTTCCAGAGAAAGAACAAATCTGGAGCATTTATTGCAATCTCTCCAACGGCCATGGCAACGGCACTCATGCAAACGATCTTGGCCGCCAGTCGCCGTCTTGGCCAAACCGAAGGCCCACTGAACCACTTGACCATTTGACCATGCAATTTGCATATTGCAAGCCACTGCCAGCATTTTCCATTTCTCTATCCAGCGCACCAGGCTCTCCTCTGCCAGGTGGCTGCAAATTGAAAATTGAACATTCAGAAAATATACAAGAAAAGTCGAACATAGTCGTAGCTGGCTAACAACAACAACAACAACATCTTAAGGTATTCCTTTTTTTCTCCTCATTATTTCATTTGTTTGCCTTGCATTATTTAGCCTACTTTTAAATTGTATTTATTTAATAGGTAAATTAAGGTAACTAGACTTTGAGAAAGAATAAATAAAAACTGCTGTGAATTAATGTGAGGGAAAAGTTAATGGATTTGTGAATAAAATTGAATGGAGTAAGCTAGTTGGATATCTTAGATGAATAACATTATTTGAGAATCATAATCATAGAGTTTTCTTTAGGTTTTCTAAATTTATGTATATCTATTTCTTTTCTATTTATTAAATATTTATTTTGATATTCAATTACTTGAAATTTTTATTTTCATTATTTTGTTCTTGGTATAAAGCTTTTATATTGTATTCGAAAATTTTCTGCTGCCATTACAGGAATTATTTATTGTATTTTAATTAAAATTAATTTATTATAAATATCTCATACCTCATAGCTCATATTTGTATTATAGATCTGTACTCTAAACGTACGTAAAATTGAATGAATTCAAATTCAAATTCAATTGAATTGAGTGAGTACGGGGCAAATAATGAAGCGAATGTGTAATAATGTTAGTAAACGGCATTCAGTGAAAAGATTGAGAATGTAAAGAGGATTAAAAATAATGCTGAACTTGTTAAAAACAAAGGCTGTAGAATTAATTTGGCAGTCATAAGAACAAATACGTGGACATTCGAAGAGGAATCTACTCCTTCGATTCGGTTTTATTTAGCTTGGATGAAGCATACATAAGTGTGAGTAAATTCACTCATTACAACTTATTCGGATTCACTTTCAATGTCACTTAACGCATTTTTGGCATTGTAATTTATTTATTTTATTTTTTTCATTCACGCAGACCTCTAATATCAACCTAATCTATCTATTATTAGCCTACTTTCTTTCAGCTACCAAATCCATTATATTGTATTGTTAACTGAATTTGTTCATGACCTAAATTAAATGTACAATCCAACTAGACGCTTATAAAGAGTAAATGAAAGTGTTAATAAACTCTCACTCTCCAAATCTCTGTCTCTCTTACTCTCTCTCTCTCTCTTCTCTTTTTCTCTCTTCCTATATACTACTACTACACAGTGCTGCCAGAATTTCGAGAGCAAGAATTGCTAGAATTAAAAAAAAGGTGCTAAGAAATTTCTGAAAAAAATTGCTGAAAAAAAAGACAATTTTTTTTTAAAATGAATATATATATATTAAAATTGTTTAATTATATTTATTATTTTTTAAATAATATTTAAAATGTTATCAAATTGTTCTAACACACTTTTTTCGTCCTCATGAGCGTATTTTGCGCTGTCACTTATTTTTATCAATCAATTCTTTGGCAATACATAATGAAAGCAGCATTTATCATGCCTTAATAATCCATATCTGTAAAATTTTTCTATAGAGTGTTTGTTAAAAATGTTTATACAAACTAACCTTATGTTCAAAATAGCATTGGGTGTTTTATACCCAAGCTGTTGCGCAACTTCTCAACTTGAATTAAAACATAATTTATGTTTTTACATTCAAAATATTTTAATGCATTAAAAAGTTAATTTCCTTTACATGGGTCTAAAATATTTTGAGGAAAAAATAAGTTGATTTGCTCCATTACTTTTAAATTTTCAGGTAATCTAAAATAAACAAATAAAAAAAAAATTAATATATGCATTAAAACTTAAATCAACCGTGTTACCTTTACCTTTTGCAATATTCTTTAATAAAATTCTTTAATAAAATCAACACATATTGATCTTATTTCTGGTTCGCGAGGGTTCAGTTGTAGCTCTTCCATATTTTTTTTTTTTTTTTCAAAAGAAAACCCCATTAGGGCAAGATCAAAGTTATCTTTCAATATGTCCACAGAAATGTTCACTGGGATTATTTTGGACTGCAGCGTATTAATGCCAATTGCCAACTCCGACAAAAGTTGCGTCGAGTTGGTATTCCAGGCCTGAACATTTTTCTTTAGCTGTTGTATTTCTTTTAAAATTGGCTTAAAAAAAAGTAAATAAAGTCAATTTACTTCATCGTCGTAGAATTCTTTTAGAATTAGTGGCTTATGGCAATTCTCTGCTGTAGCTGCTAACAATGGAGCTTTAACTCTGCCCATTGTTCTATAATCCGAGAAACTGTATTTTCTATCGATAGCCATCGTGTGTCACACACTCTGGGTTTTTTTTAATGGGTTCTAGAGGAATAAGTAAAAATAATCGTTTAGTTCTAAGGAAAAAAAAACATGTAATAATATAAATATCCACAATGAAATGTTGTATAAAGAGTCAAAACAAACATATAAAACAATAATATATTTTTAGGTTGAATACTAATTTAGTAAAGGGCAGTTACGATTTGGGTTACTTCTTGTTAATATATATGTACATATATGTAAATGTATAAGCCCCTGCTCATTATTGAAACATTGACAAAGTTTTCGGTAATTTAGTTGTCGGTTTGAACTTTTTGAAAACTAACAGTACGTTTCATGTAAAAGAAACTTTTGTGCATGCTTTAGTAACTTATGAGCTTAAGCGAAGGAAGCGTCTTCTTTAGCTCAGTATATACGCTCTGCTTGGAGCCAGTCATAACGCCTAGCGTTATCTGTTCCGATGCCAATTAAGTTGTCCATATACAATTTTATTTTGTGAAAGTGATTTCTTGATTTCTTGACTGCATCTGCTATGCATATCGCGTCACCCACTTCAATAGTCACTAAACTCAAAAGTGTTGAGACAACTGTGCCTTTACTTTTGCTAAAATAATTAATGGCAACTCCTATGGATTTAACGAAATTTAAACATATATTAAATTATACTCCTACGCATATAAACACATATAAATAATGCTTACCAAGTATCTTTGTGACACTTACATATATCAGTCGATCCATCCAACAGCAGACCGAGTTACCAATCATGAAGTGCTCTGCAAGAACATTTTGTATGATACGGCTGCATTTTGATGCAGTCTGATTTTATAATTATTGCTGATGGGCAAACTGCAAATTAATGCGCACATAACTGAGACAAATGATCGCTTGTCACCATTGCTGCGTGCTTTGCAATGTATAGGCACAGTGCAGCCTCGTGCTCCTCCGTTTTGGCCACAAAAGACAATTTGGTTTTCTGCGTACACGCACCTATCGCAGTTATGTACATACATACATATAATAAATAAACATATATATAGTTTTGCTCCTACAGTGCACTTTCAATAAGTGCAATAGGTCCTTCTTGAGTCTGTTGCATCCTTACGAGTCCACTCTTTAAACTCGTTACTCAACCACACATTGTGTAATTTTTATACCCTGAGCCCATTGAAAATGGGAAATCAGGGTATAATGGTTTTGTTAAAAGTATGTAACAGGCAGAAAGAGGCGTGGCAGACCCCATAAAGTATATATATTCTTGATCAGGGTGACGAGAAAAGTTGATATAGCCATGTCCGTCTGTCTGTCCGTCCGTCCGTCCGTCCGTCCGTCCGTCCGTCCGTCCGTCTGTCCGTATGTTTGAACGCGTCGATTTCCGAAGATACAAAAGCTAGAGAGTTCATTCTTTTTGTGTTAGGTCCGTATATTGCGCGCGCAGTACGAGTTTGTTTCAGAAATTCGATAACTTGTATATTTGCAAGGTTATCGATAACTGAAATTATCGGGAACCAGTTATAAAATTCTAGCTAATTCATCTTTAGAGTTAGAGTTTCCAAGTCTTCTGCATATATATAGATACCAATTTAATACAATTTCGGTTTTTGTCAGATTTTGGATTCCGATCCCCAATTCGCCCCCACACCTCCAAATGTGTAAAAAATGCATTTCAAATACTAGAGACATACAGTTTGGTTTGGCATAAAGATATGAATATCATAATCTTAATCTGAACATATTAATACGATTGTCCATCTAGAAACAGAATTATTAGTCTCTAAAGTTTTCTCATCAAAACCCATGTGGCGCAGCAAGCAAGGCAACGACACAGCAAGACGCATTGCGGGCACACATACATACATATGTACATATGTGTGGCTGTACATACATATGTATGTACATATGTATGTACATATTTGGGCATGTAAAGCTAATTGTAAAAGAGTTATGATTTCTAGAAAAAACCTAAAATGTTAAAAAGAATATGTAGATCATATGCTGAAACATTCCAATATATATTTTAAAAATTTTAAAACAATTAAAATAACAATGGAAATCAATTTTCGTATGCGTGTGCACATATACACACAAAAAATCTTGGGCCGTTTTCTATGTTGCTATGCGTGCAAATTCTAAGAATCACAATTGTTTTTGAATTGCGTTAGAATTGTCTTTGAATTGTATTTGTATTTTCAGCCACTGCTTTAGTTTTTTTCGTATATGGCGAATTTGATTCGTTTTCGCTACTCTGCCGTTCAAGTGAGCCGTAGTGTAGATGGTTAGGCAGAAGTAACAAATATTGGGGTGTCGCAGGTTCTAGTCTCGCCTGAGCCCTTCATAATTTCTTATTTTTAATTTTTTTTTTATTATTTTTTTCTTTATTATTATTATTTATTCTTTTGTATTTGATACCTTTGAAAGTCAGTTGGTAGTTTAACTAATTGTGAATAAGTGCGTTTTTTTTGAAATTTCAAATATTTAATAGCATCATTTCTGAAAGTGTTTTTGTTTCAATTATATTTTATTCCGTTAAGTCAACAGAAAATAATGAAAAAAGTCTGCCCAAATAACAAAAGCACGTGACATCTGTGTAAGAGTTTTCCTATATGTATGCACACATATACATTCAAAACTAGTGTAGCATGGTCTAAGAATTTAAACTTGATAGATGGCGCTTTAGCAGTGAACTTATTTATTATGGCTATTACAGCTTTGAGTGGCATTGATATATTTATTTTACAATTATGAAGTGTCTGTGTTAATTAAGGTGATGCCTCTTAATCGAGGAACGTTTATTTGTTGGGTCTATTTTTAATGATATTTAATAATATAACATTTTTCGAATTTCAACTAATATAAGCGCCATCTATTATTATTTTTTTTTTTTTGGCAATGCATACACACATATGTATATACATTTTGAACGTTACACGCATACATTCTTATGTATACTTTCTGATTTATCCATATGGGTAATTCTCCAGAAAAGTCAACTTTTTGTCACGTTCGACACTGGTTTTTTGTAATTATCTTGAAAACGGATTAATTTTAGTACTAATCAAGAGCAATATATTTAACTATTTTCAAAATAAAGAAGTTTTTTGCCATTTTCAGCACTAAAATTGATGAATTTTCAAGATAATTACAAAAAAGCAAACCACAGTACAGATTATTATTTTATTTTATTAAAATTGGGTTCAGGGTATTATCTAGTCGAGCACTCTCGACTAGAGCTTTCTTACTTGTTGGATATATGATTTTGGCATTTTTAATACATCTAACTTTTAACGACAGAGCAGCAAAGACAATTTGAAACTTATCACGCAAATGTTGTTCGATCAATTTCGATGAATTTGTGAACTATTGTTCACGATTATTGAACTATTATTGTTCACAAATTTGTACGATTAATCGATATTGTTATGATTTTTTTAAATTTTAGAGCTTTTTATGAAATTGCTAAAAATTGCAACATTTTTTTTTTTTTAATTGTTATATTTGTGGCTAATGGCAATGAAAAAATAAAAATTCAGACTCAAATTCGAAATTGCTAGATCTAGCAATGGCAGCCCTGCTACTGCATACATACATACATATGTATGTACAATGTATGCACATACATATGTATGTATACATGTACAATGTATGTAAGTCTGACGATTTGTGAATTTACTGAGATATGTACATACATACATATATGTATGTACATAAATACATACATACATATATTCGATTTAAAAATCATAGAAGTACTAGAATAATTGAATTCATTTAACATATATATTAAAATTCCATACAATTTTATTTAATTTTTATTTTTTTTTTGTAATTGTGGAATACATTTTTATTGAATTTGAACAATGAATTACATTTCAGTTTCATTTAAGAACGTCACAATTACATTTTGCGCCTGCATGGACGGTTATTCGTTGTTCTGGTCTGGCACGGATTCGCCTTCGCCTTCATTTGTCGTCTCAGCAGCCTGGTTTTCTTCATTGACTCGATGTATAAAGCGTACAGCCAATGGAGGCCTTATGACAAGTTGCCATTCTGGCTCAGTACATTCGTTGACCTGCTCGCCTATTTCTTCTTTTATAGGTTTAAGGCGATTAGGAGTATCTTCAATTTTAGGCATTTTCATCTCGAACGTGGTATTGTGAAATAATTTGCAATTCGTATCGTCTGAATGACTTGGCGTCTTAATGACAATTGGTAGAGAGAAAACTAGAGCTGCGAAACTATTGAAGGTACTAATGAAGTATCGAGTATTTTTCTTCCAGCGTCACTATCGATAGTTTTTCCTATCGATAGCCCAATAGAAAAATCCCAAGTCAATCTATTCTTAAGTTTGTTGACCTTTTTATTTTGTTGCTTAGTAATTTTTGGTATGCATATTAAAATTTGTTATAAAAACATACAATTTAAAAAAAAATCGAAAAATCTACTCTATTCTCAAATGATTTAGTAGAAAAGTTGAAAACGATACTATCGGTAGTATAGAATTTTTGCTTACAAAACATCGAAAGAATCGAAAGGCGCCATTATCTATAGTTTGCCAGCTCTAGAGACAACTATATATAGCTGTTGCTGAGTGAAAGCGAGAAGACTACGTCTATCTTTCGCACTGGGTCGTTGTGATTTCGATAAACAACAAATAAGAAAGCTCTAGTCGAGACTGCTCGATGAGCGAGATATAATTTTATAACTGATTCTCGATACATGTTTTGATCGATAACTCTTGAAATATACAAGATATTGAATTTCTGAAACAAACTCGTACTGTCATTACTCGTACAAACCAATATACCCTGATTTCCCATTTTCAATGGGCTCAGGGTATAAATATAGGCAGTCGAAAGCATTGCTTGTAATAACATTTGATTTTGTCTATTTCAACTAGGTACAGTCGTAATACCCATTGTAAATGTTCATTGTACGTGGTATGAGCCTTAGAAATGGTTCGACTAATAAGCGACTTCCGAAAGTGTGATAAACTTAATTTATGAAGGTCTCAAACGAGGTATTTCCTCAATCACTCAGCTCTAAATGGTCTGTAGAAGCGCGACTCAGTTTATGTGGCCAGGGCAAAGGGACAGAACCAGTAAAGAGGGAGCTTAGGCTGTAGTTGGTTGGCCAAGTTAGTCAAGTTGGCCAAGTTGTGTTGTTTGAGCTCGTAAGTGAAGTACGTCGAGTTGGCACGTTGCCATGTTAGCCACGTTAGCCACGTTAGCTGGCGATCTATCAGAAGATATGCTAAAAGCCCAGTGAGCACTTGAGGTCCAAATAGTCGCCTCTCTTCCACTCTCCTGCTCTCTCTGTCTGGCCGAGTTCAGTGCTTCAGTTTAGCCTGGGTCTTTTGCAGGCAAACAGTCGGCTTAATGACACTCGTCTCCAGCTGCTTGTCGGTGTTAATTTGCAGTCATTAGCCAAGTTCTTTTTCACAGTTGAAGCTGGAGAGGCTGGCAGGCAGGCGTAGCTGGAGACACCGCAGGCTCAATCAATTTGTGTCTCTTTCAAGAGTCTGGCATTTTTCTTGACGCAGCATAAGACTTTCCAAATCTTCGCAACGCTCACAATGGGCCTTTGTTAGCGCCTAAATTGCACTTGACGCCGACTTCTGGGCTAACGATGCGTGTGCCGCGAGAAGGTGTCGAGTATAAATGCTAATTCATTTGCACTTTTGGCTCACGACAATTGATTTATTTATGCGGAAATATAAGCGCTCGGAGCCAACGTAATAATTAATGATGGACGCGCTCAGAGGTGAATGCCAGATATGGGTCAGGCAGACGGATTCTCCGCATCCGTGGCCCTGCTGAGTAACGTTTTGTGGTCAGCTTCAGTTGCCACGCCCCGTTCGCGACTAACCCAATTTCCCAAATGGCCAGCTGCCCACAATGGCAAACACCTGTTCAGCTGGCCAACAAATTTCACTTATTGCCAATTTGCTACCAATGAAATAATATACTTTGTATGCGCACTTTGCCGATAGCCAACCTCAGCCAGATCCAAGGCCTGCCCCATACCCATACCCAGGCATCGCACGCTCGCCTCTCGATGCGAACAGCAGCCGGCCCGGGCAGTGCAATAAATAAATTGCAGAATTTATTTGGCAGCACTTATGCGTCGCTTTTTTTCATCGAATGCATTTTCTACTGTGATTTATTTGCATGGCCATCGAGGCCAACGCACGCGCGAGGGGAACATCCAAAATCGAGCGGAATCAACCTCGACCACTACCTATAGCTCCTCTAACAACTGACAGAGATGCTGTCGAAACTAGACTCTTGACTCACTATAAAATGACTATTTGGTTGGTTCAATTTGTAATTTTTTGATACTAGTCAAACATTACTTAAGCTATATAAACTCTTTGCTCTTTGCGAATCATTATATATTTTATATGAAAGATAGATATTATCTATGATTTTCTGATAATAAAAATATAATTACTATTTATATTAATATCAGAATAATTTTTTTTATTTATATATATTTTTATTATTAAATAAATTTTTGGATTTTGTAGTTAATGTTTTATTTTTAATGTTTGCGTTTAGCAATTAAATCATCATTGTTAGTTGAAGAGCATTACTAATGATTTTAAAAACTTTTATATAATCTATATAAAATAAATTTTAATAAATACAAATAAATAATTTGTAGTGATGAATAAAAGTTAATTAGTTGTATCCAAAAATAAATAAATAAATTTTTGTACACGATTTATCTTTAAAAAATTTCTTTACTGATATTTATAACTAGTTTTCTGATATCTTAGTTTAATCTACAATAGTTTAGCATATAAGCAGAAAGTTATTTGATTACTAAAATCTTAAAATAAAATTGTGTTGTATTAATTAAGTTCATTAATTCTTCTTTTTCTGTTATCTATAACTTCTATTCTCTAGCTCCCTTAAAACTAAAACGACAATCCTTAAAAAAATATAAATAAAATTGTTTATAATTAATTCAATTCATGAATTCTTCTTCTTCTGTTCTCTATAACTTATATTCTCTAGCTACTCCAGTCACAGTTTCCATCTCATCTGCACAATCACTGCTGAAGCTGTGACTCTATGACAGGAATATTTTAGCAGCTCTTTAGTTTAGGCAACGTAAAGATCATCTTATTCATGAACCCAGCTTAACACAGCTACAGTTCTTATCTATAAGATACTTATCATCTCTATATATGCCTATAACTGCTACGTCTATCAACGACTGAATCACTGCTCAGTCACATAGCCGTGATTTGCGCTTGTCGTGATATTTTTGAGCATCACTAGCACTGGATAAAATTCGCGCTTGCTTCCAGCTGCTTTTCCGCGAATCTGTCTATTTGGCTGCCTGGCGCGTCGGCCTTTCAGGCATTTTCAATTGATTTTTGAATTTATCAAACAGGAAGCATCAGCGAGGATGCTGCGCAGACGCAGAACTTGTTGCCGCTGCAGTTACCAATTGAGTTAGTCTTCATTTAACGGCATTCACTTGCCACGATCGTTCAACACAACGGAACGCTGCTGGGCCAAGGAGTTGTACAAATTTATGGATATAAATATTAAGCTACTTATAAATGTTTTCCTATAAAGTGTTGATTTCTGCATTAGAGGTTGGACAATGAAATTGCCTTGTGAACCATTTGAATTGGGTAACTAAAGAGCTTGCATGAAATTTAAAATGTCTGGCAAGGCTGAAGTTGAGTGGTAAGATATGTTATTATGTATATGAGAATGAAAACTAAGCTAATAACACCAAGATGGTAGAGAATATTGGAGCATATTGTTCTAAAAAGTAAAATAATAAATAGATTACAAATTGGTAATCAATAACCCGAGTTATATATATCTTGTAGGACTACTTTACTTTCATATTGGACATTACGTGACTTACTCTTTTATTATCATATATTATTAAATATTATTAACAAATGCTGTATGAAGATGAATTGATAAATATTAGAAAAAGTGGGAAAGTGAAATTATCTAGTGTGAGCTAAGAGAGTGCTTAGGTTAAAGATGAGATGAATTTATGTGTAGGTTTAGGTAATGAAAATGAAAATGAAAATGCATGGTCTAGCAGATGATCAAGTTAGGCGTTTATAAGTATGCATTTAGATGGATGTAAAGTGTTAAGGGTAAGCGAATTTGCAAGTGGATTGATGTGATATTTGTTTTCAGCGAATATAAGAAAAAATATATTCAAATAGACGTATTTATTATTTGCTGAACAAATTGTGAATAAATCATTAAACATATACTAATTATAGACTTAATTATAGACTTTGTTCAAAATTAATAAAATTTAAAGAAATTAATTTTACTTTAAACTGATCAATCTAACAGTCGTTTCAAAATTTAGCTTTTGAAAGAATCTGAAATTTTAAATTCTTATATACTACAACGAGATGTGTAACATTGAGAACTTTCTAAGGCCGAGAGATACCTTCGGTCAACAATATAATCTATATACAACAAAACCATTACACGTAGATTTTCCATATTTAATAACGTAACGTAACGTAATTCAAATACACAGATTTAAATAGTAAAATTCTGGTCTCTTAATCTGCTAGGCTGTGTCTTGGCTAATGCCTCTTTTGTGCGGGTTTATGTCTTTGCTAAAGCTTTTATAAGTAAATGCGCGCCCAATGTTAGTGAGAACAAAATGTGCGCAGCATGAAGTTGGCTGCAAACGCACTCATTTATGCGTACTTTTCGAAATGCCTTGTTGACGTCGCTCAAAAGCTGATTGCTATAAAATGTACTTAAAATATTCAGCCCAAAAGTAGGCTTGGTTTTTTATTTAAAGAAAATATGTGCTAGAATGAAAATATGTGTTGCCAACTTTGGTTGAGTGAAAAAGCTGTTTTTAGTGGGAAGCTAGTAAAAAATAACTGAAATTTTGTGAAAAAAAAAACGGATGTTTTTTATTAGTTTTCCGGGCTATATTTTTACAAATAGATCAGTAATTCATCCAATCCATCATACACATTTTCTCTTCATGCCACATCGTATCTGTAAATAAATACATTTAATTATTTACTTTGAAATATTAGTTTCACAATAAATATGTTTACCTGACGCTTCAATTTGAGTTAAGCATGTCAATATTAATTTTATTGTGTATTTTTGTTTTCACAATATTAACTTGCCTAAAAATTCGTTCGACCTTCGCGTTGGACCATGGCAAGGAAAGCATTGCCATTGCAAAAGTAGCCAAGTCGCCAAATTTTCTATTTCCTCCCGAATCCTTAAAGGCGCGCACTTTCAATTTGCCACCGAAACGTTTCCAATAATATTTGAGCATTTTGTTCTATGCATCTTCAAAGAATCACTTAACTTGGCAGTTATACTGCATTTGCAATAACTGCAATATACTCTCGTATTATCATTTGGGTCCATCCGCAGCCAACATTTGAATTCTTGGCTGTTCAGCCAAACATTTCGACATATTTGTTAATAGTCTTTCGGCATTATTACGTCTTCTTCCCACAGAATCAAGGAGTTCAATCACTAACCATACACTATGGTTAGTGGTTCAATACAAATGTTCACAAAAAGAGCAATTGAGCTATTTGAACGAACTTAGTTCGATATTCTAGTTTGATTATCATAATTCTAGTAAGTTAGTTGTATTGTATTATCGAATAGATTGTTCTGGTGAACTATTCGGTTTTCATTCAACTGCAATGATAAATTACTCAGTAAAAGTGAAAAAAAAAAAAAATAATAATAATTTCTTTAAAAGACAAAATTCCCGCTGCCCGCTGCCCGCTGTTTTAGAGTTTTTCTTGCAATTTGATTTTCAAAACTCCAGATTTGACGGGAAAAAGCTGAATTGGCAACACTGATTTACATATAAAAATATGGATAATAAGAGATAAATAATTAATTATATTTATAAATGAAAGAAATGGGAAATATGGAATATATAATAAGTGTATGTAATATCCAATGCTCAGTCTAGAGTTTACTCAATGTATTATAATTTCATCAAGATGTTAACGTAAGAGGCAAACTGAATCTGATTGGAATACCCCATTTTATATTTGATTTCATCAGCCGATAGTTTTCAAAGCAAAAAGTCAATAAATAAAATTCCCATTCAAAACATTCGATTGTAGATCATATTCTCCGAAATACATAAGATCATAACAATAATAACAAAGCTGTTATTTGTTAAGGTATGTTTTCGGCTTTTGTATTATGCATCAACAATAAGTGTTTATTAAGAAATGGAAATAGAGAATCAGAGCAATGGACACAACAGAGAAGAGATAAGCTGTCCATTTAATTAAATAGATAAAAAAAAGTGAAATAAAATATTTTGAAGTGGGTTAAGCAAATGCACAATTCGAAAGCTTCAGTGATAAAACAGAAGTCCGAGCGTTAAGTAAAATATGTACGATTTGGCAGGCAAACACATCTGCTATGTGGCCGACTGCGGAGGCATCTCGCTGGAGGCCTGCAAAGTGCTGATGAGCAAGAATATTGCAGTGAGTATTGGGGCATTACTTCTATATAAATTCCATAATAACATTTCAATCCATTCAGAAACTCGCCATCCTTCACAGAATGGAGAACCCGCAGGCCATTGCCCAGCTGCAGTCGATCAAGCACAGCACACAGATCTTCTTCTGGACCTACGATGTGACCATGGCACGCGAGGACATGAAGCAGTACTTTGACGAGGTCATGGTGCAAATGGACTACATCGATGTGCTCATCAATGGGGCCACGCTCTGCGACGAGCAGGACATCGATGCCACGATCAGCACCAATCTAACGGGCATGATGAACACTTGCGCCACGGTGCTGCCCTACATGGACAAGCAGCAGCTGGGCAAGGGCGGCATGATTGTGAATGTGACCTCTGTGGTGGGCTTGGATCCGTCGCCCGTCTTCTGTGCCTACAGCGCATCCAAGTTCGGTGTGATTGGCTTTACCAGAAGTCTAGCGGCAAGTCTTTTGACTACAAATTTCTTAATGAATATAATTATATATATTTATATATATTTTCTTATAGGATCCCTTGTACTATAATCAGAATGGAGTCGCTGTGATGGCCGTGTGCTGTGGTCCCACCAAGCTTTTCGTAGACCGTGAGCTCACCGCCTTTCTCAGCTATGGCCAGGCCTTTGCCGATCGCCTGCGCACGGCTCCTTGCCAATCGCCTAGGATCTGTGCCAAGAACATCGTCAAGGCGATCGAGTGTGGCGAGAATGGACAGATTTGGATAGCGGACAAGGGAGGCCTGGAGCTGGTCAAGTTGCACTGGTATTGGCATATGGCCGATCAATTGCTGCACTACATGCAGCGACCCAACGACGATGAGGATGAAAATGATTAGCAGAGGAGCAGATGAAACACTGAGAAACACCAAAGATACAGAGGCGCAGGGCTATTGCAGATGGGGTAAGATCGAAAGATACATATCTATGAAAATATTTAATATGGCTTGCCCTATTCAATTGTTCCACAGACTCCACTAGGAATATTATTTATAAATAATTCTGTTTTTTCGTAACAATAATCCCAAACTGGCAATAAAAATATATTGTATATATAAATGGATTTTTGATTCAACTTTAAGTAACTTAAATTGAAACCTATTATATAATTTGGATCAATTTTTGACATTTATATAATAGATAATTCTACTTAGTTTACCAAAAAGTTGTTGACCTCAATTTGTATAAATATATTGGTAATTTCAAAACAAATGTATTAAAATCCGAAGCATTTGACTGGGAGACACAAAGGTCAATATATCAAAGAAAGCAGCAATTCATTGTTTATCAAATATATATATATATATAGATGTATGTATGTCATATTGGTATCAGTTTTTTTTTTTCGAAAATAAACTTTTACTTATCTTTCAGCCTATAAATATAGATATAATACTTAGATAGATATAGATAAAATACTTAGATAGAACATGTTATGCAAGACATATATAATCGCATGAATTGTTAATTGTTAAAATATCGTTCAAGTCTATTTTTATTAATATATTATGCACAAACGATTTCTCTGTTAGCTCAGCTCCTAAAATGGATATTGATCGAATCTTGAGTGCAAATAAATGTTCTTTAGAAATGTTTGGTACGTTTGATTAGATTACATATCCCCAGCATTGAATACACATATAATACAAATTCAATTGAAAATATAAATAACAATTTTATTTATTCAACTAATCTAATCATATTTATTTAATAATTGTTGAATAGCATGGAATAATTGCTATATTTCATCTCATATATTTGTTTCCAAGTGTTTGTACTCAGCTCTTTATTGATGTACCTAAATTACTTACTTATTATTTTGGTGCATTGGGAAGATTTGAACGAAAATCTTCTATTCGCTTCGCATTCAGTAGAAATTGTTGTGGAACATAAAATCCCTCGCGGATGGAGCGTGTCTCTGCTAGTATTTTCACGCTGGTTGATGTCTAGGATAAGCAACACTCGCTGCCAACTTCACGTGCTACGTTAAATATTTAAGTGTGATTTCCCTCCCATTTGAGCTGCGCAAATTGAAGTTGGCTGCGCGCTAGACATTGGACATCTTGAGTGATGAAGTAAAATGATTATAATTTATTTAGGGATTAACTCGCGAATTATCAGACTGCATATTATTATTAATATTTCTATACGTTTTTATATGTATATAAATAGGAATATATATTATAGATATATATATGTATGCGTAGCTTTGCACGAAAATAGGAATGAATGTGATAGTTACTCTGTGTAAGGAGTTTTGTCAAAATTATTATTTTTCATTTTGAAATTTTCAATTGAAATTTTACCATGATTTTCGTAATGAATTAACTCATAATATAGATATAATATCTATATATAAATTATATCTATGTAGAAATTATAGCATTGTTGTTGGTAGTAGCTAACTAGAAGATATTATGTAAAATGTATCAAAATACTCCCATGTCTTCTTTTTTGTCTCTATTAAAAGTTTCCTTACAATGTATTAACAATTTTTTTTAATTTCTTATACAATTTTTAAAGAATTAAATTAAAATTTTTTGATTAGTAATTTAAATAAATTCTATAGAAATTAAATAAAAATCTAATAACAAATGTATTTTTTTATTTGTTTATAACCGGTTAAGCCCTTAAAATGATAGTTTTCGAATATATAATTCATCCATTTGGGTCCACTCCTCTTTGAAAACCTCCATAAACCTGAAATAGACATATTACGTGACTAATATATAGCATTTATGATATCGTATACTTGTAAATAGGTCAAGTACATGCGAGTCAGCTCATGAATTGTTAATCTTTTTAGTTCAGATCAATAGTTTGTAGGATGTAATACCACGCCAGTGTCCTAGGTGGTTTTAAAATATCTATTACTTTTTTCAGTCAATAGTTACCTTTAGTTTTCTAGAAATTTCACTGTCGTTCCTTAGCATCAAGTTTATTTGTATGTAATAGAATAAATATTCCAATATTGCAACTAATTTTATTTATCTAGTCATCATAGACTACGATGAATATTTAAAAGCATAATTTTCTTATCGTTCCGCTACTTCTTGAGTCTTCGCATTCTCATCTATTTGCGAATGCCACAGCTTCTGCCACACCCACTAGAGTATCATTCAACGCCATCGCGTTCTCCACTCCTCCGGCTATCCTCGTTTATGTGCCGTCTGAGGCTGACATTGATGCGGCCGTTGGAGGAGCCGTTCGCTGTTTTCCATTCACCATTCGCCATGTGTGAGAGACATGGGTCTTTGCTCATCAAAAAAGCAAAAACTGAATGATAAACGACTTTTCAAGTGACTTGCAACAAAATGAGGCAACGCTGCAAGGATCAAATCTTGCCAACATAAAATAGTTGGCGACCCGGCCAACAAATTAGTCTTGGCAAACAAGGACATGAACAGAATCTGTGTTTCATACACTCACACACCTCTCTCCCTCTCCCCCTCTCTCTCTGTGTGTGTGTGGGCCTTGAAATTAATGATTAAAATGGCCTGATAGATGGAAGATGGGCGACTCAGCTCGACGGCTGTCAAGACATTAGGCAGCATTCGCTGTGCCCATTTTCACCTGCAGCTGCAGCCATTTTTCAACACTGCTCAAAGTAAGCTAAGAGGAGCGAAGGGGCCTGGCTGACAGGGGGCACATCCGTTAATTGCAGGCAAACGTCAAAAGTCGTCGTCTGTCAGCTGTGCCAGAGCCAGACCCAGACCAGCCAGAGCCAAAGCCAAAGCCAAGCCAAAGCTTTGGCGTCCATGTCAGTAGCTGTCAAGTTGCAAAGTATACGAGTATATATACATCAGCAGCCGGAGCATGGTCATGGTCGATAGTTGTTGCTTCTCTTCAGTTGTAGCTGTTGCTGTTGTTGCCCACTTTGGCCAACAACAAAGATTGATGGGTGTTGTACAGCGGCGGCAGGCAAAACGGAGAATAAATGATGTTGGGTGATTATTTTTCTTCATTGAACTCGAAGCTGAGCAGCAGCCATCAGTCGCTGCTGCTGCTGTTGCTGTTGCTAGCACTTTCTCTTCCCCTTACTCTACCTATCTCTCTCTCCCTCTCTCTCTCTCTCTCTCTCTCTCTTTGACAATGTATCAACAGCCATTTTGACCATCAATCTCTGGAGCGCCGAGCAGGCAGCATCAGGCAAACGGCTGGCACATCACGTGGCTCGTCCATTTCTTCATTCATTCATTCATTCGCTCATTCTTTCGCTCATACGCAGCACATTTGAACAATCTATCAACTTGGCATTCGGTTCAAGAGGTGCACGAGAATCTCTGTTGTGTGCAAATCAACTATGTTGTGCCACATTATTCGCTATACTCACAATTGTTTGACTGAAAATGCTCGACTCGTAGATACTCTATAGTTGAGCTGCTGGAAATTCATTGTTTATTTTGAAATTTCAATTAGTGATTCTTTAATATACTAACTGACATATTATATTATAATTATTATAATTCTTCTTTTGATTTTTAAATATTTAAAATATTGTAATTAATGCAACCATAATAAAGCTTGTGTATTTGAATATAAAAGCAAAATAAAGTTTTATACTGAATATTTCCTTATTTTTATTTTACTTATTTATTAATTAATTTATTTAAAATTTAAAAAAATTTAAAATAAAATTTTTAAATTTATTTTAAAATTTATTTATTTTATCTGTCCGATCATCCGCCCTTCCCATAGGAACGCGTCAATTTCAGTATCGATGATATCTAGAGGTCTGACATTTTATTGAAGTTTACCAAATCTATAATTATCATAGTTATTCAGTTATAAGATTATACCCCATCTACCTTTAAAGCTAACATCTCTACATTTTTGATTTAGTTTTATGTAGTTTATACAATTTGTAGTAATTTTTACCCTTTGGTTACTCGCTCTGAATTTTACTAAACTCTTTTTATTTAAATCAGTTGTCAGACTTGAATGAGTTTGTATTTTTCTACATTTATAACTACTTAAAAGAATATGTAAAACATTTTAAAATCCATCAATTAAAAGAAAAGATTTTAAGCACAACATTTTGCGAAGACTTTTCCTTTACGTGTGCGGACATGCATATATTCAAATGCGTGCATTCATATACTGAGATAAAGAATTTCCATTCATTAAATTTGGTTTATTTCGATACGGATAGCTCAAAACTAATATGCTCCTTTCACTTAAAGAAACAACTATAAGCATGAATTATCCTAACGTCTTTTTAGGAACCACAGAGTTAACTCGAATTTGTTTGTTCCTTTGTTATCCTGTTGAACTTTTTAACCGCCTACCAACGAGTCAATGCGAAAGAAGTGCAATATTATCAATTACATGACAAATTTAGTGGGACATTTGCTGGATTTGGCAGTGGGCAGATGAGAGGCGGACCCCTGACCGGAGTGGGGGCGTGGTGCTGTTGTTGAGCAGAATGAAATGCCCGGATGCAAACAATAAAATACATTTTCCGGTTACTTGTCACCCAGTTTTCTAACGTTTCACTCTCAGTGCCCCTCTGCTGGCCCGCCGAGAGGAAAAATCGCCAGCAAAGCTGACACATGCTGTTCTCCAGTCAGACAGACAGACGAACGAGGGCCAGGACCCAAAGTTTCTGGCAACTCCTCAGCAATTGCCAACGCAGCATTTCACTTTTGGCCAGATGTTGTTGTTTATTTTAGTATGTTCCAGTTGTTGTTGCTGTTGTTGTCCAAAGTCATGTCGACAATGGCTTTAGCTTTGCTTTTGACACTTGGTAAATGGTGCCGCCCGTTGAGCTCGGTTGCTGCAACAAACATTTTGCCCAACTGGGCGTGGCCGAGCCAAGAAGCTGGAAAGCTGGCTGGCAGGGAGTGAGAGTTCACCCTCTAGTTCTACTGATTCAGCTCTGGCTTCTGGACAGCAACTTGTTTACCGCTGCACTTACGCGTCGCTCTTGAATGCTGTTCGAGTCCTCGGCTCTTCCTCTGCTTCGCTTGCCCCGAGTCCTTCTGTTGAGTCGTCCTTTCTTTTATTTCTCTTGCCACTTGAATGTAAATTGTGCACCCAGTGTACTCGATGGAAGTTAGCTCCATAGTCGCAGCATTCCATTGTGGACAAGCTGGAGACAATAATTTATCATGTGCGTACCACAAAGCACGATTTGATGTCCTTCATGCTGTGGGGCTGTGTCAGACGGCGTTGCCAATCGATGACAGCAGGTGGAACAGAGAGGCAGTTCGAGTTGAGTTAGCAGAGAGAAAAGTTATACCTAACTGAGGAATGTTCAATAATATTGGAAAACTTTAAGATATTTAGGAAAATATAGAGATTTGTGGTCAATTACTATAGAGCTTCAAAGTTTATATTGAGTCAGTTTGGTACACATATTATAAAATACAGGGACCGTAACAGTTATAATTTTTATAAAAAAAAATTAAGAAATAACAATTATTTTTAGCGTTATTAAAATGAAATTATTTTTAATTATTATTATTGATTTTTATGATAAAAATCAAAAATAATTATTACAAATCAATTTTTATATAAAAATCAAATCATAACTTTTATTTTCAATTTTTATTATAAAAATCAAAAATAAAAATTATGCCGTGATTTTTATTTTAAAAATTGAAATAAAAATCAAAATGAAATATCTTTTGATACAAAGGAGCTAGATCATATATAGAACTATATATATGATCTACGCATCAATATCTTTCAGATGATATATAATATGTATGTAATTATGTACTTGTGTATGTATATTTAGTTATCTGTTTAGGCAGTTGTCCAGGCCTCCTATTCAGCGAGTAATGTGTGGACATAAATGATTCAAAGACATAGATCGAATTAAATACTAATCACTATATATATGTACATATGTATACATATATATATGAAACGATGCATACAAAAAGTTTAACAATGCGGCGTTAACTACTTCTAATCGCAAATCGTATTCTAAAAATAGATTTTTAACGGATCTCAAGTTACACCTATGCACTTGTTTAGCTTGTACATACATATTATATATCATCTGAAAGATATTGATGCGTAGATCATATATATAGTTCTATATATGATCTAGCTCCTTTGTATCAAAAGATATTTCATTTTGATTTTTATTTCAATTTTTAAAATAAAAATCAGGGCATAATTTTTATTTTTGATTTTTATAATAAAAATTGAAAATAAAAGTTATGATTTGATTTTTATATAAAAATTGATTTGTAATAATTATTATTGATTTTTATCATAAAAATCAATTATAATAATTAAAAACAAATTTTTTATTAAAAATTGCAAATAAAAGTTTATCCTTTTTTTGAATTCGCCGTAAACAAATAACTATATGCCTTTTCATCCCACTCTTCCTGGTTATTTTTTTGTGCTTGATTTTTTTAAAAGTCATAACTGTTATTTGCGGTCCCTGATAAAATATATAAAGAACATTTTTATCTCAAGGTTTTCTTTTACATTAAATATACAAGTAAGATAATATTCATTAGAAAATTTCCCACATCATACGAACAACACAATTCATTTTTTTTTCTATTGTGCTCTATTTTATCATCTTAATATAAATGAAATTCGATTCCGCATCATTTCAGCAAATTTTTATAAGTTTTATTTCTTATAGCTATGTATATAGTAGCATTTTTTAGTGAATTTTTAAGTTATTAATTCTTTTTATACAGGAAATCAAATATAAATACATGCTCTATATAAAATATAGTGTGCTGAAGTAATGAATTATAGACTGATTGAATCAACGCTTAAGATATAGAAATTAAAATTCTATATAATTGATTATTAAATTTTTATAATCTGAAATCACAGCAGCAAAATAAAACACATTTTTATTGAATACAATTTTTTTTCCAAATTATTGCACTTTATCTCTCATTCAATATCATTTATATGTTTAATTCTACTTACAGTTGAAATTACTGTTAATGTCTGTTTAAATAAAATTCAATAGATGTGATCAATCTTTGGATATGAGAATATAATAATAAATAATAAATAATAAATATTTCCTTTTAGTTTTGCTGTTTTTGTACGAGTTTGATTAACAATTGAAATATTTTTCCCAAGGGATAAGTTATATGGGATATATTCAAGACAGAAATTACTCAAGAATTTTAATGATCATCGCTAGAAAATAAGAAATGTAAGTATGATTGAATAAAATATACAATGAGTTACTTTATGTTTTTTGTTTATTACCGCGTAGCCTTGACGAGGAAATGTGATAAACTCTTATTGATTAGATATTTTTATATATATTTTTTTTTAATCTTAAGAATGATTATAATCTTTAATTATATTTAATCTCTTATAATCTATATTTCAAATTTTCATTAAACACTTTCTTTTCATGGTTTCAATAGTTATCACTGACTGATATTTGGCTGTGAATCGGGGCATAGCTGGCCGGACTGGCAAATAAAATACCTCCATCGGGTTGGTGATACTATTGTAATAATTTTCTGTATTTTTTGTAGGCTATTTTACTCTCGTTATGTCAATATTTTTCAATAAATAAAAATACAAATTTATTTTTGGTACTTTAGCATATTTTTTCTGTTCTTCATAAAATGAGACATTTTAAGCAATTCATTTCAATTATTTTTAAGAATTAAAAACAATAAAGCAGTTGCTAAAGATCATTTATTACATTAGTATCATCAACCCGATGGGCATATTTTAATATATTATGACAAAGTATTATCTATAAAATATGAAATATAATTATTTGGTAATAAATTCCAAAAAGTTAATATTATTTAAAATAAAATAATAAATAAATTAAAATTAAATAGCTTAGCTCAACTAATAAAACTTTTCCCACACTGTTTCAAATAAAAGGAAGCCGCATACATCAAAAGCGAGCCCTGTGGCTGAACTGTTTGCCATGGATGCTATAATAAATTGTGGCTAGAAAATAAACTGACCAGAACAGAGAGAAAAAGAGAGAGAGAAAGAGAGAGAGAGAGAGAAAGAGAGAGAGAGAGGGGGAGAGAGAAAGAGCGACATCTTCATGATGCTTTGAGCTCGCGTCATAAAAGTCTTTTCCACATTTGTACGCCAGCTTGTCCAGCACGAAGAGGACAAAAACTGCAATAACAATAAAAAAAAAAAAAAAAATTGAGAATATAAATCTTAGCGGTAAGTAGTAAATTTTCATTTTCACACCTTTCAACACTTTTCACACTAACACAACCAGAAGGAACATTTTGCTGTCAAAATGTGAACGAGAAGCTCTGTGAAGTACGAAAAAAAAAGCAGAACAGAACCAAACTGAAAAGGAACGAAAGGCCACCAGTCTAAAGAGTCGGAACTGTGCACTCTGTGACGACCTCCTCCTCCCACCCGCTTGGCTCTTCGACTGACAGACTACACAAATACTGTCATACGCAGTGCAAAAAGCGTAGCAGCAAAGAGAGCGCCAAAGATTGGCAGAAGGAGTAGTTGAGCAGAGAGAGAGAGAGAGAGAGAGAGAGAGGGGGAGAGAGAGAGGTTGGGCCGAGGCAAGGCAAGGCAGACAAAGTGCCTCTGAGCGTAAATAAATTGGAAATGTCCTTTGGCCTGGCACTGACTGGCGTTAGCCATACCCGTTGCTCGCCTCCACTTGGTATATCCATGGGGTCCTTGCATTGCAATGCGTCCGACGATGGAAGCCGATGCTTCCATTTTAATATTAATTTTACCCCAAAGCGCAGACGGTGCTCCCAAACGGCAGATAGTATGGGTTCAGGATAGAACAGGATAGGAAAGGAAAGTAAAGCGAAGGCCAGGCGAAAAGTTATTGCCTTGGCAGGCTGGCAGGCTCTCTGTCTGTCTGTCTGTCTGTCTGGCTGGCCACCAAGCAAGCAGTAATCATGGGGCAAGGTTCCCTGGTAGCTGCAGTATCTTCTGCTTCCCCTCGAGCTGCCGCTGCCGCTGCCGCTGCCGTTGTCAGCTGAAGCAATTTATGTCAGTGCATATCCGACAGCCTGGCAGTTGCAAGCCATGTGCGAGAGCGTCGGCTCCTTAAACCAACACCAAAGTGTCCTTGTTGGAGCCAACAGCAGCACAACACAGCGACGACAAGAACAACAAGAATGTGCAGCACCTATCAAGTTATCAAGCTGGCAAAAGTCGCCTACCCAGCTATCAGCTATCAGCCCCACCACAGCTCTTTCAGCTCACCTCCTGATCCTCGCCTGCTCTCGCCTCCCTCCAACCCTCTCTCCTTCTGCTCGCGAACCTTGTTATTCTGGCAACGACATCGAGCAGGCCAAAAGTTTAGCACAACCTTTGATTTATATTTGTGCTCTTGCTCTTCCCTCTGCCAGCCTGTTGTTCTGTTGCTCCAGCTTCAGCTGGCTCCGGCTCGCCTCTGCCCAGGGAATCGCTCTATTTTTGGACTGCACTCGGCTTGGCTTGGCTTGGCTCGCACATCCCTTTTAGCACACCGGAAGCCAACAAATATTTATTAGTTTGTTAAATTGTGAATTGGCCAGCACGTCGTTCACTCTACGAACTCTGCTTTCGATTGTGCTGGCCCAAACTCCCTTTTTGTCTTTCTCCCGCTCTTTCTCTTTTGTATTTGGTTGGCCTTTGGTCCCAGCTCGTTTGGGCTGTTAAACGAAATGGATTCCATTATTATTTTTCATTGTCCTGCACTTTGACATCCCTACGAGCAGACACGCCCTCAAAATGCATGTTCGGCTGCATGAGAATTAAACCAGATCGGGGTTGAGCATTTGAGAAATCAGCTTTGGTTCGAGCTGCGATTGGAATTATGTTAATGGGCTGCCTCATTGCAGTCTTGTTTTGATGTATAATACTTTAATTAAAATGTAAATCGAAATGATTAAGTGTTTCCAATTTATATGTAATTTTTCATAAGCATAAAGCACTGAAAATCGTCGGCACGGTACAAAGGCCCATAATTAATTACAGCGCCCCAAGCAGCACGAAGCGAAGGGCAACAACAGCGGCAGCTAATGACAAACGAACAACATTCGAAGTCCAAGTCGAAGTCGAAATACTCTCTCCCTCTCTCACTCACCCCTCGCTCTGCAGCAGCAGCAGCAGCTGATTAATGATGGGCAAGGCATTGCCGATTGAATGAGTGAGAGCGAGAGAGAGATTGCTCTGTCGAAATGAGCACAACATCATCATGATAATGAACATTATGTGATAAATCAGTGGAGCTGCAGCGAGCGCCGCTGAAATTTCTGCCGCACAATAATAAATTAATATAAATGATACTTAATTTTATGATTAATGATATTGATGAGTTTCCACAGGCTGTCCCAGCTCACGGCTCACAGCTCATGGCTCATGGCTCATAGCCTGTCCATTGGCCACTGACCGCTCTCCGCCAGCTGGACAGCCCGAAAGGGTCGAGATAAAAAGTTTCATAAATTTATCAACGATAAATCAGTAAAGTTGCGGCCCACAGTGCCCAGTGACCAGTGCTCAGTTCTCTGTGAGTTGCGAGCAATATACAATAAATAAAAATAAATAATACATAATTACAACATGTGATTATGGACCGCCTTCAGCGCCTTCGATTCTGAATGAATATTCTTGTTTTGGCCACTTGCACTCGACCCGCTGTGCCTCAGACAAATGATGTGCCCCACTTTGGGCACATGATGTAATGATGTATTTCTTTATATATTGATTGCAATCTGAAATTAATATTCAAGTATAATTAATATTAAATACAGAAATATGAAGAGAAGAAATGCCATTATAGTGTTGTGCGCTGCCAAACTATTTTGGCAGTTTATTTAGTTTAAAAATATTATTAATTATTAATCTGTTGATTGAGGGTTAAGAAGATAGACAAATATACAATAAATAAATAAATATCTGAATATTAGTTAAGTTTGTTTATAGGTATTAAAAATATATTACAAGCAAATAAGATCCTCATCTTGAAAGATAAGTTCAATTTCAATTTATTTATTTCTTTATTTACTCTTTTTTATTAAATATGAAATATGAATATAATTCACACGTAAAAAAAAAAACAAAAATAACAGAAATACATTTAAAGTTGAACCCATTGAAAAAGTAGAAATCAGGTTAAAACGATTTTGTATTAATTAAAATAGTTTTTCATTTAAAAATAATATTTTGTCAATATTGAGTTGTTTATTAAATTCAAAGTTTTGCATTAGTGACACTCAAAATATTTTGGATGATTGCTTTTGTACTCTTGAGAAAATACCAGGGACCGTAACAGTTATAATTTTTATAAGAAAAACTAAGAAATAATAATTATTTTTTTAGTTATTAAAAACAAATTATTTTTAATTAATATAATTGATTTTTATGATAAAAATAAAAAATAATTATTACAAATCAATTTTTATATAAAAATCAAATCAATTTTATAATTAAAATTGAAAATAAAAGTTATGATTTGATTTTTATACAAAAATTGATTTGTAATAATTATTTTATTTTTGATTTTTATAATAAAAATTGAAAATAAAAGTTATGATTTGATTTTTATATAAAAATTGATTTGTAATAATTATTTTTGATTTTTATCATAAAAATCAATTATAATAATTAAAAACCAATTTTTTATTAAAAATTGCAAATAAAAGTTTATCGTTTTTTAGAATTCGCCGTAAAAAAATAACTATATGCCTATTTATCCCACTCTTCCTGGTTATTTTTTTTGTGCTTGATTTGCGGTCCCTGGAAAATACTTATTCGAAAAAAATATAAAAGTATTATACATTGATTTCAATTTAATTATTTCTTCTTCCACAAGTCATAAATAAATAAATAAAAAATAAAAAATAAGAAACTAACATTTATGCAAAAAAAAAAAAAATAAATAAATAAAAATAAAATAAAATAAAATAAAATAAATAAATAAATAAAATAAAATAAAAATAAAAAAATAGAATAAATTTGTATTTTGAAAGAACAATTCAGATCTTTAAAAAGTTTTTATAAGTTTACATATTCTACATATGCCTGTAGGTCTGTAAACATTACATATATTAATCCAAGGACATTACATATCTGAGTTTGACAAGTTTCTATATTTAATACAGGTTTCTATATTTATATTTATACACATATCTTCGATGATTTCGAAAAATATGAGCAAATATTGTTCAAAATAATACAAGCCAAAGAGCAAAAGTTTTGATAGAAATATTTCTAAGCAATTCGAGTTCATCAGAATTAATTTTGAAAGTCTTTGGGATATGACAGAAAGCACTAACCAAACAATAAATATACATACATATGCATATGTATGGCAAGTGGTAAAATCCATTCAAAGGGAACTTTCCCAATCAGCAGCTGCAGCAAATGGAAACTGACATCTGATTCCTCATCTCGTCGAAGAGACGAATTGCACATGATAAAAAGGAACAAATCGAGAATTGCGTAAGTTGCACAAGTTAAACTGTCAACGGCAGCCAAATAGGCGACAACAAAAGTTTCGCTCCGGCTTCGAGCTTCGGGTCGCACAAGTGAAAAGTTAAGCAAAAGGAGAATAAAGCTGCTAAGTAAAAAAAAACAAGAGAGAGAGAGAGGAAGGTTAGACAAATTCGAAAGCCCTTGCGAGAGCAACTGGGCAGGAAGCTAAATGGAAAAATGTTTTTGCTTCTGGCATTGTTTCTTCCATTTGTTTTTACAAAAGTGCAATTTGCGCCCAACACAGCCACAGCTTCAGCCGCAACAGGGCAGCTGGATTGGTAGGTGGTGCGGCGGTGCGGCGGTGCCTGGTAAATAACGAGACACAAAACACGAGACACACAAGAGTGTTGACAATGGCAAAAGAAACAATGAACGTTACACAACACACACACACACATGACAAAAGCAAAGAAAAATCTCTTTTGTGCTGTGGCAACAACAGCATAAAAAATCACAAAAACTTTTCAAAATAATCTCCGAACTTCGGAGTGTGTGGCATATGTTGTTGTCTGGTCTCCTGCGCAAAGGGTGGCTGGGATTCTGCATCATCTGTGGCTGAGCGGCTGCTGCTGCTGCTGCTGCTGCTGCTGCTGGAAAACAGCGATAAACTCAGACTCAGCCAAAAGAAAGTAAAAAGAAGAATTGCAAAATTGCAACAGCCACAGCAGCAGCAGCAGCAGCCACGCCCCCACGACTCATGCAGTCGCCCCCGCTCGTTCGGAACAAATGCGTACGTGACACTTGGTGGCTCAGATATAAGAACGTCACATAACTCAACGTGATTAACGTCTTTTGACGCTCTCAACCAGAGGCGAGAGGCATCTCCCAGACCCAGTGCCGGCTTCAGTTCCTGTTCCAGTTCCAACTCCAGTTCCAGCTGCCTCGTCGTCTGCATTCAGAAATATTGCCAACAATAAAACAAGTGCTCCTCAGCTGCCCTGATGCTCAGTGGGTTCGTCACACAGGGCTGTTTGCCATTTAGCGACATTTTCTATTATGCGATTGCGCCTCAGTCCACGTTTCGGTTATTTATGTGTCTCTGGCTGTATGCTGCAGAGAGTTCTATTGCTATAGATATAAATGGATATACGTATGAGTCTCTGTGCCTTTGGGTAGTTGAGAAAATTCAATAAACAGGTTGAGCAAAGTGAAATCCAGTTATATCATCATATATTTCATGGAATTGGGATCAGCTATATGAGTATCCAAATCCTTAGATAAGGATTGAAGTGTTTGATTTGGTATATATGTAAGTAGGGTGAATGTGGAATAATAAGTATGATTTTTACAGTAATGAATGCATGTGAATAGAAAAAGAAATATTCACAGAAATATAAATAATTGAATAATGAATCATATCTAGTCCTTAAGTTCTTCTAATGTGGTTAATATGATATGATAGGGCCTCAATTAACGGAGTGCTAATTGCTAAGCTGCTTGTAAGATCACTAAGTTTCCAAATCTCTAATGAATTTATATAAATTGTTATGAACTACTGTAGAATATAGCGACGCTCAAGGGATCATCGTTATACCCGGAAGACGCTATAACAATAATCTAAATTTGCTCATAGTTTAAGACCAGAATTTTCCTTGCAATAACCGGACGAACGCTATAAGCGGAGTCGTTATAACCGGATCGTACTGTATTTTCACACACGTTGATTCTTCATCAAATATTTCTACAATTGTATTTTATCGATTACTTAAAGAAATGCTTCAATTATTTATTGAAAATATTTGTTATACGAAGATACTTACTTGAGATAAGATACAGGCTAGAGAATAATGCATGCAGAGCCTTTTACTGATCTAAATTTGTTGTATAATAATTAATAAATATTAAAGAATGATTATTTTAAAATAAAATGTATTTGTTGTAGCTATATCTACTATAATCAGCTATGAAATATAATATTTACCATGTGCTAAGTATGATAACATAATTGATATAACATATTGATGTTATGAGTATATCAAACGAGATGTATTCAGACTCTGTTAATGATATCAATTCGTGATGCAAAAAGACAAAAAATTTAAATTTCTAGCAAGATATTTCCCAATGCAATTTTTATACTAAATCTTTAATATATTATTTTAATATTTTTTAACAGAATTCTTGGTTTTGCTCTAAGTAATCAATAGAGCTCACAGAAAACACTCAAGACAATGAACAGGAAATGTTCATTTCTGTCAATTAATTGACTCATTGTGTTTCCAGGTCTTTGGATCATAACAAACGTGAAATGCTCTTCACAATGGCGAATGGAATTTATTGACAACTGAGATGACGATCATCAATGTGGCTCTAGGCAGGCGAAACCAATTATCAGGCACTATTGAGTGCTTCGTGACGGCAAATCGAACTCGACATTTCTCTGTGCTGGGTTCTAGGCTGGAAAGGGAATGGACGTCTCCAGCTGTGCCCAAGTCAACTTTAATGACACGCGGCGCGATCGACAGCGACGCATGGCTACTGAATTTTCAATACCCACCAATGCCAGGCATATATAACAGATGTGAGCACATAACTCACTCAAAGTGTTCATACATTAATCATTAGCGTCCAGTTGCTGCATCTGAATCGAAATCGAAATCGAAATGTTGTTCACACATTTCGAGTTGAATTAGTGAGCGCGTATCATGAATGGAAAGCCGAATGCGCTGTGCCTCTGCTTTCTGCCTCTGCCTTGACTCTGGTCGCCAACCACATGCGGTCCTCGCGAACACAATAATAAAGAAAAGCCGCCGACAAAGTGCCCCCAGTTCGGTTCGTATCATTCAAAAAGTCAAGAAATGCGCAAAACCAAAGACCAAAGGCAATCGTCATCGTTATAATAATTTTGTAACGTTTCACGTGGCGTTCGAGAAATTGAAATCAGCGTGAGGCCAGCGATTGCGATTGGCATTGTGGCAATCGGGAGTTGTTGTTACTCTGCTCAGTGTTTGGGAAAAATTCAAAGCTCACCACACTCAAGTGGAGTTCGCATACAATCAGTGTTGCCATATATATATTTTTTTTAGAGTGTAAAGAGCTAGATGGACCAATAATAATGGCAAAATAAATAATTTAATAAAACTAAAATAAAAAGTTTAAAAAAATAATTTATTATGATTTCTCGACCATCTCGTCAATTCAGAAAAAAAAAATAAATAAATAAGAATAAAATAAAATGTAAACAAAAATAAAATAATAATCTATTATGTTGCAAAAGTCCTCATCAATGGATCAAATATATATGTATATAAATATATATTATTAAAAATAATAAGCTATTTATTATATCGACAAAGCTTTGCTCTTAGTAAGAATATTTTTTAAATAACAAAAAATGAAGTAAGAAAAAAATCTTAAAAAAATATTCTTAATTATTTTTTCCTTATTTTTCCGCTGCTCTCTGATTTTTCCCGCTAACGAACTTTTAAAAAAGGCTAATCTGGCGGAAAAATGTAGAAATGACAACACTGCTTACAATGCCAATGCTGGTCTTGTGTTCTTACACAAAATACTTGAGCGGTCATCGGGCGGGCAAGAAACATATTTCATATTTAATTGGTTAGGCCGAGCACTTCTTCAAACGAAGGGAATTTTTACAGTCGAATAAAGTCGTGTTCTTGGTATTCATCATCAATTTTTCGCAGCAAGCTGCACCGACCCACGCATCATTTTTCCTTTTTCCTTTTCTTTTTTTTTTGTTTTTCTCTCTTTTGCTTTAGACTAAAGTTTAACCGGCCTAGTCGGCTGTCAGGTCCATTGTTCAGCTCAGTTGCTGCCTGTATGTGGCAGCTTGACAGGCCGAGTGACAGATTCGCCCACAAAACAATTCGTGAGGCATGCGAACTTCTTCTCTACTAAAAACTGACCTCGAGGCCAAATGGGCGCCGGCACCAAATTGGGTATGCGTTAAATGCGCAGTCGGACAGTGGCTCACATATATATGCGAATGGTTGAATATATATATGTGTGTGTGTGTGTGTGTGTGTGTGTGTGTGTTGGCTTGGCCTTTCCAATTTATCCTTTTCAAATTTAGTTCTCTTTCGAGCATATCACGAGTGTCCAGAAATGACAGGAAATGTTTCTTTTTTAATGTCATTTACATCATTTTCTTTTTTCCATCTTTCATTTCGTTATATTTAGCTTAATTTTTAGTCTTTTAATATATAAATAGTTGTGGCACTTATGGCATTATTATACATATTATAAAAATAAATGTAATATACTTATATTTCATTGTATTTCAATTTCATTAGAGTGAAAGAAGGCCGGGAAATATGAAGTATTTTGGTCTATTGTAGAATCTCCAATGCTCAATTTGCTTAGCCTTTATTCAAAGCTTTGAATACTTTTAATTATATTGTTGACTAGCTATTTCAAAAAAGTTGTGTAATGATAATTTTCAGGGCAGTAAAAAGAATTTAATTGAATGCTTATACCAATCCTCAATCCTGTAATACTTAAATAGATTTCATCTTAAGTTTCAACTGATTGGAAGAGGTTTCCGCTATTTAAAATGTTTAGTCTACAGGTTATTCATTATTAAATATATTCTTTATTAGTATTTATCATTATTCAAAGCACGAATTCAACGCTTAATGAAAATTAATGAAATAAAATAAATAAAAACTTAATAATATAGAAATATCCCCGTAACAATTTTGATTCAAGGCTTCTAATGTTAAGTAGAAATTAGTTAACTTGTAGAGCATGCTGTAAATCTACAGAGTATATATTTCAACTTAATTATAGCTTGAGTCGGAATGTGATTAAGAATTGATATTTAAATTTATATGAACAAAGCTGAGGGTCTGGTCACAGTTCTGTATCTCTAAAATATCATATGAATGAAGCTGAAGGTCTTGCCACAGTTCTATATTCCTAGTCTCTCTCTCACACTCCTCTCTAAATAACATGGAAGCAAAAGTTATTAAATAAAAGCTTTCCTGAATTCCTATTTTTGACCAATCAATGCATTGGTCAATTTATAGTTTGTTAATCGCTCGCTTAAACTTGGCAAATTTCCACCCGCTTCTTGGTTCATTTATATACTATATAATATTTAAGATAAATATAAATAAGTACGTAACGCATATACTCCATTAGTTTTCCTTCATTGGAGTCAAACTTTATAAGTATCTGAAGGATGGCTTATCAAATGCATTTTCACTTTGACTTTTGATTTTTTTGCGATTTTGTATTTCAAGAACTTTTCAAGTAGATAAAAAAATGTAAAGCACAAATACTGCAAAAAATACTTTACGGACAACTTACTTTTTAGCCTAGAAGAAGACTGAGATGAGTCTAAAGACTGCTCTAAGTCTAAAGATAAAGAGAAGTCCAGAGTCTTAATCTAAAATAACTGAATTATCTCTCTTTTACCTAATATTTAATTGTTTTGCATTGAATTCTCTGATTGTTACTCTCTCATAATCCATAAGAATGATAAGTAAATAATTTCTGTTTAGATTAAAAAGTAGAAGAATAATCATTTATAAATATTTCCTCAAATAAAAATAATAAATAAATAAACTTTTCATGAACAATTTCCCTTTAAGTATTAGCACCTTAAATTCATGGCTTTGGTATCCCACCCACCCACATTGTGTTAATAAACAGTGAGATTAAGCCACCCAAACTGGTCATCTTCACAGACTGAACTGGATGGACTCGTTGCATGTCCATTAGTTACTCTCTCCTGCAAATCAACTCATCAGCGGCCGTGGCTCAGATTGTGTGTGGCTTCAATTGCAAAACTAATAACAGGCAGAGCCTTTTAGGTGCAGTCGAGTCCAGTCGCATTATAAATGCAGCCATAAATACGTCATTAACTCTGGCTATGGCCACAAGGGCTGCGGCGGCAACAGCAACATAATAAATTAATTATATGCAACATCAGCAATGCCCTAAGCAATGTTTCGATTGCCCCAAAGATGATGGCCGTGCCCTGCCGTGCCTCTGCCTTCCGCTGTCTGTTCATGTTCCGGGCTCTGCTGCGTGAGCTTCTATTAGCAGGCAGTCAATGTTGACGATATGCCACGAGAGACGAGAGACAGTGAACGTACGGTCCTCCCTGCTGATCACGCCATGCCGCTCCCCAGTGGCTGCCACTCATGACAAGCACGAACAAACAAGAGGCGTGGATGGAGCAAGGTTGGGTAGAGGCAGCGGGGCTAGGAAATAGTTTAGCATGTGTGGCATCGCAAGGCAAGGAGCAAAGACTTGTGTCTGAGGCGAGGCTACGGGGCAGCCAACCAACCAACCAACCAGCCAACCAGCCAGCCAGTCAAACAGGCAATCCATCCATCAGCCGCTGGCAGACAGCAATTGCAAGTTGCAAGTTGATGTGCATACACTAATAAAATGTGGGTATATAGATTCGCAGAGGCGTTGAACAGAGTCTCACATCACAGCGAGTATAAAAAGTTGCTTGTTGTTGTTCAAGTCAGTTCGCTTACGGGTTTAATATTTGTTGTTGCTGCTGTTGTTACATGGCTAAAGACTCTGGCACAAATGTTGCTGACATCGTCGACTGGCAGCCCGCTTCTAGTTGGAAGTGAAGGCCCGGCTCTTATTGGGGCGTTCTGATTGGAAAATCAAGTGTGCGCATGTTTGCCTGCTTTTAATGGGCGACTGATGGCTGCAACATCGCTAATTGCGAATGCTTGACGCATGTTGCAGCCACTTGGCTCAGACACGGACAGCAACGAGCAACAGCAACAGCAACAACAAAGATTTAGACAGTTCAGCCAAGTCATCCAGTCAGTTGGCAATCAAGACGAAGCAGAAGCAACAGCGGGGGGGGGGGGGGGGTCTAAGTGAAGGCACGAACTCTTTAGTTGCAGAGCTCTTGGCGCGTTGCGTGATTTTTAATTAGTTTTCTTAGAAATTAAATTGTTAATTTGATCGACGCATTTTCTGCGCTGCTCCGCTACTAAGTGGCTGCTCTTCCTCTTCCTTCTCCTCATCTTCTGCCTGCTTTTGCCTGTTGCCCGTTGCCTGTTGCTTGGCTCTTTGTCTACTCATTAATGCCAATTCTGGCGCGCCAGTGTTGACGCCTGCCGCGACACGACAGCCCCAGCCAGTCCGACATTAGATACGGCCATCACTCACCAACAACAACAGCAACAACAACACGCAGCAGCAGCAACAACAACTTAAGCAGTAATATATTGCATTTTTCGCTATGGCAAGTTTTATGGGTCTTGGGAGTACAAGAGCATGACGCTTTGCCCCGCTTGGCATCTCGGCAAGATCATAAAATATGCATAAGCGCATATAAGTGGAAGATCCGAGAGTAGATAATCGGGCATCGCTGAATACACACATACAATATGCACATATATCTAAGTATATAGCTCGCATGCACCGATAACAAGCCAATATGCTTGCTGCGAACGGATGTATCTGGTTGAGTAATACTTGTTGGTGATCTCAAATCTTTGTGGCGTCTCAAAAAGTCTGCATGGATACATGAGTTACATTAGCAAAACCTAAGTTCATTTTAAACTGTAAAGCTTAGTCGGCCTAGTCGATATATCTTATAATTATAGAGTCGAGTCTCGATAATTCGTAATGGCAAGACCTAACGCTAGTTTGACTTCCAGCTAAATTAAGAATTACTAATTAAAAGAGGTTTCAAAAAGAATCATAAGAGGCAAGATCATGGCCAAGTAGGCAGAAAAACTACGAATTACCGAAGGGACCAAAATGTATGGGATTTTTTACGAATTAACGAAGTTTTTTCAAGGGACCAGCAGCTTCTTACGAAATATTGAAGTTTTCGATTTAGCGGGGTACGAATTAACGAGACTCGACTGTATTTGATTTAATTTAATTTTTTTAATTAATCGCCTAAACTCTGTAATGGAAGTTTTTAGGTAGGCTTCACTGGAGATCGGCGATTGAAAAATATTTCATGCTTTGATAAATTCACGCTGTTGTTTTAAAATAATAAAAATAAGCAGTTCTTTTATAAATTTTTATTATTTATTTTTATTTCCCTTTAATATCATTTTTGATAATATATATTAATGTAAATAAAGCTTATAGATAAATGATATAGATATAGATATAGATATTATATTATTTATTTGCTGATTTTCAACTGATAAATTAAATTAAAATTTAATTAAATGAACAATATGTAATATTCATATATCGATACTATCATAATTTGTAAAATATAGAAATCGAAAGATATATATATCTTTAGGCCCAGGAAAATTAAATGCATTGAACTTAAATACAGATTATTCATATTATGCTGAAGACTATAATCTCATGTGATCTCATGCATACATAAATCATTTTTTTTTGTTTTTGAATACTTTATTATAAGAGTATCAATTTAATAAATACTGTTTATCATTTATTTATAGCTGTGTTCAAAAAAAAAAGTTACAGCACATAGAAGTTTGATTTTTCAAGTGTGCCTTTTTTGATTCACTAAAATAAAACTTCAACCATCTTCTAAATGCTTAACTTTCTATCAGCTAACTAACTATCTTTAGCTCTTCTTAATAGGACTTTGCAAGTTTTTTATGATTCATAAAATTATAACGTTATAAGAAAGGGTATAATAAATTTATATATCAGAAAATTCCTGATTTCATTTGTTTAAAAAACTATATTAAATGCAAAAATTGTCCAAACTCAAACCAAACCAAAATCAAACCTAGAAAAGGATTCTAAATGATGATTGATCGAATGGCTGGCCATAGCAAATATTTATTTATGTTGATTATTAACAACTTCGTTTCAATAATGTAAATGTAAATGATTGAAAGTAAAAATTAATAAAATAGCTTTGGATTTTTAAAAAAATATTTTTTAGATATTAAATATAATAAAATTTTTTCAAAATATTTAAAAATTAAATGAGATCTGTCTCTTTGAGTATACATTTTTCGTTCTTTTTGTAAACCACTGTATTTGAAAAACTGATAAATTTCTTATTTAATGGAGATTTACAGGCCAATTCATACATTTTGTGGATAATGAAATCACAGGAAGCAATAACGGAAATACGTCAATGGACTAGTCGACATGTCAACAGCGTAACTCACTTTTATGAAATGGAAATCTATTTGCATTGCAAGCATTCGAGCTGCATGCTAGCCTCGAGTTAGAAGAAGGTTTGGTCTGACGACTCTCTGACGATTTTATGACATTTTGATGGCTATGCGAGAGTGTGGTCAGGCACCAGTCGTGGGCAGGAGTTGCCTTTGAGGCATGGAGCACTCCATTTGGAAGCCCATCTAAATTGGCGCAGTCAAACGACTTTCGGCCGCAATCAATCAACAAACTGTCAGCCCCAGTCCTAGCAACCGCTTCAGCCTCGTGGTGGTTGCATGTCGATGATGTTATCGCATTTTGTAGTGTGGTTGGGCGGTGCTGCTGCTGTTGCTGTTGCTGTTGCTGCCGATGTGGTGCATGTGCATGTGTCACTCGCTAGGCAATTAAGCTCGAAAATGCCAATTAACCTTTGAATGCCATGCGTGGCCACGTAGCCCTTGGTGCATTGTGTGCAGAGCTCACTGTAGCGCTGTGAGCACGGGTTGCTGCACACACTGTATATACGTATACGTGTGTGTGCCTGTGTGTGTGTGTGCAGGGGCCGAAAGATAAAATAATTACCCAGACGCATAACTCGAAAGTAAAATATAAAATTTAATTTATGCGCGCACAGAGCGAAAAAGACAGCCAATTTGCACAGTGACGCAGCCAAAGAGAGACAGACAGAGAGAGTGAGAGAGAGGGAGATGGTGAGTGGTCGGAGCACGGTCAGTGCAATTTATCTCACGCGGCTTTTTGTATTACCGACAAACAGAAATTGAGCAGCATCTTCCTTTGCTCCACTTCACTCTGTGCAAGCTTCGGCCTTCTCGCTCCCCCTTCCTACCCCTTTTGCACTCTTAGTCAGCCCTAAATATGAAATAATTTATGACGCGACATTTTCATCAGCAATTCGTTAAAATTCATGCATATATGCATTTTAAAGCAGCTCGAGTTGGCGTACCCACCTCGACCGGCTACAGCCCTATTGCGACCCAATCCTTGGCGCTATTTTATAAATTTATTAAGCTGCATGTCGTTGTTGTAGGGTAGTTGGGTAGTTGGAGTAGGGGCAGGGGCAGGGGCACGGATGGAGGGCTTTACTGTCTGGGGTCTGGCCCTGGGCGTGTGTTGTCGGACCCAATGAGTGGCAGACAAAGCCAGGCGACGACAACACGAATTGCATGCAAAATTCTTATTTTAATCGATGCAAATATGCAACAACGACAACAACAACAGCAGCAGCAAATGACGACGACGTCGCAACGTTGCTGCTACGCAGTCAATGTCGGTGGTGCATGCAACAACGGCAGCCACTCCAATTTTATATGATGAACAGGCAGCAAGGGCAACCCCTGAGCATGTGTGTGTGTGTGTGTGTGTGGAGGGGCAGCAGCAGAGAACCCGAACATCGCGATAATAAATCAATTTTTACAATAAACAGTTGCCAGCAGCACGTTAGTCCATGATGCACAGTGGTTGAAAGACAATAAATATGTAAGATAAGTTTTAAGCAGAAAATAAGTTTTATAAAAAACATATTCAAATAATAATACAATAACAAAACGAAGAAAAATTGTTTGTAAAATGTTGAAAAAGATAAATATTTCAATAATGGAAGAATTTCAATAATAATAAGAATTTATTGAATGTATTTAGAAATATATTTAAAAATACTTCTAAAGTATTTAAAATAATAATAATAATATATCAATATAATATAGAATGGTTGCATACGTAAAATTAAATTTAATATTTCAGATTAATTCAAAATAATAATAACAAACTGCTTGATTAATTCAAATATATTTGTATGTGCATTCGATATCAATTTAAGAAGTTTTTTATGTTTATCCTCTAAACTGCAAAACTGTTTGGTTAAATATCACATATCGTATAATGTTTGAAATTTCTTACATATATGTTTTAGTAACATTCTGTCGTTTTCTTTACATTCCTAGACAAAAACAAATGTTTATAACATTCTACTTTATTTTATAATTTTATTAAGTTTAAGCTTAACATATTATACTAATTAAAAAATAAACTTAAGAAAAAAATATCTGGTTATTTGGTAATTAAATTAAAATATTTGATATATTATATTATATTAATTAAAAGATAAATATCTGGCTAATTTTTAATAAAATTAAAATATTTTTATATTTTTCTAGGTATTTATTATCAATTTTTATAAATATATATAAACTCTCCTTCATTAAAAGAAGGATAAATAAGGATTGCAAGAGTTTTCCCATAGACACTTGTCCCACTGTGAAGTTCGGCATATTAAACAGATCTGGGAGGAGTCAGCGGAATATCTCATGCCTTTTCTCGCCTGAGCAGAACGACATAATAAATTAACTGCCCAGCAATTATTCTCACATTTTCGCAAAGTGAATAAAAATGATGTGGAAAGCATGAAAGAAACGAAGCGAAAAGCACGAAAACTGTCGTTGTTCAGTCCCATAAGTTCGAGTCTCGAAAGTGAGAGCTTACGTAAGGGATTAGCCAGCTTGCCACGGGCGACTGACCCCTGTCACCCAAGCCCTTGCTTGCTCAGAGTGAAAGGGAACGACAGACAGACAGACAGAGAAGGAGACTCCAGTTTGAAACGAAAACCTTTCCCAAGCCCGAAACCAATTGCAATGCAATCCGACCATTTGTTTCTGCTGCAGTTAATCAAAATATCAAATTAACTGTCGTGTCTGTGGCAAATAAATCAAAACAAAGCCAGCTCAACTCTAGGCAGCCCTCACTCTCAGCCACATGCTGCGACGCGTCGCCTTCCAAATTGAAGCTCGCTTATGAAATTTTCATATGCGCCTCGCTGCCAACGACGCTGAAGGCTGAGTTGAATTCATAATAGGCGCAGAGGCTTACGCGATTTCATGAATGAGCACGAACACGAGCACGAGCACGAGCAGGAGAATGAGAATGAGAACGGGAGAGGGAGAGGGAGAGTGCATGTGTGTTGGGTCATGTTGTGTTTTGCTTTATTGCGTAGTGTGGTGGGTATAGTCAACGCCTTTAATGGTGATTATTCACTGTCAAAACTTAATGTCCCCAAATTGCAGTTGTCGGCAGCGGCGAGCCATGAAATTGAATGCTGCCCACTGGGCGGCAATAGAGCAGAAAAACCCCATCATAGTGAGCGTGATAGAGAGGGAGATTTAGGTGGAGAGTGGGGGGATCGGTTGCTCTGTGATTGGCAGCTGCAGCAGCTGTTGCATAGTTTTAGGCGCGACACGTTGACTGTTTTGCAAATAACACGACAGGCCAAATGCAGCTGGCATTTCAACATGAATTGAAGTTCAAATTCAACTCAATTGCCAGCAGCTGCACTGTTCAACTCAGAGCGAGAGAGTGAAAGAGAGAGAGAGAGATGTAGAGAGGCAAGGGCAGAAGCTTGTTACCATAAAATTGGTGGAAACGAATTGCAGTCATCGTCTCTGTCGCTGTCGCCGTCGCCGCTCTGGCGGCCGCACTGCTAACTCATCAGAAGGGGCGAAGAACTCGCGTCATTGTAAAATGTCTGTAATTTGGACAATTTGATGAATGGTTATTTGCCACGAGATGGCAAAGTGGTCATTATTCTTTATCACTCCACTCGCTGCCTTCTTGTTTTTTGTTTCATTTTCGTGCTTTTCGCTGCTGCTGCTGCTGCTGCTGCTGCTGTAGTTGTTGTTGTTGCTGCTGCATCGTTTTACTTACTTTACATTGCACATTTCGAAGCTCACTTCCAGCACATTTGTTTTTTTCTTCTCTTCTCTCTTTCAGCATTTTTTTTGTGTCCAGTTAACTATAATGAAGGGCATAATGACAATGTCATCAAGTTAGAAAAAAACAACTCAAAGGAAGTTGCATAGTTGCTTTATCATTTCCTCTGCTTCAGGCTTTGCAGCTCAATTTTTGTGTGCTGAGCCATAATTATATATATGTTTGTATATACAATGAAACTAAGTACTTTGAGATTAGTCACGGCTATTAGTAAATATAATTAAAAAGAAAATTCTATAAGAGTAAACGCAATAGAGACACTACTTCCGATAACTACATTTATGTGTTTCATTCTCTCGTAATTGAGCATCGTAAGATAAAGAAAATGGTCTTAATTCTGTAGCTGAGAAATATAGTTTTAAGCAAAGCATTATATATGTGGAAATAAAGCAAAAGTTGTAAATAAATAAAATTATTAATAAATACTTACCAAACAGACGAATATAATTGATATTATCAACTGAAGTTCTTTAGGCTCTATTGTTAATAGGCAACGTGAATTTCTTAGCAAAGTCGATAATTATTGTTTCAGTGCAAAATTATTTTGTACTACTCTTAAAATGTTATTAATTTTTATACTATTTTTTTAACTTTAGTTTATATAATATTTTTAACTCTACAAATACAGGAAATTCGTTATTTTAACTGTATTCAATATTATTCTACAAATTTTAAAATTGAGTTAAATGTCAAAGGCGAAAAACTCGATTACTTGTGGGTAAAAATCTTAACAACTTTTAAAACTGATGTTTAGAAAATTAAAGAATATTATTTTCTTTTATAATTGCAAATCGATTAATATTGCAATTCATATTTTCGTACCAGATAAATATAGTAATTTTCAATCTAATTTGGATAACTCATAAAAATATACTTTTCCTCATTACTTATACAAATTATTTGATGATAATTAATGTAATATTTGTATTCCATATGTACATAAATAATATTTATGTTTATTCAATAGAATCCGTTTATATTGGATTCCGCTTATAGCGTGCTTACAGTTTTGGTTCTGGTTCCCATAGAAATTTATGTGGTAATAGTTTCTTCCGGGTATAACGTCGATCCCTATATTTATAGAGGGAGTATACGATCTTCCATATTTTCAAGGTAGAGTATTCGAAAATTGTATGGACTTGTTTCTTTTATTTGTATTTTTTGTTGTTGTTCGCGTTTATGAAACAATAAATTTCATCTACTCTCGCTCTCCCTGTCTCTAAATCCAGTTGGCTTTCCAGGTGGGGAGAGAACACTTGCCGAGACTTAATATTGTCATTATGTGAAGCAGGGCACCGTTATCGCTCAGTTGAATTGCGGGCAGCAGCGTTAAGGAACGCAACTGCAATTGCGTTGACCGCACAGGCAGTTAGCCCGCAGCTGAAGCCATCTGTTGTTAACCGAGTCGCCACCCCTTGCCGCACCGCCTCCTGCTGCTGCTGCTGCCCCTACGATGCATTGCGTCGTCTCCTCCTTAGCAATGCGTTCCACTTGGCGGCAGGCCTAATTACACTGGCCAGAATAATAAATGCTGAATTGTGTATAGCGTGATTAGCCCAAGTTGGCCAAGTTGGCCAAAGCAATTGCCAGCTATATAGCCTCTCGGCCTGTGTCGTTGCTCAAGTGCGTATCGAATAGATTTATGTGCTCGTATTTCATATGCGTAATTTCTGTGAGCTAACCAAATTTCCATGGCCTGTAGCAGTGCCTGAAACACTTGCTGAACTCAATTCTACTGAAATTCTTTAACGCTTTTTCTCCTGGCTCTCTCTCTCTCTATCTCCCTCTCTTTCATTACGCAAAATAGTTTGGGCTATTTAAATTTTGCTATTGTAGAATATTTTTAAAATAATTTGAAATTAAATTTAAGAAAGATCTGAATAAGAAATTTTCATTCGCATATCAGAAGCTTTCAATATGTTTTTATATATCTTCAAAACTTTTCATGGGAACTTGTCCTATTCGAAGATCAAATCAGATATCATATTGTTATATCTTAACATGATCATATAATATATATAATAGAGAAAAATATACCTTATCGGACCCCACAAATTACTTTACTTTATTAGAATCAAATTTTCCACAGATATTTTTAAAAACCCTTTTCTTTTATTTACAAATTGCTTTGATTCGATTCAATGTAAGCATTGAAAGCTCATTTTTAAAGGGCTATTCTTTGAGTTCCTTTGACTAGCCAATTGCCAAAGTGCAAAGTTCATTGATAATTAGCGCTAATTGGCCCCATTGAACAGCTGCTCGAGCTTGATGTCGTGGCCTTCGAATTTTTCCACCTACTGAAAGCCGACAACAATTTGCGTCTGGTTTCGATTGCAATTTCAATCAATCAATCCAGGTGCTGGTCACATCAAAAGGGTAATGGGCGCGCTCACATAACGCCAAGCGGAAGCAGGGCTTGAAAAGCGTTGAAGCGCTTCGACGATAAAAGTTACCTGCATAACAATCGGAGCCAAAGGCAATTGGATTTCCAGAGCTGAGATTAGTGATGGAAGGCAAAGCTTTGCTCTGCTTGTTAAACTGAAAACTGTTCAACTGGCGACAAATGTTTTCACAGCCAATTTATCACTTATTTGCACATGCACATTGATTCGAACTGCAACTGCAAATGCAACTGCATTGGCTATGCATTAATCATGCGACTTGTTGACAACATGTCAACGCGCCGTCTATTGGCCTGCACTCATTTACAGTCATCGCAATAAAGCACAGCCCCAGATCGCCTAGTTGCTGCCCAAATATCAGACTTCAAAAAAAAAAGAGTCAATAAATTTGTCCCAGGGAATTTTCATTACTTTTTCACTCTATTTGAATACTGTTTGAATAATTCATTTAAATTGAAATTCGATTACTTTAAGTTTGTAAAATCGTTCATATAAATGTTGTTTTACAGGAGATTGGCAATATCCTATGAAGGAATATAATATATAAATTTCAAGACTGCTTGAAATATCCTCTAAACCCAAAGATCTTATTCATTAGATGATTCCTTATTAAAGTCTCGATCCATCCACTATACAAGGGATGTCTTCTAGTTCTAAAACGAGTTTTATTCATATGCAAAAATTAGAGATGAAAAGAATGTAAGTTATCGATTACTTTGATAATTGTATATATGTACATATGTATAGGTATGTATGTATGTATGTATGTGTAGGTAAAATTTTAGAATTCTATTATGTGGAAAATCTAAGAGAAAACAGAGAGATTAGCATTATTCAGTTGACTCCATTGTAGATACTTATTAGGAAAATACGGATTTTAAGAAGCTTACGAAATACATATACATATGTAGGAATTTACTTTCTGATTAATTGAAATGTCAATTTGGCGATTTTGTTCCAATTTATTACAAAGTTTATTATATTACATTGTTCTCATTAGGTTTATTCTCATTTTAGTTATACTCTAGTTATTGTAGTATTTAGGCGCGAATTTGATTTCTCTTATTTTAAACATCTTTGCAACTTTTATTTCACAACGACCTGTTATTCATCACAACGACTATCTCGTATGGCTGCAGCTATCCGACTCTTACTATTTATCCTTAGTTATCGTTTACGATAACTACTTCAATTTATGATCGGTAGAAAGTTCAGTTCCGCCGTTCATATGCCAAGGATGTCGTAACTACTGAAATACCACATATATTTCCAGTTGTTATAAATATTCGAATATTTTCTTTTCTATTTGTAATTGATTTAGGGGTATTCTAATTTAGAATAGCTTTATCCCACATATACAATATATTTTCTCTATATGTCCAATACATATATTTTTAAATAAACCTTTGCACTGTAAATAGATGTGTGCAAATTACATGTCAACATCTGAGACCTGAGATCTGAGACTTAGGAACTTCCTATATTTTATTTATTGTAAAATATTCACTTATTATAATATAATATTTCGTGAGCCCATTAAAAATGTAACTTCAGTGTAATATATGGTTGAACAAGCTGACAAACTGAGCTGATCTAGCTATGATCATGTGTCCACTCTGCTGGCTATCCGCCTGTATAAATACAGCGATCTGGAAAAGTACAAGAGATGGAGGCATGCTATACATAATAATAAATAATGTAAATATAGTCATTAAATAAAAATATTAATTCGAGTTTATTTAAAACATGTTCTATTCTGCTTTCTAATCCATGAAAATGCTTAGCTTATATTATCTTTATTTGTATTATATAATATAATAAGAGAGAGAGAGAGAGAAAGAGAGAGAGAGAGAATATGAGTATATGAAGAGATCATCAATCTCGCACATTACTCTTTATTATTTTGGTTCTCATTCACGATTCGTTGCGCAGAGGACGAATTACAAATTGCAAAAGACTTCGCCCTCTGCGGAGCTCGAATCATTAATTAATGGCCTTTAATGTGGGTAGCCGTATGCCAGCAGTTTTGTTGCGATAATCCATTATCATTTTGCAGCGGGACAGCATCATTAGCAAACAGCAAACAAATTGGCGTCAAGAGCCACATCGACTGGAAGCCAGTTGCATGCGCATCTCATGATGAGCTGTTCGCATTCCTTTGACATTTTTCACAATTTCTCACATATTTTCAACTGAACTGAGCCCGAATGTGGCAAGGCGACTCGCAGCTAGACTCATTTATAAATAAATCTTGCCACTGGACAAAGGAAAGGAGGGCAATGCTACCGACATCCGTCTGTCCGGCCCATTGTCCCGCCGTACATTCGCCAGGCCTGCCAGCCTGCCAGGCTGTCAGTGGCTTCGGCGTGATGAGATTTTCGTGATTGATGTCGAGTGCCACGTTTGCTTTGACTCTTAAATTTTTATAAATTATCATTTTCCATCGTTGCAGCCAGCAGACATATTTTTCATGTCAGGCCCGGCAATTGATTGATGAAAATGCGAGGCGTGTTCCACAAAAGCGAAATAATAATATTAATAATGATATATCTATGCAAATTACGTACACAAATTATTAGTTTCATGCTGTATGAAACCAACGGCATTCAGCCTCTGATGAATTTTATATTAATTTGCCAATCATTTATCATTTCCAACGCAAGCGTGGGCCGTCGATCGACTGGCGCTCGAAATACTAAATAATCCAGCTTCATTTTATTTACATTCAAAAAGTTACGGAGCAATCAATGCATTATGAAGCCCTCAGATTGAATCGAAGAGTAATTCCACTCGAAATTAATAAATAAAATATATATTAGAAGTTATATATATTATTATTATAGATATTATTACTTATTGAATATTTTATTTAGTCATCTATAAATTTATTTATCTATCAACTTTTTAAATATATTATAAGTTGACAATTTGTCAATATCTTCTCTCAAGTCAGACAAACATTTACAATTTATTTTATTAAATTAAATATAAAATGTACTTCACAGAAAGATAAAGATTGAAATATGAGAAATAATAAATGAGTTCTACAGGTGCCTTCACCAGTTAAATTAACTGGCTGGCTACCTCGTTCATCTCACTGAAAAGCAGTTCAAGCAAGCTAAGAATTTGCTCACTTAATTTAGGCCTTTTAGTGGAGTCAGCTTACAAATTGATTTAGCTATTTTGGGCAGTAGGTTGGTTGGCTGTGGTTGAGGAGCGACGACATTCCTTGGAGTAAATCTGTGTGAGTTTCAACAACTTCATTTTGTGGTAAGGCGAAATGCCAACCACTTCGAATTGAGGCGGGTCAAAGGGAAAAACAATGATGGAATCAGAGTTATGTCTGTGTGTACTTAAACTTGCCAGCTCGCAAGTTCTTCGTATTCTCGCCCTGTGGCTTCGGGGCAATAAAACTATTTACAGTTCAATTTGCCATAATATTTGCAGTTAAGACCACAAACGACAAATATGCCGGCAGCAAAGGCAACAGCAACAGCAGCAGCAACCGCAGACTTTGTGCAGAGAGCCAAAGCAGAGAATTCAGAATCGCAGTCAGACAGGCCAGGCCCAGGCAGCAACTTTTTAGAATGCGTTGGCGCATTCTAAGGGAATCAAAGTTTATAGACACACACACAGAGAGAGGGAGAGAGAGAGCAACGTATCTGAAAATCTACAGACAATAATCCAGTGTATAGCAAAAGGACCACTCGACACTTTCCATATCACAGGCCAACAATAACAACAACTGGCAAGTTATGCAACCAATTTACATACAAAAACAACTCAATAAACGTGTGAAATGCTAACGATTTGTAAAACTTGCGTTCACACACACAGCAAGAGTGAGATAGAGAGAGAGAGAGAGAGCTCCTGTGCGAATCTGTTATTGGCTTGATTCGAGGATTAGGTGGGGCAGCTGCCCGAGCAATTTAGCAAAGTATTTCCTCGTTGCCCCTAAAAAGTTGCCCACTTTTTGCTACATTCACTCCTCGCATTCAGCCACGCCTCCTAGTCCCTGTCCCGCCCCTTAGCACACTCGTAAACCATGGGCTTATTTCTGTAGCCTTGCCCAACCATGGAAACGGAAATTGTGCATGAAATTTGTCCCCGCGATCTCCCCGTAGCATTCATTGAACAACGGCAACGCCAACTGTGAAAATCTAACTCGATTATTATAATATTCAACTATATAATCCAATGAAAAAGTTTCCTAATAAGCTGCTAGTTGAGTGCGCCACTTACAACTTGACGTTGCCATTCGACTACCTTCACTTCCGTTCCCTTCCGTTCCGTTTCGTTGTTGTTATGAACCACAATGTCGACTCGACTGAAGCTTAGCCAAAGGACCAGTCGCTCACAATGGGTGTTTCAAGTCGATTTGATGCCTGTGCAAGACAAACTTGTGTAATTTAAACCTAGAAATACGTAAATAATACATAATATATAAAAGTATAAATATATACATACATATAAATAATATATATATATACATAAAAGTATCTAATCTACATTTATAAAGTACATTAAATTAGTTAAGAACTACATTGATTCGACAAATACCTTCGGCATATCTCAATAAAATGTATTATTTTTTTTTAAATATAAAACCTTTGTCAACATAATATTGATACAGGCCTACAGTATACGGTAGTATACATAGTATACTACAGTATATGATGAAATCAAAAAATTATAATTTAATTTTTTCGGAAACGAAGAAAAATAATTATCCTATGGTGAGGCACTCTGAAAACCTAAAAATTCCGTGGAGTCCAACTATTAAATGAAGTGTAGTGAAGTGATTGACTTAAAACTTTGGCAAGTCTTGCTGAAGAAAGAAAATCATATTTCTTTCCAATCGTTCATGATAATAGAAATTTGTTAAAATAGTAGTTCACGAAAATAATAGATTATTAAAATAACAGTTAATGAAAATATATGTTGATAATATGTTGATATATGTTGATAATTGATAAAAATAGAAGTTTATAAAAATAGAAGTAATAGAAAATATAATTCTTAATAATAGTAGTTCATAATAGTAATAAATCATACAAATTATTGTTCATATAAATAGTAGATCAGGAAAATAAAAGTTAATGAAAATATTAGTAGTTGAAAACTGAGTTTGAGCGCTAAATGTTGTACAACAAATTGTATAAACAAAATATTTTCGAAGTAATTTGAAATGAATATAATGTTCGATGAAGGATTAGCTAGATAAATAAATAAATCAATAAAATCAAACAGCTAATGTATGCATAAATTTAAATAAATATTGAAACTGATTTTGTTAATATTATTGAATGGAATATATTATTATACGTATTCTATATAGCTATCAAAATAATAATTTTCACCTATTAAAGACAATTTACTACTTCAGATAAATATTTATCTTATATTTATTTCGCTATTGCAGGGAAACCGTAAATCATCACTGCTTGATTGAATTATTTGACTAGAGTCAAGAGATACCAATTGCAGAGTGCTTATGAAGTCGATTCACCAAAAGATTGCTCACACGATGACAGTCTAATTGCTGTTAATCACATAATACACCACAATCACACAACTCACCACGCACAAACACACCACAAACAGCACTCTGCGAGCAACAAGAAGAAAAAAACTTTCACTAAGCAGCAGGGCATGAAAAATGACTCAGATGCAATGCGCAACAACAATAACAACAACAACAACGGTAACAGCAACAACAACAACAACAACAGCAATGAGAGTCACGCCAACGCCAGCCGCTGCTAACGGTATTTAATGGCACATAAAGTCGTCAATCACTCAGTAAATCTCGACATGTCGCCATTGCCTGCCTGCCTGCCAGTCTCGCAGCGAGTCGCGCTGTCTCAGCAGTGCTCACATCTAAAGCGAGAGCCGAACCAGCACACCCACCCACCCCTCTCACTCGCACTCTCTCTATCGCTCTATCTCTGTCTGCTATGAGCTCGCACAAGCCGAGACGCTGCCGGTAGCAACAATTTGACAGCTGGCCGACAGTTGAAATTAATTGATTTATATGAACAAACGAAAGTGGACAGAGGTGTGGCGCTCTTCCGCCTACTCCCGACTACCGACTACCTGCGGACTGTTGCCCCCGATCGTAATCCAATATGTTCAATTGGGAAAGTGGCGTCGCAAGCATTCGAATCTTTGTCCGCTTGGACTGTGGGCCAGATACATCTGAGAGTCCCCCATACTGTGTTTGGGGTGCGTCCACCACTTAAGACGACTTATCAAGCGTCTAAGTGCCGTTTTATGGACATTGTAATAGCTCTGTCGATATGTTAAATTATTTGATGGATTGTGACTAGCCGGCGAGGACTCAACAAGTATCTTTCACCTTATCTAGAGGGCCTCTGAAGTGTTTGCCGTCGTCGAATCGAACAGCTGCCAAGCTTAATTGACCCGACCATGGACGCTATCGTTCCATTTGACTGATGATGTTTCAGCCCTGCCCGAGATCACCTCGACGAACGAACGATCGATCGATCGATCGACTGACAACTCTCAACTTCCAAAGCTGGCGCTGCCTTTTGCGCCTTTCCCTTTGAGCATGCGTCAAAACTAACAAGATGGATCGACTTGATGGTGATTCGAAATCGAATAGGAACGATCATCGTTCATCGATTGCCGGGCGCTGGCGTTGCCACACTTGACCAGGCCGATAAGCAAAATGGATCTAAATGACACCGCCAACTGACTTTGTTGTCCGTGCCGCAACGCCGACCCAATTAATTTATAAGACACAATGATTAATTCACTACGTAATTGTCTATGAATACTTTTTGGAAATTTTCTGTTTTTTTTTTTTTGGTTTTTTTTTTTTTTTTTTGTTTTGGGCAACTTCTCCTTTTTATGAGGTCTAAGCAACAACTTCATTATTGTAATCAGCCGCATCTCGGCTCAGCTCTGGCATCCCTCCAACAACTCTTTCACAAGCCGCTCGCTCCGTCCTGTAGCCAGGCTCTTCGCTGACGTCGGCTTGTTAATCCGACTCGTAAGCATTTTGTCACATTTCAAAGTCATTTATCATAAGCTTTCACAACAGCTACCCTCACGCCCCGTTGAGCAGCTATGCCATGTTTCAGTCTCATACCATTCCATTTCATTCCATTCCGTTCCATTCCCGGCCATTCCGCCACATCTCTGTCACTGCAATGACAGTTGGGGCACATTAATTTTTCAGCACTGAATTTAGGAAAATTCGAACAACAAATTTCTCAATGTGAATGGCACATAAAAGAAAATAATACACACACACTCGGCAATATCATCATCCTCTCTCTCATCTGTCTCCCTCTCCCTCCCTCTCTCCCTCTCTCATGCTCTTACTCTGTGTTGCTGTCGAGTAACAAGTAATTTTTCATATCATAAATTTTCGAGTCAGTTAATCCCACACGCGGCGTTCGTTTGTCAGCTATGCGCTTTGGTTGCTCTCTGCTCTCGCCTCTCGCTCGTCTCTCGTCTTGTATCTTATTTATGCCTTCCGCTCGCTTCGCCTCTATCTTTATCTGCGTCTCTGTCTTCGCCAGCTGTGACATTTTGACATCTCAGTGATAATTCATACTTTTGCATGTCATACTTAATTATGCCGACAGACAGTGTGTGGGTCTTTTATCATATTTAATTTCACGTTCTCTCTCCCTCTCTCCCTCTCTCTTTCTCTCTTTCTCTCTCTCTCTCTCTCTCTCTCTCTCTCTCTCTCTCTCTCTCTCTCTCGCTCACTGTTGCCTTAAATTGTTGCACATCATTATAAGGCATACCCACACACACGCACACTATGCAGAGGTCTCCCGACCATCGCGCTAATTACCCAGGCCATTTCCCCATCCACCTCAACTCACTCGAACTTCATTTATCACATGACAGCGACTGAGGTCCCCCTGATCCAAGATGATTAATATTTTGCCAAACTTAAATGACATTTCTACATAAAATATGTTTCGAAAGCCCATCAGAAAAGGGTTTTTCGTACGCCAAACGCATCAATCATCGTTCCCTGCTAGCCTCACAGATACGAAAAAAAAAGAAAAACAAGAAAAATACCATATTCGCAGCCAGAAGAAAAGTGCTTAGAAAAGTTGGAATTAGTGACATGTCAACAGGGCAACAGACAAACAACCAACCAGAAATCTGCAATCACGTTTGCCAGCGTCTGCTCTACATTTAGTGGAGTCTATGGGAGTATTGACCGCATTTGTAGCATATTCCTTGATATAGTATAACTATATGACTCTAAATAAAAGTATTTGTTTTACTAAAACAAAAAAATAATACATTATTTTTATTTTCAGTTAAAGTCTATCAAACTACTTGACCAAAACGCTGACTATAGTAATATCTGAGTTTTTCAACTACTATTTATTTATTTATTTATTTATTTATTTTTTTGTACGTTGATGGACATTCACTTAAACAGTCAAACACTGAGGTCATTAATGAATTTCCCTATCAATCAATCATCTAATATGTCAATTCACCTAGGTGAAGGGACAAAGTAACTTTGTTATTTTGTGATTGACAGTACGTTAGTCATTCGCTCGTAAAATCAATCGTCAGTTGAGTCACTCACAGGCAGTTCAATCAGTGAGTAGCTCAGCTAGTCAGTCAATCATTCCGTCTATCAGGAAGTGAACTTGGCAGTCATTCAGGCACCAACTCAGTCAATCATGAGGTTAGTCAATCCCTTAGACTGTCAATCAGGTCAATTACTTAGACTGTCAATCATTCAATCATGAATTAGTCAGGAAGTCAATCAATATTCAGCTCAGTCAATCAAATAGGCAATCACTGAGTTACTCAGTTAGTCAGTCAATCAGTCTGTCAATAAGGCATTGAGTCAGCCAGTCAATCAGTCCCTCAGTTAATCAGATGTGAGTCAGTCATCGCTAAGAAAATCAATTACTAATTGAGTCCAGCAATTAGACATTTAAACTCTCCCACAGTCAGTTAATCAATCAGTAATTCTGTCAGTCCATGGCAATAATTGTACAAATGAAATATTTATGAAATACATAAATAAATATTTTTTTAGTAAAATATTGCATTACGTTTAGCTTTAAGCACTTCCATTCATATAGAGTATACAAATAGCAGTGTTTCCCTGCTTGAGCTTCAGTTCTCGTTGTATTTTTTCGTCTCCACATCGTTGACTGATGTGTGGCCATCAATCTAAACTCTTCATTATGAAGGCGCGCTGTCAGCCATAATGACCACAGCAGAGCAAAAAGCGCCGCACAAAATACAAAAAAAAAAGAAAAGAGAACTATGAATGAGGGGAGGGGAAGTGGTAGAGAGGCTGAGAGCAGTTGGGGGCACTTATTGCGGGTCACACAATCAGCGGCGAATCGTCAATCATAATTTATAAATTGTTGTGCCAGAGGAATGTAAATGTTGAGGCTTCTATGCATAGAATGCGCATTATGCATAGATACGAAAAGTTTTATTTGAGTCATTTGGCTTGTGTATCCAACTAATTACTCAACGTCTCATTAAACAAATAAATGTGTCAAGAAAACATTTGTTTGCTATACGTCACATGGGCTGATCTGGTCTGCGAGGGGAACGGAAGGAAGGCCACAAAATCACATCATGTGAAAATGACAAATCAAATGCGATTAACACATCATTTCGTTTGAGAAACAAACACAGACAGCTGAGGGCAGCAACGGAGGAGAGGAGCACATACAAGGTCTCTCAAAACAAAAACTTTCGAAATATTGCCTTGCATTAATCACAAAATTCACCTGACAGCAAAGCTGTGAGCTCGGAAAATGTAGAAAATATAAATAAAAACACTTTTCATTGAACAAAGAAGAAATTTGTGAAATGCTAGCCAGTGGGTGAGCAGATGCATTAATCGGGTATTTCCAAGAACTTAAACTCAAGGATTTAGCAAGTGGGAACTTGAGCAATAAATGTCAGAAGAGACGAGATTACGCTATTTTTATTGATCGTGAATACTTTAATGTAGGTTCTTTAAATCAAATAAGATTTGAGTTGGCTTTATTTAGTTATTATATTATATAAACATTTATTATATTATATATAAATATATTTAGTGTTTAAAAGAGAAATTCTTGAAGATTGCTTAAATTAATTTTATTATTGTAGATCTGGTATCACAATTAATTAGTTGCAAGTTTTAAGATAAAATATACAGCATTTATTGTGCATTACATTCTAAAGATAATTCCATTAATCTTAGCTTATTTGAAAGTTATCTGAAAAATACAATTTGGTATTAAACAGGTTAACAAGTGAGCAACATCATACAACCTATAAAATTCCGTAGTTATGGAATTAAAATGTTAACAAAATTATTATTATTATTATTATATTATTATTATTATTATTATTATTATATATTATACAATTTTTTGAGACATTTTCATCTTTATATAATTAATCTTTATATAATATAATTAGTCTAAGCTTGTTAAAACGTAAATTCAAATTTTTAATCAAATACGTTTTCATATGAACTATAATCCATAACACTGCTCTAACAATATTGAAAATTAAAACTTTTTTTCTTAAATAATAATATTGTGAAAATAACTAAATTGAATTACCAAAAAATTTAAAAAATATACCAATTTGTAAGAATATTTGAAAGAAAGTCAAAATGTAAATTTTAATACGTAATTCATTATGTTATATTTTCAAAAGATATATATAGATAGATATTTAATGTTTTAATAATAAATATATTTTAATAAAAATATTTTTTAAATACAAAGAGAAATTTATTTAACAGAGAAATTAATTTAACAGAGAATTAATAACATAATTTGTTAAAATGTTATTCTTCATATATTAGTTATTATTATTTAAGTCTGTCAATTAAAAGCCTAAATTCATTCTCTTGCTTACGCAAGTCAAAGTTGATCATATCGAATTTCATATAATTGATCTAGATTCATGCCATTTACGGAGGAGTCGCTTCTTTCTTTTCTCTTTCCATTAATATACGTCAATATAAAAACTCAGTTTATCTGGACTATTTTTTGTAGGTATGCAATTGATATCAATAAACTATGTACATCTCAAGTCTTTCAACAATTTCCTTTTGCTAAACTAGTCCAAGTCGAGAACTACAATCAGAAGTTCTTGACACGCTTGTTCTATCCATTTATGCGCTGCTCGTATGATCCAATTGCGTCGAAAGCTGTGCCGTTCTTGGCTGTCACCTTTCTTATCTTCGAGTCGAGTCAGCTAGCGAACATGTGACAGCAACAGCAAAAGCAACAGCAACAGCAACAGCAACAGCAACAGCAACTGCAACAACAACTGCAACAGCAACAGCAACAATTGCTCTAAAAACAACATCAACAACACTCACAATGCGCTCGTCGTGCAATTTATTGGGCCCATCAATCAAGTGGCCATACCATGGATACATTTTGTGTGGTGTTGTGATTCTCCGCAAATAATTGTTGCCATCGTTGCACATTGCACATGCCTGTCTCTTAGTCGTCTGTCGATTTGTCTCGCTGTCTGTCTGTTTGACTGTCTGCCTGTCAATGGGTGTGGTCACAGTTGCCTGCACATAGTTTATGGCCCTGGTTGCCGTTGCTCAGCAATCGTCACTCAGCGTCTCTGTCTGCCACAAAAAAGGCCAATCATCGATCATGGTCATCATCATCATCATCATCATCATCAGCAGCAGCAGCAGCATCGTCATCATGAACATTGCTGTCATCATTATTGATGAGCTACAGTGAAAAACAGTCGTCAGTCAGCTGCCCCACTCGACCAAGATAATATCTTTTGCAACAAATTTTTGACAGCTTCGATGCGTTGCCTCGTCCATTCGTCCATTCCTCTGTTGCTGCAACGCAATGTTGCCCTGCAACTGGAACGACCGACTCCGAGTTGGACTCGTACTGGCAGACTGTCTGGTTGGCTGTCTGTCTGTCTGGTTGGCTGCCTGTTGGGCCCTGTCACATTTATCACAAATTCAATGAATAATAATTTTTGCACGCTGTGTGATGTGACGTGCTAATGTTATCTGATTGGAATCGCTGATGAAGCCGGGCCAAGCCGGGTGACGCAGGGCACGGACGGCAGGGACCTTGCCAACGTGCTGTCAGTGGAAGCTCTTAAGTATTAAATACGTGGCCATTGGCTTGGCTTTTGATCTGCCATTTTGTATTATATAAATTGAGTTTGCGATAAGCGAACGAGCTCATAAATTTCAAGCCGCGATCATTTCCGGCTTTATGCGCGATCAACATCTCATTCCAGAACGAAATTTATGGCTCAGCTCTATCTACAGTCAATACGCTGCACTCGAATGATGCGATATCTAACTTTTACCTATTTGTATTTGCTCTGGCGCCTACTGGAATTACACTTGGGCACTTTTACGACGGGCTCATCGATCAACCTTCGCAGCTAAGCTCGGCAAATATAAGTGAAGTCTTTATGGAGTTGTAGGAAAGGTAAAGTAAATACTTGAAAGATATATGAGTAGATGTGACAGCTTATCAGATATATATATGTATATATATATAGTTTACTTTGTCTTTTGCATGCACATTTTCCTACAATTTATTTCTGTTTGTCTGGAACTGAAAGAGTTATTTATTTGGCTAGATCTGACAGCTTATCAAGTCTTTGTCCTGCGCATATATATCTTACAATTTATTTCTCTTTAACTTTGTATATTCAATTTATTTACAATTGAATTCTTAAATACCTGAGCAGCGCAGCGAGGTCGCTGATATTTCGCAATCAATTCGAGTGATCAATCAAACGAATTCTCCTGCACTACGTCTCTGTCTCTGTCTCTGTGGCTGTATCTGTGGCCATTTGTTTTGATATCGCTGAATCTTAAGTGATCTTCATGCAGCTCGCACACTTCGATGCCCGGCCCTCGCTTAACGAGCTGAAACTGAATTCGACATGCTTGCCCCCAGACTAATCAATTACAAAGAGATGCCAACTTGACAGACAGCCAACAAACAGCCAAGGCGGCGAGAAGTTAGCGCCAAATTACTTTTAGCAAAGTAAATCAACTGTCTGTCGGCTGTGGAATTCGTCAGCGATTTCAAAAATGTTGTGTGTACAAAAGACTTGTTGACAGTTCTTAATTGTTGAGGATTTTCATTCTGCCCGTCTGTTCGTCTGTCTTGCTTGTTCTTGCCGCTAAAAGTAAACTTTACACAGTTTGTAAGAGGTCTTCAGTCTCGATCAATTCGCTGCCAGCTGTCAAGGTGATTTACATATAATGGTCAATATTTTGACTCAGCTCAAAGCCGGAAACAAATTTGCAAAGCCTCGAGGCCAAAGCCAGAAAAATAATAAAAAATCCCAACAATTTCCTTTTGTGCATGTCTGTGGTAGATGGAAAATGAAAATTGAATGAAACGTATGAGTGTGTGGTGTGTGTGTGTGTCGTTGGCAACGCGCTCAAAAATATTAAAAGCTTGCCCCAGGCAACCAGCAAGAACTACAACAACAACAACGAAGTAAGCTCCTACAGCAAAGTAATGCGATAGGGGCTCTTCCGTACGTGAGAGACTCGCATATGTCGCCGCCTGTCAAACTGTCAGCATACGCAAATAACGGTTAAGGATTTGTCAACTGCCAACGGCAACTGTAAACACGTAAGCCATGCGCTGGCCGAACGGGCACGACTAGACAAATACCCTGTAACCAATACACATTGCATGGGATATGCAGTTGAGCAACTTAATTGAAGTCAGATTGAGATGCAAGAACATTATAGACTGCATATTATGAGTTAACTGTATAAAAGTAGCTGAATATATTGATTAAACTTTATATTTGTAATTAAAATAATTATCAAATTTTTAATTATTGATTAAACTTTATATTTGTAATTAAAATAATTATCAAAAAATTAAAATTATAAGCTACTTTTGGTAAATTAAAAAAATATAATATTTATGTAGCTTAAACTGACATTCTACGAGAAAATATATATTTCGTATACTACATTATTTTTCACTTGCAAAATTAAAATACAATTGTCGTATGGCCTGTCTAAGATAGGTCATAGGTCCAAGCGTGTTGAGCTGTTATTCAAGCAATCAGCTTTTCTTTAATTCAATTTATTTAAATATGTGTACAGATTCACTTCAGGAGTTTTACTTTAATCTAACAATCGGATACTAATAATTCACTTTGTGTAAAAATAGATAAAACATCAGAGAACATTGAAGCTTAGCTGGACGACGGGGAAATAAAGTACCCAGAAAATTTTTGATATATATGATATCCATGTTTAAAGGTGTTTTTAAATAAATCAATAATATTCATTCCAAACAACTGAGACTAATCAGTCTGATGGAATAGCACTATGATCCCTGAATAAATCTCTAAGGTTTTCCAGCAAGTCAAGAAAACATTTATGTTGTTTAAAGTTCTAATTAAATTTTTGCTCTTTAAGGCAGTATCTGAAGCCTTTTCCAACAGATAACTTCACATTTCTTATTGCCTTATGACGAAATTATTTATTAAAATTATTATTAGAGATACAGAAAATACTGGATTGGATGGTATATATACCATCTCCAACACGTGATCCATAATGGTTTTCTGCCAAATCTATGGATCAGTGAAATAAATATTGAATAAATAAATATAATACCCAAGCAGACGAATAGAAACAGTAAGTATCGCAATAAAAATCACATTAACTTAATATATGCATGCCATCTACACACTTAACATATTCGCGACTCGTAGTTTTGCAGGTTTTCTGTCTGCTATTTATCTGGCCCAAAAATCAGAGCAATAATTTATTTTTATATAGCGAAAGTCAACTGTGCTTTGATTTACAGTCCAAACATATATATTTTGTTATTAATAAAGCAAACACACTTCCATTTATTCGCAACTGCGAACAGCTAAAGATAGACGAAGATAGCTTTTTCATTAATTGTAGTTCATTAATTGATATATGTTCTAAGAGCTTTTCTAAAAATATATAATTAACTTTCCACGTAGTCATAAAAATAAATATTTTGATAGCATACTCGTATTTCTCTAGAGACTTATTAATGATATGCTTCAATAAAAAATATCTTAAATTATAATCAACACTAGGATAAGGTGGACTGACCGCGCAATACGCGTTCAAGGTGTTGAAATAGAGAATTCGCTTATTTAAATTTGGATTGTTCTAAAATGATCACGCTGATATTTATAAGTAGCGTAGAGCAAAAGCAATAGAAAAGTTTTCTATGGCAAAAATTTGCAGATCTTAACTATGTAATATGTATAACGAATATAGTTTTTTTTCTGATTTGTGAGGCCTTTATATACACATTTATTATAAATTTTGTATAAGAATTATTTAATTAATTTGATTAAAAAACTTTCTGCACTGTAAATTCATCAAATAACGCGATCTTTTTGGATTAAAATAAAAAGTTTGACTGCTAAAATTATTTTATAAATATAATATAAAATATATATTTTAAAAATTTTAAATTCAACAGATTACTATATTTTAATTCTTTAATATTTCGAAGGTTTTCCCTTATTTTGAAACCAATTCAGTAAATGTAATCTTGTTACCACACAAATACATTTCATAAAGTTTATAAATGAAGAAAACAAAACCTTTAGACAAACTCAGTGACAGTCAAATCAACCATCTGATGGATAGCAAATATGCCCCTATTGGGCTGCTTTGAATGTGTATATGGAATTGAACCGTTAAGAGCTTGAAATGAATTTTGCGCATTCTTTGTTCTAAGTGGAAATGTCTGTCGACATGCTGATTTGACTGATTGATGGACTGGCTGACTGGCTGACTGAGTGATTGTGTGAGCGAATGAGTAATTCAAGTGATTGCGTCGCTGTCAATATCGACTGAGCCACATGACTCACACCGAGGCACGTAAACAACAGCAAAAGCAACAGCAACAGGAACAGCAAACAGTTTATTCGTTATCAATCTTATCAGCAATGTAATGACATTTAACATGCCGCATAAAGACTCCCCAGACCCATAACAGCGTCTCTTCTTACCTTCTCTCTCTCTCTCACTCACTCTGTGTGCCTGTCTCTCTTCCTCCTGCTGCTGCTGCTGCTCGCTGATGAAATTGATTTTCCAATTGCTGCCGTTTGACAAGTTTGCTGGCTACTGGCACGCAAAGGCATTTTGTTTAACGTATCTCAACGAAGCGGTTTCCATATGTTGTTGTTGTTGCTGTTCTTGTTGATGTTTGTTCTTGTTGTTGTTGCTGTTGTAATTTATGCGCCGGCTCGTTTATTTGACATGTCAAAAGTTGTGTCGCTTGATTGATGACTGCTGTCAACACATATTTTCTAATTTTTTTTTCGACTTCTCTTCTCTCTAGATACACACACATACACTCACACTCGCACACACACACACATACTTGTAGCTAAAATATTTACTGTGTGTGCGGTTAGGCCGCAAAGGGTTTCGGCTGTTGAATTTGGTTTAGCCTTTTGCTAACTGCGCTGCTCTGGCTAGCACTCCATGGGGTTTTACTGGTTTATCGATGCTCTCGCTTTTTTGCCGCAATGTGAACACATTGCATATTTTGTTTAGCTCCGACACGAGATTGATGAGCTCTGCCCGCCGCCTGTCACATGCTTCAATGGATCGAATGGGTGTCTGCTGCAGTAACAGTAGCAATAGCAGTAGCAGTTGCTGCACAGCCAGAGGCAGTGGCAGAGGCATGTGCAGGGGCTAAGTTGGACGTTGCTTTCACATCTTGACAGGGGCGCAAACAAATTGTGGCGACAGGAAGTGTGCACAAATACATAGATATGGGGAATACAAAACGAAGAGTGCGGGCTTTTGAGTTACGAGGATTACATTTCTCGTGTCTGAATTGATTGATGGCTATGGCAATGTTGCCTGACATTCTAGCTAGGTGAGAGCCCAATATTGAATTCTTTCTGCACTGACACACAGCACTGCAAAGCCAAGCCCCAAATTGCAAACACAATCAGCCCCCTCTCACCCAAGCACTGAGACAGCAGCTGCCTGCCAGCCAGTCGAATTGTAGGATGGGAATATACTTCGGCAGACTCGTATATCTTCATCCATCTAGAGTAACACAAGCCTGTCTTGTTTTAACATACACGTCTCTAATTAATGGAATTAGACAGTTCCTGATTGAGGGAAATGAGTTGAGTGCGATATATGTAGTTATGCTCGTGTGTCCAATCTGTCTATTTGAACTCATCGATGATGAACTGAGGATGATGAGTTTTATATATACAATTTATATTTGTCCTATGTGATATTGTATTATACATTATATATTACATTGTATTACAATATATGTAGTAATATTATAAATTATAAGCATCCGTATTTAGTGACAATCTTCTGTTATCGACAGTTGCGTTTTTATAAACTATTAATCTTAAATGAATATTAAATTCTTTTTATTTGTTAATTTATTCATATATTTATGTATTTATTATACCCTGAACCATTTGAAAATGGGAATTCAGGGTATAATGGTTTTGTGAAAATGTATGTAACAGGCAGAAGGAGACGTCGCAGACCCCATAAAGTATATATATTCTTGATCAGCATCGAAAAATAAGTTGATCTAGCCCTGTCCGTCTGTCCGTCTGTCCGTCCGTCCGTCCGTCCGTCCGTCCGTATGAACGTCGAGATTTCGGAAACTACAAAAGCTAGAGAGCTGAAATTTCACATGAACACTCGTATGTTACCTACGCAATACGAGTTTATTTTGTTTTTTGGATAACTCGTCCCATTTCCAAATTATCGATAAAAAATCGAAAATTCGTTTACATTTTTTAGGTTTTCTGTGTATAACTACTACACCGTTTCATCTAGAGACTTTAAATTTATATATTTAGATAGATATTATGGATACACAGATTTTGTAGTTTTCAGATTTTGGATGCCACGCCCCCTTCGCCCACAATTTGGAAAAAACGCATTTCAAATACTAGAGACTTGCAATTTGGCACAAAGAAAGATTTATATATCCTTAATCTACTCTGAAAATTTTATGAAGATCGTCCATCTAGAAATGGAGTTATAAGCGTCCAAAGTTCAGCCCAACCCACCCCCAAGCCACGGCAGCAACTGCGCAGTTAGCAGAGGAATAAATAAAATAAATAGATAAAGACAAAGAAATAATATTCAATGTATAAATAAATCTTTAACTAAGTAAATAAATAATTATAAATAAAGAAAAAATTAATAAATAAATAAAAATGTTATGTAAATAAATTAATACAAAGTAAAGAAATAACAACTAAATATAAATAAAATAAATACTCGAAAAATTAATTCAAATAACATTTGGTTATTTTCTTTTCCCACACACACAGTAACGTATTCAATTCGTGCTTTTCATAATTCCTTAGATTTTCATAACAAATTGCATAACAAGAAAAACAATAATAATAATAATAAAATGAATAATTATATCATTCGCACTCGCTGACTGACGCCATAAAGACTATTATCGTCGCAGCGCTGATGAATCGATAAACACCTTGAGTGCAATTAAGTTGGCAAATACCGACGGCCGTTCCATAAATGTTTTGCTGCCAAAGCCAACTAAGCTGATGTCGAAAAAGCCACAATTAACCAACAAGATTTAGGGAAACACCCCACTCATTGTTCGCTCCTCCAACTGGCAATCAATTTCGCGCGCTGTAAATTAACCATTTGACTGGCAACTGGGGCTTGAGACCTGGGAATTGGGACCTGGGACGTAGGACGTAGGACGTGGGACGTAGGACGTTGGACCTGGGACAATGGCAGCTGCTAACTGCCCTCGCGACTGGCGGCTTAAGCGCCCCGCTCAACTCCCTCGACTCACAATCAGCGCACATTAATATGCACGAAAACCATAAACAATGCAGCAGGCGAGTCGAAAGAGAAGGGCATATCATTGAGCGAGAGAGATGGAGAGAGGTGGGCTAGTCAGGAGATGGTGTGAGAGGCGTTACAGCAGCAATCACACACACACACACACACAAACAACAGAGCAAATGCTGCTGTTGCCGCCAAAGAAATCTCTCTCTCTCTCTCTCCCGCCCACTCTGGCATCTCTTTCGCTCGCTGGCTGAACCCAACTGACAATATTTATTGCAAATGCAGCAATAAATTTCAAAACACCATTCGCTAAGCACCACATGGGGTCTCGAAAATTGAAGATAAATTTTAAGGCGGCAATTTATGATTTGTGAGCATAAGCGTGAGTCTCGTTTCAGCCGCCGCAGCAGCAGCAGCCACAGCCACAGCCACAGCCTCGACCCCGTTGCCAGATACCTGATCGGAGCAGAGCAGGGAAGTGTAGAAGTAGAATCTGTGTCTGTATTTACTGCGGACTGTAGCTCTTGGCTACACAACACAGGGCAGACAATCAGTAGAGCCGCTGTTGACAAGTGTGGAGTGTTTGCTGCCGCACTCTTTCGCTCACGACTGGGCACAGTTCCTTCTCCTCGAACTGCGAGCTGCCCGTTTTTCAATTGTGTTTACCGCGATTTTACTGCCCGCTGCGCCTTTGACAGCCGCAGCGCAAGCTGAACTGAAACTGAACGAAATACCCTTGCCCAGCCTTAGTCTTTCGCCCTCTCTCTCCCTCTCTCTGTCTCTGTGTGTCTCTCCCTCTCTATCACCGCTGAGCATTGAAATTGAAGACGGCAATTGCTTTTCTGTGCTCAGTCTGAAAACTTTTTTGTTAGACAAATTACCTAAGCAAGAATTTTCTCATTTCAAATATATTTCATGATTTTGTAGAGTAACTAATTAAGTAGGTATGAGGAAGCTAATAAATACCCTGAACCCTGCAAAAAAACTGATACTCTTCTTCTTTACGCACTTGGAGCCGCGCGCTCTGCTAACTGCGCAGTTGCTGCCGTGGCTTGGGGGTGGGTTGGGCTGAACTTTGGACGCTTATAGCTCCATTTCTAGATGAACGATCTTGATGAAATTTTCAGGGTAGGTTAAGAGTATCTAAATCTATGTGCCAAATTGCAAGTCTCTAATATTTGAAATGCGTTTTTTTTCAAATTGGAGGCGGAGGGGGCGTGGCATCCAAAATCTGAAAACTACAAAATCTGTGTATCCATAAAATCTATCTAAATATATAAAGTTAAAGTCTCTAGGTGAAACGGTGTAGTAGTTATACACAGAAACCCTAAAAAATGGAAACGAATTTTCGATTTTTTATCGATAATTTGGAAATGGGACGAGTTATCGAAAAAGAAAAATAAACTCGTATTGCGTAGGTAACATACGAGTGTTCATGTGAAATTTCAGCTCTCTAGCTTTTGTAGTTTCCGAAATCTCGACGTTCATACGGACGGACGGACGGACGGACGGACAGACGGACAGACGGACGGACAGACGGACAGGGCTAGATCAACTTATTTTTCGATGCTGATCAAGAATATATATACTTTATGGGGTCTGCGACGTCTCCTTCTGCCTGTTACATACATTTTCACAAAACCATTATACCCTGAATTCCCATTTTCAATGGGTTCAGGGTATAAAAATGAACTGATGTGAAAGTCTAAGATGAGGATTCATTGGCGGGAAATTAGAGATTCATTCAATATATTATAATGTTTTAATCTAGCGTGTATTTTGTAATTCAGTTAGAATCTGCAAAAAGATCTCTCTAGAGCATTTTTAAGGTTTTCAGATCTTTAATATATGTGTAACTACCAGACTGCATTTGGCATCCATGAGTAATTTTAAAATTATTTATATTATTATATAAAATTTTAAATTGATAATCACATGACAGAGTGACGGACGGATGGTCAATAGGTAGATCAACTCAACCCGTCGTCCTGCCACGCATTCTCCTGCGTGGTACATACATATTTATAATCTGTTTTTAAAATAAAAGTCTAGCAGATTCCTAGTTATGTAATAATGTTATGAAATAACAAGACAGATAATATATGATATTATTCTGTAGACAGATTAAATAGGGTTTCTTAGTTTTACGTAGGGTTAGCTGGTGTCACCATATCTATGTCTTTGCTTTGAGTTTGTATGCTGACCCATTCATATTTTATAATATATATATATTTTTTTACACTATATATACTATATTGTTTTACTGATTTACCCAATATTATATAATTTCATTATATATATTTATAAATTAGACTCAATAAAAATTTATTTGAATTCTGTGTCTTCAAAAATAATGAAAAAGTGAATGAGTATTACGCAAAGGCCCACATCAGCACTCTAATAAATTTCCCTAAATAATTTGCAATATAATTGAAATTCTATAAAATACAAACATTTCTGTGCTTGAGTAATTGACAGCATATTTATGAAATGCATTGTTCAGAGTGGGAGAGAATAGCCACAATAAATAACTGAACGAGATAACTCAGTTAGCTAACAACACGAACTGTATGTTAGTCTGGGGCAGTGCATAATTGAGGCGAGTCGATGGTGCCGCGGGCTCTGCTTACAACAACGTGTTGCAATTATTCACTGGCGAGATTCCAAGGAACCTGAAGAGAGGTTGCTGCAGCTCTGTAGCAGCAGCTGGCAATCTTCTCGCCATGCAAACAATCTGCTTGGAGTCTCTACAGCAGCGCAAAATGGGAAAAAGGGTTTATGAATGCGCACATGAAAAATGAAACATCGTTAAGAGCAATTCATAATGAAATACGGGCCAGGCACAGCTATAGATACGTATATATGTATGTGTGTGTGTGTGTGTGTGGATGAGTCCGGGCAGACTCCGATTAGGTCTTGGACTTTTGCACCCAGGCGGTCGGACGAATATATATTCGGCTGCTTTGCTTTTCAAATTATGACTACAAGCAGGATATTGGGTTAAAGTTGTTTTAGTTTGGCCATAAAGTTTGATGTCGACTCAGCTGATTTCTGGCCTCGACCACAGCTGGCGGCAGCCCGGTTAAATAAAGCTGTTCGAGGCAACGGCATTTCAATCAGCGCACAGAGCACAGACCCCGAAGACCCAAATAGCCTACCCACCTTATCAATAATATTTCTTCATACGAACATCCGAAAAGCGAGCCAGCCAGCCAACCATTCAGCCATCCAGCCAGCCCAGCGATAGGCCATAAATACGAGTCCAGGCGAGTCGAGTGGCTAGGGAAATTTATAGAGTCTGTTGCTTGGGCTGTCAGGTGAAATAAATAATAAATTCGTTATATTGGCCGACAGCAGCGGCTTTCAACAGTCCACAACAACGGCAAGAGCAATAGCCACAGTCACAGTCAGAGCCAGGTCCACAGCCAGCCAGATCCACATCCACATCCACATCCACATCGACTGCAACAAAGGGGCGTATGATGGAGGCACGCCCACGATGTAGTCATTCCTTGGCTGTGCTGCATTGCCCCACGGCCAGCAAATTTGAATTCAATGAAAGATGAAATCATTAAGTTCGGGGCAATTTGAAGGCTTAAACTCTGGCCAAAACATTGCGCAGTCGTGCAAAGGGCTGACAGAAGGGCTTTGAAGGCGTTGTTACGACATTAGAATTGCTGTCAGCCCAGAGGCTTGTGAAATCTGCAATTATCCAAGGGCCACACACAAAACACAAATAAAATATGAAAATATCAAATAAAATAGCATTTAAAGTAGTCAAAGTTTTACCTAATAAGTTTTACCAACAGTTTGGGGGTAGGGCCACGAGACGGCGGCTACCGAGCACCGTAATCAACTAACCATGTTGCATAGCATGGCTGGCACGTTATGGCCGGGCTAATAAATTTTAGCAGCAGCGCAAATTTGCCCAGAGAACCGCATCGAGCCTGGTTGGACAACAAAAGCGCACATAAATCAACGATCAAGACAATTGCCCTGTAATAATTTGAACTTCTTAAAGCTGTAAGCCGGCCCACACTTCTGCGCCAACAGACAGCGGTTAGTGATCTGGCGGCACATAAAAATAACAGCTTATCGGCTAAAAGAATCGTGTCGCAGCACGCCTACCAACTGCGAAAAGGCATTAAAATATGAAACAACAATTGCACAACCCAGCCGCGATCCGCAGCCCAGGTGAGGGCGGGCACTACCCCCAGGTGAAATCAACAGCAGCAGCCGCAGCAGCAGCAGCGACTTCGGCAGCCGGACGGAACTTTTGGGCCTGGCCAGGCCCAAGTGGCCAAGTGGCGTGAGGTAGGCGGCAGCCATTGGCAGCGGCACGTTTTCTTAGCGACGGCTTTGTGAAATTCCTTAGCGCCCCGCGCCCCACCGCCCAGAGACAGCCGGCATCCACAGCTTAGCGAAAGATATATAGGTGTATCTGCAAAGCGCCGACGAAAATCGCCATTGTTCGCGCAATCCATGGCAGACACTGGGTTACAACTTACTCGACAATTCGAGCTGCATGCGATATCTCAATTTGGCAACTCATAAAGGCAACAGGGATAACAACACGATCGTTGGGTACTCTCTCGTTGGGTAAAGCGGTGCTGGGTAGATAAAATACATTAAGCTCAGGTCGTTAGGGATGTAAGAATGCTGTATGTACATTCTCGATTTAAAATTACGATGGGTAGGTGGAATATGTAGAATATGATAAATAGTCCACAGGTTCTTTAACCCAATCATGATATATCTTGTGATATCTGTGAATCTACCTCTCTTCATAAACATTTAGAAATGCTGCTATAGGTGCCTGTATACGCTCCTCATGAGGATAGTTATGTAGGTTGCACTATGCTTAGAGGATGCGAGGAACCCAAGATCTAAGTCAAGTCTTATCATCTGGCCCTTGTCATTAGTATTGACACAGAAGGCATAATTGCTAACACACGCATTGAGATTGCTGTCGATAGCTTCACTGACAGCATTTATACGACTGCTGCTGCCTCAACACCTTCTGAAATCCAGATTGGAACCACCTATAGAATTCGACTAACAAGAGAAGCCAGGGAGCTTCTGACTCAGAAAAGAAGGCTCCGAAGACGCGCAATCAGATCGCAGGACCCATGGGACCGAATATTATGGGCTGCTAGGCAACTACGAAATGTATTAAAGGAACTTAGAAGTAACTTCTTTGAGCAGAAACTAGCTTCCTATGATTATACAGTTGATGCTGGGTACTCGCTATGGAAGTCACTTAAGAGTCAACCGTTCAGACAGGTACCAATCCGATGTCCTAGCGGTGACCTCGCCAAGAACGAAGAAGAACAAGCTAACTCGTTTGCGAATCATTTAGAGACTAGGTTTATTCATTACGAATTTGCCACTGATGACCAGATCCAAGAAACTACTGATAGTCTGCAGACACCTCTTCAAATGTCCTTACCTAATAAGGCAGTTAGGGCTGAGGAAATTGCTGAAGTCATAAAGTCCATGCCGATGAAGAAAGCACCTGGTTATGACAGAGTGTGCAATGCAACTCTAAAAGCCCTACCTACTCGGGCGATCATCTATATGGCTCTAATATTCAATGCCATGCTGAGGGTGTAGTTCTTCCCTAAACAGAGGAAAATGGCAACTATAATAATGATCCACAAGCCTGGAAAACCGGAGGATGACCCTGAGTCGTACCGGCCAATAAGTCTCTTGTCGTCATTGTCAAAAGTATGGGATAAACTTATAGCCAATCGACTTGGTTGTATAATCAAGGAATGTCGCATATTACCGGAACACCAGTTTGGCTTTCGGGAGGGACATGGAACGGTGGAGCAGGTTCACAGACTAGCGAAACACATTCTACAGGCATTTGACGATCTGGAATACTGCAACGCGATATTTGTTGACATGCAGCAAGCATTCGATAGAGTCTGGCATATGGGGCTTCTCTGCAAAATTAAACAGCTCTTCCCAGCACCATATTTCGGGATCTTACGATCGCACCTGGAAGACAGAAAATTTATGGTTAGAGTCAGGAGCATTTACTCGACTCCTTGCCAGATGAGAGCTGGAGTTCCACAGGGTAGCGTATTTGGGCCGCTGCTCTACTCAATATACACTGCAGATTTACCTTCCCCTAGCGAAGACCATATGGAGACTCCCAGCAAAGCTCTACTTGCTACATACGCAGACGACATCGCAGTGCTTTACAGCTCCAAATGTCGCATCGAAGCTGCTATTGGAGTAGAAAACTACCTAAAGGCACTGGCTGATTGGTGCAAAAGGTGGAACTTAAAAATAAATCCACGGAAGACCACCAACCCATGTTTTACACTAAAAACACTCATCAACCACACTCCGCCTATACGAATAGACGAAGTAATATTGGACCAACCATCACAGGCAAAATATCTTGGTATCACTCTGGACAAGCGTTTAACATTTGGTCCTCACATTAAAGCTGCGACCAGGAGATGTGGGCAACAGAAGAAGCACCATGTCACTCAGAGTGAAGAGAGCAGTCTACGTCAACTGTGTGGCTCCGATTTGGCTCTATGGTGTGCAGATTTGGGGAATAGCTGCAAAAAGTAACTATAAGCGCATACAGGTCCTTTAAAACCGAGCTATGCGGCAAATTACGAACTGCCCCTGGTATGTGCGCGGCTCTACCCTGCATAGAGATCTGAATCTACACACAGTAGACGAACAGATCGCTAGATACACGAGCAGATACAGTGACAGACTGATCAGACACCGCAGCAGATTAGCGAGACAACTGCTCCCTATGAGACCACTAAGGCGACTAAAACGCTTGGGATTCGCCAAAAATATTAATTAATAAACATTAGTATAATTAAATTAAAAATTATTTAAATAGTTATAAGTCCTTCTGTATACAACAAAAGGTTAGGTCATTATTTTAGTATATAAATGTGCTGTTAAGTTACTACAATTGCAATTAAATAAAAAAAAAAAAAAAAAAAAAAAAAAAAAAAAACTCGTTAAAGGTCCCGCGCTCTCGTTAAAGATCTGGTGTTCTCTCTCAAGCACTTGCGACCTTATGGGCCTCAGACCCTGCTGGACCTATGGCACAATAAAAATGCTTCAACTTATTTATGAGACGAACATTCTCTCCTCATTAGGTTAACGAAGTACTGCTCTAGGTGTCTGCATGATATTCGCTTTTAAGGATTGCTTCATTTCGATTTGAATACCCAATAGTACATAATATCCAAAGCCAATTCTTTGTGAAGCCAACTTTCGAATGACAAGTAATATAAACACACTTTACTCTTTGATTTAGCATTTCCCGTTAAGTTCCCCTTCAAGGACTGCAGCCCCGATCTCCTGCTGGACTTGCTGGATGTTCAACCTCTGCTAGATCTCCGACCTCTTGGATATCCGACATGTTGACCCTTCGGCCTGACATCTGACATGCGGAACCTCAGACTTGCTGGACCTACACAATTGAAAATGGGAATATAATTTAAGATAATAAAATTTCCACTTCTCGACTATACTTGAATGTATTGTAATGGCTGATGCTCACAGTTATTAAAAGATATTTTGAAGGTTTGCCATAATCATCTTTAAATGTATTTAATAAATAAACCGGAAGGCCCAAAAGGAACCAGCTGTTGTTAATTACATATATTTCTGAATTCAATCAATCTCCGATCTAGTCAGCCTAGTGCTCAGCGTCAGCCAATTGTGTTTTCATTTTCCTAACGAATCACAATCACCTCACACAAACAGTGCCTACAGCACACACATCCTTAAATGTTTATTTAAAATACCGGTGTAAAATTAATGCAACTGGCAGGATGGCCAGTAAGCAGCCGACCTCGCAGCAGCTTGCCTATCTGGACGAGCTGAAGCAGCGTCTGCTGGACCTTCGCAAGCGGCAGAAGTCGTTTATGGAGGAGACGGCACAAATTCTGCTCAATATCAAAACAGATCCGGCTGCTCCACTGTTGAAAACACCATCGACGATCGCACCACCGGCAGCGCTTAAGGTCGACCACCAGGAGTGTGGTGGTAGCATCAAGCAGCTGATTAAACGTTTCGAGGATCTGCGCCAAACATCGAGACAGTTCAGCGACCAGCCCTTGCCCGACGAACTGGTCGGCGTTGATGTCCGCAAGCTACTCAAGGGGTATGAGAAGCTCATACTGGAGGGCAGCATTTTGCAAAATTCGTGGCTACTTCTAAGGAAAACTACGGAAAATTGTGCGCGTCAAACTAAAAGCGATGAACCACAGTTGAAGAGTACGAGCTCAAAATCCTCTTCTTTCGCAGAGCAACCGTTTGACTGCCCCGAAAATGATCTATTCAGTGTCCCCATAGGCGCATCCGAAACACTTCAAGACCCTACCACACCAGAGGCATACAACGACCACGGCGACTTGGTGAAATGGAGCGATGGTTAGTTAGTTAAGCGATTGCCCTTCTCTTGCCCCTTTCTATTCTATAAACCATGAATTTGCAGGTAAACCCAACCGTCAACGTTTCGGAGCTGTACTTCATTTGTTACTTCGCATTTTCAACAGGCGCTGCACGCTCAAGTCTCGCCGAGTGCGATGACAGAGACAAATAGAGCAACAGTGGAAGGTCATAGAAAATTCTCCGTCAAGTGCATCATGCAATTAAGAAATATTTGTATTTAAGTGTTACAAACAACTACTGGATATAGCCAAACAGAAACTGAATTGATTAAAACCAAACTCCCGGCCAGAGCATAAATCAATAGCCACACCAAACATCAGCATGTCAATATTTTGTCTAATTAATGTGGGTTGAGCGCGAATCGCATCAATTTCGGGTGTCAAGTGCATTGAGCGAGAGAGAGAGAGAGCGAGAGAGGGCGAGAGTGGGAAACCTCAAAGCTGAGTGTAGTGGGGGCTATATTGGGGTAAGACCACCATCAGACGCTAATGTAGCTGTCGCTACATGAGAGGACCGAACGTTGGGACGACGTATGGCAGCAACTGCTGTGCTGACAGCGCATTTTAGTCGCTCGTGGAATACCGAAAATAAATCTTGGCATGTCGTGACAGCGAGAGAGAGAGAGAGAGAGAGAGAGAGAGGGAACGAGAGCAGGGAACGTTGACTAAAAACACTGCAGTGCATGGGGCTGGGTTGGGAAAGGGAAGGCATTGCGGGGATCGCGGATACAACCAAATACTTTGCCCCACACGCAAAGCGAGAAGTAAACATTTAAATTTAAATTAAGTGGCTTGTTTGGCGTCATCGAATGCAGCAGCTAATGAGACCCGGCCATGGCATGGAGAGGCGTTGCATCCAAAGACGCAGAGGAGCCGGACCCGTGACACAGCATGCGAGCATCTCAGCAGGAAGCTCTCTCTCCCTCTCTCTCTCTCTGCTTAGGCTGCCCCATTGAAATTGATATATACATAAATGTATGCCTGAATGCATTTACGTTAATGCTTGTACATGGGAGGAATAAGATCGATGGGGCACCCAATTAGGCGAGTTCGAAGAAAGTTTCAGAAACCAAATATGTTTCCTTATAGATCGAGAATAAAGCACTTCCGCAACCTGATTTAAACTATTTATAAAAGTTTACAGTTGAAGGTTGTATAATATAAAATATATGAAAAGAGAAACTAATATGTAAAGATATAAAATGTATATAATTAATCAAGGGTTAATTGAGCTGTGATTAAATTGAACGAAAAAGAAGAAGACCTATTTACTATATAGTCTAATTTAAAATGGGATAAGTCCAGTTGAGAATAGGACAGCAGCAAATACAACAAACTTTATTAGATATTTCCTATTTTGTTCAAAAGTTTAAACTTTTCTGAGCTGGTTGTTTCTGTGCTTAATAATTATTAAATATTCATTTCCAATGTTAATATTGTCTTTTAAAATAAAGCAGTTCATTGCAACTCATTTCTCAAATTTAACTATTCAGAACGACAAATTTTAAAAATTTTATTCTGAAATTGGTACGATGATAGACTGCAGCTATTTGGTTCATGAGAAACAAGGTCTTACATATGGATCTACAATCATTGAATACAGTTCCCGATAGGCGAACAAGCTGGCAGCGCATCCAGGCGGGGGCTGATCCTCTGGATCGACGTGGAACTGTTCTCTAAATATTATAGAACTGTGTAGAGCTAGCTAAAAATCAATAATTATTATGCATTTAATGGTGCACAGGCGCACTTGGTCTTCAACTTCTCTTAAAGCTACTATAATACACAATAACTGTAAAGGCAATTTAAAGAACAATCTACAACATTCACTGAGATAGTCACATAATATTTAACATTGAATTTGATACAGCTTTAAAAATAACTATTTTTAAATATTTTAAATATTATTAATACTTGAGAAAATTAGCATTACTTTATAGATTTACTTTGGAACGTTTTTGAAAAAAAAAATGAATTAGAGAATGGATTTTCGTAAATAGATTTTCAGGAGAGTTTAATGTATTATTGGTATACATATAAATCAACAAGCTGAGAAATATCACAGGAGACCAATGCAATGAAAGTATTTATATATTTTCTAAATATTTTTGAATACTACTTAATAAATTAATTTAATATAATAATAGTAAAATTAATAAAAATATAAAAAAATACAGTTAAAGTATATTATTTATTATTATATTATAATCAAAAATTAATCGAAAATCAATTAAAAATATAAATAATAATAAATATAATTATAACAATTTATAAACCACTTAAGATATTAAAAAATGCAAACACATGCAAATTGATAAATACAAAATCTAGAACAAACTTGATCTAAGCCTCTAACTTTACAGCTACGAGTAGATTCATTATCTGTAAGTCGAAACATAATTCAAAAGCTTGGCCAAGTAGACACACCTTGCTGACTTATTTGGTTGCACACGCTAGAAGCCGCGTGATAAACAGCATGTTCAGCAATGAAATGTGGCATCCACATTCACATCGACATCGGCATCGGCATCGATGCCAAGCTAAAGCCCGAGACATGAGACTTTGGAGCTTTATCGCTCTGACACGAGCAACGATGGCGATGGCGATGGCGATGGCGATGGCGATGGCGATGCTAATCAGCGACAAGAGACGCCGCATGCGGCAAGACGACAACATGTACAACGACTGCGACAGCAACATGTGTTGCAAAGTCAACAGCAACTGATGCTGATCGACTGGCAAATACCGCACACTATACTGAAGAAACAATAAATGGCACTGTGACGACCCACTGGCATTTCGGTACAGGGTATCGAGACAGCTGGTCAGCTGGCCTCACAGCGCTTGGCTCCGCATGCGCTCAATCGTTTTGACCCGCACAATTTATAAAATGTGCCAAGCCACATGCCTCTGCCTCTGTGGCGGCAGGTGGAAACCCACCAAAGAAGTCTCTGTCTAGCCGTGCAACACCGGCAACTGGCGCGCCACATGCGAGCATTATTCAAATGACATGACGTTGACCTATTGCCTCTCATGGAAATTAAACATCTGCGTGCTGGACACATTTAGTTGTTTAGCTTCACTTGATTATATCCTAACAGAAACCAAACAAATAACTTACGTATTTGACAATTTCTAAATGATTATTCAACTATTCGGCGCGAGATACTAAACAGTCGATAAAATTAAGATATTACTATGACAATGCGATTGAGCATCGATGAAGAATAATTGGAGTGAATAATTATACATTATATAATAAATAAATAAATAAATAAATAAATAAATAAATAAATAAATAAATAAATAAATAAATAAATAAATAAATGAATAAGAGAAAATAAATAATAGAAAATAAAACTTAATTTTCGCTCAATAAAACCAGTTGAAATATTTTCATTAATTTGCATATTAACTGTTTATCAATAAATTGTTAAAATATGAATTAGCAACGGTTTGAATGAAAATTCAAATTCTTTTCTTAATTTCGAGCTCCCTAGTAGGAAGTTGAGTTTTAGCATATATATATCCTAACTAAAATATTCTTTTTTACTGTCAATATATACAAGAAATTAAACATTCACATGATTTATATTTTTAATGAGTGAATGAAATCCGTCTTTTGATGAGCTTCTAGAGGCTATACATTTTTTTTGAGATTTTCTTTAGACTTTAATTTAGAATGCCTAGAGTTCGCCAATGAGCAATGTAATGAGTAATGACTAAGCTCTAAAAATGCAGGAAAACAAAAAAAAGCATTACTCATACAGAAATTCTCATAGGGCCTTTCACTCTATCAACAATTCTAATCAGATACTATATAAATTCTTAATTACACCTCATACATACATGAATGCTTATATTATACTATATATATATATTTTAATATACTAGTTGTTTTCGCCACTTTGAAAATCGCGCTGCTTGGCGGGATCATTAATCATTTACGCATGCAGTCGTGGCGCAGAACTTGATTTATATTACTTTTTTTCTTGTTTCTGTTGAGATGTCGTGGGGAGGAGGAGGGAGGGAGGGGTAGCCCAAAACAAAATGAATATTTTCCTTGCTTCTTATGCAACACTGGTCACAAGATTGATGTGACATTTGTGTTGGCTCTCGAGAAATATGGCAGAAATATGGCAGCACTTGGCAGCAGTGGCAGCTTCTGACAGACCCTGGCGACTGCTCTTCAAGAAATTGGCAATGAAAAATTCTAGCGCCAGGCGAAACGACATTTCAATTTCAAAGTGCTGGGCACTCTACTCTACTCTACTCTGCTCTACTCTATTGCAACTGTCTCGCTCGCCCGCTCTGGCACTGTCTGTCGCACTTGCACTCTCGACATGGCCGTGATGACAGTGAGTGCGAGAAATATATCGCCCGCAGCATATTTTTGGGTTTTGGGTTAACTTGCTTCGCTGTCGCTGTCGCCGTCGCCATTGCCGTCGACTTCGCTTGGTTGCCAGGCCATGGCAGACATTCTGGCACGCCATCTATCATCCCGAGCTCCAGCTCTAAGGGTTGTTGATGGTATCCATAAATTATTTTTGCACGCGCGCGCGCTCGCCTTTCGCCTGCCCAAACATTTTTGCGCAGTGTAAAGACATCAAAGCCACTGCAGACAGACCAACAGAAGAAAGGCAAAAGCCGGCACCAAATCCAAATCCAAAGCGCATTTCGTTAATAAAACGTTCAGTTTTTGGCAATGAATGCAGCTGTCGTAGTCCACAAGCTCATTATGGCCGCCAAGACAGAGCGGGGCGAGGCCCATAGACTTGGGCGCATGCTATAATGGATTGCTCTGGAATAGGGCGAAGACGTGTAAATTATTCATGTGTAATTATCATGAATTGGATAAATTTCTTTACTTGTTTATCCCAAACTTTTCCAACTATATTCAGGGGAACTGAATTTCTATATCATTTAATTCAGAATAATTTTATTTTTTGTGTTATAAGTTGCATAATTATGTTAGTGAGTTTATGAAATAGGAATATAGAACATTGAACACTTCAGATAATAATATTTATTAATGTGATTATATTTGAATATATGAATGATTAAGATTGAACGAATGAATCAATTTGTAATCCTTGTTAGTTAGGGTTTATTTTTAGATACATGCACATATCTAAAGCAGTCCACATAGGCTTCACAATGTAATCAAAAGGATAAATACATAAATAAAAGAAATTTATATACTATAACACTATATGTAATACATGGTCGGGTAGAACTATAAGTATAAGTAGGTCGAATACCAACAGATATATCTTTATTTTAACAGATCTATATCCATATCATTCATACTTTGAATGATGATTGCCAATTGCAATATGTCTCTTCTTAATGAATTGCGTTTATCTTTGATTTGATATTCCAATTGTGTTGAATAATTGGCATTAGATAAAATCAAGATCGTTTCCACTGCTCCAGGATCAGAGTCTGTTCCATCTAGGCAAATATTTCATGGTACGATATAAGAAGAGGCATCAATATCAAATATTTATAGCATATACTTCTAAAATTGATCGGAAATTATTTTAGCTATATTTACTCTCTGCTCTTCCAGGTTCTATGTTAGCTGAAATGAGCACTTTCATTGTGTTCCGTACGTTAAGGAATAAATCTATTATATTATATAACAGTTGAGTTGAAAAGAAGCGAAACATAGGAACAATATATACTATATTATATTTATGTGATGCATATATCACATAATAACTAATACTAGATATCGGCATATTTACTTACTAAACTTTAAATCAATCTCAAGTTGAGCTAAAGTCAAGTAAAAGTATTCAATGTATAAAATCCATGTTGCCGTCTACTTAATATCATGTTGCAGGGTATAAAACCAGAAAAATGTTTGCAATTAAATGTAAACCTCAGCGAGCTGTTAACATTTCCACTAGAGAACCAACGCCCCAGAACACAAGCTATCAAGTTATCAAAGTAGAGCTCTCGCCCCCTGGCTGCAGTCGCCCCACCACGCACACACACACACACACACGAGTGAATGGCCACAAAGCCATTTGGGCTGCTAAAAGTTGATTCGAAAAGTTTTACACCACACTTTAGTGGTGTGTATGAAGAGGGAAGTGAACAAAAAGAGAGAGCGGGAGTGTGAGGAGTGAGGGCTGACTGTACCTGGGCAGCAGTGAGGGGCTGCTGCGTTGCATTGCGAACCGACCGCCGACGTCGACGCCTCTGGCAACACACACAATTAAGTCGACTTTCACACACACACACACTCACACACCCACACACACACAGAGACACGCATATATAACCTGGCTAGGTCGCCGTCGCCATACAATTTCCGCAAGTCGTAAAAGACGGTAATTTATACCTTTTGCCCCATATGCTATGGCATGGTAATTTGTTAAGTAGAGTTAAAATAATTGCTCGTATTTATAATTTACACATTTTGCCCTGCAAAATTTATCGTCGCGCTGAATGTGCGCTAGATATCACACAGTCCTCCGGCACCCATTCTGAGATCCAAAGAGAGGCTGATGCTGCTGCTGCAGAGCTTGTCTTGCATTTTTCGGTTATTTCGCGCTGCGCTCCGCAAATTTATGGCCCCCAACTTGTGCCTGCCAAGGAAACTGCGATGGCCTCCAAAGCAACAGAAATTGTCGACGGCCGTTGCTGCTCCATGAGTGCGTCTGCCAGACGCAGTCTGAAAGTTTTAGTCGCTATTAATTTCTCTTTCCCGAACTTTCCCTTTCGCACTAAATATGAAAAGAAGATGCAAGACTTCCTGCAAGACTTCAAATCAGCGACGCTGTCTAGTTTCCAAAAGTAGAGCTCATTTATCGAGCTGCCAATGGTGACCCCGATGGGTGAGATCAACTCGATCAACTAGTTTCGCCTGCTTTTAAGATTTTAATTTTATAAATTTTGACATGCATATTGAAATTAACTAAAAATAATAACGAAACTTAAAAAAGTAATGAATTTCAAGAAAATATATAAATCAAATTTTAATAAATATTCAATAAAGAAATTTTAATTAATTAAATAAAATTGTGTAAATTGAGTAACTAAAGTATCTGTAGTCAAACTGAGCTATCTACTTAAGTTTCCATCCATCCAGGAACGAGGCTGTTCACTATTGATATCATCTTCAGTTTGAACTAAATAAACTCTGCTTTACATCTTTTGCTATGAAGTATCGAATATTTAAAGTTTCACAAATAGTAATCTATATAAAAAATGTAGAGATTCATTGCTCAAAATTATATATAGGAATCGGACAAGGATCGACTGACTTTTGTTTTGTTTTAAAAACCACTTTAATATATATCTTTTACATTGGCCTTTTAGTCTGAATATACATCATTGGGGGAGTCTGAAAGACAAAGTACCAATAAGTTCGCACTCCTTCATATCGCGACTGCTGATTTTCCACCAAATTACCAAGTCTCCGAGCTCCCTATGTGAAATTTTCGAGAACCATAAAACATTGCGAACAATAAATTTGGTTTTAATGGCTCGAGAAGTGCGGGAAATTTCGCTACTTACTTTGTGTGCGCTGCAAACATTTTATAAAACATTTATTTGCTTGATTCCTAGCCTCATTTCCGCGTGTTGCGCCCCTTACTACTTTTTTTTGTGTATATATATTGTCTGTGCTCTACCCTGGCTATAATGAGGCCATAAAAAGGGTTAAATAAAATGTGCAGCAATTGCTGTAAGGCCAAAGTACCCTTAGCACATCCCTGACATCAGTCTGCCTCACGCCTCACGCTTGGCCCTCCGGAACTGGGCCACTGACAGGGAAAATTTGCACGCTCCTATTTTGTCGATTTTCGCGCCGTTGCTTAAGAATTATCGACGTCTTTTAGGCACTGCAACATTGCGGATGGCCCAAACCAGCGGGACGTGGGGTACCGCATAGAAATTACAGCTTGTAGCTACAAATTGCTTCCGTTGCAGGCACTTTAAGGCTCCACTGAGAGTTGGCAGTTGGCAGTTGGGAGAGGCTAGCCGAAAATAGACACATCAATGAAATTTATTAGCTTGCATGTGCAATTGCAAATGGGTCTACATGTGTGTGTGTGCGGCTGAGTTGCGACTTCCAATTGCCGGACTCGGACTAAATTTTAGTTGTAAAACTGACGCCTCCAAAGCGGATGTTGCCGGCTACTAATTTGCCAGCCCAAGCACACAACCAATTGTATACCCTAAATTTGCTATAGTCTGATAAAAGTTTCTTTTAGTTGAGTTCTATGGAAAAACGAAACTTGATATCTATATAGAATATAATTATTTGGAGTAACTGCTGTTCTAGGCACTTGGAAAATATATTTTTAGTTAGGAAAATAGTCCCACTTCTGATGTCGTAGCGTTACAATTATTACTCTCACTTTCCATTATATGTTTGCCTAACAACGAATTCTCGGAGTCGCCGACTTCTATCACCCAAGCTCTTTCTCGTTCAACCGTCTCTGATTTAAAAAAAATATTTATATATGTGTCGTAGCGTTAGAATTATTATTCTAGCCTTCCATGGTATATTTGCCTGACAACAAATTCTCGGTGTCGCCGACTTCTATTACCAAAACGTTTTTCTTACTCAATCGTCTCTGATTAAGTGTGCTAATTCGACTCTCTTGTCAAACCACCTCTTGGTTGCATATTCTCGTTCATCAATATCAAAGCAACTCTGTGTGAAGGGCATATCCCTCTCACTCTCACTCTGCTACATTCGAGACCACGTTCAGCAAAACCTATGGTTGTCTCTTTTCTAATGACACATCCCTTAATTGCCACTAAAATGCTAACTCATTCGATTAGCGCTAGTTGTCAGTTTCTCTTTAATACTACTGCAACTATCAATCACAACATAAAACTAACACACAACTAATATCACACCGATACGATATATATTAACGAATTCACTCAGATGGCTTTTCATATGTAGGAATATATAGTCCATGTCCATATATGTAAGTAAATATATATTTCTATATATTATTTAATAATTATATATACACTCGAAAGTATAGTAATCAAATTATAAATTAAAGAAAAAATGTTTGACCTAATAAATTTAAACATTTCTAAATTATTATAAGCAAGTTATTATTATGAATATTAAGTTTAATAATATTTTAATTTTAATGAAATTGCTTTGATTATGAGCAACGAAATAAATGAAAATTATTTTTAAAAATTAAAAAAACATAATTTTTCCAACTAATTTTTCTACAAAATGTTTCATATTTTAGCCTAAAATCTATCAATTTTTTTAATAACTAGAAATATACTATAGGAATCCCGAATTCAGCGTGGAAGCGAATTTTAAATACTTTGCCTTCTGCGCAAATTACGGAGTTATTATTAAATAACAAATCTCCTACGTTGACTTTATTAATAAAATGTTCTGAGCTTGGTAACTACTCTATATATATTTGTTTTTATCAAAACACAAGTCTCCAATTATTATTATACCCTGAACCCATTGAAAATGGGAATTCAGGGTATAATGGTTTTGTGAAAATGTATGTAACAGGCAGAAGGAGACGTCGCAGACCCCATAAAGTATATATATTCTTGATCAGCATAAAAAAATAAGTTGATCTAGCCCTGTCCGTCTGTCCGTCCGTCTGTCCGTCCGTCCGTCCGTCCGTCTGTCCGTCTGTCCGTCTGTCCGTCTGTATGAACGTCGAGATTTCGGAAACTACAAAAGCTAGAGAGCTGAAATTTCACATGAACACTCGTATGTTAGCTACGCAATACAAGTTTATTTTGTTTTTTCGATAACTCATCCCATTTCCAAATTATCGATAAAAAATCGAAAATTCGTTTACATTTTTTAGGTTTTTATGGTATAACTTCTACATTGTTTCAGCCAGAGACTTTAACTTTATATATTTAGATAGATATTATAAATACGCAGATTTTGTAGTTTTCAGATTTTTGATGCCACGCCCCCCTCGCCCACAATTTGCAAAAAACACATTTCAAATACTAGAGACTTGCAATTTGGCAAATAGATAGATATAGATACTCTTAATCTACTCTTAAAATTTCATAAAGATCATGCATCTAGAAATGGAGTTATAAGCGTCCAAAGTTCAGCCCAACCCACCCCCAAGCCACGGCAGCAACTGCGCAGTTAGCAGAGCGTGCGCTTATAAGAGCGTAAAGAAGAAGAGTATCACTTTTTTTGAAGGGTTCAGGGTATCTCGTAGTCGAGCCGTCTCGACTAGAGCCTTCTTACTTGTTATTATTATTAAATTAAATTAAAGGCGATAAATACGGCAAGCCAAGAAAGACAGTGGCCCATAGGCCACGCCAAAAATGTCCAAAATGGCAGCCAATAACAAAGTGCAGGAGCAATCAAAGTCGAATTGCCATAATTCGGAGATTACCAGCTTCAAGTCACCGAAGAATACTTGCGAATTCTAGCAAACTGTTCCTCATATTTCCCTTCTTCCACTAACACTTCTACTCCAACTAAGAGAAGTCCCAACAAGAATCCCAATTCAAATTCTAATTCTAATTATAATTCAAAGTCAAAGTCAAACAAGTCCAATACCAGATCATAAATGACAGACTCTGACATCAATGAAGTTGTGAACCATCTATTCACTGGACCACAATTTGCTAACTCTGATGTCGACGAAATCCTAAGTCACTTATTCAGAGCTGGAGCTGAAGCCAATAAATGCATCAAGCCTCCACCACCAATGTCAGCGCCACATGCAACTGCTAATCAAAAAGTGTTGGGTTCCATGGCCCAACCATATTTCGACAGTCTATCTGAAGCACAATCCACCGCTGCACGTACGCGTAAAAATGCGCAACCTATCAAAATATGTTTGGTATAATAAATTGCTTTTCATTTAATTGCTATATTTTCTATTATGCTATATCTTTTATATAATAAATTGCCGCTTCTATTTTAGTTGTTTTAGATGCGTCTTGCTATTCAGATGCTCAGAATCGACTTATCTCTGTCTCTATAAATTCCGATTGCTCTAGTAACGAAGGCATTAAAAAATGTTTATGATATAAATATCTGATGGAAATTTATATTTAATGCACACCAATTAAAATCCTATTCGAGAGAAGAACTGATTTAAGGCTATGGGAATTTCCTACTTAAGATATGGCCAAGTTGGAGAGCTAGCGTTAGCTAACAGCCATAATGTTTTATCTGATTGAAATTTCTTTTATTGAAATCAACAAATTTTATGCCTAATCAAAGAGCATAAGTTAGGGCATTGTTATTCGTCCGCCTGAAGTTTACAAAGAATTTAAATATATGCATAATGTTTAGATTTTACGATGGTTTCGATTAAAATTTAAATCAAAAGAAAAAATTTAGACAATGATCAGACTTTGAGTTTTTTCGTGAAACTTTTTGAAGTGTTCCTGCTGCTGAATGTGTTAATGTATAACTTTATATATATGTATATAGATAGATATGTGTATATGCATGTGTATAGCTAGCTGTCTAATGGGGCCTCGTGCTGACTTATGCGATCTTTTGATCTCGCCGCGGTTTTCACACTTTTATGACTTTATGATACGCACCATAACAACGACATAACGACGAAGTGAATTGAAATTTTACGGAATTGTCGGTGCCCGGAATCGTGCGGCTGAATTTCATTTACATTGCAGTTTGTTGAATGTGTTTCTCCTTCCTTTTCGACTATTTATTTATTTCGCCTATTTTCAGTTTTTATGGCGAAGACATATCGCTGGCATCTTATTTGTTTTCAGCCACACACGGACTCGCTCTCTCTCTCTCTCTCTCTGTCTCTTTGTGACTCCCATTCCACGACTAGTTTATGATGCCTCGAATAGTCTGATAATTAGGTGAGCACACGTCTGCCGTCGAGCATGGCGGCACTTCAAAGGCACCACGCCTACACACTGCCACTCTGCCACTTGGTTTATGGATCCTAGGTCCCTGTAAATAAATGATGATGAATTCCCTAGAATATGTTCCTTGGCAGTTTACAATAGTCAAACAAACATTAGATATCATTTTTGTGGAACCAGCTAGATGTTCTTCTATGTTGTATGCCGAGTGTGTTCGATCTGTAAACAGATATTACATTTAGGCAAAGAAGAATCAAAACGAAATTTATATTTTAATACATACTACAGCGAATTATCCAACATCAATTTCACTTGGCGAGTAATTGATATCAAAGCTCTTGTAGAAATCAAATAAATCGTATCTAGTATCTGGACATATGGCAACTGCATAGTCTTTTACAAGTTGAGACAGCGACTGCCTCGACCTTTAGCCCCTGCGCAACGCCCATCATTCATCTCCGCCTCCTTTTTTCGTCGTTTTGCTGCTGACCACATCAAGCGTGTGTTGCGGTCAACAAAGTCCATGACTTTATTAATTGCTGCTCATTAGCGCTCGGGGCTCATTAATCAATGTGACCGCAGAGCCGACGCGTCGACGTCGCGCCGTAGCTTTTCCATTGTCCAAATACTACTTTCGATGGCAAAGTGAGCCTCGGCTCGGATACGAGCCACGAACATGACCCGCAGATGCAGACAAAACATAATTTACTGGCAGCCAAGTGCAGATAAGCCTTCTGGCTCTGCCGCCTCATTGACAAACTGCAGACAGGCACCGAGCAGAGTCAAGGCTGAGCCGGAGCCGGAGTTGGAGTTGGAGTTGGAGTAGGAGTCGCAATCGGATCGGACAGGAGGCGCCCTGAAAACTTTGTCGCCATTGGACATTATCGCAATTTCTAATCGACGCAGCTACAAAATGATTGAAATTCAAGCCCTGCCCCGCCAACAACAGCAGCAGCAGCAGCAGCGGCGGCAGCAACAGCAGCAGATATAATAAATGACCTGCGGCCACAACAGGGAGCCCAACTGGGACCCAGGCGACACTTGTAACTGAATACCCCTCCGCACTGCCCACAGACCCGGGCCTCTGACCATCGGGCTGCAGGGAGCATGTGTAAACTTTCCAAAAGAGCTGACACACTAATTAGCGCCCATTGATCATTTGGGCCTGGCGCCTGGGTGTGACAACGACAACGACAACGACGACGACGACGACGATGATGATGATGATGATGATGATGATGACAATGACAATAAAGAACATAGCAATAGCAACACAGCTTGAGAGTCGAATTTTACATACACTTTCAGTCGAGCATGATGGGCTGAGGAGAAAGAAACAACAGCAAGAAAAACTTCTCTGAACAGACTGAGAAAGTCTAGAAATAAAATAAGAGATTATAAGACTAAACCAATACACTCACTTTCAATAATCGCACAGCGTATGTGCTGGTATTTCAGGCTAACAGAAGTAGAGATGAAAGGCAAAAGTTATAATACGTCGCGCTAGGGGGTTATCAATTGAGCAGTTCGGCATGATATTAAATGAGGAATGCACATTTGAATAGCATCATCATTTACGAGCATAATCATCGCATTGAGGGGTTGTTCACATGAATTTCTAATAGAGCTGTCTGGCACGGCGGGAGACGTGTCAACGGGCGGCTTGATCCTGGAGACGATAACTGAGCCGAGTTTTAAGTTTTAATTGGTTCGTCGAATATTTTTGTATTTTCTTCTTTTGTTTTGTGTGTGTGTTTTTGGGGCGTCTGTCACGAAACAAAGCCTAATTAACATGTAGTACACTCTTAATGACCACAACTCATAACCATAATTCACTGGAGAAAATTCAATTGGGCAAAGCTTAAGCACTGGCCTTTGCCCCGAGCGAGCAGCTCGGACTTGGCCTCGTTTGGGCACCGGCTCAAAGTGCCATAAATTAATTAAACCCATTTAACATGCATCATAAATTTATAAACAATACACCCAAAAGCTAATTAGCCGACACGAAAATTGCTACGTACGCAACACCCAGGACCATGCAGAGAGCCCACGATTCTGACTCGGACTTTGACTCAGAGTCGGAGTCGGAGTCGGAGTCAGAGTGTAAGTGTTGGAGCGAAGACTTCGGCATCGCATTGCGTATTTGAGGGCGCCCAAGCGAGCCACAGGACAATGGACTAAATTGCGAGAAGGTGGTAAATATAACTCATTGCGCACAATTGTCTACAGTTGTTACACTCTCTCAGAGAGTACTCTGCTTTCTCTGCCAAATATGTAACATATGGATATATAATATCTTGTCTTGAGCAGCATCTTTGACTGTTTAACGTAAGCTACTCTTTGATTTAATTCTCTCTATTTGTTGTCAGTTGTTATATATGAATCTAAGCATCAATTAATATGTGTATATATATTTTATAATAATTATATATGTATGTTATATTAATTATATTTGTTTATATTATATACATATGTATATTATATATTATATGTATTATAATACATTCTTATGTTTCAATATTATCTTAATAATGAATCAGATTTATATTCGAATTTATAAGTAAATGCAAAATAAATTATTATGTACAGTTCGTTTCTCATTTAAACCAGTCAAATTATCCGCAAAATTACAGATGTGAAATAAGTGATTCCTTAATTTCTGTGATAACGATACGAATATAAAATATTTTATTTCATGTTCTTTGAAATCCCATTTTAAACTTTTAATCGCATCTGTGATAATTTTGGTATTGTGCTAAGATTATATTTCATTTATTTTATATTATTTTATTTATTATACTCTGTTCCCAAAGGGAAAAAGAGTATATTGGGTTTTTTTTTTTTCATTTATTTATTTATTTTATTTTTTTTATATATTTGTTTTCTACACTTGTAGGATAAAGATTGTACATACTTTTAATCAAGCTGTGAAATTTCGTCATATTAAAAAGCTACGCATTTTATTTTCTTACTATTTATTTTCTATAATTTGTTCAAACATTTATTTCACTTAGTAGAAATATGTGAAAAATATATTCAAAACATGCTAAAGTTAAATGTCAAACATCTCTTAGATTAGTTATTTAATTTGGATATTCGAAAATATAAAATTATACCCAATAAATTAAATAAAAACAAATTTCACAATTAACGAATATGTAAATTAACAAATCTGTGCTATAAAACAAATTTTAAAGCATAAATAAATATAGAATCAATTCAGTTTCTCTAAATATCTTAATGGAACTACAGAACTAATTAATTTTGGTATTGATGGTCGAGTATTATGTAGCCGTTTCCAATTCTCCTTCTATGCTTCGCAGTTGTTTTAACTATTTTGGCTGTCACTTTGTTCTCTTGTAACAAAAATAAAATATTGTTTGCCTGACTAATTGATACTTTGAAGTTCACAATTTATTCTAGCGATGAGTCTTATAATTTTGTAAGTTACATAAGGAGAGAAATGATAAATACATTCAGAGCATAATTTAGGTTGTTTACTCAAACTCAAAGATATATGTACTATGATATCCCCTCTATGGCCAATGAGTATATAGGGTATGTAAAATGAATCCATACTCAAACCGACAGTCATGAATAATAAAGCGCCTGAGTTCACCCTCTGTTGCAAATATTAGTTACAGAACGAATGAAAACGCGTCTGTTGGCAGCTGCCTGGCAATTGCTGTTGGCCAACTCAAGGCAACAGTTTCTGGTCGGTGAATTCTAAGATTTATGCCGACACTTGATACGACTTAGCTACGGGGTGAAAGTTAGCTGGAAACGAAGAGTGGAGCATAAGACTCAGCTGCTTGAGCTATGTATGTGCAGTGTAAGCTAAAAGAAATTATTGTTTTGGCTACCGTAGCTCATTATGAGCAGCTGCTTGTGGCATGCATTTGCGAGGATGCAGACATTAAAGCGCCACATATAAATGCATAACGACATCGGTGGCACTTTGTGGACGCAGACAGTGCTATTAACATAACTCAGCACAATCGAGTCAAGATGGGGCGTGCCGAGGCGAGGCGAGAGCAGCCCTTTGCCTAAAAGCAAAGGCAAAGCCAAAGGCAAACGCATAGCTGCTGCTGTTGCTGCTGCCCCCCTTTTCTGGTGGGCGCTGTCAGGTCGTAAACATTGTTTTCTTTGGTTTTTAATTGGATTTTATTATGCCAGCCGAAAGTTGGCTGTCTGATATATTTATGATTATTATGTTGGCGGGCTTTTGGCTGCTTTGTATGTCTTTTTTTTTTCTCGGCAGGGCTGCCGTATACGTCAAGTGAATCAAGACAAAATACATTAAGGACGGTCACTAGATAAAGGAAATGTGAGAGGGCTGAGATATGTTTTACAAAAATAATATATTTATATATATACTAAAACAAACAAGTTCAACTGAACGTTTGAATATTATTTGAAATACTTAATACAAATAAGTATTTAATAAATAAAATATCTGTTAACCAGAAAGAATCAACAGTTTCTAAATAAACAAATAAACAAATAAAACAATAAAATAAAATTATAAATGTGTACGATTTGAATTTAGCATGATTAATATTTAATTTAAATATATACATGAATGTAAATGAAATAAATTTTTAACTTTCTGCACGTGCTGTGAACTGAATCATTTCGAACCCAAATTTGATTTGTTTTGTAGCTCTGTAAGCTATCGATAGATCGCAGCCCTGAAATCTAGCTTCGATATGTTGATGCAATATGTTGTTAGAAACAGCCTTAGATGAAAATTATATAAACGTATTCTATTTCTGTGTTGAAATAAGATGAAATTATGTACTTGCTAGCTAGATTAGCAATAGCACGTTTGCTCAAATCAATTCCAATTCTCTTGCTTTGATCTCACTCTGAGCTGCACGTGTTGTGGCTCTGCAGCCCTGATCTTGAAGTTGCTTTCATTTCGGCACTATGGGTTAATTGCTTGGATGAACAACTAATTTGATGGCATTTCAAAAGACCAGAAGAGAGCGTCAAACAGATAAAATTTATATGCATGCGAGGCGATGCATGTGTAACGGCACTTAGGGAGTTGCGTTTCTGTCCCCACATCAACCTCGCCTCGACCTATCATCGGCTACGCCAAAAAGATAAAACGCGGCATGGCGCTCATTGTTGGGGTAGACAGCGAGAGAGAGAGAGAGAGCAAGATTGATAAAGAGAGAGATAGCAAATACATATATTCAAATTTATGCGCTGTGGGCGTCTGTTGGAGTTTGGCTCACCGTCAGATAGTGTAGGCAAATGAGTGTGGGTGTGTGTGTGCGTCTGTGTGAGTGTGTGTGTGTGTGTGAGTGTGTGTGTTTGGTGTGGGTTGCCTTTTGTGCAGTCAACGATTTTCATGCTTGAGCGATTGCCACAACGGCCTGAGGGGACACGCCATGAGGAGCAGAGCAACAAAAACAGATCCAGGGCCAGGAGCAGGGGCGGGGGCAGGGCGTTCGGCCTGTGACTGAAGCAGGCGGCATAATTAGTTTGAAACGGAAGCTAATTTATGTTTTGGCAGTTATGTTTAAATTAATGTTACAAAAATTAAATGCTCATAAATAAAACAAAATTTATGGCCACTGCTGCTGCTGTCGCTCGTTCGCTGGCTTGCTTAAACGACAGCCGCAGATCCTTGCAGACGTGGTGGGTGCCCTATCCGGCGAAGGCATTTAACTACACCGAAATGGTAAAATTTCTTTATCACACATAAAGCAATTTGTTCTGATGGGGCCCCAGCACGCCGGCCAAACAAATTCCAACAACATGTTTAGGGTCCATTAAGGCGACTCTAGCCAGCTAGGCACTTAAACAATTTCTCCGAGCGAAGGCGGCGAGTGTTCAGGTAGCATATATTTATGTGTTTGTCAGACAATTTGTGGCCTGTGTCAATGACATGAGCAGACCTTATGCATAATACTAGACTTGTGACTGACAATCTAGACTGAAAATTATAATCCCTCTATATATAACAATGGACTGGTTCATCAGCTGATGAGAATATTTGCTGTATTTGTCAAATGTCAAATGTTTGAGATCATTTTTACTTAATTTACAAATCGATACAGTTCATAAGTCCTGAATTACTAACAGTTATTTGGAAGACTATTAAATTGTGAATAAATAAAATTGGTTGTTTATAAAAGTAATAATAATAATATTTTGACAATTAAATAAAGTAACAAATATATTTTATATGGCAAATTGGCAAATAATTGATGTTTTTTAAAGAAGAAAAATTTTAAAAATACATATGTATATTATATTTTAAACTATATATTTTCTTTCATGGGATTTTGCAAGAAACTTAAATGCCTCATGCTATACATATGTACATACATATGTGTCTGTCAGTCTTCTGCCAAGATCCAAGAATTGTGATGAAGGAAAAGGAGCATATTCACATGCTTAGATTTTAATGCAGCTCGTCGACTCGTTATCATTTATCCAGCTTTGCTGTACATTCGCTCTGACTCGTACTTTATTGCTTAATAAAAATAATTGTATTTCTTACCTAAATTTGCTGTCGACCTGCTTAATTTCGCCAAAACAAGTGATGTGAAGTGATATTATGACTATCGATAGTACACAAAAACCATCGATAGCGACACAAAACTATAAATATTCGATGGGTCGATAGTGCCATCGATAGTTTTACAGCTCTACTAGATACACCTTTAAAGCTACAAATACTCTAGTTTGGTCTAACATTAAGTACAAACAATAAGCACCGACAATAATATAAAAGTTATTGGCAATGTTGTGAACTGAATCATTTCGTACCCATATTTTATTTATGTTGTAGCCCTGTGAGCTATCGATAGATCGCAGCCCTGGAATATAGCTTCGATATGTCAATTCAATAAGTTGTTAGAAAAAGCGCTAAGAGCAGCAGTTCAACACATATGTACATATTTTTGCTGTATGTTGACTTTTTTCCTTGACTGTATGTAAATTCTATTTTTGTGATGAAATAAGATGAAATTACTTGCTAGTTAGAGTAGCAATAGGCAATAATGCCAATGTATACGTACTCCCAAGAATGGAGTAAAAAAAGCTGCATTGGGGAAAAATTGACACTGATCAAAAATACAAAAGGTAAAAGGTAATATTCATATGTATGTATATTTCTATTATGCAAACACAACCAAATTTATTGTTTAAAATTGCGTAAACCTTTCTCTTTGGTAACCATTCAAATTGCAATTGCGAAAGTATAACTTCTTTTTTTTAAGTATAACTAGAAAACAATAAGAGCTTGATGCAACAAAAAATTAAATGTTGGTTCTGAAAATGAGCTCCTATGTTGTAAGTCCTATAAATTCCTCTTAAAATTAGATAAGCATTTCACATATTTACTTAAAATTGTATAGTTATCAAAAAAATAACAAATAAATATTATGAACAAGTAGGAAAGCTGTTGTCGAGACTGCTCGACTACGAACAGTGTTGCCATTTTAGCATATTTAATGCTAGATCTAGCATATTTGAAAACGGAAATGCTTGAAAAATTATGAAAATGCATATAGCTTTAAATCTAACCTATTTCCCTTTTACTTTGCTTATTTGTACTTTTAATATCCTACATCTGACAATTATATATATATACTTTTTGGAATTTCTTATAGCGGAAACGTATTCATAGTTTGCAAAAAGCTCTTGCAGACAAATGAGCTACAAAAAATTATATGAATGTATGAATAATGGACAGGTATATGTGTGTAGTTTCATTGTCAATCGTGTTAGTCAAATCAATGTTAACGTATTAACTGTTAGGTGAAATGTTCGTCTTCAATTTTTGTTAGTAGATTAGTCTGTTTGAGTTTATAATATCTCTGTATTTCGCGGTATTTAATGCACGTATACTTAGGCACCATTAAGAATTCCAAGAGTAAGCGATACGCGATGGCTGTCTATTGAAACTACTGTGTGCAGAATCGAGGAGCAGTGGGATGAGCTTAAGGTACACTTCGCCCAAGCTGCAACCGTTGAAAGATGCCACTAAGCAAAAATTGTGCATGAGCTGCAATATTTAAATAAGATATTTCACAGTGATCAAGCTGAATCCTCAAAACTTCTAACTGAGATGAAAACAACCATCGATTTCCTCAAAAACAAAAAAATACCGCCTGATGTAAATATCATTGTCTTGAAATATGACTTGGATGAATTTGCTGTATGCAAATTGTTGCTACAGTTATCAATTGCCACAAGAATATTTAAATTGAATTCGCTCGAGAGAGAAATGTACTGATTCGAATGATTACGAATTGGACGAAATTATGACACAATTAGAAATATATATTTTTCTGGGTTGTTTTATTTATAGCTTATTTATTAGCCTATTTTTTTTTTTTTTTAGTTTCTGCGTATTTTAGCCTGTATCTAGCATATTTTGACGCTCAAAATCTGACACCACTGACTACGAAATCCCCTAAGCCCTTCTTCGAACGAATCATATTCCACGAATGCTTGCAAGAATGCAAAATTCGAGCACACACACACACACACACGGTGATCTATGCTTGTAGCATGTACATATGTGTGTGAGCATTGCAAGCGTCTTGCTGTCTCGCTTTCTTTGTTGCTGCGCCACATGGGTTTTGCTGCAAAATCCAATTGATCTCTTCAGATTCTGAATATGATATTCATATCTATGTATATGACAAACCAAACTGCGTGTTTGGTAACTCATCCTATTTCCAAGTTATCGATAAAAAATCGAAAATTCGTTTCCATTTTTTACGTTTTTTGGGCATAACATCTACAGTTATAAGCGTCTGAAGTCTTTTTATACCCTGAACCCGTTGAAAATGGGAAATCATTTTTTTTGTTTTTGGCCCAAACATAACCCTATTAGGAATTTGCGAAGGTTCATTTGAAAAAGAAAAAAAATTTCAAATAAATCCTCATGTTCCGTGTTTGCTGCTAGAGAATATATGCCAGAAAAAAGCCGTCTTCTGTCAAATGCTTAAATTTTCTTTCCAAATTGTGTTTACATTTAAGAACAGATATTGGCGAAACATCTTCAGAATCTTTATTTTCGCCATTGAGGGCAAAGTCGATATATCTACGACTTGAAGTTCTTGTTCTCCCTCTGTCTCATGCTGTAATTAGAATTCCATCGAGTTAGGCATGAGTTTTTTAACGTTGTGCTTAATCTGTGCTGCAACCTTGTTTTTTTTTTTTTAATATTTTGTTGCAGGCGTATAATATGTCTTTATCCTTATTCTTATATTGTTTTCCAAAGCTTTTTTACATTGGTGCCCCTATCTATCACGAATTTTATTTCGGATATGTTCTCGACATTAAATTGACTTTCAATTTTTCAAAAATATTTTTCCTCGTCGATTTTTCAAAATCCATTGATTTCAGGCCAAAAGTTGTCAATCAATTTAAAATCTATTAAATAATGCAGAGTGACACCTAAAAAATATTTATTTACATAATGATCAGTCCACATATCAAAAACCGGCAACAAGCAAACGCCCCGATAGGACGCGGGATGCATTCCTCAATCTCAAAATATTCAAGGGCTGGGGGTACTTCGCAAGGAACGGTAATGTCCACTGGTCTCGCACAGTCGTGCCAGGTTAAAACCGATTGGTCATTCCAGCGAAGGCAACCAAAATCGGTGCACTTCTTGCGGCCTCGGCATATTTTGTAGACAGACCCCCAAGGGTCATCCTGGTGCTCACCGACATATCTTCTCCAGTCCTCTTCATTCGCCTTAGCATCATCTTTTTTTTTCTGTTTGTATACACATACAATAATGAACCTGGTTTCCAATTCAAACAACTCTCCTACAATAACTGTCAGACAGTTATGAAAGGAGAGGGAAAAGGAAACTAGATTAAGATTTATTCACTCAATACTTTACATTAGCATTTTTTTTTTTTTTAATTTAATAGCGCCAAAAGTTAAATAGGCCGAAAGTAGTCAACTGCCCGGATCAACATTATGAGGACGTTCCAGACTTTGTTGTTACGAGTCGGCGGCAGAGTTAATGGCTGGTGAGTGTGAATTTGGTATGTTTAGTATACTTGTGGAAGTATCTTCGCGCTGTAGATAGTAGAGCGCCCCAGAGCGCCCCAGACAGGCATGGAGTATTGCCAAATAGGAGCAACAAGTTGATTGTATATGATTGCTTTAGTTTTTAATGGTAGCTTGCTGTGCTTATTGATCAGCCAATCTATATTTTTCAGGCGTGTCCTTACTTCGACTGAAGTGAATTTCGTGAATTTCGGCTTTGTGTCCATGGTGACGCCTAAATATGGATGAGTGGTGTTTTCAATTGCCATATTATCAATATTGATGGCTTGGTAAGGTGAGATACTCCTCAGTGTGTGCATAATATGTTTGGTTTTGTTAGCGTTAATTGTAATGCACCATTTCTTTGCCCATACAGATAGCGCATCAATATATGTTTGCTGCAGCGATAAAGCATTACTTTGTTTTTTATGCGCAGAGAGGACGATGATGTCGTCAGCATAAGTGGCCATAAGCATGCTGGAGAATACATAACGCGTGGACGCATCTGGAATATTCTTATCTTCTCATATTCCGTTTTGGTGATCCTCAAATTAGAGGCGAGTGCACTGACATGCCTTCGCCGTGCTCTCCTGAGCACGCGGCGTGCGTGAGGGAGGTAGACTACGACCACAGTTTGCTTGGATGAAACTAAACATTGTTCATGTCTAAAATTGGACAAACCGGCGACAGCATACGATGCTCACAGGGTAGTCCCTGTAAGTTGCAGTTCCTACAGCGCGCAGGATTGCATTGTCTGCATTGTCTGCAGATGATCTCTCGGATGACGACTGGGACGCTCTATGGTCGAAGCCTACGCACCTAAAGCATGCGTAGCTCGGCGTCATGGGGGAACTAGCGGAAGGCAAACCCACTCTACATCAATTTTCTCTGAGTCGTCCAAGATGTCCAAGGCCTTTTGCTCCAACTCCATTTGAATGTTGACCGTGGATCCAGAGGCGCTGCTCCATGGCTTCAAGACAACGGACACGGCTTTCTCGAAAGCACCGCTCGACATTGTATTCTGCGTGAGATTGCTTTCAATATCTTTGATATCAAGTTCTACCTCTTTAAAGTTTGGATTGGCTACCAATCGTTGCATCACACTCGCCGATGGCGTGCGAATAATTGCAGCACCGCGCTTCAATTCGCGCACTTCGTGTACACGAACAACTCTAATAGGTAATTGGTAGAGTGAGACAAATATTCGACATTCGCTCCATAAGTAGCATAGGTTTTTACAAAAAAATCCACCAGGCTGCGAAAACCAATCCCGCTTACTGTCGAAAAGGGCCGACAATCCAGAACGACCCACTCAAGACCCTTCTGTGTTGATATGTCTTTGTCCAAGTTGGAAACATTTTTTGCTTTAGCTGGTGTGGTTCCGTTAACATCCTGAGAAAGAACTGCGCCAATAGCATAGTTAGATGCGTCTGTAGTTAGGAGGTGTTTAAGCGTCTTAAATGTTTCCAATGCCTCTTTGTTAAGATTGATTGGAATTTTTTTTTGATTGCCCAGCTTTGACTCTACCATATTCTCTTGGGTCAAGTAATAGGAAGTCATTCCTATGAATCTCTTTAATTCCTTAAAGTTCGTAGGTGGTCTCATTTCTTTGATAGTTTTCCCCTTCAGCAGATATGACATAGTCCAGAAATTCTACCCGCTTACGTAGAAATTGTGTCTTTTAAAAATTTACCGGGAGATTAATTTATCTGTCTCTTGCAAACTGTTCTGAGGTTGTCCCTATGCCATTCGTAATCTTTGCTAAAGACTATGATATCGGCTGTATACACGTAGCAAATTTTTTCAATGTATGGCCTTAGAACGACATGTTGAAAGTTGAAAGGTCGCTCTTGGCAGTATCTGACTCTTTCATAGGGATTTGGTGAAAGTCCAAAGTTAAATCAAGAGTTGTAAAGAATTTAGCTTTGCCCAAGCTAGACAAGGTGGAAGTGACATCAGGTATTGGATAAGTTTTTAGAAATAGTCACCGCATTGAGACGTTTTTTAAGATTGATTGGAACTTTTTTTGATTGCCCTGCTTTGACTCTACCATCTGCTCTTGGGTCAAGATCCTGTATCTGTAATAGGAAGCCATCCCTAAGAATCTCATTAATTCCTTAAAGTTCGTAGGTGGTCTCATTTGTTTAAAAGCTTTCACCTTTTTTTAATCGGGACTAATACCTTCAGCAGATATGATATAGTCTTGAAATGAATTTTTTACACATTTGGTGGTGTGGGGGGAGTTGGGGACCGGAATTCAAAATCTGACAAATACCGAAATTGTATTAAATTAGTCTATATATTAATTAAATCTATATATATTCAGAAGACTTGGGGGCTCTAATTCTAAAGATGAATTAAATATAATTTTATAACTGATTCTCGATATATTCGTTTATCGATAACTCAATAAATATACAAGTTATCGAATTTCTGAAACAAACTTGTACTGCGCGCGCATTATACGGACCTATCACAAAAAGAATGAACTCTCTAGCTTTTGTATCTTCGGAAATCGAAGCGTTCAAACATACGGCCAGACGGACATGGCTATATCAACTGTTTTCGTCACCCTGATCAAGAATATATATATTTTATGAGGTCTGCCGCGCCTCCTTCTGCCTGTTACATACTTTTAATAAAACCATTATAGCCTGATTTCCCATTTTCAATGGGCTCAGGGCATAAAAAGTTAAATAGATCTAAAATATAGGATTAGCAATAGCTCTTATTTATTCATGCACCAACTCTGTGAAGTGTATATGTAGATCTTTCTACGTTTTCCTACGCCTATATCTGTTACATATAATTCACTTAAGCAGCTTATACACATATACATACATTCAGCTGTTTTGCCTGCTACAGCAATATTTCACAAGGTTAACGTTATGAATGAAGTCAGTTGGAAACGGACTGAAAATGATGTTCATCAAAAATGAGAATGAGAAATATATTTTTGTGCAATATATAAATTCACCCTGTTGGAAATTTTGATATTATTGTTACAAATTTTCGTGGCTATGAAAATGTGTGGGCATGGAAAACCTTTCAAATTTGCAGCGCAATATGTCAGTTTCCACAACGTTTGCCAACTATGACCAGAACACTCACACACACATATACACACACACACACAGATACACGCACAGCAAATGAATGAAAAATGAATTTAATTGCCCTATGTTGAGTGTCAACATTTTTGAAATGGGTTCGCATATGGATCAGACAAAGGACGACGGACAGCCGCACGGACTGCCAAAATAAAAAACGTGCTGGAGAGCAACATTTTGGCAACATTTTTATGACAGCAACAGCAGTAAAACTTTGACCTCTGTCGGCGCAGTTCACATGCTTGGGTGGTGGTGGTGGAGGTGGTGCAGGGAGGGGCAGACCTTTGCTGACCCACATCAGATCCCAAATCATGCATACGCATGTCGAGAGCTGTGGAGCCCCCGCCTGTGCTCTGGATCGAACTACTCTTACATTCGGCCAGTTCGGTTGGTTATTCGCATTGTTTGTCGGTGGGCATCAAAGCAAATTTCGCTCACTTTGCCTGTCTCACTCGGCTGGCTGGCTGTCTGGCTGTCTGTCAGTCGACAAATCTCTTTCCTCTCTTTCGGCGCTTGCCTTTTTGGATTTGGGGCTGGGATTCGGTATTCGGCATTCAGCCTTCAGCTTTCAGCCATCAGACTCGGTCTTCGGTCTTGGCTTGCTGTCTCTGGCATCAGCAACAGCAACAGCCGCAGCCGCAGCAGCAGCAGCAGCAGCAACAACCGCAAAGAGCAACATAATGAAAAGTGTTTGGTCATTTATTGTTTAAATGTCTGACAGCATGTTGACAGCCAAATGCCAAAGTAAGTTGTCAGACAGAAACAGCAACAGCAACAGACACAGCATCAGCATCAGAATCTGAATCTGAAACGAGACCACGATGGCGTCTGCTGCTGGCATTCAACCAACTTTGCAGCTGTAGTCGAAGTGGAATGTGGGGATGGCTCTTTGGGCATTGGGCTCAGAGTCCTGGGCAACTCTTTCTCACTCGTCAACTGGCGACATTTGCTTTGATGTTATTTGATTGAGTTTTGATTTGAGCAGCTCACTTCAGCAGCTGGACAAGTTATATTCACATTCAGCACCAAATTGGGCTTGAAATGCCTTCAAAGCAACGATTTATTGCATTCGTTTTTCATTATATTAGAAACATTTTATATCAATTTATAGTTTTTGTATACATAAAATATAAAAAGTTTTTATGACCGAAATTCCATTTAATTAGTAAAACTATGTTTGGCCTAAAAGAATATTAAAATGCTGCGAATTTCATTGAATATTTTCCGTTTGAGATATTATATGATATAGTATACTTTAAATATATATTATAAAATAATAATAAATTTTGTTCGAATTTTTTTAATAGCACAAATGGTTTGTTTTCTAAATAAATATTGTATTCAATAAACCGAAAACCCCCATTCTTTAATTGAATTTTATGAATATAAAGATTAAAATATTTATTATGAGCTCCGATATATTTTTATTATAATCTAAATGATTATATTTAGATATATTTATACTAAAAATCTTTAAATAAATTACAACTTTCACTCATGCAAAACCCCAAATATGATCAAAATCATATCATAGAACTTGACATAAATAAATAGGTTGCAATTAATACAAATATAACATTTAAATATAATATAAATATAAATATAAATAATGTATATAATAATATAAAATATATAATAAATGAAAAGTTGATGTCTCCATTTGATTTTTTTGATATTTTGCTGACTGCATTGAAACATAAATTCCAAAATAAGGAAGAAAGATGCTGGAAAGATATATGTATATATATACTATATATGTATATGTGCAACTGCAGTACTCTAAAATTTTTTCCCATGTCAACAGACACACAAAGGAACTATAATCAAGGAGGGTGACAGGGGAAAAAGAGCGTGAGAGTGAGAGAGTGAGGGGGGAAGGGCGAACAAACGGAGCGAAAAGCAATTGTCGAATGACAATTGTAAATTGTTTAAATAAAATTTATGAGTGCCCAAATGTGTCGCCATATAATTTCATGCACTTTAACATAAAATTTATCACAATTTGTGTGCACATGTTTCTTTGGGGTTTGCCATCCACGCCCCGCCACTTTAATAGTTTATATGCCACGCTGACAACTGCAATACTCTGCCAAAGGGCTGTGAGTATTCAGCTGAATTTTGTAACACAATAATATCGATATGGATTTGGGATGATATTGAGTGCATTTATGCATAACTTTAAATCGATCTCAGCACTTTCCTTCATAGCTTAGATTTTCTAAATTAATTTGAATAATAATTCGTAGATCAAAGTGGATCTGATTGAAGTAGCATATGAATGAATATTTTTCAGAAATGGATTTTTGTAAGAATCGACAATAATCACAATAATATAAGAACAATAGCAGATATATGGGAAAAAAATGATTTTGGCTTTTTTTGTAGCTGATTTATCTTTTTTATTCTTAATAGACAACCTTTATATACATTTTCTATTTATTTTATCTACTTTTACAATCAATTTTATGCAATAAGTATTTCTATTCAATTCGCAAATGAATAAATTTTGGTAGTGTATTGGAAAGTCGTTTTGTTTCCTTAACATTCATGCTTTGATTTTGTATTCTTTATTTATATGTGTATATGTATTTCGTATGTGTATGCTGGCGAAATAACAGTAATTGAAATTTATTGCACAATTTATAGCTGGCATATAGAGTAGCAGGCGGAGTCTGGCAGGGGATCGCAGCTCGACGGACTTCATTCGCTTCGGTTCGCTGAGCTTTGTTCATTGGTTCATTCGCTCAGTCGCTCAATCGTTCAGTTCTTTGGCATTGTTGTGTTCGCTCGTTCACAGTGCGACATATTGAAATTGATGTCAATTTAAAAAGCAAAGTTGTCGTGTCAATCATAAAACTCAATTATCGCTCCACAGGAGGGGAGGGTAGAGGAGGAGCAGTTCAGCTGAATGGGCGGGGTGGACGGCGAGGGGCGGGCAGGACACTTAACAACTCAATTCGAAAGCGTTTTTACGCGTGTCTGTCTTAAAGGCCCCCCTCTTCCGCCACCCGCCCTCCTCCTGCTCAACTGGTGTATCGCAACAGCAGCACCCCCACAATTTGCTATGCCTCAAAATTTGATTGCCGGCAATCAGACGCGCTTGATGATCATCATCAAAACATGCCACTTGTGTTTTGTGTGCTAATCGTCTCTAAATCGAGTTGACTACACGCACACAGAGCGAGTAAGAGAGAGAAAGAGGGGGAGAGAGAGAGACAGAGGCAGATGTCTGAAATGCCCCACGCTCAGCACTTAAGTGCTACGGGACTTTTGAGTGGCAGCAATGCTGTTGTAGGCGCTCTCGGCTCTTCAAGTGATTTGTATGCCCTGCAGCCCCGCATGCGGGCGCGGTTGGAGTCGATGGCAGTAAGAGCGTTAGCTGAATGCCCAGCGAAAGACACTCTTAGAGATGAAAGAGCTAGCGCCCAAGCAGTAGCCTGTCTAATGCGTAGAGCTCCACAGTCTGTTGAAATATAATAGTAATCATAATATTGAAATGAATTGTTTAGCTTTCTATACTTTAAAGGGGGTTTCGATAGTGCAAGCTATACTCATCAATCCTGATTTGGATTAGAGAAGCACTAGATAGAGATAATTATATAAAGATTCCTAAAAAATATATTTAAGCATTTGAAGAGTTATATAATTGAAATATTTTTCAAATTTTATTAAATAAAATATTATTAAATAAATAAATTTATTGAATTGTACTAAAAGTATAACAATAATATTGGAATTCATTGTTAAACTCTTTTTGTAGTCTAAAGAGTTCTAGTTCGGTCGGCAAATGGAACTGGAAATTATCTAAACTCAGATAATCTGAAGAAAAGAAACTCTTCTATAAAAATATAAATACAATTTAAAGTCGCCCCATATTGGAATTCAATGCTTACTTATAAATCTTTTATCGCCATTAGAATCTGTATAGAGAGCAATCAATATAAATGGTATTACAGTAGCATTTGAATGAGTGAATCAGACAAGAGCTGAATGGAGGAGAACTATAAGCCGTACGCGCGCCAGTGTAGCGCATTGTGAAAACAAATCTCAATTAAAACTGTCACAGTCACTCAAAACAAACTGTCAACTTTATTATTAATTAAATGTCAGATTATAGTCGCTACACAGGGGCTCGTGTGCAGCGCCGAGGGGAGCGTGTAAATCCGTTTGCCGTCAAAGACGTCGCACACTCCTTTGAAGCGAACGCCAACTCACGAACACAGCAACAGCAACAGCTACAGATGCAGATACAGATACAGATAGCATTTACAGATACAGATAGAGAAACCGAATCTGACAAGCATTTCAAAGAGCTTTTTATGTACACGCACTCTCATAGAGACAGACTCTGACAATCTCCAGTTCAGTGGGCTGGAAATGCTGGCGGATTAGAGCATGCATTAAGTGTAATCGCAATGAATTTTTAAAGATGATTAGTCAATCGTCAGTCGAGTTCCACAGCACGTAATCACCAATGCCAGAGATTCCGATAAGACGAAAATTCGCAACGACACTTAATTTGGTATTTAGTGCGGCTTTTGAGCACATCTAACATTTGCCATGACTTATCGCGCCTCTGCCCATGTCCACTCTAATCCAATCCAATTCAAGCCAAGTGCACGTGAGTGAGTGTCTGTATGTGGACTCTGCTAATGGCACTCAAACAAGATTTGATCAATCACACTTTGACAACCGCTATGTACTCAAATTGCTAGAGAATAGATTTCTATTTACGTGACCATTGTCCATTACAAAGAAGATTAACAACCGCTGAGAACTACATATATACATGCAAATGAAAATATCAAAAAACTATTTATCATCAAATCAGCATTCAATGTACGTTTGATAAATAATAATTTAGAATGGAATTATTATTTAAGCTATAATTAATCTAAGCTGCTTCTTAAACTTCTGAGTTAATCTGAATTTTTTTTTGACCATATATCGAATATTTTTTGCGATAATTTTTGAAATATTTGCGTTGGTTGATCTTAATAAGTGAATCAAGCTCAAATTGTGCCTAAAGCTATGCCACGACTATCGAAGATCACGTTACGACGTCTAACCACCCGTGCACGGCCGTGATAACTCAGTGCCTTCGGAGCGAACAGAATGCGTTTTCTTGAAATCTTTGAGTACTGAATACTGGAGTAAAGCGGTCTTTACGATCTTTAAGTAAAAAAATCGAAAAATATCAATATATCGATTTTTTTTTAAGGTTGCATATCAATTATCATACAGATATTTTTTCAAAACTTGAAATATCATCGATACGATATATAAAAAAACATATTCGCCAACCCTACTTCAAATGTTAATGAAAAATTGCAAAATTCTTATTTAATTTGTAAATAATAATAATAATAGTTGACTTTTCTGACATCTTTGGAACACTCTCAGTGGACAGAGTGATTTAAACCACAGTCAGAGCGGAAACCCGTACATCAACTCAGGAACCAATAAAATCGTAAATCTACCCACATCCTGCAAGCATGCGAAGAGAAGTGGAGAAACAGATTAAAGAACTTTTACGTGACGGTATAATCAAACCATCTAAGAGTCCTTATAATTCACCTATATGTGTGGTTCCCAAAGAAAAACGAAAACAAAAACCAAATGGAGAAAAGCAATACCGAATGGTGATCGATTTCAAACGTCTCAATGCGGTGACTACTTCTGAAACTTATCCACTTCTACCTTGTCTAACTTGGGCAAAGGTAAATTCTTTACAACTCTAAAGTCTGTTGAACGTATTTAGTCCCGATGAAAAAAAGGTGAAAGCTATTAAAGAAATGAGACCACCTACGAACTTTAAGGAATTAAAGAGATTCTTAGGAATGACTTCCTATTACAGAAAATGCATACAGGATATAGAATCTTGACCCAAGAGCAGATGGTAGAGTCAAAGCTGACCAATCAGAAAAAGTTCCAATCAATCTTAACAAAGAGGCATTGGAAGCATTTAAGACGCTTAAAAATCTCCTGTCATCATCTAAGGCCTTACTACAGACACATCTAACTATGCTATTGGCGCAGTTCTTTCTCAGGATGATAATGGAACCACACCAGCTACAGCTAAAGCAAAAAATGTTTCCAACTTGGACAAAGACATATCAACACAGAAGGGTCTTGAGTGGGTCGTTCTGGATTGTCGGCCCTTTTCGACAGTAAGCGGGATTGGTTTTCGCAGCCTGGTGGATTTTTTTGTAAAAACCTATGCTACTTATGGAGCGAATGTCGAATATTTGTCTCACTCTATCAATTACCTATTAGAGTTGTTCGTGTACACGAAGTGCGCAATTATTCGCACGCCATCGACGATTGGTAGCCAATCCAAACTTTAAAGAGGTAGGACTTGATATCAAAGATATTGAAAGCAATCTCACGCAGAATACAATGTCGAGCGGTGCTTTCGAGAAAGCCGTGTCCGTTGTCTTGAAGCCATGGAGCAGCGCCTCTGGATCCACGGTCAACATTCAAATGGAGTTGGAGCAAAAGGCCTTGGACATCTTGGACGACTCAGAGAAAATTGATGTAGAGTGGTTTGCCTTCCGCTAGTTCCCCCATGACGCCGAGCTACGCATGCTTTAGGTGCGTAGGCTTCGACCATAGAGCGTCCCAATCGTCATCTGAGAGATCATCTGCAGACAATGCAGACAATGCAATCCTGCGCGCTGTAGGAACTGCAACTTACAGGAACTACCCTGTGAGCATCGTATGCTGTCGCCGGTTTGTCCAATTTTAGACATGAACAATGTTTAGTTTCATCCAAGCAAACTGTGGTCTAGTCGCGCTGCTGTCATTGAGCTGGGAGTTACCACAATATTATCACTGTTGAGGTATCACTTAATCCGGAAAGAAAGTGTGGGCTGGTAGACTACCTCCCTCACGCACGCCGCGTGCTCAGGAGAGCACGGCGAAGGCATGTCAATGCACTCGCCTCTAATTTCAGGATCACCAAAAAGGAATATGAGAAGATGATGCTAAAGGCGAATGAAGAGGACTGGAGAAGATATGTCGGTGAGCACCAGGATGACCCTTGGGGGCCCGTCTACAAAATATGCCCAGGCCGATTTTTGTGGCCTTCGCTGGAATGATCAATCGGTTTTAACCTGGCACGACTGTGCGAGACCAGTGGACGTCACCGTTCCTCGCGGAGTACCCCCTATCTAAGAGTCCTTATAATTCACCTATATGTGTGGTTCCCAAAAAAAAACGAAAACAAAAACCAAATGGAGAAAAGCAATACCGGATGGTGATCGATTTCAAACGTCTCAATGCGGTGACTATTTCTGATACTTATCCAATGCCTGATATCACTTCCACCTTGTCTAGCTTGGGCCAAGCTAAATTCTTTACAACTCTTGATTTAACTTTGGACTTTCACCAAATCCCTATGAAAGAGTCAGATACTGCCAAGACTGTCTTTTCAACATTGAATGGAAAATGCGAATTCTTATTCGTATCCCTCGCAATCTTCCAAAGGATGGTTGATGACGTTCTAAGGCCATACATTGGCCATATAGCCGATATCATAGTGTTTAGCAAAGATTACGAATGGCATAGGGACAACCTCAGAACAGTTTTCAAGAGACAGAGAAATTAAGCTCCCGGTAAATTTTTAAAAGACACAATTTCTGAAGTATTAGTCCCGATGAAAAAAAGGTGAAAACTATTAAAGAAATGTGACCACCTACGAACTTTAAGGAATGAAAGAGATCCTTAGGAATGACTTCCTATTACAGAAAATGCATACAGGATATAGGATCTTGACCCAAGAGCAGATGGTAGAGTCAAAGCTGACCAATCAGAAAAAGTTCCAATCAATCTTAACAAAGAGGCATTGGAAGCATTTAAGACGCTTAAAAATCTCCTGTCATCATCTAACTATGCTATTGGCGCAGTTCTTTCTCAGGATGATAATGGAACCACACCAGCTACAGCTAAAGCAAAAAATGTTTCCAACTTAGACAAAGACATATCAACACAGAAGGGTCTTGAGTGGGTCGTTCTGGATTGTCGGCCCTTTTCGACAGTAAGCGGGATTGGTTTTCGCAGCCTGGTGGATTTTTTTGTAAAAACCTATGCTACTTATGGAGCGAATGTCGAATATTTGTCTCACTCTATCAATTACCTATTAGAGTTGTTCGTGTACACGAAGTGCGCAATTATTCGCACGCCATCGACGATTGGTAGCCAATCCAAACTTTAAAGAGGTAGGACTTGATATCAAAGATATTGAAAGCAATCTCACGCAGAATACAATGTCGAGCGGTGCTTTCGAGAAAGCCGTGTCCGTTGTCTTGAAGCCATGGAGCAGCGCCTCTGGATCCACGGTCAACATTCAAATGGAGTTGGAGCAAAAGGCCTTGGACATCTTGGACGACTCAGAGAAAATTGATGTAGAGTGGTTTGCCTTCCGCTAGTTCCCCCATGACGCCGAGCTACGCATGCTTTAGGTGCGTAGGCTTCGACCATAGAGCGTCCCAATCGTCATCTGAGAGATCATCTGCAGACAATGCAGACAATGCAATCCTGCGCGCTGTAGGAACTGCAACTTACAGGAACTACCCTGTGAGCATCGTATGCTGTCGCCGGTTTGTCCAATTTTAGACATGAACAATGTTTAGTTTCATCCAAGCAAACTGTGGTCTAGTCGCGCTGCTGTCATTGAGCTGGGAGTTACCACAATATTATCACTGTTGAGGTATCACTTAATCCGGAAAGAAAGTGTGGGCTGGTAGACTACCTCCCTCACGCACGCCGCGTGCTCAGGAGAGCACGGCGAAGGCATGTCAATGCACTCGCCTCTAATTTCAGGATCACCAAAAAGGAATATGAGAAGATGATGCTAAAGGCGAATGAAGAGGACTGGAGAAGATATGTCGGTGAGCACCAGGATGACCCTTGGGGGTCTGTCTACAAAATATGCCGAGGCCGCAAGAAGTGCACCGATTTTGGTTGCCTTCGCTGGAATGATCAATCGGTTATAACCTGGCACGACTGTGCGAGACCAGTGGATATTACCGTTCCTTGCGAAGTACCCAGCCCCCCCAGCCCTTGAATATTTTGAGATTGAGGAATGCATCGCCAAGCTTCTGAGCAGACGCTCCCTGGCCTGGATTGTATAACTGTGAGTATGGTCAAAGCAACTTGGCGTGCCATACCTGATCACTTGTCAACATTATATTTCCGCTGCCTGACAGATGGATGTTATCCATTTGAATGGAAGCGCCCATGTGCGGTTGCGCTCCGCGAAGGCCTCTACAAGGACAGGAGTGATCCCGCGTCCTATCGGGGCATTTGCTTGTTGCCGGTTTTTGGCAAAGAGCTGGAAGGGACAATGGTGAACCGTGTGAAGGAGGTGCTCGAGGATGAGAATCGATAGTAATTCGTTGTGTGGAGGACGCCTGGGCGCATGTCATTAGCAGTGTCAAGGCGAGCATTCAACCATATCGAATGGGACGCAGCTTTACGCCGATTATCGGATATTGGATGCAGGGAGATTGAGATCTGGTGCAGCTCCTTCTCGGACCGAAAAGTTTGCATCGTACACAATTTTGGAGAAATTTGGTCCATTTATATCGATCATTTTGATGGACGTCCTTCTGCGACGACTGCACTGAACTCAGTCGATTTGCTGCTGAGTATTGAAGGGAACTCCAGATCTCAATTAGAACTCTCAGGCGACTAACTAATGACAGTGACGATGATCCTTAAGGGAAGTTTGTCTGCTTGGAGGTATTCCGCTGTGAGGTTTGCAGGTTCAAATATCCGGCATGTGACGTTACCTTGGCATCACGGTTGGTGAGCGGTTGAGCTTTCTCCCACGGAGTCGTCGGAGCCCTGACCGATGTGCTACGCGTCGACTGGGAATTCAGTCCACGTGCATGGCGAAATATATATGCCGGACTCATGTAACCTTGTGCATTGTTTGGTGATATGTGCTTGAAAGATTAAAATGATCTTGATTAAAATTTCGTTTAATTTTGCAGTTATAATTATTGGAGGAACTGTAAATCTGAAAAAACAGTCATTACTCAATTACTTAATATATCTAGTAATGAACCTTTCAGACTCAAGATCAAGTTGAAATCTATTCGAATTTTTGTGTGGTCAATAAATTTATGTTAACCCTGCAGTCATTATTTATATATATTCTACACTCGTTCATTTGGCAGTCATTATTTATCAAGAGCCTAGACACATTGTGTAAGAGACAAAAAATATATTTACAAATAATTAGTAGATGTATCCGTGGGCTCAAGTCCGGCAATCGATTTATGATCAGCTGGCAATTGAGGCGAACAACACCTTTTAGCTGCACGTTTTGTGCGACATTCATCTCAGTCAATTCCCTACGTAAGACACATTGGGGCAAAAACGATGGGGCCGGCTACAAATCAATTGCCAGGTTGACAACTTAACAGTCTAATCGAAGCCAACAAAATGGTTGCCGCTGTGAGCTGAAGTCGGCCCAGTCTGTCCGTTCCGCCGTCTGGTAACGCCAACTCAATTGACCAGCAGCTGTCCACATAAAGTCCAAATACAGTCCACTGGCTGTTGGCTGTTGGCTGTTGGCTAGTGGCTAGTGGCCGGTGGACAGTGGCTCCCTGCCCTTGCCAGAGTCGAGTCGAGTCGGAGTTTGGAAATTGTCATATTGCAAGCGCACGCAGGCGCAGCGTAAATGTTAAAAATTATAGTTAAACTCATAAATTACGAGCATAGTCAGCCGTTGAAACCCGTTGCTGTTGTTGTTCTTGTTGGCCGTTGCGATCGTTGGGGCCCTGACAGCAGCTCTCTGGTCTTTTAGACAATTTAAAGGCGGTTCGTACTCAATAAACCAAATTCCACACATAATTAATCGATGCCAATGCCGATGCCAAGCCGGAGCCAGAGCCAGAGCCAGAGCCAGAGTCGAAGTTGGAGTCGAAAGCCGGCTGCAAAGTCGTCACGCCGTTTGTGCTTTTTACAATATTTTGTTTTGACTTTGAATGTGGGCTTGAGTGAGTTGGTTCCAGTGTAGCTGCGGCGAGGTGTGCGAGAGGCGAAACTTTTTAATAGTCGCGCCATAATCGTAAATCTTTTGTGTCCGACGCAGTGCAACGACATGGCAGCTGCCGGGCCATTCGGCCACAGTTGGGCCCCCAGTTGGGGCAGCAGCGGCACTTGCAAAGGATTGCGAGTCTACCTCTCTACAAATCGAGCAAATGTTCACAGCTTAATTTATCGCTCAAGAACATTACATGCCAGCACACACAACGGATGCTATCACATTAACTGCTCTATGTTAACTCAAATTCAGCATAGTTTCCACCTTATTTTGGCCAAGTCACTGTACTATAAGCTCGTAATTATGAGTCTACAGTTGGCTACTCACGACCATATAAGCTTAATCTTAATATGAAAATACAAATTAATCAATTGACTTTTTGTATAGAATATAAAACTCTTTATGCCAGCAACATTGCTGTATAATTTAGGAACTGATCTTTGTAGTTAAATAAAAATTAACCTACATATAAAATCAGTCGAGTGATATGTCTTACATCATCCAATATACCTATTACTATAAAATTTGAGTATTGAAGAATTTAGGCATATTTTATAACTCATGCTCATCAGGAATATAAGATATAATATAGAAAATATCTTAGAACTTGTCAAACATATATCTTTAAAAGTTTTATTTCATCTGCTAATTTCTCAATAAATATAAATGTATGTGTTCAGCTATAAAGAAGATTTCAGTATCTTGATAATTATAGGTTGAATTTAATTACATTCAACCTGGACCATCTGATTATATTATGCATTTGACCTCAACTTTCCTTAAAATTTAATCAGAAATATTTATCTTTTATTTATTGCAATAAATTTGACTAATCTTAACAGCATAATTACATTGATTTTCATATAAAAACTCGTAATAATTTAGTCTCAATTCTGCAAATGAATCAGCGAACGCGCTTAAGTAAGTTGTCGCTTTGCGTTTGAAGTGGCTTTAACAAGTTGGCCATAAAGCATGTAACTAGCCTATAACAAACGCCTGGCTACAGCCTCGTTCTGTGCGCTGTGCGCTGAGCGCGCATTATTCAAATGTCCATCCAAGTATCTGTAAGTGTAGCTGTAGCTGTAGCTGTATCTAACGTAGTAGTGGTAGTCGTAGCAAGTCTGCAAAAGCAAAGGCAAGAGCAAGACATGAGCAGAAAGAGATACGACAATGAATACGACAACGACAACGACATTGTGGAGAACTGTCAGTTGGAGCTGACATACAAACTGACAGCTTGAAATTGAGGTTTTCTCCACGCTGACAGCGTAACACGTCAACTTAAGGAGGCATAAGGCCGAGTGCCTGTCTAGATACAAATAGACAGGCCGAGTCGAGCCACGTCGGGCTGGGACGGACTGGAACTGGCACTGGAACTGAGTGGAGTGAAGTGTGCTGGCCAAGTCGGCCAACGTAAAAAAATAGTTGAATGCAGCCAGAGGAGCCTACGGCCCGGCAGACAACTAGACAACTAGACAACTGGAGAGCATCAGACAGCAGCAGCCGCAGACAGGGCAGGCAATTTGACAGCTTAAACACACGAGCATGTCAAAATGATATGATCGCTAGCTGAGCTCAAGCACCGCGCCGATACAAAGCCAGGCACGAATGCGAGTAGCTAAACAGGGTAGAGTATATATGTATATATATTCATGTATATACTCTACTCTTTTGGATACAAATATTATACCATAATCAAAGGCAAACTTCAAGTGTTGCATCTGCTTCGAGTAGCAACAAATCAGCAAACACTTCACTCGAGATGCCCCCACTGCCTCGCTCTCTCTCTCCCTCTCTCACTCACTCACTCACTCTCTCTTTGCTCTCTCACTCGCACAGCAGCTACACATGCTGTCAGCGTTGTTGAGGACCGGAATCAGACTGGCTCTGGGTCTGGGCTCGGATCTGGCTCTGGCTCTTACTCTGGGTCTTGGGTTGGGTCTGTGGCTGTGGCTGTGCTTTGGTCTCGAGTTTATCTCGGCCTTTCAGTTAGTTGTTCAGCATGCGTGTTGCTTTTCATGTTTACATTAATAAAAGTCAAAGGTTCTCGAGACTGACATATTGTAATTTATGTTCAGTGACAGCTTTATATCGGCGCATGCGAATTTTAATCACTTGTTATTTTGCATAAATGAGTTGCTCCATCGAATGACTTACAGCCATACGAAAGCCATAAGCGAGAGAGAAAGAGAGTTGAGAGGAGAGAGATAGTATGATGTTTACATTCATCTTAGCATAATTATGTATGTATATGCTCTTTCCATATTTTATAATTATTTTTGAAAATAGCTTGAGCAGATCCAATTAAGATGTTAACGAACTAAAGAAATTTCAATTTGAAATTGAAATTAATTTGATAATTTCTAGACATATTTGAGCCTCAAATTAATCTTGAATTACTTTCTGAAATTCGTCAAATTGAAATGTAGAAAATTAGACTAAAATCAAAGTCAGCTAGTTGAATGGAAATTCAGCAGCCAAATCAAGTCAAGTTTGAATAAATTTTAATCTGCCTGATATCTCTAAAGGTCTATATATGTCGCCTCTGTTGTGACGTGCGAATGATGAGGTCAGTTGAAAATGATGTCGACTCGAATTGTGTATCAAATTGAAAATGCATTTCAAGTTCCCACTTAGAATGGGGGCCTGTTGTCAGTTTTATGTCAAAATAAATGAAGCTAAATGACAGTTTAATCAAGGCGTCAGCCATGTCAGAGCAATCGTCAGTCAACAACAGCAACAGCAACAACAATTGTGACTGAATCGTGTAATACTGTGGCGAACAATGCGAATTGCTCATCGCACATAAATATGCTCGTTCGCTAAGTAAGAAGAGCATATGGGTTATGATATATGCCTTGATCAGAACTATTGTTATTTATTGGACCTTTTATTAATTATTATATATAAAGTATATAAACAAAATCAAATTATTTATGGGTTCCTTGAGACTTGATATACGTATGTCAAGTATCTTTCGCTATATATAGCTGAATTCAATACTTTTTTTTCGCTAAAGGTTAAGCTTTGTCAACTTCCGAAAAGAGCAAATTATATATAGAAATATATACAATATATTTGTATATTTTAAAATATGTCACTTTCCATTATATGTTTGCCTAACAACGAATTCTCGGAGTCGCCGTCTCCTATCACACAAGCTTTTTCTCGTTCAACTGTCTCGACTCTTCTGTCAAACTGCCTCTCGGTTGCATATTCTCGTTCATCAATATCATAGCAACTCTGTGTGAAGGGCATATCCCTTTCACTCAGCAAACCTATGGTTGTCTCTTTTCTAATGACACGCCCTTTAACTGTCACTAAAATGTTAACTAACTAACTGCTTGTCAGTTTCTCTTATATACATGCGACATATATATAAAATGTCTATACTGGTTATAAAGTGAGCTAACTTTTACAGATCTACCCTGCATTTGAGCTATGAAGATGGCTAGTGGCTCTGCTCAATCAATGATCGGTACTAAATATCCTCCATGGATAAGCTTAACAGTTCATAGAAAAACGTTAATATTTGTATGTAAAGTTTATATTAAGTTTCTGTTATGGCTCCTATTATTTGTGTCTTGAAACATATTGTTTCTGAATCAACGGGCTTTGTTGGGATGTATTTACTTGTATGATCGGAGCTAGCTAATATCGCCATCCAGGAAACTATATAAATATAAATAAGAGATATAAAGATATATAGACATATTAAAAAAGTCCTCGATCTATTGCAAAGGCGATCACATCGCATCGATGGCGCCAACTTCAACTAAATTTAAGAGGAATATCAAATGTAGATACTTGAATCAATTTAGCTGTGAGCGGGCATTACATAGTCGGTTTCAATCAATTGCATTGCTCTTACTTGTTTTCTGTTGGCCTGTCATCCTCAGCGAACGCAACTTGCAAATTGTGAACTGTGAATTGTCAGTTGGTCGCGTTTGTCTGTCTGTCCGTCTGTCTTTCGTAAGTGCATTTGCATTTGTGGGCGGGGCGGATGCGGGGGCTGGTAGTGGAAATGTTTTTGACACTTGACAGGCAAAATGCACTGACAACTATAAAAATGAACAATGCGAGCTCTTTGGCAAGGGCACATGCGAGTGTTGCTCTTGTAACGGGTGACTGCTAACGGGTAACAAATGACTGGGAACGGGAACGGGAACGGGCACGGGAAAGGGGATTGGGAACGTGCTGCTGTTGCTGTTGCTGCTCGTGCACTGTTTGTTGTGGCTTACCAAAATAGAAACTAAATAAATCTTGCGCCGCAGTCTTGTGGCTCGTCATCGTGCGCGTCGTCCCAGAACTTGTTTACAAATGAATTTAATTGATCAATCAAAGCGAGTGAAGATCAAAAAAACAAGATCAAAGCAATGCGAACGAAAAACAGACAAATGCGGTACAAGCAAACGACAAGAGCTGAACACGCAACCAATCATCAGCGGGGCCAACGCACAATCATTAGAAATGTTCTCCAGTTCTCCCAACTCATTCACTCACTCACTCACTCAATCAGTCACTCATTGAGTCACTCACTCAGTTAGCCACGCACTCCACTTCAATGGGAAGATTCATTGCATTAGGCTGCATTCACTATTCGCCTCATCGCATTGTTGTCTCTGCCTTGTTGTGATCGGTATCAATCAGTGAACTCTGATTGTTGTAAATGTAATTAATCAATAACATAAACATTTACACAGCTCACGCCATGCCCCATGCCCCATGCCCCCAGACTCGGCAACTTAATCAGTCGCCTTTGTTGTCGAGTCGGGTTTCTGAGCTTCAACTGCAGCTGCCTGCAGATGGAGGGTTATCCGAAGCTTGCAGCTTGACTGCATTTAATCTGCTATTATTTACAACTAATTGCATAGGTGCTCAACTCAGAAATACTGAGCTAAATCAATGCATTAATGTACATAAATACATATGTATGTATGTCATACATATCATACTACTATTTAATTCAATGCAATGCATTATCAAATAATTTGATTGGGATCAAATCGAACATTTTAATAAAGTGTAATGCCTATTGGGGGTTTAAATATATCAAAATATAGATATATCGATATTTTTTGTATCAAAAATTGGTCGTAGCGCGATTATAGTCGTGCCTTGCTATTGTTAGAGTAGGTATCGAGCTAGTTGCCTAAGTTGCCAGGACTATTCTTGACATACTCAAATTGGCTGCTGCACGTAGTCCCTGGTTATTAAGAAAGGACCGAATTGGCAGGTCTATGATGATGACTTGAGTTTTTGACGCGGAGGATTCAGGAGGTTCAACGCAAAGAGAACTAAGAAGATTACAGGGAATTCGTGATATAGCGTGGCGAATTAAGAAGAGAAAATATAGAATCCTAGCCATCTCCGATAAATATACTTACATCGGAATTTTTTTCCCCAAATATCAAATATTTTGTTGTGCCTTAAAATAATAAAAACAAGTGGTAACACATCAAATATGGCATCGCATATAAAAAACAAGCAGGATGATGCATTTAGATGACCACTGTGAGGGAATTTAAGATGTACCGCAAACTTCTTGGGAAAGCAATCCGATAATTCTTTGTAATTCTCATAAGGCCACTATGCCAGCACTATCGAAGATCGCATTACGATGCCTAACCAGCCCCTAGTAGCTAAGTGCCTTTGGAGCGACTCACATATCAGAGCGCGTTTTTTCTTATCTTTGAGTACCGAATACTGGTCATTATCATAAAAAATAGTTATTGTGGGAAAAAGTTTAAAAATGTCGATATATCGATATTTTTCGATATTTTACAAAGTTGAATATCCAATATCATTTTGATATTTTTGCAGAACTTAAAATATCATCGATACGAAGTTGTGGAGAAACTTCGAGAGGTTCGACTCAAGCCCAAGCCAATCATCTTGTGTAGTGAAAAACCTAACTCCCCTCTCTCAAATGATAACAGGGTATGCTTAGTGTAAAGAAGTATAATGTTCGGCGCAGCAGCTAATAATTGCTCTTAAGTTAGTCGGTTTTCTATATCATTCGCATTCGTTGTTAGTGCACTCATGCACATAAGAAAGCATAACACGCATACACATGTAACTTTCGGCTTCTTTTTACTTGCTTATACTTGTAAATTCAATTCTTTGAATTCTCTAATTTTGTACGAAAGTTGTCTGCAAGCGTGCAACATCTATGTATGTACCTTATCTTTTTCGCATACAATTAATAAATAATAAGCTAAATTAAATCGTATTGATTTGTGCCTTCGTAAATGATTGAAGCCAGAGTTGCTGAAGAAACTCGGCAGCTTCCAACAAAGTTAATAAATGCATAACGAATGCATGCTTTATAGAGATAGATATTCGGCTGTCCTTTCATCCATTTTTAATCAAGAAAAAATCCGGAAAATTTATTTTGTTGAATTTTTATAAATTTATTGCAACTGTAGATTTATTATCTAAACAATTTGCAGCTTATAAAACATATATACAGTATATAAACAGCATAAAGTCCACACAAATTTTTAACGTAAACATCTATGAAACAAAAGTTAATATATATAATAATAATGCTTTTTGGCTTGCAAGTTGGCCAAAATACTTTATCATCATGCATATTGTGTGGACCACGACAACAGTTTTTCAACTTTGTGGTAAACATCCTGTTTTGTAAAATGAGTTTTACAGTTATTTATGTATATATATAGATTGCATTTATCGGCGCTTAGAGCTCTTGGACGCTGTGGCGGCATCCGCTTGTAAATCATATAATAAAATATTTATGCAGCTCTCGTGTTGCCCTGCAGTCCACCTTTTAGACACAGTATCTGTGTATCTCTCGCTCGCTGTGTGGTTTTTTGCAGTGTATTTAGATAAAGCGAAAATAATGTCAACTGCGAACTCTGTTGGGCTGCAGCAGCTGCTGCTGCTGCTCGCATTATCGTGCAACAAATCATTGCAATAGTAGTGCGCGGCATTAGTTGTGTTAATTTATGAGCCATTTATGAAATATTTACAAATTTTCAAGTTATTATTGATGTTGCCACTGCGACTATTGTTATGACACACACAGATTTCGCGCCACCAATAATATTTATTCTCGTTTCAGTTCAGTTTAGTTCGGTTCGGTTTTGTGAGTTTCCAAATTTTTTGGCCTTTAGTTGTTGTTGTTGTTGTTTTTCGCCTGCAGCGCGTCAGCTGGCTTTTATTTATGAGCTTTTTGTATTTTTCCTGGCCTCCGCCGGATGTTTAGTTGCCATTGTTTAGTTGCTTTTATTGCTGCTGTTGCACTGCATTGCATTAGTATTTAAATATTTTACAAAAAATTTTAATTATGCAAGCATTCGGCAATTTAATTCATATAGAAATAAATTTACATTTGTTTGCCAAAAAAAATATATATATACGATTGTTGAGCAGCTGCGTTTTTATTTATTTTATTTTTATTTATTTAATTATTTATTTCTCTTTTTTATTGCCTCAATAATATTGAGTCCATATCATCTATGGAATATGGAAGCATTTTTAAATTTATTTTTAATAAATTTTTTATTTTTTATAGTTAAAAAAAAAAAGTATTTGGACAGCAAATTTTGTTTATATTTAAAATATGAATACATAAATATAAATAATTTTGCACAAAGTTTATTTCAACACAAAGTAATTTTCAAATGATATTTAATATTTATTAGTTTTATTTTGGTATTAATATTAATAATCAATAAATGTACTTAAAGCAGAAATGGAGATCATACCTAGTGGTGGCACGATTAATCACATGATGTCCATTAAGCGATTATTTCGTTTCGAAATGCGATTTAATTGTATCGCAAAACGGGATTCAATTAATTGAAACATTAATCGATTAATCGCATTACTAAGAAGCAACATTTGCGCGCAAATCGTAAGTTGGAAGAGAGAAGAAAAAAAGACAAACTATAAAAATACTGATTCTGATGCATTTTAAAATGTGCATAGCTTTGCTTTGGGTGGCTTCAAGCTAGAGCTGGGAAATCCATAGAAGACTCCATCGGTGGTATCGATGGGATTTGTGAATTACGATAGATCGATGGAAATTCTTCGATTTCGATATATCGAACTTGTTGTGCGCGTCGTGACGTGTAAAGCTGTAAAACTATCGAGGGCACTATCGATCTATCGAATATTTATAGTTTTGCGTCGCTATCGATGGTTTTTTTGTGTTCTATCGATAGTGGTAATATCACGTCACATTACTTGTTTTGGCGCAATTTTGCAGGTCGACAGCAAATTTAGGTAGGCAATACAATTTAAGAAGCAATAAAGTACGACTCAGAGCGAATGTACAGCAAAGCTGGACAAATTATAACGAGCCGACGAGCTGCACTATAACTTAAGCACGTGGATATGCTGCTTTTCCTTCATCACAATTCTTGAATCTTGGCAGAAAACTGAAAGACAATAATCGGGTTGATCTGGAACTATCCCCATGTGGTCAATCCACAAGCCCAGTTGCCTTACATAAACGTTATTGAAAATTTGTGGGCAATATTGGTCATGGCCATCCGGAAAAGGTCAATATCTAATAAAAGTGATCTGAAAATGGAATATTGGCCAAAAATCTCCAGCGAAGTCACCCAAAAATTGGTACACTCGATGGAATCATGTTTGTAAGAGGTTATTAAACCAAAAAGGAGGTCAGTTATTATAGTTGTCTTTAGTTTTAACTGATATATGTTATAATAAATAAGAAATTAACAAATAAATTAGACCTCATTTAAATTTTTTGGATATCTTTACTGGTTTAGCGAGAATACACGTCCCTGAAGTTTTACTATACCACTGCACGAAATAAGTATATAAAATATGCAACATGCGAGAAATCATATGAAATAATCAAACCAAATACAATTCATATAATAAATGTGATTTCGATGCTACAAAACTCACACAGATTTTGCTCATTTAGTTACGCTGCACATTTGTTGCATTATTTGGATGAGCTTGAGTTCATTCGCTTTGAATTGACGCATTGCACGGGATTCGTATTCGAATGGGAAGCTCTGAGCTTCTATGCCATATTCACACACGCCCCGCACATTAACCCATTTAATCTTGGCTGCCACAGCCTCGGACGGGGCACTTAATTTGCAGCGATGCGTTTGCCACCAGCAAAGCAGCGCAACATTGTTGCCCTCCCATTCCCATTCCCATTGTGCAACAATGCAACAGTGCAACAGGGCAATTGTATTGTGATGTTTATGGAGCGAGTGCTTCAGGCAGCGATCAGACGTTTTGAGTGAGTGAGCGGCATGAGGCATGAGGCGTGTGTGGCCGGCCAGTGGCATGTGCCAAATTCAACGAGTCATAAACTAAGAAGACAATTAAATCAAGGCGCGACTGCCACCTAAATAATGGGATGACATATACATATATGCATATGTATATATAAATATGTATCTAAATGAAACGTCCTAAGAAACATCAACAAGAATCAAATTTATTTAATTTAAATTTATTTTTTAATATTCAATTAATTCAATTAATAGAATTTTGTCTTTAGGTTTCCTGAAACAAGTCGAGTAAATTTCAAGGCTTACTTCAGCCGATGACTATCTGTATAATATCAAAGCTTGTCTAGCCATGGATAGATATTCTGGATATATAACATTTCCAATCGTAGCTCACACTCTAACCAAGTTTATTTATGTTGCTCCGTTTTCGTTTTCGTTTGAGTGTTTTGCGTTGAGCTATGCGTGTTAAACTCTTTTAAAGAGACTTATTTTGCGAATGGGTAAATAAAAATTACATTTATTAGAGCACAATAGTTTTATGTATTTAATAATTATATTACTCTAATTATGGAATATATTAATGCTTAATTGACTCGTAAATTAGCCAGCCTTTAGATGACATTTTTCCGTTTTCCCCCTCTCACTTTCTGTATCTCTCTCTCTTTCTCCCCCTCGGACTTTCCCAGCGCTGCTCTATTTTAATATGTTTCCTGTGAATTACGACAAATTCACCCGCATGTCTGTGACAGTTGCACATCAAAAGCATTGAGGTAAAAAGGGGCAGAGAGCCAAAGAGACGGACGAACAGCTAAACAGACAGAAAGACGGACGGATGGATGGGCGGATGGACAGACATTGACACAAAGTGCATTTGACAAATGACATTTCACAGACTGCCAGACACATTTTCTGAGCAACAACGAATTTCGAGACTGGGCTGACGAGCAAAGTGTTTTTAAGTGAATTAGTTGTTGTTGTCGCTCGTTGTTGTTGTTGCTGATGTTGCTGCTGTTGTTGTTTTATAAGCATATTCTTGGCCAAAGCAATAGTGGGCAGGGGAATTTCACATTTTTATTAAGTTTTTCGCTGCTCACTGCTCACTGCTCACTCGAGCACTGCTCGCTGCCCTCAAAGAAGATCTCAATTTCCACTTCAATTTGTCCGCTGTCACTGGTAATTGAGTTCAATTTACAATAATATGCTCTGACGGCTGTGCGGCTGAGCGCCAGCTGTGCCACGGCTCGGAGCCAACTATATAAATGTGTTGCGCTTGCAATTTGTGTCGCTGCACAGACAGACAGACAGACCGACAGAGAGAGATAGACCTCAATGGATGTGGACTGCTTGGCGGTTAGGGTCAGCTGAGCAGCCAAACAGTTCAAAGTTTCGATTGCGAAGGCGTGCACCCAACTATTTGTTGGCGACGCGACGACACAGAATCTGATGGATGTGTCGAAGTGTTGAGGTCAGTCAAGGAAATGCATTTGTAACTTGCACTCACTTCACTCGAAGCTGCTTAATGCTGCTGTAATGAACTGAATGGAATAGAAGAGAAATCAGAAACTAGTCGAACTAATGATGTGGGAACTGCTTTTGATTCCTGCTCATAAACGAGTTGTCTAGAAGAACCTTTTGTTTGTGCCACAGCGAACTAAGGGTTGTCAAAGACTCTGCAAAGTGCGAATATTTGCTGCAAACTTTTCAAATAAAGTTCAACCGCAGTTGGCAGAGGTAGAGAGAGAGGGAAGGCGAGGGAAGCAAGCTTGTATAATAAATCTTTTTAGCGAAAACAATAAATCGTATTTCACGCATACTTTGCAAAAAGCCGGAGCCAAAATAATAAAGACTACGAAAGAAAGACAAAGTGAGAGAGAGAGGCAACCGAGGGGAACTACTGTAAACAGGGCAAAACGAACCCTCTAAACGAACAGCCATGACTGAGACCGAGACCAAGACAATTTATGCATAGGTCGAGTTTCAGTTTCAGATAGACAACAACAATCCAGACAAGTAATTTCTCAGCGTGGCACAGTCAACGCAGACAACGAGGCTTCCCTTGAAAAACACTTAGTGCAATTTTTTAAGCTCACACGTATGTGTTCGTGCTCCTCTCTCTCTCTCTGTGTGTGTAAGCGAGTGTGATTACACCTACTTGAAGTCATATATCTTTCACTTTGGGCTTTCAACAGTTTGTGACGTCCTCGACGACGACGCTACACATTCATCCTAGAGCGTCGCATCGGCACCGTTGGGGGCGGAGGCATTCAAGCGCTTTGATATACCGCCTGGAGTCGAGGCGCGGCGACTCTCTAGACATGCTAGCAACACTTTACTTTAACTGCCACCCTCTCTCTCCCTCTCCCTCTCTTTCTGTTTCTGTTTCTATCGCTCTTCTACTAAGTCTGCCAAATGCACAGAAGTGGGCATGTCAGCGAAAATCACCGTAAATTTTCCGCATTGTTTAAAATTTATTACACTTTCTGATTTCCATGGCATGCCAGTGGAACAGGATTTGCCAAAGAGGGGCACGAACTGAAGGGCGACTGACTGGCAAGCCTTTTGTTTGCCCAGCTCTCTGCGCTATCTCTGACACGCTGCTGTCTAATAAGTGTAGCCCGTAATTTTCTTATCACTTAGCGGTCGTGTCGCTAGTTGGGCTAACAAGCAGATACTTTTCGGCTGCAGCCCAACTTGATGGGGAAGCAATAAATATTCCGTAGAGGTCAAATACTTAAGCTCTCGTTGGGGCAGATTTGTCTAGATCGAATCGGGGGTAACAGGTGCCGACGGCATGGGCTTTAGCTGATACCTTAACAAAAGCATATACTTAAAAGACAATGTTACTATTAGACGACCTCAAGGTGAGTGATTGGGTTCAAATCAGAGTTGTGGGATTATTGTAGGATTATCTACCTCTTAGTCAAATGTCGGAGAATTATGTAAACAAAGACATCGATTGGCAATATCGTTAGTTACATGCTGTGGGGGGCAGTTAGGGTTGCCCTAATTGCTGAGTTTGGTCCGTATTCGTAGTGTTGGAAAATGGCAATGAGTGAGGTTGCCAGAACTAAAGAAAGGTCTGGAAATAGACAATTAGAGAAATAGCGAGAGTGCACACACGTGAACGGAATGCACTGCTCCAGCGTCATGCGTAAGAAAACAAAGAAGATGGTTGTTGAACCAACCCCGATTGCATCAGACGATGAAATCGGAGTTATAGATGAAGACCCGACATCAGAAGTGGGATTGGTCCAGCCTAACATGCCATCATTGTGGCGAAATCGGCCATAAAGTTGCAGAATGCCGTTTGAGGAAAAGCAATGAGGGAAGCCAATCAAAAACAAGCGGCGTATCATCTGGAAGGGACTGGACATCTGTAACATGCTAAACCTGTGGTAAACAAGGTCATCTAGCATCGTCCTGTGCCAACGGCAAATAGAGGCATGGAAAAGGCGTGTTGCCAGAACTAAGGAAAGTTCGAGAGTTGGACAATTAGAGAGAAATTGCGACAATCAAAACACGTGAACGTAACACACGAAGATCCAGCGCACTATGGGGAATTTGGCCTTTTTTTTTTTTTTTTGGGTATTTAGTGTTTTTTTCAAAGTATTCAAATACCTACAATGTTAATTAACAGTCCAGTATTAAGCCTAATAGCTGTTAAAGTCAGATTTTGTTTTCGAAGAGCCTTCAGATTGCAATTTTTGGTAGCCGATTTTCAAATTGTCAGTACTCAAAGGCCATGCATTATTTTTATGGAATTTAAAAAGGACACCAATTATAAGAGTTTGTGTTGAATAACCCAAGCTTTTGTATTTGTGCTTGTTCTATTAATAATTTGTAAAATTTACGCGGACAGATTATCCGCCCACCCAAACCAACTTGCAGCCAATCTAACTATTGTTAGTTGAATATAGATAGAATAGATAGAATAAACAGAAGGCTGAAAAGATCACACCCCTTGGATCTCAGAACTGACCTAAATTAAATCAGACTTATAGCAATAAAGGCATTTAGCCACCCCGATAGCTAAGGTATACTCCGCTGTAGAGTTTAAGACAAAAGCTGCAATAAAATAAAAACAAAAAGAAGAAAAAAAAAATTTTTTTAAATTAGCAAATGGTTTTCAATGCCATTTTTTGTAAAGGAATTTCACTTTTGGGAAGGCATATAAAACAACCAGAATGGCCTATAAGTATAATCCCAATTGCATATTTTAGGGTGGAGTTAGTTGCTAGTCCGAATTAGTGATGTAAAAAATCATCGATGTTTTCCTTTACTGATTTTTCCGATGTTTTCGCTGATACCGATGTTGAGCGATGCATCGATGTTTTGCAAATCGTCAATGGTTTAATTTCATAATAACATAACATTGCCATTTTGTGATCAGTGAACAGCAAACTTTAAAATTGTAGTGATCCTTCTTAAATCCTTATGAATGAAGTCATACCACAGACTACCGTGAGCTCCATATCTTTTTGGGACCACCATTATGAGCTTGCTCAACGTCATAATCCGAATGTGGACATGGATTTAGAAATAACTGCTTATCTTCAAATGCAGTTAACAGCATTCGAAAGCGACCCTTTATGTGTTTGGGATGGTATGAAAAGTACCTAACCCAATTTATACAAAATTGCAAACAAAATTTTGCAGTTTAAAAAACATAAAATATTCGTTTTATTGTCAAACGGAAATGTTTTAAAACATCGGCCATACATCGATGCATCGAATTTTCAATCCGATGTTTCAACCCAACATCGATGTTTGATTTTGAACACATAGATGGACATCGACATCGATGTTTTCATTAAAATTTATTTATTATTATTTATTATTTATTATTTTTTTTTTAGTTTATTATGATTATTTTTTTTTCAGAGCCAGTTTTCAGAGTTATATGAATGTCTATACTCTGTTCCCAAAGTGAAAAAGAAAAATTTACCTATGGGAACAGAGTATTTCGCAGTTAGTTGCGCCTAACTGCAACGTTCTTACTAGTGATGTAAATTTGAATGAAAACATCGATGTCGATGTCCATCTATGTGTTCAAAATCATTCAAATTTACATCACTAGTCCGAATAATAGCGAATTGCTACAAATTACTACCCTTGGCAACCAACGGGTTAAGGTAGAGAAGCCATTTAAATCCAACGAGATTTACACAAATAAACGGGCGACGACAATAATTCATGGTATGCCCGAATTTTTGGCATCTATGGCATTGTGTAAAGTGCGGTGACAGCCACCCTTCCACCACCTGCTCTAAGCAAAGAGGCGATCAAACGCCAGCCAAATGTACAAACATGCGACAAGTTATCGAGGCTGCCCGGCTTACAAGGAAGCCTATAAAAAAAAGGACAATGAAGGTGCGCTGCAGATCAGCAAGGCCATCATTGATCTTACAAAAGCAGCTCCTGCTTCTATAGCTGCAGCAAGTTATCCAGCAACAGCAGCAACGCCCACAACTGAATAGCAATGTGCGCAGCTATGCCAGTGTTGCACGAGCAGGCCTAGTTAACTTCAAGCAGCCCATTGTGCAAGCAGTGAAACAGAACCAGCAGCGTCAATCAAGGCCTAAAATTGTGAAAGGCGCCCAGCAGCCAATGCCTACGCCAATGCCTGCGCCAATGCCTGCGTCAATGCAAGTACGTAACCGCAGCCTCAGTACTCATCGCCGACGTCCAATTTCGATGAGCCGTAATCAAGTCTGGTCAAAGAACGCTATATAGCCAACAGCAAGCTGCTAGTACGCCGCCAAGTGCACCAAGTGCGCTGTTGAATAACATAACTCATTATTGCGCTCTAAGTTATGTTAGTTGCAAAAATCCCATTATGGTATTATATGCTAAATGAATGTACGGGCACACTGTTGTGTATTCTTCCTCTTTCTTATTTGATCTTTGTAAGTGACTGGATGTGTTTAAATTGTGTTGACGTGAAATCAATTAAAATATAAAACATCATAAAACATAAATGCAGTATTCTGACTTTTAATCAAATAAATCAATTGAGTATAAACATTAATTCGTAGATTTCAAAATCGCAAATCCAGGCTACTACTAGCCTTGAGACCAAAATTGATCAACTTATTGAAATGCTAGCCACTCTGACTACTTGCCTGCTTAGTAGAGCTAGTACAAATGATCTACCAAATGCCCAATAACTTCACCATTTCTATGTGGAACGCAGCTGGAATTTCGAGAAAGCTGAATGAGTTATAACATTACTTGATTAAACACAATGTGGACATTGTGCTCATATTAGTGACATACCTTAAAGCGGATGATCAAATTAATATTAATGGATACATTACTTACTTAGCAAACCACCCTTCCAACAATCGCAGAGGCGGTGCTGCATTGTTAATCAAACCTAACATTTGCCAAACATACTAAACTCACACTCACCAGCCATTATCACTGCCGCCGATCAGATTACGCCGCTGTTGATCCGGGCATGCCGCATGACGATCATAATTAAAATTCCAAATTTTGACTACTTTCGGCCTATTTAACTTTAGGCGCTATTCTAAATTTAAAAAAAAATGCTATTGTACAGTATTGTTTGAATAAAGACACAATCTAGTTTCCTCTTCCTCTCCTACTATAACTGTTTGACAGTTATGTGAGTTGTTTGAATAGGATACTAGGTTCATTATTGTATGCTCCGTTGAGACGTACAAATCGAAAAAGTCATTAATTATGATTTTAATGCACTTTCAATGCTCAATTTTCTGCACAAGCGGCGCAAGTTAATTTCAGAATCGCGCATCAAAGTCTATAAAGCAGACAGATTATACTGCATCCCGTGGTGGCCCAGGTTGGAACTTTGGTTTATGTGACTATTTAGTTAATATGCATGTCAATCACACAGAGTTGCTTTGATATTGATGAACGAGAATATGCAACCAAACGGTATTTTGACAGGAGAGTCGTAACAGCACACTTAATCAGAGACGGTTGAGTAAGAAAGACGTTTTGGTAATAGAAGTCGGCGACACCGAGAATTCGTTGTCAGGAAAATGTACCATAGAAGGCGAGAATAATCATAATAACGCTATGACATGCATAACAATATTTTTGATGTAACTAATAGTCGTGCAAATCAGCTATTAAATGATAGTTTGGCCACCAATCTAAATCCACGCGGATTTAGAGCTGTCATTCGCCATTTGCACCATTCCACACCGGATCAATGGATTCGTGACCAGCTCCTGAAACTGGGGCATTCCGTTTGCTTCTTAAGGGGCATTAAATCTCGCTTTTCAAAGGAGCCACTCGATTTATTTGAGGTGGAGTTAGTTGCTAGCCGTAACAATAACGATCTGCTACAAATTACTGCCCTTGGCAATCAAAGGGTGAAGGTCGAGAACTACTCGGCCTTAACTTTTGGCGCTATTTAATTCATAATAATGCTAATGTAAAGTATTGGGTGAATAAATCTTAATCTGGCTTCCTTTCCCTCTCCTTTCATAACTGTCTGACAGTTATTTTAGGAGAGTTGTTTGAATTGGAAACAAGGTTCATTATTGTATGTGTATACAAACAGAAAAAAAAGAAGATGATGCTAAGGCGAATGAAGAGGACTGGAGAAGATATGTCGGTGAGCACCAGGATGACCCTTGGGGGTCTGTCTACAAAATATGCCGAGGCCGCAAGAAGTGCACCGATTTTGGTTGCCTTCGCTGGAATGATCAATCGGTTATAACCTGGCACGACTGTGCGAGACCAATTTGGTTGGTCCATTTATATGGATCATTTTGATGGACGTCCTTCTGCGACGACTGCACTGAACTTTTAGGAGAGTTGTTTGAATTGGAAGCCAGGTTCATTATTATATGAGCTACTGTGCCATACAAACAGAAAAACGATTTTAGAGGATAAATATTTCTGCATGAGCAAAAACTCGAAACTGAAGACTATTAATTTCTTTTTGAATAAAAAAAATTAGTTTAAAATATTTGTACCTTCTGGGTGTCCGGGGACACGCCCCCTTTACAAAAAATATTTCCGAGGGAATACATAATAATCATAAAAAAAATTAATTTATACCCGATAATTTAGAATTTTCCCCACAATGCAGCATTATAGGCAAAAGAACGACGAATACGTTTGTTAAATCAACTCCGATTTCATCAGACGATGCAAATGGAAATATAGATGAAGACATATACAACTTGTATATAAATTTTTCCAGCTTTAAAATATTTTACATTCTAGCAAGCGCAGCTTCTTGTGCTTCCGATTCACTTATTGTGAGCAATGTTCGTAAAAGTAATTGGTATACGGTCTTGTATAAGACTTGTGCAAATGCGTTTTATAAAACAAATTCAGTACTTGACTATAAAGATACTCTCTCATTCCATAGGTTAAGTTGCTTTCCTTTCATCTACCAAAATAGATGGGCTTCCACGAAAAGTTTATAGCTGCAAACAGAATCGCATTCGAGCAGATATATGTGAGAGCATTATGTATGTAAAATGAAATTGTGTTTGCATCGTCTATTTGTTGTTTGTTGGCATTGCACAACACAGGCGCCATTCGCAGTTCACCTAACGCTTTGGTCATGCAACACGCCTGCACAGTGCACAAGGGCAACAACAAACAGTAAAAGCAACAACAAACAGTAAAAGCAACAACAAACAGTAAAAGCAACAACAAATCGAAGCAATTTACGAAAATGTAGAAAATGTCATTGGGCTGTCAGAATGCATCGTTGCTGTTGACATGTGTCGTACTCTCCCGAGTTGTAATATGGCAAAAATTTATATAAAAATCTACAGCAACAGCAACAACAGCAACAACAATGCGACACATAACAAATTGCAGAGCAACAACAGAGCCGCAGTTGCTCTGCTCTGCTCTGTCTCTCTCTCCGTCTCTCTCCCTGTCGCTGTCGACGTCTCTACTGTCTCTGTTCCTGACAGTGAAAGCATTGTTGGCTGACAGCGCGAGTGGAGAGTGCAAAGTGGGAGAGTGGAGAATGGTAGTGCAGCAGCACTGTCGCTGCTGACAGCGACAGAAGCTCGCAACAGCAACAGCAACAGCAACAGCTACGTAACGTAACGCAACGTAAGCAGAAGGCATGGGTGTTGCCTTCAGTTGTTGCTGTTGCTGTTGCAGTTGCTTTTGCTTTTGCTGTTTCTGCTGGCCGAAAATTAATGGCCAGTGGCAGCTGAGCTGAAATGCATATAACAAATATACCCACACACACACACACATGTATGGCATGTATGTGTGAGTGTTCATATTGCATTTTGAATATGGGTCTCAGTTGTCGGTGTCTGCCTGCCTGCCTGCCTGCTGCAATTGCCCAACACTAGCAATTCCTGAGTGTGTGTACGCGTCTGTCTTCTGTCTATCTAATATATCGCTTTGTTACATCCACACAAATATAAGTTCAAATGCAAAATTCATTTGTATTCCTGTTCAAGCTGATTTATATTGATTGTATATTATATTATGAAAATATATTTTAAATATATTTTATATACATGGCAATGAAGTTTGTTCAGCTTGAAAAATTATTTGTATTACCTAAAATATACATTTTCTAAAAGTAACCTAAGCCAAGCCAATGTCATGACACAGATATTAACCTACTCCATTATCTATTAAGTTTTCTGCCCTGTTGGCAGTTTGTTTGCTTAGCTTATTTAGCGCTCCGATTGCCATCGAGTGGCATAAGCAGCATTAAGGTAACCTGAGCTAATTTTCACGTAGGAAATAGCGCGAGTCGCACAATTGTTAAGGGACAGACTCTGTCCTGTCCTGGTCTGTCCTGTCAGAGACTCAGTCCCCCAGCCATTGATCGGGCAACCCTTTGCCGTTGACAACCCCGAAAAATATCAAATTTCGTGCAATTTAATTGTGGAGAGGCTGTAAGCGAACGCAAAGCAAAGCAAAAAAAAAAAAAAAAAAATAATAATAAAAATAAATAATAGAACAAAGGGGCAAACACGAGGCTGGCTCTGAGTGACAGCAGCGCGGCAACACCTAATTCAATTTAACAATTCATTTATCATAATCAGGCATCAAGACGTTGTCACTCACAATTACGCTCAAGCCAACATAAAGAAGAAGAGGGGAAAAAAATGCCATTCAAAAAGGCTGCGAGTGTCGTGAAACTTTTGTTCCGCTTCTCGTCTTACGCATTGCTTGCCCGGGCCTGGGCCTGGGCCTGGCCTGCTTCATCTCCTTCCCATTGTCTCAGCCATTTCCTTCCCGCCAGCCAGGCTGCAGGGTTGCCTGGCCAAAGATTGTCTATCTGTCACTTGGATCCCAGTGAGAGCTCAACACACGGCCAACGAACGACGTCGCACAGCAGGCAATGACAACTCTGGCGACGTTCCGAGAACAACTCAACAACAGCTCTTCGAGTTCCTTTCGAATGCCATAACGCATGTTGTGTTCAAAGTGAAGACAGAAAAAAAGTACTGAAAATCAGATAAGGGACAAATAGGATTGAAAAAAGTTTGAAAAAAAAAAAAAAACTGTTCTTGAGTGTTAATATAAAAAAAGCCTTTATTATTTATTGCCAGACTAAAATGAAATTATTTATAACAAATCATGGGATGATGTAAATGGTATCAACTATGTATTTGTATTTAATTTATTGTTAATAACATATATTAATGCTAATACTGTTCGATCAATACGTAATTAATCTTTTTTTGTGGGTCATCAATGATCTCGTTGACTTCTTAGACCTGCTCGATTATTTCCCATTGTCAATAGAGCTATTATTTCACGTATTACTTCCTTTGGCTGTTGTGATTGAAAGACACGAAGTGTGACGTGTCGCCTTTCTCATATTTCTTCTCTTCTTTAGTGGTTCGCTTGCATGGTTTATAATCATGATTCAAATACAATTTGTTCTAGGAATTCTTTATTTATTAAATTTATTTATTTTTTCATATATTTTATCAAGCTTAGTAAGCTACATTTAGTGGCAACTTAATCTAGTTTAGATCTTAGCTGTCCTTATTTCATTTACATAAGCTGCTAAGCTCCCGTTTCGATTTAGATATTCATATCGATGCATTTTAAGTAACAAACACATCTATTTATATATAATAAAAAGTTATTAAAATGTAGCTTCAAATTACGTTAATAATAATAATAATTTTCTTTCAAATTTATTGCTTTTGAAAATATTTTTTTGAAGCTACACTAAACTGAGGCCTATCTATATTTTGTTATTATTACTTATTTTTGTTTCACATTTCTTTAAAACATATCTGATGAAGCTACACTAATCGCTAGAATACAGAATGTTTTGCAGCTGGTTCTATTTAGCAAGATAAATAAATATATATGTATATATAACTGACATTAAAGGCTTAAATATATGTATGTATATTCTATTACTACTATTAATTTGTATTTCAAATTGCTTCCTTTTGAAAATATTCTCTTTGAAACTATATTATAATCTTTAGAATGCAGAATATCTTATCTTACATAACTTACTTATTACCTATATATTTTAATATTTAATCGTCATAAATATTTTATTATTTCATTTAATATTATTATTTATTTATTATCTTTATTTTAGACGATTTTTGTTTCAAATTTTATGCCTTTGAAAATATTTGTTATGAAGCTCTGCTACACTAATCTGAATATTCTTAAACTGATTTTATATTATTTGTATTTATTAATATTATTATTTATATTAGATTTTAAATATATTATAATTACACGAATATAACGTGCCGTGTTATTGTTAGAGTAGGAGGTATCGAAGTTGTTGCCCAGGCTGGTACAACGCTGCCTAATGAGCCCTAAATTGGAAATTGGTAGAGTGAGACAAATATATCTGCTGCTGCTGCACGTAGTCCCTGGTGTTGCTAAGAGAGACCAAATTAGCAGGTCTAGATGATGATTTGCAGATATTCCTATATTAAGAAACTTTGAAAAGTTCGGCGTAAAGAGAACAAGAGAACGCAGCGAATTCGTGATATAGCGTAACGATTTGTAATAAAAGATATGGAAACTGAGCAATCTCCGGCATATGGATTATGATTATTTTGAACTTTGAATGGTATGACATGGTTTAAGCTATAGTCAGGCAATATTTTGCTCAGATTGGAGCTACTTGGAAATTCATAATGAATCTTTCGGGAATATTAATAAAAGTATTTGAATATTCGTGACGTAAACTTCATTTCGCGTGCTCAAATTTTTGGCTCAAGGCTTAGGCTACATACAAAATTGTATATTTATGTACATATATTCGCCTACTTATGTGCTGACAGTAGCTGACCAGCTCATTTTGTCATTAGAGGCACTCAGTCATCATTCCAGCGTTTCGTCAGTCATCACTCAGTGTCGTCTGGGGCGTGATATATCACACGGCTTATGCTCGAAAGAATGCGTATGAAAGCAGCCAAAATACAGAACAACATCATCAAAACACACACACAATAACAACAACAACAAAGAGAAGGTACTCGCAACACATGATCCAAAAAGCGAACTTGTTGAAAATCACACCTCGCTCCCACACACACACACACACGCACGCACGCACCGTACACAATGTCGCAGTCAGCAGGAAAACAAATGTGTCACAGCAACAGCTACCAACAAGAGCGACAACAACAACAACAACGATGACAATGACAGCGGGCCACATTGTTGTCACATGTCACAGGAGTTGAAAGATTTTTTTTTTTTTTGTTGTGTAGCATGAGCGAGTGCGTGGCGAGGCGAGGCGCGGGGTGAGCGTGAAATACGAGTCCTTTGGCATGCAGCATAAAATGAAATGGGCGAAAAATGATGAATGACAAAATTATGCAGCAAATGCGACCCGCTCTGACATGTGACCACTAATGAGGATCAACTTCGTTCGTCACATGAACAACGAGCGCTGCCATAGCATTCTCGTTTGCTGCTGCTGCTGTTGTTGTTTCTGGTGTTTTCAGCCACTTGAATGCCAAATTATGGCATTGAATTTCCTTTGTCTGCAGCCCTCTCAAACCAATTATATTAAATTTCCATTTGCCCGGATTTCATGGAAGATTTTCATGCCACTTGAAAGCAGACACCCAAGTACGCAAATAAGTACGCAAATAAGGACGCTTCCTCAGAGAGAGGGAGAGCAGGAGTCAGTCTCCACTCTCTCTCTCTATGTACATTGGCTGTAAACCTTCTTATCTAAAACGTTGTTTCACCATACGCCGTTAAGCCGCATGAAAATGGTCAGGAAGCCAGCCATAATCATCATCCATGTTACGTACTTGGCCCAAACGAGCGTCTGAACTTCCATCAACAAAGAGAGAAAAAACGTTAAATGTAAAGTCATAGTCAGCAGGAAATAGGTATTCACTGGCTCTCTATGTATGTACAGTATATTCGAGCAGATGCTGTCATCTAATTTAATTTATGCTCTCAAAGTAAAGTCTGCTGCGCACTTGCCAAAGTTCTTATCTATATGTTGGGATATTCCTTTTGAATGTTGGCCAAAAGTTGAACTATTTAAATTGAATGAGGATTTTCATATTTGTATTAAAAATTCGTATCAGATTTCTTTTTAAAATTTTTTATTTCTTAATTACAATGCGATTTTAGTGTGGTATTATAATTGTTGTTATTATTATTGTATTACATTTTATTATATTCTTAATATATTTTATATTTCTAATTATTTTCATAGATCATATACATTTGTAGAAAATAATTCATTTTTAACAGAATTTGTCAGCTGTTTTACAATGCGATTTCTGTGAATTATAATTATATTTAAATTACATTTCATTATAATCGAAATATATTTTATATTACTAATTAATTGAAATTGAAAAATAAAATTATATGATAATGCATTTGTTGAAGACAATTTACTTTTAACAGAACTTAGCTATTGCTTTCCAATCGCGACGATGTGCAGATCTACAGCCCTGCAAGCTGCCAAAGTATTTATAATGTTATTACTATTATTAGGTTTTTTTTTAATTAGACTATTACTATTAAATTTAGGGTTTCATTAAAGTTTGAAACACTAAAAAAACCAGAAGACGAACAAAATGAGTAATTAATCCTAAGCTTTTTTTATTGAACTATTGCTATTCAATTTAAAGTTTCATTAAAGTTTGAAACTCTTGACATTTTAAAGATATTCCACTCACTCGCTTCATAATTAATAAATAAATATTATAACTGAAATGCCTTTTTATATTTATATGTTGTAGATAGCATCTGTTCTGCTCTATAGACTCGTATCAATATTTTAATAACGAGACGCGCTCTCCGGTCAGTTGGCCCATGGTAATAAACGCGAGCCGTTAAATAAGTCCCACTGTGCGAAGACCGGCACCGACAGATGTCGCGATCGGCGATCCGAGAAATTAAAAAACAAAAAAACGCAGTTGAGAGTGTGTGAGTGTGCCTAAGTAGTAGTTGTCATTTGAGTGACTTTAATGGTCTGTTGAGACATAATCGCTGCCATTTTAAATGGAATTTTATTGCCACTTCACGAAATTTTTATTGCCCAGGCAACGAAGTTGGACGCCAAGCCTCAAGACACCGCAAGAGCCAGAGAGCAACTCAAAAGAAACAAAAACAAAACACACTGACTGCATGCAGTGACGATGACGTGGACCATCTAGAGTGTGGCGAGTGGGAAGTGTGGCAGGAGAAGCTGCTGCGAATGCGTCTGTAGATCCGGCGCAATGGAAACCAAATTGTTGCATTTAAAAGCAAATTGATGGCCACAAAACTAAAGGAGGCCACCGAGTTGCGAATTCAAGTTCTGTCCCCGTCCACGCATAAACCAAAAGCCTAATAAGCCACCAGCAGCAGGAGGCGCAGAGGAGAGGAGAGTGGCGTGGCGTGGTGTGGAGCGGCGCGAGTGGCAACAGGCCTAAACAACGATGTGTTGGTATAATTTTGTAGACTAGTTTATTGGACACATTAAATATGGCCCGATAATTAAGTCATAAATTAGATTGCAGCCGCGGCAACGGCAACGCTGTCTTGTCGACGATGTGGCCGATGTCGACGCTGTCGACTTTGTCGACGAGTGTCACCATATCAGGTTACGTGGCATCCGCAGCAGGCGGCCAGGCACTACACCAGGCAGCCACCAGCAGGGAAGTGCGTCTCATTTAAAATTGATGCCTAATCGAATTTCTTTATCGCGTGTGTATGTCTTCTGTTCCCCAACACGACGACTGTCGACTGGCAACTGGTAAATGTTGCCTCTGCTGGCTGAGGACTTGAAAGTTGGAAGTGGAAACTGCGCTCGGATCTGTGCATAAAATTTATGTATTTGCATATTGGCGACACTAAATGTTTGAAGGCCTCCACTGACCGAGTTCAGTGCTGGCAATCGTGTCAGGAAGCTAATGTTTAATGAATTCAATTTCTTTATGCGCTACTTGAGCGCAGTCTTAGCCAAAGGCATAAAGAACAATCTCTTGGGTTATGCCGAGCTGCAGCTGCAGCTGCAGTTGAAGCGAATGCAATTATGGCCAGCTGACTCGAGATTGAGTTCGCTTTTGCGGTTGTCTGGCCAGCACATGTCAAGCTCGAATATGAGCTGACTTTGATTATTATGCCCAGCTGTTGTGTGAGATGTAATGGAGATGTTGTAGCTGACCTGACTGACGAACTTCTGTGGTCAGCCCACAGGAACTGGCTAACTAGCTGGCTGTGGCAGCTACGTAATTGAATATTAACTGTGAACAGCGCCCGAAATGTTTTGTCCAATGCCAATGGGGATTTGCATGTAAATTTGAAATGCAAAAGGCCAACGGCGCCGCTGCCTCGCCCTTCCAATCTTTCACTCACTCACTCACAGGCAACAAACAAGAGACGAGAGGCAGTTCTCTTGATGGATGACAATCAATCTCAAGTGTCAGGCAAATATCAGCTCTGTTGTCATTGCAGCGTGCAGCAGCACAGACTCTCTGCCAGATGCAACTCGGCAGTGAGTGAGTGACAACAGTCGCAATGGCTGAATGATTGAATGGCTGATTGACGGACTGTCGAGTCGATAGACAATGAAGGCTAAGTGATAAATAAGCAACAGAGAGCAGCAACTTTTGCTTAGCGAAAGGCGAAAGCAGATTGTAAAGCTGATATATGATGAATGAAGGCTAAATGATAAATGGGAGAATCTGCAACGAATTCAAATTAATATAAATTGGCTCATGACTAAAACGGATTTGTGTATATAAATTTTAAAATGGAATATCTATGTATGTGTATGTGTATGTATATGATTGATGGAATGAAGGCTAAATGTAAATTTATGTTTATATATTTCAAAATTGAATTTATATATTTTTTATTCAATTCTTTAGATTTCATTTATTTTGTACTAAAATACAAATTCCAAGCATTTCTTGAAAACTTGACAATGAAATTCAAGTGGTAGTTTAAAAACCTGAGGATGAACATGAACATGATCATGATCGATCTGATAGGTGTTCAAGTTGAGCTCTTCAATGACTTTACATGGACAGGCAAAAGAAAACATAAATTCTAGACAGTATACATGGATCTGATAGGTGCTCAAGTTGAGCTCTTTAGAGTCTATTTCATGCATAGGATAAAGAATATCATGCAAAGGATATACATAGATGAACTAAATAATTATTAGTAGCAGTAGCTGAACTACTAAATGAAGCGATATATCGATGGGACATGATTCTCTGTGATACATCGAAGAACTCAATAACGAAGTTCTATTTTATTTTTTTATTTTTATATTTATTATCAAAAGAAATGTTTTTTTTTTTATGTTTATGTTTATTTATTTAGTTTATTTTCATAGTTTTGCAGCTCTTTGATTTGTAATATACAAATTTAATTTAATAACAACACAAATTTTCAGTTTTAATTTTTATTTATTACATTTTGTTTTTAGTTGTAATATTTTTGTGATGTAAACCTTATTTTAAATACATACAATATTTAGTAATACAAAATTTTATTTTTTTTAATATATATTTTTTTTAGTTTATTCAGACAGTTAAATATGATTGATGGAATGTATAGGGTGGTCCCCACAGCCAGTTGTCTCTTCGATGATTACGATATCAATGAGCTGTGCAAGACAAGTCACATCATCGCCATTGCAGTCAAAGTGCTGACGATGCCCAGCTGACAAGTCACGCCGAGACTTCTCTCCTTTAAGACGTCTTTGCTGGGCCGTCATTCAGCGCCCTTGTCTTTGTCACTTGCATCATTGTGAGGCGGCGAGTTGATTTAGTCAGTGTCATGGCCATTGGGGTTCGGCTTCTGATCAACAGCAATTTATTAGTTTTATTTTCTGCACGGCTTCGACATTTATAATCAAGTTTTTTTTCTTCTTCTTGGAGCTGTCAGGGATTTCTGTCATGTCACTTCCGTTGGCTGCATTGGCCAAAGACATTTGTCGTCAGCACGAGCGACAGGTTCCACCAAATGGTCTCCCAACTTGCCAGCTACCTGCCGACTCTGAAGATGATGATAAAGAAACAGATGACAATAATGATAATGATGAAGATTATGAATGATGTTTGAAAAATGGGGAAGTTGCCTCGACTCCACTAGACTCTCCAGACTTTAAAACTCCCAAATAGCAATTAGACCGTAATTTCAGTTGGCCATCAGCTCTGATAACTCTGATAGCTATGATAGCTATGATAGCTCTGATAGGTCGAGGGTAATTGAAATATTTGTCCAAATCAATGCACTTGGGAAACAATGTAAGCTAAGACAGCAGAAACAGCAGAAGGTAAATCCAAAATTACTAAGCCCCAAAGAAATGAAGCTAAATAAACGCTGTACAAGCAGCAATTTAATGCGGATATCCATCAGCAGCTGTAAAATATTCTGTATTCCAGCGAGCAGCGTAGCTTCAAAAGAAATATTTTCAAAAGCAAGAAATTTGCAACAACACAATGACAACCAAGAAAATGGAAGCTAAAATTTTAACAGCTTTTTCCTTTTCCCTCTCCTATTGTAACTGTCTGTCAATTACAATAGGAGAGTTGCTCGAATTGGAATCTGGATTCATTGTGTGTCCCACTGTGCCATACAAATCGAAGCTAAAAAGAATTTATTTCAATCGACTATCGCTTGTAGAAAAGCGTAATTACGACGATCAATATTCATCGGATATAGAAAAAATAATTAGATATATATATAGGTAAGTGGAACGACAGCGAAAATTGTGCGATGAATTGTAGCAAGCAAAATAAATTTGCCATAAAAAATCCGTAATAAATAATGAATCCATCCGTAATCTTCCAAAAATACTACAACTGATGGTAGTAAATGAATATCTCCCCTTAAAATGAGGAATGAAAAATGTATACAAAATTATGCCCAGAGTATCTCTCACTCTTCTAATAGAGAGTGCTGCTGCTTGGCATTGCTTATTTGAATTGGGCTTTTAATATATTTCGTGGCTTGCACTGGCCCATTACACGTCTCTATTAGAAGCTGGGCACGGTAATTGGTGGACATGGCCATTTGCTGTTGTTTCCAGCCGAGCTGAGCTGGGTGCTTGATGGCAAAACACGCCCAACTGCTGGCAGGCTGTCCATCAGACAACGTTGTTGTCGTCGTCGTCATGCGGAGTCGTAACGCCCATCAGTCAGGACGTCAGCCAGTCACTCAGTCGAAAAGACAGACAGTCATTCAGAGCTTGTCAGGGCTGCCTGACTGTGCCTCGGTTGCAATGTGTTGTGTCGACTGTCAACGCGCAGCTCGCTTTCTGTGTGTGTGTGTGTGTGAAAGCTTTAAATTTATATGGAAGTGTCAGTTGTCAATCACATTTGCAAACTGTCACACACGCCGTAGAGCTCAGGCGCGGCAGCTGGAGCTGGAGCTGGGTGGAGCCAGGAAATGGCAGAGCGGCAACATATTAATCTTTGCCAGCTACGAGCGAAGGATACGCGACTAAGGACGAGGCATTGCTGCGGAAACAGGAAAAGCAGTCAAAGCAGACGTTGACAGCCATAAGTAATGTTTAAAAAAAAAATTACTTTATAATGGAGTGCGAAAATGAAAATTGCGACAGCAGCAGAGACAGAGAGAACAAAAATATGCGCAGAGACAGCAAACGCCCCGAGTTGCGAAGACGTCAAATTTGGTGGATTGCTACAAGCAATTTAGGTAAGATAATCACTTGTGGAGTGTGCCACAGAAGGAGGCACGCATGTAGCTCTGGCAACATGTTGCCGCTGGCTGCTGCTGCTGCTGCCATGTTGCCAGCGTGTCGCAGTTGACTGTTGGCTGTTAACTGCTCTCGCTCTCTCTCTCTCTCTCTCTCTCTCTCTTCGTGTCTCTTTGTCTGTGTTTGAGCATTTTCAAATGCGATGCGCTGACACCTCAAACACTCGCACACATGCAAGCAACAACAACAGCCGCGCCTCCTCCTGCGCCATAGCATCGCCTGACAGCTCTCTGACAGTTTTTGTTGTTCACGCGAGTAATTCATTTTGTACTGCGCTGTTGCTGCCGGTCGCTGCAGTAGCAACTCCCCTTGGCTGTCACCTCGTTGCTTCATTTCACATCACAAAAACGCCAAGCAAAGCGACGCGCGTTGACATGTGAGAGACGACGAGAACGTCGCCGGCTATGCCGAGCTCTGCCAGGACATGCTGCCAAGGGCCCCCACGAAACGTTCCTGTGACAAGTGACAGTTAAGTTGCTGCTGCTGCTGCTGTTGCTGCTGCTGCGCCAACGTCAAGCGACGTAATTCATTTTGCATGTGCGTGCAAAATTTTCAAGCGTATTTATTACGTAAATTAACAACAGCAACAACTGCAACGCAACGCAACAGCAACATGCCCCCACCATCAGCGACGACAGCAGGATGTTCATGACGCAGCGGAAATAAATTTTGCGTGAACAATACAACGCATTACACTGCAGGTTAGGTTAGTGTTTTTTTCTCTCTCTCTCTCTCTCTCTGCATGGCTGGCGAAATTAATGGCAAAGCGGCTGACAGGCCGAGATAATACTCCCAAACAAACACACATATATATGTGTGAAGCGAGCACGCACACATGCTAATGAGCCGTCAGCAAAGAGACGGCCACAGAATTGAACGCTAGTGTCCTGACCAAGACATTTGAGCTACGCATTCACCGGAAATGGCTGTCAGCTCATGCAACAGGGCAGAAGCAGGAGCAGAATGTCCACGATTGCGAAAAAAAAGTAGAGCTGAATGTATTAAATAAAAGCTCCCAAAACAAACTACCAGGAACAGAAAATATTGCCAATAAAATGCTTGGCAAGAAAATATTTGTAAAAATGTTGTAAAAAATTTATGAAAAATTTTGATAAAAACGCTTGAAATTCATTAATTAACAATGAATTTCCTCCTCTCAACCGTTAGGTTTCTTCCCAATAAATCTCGGGCTGTATCAGGTGGTTAAGACACGCTGATGCTCTCATTGATACTAATATTATACGACTCATTTCACTGCGAAACGAAAGTCTAGGAAAAAGTTAGGTAAAACGGAATTGAATTAGAACAGTCAACAGAGAAAATAAATATCGAACAAATTTAATCTCATGAACAATCCGAACCACACTTCAGGAAATTCTGAAACCACTCACAATGGGCTTCCATTTCCAATTGTGATCAAACATATTCACAAATTATACTTGAAAAGCAATAGGTGAACTCTGTTAAAAATAAATTGTCCTCAAGATTGTGCCACGATTTAAATACGTGAATTTTAAATATTGTTCTATGAACATTTTGCTCACACGGAGCAACAATTAATTTGCAAATTATATGCAAAAGGAAGTTCAATAAATTCAAAGACTTGACGGCTTTCGAGTGCACGTTAGTCCAAGTAAACCGGGAGGGATGTACGTGGCCTTTGGCAAACTTGTTTTCTAGTTGCTGCTGCTGGATGGAGGCTACGTAAATGTTTCTATCAACTTGAAAGACACAGAGGCTCGTAAAATTTGAGACATGTTGACCGTAACCATGGGCTCTGTGGCAGCCCAGCTGCAGCAGCAGCACGTTTAATGTTACATCGATTTATGCAATTTCCACACACGTTAATTGATTGTGAGCCTTCACAAACAATCCAGCAGCTGTTGACAGTCTGCCAATGGCCAATCCTAATGTCTTATTATGGCTCTGTCAATATCTAATGACAGTTGGCAGTTAGAAATTATAATAATCGATGACAAGTTTCCCATCAATAACGCACACCTTTCGTATTTCATTGCCAATTTTCATCGGAATGAAAGTTTCGTGTTGAAATATAACCCAAATTATTCTAGTAAAAGTCGCATAAAAAAAAAAAAAAGACAAGAAGAAGAACAAAAAACATAGGAATGTCAAATGTATATTCAAATTTGTTTGCACTCCGAACTTCATTTCAATTCAATCACTTCATAAATATGGTATTATCCGTAAAGGAATACTGTATCAGAGGCCCAGCAAGAAAAAAAGTAGGACGATGTTACGAAAATAATGCAAATGGATTGGATGCACTGCAATGCATTTTTTATAGTCAATAAAGAGCTCAACTTGAGCACCTACCCGATCGCAGGTATTTCATCTCCTCTCCAATCATAAATTGTATAAATATGGGTATATTACCCTGTAAAATAGACAACCCGAATAAAATTAGGGGTTTTGAATTATTTATTTTTAATAAATAATTTATCAGAATAGTCATCATCAAGTATCATCCACATTGTTCCCTAATGGGTAATATAGATGCCCCGAACAAAATTTGTGGGGAAATGTATTTCTCATACATAGGAGCTCCGACTCAGGCTCATAATTTTTTTATTTTCCCAATTGATGCGACAACTGGATTAATTACTCTTACCAACGACTTTTGCCGATTTGTAGACTCTCAATTAGCTCTTATTGAAAATCTTTTCCCAAACATTAGTGAGAATTATCAGAATTATGCTTGGTTAAGTCAACGAGCAATTCTCGCCGCAAAGAATAATGATGTACACGCATTGATATTGCGTAATTTGAATCCACCGCGACTTTGCAACGGTACTCGGCTTGCGGTGAAAGACTTGTGCCGAATTTGATTGAGGCAACCATTATTAACGGAAAGTACACATGTGAAAAATTTATGTATTCCTCGAATTCCAATGATTCCGACTGATCTTCTGTTTGAATTCAAAATGAAAGTTTTCCTTTTTCAAATATAAAAAAAAAAAAAAAAAAAAAATTTATCTTCATATTTTAATCCCCAATCGCCGGGTTTTCTAGTGGGTAATATAGATGCCCCGAACAAAATTTGTGGGGAAATTATTTTTCATACGTAGGAGCTCAGACTCCGGCTCGCAATTTTTATAAAATCGTATAAATACGGGTATATTACCCTGTAAAATAGTCAACCCGAGTAAAATGAGGGGTTTCATCTATTTTCAATAAATAATTCAGCAGAATAATCATCAAGCATGATCTACAACGTTTTCTGCCCTAATGGGTAATACAGATGCCCCGAATAAAATTTGTGGGGAAATTTTTCATTAAAGGAGCTCCCATTCAGGCTCGCATTTTATTTTTATAAAATTGTATAAATACGGGTATTTTACCCTGTAAAATTGATAACCCGAACAAAATGAGGGGTATTTAAATTTAAAAAAAAAAATATATTATTCTTCAACAGAATAGCCATCAAGCATTATCCACATTTTCTTAATGGGTAATACAGATTACCCCGAATAAAATTTGTGGGGAAATTATTTCTTGTACTGCACCAGAGACACATGCTCGGCTGATGTGTAGGCCTGGGCAGAGACAAGGAAATTTGACAGCAGACACGTAGGAGGTCTTCACCTTAGCACGACCACTGGTGGCCAGGGCGGCAGGGAGATGCTGTCCGGGCACGGATGCGGGTCGAGCTGCTGTCAGTTTGGCAAGCTTTTAACCCATGCTCGCAATTGAATTTCTTTGGGGCGCACACTACACGTTGCACAGCGGGCGGACAGTGAGGTTGACAAGCAGCGGGGACTAGGCCAGGACGACTTTTAGCTAACTGACATTGGCAGGCGGTCCACGGCGGGGGATCAACAGCAGCAGCAACTACCTTGACTTGACACTGATAGCCGGGGCGGGCAGCAGTTCTAGTTTCAGTTCCAGTTGCAAAGCAGCGATCCCAAGGCGGGCGGGCGGGCGGGCACTAAACAAACTTGTAGCTGCGCTTAGAATTGACTTGGTTAATTCGACTTGACTGCCGATGTTCAAGTGGAATATTTGCGACTATTTACGTGTAGCCAGAGCAGCTTTGGGCATGCTGTGAAATCTGCAAATTGCCATGTCATTATTTGTTAGCATCAAACCGAAACCCGCAGTGAGGCAACGGCGACGGCAAAGGACTACGAGGACACTGTCATCGCCTCTCTGCATACGCAGCCCCGGCGTCAAAAGTGTAATTGGCAGCCCGCATGCCATTCTCCTCCCCGGCTCAGTCGCAATTTTACCATACCCATTGCCCATCATTGCCAAGTTATTCCGACTGCGATTGCTGCTGAGCGGGGTGTAGCCCGACGTCAGCTTACATACTCAAGTCAACCGTCGGTTGGTCCGTCCGTCCGCCCGCCCGTCAGACAGTTGCTAACTGTCAGTGGGCATGTTTGACTTGACAGCATAATATTACAAATCCCTGCCGAGAGCAGACACTAACGATGACATGCAGCCGAACAGCCGAATGAACGACCCAGCAAAAAGGACAACCACAGAGCAGAGCAGAGCATGTGAGGGTCGAAAGGTTCTCGTGGAGTACGCAAATCCCATATAAAAGGAAATAAAATGCAGGTAAACCTTCTCTCCCTTTCGCACACATAGATGCCAGCTGCTAGGGTCTGCAATGTCAAGCACTGGGCGGGTTTTTCGGCCAAATTGCTTCGTGGTTAACCGAAACGATGCCATGGATTATATTTAATTTATGGATAGACTTATCCCGGCACACTGACAGATCGGCAATTGAGATATTTCGCATAGGTGGTCAAAGCGAAAATTGAGGCGATTTATAGCGCTCTATTGAATTAATCGAGAATCATTTTGTTTGATTCGAAATTCAATTTTAATAAATTTCTGCTTGTTTTTGCAACTGGAACTTGGATCAGTTCATTTCCCAATTATTTGTATTTTAAATTCAATTATTTGAAACAAGTTCCCTCGGGTCAATTGCTCAATGTTATATAGGACGAACAACTTCATCCTTATATAAATCGAGCTATCTCTCGGGTCAATTGCTCAATGTTATATAGGACGAACAACTTCATCCTTATATAAATCGAGCTATCTCTCGGGTCAATTGCTCAATGTTATATAGGACGAACAACTTCATCCTTATATAAATCGAGCTATCTCTCGGGTCAATTGCTCAATGTTATATAGGACGAACAACTTCATCCTTATATAAATCGAGCTATCTCTCGGGTCAATTGCTCAATGTTATATAGGACGATCAACTTCATCCTTATTTAAATCGAGTTCTCTCGGGTCAATTGCTCAATGTTATATATGACGGACTTTACCTTCCAAAAAAAAAAAAAAAAAAAAAAAAAAAAAATTGGAATGAAAGAAAATAGTTAAATTCAGCAATTAGAAATTCCACACCTTGGAATCTCCTCAACACCATGCACATTTTACCGCGCATTAAAAATTTGCCATATCAGATAGTAGATTACCAACCCACCATCACTCGTTAAACAAGAAAGAAAGAAAGATTTTGGAAATTGGAAATAAGGAAAGTGGTACGCCTCCACCGAACTCTGATGATTGCCCCGAAAAAAAAATCAGGATAGAAATTAAAGAAAAAAAAAAAAAATGTATGAAAAATATTAACGAAACATTCTCGTTCGTTCGCTCCTCACTGTTTTAGCTTTGGGCTCATAGTAGTCACATCAGCGAAATTGGTACATATAAAAAAATAATAAAAATTTGTATAAAAGGAGAAATGCAATGCTCATAAATGTGCATGATTTGCGACCGCACCAACCAATTTCATTCCCATTACCATCTAGCCATGTCTTACTAAAAAAACGTTCGACATGAAACCCTAAATTAAATAGTAATAGTCCAATCAAAAAAAAAAAAAAAAAAAAAAAAAAAAAAAATATTGTACTTCAAAACTTTGTTTGAGAAAAAAAAATGTACTTCAAAATTATTTGAAGAAAAAAAAAATGTAAGCCATAATTCAGCTTTCTTCGCAAAATTGCGATTTATTAAATGGAGGAAGCATATTTCGCTTTACCTCGCCTTTTAGGTCATTAAATATTTTTGAGGTTTTCTCTTGATAGTGCGTGTACCTCAAATTCTGGGAGTAAATATTCTCGCCAATGCCACAATCTTTTGTTTGGCATAGAGTGATGAAAAATGCCACTAAACGGGCTCGTTTATGTCATCAACTCAGGGCAGCGGCAATTTGGCCGATTTTTCATGGAATAAAAATTCTCATGATTTTTGCCCGTACTCATACTGAGTAACCAGAAATTATCTGGACCAGTAGCTCGACAAAAAAAAAAAAAAAACAAAAAAGAAAAAAAAAAACGTTGTCGAGAAGGACTTTCAGCTGGTAATCTAACCAGACACACAAAAAAAAAAAAAAAAAAAAAAAAAAAGTTGAGTCGTCTAAAGTATTCAAGCCTTTGGTTTCAATGCCTGGCGATTTTAAATCTCAGCTAGACATAAGGCAGAATAAGACCTCCACTGTAAGAGGTCTTGGCGACGACTGAATTACAGTCTGCAAATGCTGGCTATTTATAGCAAAATCCGGCCACGTATGCAGTAGATTTGCGATAGTCCAACAGTTTATCGATAACACAATTTTAGTTACAGTGCTATATAATCATATGAATGTGATATTAATCAACACTGAAATCGAGAAGCTTCTAGAAAAAACAAACAGACGCAAAAGTTTAAATATAATCTTATGAGTCTCTAGTTCAGATAGTTTGCAAAATCAACAAGTTGTTACGGATCATTATAATTCGTCAAAGTAATATTGCCAATGCAGAAAATCATTTGAATTCCTATGCAAATACAGACTAATTTGAAGCCAATAAGCAACAGCTGATCAAGTAAGTACGAGGTGCAAAGCATTTAACATTGAATAACATTTCATTTTGGCCTTTCTTTTAGCATTTGCCTTTGCCAAAAGTCTGTTAACGAGGCTGATCATCGCTGGCAACAATAGCGAGTGTTGATTCAATCCATTCAAGTCATTTCCACACACATTTGCCAGCCGAATGTCAGCCATAAAATATAAAGGAAAGCAGGTGGCAGCAGCAACAGCAGCAGAGGCAGTATGATAAATGAAGATGCAGCTGCTGGGACTACATCAGCGCTAATTGCTCTTCGCATCTGAGCGAGGTACTGCTCAGAGCGCATCCAAAAGAAACTCACTCGAATCATAATTCATTTTTCATGAATGCGAGCCGCGCGACTCGTGAATGTGAATATGAATGTGAGTGTGACAAACTTGCGACGCGTTGCCTGAGTGAGGCCTCCATCGTATTCATAAGTATATTTATATTTGTACGCTTAATCCTACCAAGCGAAAGGAGGCGGCGAGCGACAGACAGCAGAAATGTCAAAATGCATTAACATTTAATTGAGGCTAATTTAAGGCGAAATATTTCGCCTGGCACATATGAGAATTTATGCGTCTCATTTTGTCGCATCTTTTCACGTTTGCTTTTCATTAATATATATATGTTTGTATATGATAAACTTTATGCAGCGGGTATTATGAAAGTGTTATGAAATGTGTTGATCATAAATGGATCACTATGTATATATTATATATATCTATGTTTAGGGCGATGATATATGCAAGTATATGCATCCATCTGTTTAACAGATTATTTTGAGGATCAATTTATTTACGCTACAGAAATCAATCTTTATAAAAAGCAACTATAATATGTTCAAAACTATAATTCATATAAATAAATATATATATATATTTATGTATAACAATAAAGAATAGACATTAACAGCGCGAGTCTCCATATCATTATTATTTTAAGCTCTGCTAAGATTATAGAAATAGGCAAAATATCGATAAGCAATTGTAACATGACTGAAATTATTATAAATAAATATATAAATAAAATTGATCACCATATATTTCTCATTATCAGCTGCTGCTCAGGCAAAAGAGTATTCCGAGTTCGATATTTCTTGCTCCACAATTTCTTCTTTATTTACTGTTGTCTGCTTCGGCTTTTCTTTCAGCCGGATATGTTGAGAAATGAGCGCATTTTGTAAAAATGTCACATTACATTTAATTTATGCGACGCCAGCCTCACACACACACGCACACACACACACACTTGCACACACACTTCGTATCTATATCTGTGTGTGCAGTTCTGTTGGCTGCAAGTGTAGCGTGAAATTGTTTTGATGATGTTCCATGTCGCGCCGCATCAAAATTATTCAGCTGTCATTATCAACGGCAGTTTAACCCCCGCTTAGCGACGCTCCATGGGATCGGTTCACGGTTAGCAGTTCATGTTCATATGGTCGCGCCTCCTCTTTGATTGACAGCCATGCAAACGTAGCTTTCGAACTGCCCTCGTCTGGATTAACACAATTTGCTTTGCTTTCTGCCAAAGTCACGTCATTGCGGTTGTCATCCATATTCTCTAGCTAGTTTCTCTCCTCTCTCCTCTCACCTACCACCGATCTCTGTGTCAAAATAATGTTGCTTTTCAAATTTGACAAGACCATTTCGAGTGGGTCGCCGCCTTGCCGTTTGAACGGACGGCTGGCTGGCCGAGTGCTGCTTGAGGAAACTTTTGTTTTGCGTCTGCTCGTTACTTAGCTGGGCACATTACATTCACGTGATCATTGTTTAAATATTGCTTGACAGGCTAAGAAATACACAACAGCAACAAAAGTTCAGTTTGCCAATTAGACAATACGCAAAGCTCTGTCTACATACATGTATCTTCTAGCTAGATGGTAGAAGGGAGCGAGGTGAGGCCGGGAGACTATGCTAAACAGCAAGCATAAATATTTGAATATTATTCTCAAGTAGTTCATCAGAGCCTGCAATATTCTTGAATGTTTTCGAGTTTATTTGCCCAGCTTTAGACGATGTCTGAGGAAAACGTGTGTTGACTCTTTCATTTGTCACTCCAAAATATTTGCACAAGTTTTTTGTTGGCGAACCGAATGCGCAGCAGATGAGCTCGCCCGTCCAAGCGACACTTGACGCAGATTGCGATCTGCAAAAGTTTCCACACGTGCCGCAAGGTTGAATAATAATGCTCTGATAACCGTGCCTAACCGGGCCCCAATGGAACAGACATTCTAAATACTTTTGATCAGTTAATCTAGTCCATGAATAATTGCTGCAGATTCTGGGGAATTCCGATACGCAAGCAAACAATGAAACGAAAACATATTCTTCGAGAAATTAAAGATAATTTGTACTTCAGTGCGAAACTTCTGTTGTAATTAAATGCTAAATATAATGCTTAAAATTCCATTCTGACAGATGCGATGTTATAAGATAACTGAGATGAATTAGGGAACTTCTAAGGAATGTAATTACTATCTTCTACTCGCATTTCTTCTCTTCTCTTACATTCTCTTTCTTTTCTGGCAAATAAAATCATTAAACGCATTCACCCATACACCAATAGACGTGTATATATAGAGAGAGAGGTATGCCCCTATAAATCTGAACCATAAGAGCGAACCATAAATTATGGTCGCAAATATTGCTAGCTTTTGGCACAGTCATTCGGAGCTGTTCCGCTCGACTGGCTGTCTAGGCTGCAGCGGAGTGAGAGATGAGGCCGTGAGGTTATCAAAATGCAATAAATCAGATTGTTATAAACACACACACGCATTTATATATTGCTATATTTGATAGCGCAACAAGCCAAGCAGAGTCACCAAGATTCTTGATGACATCACAAGTTGGCTAAGCTTATAAACAGACATTAAGTCTGTTAAACACGAGAAAAATGCGCATTATATGATGTAAATCAAAGTCAGGCAACGTCGCTCCACTGTCCACACAGTATTTATTTCCATTCACTCGAACAGGTATCGGCACCTGTGATTGGCCATTGCGAAAAGTGAAAACTGGCCATATATATTACGGTGAGCAACTGCATCGGCAGAGTGCGCGCCACATAAATCTCAGCCGACTCCGTATTATGTTTCAAAAGTCTAAAGGAAACTGCGCTCCATGCCAGCGTGAAGCGATCAAATTAACTAGTCAACCCAGCCACAGCGCAATCAACGTTTCGAGTTTTGGAATACCAGCAAACTGCAAACAGCAAACAGCAAACAGCGTGTTACACTGAGCAAACATCGGCGATAGGAGCTCGACAGCCCGAGCCACCCGATGGGCTCTAAATGCTTGGCAAATATTTGCACAGCTCGTTTCGGCTGGACTGCAGAAGAAACTCTACCAACAAAAAAAGAAAAATATATATAAATAACAAGAGAAGTACTTCTCTCAAATGTGGCTGTGGCTCAGGCATTCTGTTTGCTCACAACCAGTAGCAATTGCACCCAGCATAATCTGGGGTATTTACACCTCGTCCCCAGCTGCCTCGGACGATGATTATTATAGTATGTGCTGCGGGCTTTTAAGCTAGTGCCCTTTCACAAGCTCCATTTAACAATGTCGCCCTCTCTCTCTCTCTCTCTCTCTCTCTCTCTCTCTATTTTGTTCTTTTCCATATCTCTTACTGAGGATTTGCTCTATATCACTTACAACTGAGCTCTTAGTTGTGGTCTATGGTAGAGAGCAACATTTGGTTAGCGGCAACACCGAGATAGACTAGTGCAGAGTTTATTTATAATATTAATTGCTTATATTTAATTTACTTATGGAGCCAAAGGATATTCTCAGTAAATGTAAATGCTAGGGAAATTGAACACTTGTTCAGAACCAATAATTATACTATGCTGAATTCGAATAAAAAATACAAGTGAATGATTCCTAGGTTCAAAAAAACATTTGTTAAACTATCAAGCCTAAACTAAAAGGAGGTGAACTTATAAATATTTTTAATAATATGCAATACAAGAGAGTGCACTAAAAAGAATCTTATTCATCATATATGTACATATGTATGTCTGTATAGAACAATTGAATTTGATCTAATTTTATTCTGAATACTGAATACATATTTGAAACTAGAAGAGATTTATTAGTGGCTTTGAGCAAGATTTGGTGGCAACATTTCAGTTGTAGAATAATTTATAAAAACTAATCATATTTTCTAATTAAAGATAAAATAAATCCCTTTTCATTATCATAAGACGAACCTGCAACATTTAATTAAACAAGTAAGAAAGCTGTAGCCGAGACTATGAAATCCCCTGAGCCCTTCTTCGAACGAATAATATTCCAAGAATTATTCGATTCGTTTCTGCACGCATAAGAAACTGTACATGCAAAACCACGCGCACACATAGACACTGATCTACGCTTGTACGCCTGTATGTGTGTATGCATGTGTGTAAGCATTGCAAGCGTCTTGTTGTCTCGCTGCTTTGCTGCTGCGTCGCATGGGTTTTGATGAGAAAACTTTGATGATTAATAATTCTGTTTCTAGATGGACAATCGTATTGATATCTTCAGATTATGATTATGATATTCATATCTATATGCTAAACCAAACTGCATGTCTCTAGTATTTGAAATATCGGACAGACAATTATTATCATTATTATTATTTTTTTTGAAATTTTTTTTTTATATATTTATTGATTTCTTTTTGTCAATTAACGAAATACAAAATATTTATAATATTTACTCTTATTACTCAGAAAATTCAAATATCTGAAAATACCAAGTTGTTAGTCGAAATGCCTAATTTATATATTTCAATAATTTTTATTTTGTAATTTATTTTTTATCTGCTAAAAGCGTGTCAAAATGTGGCTATAACAGTTTGTAGTGAAAGCCAAAAAATTAAAATATAAATGTATTTATTTCAAATTAATATATATCTATTGATAATATGAATGTTAAATGATATATCTTTCATTGCTTTGTCATTCCGTGTATTTAAGAATCCATTCTGCATTTATCCCAAATTGCATTTATCCCAAATTTTGTGCGAAAAAATATGTAAGAAAGAAAAATTATTATACACATTATTATTATTGAATATTAATTTTATATTATATCTATTATATTTATATTATATATATTATATTTATTTTTAAGACATATAAAGCATATAACATATAAAGCAAACTATAAGTTTTAAATATTATTATATATTAAAACTAAATTATTTAAATTGATATCTGCCCCAAAAAAACTATCTAGCCTGTTGGCCACAAGTTTTATATTTGCTTTTTGATGTGGAAGTACTCTGGAATTTTACCGAGGAAGATTGCATATCACCAGTAGAAATATTATCTGTCTTAAGTCTAATTTATTTGAGTGACATTTTGATAAACAAAATTATTTGTTTCATGCAAACAAGTTTTTGGTATGCCAAAACCATGATTTGATGCATAATGATTGAGTTGTTATTTTAATTTAAATAATATATTCTATATGATAAAAATTTACAAAATTATATATAAAATTTCAATAACATACAATATTACAAATTAATTGCAAATTTTTCAATTAATATAACAAAATTTGCCAAGAGCAACATCATAGTATGGGCATGAATGAATCGAGCAGTTTGCAATTTCAGAATTTTTTTTAAACGGCCTCTCGATGAGCGCTTTATCATTCGCTTTTCCAAATATGGCTAGATATGCCCACAGCGCCCATCGTTAATTGAAAAGCCATTGAAATCCAGCGAGTTTTGCTGTACGCGCTCCCAGTACGAAATGGACCTTTTATCGTTTATTTATTGCTGCGTTTCTTTTTTCATTTCGTAATTTTGATTGATGACTGACTTAATGTCAATTTTTTGTTTTTTTGCCAATGCCGCCGCCGCCTCTGCTGTTGATGTTGCTGTTGCTGTTGCCGTTGCCGTTGTCCAATGATAAATTAATAAAAAAACAGACGACTTTGTTTATTCTCTAGCCCCAGACCGGGACCCAGCCCAGGCTTCAGCGTCAGCTCCAGTGTTGGCTTCTTTTTTCGGCTCTTGTGTAACTGTGTATCGTCGTCGTCCCCCCTTTCGTACATAATTTGCTGTCATAAATCGTGGGGAACGTCGTCGCCGTCGCCGTCGGTGTCGTCGTCTGCGGCGGCCATCTTTTATTGTTTATTGTTTATTGTTTGCTTAACAAATTTTCAATGTATTTTTGTGCCCACACAATTTGCTTGCGTGCCTCCAACGAAGCGTCGTCCGCTCCCCGGGCCATAAATCAAATTCCGACAGCGCATTGTCATTTAATCAATAATTTATAAACAATTTCGCATTGCACGTTGCCCGGCAAAAAGTATGCATATATAAATTAAAACGTGCTGCGTGCATTTTCGCCCGGCTTGCCATTCAAATAAATGGGAGCCTTAACCCATTTTAATGAGCACTGATTGAAATTAAGTATATAAATCATTTGAATATATACAATTTCGATTACACACGCACCCATACACACAGCTACAAATTATCGAATCCAAAGGGAAAACCCTTGTTAATACTAACGAGGGAAAGCCCACTGACGAGGCCCTAGTCAAAATACGTAAGTGGATATTGCGAATATTAATTATTCATTTATAAAGGTAGAATTTTATTCTCTGCTCAATTTCAGTGCAAATCTCTCAAAGGGAATTTTCGAAAACCCTACAATTGCCATTATATATGACTGAATAATTATATGAAATGAATATTATGAGAAATTCTCATTGAGAATTTATCAACATGTCATAGAAATTTGCAATGCTTTAGATTTACAGTTTATACTTCTTAAAATATGCTACGATCATCAATTTGTCAGTTAATAATTTCGTTATTTTGTCTGTCAATCAGTCAATCAGATTTTCTCTGTTGGTTAGTCACAGAGTCAATCAAACAATTATTTAAAAAAAAAAATTATTAGTCCAATGGTCAAGTCTTCAATCAAACTATTCAATCAACTCTTCTATCTATCTAACAATCTGGCAGTCAATGAGCATTTATCATCAATCATTGCTGTTTTCATCAATCAAACAGACAAATGGTAGTCTTCAGCACCTTCATCATGCAGCTTGAAGCGATCTATCCATGCATAAGTTAGTTAATCACTTATTCTTTTGTTTCATATCGTCCAGTCTCTTTCTCTTAGTCTATCAATCGGACAGTCCATCAATAAACTGTATCAATCATGAGGTTTTCAAGTAGTTTGTTAATCAGTATTTCCATTTCTATTTGCTTATCTAATCTGTTAGATAAGCAGATATCAATCCACTTATCTATTCTCTTATTCAATCAATCAGTCAGTCACTGTTAGTCGCTCAATCACTCAGACTGTTAGCATAAGAGACAGTCAATCAGTTCACTTGTAGGCACGCTCTTCAATAAATCGTTAGTCAATCATTATATTATTCAATTAGTTAATCAATTTAGTTGTTCTGTTAATCCACTTAATTATCAGCCAACCAGTTATTTTATTTATTTTCAGTTAACGAGTCAGTCAGCCAATCAGCCTCAGTCAATCATTCAATTAGTCAATCAGCTCAGTTCGTCAACCTGTTTTTCACTAATTCTTTTAGCTAACGATTCACTCAATCTCTCTCAGTCGCACTATCAGTTGGTCAGTTTCCTATTAGTTCACATAGTCTGTTAATGAGTAAGTCAATCAGTCATCAGTCATCAATCACTCTGAATGAAGCTTACTATATCGCTAGAACTTTCCGTTCCACCAACTATTTCCCGAACTCGGAAATCGATCAAATTTACTAAGCTTCTTTCCTGTAGTAAGCAGACTGAGCTATACTGTGCAGTTCTAATTTTTTCCGGGATCCCCACTTGGGGCCATCGGAATGAACGTGTCAAATGACCGAAGAAGAGGTAAAGCGGAAAAAAATGAAATGTCAAAATCCCACAAGCGCCCAGAAGCTTTTGTCAGCTTTTAGAAAACAGTTAAGGGTGGACAGTAGCTGGAATTGGTCAAGGCTGATAGAGAAAGAAGGAGTGAGGGAGGTAGGAGGGGTGTGGTAGCTTGTTGGAGGTGCTGACGGCGACGTTGACGTCGACGCAGACGCAGACGTCGGCGATGGCAGCGGCGGCGGCGGCGCTTTTTGATTTTACTTCGCTGCTGAGCAAAGCGCAAAATCACTTTTGACGGTTTTTCTTGTGTCCGTTGGGGATTTTTGTTGTGTCTTTTGCTTTTTTTCAGTTTCTGTTTCTGTTTCTGTTTCTGTTTCTTTTCTTCAATTTTATTTTTGGTTTTTGTTGCTGCTGTTGCTGTTGCTGTTGCTTGAAGCGCGCGCCTCGTTTCGTTTTCATTATCCGAAGCGCGTCCAAATTCATTTCAAGTTTTGCCGCCGACGTCGAGTAGAGGCGTCTTTAGCTGTCCAACTGTTGGCTTTTGCTCGCCAGTCGCGTTAAGTCCAACATAAGTCGGCCTAAGCGTTTAAAAGCCTAAACGAATGCAGAGACACATGAGTATCTCACTCTCTCTCTCTCTCTCTCTCTCGCTCTCTCGCTCTCTCGCTCTGTATTGGTGGTCAGCAAAGCCAAGAAACAACAAAAATACAAAATACATAATAATCATCAGCATCTGGCGAGTGCGGAGTGGGGGGCAGAGCACTTGGAGCATGGGGCATGACAAGCAACGTCCAGAGCTACAGTCAGAGCCAGCTGTCAAGGCGGCTTTGTATTTTGTATTTTGCGCTCAAAACTTATACCAACTTGACAGTTGGAAGACAGTAGTATTTATAACGTCGACGTCGGCTGTCTGCTGTCTGCTGTCGGCTGTGGGCTGTCGTCCGCTGTGCCGCTCCGGCCGCCTCCTGGGGCCGCGCCAGCTCGCCAAATAAAACAAAAATGAGACAAGACTGACAGCGGCTCAGCGAAAGAGTTAATACTGTGATTAAATGACCAGAAGAGTGCCACTGTCAGACAGATGGCCGATGGTGGGCGGCTTAAATGTTTGACAGCTTGATGCCAGCTCCAGCTACGTCGCCGTCAACCGAGGGCCTCTCCAGCCAGCCAGCCAGTCAGGCAGTCAGCCTCTAGCCACGTTGACAGCGTCAACAATTTCGCAGAGACCAACTTCGGAGAGCTTGTTGAGCCTACACACATTGAGCCCATCGCAGCCAACGCTGCCATATTGATAGCAACAAAAGTTTTCTGCCCGCCAGCGATACAATCAATAAGCCTCTATGAAGACACGTCAATCAAAGTAGTGCTAAAAAAAAAAAAATAAAGGGTAAAATAATAAAAATTGTAAAAAAGTATCAACAAGCAAGAACAACAATGAATTTAAGGCTTTGTTTACAAATTGTTTGTATTTATATAATTTATTATGTTTTCTTATAGCACTTATAAGCCTAGGCCATTGACAATGGCAATGGTTTTGTTTACAGATAATGACATAGGCAGAAAGAGGCGTGGCTGATCGCATAAGTCTCTATAGCCTTGATCAGAAGCATCCTTGGGCATATGTAGATATAGCATGGGAGGTGGCTGATCAAGTAAAATATATAATTTAATAATTGTTATATATTTTATTGATCAGAATCAATAGAGAAAAGCAAGTCTGCATTGCTATCCATCTGTCTATTAATTCGATACTCTCTTCTCAGCTTACGCAAATATAGTAGAAGATCACGCTGACTTATCACATAAAGTTATATACAGAATATACAGGTATATACAGAATTAATAGAAAACACAAAACCAATCGACTCTTTTTCCCTTTTTGGGAACAGAGTCTAACAAACTTAGATTTAATATATAAAATTCTAGTTCCTTGAGCATTTTATATACCTTTAAGATTTTAATATATTGTATACCTTTAAAATAATAAATATATATAAAATTAATATATACACAAATATCGACTTCATTATATTTTAATTTTCAAGATGTCTATTTCCGTTCTCTATAAGATATCATATAGATATCTCTGGGGCCGATACATACATGTAAATACATATAGAGCTGGAAACCATAAGATATCTGTTTAATAGGGACAAACGTGTATATCATAATCAGGCATATATAACTTTAGTTTGAAGTAGAATCAGATGAACTGAATAAATGTTGTATAAATTCCATCCACTTGATCGACATGAAATAATTGATATTGATCATAGAATCAATAGGGTGAAACTCTATTTCGATATTAGATAATAGAGTACTCTAGTATTATTCTAGTAGTACTCAAAATATTGTAGATTCTCTTGAGCTGAATGGTCGAACAATTTCAGAACTCTGTTGCTGCAGGCTAATATGTAAAATACTCGTAAAATTCTTGTTTACATTTCTTACAAAGAAATGTATGCTATAAAGATAAGATCGAGGTAAATACAAAGACCTTCAAACAAATGAATTAAGAAGCTTTTAGCTGCCAGGCAGCCAATAATTCATATCAGAGATAAAATACATGCAATATATAGTATTTCTAGAAACGACTAACTGCGAAATGTTTACTGTTTACTGTTCTCAATTGAAATGTATTATTTGAATGTGCCTTGCTCATAAGCAAGAGCTACTATTATTTACTTTTACAATTTACACAATTTGATTAGATGCTTTTAGCACATCTGTGTTTATGGAACTAACAAATGCGAATAGCCAATAAATTAAAAACAAATTTATTATTCAAACTTAGTTCGCAGTTAAATAATACATGATAGCTAAGCTAATATATACATAAATCACAAAGATTTATCACGATTAGCCAGAGTTGTATGGAAACGATAAAAATGCAAATTATCAATAAAGATCTCTGGCTTATCGACTCTGAATGCTCTACTGCATACATATTTATGCAGTTTATCGAATGCTTCTGGTATAAGTTTTCCCTTGAGCTGCCCCCAATATAAGAAGATGTTAAGCTGCTAGAGCCGACCTGAGCCATAAATTCGTAGGTTTAATATAGGGCTGACTGTGCGTGTGTGTGTGTGTGTGTGTGTGTCATAAAGTCTATGATAAATCGCTGAGATCTGCAAACAACAATCAGGCTGCTTAAATAGAATGCTGCAGTGATAATCGTGTGCCAGCCGGCAATCAACGTCAACGTCAACAAACAGATCTTGCAAATCTCAAGATCACAATCAACCGGCCGGGTTATCTAAATGGCAGCCAGCCCAGCGGAGCCCAAAGCAAACTAACCAAATGTCTGTGCATGAACTGCTCTAAAATTAGACAACCAGCCAGCCAGTCAGCTGTCAGAGCAGCACGTTCACGAGACTAGAGACTTGGGACTGAGAATCGGAACTTACGGAACTCGAACTCGCGCGTTACGGCAATGTTTTCCTACACAAATCCATGCAGATGCTACAGCTAGCTGTTTATTATCTTTGCCTCTACACTAAGTTGATGGTATATGGTATTACTTAAATTTACTATAGCGCTTGTCGCTTGTTTTCAAATGTTTCAAAAGAAAACACACACACGCCGAGACTGATGGGACACTTGTCACGGGGGCTTTTGCAATGCGTTGCTATTGCCGTTGTCTGTTTATCTTGAAAATGCCAGAAATGCTATGGCCGGGGTCTATTTTTAAATGAGATAGCTCTCTGCTTGCCGATGAGTATTACACATTTCTGTTGACGAGGACAGCTTATTAGTTGAGCTCTCGAATCGGCAGTCAAACAAATTTTTAATTGCCCACACAAATTATCGCTGGGGTCTTACACCCGAAAACGGCATCGTAAAATTCTATAAAATATAATGCCATAGCTGGCGGACGACAGGCGCGATCTTAAGCCCTCCGAGTATGTGGCACATTAGCGTCATAAATTTCAATTTTAATTGCCTTCGTATTTAGATTAAAGTGAGAGATTTAAACAGAGAGAGAGAGAGAGAGAGAGAGAGAGAGAGAGAGAGAGAGAGAGAGAGAGAGTGAGAGGGAAAGGGAGAGAGACTACTGTTGAATGAACGTCTCTCGATTAAAACCTCTGCCATTAGAATCTATTCCCAAATGACACCAAAAACTGTTCCATTACTGTCTTCCAGCCGGTGGCATGACAAAGTGTCAACGCAAACAAACAAGGGAGATGGCCCTAACCAGAATTTATTACCGACTTTGCAATGCTCTTACTTTAAAGAGAATATATAAAGTTGATAAGAGATGAATGAGTTTTAATTTATGTATAAAAATTAGAATTATTTCTTCATGAATTCCAATTAGCATTTGAAATTCATAATGCTTTATTTAAACAGTATTCTAATATTGAATACTTTATATAGTATATCTCAAAGCGCCTAAACTCACTTGAAAGAAATTCTTATAAAATTTCTATTGGGTCGTCAAGCTGGCAAATTGAATAGAAAATCCCATAATTCCACACACTTCAGTTGAGAGTATTCAAGATCTTGAGACGGAACACAGCAAAATCGTGTCGAAGTGTTTAATAAATAACAAATCACCCAAAAGACCTCAACAACAACAACAACACTGAGAGGGAGAACTCGAGTATTCAGTAATAAACAAAACAGGCCGCGGCCAGCGCGTTTGAAATTTATGTGACTTGATCTGTTTTCAAGTGGGACGGACGTCTTATCAGTGAGTATTCCAGTACAGATTTACAATTAATTGCGAGCAATTGTGAACAGGCGTGCCTCAAGCACATACTCTTAGTATATGTCGATTACAGCTAGACGTTGTTTCATTCGTGTTCATAATTAATGAAATATCTTTGTGCAAATCATTTGGGGAAATACTCAACTTCATTAGCAGATCGTAAATAATGTCAGAAAGCGCAAGGCCTGAAATTTATGTGGCGGACTAACTATGCATGCTGAATAATTTACAAAATTTAGAAAAAAAAAAATAAATAAATAAATGGAAAGAAAGTCGAGCACAAAAGATACAAAACAAAAATTAAAAATCCAACACAGAAACAATAGAATTTTAACAAGAAATATAATTTATAGCCACTTAAGTCATAAATTTATTTTTAATTTCGCCCAATTCACATTTACAACGCGCACAGCGCAAACAAACATCGCCAAGCCCCACATTTGAATACCCTATAACTGATGGGCATGATGAGGCTCCCAATCAGGCAGATTGATATGGTTAGATAAACTGAATACATTCTGTATATACTGAGCGCAGCAGAGTTGATGTGACTTTTGATTCATTATTAATGATATTATTATAATGATAATCATATAAAGTTTTATTTTTGTATTTATTGTATTATTGTTGATAACTGTACAAGTTTCTCATTATCATTATTATTGCTGTGTCTAATTATATACTATATATCATTACTCTATATTATTACTATATAATCATTAGACCTTACAAGTTGTACATATATTACAAAAAAAAAAAAATAATAATAATAATATAATATTATCATTATTGTAATAATTTTTATTCATATTGTTATTTAAATTTTGTTTAAAATAATATACTAATTTTTCATTATCAATGTTATTGTGCATTATTATATTTAATATTCTTTATGTATATATTATCATTATCATTAAATATTATCTTTATATATTTTCTATGTCTTGGCATTTTAATTGTATTGAAAATTTTATAATAGTTTTGCATTATTATTGCTATTAATAATAAATTAATAATTAGCATTGTTGTTGTTCCTAATAATATAATATCTGATATTAGTTCATCGTTATCTTCATTATAAATATTATCGATATTGTTTATCATCCTTGTTAAGTAAAATTTTGTTGTTTGGTTCATTAACCTTGTTTTATATAGATTTGCTAAATTATTCCCAAATGTTTATTATTATCATTTTTTTAATCAAATTATTTATTTTTGCAATTTTCGAGCAGAAAATACATTAAATTTCTGATATGACAAATAAACGTGAAAACAAAATTTATTGCAAAAAAAAGCTTGAATAGATTAACTCAATATTTTAAAGCAAAAAATTAAAAGATAAATTTTAAAATTGAGTGTTTTTATAGCTCTTGAAATATTCGCATTAAAAATAAAAAATAAAAAAATATTAAAAAAAAATGTTAACAAATTCTTCAAAATGTTTATTTATATTTATTGTATTATTTTCCAAGTATACTTAAATCTTTTTCAAAGACGTAAAATTGAAACTTTAAATAATTTTATTTTAGTAAAATTGAGCTAAATAGCTTACGCTCTTAGATCTTGAATACTTAGCAAGAGCAATCGGGCTTCGTAGTTATACAACAGTAAAGCCTCTATTTCTTGGCTTGAGATAGTTTGTGTTGGGGCTACAAAAGAAATGAAATACTGAAAGACCAAGATTTACGTCTCTTTGGCTGTTTATTTTTCTTTGCCGCTTTCATGAATCTTCAAGTTTATTATTGTTGTCTGTTTTGTTGCTGCTGCCGATGTTGCTGCTGCTGTTGCTTCTGGTAGCAACAAATTTAACACTCAGACAGTAGTAAATAAGCGGGTTATAAAAGGCAACTAATTACAAGTTGCAGCCGCCAGCTCGCATATGCTAAAAGCTCAAATTTGAATATGTATATGAGAGAGGGAGAGATATATGGTAGTATGTATTTGTATTTTATTATATATGTATATTGGTCCATGGATATGGAATACCTTCCCTCGTTTATTTGTATGTATGTAAATGTTTTGTTTTTTGGGGATCCTTTTCTTTATTGTCTTAATGAACAAAGGCGACGGTTTCTAGATGAGACAAATGTATCTCGTTTGAGCGCAAAACACAAATGTTTAAAACAATAATAAATTATCATTGTTGTTGCTCTGACTGCTGCTGCTGCTGTTGTTGTTGTTGTTCCCTTGCCTTTTATCGCTTGATAATCGCTGGTCATTAGTCATTTTGGCCTCAACCTAAAGTATTGTATGTTTTCTATATAGCAATACATCTGACTCTGACTCTGACTCTGTTGCTGCTGTTGTTGTTGTTGTTGCTGTCTTTGCCACGCCAAAAAGAGTAATGTGAGCAGCAACGGTGGCAGCAGCAGCTGCTGCTGTTGCTGTTGCTGTTGCTGTTGCTGTTGCTTGTTATGTCTGTCTCTTCATTTGGTCCGCAGCAGCAGCAGCAACAACAACATGAGCTGGCTCAACGTTTAATAAATCGTGTACTGTCGCCTTTTATTGTTGCGGCGATGTTTCAAATTTTATTTATTTATCTGCTGCCGCTGAATTGGCTTAATAATGTGGCCAACAACAGGCAGCGACAGCAACAGCAACAGCAACAACAGCAACAGCAGCAACAACAGCAGCAGCAGCAGGTCAAGCACATACTTAGCTACTTCTGGCGATATAACACTTTGGCTATCGGCTATCTTGACAGTGCATGAAATATTTATGCTCTTTAGATTATTTCGGGTGTATTAAGCGAGCACCAATGAAACAAAAAACTATTCGCCATCGTCCATTACAGTATGGCGACCGACAATATATATATATATATATATATATATATATATATATATATATATATATATATATATATATATAGAAATATATATGTATATTTATATAGCTACCGAATTTGATATAATACTCTGTTGGCAATACAAAACGGAGTATATAGAGTCTATGCCCAACAGCATCTATATCTATATCTATATCTATATCTATATCTATATCTATATCTATATCTATATCTATATCTATATCTATATCTATATCTATATCTATATCTATATCTATATCTATATCTATATCTATATCTAAATCTATATCTATATCTATATCTATATCTATATCTATATCTATATCTATATCTATATCTATATCTATATCTATATCTATATCTATATCTAAATCTATATCTATATCTATATTTATATCTATATCTATTTCTATATCTATAGCTAAAACTATGCCAACTCATGTCTAGTCTATAACGTCTTTCTCACATCAAAATCAATTCGAAAACTGACCCGATTTCCAAAGAGCTGTATAAATTATAAAGCCATTTAATGCAAAGTAAGCCTATCGAATCTAAAGCCCTTAAGGAGCTGCATAAGCCCTCGAGGCCTTGCGCTGCCATATTATTTATGATGGCCTAATGTGTGGACAGCCAGGCAGGCAGGCATTCAGTCACAGCAAAACAATTTACCCACTGACCAGCAGCGATACGTGCTTATATATCTATCGACAATCTCTGTCTGTCCATCTATCAATAATATATTATGTCGGCGGCACCTTTGAAGTGTCGACTAGAGCCGCCAACTTGGCCGAAAGTACTTTTGGACTGAGGTGGGTGGATTGTAGGTGCCAGCCAAGGCAATAATCAGAGCAGCTGAAGTATTTATGTCGCAGTAGAGGCATTGCCGAGCCCTAAATTTCCCGGCCTTACCCACAGCCAAAAAAATATATCTGAATGTGAGTATAAATTAATGTTATATATTTGATTCCCTGTTACGTGACAAATGCTGCACTCGCCCTTATCGCCAAATATATTAGTGTATTGTTCAGATATTCAATGCTGATTTTAGTGCACAGGAAACCAAGTATCTGTATCTTTGAGATACCTCGCTCTGGTAAAAATATGAAAATAAATGTCTGCCAAGTGCTTGTTGACAGTCGCCGCTGTTGTCGTGTTGTTGTCAGCTCCAACTGTCAGTTGACAAAAAAGAGACAAAAATTAATATTAACATCAGCATAAAACATCGAACGACCGCCCATACGATGCTAGCCAAAAGGGAAAGTGTCAAACGAAGCATTATAAAAATGACACGAGGAAGCCATAAATATTAAAACAACAGCAGCAGCAGCAACAATGTCACAACATCTTCACAGCGGGGGTGTCTCTCCCAAGAATTACACAGAAAAATGATCAAGGAGTTGACAGCAGTGAGCAGCGAACAGCGGCAGCATCGCCACTTGAGCTGCAACTAAAAGATACAAATGTATCCGCTAGTCGATTAGCTGCATGCCCTTCGTCTGGCTGTTGCTGTTGCTGCTGCTGCTGCTGCACGCATGATTGACGTCTCTCCAGGAGGGCAAACACGAACATTTTAATGACTTTGACGTAATTTATAACAAAGCTGTTAATTAGCTGCGACGACTATGCTGACATCACTCATCATCTGGGCATATAATTTATGTAGGGCCCAGGATCCCAACAGGGGCAACAGCTGTCAATTGAGCAAAGGAAAAAATGTCCTTGGTTACAATTCTACATAAATGAAATCTATTTAGAGAACGATGTGGGTTAGCTGAGCTAAGCTAGAATTATGATCAAATAAAATATGACTATGCATATCATTTGGGCAATGATTAGGTACGAGAATTATGAACTAGATTGCTCAAGATCTTTAAATTGAATTACTAAATTATGTGATCTTTAGAAATCAGAATTAAAAACACAAATAATCATATGTTATTTTATTAGAAATAAAATATATCATTAGTTAACATAACAGACTGCACTATACTCGCTTACATTAATAAAATATCTAATCTACTAATCCCTTACATTAATAAAATATCTATTTGGTGATCATAGCTCTATAAATCTTTCAAATATTAGATATACATACATATGTTCAATAACCGTGATTTGTGTTCCTTATAAAGATCAGACAGCGCAAACTGAACTATAAATGCCTAATACAATTAATCAATTTCTATTCACAATTAACAAAATATGCAACGTTTTGCTGCAAATTGATTTAAATCTTATTAGCCTAATAAATTGTACAATCCAAAACAAGTACTACTCTAGTATAATGAAAATCTTTCTGAAGTTATTTGCTATATATATATATTTGTTAAACTCTTTTGTCTTGTATTATGATATACAATATTATATATATATATATGATATATAGTATACGAATTCATTGAAATAAATTCAGTTTAGATTATATAGAACATTTTTAATTCCCCATATATGATTTATGGATTAAAAACAATAATCAAAAAAATAATATTTATATCCGTTGCATTTATTTTTTAACAGCATACTATATAATATAATAAATATATATTTTATACTCATATATGATTATATTTATAAAGATTGTAAAATTAAAAAGAAAATCATCTATAAGCCTTTTCTTAGAAAGAAACTATTTCCGTTGCCATATTTTTAGACAACATGTCGATTATATATTACTTTGATATTGGCCAAAACTTGATATATGATATGATTTCGTTCATTTATGTGGGTCACTCAATGCGTGACAAGAGTGTCTAATGCCGACAGCAAGTGTATACAAATAGCAAATGTATTTTAAATCGCTCAAGAGGCGAGCTTATCACTTACATAAGCGACAATTTGAACCCGAAGAGTCAGTCGCTAATCTAAAGCGACACCTCATAAATCAGCTTGGCAGGCCACGAGTAAATCATCAGATCTTAAATGTCAAGTTGTCGCCGTGACGCTATATCAATTCGATTCAGCTGTACTAAAAATCACGGCAAGGCATTGTCAACAATCAAGTTTTATATGATCGTCGCCACGATTTATATGATCGCAATGAAGCGAAACAAATGCACGATTAAAAACTTATTTCCAAGCTCATCGAGTGAGTACACTTCTAAGGCAGCCAAACAGTTTTACAAGACTAAATCAAAGCATTTTTCAGAACTATATTTATATATCCCTGTTAAGATGTGAGTAAATACTGCCCATAGATGATATCTATCTATCTATTATATCCAATTTGACTACCATTTTACAGGGTATTCGCCATTCGTTCTATTCCCATGCATTACTCGTTTGTTGTGATTATAAATTATGGTCAGCTCCTCGCACTGTTTAATCGTAACATCTATATGCCGAGCAAGCCAATAAAATAGATTTTATAGCCATATAGCCATAAGTTAGAGCGCATATATGACTTGTTGGTATGAGGCTGTCGTAAATAATGTTCCTAATGCCGGGGCATAAAGTTCAAAATATCTTTTCAAAATCACAGCCGATCGATTATGGTTAATTTCATGGCGGCCATAAAGCACTACGGGGCTTGGCCATTAAATTCTGTTTTCATTAGATACTGTTGAATCACAAGACTCGAAATCGTACGTTTAAAATCCAGTGCATATTGTCCATAAATCGAGTCACATTTTCTATGATGGGGCTTTTATTTTGAGCAATACGAAATATAGACGTCAAGAATAGAGTCAAATAAAATAATAAATAAGAATACACAAATATAAACTGCACACAACATTTTCACTATATAGCTATAGCATAGATTATTAAAAATATTTAAAATAAAATAAATATAAAAGCTTCAAAAAATTCATATTAACTTGGGCTCGTCCGGGATTTGAACCCGGGACCTCCCGCACCCTAAGCGGAAATCATACCCCTAGACCAACGAGCCAGTTGGTTGAAAGCTAAACAGCTAAAGCATAAAAGCAACGTGAAGAAAGATCACAAGACATGCAGTCAAAAGAAGTGCAAGAGAGGCCCAATTGTGGGATCGAGAGAGCCAAAGAGCGCGACGACGCCAACTCTACGCTCCACTCTTCACTCCACAGCGCTGATAGACAGCAACAAGCAGCAGAGCAGAGCTGAGCAGAGCAGAGCATATCAAGTCTATTTATAACAAAAAAGTTGCCATGCCGTTTGTCTAGCGTTTGTTGTTGTTGTTGTTGTTGTTGTTGCTGCTCTTGAGTGTTGACAACAAAACAAATTGTTTAACATGGACAACACAACAATACAAAAGAAATATGATGCATGTAAATAAATTCAATTTGGAACAACACAAAATCAAAATGGAAGACAGCGCACAAGCAACAACAACAACAAAAAACAACAAAAGCAACAGTAAAGATAGGACAGCAATAAAAACACGATCAACAGATCTTTCAACAGAAATTGAACAATCAAAAAAATTATTACTGTAAATCAGAGCAAGAAAAAAACAAGTCAACAAGAGAATAAAAAAAAAAAAGAATTGATGAGGTCGAATATTAGATACGCTTTAGAAGATAGTTTAGACAGAGGGCGAGAGATCATATATACATAAAAATATATCTAAAGCTTAACTAAATAATAAAGATTTATATTTAATTGCAAACTTGGTCAAGAAATTCATATACTTTTGATAAGGGCAACTGCAACAGAAAATAATAAAAATAAAAAAATAGGGTCACACTGTTTGGTTATTCTGATTGTCCAATTACTCTATGTACGTGTGTACATATCTGTATAGGGGCAATCGAAGAAAATATAGTAAAATCAATTGAAAAAACGTAGCTCGCTGCGCGCCTGACAGCTGATGGCGATAATTTTAAATCAAATCAATTGAATATTGTCACAATTAATTTACTTAACAGATATGTAAGCCCCACTGTTGTGCAGGGGAATGATAATTGCGGCCAAGTGGCATTTTATTTGTACTTTTTTTTTGTTTTTTGTTGTATTTTTTATATCTGCTGTGCGCTGCTCATTGAATGTCAATTGGTTTAATGTATTCGTTTTTATTGATTTTTAATTTCTGCTTGGGTGTTTTATAGCTGTCGCTGAGAGTTTGTCAAACGCTTGCGCAAATGCCGCGCCCACCGCAACGCCACGCCCCCCGACCGCATGTCGCTGCCTCGATCCGCAGCTCATGAAATTCAAATGTTGTGAGCTCAAAAATTGTTGCATCTGGCATACAAATATATGAAACACAAAATACGAACTACAAAGCGCAGCATCGACTTCTGATTGCGATTTGACTTTTAAATTAAAGACGATCGCCCACAAATCGAGCGCCGATCGATGAAGTATCATCCATTCCAATCAACAGCTGGCCACAGCTTAGTTCATTGGATTGGAAATGCATTGAGAAGTTGAATTATCTGAGGCAGTCGGAAAAGTCATTGATTCTGCATATATGCAATCGAAATGTTGATATCGATATCATATGGAATTATGTTAAATACATCTATCTTAAATCAAATTCATAAAACATTCCCCATGTGGAACCATAATATTTGTGAGTCAATCGAAATAGTAGGTCAACACTGAACCGGCTTAAAAGCTTGTTTACTATGCTTATAGCTAATGATTTCATTTGATTTGTAGAAAAGGCTTATGTGAAATATATCTGGTGATATAGAACTGGACTGATATTGTTCAAAGTAATCTTATATGTTCGACAAATGGTAATACTCTATTTTTCTCAAAATTATACAAAATATTACTCAGGGCTAAAAATGTTTCTGATTGATATAGTTCTTATATCATGAATTTCTAATAGTTGAAATGAAACAAATTTGCAAGTTTTACATTTTTGTATTATATTTATGTTACTATAAAGTTTGAATTCTTAATAAGTACTTTATAGAATATTTTAATATAGTTATGATATATTAGTGTATAAATAGTCCATATATTGTATATGATAATATAATATGATAATATTATAAATAATTTATATGTCTAAATAGTATATCTACATTTGTATGGTAATTATTATAGTATATGTACATAGTAGACTTATTTTATAAATTCCATGTTCCACTCATGTAATTCTATTGATTTCAAAAATATTTCCCAACCAGTACAATGAAAGTTAATATATGGACACATACACTATATGTGGTTTATTATTCCAGGAAACTATTGACTCTATATATATGCTATATATAAGTTATAAATTTCTTAAATTTGCTTTGCTCTCTACACATTCTAAGCATATCAATCAATAGTATTTGGCAGTTCTGTAAGTTCCTAAATCGCTGTCCCAATTCGAAATACTGCTCATATAAACTACTTTATAGTAAGAAGTATTTGTTTACTTTTCAATTACATTAGAGTTCGTTTGATAAGGAATCCAGCTGTGATTAACTAGAACTACATAATATATAAGGAAATACAAATACTATCAATCAATCAATCATGCACATTGTCAAGCCCATTGGAAAAAACTAATCAAACCTATTTGACTTTTGATTCTATGTTTTAGTTGCTATTAAACGATTACACATATAGAAAATATTATATAATTTAATGTGTCGAATGTATAATTCATAGAGTAAAGTATATTCTATAATCTATGATAAATCATGTAATATTATAAAATATAAAACATTAGAAAACAATCAAATATAATAACATGATAAAATATGAAAATAAAATAAAAAAATATATTTATATATTTGAATTCAATTGGATTTTGAAAGATCTATGGAATGAACCTAACTATAATATAATATAATAAACTAGTCTAAAATATATATTCTATAATATTATACAATGCATAATGTAATATTATGATAACAATACAATATATGATAAAAAAATAAAAACACATAGATATATCTGAATACAATTGGATATTGAAATATCTATGGAATGAATCTAACTTGCTGTGTAAGTGAAAATTATGTAGATTTGAATTGTCTGCAGCTATTCCAGGAAACTACATGGATGATATAGTATTAGCCATGGCTAGACTTTCCAGATAGTTCTATGAATTACCTAGAAATGTTTGAGTTTATTGAGAATTTTTTAAACGTTTTTCTAGCTATAGATTTGTATAATAAATTGTATTCTATCCGAGTTCCTAATTGCTTACTATGATCAAAAGGAAATGAAAAACGTTTCGAGATATATGAAATGTGCTTGCTTTGAGCGTACATCAATGTCATTATGCATGGCATATCATATCATTCAAATGAACGCCTTGCCTGAGTCGATTTCAAGCGTGAAATTAAATTCTTAAAATATATTTTTGATATATATTACTTTCTGCTGATGCCGAACAGCTGGTGCTTCTTCAGTATTCATCATCTCGTATTACTAATAACGAAAATTCTGAATGTCAAAGCTATATCCATCTTATTTCTAAATGATCTTAACTGATCTATGCATAACAAATTTCCTGTCAAAGAATATAGAATATATACACTGTATAAAAACAAATGAAACAGATGCAAGACTTCTGTCGTTGTTTTCATTGTTTCAAGAAACGCATCTATAGAAAATATATATAGAATTTTATACATATTATTACAGCTTGATATTTCCGGAATAATTTCTGAAATATCTGAGAGAATATGAAATACATGGAAATGAAATTTCTCGCTTGCATCAAGACTTTTCATTGATGGATGACACATGCAGTCAGTACCAAAAGTCTACGCACACTCAAGTCATTCAAGTGCGGATCATCAGACTCAGATGCAACAAGTCAAGTCAAATAAATTGATATAAAATGCTTTTTCCTCGCCTCGCATTTTTCGTTGTGAATTTCATTTTGAATTTATTTACTGCGCACTTGGAAATGTTGTTGCCACTGTGAATTATTTTTGGAAGAAATTACAAGAGTTGATTTTTGTATTTTTGTTGTAATATAATTTTTTATTATATGTATATTATATGATAGATGACTTAAGAGCTTATTGAATTTGTTATCGTATTATTATCCATAGTTATATGCGAATAGCTAAGAACTAAGTTAGGATCTAAACAAGAACTAAAATTAAACAAAGCTTAAGTATCGCTAGGGTGTGTAAACAAAACCTGATAAACATACGATTTTCATACGATGCGCTCTAAAGTATAATATAGTATATAGATCGCGTACAGTTAGAACTGGAAGTCAGAGAAAAAACTTTGGTTGAACTTTGAGAACAAACTTTGATGTCTTAAAAATTAGCAAAAAATTAATTAACAAAACAAAACATTTCCATTGAGTTGACAGAATTCCTTAATGCCTCGAGAATATATTGTGAATATATATATAATTAGGTTGTTGCTTTTGGATTCTTTGTTCTTGTCGTTGTTGTTGTTGTTGATTTTGTTGTTGTTGTTGTTGTTGTATCTGTGGGTTAATCCGAAACTTAAACGTAACTAGCGCCTCGACAAATCTACAGTTTAGTATCACAGAACAGCGAACGCCGCTGCCAGCGTCTTTAACATCCCCTTTCTCTCTCTCCTCTCTCTCTCTCTCTATTTGGTTTCTTATTGATGAGCTGCGCCCATGCGCTGCCCATACATGGCATACGGAGAGTAGTAGGGACCCAGAGCAGCTGCAGCAGCCGCCGCAGCCGGATTGAAGGCGCCCGCAGCGCCAAAAGGCGAAGGAGCAGCGGCCAGAGCGCCTGGCGGCTTGCCATATGGATGATAGCGAGCCGCTGCAGCGGCGGCGGACATGGGACTGAGCGGCGGTGTGGGGTAGCCGGCGCGCAGAGCCGAGGGCGGAAAGAGTGTGCCGAGCAGCGATTGAGCCTGGGACTGGGCGAGCGCAGCGGCAGCGGCAGCCGGATCGGAGAGGTTGCCCGTGTGGGTGCGCAGATGGGTGAAGAGCTCGTCGGAGGTCTGGAAGCGCTTGCCGCAGTAGGCGTCGCCCACTACCCAGCTGCAGACGTAGGGCGCCGAGCGGGCAGCGGCTGCATTGGCAGCGGCGGCGGCCGCCGCCTGTGAGTAGGGATGCGCCTGCTGGAGTCCGGCGCTGGCCATGGCCATGCCGTACTTCTGGTGCTCGCACTGGGTGCAGCCGGCCGGGCAGGGGGCGCCCATCAGCATCTGCTGTGTGTGTGCGGAGTAGGGGCAGCCGGGGCAGTAGGGATCCTTGCAGACGGGCACAATGGCCTCGCCGCCGGCGGGCGTCTTGATGCGCTGGTAGGTGATGTACGGATTGGGCTGTCCGGCCGGGCCGGCTGCAGCGCCTGGATAGCCCCCGTTTGCAGCGGCGGCCAGCATGGCCGCATGATGGTGCGAGAAGCCGCCGGCGAATGGCGGCCGGAAAGCGGGATTCGCGTGCTGCTCCATGCCGGGCGGACAGCAGAGCGCCGACAGCGGATTGAGACCGTACGGACCGGCCGCCTTATAGGCGGCTGCAGCGGCAGCGGCTGCTGCTGCCATGCTGCTCATCTCCTTGGGATGCTGGGCGGTGCCGTTGGCGTTGTTCAGCACCTCCATGCCGGAGCGCACGATGGGACTGGCGCCGCGCTGCGAGCTGCCGGCGGGCGAGACGGTCTTTCGGCTGGCGTCATGCGGTGTGGTGGCCAAGGCTTCTGGCTTGCACTGTGTGCCGTCTGTGGGCGTGGCATTTGACTTGTTGCGCGATGGCACGCGCTCCTGGCCGCCACTGGAGCTCTTTGAGCTGGGCCGTGGCAGCTCCTCGCTGGCGCTGCTCTTGAAGCTGTTCTGATTCTGTTGGCTGAGCACGTTCGTCTCGTACGGCTTGAACGCCAGCTTCACCTCGCTGCCCATCGTGCTGCCGATGGTGCTGCTGATGGGCGTGCTCGACTTGGGCGACTTGGCCTGGCTGGGCGACTTAGCCGTGGCCATGTCGGCGCTGCTCGACGAGCTCGACGATGTGGACGACGAGGAGCAGGTGCCCGACTTCTTGCTCTTGTCCACGGCCAGCAGCGGCTTCACCGCCGACGAATCGGCGCCAATCTGTGAGCAGGTCTGGGCCAGCAAAGCCAGCGGACTCTTCTTGGCATCCATCTGTAAATGAATAAAGTGAAGAAGATTTTTTCATTAGTCTTCGAAAAACAATTTCATCTAATATTAAATATAAAACATTGATTTTTCTGCAATGAAATTTGCATTCTGAATGCTTCAAATTATTGCATTATAAATAATATATTCTTTAAATATATTTGTTTAATTTTTTTATTCAAATTTTCGTGTTTGTTTTATGTATTTAAATATTTGGAGTTTTTCTTTTATTTATTTTTAATTTAAATCATTTAACAAATTGATTTGATTCAAATATTTTGAAGTTGATTTTCCTTTATTTTATTTGGAATATTTTTTTACCTAATAAAATATTTTATTTGCTTTGATTGTTCATCTATTAAAATTTTAAATATATTATTCTATTGATTATAAAAAAATATTTTAATTAATTAAGAAATATTCTTGGAAACACAATTGTATTTAATTTTGTATTTTCTTGATTAGATATTAACTATTTTGAGCTTATTTAAATAGGTCTAGTTGAATGAAATATAATATTTTAAAACCTTCAAATTTAGTAATTTGTAAAGCAATAAATTTGCATTTTGGCAAAACAAAATTTATGTTATTTGTTGCAAAACTAAAAACAAATCTAAAATCTTTTTATGTTCATTTCAAATTTATTTAAGAAAAAATGACTAATTTTAAAAAATTAATTATTTTGATTTAAATGTAAATTTATTTGATATTTTTTATTTATTTTATTTATATTTATTTATTTATTTATTTATTTTTATTTATTTTATTTTATTTATTTAACATCTTTGAAATATTTTGTTAAAATTCGAATTTCTGCTGTAACTTTTGAATTTATTTTCAACAAAGAATATATTTCAGAATCCTAATCTCAATTATTTAATAAGTTTTATATTCGGCTTATTTACGTATGCTAAATAAACTTGGGTTTCAAGCCAACGTCATCTCAAAATGATTTTTTTTTAATTTAACACTTTCAATATTTTCTTTTGCTATTCAAAGCAACCTATTTTAACACTTAAATGAAATTCCCAGCAATTTTTAATTTTGATATGTTCAACTTTTTTTTTTTAATTTTTAAAAGTCTGAATTGCAATTTTTTTATTAAATAATAATTTTACTCATTCACCAAATTGTATTTTGGCTCAGTAAAAAACTGTTAACAGCAAAAACAAAATTTTTAAATATTTAACACTTTTTTTTTAAGATTTAAATTTTTTTGGCTGATCCATTTAAGAATTTTGGATGTGTTAAGCAATAGTAAAAATACTAACCGTTGTTGGCAATGGAGCCAGATAATCCGGTTGTAGGTATTGATTGTTGCCGATGGTAACAACACCACCGCCACCTTCCAAGACAACCATAGCGGAGCTGTTGGCGATTGTCCTAATAGAGTAATCCACAGAGGATGCTGAGCAAGATCAGTCAGCAGTTGGCTGATGTGTTGAAGTGTTGAAGTAATCCAAGTGAAATGCGACGGCAAAACTTGATTTGAGATATTTTCTTTTTCGATTTGTTTTTTCTTTTTTGAATAATTATTTCTTTGAAACAATTCAAGGGTATTTTTCACACTTTGCTTGAGAATTTCTTGTTAATTTCAGAAATTGCTTGCGTTCACTGTTTTGACAAGTGGCCAAGTGGCGTATCTTTCACTTTTTGTTTAGGCTGTTCAAGCACTTTACACGCCGAACGTTCTGACAGCCGTGCGTTCTGTCAGATACAAATGCTTATGCAGGCAGACAGAGAGATACACTGAGATACACAAGTGTTGTAGAGTTTGCTTTTGCTTTCCGTTTTAGGCTTTTTCCGAACACGTCTGAACGCATCGAAGGCTAAACTCGAACTGAATTGTCTGAATGTGTCGTTCGGCGACTTGCGTTAGAGTGAAGCGAAAATCCGCTCAGCTGTGTGCGCTCACGCTGCGGCTCTCTTTGCTCTCTCTCTCGCTCTCTCTCTCTGACTGCGGTACGCTCAAAACCGGTAAGCAGCGCTGCACGACGCTTAAGCGTGTTGGTGCAAGGAGAGACGCGCGTGCTGTGCGAGCGAGCTGCACTGTGTGTAATTTTCAAATATGGCGTACTTTTTGCCCAATCACATCGCATGCGCCATGCAATGGAAGCCGTAAAGTGGCCTAGCAGGTTTTTTCTTTCTTCTTTTTTTTTTTTTTGTACAATCAGCTGCATGGGCATGTGTGGCTTACTGACTCAGTGGCTGTTTGCAACACGGCAACACTCGATGTGAGAGCAACAGTTGAACGCGAGAGCGGCGCTCTTTCACTTTTTTCATGCTGCTCGCTGGTGGCTGCCGCGGAAGTTCGCCTTTGACGCGCACATTAATTTTATCTTCACACATATGTCACGCGCCTCAGCAGCTCACACTCAATCTAGCTAGCGCTCCCGCTCGCTCTCCCACTCAGTCGGCTGTCAACACCAGGCCATTCGACGCTCAGTCTCATTGTCTTCGCCGAGATTTGTTTCTCAGTCACTCAACACTTAACCACTCTTCTTTTTATGCAATCGCCTCTGCTGCTGCTGCTGCTGCTGCTGCTGCTCCTGCTCGCTCGCTTTAATGTCATATATAAAAATTAATTTGTTTGCCGCTCTCGGAGCACTGAGCACAGCACTGAGCGCCGACTGCCACCGAGTGCCGAGTATGCCTACCCGCAATTCCCACTCCGACTTCCCGCACTCAGATTCTCGCTCCGACTGTGACTCGAGCATTGTTTAGCGTTTTTCGATTAACTTCTGGGTTCTGTTTTGTGGTTTGTTTTCCACAAGAGCTTCTGTTTGTTGTTTAAGTGGAAATCGTTGTTTTGTCGCCGTGTCAAAGTTGTACCAAACAATTTTTCACATGTTTTGTTCGCTAGTAATCGTCTCTTGTACCCACACTTGTATCTGTGCATACGTGTGTGTGCATGCATATGTGTGTGTGTGTCTTAATTAAGCTTTGCCATAAGTGCACACAAGTTGCACAGTGTGTGCGCGAGAGGGAGAGGAAGAAAGAGTGCCAGAGTGTCAAAGAGGGGGAAGAGATCAGTTGCACATGTGCTTGGCGTTGCCACATGATGCACTTTGGACTTTTTAATAGTTTAATGGTTGCTTAAGTTCATGCATTTTTAATAATACAACCCACTGAGTAGCTGTTAATGGTTTTGCTCCACATTAAACAAGGCTTCAATTAAAATTACCTTTTGTTTATTACTTTTTGCACTCTCAAGCGGAAGACGAGACCGAAATGAACTCGAGATGAACCAACAAATTTCAGATATCATCATCTTTCTATGGGAGCTCTTTGAATATGTGATGGATAAGAGAGTTAATCAGTGGATATAGAATATTCTATAGAAAAGGATAATAATAGACATAAATATGCAAAATTTTAGGAAAAAATTTAATAATATAAAAAAAATACAATATTAATAATAAGTTTAAATAAAAAACTTCATTTTATAAGACATATAAATACTTAAAATTGGTTTAAAATTGAGTTATTGTATTCCCAGGGTATTCCATATAGGGTACTGAAATGAACAAATCAATCATATAATAATAATGAAAATTTATATTATTTATGTGTCAAATATTTTGTGATAGCTTCATATTACTTTGACATTCCCAAATTATCTATAAATCTATTTTATTATATTTCATTACATTTCACAATTTTGCATATATATTATCTATATTTTATATAGGTTTTATGAGAAAATATATTATATTTGGCTGAGGGATTTATCAATCTTAAGACTATTTTATATATAATATATACATTATTATTTATTGTATAATATGATTGAGTGACTTTATAGATCAATAATTATCTTTTTCAAATATTTTGGTTTAAGATTTAAATTTTTGTTTAGACACAGAATTGTAATTATTTTTTTGTAATAATTTAATTTAACAATATTTTCATATTTTAATATTTCATTTTATTTCTATTATTTCTATTCTTATTTTTATTTTGGTAACATTTTTTTAAGAATATATATGTTTATTATTATTATTTTTATCTTTATAACAAAAAAATATTTCCATGGTTTTTATTTTAAATTTGAATATTTACCTAATAAATATTGAAAATTTGTTCCACAAACATTTCCAAAGAACTATGTTGTAAAAATATCTTTAAGTAGATGTTTTTCATAGTTTGGCTGGGATTTGGCTGGACATTTGTAAGATCTGCAAGATTACATAATCTTCGATTGCTGCACACAGATAAGACTGAAGATTTGTGCAAATAAACTAAAGATTTGGGCTGATGAACCGATTACAGTTATTTACGCAATCCCTAACTATCCCTAGAAAGAGCTCAGCAGGTAGAGCTATGTGGCTCTATTTACTAGAGACGTGGGCCAAGGCCAAGGCCTTTCGCAGAAATTGATGGATTTATTAGGGAAAAGCGTGTTGCAGCACAAATGCGGCTTAGACGTAATTTGCGGTTGTTTTTTTTTTTTTTTTTTTCTTTTTTTGCTAAGAACAAGAAGAAGGTGCTGGCAGTTGGCAATCTTCAGTCAGGGCTCATTTGCGTTAAATGCCAAAATAAATATGCATTGTATACAAGTGAGTGAGCGAGAGAGAGAGAGAGAGAGAGAGGGAGAGAGGGAAGAGAGAGGGAGCGAGTGCGTTGCACGTAAGTAATTCATATTTTTACGGCTACTTTGTCAGCGTCATAAATTGTGCGGGCCATGTGAATTATTTACTAGCAATGCGAACGCAAATGGCAAACGAGATGCTTCTACAACAACAACTGCACAGGGGCATGGCAGAGGGGGGCTGGGGGCGCTGAAGGGGGGCTGCCATATAAATAACACAAAATATTATAAATTACACGCAGGGATGTAAAAACGCTGAGCAGAAGCGAAAAAATTTGTAGCCGCGAAAACATTTATGTATATAAGTATCTGCCCCTCTCTCTCTCTCGCATTCTCTCTGTCTCTCTCTGTGTGTGTGTGTGTGTGGAGAATATAAAAAGGAGGCAGAGCACATAAAATTAACCACATATTTCTTCATTTTTATGGCATTTATTATCACAGAAATGTTTGTGTGATAAAAGCGAAGCACAGCGCAAAAGGCGAACGATGAACGATGGCTGCGACGCCGACGATGGCGCAAAAGGCAGCCATAAAAATGCAGCCATTTACCTTTTGATTTATGCACAGCAACAACAACAACAACAACAACAACAACGACAACTACTGTTCACAGAGCGGGCAGCAGGGCGGGCGGTGAGGGCGTGGCACGCATATTGCCATCATGAAAATAAAAAATAACTGCAAAACAAGCTGCGCAAAAATAATGCAATAAATTTGACATTATCTGCGTTAATATAAAGGTAGTACGACCCCGTCGAGATCGAAAGAAAACTCCAACAAGACCCGAATCAAGCGCATCATAGCTCGAATCGAGCTGATTGTGTTTTCAATGGGAACAGAAAAACTTGAAAAGTAAAAAAATGAAAAACAAACTGCAATAAATTGAGTAGAGCACATATGTAATTCAACTACACACACATCTATATATATATATATATATATATATATATATATATATACTAACAATAACTCACATAAAAAAGGATATACAACATCCTGAATGCCCTCTGGTGACAGACAGAGAGAGGGAGAGAGAGAGATAGGCGTGCTGTGCGAGGAGGGCAGCCAAGGTAGAGCTACCGAAAGACCGACTGTCGATAATTTATTGACAACAATTTATCTCGTAATAGTAACGAGCAGGAAAAAAAACACACACACACACACACACACACGCCTATACAGTGAAAGAAGAAAAATAGCCCCTGGCTTTGGTGACATTGAAATTTAACAACAAAAGAATCTTTAGAATAATTTTTGTGTGTGTGTTTTTTTTTTTCTTTTGCAAAACTTTGTAAATAACCCCAAGTCGAACCCCTAGAAATATCCAATCGGGGTAGATTAATAAACCAAATTAATGGCTGCATTGTCGCAAAAAGAAACAAAGCTGAATTTGGCCCAAAAAACAAAAAGTAAAATGTGTGACACGTGCAGAAAGAGCAAAAGACAAATTGACTAAATAAATTTTATTGCCTTTGGTATTGGGTATTAATTGATTGCAAAAAAAAACGGAAAAAAGGTAAAGGTGAAGGGGAGTGGCAGCAGGCACATGGACAGACAGGGTCATGGGCTGAAGAGCAGGAAAATCAGGCAAGGCGAAAAGAATGTAAAGTCTATGTTATGTAAATCTAAAGTTGACTTGAAGATATTTCAATGACTTTAATATGGGTTTTAAATATTATCTATGATATAATATATGTTACAAAATAAATAATTCATCAGAGATATATATTACAATATATATTTGTTTTGCAATTGTTGAGGGAATATCGAAGTGAACGTGTATAAGCTGGCAAATTAAGATTAAAACGACATCACCCTCAAGACCTGCTGGATCGTGTCTTGACATAAAAAAAAAATCTTCCCATTACACATAAGAATTAAAACATCTTGTTATTGTCTTATAGTTATGAATCCTATCTCAAAATAAACATAGATTAAGTTGCCTAAAAAATATTACGTTAAGCTGCAACTAAACATTTAATTTTAAATTGAAAAAGAAAGGCAAAATATTTGATGGAGAATTCTTAAATATTTTTAATACTTCATACATATATCATATACATATCTTACATATATCATATCATATCATATATCATATATCATATACATATCATATATCATATCATAAAATATTTTCATATTCAAGTCGTTGAAGTTCTGCGTCGCATACTTCAGTGTAAGTTCTTTAAAGCGATTCATTGAAATGAACTAGTTCAATATTTCAATTTCACGATCAGTCTCTGATCATGTTGGGTAAGGAATTGTATGATATTTAAATATTTAACTACCAAAATTGTTTGAAAACTGTATTCATTCCTTATCAAATATTTGTTCTATTGTTCTATAATAGTTGAAGCAGTTTAAGTAATTCATTTCTAGAGTAATTTCTTTGTTGAATTCGTGTTGCTAAATAGAAATATTGAATATGAATAAATAGATTTGTTCCCAGAATAGATCGGTTTATTTACCAATAAATCAAATAACTTTATTTTTTCAGATATTCAGAGATCTAATATTAATAATAAGTTTATTTTGAGGACTTAGTTGGGTATATATGAACAATGCCCCTTCAGTCAGGGTCGTCAGTCTGGCAGCTTACCGACTAAAAGACTTCCTCTTCTTCTTCTCAAATTCATCATTAGAAATCCAGATGCTATCTCTCACGTATTTCATATAGAAATTGGTTCCATATATTAATTTTCCTCAGGTACAGAACTATCCATAAAAAATTAGAAATATATATTCCTTAAGAGAGATCTGGCAGCAAAGACTAGAATTTGACAATTAGAAAAGTTTATGAAAATATCTTTAAGTAGATGTTTTTCATACTTTGCAGTACTTTGGCTGGGATTTCCCTGGACTTCGATTGCTGAGAAGGCTGCAAATAAGCTAAAGATAAAGATATAGATATTATCCCTGTTCATCTAGATTTCTATTTCTATAAAATTATTTACATATATGCATTTCTCCAACTGAAGTAGTTCTGCTAGTTGTATTTGATATATAAGAAATGACTCTATAAATCAGTGCACTTGGAGTAATATTTTTTGTTTCCTGGTTTCCTGTACTCGAAAAGAGAAAGTCGAGCATGGAAAATAGAAGCAAAAATATATTATGGAATGACAACTAAATAAACGACAACTGCATTTCGAGCAGCGCATAAGAATCTGTGAAAGAAGAAGAGGAAGAAGCTGAAGAGGAGAGAAAACAATTGCATAAACATATCCTTTTTTGTTCGGGAATCGCATTCAGCTGCGTAAATATTTATGAGCGAACATAAAAATGTTTACGACCTTCGCAATTTAATAGCCAAAGCAGGTCCCTGGCGATGGCTCCGGACTTTCGATTCCAACTGGCGCTACACGGCGTAGACAGACAGAGACAGACAGAGAGAGAGAGAGAGGGAGAGGGAGGGAAATACCCCTGTTGTCGTCTCTTGTGTTGTTGATAAAGAGCACATAAATTATGGTCTATACATCATGAATATCTATCGATGCCACCAGGTATTGCCCGGAGTCGAAGCTCGAGCCTGAGCCCGAGCGGACCCTTCGAGGTCTTTTATGACCCGCTGAGACGTAGTCGCATGTTTATTGATTTGCTTTTGACAGCGTTGCTAATTTCTGCCACAATGTGCAAAACTCAAAAGACTTTGTCACTCGCGAGGATATTGCGCAGCGGCAACAACTGCCAAATGCGGTCAATCAAGGACTGCAAGGCGGGCCAACAGCCGGGCTGACACATGGGCGGGCACAGACTGCGAGACAGCCAGGCACTGGCAGGCTGGCATTGTCCTTGATTTATGGTGCTCATTAATTTCACTGCCACCAGAGCTGACACTTCTGCGTCTGTCACTCCCCTCACAGAGACGACAGAGAGAGAGAGAGAGCGAGCGAGCGACGCTTTGACAAATAATTTTATTGACGGTCTGTGTTTGGTTTTTAATTGTCCTTCAAGTTGTTCAGCTGCCTCATCGCAGCACGTGATAATTGCTCATTTTATGACGCATTTATCAAAGTATCTCGAGCTGCCTCTCCCTATCTTTACTATCTCTCTTTGTCTCTTCCTCCCTCCCTCTCTCTCTCTCTCTCTCTCTCTCTCTCTCTCTCTCTCTCTCTAGCAGAACTGGGCACTCGTCCTGGCTGGCCTTGTCACGCGTCATTTATTTGCCTGTTTGGCCGTGACAGTTGTTGATTGCGATTTTCCGGTGAGCTCTGTCACTTTTCGGCTCTATCAAATTTGTTCAGGAAATAGTTGCTTAGCAACTCGTCGTCCTTCGTCGAAGCAATTCTCTGTGTCAAAGTGGCTTAAGCTGTCTTTCTTAATACTGGTTCACAGGCTAAGCATTTTTTTTATGGAAGTTTGCTGTATTGTGTCTCAATAATTCGATTATTTTCACAATTCAGGATCAGAGAGTCCTCATGCAGCTGGTAATGTGACTCAGCTCGAATCTTTTATACCTGGTAATATCTATGAGAAAGCTTTGGGTATAAATTATTTATATATCAACTTATTATTATTACTATTATTATTATTAGTATTGTTATTATTATTATTAATATTATTATTATTATTATTATTATTATTATCATTATTTATTTATTCTATTTATTATATAACAATTTATTATTTTATAAATTAAGACATTTCATAAGTTTTTGTGCTTTACATTTATCTTTAAAAGATCCTGAGCCTTTCAATAATTAATTTGCAATGAACATAATATTCGAAAGGAACATAATATATTGAAATCTTAATACAAAACCCAAAAATATTTTATTTAAAAATAATTTACTTAATATGTAATAATATTAATAATTGTGTTGAAGCAGCTACATACAAATTTATATGAAATATTTTATTTGGCAATTTTAATGAAAACTAAGATCAAAGTCGATATGTGAATTTAATTTATAACTTTTAAGTACAGCTGTGAAAAATAAAAAAGCACCACTATGAAATGCATAGTTTGAGTTTAAGTCGTGATGCAATGCTTTCCAGATTTTGTAAATTAACTAATTAAAATAGATATGTAAACAACAAATCTGTGAAAATCTGCCCTTTTGAAGAAATGCAACTCTCTCAACTCACTCAAAACGGATTAGTGGTCGTATTTTATTTTTCGTTAATTTTTCGACTTTTTTGAGAGTTTTGTGAAATACATAAAAACGTTGATTACTTTGGTGATAATTCTTCTTTGTAGCAATAATTTATTGTTTTCTGATTTTATAAGAGTAATCTGTAGATCAGTCCACTGATAAATGTATCGAGGAGAACTTTTTAAACTTTGCATTCCAAAGTGGTGTTTTTTTATTTTTCACAGCTGTACATATACGTCAAGTATAAGAGAATCAATCTATGTTTGCTAAGAGGTTGTGATATGCACATATACATATGTGCACAACGCTCTACCTCAATGACGATGTTTTTGTTGATTATATACTATAAGCTACATAAGTTACGAAAAACACCCTGTAGCTGAGACAGTGAGTGTTGATCCGAAGCTTTCCGTACAACGGTTGCTCTGAACTGAAATCATCAAATGAACTGGACTTATTTTTCTTCATGGCGGCCGTAAACGGATAGATTCTATATTAATTGAACTTCTGTTCCTACAAGGTAATGAAAGTTGAATAATAACAATAATTTTGAAATTTATTCTTTCATCATCTAGAAAGTAAATGCGTTGCTGTTATTTATATTTACTTATAATGCATTTAATAAGTATTTACTCATGCGGAAATATGAATGAAGATGTCTCAAGATGGGATTTGTGATTCGTGAAAGAATAGAAAGATAAATAAGTTGAATAAATGTTCCTATTAAACTCTAAGGCATATCGAATATTCATGTTAAGCTTGAATAATCAGAGCAATGCGAAAAGTGTAAAAAGGCTAAAGAAGATGACAAATTTTATTAATTATAATTTGATGTATGCCAACGACAAGATTTGTGCCTTAGAAATGCATGCGAACTGATGTAAACGTTTACAGGAATAACTTCTTCATTGGACTTCCTAAGAGAATGATATACGAAGAAGCAGAAGAAGAAGAAGACAGAGATGATGAGAAGCAGCGAGCAAGACGTGCGAGGCGGTAATTGTGGCTCTGTTGAAATGACAGGCTGACAGCAGAATTCACACTTCATTTAAGACAATGCACAGCTCACGGCTCACGGCTCACATCCCGATCCCAAACGCAAGTCCGATCCCAGTTCACGGCCCCGACGAGTGCTAATGTAGCGCATAATAATTTTGTACTAAATTAAATAGTGCGTGGGTCGGTCCGTCCGGTGGCTCTGTCTGCATCTTCGTCTTCCTCTCTGTCTCTCTGTCTCTGTCTCTCTGTCTGTGTCTGTCCTGGACTCAATGTGTTCGTCGGCGAATCGCTGATTCGTTTCTCATGCATGCCGCGACGGCGACGCGGACACTGAAGCTGAAGCTGATGGCGACGGCGACGGCGACGGCGACGGCGACGGCAACTCAGCCACTTGAAACGTGAAAGGATATAATTTAGTTTTTATTGCACGTTGTTAAGGTTTTTGCTGTTGTTGTTGATGCGCGCTGCACGGGTTGTCCGAATAGTTGGAATGGCCATGGCTAAGTACACAGGCGAGTGAGGACTCATCAGTTATGCATGGCATGTTTGTTTTTTAAAGGGTCCTTTACGACTCTACTCAACTCAACTCAACTCAGCTCTACTCTACTCTACTCTCGGCTCACCCGTTCAGTGTGCATTTGCTTTTTGTGTTAATTTATTGATGTGCCGCTTAGCGTCACGTGTCCGAGCAACTTCTCTGTCCTAGGAGACTCGCGAGGCATCATTCGCGTTGAGCCCGGCTCTCTTTGATGTTTCATAAATCACAGCTGTTTTCCTTTTATATATACATATAACTTTCATGGCCAATGTTCTTTTTTTACGACTAACTAAATTACGTCGATATTTTTGTAGACCCAACATGCCTTAGCTGGCATTTGCTGTACTCATAAATGCAGAATTTTGCTAATCAGCAATCGCAGGTGTCTTTGGATGACTCTATGACTAAATAATATAAACTTTTTTGATTTGCTCAACTTTGGCTTAGAAAACCTTAAGATATAAGAAAGTCTGAGAAACTCTGAGAGCTAACCTTGGTTGCTGGTTGATGAATAGATTTTTGTACCCTGAACCGATTGAAAATAGGAAATCAGGGTACAGTGGGATTGTTAAATGTATGTGATAGGCAGATCGAGGCGTGGCTGATCCTATAAAGTATACATATATATTTTTGTTAATGTTTGATCAGCTCTGTATATCAGCGCTGAGCAGCTTTTGCAGAATACATTTTTAAAATATTTAAAAATTAATCTAAATAAAAATCATATATATATATTTTTTTAAAATTTGTTAATAAAATTAAAATATTAAAAAATTAATAAAAAAAAATCGTGTCTATTTTTAAATTGTTAATAAAATTATTAATAAATAAATAAAAATGCATACAAATCAAATAAATATAAAATAAATTAAAAATATTTGATTCGTCTATTAAACGGAAAAAAATGTATTTAATTTAATGAATGTAAGAACGAACTCAAGACTGCTTTTGATATCAATGTGTTGCGAAGGTAAGTAAAAGACTTAGTAAGAAATATAGCAACTAAAAGTATAAATAGAAACTTAATAGCATCTGCTTAAGAATGCGGGTCCTAATCCCCGATATGTAGAACAGTCATATAATATGCTTGGCTTGAAATAATATTTATTTAAAAAATATATAACATAACATCTTAGCTATGATTCTTAGGATATGCAACTACTTAATAAACAATATAAGCAATTATTAGTAAGATTTTCTCACTTATACAGACGATTCTAATAGTACAGGTGATGAAGATATTATATAAGATTAAAGTAGATAAAACAGATTTAAGCAACCTTTTGGTATTACAATGTAAGCATAACTAAACTCTGCCTGTGGGGGGTTTTCAGGCTCTTCAAACGATCCCTTGAAGTATCAACAAGTTATTCAGATGAATCTTAGAGATTAAGTAAAATAAAGATTACATATTAATTATCATTATTTTATAAATATTTCTTAACTATTTTATATTGATTATTGTTTTTATAACAAATATTTATTTCATTTTCATTTTTAAAATATTTATTTTTTAATAAACTACATTAAGAATAAGAATATCAATTGAAAGTAGTTTATGTATTACCGAAATGTAAAATGTATGCAAAACTAACAGAGTTTTAAAACCTGTTCTCAATTGAGATATTAATTGATTGCAATTGATAAGAGTGCCAAAGGCAACAATGCGGCCAAGTCCTTTTAATTTCGTCGTTCAGGAGGTTCAGCAGGAATTTTGAAAAACTAATTGAGTGGGTCGACGATTTATTATCAGGTCAACGCTTGAGCCTCTCGTGCCTGAGACTGGGAACCTTGTTTACGCTGACTGACTACCTAGAACTCAATTTAGTTTTCTGCCACGGCAACAACAACAGCAACAACAACAACAACTACAGCGACTATAGCATTAACGATGGCTGGGGCAACACTTGAGGACACTTGAATGCAGCTCCAATTATGGAAAAACTGCCGGCAGCTCAGCTCAGTTCAGCAGAGCTCAGCTCAGCTCGGCGATTCATAATGAAAACATTTAACCTGTCGTCAGCAACATCAGCACGAGAATCATTCCAGCAGCAGCAGCAGCAGCAGCTTCCTCTGCAGTTCCCTTGCCTAGATGTGGGGTGGCGGCACTCATAATCAACTTTAAATGTCAGGCAGCGTCGAGAGCAATTTTGTGGTACCTTCTTCTCGTTTTCAATTATGTGGCAGCGCTATGATCCTTCGAGGAAGTGGTTGGAGAGTCGACAACCAGCCAGCAGCCAACCACTTGAGAAAAACAATTCAACAAAAACTTGAATTGACAGCAACAGCCAGAGAGCTGCGAGTCTAAACCGAGCTGACTTGAGTTGAGTGTATAATACACCTTTTCTTTTACGATGCGGTCGTGGACGCGGTCTTGGACCTGGTCGGTGACGGCGACTGAGACTGAGACTGAGACTGAGACTGAGAGTGCGGCTCCTTGTTGTCATTAATGAGACGTCTTCTTCAGCCCGCGCAGTCATTTCCACTTCAAGTTGTCAGCCCAAACACGGCCCCTCATCATATTTGGAAATTTGTGGCAGCTTGTGTTTTCGACATTTCGGGCATTATGTCGCGCCTACTTTTCACCATTTGCCACTCGCACTCTCTCTCTCTCACACTGCGTCGTCTCGTCTCTTTGATCTCACGCTTCGCTTCTAATTTGATTATAAACGCACACCTCACACTCAATGACGCCGTCTTACTATGTACTCTACTCTCGACTCTCTCTCTCTCCTCTCTCTCTCTCTCTCTCTATCTATCTAAGCGTCTTCATTTTCAGCCTCAATGCTTGTCTGCCTGGCTGGCAGCACTTCCACTTTACTCCACTCTGCTCTACTGAATTTCATTCCCTTCCACGGGCCTGATGACTACGCGCCGCGGCACACTCAATGACGCGTTGAAATTGCCATAAAAAAGGACATGAAGACATAGACAGAGTGAGAGAGGGAAATCTTGGGCCAAGGGTTACGTGCTGACAGCATTTTAAATGAAATGAAAACGATGCTTTCACTCCCGTGGCACAGAGCACACGGAGTACGGAGTGGGGGAGTCATTTTGCTAAACTAAGCAGAAGTAATGTCGCTGAACTACATGAGCAGCTTCAGGTTTTTAAGGGCAGCGTCTTCAGAGCTGTTCGTGAGGTGAGGCTAATGCGATAACTTGCTTAGGGGACTATTGATTTTAACGACTGTCTCGAGACGAGTCTTTGCATGAAAGCATGTAGTTTTTGAAGAAGATAATAGCTGTAAATATATAGACATAAGTAGTTGTTGCTGCAAGCGTAGCTCGACTATATAATACTCTATGAATAGTCTATCGAGTATGGAAACAACTCATATGACCTTTCCCCCGCTCACATTACTCTCACACTCAGCTAATTAGCAATGTGAGCTTGTGTAACAAATGTCGGAAAATGTAAACCCCGTCTGTCACAAAAAATAAAAGGGTTCAGCTCGAGGCAACTGGCGCAATCAGCCAGAGCTACTTATTAATGTCTCGAATTACGTACAAGTTTCGGAAATTCGGTTATTTTGTGGGCAATCAGTCAATTTCAAGCAAACAAAAGCGAAATGACAAAACCCACAGAGAAAGGGTCACACTTCCTGTTATCGGCAACCATAATGTTGCCCATGGCTACAACATGTCGGAAGTTTGTATATAGAGCTCGGTTACCCTCGACAACAAGAAAAGCCCAAAAATTCTAGTCACAATATATTCTTGCCCTATGTTTCGAGAACGAAAGCCGTGAGGCTAGCCATTAGGGTGCAATAATGTTGCCATAAATCACATTTCCAAATTAAAGCAGACAGGTTTTCTTGGGCCTGAGTGATAAACCCGTATAGAAGTGGTGCAATGTCTGTAAATATAAAACTCTTAGTTGACCGACACAGTGTGTAAAAGGCGTTAAACCTCATGAAGCGACTTTAGAGTAAAATTTTGTATATTATATATAAATTTTGTATATCATAGAATACCTTCAGATCCAACTAATTTGTTTTAAGAATTAGTCTTGTGTAATACTAGCAGCCAGACCAAGGTCCTTAGTAAGGGCCAACACAAACATCGTATATTATATATATTATTTGTATATTATATATACTTATTATCATACTGAGATAACCAAATTGTTTGTTAGTAATATAAGTTTCACAATTCTACTTTTCCAATCTCTGAACTGTTTTGAGCATTTTATGAATAGAGTTCAGATTCGGAGTTAGGGAGAGACTGACCATATAGAAACTGTTTAGCCATGGGCGTTAGACTTGTGCTCATTTGATCGAAATTAAGGACATTTAATACCTTTGATGTAATGATATGCCATGAGAGATTGAGATACGTTAATTTAAAGAAAAGAAAAGAAGAAAGAGGAGCTTTAAACAGTTTAGCACTAAGCACTATAACTCACATTTCAGAGAGTTTTTCTAAGATCACTCTAGCTCTCTCATTTTAGAGCAGCCACGTAGAAAGAGATCAATTCAGCCTGGATCCCTCAAGCCCTTACATCGAAAATCAACATAGATCGCTTCTCTCACATATCTGGTTCATCGATCCGCTTTGAGTCCAACAGCGATAACATTATCATATAAAGAAAACAGCTCATCATAGATCTTTGTTATCCATATATCAGAACTCAGCATAGATCCATGTAGCTCTTTCAGCTCCTCAGAAATATTTGAAATACTATTGCCACTACTTCCATATACTAAATATCACAATATAAAGGCGGAATAGCCAATAAAATTTCCAACAAATTTAAAGATTCTTTTCGATTTGTTTCCCACCTATATTGAAACCCATTTCAAATGCCTTGGATAGACTGGTCGGGGAATGGAAATAAAAATAGATAAGCTGTCTGCATTTTGCTTAGCTGCTAAGCCATAAATTTGCTTTTAACCAGTTAGGAAAAATATCATAAAATACAAAATGAAGTACGCTCGACATGTCTCGGACGCTGTGAAATTTATGTGACAATTTTGCGGAGAATAAATGGCCGGACACACAGAATCAGGAGCAGCACCAAGAAGGATGTTGTTTTTCTGTGAGTCTCCAAAGGTGGCTTTCCTTCCTTACTCCCTTTTTTTTTTTTTGCTAGCTAAAAATTAGTTGGGTTAAAAGGCACGCACACGGTCCGAAAAGGAGTCGTCCAGCAGGAGCGCCAGTCACTGGCAGCTACTCCGCAATGCCCACAAAGTGGGTGCCCACTAAAACTAACGAACTAACCTTAGAGTGGAGTGGGCAGAGAGAGAGAGAGAGAGATGGTGAGAGAGAGAGAAAGAGCTTGTGGCTTGGGGGCAACTTCAGCACTTGGTCGTTGTCGGTCATGTTGCATAAATCTCATTTGGGCTTTATTTACTCTCAAAATGTTCCTCGCTCAGATTGCTATTGTTTTCTGTGCGGGCCGAGAGGGGCGATGGCTGCTGCCCTGGCAAATAAATTCATTTAGTGGCATTTAGTGCCCCCGTTCACCTTATTGTTCGGGGTCCTCTGGCCAGGACTCGTCGTCGTTTGCTCTGTGTGCGCTGTGTGCATTTTATGGCAGTTTCTGCGCTTTTGTGGCCAAACATGAAGTGAAAATTATACACACACACACACACACAGCCATACACATGTGGAATATGTAGCGCAATTGTTTTGCCTGGATAGTGGGGGGTGGCAGACGTATGTGTGTGTGGCATGGTGTGTGGGATATATGTGGCGGGATTTGGCTTTAGTCGGCAGTTAATTTTCATATTTTCTAGCCACACTCACACCGCACCGCCCTCTCCTGTGCGTTTGTGGACATTTTGTCGTAAATAAATATAACAATTTATTTAGATTGCAATGACAGGCGGATGCTATTAAAAGCGCAATTTATGTGTCCTTCTGGGGGAGTGATGTCCTATAGCGAGAGCTGCCCCGGCTGAACTTTATGATGTTGCCGACCGCCACCAGATGCATTGCCCGCTCGCAGCCAGCAACTTATGTCAGGCCACTGCCAATGAACGAGCGTCCATAAAATATATGTGCAGCGGCCACCCGCAATGAAACATGAAGCAGAGCATCATCCACAATTTTATGGACTCGAAAATATTTACAGCAGCAGCAGCAGCAGCCGACCAGGCCAATTGGATGAATTTTAAATAAATTCAAACATTTTCAAATCTCTCTCTCTATCTCTATCTCTGTCTTGCATTTGTAATTACATTGGCAATATGGATTTCAACATCAATATTCATTTTAAATTACTGCTAAAGAAATTCTAACAAGCCAAAGCCAATAAATTAAATGGAAGTCGATTCGAATCGACTAAGAAATGCCCTGTATAGGAATAGAGATGTGATAGTCACTGTGATAGGAACTGTGATGGCGAATGTGATAAAGAGCGTGATAGCGATTGTGACTATGACAGCGACTGTGACTGTGACTGTGATAGTGAATGCGATAGTTACTGTAACTGTAACTGTGACTGTAGGGACTGTGATAATAAATGTGATTGTGATTGTAGCTATGATAGTTACTATGATGGTGACTATGATAGTTACTGTGACAGTGACTGTGACAGTGACTTTGACAATGACTTTGACAGTGACAATGACTGTGAAAGTGACTGTGACTGTGACTGTGACTGTGACTGTGACTGTGACTGTGACTGTGACTGTGACTGTGACTGTGACTGTGACTGTGACTGTGACTGTGACTGTGACTGTGACTGTGACTGTGACTGTGACTGTGACTGTGACTGTAATAGTGATTGGGATGGTGACTATGAGAGCGAATATTATGATGATTATAACAGTGACTGTGATAGTTATTATGATAGTAACGGTGATAGTAACTGTGATAGAGACGGTGCCTAATTACAATCTGCAATTGGCATAGCCACATATTCAATACAATTTGATTACAGGGTATACGAAATAGAGTAGAATTTATTAGCATCAAATATTAGGCAAAACTGCCAGAGCAAATATTTTGCTGCAAATTTATGAGAGGAAATACTTTTGTTGCATTATTGAAAAAAAAAAGTAGAGGAGAGGAAAACTCAATCAAAGGCATGGTTAAGAGAAAGCTGGCCAAATTTTCTGTTTCATCATGATTTTTACGATTATTACATTTATTACTTTTTTTCTTGCGGCAAGAATGCGAAATTTACGAGCGTTCAAGTAAATTTTAATGCGCTGTAAACGCTGCAAAAAATCCACAAAACGAAGAAAAATGTGCGATAAAACATGAAAAGAAAAATTTTCATATTCTTAAATGCTATATTTGGGTTGTTCATATACCCTCAAAGAGGGAGAGGGAGAGGGACAGAGAGTCGTGTATAAATCAGCAGTGAACATTTTGTGGCATAAAGTTAAAAATTGTTATACAACCCAAGAAGAAGAAGAAGACGAAGAAGAAGAAGCAGCCGCAAAGAGACCCTCTGCTAGCCAAATGGTCAAGCTGCTCCGAAATTTTTAGAAAATATGTCAAAAATATGCAAATGCGACTCGAAATGGTTTTCGCCATGCTACACGATGTGTGAGATTGCGATGTTGTTGTTGTTGTTGCTGTTGGGAAAACATCTCTTAGGGTCTAAGAATTTGTCGTACCATTTAAATGCAAATTAATGGTCAGTTAAACTGTCAGATTCGTCCATCGAGCATCGTCCATCGTCCGAAGTTATCGTCTCGCCCTTCGGTGGTGGCATTTCCAGCAGTCCGTCAGAAGCTGTTGGTGTTAATTTGCTGTTAAATCTGGTTGGCGAGCAGCTGTAATTAATTGCCTGTGTTTAATTTGGGTTAATTTTATTTATGGCCGCTCGTCATTTACATTTTTAAACTGACCCAACAGTCAGCACTCGGCCGTCAGCAGACGGCAGCCTGACTGAAGATCCACTCATCCGCAGTGCCAGCAAATGCAATCATAAAGTGTCAGGCCGCAGGTTCAGCAGCTGCGTCTCAGCATCCCTCCCTTTCGCCCTTCGGCTATCTCTGTCCCCTATATTGCTGGAGTCTTTTGTAGCTCTGAACAGTTGCATGTGACGCAGCAACTGACAGGACACTTTTGACAGCACAGACAGCAAGGACTAAGCTTCTGCTAATGTCAACAGCAAACAGTGAAAACTGAACAAGAGAAAAAGTAGCAAAGCAACACAACAAATAGGATACAAACGATTGAGCCCTTGGCTCTTGCTGAACCCCAAATGCTCTACAAAACTCTGTTAATGAATTTGTTGGCAAAGCTTTTCTAATAATATTATTTATATTATAAGTATAAACTATTTAAATTTTTAATTAAATAATATATATTTTGTATCGCAATTTTAAATATTTAAAAAAAATATTGAAAACTAGTAAGAACGTTGCAGTTAGGCGCAACTAACTGCGAAATACTCTGTTCCCAGAGGTGAATTTTTCTTTTTCCCCTTGGGAACAGAGTATAGACATTCATATAACTCTGAAAACTGGCTCTGAAAAAATAATAATTATAATAAACTAAAAAAAAATAATACAAAAATTAATAAATAAGTTTTAAATTTAATTTAATATTAAAAGAGTGAAAGAGAATGATTATGTAAAGATTTATGTAAAATAAATTATAGATTAATAAATACCTTTATTTTGTGTCTTAAAATAAGATGTTATTAAGTTTGAAATATAGAAATAAATTAATTAATCAAAAATAATGAGAATTTAAATATGAAATATTTCAATATAGGTATATAATATTTAAAAATGTATCATTTTTAAAAATTCATTCTGAGAAATGATTTTAGAATTGAAGATAAATAATACTAAATAAAACCTTAAATCAAATTTCCCTTTTTAAGACAATAAATAAATAGTACATCTAAAAAGAAATAAATAACAAATTTTAATTACTTTTGTTATATTTTACTGAAACTGTGTAAGGAAAAGTAAAATACATAAAACACATAAACTATATTATTCACAATTTCTTTTCACCATAGAAGTACACACGTCTCATATATTATATATCTGAATACACTAAACCATACATTATTCTACAATATATGATGTACTCAAATTAAATAGCAAATATTTATGTTTCCCTTAAATAAAGTCTCATATTCGTTTACGGTCTCAACGAATCTCACTGGCCATTCAATGCATCCTTCGGCTTATAGAGCACAATGGAGCAGGAGAGAGAGTGAGAGAGCAATGTGGAAACAAAAGACAGCAAGAAGCAACAGTGACTGTCACAGTGGCTCTGGCAGCTCTCTGACACTGACAGTTGTCAACTGCTGTTGTTTCTTGGTTTATTCTTTTGGTAGCCCGCTCTATTCTCTTGCCTGTGGGTCGTATTGCCTGGCTCTGCCACTGCTGCTGCTGCTGCTGTTTTTGATGTTTTTTTTTTTTTTTTTTGTCATATTTTTAAAAATTGCTATCTTGATTTTTCATTAATGTGCGCATTGTTTTCGCAGTCTCTTGCTGAATGACATTTGACATTTGCAGTATTATTGCTGATTACTCCGATACCATAGATGGCATACAAATCTGTGAATTTGTATTAAAAATTAACAATAATCAGAATATTCTTTTTGATTAGTTAAATGTAGATATTTATGTGTTATGTACTGTATAAATACTTGCTTATGGAATCATCTTTTTCGAAATGACAATTTAAAGTCAGATATAAATGTAGACAGACATCAGTTAGATCTTGCAGCTGTTAATAGACAGACAGTTGTTGAGTTGACCAGACCTTATAGATGCATACTCTTTCAATAGATTGTTAAATTAGAAACTCTTATGTGTTAATTGTTAGTTTTCTTAATTGGAACTTCAATATCAGCCTTTTGACATCCGACTGTGTCTACGCATTTTGTTATTTCAATCTACACGCACGATAAGCATCAAGCATGTTCGAGTGATGATGAATGCGCTGCGGAGCTCGAGCCACAAAACTAAAGTCTTTTGCATAATGATGAAGGAAAGCTAATGGCCCTACATCTGGAACATGGCCACCATAATACTTTGTATGCAAATTTCGCAAATAAAACAATTTCTTTAATGAGCCACAGGCACTCCAGAAGCAGAAGCAGCAGCAGCAGAAGCGGGACCTTAACTATCACATAAAGTAACAAAATGAATTAGGCCCCGGTCTGATGGGCCCCTATCGCCGATACCTGCACATTCACATTCACATTCACATTCACATTCACGTCCACGGCCAGAGACAGCGCGGAAGTAATTGAGTTAAATATGCACAAGATGACAGCATTAATTATGAGCAGCGCGAAGGGAAGATGAAAAGAGTTAAATGTGGTTTTCAGTTGTGGCAACGTTGAGCACATTCTGCAGACTTCAACTGCCACTGCGACTTCGACTTCGACTGCACTGGAGTCGAGCAGCCGGTCCAATAAAAGGCTTATAAATAAGTCAGCAGATCGCCATATATCCGCTTCATGGGAACCGGCAACTGGCTGGCCCGCACTTGAGAGCGAGAGCCATATAAGGGTTGTGCGTTGATAAGTACCCCAAGACGAACGCAACAAATTTGATAATGAACTATGAAATTTAGATAATGAAAAATGTCTACCCCATCGGCATTGTTCAGCGCTCCGGCACTGACATCTGACAGCCACCAAAATTTATTTGCTGTCATAAAAATTAAAATAACAATTATTGTCATTTACCTAAAGCGCAAACGGCGCTACACAAGCAGCGTACACAAAGCGAACATCTCTGTCCCTCTACCGAAAGTCAACAGCTAGACAAGGAAACATATTTCATCTTTCAGCTGTCAGAAATGCTATCAAGATGCACATTTTGCAAACGAAACAACATAATTTAGACATTAAGAATTCGTTTTATTATTTATTTTTTATTTTGCAGGCATGTCTTGAATATTTTTTGATAAATTACTTTTTATATGTTAAATAAACAAAGATTGTTCTATTGAATTTCAAATTAGTCTAAAAGTTAGTCTAAATTGGTAAAAGCTGATTATATTTCTTGATTAAAAGTATATTAATTAGAATTCAAATTTTATTTACTCTAATGATTAAATTCTCGAATAATTGCTGACTGCAAAGGAATATATATAAATTTAAATAAATATTTATTTAAAATTTAATAAATAATTTAAAAAATTAAAAAGATGAATTAGTTAAATCTTTGGTTATTTTGTATTTTATTAATATTCATATTATTTTATTAATTATAAAATTATTCTTAGCAACAATTAATAATTTTAAAAAATATTGATTAAAAAAAATAATAAAATATTAAGAATGTAAAACCAAATTGGGAAATATAGAAAATTAACAAGTTAAATTTTTATTTTAAAATGTTTTTATTTATTTAATTATTTTGTCCCATTTAAAAATAAATTTATTTATTTGTTTATTTATTTATTTTTGATTTATTTATTTATTTATTTATTTATTTATTTATTTATTTATTTATTTATTTATTTATTTATTTATTTGTTTATTTAATTATTTATTCATTTACCTATTTATTGATTTATTTATTCTTTTCTTTATTTATTTATTTATTTATTGATTTATTTATTTTTTTTTTTTTTGCAGACAGTCTTTTAGGCAGGAGCTAAGCACTTTTCAATTAAAATCAGCTTACAGCGAGGAAATCAGCATTTCATTGATAAACGACGAAATCTGAATAATACACATTGATTGGTGCTATTAAAGTTAGTCTAGAATGTTGGAAAAAAAAGAGCAAAAAACAGAAACAGCGCTGCTAGGCGACTGGCCTTGTTAGACCGCACTTGAATTAAAACTTTCACATCGATGTCTTAGCCAATTTATCACCATAAACGCGGCAATTTATTTGATTCGAGCAATTTGTAAAATTTTAATGTGCTTCAGAATGAAATAAATCTCCGGCAGTGAATTGAGTGGCTGCTGTTGCTGCTGTTGGGCCCACAGAAACGGGGGCACGTCCAGTGAAATAAATTAGGCACAGCTGTGCTGGGCAAATGGATGCGGGAGGCGCTCGAGGAGCTTGGCCTATCCCGCCGACATGGACGTGTGCCTAATTTGGGAATGCGTGCCTCTCCATGCCGACTGCGAGCACATAAACATAAATAAGTAAGACAAATAAAGTGTCTTGACACGGAAGTTTAACAACAGCAACAGAAGCAGCAACCACCAACCCCCAACCCAGCCAGGGTTCAATTGATTTGGTCGCCCAAAGTTCACTTGCAGGAGTCACCATGGGGGAATACGGAATGGTGTGAGTAAATTTCACTGACATGCACTTGTCGCTGTCAATTGGCATTTATTCGCTCTGATTTGCGGGGGCCGTGCAGCATATCAAACACAAATTGACAGCCGACAGCTACCTGAAGCGAGCGCCTCGTAGTTAACTAACTGACGTCATGCAATTCCCAAGTTTTTAGCAGGTGTTGAGTGTGCTTCCGACTTGCGTTGCCATGATTCTTGCATTTGCCTTTGCATTTGCCGTTGGCACCAGCTCTGTGAGCTTGAGTCGTCGAACGACGTTGTCCGCAAGTAGTTCCTTCCGTTTCCATTAACTTGGCAATTTCCATTCCCATTTGCGTTGCTGTTGCTGCCACAGTTGCTGCCATGATTGCTGTTGTCATTGGCCTCAGACACGACCCATTGAGTGGCACCGAAACCAATTAATTTGTATGAATTGTGAGAGCTCTACATTATTCCGGGCCTGATTAGTTATGCAGCATGGCCATAAACCCGTATTCAAATAAGCGCGAAATATAAATGAAAGGCCATGCCGACACAACGCTGAATAAATAAGAACACAAACTAGAACGGAAAACTTCTCGAAGCTTGGATACCCTTGGTCGCTGCTGAAATAGCAGAGACTAATCTAGGCACCAAGTTGATCTGACATCTTTTTGTTATTTTAATTAGGCATTTAAATATTGAATGGGAAATAAATTGGGTTTGAATCGAAGTCTAACTCTGAGTTGCTGCTCGTTCTAATCTCGATTCTAAGTTATTTTTTGTTTAATAATAAAACAATAACAATTTGTTCAATAATATAACAATTTATATTAATAAAAATATATACATATAGAATATTATATTATCATATATCTATATAAAAAGTAAAAGTAATATAAATTGTTTTTCAATTAAAAATTAAATTATTAATAAATAAATGAATAATAATAAGAACACGTATAAATAATAAATGAATTATAAAAATGTTATATTAATATTCTATGTCGAAACTAGTTTTTCGGAATTTTAAATGAATAATAATAATAACTTTATATAAATAAGAAATGAATTATAAAATTGGTCTATAAATATTCGAAACCGCATATAATTTCTAGAATTTTTAAAATAATTCTTTTATTGAAGTGAAATTTATTTATAATATCTCGATTTATATGAGCTACTGATTGTATTATATTAAAGAACCTTCGGTTATCTATCTCAAATATATTAGTTAATTTATCCACAAAGCTCGCAATATTTTCTATTTAGTAAGTTCAATAAAGTCTTTAACCATTATCCAGCCAAAACTAAAAGCTGATTGCATATACATATATTGTATATTTAACGATACTCTTTGCTATAGACCTTTAAAGACTGTATATGTAGATAGTTCTATATATACTATATGATAGCATACTTTCATTTTGTTTCTATATTTATTATTAATTCTTCACTATTCAAACATATCCCTCACTCACAATCTCTGCAAGTTTGATCTACAATTCATGTTAACCACATCGGGAGAGAGTATAGAAAATGACAAGCGCAGAAAAATTATGACTGTCGACCATTTTTGCATATGACTGTGTATAATTTCACAATTAATTATGAAATATGCCATACAAAAAATAAGAAGCAAAAAAATGTCCATAAAGAAGGAGAGCGAGCAAGAAAAAAAGCACATAAAAAAGAAAACTAAACCAGGCGAGGCGACTAGCAGAGAGGCGTGGCGAGGGTACGGGCGGAAAGCGGGGTTAACCAATGGGCACTACAAATTGCGCACTGCAGTCCGAGGAGTAGAGCAGTAGAGCAGCAGGAGGTGGGGCAAGGCAACCGGGCCGAGAGCTCTGTATAACTATGACTAAACAAAACGATATGAAATGACACGCTGTCAACGTGGTTGGGCCCACTCCGCTGGCGAGCGAGCCAGTTGCCAGTTGCCAGTTGGCAGTTGGTAGTCGCCAAATTACAATAATAATAACAATAATAATGAAACAGTAGCAGTCGCACGACAATGCGACAATGCGACAATGCGACAAAGCGACAAAGTGGCAGTCTCTCTGCTACTGCCTCTACCGCTGCCTCTACCGCTGTCGCTGCCTCAGTTCCAGTTCCAGTTGCTGGTCCGGTTTTGGGTGTTGGGAGTTATGCCATTGTTGGGCCTACGCCGAGCGAGTCAAACGACGATTAACGCTTGGCTGATTGCTGCTCGAAAAGTGCTGGTCATAAATTACATAATGGAATGAAAAGTGCCTTCGAGCCCAGAGGGGGCGGTCCAGCTAGCTAAGAAGCGGTGCGGTTTAGTGTGCTGCGGTTCGGTTCGGTTCGGGCTAAAGCGGTTTGTGCGCCCAACTAACTATGAGTTTACAGTTGTGCAGCGGTTCTTGTGTGTGGTCAGCTCCGACTCCAACTCCAACTCCGACTCCGACTCCGACTCCTACTATAGTTCCAGTTCTAGTTCCGATGCATGGCATGCAATGCGTCATGGAGGTGTAGCTGCCTCGTATTATTAACTAGTTGGCAACATGCAAAGCCAAATGGTTGCGCTTTGGCAAACGAGTTGCCAGTTGGCTCGTTCATCATCATCGCCATCATCGTCATCATCATCATCGAGCACCTTCATATGTCGCCCATTGCATGTCGCCAGGCATTTATGATTAAGTGCGCTACATATTAACATTATCGTGCGACTTCACCTGGGCTTTCAATGGCCCATTCTGCAGACAGTTTGTATGCTAATTTGCAAGTACCCGCATTCACACTCACACTCATACACTCATACACTCACTCACTCACTCACACACACATACAATGCTTTATTTTACTGTTATTTTAATTTATGGGCATTTTATGCGAGTGCGCAGCTATGCAGAAGTCGCCCGAGTCTCAAATCCGACCACATAATAATAAAAGCGGAAACTATTGTATTAAGTGTTTGATTTATGTTTTTAGTCAATTGTTTTATTTATGAGCTGGCACTGTGCATTGTTCCATTGCCGCCTTTGTGGCAACCAGTTTAGGCAACTCAACTCAACTCAACTCAACTGAACTGAACTGAACTGAACTTCGCTCCGGGGTCGCAGCTTAACAATTGAAGTTTATTTGCTTGCTGCTCCCTAATACATGTGTCGGGAATTACTTTATGAGCTTGCCGTTCCGGCAAATATTTATGGTATGCTTTACAAATAGATTCGAAAGGAATTACAAAAAACTGTCCACTGGTATGCCACCAGCAAAAGAATAAATTACTTACTCCACAAACTTCTAGTGGTAATTTATTTACACTTGAGGTAGTTGAACACAGTTCGCCATTCGACTCCATTTAAAAAGCAATTCATTCGCTTTGGAAAATGATTTTTATTTATTTTAACATACGAAATATCTCAATATAATACGAAAGGTAGCATGAATATATGTTGCCATGTTCTTATAAAAGTTCTTTAGATGCTGCTCGGGAATCAATGGACAGTTTCATTACAGTTTTAATAGTCAAAATGTATTTTACCAAATTTTATGTACCATTGAATACCTTTAACTTGGGATTAAACTATCTTAGCATAGAGATACTTTTCTTAAAAATCATTTTAAATAATTTTTTTTAGATTTTGCAACAGGAATAACTCACTATTATATGTGAATGATGTATAATTCAAAAATAATATACTATAATTCATAAATATAATTCAGAGAATAGTCAATTTTCCTTGAAATATTTAGAACCATTTTCGTCTATTAATATTTTTGAATATATTTATAGTCGATTTTACTACAAATTTTTAGAACTATTTTCTTCTATTAATATTTTTAAATATATTTAATAATTTGTATATACATCACTCAGTCAATCAGCTTGAAGTCGAAAATAAAATCTTAGATGCATTCATTTGATGTGGAGCATTTGCTTATGGTATCTACATTCAAAATTTTTTGGAAACATACATATATGTACATGAATCACAAATACGTATTCATGATATATTTATTCAATAATATTTTAGCTCTTTTCAAGCTAAAGGACATTATACTCATTCACGAGTATATTAGTTTTTTGTCGCTTTTAAAGCTAGAAAATTTTTGGTTGTCGTTTGGATATTAAATTAATGTTGAATAAATTGAGAATTTGAATAATATAATATTAATATTAAATAAATTAACAAAAGCATAATCATATTTAGTGTGAGTGAGTGAATGTGAGAAAGGAAATCAAATGCATACTGATGTCCTTTAGATTTCTGAGTGTCTTATCTACTTAGGTATCTATTTCTGCGTGACGAGATTTATTCGAGAACTATATACTTATGTATATGTATGTCCATTAATTATTTGCAAATCGAGAAAAGTTTAACAAATTCAACTTAACATAATATTTGATTTGAAAAGACTTTTTATCCAATTTTTTTTAGTGGTTTTCTTTTATTTTAATAAATAATAAAAATAAAATAATGTATTAATCATTATCAAGTTCACTTAATAACTTGACTAGAAGACAATGCCTTTTACTAGATCTGTAACTATTTTCAATTGAAACCCCTATTCTACAGTGCTTGCTAAAAATTAGCTGACGCTTTGCAAACTAGATAGATAAAATGAATTACAATTCCATTTTCCGTCAAGTGATGAGCTACTATTACTATTACTATGCATCAGTGCTCCTCAGCTGACATATAAAAGAAAACATAATTAAATATAATTACTATGTTAGAGAACTAAGTTGAAAACGTAATTTAAGCAAACTAATATGTAAATTGATGACTAAGCATTTGCTATACAGAAAAGCCTATGTTGCTGCTAATTCGTGTTTTTAGCCCACTCTGAAAACTTGATCACTTTGAATATAATTTTTATTTTTGTGGGCTATCATCATTCATCATTCGAGACAGGCCCCGGCAATTTTCTCACACTTTAAATTGACACATCACAGCGAGAAAATGAGCCCAAAAAATGTCTGATAAATTAGATCCTGATGACTAGACATAAGTACTGCTCGAGACGATATTACGGCGCTGCCTTCGCCGTTGCCGTCGCCAGGCAAAATAATGACCAAAGTCAAAGTCGACTTAGAGTCGGAATTGGGGATCTGTTAGAGAGTAAATGGAAACCAATCGGTCATTGTCAAGGCTTGACTTGCACGCACGCACATTTCATCAATTAATTATACAAGTCGAGAGAAATATATAGAGAAATATAACCAATGAGAGTGCACAAAATATGAGAGTATATGGCAAAATATGAATATGTCTGTTTATTTGCGGCTCGTTGTGTTCGCTCGCTTGCTCGTTCGTTTGTTTGTTTGTTTGTTTGTATGTGGCAACGTCATCAAAGTAATCATCCTGCTCGACTCTGACGAGCGACTGTCAGTTAAAGTGAGAGACGAGTCCAAATGATTGCCTCCATGACGTGGCAGCTCTCCCCCAGTCTGCCGCCAGCCTATCCCCGGCCAACATCAGCGACATCATTTATCATCAACCTGCCTGTCAGTCAAGTCGCTGGCTACAAAAAAAAATTACTACCTACCCCGCCCCCATCGGCTCAGCCAGGACGAAGGACTGCACACTCTGATGACTTGCCTGCTGCAGTGTGTTATCCTTGGGTGTGCTGTCAAAAAATTATTATGCCTATTAATTTTACCCATGCGGGTCTCGTCTGCCCCTTTATATATGACTGTAAATGTGTGTGAGTGTGTGTGTGTGTGTGTGTGTGTTGGTGGTAAATTACACAACAAAAAATTATGTTTGGCTTTTGCCAGCGCCAAATGGGCGTGCCTCACTGCCTACCTCTGCCTCCCTCCCGCACTCGCTCATTCGCTCACTCGCTTAAGACTTATTTCGCCTCATTCATTTGGCAGTAATTTATCCTGTCATGCTGTCATTATGACAAACAAAAAAGAAGAAGAGGAAGCGAAGAAAAAAATAAATAATCGCTTGAGGCTGCGGGGAAGAAAAATTATTTATTGAAAATGATTATGCAAGGGGCACCCAGTTGGCGAGTGGGTGGTGCTTGGGTGGCTGTGTGGTTGGATGTTTTGTTAATGATTCGATGACGCCTTGGACTTGACACATCGATCAAAAATCATTATGACTTATTTGTGCTGTTGTGGGGGAAACGGAAAAGTACACTGAGCGAAAAGCAGCTCTTGTTCATAATCTCCTAAAAGTCTTTGCTTCGTGTTCATGTTCTCCTACAAGTCTCGAGGCTAATTACAGGGTATTTCGCTGCTTCAGTTGCCTTGTTTTCAATAACTAATCAATCTTAAGTTTGACTTGATGTCTGCGCTGCACGCGATGACTTATTTCGGGTAGTGTTTTTTTCGAGGAAGAGTCGTAGAGAAAGAGAGAAAGAGAGTGTGAGGAACAGCACAAGTTTTTCACAACTCGCTGTGTAATCGACAACAGTAAAGCAAGTGCCAACTTTTTTGCTGGCGCACATCAATCAGCCCGGGGTGGAAACGTAAGCTCACGTCACTCAACCAGACAGTCCTTCAAATGGATGGATGGATGGATGGCTGCAGAGACAGAGCACAGAGCAGAGAGAGAGAGAGAGAGAGAGAGAGAGTTGTGGTGGCTTGAAGAGGGTCTGGAACTTTTGGCGTTGACAGCCGGAATACAAAATGCGGGCGAAATATGTCGATACGAATCAAGCGAAAGTTCGACTCTTTTTACGACGACTGCGGCAAATAATGAATGGAATGGCTGAAATGACTGGGAAAATATGAAAAATGTGAGGACGAAAGCCATCCTCTGGCCGGGCACCGAACGAGCACTGAACTGAACTATAAATGCCAGACAATAAATAACCGCAACTTAAGCATATTGCGGCTAGGAGCTGCCCATCTAACCCTCTAGCCCTCTGACACTCAGCTCGCATTCCCGCTGCACTCTCTGTGCACTCGCCGCGGCCGCTACTCTCTGTCAGCCATATTTCATTTTCATGCTCCCAATTGTTTTGCTTTTGACAAATGAGCGAGCTAGAGACTCGAAGAACGCTCCAGAGAGAGACAGTGAGCGAGAGAGAGAGAGAGAGAGAGAGAGAGAGAGAGAGGGAAAGGGCCGTACTCTGAACTGAGCGAGTGTGTACAAGGCAAGTCATCAAAATAACAAATAACGACGACTACCAAAATTGATTGCATGTCATTAATTTTCATTTCAAATTACGCTTCCACTATGTCTTGGTTGAGCTGAGCTGAGAGTCTGAGACGGCATCTGAGTCAGAGTTTGAGTCCGAGTCTCGGTGTGTGTGCTTGGCTGCTCGTCCTGTCTGGTCTTGGCTTTGACTTTAGCCTGCAGCTAAAATGCCAGCCAACCAGTCAATGGGCCAAAGTCAAAGTCGTGCCAAAGTCAGGCCAATGGCCAAATGTGTTGAGCGAAGCGCGATTCCAACTGCCAGCGCCTATGCGAGATAGAAGCATAGAAAAAAGGCCATTGAAAGGAATAAACAAAATGAATATTTTTAAAAATATTAATATACCAAAAGTAAATAAATAAATAATAATAAGCAAATATTCTTTTATTTTATTTTAATTATTTTTATTAAATATCAAAATTTACTAATTTTCTACAATGCCAACTTAATATAGTATTACATCGCAGACTCCTTTTTTCACAATATATATAATTGCGATAATAGCCTTTCCATTGGCCTTTCATTCATCTCATATATCATTCGAAACTAAAGCATATACAACAGCTAGTCAAATTCATTTGTGTAACACTCCAACGAATGCCTCTTACAATCGAAATTGGGAATTTGGAATTTTGCTGAGCGATTTGTAAATTATGAGCAAAGACGTCAACTGACAACTGCATTTGCAACTAACTGCAACAAACTCGACAGACAGGGCATGGCCAGAGCTGCAGCTGCAAATGGACGTGGTACTACTCAAAGCTGTCCGCTGCTGCTGAATGCTGCAGCAAGAGCCAGAGTCGACGCAAGAGCCGGAGCAGGAGGCGGAGCAGGAGTTGTGAGCTGCAGCTCGAGTCAGAGAACAGCAGCTAACTGACATTTGACTGTCAGATGCTGTTGGCTCTCATTCGTTAATGTCAGAAGCAAGAGTTAATCTCGCGTGCATTTCAAAACATCAGAGCGACAGCAGAGTGAAGGAGCAAGCCAAGCAGCGAGAGAGAGCGAAAGAGTGAAAGAGAGAGGAGGCTGCCTTGGCTAGGTACGCACTGCCCAGGAGGATATATTGTAATCAAGGTTTTGTTGGTTTTGTTTCGGAGTGTGCAAACGAGGAAGAAGCAACAGCAACAGCAACAGCAACTGACTGACTGGCAAACAGCTACAGCAGGAGTAGCAGCAGCAGCAGCAGCAGCCACAGCAGCATCAGCAGCAACGCCAACTGATGGATGCCTGAAAGCCAGCCTGCAAAATGAATGAATGACATGGCAGGCATGTGCGACTGGGTGGCTGCCTGTGACACCCACTCCAACTACAACTACAACTGCAGCTCGGACTCCACGCACGCAATATGTTCAATGATGAGCAAACACACGCACACACACACACATACACACACACATACAGAAACGTGCAGAGTGGAGGCCAACCGCGTGATAAGTTGCCTGGCCACTGCACAGCCAGTCAACCAGGCAACCAACTGGCCAAGGGAGGCCATCCCGGCAGAGCTGAGCAGTCTGTCAGCTGCATTTGCATATGGCTCGCATTCTGTGGGCTCCGGCATGCAAAATTGCTTTATGAATTATAAACAATGCCCCGGACCGGAGCATGCCGGAGCGAGGCTTGTTAGTTGCTTGTCCGCTTCATTGCCACAGCCCCATCCCCATCCTCAGCAACAGCAAAAGCAACAGCAACAGCTACAGCGTATATTTGTACTTGGAGACAGTCCCCAAGCCCAACTGCTACTATGTATATATATCTCTCTTTCTGTGTGTGTCTTCCTCTCTGTGTCTATCTTTCTGTGGGGCTCTCAGTGCACTGACAGTGATTATGTCGCCAAGTGACATCCATCAGCAGCTGTGTAATTTATTACCCTGCGCCTGGCCAAGATTGCGCCCAGTTTATGTACGTGGCGAATGTGGCTAACGTGTCTCTCTCTCTCTGTGTATTCATCAGAGCAGAGCGAGAGAGAGAGAGAGAGAGAGAGAGAGAGCGGGTACAGGCTGCGCTTAATTACAGGTGGCTATCGAGGAATCACTGTAGCTGCTTTGACGAAAGGTTAATGCGCTTATCGCAAGAGCTTAATTAACCGATTAAAAATCGAATGCACACACACAGGCAAGCACGCACACACACACACACACACACACACACACACATTCATGTGCATAATATAATAATTGTGGCTGCATTCGTTTAAATCTCGCAGCTCTTTGTTAAAGTAATTAAGACTCATCATATAAAGTATGTTTAAAGTGTCAATATTGTTGAGAGTAGTTAATGAAACCTAAATATTGTTTCGTCTATTAATATAGCTATCATTCAACGAATATTTGCATATCACTCACACACATAAAATTACTTTCAGTGCCAGCCTGATGAGACAAGTTAATTAAGTTTCGAGCAGAAACTTCGAATAGAAACCTTTTAGAAACTGCATTTGTGAGAGTATGAGTTGAATTTCAGGAAGACTGAAGACAACAAATACAGAAAGTCTGCAAACAACAATTTTGGAAAATAAAGTGAAATTGAAATTAAACAAAAATAGTTTCAAAACAAATTTGATTGGGTTTGGCTTCGCATTCCCTTGTGTGCAACGTATGCAAACTCTTGAAATGAAGCACAAATTAATATTGGGATTGAATTTCCATTCTTAAAACTTTATTCAGCAACGAAGCCAAATTTTGGTTGAATTAGTAAATTAAATAAATAAGCAGAAATACCACATTTGGATTTATTAATAATTAATTCATTTATTTGCTGATTTTTTTGCTTATATACTTATTATTCAATTTTTATTTATTTATTTAATAATTCATTTATTTAGTTAATTAATTAATTATTTAATTTATTAATTATTTATTTATTTAAATACTTTATTTATTTATTTTGTTTTTTTAACAATTAATTAATTTATTTACTGATTCATTTACTTATTCATTTCAATTCATTCAATAATTCATTTATTTCGTTAATTATTTATTTATTTAATTATTTATTTATTTACTTTAATTTATTTTCTTATTTATTTACTTATGTAAATATTTCTTTATTTTTTATTTCTTTTTAATAATTCATTTATTTAATTAATTAATTATTTTTTTATTTAGTTATTTATGTTTTTATTAGTTTATTTTCTTGTGTATTTATTATTTTACTATATTATTTATTTACCTATTTATTTTTATTTAATTATTTGAAAAATGATTTGAAAAAACTAGAGAAAAAACTTAAGATAAATCAAAATAATTGAGTAACTTAAATGAGCAGAGAAAACTCTTTCTTTCTTTGCCGAAGCTCAATCACATATCCAACAAAATTAATAATGATTGATGGGATTTATCAGATGGAGGAGACTTTGCTACATACATATGTATGTAAATCTTCAAAAACAATTTTGATCGTGGATTGGATGATTGTCAAAATCCATATGAATAATATCATATTTAAACATTATTGCGATATTAATACAAATATATATATTTTAAATAATACTGCATTAGATTAGGTTGCATATCCATTAAAATTTAATGTTGCTTAATATGAAAATAGATGAGCACTTGACTCTGTCGATCGTCAATTCACAAAACCAAGCCAATGAAGTATACAAATTAAAGTCTCTGATCATTTCATGAAGAAGTAGATTCTCAAACTCAGCTTTGGTTGATTTTATTTTTACTTTGCGAATAATAATAATTTATATTTATATTTTGTATGCATAAAAACATTCGAGATTCTCAAACTCTGCTTTGGTTTATCCCATATTTATTTTGCGACTAATAATAATTGAAATTTATATTTTTGTATACATAAGAACCCTCGACAACTGGTCTCAAGATATTTTTCATATAATTCCTCAATACAATTGCATGATTGTTCTTATTCAAACAGAACTTGTGACTCAAGTTATAGCCAAGCGTTATTTGTAAACATGATCAAAAGAAATGTTTGTAATTTGTTGCAGTTGCCAAAGCATTTCTTACAGCCGATATCAGGGGCTGCCAATTTAAGAGGTTTACTATATCAAAGAGCGGAAAACTCTCACACTCACATGATTTCTCGCATAAAAATTGTTTAAGTAAAACGCATTTTTGCTTTCAAACAATTTCCGCACTTCTTGCGGCACTCGAGAAGTGCTCAAATAGGATTTCTTGCCGAAGGACAACAACAACAACAACAACGACGACGACGAGAGCGCAGAAAGGAACGCAATCAAATCGCGAGTGCCGGCAGCTCTCGAGTTAATGATATACACTCACTTCAGGGGCATTATCAGGCACATGCTGAGGACCTTAAAGAGGGTTTCATACATCCGCGACAACAAAGCCGCATTGCCCCCGGCCACAGCGGCTCGGGCGAGGCAACATTGTGTCGAGTTGGCAGCGCCTTCAAAAAAAAAAAGATTTCAAATTTCAAATTGCAAATTGCAAAGCAGCCAAAGTCCATTGAAATCCATCCATCCAGGCAGGCAGGCAGGCACACATACACACCCCTTTAAATGCACACTTGAAATCAAATCAAAAGCATTCCCATGATAGGCACAGCACAGGGGTTACACAAAGTAAATAACAAATAACAAATAAAGAAGAAAGAGTGCTGGCACTTAAGCGCGGTTACCAACGAAAGGCTTGACTGACTCACGGACAGCATTCCTTGCCACGGCGCTGAGCTGCCTTGGAGCAGTCGAATTGCAACTGTGAAAACAATTAAGCCCTAGACATTAACTGAGCGCGCTTTAGTTCTATGTTTGATGTCATAAATCCTCTAACAATGCCCTAATGCTTCAGTTGACTGCCTCTCCCGAAGGTATTTCAAGTGTCGCATTATCTGCGCATTTATCAGCGAGCAACCCCAAAGCCCAACCCGTAACACCGGCAGATGTGCCTGTGTCCTCTTTTAATGACATGTCGTCATAGCTTCTTTACCCCTTATCAATATTGCCTCGATGTATGCCTAATCGCAAAGCCATTTAATTTGTATTACGACTTTTACAGAGAGGGAGAGTCAGAGAGAGTGAGAGAGATAGCTGATTACCACCCGCTTGGCTCGATTATTTCCCACGCCCTGTTATAGATCATTTCAGGGCACTTCCGAATCGGCAACGATCAAGAAAGCTTCCTAGAAATATGCATGGGGCGCATGGCGACACAATCTGACATATGCGAAACAATAGTTAGGATCGGACCTTGAGCGCTCAGCGCTCGACAATGTCAACAAGGTGAAAAGAAAAAGGCACACCGCATGGTTCCATCGAATTCGGGCTAAGGAGCAGAGCTTCAAAGGCAACGCACCGCCTGCCTTAGGTAAAGAACTAACAATTTCGCTTCATTCATGGCTCGTTCACTAAATCTGCAAATTTTGTTTATTCTTTCTTTGGGTTGCTCACCAAATTTCCTCAAAAGTTTTGCGGCACTTTTGCTGTGATTCCTGGACGACACAAATTAGCAGCAGTAGCAGCAGCATCAGGTCCGACAACAAGGGATAATGACCATACAAGTTGTCAAATAAACTAATATTGCCTGAGAAATGGCCAACACTCCCATTGTCAGAGTCACGTTCGTGCTAAGCACCATTGTCACACGGATTTCCGCTCTTTCCGCAGAAATGTAAACACTATTTCTTTACCTTTTGGAAATACATTTTACAATCACATACATATATGTGCATATCTATGTATGTATAGGACGTGGTCTATTCTCATATGCCCTTATTACTACTCAGCAAAAGAAAGTACCTAACAATTCTCTTGCCATGGATAAGTAATTTGTGGAAAGATAGTTTCACGAATTGCTTCAATGGAGTTTAGGTTTGGTTTGATCCTTTTATTGAAGTAAGTGAAGCTGTATTTTAATTCTTATATTATAATTTATTTATGATTTAATTTTCTTTTATTTGAATTTTTATATTATAATTTATTTATGATTTAATTTTAATAAAAGTGAATAAATTTGATTATTGTTATCTATATCTATAAAAATTCTTTGATAAAGTTGATAGTTGATAAAATAAGAAAAAACTTTGCATTTAAACATAAAGCCATCATCGATTTAATTTTACTTCTAATTTATTTTGGAAGCTAGATATATGGAATATCACATATCTAAATTCGTCTCTTAACTCTTGCTAATGGTGATTCACCTGTCTCATTGCAATATTGTGCCTTATTATTCTTTATTATTATTTTTTATTCTTTCTGCCTTATTTTAGTTTTTCGCGCCTCATCGAAATTTCTGGAAATTCTTTCATATTGAAAGTTTAACGTTGGCTTAAAATCTAGATAATTGCGTTTTGCATGAATTAATAAAAAAAAAATTTTTTTTATTTATGTAAAAATTTGTATTTGAGAAATAAGGCGATTTCTTACTGAAAGCAAATTTCATTAAAAACTTTTATTTAAAAATATATTAATTACTTAATCAACTGTTTAAAGTATACTTAGTGAAAGTTGACTTTTGGTCGAAAAAAATAGAGTTAAATTAATTAAATATTTAATTCAAATGAATATTTCTTTAACGAATTTGTAAAGTTACTAATGCTTAGTCAATTAAGACCATTACAAGCATCAATAATGAATCATTGTCAGATCAATTAAATAATTTCTAATTAATTTTTTGTATTTATTATTATAAAAAATATATAATATATTTATTAAAAATATATCAATTAATTCAAAAATCTAAGTGTTATATTGTATTTATATTTATATTATAATATTTTTTATTATTTATATCATTATTATTTAATTATTAATATCAGCAGGGCAATGTGTGTTAATGTCTTCTTATCAGCAACGATTGCTCATCTTATAAAATAAATTGTATCAAAATCATAAATATTTTTAATTGTTTAAATACAAGTATAAGATTTATAAATAAGACAAGCTTTTGACCTAACCCAAGTTACTTATTAGCAATCAATAAAATTTGATATTTTTAATAGAAGTAAGCCAATGTTAAACAAGAGTGTCTAATCACGTGATCAAACTGAATTTTATTAAAATACATTTTCTGATTTCTTACTTATCGCTAATTAATTTTATATAGAGAAACATTAGTGTTACAATTTCTTAATTTAATTAATCAAGGATATACATAAATTTGTTAATTGAAAATGATGAATATTGAAATAATTGCAATATACCAAAAATCAGATGCGTTAACGATATAAAGTTGGTTACAATTGCAGTGCCTAGACCAAGAATATTAAACTAATATTTACAAATTGGACAAAGTTTTGACCTGACCCCCAAGCTACCTGCTAGTGCTGTCAATAAGAGTTAATTAGAAATTCCGATGTAACATGGGCTGCTCCAAAAATAACCTCTCACTACTCAACAGTCACATAAGTAGTTATTTATGCGCACGCATGTGAACCCAACCATTTAGGGGCAAAACTGGCAGACAGCAAATGATGTTGATATATGGAAAACTTGCGATGTGATTGACGTGACATTAAATGACGGGCTGACACACACAGCTTTATAGTATGACAAGCACATCACAGACATAGACACAGACAGAGACAGAGACAGAGAGATAGAGAGAGCGAGAGTGACAGTTTGACAACGACTTTGAGCAGCGACAATGGATGTGTTGATGATGCGACCGTCTAATGAATGCCACAAAAATACGAGTACTCGAAGCAACAACTTGAGCTGGCACTCGAAATCGCATTAGTTATTCGCCTATTCGACTATTCGTCTATTCGTCTATTCGGCGATTGCATATAAGGAGCGGCGTGCCCAGACGAGCTGAGCGAGCGGCTTTTCACTTGGTAATAGAGCTTGAGCAACTGTTTGTTATGCGTTGTGCAGGTAGATCGATAGTTTGGCGGCTGCTCAAATTGATGGGAGGAGGAGGAGGAGGTGCAGGTATGGGTATACTCAAGTCGGGTCGAGTCGGTAGCGTTGCATTCACAGGTGATAAATTCAATGATTATCAACACGTTGCCTCGCATCACTAATTAAAAATGCATAATAAGATGTGCGGCGTTTGGGGTAGGGGGGAGAGGCGGCAGAAGTTCAAAGAGCATTTCATTTAATCGGTGCCAGGTCTCCATAGATTCGCAGCAATAATCATAAACAACGTCAGCGTACGAGCCAAGGAACGTCGAACTATGAATTTGTTGGACTCTTTACGGCCCGATCCGCTCTCTGCATAGAAATGAATGAATTTCGTTTTGGGAAACGTGCCCCTTTTTTATGGTTATTTGATATATGAAAATTATCCAGCGTCGGTGGCGGACAGAGAGACGGACGGACGGACGGACGGAGAGACGGACGGACAAACCACTTTGTCGGCACATTTGCCTTCCATTTTGGTTTTTGGCATCGTTTCTTTATTTTTTTATTTTTTTTTGTGTACGCTTGGGCTGTTAACTTTGATGGGGCGTCGCAATGCTACGGTTCGTTTCAATTTGTGTGTTTATATTTTGCATATAAATGTAAATGTACGTAGGTATAAATAATGTGTCTCAGGCTATGGCTCTCTGGCTCTGCTTTATGCGCGTTCAAGATGATTAGCCATAATTTCGTTTTAATATTTTGTAATTGTATAATTTTATGGCCATTTGCATTTCGCTTCTTTTGTTTCGATTGCTTCTCTCTCTCTCTCTCTCTCGCTCTCTTCAATCGTATGCATTATTCATGTGGCGTATGCGTGATATTTAATTGCCGCATAGGTGCGCCCAGGTACCGCGAGCTCCGCCTCAGGTGTCTGGCTGTATGTCGTGTGTGGGTGTAGAACATTTTGTTTTATGCCTTTCGGAAATCCATTTACGACTTGTTCTATAATAATGCATTGAGTTCTAACAATTTATTATGTTGTTTTTCACATTATTTTGTTTTGTATTTCGTAATTGTTAGGAGCAGCTACAGATACACATTATGCACATCAAATATATCATAAATTTAATAGAACTGAATTGCTGTGATAAAACAACGTGACTTTTATAATATATATCAACATTTAACTGGTAAGACATGGAATATAAAAGCGTGAATGTTAAAGCATATTATAAAATACATTAAACAAAATGTAGAGGGAGAATAAAAAATAATCATATTAAAATTTTTGAAAATATATTTTTATTATATTTATTTTCATATTTAAACATTATTAGAGGTCTTGCTGGGATAATATACACTTAGTTCATATTTGCTATAAATCATATTTATAAGTAAATATTTTTCTAATTGAATACATAGTTACGCAAATAATTTCCCCAAATGCATATACCGATATCAAGAACCTTTAGACAACATTTAATGGAATGATATCATAGGCTTATTTCATTTACATCAATCTTTGACCTTCAGCTATTCCTTTAAATAAATTTGAAATAAATTAACGAACACAATTTATCTGATAATGGATTAATGAAGATGTATTTAAAAGTTTTTAAAATTAATGTCAATTGAGTGTAAATAAATGCATTAAAAATTGCTTGAGATATTAGCATGAAAACCGAATAAAATAACAAAATAAACATCCGCTATAACTTTTGACAGTGAAAGTTGTTTGGAAGAGATCTTTAAAATACCTGAACTGCACTCACTAAAAACTATAATTGTTATATTAAAATATATATATTAATTATAAATAAACTCTAAGTAGTTCATTATAAACCAGTCCAAGACCAGTCGAAACAATTACAAAATAGTTCAAATTAAATTGCGAAAAAGCAAACCTTTACCAATATGTATAATTAGATGTTAACAATTTCTGTTACTTATAAATTATGAATAACTAAAAGCAGTTGACATTCTAATGCAGAAAGAAGAGAAGACACATGTTTCAGAATTCGCAGAAGGTCGGTTGACATTGTTTCGCTTATCTATTGTCTTACGATCGAAACAATATGAGCAAACATTTGCTTGGATTTTTTTTTTTTTTGGTTTTTGTGATTTTAGCGTTTTGACTGCCTTAAGAAATACGTCGATGTCCTTTGAAGTGCTGCCGTTGCTGGCTACGAAAGGAATGTGTGTCATGCACGCACACACACACACACACACGCACACGCACCAGCCAGTTGAATGGGTGAAAAAAAGACGAAAAAGGAAATGACTGGCTGCCTAAACTGCTGACTGGGTGACTAGCTGCCTGTCTGGATGAGATTTAAGCTGGCTTCCACGACTGCCGAAGGAGCGCAGTGCATTGAGCAGCACTGACATGACAAAGGCTCAGAAGACGAACGAATGATGGGCACGTCGTCGATGTCAGCGGACTTCAAAGTCGGACTGAATATGGGTCTCCCCAGCTCTTCCACTCGCTCGCTCTCTCGCTCTAGCGCTCGCCTCACTCACTCTACAGTAGCTGTCAAAGATATTTGTATTTCATTTTGATGATGGCATGCGGCTGACTGACTGCCGTTCAGGCTGAGCCGCAGTCGAAGCCGATTCAAACGAATTGAAAAGCCAAAAACAAACACTGTAGCTGCTTCCTAAATAAACGCAGACCAATCAAGCAGCAATAGAGCTGAAAGGGAGCTGGAGATGGGGAGCCAAGTGGCCTGGGATGCCACTTCTTCTAAAAAGAGGCAGCGTTGTCGGTGATTTAAAATAAATATTGGTGGCTGTCACATTGACAGCAAACAAAATGTGATTGTTCGCTGATTGTTGACATTTTGTGCTACCGTGCGGCTCGGTTCACCTTGGGGCGCTGTGCCGCGTGGTTTGTGGTTCGTGGTTCGTCGTTCGTGGTGGTGCGGTGCGGCAGTCAAAGGCATATTCAAGATATTAAATTGTCTGGCGTTGTTCGCTGTCGCATTAATAAGCCGACTCGTTGGATCTTTCGCTCTGCAGCGCAGCGCTGCGTTCGCTTTCAATTGCCAAAATAAAAAGAAAAAGAAAAAAAAAGAAAAAGCCACAGAAACGCCAACAATGAAAAATTTCAAGCTGTTTTTAAATGTTTTATTGGCTTTTTAATAATGTTAGCACATCAAAGGGGGCCGCACATGCGCGCCGCCAAGCTGCTGCATCGAGCCCTCGTTCTACCAAGTTTCGCGCTCGAGATCCCAAAGAGAGAGGAAGAAATAAATCCTCAAGTGACATGAGTCAAGCTCTTTGTGCTGCCTCGCTGCCTGAGTTAACAGTCTTTGGACTATGCCCCCAGAGGGCAACGCGATCATAAGTAATGGATTATGCCTGCCTGATTTATATCATTCGACCCGTTACAAATACTTTTCAATTAGCGAGCAAATATGAGCGAGCGCCAGTCCCAAATACCGAAGACACATAAATCTAGAAAACTTGCCAACAGCTGACACTGACTTTGAGTCTTACCCACAGCTAATTAGTTGGGCTTAGATATAGAAAAATGAATTATCTTAAATATAATCTAAAATATAAAAAATAATCTTTAGTCGGGAATGCCCAACTAGGAAAAGACTTTAACCTTGAACTCATTTTCAATAATAATGAATAAATAAACTCATTTGTTAAATAACTTTTATTTTGGAAACTTATCGATGAACTTTTTTGGATATATTAAGAGTATTCAGATATAATTGCCTAAGTATGTAGTATTTTAGTTGATTTTTTAGTTTATTGGGCGGTAACCCCTTTCCCGGTATTATGAATAGGAAATATGCAGTCTCTGTAGTCATTACAGGGATCTCAACAGTAAATCTAGAATTATATTTTAATTATATTTTACGTTATCGATTTTTATAGATATCGAAAAAATAATAAATCACAAAATTGTTAGAACTATTCAATCTATACTGTTAAAGACGGGTTAGGTAAGATCAACTGAGCTCTTCGTGCTAATCACGAATATATTTCATAAATACATTATATAAATTTTGGGATCAGACACGTCCTCCTACTCACCTCCTGCTGACTGTTACAGATATATTCAGGAATTAATTTTTAGTGGGATCAGAGTCTCTGATTATAAATTTCATAGTTTAGAAATCTTCAGCTATGCATAAATTAAACTTCCAACATTTCCACATTCACTTATGCTTTACGCAACATTTACTAAATGAGATGTGTGAAATAAGTTAGCAGAGCTTTAATGTGGCATCAGCTCGCTTCTATAACTCCATAACTCGCTTCTATCTGTGTATTTTATGAGCGCTTACTAAAACGAAAAAAAAATATATGTATATGTATATGTATATATATTGTCCGAGAGGAGAGAGGGAGAGATAAGTACAAAACGTTGCCAAGTATTTTATATTACATTTATGTGGCTGCGTGCTGAGAGTGCCAAGTGTGATAGAAATAGTTATTAAAAGCCTCCAAGACCAAAGATGATATCCTCGACGACAGCTGGCGACTGCAGCAGTCAGGGTTTATGGCACTGCAGAGCACTGCTGGGGTAGATAACTGGAAGCTTGTTAGAATTTATGGGCTGCGGCCAAGATGGGACACATATGATCCATGAAATGTCATAAAACTGCAATTGCGGCTAAAATTATCGAACATTTAGCAAAAGCGTTGGGGCTCAGCCATGGGTGGTTACGGCTTTTATATCTCCAATCCCCCAGAGAGGCGTAGCCGAAAAACAGGACCTTTTGTTTTTTACGACCCTCAACAGAAGTGAACCCCCCTCGACATGGCATCGACATAGACATGGACATGGAAATGGACATCAGCCGAACGTCGAGCGATTCACACGTACGCTATTAGAGACACTAATATACATACTTTTAATAGAGCGCCCTCCGAAATCTCTGGATGGGCAATCCCCGCAAAACAGGGCACGTTCAATCTGTGCTCGTAAATTTTGCACATTTTGTTTCGGCACTTGGCTTATTAGTGCCCGAACGGAATAAGTTACGGTAAGATAAATAAGCAAGTGAATTGTGTAGAGGGATGTGTTCACTGAGAACATCATCAAAATTGCAAATGGAATATGAACATCCTTTGTCAGGTAAGTGCATGATAATCATTATAACTGATTAAAGTAAAGCAATAAGAAAAGTTGGGAATATTTATTTAAAGTCATGCTTCTTGCAAATATTTAACAATTTTCGTATATTTTATTTAGTAAAATCTTAGTATAGCTTTTAGGCAATTAGAGTTTGACTCAACTTAATAATAATTGAAGATGCTCTCTAGATTATTTATGATACAGTGAACGGACACATGGGAAGTAGAAACTGCTTATTTGAAAAGTATCTGCTAAGGTGAATCAATTCATTATATATAAATATATATATTAGAGCTTTCTCCATGGTCTTCTTGTCTATTCAATCAATTCGAATTTAAAACTCAAGACAATTGACGTTTTAATATTTCTCAACAGATCAGATTTGCAGTTGCAAGTTGTTTAAGGAAAGTGCTCATAGGAAGAAAAGTCTAGAAATTCAAACACTTCCAAAAACATTTACTTTTATTAAATTTTAAAGTCACTTTATTAGGCATCAAATTCATTATTAATTTTTTCTACTATTTACATATTTAAATAACTAAATTATGTTATTTAGAAAAATATTTGTATGGCTCGTTGTGTTATTCGACATATGCTGAGAAATGCATAATCATTTTCAGTTTGCTGTGGCTACTGCCCAAAGCTAATTAAACAGAAATTATATTGTACTAAATGAAATTCATTGTGAAATCGCCTAGATAAGTTTATTTATATATATTAAGCAGTTTGACAGTCAATACTCGAATGTCTTTTATAAAATTATAGATTAAGCTAAGCATTAAAATTATCTAACAAATCAAAAATTTGGTCGTTTCTCTAATGTTTTATTATGTAACTCTCTAGCGGACTATCTTCGCAAATAATTGTCCATTTTAATTTTTGTAAGTCAACTTATATATTTAATATATTTATTAATATATATATTAATACATATATATTTAATGTTATGGTTTGTATTTTTATATTTAAATAAATTATTTATTGTTAAATGGATATATTTTTTCAGTGTGCCAACTCATTATTGACAGATACATATATTTATTACAGTATATCATAAAAGTCAGCAATTTATATTTCTTTGTTAAGTTTAGAAAACTATTGAAAATATTTTAAGTAGATTCTAGAATGTATATTCATATATTTATTTCGAATACAAAGCTTATAGCCGCACTTCTTAACAAATTTAATTAAATTAAAGTCTATGTAGGCTTTACAAGCATTCATATCCCGCAAATCCCATCGCTTGTATTATTTTAATGCACAGGTGAGTAAAAGTCAAGCTTTAATAAACATTCTGATTGAAGAATTTTTCGCTTTTGTACTTTTTCATTCGTTAACGAAGTGAAACGAACTGTAGAGGTTTTATCTTCATTGGAAATATGAACTCGTATAGACCAAATTACAATGATTACAGCTTAATATCATATAGTGTGGTAAATGAGAAAGAATTACATACACATTTAAATATAATATATTACAATCAATACTTCCGTGCAGACCTACGCAATAAATGGAGTCCCAATTATATGACACGCTCCAGTTTAAAATATATAAAATTGGAAATAATTTTTGTGCTATCTGATGCATATAATTATTATTAAAATAGTTGGTTTTTGAGCATGCTAATATATTATATATATTATATATATTAAAATAAGTATTTTGGTTTTTAAAAAATTCAATTTGTCACCAATATAGTTTATACTATTAACAAAAATATATAAGAAATTCAATATTAAATACTTTTGCAATTAGTATATAGTCTGTTTCGAAATCAATGTGCATGGAACCACGTCAAAGGTGGATTGCAGTCAGAAATTGATGCCAGTCCAGACGGGCTTGTGCTGTTGAGTGGCAGAGTGCTTAGCCGAAAAAGCCACAAGGCCAAAACTCATTTAAATCAATGCCATTTGCCATTACCCCAGTTGACCAAAATGTCATTGATAAACGTCGTGTGTTAGCTGAGGTGTGCTGAGGTGGGGCGAGGTGTCTGCAGAGGCGAGGCGTTTACAAACTGTTTTGTGGGTTTGTTGCGTGTTAGACGAAAGCTGTCAAAAATGTCATGGAAAATGTACAAACGCTGATGCGGACGATGACGATGACGGTGACGGTGACGATGACGATGATGAGGTGACTTCTAACTAGCTGCGAAGCTCCTGTTAACGAGCTGCCCTATGTGAACTCAACCCGCCGCAAACACGTAGCAGTCATGTGTGAAAAGTTAGTTGCGCCTCAATTGGAATGTGAGGACAACCCACCGAACCAACGAACCAACGAACCACCCAAACACCGAACCAACCTACCGCACGGTTAGTATAAGCTGACTAGGTTCGTTTGTTGTTGGCGCCTCACATTGAAATTAATTTAGCTAGCTTTCAATTATGTGCCACAAACATTCATGCATGAAACTAAGACACGTTTAGCATTGGGGCTACTCGCGCGACGGGCACAGGTGGCAGCTGGTAGGTAGCTGCCAAGCGCCAGTGTGACATGACAGCCCTGACAACCCCAACAACATATTGACATTTTTGCTATACATTCCGCTCGGCAGGGAGCTCCCCACTATCCGCTCTCCACTCACCCAACTGCCGTGTCACAGACCCAGACGGAGGCCGTACCCCAAGCATGTGTGAGTGTTTATGTCGGCGTGTCAATTTTCGTTGTTGACGTGTTGCCAGCTCCGCCTATTCGACTGCCCGTCCATCTCTCTGACTGTCCTGCCTGCCGTCCGTCCGCCTTGTAGTAGTTCCATCCGTCTCGCATAACAGGCCCGACTTTGACTCGTCGCTGTCGCCGTTGGTGTATTCCGTATTATTATTAAATTTTACTTTCGCCACTCAATATGGGAAATGTCATCTGTTTATGATGGCTTTTTGACATCTCTCGTTATTGAATATGTTCGCTTGTTGTTCGTTATACATCCCCACCCTACTCCTTCCTCCTCATGGCATAGCATATTTTCTTTATGATTTCTCAGCTCTGGTTCTTGTTGCTCTCGTTGTTGTTGTTATTGTTGTTGTTCTGGTTCGTTTCTTTGCCGCAGACAACTTTGATGTATTTTCAATTTTGCGGTTTTTCTTTTGGACTTTCGTCATCTTCCTCCGCCTCCTGCTCGTCTCCTGTGAGTGCTCGGCTAAAAAGTTGACGACTCGAAGCGACTTCTGTGCAGAGCAGCTAACTCACCTAAGGTCTTTGTCTGCCTGTTAGGGTCTTGGCATTATTTTTCGACTTGACGTATTTGACATGCCCATCACATTTATATTGATTTGGCCTGTGTGCGCTCTCCGAAATGCCGGAAACAAGCTGAAATGTTATATCTCGTTTCGTTCGCCTTGACGCCGCCGTCAAGTTCTCATCACTTCAAATTTAAATGGGCCATGCAAAAAAAAAAAAATTCATCTAAATACCAGAGACACTCCAATCAGCATTAGATGCTAGAGGATTTGTATCTCTCTATCCCTTTAGCTGGTCAGCCTACTCAAGCTTATCGCATTATTAATACCGACCACTCAGCTATTCAATCAGAGTTATGGATTGAACCATTCAGAGAGAGAGAGAGAGCAAACGCTCACACACGCTCACACCCTCACATATCAGATCGTAAGTGGGCGCTTGCTCTGATAAATGCCGAATCGAATAAAAAAGGTCAACACGCTCGGCTACTGACAGTAGTCAAGTCTGCAGCAGCTACTTACTGTCAAGACGTGTCATAAACACATCAGCTTTACTGTCGAAACAAATAAAAATATAAACTTTGACACACACACACATGCAGAGAGACAGGGCAAATAAACGATATAAAATCAAACCGAAGATAAAAGAGAACACAGCCATAATAGACAACACAAATGAAAAACCCAATCGTAAAGGCTGCCTGGCTGGCTGGCTGGCTAGCTGGCAGGTCGAGACTTGCCTTTCAGGTTGTCCCCCAAGGGTGCGCAGTCTTGAAAAGAGTCATAAAAAATACATTTTATTTTAGAAATTGCATTAAAATTGTCATAAAAGAGCAGAAAACAGAATGAGAGCAGGCAACTGCGTCGACTGTCACTCCTGCCACTCCAGCTACTCCTGCTACACCACTCGCTCTGGTCCGACCCAAATCAAATATGGGAAGCTGACAAAATGTGACAATTACTGGGGACAGTTGGCACATAGAAGAGTCGTAAATGCCAGAGGCCACAACTTAGCTCCACTCACTCGCTGACTGAGGACTGGATTGTGTAAAACTAATGAGTCGGTCGGGGTTTAGTTGGCACTGCGATGACGACCTCGTCGACTATAAGCCTATAAATACCTGATTCTCAAATCGCATAAAAATTATCTGACTATAAAACTTAAATGACTTAAGTGGTGTCCCATTTCCTCACACACCCCGGCAATAAATAAAGCAAAACTTTTTATGTATTTCAGTTTGTTTTCGACATTTTTAGTGGCATTGAAATCAATTTTCATATCGTTAATCTTGTAAATTATGCATGTCGGATGTCATGTTAATTCATTATTCTCTCGGGACCATTTTGAAGTTGTTTTCTCTTTGTGTAGTTTCTTCTTCTTCTATTTTTTTTTTTTTGGAATTGCGGCACTTTGGAAGCTCTGTTAGCTTAACTTAAGTGGGTGTTTTATGAACCTGTTTTCAAATAGTTTACGATACCAAAGATCACATTTGTAAGAAGATAAACGATATAAACTCAAATTATTAGCATAACAAGCGAGAGATCCAAGGCGGAATAAATGATTTCATTTAGCACTCGAAAATGATGAAAAATTATTATATAGGGCGACCAATAGAAAAATATAAAACATATTACAGAAATACATAACAATGATATATGGCAAACCTTATTGAATACTTCAACAGCTCTATCTTAACAATAATCTAAGCAGCTCTTGAAATATAGCCAAAAGAAAGAGTATCACTCTTGTTTAGTCACCTTGTATAAGATATATAAAATTGTATTCTGTGGGCTGGGAATGTAGCTAGGTAAATCTTGTGTCCAATTCAATTTCTATAACAATCGGATAAATTTAAAACTTGTATACAAATAAATAGTTGAGACTGTTCGACTATGAAATACCTTGGGTTGCAATTTATCCTTAGCTATACAAACTTCTTTGTTAAATAACTTTTCTTCTAGATGAATTTTCTTCGTCAAATTCGCAGAGCGTGATTAGCACATTCATATGTATATATATGTGAAGACAATAAGTCTCTAGTGTGTGAAATGCGAAATAAGTATATTGTATATGTATTAGTATATATTTATGAGATACACAGTAAGTCTCGAGCTCTAACAACCTATATGTATACGGCTAAATCGACTCGGATTCTAGTTCGAATATAATTATATACTTTTTGAGAATGAATACTTTACATCTCTTACTTCTGGCAAAACATAAATTTAAACCTTGACTTCCTTATTTTCAATGACTTCAGGGTATAATAAAACTGACTACAAAATTATGAACACGAGAATACTATGCGTGCAGGGTATTCAGGGAAATGGACATGCACGCGATGCGACAGTGAGTGCAAAAAGGACCAACCACAAAGACCTCAGTTACATAAGCCCGAGGGCCTGGCAAACGGCATTGTCGCTGGCAAAGCTTGTGACACATGTAAATGCGTGCTGACAGCGCTGGGACAGCCAGTACAGAGTACAAAAGAGGGAGAAAACACGAAAAATAAAAGAAAACTGTCAACAAAATTAATGTCATGCGAGTGCAATGCAATGAAAAATTATGGCCCGGCTTTATGTCAATAACAAAAGGCTGGCAACGAAGCCATTGCCCGCCAGAGCCGAGACAATGATTGATTTGACAGGACAACGTGGTGGAGCGCAGTTCAACACGATACGATAGATCCAGTGGACGGATCGATTGGGTTATGCATATGCAAAAAGAGCAAACCACAAATAAATACGAGCTGAACCAGCAAGCACCAACTACAACTTGAGCTGGCTTCAGTTTTGCGTAACTGCCAAAGCCTCGCCTCGAGCTGTGCGCTCTAATGAGCTCGAGTTCTATTAGTCCTGCAGCTTTCTGCAACTGCTTCGGCTGCTACGGCTCTGACCAGATATTATTATTTTTGCAAGCATTTGTCAACATTTGTTAAATCTGACAGCTCACGCCCGCTGGCGTTGCCTCTGGCAATGTTTTCACTTCACCCTTCACGCATTCGAACACCCATTCAGCCAAGCCAGCCATCCATCCAGCCATCCATTCAGCCAGCCATCCATCCAGCCTTCTAGCCACCCCGGCGACTTTGACAGCTCTCGCTCCTTTTGCCCGCCCAGGCAAGCGTCAGCTTTACGCGTAATTAATAACATGTACACACAACAACTGAACCCAAGTACTTAACGCGGCGCAGGGGCAAGTCGAGCGGGCACGATCCTCCTCGGGCTTATGCGTACGTCCGGAGGTGTTTACAAGTATCCCACACACACACACACCCATGTGTTCCTCCAGTGTCCAGGGACACTGCAAATGCTCACATATGGCCTGTGTGTGGTTTTTATGTGTTCTGCCAAGCAAAATAACACGACTCACTTGGGCGTTTATTTGCTGTATCTCGCACAAGAGGCAAAACGGAAAGATAGTTATCTAAAGTCTCTGGCGTTGAAACTGCTTGTACTCTTGCTTTTGATACCTATTACAAGGCTCTTTATCTCTTTTGAATGGCTGTATTTGAGGAGATGTATTTCGCTCCGATATACATATATTCTATACTCTTCAATGACTGTCATTTACATAATTTACATTTGAACATATGTTGGAGCATAGGAATAGAAGGAAATATATTTTCCTCGCATGTATTTCTATTATTCTATGATTACTTCTGTGTAAATCATTTAGAATGGAACATTGGGAAGCAATTGTGTATAATTTATGGAATCAGTTGTAAATAAAAAGCATGCGTATTTTATAATCTAAATAATATTTGTTATTATTTTTATATATTTAATTTATTGTTTCTTTGTCCCTTGAATTGGGAAGATCTTTACTTTTGTTAGAGTATATTTAAATGAGAATCAAACTGAATTTTTTCTTATACACATGGGTTTGTCGTTTAACCAGTTGCTTCGCTCAATATAAGTGCGAGTCTTAGATGCATTGATGCAGATAGATAAATTTTCTCAAGTCATATGCATTCGCTTTTGATTCTTAGCCTTATGGTGAGTATGTTACATCTTGTAGCAGTAGCAGTCTGCATATATGTTAATGATTGCTTGTTTAATATCTGGACATATCTCTTACTTTACTTTTAGCTTTACTTTGGACACTTTCAACAAGATTTCGAATATACATATTTCATATGGATAGTTTATTTAGTTGTTATAAAAAATAATTAATAAAGATTTCGAAATGGTTTTTCTTCTAAAAATGAAATTTTTTTCCCGGTGAATTTCAGTCGAAGTATTTTCCCCCGAAAATGTTGTATACCATGAATTGCAAACAAAATAGCGCATATCAACAACAGGCAGAAAACACGTTCCCCTTCAATCGTATCAGGTATAGCGGATTATATAAAGGTGCTGGCATGCTCATAAGCACGGCAGAACTCCATCTGCGAAATAAAAGGAGTCAAAACCCACACAAATCATATTTTTTAGAGCATGGGCTGAGCCATATCAAATTTCGAGCAGATTTCAATTTGATTTTATGTGCCTCCGGTGACGACAAGGGCCATGGACCCAGCCATGGGTGATGGGCATAATGCTGTCAGCCCATATTTCTCAACCAGAAGATCACAAACAAAGGGGTGTTTGGCCAGCCCAGCCCCGGCCAGGCAAGGCCACCCCAGCAGCCCATACCCTGTTGCCGCACAGCTGGGGGTGTTTTTGCGGCGACTGCGGAATGACTGCCGTGAATAAAGCGATTTGTCTTCTTTGTTGTTTACGTTTGGTGTTATAAATTATGCGCTGGCTTTTCGCCCAAAACGTACGTCTCCCGTCGTAGACATATCTGAAATTGTCCAAAAATTATTTGTGCATAACAGGGATAATCATAAATCTGGCTAATTGCACTTTATTGGGGTCTTTCGTCCACATAGCTCGTCATCTAGCATACACACTCCTCTCTCTCTCTCTCTCTCTCTCTCTCTCTCTCTCACTCTCTCTCTATCTCTCTCGCGCGTTGGTGGTGCTTCCGTTCATATCAATCTTCAGGGTGAAATTGAATTTGACATGCTGCTCATAGGCATTAAATCTGAGCATTTTTATAGTCTGACAAACGGCCCTCATATAAATTTGCAGCTTTTGGAGGATGCTGTCACATGATAAGGCTGCATGAGTTAAGGCCACTGCGAGATTGATACGTTTAGATTAAATTTTAATTACAATCTAAGTACTTGCTATGTGTGCTAATAAGGTATGTATTCATATTACTAATATATATTTATAATATTAATATTAATATATAAATAATTATTATTAAATCATTATTTAATAAATAATAGATAAACTTAAGATTTACATATATTTTATTCCTAATAATTCTTAAATATAAAGTAAGTTTTCTTATAGTATTTTATACTAATTTATAATCATTTCGCTGATTCTCATTCATATATTCCCATTATTTCCCATTACTATTCCCTATATTCCCATTATTTCTTTGATTAGAGCAAGTGATATAAGTGAGACTAATACTCACTCAGTAGTTCATTGATTTAAGTTAAATAGATTTTTCCAATTTATACTACTTTTATTTTATTTATATTATATTTTAATATAACAATTCGTAGTATGAAGAATTATATCTGAAAAATATGAGATCTAATTATGAATTTATGATAAACTTTAATATATATTTAAATATAACTATTATTGACCTCAATAGATAAACAAAATATGTACATATATGTATATGCATTCATTATTGAAATACTGATTAACTATATACTTACTCTTAACCCCTGGATTAAACATAGAGTTAATTAGTTTTCATATAATAAAAGTTTCTTAATATTTATCTAACTTCATTATCTGATGAGCACTTTCAAATGTTACATACATCATCTTATGTATAATTTAAACAAAGTAATTTATATAACTGCCTCCTCTCATTTATCATTGCTCAGCTTTATTTGCAAATCTCTTAGAGTGTGTTGGGCTGTTCTCAGTTTCAGTCTAAAGTATGTACACACTGTGCTTCCTTTTGACACTCAGCCTTAACTAAATCAACAGCCACTTCACACACAAACAAGAGACATTCTGTGCGCACTCGACGTACGTAGGGGATTAAGACAATCCTCACAGAGGGGCACATGAAAAATGCATTACATTCGGGCCGCGGAGTCGCCGACACATATGTAATTAGCCGAGCATGTGAGCGGAGTGGAAGACGTATTAAGATTGCAGCCGAAGAGGCATTTCCATATCCATTTTCATTTCCATTTCCAATTCCAATTCCATTTCCATTGCCAGTGCGTGAGCGGAGAGTGTCTCTCCACGGTAGCGGTGGCTGTTGAAAGGCAACTCTCAAATGGCGGGACCCGGTTCCAGATTTTATTCAAATGAATCTGAAATACGAAATGAGCATTTAGTATGCATGTGTGAGTGCGAGTGTGAGTGTGTGTAGGTACACGGCTTTTGATCTTTGTTGCGTTTGTTTGTATACAATTTGATGGCTCGTGTTGATGGATCGTAAACGTGAAATGATGTTCACGATGCCGCCACCAGCACCACCAGCTCCGCCTCTGCATCTGCCTTTGCCAGCGACCGCGACTCAGACTCCTACTGCGTCTGGCCCAGTGGCCTGCCTGATGACGATGATCAACGCAACGATGACGGCACAGAAGTGTCTTTGATCATTTGCCGCGCCAGTTGGCAGTCAAAATGTTAATTTATGCGTTGCTCCCACCTACACATGGTGCAGCACAGCAGCATTAACAACTTTACAAACATGTTTGAGGTTTTTATTACGGTGTGAAAATGCTCGATTGTTCCGTAAAACAAAAAAGGATCAAACAAGTATACGGGTGGGCAGTCGAGCATTCCGGCAATTGGCCGCAGCAGCAGCAATACAATGATGCCAACATCAATCCCCAACCCCATTCCCATCTCGATTCCCATCCTCATTCCTCCCTTCCGATCTACATAGAGATCGCTACGCAGCTTTCGGGTGATTGATGCGCCGTGCGCACCAAAACAACAAGATCGACCAGCCACATCGCCAATGAGGTGGAGGCAACAACAGATCTTCATTATGAACAAGTTGTCGGTGAATTTTTATTGTTGGAAATCGATCAAACCACTTGACGGCTGATCAAAGCCACAGGAACCGAGCAGTCGGCGTATTTTATACGATTTAATTAATGCCTGTGTAAGTTTTATAAAATATTTTCGCAACTTGAAAATAAATTCGCAGAAAATAAATGCTCAGCATTTGAAGAGTTTAGCATTGTTCAGTTTATTAGAATAGTTCTTTGAATTATCACTAAACGAGTTTATAAAGTCAAATTTGAAAATCAGAAAATTTTAATGAGAATGAGAATATATTTTTTGTATATTTGTAAAATTTAATATTTCATATTTGAGATTATTTTCCAAAATGAGAATTTTTTCTATATTAGAAAATAAGGCTTAATATTTAGTATTGTCAAATATTTTTGTAAAACTTAATATTTAATATTTGAGAATATTTACTAAATCTATATTTCTATAGGAATATAATTAAAATTTTACGGAATTATTGTTTAATATTTGAGAGTATTTACTAAAATGAGAATATATTTTCAGTATTTTTTTTACGATATATTTAACATTTCTTTGAATTAGAATTGTAATAATATTTAATAATTAATATTACTATTTATGAAATATTAATTGAATTTCTGTTGTCTAGGAATCTTAATATTCTAGCATGCTAACCAATTGAAATACTATCAAAAATAAAAAATTCAGGTGAGTTTTTTTCTGATTAAATCTAATGTTGAAGATACATATTTAAGAACCTAAGGATCGACCTTCAGAGAGCGGCAGCTCGTTGACAAGGAGTGCTCAGATTAGTGTCCTAACTGCTCGATCAACAATTCAGAACAAAATATTTCGATATCAGCACATGAGTATATTGATAATGTTTGGTATTTACCTGTCATAGCTATCCGATCAATTTAAAACTAATTTTCTTGGCCATTTTTTTGATCACCCAAAATATCACATATATTAGCGATTAAACATTCTTTCATATTGGGCTAGAATTATTGAAATATTTGTTATATAATATAATAATAAATAATTGCAATTCACCTAAAAACCACTCAGCCAAAAAAGCAAATTCCGTTTTCCGTTTTCTTAAGATATTAAATTGAGTGCTGAAATACCTTGCAAAAGTTTCACATCAACACAAATATGCGCGTTTATTGTGCGCAAAATTTTCTTGAATTTAGTACGAGATGAAAATGTCAGGCTGGCATCAAATACTCAAGATAAATACTATCACACATGTGGACATGGCTCTTGAAGCGTAGAGGACGGCAACAAGCTCTCTGGCTGCCCGGCCTGCCAGGCCTGCCTGGCCAGACTGCCTGGTTGTTTGGTTGTCTGATTGGCCTGCCAGAAGAGTGCATGGGCAAAAGAAACATTTGTCTCGCTTAATTTAAACAGATTTGCGAGATTATTGTCATGCCAACGTTGAGGCAACAATTTCAATTTTGCCGCGCGCAGCGAAAAGAGACGGCAGCCACAGCTGACACACTGAGCGGGACAGAGGCGAATTAACAACCTCAATCTCAGTCACCAACTCCAACTCCGACTCCAACTCCGACTGCAACTCGCATGCTGCGGCGGGGGCTTGAAAAGAAAGAAAGTTTGCAGTCAACAAGGAGAACGATGCAAACGCATGCGAATCTTGACAGCCGGCAACTTTTAATGTTGCCCCAAGAAAGCACTGCAAAAACGGGGCAAGCCAATCCAAAAAGAAGAGGAAAAGTAAAGAAAAAAGAAAACAGAGGCCAAGCCCAAAGCACATAATAAAAGATGCCAGCCAGCCGATTCCGAGTGGGCTGTTGGATGGCAGAACAAATTTGCAATGTCGCTGTGATTTTGCGCCAGCGTGACAGACACTTGCACTCCGGCTATAGTAGTCCCCCTTGGCTTTCCCCTTGCTGCCTCTCGCTGGAATGTGCACAAGCCATATTTAAAATGCTTTGAAGTTCCACCGCCTGCAGCACCAACTTCGACTCCGACTCGGCGAGGCGAGGCGTTGCCTCAGAGACGGGCGCGAAGCGACTTATGTTGAATGGTTGTCCGCTTGACACGATCAGAGCAGGCTTTGCTATCTCAAGGCCCGGTTGCAGCAACACATGTCCAGTTTTAATTGCTGCCATCAATGAATGAATCAGCTAACGGCTCCAGCTGACAGCCTGACAGCTGGACAGCCCGACAGCCTGACAGCCGGACGAGTCGACTCTCCACCTAGCTGTTTAGCTGTTTAGCTAACTGCCAACTAGCTACTCATTTCCGGAAGTTGAAATAACTACTCGTAGCTTATCTTTATCGCAACCGTTGCTCTTACTACTTGCTGCAAAGTCATTAGACTCTGTCACTCTGTCAGTCTGTCACTCTGTCAGTCTGTCAGTTTGTCTGCCAGTCAACTCTCCAGCAGCAGTTAGTCGAGCTTTGAACGCAGACATTTGATCTCTCCTGTCAACTAGACTCACGTCAAACTGTTTGGACAAGCTGTTCGAGTACATAATGTCAAACAGATGCAACACAATAGCAGCCATGACGCGTTCAACTAATTTTGTTAGCGATACGCCATGCATGGCGAATGCTCAATTACCAAATGATAATCATGTTGCTAGAGAAAGAGACAGAGAGAGAGAGAGAGAGAGGGAGTGAGATCGTTTTGATTGAGTTGGCTAGTTAGTTGATACAACGTAAATACAATACGATATAGTCAGGGAAACTATGAAAATTATAAAGTGTTAATTGTAAACTTAAATATCAATATTAAAGGTTCTTAGGTTCATACCTAGGTTCTAGGTTCTAGGTTCTAATTATATAAGCTAACAATTTGGAATAATTTTTAAAGTAAAGATTAGCAAGAAAAAGGAATTAATAAAAACAAAATTCAGAATGAATTATGAAGAGAAAAATATGTTATTTTTATATGATAATATGATATACCATGACAATTATCATTATTGGAGACTTATTAGACTTCGAAATTATCTTTGTATATATATATATATGGTTCGACAAGAGCATGTGATTATCCTCACTCCGAATGCGACAATTCTGCGTCCTTAAAAAAATGGGCTTAGTTTAGAATAACGAAGTGTTGAATAGAAAAATATTGATTTGCGTTTCATTTCAACGTAAGTCAGAAGGAAGTCAATCCATAATGAAACGTCTAGTCAAGTTCAACTAAAAGCTGTCTAAAGATTTCTTGTCAATCTAAAATGTGAAACATTAAAAAAACACGTATATGTATTAAAAGGTATTACAGAAATATAGCACAGAATTTTATTCAAAATTTTTAAGAGTCTATATCATAAAATTATTTATTTAGCAAATCTTCAAGATCTTAAGTGTTGAAATGTAAGACTCTAACTCGTAGATGTAGGTCACTTCTTCAATTGCTTTGAGTAGAGTTGGCTATGACTCCATCGGAAATATATCTATATATTCCATGAATTCTAGATCGTATGACACTTCAGGAAATTTAATATCAAAACAAACTCAACATACTCACACTTACACATTTTGCCCTACATAAACACTGAAATCTGCTTGATTTGCACTTTCAAAATTTTAAATTTTTATAGATGTTAAAGACTTGAAATGTTTCGATGTATTGTTGGTCAAAGCTGTCGTTTGAGATCAGCAATTCGTTTACTCAGCGTCAACTCCATAATACCCAAATCTCTTCCTGAAGAAAAGGAGCTCGAGGTGGAAGAAAAAAAACGGGCGGTAGAGCCGAGCGAGCGGTACTTGAAATTCAAGGAGAAACTGCGATCAGAAGCGCATCTGATTAACCTGCCGAAGACTATGCCGCATCCGGCACACGAGAAGGAGCCACTGAAGCGCTGGCCAAACAATACCAATCCGCATACAGGTGAGATTGGGGGACCGCCCGGACCGGAGCCCACGCGCTACGGGGATTGGGAGAGCAAGGGACGGGTTACGGATTTCTGAAAATAAATGGAAAAGGGAGGAGGGAGAGGAGAACTGTCGCTACCAAGCAGACTTAGCTCACGATCTCTGATTTATTGACCATGTTAACAACAGAAGCACCTACGATTTGTTCAAGTCTAGGCGGTCTCATCCCGTGCAACGGTAGCTTCATCATCATTGTCTTGTGCTCTTCTGCGAAGGCATTACATAAATTTGTATTTTGTGGTTTCTAGAATTTATGTGTGCGCCAGCAACAAAATATAAATTGATGCTCGTCCGTCCAGCGAAAGGGTTCCCGGAATAGAGTGCAGCCCCCATTATTTATGATGGTGTTCAGGGCCAGAGAATCGTGCCTAAGTCCAAATACCAAATATTCCAAATGCGCTCGAGTCGATTCATTTGAAATCGAGGCGACAGTTTACGTGATTTTTATTTGAAAAGTGTTTGTCTTTTCTAATTTGGTAGCCGCGGCGCGTAGTTCGCTGCTGTACAACTCGAAAGGGGTTTTAAAATGTCATAAATTGTTCGAGACGGTGCGGACAAATTTTGTGGTGGGCCCAAAAGAAATTTCGGAAATTTGCAGCTGTTTTCTCTGCTCAATCCCTCTTGACATTTTTGTGGTGTTTGCACTGATTAGTTGGCTACACAAATAGAAAATTTCCCACAAATGCCATCATCATAAAATAAATAAGATTTTGAAGTCGAAAAGTCTTGGTAATTGGACAGTTTTACCGAACAAGCGGCTATCCCCATCATAGTTTGAGGAATATTTTACTTTCAGACTGATGTATTTATGGAACTTTGAAAATACTCTTCAACAGTTAACTTAAACTTAAATCAATGGGAGCTTTATGAGGGATTAAGAGCTTTATCTGTAGATCGACTCATATAATGGTCTATTCTTAACTACATCTTGATGGATCAATTCAATTTGCATATCAAGATTGAACTAGGCGTACAACACTTGATTGCCGTTCCCATTATCAAGATCTAGAAACATCTAATTATAAAATTTTGTATTTGTGTATTGAATCGAATTTGTCTCACCTCGATATAGAAATAGAAAGTGAATATTGGTTTTGAAATTAATTACTGTTTACTAGATTCATTTATAGAAAGTAATGTAGATCCACCTACTTTTCTATCTTTCTGTTGAGATGTATTTATATGTATATACATATGTAAATTAATAGATATTAGATAAAAGATAGAAATATAGAATAATAGATGTATTAATAGATGATAAGCGGATATTTATAGCTTAAATAGATTATAGATTGATAGATAGAAAGATAAACAGATGATAAAATGATTAAATATATATATGATATAACATATGCATAGTTAGATATGTAGATAGATGTATAGGTAGGTATATGAAGAGATTGATTGATATAGATCAATGGAAACAAATTTATAGATTATATAAAGAATGATGAAGAGATACATGCAGAAATACAATATAAAAGACAGATACATTTAGAGACTGATAAATAGATATATAGATGGATAGGTAAATATAGATAAAATAATTATTTTTTTTATTTAGTATCATTAAGAATACATATAAGAAGAATGCTGTAAAAAAATTATGAAAAAAAAGTGTCTTTCCTAGTAAAATATGATGTCAAAGTCGCATTTGTATGACTTTTTTCGTTTTGCAAACAATTAATGGACATACTGTATATAGATGGATAGTTATATGTAGATCAAATAAAAAGTTTGAGATGTAATTTTGCTACTGGTTTCATTTTAAGCTACTCACGTCATTCGGAATACAACAGCTTCGATTTTGATGACTAATCAATTAAATATATTTTTTATGTAGTTCACTTGGTAGCATAAATAAAAGACTTCTTCATTCACAGCCTCTGAGAGAACTGTCAAGTAGCTTGATTATTATAAGCATTTGTCTTCAGATGATTAAGTCACGATATTCATACTACAACAACTTACAGTAGTTTTACTATATATTAGTATTACAAATTATTTTAGATACACTATACAACTATACTCAAGCATTTATCAGATAACAGACTATTTAAGAATAAATGCTAATCATTGGTATTATTTCAAGAACTGAATAATATCGCTAAATTAAGCAATTACTGAAATAAATAGGAAATCAAATAATTTTAAAATCTAAAATACAAATTTTATATCTACTTTTGCATATAATTTAAATTGAATCTAAATAAGTATTGTCTTAATCGAACTCTGTTTTATAAATTAGATATTTTATACTTTATTCTATATTATTCATTGTCTAGACTCTAGAGTGAGCTCTGACACAGAGTATAGACACACGTGTAAACATTATTGCGAGCAAAGATTTGTATTCTCTTTTATGACAGTTGTATAAAATGCTCGCATGTGAGTTTCGGCCTTCTAGCAAAATGACACAGTTATAAAACAAGGTGTTATAATGCCCACTCGCAAGAGCGCCGTAATGAGCCGAGCGGAAAGATCTCTTAAGTAGGCGCGAAATAGCTCGTAAAATTGTACAAATGCGAGTACTAAATGTGGATACGGGCCTCGGCCTCGACATCGGCATCGGCATCGACATAGGCATCGACATAGGCATCGGCCCGGGGCGCTCTACATCGGCATAGGCATCGGCATCGAGCAGCAAACCGGAAAAAATCAAAGGCAAAACAATGATCAAAGCTGTCATTACAGATCTCGGGGCGGTCTTTGATCTGGCACCGCAATATGGCAGAGGCCGTGCATAGTTGAATGTTTTGTTTTTTATTTGATTTTTACTTTGTTCTATCAATCAGCGCCTACTACTTTGCGACGCGGCGCAGCAGGAGTCTGTCAGAGATAGGGTTTGGGTTTGGTTTGGGCTCGACAGGGCTCGGCCGGCCATAAAATGATCTTGAGAACTGGCATGCGTGTTCTTTTCATTTAATTTTCACGTAATAAAAACACATTAGCATCAACAACAATAACAAGCCCCCGAGCACCGAGCACATTCAGGAACAGCCACGTTAATTCGGTTTAAAAATAAAATAGACGAAATAATTGTTGCCAGCATCTGAAATCGCATTTGATGGATGACTCGCTGGCCAAGGCGCGAGCCCCAGTACACAAATATTCTAGAAGAATTTATCGCCCAATATTCATAGTTGAGTAAGAGCGCCCGAGCACTGTGTGCATTATCTCACCTAACATTTATATTCGGCACATTGTGGATTTCCTGGAAGTAATGCGGAATTTACTCATTGATTTAGGTAAATTCAGTTTGATTGTGATTGATCTTTGATTGGCCTGATAGAGCTGTAAATAGACTCAACTGAATGCTTGCCATGCACTGGCTCAGCTCCGTTGCAGTTGAGCGAAAACAATTGCTAGAGACAGAGCCGAGCGGGCTAAATAATTGACTTTCCCAGTGCCTTTGATAAATGAGGTTTATTTCCGTTCTTTTGAGTTGGTTTCTAATGCCGCATCTCATATTGTTTCCATTCCCTAATAGGCTTAGCAAACACCAGTCCAAGCTCAGGAAAATTTCCAAGTCACGCTTCCACCATTAGATGCACAAATAAAGGACACGAAACGTATGCAGGGCCCAACTACACATCCGCTCAGTCTCTGCCTCCCTTAGCTTCCCCTATCTGTTCCGTTCCGGTCTTTGTCTGTTAATTTCACAAATTTTGTGGTCATTGGCAATTTTTTGTTTGGCTTGCGCTGGATTCAGGCGTCATCATAGACGCCAAACATGACATGCGAATTTCTGGGCTGTGTCCAAAACGAAAGTGATAAACGATACACAGAGTAACTAAGGCGCACACAGCGAGGAGCGAGGAGCGAGCAGCGAGGGCGAACGGAGGGGTCTGACAGCTTGGCAGGCTGACACTTGGATATTCGCACAAATAACACTTAACACAATAACAAACAAACTTTTCGACTAATGACAGTCCAAGTAGCAAACAATTTATCCAATGCCAGGCAGGCAGCATGTCCTTTTTGCGCCGTCTTCATGCAGAGTACAGCTCCGTTAGCTCCGCTGCCAAGTCATTAATCTTATTTCGTTTTGGCCGTCCGACGGCAGGAGGCCAGTCCGCACAGCTCGGCAGCAAGCCTCCCTCCTCGTCCTCGTCGTCGTCGTTATCCTTTCAAGCGTGAACACATGCGATTACGCGTGGTGTGTGTGCCAGTTTCCGCATTTTCCTGTGCCAGGCGGCTGCCATGATTAAGTGCCATTTTGAAAAGTACTAAAATCCGGTCGGTCATGGCCCACACTTTGACTCCCCAGTTGCTCGCCAATGTCAAAGTGTCAATGATATATGTTATACGCCTCGATAAGACGCTGAGCAGCAGCAGCAGCAGCGCCGTCCACATCGTACGGCATTAGCACCCGTAACAGCAACCGGACTCCGGCCAAATCCTTGCCCGGAACTGAAAAATATTGCACGTGGACAAAGCCTGGCTGGCGAAATCAGTGCACGTTCGCACAATAACATAATAGTTGGCAATATATTGTAGATTTTCCGTCTTGCTCTGCCCATTGCCATTGCCACATACAACGAGCATTTGTTCCGCTACCTTCCTCACTCCCGCCCGCCCTCGATCCGTAAAACTCCTCCTCAGTGTCCGCTGTGCGCGTAATATTTCTTATTTTTCCGCATTTCTGTGGGTTTTCGTTTCGCCCTCGTCATTCGAACTGTTTGGCTAGCTTTACGTGTGAAATATTATTTGGCAATGACATGACACAATGTGCATTCGATTGTTTTCTTTTCTTTCCCCGTCCCCTCCCTCATCCAGTTTTTTTTTCTTGTGATTTCTTCCTTCTGGCACTTTGCTCGCATGGTTTATGAGTCTGCTACGCCATGCGAGTTATGACTCTTAGCCATGCTCTACTCATGTATCAAGCTCATAGCCAAGGCTCTGCTTTAGCTGTGAATTATGACAAAATACAAACTGTGTGTGTCTCTCTTCATACATATATATCATCTTGATCAGTATCAGCAGTCGAATTAATGTTCGTCTGTCTGGCAGTATTAATGTATTTATTTTTTGTTTACTATCAGACAGTATTTATGTTTTATAGGAATCGTTTTCTATATTATATTATGTCTATCTATATTGGGTTTTACCTGTTTACTTTTCTGCACTTTTAATATAACTCTTAAAAGAAATCTGATTCATGTTTTTATTTTACTAAAATTATAATCAAGTACAAAATATAGTATAAAATTATATGGATAACCTTCGTAAGAGATTTATGAACTTTAAGATTACAATGAAATATATTCCATATGAAATATATTCACTACATAATTCAAATGATTATTCATGGTAAGGTAAATCTAAGTTGTATTTCCTACTTGCATAATCTTTCATGATATATCTTTTGTCCATTATCGCATCCATTACAAGCACAAACATATGTGCAGTTGTAATTGATATTGATACCACTGTAAATCAATCCGATGTGAACTATTTGCAACTTTGCCAAGAACAGCTGAAATACGATAAATTCATTAGCGAAAAATTTCAAAGTGATAAAGAAAAACAACAATAGCAACAACAGCAACAACAACAACAATCGAGAGAAAAGAAAACAAGTCGAGGCGAACAGGAAACGCAGACATGGCCACAATATACAACAATTTACAACCTAAATCAAATGCAGTTGAATGACCAACACAGACGCCATAAATCAACGGCCAGTTGAGCCGCAGACGGACACGGATACGGATGTGGCTGTGGGATGTGGGTTGTGGAAGCGTTGAGCACCATGTGCAGAGTCCGAAACATCCAATATTTTAGTAGCTGCCGAGGGAGCCACTCACCCAATGCGATTTCAGAGAACACGAGGGACGAAGGCCAAATGCAATATGTTATCAAATAAAAATGTTACAAGCGACGACAGGAATGGGAAAGGGCAAGAGAGTGAAAGAGAGATAGAGATAGATAGAGATAGAGAGAGAGGGAGAAAAGAAATGTGTTGCACAAATTTATTAGAAACCCTAACTAACGAGCATATCCTTGGCGAAGGGTGCGGGGTAGCGGCAGCAGCGCGTAGCGTCAATATCGATGTGGGTCGGAAAATCCAAGTGATGTGTCAAATGTTAAGACATTACAAAGCACTAAAGGCAAGGACATGGCAATAGCAACAGGAAAACAAATCGAACGTGTGCCCAATGCCATCAATCTTTTGTTTTTATTGCCAGGCAGCGACAGTGGCAGCGGCAGCGGCAGCGGCACGGACAGGGACATCAAACTCGTCTGACTGTTGTTCGCTTCGATCCAAAGTCCCCGTTGAGCATTTCTTATGAACGGGCAGGACATGTGCTGCCGACTGCCTGACTGCCTTGCTGCCTTGTTGCCTGACTGTGCTTGTTGTGTGCCCGACATTAACTCGACAGGATAACAAATCTGTTAAATGTGACAAACGAGCAGTGCGGTCTTTGACAGCCGTATAAGATGCTGGCAGCAGGCGGGTCAACGGGACGACGGGTAGGCGGACATCTTAGAGTCAAGTTTCCTACCAATCTCCCCTGTTGTGAGAGTATGTGTCATTTTTCATTGACCTCTCTCATTGCCAGCTGATGTCCTTCCAGTCTATTGCATAGGCGTGTAGGTGCGCTCGCAAGTGCCTAACGATGATTTCATGGTGGTCAAAGTGTAATAAATTTTTATTGTCGCCTATTATTGGGCGATAGTGAATAGTTACCTTTAATTTATGGCCGGCGACCCAGCTGGGCTGCATTACAACTTTCACAGATTTTCGAATCCATTTCAAACTCTCCCCTAAATATCTCGCTCTCTCTCTCTCTGTCCGCCTACTCACTTTTTGTCTCTCATTGTGTATGCGTGTCACAGGTTGCGGCCCATGTTTGACCTCTTGGGTCCAGGCTTAGGTCCAGGTCCTGGCCTGCCTGAATACATATGCACACATATCCAGCTGTTTGAGCGCTCTTTCATGACAATTTTATTAACACAGATCTGACCTCGTTCCCCACGCTCTGCTGCAGATAACGAAGGCGGAATGTATTATATAATGCACTAGAAAAACGTTTGCAGCAGTTCAGCTATATCTCAAGATAATATTTTCATCAAATAAATTTCAATAAAAAATATTTAAAATTTCCTCAAATAAATTATTGAAAAATATTTGAATCTTAAACAAAGCGAAAACAATTGGTTAAAAAAATACAAAAAAATATATTTTAAAAATTCTTTAAAACAAAAGAAACGAAAATCCAGGAAATCCCGAACCAGCAGCCAGTGGCTAAAAATAAAGCGAATTCCATTGAAAATGAAAACTGTCATAATTTTAAATGTTCTGTGTCATGTTGCAGCAGCAGCATGAGTGCAGACAGTTGGATTTAGTCTAGTTTGTCTTAGTTAGTTCGCAGTGCATTGTGAATTCCATTTGAAAGAGTTTTCCCTCTGCCTGACGAAAATAGCGACACGTCATGGTACATTTCCAATTGAGGAGGCGTTGGTGGCCCACGGGCAACCGAGCACCGAGCACCGAGCCCCGAGCGCCGCTCACCGCTCTCTCCTCTCTCTTTCTCTCTCTCTCTCTCTCTCTCTCTCTCTCTCTCTCTCTCTCTCTCTCTCTCTCTCTTGTTCCTTGCGCCGGGCGCCGGCAGGCGTAGCCAACATTTTATGGGATTTAGGCAATATGCTGTCTGGCGTCGTCTTGGGGCTTTTCTTTTATGGCTCGCCTGCCAGATTGTACTTTGATTCTACACAAATATTCTCGTTCTGGGCTTTACTATTGTTTATGAGGCGTCGCCAGAGTCAAAGCGAAAAGAATTGAAATGTGTTTGCATCGCGACGTGAATGAGCCATTGCAAATGCTGCTCAAATAAATTGTGGCGTTTAGTGTGAAAAATAAATGCATAAATTACTTTCGTCTACTATGCATCCAAATGCAAGCCCATATACTTGTCAAATTTTCAATTATGTGCTACAAGAATATAATATATATTTAATATACTATATATAATTTAAATATTTACTTTGATAGTATTCTGCGACATGTATAAACACGTCAAAATCTTGTCCTATAAAAGAGGTAGCACGCTGGAACCGAGAAGGCTTTGGGAGAAAGCTTAGATTTCAAGCTAAGCAGAAGAATTTCCTTATTCAGACTTATCCTGACTTATCCAGACTTTGTGTGGAATGTGAATGATTCTGATAATGCATATAATATATAGAATAGGCAAAATGTTAAAAGATTTAATTAGATTTAACCAACTCTTCTCTTAAGTTATGAATTATAAATTAATTAAATATATTTTCTTTATTATTTAATTATAACTATACTTCATCTTTGTTGTAAAATCTAAAAGTGTTCGTCATACAAAAATTCTTGATAAAAGAATAAAAAATTAAATCTCAATTGAACTCAATTTAATACTATTCAAAGAGAATCAGGGGAGACGCTTCAACAACGCTTATCTCCTCTTAAGACTTCGCTAATTCGATACATTTGCCTCAGCTCAAAGAAAACTTTCGGCTTTGTCTTGCTTTCATCTGAAATTGTTCAATCGAAACTCTTATGTTGCGAGCAGGCATAAAAGCATATTCAGCACTTTATCAAATTCGATTTATTTCCATTTCATGTTCTATTCTCGTCCTCTGTTGCGTTGGCTGTCGCAAATGTAGTTAACACAATAATTTTGTAACAATTTGCAATATGTTTTCAAATGGGAATGGAAATGGAAATGGAAAGCCGCTTGTATGCCGAGAGCTCGATTCCCGGGCACATTGATTTGTCGCCTGATTGTAAATTATGGCTTTGACCATTTTGTGTGGCTGCCAACATTTGAATGGGCATCGTTTTTCATGGCAGCGTCTTTATTCTTTCTGCCCCGTTGGCAGGCAGCGACCGGAAGTTGGCATTGTGTAATTGTTTATCTAAATGCTGGCAGTTGTCGGAGCGGAAATGTGGCCCTCTGCTATGCCCAGTTGTTGATGGCCAGCACTTTTCGTAATAACTACGAATATTATCGCTATCGCTCTCTGTCTCTCGCCAAATGATTTATGTGTCACTTTTAAACTAGCTGTACGACATGATCAGTAATTGGATTATATTCAAGTAGATGGCAACTCGATCTGCCCGATATGCAATGCACTGAAATCGAAAACGAGCAACGAGCAATGAGCAACGGCAAGGAGACTGCAACACAATATGGAAATTTGCCTCTATTGTCATTTTTATTGCCTTCACTAATGGTTTTTGGCTTGTCAGGCTGAATTATGGCTGGGCAAACACACACGCACGCACAATTGATATGTAGTAGGTGCCAGGAGAGACGGTCACACAGCATTTTACAGTGAGAGGGCGGTCAAGGATAACTGCGACTGCGACTGCGACCGAGGGCCGACCGTAACAAAGGCTGGCTTGGTCCTGTTTTGCCTCGCAGGAGGCAGAAGTCAAACGAATTTATAATTTATTGCCCTCCATTTGTTGCAGTTGACCGTAAAGAAAGCCAGCCAAGCCAAGGCTGGCCGATTGCACAGAATTATTGTTTTCATATGGTTTCTAGTTTGTCAGCAGCAGTCGAGACAGCCAGCAGATGTATTCGCCTGAATAAGTCTCGGTCGCAGTTGTCCTCGAAGCAGGGGCGATTGTCCTGCTGAGCGTATCCAGAAATGCCCGCAATATATATTTGCCCTCACAAATCAAACGCCTAATTTAACGCAGCGAATCGAGAAATTAATGTCTTGGTAGAAATGTCATGGAAAATCTTGAACAACTCAAATGAGCATTCGACTATAAAACATTTATTTGTTTTACATGGCGAGAGAACTTATTAAAAGGGAAACGTAAAAATAAAAGTTTGCTTTAGTACAAATTGGAGTTGCCGAAAACTATATTTGCTTTGAGTTTAATTTTACAAGTATTCAAATCATGGACTAAATATCATACAAAGATCAATTCATTACCTTATATTAGCTAATTCAAGCTAATTATTTAGCTATAAGAAATATTAAGTTAATTTATATTAAAATAAATTGCATACTACAAGGGAATACAGTGAGGCAAGCTTATATTTGATAATTCTTGAAGAAATTGAAGAAACGTTTTTTTTTTTTTTAAAGGTTTATTTTATTTAACATGCTTTCTACTACCTAATTGGCAGCTTAACAAGTTGAATATAAAGGTACGATTTTTTACAGAAATTACAATAACAATTTACATAAACATTAATAACAATTTGGGTTATTCACATTAACCACATTAAATTTTACACTATACATTATTTCATAGGAACCTCGCAGGGAGGTCCTGTGGATGGCACTTCTTTAATCTTCTCTTTCTGGCTTCTTTGTTGAGTCTTCTCGCCAAAGGGTTTGGGTGGCCTTCGAGTCTTGCAAGGTATCTAGCAGCTACTTCTTGCATTACGTCTCCAACTTTGGGGACCTTGAGATCTTTTTCAAAGAAGAAACTAAATTTAATATGTATTACAAAATTCACTATTTCGAGAAATATATTTACCAACTGAAAACTCTGATGATATTAATGATTAATAATTCATTAAATGTTTTATTTTCTACTTTTGTCATTTCCTTTAATTTTTTATTTTTCTGTAAAAACCAATTTGCTAGTTTTTTTATTATTATTTTTTTTTTTTTTTTCAAGTATGTATTTCTTTATTTAGAGGTAAATAAATGTTTGATACCTCTTAAAATCAATTATGTAACCCGAGTCAATTGATAGGTTCATAAAATATATATGTAAAATTCACTATTTCATTATGAAATCTAGAAAAAAAGACTTGATCAAAAGATGATAAGTAATTTAAAAATTTATTCTTTCTTCATTCGACTCTTTCTTTTTTATTTGCCTTTTCGGATTTCTTTACTAATTCAATTCAATTTACTAATTAATTGTCTCAATTTATTTACTTATTTTACTTTCTTTATCTCTTTTAATATGTAAATAATCTTACAATAATTATATTCTATATATATTATGCATTAGCCAATATCACTTGCATTGTATAAATGTGAATCATAAAACATGTGTATTTCAATTAATTAATTACTTTATTTATTTTTTTTTTAACACAAGCTATTAAATAAATACAATATATATATTTTGTATATAAATATTGAATTTTCTATATTGACCTATAGCTACATATACTGTAATTGAATTGGGTTCAGCTCTGAGCGCCTTTTGCTCTCTAATCTCTAGACCTTAAGCGACTTTGGTCGATTGTCACTGTGCGCATTATTCACGTCTCTGATCAGAGTCTCTGGCTAATGGCTTAGTCATGGTACTTGTAGGGTTTTACCGCTAATTACACATTATTCGCAAATTGAGTACACATTTCAAGCTAAACAGCTCATTTAATGCGGCTTAGCAAGCTGAGTCTGAGCCGGCTCAGGGCGGACTGCGACTAGAGGCAACTAGAGCCACTGGAGTGGCCGCCAAATCGCGACGAACATGTGTAACAGCTGGGGAGTCTATAATTTGAAGAGCACTCTGTATAATTATACCCTGAACCCATTGAAAATGGGAATTCAGGGTATAATGGTTTTGTGAAAATGTATGTAACAGGCAGAAGGAGACGTCGCAGACCCCATAAAGTATATATATTCTTGATCAGCATAAAAAAATAAGTTGATCTAGCCTTGTCCGTCTGTCCGTCCGTCCGTCCGTCCGTCCGTCTGTCCGTCTGTCCGTCTGTCCGTCTGTCCGTCTGTCCGTCTGTATGAACGTCGAGATTTCGGAAACTACAAAAGCTAGAGAGCTGAAATTTCACATGAACACTCGTATGTTAGTTACGCAGTACAAGTCTATTTTGTTTTTTTCGATAACTCATCCCATTTCCAAAATATCGATAAAAAATCGAAAATTCGTTTACATTTTTAAGGTTTTTTGAGCATAACTTCTACACCGTTTTAGCTAAAGACTTCAAATTTGTTTATTTAGATAGATATTATGAATACGCAGATTATGTTGTTTTCAGATTTGGGATGCCACGCCCCCTTCGCCCCCAATTTCGAAAAAACGCATTTCAAATACTAGAGAATTGCAATTTGGCACATAGATAGATTTAGATACTCTTAATCTACTCTGAAAATTTCATGAAGATCGTTTATCTAGAAATGGAGTTAAAGGCGTCCAAAGTTCAGCCCAACCCACCCCCAAGCCACGGCAGCAACTGCGCAGTTAGCAGAGCGCGAGCCTCTAAGTGCGTAAAGAAGAAGAGTATCACTTTTTTTGCAGGGTTCAGGGTATCTCGTAGTCGAGCCGTCTCGACTAGAGCCTTCTTACTTGTTTTCATTTATCACCTTGGCTAACAAAAAAAGACCCGCAATTAAAAGTCAATTAGGCTGAGGCCAAGACAGAAAGGATACGGGCTGGCTGGTCTACAGCAATTTGAAACAGCTGACGGGAAGCACACATTGCTAATTGTTGGTTAGACATGAAGATGAGTGTCATGTTGGTACGGCCCTCAACTATGCATTCGAAACGGCTGACCCACAATAAAGAACAACAAAAATAACAAAAATAACAAGAATAACAAAACAAAACGAACAAACCTTTTTTAACACCTTGCAGTTGTCAAACAATGAATGCTCACATTCCGGATTCTCAATTCGAATTGGCAACGAAATTTGGATGCACTACCTCGGGGAACTTTAGGGGAACTCTGCTTAAACTAAATAAACTATACAATATATAAAATATATAAATAAATATTTATAGATTTGCCTGGCCTTAGAATTGATTCATGATCATCTTTCTTGCTATAGCTCGCAACTCTTATTCCTTCTCATTGTTTTCATATGCTTTCAAGTGTATCAGAAGTGACGCTAAAAACTCAAAGTCATCTACAATTACAATGCCAAAGTGTGAACTCAACGCCTGGCAATGGAGCTGCCCACTGACGCCTCTTTTACGCCACAGGAAGTCGTGTGGGTGTAACCAGAGCCGGAGTCGGCGCAAGGTCCCTGACCATACGGTTCTACTCACAACCGACCGTGGGCAAGGCACTTGTGACAGCAGGAGGATGAGCTACGATAGTGTCGGAAGTTCAGTTGAACTCTGAACTGTGTGACCAAGTCGAGTGTTGTCAAGGGTCTATCGACTCCAGCCGTTGCCTTTGCCGGTGTCGCTGTCGTTGTCAGCTTAAAAAACTGTTGGGCATGCACACATGCCTGCATCTGTGTAGGATTGTAGCACATGTACGTGGGCTTTCGGGCCGTAAGTGAATAAGTATGCGCGCTAAGATTCAGTCAACCGCATTAAGTATTTAAGCACTCAGCATACTCTGCAGACGGTGCATGTATCACGTTGCCAGGGCTCTCGTTAATCGCAGCTAGGAGCTCACTCCAGCCCATTTCCCATTTCCCATTTCGCATTTGGCATTTGGCAGTTGGCATTTGCATCGCCGAGTCGCTTGCTTAGCATTTTTCCACAACAGCGGATACACTTTGAGGTAGCTTTTCCGCTAATGAACGCATTAGGCCAGGCCCGTTCCATATGACACTACTTACACCTTGTTCTCGGCTTAGTTCTCTTTTATGCACTTCACCTCGGGCTGCGTTTATTTTATTAAGTACTTAACATGGGCCGCTGTTCTTCAGCTTTGCCGTCGACATATTTAGGTACACTTTAGCTACAATTAGAGACATGCTAGAGCCGTGTGCAGGTACGCTGAATTACACAACGTTTGAGGTTAAGCGGATTTTGTAATTATCCGACTCTGAAAGGCAGGCTTAGGCAACCAAATGCAAAGGCCTCTCTGCCAGATCTACTACTAGCTAGCTCTTGATTCCGATGGCCTCTTAAGGGTTGCCTCAAACGCTCAAATGCTCGCATAATTGTCGCCCTAATGAAACACTCCCTAAATAATATATAGAGTTTAGAGTGGGTTTGCTCACCATTTAATGGGATTCAAATGTAAGAGATGTTGATATAGATGAACAGATTTTCAGCTAATAAGTTGAGCAAGTACAAAATATAATACTTTAGATTAATAAAATAAATATGAAGTAACCCTCACCACTTAGCAGTGCTCAATTCCGTTTAGCAAATAAAAATAGCTAATCCAAAAAAGTTAATACTAATAATAATAAATAAAAAAAAAAATATTAAAAAAGAGTTCGAACTTAAAAATAAATTTATATATATATATATAAATATTCAAAAAAGGTTTTATTAATTTAATTATTTTAATTATAATAATATGCTTAGTATACATATAAGTTTAGACGCCCTTACATATTCTTAAATATTTTAAATGTTTACAATATATAAAATAAATACATAAATATAAAATATTAAAAAAAAATATCTAAAGCCACTAGAATGTGAGTAACAGACATAATCGATATCCTTTCCATGAACCATATTTGATCAGCAATTTTATTTTATTTTAATATATTTTAATTTTATTTATTTCATTTATTATGTATTAAGATTGATCAAGCCTATAAGGAAATATCCTAAATACCGCGATGAGCTATTCAATAATTCTAAGCTTCTTTTGAACACATCGATTTTTATCGATAACAGGAAAATATTATTGTATTATATTATATTATATTACGAATTTTCGAAATAAATTGAAAAACTCGCATGCGCTTGGTATTCTCTGCTTAAAACATCAAATCTCTTTCATTTTGGCTTTCATTATGGTTTTCATTGTGGCGCTCATGGCTTTATCGATTGATATCAACGTCCTGATCAAAAACATATAATTTATTGAGTCTGCCAATTCTCATTGGTTCATCTACATAGATTTTCATAAAATCATGTTACATCCCATTTCAGTGAATTGAAATATTCAACAATATATTATTTTAAATATTTCCTCAAACTACAACTAAATTGTTAACAAAGTACTTTGCTTTGGTTCAACATATAATGACAAATTATCAGATTAATTAAGTATGGCTTTCGACATTAATGACATTAGTAGAAAATTTATGCCCAGTTGCTCTGGCCTTAGACAACCCATCGAAGCTAGAATTGTAGCAGCATTTCATGCATTATTTAGCTAATGGCTAAATCAGAATTGCAACTTGTATGCCTCACCTGCTGCTCGTTCAGCTATTTGCATGAAGCGTATAATTTTCCTTCATAGAATTTTCCTTCGCCCGTTCGCATCGCATTCAGTTGCACGTACGTCCGAGCCAATGGAATGCAATCGGGGATGGGGACGGGGCCGGGGACGTGGGCTCTATTATTATACGACAACAGTTAATAAAATCTAATATGCTTACCACAAAACGGTTGTTTGGGGTTTGTAATTATGCACGTTAATTTCCCCCCTTAGCCGAGCCCAGCTTTCTTGCTTATTAAATATGCGGCCCGGGGTGCTCGAACAAGACCCGAAACCCCAAAACTTGTGTCTGTCTGTGCGGTGGTCTCTGCTCGCTCTCTGCTTGCTACTTACTTATGAAATTGTTCATTCCGTTTGTATGACCGCATGGAAATTTTCATTTTATTGGCGCCGGGGGCGCTGTCTGGCCGATAACCCCCCAAGCCGCCCCCCTCCACACACAATCGCAAGCGAGTGTGTACGTATGTCTGTAGTACATGGCATACCAAAATCCTATAAGTAATTGTCATCGTAGTTCGGCGCCTCTTCTTGCCTCTCTTTTCGATACATGCTCGCTCTCTGTCTCGCTCTCGCCCATTTGCATTTATATTAATTAAGCGTCGCTGGGGCTGCCTTCCTGTCGTTGTCTACGTGGTTATCTGCCCTGCTATCAACGGCAACGTCTTCGCCGTGGTAGTTGCTGTGACTTGTTTTACAAGAGTTTGACTTAGGCCTGAGCCTCAGCTCCTGTGTCCTCCTGCTTCCTCTCTCGTCTCCTGCTCGAGCCCCTGCAGACATTTTAATTGCTCGAAATTGATGATAATTAAGCCAATATACATATTTGTACTAAGCACACACACACACACACACACACACAGACAGTCAGTGTGGATTGTTTTCATTGGGTTTTGGGCATGTTAGCATATTGATTATGCATTTGTGTCGCTGTCATACGCTTATTGGCTGCGAGAACCTAATTTCGGATTGGATATGCGATTAGATATTTGATAATTTAAATTATGCTTGGCTTGCTGAATCCTCTCGAATTTGGCTCACTGAGCATAATGTCTTAATATAAATTTCATGCGGTTCATAGGCATATTTCGAGAGGCACAAACACTCGCTTAATATGCACATGCCACATGGCTAACAGAATTTCCCCGAATAGATACATTACTTAATATGAGCAGCATGTAATTGCATCGATCATAAACGAAATTGACCAAAATTTATTTATTAAGACTCATGAACAGGAAATCTGGCGCTACACGCAGCGTCTACTATCTCATAAACAAATCAAACGCCATCAAATTCAACCCATCAATTTTCGTAAGCTCCGCACCCCAATCGCGAACCCACCAAATGTATGCCATAACAATAAATTAAGTTTGAAGACTTGTCAACTCTTGGAAATGGAAACGAAAACAAATGAGTTGAAAAATAAAGCGAGTAAGAGTGCTCGGGCTGGAACTGCTCGACTAGGAAATACCCTGAATCCTGTGAGCAGCACGCAGAGACAGACGGATAGACGGATAGACAGACGGATACGGACGGAAGAACTCATGAATTGACAAACAAATAGACGGACGAGCAGTCGGAAGGACAACAGTTGAGACGGACGAGGAGAGACGGACGGGTCGACAGACGGACAGTCTGACATATAGTCGAATGAGAGGCAGACGGATAGATGGACAGACGAACGTACTGTTCGATTCAGGTCATCAACAACAATATATATTCCTCATAAGATCGACCTCGCCTCCTGCTGCCTGTTGCATACAATTTCACGAGTCTATTATACCCTGCAATCCCATTTTCATTGGCTTTAGGGTATGCAAAGAACGTGTTTCATTTTCTATTTCGCTTTTAGATTTTACGATGAGTTTTATAGAGTTTTATTATAATTACGAACAAATTTTGTGTTCAACATTTCTACGAAGTCATAAAAATATGATTTCTATGCAACATCGACTCCCGTACACGTACACGTATACGGGAGTGGCGAGTGCGAGTGCGAGTGCGAGTGCGTGTGTCGTACGACCTGTATACCCTTTCCATTTCCATTCACGTGCTCTATCGGAAACTCTTCATCTACATATAAAGTGGATGCACGCGCGCTTCTTCACACTTGGCGGCGCAGCTGGGATCGGTTCACTTGCAGCGCTCTCCACTGGGCCAAGAGTGGCCGGCGCCAGCCCGAGTCGTCTATGGGCTTCCTGTGCACTTCCCAACTGCCAGTTCGAAGCGCTGATGCCCCAAACACGTTTACTGCATTAAGCGGCGCTGACAGACCAAACTTTAACGACTCCAGTCGAAGGCAGCCAGGCCATAATAATTACATAAAATTTTCGTGGAAATTTAGAACAAACAGCGGCCCTTACAATACTACGTGGCATAATTGAAACAACGCACACAGCCAAAAGCAACAAGCCGAACTTAAAAATACCCTAACTTTAATCATCCTGATATCAAATATACTTTTTCCTCTACATCTATATTAATTTTTATTCCGCTAGACCTCTCAGCTTGAGACATGGTCAATCTACTCTGAAAATATACTTTTCATACATTTCTTTCTTTAACAAATTAATATTAGCCACAGTTAGAGCATAACGAAATGCACTTTAGTCGTGGCTGGGGATGCGTGCACACGCGCAATACTTGAAGCACCAGGGGCACGCTTTCATGTCTGGTTGCATAAATGCTTAAGTATTTGATGTTTGTGTTTTTATATTTTATGACAATAAGTAGAGGTAATCATAACCATAAATGACGGGCAACATAATGACTTAACTTCCTCAACCAGCCAAGCAACGGCCGCAGCTAATTAAAGGAAACAAGCTCCAGGAATGATGACCAATTTATGATTGTGACTTGTTTAACTTATGATAAATAAATGTTCTCAATTCATGAACCCAAAATCAGAGGCTAGACCAGCGACCATTTCTAGATCTTCTTTGCTCATCGTCCTGTTCAAAAGTATCTTTACTTCATGGTATCAGACAGCCATCCTGCTGCTAGTTGCAAGGATTTCACTCAATATTTGACTTATGTACTTTCACGAAGTGAATATCGATAAGGCTGAACAACTGCCAACCAACACAAAAGATTTTTTTTAATGCATTTTTATCAATTTTCAAAGTTTGGCAAAAGAATTTCTTTCCACATTTCAAACTATATAATTGTATTCCCATTTGAAATTTACTTACTTTTATTAATTAATAGTTTAACAGATTGTTGTTCTTTAGTTTTGCATTAGGAAAATCTTATTTTTATACCCTCTACCCATGGAAAATTGGAGTTTAGGATATAAGAGTTTAGTGAAATGTATGTAACAGGCAGAAGCAGAAGCAGACATCGCTGACCCCACAAATTAAGTTGATAAAGCCCTGTTCGTCTTTTCATCCCGTCCGTATGATCATCGAGATTTATGCTCAAAAAACGTAAAAAAAAAGTAAACGAATTTTTATCGATAATTAAGAAATGGGATGTGTTATCGAAAAAAAATAAATAAATAAATAAAGTCGTACTTTGTTTTTTCGATAACTCATACCATTTCCAAAATATCGATAAAAAATTCGTTTACATTTTTAAAGTTTTTTGAGCATAACTTCTACACCGTTTTAGCTAAAGACTTCAAATTTGTTTATTTAGATAGATATTATGAATACGCAGATTATGTAGTTTGGATGCCACGCCCCCTTCGCCTCCAATTTTGAAAAAACGCAAACAAATACTAGAGACTTGCAATTTGGCACATAGCTAGATTTAAATACTCCTAATCTACTCTGAAAATTTCATGAAGATCGTCCATCTAGAAATGAAGTTATAAGCGTCCAAAGTTCAGCCCAACCCACCCCCAAGCCACGGCAGCAACTGCGCAGTTAGCAGAGCGCGCGCTTATAAGTGCGTAAAGAAGAAGAGTATCACTTTTTTTGCAGGGTTCAGGGTATCTCGTAGTCGAGCCGTCTCGACTAGAGCCTTCTTACTTGTTTTTTTTTTGTGCTGATCTCCTTCTGCCTGTTACATACATTTTCAAAAAACCCTTATTCCCTGAATTCCCATTTTCAATGGGTTCAGGGTATAAAAATCTTTATATAAATTTATAAATGAATTAATTTCTATACAAGTTTGTTTTTAACATATGTATTAAAATTTATTTTTCTAGTAAAAGCAAAATAATGCATTTTGCTTAATTATGAATATGCAAGTTTACTTTTTTTTTTCGAGAAATGATTAGAATGATAAGATTAGAATGATTATACTCATAAGTACATACATGAATGAATGGGTTGGGCATGTTTGCAGTAATGTAATATATACATATAACAACGATATAAAAATAACGTAGATTATTTGGAATTTAAGGTATTTCCTAGTATTCCATTTCCCATTAGAACTTTCTTAGGTATTTCACTTGTTAATCTAAACTTCTTGAAACTGAAATTAAATATACTTATACTTTAATGTTCAAATGCATGACTACGATTGTTGATTGTTTTAAATAACATCTCATCTGATGTTACAGGGTATCTCCTACCAGAAATGTTTCACCAGAGCACTCATATTCTCTTTCTTACTTTCAATTGCCATAATGATAAGCCTCGAAAGTACATCGCTGTTTACTTATACAATTGCCTGATCTGCTTGTCACACGAGATTAATCTCAGCAAGAATAAAATGCAATTTGATAAGAAAGTGAAACAGGTAATTGCCAAATATGTACTAAACATACATAAATAATAATTAATTCGAAATCACTTCCACCCAAAGTCGTTTTCTCTAAGCTCAGATTAAAAGTCTAGTTGGCTGTGCTGTGGGCTGTTGCTGTTGCTGCTGTCTGCTGGCTTGATGAATGACAGCTAATTGGAAAGCGCTTTGAGTGTCCTGTTATTAGGCTGATGCCTTTCACCTTAATCAATTCCATGCCCGAACCCGTTATTTGAGTGGCCCTAACTGCTGGCCATATTAACCGAAAAAGGATGCCATTAAAGCCGAATAGTGAAAGGCGAGCCAAGTGGAAAACGTGTGCTAAAAGGCCGAGTCTGCGGCGCCAATGGACCAATTTAACCATATATCAGAGAACTAAGCCTAACAGAGCAGCGCCGACTTGAGGGATCGATGTTTTATGATGTTTTATTTCGACTTCCGCTGCGAGACAAATGATCGTCTGAGTCGGGCATCATTAATTCTCGGTAGAGGCGAAATCTGTTTGCATAGAAATCCAGTGGCATCCTTTGAAGTGAAGGGCTCGAGAGTGTTGGTCCACAGCCAGGCCAGGCGGGGCAAGGCAGGGCTACGAATGGCATGTCTTATCTGCCAATTTGGCACGTAATTTAATATTAATTTGTTAAACTTCATAAAGTCAACTCCCACAATCGCCAACAGAGCAGCACCGAACCAGCATCCCCTATCCCGCATTCAGCATTCAGCACAGATTACAGCTCTCTGCTCGTTAGTTGGCTTAAACGTTTTCATTGTTATGCGTTGTGGCAACGCCCCAGTGAGTCCCGAGCTCGATTTGGAGTCCAGGCTTGGGTCTGCGTTTGCTTGAGCGTTTGCTGATTTGCTTTGCTTTGGTTGGCTTGGGCTCTTGGCCGCTGCGCTTCTTTCATGTTTGTTCGATATAATTACGGAGCAAGCCCACTCGAAGCTGTCGGCTGTGTCTGAAATCATCATCATCGGCTGCACAAGGCACAGCATTGGCGTCGGCGTCCTGATTGTTATGTATTTTGATAGGTTTCAACGAAATCAGCGCCCTAATAGCTAGTTGCATGCGAACCGAGCTCCAGCTTCAGCTCAAGCTTCAGCTCCAGCCCTGTTTGCCTCTTTAATTATTGAGCAGTGTTCGACAAGTGATTATACGGCATTTGTGTCGTGAGTTGGGAGCGCTCCCCATCGCTCTTCGCCCTGGCTTTGGCCCTGGCCCCAAGGCAAGGCGCGCCTCTCAAGGGCAACAGCGCAAGCTGTGCTCGTTGATTATGCGTTTAGCTTAGTTAAACGCCATTAACCGCTGGCAACAACGATTTCCCGGAATGAATTACTCTAAACTCTATATACATATATATATTTTGATGCTTGAAGTCTCTCTGTCTCTCTGCCACTCGCACCTTGGCCGAGCTAACCTCATTGCGAGCACATCACAGGGATCAGGCCAAGGCTGTTGCTGTTTGAAACCGCACGGGATCTGCAATAGCGGCTACCGTTTCGAATGCCAGCCATTGTGCTGAACAAACAACACGAGCTCTGGCATTCAGAATCAGTTGCCGGAAACTGCAGCAAATTGCATAAGCGTCTAAGACATGGGATATATTTGGCAAGGACATGCCCACCCAAATGACAGCAACACCCCGGATAGCAGAAGATAGCAAAAAAAATCCCATTCGAGACAAAGGAGCAGACAAAAGGACAAAAGAATACGCAGCCATAAAACGATTGTCAAGCAGCAGCAGAGAGACAGAAGAAAAAAAAAAGAAAGAAGACGATAAATTCTGGTTTCGGGTTTTTGTTTTGCCTTAGCTGGAAATAAAATCCATTTATGGTTACGCTTATGGTTCAATTAACACTTTCAATGGCAGCAGAGAGAGCAAGAGCGAGAGAGAGGGGCCAAGACAGAGAGCTACAGATAGATATCTTGCTGTGTGAGTACGTGAGTGTGTTAGGGGAAAGTAGAGCTCAGCAGGGCAGCAGACAAAGGCTAATCATTAAGACAATACATGAGCGACAGAGGATGTCATAAATTTCAAGTGTAACACCAAATGTGCTCTGCCTTCCCTACTGCATTAGTCCATGCTGGATAATCTATCTGATATGCTGCGCGATGCTTGTGTTTCTCGAAGGTCGTAAAATATATATATATATAAAAACTGAAGCCGCAAGTAATTGAAAATAATTCAACACTCTGAACACTCGAGTGGTAAGAAGGACCCTTAGGACTAATGAAATTGTGGCCGATTGTAGACGTCAGATAAGAGACTCGCGATCAGCTGCTCCTGCAGGAAGGTAGATACATATATAGATCCCTAGTCTGATTGCTCTCGCAACGGTAGCAGATGTCATAAAGAAGAAGAAAGAGATACTTAAAGGGAATCACATATTCAAATGTTTACATACATCGCTGGCTAATCGCGATCCAAGTGCATTAGGCTCTCGCCTACTATCTAGCTGCATCCGGAAAGATTCGAATCAGGGCACATAAAATATGGAACTCTGTACTCCATATACAGCCCCATGCCCCATGCAACTCTTCTCTGGGATTCCTAATAAATTAGAAAAAACTGCGAACGTGCCAGCGATTACGCCTTAGATTATTGATAGTACAACTAGTAGAACAATGTCTTGCTCAAGTCAAGAGACATTTCGTCGAATCAACGACATGCAGCACAGTTTTCCAAGCAAAGACGTGCACAGCTTTGGAAATTTGATCAAAAGTCGAGTGCTACACACGTTTTACGAGTACCGAGAAGCAATTATCAAAACGAAAGAGTTATTATTTAGCCCGAGGGCTTACTTGTTGTTTATGAATGAATTTGTAGAACAAAGTTGAGAGTTGATAGAAAATAGTCTGTCACGAGGTTCGTGGAAATGCGCTGGAGAAAACTCACGAAAGAGTCTAGACAGTTAGGTAGTTAAAATGTGTTGCGACTGCGTTTGAAGCAGTTAAGAACCTGTTCACAATTTATAGCTTCCGCTGGAGCTGGTTCGGTTCATGTGACGAAGCAAAGTGTGGACCACACTCGTGGACTAGACTAGCCAAGGCAAACAATGAATGGAGACAGCAGCAGCAGCAGCAGCTCAGACTAAATAAACAAAATAAATGAAACCACTCGTGATTGTAATGAAAATATGAATGGACCTCAGAGTAGGCGATGTTGTTGTTGAAGAAGAAGAAGAAGAAGCGCTGTGACAACAGGACCACAAAATGCGAACATATGTGCCCGGGCGACCAGCACCGGGATCAGGATAAACACAAATACAAATAGATGGATAGTCACTGTGCACAGAACCACTTAAACAAATAAACAATGACAAAAATTTCACAAAGTACTTAAATGCAACAGCAGCAACAACAACAACAACAGCAACAACAGTGACAACGAGAACAGGAAAAACAACTGCAGCTTGTTGTTTATAGATATACAAAAGAACATTTCTGTTCCGGTCCAGGGGTTGCAGCAGCTCTCTCTCTCTCTTTATTTTCTTAGGATGAGAGGCACTGGAGGCAAGCAAGCAGTCAGACAGCAGCCGAGTAATGAAAACACAACAAATTCGAAATTCAAAATAAATAATGAAAAAGAAAAAAAATAAAATGAAAAGAGAAAAAAAGTAACGAGACCTAAAATGCCACACGTTGAGGTTCGAGCACTCAAAATGGAGCTCATCAGAGAGGCAAACGAGTTCAGCTCGATGATATGTTGATGCGTATTATGGCAGACAGCCAATTAAACCCTCATGGAGGTTAAATTTATGTGAGACCCGCCATGTGTCAGCCACCGAGAGACTAAAGCGATAAGCTGTGACACAACTGACGAAAGATGAAGCACAGATAGCATAGATTCCGCTTCTTTTTTTTTCAAGTATATGTTAAGCTCTTTCTAAACGCATTCAATTTACTTCAATTTACATATGAGAATTCGGATGAATAAGAAGTGGAATTAAGGAATAAGCCAAATGATTAAGAATCAACTACTTGGATTCAGAGAGAAGGAGAGAGAGTGTGTGAGAGAGAGAGAGAGAGAGGGAGACAGAGAGAGAGAGTGTGAGAGAGAGAGAGAGACGAAAGGTTTTAAAAATATGATTAAAATATTTCTTATGCTTAGAACTTGTCTACTCAAACCCTCTTTTGGAAAATAATATTAATATTATTATAATTTTTCTTAAACACAATGAACTTGACATAAAAAACATATTCTAAGAAGATTTGAGTCTGAATTTATTCTTTTAAACGTCGAATTTCAATTAGGTTTTATATTTTCATTGATCGTATATGAATATTTGCAAAAGAAAAGAAATCTTAAACAAAATGGCATATTTGCAATAGAAAAAAATTAATCAATAATAATAATAATTATTGCGAAGAAGCATTTAAAACTGCATATTTAAAATAAATATTGTATAAACAATACAAATTGGCTCATATCTTTTATTCTCTGAACATTCTAGGCAAACTAGCTTAAGAAAACTTTTAGTTTGTTGAAGTAAAACTAGATAATAATAGATTTTAAGCAATTTTATAAAAGAATATTAAATATAAATATTAATAATATATACATATATATATTCATATATATGTGGAATAAATATATACAATAAATATATTTGTAGAATTAAGTACTAAATACAAATACTTAGCTTATCTTATTTAGCTTATCAGATTATTTAAAGAGATAGGCAACATGTCATATAGAAATTTCTCAATTGCCTATCAGCTACAGGAAATGAGTTCAAAATTAATATTTATTTGTAGTTTTTTATATGTGAATTGTAAAAGCCTTTAAGCTCAGTGATGGATGAATTTGTTATTGATATTGGTTCTTTCTGTAAGTTAAACTATGCTCGACTTGCTTCAATTTCGAAGTTTTATTACGTTACTAAATTGTGATACAAATGAAGCTCAGGAAAAAGCATGGAGAATGCTCTCGCTCTTTATAATTCATAAAAATGCAAATGACGATCTCATTGATCTTAATTATAATGCACTCAATTGTCTTAATTCCTTTCCAAATTTGAGCACGATAAAGAAACAAATTTTTTGGTGCAGATCTTGACCTTTAAATGTGACTGTTAAACAGTAAAGGTCTAGCTAACAAGCTAAAGTAAATTTCTTAATAAATTTGATATGATTCTATACAGCTTACATTTCATAATTATGCTCTTAAGAATTTTTTTTATAATTTGTCTAGTCGAAGATTTCGAGAAGAAGCTTTGCATAGGATTATCGATGAAAACAATTTTTATTAAGGTTTAATTTAACTGTTTGGATTATTCAATTTGGCCCACTCTTCCGCGAGAGATTTGATGTTTTTACATAAGGCAAAAAACAAATTTTATTTTATTTGTGAAATTTTTATTTTTTATTTTTTTTTGTAATATATTGGCAAATCGTGAGTCAAACTAAAGAAAATTAAAATTATATAAACATAAAGCCTAAACAGAAGCAGAACAGAAAGCAATGATTTTTTTAGAGGAAGAGAGAGTTCTGAGGAAAATAAATAAATTGAAATCAATATTTGAAATAATATATTGATTTTGTTCAATTAATTGAAACAATATAAAACGCCAACTTAAATTGCTTAAAGATTCTGGATAAAAAGATAAATATTTATTTATATTTATTTAATATTTTAGTATAATAATATTTAGATCTGATACAAACAAATTTTATGTGATCAATTTATCAATATATGATAATCATACTTCAAATCTTAAAAGTAAATACAATGTATACTTGTATCTTCAAAATATGTTATGTCTTTAACCATTCATATATGTCATTATATTAAATATGTTTCTTGTATACTAAATTTATTATTCTGAATGTTTCCTTATCAATATTACAAAAGTTTAATTTGGATTTCTGCTTAATTGTCTTCGATTATCAAATTATTTATAGTTTTCACATGTTTTAATCAAATAAATCTGTTAAACACATAAAAATGAGCTCAATACCAAATCAAATCGCTTCACTAAATTATGTTATCAGAAATATGATAAACAGAGATATAAATAAATTGAAATTTATTTATTTATTTATTTATTTTATTGTTACTAAGAATTAATTCTAAGTAACAATTTAGTTTTAAGCCAGAGCGACAGAGGCCTTCAGGCAAAAATAAATTGAAATATTTAAAGGCCATTGTCTGGCTTCACCTAATGAAATGCTGAAATGATTTCTTTTTTCTATGAACATTCCCTGAAACACATAACTGGAAGCTGAAAATGAAACGGCTGACAGCTCTTTCAGGTTTCAGTTTTGAGCTTATTTGCATTGGGAACATTGCTGTTGTGTGTGAACAGATTTTATTGCCCGGATGTATTCACCGGATCAATTAGTGGGATATAAAAGATTTTACGACAGTCGTTATTTTGTATTTTGGCCAGCTCGTCAGGTGGTTAGCCAAGTCAAGTCGAGATACTCGAATCATTCGTATGTGCATGTCACACATTGTGAATGAATCAATCGAAATCGCTTTTGGGAGAGAGATAGAGAGAGAGAGAGAGAGAAATTAGGAATGCAGAAGGCGACTCGGGCGTTATGGGTAATTAAATGCGAAGCTCTTAAAGCCAAAAACCCAAAGTCCACCTCGGCCATTATATGGCATGCGTAAACAGTAAATTGCTTGTAATCGTGCATCTCAATAAGGTTAATTTATGGGCATGTGTTAGGCTCGGGCGGCTTTATCAGATGGTGTCACAACTGGCAGATATTTAATATGAGTTTTATTGGTTTTCGCAAATGATATGTGAGCTGAAAGCTAAGCAGGCAGCTCTATGTACTCTGCCTGTCGCCTTATCAGATCTTTGGCTGTGCCCTGGGTGCGCCACGAAGATCGTCTACAAATATTTGTTTGGCTTTTACTTATTTTCATATTTGCGTAAGGCATTTCAAACAAATCAAAATTCAGACGGCGCCAGCAATTTAGAAACCAATTGGGGGCTGAAATCTGAGAGAGAGAAGAAAACCTCAAACCCAAATTGAGTCGAGGCCTTTGTCGGAAAGTTATGTAAATCAAGGCGATCAAAGGAAACCAGAAGCAACTGCAGTCTGCAGCAGCATCAGCATCAGCATCAGCATCAGCAGCCGTCACTAGAGATCCAAAACTGAGCAGAGTTATGCAAACATTGGCTGACAGTTGGACTGACTGACATATTGACATATGATGTTGGATGTCGGTTGTTGGTTGCTCGATTGCTCGATTGCTCGATTGCTCGACTGTTCCACTGTTTGGCTACTCCCCTGACTCCGCTGACTGCCCCCTTGGTTGGCCAGTTGGCCGGCTGTGGCAGCAACAAAATAAAAGTCAAGAACTGTGTCCATGTCAATACAAGCCCATATATCAGACATGCCTAGGAATCAGACAACCAATCGAGTTGCTCCGCCAGTCACTACGTCATTCAGTATATCTTTTCGCCTTTCGCTTTTCGCTGCTGTATTCTCTGCTGGCTTGTTGTCTGCAATGCATTTCTGACATTTTATTGATTGAAGAGCCAACAGAGCAACATTGACGGACACACAATGCGTTGCATCCCCAGCCCAGCCCAGCCCAATTGCCAGCCCCATGACCATTACCATCCCCACAAATGCAAATATTTAACAACGTTTTTTCATCTCCTTCCTCTCGGTTTTTGTCGACATAACCAATACGCAATATCTTAAGCTAACGAGCTGCATGTGAACGTGAATGTGAATGTGATTGTGAATGTGAACAGAGTAAACATTGGACTTTTATTTAAATACACACTCGTAATCCCTGCCCATGCCTGGCCATTCGGCAGAGCGCATTGCATTGAATACATGATTGAAAATATGAATGCATTGAAGCAAGCCTGAATGACGGATGGTTTTATGCTACGTTCTGTTTTTTCTGCCACACACGATTCCCATATTCAATTGTTGTTCTTATTTGTCCTGGCCACGGCCATGCCCCCGCATACATAACTCACAGCAAATGACTGAACAATTGCTATATGAGCATTTAAACAGTAGTAACACAGCAGTGAAATCTCATCTACGACATGACAGCGCCTATTTAATCACTCATTACAATTGATGCTCGACCCACATAACTTTTACATTTTCAGACTAATACTACAAATAATAAATAACAAATATATATTCTTCGAGATAAGAATACAAGTTTGTATACTGCTTTCAGCAGTTTTCACATTACTTTAATATTTAATATGAAACATGAGCTAGATCTGGAGAGTCTATCCTATGACAGTCAAGTCTTTATCAAAATCAGAGTATGTATTTTGGTTACTTATTAAAATATATCTAATGAAACTAAATCAAAAAATTCGGTTGCATGCACTTTAACGTCAACTGTATGTTTATCGTGTTGTGCTTTGAGCAAAAACATTGATTAGTCAGGGGAGTCGTGCAATCTATCCATCATGTTACTTTCGAGCTGAAAAAGTGCTTAGCATAATGAATTTACCTACAAATCTAGCTTGAGATGACAATTGCAATATCTTTAGATGAGTCACTTTTACTACCTGAACGAGACAGTAGCATATCAAACGGTTCATCAATCGTCAATCACATTAGCTAGCACATGAATGGCGAGCAATGTCGTACACTCAGCAGCCATTAATTCCGGTGGTGTGAGTGGAAAATTAAATGACAACTGCAGACGTCTGTGATCAATTGACGGTAAGCACAAGCTTGACCCCGAAGCCGAGGGTCGACTGCACCCCGAACGTCGCTTAACAATCTGACGTAATGAAGGCGGGTCGCCTCTGGTCCTCTGGTCCTTTGGTCCTCTATGGTGCCATGGGTTGTACACTGACCAAAGTGTCAAATTACCCAGAAAGCCGTAAATTTGGACCTTCTGGCGGCTGTCATTTGGCCAGTCGGACACACGAAATTGGTTGCTGTGCGTTAATCTGTGCGGCAGAGATTAGCGCCCCATATGATGGGCCAAAAGGTGCCAGGACAGCACAAAGCTTCGGTCGCCTTTGGCCGATAAACATACTCGGACAAATGTGCTATCCGATGCGTTCTGTGGTAAATTGATAGCCTGTCCATTGGCCAGAAGCTAATTAGTTGCCAGGCCCAGCCAGTGTAGAGTGGAGTCTCGTCCCTCTCTCTCTCTCACACAGTGATTTGCCAAATGTAGCGAAAGCGCGCATCAGGTAATCGGATACAAATAGGAACTGCTGCTGGGCAAGCCCAGAATCCAGAACAGGAAACCTCACACCAAGGAACATGCAATGCAAACCCGGCTTACTATTGAAATAATAGTGCTTAATGCCCGCATTTGACTCGAAACAATATTTTTAAGTAATTACCAAGGCACAAAGCAAAGAAACATTTCTGCATTCGTCAGAGCACTAAAAATATTTGCGGTTTTCATTTTTCAATTTGAGCAAACGTCAGTTGAAATGAACTGAATGTAGAATACAGAATACAGAATACAAAATACGGAATATAGCATATAAAAACACAGAATACTGAATGCTGAATCCCTTTGCTAATCACTGGGCAAATACATAGACACATCCACACGTAAATCCAGTTTGAAAATGCCAACTGAAGGGGCAGCTGTTGTCAGAGTTTCACTCGAATTGCATTCGGGATTGTTTGCCTTTGTCGACTTTTTGTGAAATCCTGATGGAAATAATTGTTTATGCATTAAATAAGCCGACCGGAGCACACAGACAGACAGCCAACAGACAACAACTGACAAAATAGTCGTAGATACAGCACAATTGTCGGAAAACCAACAAGTGAGAAAAAGGGGCGCTTAGCCCGCTGACAGCTATACAATGGTACTTAATGCTACCTAGAGGGTAGATTTGAAAGGCTCTAGCTCTGGCTCTGGCTCTGGGTCTGGCTCTTTGCTCGCATTTCGTATTTCCTTTTGCACATTTATGATCATATCTAATTCCATGATGGACAGCATTCCCACTGTCACATGTCAGGGATTAGCCGTAGGGACTGACTCAACTTCTGATTGTTATCACACGCAATTTTGTAATTTGATGAAAACAAACGAATTAAGATAAGAATCGCACAAATCCAGTAGTTCGCCCGGCACCGAAAACAAAGCCAACAACTTGTATTCTCCCTCTTCTTCTCCCTCCTCTTCTTCTTTGTTTTTCTGGTAGCCGACATTTTTGTTCTCTCTAATCTCTGGCCAAATCAGCTGGATCAAATTTTCAATTGTGAAATTCGATGTTGCACAGTGTCTTGTCGTAACCCGATATGCATCACTCTGCGTCCTTTGTTATTCCCTGTATTATATATCCTCTTTTGCACATTTCCAAATCCAACCACTATCCTCCGTACTTAAGAGGGTCTCACATACATTGCTCGTTGCCGCCTCTTTTTCCCTACTTAGGTGTGACCTAATTGATGCATGTTTTGTCACCCGGCGCAAACAATCAACAATATCACATCGTTCAGTCTAGAAGGTTATCTATGCTGAACTATAGTTGACATATGCCCAAAGCTTTTTAAATATAGTTCAAAGTACATGAATGGGATGTAGTTATTGCATTCCAAATTTTATATAGACTTTAGAATTGATTAATGATTAAAATGTGGAAAGAATAAAAAAGTTTTATATGCATACCGTGTGCATTCATCACATGTTATCGAAATATTCTGCTCATTATAGCTTACAAAGTGCATAATAAATTATAAACTATAATAAGACAAATAGAAACAATTTCATAGAATTTTTAAATAAATTTGTAAAGTAAGATAAATAAATTAAAATTAATATATGAAAATATAAATAATAAATAAAATTATAAATAGTTAATAAATAAATAAATAACTAAATAAATAAATAAAAATGATTTATTAAATGAATAAATAAATATACAAATTATTAAATAAATAAAATTAAATACTGAATATACATTTAAATAGTTAATAATATAAATAAAAAAAAAAATAATAATTAAATTAATAGATAAAAATATTTAATTAAATAATTAAATAAATACAAAAAATATTAAATAAATTATTAAATTTATTATTATTAAATAATTTAAATTAAATATAAATGTAAATAAATACAAATAAATAAAAATATATAAATGAATAAAAATAAATACTATATATATTACTATTGTAATTATTAATTATTTCTAATCACTCCAATAATCCCGATCCTCCAATACCTCAACTATTCGAAACATAGATATTTGAGTTTATAAAAAAAATAAACTAAACATGGATATTTAGTTTTAAAGGACATTTTCAATGATAAAAGTTTTCTTTTATAAGAAAAGAGTTAAAATACAAAATTTGTATTAATAAAATTCTGAAGAAGATTACTGCACTCATAAGATCGGAAAGATTGATAGACAGCGAGATACATATTCTGATAAATGAAATATAAATAGTAAGCCACGCCTTCTCCTGCAGATTTATACAATTACATTTTTATATAAATTCACTTTTTATTACAAAACATGGGCCGTGTATGGATTTCCTGCCAGTATCATTTGATATAATTGCATTTACATAATACCACAAAATGCTTAAAGTCGGATAAAAAATAATTATGTATATTTTGTTGTTCTCTTTTCGGCTCTATCTCTATCAAATCAATCTCATAACTTATTGCCGAATATGTGTCAGCTTCAATGCTTTATTTCAATGAAAAGAAATCATAGAAATATCACCAAATACTTTCAGTTCATTTATGGAGCCGACGACCTTTGTCGAGGCCTTTGTGAATTGTTCAATACCATTTCAGCTACATCGAATCAAAATGAAACCTATGTTAATTGATTATAAGACAAGTCTTGAATTGTCGTCGCAGATAATATAATCAGCAAAAGTCAAGTGCTCATTGTGCACACATAGAGCAAATGATGCATGCTGACTGAGTGAGGTCTGATCAGACCACAAAGACGTGGAGTCATTATGAGCAATTGCCATTAATGACAATTTGGCTGAGGGAATTTAAGGGAATGGGAGTGGGAATGGGAGAAGAAAAACAAATTAAGTGGCATTTCCTGCCAGTGGCGACTTCTTTTCCATCTGATCTTTGTCGGCAAGCAATAATTATATGCGCCAGAAGCGCTTTGTCATCTCGCTGGGGCCTAGAAAATGCAGATTAATGCCTGGCTTTATGCGCTTGCCTGTTCGCCTCCTTTGCCCATTGTCATAAGCATAATTTTCTCATCGATCTTGTGATTAATCATAAATTGTTGGCTTTTGTGTGAAACGCCGACAAAAACCACCAAACTCCGAACAGATGTATTTCATTAAAGTAACTGCCTTTTCTTCATTCGCACAAAGGCACCGGCTTCACCTCCGTCTCCGACTCCTAAATAGTCGGCGGCCTAGTCAATTTTTATAGTTTCTCGAAAATTAATTGTAATGCCTCGAGGGGCATTCAAGAGCACGTCCGATTACATCTGCCAGCTACCAGTGTTCCACATTTGATCGATCTATCAGCGTTGAAAATGTTCGAGTTTCGAGTAATTTGACTGTTGTTAGAATATTTCAGAGAGACTTGAATCCATTATTATTATTATTATTATTATTCAATTAGATTTTGAAGCTTTTTGGGTAGCTTAATTAAAATAGGTAACAATAATAGTTGAATGTGAAACATATAGAAATCATGCTAGTCTCCATATATAAGTCTATATATATAGTTATGTATTGGCCAAAGGTTTAAAATTATCTTAGACCAAATTAAAATTTTTAAATTAAGCATTTGACATAGAAAAAATTCAAAACAATATATAAAAGATCTACAATCTAAATACTTTACATCAATTGATATCATGATCATGACAAATTTGAATTTTAAGTCATTCACTTCAAGTATATATAATGGCCTAAGGAAAATCGCGGATCAATGTTGTAAAAGAGTTAACGAAAACATTTCCACATTTCACGAATTCAATCTGAACTTGCTTGCTCAAAGGTTCTATAGAATATCATGATTCGGATCAAAAGTCAAGTCGATCTAGCTCTGCACCCCGATTCATAATATATTTCACCTTCAATTTAATTTTAAACTGTTTGACACCGAAAAACATGAAGTACCTCCAACGATACCCTGTGCTAATAGACTTGAAAATGCATATCAGCACAGTAGTATATTTGGTATCTCTCATTCGAGCATTTTCTCCTACTTGCTGCAAGCAAACTAGAGCTAAGCAATCGGCAGGAGACTCAACATTCCAATTATCTTTATCGAACATTCTCCGACATTCACGAGTGCACAAACATATGGGCAGCAAGAGAAACTTGACACAGTCGATCACTCGATGATGCTCATGAATATATAGGCATAAATGCCTCATTAACTCTGTTCCATACACATTTAAGCAAAGCTAAAGTTCATATATACATATATACATCTATATATGTGTACATAAATGCGCCTTGGTGACGTTCGATTTAATTTCCTTTTGCATTGCTGTAGTATTTAATCATCTCAATGAGTTCGTTCAAACTCCTTTTGCAGAGTCGTCGGGTCGGCAAAAACGGAGAGCAATGCGACGGGAATGGCAGCGCAATACAACAATTTCCGATTGCGATAAACACGTTGAATTCCGACATGTGCAGAGTTAGCCATTAATAACTGGAAAGGCCAACAATGTTGTAAGATATTTCTCGGCAGCGAGCAAAAAGCCTAATTATAACGCAAAAAGGCCGCGACAAACTCATTTGTCCATAGTGAAAAATTCGCATTACACCGCGGTCGAGATTGGCGGCATTGCCATCTGAGGACGAGCCAATGCGAATGCGAATGCGAACGCGAACGCGACTCCGAATGGTGGCAAAATTGCGATGACAACAAATCAAGCATCATAATGTGTCAGGCAATGCGTCAATGCCAACTGTGGAACACAGCAGCGATGCTGCCAGACGCTGCCAATGCTGCCAATGCTGCCAGACGCATTACAACGTAATTGACGAGGATTGTCAACACGGGCCTAGTCGATAGGGAACCCTCGGCAACACCTCGCTGCATCGTAGCATACAACAGACTTCAGTTCAGTTCAGCTCTCTGCTAACTCTCCCTCACCTTCTCTCTCCCTCACCTTCTCTCTCTCTCTCTCTCTCTCTCTCTCTCTCTCTCTCTCTCTCTCTAACTTAAAGAAAGACTTCTTTACCTTTAATATATCTCTTTACCTGTATCTCGCTGAGACTAAGATCTATTTTATGCCTTCTTTTCACTTCACTACCTTTTATTCTAATTCTAAATATTACAGGGTATCTCGCAGTTGCTCACTCTAACTGGTTCCCTTTGCCCGTTACTCAATTGCTATGGCTGCAATTTCTTAACGCATTCTTTACTTCTCGCGCCTGCTGCTGATTTATTGGCAATTTGCTAACTATTTTTTGGTTGACCTGAGAGAGCTCTACTGTAGCTAGACTTGCTGAATAGTGCGAGTACAGTGAATACACTTGATATTAGAAACTTTACTATAGTCTTTGTAGTTATGCACAAGTGTCTTGAAAGATAAATATGCTATGATTTATGGCTATACTTATTCCACTTCGAATTCTGAATGACAAACGAACAAACAGAAAAAGAAACTAAATCAATACATTAATTGTGTATTTAATGGGGGTTTTATTTGTTTTAATTAAAATTTTGATATTCAGATACAACATCTGCATCGCATAGACTTAAACTATTTATAACCAATTTAGTATTTTGACCCGTCTTAGTCTAGTTAATAAGTTTCCTTTAGCTACTGATATTTCTCTTTTAACTATAATGCAATTCATATAAATTATTTGAAATTCACGTAAGCTAGTTTTGGCTATAGCTACTATATATGTATGTATGTAAGCATGTAAATGTCGATGCATATTTCTATAGCATTCAAATTAAAATTAATTGCAGTCAGACACAGTTTGGCGACAAGGATTTGTTTCTCTTCTTTCCACTTTATTTATGACCATGTAGGCAATTTGCAGAGCTGTCGCCGCTTGATCAGCTACACTAATCAAATGATTATCAGTTTCTCTTCAGGTGCGAACAACCTGCTAAGCAGGATAAAGCCGATCATTCGAATTGAATAAAGTGAAAACGCAACAACTGACCGCAATCTCATTACAAATATTAAGCTCGCAAAAAGCGAATTTATTAAGCGAATCGTAGATCTTAAATTACAAATTTAATTGCAACGTCGCGCACTGAAAAGTGCATTAAGTGAAATATTAGCAAATATATAAGCCCATGTAATTTTCAGTCTGAATTGGGGAAGAGTCTCTTCTGCTACAAACATTTGTCTTTCTGTTCATTTAATAATTTTAATTTGACGCTCTCAAAGTATTCGATTATCTATTTCAACTAAAATTTAAATTATAAAAACTTTAAATAATATTTTAATTATTTTTAATAGAGTTGAGTAAAATTGAACTAATTGATCATATTAAATATTCACTAAAGGCATAGATCAATTTTTAAAAATTATTCTATATCGTATTATTTTACATCTTATATTAACTTTACTTACTTTTATTAGTAATACATGAAATGCTCTACGTAAAAAAATAAGGTTCAAGTTTTTCGCAAGCAAACTAATTATTTGATATCTTACATATCGTAAATTATACAATTCGAAATTCTTTACGTCTTCATTGTTTAAGAAATTATTAAAGCAACGAAGCTGCATAATGGATCAGCCACGGAGCCCATCTATAAATGCAATTCAAGGCAATGCAGTAAATTGCATTAAGGATGTCCGAAACGAAGAGCTCCGCTCAATAATAATGACAATGCCAATGGGAAATTGTCAGCACAGGATGAGCAAGGCAGTTGAATCGATTGGCCCTTGTGCGCAAAGGTTTTCAGCTCTCAGTTCTCAGTTCTCGGTTCTCGGTTCTCAGTGTTTGGCTCACAGTTTTCAGCTTTCAGCTTTCAGCTTTGGCTTTCGGCTTTTGGCTTTTGGCTTCCAGTTAAAGTTTACGCCGCTCGCAATGACAGTTGACGGTTGACGGTCTGTCAAACGAATATCTGTCAACAAGCCGAACATCGTTTTCAATTCTGAAACGTTCGCGAAATGTCAGGAGGCAAAAATTTATGTGACTCGAGTGCGGATCGGAGCCGATTAAAGTGCGGGGGCTGTCAGAGAAATTCTCGTTGCAAATTATCGTACATTGGCGCAGTATTTCTGTACGCTCGTTATAGTAGTAGCCAGCAATCAGCCGGACAGCTCCGACCTTCCATCAATCGATACGGCGATTCATTGCAGGGGTATCGCAACATTTTTATGCGTCTGCATAATGAGTTGCAGTTGTTGACGTTGTTCCCTTTGTTGCATTCGTGAATGTCGATGTCCTGCGTCAGACAGCCTCCTGCTGCTGCTGCTACTGCTGCTGCTGCTGCTGTTGATTATCCCTTGACAGGGCATCAAATGCGAAAACGACCGCCCAATTTACATACAATGCACATCAATTCAACAACAACAACAACAACAGCAGTAAGTACTGCCATGTGCACCTTTGTGGCAACAGGTTATTTTTTTTTCTCTTCTTTTCATTTCATTTTAATTCGCTTGGCTGCTCGTTTTGCTCCTTTTGGGGCTCTTTGCCTTCTGGGCCGCACAATCAAGCGTACTTGTTGTCCAACTCCAATGGCAACAACTTCAGCGGCCATGACACAAGGATTGACAGCATGTCGTCGCTGTTTGGAATCCTGATTGACATGAGTAATCAACCAGCCGAAATGTGCCCACAAAACGCAGCCAGAAATGACACTGACAGCAGCAGCAGCAGCAGCCAAGCAACCGACCCAACTTACCGAACGAACTGCCAGCCAACCAACAACCAACAAGCAACATACAGCAAGCAGCAACAGCATGGAAATGGAAATGCTGCTCTGAGGGCCACAGTCAGCTACCAATTTATTGTTAGCTTCAGCTGAATGCGGCTGAGTTGCGGGATTTAGCTTGAAATTATGTACATATAACGCTTGAATAATCGCAGAAGCTTACATCAATAAATTACTTAATTACACTTTCAATTCGATTCGAATAAAAAAATACACTCTTCTATACTTGTTCATGCTGCTATACGAGTATATTAGCTTCGTAGACTGCCAAAGCAATTTAATGTAATTTAGCCTCAGCAATATGCTTATATCTGCTCTCATGTAAATTAGAATTGAAATACAAATGGACTCAGTGAACAGTGAACAAATACTGCCTATCTGTAATTTCTTTAATTTTTACCTCAGAGAACTCGTGTTAGCCGAGTTATGATTCGCATGAATCATTGAAAGATATGATTTCTATTTTGATCTGCCTCAAAAGACGTTGTCATAAACAACCTTTCGGTGCAAAAGAATTTAGTTATTATTAAATTATAATTAATTATAATTTTCATAGTTTGAGTTAATTATATTAAATTCAATAATTTTAGGCGGAAGTCATATTGCTGCTAATTCAATTACTTTGCATATTCTTCTCTGAATAATATTGCTTTACAAAATCTTAAAAATAAAATTTGTTTAAAATAAATAAAATTGTTCCTTACAGATATCCAATAGTTGCTTACGCTCATATGTAGACTTTCAGGTATAACAAGATCAATCTTCTCTTAGGATGAGCTATAAAATTTTAATAATTTTTATTTATTTCATTTTTAATTTATTTTTATTTGTTTTATTTATTTATTGTTATTATTATTATATATATTAAAAAAATAAAATTCTAATCCTTTTATTTATTTTAGATTTATTTATTTTTATTATTTATTGAATTTGTATACATATATAAGACAGCAATTAAATTTAGATTTTCATTTCATCGAGAAACTCCTTAGTAATTAATTTATTTTTATTTTTATTTTTATTTTTATATAAGACTACAATAAAATTTGGGATTTAATTTCTTCTTCAAATCTTCATTTCTTATTAATTTATTTATTTTAATTTTTTTATTGCTTAATTTGTTATTAATATTGTTATCTGCATATTATGCTAAATTCTTAATTATTAAAATTACATAAATTAATCAACTTGCTTTAAATTAAGGCAAATTCTTACAAGCTTTCAATAGACCTCTTTGATCTTTCGAGCTACAAACATATATATTGAATATTATAATTTTAAAAATATTTCAATAAATGTTTTGGTAATTTCTTAAGATCTCTTTTAAAAGTCATAAACTGAATGCTGACTTTAGTTGCTTTCGATTTTAGTTACATTATTTTCAGTTAGCAGTCGACAGGAAAATAAGCTGATGATAGAAGATTTTTTCTTTATTTTATTTATTTATTTTATTTTTTTTTAGTTTATTTTTTTGACAAAATATCAATAATAAATATTATTAAGATTAAACTAATACTGCACGGTAAGGTAATTAACTAAGTATATATTGGAATGCCAATGGGCTGTAAAAGAAATGCACATTGGCAGCCAATTTACGCATCAAATGCAAATGCAAATTGTATGCGGGATGACAGCTCCCTCAGAGCGTCGAGTCCTTGCGATTACATGCACATTCAATTCCATTGTCGAATCGACAGTGGAGCTGCGCCTTTGATGAAGGCGACACGACATTGACAGACGGCAGCCGATTGACTTCTGACAGCCAGTAGCCAGCAGCGAGCAGCCACCGCACCACAGCACCACTGCACCACTGAGCCACTGATGACGGCCAGGCAGCCAGGCAGCCAGGCGATGAGATCTGGCACAACGGCCACTGGGTTCGATCATCTTGGGGCATCGAGGAATCGAGACAAGGTCCACGCTGCTATTCTGATGACTTTTTGTCAGGCTGATTGACGTCAACGACTCAACGTGCGGCTGGCATATAAATCTTGAAGCTCGTTTGCTGCCTCATCTTCGCATCAGGCTCAGCTTTCAGGGATTATGCCGACGAAAACGACGACGACGACGACGGCAGCCATAAACAATGTCACTTTAAATTGGCCATCGATGGGACAATAAATCGTGGAATGAATTACTATCCGTGGATTTAATTTAAATTAATCAAATAAAAAAGCCTTGCCAAACACGCCAGTAATTGTCGAAGCGAAAGTATACGCTCAGCTACATTCACAAACTTGGCCCAGAAAGGGCGTAACTAAGTCTCAATTCGAAAGTAGGTCCAAAGCTGACTAAGCTCTGACTATAAATACGAACGTTTGAACTCTACTCAAGCACAGTTCGCTTAGGTTAAGAGTTCAAACAACGCCTAGGCAAGATCAACGCTTAAGTCTGCAGCAGCACCATGGCCACTAAGGTAAGATCCATAGAGATCAATATTCCCTTCACTAACTGATCTCCTTCGGTGAAGATATCCATCGCCTTCGCATTTGCCTTGCTGGCTCTTGTGGTGGTTCGAGCAACTCCGTTTCATGGTGGAGCCACCAGCCATGCATCTGTTCATTTGGTCTCTCACGACGATCACCATGACGGAGGCCACCATGGCCACCATGGCGGGCACCATGGCGGGCACCATGGCGATCATCATGACTCCCATTCCGAGTACAACTTCAAGTATGGAGTCAAGGATCCCAAGACGGGCGATGTGAAGGAGCATACCGAGACGAGGGATGGCCACAAGGTGACTGGACACTATGAGCTGATCGATGCCGATGGCCACAAGCGTACTGTCCACTACACAGCCGACAAGCACAAGGGCTTCGAGGCGCATGTGCATCGCGAGAAGGTGCACCACCACGTGCCCGTCCACCACGGACACAGTGGCTACACGGGTGGAAAGGTTGAGTTCGAGGAACATTCTGTGTCGGGACACTCTGACTACTCTGGCCATGGCCATGAGGACTATCACTCGCATGGCCATGAGGGTGGACACCATGGCTCCAGCTCTCACGGTTTCTCACTGAAGCAGGAACATGGACATGGACACGGACACGGTCACGATGCCGGATACGGACATGATGCTGGACACGATGCAGGATATGAACACTCATACGGCGGACACGAGCACAGTTACCATTAAAAACAAAACAAAATTCAATGGATCGTTGGAATCACCCCTTGAAAAGCGTACCAAATATTATTGTTATACATTCCAATAAATACTGCAATATTTTTCCAAAGTGAAATTATCACGATTTTAAATTTGAGCTAAGTGTAAATATCACCAAGTGAAACGAGTATATGTCTACCTGTAAAAGAGTAGAGACTTCAAATTTTGAACATGCTTTGGTTGGGCTCCTCTGCTCGTAGGTGATAAAATTCTTTAGTTAATCTCACGATAGCCACCGAAAGTCGGGCATGTACTAGATAAGAGACTTAAGCTAAAATCGTCAATCTACGCACAATTAACTCTGATGCGCTGATGCACGGCTGAAAATATATATGTCTGAACAAATTTAAATACTCGTACTGTACGATTTATCACTGCAACCTACGACAACTTTTAAAATATTTAACATATCATACTTAAGGAGGCAGATTTTGTAGATTGATGAATAGTTGATATGTTCAGTAAAAAAATGTCTAGTCGAGAGTCTGGTCTAAGTTTCCCCTTAGCGGTCAAAGTTACATTACATGAAATTCTACCTCTTACACTCTTATATCTCGTTCATCTTTGGAGTTAGAGTCCCCAAGTCTTCTGCAAATAGGTAGATACTAATTTAATACAATTTCGATTTTTGTTAGATCAATTTAATTTGTTAAATGTAAAAAGAAACCTTATTTATTAAATTTTGCTTTTCATCGGTCTGTAGCGACTTTTATCGTGATTTCAAGTCTCTAACACTTGAGATACCGAAAATAATATTTCCTGATTTGTCACTTCGTGCATTAATAAACAACACAACACAACATATGGTATACAAATCTTTGTATTTTGTTTAACTGACTTCAGCACGTGATCCTCATTTTATATTTATCACAAAGGAGTTTGAAGCGAGACTAAAATTATAAAATAAACTAAAATTGCATGTGAAATAAATCACTCCAAATGCAAAGTTTAGTAGCTCTAATGACGTAATAGATTTTATTTTTAAGTCGAGCTTCATTGGGCATTGAGTCATGGGAATGGCAAAAATTGTCGCCTCTCTTAACTAAATTTAATTCGCGAGTAGCATGAGGGACGAAATCGAAAGCTAAATTCTTCGTATATACAAAGGGAGTAAGATTTTCCATTGGATGATCTTGTACAAGAATTTGTCGATTAGGACAAAAGCATTGATCTGAAACATTTGCTTATTATACCCTGAACCCATTGATGTATGTAACAGGCAGAATGAGACGTCGCAGACCCTATAAAGTATATATATTCTGTCCGTCTGTCCGTCCGTTCGTCCGTCCGTATGAACGTCGAGATTTCGGAAACTACAAAAGCTAGAGAGCTGAAATTTCACATGACCACTCGTATGTTAACTACGCAGTACTAGCTTATTTGTTTTTTTTTTTTTTTTCGATAACTTATTCCATTTCCAAATTATCAATAAAAAATCGAAAATTCATTTCCATTTTTTAGTTTTTTTGGGTATAACTCTACACCGTTTTAGCTAGAGACTTCAACTTCAAATATGTAGATAGATATGGATACGCCGATTTTGTAGTTTTCAGATTTTGGATGCCGCGCCCGCTTCGCCCCTAATTTGAAAAAAAAAAAAACATATTTCAAATACTAGAGACTTGCAATTTGGCACATGGATAGATTCAGATACTCGTAATCTACTCTGAAAATTTCATAAAGATCGTCAATCTAGAAAAGAAGTTATAGGCGCCCAAAGTTCAGCCCAACCCACCCCCAAGCCACGGCAGCAACTGTGCAGTTAGCAGAGAAGAAGAAGAAGAAGAAGAAGAGAAGAGTATCACTTTTTTTTTTGCAGGGTTCAGGGTATCTCGTAGTCGAGCTGTCTCGACTAGAGCCTTCTTACTTGTTTTTACTCAAAAGCTGTGGAAGATTTCGTTGCTTTGATTTTCGTTACCGATCTCAGTTTTTTTTGTCCTTAATACTTAATATTTTTGTAGATAAAGCATATATCTAGTTTCAATGTTTGTTACTTATGAAATGCTCAAGTATTTCCCGATTTGTTACGGCCTTAATGGGCGTATTCGAAAAAATAAAATGTTTAATTTCAAGCAACCAAGAGATTTTAGTTTATAATACTGACAGACAAACGAAATGGGGGAAATGGACAGCTGTTATTACACAAAACCAATATGCCCCCTTCACTTAATGAACGAGTATTAAAGAAATATATAAGGATTTATGTTTTATTGCCCCATACATAATTACTGCATTTTAATAAACAATAACTAAGAGTGCTCTAATTGTGAGTGCCAGTCTAGAAGTTACCCTTGATAAAGATCCAATCATTTACATATATCAGCTACTGTACCGGTCTTGGAAATAAGTTATTGAATAACTCTTATTGTAGATGTACTTTCTTAAAGTTAATTTCCAAACGTATTAGTAGTACTTGCGTGTGTGTAAAGGTACCAAAGCACATGTCTGTAGTATTGAAACAAAAACAAAAAAACACACACGCACTTTCAATCTCTGACTATAAATACGAACGTTTGAACTCTACTCAAGCACAGTTCGCTTGGGTTTAGAGTTCAAACAACGCCTAGGCAAGATCAACGCTTAAGTCTGCAGCAGCACCATGGCCACTAAGGTAAGATCCATAGAGATCAATATTCCCTTCACTAACTGATCTCCTTCGGTGCAGATGTCCATCGCCTTCGCATTTGCCTTGCTGACCATTGTGGTGGTTCGAGCCACTCCATTTCATGGTGGAGCCACCAGCCATGCATCTGTTCATTTGGTCTCTCACGACGATCACCATGACGGAGGCCACCATGGCCACCATGGCGGGCACCACGGTGATCATCATGGGGATCATCATGACTCCCATTCCGAGTACAACTTCAAGTATGGAGTCAAGGATCCCAAGACGGGCGATGTGAAGGAGCATACCGAGACGAGGGATGGCCACAAGGTGACTGGACACTATGAGCTGATCGATGCCGATGGCCACAAGCGTACTGTCCACTACACAGCCGACAAGCACAAGGGCTTCGAGGCGCATGTGCATCGCGAGAAGGTGCACCACCACGTGCCCGTCCACCACGGACACAGTGGCTACACGGGTGGAAAGGTTGAGTTCGAGGAAACTTCTGTGTCGGGACACTCTGACTACTCTGGCCATGGCCATGAGGACTATCACTCGCATGGCCATGAGGGTGGACACCATGGCTCCAGCTCTCACGGTTTCTCACTGAAGCAGGAACATGGACATGGACACGGACACGGTCACGGACACGGACACGGTCACGATGCTGGACACGATGCAGGATATGAACACTCATACGGCGGACACGAGCACAGTTACCATTAAAAACAAAACAAAATTCAATGGATCGTTGGAATCACCCCTTGAAAAGCGTACCAAATATTATTGTTATACATTCCAATAAATACTGCAATATTTTTCCAAAGGGAAAGCTGCCATTTAGCATCTTTTTAATAAAATCGTGAAGGAAATGTAGAAAAAAGAATTCAAATTTAAATTTGTATGCAAAACAGTGTTTCATTAAATGTAATTTATGACCAAAGCAAAGTAGGAAATTTTCCTACAAATTTATTTAAGCTTATCTTTGATTTACTGATAATTTTCGGTTGTTGGTAAATTTAATAATCATTGATCACGAATCAAATTTCAATTCAATGAAATTTCATTTTTGTTGTTTAAATATTAGAAAAACATGCATACGGATATTTTTCTTTTCTTTCCATAGGTGCAAATTGGCTTTTGATATATTATTAATTTGTGTAGCAAATTAAATATTTAAATACCAAGTACTATGATCATTTCTGTCTACCAAATAATTGATAAAATAATTCCAAATGATAATTTGAAACACATGTTCTATACGTAGACATGAAAAAATATCTAATTTCACCCAAATATAATCCATAAAATAAATTATTTCCGTATCACGCTCAAATCACTGTTTAACAACTCTGCAAATATGTTTATCTAGCTCTAAATTGCTCTAATCAAAATTGTATACGCATCGAGTGTAAATTAGCTCTTTCATAGCTTTATAAATATTATTGGAATTTTTTATAATTCTGCTGAAATGATTTGAGAGCATATGAATTTTCAAATATAATAAATTTCAGATAGCTAAAGCAGATGCAGAAATCAAGAGTATATCTCAAATACCAGCATAATTTAGTGCCTCTCAGCCTAGATAGCAACCCCTATTAGCAAAGGCGAAACCAAAAACAAAAACAGCAAAAAAAGGAAACATTTTTATCACTTACCACACAAATTCGAATTGCGCGACGCAAAAAATGCTATAATAAATAAAAATAATAGCAACTGCAATTTTCGCACTATATTTTATGTATAATGTATAAAATGCGTGCCACAAACAAATACACACACACACGCACACACATACGAAACGTATAAAAATAATAAATTACTTCAATAGCCGGATAACTGCGAGCGAGCAGGAGGAGGTCGGGGTGCCTGTGCGAAATGGAGAAGAGCGTTTATTATGCGCACAATAAACGCGGCGGGCGCAGTGGCGACATAAATTAAATTTATGATGCTTATAAATATTCCACAGTCATTTGTAATACAGCAACCAGGAGGAGGACGAGCCGGCCAGGATAACGCAAGGATGCAGCCTGTCTGCCCAACAAATTGCTGCCAACAGGGGTAGCAATAGCAATACACAAACACACAGAGAGATATATACTCTCACTCTCATGCGATATAAGCGCTGATTTATGAATATGGGACGAGCAGTCCACAAAATGTCCCTGGGCCCATCAAGCACATTATGCGAGAACTTTAAATCAAATCATTTTTGGGCACTCACGAAATGGGCAGCTCGAGAGTGTTAAAAAGGTAGCTCAATTCGAGTCATTAATTCTAAAAGCATTTACATTTTATTAAAAACTCACATGATTGAGAGAGATTGACTCACTTTGAACATGATTGAGAGTGATTGACTCTCTTTGAATATAATATATATATTAGAAAAAGATTGAGAGTGATTGACTCTATTTGAATATCATATATATTAGAAATTTGAAATGTAAATAGAAATAGTACAAGATTGAGAGTGATTGACACCCATTGAATATAATATATATTAGTACAAGATTGAGAGTGATTGACTCTCTTTTAATATAATATATATTAGAAATCTGAAATGTAAATAGAAATAGTACAAGATTGAGAGTGATTGACTCTCTTTGAATATAGAATATATTAGTACAAGATTGAGAGTGATTGACTCTCTTTGAATATAGCATATATTAGTACAAGATTGAGAGTGATTGACTCTCTTTGAATATCATATATATTAGAAATCTGAAATGTAAATAGAACACACTCTATAATTGATTTTAAGAATATAGCTTTTGAAGTATCTATTTCGTAATTTTTGGTGTATGATCAGTGGAAATTTAGATCATATTATAATTTGAAGGAATCCTTACATAAAATTTGCATGTTTGATAATATGATTCTCTCTTGGAATATCCCTTGATAATGTAGATAACACTTTAGTATTAACTTAACATATGATAACAGAGCTCTGCTGTGAGCAGATGCTTTGAAGGCACTCTCGATCATTATAAAGACTCTATGGACTTTGTTTAACCAAATAAATTATGTTTTTTGGTAGTTTTCTAAGAATGATCACATGAATCAAGCGCAGCTCTGTTATGAAAGCCCAATGATTGACAGTAATTGATTAGCTATTAAATTTAGTTATTTCATGGTTCTAATATGCATATTTATAAATTTATGAAACTTATAAGCTAGATGAAGAAAAATGCTACAAGATTGAAATCGAAGAAATCTGAAATTGAAATACTGAATTCAAACGAATTGTATATCAATCAAAATCAATCAACTGCAACTCATTGAAGAACTTACATGAGTAAACAATAATATACCCATTCAATAATATATTAATAAAATTATTGGTATGCAGTGCAATATATGGAAGCTAGTTAGATATATAAAATACTCAAGTTGTCTGATATAAGAAAATACTAAATTCATAATAAATTTAGCATTCTATAGATTATTCATTAATTTGTAATGAATTTATATTAATTTATAAATTATACTTGAGTACACAATAAATGTTGAATTGTATCTTCAAGTACCCTGTACTGTATATACGAATATATTTGTATATAATGCATGCAAATCAGAGCTGATTGTAGGGTATCTAGTATTCGTTTTAGAGAACTCTCATTAACTGTTGCTCATTACGAACATAGAATTTGATATTGTTATATGTTGATGCGATTCTCGATGGAGGTAAATAATGTTATTGAGTCGTAAATAAATGCAAACGCACTTAAAAGCCAAATTTATGCCTTAAGTAGATTTCGTGAACAGGAAATATAAATCTATGAAACTGAATCGATTTTATATGTATACACGTATCGAGTATATAGATTCCAAAGTTAATTAATAAGCAAAATCAATAAATATTAAATGCAATTAGCACTTGCTCGTTGCTCGCGGCTTATCGCGTATCGCATATCGCGAAATTGCGATCGGTTCGAGGTTGACATTAAATTAGCTCATCTGAGGGAGTACATGGCGTTAAATGCAATTTGATCATAAATTCGATGTTTGACACTTTGCGCTTAATTTATGTGCCCAAATGAGATTTAAATTGTTTAATTTAAGCTCCGCAGAACGTAAAGTTGCTCAGATCGTAAATTAGCCTGATTGCGATTTATTTCAGCTGCTGAAAGCAGAAAACGAAAAAAAAAAAAAAAATATACAAAACTTTGGCCAACGCTTCAATGAATTTGTTTTTAACTAGACGACGATGGCGACCAAGACTCAAAGCCAAAGATTGCTGCCGAGAGTTGGACTAAGCAAACGCTTTGATCATTTGCATTGCAAATTGAGTTCGCTGTTGCCTCGCAAGCGCATAAAAATGAAGTAAATATATATTTTATGTTTCACTTGTCGTCGTTTAATGCCATAAAAATGGGTATGTGTCTTATTAACTGATGAGAATGTCGTTTAAAATACACAAAACCGGTATGGCACCAGCCAAGCCAAGCCAACCCAAGCCAACCCAAGCGAACTGAGCTTCAAGAGCTTCAGTCAGGGCGCCCCCAAATCCAAATCCGAGCGAGCGCCCGTTACCTGCCTTGGCGTCATTAATTTTGGAATCGTAAAGCCCACAATATGTCAAATGAGACCACACAGCGTCGTAAAATTCAAAGTTTATGGCACTCGCTCAGTTTTGTCGAGGGTTCGGATTTGGTTTCGTTTTGGTTTTCGCTTTGGTTTCGGTTTTGGTTCGCTCGGTCTTTGAATTTCTGATCAGAGTGTGGCGTTTTTAATGGCTTCGCTTTAGGTGCTTTGCTGTCTAAATGTGTTGCGTGTCTCGGTTTATAAACGCTTGCCACAAAATTAAGCGTAACTTATTTGTCAACTCGGCCAAGATTTCGTTTTTGAATTTCAGTCTGCGCCGGCAATGGGAAAACTTGAATTTCAATAGCTAACGCTAACACTTATCATTCCGAGCGTGCTGACACAACATGTTACTGCCGCCTTTACTAATTAGCCAACTCATTTTGTTGTTTATAATATCAAAGCATTCACTTGGATAAAACAACAACTGAAAAGTCTTTTTTTCTTCTTTTTACTAAATGATTCAAGCTAGCTGCCAAATACTAAACAATTTATCGAGTTTCACTGACATTAAAACATTTTTTTTATTGATTAGAGAATGGGAAAACTTTAAACTTTTGTAACCTTTAAAAATTTGTAATTTTTAAATATTAAAAAAAGCTGCTTTAATAATTGAAAATTTTAATGTTAACAAAATTTATATTTTACGGTAGAAAATCTAAAAAATACTAAATCTATTTACTCTGTAAGTTTAATTTTATAAAATAATTCAAAAAGTAAAAGAAAAAGAGAATGCTTTTTAATATTACAAATAAAGATTTTAATAATTCTCATCAATAAAATAATTATTAAAAGCTATGAATACTTTTATTTTTGTAATTTATAAAATGAGATTTTGTAGTTTGATGTTAATATAAATATAAATATAATAAATAATAAAATAAAAAAAAAAAATATGATTAAATCCTATGAACACTTTTTTTTTGTAATTTTTAAAATGGATTTTGTAGTTGATATTAATATAAAAATAAATATAATATATATTAAAATTAAAAAACTAAAATTTTAAACCTATGAATTTTTTGTTTGTTTTATTTTTAAAATGAGATTTTGTAGCTTTATATTAATATAAAAATGTTTAAGTATTGAAAATTTCTTCTTTTTTTTTTTTACTTGGAGAATATATAACATCTTTTAAAATGCGAGACTTTCATTTATTTATTTTTTTTTTTTTTTATTTTTTTTTAAATAAAAATAATAAATATTTATTTTACAGCTTAACGTACAGATACCTTTTAGGCAACTTAATCTAAACGGAAATTAATTAAAAAACTGTAAAAATACTTAAAGCTATATTAATTCTAACATAGGATTCAGAAGGAGAAAATATGGAAATACGGAAAATGTATGAATACTAATATATGAATAATACAAATGTTCATGTCAAGACACGATTCAGCATTTCTTGAGGGTGATGGCGTTTTAGTCTTCTTCTAGTGGAAGTACAGCTAAGAGCTGCAGTACCCAGACGCCTGGCCAGGCTATTTTGATGGGAATTTAAGCTCTCTGGATAATTTTGGCCGCTTCCTGGAATTTGTCTCCAATTTTAGTGACCTTGAGATCTCTTTCTATATCCCTGGTTCCTATGACCAGGGAGCCCACGTGATCTCCCTCAAAGGTATAGCTTGTAGTATACGCAGTTTATTCAAGATAAGGATAGTCAAGCTAGGATAGTCTTGTATATTCTGACCTTGTTGTCCAATGACAGCTTCTTACGTGCTGCTTTCATATATGCCTATATAGTTATCTAATATAATAATAACAAACATATATACGACAAATAGAGTTTAACACTTAAACTAAGTGTCGGCGCAGCAAAAAAATAAAAACAAAATACATAAACGACAACGTCAAAATTATATAAAATCGAAATACACTCGATTGTAACTGATGGCCCATGGCAAGCATAATAATCTTAAATGCTTTATAATAACCATAAATGTTTGAAATTCATGTGTCAAATGCCTTTTGGTCGCACAGCGAGTGGACGGACAGGCTCGACTGGGCCACTCGCATGGCGCAGCATGTAGTCTCCAGTGGAGTCGCCAACCCCCCCTTGATCCGCAGTATCTGGTCTCTGGTCTCTGGTCTGCGGACTGTGCCAACTGACCGACTAAATGCATGAAAATTGTTTATGACCGTTTCATATCTCTGTCTGTGTGTGTGTGTGTGTTTGGGTCTGTGGTGTATTTGAATTTAACTGATTTTAAATGTGCATGCATAGAGAGAGAGGGAGAGGGAGAGAGGGCGAGAGAGAGGGACAGAAATTGCGAGGCTTGTGGGCGGCACGCAGTGTAAGATAAATAATCACATGGGGCATTACTTTGGGGTCGCCGTTTGCATTAGCCAATTTGCGGCAGTTTATGGCTGTATACATTTGGCATGATTGGGGGCTACTGTTTAATAAACTCGTTGATTTATGGCTAATTAAATTAGTTGCCGTATTAATTTATGCTTGTTTACGCGCTCATGCGCAATGGCTGCCTCAATGGGTCATTGCTACAGTCGCGGCTCGGCCAAGTGAGTGGATTTCATGATTAATGATCACAAAATTGGGTTGCTATTGCCGTTCAGTTCGATTCATATGTGTGTGTGTGCGAAGTCTCTATGTGTGTGTGTGTGTTATGCCAGAATTTCAACTGAAAAGCAAGAACTGTGTAACGCCCTGGCTGTCAGTTGTTGTGCATCACGATTGGAAGCCATCGCCATCAACTCATCGTCAATATCCAGGCCCGAGATCCCGCATCGCAAGTCGTGCTTAATTCACCTGGCTTGGGGCTTTTCAGGTGCTAATCACACACAACCGAAGCCCATTTCGGCCATGCTTATCCCAAATGGCAATCAGCTTAATAACAGCCTCGTCTTAATGCCGATCACGGGTTTCTCTTGCTCGATGCCCAGTGAATGTTTTCTTGCCACTCTACGCACTGTAATTTTGTTGTATAGTGTAGCGCTGTAAACCAACTGCTAGCCTAGCTAACTAGTGCCATAACTTTCCACCAGTCGCAGGTGTTTAAGCAAAAGCATAAATAATGTAAGATCTGAACATAAGGTTACTTTGAAGAATGAATATTAAGCCAATCTCTGGTTGAGCGAATTCTATAAACGAAACGACAACTTGATGATTTTCAAGTGAATATTTATTAATAAGAATACATAAAGCTTTCAGACTAGGTTGAATAATATTTAAGAGAGCAAGATCAAAGTTTCATATATAATAATAGAAATGAGAGTGTTGCAGTCGAATAATACCGACTGTAGAATACTCATTAAATGTCAAGACGCTCGAGCTGATCAGTAGTGAGTGCATTTAAAACCTCTCAGGAAAGCTTTTTTAAGCTTTGACAAGTGTTGTTAAATGAGGAGAAACAAAAATTAATGCATTTTTAAATAAATTACATTTGACTTATGTATATCCTGCTAGATTCCTCAGTTGGCCCACTGTGCGCTTCCCCTGCAGAAATTATTATTATACATATGTAAATGTTGCCAAATCTTCTTATTAATTAATTCATATTATTGTTATTGATTTATTCATTTATTTTTATTGTTTATTTATTTATTATTATTATTATTTTTATTTTTTTTTTTTTTTAATAATACATTAGTAATACATTTTAATTTTTATAATTCATTGAGAAAATTTAAATCAATTCTTATCGATATAACGAAAATAGTACACATTATTAATGATCAGACTAAAATAATAAGAAACATTTTGTATTTTAATAATTTTTAAAAATTAACAGTATATAACAGGATGAATCCAATGAGCTTAATCCATATATTGACATATTTACATATTAATAACTAATTCTACTCTCTATTTGGCAAATCCTGAAAGTGGAATATTTTTAAGCGCCTTCGGCTGCTGTAGAGCTCCTCGACAACTCAAATAGTATTTCAATAAATGAAAATAAAATCATGCAGAATTTAATATTTGACTAAGCAAAATTCACATCATTGAAATGTAGACAGAAATATAATGAAAAACAAAGCCAAACACGCGAAATATTCATTAGATTTTATCCTAGTGCATTATGGTTAAGAATCAATAATTAAAGTGCATATTTATTTATTTATTTACATCAATTAGAATTAATGTTAAATTAAAGCTAACTAAAAGCTAAAACGCTGGCTATTGAGGCCTTCGGCTTGAGGTTTTGCATTAATTGCTATATAAGATTATATGAGTTAGATTCTTTGAGGAACTTAATTATTTTAGGAGTGTCTTTTGGGGTTGGGTTTGCGAAGACGTTTTTGAAGATTTGGGTTTTAAGGAGAGAGGTTGCGAGACAGTCTTTGAGGCTGTGTATAATATTTGGATCTGCTGTAAGGCATTTGCAGTTGGGGCATAGTTGGGTGAGGTGAGGGTTGATGTGCTGTTGTTGTGGAAGTTTTGTGTGTCCTAATCTTAACTTTATTAAAGTGCATATATATAAGGCGAATTGAGGTATTTCGAAACAAGTTATTTATTATTATAAAACTATAATAATATCTAATCAACAATCTATAGGAATTTTCATTTTAGGATTCGAGCTTGCTAAAATTAAAAATTCTATTTATTAAAATTAAAGAAATTCAAAAAGAATTTACACTTACATAACCCCAACTCTAAGAAGCTCTGCTACAGTTAATTAATAAATACAGTAAACAATTTACTCAATTTTGCAACAGTCAATGCGATAGAGCTTCATATATATTTATGCAACTCTTTCATTCCATTCGGATATATGTTTGTATGTGCTCTACAATTTGTGCAAGACAGAGAGGCATGCGTTTCGCAATTATAAATATGTTTGCATGTATTTGATGTTCATTATGCAATCTTAATTAATTTCGATATGATTGATATGATTCGAGCAGTAAAACAAAAGAAACAACAAAAAAACAAAAAGAGAAGAAAACCCTTTCGAAAACTTTGCGCATAATAAATCACCCAGGCAAAAACGTGCACGCGGCAGACATTAGTCAAAGAGGCCAAAGGCAGACAGTGTTTATTGTTGTTGCTGGCAAAACGCATAAACATTTTACAGCGCAAACAATTAACTAAAAATAACATAAACGAGTAGGCACTGACCCAGCCAGACGGCAGACAGAGGCCGCCGAGAGCAAACGCAGCAACATGAAAATGATTTATGAACCTCACAATGGCATTTCGGGAAAGTTACATAAATTAACACATGTCTTCGCCGTAATGAGTCAGGTCTTGTCAAATGCCAGTTGCCGGCTGCCAGTTCCCAAAGGCAGTTAAACAGCCTAATACAAGACACATATAATTAACTAACTACAGATTTTCTTTTCTTTGAACCAAAATCGTGTTTAAAATGGGAATCCATAAACCTTTTCGACTTTTCAACTTTTAACTAAACATTCAATCATTTTATTCAATTTGTATCTTAAAGCTCCATATTTTCATTTACTGTGAGTCTGAACTCTAACATTGAAATATATTGGAATACAAATTATTGTTTGTTAATAATCAATTCAGATTCTTCGTTGTTAGCTTATAGATATTAAATATTGTTCTTACATATGCAGATCGTTTATTATGGATGACGCAACTTTGGGAAACAAGGTCTTGGCAAAATATCATCTGTTGACCCCGTAACTTTCCATCTTAAAAGCCAAATAGTTTAAAACCCTTAAAAAAAAACTCTGCAAGCTGGAGGTGCCAAACTATCGATGATGGGTGCCATCGATTGTGGACGATTACTATCGCCGTTTCAAACATCGATGGTGATCGATAGTATCATCGATAGTGGTCGATATTCGCAATAAAAAACAGTGAAATTTGTTGTTTAAAAACAACAAAACGTTCACATTTTCTATCGTCCAACTATAATACAACTTTGATCTATCGATAGTTCAGTAGCTCGGTGGTGACGATAGTGCAAGCCTAACCGCAGTTAATTTCCACAACATTATGGAATCTCTAAAGATATAAATAAGATAAAAAAATCATATGATTACATAAAATATAAAATATTTTAATATGTTGCTATCATTTATAATAGACAAAATACAGATACAAGCAAACGAAGTCGAAGACCCAACGCAATCAATCCTAAGACCTAGCAGCCAATGCTTTAGCTATAGCTAGTACTAATTTTAATTATAGCTAACTACTATAAATAAATAAATGAATAATTCATCTATTGAAAATAACTTGTCTGATTAAGAGGTTAACTAACTACATTATAAATATTAAATATCATTCGATTATTATTTATTTGTATTAATGATCGTGCCAAGAACTTGACAAAACTTTTACAATATATCATACATCATTTGTTGAAATGAACTTGTTCAACAGAGTTTGTATGGCTGCCGACTTGACTTTCAGTAATGTGGCTATACGTATATATGATTCACACTGAACATAAGGTAAAACGCTTAGCTACGAGCTTTATGTATCCTTGGTTATCACGCACTTTTTATTACAATTTGAAATTGTTATTGCTATCTGTCTAAAATTAGCTATTAATCATATATATTTTTAGTGAATAGATTAATAAATAAAAAATTGTATATAAATTCAATGGGGTTTAGTAGTTCTACCATAGTAGAATAAATAAATTCAATAATTTAATTCAACAATATTTAGGCTTGTCTATAATCAGTTTGTCAGTATAAAATGCTTAGAGTTTCGCTCTAATATATAAATGAATCATATTCAAACTATTTCAAACATTTGAATGCCACAAACCCTATGAGAAAATTGCAATTCGGAGTCTGACTGCAACAACACTAAGCAACGGGCAGAGAGTGGGCCACAATGACAACGGAATTGAAACAAAGGCGCAGTGAAGCAGGGCAGAGAGAGAGAGAGAGAGGGGACGGGTGAATGGGAAATGGGGAGCTGCTGAAACAAATGAATTGCTAAGTTCATTCAAATGGGGCAAGCTGCAAACGCCGGCAATAAAGAATGTGTGCACATGTGCCCCCAGGACAGTTCACAGATTGTCCGACACACACGCTCGCGCGAGCGACACAAAGCCAGATACCAGATACCAGCAACCAGCAACCAGAGACGAGAGTCGAGAGTCGCGATTCGAGAGAGACCAGATCTCAGATCCCAGGCTCGAACTCCGGCTCAGGTCCGGGCAGACACTAATTCGATCCGATAATCATGGAGTCCCGCCAAAGGGCATGAATTGTAATTTCCTCTTTCGCGGAATTAACTGTCGGGCCCTGTCGGTTGGCTTTCAATGTTTTTTCTCCCTTACCCACTCTCTATCTCTCTCTCTCTCACACAATCTCTCTTTCCCTCCCTCTCTCTCTTTTTTTTTGCCATTCATTATTGTTGCCCTGTTTCGCACACATTTTGAAAAACTGGCGACTGTCGAGCCATTGTATTTTGTATTTTTTGTTATTTTTTGCCAAGCGCTTTGTATTTATGTGTCATATTTATTTATTTATTTAAAACATTGCGCTTTTGTTGTTACTTGTTCATATGGGTCCGTTGTTCGCTTTATCAGTCGTGTGCATCCGCTGCTACTGCAAGCCGAAAAGCCTGGAAGCCATTTATATGCCAAGCATATTCTCCTCTATACCGTATTATCCTTTGAAGTTTAGACACTGTGCCTCTTTGTTTATGAACCCCCAGCGAAATGTATACAACATATATTCTAAATATATATATTTTGCAATTATTTTCGAAAGCATTTACGAGCGAAATTTACATTATTCACGCTTAGTTTAGCAGCAAATATTATTCGAGTTTGTTATCTTCGTATATTCCTGGAATTACGTTCAAATTGAAAAGTCAGAAGTTATTTTTAAAGCTTAATTATATATATAAGTGAATTAAATCATTATTTATAAAATAATCTGCAAGCCAAATATATTTTAAAAAAATATATTATTAAATGAAATCATTCATTATAGATTCAGTAAATAAAGTTCATTTAATTTGAAGTTTAACTTAAGACTATATAAATAATGTTATTAATATTGACTATAATTATGTCTAGAGATGTTAATGTCAGATTGCATTAACAGGAGCTGCTCCTCGCTCACATCGCCATGCTATGCTATTAACAGTATGATGCTCTGTTAATAGCATAACTTCTACTCCAGTTCACCTACTGGTTCGCAATCGGTGATTAGGATATTCTTTCTACATTCTTTGCATTACTACTCTACACAATCTACAATCTTTACAAAAAGACACAGCTTTTACACTAAATAAAGTCGAGGAAATACAACCACGACTTTGTACTTTTTGTATTATTAAATTATTAAATCTAGATTTTATACAACTACTTTAATATTTTGTTTAAATTCAGAATTTCTTTTTAGAAATAAAGTAAAATTAGAAGGGAAATTTCATCACATTGAACTTCATGTGAGTAAGAGGCGAAAAGATTTATATAAAAATATATATAAAATATATAAAAATATATATAAAAAATATATAAAATATATATAAAAATATATAAAAATAATAAAATATACTGCGATACCGGTTGGTGTGCTAAAACGAAAACATTGAGCATAGTACAAAAGTTAATTTTTGCAAGGAAATATTAACAAATGCAGTGTGCATCGTTTCGCTTAGAAACGTTTATATTTGTGAATTAATAAAGTGCAAGAAATCTCATGTGATCATTAACAATATGTCAATATATCATTTTTTGTTTGGTTAGTCATCCCTTCAACAACTGTAAATATATAATCATCAAAGGCTTCCAATTGATTTGATTAATTCGCAGCTACAAAAAAAATGAAAATATTTAAGTCAATTTTCGTCATCGGCTTCATAAATTGATTTGTACAATTTCTGTTGGAAAATCGTAGATAAACTCAGCAAATTTATATATCGAGCCGCATCACATGTAACACCGATTGATTCGCATTTCGAACGCTCTGCTCAGATCGTCATGCCGCGAGTGACAGCTGCAACATCTGTCCGAGAGCAATAAACAATAATAATACTAAGCGAAAAGCAACAATAATTTCAGCACAAATGCCGCGAATAGACAAGTTACCCCAAACACAGAGAACTCTGAGCAAAAGATAAAAATGCAAAAAGTTTTTTTTTATTTTATTCATTCTTTATTTGGGCCAGGACAGACCCCGTGGCATTTGCGGCAGGAGGGTGGAAAGGGGGGCGAAAAAAAATAAAATCAGCATTTTTAGTAGTTAATTTAATTTATTGCAGCATTTTTATGGTTGACTTTATTGCATAATAAAACATAATTTACTGCGCCATTGAGACTTTTGCGTTTGCGTCGATAATTCTAAAGCGCAGCCATATTCCCGGCCCGGGTTGCTCCGGGTCGACTTGGTCGCGCCGAAGATGGCTGAGGGCTGGGCGATAACTGGCGGACAGACATCAACTTCCATCGAGACATTTGGTTAACGTGAGTGCCAAGCAAAGTGTTTTGGGCGACGTCTGCCTCCTGCCTCCTGTACCTCCTGCCTCCTGTACCTCCTGCCTGCTGTACCTCCTGCCTCCTGTGCCTCCTGGGCACAGATGGAAGTTTTGCATGAATGTGTGAGGAAATCGGCACGATGTAAAGCTGGCTAAATCATATGTACATAACAAATGTCTACCTCTGATTATGGCCACAAATGTTTGAGTTATGGGGCTTGGATATATTTATTCAGACAATTGAACTGTTATTAGAAAATACATAGAGCATTGAATTATTTTATTGATCTAGGCTAGGTATGTAAATATTGATAGAAATACATATGGATAGAACATCAATAATTCTATATTATTTATAATTATTTTATATGATATTTAAAGTGTAGCTGTCGAGAACTTCATTCTATAATTAATCAGCTTTCTCTCATATTAATATGAAAGAGATGCATAGATTTATTTCCTGCTGTAAAAATATAAATATTTGATATTGAATTTGATATCAGCTCATAGCTAAATTCGTTTTCTTTATTCAATCAAGTTGAGGCTCATCACATTCAATTCGTGACTTTTTTGTCCCTCACTCGAGTTGAGCAATATGCCCCATTTGCAAGTTGTAGTCGAGTCATTTGATTTAAGCACCAATTAACAACAGAACACAACATCGACATCAGCAACTGATTACTTGGCCATTCAGTCCTACCGCAACATAGCCCACTTTCCAGGGAGACCAACTGTGGCGAGTAACACAAACATTCCATCAGAGAATCGCATATACATAATTCATTCAGCGAGCCCGTCAAATCGAATTGCAACTGTGACCCGGCAAGTCCGGCACCGGCAGCTCTATAAAAGCGGCAAATGTTTGGGCCAGGGCCAACAGTCAAGTGTGAAGTCTATCGAGCATGCATCTCCAGGAATTGCTATTGGTCGTCGCCGTGGTCCTGCCCCAATGCCTGAGGGCTCTGCGCTACAGCCAGGGCACCGGCGACGAGAACTGCGAGACTCTCAAGTCCGAGATTCATCTCATCAAGGAGGAGTTCGACGAGCTGGGCCGCATGCAGCGCACCTGCAACGCCGACGTCATAGTAAACAAGTGCGAAGGACTCTGCAACAGCCAGGTGCAGCCCTCGGTGATAACTCCGACGGGGTTTCTGAAAGTGAGTATATCTCTTGGGATTCTCGACTCTCCTAGTCTGACTTCTCTTTGTGCAGGAGTGCTATTGCTGCCGCGAAAGCTTCCTCAAGGAGAAGGTCATCACGCTGACCCATTGCTACGATCCGGATGGCACTCGCCTCTCCTCCCCCGAGATGGCCACCATGGACATTCGCCTGCGGGAGCCAACTGAATGCAAATGCTTCAAGTGCGGCGACTTTACGCGCTAATCCCAATCCAACAGCAGCTTAAACCAAATAAAGTTCACCCATCTCACGAGCTTTTACCCCTAAATATTCAATTGTTGTTTTACTTGCCTCCTTCTCCTCATCTTCCTCCCAGTCAACGGGCATGTCTAGCCCCAGGGCTCGAGGGATAACAGCTGTGTGTTTGATATGCTGATTGAAATCCAGTTGATATGCCTTCGGGCCGCCTTTCGACAGTCAATTGTGCACGCTGTGGGCACTGATTCGAACCAACTCAATTTCGAATATTCCATATTTTGCCAATCTTCCCGAGGCTGTGCAGCAAACATTCGGATGTTTTCCCATTCGCGACTTGAGTTTATGTTTTTGTTTAGCAGTCAATGCTAAGCGTACGGCTTCTGGCTACAATATTTTTTACTCAGCTTATTCCAAATTTTTTTATGAAAAAATACTCCTAGGAAAAAAATCATAGAGCGGAATTGTTCAATTATATTCTGAACTAACTCCATATGAAGTGGATGCTGATTTTTTGCTAATTACAGCAACCCCAAAAAACAGCTGCAAATTTTAAATTTCAATTTCAATTAGTGGAGCTAAAATATTAAAGAAACTATTAAAGAAATTGTACTAAAAAAATAAAAATAAATAAATATGCACTAGTACAAGCTAAATAAATATTTTTATAACAATAGAAGATTAGGGCGAGCCAAAAATAATATGCAAAATATATTCACTTATATATATATTCTCTACTCAAATAATATAAATATTTTACAGTAGACAACAAAAACACAAACAATAGAAGTGAATGTTATGTAAAAGGAATTTTATTAAAAACTTAAATTAAACAAGTTGAATCTAGATTGAAGAACTTGCTGTAGAGTATGAGTTAAGATATTCCTAACTATTTGCTCACATCCGTAACTTGTAATGAGAGCTGCTTGCCCCGTGGCTGCACGCAGTGAAAGGTGCGTGACTCGATCAGTGAAGGCCCCGATACCTCTCTCACTCTGTGGCTCTCTCTTTCTTGAGTGGAGCCTGTTGAGTGCCTGAAGATGCGCTAATGCATGTTATATATAATTTATATTGTGTCGGCACGTTGCGCCGTTGTTGATGGAGCAACTGACGCGATGCCACCCAACAGAGGCTCCCTCCACTGGCTGCTGGCTGCTGGCTGCTGGCCGAGGCTGTTTCTCGTATTGGGGCTGTTGTTAATGGGCGTGTCAGCTAAATTATGAGTTTCGCACAGTCCGAGAGACTGGCGGACGGAGGACAGGCAGTCAGGCAGCTGGTGATTATATGGATAGCGGCAGAATGCTTAAGTAAATTACAGTGCGTGCAAATGTGCTTGTGAACATGAAATTATAATTTAGCCCGCTGCAAAACGCGCACCAATTTACAATTAAGCAACGTATGCGCCTATCGTGCACTCGCTTTTTAATCAACCTGCCCCAGCCCGTGGACACCGACTGCACACATACACTAACAACAACAACAACTAAATAACAGCTATCAAAAGCCAACTCTTGAGTCTTGAGTCTTCAGTTTCCACAGCCTAAGTGCAGTTTATGCTTGATTATTATGTTTTGCCCAAGACCTCTTTCCGGGTGGGTAAGCACAGTGAGCGAATACTGCAATTCTATATGGAGAGCAACAGCGAGAGTGAGAGGGAGAGGGAGAAACGGAGAGAGGGAGAGAAAGAGAGAGAGAGAGAGAGAGCAGTGCGGCTACCTAATGAGTCAATTTGAAATTAAAATCGGTTTAGGAGAATACTATATTAGCCATATAACAGAAACACTCAACTGTTCGGTAATTATTGACAGTTGTGGTGATGGACGTTAGCTACAATGTTGGCAAAAGTGATAAGTAAATTGCTAGCAAAGTTAACTAACAGATAACTAACAGATATATAAAGAATTAAGGATATTGATTTGATTTTTATTCTACTCATCTATAAAATGCTCACCAAATACACAGCCTAAACACTAACTTAACTTTGCCTTGCAGGAGTTAGAGTATATTTTTATTAGTATAATTAAATTGAAGCTTACTTTGTATTAACTATAATTGTAATATTATGCAGACTTTTTGAAATCTCAAGTCCATAAACAAGACTTTAGCTACATTGTAAGCAGTGCTGATAAGATCTGCTTTAATTAGTAACTACAATTGACTTCATAAAGGTGATCATAAAAATAAAAAATACAAATTATAATAAAGAAAATAATAATAAATGTGATAATTAGTTCATATGCATACTCATTCATAATTTATAACCTCTGCTTCATTTAGCTCAAACATTTATATATATTTTTATAAAAATAACACTCAATTTTAATTCATTGTCGAAATGGTTTTAAAATCTCCTAATTAAATAAAACGCTGAATTTATTTATTTATTTACTTATTCTCATTTCGTAATTGGAATATTAAATTAAGTAACAATTTATTTTTATTGTATTATATTACTTATAAGAATTCAAAATTTGAAATATTTATCATAAATTATATTCAGAGAGCTCAATAATGGCTTGTATGTATACATATTCAACACTCAACATCTTAGGAATCTATTATATCTATTTATTAAATAATATATATATTTTTAATACCATTCTAACTAAGTTTGAATCATTGAAATAGTACAAGACCAGATGTTCACTACAAAGTTTGTACTACAATATATAGAAAACCTGAATGGTATTAGATTTTATGATTTATAGTTCCCGAACTACCAGGAACTATCACCCATTACATTTTCCCTTTCTCTTCTCATTCTGCTATCCATGTTTTATGTGTTAATTTTAATTTAATTTAATTTTATCACGTATTCTGCTTAGAGCTCTCTCTCTCTCTTCCGCTAATAAAATCCTTGCTTTCAACTCATCTTAGGGATCTCACTCCAAATGCCGGGATGTGATCAAAGCTTTTTGTTGTGGTTTTTGTTATCAAATCTTATTGTATCTCTTTCAGTTCTTAAGATAAATATGAGAAAAAGTAAAAAAAGAAAAAACTATAAAGGTGTAGCGATATGTAAGATTTGTGTGATTTAGCGTCACATATCGGTATATATGTATATAGGTTATACATCATCGTGCATTATGTAATATTATTATAGTATACAATATATATTATTATATTATGTATCTATTATTTATTATGTTATATTATATTAGTATATTATTTATGTGACTAATTCAACTCAAAATTTATGTTTACATTTATTATAATATTATTAATTATTTATTAACATCTCTTTTAAAATAATTTTATAATAATTTATGCATTTATTATATATATATATATATTTATAAAATTTAATTTAAAAAATTTTCATATACATACATATATGTACATATGAATGTATGTATTAGAAGATACTCTATATTTATGGGAGTGGTAAAAATATATATGTGAGAGTTGTAAAAGTATAAAAACAAAATATGTACATCTATTCATTTTAAGCATTCACATAATAAATTTCTTATTTTCAGTTTTTATGGCCCACAAATTGTGCGTCAAAACTCTAATTGACGCACCGATTTTTATTGCTTATATAGTAAAATATGCATTTAGACATCAATTTTACTATTAAACAATATACATTCATATATATTCATATTTATATCTAAGTAAAAGTTGATGTGCAGATCAAGGCATGCCGCAGTGCAATGAATTTATACAAAGTTTGGTCATAAAGCTACTAAATACATTTCAGATCTAACTGCGAGTCGACACAAGTATTGAAGCACACTCTATCTGTATAGCCACATATATATCAGATATAGATATATGTATAAATGTATATATGTATGTGTATGTGTTTAAGCACATTTGTATACAATCTGTCTCGCATTGTACACTAAATATGGTCATAAATTTTCTTAGGATTTCTGTCTTCCATTGTCTCGATTGCCAATGCACACACATGTGAGTGTGTGTGACTGTGTGTGTGTGTGTGTGAATAAAAAATTGATGCATATTAATTAGTTATAAATTAAACGGAGCAACAAAGCAATGCCGCTGTGTCTATGAATTCGCATTATTCGATTTCTTCCGACTGCGAGTTGTTTAATAAATGACTCTTAATTAATAACAAATTTGAAAGAAAAAACAATAAAAAAAAAACATTCATAAGCATTTGCAGCCAGCCCTAACACACATAACTAAGCTCTTTTTTCTCTTTTTCTAGCTTTTTTTTTTTTATTGTATTCAAAAGCGTTGATATTGGCAATTAATTTCCATCTTTGGTTTCTGTCTTCGTTTTCAAACATATAAAATTTGTTTGTTGATTTGCATGATTTTGCAATTAATATAAAGTCTGTCTCGCCCTCTCGCCCTCTTCCCCTCTCGCTCTCTGTCCAACTGTCATTTGCGTTATATATAGTTTTGTACATCTTTTATTTGAATGCCGAAGGCGAAATGTAAACAATTAACAAAAGCAGCGCCAAATCACATTTGCTGCTGCTGATGGAAAAAAAAGCTCTTAGTGTAAAATACAACAACAACAACAACGACAACAAATGATGCGCGCCCACATTAACGAGAGCTTGACTTGGCATGACATCATTTATAGATTGGATCCCTCCTCGATCGCCTCGCCATATAGGATTTGGTATTTATTGAGTTTGGCAACTCTTTTGCCTTGTCATTAGCACATTAGTTTCACATTGATTGGAATTTATGTTGTGTTTATGTTTATGTTATGACTTTAGTTTAGACTAATGCCATTTCCATTATTATCATATATGTATGTATATATGTCTTTCGACTTTATATTTTATTTTGCTGAAATGACTTTTTTTTTTTTAATTTATGCATTTGGCTCAACCAAATTGATTCGTTGATTTCGTTTGCTCACTAATAATTTAATATTTGTTTTTGTATTAAATTCATACATATATATTTATAGTGGACTAAGAGATACTCATTAGTTGAATTACAAATGCTGCAGGCAGCTAAAATGGATGAACAGAAAAAGATTAAAGTTCACTTGGATTCAGTTTACTTCAATTACGAATATAAGTTATAGAAATTTATATAGAAATTCGTTTACTTAGATAATCATTCATAGTTCTTAGACTCTTACTATTATAGTTAAATCTATTATATATGCTATATATTTATGTAGTGGGTCGAAAATGTAGAACTCATAGACTATTTAAAGCTGCCTTGTGTCATCCGTTTACATTTCCAAGTTACAGTTAGAGCTTTGCGCTTAGAGTGCAACAAGAAACGTGAGCGGGACGAGAGGGGATTGAGTGCGGATTAAGGGAGCTGAGCTGGATGAGAAAGGCGAAAGGCGGACTGAGCGGACTGAGAGGGTTGAGCGGGGTCACCTGTCAAGAGTAAAAGCGCAACGAAGCGAAACGTTTTTGCATTTTGCATTAAATTTATGATTTTTTACAGCTGACATTTGTTTGGGGCGCCGCTGCGAAAGAGCATGTTTGTATGTGTGTGTGTGTGTGTGCGTGTGTGTGTGTGTGAGTTATGCCCTGCAGCATGTGCGTGGAGTGACAGAGCAGAACACGTAGCAAGCATGTGAGTGTGACAGCAACAGCAGCGAAAAACAACGACAGCAGCATATTTTTCAACTGCAGCAACAGCAACAGCAACAGCAGCAACAGCAGCTGTCATAAGATGAAATTCGCGCGCGCCTGCATTTTGCATATGCAACTGCAACTGCAACTGTTCGGGCTTTTAATATGTGCAGGTCAGACGGGGGGCTACTTGCAACATATTCTAATGCGTTGCGACATGAAGTGACTGCCACGGCGACAGTTGCTGTTGCCGCTTGAGAGGCGCTGACAGGCAACAGCAGCAGTCGAGCTGGGGCTATACAAAATGAAAAGTGAGCTGATTTTATTTTACTCTTTTTTCCTTCTCTCTCTCTTTCACTCTGTCTTTTTTCCTAGCCTGCCATGCCATGCCATGCCATCTATTTTCTTGTCAACTGCTCTCGCTCCCCACACTTCTCGCAGCTCGCACTGAACAGTTGACCGGAAATGGGCAACTAACTAACCCGCTAAATGACTTTGAATAAATTGATCGCCATTATGCTGCTGTTGCTGCTGCTGTTGTTGTCTTTCAGCTCGAGTGCCGCCTCTGTCCACCGACTGCAATTATAACTTATTGTGATTGTGCAATTGCAAGAGGAAGCCAGAAGTGCCGGCCTGCAAATAACTTCTGCATTTTTGCTTCTGCTCAGACATCAAGTGAGTAGCTGAGGCAATTCCATTGAGGATATGTCAAAGATATCTCAGGCTAATTGCTTCATCTATTCACCTATCAATATCGCATTATGTTTCACTTAGAGCTGTTTTTAATTTTATGCAATTCTGATTCAGCTTTGCTCATAGTGCATAACGGAAGCCGATAGTTGAAGCATTATGTAGTTAATTAATTCGAATTTCTCTCTTGTTATGTATTTTGATATGTATTTAAAAATGTATTTATCTTTAGTATAAGAACTGAAGCAATATATGTATATGTATATGAAATACAAATATTTCAATCGTTCATCGGCTCTTGGTTAATTTATATTTTCATAATTGCAAATTTATCACTCGCAAGCTCAGTAATTTTGTGAACACTAAAAAGCTATAACAAGACTTGGCTGATAGATAGTGAACAGTTTATATATCTCTTCCTAATGTCACTTCTATTGCGAGTAGATTTCGCGATCAACTATTATTTCTTCATAACCTTGATCTTGCCCATCTATGTATGTGCACATGAGCACATTGTGGGCGTGATAAATGGCTAGAAATATGTGAACTGGAAGCATAGTACTTTGGACCCCGAAGACTATCAGATAAATCACTCCGAGATATAGCAAGTACAATTATCAAAGTTTGATGAAACTTAAGTCAATTCGAATAAAATTGCATCTAACTGAGATTGGATAGAATAATTGTCATGTCAATATAAATATCTATTGACATATTTATTTAATTGAAAATCATTGTAATTTGTAAGAAAAAACATGTAATTTGAATTTTATATTAATTCATAAGGAAAACAACTATATATTTTCACATGTGTGAGTGATTTACACTTGGGAAAAAAGAGTAAGAGTACAGGCTATGGCTCTTCTGCGAAAATATTGAACTTATAAGTTTAAGGAACATTGCTTACATTTTATAAAATTACATTTTAAGGGAAAAGCTAAAAAAAGCCTATAATATGATTTATTTATAATAGCGAAAGATTTTTGTTTAAAAATAACAAAACGTTCACATTTTCTATCGGCCAACTATCGTTCAACTTTGAACCATCGATAGTTCAGTAGCTCGATAGTGCCCTACTATCAATGGTGACGATAGTGCCATCGATACTTTGGCACCTCTACTAGAGAACTCTATTATGTAGAAAGTAATAAAATATATAAATGAAGAGAAGGAAAATAAACAATATTTAAGTATTCATCTAATTATTTTCCTTTATTTTCTGTGCATAGAATTATTATATTAATATTCTGTTAAGCTGAACTTAAGGTAGAATAATATCATGCATAGATTTAATCAAGAATCTAATCCATAGAAAACAAATAATATTTGGCTTCTTATAAAGAAGATCTGAACTAAATATGCATTAAATATTTTTAAAAAGACCTTAAAAATCTAGTCAAGTGTAAAATATATTCAGCAAAAAACAAAAAGAGAAAGAACTAAAGAAATAATAAAGTTAAATTGATGCTAACATATGCTGCCTGTTGGCCTATGGCTTTAGCATTTTACTTGTTTTTCCCTTTTGATCACTCATCTAACACACACACACACACACACACACACACACACACGCACACACATAGACTAAAAGTTACACTTCATGCACATTACTCATACGCCCCAGTGGGCAAATTTATGAACTCGCCGGCACACTTGAGGCACCTACACACACATACATAATCTAGAAAAAAGCACACACACATGCACACATGCACATTAAGTGCGTTTGTGTGTTTATTAGAGAGTATGCTGAAAGTAAAGCAGCTTGTAAAATATGCCAAGGGTTAAAAAGTGTGCAGCGCATATAATTCATACAACATGAAAGTGGGCAAACAAACACGTTGTGTTAGCCAAGCAAGCCATGGAAGCCAAAGGGGCAAAGCACACAGCAGCAGCAGCGGCAGAAGGTGCAGAGACTGGGTGCAAAAAGGCTAAAAGTACTTGGATATTTAACTGGGGTCGAGGTGCGACTGGAAGCAGAAGAAGAGCACGATAAAGAGCGCTTAAAGTTAACGAGCGCTCAGAGGGTTGCGATACGATATATTTATAAAAAAAAAAAAAGAAAGTCACAAGAAAAACTCAACTTGCAGCTCAGCTACAACAATGGGAAACATAGGTTTACGAATTAGTACAGTAACTAACTACAGCATTTAATTGAGATAGAACTTTTACATTTTCTGATTATTTTTATTATCTCATACATATGGAGACTCTACATTTCATAAGTAGCTTCTAGAAATTCGCAGAAACATCCGAAACTTTGTAGGTTTTCGAAATACAGCGAAATTAGCCCAAAATATCTGAGACTCCTATATTTGCCAGCAAATTTTCAAAATATTTTCTAAATTATCGGAAAATAGATGGAAATTCGATTATAATTCGATTTTTCCTATTCATAAGATTTCCAAATATATGCTTCATTTAAGTATAATATTTAAACTTTATGTATTGATTATCTTTAATACTTTCGTCAGCAATCAATCAGCAATCAAATAATTTATCAATTTAAATAGTCGGGCATGTCAATTGCAACATATCAAAAAACTAATCAGACATTCAATTGTCAATCAATTATTATATCAATCAATCATTAATTTTCGTCAATCATTCAATCAATCCATCAGTCAGTCAATAACAGTATAATTATAAATTAGACAAGCAATCAATTGTCAATCAATTATTATATCAATCAAGCATTAATTTTCGTCAATCATTCAATCAATCCATCAATCAGTCCATTATCTTCTCAATTAGTCAATCTGTCGGACATTAAACTTTTCAGTCAATCAATCAATCAAGTCAGTCAGTCAATCAATCAGTCTGTCAATCTGTCCATGTGACGCTCAATCTGTCAATTATTCAACTTCTCAGTCAATCAGTCACTCATTTCATTCAATGAGCCCAAACATTCTCTCATTCATCCAAAGACTCAATACATTGAGAGTCAATCAAGCTATTAGTCAACCTATCAATCTCCAAATACATCAGTCTGTCCATCAAATGACAAACGACAGATTAAATGAATAAATATTGAATAGACTGACCATTCCATATTTATTCATTTAATCTGTCATCGATAAACAAACTATTTTTAATCAGTCAATCATTCAATCAATCAATTCAATCAATCAATCATTACATTTATGAATCCATCATCAAGTTACTGAAAGTCAGTCGGTCAGTCAACTAATCAACCTTTAAAACAATGAGTTCATCTAATCATTCAAGTAATCAATCAATCAATTATTTGGCCAATCAGTCTGCTAATCCATCAATCAGTTTTGTAACCAATCAGTCACTTAGTCTGCCAAGAAAAAAAGCCATCAGTCATAAAAATGATCAGTATGGCATCAATCAGTTATCAGCAGTCAATCGATTTATATATCAATCAATCAATTCATCAGTCAGTCAATCAAATACTTCGCCAACCATTACGTTCTGTGAGTTAGTCAATCAACAAAATTATTTTTAATTCATCAATCAGCAATAAGCGATCAACACATCACTCAATTAGGGAATCCAAATCCGTTAGATCAGTTGTCAATCAAGCAATCAATCAGAATTCGTCATTCAATTGTGAATCACACTCAAAGCAACCAAATCTAAAGCATTTACCTGTTGACCTCTTCCCCCCAATTGAGCAATTAACGCAAAACTCTTGCAGCTTTGGATGAGCCCCGCTTTAGATCCGACCCCCACACGGACGGTCATTTGTTTTGTGCTTGAAGTGGATTTTCCGGTCAATTATATGCTGTGAATTGCTTCTTTTTTCTGTTTTTCTGCCTTGCTAGAGGCCCGCATAAATGAACTGCTAAAATGCTAACAAAAACACAAACAAAATGTTTTGCCCACTTCCGAAACCTCTTTTTTTTTGTCTTTTGGGATTTGCTGGCAAAAAGGACAACGAAATATCCTTTTTTGCAGCTAGTCGCATGTGTGTGTGTGGGTGTGTGTGTGGCTGTGGCTGTGTGTGTGGCCGCAAATTCAGTTAGCCACTTAATTTTGTGGTTAACACACACATAGGCCTGCGTGTGGGTGTGTATGTGTGTGTGTGTGTGGCACTTAATTGAAATCTCAATTGTTTGCTTTGTGGAGCGACAGCTAAACACAATTTAATGTAAAGCCATTAAAACAATACGCAAACAATCAATTAGCAAACAAAATTTAAACAATTAGATAAAACAACACAAATTTGATTTAAATTGAGCACATTTGTATTAATTTCTATTTAAATAACAACAACAAAATTTTTCTGATTATTTTCCTAATTGTATTAATTTTATATTTCATTAAATTCTTTTTAATTATACTAAAACTTTGATACATAAAAAACTGCAATTTTATTTAAGTAAATTGAATTTGTATTAATTTAAACATGCAGCATTTCATAAAAATAAAATAAATAAAATAATATTGTATTTATATTAATAAAATGTACATTATTTTCTATAAAAAAAATGGACTCTTTATTAAATTAAATTGATATTAATTTTTATTGAAATATTCTTGAAAATACATTTCGAATGTGTAAATTATTTAACGCTGATTCGATATTTTTGAAAGGCAAATGTTTATGGCTTTTAGAGCGCAGGCATTGTCTTTTCGTTTATTACCTTTGCTTTTTTCTTTTTTTTTGAAAGGTAGGTGTTCGATTTATGGCAGGGCCATTTGCATTTGTATGGACGCCTAATTTTGCAGCTTGATTTTGTTGGCCATGAATTAAAACTTCAGAAGTGCAATAAAAATCAAAGTTGATTTGTTCATTTGGCAAGTGGTAGGACATTTTATGTGAGTTCTGGCACATAAAAATCTTTGAATATGCAAATAGATGATTTACAGCTCATCAGAGCTGATTTTACATTTGTTTGAAATTTACAATAATATTTTGTTTTGAAGTTTTCATTTTCGCCTGAAACAAGTTTCTCCTCGAGTGATTGCTTCCTATTCGCTTCAACTAAACTGGATTGGTTGTAATTCGTTGCGGTACTTTGCCCATTCCAGTGCATGTGAAAACATTTGCCAGCAGCTGTTTTCTGTTTACAGCTTGTTCACAAAACTCTCTCTCTCTCTCGCTCGCTCATCTGCGGAGGTCTTAAATAAACTCTAACGAGGCTCTCTCACAGCTTACGAGGCTGCTCTCTCGCTCTCTTGTTGGCACCTCATGTATTATCTGACCACATAACTCTAGCACATATTATTTCCTCCGCCCACCTGCTCACCGCAACTTGTAAACAATTATGGCCGACGCCGTTGTGCTCAATATTACCCAACACACAACCGCAACCACAACAACAACAACAACAACCACTGCACCAACAACAACATCAACAACAAGAGCGAGAAAAAATCCCAAAATGGCTACACAGAAGCGACGATCGTCCAATGAACGGCGGCTTTCCAAAAACCTCATGTGTGTGTGGGCATTTTTGTGTGTATGAGGATTTGCGTGTGTAAATAAATAAATAAACGTTTTTATTGAGAAGTTTCGAGAATTTATTGAAGCAAATATTATGCTTTAGTAAAAATGTATATTTCAGTCCTCCTACATTAGCATAAATTGAATAGTTTTGAGCACTGTGTAAATGTGGCGTGTGAAACTACTTAACGCTGCGATGTTTATGATGAGCAGGGTACGAATGTGTCTACTACTAAATGAAATTTAGTACTTTTTTATTGTGCTGCCTCAGCAACAAGCATGCGCGCTCAGCAAAGAGAGCCGCTGCCACAAAAGCTTGCGCTTGTGCTCTCTCTCTCTCTCTCGCTCTTTCGCTCTGTCTCTCGCTATTGCGCATGACATTTATTATGTTGTCGCTCCGAGCACAACAACAAAATCACACTTGTTGAAAATGAAAACGACCACAACAAAGAGAACACAAGCGCGCACACACACTCACACACGCACTCACGCGCGCATTGAGTGTGTGAAACTGAACTGGTTTCGGAACAAGTTGTGCCATGCCCGAGCGTTCCGCATGCTTTGCACTCTCGAAACTCTCAACCGAACGACTACAGACGCAAGAGCGGAGCGAAAAAATGAATGAGTATGAATGTTGTTTATAGATTTTTAGTCGAATTCTGTTATTTCACGTTAAAGTACGTACGTGCAAGCGAACGGATTGCGAACGGAGTGGAATTTGTTTATCGTGTGCCGCGTGTCAAATAAATACGTAACAAATTGCACACACACACCTACACACACACACACACACACACACATGCTCTACTGCAAACAAGGCAAAAAAAGAGAATCAAGTTAAAAATAAAAAATAAATAAATAAAAAATATTTAAAATATTTTTTAAAAATTCCAAGTGATGTTTTTTCAATAAGGTGCTTTACTCCTAGACTGAACCATATTTAGTCTTAAAATTATCAAAAATATTTAAAATAAATAATAAATAAATCAAATCAAAGTTTTTGAAACCAATCGAAGAAAACTTTCGATCAACGATTATAGATTATATAGAGGTCAACTCCCGCCCCCCTACGCCCCCCTTTAACAACGTCAAGTCTCACGTACGTGCCTCGTCATAAAACACGCCCTAATCGAAGGCATTCAGCCATAGCCAAAACCAAAGAAAAGCAGAGGAAAGTAATTCAATATATCTGGAAATTAATTCAGTTTTCACGCAACTTTTGGCGCGTAACGCAAATAAGCAAAACAAAACAAAAAATAAATAAATAAAAATAATACATGTTAAGCAGCTGCAATTATACGATTTAATGAATTTATTACACAATTAAGCAGCAGCAACTCAATTAAATATGCCGCACCATTCGGAATAACTGAATAACAACAACAGAAATCCCCTTCTGAATTATTAATAATATAAATAACAAGCCACAACAGCAATAATAAATAAATAAATATCTTTAGCAACAATTGTTGCAATTCAACAAAAATTAAAGAATTAAATTAACCAAAAGCCGCAACGGCTTGAGCGAGGCGCAGGCGCCGCCTTTCACTCGAGTTGGCAGCACTGCACGCCAGCTTCTGCGCTAAATTGGCAGCACTGTTCGCAGCTTGAGCTAATTTCAAGTGCTGCAAACTCTTCTTCCCGCATCCAAACCAAAGAACAGCCTTCAAAGTGGATTTAACCAACTACAACAAAATGCTGCAGTCCAGCAATCATCACTATCTACGGCCGGATTATATACCAGCTGCCGCAGCACCAACAGCGGTAAGTACCACATGATCAAAGTGGTTAGGGCGGAATATAATAGATAGATAGATAGATAGATAGATATATAGATAGATGGATAGATAGATAGATAGTAGATAGATAAATAGATAGATAGATAGATAGATGGTGGATAGTAGATAGATAGATAGATAGATAGATATACAGGGAACTGCAGTTTGATTATTGAGTTTTGTATTTAGCGTAAATTAAGTTCTTAAGTTGATTTTTTTTAAAGGATGATAAAGTTCAAGCTGAAAAATATGATGAACTGGCGGATATTATATATATATTTTATAAAATAATAAGTATTACTATTACATAGATCATACTTTTTTTTATTGCTAAGAAAATTTGGTTCAAGCTTTTCCTAGTGCTAAAGGAAAAACAAGTTGAATCAGTAGAAAGAAAATTAGGACAGCATAGCCCGATGCTCTGAAGAATCTTTATATATTTCAAGTTTACTTTATTGCTGCTACAACTAATGAATCTATATGATTCTTCAACCATAAAAATATATTTGCATTATATTTATCAATATATGATATTTTAAATAGCAATATTATATTATTATATTATATGATTCCAATTTCGTGATTTGTTTATTAAAAAAAAAATATTAAAATTCATTTGATTCAAGTTTAGTTAAATATATTTTTCTGATCACATTCAGAATGAAGTACAATATATTTAATTTATGAGAGAATTTTAAAAAGAGAATCTATATTTAATAAATAAATAAATTTAAAAAATTAGCATATGTCAATATTATATATAGACCTTAAAATTATCCGCCCATATGGAAATATACTATAGACAAATTATTAAAATTTTATTTGTTTGCTAGTATGGAAGAAAAATGTTTTTAAAAGCATTTGAAATAAAAGAAAAACAAATTAGTTAAAAGTTATTGCGAGCTCTGGGGTAGAAAACCCTAGATTTTACACTTACAGCAGAGGAGTTTCCAGAAACACTAAAATTTTACCTAAATTTATGATATGAAAATATATTTAACATATATATAAATATATTTATTTATATATTTATATATTTATACAAATATTATACGTTAACAAATATTATATATCTATGAAAAAGCATGAAGAGCAGAGATTGAGCGAATAAATCTTCTAAAATATGGGCATAATGGATTGTAGTATAATGTTAAATGAATGAATAATCATATATATATATATATATATATAGCATATATAGTATATACAGCAATTACTAAATTAAGTCTATAGGTAAACTCCAATTCAGTTTTCATATATATTTTTAGCTCCACTTTAATATGTTTAGCTCGAAGAATTCTCTCTATAAAGTAAGACGCTCATCGCCTCGAGATATTTACATCATATTCTAACCCTATCTAAACTCTGCCTTACAAAAATATAAGTTCAATTTTCTCCATTAACTCTTTTTTAATTTTTTTGCTTTTGCAATTTAAACTTGAATTATTCAAGTTAAATATTCCATGCATTACTGATGTTAAATCAAAATTGTATGCAATTATTTATTATTTTATTCGATCAATTAATTATAATACGAAAGTGGGCGTGAGTATGTGTGTGTGTGGCGTGTGTGTGTGTGTGTGTTTATTCAGCTCAGCAAGTTCGAGTCGCAATTTATATCACATTGAGGTGAGACTTTGTTTGTTATTCGATTGAATAATAGATTCTTGTTTGTGTTTATCTGGCTTGGAGGTGGCGGCGAGGGGTAATATATCACAATCTGGCTCTGATATGGCCAGCTTATGGAGTGCGAGGTATTTGCGAGCGTTTAAATAAAATTAGTTGCCATTATTTATGAACGTATGATATTTCATAAATAATAGAAATGTCGACAGAAAAGCAATTACGGCCACTTGCCGCAAGCAACAATTTACGACAACAATCAGCAACTCCTACACATGGTTGCCGGACCGGCTGCACGGTGCACCGGAGGTTGCCAGACTGCCTTAGCTTTAGCTTAGCTACAAATCCCATTCGTTGCTCCATAAATTTATCAATATTTACCAAGTTTTGTTGTGAACCCAGCAAGACTCTGGAATTGGAGTCGAGTTCAACGGTCTGGCAACGCCACAGTCGAATTTATGTCTTCAGCAGATCTGAATTTATAATGGCACTGCTGAACAAATGCAATTTCACAAGTGCCGAGGCAGTTAATCAGAGTCCGAAAGCCTTTTTCTGGCTGCTGCTTCTGCTTCTGCGGTCTCGCTCTGCTCTCTGCAGCCCCAAACAACTCGTTGAGACCAATAAATTTTCATTTTAATTTGTGAGTAAATATTCACACTATTCGCAACCACAAACGAATGCCAGCTCCTCCTCCCCTCTACAATGAACGAGTGCAGCAGTTCCAATAAAATGGAACTAAGTTCGCAATTCATTAGAGCTTTTAACGCAGAAAACTGACTGAATGGGAAACTTAATTATATATAAAGTGTTATGGATGGCATAAGATATGCATATATTTTCCTATTAGTTCATTAAAAGATACTCAATGCATGAACTAGTTCTTTCGTGTTGAACATTTTAAACCTAACTCAATCAATATTGAACATAACATTTTTAGATAAAGCTCTCTCTGGTGAAAAAAAAAATAAATAAATAAATACAGTCTCAGAATTACAAATGAAATCAAAAGAATGACTTTATTGAAGTGAACACTATGACCTATATAGTATTACCTATATGTAGTACCCTACATATGCGAAAACTTTCAACTTAGTAGAAACTTTCACTTTGCTACTAAGCTTAAAAAATTGTCTCGTATTAGCAAAATTTATCAAGAGCTCTTACTAGTTCATGCAAAGTCTAGTTAGAACCAGTTCTCTCGCGTAATTTCCCATTGAAATTATATTTCAATATCAACTCTTAACTATTTTGACTTATAATACGTTAACTTATATTATTCTAGGCGAATACTAAATTTATTCATATACTCTTCCCAATATGTTGCTTTGATAAAAATTATTGATTGTATTTATTCAAGTTAAATTTGATATTCCTTTAAATGAATTACGACAGCTAAGATATAGGGATTGAATTCAAGTCATTATGCGAATGACAATTCGAATGAATGATGAACTAGTTGGCATAAATAATGAACTAGCTCATATGAAATAGAACTTTTATCATTAAACTAATTCATTTTAATTAAGATTACTTAATATTTCATTTTTACTCCATATTTAGTACATCTGAACCAGTTCATTTTTTATTAAAAATTTTACAATTTTCAACTGAAGATGTCATATATCAAAATTATATTTAAGATCATTTTGGAACTAGTTCAAAAAAGAACAAGTACTGGTTCCGAAATATTGCACTTACACTTACAGAAAGTAGCATGAGTTTTAAATATATTAAAATTTGAATTCAACATTTGTTATTGAGATATAAATATAAGTTCACATGAACGAACTAGTTCATTTGTATATAAGTGTTCTAATGTAATTATTATTGAAAATCAGTTATAGTTCAAACATTTTTATTATCAGCTAGTTCCTTTGTGATTTGACTACCTATCGTAACAGAAAGAAAAATTTCATATTATAATTTCATATATATGTATGTAAATATATATTATGACATTCCAGATATGTGCTCACTAGTTCAGCAAAAACTAATATCGTTAGATATGGCTTAATGAAGCCGTTCGTGGCTTTGATTGAAGTCGGCTGAGCATGAATGTGTGCAGCTGTGGTACTTAAGCAAATGGAAAGCACTTGCAAAGCATTAACTGTCATTTCGCCATTTATAAATTATTTGTACGAATTAAAATTTATGACGTTGTCAACTTAAGTAAATTTATTTACTCAACTGCGACCGACTGACTAACTGAGTAACCCTTCTGGCATAGCATTTAGCAGCTGTGTGTGTACATATGTAAATACTAGCGGCGAATGCCCATAAATTATTCAATGATTAATGACACCTGCCCGCTATTAATTATAATAAAATCAAATAAACTAAGCCTGACAGCTGTCAGTGTCATCGTTTGTAGACGGCGAAAAACTATGCCACAAAAATGCTGCCGTTGCCGTTGCCATTGCTGTTGCTGTTGCTGTTGATAATTTGCTGTCACATTTGAGAAATGATCAAGCTTGACTCGCACGTATGTGTGTATGCGTGTGTGTGAGCCATGTTAACGTGAAAGTCTGACGAGCAGCTCAACTGTTCGGGAGTGTAAATAAAGTGCAAATGTCAGCTGACCGCAAACATCATTAATATAATTAAATGTGTCAGTCAAGCAGCCATTTATGCAGACCGCAGAGCCAAAAGCCGTTTGAGCTTTCAGCCAGTCAAACAGTCAACAGTCAACAGTCAACGGCGGTCTGGCAACTCTGCCATCTCTCTCTCTGTGTGTGTGTGTGCGTGTGACTGACACTACAAACACATCGAGTCAGAGAGCTAGTTCATTCTACGCTTGGGTTCAGCTCAGTTTGTAATAGTGGCTCACAGTCGCTTGTCAGGCTCTTTGTCTGTGTGTGCGCCTCGCTTGCGTGTGGCTCTAATTAAAGTGTCATCAACAGCACAACAACAACAACAACAACAACAACAACAACAACAATAGCTATGAATTGGCCAGCATGTTAGTGATAAATTGCCATGTCTAGAGCTGTCATGTTAATTTTTCGTGCATACTGCATAATAGTTTTTATTTATTTTTTCTCCCTCTCTCTCTCTCTCGCTCTCCCTCTATCTCTCTATTTCTTTCTTCTGCTGCTGTTGCCTAAAGTGTTAATTAATTCTTGGAACAACACAAATATCTCTCTTAGTATTTGTGTGTGTGTGTGTATGTGTGTGGGCAGGTATATGCACACACACACACCGACACACACACATGTATAGCATGTACAGCAGATCACAATTTAAATGAAGCCGAGAGAAACTCATTTGTCAAAGCTCGTGTAACTGCGTTTAGCTATAAATTAAAACTCAGGCTTCAAATTGACTAAGAAATCGTTTACAGCTGTCATTGAAAAGACAAAAAAAAAATAAAAAATATATATATATATATACTTATATAATATAATAATAATTAAGAAATATAATTTATTTAATATATTTGGCTAGCAGCAATTAGGAAATCCATTAAACTTTTAACGTAATTTAATGATGTTGGTGCTTTGAGCAAATTTAATAGAAATAAGCATTTCTTATGATTTGAAATATTTAGCTCTGTAACGTTTTCCCACGTATGCTTAATGAGAATCGCCAAAAATATTAATTAAAATTGAATGCAGAGAGTTGAGTGAGCAAAACCAATATATCCATTTTAACTGTGAAACTGGTATAAAATATGGTTTCCTCTTGCAATGTAAGATAGCAATATTTCATACAGCCCAGAAGCTGACTTTAGTTTTCCAAAGAAGAGGAGAGATAAAGAGAGAGCTATAAGAGAGAGATAGAAAGTAAGAAAGGGACAAGTTGAGAGAGAGAGAGAGAGAGAGAGAGAGAGAGAGAAAGGGAGAGAGCAGGTAACATAAATCGAAAGGGTCTCTCCCTTGATTCACTTAACTGAAAGAAAATGAGTAAGAGAGCGAGAAAGAGAGAGAGTAACAGACTTACCGAAGTTTGGAAAAAGATAGAGAGTTGCAGAGAGGAAGAGAGAGCCAGGAAAAGTTAGCGAAAGAGACAGGGAAAGACACAAAGAGAAAGAGAAGGAAAAGTAGATAAAGAGAGAAAAAACGATGCAAAGAGAAAGATAGAGAGAGACACAGAGAAGGAGAGAAGGGATAATCAAATACATAAAGAGAAAGACTAAGAAAAAAAGAGGCTCAGAGAAAGAGATAAAAAATAGAGGGGAAGGGAGAAAGAGACAAAAGACAGAGAGAGATATAGAATAAAATAGAAAGAAAGGCATAATGGGATAAGCATATAATCTGTAATTATGATATGAATATTTTTAAATGATGTAAATTAATTTGAATAATTAGACAAAAAATACTTTCAGAAACGATTTCTTATATTAGATAATAAAAACTAATTGCATTTCATGCTAACTTAAGTATGTTCTAAGAACTGACATTTAGCATATCGCAATTAAAACATCTCGAAAACTGAGCATTCTAGATTGAATTTATAACTTAAAATATTTCGGAAACACATTATCTAATTCGTGCCTACTGAATGCTGTTGGACTGTGTAATTAAGCCCAATTATAGTCACAATCTCTTAGCTTCAGAGGCAGAGCCACAAAAGACACAGACTGACTCGTTTCTAAAGTGATTGAAGCTCACGTTTAGAGCTCAGAACAAACTCTAAAACATAGCGAAATCTTATATACAAACTATAGGAATACAAAACAATGAGAAGTTCCCAGCAAAAATATTCGAAAATAGAATCGAATGACTCATAAAATAGTGAGATTAAAATCCCGATTAGAATAGACCGAAATAAATGTGGCATGAATAAAGTTTAGCTAGCTCGATTAGGGAATACTTAAGTTGTTTGGCAATTTTTTTTTTATGGCACTCATAATTTTTATAGCGATCAATTTCGTTAATAACCCCAACTTTGTTGAAGACTATAAATAAAACATCATGCGGCGCACAAGAGGCAGAAATTAGAGGAAAACATCTTTTATTGGTTTTGTTTGTTTTTATGTTTTATTATTACTTTTTTTTTTTCGTTTTTCGAAGGCATTATTTATCAATAAAAAAAAAAAAACATTGCTAGAGCGTCAATCGAGCTATTGACGCCTAAGTGAGCTCCATTCCATAGACGATTTCATGCTAAATGCTTACGTACGTACAAATTGAATGGCCGAGAGACTCAATGAATTCATTTAAATGCACGCGAGGCACTAACTATGGTAATGAATTGAAACGACGGCTTAAACGCAAAATAATAACCCGTTTTTAGCAACCGACAGACTCAAATTATGGACTGCGATAATCGAACGAGAGGGGGGAGAGGCTACGAGAGGATGGTGGCAGAGTTGGGGTAGTCAAAGCCAAAGCCAGAGCCAATAATCGTAAAATGCGGCAACAAATTAACCAATAAATTAATATAGAAATAATCATATTAATATGCCCGCTGATAACTGTCAGAACGAGCGAGAGAGTGAGAGAGTGGGAGAATGAGAGAAAGAGTAGGAGTAAACGCAGCTCGAACTAGCATAGTGCTGTTTATTTATGGTCAGTTGATATTGTTGCTAAATGTGTTGGCCAACGGCTGCAAAGCAGCTGATTCAAATACGCATTCCCAACCAGTCCCAGATAAGCAAATGCCCCTTAATTTTGGGCTTTCGCTGAGGTCTTTTGGCCTCATGCTTTCAAATGTGTTTTAAAGCCTGCCCAGATATTAAATAAACTGAAAAAATGTCGCAAATTTGGGTCTTAACTGGCATTTGCTGACCATTTCCGATACGCTTTAATGTGGCTGTAAGCCGCATCAGCTTAACTGCTTTTCAAATGGCAGCAATCATTAAGTCGCCTCGTATGAGTGATTGCCATAAAATGATATAAACACTAAGCCCTCGCCCGAAGCCAGTTGGGCTTCGAGCAGCTCTACACCACATTTGACACTAAACACGCACAAATTGCTTTTGAAGCCCCCTCGCGGCTGATGTGGCTACGCATTCATGTGGTCGCCCATTGTCCGCACAATGTGTCTAATCATAAAAATAAAGAAAAGGAAAAAAATAAACACAAATGTAATATTGATAAGCCAGAAGGCGGCCAACACTCAATGCCCCATGCCCAATGCCCAATGCCAATGGGACCAAATTTTGTGGCGCCAGCTGCGCATCGAGACGAGTTTTGCTTTTTTAACTGGGCTTGGCTTGGCTTTCAATCAAAGCGAACAACAGCAACAGCAACAGCAACAACAATAAGACAACACAACAAACAAATAAGCAATCAATCTCAATCACATCAATTATGCGCCGAAACAACTCGCTTGTCTTATCACACAAAAAAAAAAAAAAAAGTTTTTGAATGTGTGTTGTATTTATTATTATTATTATTTTTTTTTTTTTTTTTTTTTTTTTTTTATACTCTGTAGATGTTTTTTTTTTTCTTCGTACTATTATTATTATTTAATTTTGTGTGTTCGAATGGGCGACACTTTTAATGCAACACATTCACATCGATGTTAATCATTTTAATTGGCGCCACTTGAACGCTCTTGGCGAGTGCGAGTGCGAATGCGAGTGGGTGAGCAAAGATACATACTCAGATAGTGCTAAACATGGAAGTGTGGATAGAGATACGAAGCCAGATATGTGTTTACTTATAAATATTTATATAGAATAAAACATAAATACATCAACTGTATATAGGATATTGAAGAGACAAGTAGAGATACGTTTAAAGCTTTATAGATAAGGTGTCAGTTCAGCTAACATAGGTGCAGATACAAATGTATCTATGGAGATATAGAATACGGAATAGTGATTTCGAATGTATCTGCATTCTAAATTGTAACATTAACAATACAGAAGATACATTTTTAACTATACATCACTTAACTAGAACTCAAATACAATGTTTCTTCATATAGAATTATGAAAGATAAAAAGATACATATCTATCTGAAGACAGCGTTTGAGATAGATAGATTTTTACTTACATAAATGTCCATCGGAGCAGATAAACTTATATATATTGAAGAATCAACCCACAAGATACATTATTACATCTGTATATATCTGTCTGTAAAAACTCTTGCATATGTCTACTAAATGTATCTGAGTGCAATCGTCATACTCAGCATAGACCAACTCTGCATGAACTCAGAAACTGAAATAGAAATAAAAGTATTAACATGAAGAAAATGTATTCACTTTAGCTACAACTGCAGATACAAATATAGATACTTCTACAGATACAAATGTATCTAAATGTATCTAATACCTTGTATCCTAAGCTGACCTATGTATACAAGGTATTAACAAACAAGCATAGGTATCCTGGAGATACACATATATATATATATTCATATAAAGATATAGCCATGTATCTACGATATTATCAAACATACATACCTACCTATATAGGATATGCATATATAGATGAAACTGTAAAATAGTCTCTAACAATAATGTTAAGTGTAGATACATTCTTTTCCTAAATGCAGATACATTTGCCATTATTATTCATGTATAAAATTGTATGCCTATATAACGTATATCTAAAGTATATCTAAATTATTATATAAACGTTTTTATATCTATATCTCAACATGAATATGTATTCGAATGTATTTGTATTTATAAATATTTATGTATCTGTATCTACACAAGTATCTGCGCATCTAACCATATATCTATATCTTTATTAGTATCTTAATCCAGTTGAAACTTAAACTCTATCGCCATCTACAGTCTTTCCGTGTCAGTGAGCGTCCGACGTGGGCCCATTAATTTTTAAGCAGTCATTTGAAAGCGGTTCAAATTAGTTTCGTGTGTTGCAAGCAACAAGCGACCGACCCCACTTTGCACATTCGAAAAGTGAAAGTGACCAGCGAACTTTCAACAAGTCTCTGAATATATATAAATGGGCATATACGACTAACAGATACTCAGCAGGGTATCATTTGGAAATATGAATCTGTGATGAAACATGAGAACAATCATGATTTGCTTTGATTAGACATCTGACCTAACTTGGGTATTTCACTAATCAAAGCTTGAGCTTTGCTGTCAATGATGTGAGATGGCTGAGATTATGTTTGATTTTTCGCAGAGTCAAGCTAAGTGTATAAATAATATAATTTAATGAGCGTGTCAGACAGAAACAACAGCTGTCCCGCTCGCTGACGCGTCGTTGCCAGAACCAACCCCATCCATATTCATTACAAGGGGCCTCACGATTGAAAGCTATGAAATATGCGCCATAAAGTTGACAGCGAGTTCATTTAAATAGAAAACGACATGTGTCAAACTGACATTTGTTTTCATAAAGTGTATTTCTGTTTTGTTTTTCCTCTCTTTTCGCCTCGCTGTAAACGCAACAAATTTCTTAGACTTCAACGGCTGTCTGTCCGCCGGGCTCCATGCCTTTGCTTTTGCTTTTGACACTCTTTGAACCCAGGCTGATTTGCCAGGCGACACTTCAAGGCGACAGTTCCAAGGTTGCAAGAACACAAGCAAGAAAAACACAAACATAATACATGTATATGTATTTTTTCTGTTTTATGTAGAGAGAAGAAAGAAAAGTAAAACAAATTAAATACTCCGACAGAATTGTTATTTTCAAATGTCATGAATGTCAAATGGCAAAGTATTTTCTTTCTTTTTTTCTTAGCAGGACCTGCTCTTGACAGCCGTAAACTGGGAAAACAACTTGCGACCCAAAAACAAAGAAATAAACATTCAATTGTGGTTGATAATGCTGTACGAAAGCTCTCCAGCTGAAAAGTGAAAATGCATTTTCCCACTACACACGGCACGACACGAGCATCTCACGCCTGCTCAAACCCTTCTCTCAGTCCGTCTGGTTTCCCAGCTGACGCTTATCACGTGTTGCAGATCGTTGCCTGAGGGCGCTGTTTCACGCTTCCCACTGCCTGCTTATTTAAATTAGCTTCGACTCTGCTGCAAAGTTTACCATCTGCAATTCATTTATACAGCTGCTTGTCGCCCCCATTTCCCGTCTCCCGTCTCCCGTCTCCCGTCTCCTGCTCGACTCGCATTTTGGTATACTTTCGCGAAATTTGCTTATCGCTGTGGAAAAAATCAAGCAAAGGGCGTTGCGCACACAAAACGGAAACAAATCAACAAGAAAGGAAAAAAAAATAAAGTAAAATAAAAGTAGTTAGAATGCAAGTGATGGGCCAACAGATACTCTTTATACTTTTAGTCATATAATGAAATACAAATATAAATCAGATATTTAATTATATTATATTATAATATTTCTTCACTGATTAGAATCACTATTCAATATATCAAAAGAAAATTGAATTGAAGGGGACGTCACAACGTCAGAGAAAAGAGATGAAATCTGAACAAAAAATCTTTAAAATATTTTCTTTAATAATTTAAAATTTTATATATTTTTATACAATTTATTTTTACAATATTTATACAATACTATTATTTATATGTATACAAAAATGCTCTAAGAATGTTCTTTTGTATTAGCAAATCAATTCCAAATGAATATGTATCTGATAGAAATTGTTATAAGAGATGCAATCGATCTCTCTCTTCATCGATCTGCTGACATTCATTCCATAATAATCAATTTCACTGAATCTACTTCAAGTCAGCGTAAGCTTTTCGCATTTGTCTTACTCTTGCATTGCACATACCCCATGTACTCTATAGAAACTACAGGGTATGCAATAACTGCACTGTCTTAGCGCTGCACAGCTATATCTCTTTATATTCTATGACAGGGTGTGTCATGCGTGTGTTTGTATTTGTGTTTTTGGCTGCATTGCCGGTAGTATTTGGCTCTATTCGCATATTTTCGCATTTGATTATCTAAAGTGATGGACGGGGGCAGCCAAACAGACTGAAAGGCTGACAGCCTGCCAGACTGACGGACAGAGGCGGCAGTATAAAGGGCGTCAGCCTGTCACTCACTCACTCACTCACTCACACACTCATTCACACACTCACACGCTCACTCGCTTATTCTCACGCTCAGGAATAGACAATTTTTTTTCTTTCTTTCTTTCGACTACATTTTGTACACAAATTGTGTTCGTTTTACAAATTAAAAACAGCAAAATAACAAAACAAAAAAAAATGCTGCTGTGCAACACTGAACTGTCAGTTGGCTTTCCGGCCCCAAAATGGCCAAGTGCTACGGAACACTGGTAGCTGTCGCTCTATCTGTCTGAGCTGACTGCCATTGAGGAGCTGAAACGGATGTTGAATCGGAAATGCATTTAGAGGAAAAAAGAATACCAGCGCCTGTCCCATGCAGTTTATATATGAAGAGAGATGTGACTTTAAAGAGATCTTTAGTTAACTTCTCAGTTATTTAATAATCATTAGAAATTAGAATTTGTTCTAATATATGACTAAATAATACCAAAATATATACTTAATAATAAATAAACTAATTAATCATGTTATATCATATATTTATGACGCTTACCAATAATATAAATGTATAATATAAAATGATTGATTAGATAATTTATTATTTACATTATTTAATATGGGTTTAAGATTACTTTCTCCCCATAATAAATATAGAAAATATATATAAAGCAAATAAACTAATTAATCATTCATATAAAAATATGCGTACAATCTTATTGAATGTTGGTATTTAAATAATATTAAATAATATAAATATGTTATGAAATGATTTCTTTATTATTTATATATTATTTCTATTTATATATTTTTCTATATTTATTATGGAGATAAAGTAGGCAACGCAGCGATTTGATTTGATTTTTGTAAATATATAAAAATAATTTAAAAGTTTTTCCAACTAAAAATTGCATATAAGAAAGACTTTCAGAAGACGAATTGAATAACGAAATAAGTGGGTGATATATTATAAATATTTAAAATTAATAACAAAAATATTTGAAATTAATTTATAGACAATTAAAAAATTTTAGAAATTTTATGATAATAAATGTTAATTGAAAAAAATATTCGAATTGAATATATATACATATACATATATAATGAAGTCACTTCAATAACTCAACTTTAGAGTCAAGTAAATCAAATTCATTAACTTCACAACAATTTTTGAAGTTCTCCAAAAAAAAAAAAAACTTTGCGAGCGGAAGTGAAACACAAATATTTCGAAAGTTAATTAACACATGAGCAATGTGAACTGAAATCAGGCGAGGAAAACAAAAATTGAAAACACGCAAACGAAGAAACTGAAAACGAAAATGAAATCAGGAAAATGAATTATGAATAGTCGTGCGAGCAGGGCAGGGCAGGGCAGCGCAGGGCAGGCGCAGCGGGTGGCGAGGAGGCGTGGCTGGGCGCAGAAGAGCCGGCAGCTGTCCCGACACGATTCGATACGCCAGTTGTTAGCGCTGCTGACAGGTGTTGTCAACGCATGTGTAAGGCGCATAATTATAAATAACACGTAATTAACGCGCGGCAAAAGCGAATGACACCTCGGCTCATCTAATTTCCTCACTGGCCAGCCAAAGAGAGCGAGAGGGGGATGGGGAGGGGGAGGTGAAGAGGTGAGAGAATGTGCGATGTCTTACAAGTCTTACAAGTTGCAAGTTGTGTGATGGGTCAATGAATGTGCAGCATGTTGCATGCAGCAGCAACAGCAACAACAACAGCGACAGCAGCAACACCTTGGCACATTCAATAGCAGCAACAGTTGCCGTCGCATTCATTAGCGCTGACAACTTGAAATGCTAATTATTGTCAAATTAATTTAGTCGCCTGTCAGCTTAAATTCGCATATAGAATGTTTTGATATTTCATTATATTATATATGATTTTTTTTTTGCTGTTTTGCATTAGCAAATGAAAATCAAAACGAGCACAGTCAGCGTCTGTCTGTCAGCGTGAATTTATATGCAGGCCGGCATTATTATACAAATGTGAGAACTAATGAATGCCGTACGTAGGCGCAGGCAGTCAATCAGTTGACAGACTGACAGACTGACAGATTGACAGACTGACAGACTGAAAGACAGTCTCTTTCTGTTTCGGTTACGGTTTCGGCTTATGCAAATTGCAGCAGCTGCCGCACACACCAAATGTGGCGGAGGGGAATGCCATAAAATAAAACCCGAAAACATTCACATACATTAACTTATTTTATTGACTGTATTAAATATACATATAATTACATAATCACTAACTAAATTAGTTAGTAAGCAATGCCTAATCGTGTTTATGCAAAGTGTTTAGCTAGAGAGAGAGAGAGAGAGAGAGAGAGAGAGAGAGAGAGAGAGATTCTCTTGAAGCAACTGACAAATTCACACTGCGTATGATTGATAAATTCATTGTCTTAATTACACTGAAAAAACAAAAAGAACAACGGTCAATTGGCAACAGGCAGCCTTGAGCTGTTGCCACAACTAAATACTAAAAGCATTGTGTAGACAGAAAATTGTCGTTGTTGTTGTTGCTGTTGTTGCTGTTGCTGTTGGCTTTTCGTATTCAGCATTTGCTTTTAAGCAGCAGCATGACTGATGAGGCCACATTATGGAATATGCCAAATGGGCGTTGACAATGGCCAATAAGTGGTTGAGCTGAAAAGAGATAGACAGAGCAAGAGAGAGAGAGAGATAGACTTCATTTTCTTTGGGTCAACAAACAACTAATTGCAGTTAAGCTTTACACAATTCATACACATTGCGTATACGCCAAGTTGTGCCGGGGATTATGTTAAACATAAATAGTGTTAACAACTACATACAAAGCGTATAAACAAAACAAAAAGATTATGCGACAAGCGTAGCGGCAACAACAACAATAGCAACAATGGCAGCAGCAATAACAATAGCAGCAACAAGAGCAGCAGCAAAAATAGTAACAACAACAACAACCACAACAACAACAACAACATTCGCTAACTGACAACTAAATGGACACGTAATGTTGACAAAAGTCTGGCATGAAATCTAACAGAGGGGGCACACAGCCCCAACAGACCCCAAATGAAAGAAAGAGTGACACATGAAAATGGCATTAATGTGTCACTCAAAAGCGTACAGCAGCAACAGCAACGGCAGCAGCAACAACAATTGCAGCGGCAACTGTGACAATTGCAATGATATGGTTGACAGTTGCTGTTGTTGTTGCTGCTGTTGCTGTTGCTGAGGCCACAACAACGGCTGCAATTGCAACATTGTCTAACGCCAAGTGCATATGAGATTGTTGCGTCTGTTTGTGTGCGCGTTTGTGTGTGTGTCGTCAAATTAAGTGGCAACGCCATAAAAGCATTGCCACACGCAGCCCCTGCACAGCCCAGCCAGCCTCGCAGCACATGCAATATAAGCTTTTCATTTATTTTGTACTTTTGTTGTTTTTCTGTGCAATTGCTGCCAGCTCCTCGACTCGACCATATTTACTCAAGTAGAGCCGAGCTGCGTTTGACAGTCAAATGACGCTGTCAGCTGTCAATATGACAAGTGTCACTTTTGCAGCAGTTGACAGTTAATGTGACAGCGTTTGTGCGCCGGCTAAATAAACTACGAACAGGCATATTGGATTGCGTTCGAGCTCCAGTGCTCGAGTGCTCGCAATTTGGCACATGCATTTTGCTTGCCTTTGACATGTTGCACATTTCATGCCACGCTTGCGGCGCTCTGCGGCAACCATTGCATTGGAAGAAAAACGAATTGCTGAGCTGAGCTGCCAGAGCGAGAATTTTCACATTGATAAAAGTATTCTTGGAAGCACACAAAGCTGCGGCACTTATCAAATATTTATGTGACTTTTATGGAAAGGATTACAATTTCACAGCCCTCACATCGATTCCGTGTAACCATATCTTGATAATCTCTCGAGCACAATTGAAGATAATCAATTGCGTATTCCAATTGTCATGTGCTATATATAGTTGAGATTTATAGCATATATAAATAATTGTTTCATTCAATTATAGAAATAATACTGCGTAAAAGGCAATTTCTCTAACACGAATATTTTCCGATGAGTCGCATTTTTCAGTTGAACTATTGCATTATCTTCTTACTTCTAATACAAAGCAGTAAAGTAAAATTAAATAAATAAGGAAACAAAATTGTTTGCTATTTGTTTCACATACATATGTGTAGCTAAATTGTGCTAATACTATTTAATTTTTTAAATAAAAAATAAAAAATGAAATAAAAAATAATAAATGAAAATAATAATTTATAATAATAATAATGAAATGAAAAATAATACTAATATTAAAAAAAATAAATAAATAAATAAATAAAAATAAAAAATAAATTTAATAATAATAAAAATTATTATTTAAATAAAATATAAAATGAAATAAAAAATGATAATTTATAATAATGAAAAAAAATATTATTTATTTAATAATAAAAAAAATAATTAAAATTAAAATGAAATAAAACTAATACTAATAATAAAAATAGAAATAATAAAAAATAAATAAAATAAAATAAAAAATAATTAAAATTTAATAATAATAAAAATTATTATTTAAATAAAAAATACAAATTAAAATAAAAAAATTAACATGAAATAAAAATAATAATAATAATAAAAATAATAAATACAATTTAATAAAATAATAATTTCATAATAATAATAAAAAATAAAAATACAAAAATTAAATTAAACAAAAAATGGAAAAAAATAAAAAAGTTTAGTAACAATTTAATAATAATTTATTATTAAATTATAAATAGTAATTAACATAAGTAGTAGTAATAATAATAATAATAATTAATTATCAGTAAAATAATAATTAAAGAAAATAAATAAAAAATAATTCATTTATAGCCTAACTTCTTCATTCTTCTTCTTCTTCTGCTTCTTTATCTTCTACTCCTTGCTTTATTTTATTTTCTTTTCTTTTTTTTTTTCTTTTATTTATTTATTTTTTTTTCTTTTATACAATATCTAACATCTAACCACTCAGTTCTATGTCAGCTATATACATGTCTTACTCGACTTTAAAAACGTTTCGTCTTTCGTCTTTAATTTATTTAAAAAATAATAATTTTGTCGCTCTCCCACTGCGGACGCCCTAAAAAGAAAAAAAGCATTTCGTGTTCTACTTTATGAATTATGATTAAGTAAATTGTCAGAAAGCCACAAGAGCGACCAAAGGGACAATTCCTTTGAATGAATGTTGTCGAGCGCATTTATGTAAATTTGTTTTGTGTGTGTGTGTGTGTGTGTGTGTGTGTGTGTGTGTCTCGCAGCACTGGCAGAATTTATTAGCAACACACACAAAGGTGTTAACAGATAATGGATAAAATCCACATAAGCGTTAAGTATGTGCAGACAGAAAGAGAGAGAGAACAAGAGTGAAAGAAAGACAGAGAGAGAGAGAGAGAGAGAGAGAGTGAGAGAGAGAGAGAGAGAGTGAGAGAGAGTGAGAGAGAGTGAGAGAGAGTGAGAGTGGAAGCATAACGTATGCATTAAGTTTTATACAATTTTTATCGCTTATTTTATAATTCGCAACAAAACTGAAAAGCGTCTTAACAGACGACGCCAACATCCTCGCTGGGGGCTTATGCAAAGCGATGCCGACGACGACGTCGCACAATTTCCGCTTTTTATGCTTATCCTGTAATTCATATTTATAGCGGCTGTTTCTTTTTTCCCAGTGTGTGGTTGGCACAGGAAGCAGAAGCAGCAGCAGCAGAAGCGAAAGACTGAGCCGCAGCAGCCATAGAAAATTGCATTTCATATGGCCACAGGGGAGGAGCTGGAACAGCAAGCTGAGCAGAGTGGGCGAGGGCGAGGGCGTGGGTATGGGCGTGGGCGTGTCAGGGTAGTTTTGCTGAATTGCATTATCAATGTAGATAAGTTTTATTGCTTTGGCCAGGGCAAGCCAGGGCCATTTAAGCATAATTTACATTTGCACAGCAAATACTACGCTCTAATCTAATATACCCGAAATCTATGTAAATTCAAATTAGTTTTATTTGCTGAACGCGGCTGAACTTCAAAGCATCAGAATTTGATTGTGCGCCCGGGTGAAGACAGCAACTCGATCTTCACATCTTGTTTGCGGCTGCTGTCTGTGCGCATTCAATTGAACCCATTCAGATTTCACGGCTCGAGAGCTTGTCATTGTCATTGTCTCAAAAGTTTCAACATTTTGTTTGTCATATTAACATGGAGTATGATTTTTTGAGTGGCCTCAAGCACGCCGTTGATCAGCGCCGACTTCTCCAAACTCGAGAGTCGTGAGTTCAGAGTCGAATCTCTATGGCTCTCTCCCTCTCTCTCTCACTCTCTGCTCTTTGGCTTTGATATTGTTGTTGTTTGCGTGCTGCAGCTGCTTAATATTGTTTCAAGTGTATATTTGCTCTGTCTAAAGTGTGTCGATGTGTCGATGTGTCGCTGTGTCATATTTCCCCCCAACGCCGACGGCTTCGTCCATGCCATAAAACAACATGGCTTAGGGCCCTATTAAAATGCCGCTGCGTAAAATGTGTCACATTTCACATTTCACATATCGCGCGCGTCGTATTTGAATCATGTTCCTCGACAGCTGTGAAATATTGTGTAAACTGCAAAAACTCAAACACACACACACATACATATGTACGTGTGCTTATTTATTATTGATGTTGCTCAATATAAAGTACAGTAAATACTGCCAATAGGCGCTAAATGGTTAGGCTCTCTATTAGCAGCATATTTAACAATGTTGAAGTAGTTTCAAGAAGTTTTCAAATGCAGATAGAACTTATGCTGATATAAGCAAGTAGCTTATGAATACAATGCGTATACTTGATATGTCTTATATTGACATTCGTAATGTGATCGACTATTTGCCGAATCTTTATCAATTATACATCAAATAATATCGATTATTAATATTGCATTCTGTATAAAATGTCAGTTCTATCTATCATGGTGAAATGTGAATTGTAATCGATAATCTAACAATTTGTTATCGTTTGATTATACGTCGTTTATTCAGCAGATCTCTCCATGATATGTGTATAACAAGAGCGTATTATATATATATGTGTTATGTTTAACACTCAATTGGTATCGACTAGTTACCCATCACTTATCGATTATTAATATTTCATTATCGTTTATCAATCGTACAGTCAACATAATATCATAACATTTATGATCTATGTTGTCTACATAAATATACAGATATCAGGAAGATACTGTATACAAGTACGTATACGTATACGTAATAATAAGTATTATCAACTACTTGTTATTGACTACTTGTTATCGATTTCTATCAGTAACAGGCAATTTCTTGCCTTTCAATTACTTATGAAGTAGAATCGATTATTATGTCGTGACCTGTGTATATAGCTACAAAGCTTATGCATACGATGCGTATACGTTATAGGTTATGCACACACACACACACACACACACAAACACCTTGAAAAAAAAACTTAATTAGCAGCTAATGCGAAATGCAGTTGAAGAAGTACCCAAACAGACTCGTTATACACATAGACCTATAGAGAGATATGCCTGACTGAGTTTTTGACTCTCTGACTATTTAGTTTCGAGTGTCTAATTCAATTATACGCATTTAACAAGCGACTGCGACTCGATTGTGCAAAAGGCATAACCGAATGCATATGCCCAAAACGTTTTCAATCATTGCTCAGGCTATAATTGCAGTCGTCGTTGTTGTTGTTGTTGTTTTTGTTGTTCGTATTTACTTGTTATTTAACTGCATTGTTGTTGTAATTGCTGTTGCTGCTGCTGCTGCTGCTATTTGCACACATTTTTCACAGAGTGTAACATTTTAATTAACACAAAGCTCATAATTTGTAAACGGATGTAAAAAAAAAAAAATAAAAAATAAAAATAAAAAAAATAAACAGCAACAAGCAAAGGGAAATTTTATTTAATGTGAGCGAGTGCTAATGAAGTGCCATAACTGCCCATTTGTTTACCTTTTGCTTTATTATATTATCCATATATTATTAAATTTAGCACATTTTTTATATTGTGCTGCGGCTCCAAGTTGTTCGCTTTCGTGCCAATTAGCCAGCTCAGTCCTAAATAATTCAATCAACTATTTAGAGCCGACAAAAAATAAATAAATAAAAAAACGCAGACGAATGTCGTCGTATGTGGGCCCCCAATAAATACTATTATTCAGTCGTAAATCGTGCAAGTCGGCTATCTATGGGCGAATACAAACAATATATAAACATGAGACGAGAGAGCTAATTCACAAGCAAACGCTAAAATCAATACGGAAACTTTATCAGCTAGCGCTCGTTTAAATTATGACTAATTGTGCTAAAAACGAGACTGAGACTGAGTGGCAAGCTTTTGGGGTTCCGAGTTGATAAGTTGTCTGAGTCTGATAACGCATTAGTTCGTGGAATGAGTGGGCTATCGACGATCGACGAGGACTACCTCAAAGGGGGACTGGCCATAAAAATCAAAAGATATTTGCAATCGACGTTCGCTGCATGTGAAACTCAGGAAACAGCGATCAGGGATCATTAGCGAAAATCGTGCACTGCAATCAGCGTAATAAAATGATTGCTAGAAATTGCGTGCTAAAGACCTTAAAAAAAGAACAAAAATAGAACGAATATATTTCCACTAAATTTAGAGACTCGAAAGGCCAACCAAACGATTCAATGTCATTCCTTTCTCTTAGTTCATCTTGACTTGACTAAAACTGAAATTAATCGAACATATAATTTGTAATATTAATATTAATTGTAAATATATAATTTTTGAATATTTAATTTTATAATATTTTGCTTAACTATTTATATAGAGTTTTACATCTGAAGCCTCAGGAGTTGCAAATTATAATTCCATTTGAATCACATTTTCATTTCTACACTTTGAATCGTGAAGATAATTTCTAATGTAAATTCCTTCATTAATTCAACTAAACCTAAGTTCTAAATAACTTTTAGAAAACAGAGTACATTCTTAGAATATTTGTAAATTAGAATATTTAATTAATAATCAATTTATCTTAACCAACTCAGATATGAACTGACCTAGTGTCATCCCTTTCTTCCTTTCTAGCTTCTATATAATTAAATTTTGTATCTAAATTTTACTCAAATTTGATTCTTAAAAAAAATTTCATCAATTAATAATTGTTTATTAAACATTTTTGTTATAAATTATTTTATTTATAATACAAATTTAAAGCTTTCTGGTTCATGAACTGAAAGTTCCAGTTCACTTGCTAGTTCATAAAATAAATTCAGTTGATATTTATCTGTTAATACAAAATATATTTAAAAGTTCCTTGAATATTTCTTTTTCAAAAGTTTAAAGGTCTAATTCAATATTATGAACTAGGTCAATTGATAGTTTCCCAATTATGAACTGAATATTGTTAAGGCATTTGAATATATGCCCGTTTGTATTTTGAAATTTGTATATGTTTAGATATTTAATTGTAATATAAATAATACTGTAACCACTGTGCAGATTGCTGTGATTGCTGTAAGAGCGAGCACTTAGGTGCGCTCTCTAGACACAATAAATCAATATGAAATGAACCACTGGTGCTAAAACTTAATATTTCTGAAGAGGCCGCAGGTTGCATTTTATACTGGACCAGTCGGACGGACCAGGCAGACCTAATATTAGACAAATATATAAATTGAATTTTTTCAACAATTCAGTTAGCTGAGAATTTAACTCACTGATTATTCTATTGAATTATTAAGTAGCTGAGCATAAGTAAGATGGAACAATAATCTTACTTATGACCAACCACTTCAATAGTTCAATAGAATAATCAATGAATCCACTTAATGAACAAGTTCAAATTGCACTTTCTTTCAAAGGAATATATTATTTGAGTTTGTATATGAACAAGTTCAATGTGACTTACTCTATAAATGTATATATTTCTCTTTTATATCGCTCAAACTACCTTTATTATAGCTATTTAAGTAAACTTTCCCCTGCAGAGCTCTCTCATATTTCGACTCTTGTTGCTCTAAGTAGAAACCAAAAACTTTTTGAGTTTCACGAAAGCAATCGAATTTTAAGCGCCATATTAACTCTTAAATAGCATTTCTAAGAAATAATTTATTCTTATAAATATTTTGTTTATCAAAATGAAAACTCATTTTTCATGTTTCAGTTTTTTTTTTTTTTTTCCTTTTAATTTTTTGATATTTGCTTAGCAGTAAATAATTTTTCTTAAATGCGGTCCTTATCGCAGCACAACAAAATACGATCATTCCCCATTAAAGACTGTGTGTGTATGTGTGTGTGTGTGTGTGTGTGTGCGTTGTACATCGAAGAGAAAAAAGCGCTTAAGTACCGATAAGAATTTGCCATTTTTACAATGGTATCATAATAATTTATGGCTGCCCATTGAGTGTTATAAAAGCTTCAATATTTTGTAGTTTATGACTTGCGCCAGTTGGAGCATGGGCGTAATTACACACACACACACACACACACACGCATACACTAATACATGCACACACAGGCACACTAAATACATAAGCTATACGTCATTATTTCCAATGTGCTTTGTTAGTTGCCATGAATTATGACTCTCAACTCGTTTGCTTAGTTTAGGTTCACTACACTCTCACTCACTCACACTCTCACTCACTCTCTCTCTCACTCACTCTCTCTCTCTCTCTCTCACTGGGCTTCGTGCCCTGCTGGGCCATAATTTATGGCATGCGGCGAAATGGATTTTATTGCAAAAGCCGTGTTCGAGTTTATGGCACAGCTGTAAGTGGGCAATATTCATTTCATTTATATGCACTTTGCTTTGCGGCTTCGCCAGTGTCGGCATTTCTCTCGCACTGCAAATCGCAAATCGCTAATTTTCACTTTTTAGCCTGAAAAGTAGCACTAAAACAATATTCGTTATTAGCCATGATTAATGAGCATGGGCAATGATTAGCCCAATTCGCCCAATCATTCGCTATATATTGCGCTGTCATATTTTATGGCTACTTTATGGCTATGGATTGAATTGCGCGAATTGCCACATACAATGGCAAATACCCATTGGCAAAATTAAATATACTAATACGTCATCGATACAGTATTCAATTGAGAGTTATTTTATATATAACAATGTATGTCTGCCTCCGGTATCTATTCAATGCAAAGCAATCCATGATTGTCTGTGAATTAATGGTATCCACTACAAGAATTACTACCCTGCAAGCATTTGAAAGACTATTTGAACAGAAATCGTCTTGAGCAGTCTTTTCTGAGTCGCGTTGATGATTAAAAAATTATTAATCTCATGAGCGATCGAAAGAAGACTCATAAATGACACTTCTGTGTGCTCAAAATATGATTGGTTGAGAATACAAAAAACATATGATTAAATTATGACTCGAAAAAGAGTCACAAATGATTAAAAAGACGAGTCATAAGCGACACATCAGGAAGAGTCGCGGCTAGGGTACCATTTTCTCTCGACGGGCGAGTCAGAGTATGAACAGAAAATGAGCGCATACATATATGAATATTTTCGATCAGTGAACGACTCATAAAAGACTCATTTATGCTCTGTTAACATCAAAAATATATTTTCTTATGTGTCTCGATGAGTCAATACACAAATACTTGTAAACACGCCGAAAATATTCTTAAAAAAATGTATTACAAATCATAAATAAATTTATTAAGCTTTATATAAAAGAAAGCATTCAATCTATAATCTCAGTGAGAAAAGCCATGAATTCCTTAAAAACCAATAAAATATTTTTTTGATATTAAAATTGAACAAAAAAATGGTACAATAATATAAAAAATAAATAACAAATAAATAAAGAGTTTTTATTCAGAATTTTATTTATTACTTTATCATTCTAAAACTTATTTTAAATATGTATAATATTCGATAGCTTGCTATAAAATATTTCAAACTGAACTGTAAAATAATACTAAATAAATAAAATACTACAAAATGCACAGTAGATTTTATAAAATCTAAAGACAGAAATATTAAGTCAACAAAATGTTGTTGAGCCTTTTGAATAAACTTTTAGTGCGATTTTAGATGCAAGCTAATATGAATTTTTGACTTAAGAAGCATTATCTCTATGTCATAGCAAATTTCTTATATAAAATCTCTATGACTTTAGTTAAATAATTTAATTTAATTTCTGAAATTTCAATTTAATTTATATATTTATATTTAAGTTTAAGCTAATTTGTAAAAAGTTAAATTTTACTTTAAGTAACTTTATAGCTTTATAGCGTCATAAAACTTCGTCTGCTTGAAATTTAAAGCAATAGACTCTAACGCTTTATTAACTTGATGAGCATATCTCAATATATATTTCATAGGAAAAGTTTCGTCATGATTAAATTTGAAATAATATATCAAGTCAAAGGCCAGACAGAATTTGTGACTGTATATATATATATATATATATATATATATATATATATATATATATATTTTTTTTTTTTTATTATGTCATTAGGTCGCATAATTTAAAGACCTCTCATTGTCTCGGCCCGATTTGGTTGTTTGTTTTAACAACGCGCTTTATCATATTTGTAGCGCCCCTTGGCAATGGGTTTGGAGCCCGCAATGGGGCCCAAATGCTTTCACACTACATTTGCGTCGTAATTTCATATTTAATGTACTTTTTATATCTTTTATTTGCAAGCGCTTTAATAGCCCCATAATTCCATTTATTTTGGCCACGTCGGCCGTATTTATGGCCAGCAGCCCTTATTTATTATAGCCAAGAGCGAATGGGGAATGGGGAATGGGGCAGTGGGAATGGGAAATGGGAGCAGGCCAAAAGAGATTCACAAGAGTGTTTCATGATCGCGCGAATGTTGGCCAAAGATTAGGATCACGCATCGTGCCACGCATTTGGGCCAAAGACAATGCAAATAAGAATAAGAGGGGAAAAAAAAAATAAAGAAAAAGGCGACAGAGCGTGGATTGTTCAAGTCTTATCTGATGTCACGATATCGATATCGATGCATAGGCAGAGTGAGAGACTAATAATAATTGTTTGCTCTTTCCTTTCTTACTCTCTGTCTCCTGCTGCAGCTGGACAACAAGAGCAGTCCGTTGGCGCTATTGGCACAGACATGCAGCGCCATCGGTGCGGATACCACAAATCCCAAGCTGCTGGCGGCCAATATTGAAAAGTCCACGAAACAGCAGCCGAAGGCCTTGGGCATGGGCAACGGCAATGGCAACGGACTGGATAATACACGCGATAAATCCTCGCCGGGTAGCAGTCATTCATCCAGCGTTAGCACCGGCTCCGTGGAGCAGCAGCAGCTGCCGCCGGCTCACAGCAAAACCCTCAGCACCTTTAAGCCCTACGAGACCAACAACAACAACAATAGCGATTGCGGCGCCACAAATCTCACCAGCAGCAGCAACAACAACAACAGCAGCAGCAACATCAACAGCAACAACAACATCAACAGCAACCAACGCGTAAAGACGCCCAAGGCAATGGCCATGGCCATGGGCAGTGGAGCCTCGGCCAACGGCCAGCCGCGCTGCGACTCGAATCAGAGTGCCAGCAGCAGTTCGCATCGCGAATCGCCAAATGCCAGCGTCTCGAATCAGCTGCGACGCACGCCCACTGGGGCCAGCGGGCCCCAGCTGAACGGCAGTCCGGTGCACTCTTCCGCGCCGGCACGCAGCAGCTCCAAGGAGTCGGCGGCAATGCATAGCCCCAGCACAGCAACAGCCCAGAATCCCAGCTCCAGTCGACTGCAAGAGGCCGCCTATGCAGCAGCCAAGGAGGCCAGCTACGTGAAGGCTCTGCATGCGGCCAGCCAACAGGCGAGTCCATCTGCAGGCTCCTACTATCCCCCAGGTGAGAGTTGTTCCAGCAATAAATAGAGACTTTGATGTATTTGCTAATAATATGAGATTGCAATCGTTAGAAGGCCAACTTGAAGTATTTTGAAAGTTTTCATTTCAAACTTCATATACGTATTATAATATCAATTTATATAGTTGGGAATAATAAATGTAATATATTAAAATATATATTGCAAGGTTATTCAGTTTAAATAAGGGATCATAGCTAGCATAAATAGCAGTTTCCTTTTCAGCTATCTGAACTCAAGTAGTGCGAATATGCTGATTCTCACGATGTGGATTGCTTATCCATCTCAGCTATTACTAACAATCGAATTAATAATTCCCAATTTAAGAATATTTTATTTAAAAAAAATATATATTTTATTTTCCTATGTCTGTCCACTTTTATCGCTCATTTTATTTGAATTCACATTGTCGATAATCAAGGTATTCAATTTCAATATTCAATTTAATAATTTTCATTAAAATAAATTAAATTTTCCATAATGTAGAAAATAATGGAAAATATTGGGCATTAAATAGATAAATTTGAATTATAGAATATTTGACATTTTCAACATTTGAATTTATTAACAAATTTACATATTATGCGCTAAAAATAAATAGGATATTTATAAAGTTGGGGAATATGCTGTATCATATTTTAAATGTACATGATGTACATACATCATGTACATCATTGTATTTGACTTTTAAGCTGTTCGTATAAATTCTATATGAATGATGTTTAAAATTAGAGAATAGAAGAAGTTGTTTAAGTTCATAAAATAGAATAAATCTCCAGTAATAAATGCCACACTTAAAAATAAATCTTATAAACAACTCACAAACTAATCCTAAATATAAATATTCCAAAATAAATCTTAGAAACTACACAGAAACTAAACTTAAAGTTTTTAATGGAGCCTCAACTTATTCCCTAGCATTATATTAAAATTTAAAGCTAAAATATTTATCCCACATATTACTTACCTATCTGTTTGGCCTCTCATCTACAGGCTATGGCACTCCGTATCCCATGGACTTGATGGCAGCCAGCTCGCTGATGTCGCCGCATCATGCAATGTTCAAGGCATCGGCCATGAATCCGTATTTGAACTATGCGCGTCTCAAGGGTCTGACGGATCCCTCGGCCATGATGGCGGGCGCACCCAACATATGTCGGGATCCCTATTGCACCGGCTGTCCAGCCAGTCCGCACTACATCAACAAGGCCGCCGGCCAACCCTGCCCGGCGGGCTGTCCACAGTGCGAGATGGCGGGCGGCGGCAAGTCGGGCAGCAGCTCTGCTGGCGCCGGTGGGTCTAATGCAGCAGCAGCAGCGGCGGCAGCTGCCGCCTCCTCCTATCACGCTCAGCTGGCCGCATTGGCGGCCGCCTCGCAGCTGCCGTATGTCTGCTCCTGGATTGGCAGTGATGCGGCGTATTGTGGCAAGCGTTTCGGCACCTCCGACGATCTGTTCCAGCATTTGCGCACGCACACAGCATCCGTGCCGGACGCAGTACTCAGCGCAGCAGCAGCGGGCGGCATACCACCGAATCATCCGCTCTTTCAGCGCACCTATCCCACGCCGCCGCTGAGTCCGTTGTCGGCGGCGGCACGCTACCATCCGTATGGCAAGCCGTCCATGCTGCCGCCCTCGCTGGCTCCGCCCGGAGTGTTGCCCGGACTGCCTCCGCACGCCGCGCTGGCCCAGTACTTTGCGCCCTACTCGTTATATGGACCGCGCATGGGCTCCTCGCATCCGTAGTAAGAGCCCCATCCCTAGATGGAGCCCTTGGTCAACATTCAGTCAAATCATTTTGCTTGAGTTGGCCCCCTTTGAAAATTGTGGGGCAGCGGGGCTGGGTCTGGAGGGGGTCAACTCATTCGTGAAACGAAAAGCTAGTGATCTAATGTACTATAGCTACATACAAATGTTTGTTTAAATTTAGCTTTAGGCGAAAAGTTCTATTCAAGGATATGCCGCACATCCACTCGTTCGTCAGTGTGTCGTCTCTCTCTGTATGTCCCATTTAAAGCTTATGGTAATTGTAATATTATTTATTAATAAAAACAAAACAAAAACACACAAAACAAATCAAATCAAATACAAAATATATATTAATAACTATATAGATATATATAGATACATATACACATGTACATACGTTCGTATATGCATATGTGAAAACCAATTTGAAAATGAAAAGATTGTCCAAAAACTAAAAGTTGTAAAACTATTGTAAATTATATTAATAACTATATACACGCATGCGTATATGTATGTGTATGTATATATATGCTCTATATGTTTATGTATGTGTAAATGTAATTATGAACACCATTTTAAAGTTCACTTAAGTCACTACAACAAATCAATAAATCAAAGAAAAACTTTCAAGAAAATTGACTTTTCACTGGGGCACGATTGAAGCGGGAAAAATATAAGATTTACAGGAAATCAATTATAGGATCAAGTATTTAAAATAATATATATAGTTTGAATAACAAAATATTAAAATAAAGTAATATTATAATCAAATATTTCTGATACTCTCTAGATTTCAAATTACAAAATATTTTTACATAGTATGAACAATGGAAATGATCTCTATATTCTTAAGAGAATATTTTACATATGCAAATGTGATTCCAAATGTGATGCAACTTTATTCTGATTCCTATGAAATGACGTATTGAATTTAAATGTCATTCTAAATAGTACACCTATATATACCTATATATATGTCGTATCGGTGTGACATTATGACTTTGTGTTAGTTTTTATGTTGTGATTGACAGTTGCAGTAGTATTAAAGAGAAACTCACAACTAGCGCTAATCGAATGAGTTAGCATTTTAGTGACAATTAAAGAATGCGTCATTAGAAAAGGGACAACTATAGGTTTTGCTGAACGTGGTCTCGGATGTCGCAGAGTGAGAGTGAGAGGGCTATGCCCTTCACACAGAGTTGCTATGATATTGATGAATGAGAATATGCAACCAAGAGGCAGTTTGAAAAGAGAGTCGAAATAGCACATTTAATCAGAGACGATTGAGTAAGGAGACGTTTTGTTAATAGAAGTCGGCGTCACCGAGAATTCGTTGTAAAGCAAACATACCATGGAAGGCGAGAATAATATTTCTAACGCTACGACATGTATATTTTGCTTAATGTCACCTCTGTTGAGAATTTATATGCATCACATTATTTTAATACTTGAAACCAACATCTAGCTGCTTGTTTGAGTCCGTAAATTTACTTTTTTAATTCACACATATCTCAAGAATTGCATTGTATGCCTTGAAGAGGTTCCATATATATATATATGTATCTCTTCATTTAATTATAATAATTTGTATCACATTTTCCTTAGAGCTCTTTCTCATGTTCAGATATATATATCTACTGCATTCTCTTTAGACTTGGCTTGTCTGCACAAATATATGTTCAAAGTTTCAGAAATTTTATTTAATAGTATTTTTCTTATGCAGGATATAGTATTTTCCGATTAAATACAAACTAATCAAGTAAATCTTAGCAGTACTTAAGTAAGATCCTTAGTTTCAATAGTGCTGAAATGGTTTCAAACAAAAAGAAGGACAAAACTATGTTTTTTGTACAAAGCTAATATACTCTATTAGCTTCGTAAAGATAGAATGCAAACAGTGCCTGCAGCTTCCTTATGATTGCATTTGCCTTGTATTTATGATTGAGATAGTTGAAGCTTTAATCACTTCAAATCTTTATGTATCTTTTGTGATCTTCAGAGGATCGTGCATGAATGAGATAATACCAATCTCATACTGTTTAACTAGATGAGATCAAACTCTTATTATAATCAATTCTGTGTCATAAACCTCGAACATAGAGAAAACTCAAGAGCTCATTCAGGTTTATGAAGTAAATAATAGCATAATCTATTGAATGATCACTGAAGAATCGGTTGGAAAGGTACTCAAATAATTTGTTTTTTAACTTAACTACATATGAGCTCAATTTAACTAAATTATAAACGTGATTTATATTTATACATATGTATATAATAATACTTTATTTAAATATTTCAAAATATAACAAATTGGATTATCGACTTAATCTCTTCAAAAAAACATCTACAAATATTAGCAAAGATTTTATTCAGACTCAAAAGCAACTTTGCACAGAGATATTTAAATTTTGGTTCCATTCAAAAATACAAATATGCACATAAATGCTATTACTTCTCCAGCTCAAACGATCCACTTTGGGCTGTCAGGGACTATGGCTAAACGGCTGTAACTCAAAATGTGAAATGAATAAACGGGCAGGGAGTCGGGCCCGATGCCAGAGCCAATAAACCAGAGACCCACAAATCATAGAATGCAGCTACATTGGCCCCTGAATTATGCCCGCTAAGATTGAGAGACAGACAGAGAGAGAGAGAGAGAGAGAGAGCGAGAGAGAGAGAGAGAGAGAGAGGGAGTTGAAGAGAAATAAAGGTGGGTTGGAGGAGGTTGGAAGTTAGCTGCCGAAGCTACCGACACGGCAGTAAATCAAATTTTATATTTCCCCCAAAAAAGAAGTTGCGCTACGAACCGAGCGAACTTAAGGGCTGTGAGGCCCAATAGTTACTCTGCTCGCTGCCCACATATGGCGTCGATAAATTAAAATTTTCGTTACACGGCAGTTCGAGTGAGAGCCGGAGTGGGAGTTGTAGCTGTAGAACTGACTGTAGAGCTATATTTTAGCCATGCCCTTGCATTTTGACAGCTAGCCGCCCAGTGACTACCTGACAATTTATTGTATTATACGGTTTGGCATTTGGCTGCACACACTGGGAATAACCTCTCCGGGTGACCAAAATGCGCGACGTAGAGCTGGAGAGATGCGAGCGAGAGTCATAAAAAATATGCCATAAACTTTGCACACACACACACAGAGACACACACACAGCTATACATATTGGCGCTGGCATCAATAATTCTTTCATAAATGTCCATTTCGCCACATATCGCTGAGAATCGCATAGAGAAGCGGCACACATAACTGAGCTTGACCTGCAGAGCTGTTGAGAGAGATGAGTTCTAAGTTCTCATTAGCTGACATAGGTCTAGAGATTCATATAAATACATCTATAGCTATATATATTATATATTTATTATATTTACTATAAACATCGCTGAAACTATTAGCAACTTATTTAAAACTTAATATTTGTATAGAAACCTTTTTTAATATGTTTCTTTGATCCCATAATATATTATAGTATATTTCCCATTCTGAGTACCTTTATTCCATCTTTTGTCCATGAATACTCGAAATGAAATACCATAATTTAAAGGTCTAGGCACAGTTACGTATATATCTTCTATATATCTGTAAAGCTATATATTTAATATAATATTATTTATTATTCATAATTTATTATTTATCTACCTACATACGGATTTCTCATTCTCACCACAACACAATTCTAGGAATATCGTAACTATTTTCTATATAGATTTATTAATCATATATCATATGATTTGAAGGATATCTTATAATCAAATGCTTTGCTCTGTATTTGGAAATTTTCCATAATTTAATATTTATTTTATTTATGCAATTAAATATTTTGTATCTAAGCTTATCCTAACTATTTTCTATTTAAAGGTTTCAGAATTGTAAGTTAATTATAGGGTATCTCTTAGTCAACAATTTAAGTCTTTCGCTGACGCTTTTTTCTTTAAATTTGAGCTGCACAGGTGAAAACCAACGCGGTGGCCATTATAGTTCTCGCTGGCCGCGTCCATTTATCATTCCAGGACGCCCGCCCACCCTTGGAATCTGGAATCTTCGAACCAGAGCTGGACTTGTCAGCCAGTGACCAATATGGACGGGGAAAAGCCACGAGAAGCTGCTGCTGCTGTTGCTCCTCTAGCAAAAGAGAAAGAGAAAAAAAAGAAAACAGTGGCAAGAATTTATCGGTTGAGAATTTCGTGAAAATATTTCTTTTGCCGTTTGCAAATTTATTTTTTCTGTTCACTGCAAAATATAATGGGGGCTGAAAAATCGGTTCACATAAAAATATAAAAGAAAATGCAAATATTACAAAGCGAAAGAGGTACAAATAGAAGAAAAGGTAAATTATACTCCAACAAAGCTACTCAAGCTGCCAAAGTAACAAAAGACAAAAGAGGCAAGAACTAAGGACTCCCTTTTGGCTATTAGAAGCGCCGACTTGCTCCCAGTTAGGTGTCGACTACATGCATATATACATACAAATATATTTAAAATACATATATATTTAAAATACAGACATGCTGCGCCACCAGGTAAGATCGTAATTCATTCAAATTTACGTCTGCAACAACAACTCGAATGCAACTACTGAAAATAGAAATACAAAACAAACACAACTTGAGATACCCTTACCTAACTTTTTGGATAATATATAAAATTATGTAGAATAATATTATATTTCTTATCAAATTAGTGCTCTTCAAAATATATGTAAATACATATTTGATTTACACATGTAATCTAAGTGTAAGACTTCGACAGACAAGACAAAGAGAGTGAGAGAGAGAGAGAGAGCGACAGAGAGTGTATAAGTGGAGTCAGGCACACCAAGTGCATGCCTCAACAATAATTTCCAAAGCCAAATGACAGGCGACAAAACCATATATCATTGTGCATGGGGGCCCAGGCGATTTTTGTCTGGCTTTGCCACCCACGAGCTGAACTTTTGTCACTTGAAAGGCGTCGCTGGCTGTCTTAAGCGATGTCTGCCCGTCTCTCTCTCTCTCGCTCTCTCAAGAAATCTTTCTTATAAATTACCATGCAAGTGCCGCTGTGTGTTTGCTTTGCTCACTTTTTAGTTCCACTTTGTGGGGTCTCCACACAGACGCGATCCCACCACAGCCACAGCCCAGTCCAGCAACGTCCGATGACATTTCCATAATTAGTCGAGCGTGTCTCGGCTTGTCTTCTCTCCGTTGCATGTTTGAACGCTTGCGTTGATTTGATTTGATGCTCAAAGAGTGAGGAGACCGAAGAAGACTGAAGACTGCATATTGGAGAGTGAGTGGAGTGGAGAGTGATGGCGACTGATGGTGAATAGTGAGCGTTGACTGCAGACTTGTGTGGAGAGTTTGCGAGCCTGTCTGTCATACAGGCACACACACACACACGCACACAGATGCATACATGTATGTATTTATTTATTTATTTATTATGCACAGTTTGCAATCGTCAGTCTGTGTGCCTGCCTGGTTGGTTGGCTGCCTGCCTCCATCCATGTGCGAATTGACGCCGCATTTATGGTGTTGAAATATTAATGCCCAGAGTTGGTTGCTCATGTCATTTTGATTTATGAGTCTCTTCGTACAACTCTGTTCTCGCACAATGCGTATATCAAGCTGAAGATAACGGCCCAGCCGAGCGTCATAGTGGGGAAGCGGAGGGGATAGGGGCATGGCTAAAGGGGTATTAGGTGTGTAAGGAGCATGGGAGGTATGGGAGTGAGAGCAAGCATTGAGATGTTGAAAGAACAAATCGCATAATCACGAAGCGAATTGAGTGACAGACACATGTATGAATGTATGAATGTATGAATGTATGAATGTATGAATGTATGAATGTATGAATGTATGAATGTATGAATGTATGAATGTATGAATGTATGAATGTATGAATGTATGAATGTATGAATGTATGAATGTATGAATGTATGAATGTATGAATGTATGAATGTATGAATGTATGAATGTATGAATGTATGAATGTATGAATGTATGAATGTATGAATGATAGAGTAGTGTTAACCTCATTTTGGGGGCAAGCTAGGAACGGGGATATATTTATCATATAGAATATTTTACAATATTTAGTGTATTTATAAATACAAATAAATAGACACAAATAAATACAAATTCATACACATAGAAAATATTCTAGGGTAATTCGTGAAAATTATTAATCATTGCCCAAGCCAAGGCAAGTAATGCCAGAAAGATCCATTGAGTTAAACTAATTTGTCTCTTGCAAAATTTGAATGAATTCAGCCAATCAGAGGGGCGATCAATGAGATGACGTAATTTGAGTCTAATAAGATTATACTCAATTGACATTGAAAAAAGGTCAAAACCCAATTTTTTTTGTATTTCATATTTTTGTTTAGATTAACTAAAATTTGAAAAAAAAATAGAACTTAAGAACCTAAAAACTTAGAATATAAGATAAATAATATATTAAATAACATTAAATAATAAATAATTTAATATATTATCTAGCAAAAATTCAGCTATATGTAAGTCATAATGCGTAATAATTGCTAGCGCAATGCTATCATAAATTTCACTCTTCTGAACCTGATAATAGTCCTGAATCCTAGTACAAAGACCTGAATAGTTATAAACCTGATAAAATTGTATGCATATAGTTCATTATTATTTGCTTATTACCTAGGTTAAGTCAGACTTGAATAAATATAAAGAAATAAATATCTGATCATGTTCCTTCCTGAAATTCGAATATCATTCAAATCCATTAATCAATACCATCTGATGGGGAACTATTGCTATAATTGTTTGAATTTCACGTAACAGTCTGTTAATAAATTAAGGACGAATTGTATGGTCCGCCCAATGATATTATTGTAACGTGATCTATATTATACAGTCATAAGTATGCAACTATAATAACCTTAACTATTTTATACTTCTTTCCCAATAGCACATTTTGCTATTTCTTTTAATCATAGGAAAGAGTCGAATCAGCGTCGAAATGCATTACCATTTTGATTGGCTGACCTTTAGCAGGCAGATGCCAGCAGCCATGGGACAGAAGATCTCGAGAAGAGAAGCGAAAAAAGAAAAACGCGACACCCAAAGCGACTCATGGACTCCACGATCCACGAGGCGTCGCGTCGGAGGCAATCGCAGCTAACTACAAGCCAAAACAAGCTACTTACAAACTTGGCTCTGGCAGCCTCGCCGAAGACCAGAAGCAGAAGCAGGTAGACAAGAGGAGTTGTAGCTACCTAAGTGGAGGTGCCTCCATCGAGCAGGCTTTGGCTTCGGCTGCGACCATGTCTGGGTCGCGGGCAAATGCATTTTATCTTCTTAGCGCTTGCCGAAGCGACGGCGACGAGATGCGTGGACATTAAATATGCATGAGAGGGCATTACATATAAATAAATTTAGCAACAGTTTGTATGCAGAGAACGGCAAATGCATTTATCGATGATGATGGTAATGATGATGCCCGCTGGAAGGTGTCGAGCCTGCGCCGGCCGGCACGACTCGGCCGGACCCGCAGAGCACACGCAACTGCCAGAGTGGACCGCCGCGAAGCCATTTGACAGGCCACAGCCAGAGACAGAGAGAGAGGTGGGACAGGGGAGAGTGGAACGAATATTGCTGGCATATCTGTATGTAGCAAAAAGTCTACACACTCATTCCCATGGTTCACTTCCATTCGCCTCACCCCGTCCATTGGCTCATGCCAATTGCCTCTCTCTGGCTTTGGTCACAGTGGTCAACGATGTTCTGCATTTTAAATATGAGCAGCTGCTGCTCTCCCTCTCCCTCTCTCTCGCTTGCTCTCGCTCTGACTATTGTCAAGCATATTGCTGGCAGTTTGACACTCTCCACTCTCCACGCTTTTTACCACCGCCCATTGGCTGTCATCGACTGCGTTGTCGTGTTGCACGTAAATTTCAGGTACGACAATATATGCCACGATTTTATGGGTTCCACGTAGCACGCGCGCCTGTCACCGATGCGATTTGGGCATTGTCCTCCCATAGCGAACATATTGCCTGGACAGTTGCTCTAGCATGTTCCGATCAATTCAATTAGCCATCGGAATAGCTATAGCTATATATATACATATAGCTATATATATACGTATTCTAAACGAGATATAAATGAGTTTGTAGCATAATATGACATCTTATGATTCTATTAATTTATACGTTGATAACTTTAAGATTCTCAGTGTATTAAATTAGTGTTGCAAGTCAAATTCCATTATAAGATACATCCGTTAAGGAAAATCTAATCAGAAAACTTACTAGATTTCGAATCTCAAATGACAATAAGTTCTTGGAAGCACTAAAATCTAAATTTAAGTTGGCTTAGATTAAGATAAGTGATAGTAGAATTGAATTCGGGAAGAGACCATGATTAGCTTATGTTAGGTAAGTTTGGCGCAGGTTATATGTGATTAGGTTATATCCGTATATAACACAATATAACAGCTTTACCTATTACAGATGAACTAAGTTGGATGTATTAAACAAGAAAACTTTTGCTATCCTAACTATGGACTATGGAGTTATCCTAACTATGGATTATTTCAAATTAAGTTATCTATTTCTAATAGAGAATATATAATATTATGAATTGTATATAGAAGAACACTTCTTGAGAATTTCTGAGTGATTTCAAATTATTATTATATTATATTATATTTTCCTTTAAAATGATTAAAAATTAATCTTTGACAATATTGATGATCTTGTTCAGCTTTAATTATTATAGATTGACTGATTTATAGGCAACACACAAAGAGTGGAGCAGTGGAGCAGTGGAGCAGAACAAGGTCGATGTCGATGTAAAGTCTGTATTTATGTATATGAAGACAAAGTGCAATCGCAAACTCGAACTCGGAAACATTGTGACAGAGTCGATGTCACTTGGTTAGTTGGCAATCGTAAATCATCTGCATACGGTGCTGGGGACATGCTCTACAGAGAGACGGGCATAGCACATTTTTAATATAATGTGTGTATTGTATCTGACTTGTAACGTAGATAATTTCCTCGCTATAAATTATAGCAACAGGCAATGGCAGCTGTACGGCTGCTGTTGATTTTTATCAACGTCATCAGCTTAATTGCCTCACTGTGCCTCGGCTTGACTGTTCCAGTTGTTGCTATTGTTGTTGTTGTTGTTGTTGTTGTTGTCTTGGTGTTTGCAATTTTATCTAGAAAATGTTGTGTGTTGAGCGCGGTACTTGCAATTATTAATGAAATATTGCTGTCAGTAATTATTTGTTATAAATTTGCATAGATATTGCAATTTGTATACTTCATATGCCTGCTCTACCTCGCGCTCCCTCTCTCTCCATCTATCTCTCTCTCTCTCTCTCAGTGCCTATCTCCCTGCCTCACTCTCTGTCGCCCTCCCATTTAGCCTATAGGCTAAGTCAGCGGCTTTATTAATGACAATGTAAAAGCATGATAAATATCGTTGACACAGGCGTTTGAATTAGCTGCTTGTTCATAAGACTATATAGCATACAAATAAGTACATATATATCTCGTTATACATATGTATTATATATGGACTACTATCTAACTAGCTAATCAATTAATTATTACGCTCTATAACAAAAGCGTTAAACTCGCCTTTAATATGCTAAGCAACTCGATTAACACATGATCTGGATATCACTAAAAGAGGTTTGGTTTGGTTGCATGTAAAATTGGAAAATTGCTAGAAATTTAAAATAATTGCTGAATATCATATATAATAAAGTTAACCTAGAAATATGAATAAACATCTGTTCCTGAAGCTCATTCATAAATGAAATAAAAAATTAATTTATAAAAAATTAATTTTAACACATTTTTTATACCGAATTCTTTACTCACTTTACTTAAATACTTAGAAATAAAAAATAAATTTATAAAAAATAATTTTTAAAAATATTTTAAAACGGAATTCTTCACTCACTTTACTTAAATACTTAGAAATAAAAAATAAATTTATAAAAAATAATTTTTAAAAATGTTTTAAACGTTTAAATTTAAAAAAAAAAATTGTAATTGAATTCTTTACTCTAACTTTACTTAAATACTTAGAAATAAAAAATAAACAATTTTTTACAAATTTGTTAACTCAATTTTGTACTCACTTTACTTTTTTAAATACTTTGAATATACTTATATATATTTTTTTAATAAATATATGTATACAAAATGTACAAAAATATCTCAAATAATTTATAGTTAATTCAATAAACTTTTAGAATTCACATATCGTCTGCAGCTCATTTAGCCATGTCTCATTTGCAGCCTTCTATAAATCATATTTATTTGAATTTGTGTTGCAAATAAAATTTGAATTTCAATACAGTTTCCCACTTAGATCCCACGACTAATTTATTTGCAAAATTTTCAAGTGCATTAATTAAGCTGACAAGATCTCAAGGTGCAGAGATCGCGATTTATGATCGACACCTGCACGAATCGAAAAAAATGTTGTAATGCATCTAATTTGGCGAGTTGGCATGCGAAAACTGCCAACTACCTGTCAAAATTTACAATTCGCATTGTAAAGCCCGAACATGTTCCATGGCAAGCAAATCGGGCGCAAAGATTTCAAATAAATCCCACAATTTGTAAACAATTTGCGGACATTTTGTTGGCTCTAATATTAGAGTAATTACATTTTACAAATTAGCCAAACACACGCATCGCATCATCAACATAATGTGGGTAATCCATCTGTGAGTTTATCTGCCGATTGTCATCATACCTTCAGCATTTGCATAATTAAAATGCGTTTGTTCATCTTTGAGCCCACACAGAGCATAAACACAACTGATTACCTCTTAATCTGTCTGTGTGTGTGTGTGTAGGGATACATGTAATTCCTTGTTAAACAGAGTGCGCTTAGAGTAGAGGAATTCAAGTGACAGACTAGAAGATACTGTGTATGCTCAAAAATCCTAGTCTGAATTGTTTGTCAAACTTGGATGGGCCCAATGCCCGATAGAGAACATATATGTAGATATATGTATATATATTTCCCACAATAAATAACAGACCTGGATATACCTATATATATGTATAGAGAAATACTTGTAATTCGTTATAAGTAATGCATGCAAATTGAGCTGCAGTAGAAATCCAGGAAATAAAATGACAGACTAGACAATACTCTGCATAATACGAAATCAAACTTAGATAGATCTGAATCTGCTTAAATATTAAATAACAGACTATGAAATACCCTATATAATGTACATATGTGTACTTGGAATTCGTTATCATAAGCAATGATAATGTTCTAATGTAAATCTTCGCTATATTTGTAGAGAAGGATATAAAGAATGATAAACTAGAAGATACCATATACTATTTAAAAAAAAACTCTTCTTAATACTTATATTATTAATTATAGTTCAGCAATTTCTGCAATTTGTAATTGAAACAATCATGTTTAGATTATACACAAGCAATGATAGACTTAGAAATACTCTCTAGTGCTTATTTATGGATAAAACAGTAGTTCATGCGAGTTTAAAATCATTTAGATGAGTGCAGTTAACATAAGCATGATGACAAACTATAATATACCCTATATTTTGTAAAAAGTCCGCTTTATACCTGTAGAGAAACTTGGAAGTTAATGAGCTAAACTATAGTGAAGATTGGTATCAGGCACAAAGAATGACAGGCGATGAGATACTCTATTCAAATAAACATCATAAAGAAAACATTTTATTATTATTATGTTTGTATAGACCTGTATACATTAGTTTTCAAGCTGAATTAGCTAATTAATAATAACTAATTCATGATTAGTTCATCATAATTATTAATTTATTCAAAAGCGATTTCGATAAATTAGTTATTCAGTTGTAAATTCGATTCTTAGGGTAATATGAAGTTGTTAGTTCATATGAGGTAAAGAAAAACATAATCTAGGTAGTCTGCAGGTATATAGTCAATATATAGTTAATATATATTTTATACATAATTGATATAGTAAAGAATAGCTCAACTGTGAACAAAAGTATTTCATCGAATGCATTTCATGTTAATGACCTAAACCATTTCGGAAATGCATCTAGCCCATCTGTGTAGAGATCATAAAGGGTAATTGGCAATCGGTTGTATATAGCATGTTATATGTTTGCTACATGCATGCATTCATAAGGAGGCACTGCTGTGACCCTTGACGTGTGTAGAACACTGAGTGCTGCTGACCAGTTTAGCAGTTTACCCAGGGTTAATCGTCCAAAGTAATTCCCCAACAAGAACTGCCACTCAACATGCATAATTTAGGTAACAAATGATAACTCGAAGAAATGTGAAGCCATGCATAAATTCGACTGGCTGCAACACAGCAACAACTGCTGCAAGGACTTGCTCTCTGACAGACGGCCAGACAATTGCAGACGAGCTTTTCCTTTTGATTTATGGCAGCAGAGTCAGAGTCAGAGTTGGAGACGGAGACGGAGTCAAAGTCAAAGAGCAGGCGGCGAGCTGCTCATCAGCAGCTGCAGTCAGCTTTTGGCTTTGGTTCATAATTTATGAACCAGTTGAAGGAGCTGCGTAGCAACCACAATGCTGGCCTCGAGCTAAAGTCGTCTATCAAATTGTGCAGGAAGATTGTCAATGCAGGTGAGACGCATCAGAGTTTTCATTGAAAATGCCCGAACTACTGCACACATTCGGCCAATCTATTGTTTATGAAAGGCGCATCGCAGATGGAGCTGGCTGATGGAGTTCGTGCGATTGTTTGCTCCGCATGTTATTCAATTTAATTTATTTCAGTGTTTGCATTGGCAAAGCATTGCTATCTTTTAATTAGAGCAAATAAAATGCAACGAGCGTGCTAATTAAATGCATTATTAATTTGCAATCAATTAAGCGAATTACGCACCAACGGCCATTCTAGATAGCATGTGTTGGTAATTGCATTTACATAAATGTGGCCCGCGCGACTCGAGCGATTGCAATAGGTTCCACGAATTTTAATGCAACTCGGCAATGGCTTAGACTATTTGAATTTATAATCGAATTACCCATTACATTGGGTTGGGTTAACGTACGTATTGATATGCCAGCATCATATATATGTATATATATATGCATGCATATGCTGTACAGCTCAATCAATTTGTCTTAATCAAAAGTATTATCGCTGAACTTGTAGTTTCTTTTAGTCTGATTTGCATATTTATACTACATGTAAGAGTTGAAACTATCTATCTATAAAATACAGATTGAGTTTAATTGTTGCAAATATTCAATGGAATTTAGTCGATATATCTCCAAGAATATCTGAATTTAATGGTCAGGCTCATTGGGCAAACAAATATTTACGCGTCTTAGCAAATTTCTTTTAAATATTAATAATGTTTAGAAAACTCAATAATTAAAAAAACTCTCACTTAAAAAAGCTGACTTTAAAAATATTTTGTACTTCAAAAAAGTTTCAAGTTTACGCAAATTCAAAAAGTATAAAAACTAAAACAGGTAAACTAGATGTGGAGTAATAGAGTTTGTACAAATTTTCTTCTTTCGGATAACTTTCAAATTTTCATTTAAAACTAATTATTGTTATATTTATTATTATTATTATTATAGGGGAATAATTCTTATTTGATTTTTTAATAAAATAAAACTCTATTGATTAGTTGCTAGCTTATTACATCGAATATGCACATGTATTAAGAGCTATGTCTTATGAATAATATATAGAGTAGCAGAGATTGCAGAGGAAATGCCCTTTATATGACAGCTTATTCATCGTCCTTTACAATTATTCATAAAATAACGAACGAACGAGTAATACAGTAGAATCCGGTTAGATCTAATCTGGTTATATGAGCAAACTTATATGCTTAAAGCTTCTTCCGTATATAATGACGGTTCCTTCCACGGATTCCTCATTGTTCGATTAACTCTAATTTCTTTTTATTATAAAATTAAATATTATTCATAATATTTTAGTTTACTTTTGCTATGCAGCGACTTGTGCTAGAGGTTGGAATGATTATATATATAGACTTGTTTTTGCTCTGAGTAATGTTTGTAGTGGAGGCCCGATGATAAATACAAAGCCGTGGTGGTAGTTCCTCGACTTTATTGTTGGGTTAAAACTGTGTCTTCGTAGTCGTAGTAGTTGTAGTCTTATGGAGTCCACAATAATGACTGACAAGAACATAGGAAGAAGATCCTAATCGCCGATTGCGAACCAGTACGAGAACTGGAGTCGGAGTTATGCTATTAACAGAGCATAATACTGTTAATAGCATAGCATGCCATCGTGAGGGAGGCGCAGCTACTGTTAATGCAATCTGAGATGAACAAGTAATTATTATGTTTGCAGTGAGGAACTATGTAGTTCAATAATGAGCAATCAGATAAGTGAGATGGGAATTTAGTATTGTTTTTTTAATACTCATACATTTTATATGTTTTTTCGTTTTTTGTTTATTTTACTTTTTACTGTTCGTTGCGTAAATATGTTACACTCAGTGTCTTAGATAAGGTGACCTGTATGGTTTATTTGTATTTAATGGTATTCTATGGACTTGGGTTCTATATAATTCAATTGGTAAACAGTATTAATTGATTAATTCAAATTTGCTTGCTAACTCTTGCTAAAAAATATACATATATCATAATAAATGGGTAAATAAATCTTTTTCAGAGAGTTTTTCAAGCCAATAATATATTTTCTGTTCGCTGTCAGCACCCAAGTCCCTCAAGTTTATTATCTAGCTAAACATTTTGTATACACACACACATAAATATATGTATACGGTATGCACTGATATGAGCGCTGGCGATTGGACTGCCAGAGATGCCATGTACATTACTCGCTTCCAAATGCTCGACATCGTTTAACATGTTCCTGGAATTTAGTGGGTACCTTTTATGCCGGCGGTGGTCACATCGACATCGACATCGACATCGGCTGCTGTCGGCAGCGTCTGGCTCTGATTTTGTCTGCTTTTGGAGTGTTCGGCTTGATTTTAGTGGGCCAGGAGCAGAACTGGCTCTGGCATTGGCACTTATATTGGCGACATTGTCAGCGATATAAAACGCTCTTTGTTTGCCCACTGGTCAAGCCAGCAGCAATGGCAATGGCAATGGCAATGGCAATGGCATTGGCATTGGCATTGGCATTGCCATCGAATCGGCATCGGCATCCGTTGCGCATATTTCGCATACTCCAGTGCCAGCTCCTCTCCTCTCCTCCTCTGGCTCTGGTGTCTGGCCTTTTTTTTTAGTTTTGAGAGACTCTGGGAGCAGGAGCTCGGGACTTGGGACTCGAGTCCTCGGCACTATCAACTTGTGTGCATCAGTATGTGGTTTCGCGTGAAATTCACTCACGACTTGTAATTATTTAATTTTATTGTTTGTCTTTTGGCCCAGGCCTTGCCGTGCAACAAGATTTCTATATCAGATCACTTTAGGCATGGCCTTACACAATTACACCGAACGTAGCTGGGGCGTCATAATCTCAGAAATGCTCGAGCCCCATTAGGCTTCCATAGATAATAAACGAGTTGCAGTCGCTGCACTCCGCTCCCTCACGGCGTCCAACATCGGAAAAGCGTATACTCCGCTGCAGAGCGAAATAGAATCTATCATATGCTCTGACGGCCCTTGAGTATGTTGCATAAATTATTCAAATTCTGTTTCTGTTTCTGTTCAGTTCTGTTCTGTTTCGCACAGATGGCACTCAAACCTGTCCGCGTGCCAAAAACAAAACTCAATTGTCTGTCAGCATTTATAATTTGGATATGCATTCGATTCAGAGCTGCAAATGAATTTGATAACTTTTCAGAGAGTAACAAATACCAGCACACACACACACTCACACACATGCACACAGTTCGCATATTTTAGCAATTCCATTTGAATTATTTACTGCTGAAAATTGTTGACCTGTGCGCAAAATGCTAAAATATTTAAAAACCAAGCAACAAATTCTAAATTTCATTTTTTTATAAATTCATCAATTGCAAATTCATGAAATTTTTAAAAATGTGAATAGAAATTCGCATGGGCGGAAGATAACGTGCGCATATTGTACACGAAATCTTTCCAAATAAAAGCCATGAAAACAAGAAATTGCAATAAAGCTAAAATAGTTTGACGTTGATTTCTGGTCTTGTTTTGAAACTACATCCATGACATTTTCTATGGAATAGAACATCATACGAATTGCCGCCTCGGCTTTGCTGTCTTAAAATCTTATTCTGTATGATTCGACATGAGGCTCGAGCTTCAGCTCTTACAAAATTGTTGCACTTGCTGGCATAAGCTAAAAACTTGAGTGCATCACACAAAAGTATGAAATCATTTCAGCACCAATGCAAAATGACAACTGTGCTGACAGAAACGCGAACGCGTTCGTTGTCAACGAAGCAGAATCGCTTTTTTGATCTGTAAAACAACTTAGACTTAAGACAATACATAATCTATTGAACAATTTAAATTAATAATATAATATAAGCTGAATAATTTAGTTATTTATTCTGCGCAGAAATATAGCTATCGAAAATGGCAGTATTCTTGCTTGCTCTCTGTATGCTATCGAAACAAATATTACCGACTGCATAATACTCGTTAACTGTGCAAAAACAATTTAAGCTTTTTTTTTTTTTTTGGTAAAAGAGTCTGAAAGGTGTCTTCACAAAGTTCATTTTTCATATTTGCTCCAAAACATTAATAAATACAGTCGAGTCTCCATAATTCGTACCCCGCTAAATCGAAAACCTCAACATTTCGTAAAGAACTGCTGGACCCTTGAAAAAACTTGTTAATTCGTAAAAATCCCAAACATTTTGGTCCCCTCGTTAATTCGTAATTTTTCTGCATACTCGGCCATGATCTTGTCTGTTATGATTCGTTTCGAAACCTCTTATAATTCTTAATTTCGTTGTTCGTTGGGTGAAAAGCCCGAATTACTGGCATAAATTGTCCCTGAAGATATAGAAGCTTGAAATTTTGCATACATATTAGTATGAGTTTTTTTTATAATTTCGGATTTTGTTCCAAAGTTGAACCACGCCCACACCCCCTTCCCCTTCAGACAAATTTATTGAAGTGTTCCAATTGAGGTAGATTCTTACATATGTGTTTATATATATTTATTTATTTTATAAATTTTGTATTAAATACTTAATTAACTAAATACTTAACTTTTGCCTAAGACGAAAAAATATCAAATCCTTTTATCTTATTTAGTTCATCGACGTTGAGCTATTGTTGCTCAGTCAAACCATCCGTCAAAGCATTGATAGCTCAGATATAAACTTTAGAATAAATAAACTATTTCTATAGTATTTCCTGCTCTATTCAGCATGTCAAGATAAGGCACCTGAAAATGTATTCCCAGTATGTATTGCAAATCTCAAGTCTATCGACAAACGAACATCGCAAAAACCATAATATAATAATATATTATAATATATATAATATTTTATTAAAAAATAAAAAATTGAAAGAGTAAAAAATATATAAATTTTATCAGTACAAGAAAAAAGCTTGTATTTACTTTTCCTTTTACTTTTATCTTTAGCATATCATTTTAAATAATTAACTTGTTAAAGTTCTTAACATGTGAAGCAATCCCTAATTTATAAACTAAGTAATATGATAAGCATTTCTTCATACTGCTTCTAAATAATTTCTACAAAATAATGATCATAATTTTGTATATTTATATATGTTAAATATATTTTTATTTATTTTCAAAATTAAAATTGCAAATAAATGAACATTTATTTACGCAAACACATGAATCTCGGTGTACTTGAACTGGATTGAAAGGGCTCTTAAATGCTTGATTATAAGCTGTTAGCACAAATGTCAAAATTAATTACTTGTGTCACAAATACAAATCATAAAACATAACATATCAACATTATTTATCATAATGCAGACAATCAAAATTTCTTTGATCTGCGGCGACGTGTGGCCTTTTTTTTGTTGTTTTTTGTTTTTGCCTCTTTTTTTGAGCTGCCTGTCAAAAGGGGGTAACTGAAATTTATGTGACACAAATATTTGGCCATCAACCCATCACTCAGAAAGCGTTTTGATTGTGTGTCGAAGAGAGACGTCGAGGGAAACAAAGAGAGAGGAGAGGGAGAGAGGGTTAGCGGAGGTTAAGACTCTTGATATGCGCTGACTTCACATTATGGTTGACTGGGAAATAATGAAAACAACATCTATTCCAGACATTATGATGTGTGAGCCATAATAAATACATAAATAATGCATAAATATCTAAGTATATATATTTAAAATTTTCATTTTCATTTTAATTTTGAGTTGTTCTCAATATGAACACTGTCCCATATACAAATGCATATTCATATAGTATCTATATAAATTCATAGCTGACAAATTGTTGGCACAGCTGTTTGTGTTTCATATAAGCAGCCGGATTTTAGTTAATGGCCCCCAACGGTTTCACTTAAGTTGTTTATGGCTTTTGTGTGTGGGAATTCAAATTCCAACCTGATCTCAGCCCCCAACAAAATGTACGCAAATATATATCTCTCTCTATATATATATATATACATATCATTCACATAAATTGCATTATGTATAAATATTTCAAAAGACTTTTTAGTAAACTAAACTTGATAGATTTATAAATTTTTAACACGAATATTTACTTAAAATAGCTCATAAAATAATCATAAATTTTACTTTGAAATCAAATGATATTTTTGTTAATGAATTATTGAAACGTAATTTGTAAAAACAAAGCGTGTTTAGCTCTCATTCAATAATTGTAAAATATTACAGCGAGTTGTTCGATTAAATGCTTTGAGCACTTCAAATCTGTTTTGACTTGACACGAACTCATATCTTAAGCAAATAATGCCGCAATATTCATAAATCAAGAGCACTAAACACTTTGTATTTCGTCAAGCAATAATCCGCAGTGTTAAAATTTTGTGAATGCATTGAACAAGTTTTTCTGTTTCTCTTTTTTCTTAATATACCCTGTAAGGCATTGAAAATGATTAAAGAGGTTTGATTGATTTTACGAAGGAATATGGGACAGCTAGAAGGAGTCGAGGTTGACCATAGATTATATGCATAGATTGAACCTAAGTTGTATAAAATAAGATAGATACTATATATTGTTGCTCAGTCGATTCGATCTACCCATAGCCAATATATTTATTCTTAATGCATTAAGGATTTATCATCTTTTTCCATATCAATTAGATATTGATCTTAGACTCTTATCACTTTATACATTCAAATATTCAGTCAAAGTCAGGGTATTTGGTAGTCGTGCACTCCCCGCCTTTAGCACACTTAGTTGTCTTTTGTCGAGCATTAGAAATTCTAGTCGTTTAGCTCATAAATAAAGCACGCGGAACAGTTCATACTTAGCATTTATGTTTAAATTTAGGCAGAGTGAAGTAATGTGTACGAAAACACATATTAGAAAAACAAATAAATAAGAATCTTAAGCTAAAGCCAAACGCCAACGTCGCGTTCTGCCTCATGCCATGGCTAAAAGAATTTTCAAATTAATTTTTATTAGCGCACGGCTAATACTGAGCACTGAAAAAGAGCCGCACACCCCCCTCCGCCCACCCACTCACTCACAGAGAGGCCTCTAGAGCATGTCTTTAGAGCAAGCATAAATCAAGTCAACAGTAAAAATATATATACTATATAAACATATATATATATAGGTATATATTTTTATTAGCATGTCGCGACATTTCTCAAGGAAAATAATGCAGTTGCCATTTACCCATTTCTCTCTGGTTCTATTCGTGTGTCTTTCAATTTAATTTATTAATCGAGCGTGAACATTTTAGTGGGTGCTGGGAAATGGAAAATGCGAAATGGAAAACGGAAAATGTGACCGATGAGGAATTTTGAAATTAACATTTTTCTTGATTGCTCAATGAGCACACAAATTGAGCTGTGGGCAGCAGCAGGGGCAGCGCCTTGTGAGAGTGCGGCCATTAAGTATGCCAGCTAATGAGTGTGAATGAATGACAACATCTGCTCAATTATAATCGATATTTATCGGTTGAACTAATTGCCAAGTTTTTCACATAAAGTGTGATGTTTTGCGTGGTAATATTTTTAGCATAGATATAGATAGATATATTAGATATTTATTGAATGAGCCAGTTAGTAAGAGAAATTTAGGATAATCACTAGACGTGATCGAATCACAAATAGGATATCGTTGATTGGTTATAAAATATGATATGTGTTTTCATAAATGTTTAAATATATTGTATGTTAGATCTTTGTTTATTTATTTTATTTATATTACTCTTTGTAGTATTACAATTTTATGTGAATTGTAGATTAAAATACTTACAAATAAGAATATAAATGCCTACATATGAATATGTCGAGGAGGAATTCAAAGATGAGTTATATTATGTTTAATTTTGTTGTGGGTAATTCAGAGATAAATATAAGGGAACATTGGAAAATGATTGCATTAACGAATATAATACAATGAAGATGAATCTTAAACAGTGCGATGCATATATTAATTATAAGTATTACCCTGACTAAAATGGACCGATTATGCTCATAATAGTCTTACACAAATACAATAAGTCTTTCATGCAATGCAGCTGCAGTTTTTCAGCTACCCAACTACTTCTTTATAGATGAAAACTATATAAAATAAAATTATGTACAAGATTGGATCAAAGCAAAAGAAGAATCGGTTATAAATAAATTGGAATGAGAAAATTTGAGAAAAATATTGAATTCATTCTTGATGAAGACTTAAGATCTTTAGCGTTAAGTCATTATTAATATTATTATTATTCTTTTTTTATACTCTGTTCCCAAAGGGAAAAAGAGTATATTAGTTTGTTTTTATTATTATTCTCATTCAATTTTAATTTTCTAGACTTATATCTATACTCAAACTTTAATGTACATATTCGACAAATACTTCTGAGCTCATTTAAGTATATTTAAATATCCAGTGGTAATATTTCTTTCCTATTATGAAATGTGACTTCAGCTTGTCCAAATCCTTTGGAAAAGTAAATCCCTATTTATTTATTTTACTTATATGAGATAATTTAGGTATTAAAGAAGCAAATGCAAAATGAATTTGCAAAACAAAAAAAAACAAAAACAAAAAAAAACAAAAAAAAACAAAAACAAAAAAAAAACAAACACGAGAGGTACAAAATTTAAATTAAAACAAGTAAGAAGGCTCTAGTCGAGACGGCTCGACTACGAGATACCCTGAACCCTGCAAAAAAGTGATACTCTTCTTCTTTACGCACTTATAAGCGCGCGCTCTGCTAACTGCGCAGTTGCTGCCGTGGCTTGGGGGTGGGTTGGGCTGAACTTTGGACGCTTATAACTCCATTTCTAGATGGACGATCTTCATAAAATTTTCAGAGTAGATTAAGGGTATAAATATCTATTCATGTGCCAAATTGCAAGTCTCTAGTATTTGAAATGCGTTTTTTCCAAATTGTGGGCGAAGGGGGCGTGGCATCCAAAATCTGAAAACTACAAAATCTGCGTATTCATAATATCTAACTAAATATATAAAGTTGAAGTCTCTAGCTAAAACGGTGTAGTAGTTATACCCAAAAAACCTAAACAATTGAAACGAATTTTCGATTTTTTATCGATAATTTGGAAATGGGATGAGTTATCGAAAAAACAAAATAAACTCGTATTGCGTAGGTAACATACGAGTGTTCATGTGAAATTTCAGCTCTCTAGCTTTTGTAGTTTCCGAAATCTCGACGTTCATACGGACGGACGGACGGACAGACGGACGGACGGACAGACGGACAGACGGACGGACAGACGGACAGGGCTAGATCAACTTATTTTTCGATGCTGATCAAGAATATATATACTTTATGGGGTCTGCGACGTCTCCTTCTGCCTGTTACATACATTTTCACAAAACCATTATACCCTGAATTCCCATTTTCAATGGGTTCAGGGTATAACAAGTAAGAAGGCTCTAGTCGAGACGGCTCGACTACGAGAATCCCTGAACCCTGCAAAAAAAGTGATACTCTTCTTCTTTACGCACTTATAAGCACGCGCTCTGCTAACTGCGCAGTTGCTGCCGTGGCTTGGGGGTGGGTTGGGCTGAACTTTGGACGCTTATAACTCCATTTCTAGATGGACGATCTTCATGAAATTTTCAGAGTAGAATAAGGGTATATAAATCTATATATGTGCCAAATTGCAAGTCTCTAGTACTTGAAATGCGTTCCAAATTGTGGGCGAAGGGGGCGTGGCATCCAAAATCTGAAAACTACAAAATCTGCGTATCCATAATATCTAACTAAATATATAAAGTTGAAGTTTCTAACTAAAACGGTGTAGTAGTTATACCCAAAAAACCTAAAAAATTGAAACGAATTTTAGATTTTTTATCGATAATTTGGAAATGGGACGAGTTATCGAAAAAACAAAATAAACTCGTATTGCGTAGGTAACACACGAGTGTTCATGTGAAATTTCAGCTCTCTAGCTTTTGTAGTTTCCGAAATCTCGACGTTCATACGGACGGACGGACGGACGGACGGACAGACGGACAGACGGACGGACGGACGGACAGGGCTCAATCAACTTATTTTTTTATGCTGATCAAGAATATATATACTTTATAGGGTCTGCGACGTCTCCTTCTGCCTGTTACATACATTTCACAAAACCATTATACCCTGAATTCCCATTTTCAATGGGTTCAGGGTATAAATACTCATAAATTTTAGCAAAGTCTTTTTAGGCCAGTCATTCAGTAACCTTTTCTTAAAGTTTCAAATCGTTAATGATAGGTCTTTCATTAAAATGTATTTGCATTTATCATATCCAAAATGATATTACTTTGGCATGATAAACATAACTGGAATACTTAGCAGCTAAAAGTTATAAATACATATTATATTTGTAATAATTGTGGCACAATTTATGTTTGTTTTCGAAACAATACAAATGCGATTCTCTTTGATTTTTTACTCTTTATTTGCATAACAAATACATGAGTGTGTGTGTGTGTGCGTATGATATATTAATGCACATACATTCCACTTAGTTCTAAATTACGTCAGTTTGTGGCACAGAGGCTTGTTTCAAAACCATAAATTATAGTCAACAAGTTTGAATTATGATTGCCTGCTAAAGCCAAAAGAAATACGGTTTCCAATTAAACACAATAATTTACACAAAGCAATCAGACAATGATTCATATTCGTTTTAATGATTGTACAAAAATTGAATTTTTGCCATAAACTGGCTTCAATAAAATATATACAAATATGTGTTACAGAAATTTAGCAAGCTTTATAAAAAATACTAGAACTGCCTTGGCATGAGAACAAAAATTTAGCATAATAAGAATATTTGCTATTTCCATTTTACTAAACTAATATATTACATATAATATTTTTATATTATTTTCTTGATTTATTAGGGTTTTAAAAAAAGTTAGAGTTCAAAATAAAGAACAAGATAAATATGATTCAGAATAAATCTAAGAGAGTAGTGAAGGAACTATACGGATAGCCTGCTAAATTTATATATTTATTGTAATTGTGAGCATATACAATAATATTCAAAACATTTGGCTTGACGTCTTACAAAAATATGCAAATGAAAAGTCAACAAAACTGGATTAAGTATGATATTCACGTCGCCTGACTACCGATATCATTCTCTATTGTAAGCTTTGTGCGAACTATCAAAACGTAGCAAGAGACAAAAGACCCATTGAATTGTAGTCAATCGATTCAAAAATCGTATTCTCTATTTTATAGGTTTAATGAGGCTTTTGTATTCTGAGTTCCATTTTATAAATATTGATAAATGTAATTTATATCTATTCAACGCTATTTCTTATATAAAACAAAAAGCCACCGCACAAATAAATTGTATATATTTTCAATAATTTTTTTTTTTTATTATAAAAAAAATTCTTCTTTACCCCCCACACACAACTTTTATTATATATAATTTATAAAATATATTATAGTTTTAGTTAGATTAAATGTTGCTTAGCCCATATAAGTGCAAATTATTTGCATGCAAATTAATGTTTTAATATTCGAATGCGCATTTTATTTACATTCACATTCCCATTTATAGATATATGTCAAGCTCATAAATCAGTTCGACAGCTCGCCTTTGGAGTTTTAAAACTATGAAATACCCTATGTAAATCATGTGTATTATTTAAGTAAAATTAATATAGCTTGTACTTTATTAAATTATATTTATAAAATTCATATTTCGATATCGATACAAAAGTTAAATTCTCTAAAAAAATAGAATTTTCATCCAAATATGAAACATTCCAAAAAGACATTTCAAGACATTTAACATCTGTTTAGGGTATATCTCTATATATATTTTTAATTACATATAGATATATATTTTTATACCAAGTTTCTAAGACAACGCTCGTCAATCAGCTTGGTTCGCTCTGACTGGCTGTCAGTGCGACGATTGATTGATTGATTGATTGATTTATGGATGCCATTCAACATTGATTTGTGTTCAAACAAAACCAAATATAACTTTATGGCAATTGTGTAAAAGCTACCAAAATACAATACAAAGAGAACTACAAACGGACGAAGAGAGTTAGAGAGAGAGAAAGAGAGAGAGAGAGAGAGAGAATGTAAAAGAGATAGATAGCTGTGACAAGTATTTGCATGCTACTTCCGCTCTGTCTGTTTCCGGAGCAACAAAACTGTTTGAAGTCTAAACATTTTGTGCATAGCATAATAAATATGATATGACAATACATGTGGGGTCTATCCATAGTAAATAGTAAATACTCTACAAATAGTTGAAGCTGAGCTATTAAGCTCTATTTCTCTTTCTCTCCTTACTACTATCTCCTTCTTTCTCTCACTCTTTCTGTGTTTGTCGTCGTCTTTCTCTCTCCTTTCTCGTCTTACTATGTCTCTCCCTGTCTCTGTCTCCCTCTCTCTATCTCTGTACATCATCCTTTTGTCTCTCTATATATCTCTCTCTTTCTCTTTCTCTCTCTATATATTTTTTTTTCTTTTATCTCTCTGTCTATCTCTCTCTCCCTCTCTCTACATCTTCCTGTTGTTCCTCTGTCTATCCCTCTCTTTCTCTCTACATCTTCTTTTTGTCTCTGTCTTTCTGTGTCTTTCTCTCTCTCTCTCTCTCTCTCTCTCTCTCTCTCTCTCTCTCTCTCTCTCTCTTTCTCCCTCTCTATCACTCGCATTCATTCATAGGTAAATTCATATGCAAGCCAATGTAGGCCTGTTTTGCAAGTGTATTAATATTATTTATGACAAAACATGGAATATGATATTCAGCTTTGGCTTTTGGCTTGGCACTTAATCATAATCAACTGTCGCGTAACTGGAAGTTAGCAGACCGGGGCATAGAGCCTCACCTATTCAGAGCCAAACTAGCTACCCAACTTGGCTCCACAAGCCTCTGTTTGGCTGCTATTTCCATTGAAGTGTGGCTGGGGCTGGGGCTGGTGCTGGGGCTCCCATGAGCACGGAGAGCGTGCCCAAAAAAACGAAAAATAAAATAAAATTTGTTTGAGAAATAAACTGTGTGCATAAATCAAAAATGTTGACGCTATGATTACGATACACTTCGAGCCTCTTTTGCGGATCGAGGCAGCGGCAAGTCGTGTTTGGAGGTGTTGCGGCTCTGACAGTTATTCTATAAATTATGACAACTGACAGCTACATTTATAAGCCGCAACTCTTGCATTGGCACCGAATTAACTTAACATAAATAAATTGTTAGCACGCAACAGCAAAAGCAACAAACACAACCACAGCCACAACAATCGAGAGCCCACGCTAATTAATTTGACCGCATTTAAAATGATGTAAAGCAATTAACTAAAATATGATGATCAAACAAATAATATTTTCAATATGCGCAGTTATAAAATAAATTAAAAGTCAATAATATTCGTAACATCTAAGTAATTAGCCATCTATATTGGTAATCCCAATTAGTCATTAAAGCGGAAAATATTTTCCATTCAAATAGAATAGAATTCCTATCCCACTATCTTCGCATTATGATAATTAGCTTGTTTAAATCGAACTTTCCATTAGAGGTCCTACAGCTAATGCGAATTAATATCGATTTATCTTGAAGCTAATGAAATAAGCAACAATGAATAATTTAAAAGCTTTTACCTGCTCACTTCCTGCAAGATTTTGAATAAAAGTGCAAAAACGAAAATTTGTTTCGAAGCGAATATCTCTAAACTTTTATATGTATACATTAACTAGATATATTTTTAATAAATTAATGATAAATAATACATAAATTAATATTCAGAAATAAAAAAAATATACAGTAATTAGTGAATAATAAAATATCTTAGTTACTTGAAAAGGTTTGACTTTCGAAATATTGAAATATAAATTTACAGCACTAAAAAAATGTGAAATGCAGCAAAGCAAATACCATTTTACAGATTTTACAGATCTTAATCCAATACTTCCTTACATTTCATTTTAATTCAAAAATTCAACATATTCCTACAGAAAAAAGATTTTGTGTCCATACAATACTAAGATTTTAAACAATTAGCCAAAAAGTTATTTTCTACTGCATGAAATGAAATAAAAGAATAGAATCATAATAATTTAGATGGATTATGGATATAGGTTCTTTAAAGTCACATTAAATATATTTAAGGAACAGCATAATTTACAAATAAACTTAATATTTAAAACGAAAATTAATAAGCAATAAAAAGAGCTCGTTTTACGAACGATCGTTAGTTCTTATAAAAACAATAGACATGGCTGTTTATACCCTGAACCCATTGAAAATGAGAATTCATTTTCGTCGGTCCGTCCGTATGTACATTCGGAAACTACAAAAGCTAGAGAGCTGAAATTTTACATGAATAGCCGTATGGTAGTTACGCAGTACGAGTTTGTTTTGTTTTTATGATAACTCATCGCATTTCCAAATTATCGATAAAAAATCCAAAATTCGTTTCCAATTTTTGCGTTTTTTAGACATAACTTCTACACCGTTTTAGCTAGAGACTTCGAATATTACTTTTTTTGCAAGGTTCAGGGTATCTCGTAGTCGAGCCGTCTCGACTAGAGCTTTCCTACTTGTTTATGTATATAGATTTATAAATATTCAGGCTATACCTCTATATACATATAACTATATATAACTATATAAGGTATTTGTCACCTACCGAAAAAAAATACAATGAGTGCAAACTTCTCGTGAAATCGCTTAGGTGTGTGTGAAACACATTAAACAGATGCAAATCTGGACATTTAGGAATGCCATTAACATTTAAATTGCTGAGGTCTGGAATATCAAATAAACAGCTAAATAATGCACTTGATTATATTATACTTTAAATATTATATTTTTTTTACCGAAATTTTAAAATTTATTAATTTTCTTTAAAAAGCTACTTATAAGATTCTTTTCTCAAGGTAGGAAAAATCTTTAAAAACGTAATATGAGCAGCTCTTACAGTTTTCAAGATATTCAGAGAAACTAGAGGAAATCTGACGATTTTAATGCTTCTTCGAGCTTGTTCATGAGTGATCATCATCAAAATAAACTCAAGATTTCCATACTACTTGGTATGTGGGGCAAAATGAAACACTTCAAACCAAACAAACGATAGGTAAGAGTCCATTAACAGCATTTAACTCAATTTAAATGTTGTTTGGATTTTGTAGATTTTTGTTTGTTAGAAGCTGTCATCAAAGTCATTGTGAAAGCTTCCTTATTAATTTCCATTGTGCAAAGCAAATTAGAGTCTTTGTCATCCCATTCCGCGAATACAAAGGTAATAAAATGTATTCAATTACAAAAGGCAACAATGCCCAATGGCTCTTGCATTGAACTAAATGCGATCAAGTCACAGACACGACAAAGAATCCGAGACTACAATAAGCTTTAAGCTTATAAAATATGAAATCTTTTGTTTGCTGCCGGCTCTACAAAATTCGTGAGCTGTGCCACTAATTTACAATTCGCAATCAATTAACATAAATCTTAAAGCATCTGCGATATTTTAGCCAAACTCAAATGACTCTTGACAGTTGGATCATGGATGTTAGTTTGAATAACAAAAAAAAATCAAAATCAAAACCACGAACAAAATATACAACGAGCAAGCATGTCATAAGCTATTGTCTTTCTACATTTATCTTTTCATATGCCCTGTACCCCACTAACAAGCCTTGTCAGGTTATATTGGCTAGAATGTAACAGATGAATAGCAGAAAGTATTTGTAACTTTTTATTGGTAAAGAATAGATCGATTAGTGTCGAGAACTATACGCTATTATATTATTGGAAGAATTACTGGACTTGAGCAGATAAACTTGTATTTGAAGCCTCAATAAATATATATATTAAGTTCAACCTTCTTAACTAAATTTACAGATCATTAAGGGCAGAAAAAATTTATATGAAATCGATAAAAATAGAGTTGAATCTCCAGTTCCTAAAAATACAGAAATCAATAAACGTTTCCAAATTATAAACATACATTTATACAAAATCCACAAAGTACGATATAGAAATAAATTATGGAGAATTATTATATATAAACAATATATAGAATATACAAAAATTCTCAATTTGAATTTCAAGTTTCTTAACTAAAAGATATTGTAAAATATTAACTTTTGTATCTCTATATCTTATAAAAAAATGTAAATCAATATTATATTTAATAACTTCTATAAATACCGTATATACAGCCTTGATGCTTATGTCAAACAGGGTAGCTTTGAGTCGTGCTCTGCTCACTTAACAGAAATATTTTAAATTATTCAATATGTCTCATATGAACACATTTCAATTTGTCCAAAGACTTAAGACAGAAAATGCCGCTTCTTATAAATAAATTTCCATTTCAATTCGAATTCCTTGAAATTCATAATACTCAAAAAAAAAATATTAACGCATTATCAAAATTGCGCATAAATATATTTTAAGAAATTTAATGATTTTTGCAAAATTTGTTGACATTAAATATTTTGTTTATTTAATATTTAAATATATTCGAATGAGAAACATTTCAATAAACAAGCTGAAATGAACATTTATTTTATTTTTGGCCAAGCGTCGAAATTTTAATACTCTGCCATAAAATAAATTTAAAATGTTTCTGCTGATCTATAAATACTGCATATATAATTATTTGTTAAATTAAGTTTTTCAGGCATTCTGTGATATATTTATCATAAGAGCAAAGGCCATAAATTAAAAATGTTTATGCAGTTTTCTTTTAGCATGGGATTTCCTTTCTAAAAGTCTAAGATAATATTAATATGAACAAATATTTACATAATGGGTTTTTAATATATGTAATATTAGTATGTAACATTTTTACTAAAACTTTACAGAAAATATTTTTATATTAAAATTTGAGCTATTAATTTTTATACTGTTAACTTTATATAGAGTTTTATTCCATTAAATTAAGTTAATAATATTAATAATAAAATATATAATAATATTTTATATTACTTTTACAAATACGAAAAAATCATTATCAAGTATAAAATTATTATAAATAAACTATCGATAAATAAATATCGATCACTTTTACTCTTATTATTGATCTACAGCTAACTTATCATAAACTGATTATTGAAGAACGAGGCATTTTATTTAAAATTATCATCTTATAGAAATATTTTTCTTAAAATAAATTATTCCCTATGGCCAAGGCCTTGCATGAAGAAATAATTGATATTCTTAGATCTTACGTCTAAATTAAACATTATATATAACATAATATATATTTTTAAAATAATTTAAAATATATAAAAATAAACATGTCACTTTTTGCACTATAGTAATTCGATATCTGTGGCTTATCTCAGCACCTTTCGATATTCCACTAAAAAGCTTCAAAGATAACAATATATTTATTGTATTCCCATAAATTATGTGATATAATATAGTATTAGTATGGCATAGAGAGGCTCTAATAGACATCAGTTTTGAGATGTTTATTAATGATATTTGAATATAGATTCATCGCCCACTTTACATTTAGTGCGAATACATTAGCTGGCAGCCGGACTTTTTTTTTTAGCTAATCATTAAAGCACAATATTTTAAAAGCGTCGTAAAATTTTATAACAAACTTCATTAGTGGCGCCCCTGATACACACACAAATACATACAAATGTATTTGATTATACTGTTTTCGTTTAGGCGATAACAGATCTCGCACTATAATACATACATATATGCATATATAGTATACGTTTTAAGACGAGGTGTCTCTGTGACACTCAAATATTTAGTCATCATCGGCACACCTTTGCTGTGAAATCATGAGATCAGATTTCTGATTCAGCGACACCGATGCGAAAAGTGAACTGAATTGACAGCTGCAACAAGAGCTGGAGTTTATGGGGCTCTTATCGCTTATTATTTATTAATCCGCCAGATCACAAACAAGCACTCAAAATCCTGGTCTATTAAGTCTTTATCTAAAGACACCCATGCAATGAATCGCATTTTAAACGAATGTCGTTGATTTGATTTGCAAATTGCGAATAGCCTAATGGACGCCAAAACCCGACAGCCGAGCCTCACGTCGCGCCTCCTCCCCGCAGCCGCAGGGGGCCTTGAGCCACAGCCACAGCCACAGACAGCCGCCACAACATGGTCAGTTATTTGGAGCGCTATCTATATCGAATGTCTTTGACCAATCGACAGTTGAACAACCAGATGACAAGTGCTCCGGCAAACGACATCGTTACCATAGCTACAAACTGCTCTCTCTCTCTCTTTCTCTCTCTCTCTCTCTTTCTCTTTCTCTCTCTTTCTATATCTCTGCTCTCTGACATGCCCCTCGTTCCTTTACCGATGTCCAGGTCCATGTACCATGTCCATGTCCGTGGCTGTTATTAACATTTTCAAATGCCAAGAGGGGCCAAAAGTCTGATGGACATTGATGCCGCATGCGAGCCGAACCAAACTCTGCATAGCTAATTGGACCTTGTAAAGCAAATCAACTATTAATTGAGTCCACCTATTCGGGCAATAGCATAAACTACATGTTGCTTACACTCACATGGCGTTGGCCAACACAATATGCTCATCGAGTATGTGATGCGAGCAATTCTTATATGCAATGGATTCTTATAGTTCTGTTAAACATTATTTTTTAATTTTTGTTAAAATTATTTAAATATATTCGAGTGACAGATCAACAATTTGTTTGATATATCTTGTCTTAATTTAACTAAAAAGCATGATAAAATTAAATATTAAAAGATAAATGAGTTTGCAATCAAATGTAACATATATCCAGATGTATCTCCTTCTGCCTGTTGCATTCAGGGTATATAAAAAAAAAAAACAACTTACTGTACCGTAAGTTAAGTCATAGAACTGTACACTATATTTTACTGTACTCATTTAGTACTGTACATCATGATATTGAGTGAGTACAACTTTTATTGAACCCAATTTAATACTGTACAGAAAAAGTGTACTCATTTTCAGAGTGAATGATTCAATTGCCCTTTTGGATGCATTCATCCTTATATATAATAAACGATTATATTTAAAGTATTAGAGAGTTTATTTTTAAAAATATTCTATACCAGATATACGTAAACATAATTCTATTTAAGGCGTAGCAAAAAATATTGCTATCTGTAGAAGATTTGATATACAAATACATCTTTTAGGGCAAAAAGGAATCTTTTGCAGTTTTCCTCATGACATTCTCTATTAGTTTACAATAAATCAATCACGAAAATCTCTTGCAGCCATGGCAAATCGGAAGTAACTATATCTTCTAAAGTTTTAATGCTGGAGCTGCAAAATGGGATAGTCAAGTAACGGCACACGGATTTAACTGTTTTTTACAATGAATCAGTCGGAAATGCCTGTCCGAAATTTTCGAAATTGCTTGAATTCTCTTCTCACATTAATACGAAGTTTTAAAAATAAAAAAAAAAACTAGTAGCCGGATCGGGAAAATTTTTACACTTTATAATTCGGGGGCATATGTGAGTATATGTTCCGAATTTCAAGTCTCTAGCTCTAATAGCGCCGAAAAATATTGCGTTCATACGGAAAGACGGACGGACAGCAAGACAAACCCAATATACTCTTTTTCCCTTTGGGAACAGAGTATAAAAATATACACAAATTAGCCGAAATATCTAAAAAATGATGTAGCATATTTTACATATGTACAAGTATACATATCTGATTCTAAATGACACTAACATTTTATAAATATAGATTAAGATACATTTCCAATCATTATATCTACCAACTACATTTCCAATCTTTATATCTACACATGAATATCTATAATCAACATAAGCCACAGCAGCCTTATTAAATTAATTTTCAATTAATTTTTAATCATGTAAAAATCATGCCATATTATATAATCCCTACAATATCTCTTTTATATATACATATGTATATGTGTGTAGAATCCGTTTCCATATACGATTCCGTAAACACATGTTTATCTCTCTGGAGTGAGCACTGCGTGACTGGCGATTCGTGGCTATCTTTGCAGCCGACATCTAAACCATCTACGTGTTGATATTGTCTATGAGAGCTGTTGACTATTTGAAGCCAAGCCAGCCGTTGGGGCAGATGTGAGGCTGAGCTCCACAGCTGCAGCATTTTGAGCGTCTGCCATTCATTCTGCCGTGCCTCGGCCGCATTTTGTGGCATAGGGTTCGCTTCAAATGCGATACGTGAGCCGTCATCAACGTGGGCAGCGTGTGGTGCCCCTCAGTGTGTGGGGGGAGGGCGGGGGGTTGCCCCCTTCTAGCTGTCAGCTGTGTGCAAGTGTATGTGTGTGTCTGTGTGTGTGTGTGTGTGTTGGCTCATATTGTAGGTTTGTAACGTTTTTATGATGCCTGGCGGCATGTTAAAATTGAAAAACGCATTTGCGTGATAAATTGCAATATTTAACACACACGCCGCCACACACACACACACACACATGTACACACACACATAGACATGAGCACATGGCAGCTGTAGCATGTGGTGTCCAGTTGTAATTGCAACAACTGCTCGGACTCTGAGCTCGAGTCGTACTATAGCCAACTGGCTCCGGCATCGGGGCATGAGTTATGGCACCCGTCAACTCTGCAGCGCTGTTGAATGTGGCGAAATACGAGCGTATAATGCAAACGCCATTGCACACACACACACCAACACACACGCAAACACATACAGTTGCAAGAAAGCAGTTAACATGTTTCTCCTTCAGCTTTTTTCTTGTTGCAAGCCAACGCGACGCCGCCTGACGATATGAGTTACATGCCGTGCTTAATGGCATAATTTAAAGCTGCAAATTTTGTCATAAATTTTAAAATTGATTACCACAACGGCAGCAGGCAGGGGCATGTTGTTGTTGTTGTTGTTGTTGTTGTTTTTGCTCGTTAGTCGAACATTGCATGCCGCCTGATGGCTACATTGGCAGCGGTGTTAAATTGTGTTACCTCTGAGAGAGTGCTGGCCGTATTTGTATGTATGTATGTATGTGTGTGTTGGCCATAAAAATTACACACTTTGCCTTTTGTTTTAGCCATTTTTCTTGCTGCTAATGATTTTGATAAGCCAGCGTTAAGAGAAAACTTTAAAATTAACCTGTCAAACACATCAATTATAGCCAAAAAACTAATAACATCTTAACTGCCGATCATAATGGACACAAACTAAAGTCTATAATGATGTCTAAGCATAGTTGATAAAGCAAAGTTCATTTATAAATTATTTTTTTTTTTTAAATAACTTTAATTTTATAATTTCCGATAATATATTTTTTATAATTTTAGTTTATTTGTTATTTTAAATTTTTAAAAATTAAATTTCTATTAAGCATTAGTAATGAGTAAAAACCAATTTTTTATTACCTATTTTTTATTTAATTATTTATTAAATTTTTATTAAATCTTATATTACAAAATCGAATATTTTGAGCTAAAATAATTACTTTGAATATTACACAATATTTTTTATATTAATAATTAAAGCATCGTTTACAAAATAAAACTAAAATTTACTTTTAAGGCAGCTAAGAATATATAGATATCAATAAAATTAAATTCGTATCTATAGTAAATTTATTAACCTATTTCTTATTAGATTGACTCTTATTGGATCTCTGACAGTTGAAAATTATTTATGTTTGAAAGTGTTTATATTTAATGTCATGATATTAATTTGTAATGTTCAATTAGTTTTTTTAATATGTTTCATATTTTAATGAAATCAGTCAAGTCATTTTGAGTTTATTACACAGCTGAAGATCTGCATAGATCACCAAGTAAAAACCAATGTCTTCTCTTTGATCGTCTTCCAAAAAACTGTCATCGTATAGTATGCATACATCCAATACATCCTTATATAATCAAGCTATTTATGAACACTTCAAACTCATTTTTCCAATCATATTTCATACCCGCTAAAAACTTAGTTAAGCTGTCAAAACTAAGCTCTATGCTAAAATCACATTACTTGATCGCTACTTTATAGCTGATAGAGAAAATCTATGAATAGTATGAAATATACATACTATGATACTAAGATCTTTGGGCTTATTCGACTAATACAATATGCTCCAGTGCAGACGGATGTTTCGTTTGCATAATTGCAAAACGAGAGTTAATTGACAATAAAATATTTATCAGTTGCAAAGCTAATTGTTAGTTTACGGCTGATGTTTGTGCTGAATGGCTGGCATCATCATTAAAATCTTGTATCATTCTGGGCATTCTGTTTAGCTGGCAGATGCGCCAGCAGCAGCGGGCCATATAATTACTGGCCATATCGGGAGTGATGAGCAGAAGCCGACAAAGCATGCGAGATGGTGTGACTGGGTTTGCTCAAGAGCTGCCAATTATGGACAAGTTGGTATACCCGTCTGATTATAGACTTTAGACTGTAACCGCAGAGAATAAAGCAGAGAGTGAGAGGCAGAGAGAGAGAAAGAGAGAGAGAGAGGGCAGGACATTATACTAATTTAATTTTAAACGAACACAAATGCCGTACATATAATTTAGATAATTGCATAGTTGCCCGGGGCCAAGACTATTGATGATGTTATCATGCGACTCTTATCAACAATTTCCGCTGGCAGCTGCATTCCGCTCGGAACTGGAGCTGGCCCAAGAGCTCCATAGCCTTGTTCAGTTAATTATTATGTATCGCTTAATGGCCACACTTTGTGCCTACAGAAACATTTCCTTTCTGCCTGCTGCTTATTGGCCGTCAGGCATGGCAGCGGCTTGGTGCCGAACAAATGAGGCAACAACAAGGCCCAGCCCAGTCCAGTCCAGTGCAGACCAGGCCAGAAACTATCGACTGATAAAACAATTTACTCTCCTCATCTGTTTCGTGTGCTCAACTAAATTATGGTTACAAAATTTTATGAAGCCATTTATTTCACTCACAGCTCGCACTCACACCACACGCACCACTCGCTCCACTTGCACATTATACTTAAAGCGATCGCCTTTAATCAGTGGGCAGCGCTTCCCCTGCACTTCTTTTCAATTTCGAGCAGCGAGAGCTTCTTGTAGATTATTCATAAGAAGAAAATTGCAAAATTATACAAATTAGCTGCAGCTTTAAATGAGAGAAGTCACTTAGGCAACCAGCGATTGCAGCCAAGGCTGTGTGGCGAACCAGTTCGCTAAAGGAACTACAATTTCATATCATTGAACAAGCGATTTGTTTATGAATACAAGAGATAAGTTAGGTTCATAAATATTGCTCTTGTGGCTCATGAACCAAATTATTGTTTCCGGCTGGAACTAGTTCATTAACTTGAAATAAGTCAATTGAAATGAATAATGAAAGAAGACAAATAATGGTTTGCTGTTGATGCCGAACTAGAACTAGTTCATTAGTCAGAACAAGTTCATGAACTAGTGATCAACAAAAATCTAATAGAAAATGAACTATAAAATAAGACACAAGCCGTTCGTGCTGAACTAGTTCGCTAGTGGGAACCTTCTTCTGAGTAGCTATTGGTGTTGAACTAGTTCAAAGTTCATGAACTAGTGAATTAAGCAAGAGGAATAAAATAAACAATAAACACTTAAGTTAACATGAGCTGGTTCATAATCATAAAAGATAATAAACTATAAAAGAAGAAATACATGTAAGTAGCTTGTGAACTAGTTCCCAAATCGAAACAGGTTAGAAGTGTTAAGTGAAGTTAATGAACTAGTATTATGAACAAAAGGACCTTGACAGAAAATAACTGATAAAATAAGAGAAAAGAACTAGTTCGCATTTGCAGCCATACTATTTTATTTGTTTCAAATGGATCCAGTGCTATAAAAAGCTTGGTTCTTGAAAGTGAACCGAACCGTATTTGCGGTTCTATTCACAGATTATGAACTTTACCTGAATTTTGAAAAATTGCATGATAATATGGATTATCTAGAAAGAAAATACATGAATGAATTCATATGCTATCAAATTTGCATTTTACACTTTCCGCTACTTTCGGCATTCGAATGGCATGCTAGCTGGACTTAACATGTGTATAATGGAGACAGAGTCTGAGTCTGTCTGTGGATCGCTGCATAAGCACACAATTATGCATATAAACGTGCCAGCCTACTCGAATGCTCCATCATTAAGTCTAACAGACAATTTGTCAAAAGGAAAACAAGAAAACTAACACGAAAATTTGCATAAAAAATAACAAACAACTAATATTAGACAACAACAACAACAACAACAACAGCAGCACAAACATAAAAATTTGCATGTCTGAACGACTCAGTTGGCCAACAGATACAACAGCAACAACAGCAACAGCAACAAGTTAGCTACCAATAACAATTTTCTATACAGGTAACACAGAAGCACAGGCCCAACTGCAATTACCAAAAGCCAGCGAAAACCGCGGAGAGCTATCAGTGGAGGATCGTCCAGCAAGAGGAGTGAAAGAAGAGGAAGGAGGAGGGGGGAGGGGGGAGGGGGGCGTAGGTTTCATGAAGCAGCTGCCAACTGACAACAGCAAGCAGCGGCAATGCTGTTGCAAGCAACATGTGCGTTTGTGTCTGCAACGATTAAGTAAAAACAATTTACACGCCTGCCAACCCGAGCCAGAGCCACAGCCACTGACGGAGCCACAGTGGAGCCAAAGAGCAGCAAAATCTGATAAAAAATATCCAATTGATAGAAATGATAGAGTTTAGTTGACTTATTCAAATTGTTCAAGAAATGTTAATGAAATTAAATATAGATAATTTTAAAATATATCATTTTTTTTTTTTTTTTTACCCCGAGCCCATTGAAAATGATAAATCAAGGTTATGTTAAAAGTATGTAACTGGCAGTATATATATTCTTGTTCGGGGTGACGAGAAAAGTTGATATAGCCATGATCGTCTGTCCGTCCTATGAACGCGTCGATCCGGAAACTATAAGAGCTAAAGACTTCATTTTCTATTTTTTGTCAGGTCCGTGTTTTGCACGCGGTATACGAAGTTGTTTCAGAAAACCGATAACTATTTCGCTTTCAGAATAATCGATTTTAACATTTATCGAGAATCAGTTATAATATTATATCTTGTTCATCTTTTGAGTTAGAGTTTCCAAGTCTTTTGTATATACATATGTATATAGATACTAATTTAATACAATTTCGATTTTTGTTAGATTAGAAAAAACAAGTAAGAAGGCTCTAGTCGAGACGGCTCGACTACGAGATACCCTGAACCCTGCAAAAAAAATTGATACTCTTCTTCTTTACGCACTTATAAGCACGCACTCTGCTAACTGCGCAGTTGCTGCCGTGGCTTGGGGGTGGGTTGGGCTGAACTTTGGACGTTTATAACTCCATTTCTAGATGAACGATCTTCATGAAAATTTCAGAGTAGATTAAGGATATATAAATCTATCTATGTGCCAAATTGCAAGTCTCTAGTATTTGAAATGCGTTTTTTCCAAATTGTGGGCGAAGGGGGCGTGGCATCCAAAATCTGAAAATCACAAAATCTGCGTATCTATAATATCTATCTAAATATATAAAGTTAATGTCTCTAGGTGAAACCGTGTAGTAGTTATACACAAAAAAACCTAAAAAATGAAAACGAATTTTCGATTTTATATCGATAATTTGGAAATGGGATGAGTTATCGAAAAAACAAAATAAACTCGTATTGCGTAGGTAACATACGAGTGTTCATGTGAAATTTCAGCTCTCTAGCTTTTGTAGTTTCCGAAATCTCGACGTTCATACGGACGGACGGACGGACGGACGGACAGACGGACAGACGGACGGACGGACGGACAGGGCTCAATCAACTTATTTTTTTATGCTGATCAAGAATATATATACTTTATAGGGTCTGCGACGTCTCCTTCTGCCTGTTACATACATTTCACAAAACCATTATACCCTGAATTCCCATTTTCAATGGGTTCAGGGTATAAAAATAGAACAAAACCGTAATTCAAATACTAGATACTTGAGAAAATAGATACATTTAGATGCTATTAATATATTATGTAAGTTTCATGATCGTTCATCTATAAATAAAGATATAAGCGACCAAACTAGAGCCTTCTTACTTGTTTTATCAATAATTAATAAAAACAAATTATTTAAAGTGACCAAATAAGAGTTATACTATTTCGGTTAAATATATTTCAACAGTTTTTTAAATTACTAATAACATTTAGCTATTAAATTATAAAATAATGTTTGCCATTTAGAAATATTAGAAAATTTTATAAACTATTATATATAATTTTATAAAATAATATATATTTTCCTCGATTACGAATTATTTTATATCATTCATATATATAATTTATTTTAACAATATGGTTCAAAAAATCAGCTGCACTATTTTAGCCATGACTTGAATTGCTTAAAACTTAACGCAACAATTCTGATTATTGGAAAGTGAAGCATATCAATATAGCATTCACTAACAAAATCAATAAGTCAATTCAGAATAAACATGTTGGATCTAACGATTAGCAGCTTGCATTGTAACTTCTACATAATATTAGAAAATTGGAAATAAACGAAAATCTTGTGTCCTATTTCAGTTTCTTTTCCAATTTTCCATATTGTGGATGCTTGGAATCTTATTCATAAATTATTTATGGGGAATTAAAGTAGTAAGCATAGTAGTTAAATACTTAGATATGTTTAGATCAATTTTTTTCTTGACTAAAAAGTAAAGATTTTAAGAAATTGAATTATCTTGTGAGAGCTTTATGGAATATTAAGTATCAATCATTCCACTGCAATAGATTAATATTGAAAAACAAAAATGAAAAAAGAATTTAACTAAGTAATAAATATAAAAATTAAACAAACTCAAAAATATTTTAATTCGACATTCAATTACGACGTTTCTTTATGCCACGTTAGCTGATCAATGTGGCCCACTGTGGAACGTGAATGTGAACGGAACGTGGGCAAGATCCAGTGTCCGTCCCAATGTCGGTCTTTGGCCAGAAAACGTGTGGCGTTAATATGCGTCGCTCTGGCTTAGCTCGTTCATGTTAGTGCTTCCTTTTGGCATCGCCAACATGTCAATTATATCGTATCAAATTAATAATTGAGCAAACAAAAAAAAACTTTAAAGAAATATATATATATACATATAGATATAAACATCTATCCATATGTCTGTCTGCCTGTTAAAACGTTGCACGTCTTCGGCCCATTTGCCAATAGAGTTGGCTTAAGGAGCTGCCAGTTGTTCGCGCCAATTGAGGCAGACAACCATGAACTGGCTCCCATATCACAGACAAGTATGTTCTGTGTCGTACCGGGACTCTTTCAATTAATGCTACGTGGGTAATCATTGTCGACGTTTTAGGTTTGCAGCACTGTTACCATGCCAAATAAATAGTCTTTGAGGTCATTAGTTTTCTTGATTGAAGCTGTCAAAAAGGCCAAAGAAAATATATCGAAAGGAATCTGTTGAATAACAATAAAAATATAGACAAGGGACGGTGCAATATGGGCGATATGTCGATTTTGTTTGATAATAAAGCTAGAAGCTTTTTTTTTTTAAGTACTAATATATTTCTTTAATTTAGAATTTTTTTCTCGTCAATTGGTACACGCCTTTTTTCCGCTTCTTTTCAAAAAATTTGTTGTATTAGCTATCAATAAATAAAAATATGTTCTTAATACTTCACCATCAATTTTTCGACTTTATGCCACCTATCAGGGCAAATCGTCCATAGTGCATTGCACAACAAAAAATAGTTCTGGTTAACGGGCTAAAAATATTGCCATCAGAGGTAATTAAATAAATAAAATAATAAATAAATAATTCTGAATTGGATTAAACTTTTATTTCGTATTCATTGTAATTTTAACAACTATGGTATAAATATCTGAAATATTCATAAACTATTTATTATTATTTATCTTCAGCTATATACATAAGTAAATATATCAATAAATTGTAATTTTCTTCCTTATAATAATAACATTAAAATGTGTCTATTTGACGAATTTAAATTATCTACTGCTTGAAATTCGTTTTTAAAAATGTGAGGCGAAAGGAGCGTGGTATCCGAAATCTAAAAACTACAAAGCTTCGTATACATAATATCTACCTAAATATAAAATATTTAAATACCATTTGAAAACGATGCCGAATTCATCGATTTTATCGATAATAAGAAAATAGTATGAGTTATCGAAAAAATAAAATAAATTATACTCTGTATATAATTCATGAGTATACATAAGCTGTGGGCGTCCGTACGGACAGACGCACAGCGTGTTCCGTTAAAATGTACCAGGGTTACGGTTACTTTAGTTACGCACTGTATACATATATTTTATGGGGTCTGCCACGCCTTCTTCTGCCTGTTACATACATTTTCACCAAATCATTAAAATCCTAAACTTGCATTTTCGATGGATGTTTTCAAAGGAAAACTGTGAACGTTGCAATCGGACGCTATCGACTGAAAAATACTCTTTCACGGCCCAAAACGCTGTCTGAAATCTATTTATTTATTTTAATACAATTTCAAATATTAAACTTTTCGTTGGCAAGGAGCATCAAGCAGCCTCGATATAATGTCTATATGTATATAATATTTCGTTGATCGTCTTGAGTCCGTGACACGAATGTGATATACAGGGTATCTTGCAGTCAATAAACATAACAGAGTATCTCCTAGTCACTAAACAATATATATTGAGTTGGTTGTTCATTCAAAATCAACTTCTGTAACAAAATCTTGCAAATTAATCAACATTTTTAGTGGTTTTATTGAAATGTACCAAGCGAGATGACAAAACACAAACTGGTTAACATATTTCATAGTTGTTGTTGTTGTTGGTGTTGCGTTGGCGTCATTTTTGGTTGTGTGTGTGTGTGTTTGTGTGCTAGAGCCGAAACGGTAATTATCTTTTGACAGCACTTTGCTTGAATTTGGTATTGACATGCAGCTAAAGATCGAAGGCGATGGCAACGGCGACAAAAGCAACGCTTTAGCCAGGCCGACAACTGAGGCTAAAACGTGGCCGATTAAACTGACAGCCAAACAGCCAGATAGACAGATAGACAGACAGACAGACGGACGGACAGTGAGACAAGCAGACAAGCAGCCAGCTAGTAAATTGCTATTCAGGCGCACCTCTCGGACAGCGACTCTTGTTAAATACGCCACAAAACTAGGCTTCGATATTGCATATGCACTCAGGCATATATAAGTATGTACAATAAATGTACAATACATATACATATATATTACTATCGTTTGTTTTATAAAACAAGGAATTGCCCTCTTTAAAATGACATTTAAAGTATTGCGATATCATTTATAGTTTTTGAATTACAGCAAGAGAAAATTTTAAAATTGAAATGTATCAAATAAGCTGTGAGCCACTGTATTATTATAAAATATTTGGAGAAATGTGGACATGATTTAAACTGAAGTCATATTTCCATTTAAGATTTCAAACTACATCCAAATCGGACAAGATTTTAAATTTATTTCTATGTTTTTTTCTTTACCAGAAAGTTACTTTTTTTAAGTTTTAAATATTTTTCTAAATCTCTAAAGAAAACAAACATTATTTTAATTTTTTGTATATTTTTTTTTTTCACAAATTGGAGAAATAAATGTAGATCCCCCAAAATAACTTTATTATTTATATTTTAGGCAAACAAAATGTTCACCTGCAAAATATAGAAACTAGCGACCTTATTCCTTTGTAGAATTTTAATATAACTTTATTATTAGTTTTGTTTTATTTTAGATATTTTAATTTGTTTATTTGCAGTACCAATAATAAATATATATATTAATTTTTATTATTTTATTATTATTCTCATTATAAATATTAATTGTAAAATTAAAATTCAACTAAACTTTTCAAATTTATTATTCTTATTTGAAACATTTATTATAATAAAAAATAAACGTAAACATAATAAATTTACTATTACTTAGTTAATAATTCAAATAATTAATCATTTTATAAAAATTACACATTTGACTCTGCCACGTCAACGATTGTCGATTGTTTTGATTGGACATCTGGCAACGAACCGATATTTGTTTTATTTTATTTGTTTTTTTTTTTTTTTTAATTACTTCTCGAATGACTTTCGCACATTCAACATAAACAGAAGTACATTTCATTTAAACTTCAAATTCAAATTTAAAATCCATAAAAATCATAGTGAATTTCCAAAAATAAAACCAAGTAAAAATAATAATATACATATGTGTATATACAAACAACAACAAACAATAGAAAAAAAACAGCTGACACCGAAACAATGCAAGTTCAAGATCAAACTATCGCCCATCTCTAACGCGGTCTGTTTACCAATCGGTGTGCATTTGTGTGCGTGCATGTGGGATGAACCGGGAGAGAGAAAGATGAAAACGGCGCCAACGATAAGTGAAGTTCGTGCAAAGAGAGCGCGAAAATCGAAGACAAAACGCAAAGAAAGAAGAAAGGAAGGCCGCCAATTGAGACCTTTGACAATAGAGATAGAGCCGCATGCAAAATACCAAAGCCAATTGTGAAGAGATCAAAAAAGAAAGAAATAACGATCGCGATCGCGAGCGGGATCGGGATTGGAATTGGAATTGAAATTGCAATTGGGTCTGGGATCGTTGGCAAAAAATAATAAAAAAAACAATTCAAAGTGAAGAAAAACGCGCGAAGGAAACATAGGCATAGAGAGAGACAGAGCGAGGGAGAGAGAGGAATAGCGATAGTGAGGCATGGCGAGCAAGCGGCTAAGTCTGATGCTGGAGGAGCAACTGCATGGCGCTGGTAATCGGGAGGAGCACTCGGCCAAGCGACACAAGGCAAACAGTCGAGTCAGCGATGAATCGCCCTTGCAGCGCATGCTCCAACGTCAGATCTCTGGCGGCAACGGCGCCGCCCATCTATCGCCGATCACCGAGCTGGCGCAGAATATGCGGGAGGCGCAGCTAGATGGCGGCGGCTGTGGGACACCCAAGTCGAGCACGCTGCGCTGCTATAATAGCATCTCATCCAGCTACGACTCCAGCAACTCGCTGGACGACGAATACATGGCCATGTTTGAGCTGGAAGCAGTGGAGCAGCGGCCGCCAGAGAAGCTGCCTGGCGATCTCGATGCGCTGATCAGCGGGCAGCTGAAGAGCAGCGGCACGGAACGCAATCGAACCGTGCGCCGTTGCCTCAGCATGTCCGAGCAGCAACTGGAGGAGGAGGCGGAGCGGGAGCAGGAAAAGCAACAGCACCAGCTGAAGCGGGATCAGCAACAGAAATCAGCTCTGGCCTTGACACCCGTTAAGCAGAGTAACGTTGGCTTGCGCAAAGCTGCCTCCATGAACGATGCGGACATCATGAACGCCCTGGCCGACGAGCCGGAGCTGATCGGGGACCTGAGCAAGCCGTGTGCCCTGCCCGTGCTACTGCACGGCGTGCGGCATCGCGATCTGAAGACCATCTCGTGTGAGACGCTGGCGCGTCTGATGCGCGGCGAATTCGCCGATTTACTGAATCACTACCAGATCATCGACTGTCGCTATCCGTACGAGTACGAAGGCGGCCACATACGTGGCGCACTCAATCTCTACACACGCGCACAGATCAAGGATGCCTTTCCGCCGGGCGATCAGCATGCCAACCAGCATCGCATCTATGTCTTCCACTGCGAGTTCTCGTCGGAGCGCGGACCGAAACTCTTGCGTTACCTGCGCAGCAACGATCGTAACGAGCACACACACAACTACCCCTCGCTCGACTATCCGGAACTGTATCTGCTGCACAACGGCTACAAGGAGTTCTTTGCCAGCTATACGGATCTCTGTGAACCGTGCGACTATGTGCCGATGCTGGCGCCCGCCCACAATGAGGAATATCGTCTGTTTCGTGCCAAGACCAAGTCGTGGCAGTGCGCCGATAGCGATGGCGGCGACAGCGGCATTGGCGGCACGGATGGCAGCTCCTCCTCGAGACGTGGACGCAGTCTTCACAAATCTCGATCCCGCCTGCTCTACGCCGAATGATGATGATCATGATGATCATCCCTAGAGACATGGGCAAGATGGAGCTCAAGCAAAAGATCTCGACTTGATGTTTCCTTTCTGTTGCATTGATCATGCGCAGCGTTGCCAGACTGTTTCACGGATCGAGATATTCCCCAATAAGACCTAATTAGCTTAGATGTTTAACCCAAAGGAAATTTGAAATTTGAAGTTTCGTTAAGTTTATGCGTTTCCCCATATGTTAAGTGGAATTTATGTAATTGTTTAACCTTGATTTTACGCTTTGCAGTTAACAGTTAGCAGTTAACGTTTAACGGTTTACAGTTAACGTTTTGCGATTTACGGTTCTGGTTCAATGTTAACTGTTCTCAAATGTTTCCCCAAAAATGTCCTCTAGTCAGTGCAACAAAATTTATATTTTTAAGCCGTCAGATATGAGTGTGTTTATTTTGAAATTTCCTTCTTGATTTCCCTTTGGCGTTTCAATAGTTTACTTTCTTCAAATTTTCTTTATATTTAATTATATTCATAATAAAATTATTCGAAGCAAACAGTTTCCAAATCGGATACAAATCGCTTTTTAAGCTAATATTCCGATCATATATTCCTATATATATAAATATATATTTAAAAACAAAAATACTATATATAGTTAAATCTTTCATATCTACCACAGAATGTATATAGGAATTAATGATCGTCGAGGAAATAATGGAGCTCGTATAACCTAAAAAATTTAAGACTTACAAAAAATCGTTGACAACTTTTAATGTGATCTAGAAAAAATAAATTTAAAAAAAATAATAATAATGGATTTAAAATAAAAATAATTATTTAGAAAATACTTACGTTCAGTTCCAAAATTTTTAGCTTTTAACATTTTTAAATGTTCTAGAAATAAGTATAAGAAACCGAAATTGAGAAATGAATATGCAGAATAAAAGCTTTTCGTATACAAATATGAAAATATAAAATATATGAAGATCATATCAATGTTGTTTATCAAGAACATTCAAAATTTAGTATAACGAATTTATGATAATATAAAATTAAAATGATTATAAGATGTTAGCATTACTAAGTGGATTCTATAGTAATTATAGTTATTATATAGTACTGAAAATGTCTGTTATTTTCAAAGACTTTTTTGAGATCTTTGAACTTATCAATACATTATCTTTTATATTACATAAATTAGTGATAATCGACGTGTTTATTAAAGGATATCAATTTTGGTAAAGTTTTAAGATTAAATCTATTTTATTTATATCTTTTAAAAAAATATATAATTAAAATTGAAAATGTCCAATATATGGTAAATACTTAAACTTATGTCAATAGATTGTAGACTTTATAAATATATATTATATAAAAAAAATAGTGTCGCGACACTTAAATGGAAAAACTTAGTAATAAACAAAGTATTTTACGAATATTTTCAAGCAAATTTTAAGATTAACATATTTCGTAATTAATTTAGATATTGATATTTCACACAGAGATTTTTTTTTAACAATTTATAACCTTGTTTCTTATCTATTTTATACTGTATTTATTATAGTTATAGAAAATGATGAACTAATAAATATAATAATTAAATATCAGGATTACGAGCTTATGTATGGCTGTGAATGACTGAATGTTCAGGGTATATCCAAGTCTATATTCCTGGCTTGGCTTGTGAAAATTTTAAATATACGAAGCCAAAGAACCTAGCAGTCAGTCAATTACAATTAACTACTTTAAATCAATGAATAATATATTAATATAATACACATAATTTTTATGAGAAAACTACACTAAGCATTAATCTTTTCTGATCGATATTTAGAATAGACCATTTAGGAACTTGGCTCACAAACCGAGAGATATACTGGCTTAAATGCTTAAGCTTACTTATAATTAAAGCAATTCAGATATCCAGGGTATCTCCTAGTCGTGTACTACCTATCCTGAGGCCTACAAAAATATGAAATACAATCAATATTTTGATAAATCAACTAACCTAAACTTGAGTTTTAGCTGATCAATGGCTAGAAGAGATAATTAAATATTGCTTACAGACTGATAGATATACATAGGCTTTCCATATGTAGGTCTATATGCACATCCATATAAATGCATATAGACAAACACTGGAATTTCACAATACTTTCGCTTGCCACGCCTTTTGCTGCTGCTGCTTCTGTTGCCGTTGCTGCTGCTGCTGCTGCAGATGCCTCTGCAGAGAGATAATAAAAATGAAATATTGCCCGAATGTGTTCGGTGCAACAGCTTCAGCTCAGCTCCTCTCTCTCTCCCTTTCTCTCGTTGGCAACTTGGCTCGTATTGCCACTGCCATTGCCATTGCCATGAAAATCGGATAGCAGACATATTTTATGTTGGCTAACTGGCAAAAGAAACAAAAAAGAATTACGTTTTATTTATTGCCAACAGCGGAATATTACGAATATTACACAAGAGACCGCAACGGGCGCCAACTTTCACCCAACTGCCAGGAGAGAAATAAACGCAAATCGAATATGCATGCATATACATACATATATATACGGGATAAATCAGTTGAAAGACAACTGGATTCATATAGATGACAACTAATTACTCCTCACCTGTTGTAAATTGCGACAGCTAACTGTAATTAAACTACCCGCGCATGCTCTAACTTCTCTGTTGCATATGCATGTGTATGTATATGAGTATGCGTCTGTGTATGTGTGACAAGCTAAATTCGTGCTCAGTGGAGCTAGAACGAGATGACGCACAGTGAGGTGAAATGACAAAAACACCACGGTGTGCATGTGTGTGAAAGGCAAAGCGCCTTCAATTCTTTTTCGGCTTTATTTGTTTAGAATATTTTGGATAAATTTAAAATTACATGCAAATATAACAATTGAACATAAACAAACGTGTTTTAATATTGACTACAATTGTCAAAGATATTTTTCGCGTTCATCATTCAAATTTAATAATTTATATTTTCCGAGATAACGAATTTCAAGCACGGCTAAGTGCATATTGCAAACTCACCATGGTGAGCAAGTGTGTGGTTAGTTTGCATAAATTTAAATTTGCACAAATAATATAAAAATATAACATATATAAATGTGTTTTAATATCGTTAAGAACTACAATTTTTAAAAATTAATTTCAATTCTGCCATGACTTTGATTAAAAAGATTTCAATTTATAATTCGAATTTACAAAGGAAATTTTTAATTTCTTGTTAATTTCTTGTTGTACAAATGTATATACATAAATATATTTTAAAATCAGCTGCAATTTTCGAAAAGATGTTAACGTACATCATTGAAATTTAACAAATTACACACTTTTCGAGGCTTTTTTAACATTGCAAAATTACACCTAAACTAAGTTAGTAATCAAAGTGAGATATTCGGATGGCGTGCCCAAGGCTTTTAGGAAGTGTTGAAGGGCGCCTTGAAGCCAGCCTTGTTGTAAAACTCTGCTGGAACCGCATCATCGGCATCAAAGAAATCCGAATCTCTCGAGCAGCACGGACCCAGCTCCAGCTTGACAATCGTGTCGCCCCAGAAGCTAAGCATCTGACGCTCCAGCAGCTCGTCGCGCAGCTTGACAATCCACTCATTGTACTTCCACGGCCCGTAGAAGCCGGCGTCGCTCTTGTACTCCTGCAACAGTTCGGCGGCCTTCTCGAACTCCACTGATGTGGACGTGCCCTCGAACAGCAGCTGCCAGATGGCCGAGCGGGCCGCCTGGCCTATCTTCTCGACGTTCTTCTTGTGCACCTCGTCGGGCACAGTGACGGTGGTCAGCACGTAGCGTTTCATCAGGTCCCGATAGTCGTTCAGTGGCTCCTCAGCACCGATTCGCGCCTCAAAGTCGCCCGCCAGGGCAGACGCATTATTGGAATCCCGCTCCGCTCCCTGGCTGGCGTCTTCGTCGCCGCTAGCGGCTGCCTTCTCGGCGGCACGCACTTTCAGGCTGGCAGCGAAAGGCGCCACACAACCGGCGTGGGCATAGAACTCCAGCGGCGGCTCATCCTCGCAGTCAAACAGATCCGAATCCCGAGACCAGCACGGACCCAACTGCTTCGCCACAATTGTGTCTCGCCAGAAGTCGAGGAGCTCCCGCTTTAACAGCTCGTCCCGCACTTTAACGATCCACTCGTTGTACGGCCACGGTGCATAGAAGCTTGCGTCACTTTTGTGCTCTTCGAGCAGTTCGCTCGCTTTTTTCTGTGACTCAGCGTCGCCGCCCTCGTCGCTGAATAGAAGCTGCCAAATAATGTCGCGGGCGGCACTGGCGATTTTCTTGAAGTTTTCCTTCGTCACGTCATCGTCGACTATCTGATCGACCGTAACTTTTGTTTCGATGAGTCTAACGTAGTCCTTGAGCGGATCTGCGGTGCCGATGACAAAAGTATTCTTTGCCAATTGTGGAAATATATTTTTTTTACTCATTCATTACTGTAAATTCACTCGACTTACCTCCTGCTCTGTGACATTAGTTTTTGCTGCACTGGATGTCATTTCGTTTTCTGTTTCTGAATTGTCAGCTTTGCGTTTTGACATTCCTATTAATTGTTGCTGTCACTGTGCTTGTCAGATCGTTCAAGTTTAGTTTTGATTTCACACTTGTTCGCAACAATCGATAAATCCCTGAGCGCACCAGAAAAGACACAATTTTACTCCTCAATTAACTTAACTGCTCCACATTTAACAGTTCTTTTAGTATTATCTCTGTTAAGCTTGTAGTATTTTTATATTAGGCACTTGCGGTCACACTGGTTGCTTTTAACAAAAAAATATTCGTGCTAAAGGGTTTTACGCTTGTCCCCAATTCTAAAACAACTAATTTAAATTACAGTGAGTTGCGCAACAATTAAAGAAAGAGCTACAAGTATTTGCGGGTGCATTTATCGCAACGTCAACTGTTGTGCTCCGGCTGTGTTTCGTCTGTGTCTCATTCGCACTTTGGTAAAAAAGTTTGAGGTTACAATATTTGACCACGGCAGCAAGAAGCCAGACGACGTGTTAATGCCTCCCGTAAGCAATAAATTGCCTCTTCAAATAAATATAAAACACTTCTAATACGAGTGTAGCAGACACTAATACGAGCCTGCAGCAAAACAACAAAATCCAAAAATCAATTGTATTTGTGTCTGTGTTTGTGCGTGTACGTGAGTGCAAGTGCAAGTGTGTGCGTGAAATTCCACTTCTCGTACTCGAAAGACAACGAAAAAGTCTCCAAGGGATACTCAAATGTGTATGGCAATTGTGGTAAGTGCAAAAGTAGTTGTCCAATAATAGCAAATAGACCAAAATTCATATATTTTGGCCGAAGAAATATGTACATATATAACGCATGCAGACACTCCATGTACATGATTTGTGTGGGAGTGTGACCAAAGTCAGTAATTAAATTAAATACCATGTCGGCGAAGGAGGTTCATTGCATTGATGCAATTCCTCTTTTTATACTTGCTGCAATTTGTCTACGAAGTAACCGCTGCCTTGGGCGTGACGTTTCATTGGATTTACTGATTTTAAATTCCAGTGATCGAGCGATTATCGATACCCAATCAATTACGCAAGTACTATAATCCTCCTTGTCTTGCTCATTGTCACGTCAAGGCTGTGCGGGACAGAGAAGTCTGCCAAGTTCATGGAAAAGGAAAGCAGAAAGTAATGCAAACTAAGAAGAATAGCAATAAAATACATGCAAGATTAATTTCTATTTGAATTTTTTTATATACTACTTACATTTCAGAATAAAAAACGGCATTTGCATTTACATATATTTTAATGACGGGCTAGGTAAACTACAGCTAATTAGTTTCGCGTGCCTATTGAGCTAGTTCAATCTACAACTGCAATCGCTCTGTTGCTATCCCATTCTCTCACTCATTATACTTATAGGCACAGTGCGTGCTGTGCTTGTGTTGAATTAGCCATGAGTCAAAGATTCGCCAAGTTGTGAAATGATTCATTATTTGTATTAATTCTTATTCAATTTTAGGCACTTTGCCTGTGATGTATTGACCTACTTGCACCTGCTTATATATATATATATATATGTAAATATATAGATGTATTAAGAATTTATGTGTATTATGACGTAGAAATGTAGATGAAAGTAAATGTCTGCACTGGATTGACCCGGTTACAGTTATAGCTAAAAGTAGTGCAACTGCAAAACTGGGGCATGACCAGCACAGACGATAGAGAGAAGAGAAAAGCTTTGAGCTAAATACATACATACATACGTACGTATATGCAAATGCTCTCAATAGCTGTTTACTTTCATTTGCAAATACATGCCCATATACATGTGTTTGTATGTATGTATGTACGTCAGAACGCTCACTAATATCTAATCTATTAAATGCTCAAACAGATTTATCATATCAACGTCAAATGCAACAAAATAATATTTGACCAACAAATAGACGACGCAAAAAGATTCAGTTAAGCAAAAGACGAAAAAAGATTCATATTCGGATCAGTCGAATTTCTTTCCGAGCAATTGAGGACGCGATACACAGCTCCGTCCGTACAGTTATCGTATTTATTTTTAAACATACACGCACACAGTTACAGCAATTCACATTAATTTATTATCAGTTTGAATCGCTCAAGAATTGCCTGGTGGTATGTGCACTCAACTAAATATAAAGTTATTTTTTAGTTTATATATATATATTAGAATATATATATACACATAGCGTACGTACAGATAATATTCCTACGTTTGTTTTTGTATCGTCTGCAAGACATACGAACATTCATACATGCTTAAACATATGTACAAACATTCATACAACTCTTCTTGTCATTTGCGTCAATGCGAACAAACAAATAATCTAAATGAACGCGCGAGACTAACTGTAAAACAAAAGCCTGTCCGTATTCATTTACATACAAGCAGATGTATGTGTACATATGTATATACATATATATATACACACTTACATATACGGTAGCCAAGCAGTTAATTGTAAGTTCAAATAACCGTTAATCCAAATGCATTGCACTGGTAGTGTACACTCTCTCTTCTCGCTCTTTCGTTTTCAGTTTCGGTTCATAGCGTTCTTCTGTACATTCTCTGTAGCATTTGCACTGTCCTTGAACAAGTTCAATGATATTGCTCAGCGCATAGCATCAGTTGTTTTTTTTTTATTGTTTATTCTTGATATGAAAATGAATGGGGCGGAATGGATATACGAAATGCAGGGTCCCAATCAACCGTCTATTTAATATTATTATTTCATTTTATGGCTTTTGCCTGTCATTCTACGTACTGCGCCTTGTGCCACTTTGAAATTAGACAAATGTATGTGCATACATATGTACATATATATGCACATTGTTGTTTCAAATGTATAAAGACATATGTACATATGTTTTTGTTTATATGACAGCAAAAGCATCCTTCAAATTTAAATGAAATATTTAAATTAGCTTTTATAGCCAACAATTCACTTAAGACACGTGTGCGTGTGTTTGTGTGAGTGTCTAAAAACATACAAACGTATGCACACGGATCTTTATTCATTTTTCTGTGATTAGATTATGAAAGATTGTAGAGATAAATATTATTTAAATTTGTTGGCCCTTAGCTAGAGAATAATTTATTTTTAATAGACAGTTTTTCACTCAAATTTTGCATGCACAAATAATTTGTCAACAGCAAGTCGTATGCAATATATGTATGTATGTCTAGATATATACACACACATATACAATATACATCTATATACACATATGTAAATGTATTTTCGCTATTGTCACGTTTCCGGAAGGCGTGCGATTTGCGTTGGTGTGTGTATGTCATTTCTAAAAATAGAAAAGGAAGAAATCGACCAAAACATGCAATACTTACAACGTCAGTTGCCGTTATTCGCTTGCCAAAGGTGGGGAACATGGAACTGGGAACTTGGGAGTGGGGGAGTGGAACGTGGCACTGCGACAGAGAGTGTGAGAGGAAAAGAGAAGGAGAGATAGAGAGATAGAGGCGACACTAAAACCACGAGCCAAGTCTAAATATAGTTAAGCAAATGTTGTTGTTGTTATTATTGTTGTTGTTGTTGTTGTTGGCTGCCATCTAAAAGGAAAACTGCATAAAACGACGACAATTTTTGACTGGATAACCTTGCAAAGGGTTCTGCTGGCATGTGCAAGCGACATTTCGTTCGTTGCCTGATGGATAAAAAAAAAGAAAAAAGAAAAATAAAATAAAGTAATCAGAACTTGTTCCTTAAGTATTCTATCTGCGGCACAAACAACGATTGTATCAACAATGATTGCAACCTTCAAACTGTAATCATACACACACAGACATACATTCATATACATATCTATATATATATATTTATGTACATGCAACGAATCAAATGCGATAAAAAGGTTGACGCATTTTCCGGCACAAGACGTCATCAAAATTATTGCTGCCTTGTTGCTTGGCACCAAAAGATTATCAGGCAATAATACAAGACTCCTCAGGCACCACACGTACACAATGATAAAGATATGTATATACTATATATACAGATATATACTTATTTGAAGAGCACTTAAAGTTGAGAAATCTGCGTAAATACCAAGCAATTCATATTGTAAAATGTTCTGATTAAAGTGGAACAACTTTAGCATTGATAAAAAACAAAAGAACCAAGGAATCAACTGTTTTAAAAATATGAATCAATGAGTATTGGGTAAGTTGTTCATATGAGCAAACACTCAATACGATATAGAAATTGTTAATGCAGTATATGTAAATTTAAAAATCATAAACAAGAATTTGAATTCTCGAAACCAACAAAAATTTTTATATACACAAATTATTATTTTTGTGTTAAATACTATATAAACATGGCGTCATTTAATTGCCCGCATTATAATATATATATATTAAAATCTCTTATTCAATATAATCTCACACAAAATTCAAAGAAATAATTATGTAAATCAGGATATAATATAAAAGTATATTATATGTATGCCTTTCGAAAATAACTCTCAAAAATAATTAAATGCATTTTAAGATTAAAAATTCATTATACATTAACATGAATACATTAACATAATATGTTTCCGTAAAAAACTATATGTTTGCCTACTTTTTGGTTAAAGTATTTTATTATATTGCTTTAAGTTGAAAATTTAAAAGAAATAATGTTTAATCAACTTAATTATTAATATTTAATACTAAGACAATCTCTCAATATTGTATGAGAGTATTAACCACATGTGTACTCCAGCTCTTAGATCATATAATTGCTAAAGTCTTCAGTTCAAATCAATTTTTCGTACAATTCATATATATGTAAATATAATAACTAGAGTTTAATCAATTCTTTATTGAATTTATGCCAACTTTTTGAACCGCCCTCGATTAATAGTTATCATATAAACATAGGCAACGTACCCCAACCCTCCAGTACCGATAATTTCCATTATGAAAGTGAAAGGGTAGACAAGCATTTTGTGCTGTATTTACACATGGATTAGCCACGCCCTCAACACCTCATTTTTGGTTCGTACAGCCAGCAGCCGTAAAATCAATATTTTGGAGAAAGTCGCACAATAGTGTCCTAGTTTTTTTTTTTTTTTGTGCCATATACTGTATTATTAATTATGTTAATCAAACAACTTTATTTGCTCGAAAAAACTAGTTTTTAATTGTTTGTCCACATCCAATACTCGATTTTGTTTAAGAAAAAGATCGTTTTTGTTTTTAAGGCCTTTTGAATATAAGAAAATAAAAAGGATTATCCTAGAAATAGGATTTCAATTTATTTCATTATTTTGAACGACTTTAATAATATATCCTATTAGTTAAACTTTATATTAGATCTAAAAACTAACAAAAATGTACAACTTTATTGAAAGACTAAGTGAAATATCCAATATATATATATGAGATATACGTTAAATAAAATACATTTCCGAGTCATAAATTAGTAATGTTTACATCTTTGATGAACCTCAAATTTGTTGTCGAAAATCGCAAATCGTCCCAATATAGATACTTTTTAGTTGTTTATATTCCATTCCATAAGATCTGTTTTATTCACATGTTAACTGGAGCATGAACGACTGCTCAATAGAACTTGTAGTTCATGCTCAATTGCATACCTGATCAAAGAGTGAACTTTATCTGTCAGTGATCAATGAGGCTTTGTAATTCATTTTAATGATCTGTGCTATTGAAATTGAATGTAGAATACTATAGAATATAGTTGATTTTGAAACTAGAGGAAACTGAAAACTTCAATGGACGCATTTTTACAGTTCCAAATATAGTTTTACACAGTATATCAATTATTTAGATAGTGATCTTTTAAAATGAAGCATATTTTTTCCCTTGACTAGTATAACATAAAATATTTCAACTGCTCGCTTTGGAGGCTTTACTGTACATTAACGCAGTCAAACTTTTGTCATACAAACATTGACTTCCATTTCGCTCATTCAGCAGGTCAAATTTTTGATCTCGAGTAAAAGTTTAGATTAAAAGTTCTCAGACCTTTAGCTGAATCAGTTGATTCATATATAAATATTTATGTATTTATTATTTTCTCGTGCTAATTCAAATTACTTTTTGGACTTTCGTCCAATTAGTGTTATTGATGATTCATCACAATTGGCCAAATGTGAGGCAATGTCTGGTCTGTGTCTGGGCTTTACTTGAAAGTTATCCCATTTAATTTTAAGGGTACGTTTGGGCATATTGAATGACAGGCGGCGAATCAAGTTTCCTCCCGTCGTTGTTTAATTTAAAAAAAAAAGGCTTTTCATAATTTTTTCATTCGGTAATATAATAAAGAAGTTTGCAGTTTTTTTTTCGATTGCGATATTTTATACCAGATTTTTTTTTTATTTTGCAGCTTTTGTAGCTTTGTTGTCTGGAGAATATCCTAATACCTAAGGGAGTTCATATCTGTTTCCCTTTTTATTTTTTTCTTGTATATGTCGACGTATCTTCGGCTCCTGCTGTTGCGTTAGTGCCTTTGTTGTTGTTGTTTTGTTTTGTTTGTTTGTCTATCACAATGGCATTGACTTGTCTGGCATGGCCCGAGTGCATTAAACTCTTGGCTCTCTGCTCTACTCACTTTATCCTCAATTTCTTTCGCCATCAAACTTTTAAGCTTACCTTCCAGTCGAACTCTCTCTCTCTCTCTCTCTCTCTCACTCTCTCTCTCCCTCTCTCCCTCTCTCTCTCTCTCTCTCTCTCTCTCTCCCTCTCTCTCTCTTTCTCTCTTTGCTTCTCCCTTTATCTGTATTTCTCGCTCTCTAACTGTATTTCACGCTCTCCCTGTCTGCTAATCGCCATCTCCAACTCTTTTTTCTCACTTTCCCTCTCACATTCTCTGCTTGTATCTTCGTCTTGAGATATGAGCTCAATTTGGGGTTCCTTGTGATTTTTATAAACTTAATTCAATTTCGAGTCCTCGATTTTGGGCTTAAATTGAATGCTTTAAATTCGTGAGCTATCTTGTATTTGGGCATAATTGTGCAATACGTATATCATATATTATTTTACAGATAAGATTAGTTAGCGCAAAGTGTCTCGAGTCTACGAAATAAAGTGCCAAATAAGGCATTTTTGTCATGTCGCCAAGCAGATTCATCTACCATGTTCAAGTGCTTACAAAAGACTAACTTCTAATGTCTAGCAAATACCCATTATGAATGAAGTATGTTAGATATATTTCGGATATATAATTAATAGGGAAAAGCGAAATTCCTATAACTATAGATCTGGTTTAGATGTAATTGGCTTTTAATACATTATTTAAGATCTAGTTTAGATGTAAATGCCTCTTAATATAGCATTTTAGATCTACATAGTTCAGATAAAGGTTTCTACACAAAACTAAATTTAGATAGTCGAGTAATAAATCAAACAATTTACTCAATTTACTTGCTAGATACAAATGAACCTCATATATTTTGTATACTATATTAACGAATGACTGTTTCCAATTGCTAGACGGCAAAACACTCTGTGAATATCTAAATACATTTCAATTGCCTTGGAATGTTATTTCAACTGCTCTAGCGTATTCAACTCGTTGAAAACAAAGTGCAAGGTATTGAGTCATAGTCATGAACTTGAACATTTCATAATACGTGGAAAATAGTCTGTGGTGGATATACTATGAGCCCTTCCCTTATATATCAAGCAAATTAGCCGTGCGCATTGGAGCGTGGCATGGGGCCTTGTTGTATGGGAGAAAATTGCTGGAAAAGCCATCCGCCCGCTTGACCGCCCGTGTGGGTAAAAAAAAAAAAAAAAATACAATTACAATAAATTACAATTTACACTACAAATGGGCGCATAGTACCTGCCCAGCTATAACGACCGACTGGAGCCTCATTTTATTGCCACAATATTAGTTTAAACTGGTTTCAATTTGAACTGCAATTGTTTTGCGCTCTGACCTTGAATATGTTTGATTATATATGTATATAAATATATATTGTGGTACGAAATATAATCAGATAATTCTTTATAATTCAACTGTCGTAAGTTCGTTTGTTATTTTGGTTAAATAACATTGACCTTGTCTCGAAAGTTGCTTGGATATATTTGCATGCCGATTGAAATAAATGGGGAAAAACAACTTTTCTAATGACTTTGTTAATGGGAAAAACTTACATAATAAACAAATGTATTTTTGAAAATGTGTATTTATTTTATGCGTCGCAAGTACGTAGAAATACATATGCTTTTTATAATGAAATATAGCAACGAAAACTGAACAAGAAAAATAAAAATTCCAAAAATAAATATATTTTAATAGGCCGGTCTCTCCTATATGTACATATCTTTCTTTATTTCCTTCAGTCTCATTTGCTCTCGTGTATTTACCTTTGTAATCATATTTTGAGCTTCCTAGAGCACATAAGTGTATATATATATATTCATATATGCAAACTAAAGATGGGCGCATGTCGCACTTTAGATTGTGAACATAATATGTAAAATATTCTTTTTTTTTTTAATATATTGCGTAAAAATTTTATATAATTTGTATTTCATATAATCACATAATAATACCTATAATTATGCTAAATGTATAATGCTTTTTTTTTTTTTTGTCGCACTCATATCTGTTTCCCATGCATGGTCAAAAGTTTTATCATCTCTAAACCTATCGATATTTCAATCGGTCGCTTCTTGCATTTGAAGTTGAGGTAGCAACACATCTAATTGGCTTTGTTTGTCTGTAAAGTAATTGAAAACAATTTGAGGTGACAGCAATTCATAAGACTCGTTAAAAGGCTTTAAAATGCGCCAGAATACCCAAATATTGCTTCGAGACGGGAGCATTGTACGTACGTATGTGCATACACATACATATGCACGGATGTAAATACATTAATTACTCACACACACACGCAAGTATATATGTTTGTCCATATTCCATAGCGAAGCGAGTGAACTAATGTGCGTCACAGCGAGTGGCGAGAGGCCAAACACTTAGTAGTCGCAGCTGAAAGAGAGAAAGCAAACAAAACAAATGAACCGCAAGTACTCGTAACCGAACTCTCGTATTCGTCTCGCACTCGCACTCTCGTTCGTTTATGCGTCACGTCTGCTCTCAGCGTTTTGTTCACTCGCGCTCTATCCCTCTCACTCTCTTTGTTTCGTCGTCTGCGCTCACAGTAATTGTCGTTCGGATTTGTGTTGGTTGCTGGCTGCCTGCCTGGCCTGCTCCGGCAGTGAGTTGGCAACGTTCAGTCGATAGCAAAAGATGAAACAGTGCTCATCGCGCAGCAATTGGTGTTGTTTGCTCAGTGTAATCGATCAGCGTCTTAGAATTGACACCTGTCGATATCTAATCGAGATTTTATCGCGCCGCATTACTGGCGACTAAGATTAGAACCGGTATAAATCACTTAACACAATATACTAATTCGAACTAATAAACCAATAACCACCAGTGTCATCATTTATTTATATATGTATATACATTATATATTATATATAGTTTTTCATTTGTATATAACTGTGTGTGTGTGTGTTCGTGTCATTTTGCAAAGACGCAAAACAAAATACATTGCATAAGTCAAGTAAAAACCAGAAGAAACCGCCAAGTAAACAGCTGATATATGTGTGTATATACGTACGTATATATAGACATTTCTCACCTATATGTACATTCGTTTCGCGTGATTCTGAGCTCCTAATGCTCCCGAGGTACAAGCAAGTGAAAGTTTTTCCCTATATAAATCATGTGGCCCAAAGTGACGAAACACTTCACAACCAAGTACAACATATATATAATATATATGTATATATATATTTGTACGTAATTTACCAGACTATATAATTTCCAAGAGTTTGTTAATTAATTCAACGTTTCTCTCTCGAATGGTCACCAATTCTACGTTTGCTATATACGCGTCTATATACATCTTGTATATAGTTGGTTCCCATGCTCTTTCCATTTTTTATCAACAATAGTATGACAAATTTCAACGGAATTGGATTGTTTGTATATAGATACACTTTAAGACCTGTATAGAGCGACCGTCACACCTTCAAATATATCTAAATATTTGCTAAACAAATTATCTATATACTACCAAAGATATGCCAAATATGCATATAAGTAAAATATGTTTTTGCGTGTGTGTGTCTCTCTATATATATTATACAATAATATTCTGTTGTTTCTATATTTGACGGACTGATATACCTATATATCTATATCTATATATACATATATGAATGATATATGTGTGTGTTTCTTAAAAAGAAAAACAATCGGACAAAGCGAAGCATTATGAAAATCTGTGTATACTTGGAATTTTTGCATTTTGCTGTTTATTATTATAATTCAAATAATAAATTTTTTTTTTTTTTGCTTCATCATCCATTTACGTATTTACGATCTCATTATATATTATTTAATAATCTAACTCTATACTAACTATTTCATTTTTCTCGCATTCTGCTTGCAGTTGGTTAGACCTGTTCCCACATCTATGGAGTTTCATCTAGACAGTGCAGAATACTGCCAGGCACAGCACAAATAAAAAGTAAGTCTAGGGACACATACATACATACATATATAGTTATATATATATATATATATATATATATATGTGTGTATTCAGTCAAAGGTCATGATGGTTGCTGAACTTTTAAATGTCGAAAATGGTGAAATTCCCGAATTGCGTGTAATTGGTTCGACTGCTCTTCGCTCTCGCTCTATTGTATTTGTGCAAAGCAATTTTTGAACAATTAAAGCGAAATGAATGAAATTTATTGAGGCCAACTATAAATTTGGGAATTAATCAAGCTAATTGAACAGTCAATTTGAAATTGTCGCATCAATTGCTTTCAATTGACGAATTAATTGAAGCAGTTGCTGAAAATTGGTTAAAGAATCCACGTTCAACTTCTTCTGATGAATTTCAAGTTGGAAACTGAAAGCCACAAACACAGTATTAATTGCTATGGACAATCCAAACTATTATTTAATTTCTTTTTCAAAATGTAGATTGGAATCACAAAATTGGTTTCAATTTTATATTGCTCGAAAATAATTTCTACACTTTGAATCTACAATTCGAATTAGTTTTTATATTGATGATTATGGATAATCCTAACTATATTCTACTATTCTATAAAGGAAAATATCGAGATCATTTATTGTTGACGTCTTTTATTCACTCGTTCAATTAGCTCAAAACTTCTTGAACGATATAGAAAAACCCCTCGAATTTGTGAGTGCTCATTGATAAGAAGAAGCTCAAGCATAAGAAACAGCAGCTGGATTGCTGAATAGAACCAGTGGTTCATGTACAGCTCAAAAGAACATAATTTGTATGTGCAATTTGAATGTAAATGCAAAAATGAAACAATCGATAATCGATTATATTTGAGAGACTTGGACTAATCGTTAGGAAATATATGTCTGTTGCCTGTAGGGTATATACAAGTCGAGCACTCTCGGCTATTTAATTATTATTGATTATTGATCAATGTTTTGTTTGCTTTGAACTTCAGGTAATCGAAACGCAAAGAAGGCCGCGATAGCCTGAGACAACGCTGTCATCCTCTGCCCGGAAGTCAACGGACGCCAAAACAGATTTGAAACGTGGAGCGAGGGAGAGTTCAAGACAGAAAGAGACAGTGTTAAACAGAGAGGGAGAGCAGAGATAGAGAGAGAGGAAGTTGGATCAAGACAAGTCTCGAGTTAAAGTTTTTAACGACTGGGTGAACGGAGTTCATATCACGAAGAAATTACATTTGACCGTAGGGTGCCACAACGAAAAGTGTTTGGAAACAAGAATTGTAATCATTGAAGAGGAGCAGCAACTGCATCAGAAATAAATTTAATTCGATAGATTCGCCAATAGATTCGATTTAGCGAAATTCACAGGGATTTTTACTAGACGGCGGGGTTGAAGGCACTGCAAAAAATACTTATATATTTTTTGTGATAAACATTTTGAAGGTATCCAAAATTTGTACTTAATTATTGAACTATTCATTTATACTTAAACAATTATTTGGTTTGGTGTAGAAATCTAAAGCCTGCTAAAACAAAAACAAAAAGAAATCTTATATTTATATATATATTTTACAAAGAGAAAATCTAAAATTACGCTGAATTTTTTCTTATCTATCTAAATAAAAATCGCGTAACTTCCCAAAGTCAAATCAAACAAGGAAACAAAAACACATTATTATATTTAGTCCAGACACTTTTGAAACAATTAACACAAACAAACACACACACACATATATATTATATATAATATTAAATAAGTTTGAAAAACAAGAATTAGGATTATAGTACTATATCGTAAGCGAGGAGTTCACCCATTTTGTAATCAATTCAACTGATTTGTAAAGTTATTATAAGTTAAGCAACAAAATGCGTCAAAAAGATCTGCGCCCAGCACCCGCTCTTATTGAGTATAAGGGCATGAAGTTCCTAATCACCGATCGACCATCAGACATAACAATTAATCACTATATAATGGTGAGTAATTAAGTAACTATTTCATTTTTTTAATATTAACTCTAATTGTTATTCTGTTGCAGGAGCTTAAAAAGAACAATGTTAACACTGTGGTGCGCGTGTGCGAGCCCAGCTACAATACGGACGAGCTGGAGGCCCAGGGCATTACTGTTAAGGATCTAGCCTTTGACGATGGCACCTTTCCGCCTCAGCAGGTTGTCGACGAGTGGTTTGAGGTGTTGAAGGACAAGTAAGTCAGAGCTAAGTGCAATTACCCCCGATTTCTATATCATTTCTTCAATAAGCTGAAGTCATATTTATATTTAATATTTTAATTTCTCAAAACGACAAATCAGAAGTCTGAGCTATCTGAATTGAATTGAATTGAAATGAATTGTTTATATGATATAGAAATTTAAAAAATTCATTGTGAATGCTGAAATAGATTCATCAATTTCTATGAGCTAAAAGTTAGAGATCTAAAGTCATGAAAAAAGCAATTCGATATTCTTTTTCGAAATCTACATATTCTTAGATTTAGTTTTTTCATTTCACAAATTTTCAAATTCTCACATGGAAATCTTCAAGAATTGTCAGAAAATTTGTTAGTAAAAAAATGGTTCAATATTAAATTTTCGAATTCGAATTTGAGTTCAGTTTATTCTTATATTGAAAACTTAAAGAATTCTCTGAAAATTTGTTGTTGAAATTATTTAAAAGAAATTAATTTTTTTCGATAATAAAATTTCGAATTTGTATTTGAATTAGATTGGCAATTTATATATACATACTTATATGGAACATTAAAAGAATTCTCACAAAATTTTAGAAATGCCGAATTTCAATTCGAATTCATCACTGATACTAGTTCATCACAGTGAACTCTTTATCAGTTTACGTCTCGTTGGCATTGCTCAGTCAGTCATGAACAGCAACTGAATAAGGCTCAATAGATCGTGAATAGTTTGAATACTAACTAAAGAGAGCTTTATTCTGAATATAATACTAAATCAGTTCAGTTAGACCGATTCATACTGATGTACTGAATCACTTCAGATAACAGTTTATTGAACTAGTTCCGATTTGTACTAAACAACTTTATCAAATACGATTTCTACATCATCTAAGCATTACGTTTAATTACTTTTCATAACGTGTCAAATATTATTTTATATAAATATCGTAGCTTAGGCTCATTTGCAAAAACAAAACAAAAAACTTAATAAAAAAAAAAGCGATACCAAAGTTGATTTTTATCAATTTATTCAGTATTATTTGTTGCTTTATACACCGACAATGAGATAAACATTTAAACGAATCCCAAAAAAAAAAAAAAAAAAAAAAAATCATCGACTAACCTGCTGCTAACAACATTCAAAGAGCTGCGCTTCCAACTTCACATCAAACTATATATATATATATAACATGATCATCGATTATGCATAAATCTGCACCATATCCCGTAGTCCTCGCTTAGGCCTTGCTGTTATGTATCTATATAGACCAGATCACTTTCCTTGAGTTTCATTTGTTTTTATCTTTTTTGACTATAACTATATTTTATTTGCTGTATATATAGATTTTCTTTGTATTATATATATATATATATATCTCTATATCACCCTTTTCGGATAAGTTTTCCCTAGATGCTTTTGTAAATTTGATTTCTCCTCACAGTAGATGCCCATAAATACTTGAATATAAACTATTTAATTTCGGTTTCGAAAATCTTACCTACTTCCTCTATGCATATTTATATATATATATATATATATATGTAAAATATATATATTCATATGTATATATATATATATGTGTGTACTCCGTTTCGTTTCTTGGTTTTGTGTGCTATTATCCGCTGGCTAGTTTTAGAAAGTCCACAAGCGCCACACTATCCTACTACAGACATAAGCGTTTCTCGCTTAGACACATACCAAAAACAGCTCCAATGACAGCAGCCACAGCTCGAGCCAGCCTCTCGGCAGCGGCGTCGGCGGCAACAGCGGCGGCAGCAGCGGCAGCATCAAATACTACAGCTTCAGACACAGATACAGATACAATGCCCCTGACTGCAAATGAAACAGATACAAGATACAATAATACTGCATTCGTTGATAATGAGACTTGTCGGTAAGCGTTGCCTTGTAATTATTAAAGCGAGCCTTTAGAATCACATTGAACAATGACTAAAACTCAACAACTAAACTTTTGTTTGCTATTTTCATTTAATCATTTATGTATTTATTTATTCATTATTTATCTCTTCTATCTGCAGATATCAGCAGAATCCCGAGGCCTGCGTTGCCGTTCATTGCGTAGCTGGTTTGGGACGTGCCCCCGTTTTGGTTGCACTTGCACTCATCGAATTGGGCTTGAAATACGAAGCGGCTGTTGAAATGATTAGAGAGTGAGTCACATGCAATTGTAAATCTATCGAAATTGTTATTAATATTTGTTTCGTTTCTCCTGTACTTTTTAGTAAGCGACGCGGCGCTATCAATGCCAAGCAGCTCTCATTTTTGGAGAAATACAAGCCGAAGGCGCGTCTAAAGCACAAAAATGGCCACAAAAATTCATGTTCTGTGCAATAGATTTCCAAAACCATATGTATATTCCCACCAGATAAAAAGTGTTCATTTTTTCAACAAAAAAAAAAAAAAAAACAAAAACAAAAACAAACAACAACAAAAACCAAAACAAACGCTAAAAACTCTAAAACTGTATAACTGTAAAACTGTATAATTGCTAAAGGAAAGAAAGAAAAAAGTTAGACAACAGCCCAATAATCTATAGACAAGTCGATCACAACCCAGTTATATTTATATATTGAAATTCACATGAATTGGCAACAATTGTATTTATTGTATGTATTAATTAATGTAATTTATTTTAATTTATGTTTCGCCAAAAACAAATGCAATTCTAATTTTATTTCACGCCCCCCCAAAATGTCCATGAAATGGTTGTGGCCGGGCATCGTAGTAAAGTTAACAACTCTAGCATCTGTAATAGTGTCGATTATGTACCTATCAACAAATCCAAATCCAAATCCGTTTCCAAATCCAAATCCCAGTCCAAATTCAAATTCAAAAATTGCTGTCAAGGGTCAGGCACCATAGGCAATAATATTACTAAATATACTTTATGGCAATATAGCCAAAAGCAAAAGAAGAAATTAATTAATGTCGACAAACATGAATAAATGAAACACGTTTAGAAAGCTATGCATATATATAAATATATATGTATATAAATATATATATGAATAAAGTTATATATAGAAGCGCCTAACATTATGGAAATCGTTGGAGAAATGATATCTGCTTAAAACTGAACGCCGTATTTGGTGTAAACGATCTGCAAATGATGTACTTAATCGCATGTTTAGTTTAGACAGCGCCCAGACGGCGATTCATTTCATAGTGAGAAATATATTCTAAATAACAATAATTAAAACATAAACAGAAAAAAAAAAAACTTGAATCTAAAGAAAACATAGCCTAGTATATAACTTTTAAGTCGAACCATGCTTGATCCGTAAACGGTTTAACGAACTCTCGGGTTTTATATGTATTTGCGAACAGTTTTAATTTCGATGTGCTTAATGGAATGGTATTGGTCGGATCCTATGCGCTTTCCCTCGTCTCTGTAACATACGAAACTCCGCTGGATAACAACTGTATTTATATTACTAAATCATACAGCAATAAACAATTAAATACAAATTTTACATTAATGACTACATACATTTAAAAGCTATACGCAGCAGTTGCAATACACATAAATACAACACACACACACAGCAAAACAACAAATATTTATATATATATAAAATATGAAGAAAACAAAAAAAAATTGAGAAAATGAACATGAAAATTAAAATGAAACAAACCTTACAACAAATTTAACAAATTATAGTCAGGATAAAGCAGAAATTATAAAATTATATGCTTACAATTAATTTATCCAATATTGAATTGTAATTTTTTAAAATGTTAGTCATTACAATGAAATAAAAACGATATATGAAAATTCAACATTTTGTATCAAATGGCAAATACAGTCGAGTCTCGATAATTCGTACCCCGCTAAATCGAAAACCTCAATAATTCGTAAGAAACTGCTGGTCCCTTGAAAAATCTTCGTTAATTCGTAAAAATCCCATACATTTTGGTCCCCTCGTTAATTCGTAATTTTTCTGCCTACTCGGCCATGATCTTGCCTCTTATGATTCTTTTCGAAACCTCTTATAATTCGTAATTTCATTTCGTAACCTCTTGTAATTCGTTATTTCATTTCGTAACCTCTTGTAAATCGTAATCCTTGATTTTGCTGGAAGTTAAAGTACCGTTAGGTCTGGCAGACTATTAAGGATGGCGCCTTTTTGTCGCTTCATGTGCGAAATTTCGTTGTTCTCTCATTGGACTTAGATTAGTTTGCTCATTTTATTTGAAGCGTGAAGACGATTCGTAAAAATGTCAAGCAAACGTTCTCATAGTGTTTTTTTTTTTTTTTTCATATTATAATGTTCCGAACAAAGCAATTAATCATTTAATAAGCTTGGTAAACACAATAAAAACATAATTATGAAGACCATGAAACAATACAAAATTACAAGCTTTTTTAAATCTCAATTTTTCGTTAACATGATTTTGTTTTTAAATACATACATAATATTGAATTGAATGTGTATTTTATTTATTTTTATTAAGTTAAAATTTTTGAAATGACGTGAAATATAAAAACCCTTTCAATTCGTATTTTGATTTTTTACACCCCGTTAAATGGAAACCCCGGTAAATCGAAAACCTCTGTAATTCGTAAAAAAATTCGGTTCCCTTGCTATTACGAATTATCGAGAGTCGACTGTATATACTTTCAATTGATTTTGGGAATTTTTAGTTGACGAGAAATACTATTATCTTATATGATGTTCAATTTATTTGTTGTGTGACTGTAGCTCTCTGCGATTCTCAAAAAATTTTAATATTTTAATAGATAGTAATATTTTTCTTTTCTTTTTTATTTTAAAACTACAAATGAAGATTTTCTTGTTTAAGTTATTTAAGAACATTACTATATGGAATAATATTGAAATTGATTTTCAAAGTTTTAAATTTTAATGTTGGGAGTAATACATTACTTAAATTAAATGATCTAATGACTCTTCTAAAAATATATCTTAGCTAAAGCACATATCATATAGATAATATATCCGCTTTAGCTAGGATATATTATTCAGGTGATTCCTTAGATCCTCCATAGATTCAAGAGACAATAAATTGTGGAGACAAATGCATAATAACGTCCAGGAAGTTACATTTCGACCACATATTCACATGCTGTTTATCTATTGTCTATTTGGAAGCAAAAGGACTTAAACTCTACTTTAACTTCTTCGTTCGACGTTTTCTAGAATTCCAATTATTAGTCTATTTATATCTTTACCCGATCGTCTTTTTACTTAATTTTTAACTATATACTTTGACGTAGTTCTGTACATCAAAATTGTTAGCGTCAAGGGCTGGTATCGCTGCCGTATTGATAATATGGTATATAAAATATTGAACATTTAAGCAGTAGATCAAATCATTAAAATGAAGTCTATCACTTCACTTAGCATTCCACCCATAGATAAAACAAACATTGTTTTTTTTTTTTTTATTATTTAACGATTTTCTCTTTATTTTTGCATACGTAAATAAATATATATTGATAATAGTTACAACTAATAACTTTTACATTTTCTTGTGTTGTAATTTTTAAATTTTGTATCGAGCACACACTCATTTCGCTTTGTTGCCGGGTTTCTGGTATTTCGTTTCTTTTTTATTTATTGATTTATTTATTTATTTTTTTTTACTTATTACAAACTGTAAACCTAAATTTCAAAGCGTGAACAATTTCGTCAATATATGTATGTGTGTTGCTCTTGATTTTCATACAATAATTTCATCAGTGATATATGTTTGTTTGTATTTTTCCAAATAAAAATATACATAATTATCTTTCCAAAAAATAATGCAAAATAATATTTTAAATTTGTTTTTCTTGCTTGTTTGTCCTTTGTGTTTGAAGAGCTCTTAACATGGCGCACGCTGTTGGCTAACAGTGATCTAGTAACATGTGTTGCAAGCTATGCTATGTTAGCCAACAGCGCTGCCAATTAACAGCCAAATGATAGTTGTAGTTGTTCCGTTTGAGAATAAAAACTAAAATAGTATGCAAGCGAGTAAATATTTATTGGGTTTTTGTTCAGTGCGCTACATTTAGAAGCTATGCCTTGATAGAGCTTATCGCATAGCCAAACGAGCGCCGAGTTGTGTGTGTGTGTAAAGACTAGAAACAAATTAATTTTGGGATATTCTTTTTTTTTTTGTATGGCTGCGTGCAAAGCACCAAAAACAGAAGCGTTTTAGAATAATGCAGGCAGTTAAAAGATATATAGTGTTTCAATTGTTTTGTTTGTGATATACGTAAGTCGGCTAGAGTGGAAAGCAAAAACGTAAACTATATATATACATGTGTAAAAAAATATATATACCTTTTTGCAAGTCCACTTTCAGTTAATCATATCTTATATATACATAATTCTTTTCGCGCACACTTCTTCAGTTTATACAGCGAATTGTTATCGAGCGAGAAAAAATAAAATAAAAATAATAATAATAATGATGATAATAATATAGTGTATATTCGTAAACTACGTTTCGTACTCTTTAAGTAAACACATACATGAAAATAAATACAAAATTGGCAAAAATCATATAAGTTTATATATTGTTAAGTGTGTTTTGTTGAGTAAATAAAAAGCTGCTTTGGAACTGTTTTCTCATCTAGCACTGTTCTGCTCTGGGTTGTTAGTGTTGTTGCTGCTGCTGCTGTTGTTAATATTCGCTTCTAGTTGGCCGCCGTTGCACAAGCAAAACAAGTGATTCTTTAATTAATAATAACTACTAAATTTAAACATTTTACTACAAGTATTTACAAATCACAGCTACAAACACTAAGACAGCAGGCGTGTGTTGCCAGTGTTGCATAACATCGACATTATCATCCACATCGATATCCACAGCTCGCGTTCCACATCGACGATAGTCGTTAACAAAATGGCGGCTGCAACGGCGACAACTAACGGTACCCTCATTTGCTGGATTTAACTGATCTCATTCAAATCTTTACATGGAACGAAAGCCTAATTAAATCATAGTCCGGCGCGCTTAATCTTCATAGAGTCTCTCCTAACAGACGCGTCTGCATTTCGTGTGTGTGTCTGTGTGTGTTTCTCCTCCTCATCTTCTTCTTACAACCAGCCTCCTTTGCGGCCAAACAACAAGGAACTAACCGAGCCCACAAAGGCCTGTGTAATGCTCTGGGGCGCTGTCTTGGACTCGCTGTCGCTGCCCTTGGCATCAGACGCTCCCACTCCTGCTGCACTGACATCCGACACCTTGCCTAGATCAGGACGCACTCGCCGAGCACTGCTTGCGCCCGCTATGGTGCCTAGATCGGGTCGCTGGGCTGCCATGCCGTTCTTCAGGTTCCGCCGCGACTTTTGTCGCTGCATTTGCTTTAGGCGCGTTTCACTGGCTGTCGCGGAGACATCCGATGATGCAGCTACTCCTGCTGCAGCTGCTCCTGCTCCTGAACCCGCTGCTGCTGCAGGTTGTGGTCTAGCCTTCAGCTTCAGCACAATACCCTGATCATCGCTGTCCTCGCTGTTGTAGGCGCTCGTCGTGGCGCTACCGCCGCTGGCCACGCGCATTGTCGTCGCTGCTGTCTGTTGAGGCGTGGGCGATTTGAGGCCCCGATGTAGCACGCCCTTGATTTGTGCGCGATCAAAGTGAATGTCATCCACGATGTTGTTGCTGCTGGTGTGCAAACTCTGTAGACTCTCGCCGCTGACGCTGCCGCAACTGCTCAGCTGGGAGAGCGGCGAGCTGCTGCGATTGGCAATGCCGGCGCTGCGTCCGCGCTGTGCACTGATGATGTTCTCCAGCCCGATGCTCTCCACCTTCTCGATCAGATTGAGCGAGCGCAGTGCTCGCCGTTCCAGATGCGACAGCATCACCTTCTGCTGCTGCTTGCTCAGGTTACGCTGCAGCTGCCCCTCGCTGGGGCCCACCAGTTTGCGCTTGATCAGATCCGCACCCGACGAGAGCAGCCCGAAGAGCGGCTCTGGCGACTGCCCACGCGGCGGCGATCCCTCCGGACTGTTGCAGGGCGTCACTGTGGGCGAGAAATTGGGGCCAGCGGGCGTATTTAAAGCGCTGGGCGTAACCGCCTTGATGCCGCGCTCATTCAACATGCCGGCCAGGCCCAGATTAACCGAGAACGTGGAACACGAATTCTTGCGTGACATGCCGGCGCGAGGTGTAGCCGGACAACTAAAATGGAGAGAAAGAATTAAATTAAAATAAACCAATACAAATAAAGATGCTCAGGTTGAACCTGGTCGATTAGGAGTTAGTTATCGATTTTTTTTTTACACATTCAAGTAGCAGTCAATCAAACGGACGGACGACATCTTGGTAAAGAATTTAAATACTTGATGGGATCTGGCACGCCTCCTTAGCCAGTCACATACATTTCAACAGACCAATACTTTCCACACTAATCTCCCATTTTCAATGGATTCATATACAATATTGTATGCTCACCTTGGTTGTCTGGATGTGGAGGCGGATGCCATGCGCGACGACATCTGCGACTGGGAGAGGAAGGACAAATCGTTGACGAAACCATCATCCGGATGCATGACCATGCTGTTCGTATAGGTGTACGTGCAGCCGGGCGCCTCGAACTGCTTGCCCAGGCCCAGCTCATCGCTGACATCCTCCTCGACATCGGACAGCGTATACACCTGCATGCCCAAGTCGTCGAGTCCGCGTCCGCCCCGTATTGTCACACCCGGTCGCTCCTCCAGCAGTCCACTTAGCGTGGGCGTGGCCAGGCGCGACCAATGATGCAGTGTCTGTGATCCCTCCATGGGTTTCACAATCTGCAGTTTCTCCGGCAGACGCCACTGGTGCGTCGTCAGCCCGGAGGATGAGCCCGATCCCGTTGACATGATGCTGTCCGGCGTGCGCACACCCATGGGCAAAGTGAGTCCGGCCGGCTGTCCGCCTGCTCCAGCTCCACCGCCAACGCGGACATGCGTCGTTGGCTCATCGTAGTTGTAGGTGCCGGCAGGCGCATAGGAGAGCATCGCTCGACGAGCCAGCACCTCGGCAGGCGTCAGACGCTTGAGAGCCGCCTCCAGCTCCTTGGCACCTGGGGCACCCGGCACACCAGATGGCTGTGCCGGATAACCGTCATCCGACTGCGAGTTAAGGCTTTCGGTCGAAAGTGTCTTCAGGCCCAGCGAATTACTGCTACCGCGATAATAGGAGCCCGCCGGATACGCCATGGAGGACATGCGCGGCCCAGACGTACTGCTCATGGACATGGCGCCCATCTGGGTCATCGACACATTGCCACTGTCCATGTAGTTGCCGCTCTTGGTGGCACAGCGCACCGTGTCGAAGGCTCGCTTGTACGGTGGCGGTCCATAGATGCTGCTGGAGCCGAAGCTGGCCGCCATGCCCATGCCACCCGGCAGCTGCGACATCATGCGACTGATGCGGTCCGCGCAACGTTGGCTATCGCCCGATATGCCCGAGTCGAGGCTGTTCTCCGAGTACAACGAGGACTCCATCAGCTCTGATTGCAGCGACTCAACGGCCACAGCGGCAGCGGCTCCGTTCGTGCCCAGGCCGCCCAAGAAGGAGCTGCGTGCCTGCGGCTGTGAACGTTTCCGCTGTTGCTTCAGCTGATCCTGAGCCGAGTGCAGCAACGCCAGCACCTCCTCGTAGCGCTGCTTGAACTCCACCAACTCCAGGGCGAGCGCATTCTGGTTCTCCTTCGTCACGTGCAGCAGCGACAGATGCTCATCGTTATCCTGCGTCAGCTGATGCAATCGCATCTCGGCCTCGGCCAGGCGCGCTGTGAGGCTCACGATTTGCTCGTGCTGCAGTCGATTCTCCTCGCGCTGTCGCTCCAGCTCCAGACTGATATTATCGAACTGAGAATTGGCATCGTTCAACTGCGCACTGATGTCCGCCATCAGGCGTCTCTCATGCTCCTCTACCTCGTCCGTCTGATGCGCCAGCTGCGTGGCCTCACTCTTCAGCGTCTTGTTTTCATCGAGCAATGAGTTCACTTTCTTCTGCAGCAGGTCCAGGGTAATTGATTTTGACATGGTGGGCGTATCTATAGGTGAATAGGGTTAGTGTTATTCGTTTATTATTATTATAATTGTTATTTTTAGACTTACCCGCATCAGTTGCATCGTCTGCATCGTTGGTCAGCACCGAAATCAGTTCGTTTTTCTTGTGCAGCTCGTGCAGCAGCTGAGCGCGGTCATCATTGGCGGATTTGAGATCCGTTTCCAGATCACTGACGCGTGCCTCTAGTGCATTATTTTGCGTGAGCAGCTCTTTGCCAATTTGCACTGTCAGCTCCAGATCCTTTTCCTTCTCTTCCAGCAGACGCGTCACGGCTTCAATATCATCGTAGGCACGAGTCATCTGGCTAACACGGTTACCACATAGAACTGCAAGCAATAAATATTTTCCAATTAACATAAAGAAATTAAATATTTTAACCAATATTTACAATTCTACTTTAATTACAGAATATCGATAATATGTAAACTAATCCTTACAACTCAACTTAAATTACGAACTATCGATAAATAAGGATACAAGATCAAAAACCAAGTGCATATCGACATATAAATTTGACAGGGCTGCCAGATCGTTACGTAATTAAGCAGTGCCCAAGCGCTAGAATACCTTCCATAAGTAACTGTTCATTCTGCTGCTCCCGCTCTCCCAAACCAAATGTCGGCAGACCGTATTCATGCGCTGGCGTCGCTGCCGACGTCGACGCCGCTGTTGTTATTGCACTGCAACCAGCTGAGAGCTCGAGTTCATCTTCATATTCAAGTTCATCTTCTGTGATACAAAAGTCGTCGTGCCAATCGCTCGTCGCTTTCGTTTGGCACGCAACGAATGCGCATTCCTCTAAGCAATTCTGTGCTGTTGTTACATCAACAGCATCCACAGCATCCACACGAGAGCTGCTGCTGCTGCTAATGCTAGCACTGCAGTTGTCAGTGACTAAAAATCGATGCTCACTGCCACCGGCAGCCGACCACCATTGCCGCCCTCTCTCCATCTCTTTCGTTGGCGCTGACGCCGCTCCTTTGGCATTGTTTACGTGCGTCATGCCCAATGTATGTAAATAATTCGCTTTATTTTCGTTTGGTTCTCTCCTCACTAATTTCCTTAGTCACGCAGCATTCTGCGAGTTTCTTTTTATAAAAGTTTAAATTTGTTGCGATTTTGTTGTTTCGATTATATCGTGTATTATTATGTAATAAACAATCTCATTGTAAAGTCTGCTGCCAAGGCACTTGGTTGCTTTGTTTGTGGCGGTGGTGGTTGTTGTTGTTGTTGTCGTCGTTGCTGTTGCTACTGTTGCCTGTGGATCCAGCAGCCTTTTGAGGTTACATTGGTGGTCACATGACTATTTTTTTTGTAGTTTTATCATTGTTTGCTTTTCAATGTGAGTTGCAAAAGTAATGAAACACTTAAATTAATTGCTAAATTAATGCGAATTGTCTGAAGTCAGCAGAGAAACTAAAGCTGTCATCGCTATTGCTCTTGCTATTGCTTTCGCTCTCTCGCACGTTCTCTCTTCGTTCTCACCCACCCACTCAGCGCGCGCTGAGTGTGCGCAATGTTGTTTTTGCGCTGTTTTGTTGAACAACTTAACATAAAAACCTAGCTTGAACTTCTAAACGAGTATTTCAAATATATTTATAGTCGTGAGCGCAACTTTTCAACTCTCAAATTCAAAGCCACTTCTTGCAAGCGCAACGCACACATACACACTGACAGCAGCAGCGGCAGCAGCAGCAGCAGCAGCCGCGCAGCTACAGTTGGGCAGAGGAACAAGCAGAGGCAACAACAGAGGAAGCAGCGCAGACTGCTGCAGACTGCAGACTGCAGGCTGGAAGTAAAAGGCGTTTTCCCTAACTCAAGTGAAAGGAAGAGCAACAAAAATGTTTGGTGAAAAGAAATGCAACATCGACATATGTACGTATGCACATCATGTGTTGGCCCTGCCTGTTCTATGGGAAATACGAGTAATAAATATACGCAAATGAACAAAACTCACGTGTCGAAAATAGCCACAGAGATTGGATCTTTTTTTTTTTAATTTTCTGTTAGTTTTGATTGTGAACTTCACGCGCGTTTCACTTCACTGGTTGGCACTAATAACAGCAACAACACTGTTTATTGGTAATCACAATAGCCACAAGGCTGTGGCTAGTCCAAAGGTTGTGAGACATTAACGAATGCAAACAAAAACAAAAACTTCCAAATGAATTCTAAGGTAAAAAGAAATATCGCCAGCCGGGCAAACGGCGCTCCAAACTCGTGACGGAGCAGAGCAGTCAGACAGACACAGATTGACTCACGCACACACACACGGCTCGCAATACACAAACACGCAGTTCGAGTTGTTGTTGGACGAGCCAGAGGAGGGTTAAGTTTTTTGTTCGCAATTTTAAAACAAAATTGCGTGCTTCTTTTACTCGATTTTTATTTTACAAAATATAATGTAGCACTGATTGAAATTCTCGTTTTCTTTGTTCGTTTTTGACAATATTTTCTAGTATTTTAAACATTACAATTGGCACAAATTGTGTAATTTGCGGATTAGCAGATACACGACGAACGCTCAGAGTGAATTTTATTTGCTTCAGTGTTATTTGTTGCTGTAGTGGAATCCACCACCAAAGTTAGCATCCACATGTGAAAAAGAGAGAGGCAAGCAATGCGCTGTTATTGCTCTGTTATGAGCGAGCAGCGGCTGTTCTGTTAATTTAAAACCCACCAGAGAGAAGAGAGTGAGAGAATAGCACTCGGACGGCATTGCCAGTGTAAAAAAAGAGTACAGCTCAAATCGCTTCAAAATGTTTGAATTTAAATTTAAATTAAATGGAATACGTTTATTTAAAATAAATTTCAATATAAATGTATTAAAATGTAAATTTTCTTTTTTAAAGAGATGAATGCGATCTCTAACATAATCTTAACAGATCCAGCAAGAATAATATATACAAAGAACAAACAAATAAAAAATGAATTAAGAAATTTAATAGTGCAATTATTATTATAGCAATAAAATAATAATAAAGTGCAAACAAAGTGCTTAATAAACTGCAATTATTCACATACATATATGTACATATGTCTCTCTTTTATCATTTGACACTATCTTTATTTTTATAGCAGGGAAACCGGAATACATCTACCTAAACTCTAATCCCATTCATGTTTAGAGCGCGGATATCGTTGCGGGTAATTTTCCGCGTATCCGGATATGTGTCTGGAAAGCAGGATAACCAATATTCCTGGAAAACTAGGCACAGCTAAGCCATAAAACCCAGGTACAAATACTGGATCCAGTTCAAACGAACGCAATTGCAGTACAAACTTTTGTAGAACTTTTCAAATTCCAGTTTTGATCTGCTAAATAATACTCAGCACGTGTCTGCCGCTCAGCCCAGATACAATAAAACGTGTAAATTCAATTAGATGTCGAGTGTTATATAAGAGTTTCGTTGACGATTTTGCCTGACCAGCTTTTTTAATTCGATTTTATTTAACTCTAGCTATATCCTATAGATAGATGTACATATATCTGTACTCTCTAATTACTTTCATGGGAACAATTCTTGAGCGGATCTTACAGGAGCATAAAAAAACACGAGTTTAATCTGTTTTTCTAAATTATCGTCGATCATTAAGCTACTTGTTTAACGACTTTTGTCTGGGAACGCTAATAGAACTCAATGTATTCATTTGCGATAATGGAGAAAGGGCTTTGCCCACTTCATTACTGATAGATGGATGAACGGGCAAAAAAACAAATGTCATAAAATGAAAAGAAAAATCTGAAATGATCCACAATCTTAGACGATCTAATCAGCCAGTCATATCTCCGCTGATTGACCAACTGTATGCACCTGACATTTACAAAGGGAAGAAGTAAAAAAAAAACACTGAAAGAGTTGCAAAAATAATTAAGTTGCAAAGTCAAACGAGTGAGACCGACTGATAGATGCCGTATACACCAAATTACAATTAAGGAAAATGGTTGAAGATATCCAAAAGATTGGAGTATCTCTTCAATCTATTGGAATTGGCAATATTCAAATTGAATTTCTCAACTCACAATCTCTTCTCTTTAATAGTGTGAGATGTGGGCAAATAACTGAATTTCGTTATTGACCTTAATCGACTTTATGCTAATGGAAATCATTATCGATGATTTGCAACAAAATTGATCCAAGTGTACATTTCGAAATCTCTAAATGAAAGAAGCATACATAAGAAAAGCCCCATTTAAGTATAGATCCTCAACAAGAATGACCTACAGTTACTTATAATAGAATCATTTCCACACAACAAAACTAATATACCCTTTTAAAAAACACTTCATTGTCAACACGTTCAGGGCATAAAAAAAAGCTTAAGATGAGATCATATGCTTCACTTGGAGCTTTAATAGTTTATTTTCTTTTTAAATTAACTTGCTAGAACCTACTCTACATATGTGTACATATATATTCATATATATATATATATAAATACTCATATATCGATAACGCCTTCCGCAAATATCATGAAAAACAAATACAAAGTCTGAAATGGGAATTAGTTAGAGAAACAGGCGAAAGAAAATAAAAATTGCTGTCGTGCCGCTTAACACGTCGACCACAACAAAGCAAATATATAAATACAAAAATCAGGTAAAAAATACTAAGTTTAATTGAGAAAACATTAATCAATTGACAAATATAACAAGCGACGATAAGATACGTCCAGGCACTTTCTGCACCTCAGCCAATTGCAGCGGAACGCTCGAAACTCCCCGCCCGCTGCACTTGATAATGCGGCGAGCAATCGATAAGACTAGCCGATAATGGATAATGAGCAGGCTTAGTCATATAATTCGCACCTTTGAAAAGTAATTTAATACCTAATAGCACCTTTAAAAATCTAATCAAAATTACTTGCCGAATTGTTCGGCTTTAAGTATACATTTTGTAAATATAAACAGTGAAATCTAAAGTGAATATTATAAAATATATATAATGATATATGTATATGTATATATATGTATATATAGATAGCATGTAGGTGTATCAATTTGATTGGTAATTCACAAATTCAAGATTTTGTAGAGATAAAAAAATATATATTAAACAAAATAGTTGAATATACTTCAAATATACATAAATTGAACTACAGTTTTTTATATTATTATATATAGTTGATTAAATATGATATAATTGAAATAAACCAAAAATTAAACAATTCTATAGGAATATATATGCCTATAACAATGGACATCATATCATATCATATCATATATATGGCGATATTGCAAAAGTTTGAAGTATGAGAAATTAGCCAAGTGATAATCTCAATTCTACTTTATAACCTTAAATTCTTTTACTACTTAAGAGAAAAAAAGTTTTACTGAGTGGGGATAAGATGGCTATTTAGGGTTGTTGGACTGACTAAAATTGAAAGAGCACTCAGGGAATTCATAATTGGGAGCGGTTCAAAAATTATACAATTAAAAGGAGAGCTGGCCGATTTGACACATTTAGTTAATAGTGCATAGTTAATATAGTATATATGTATATATATATATATATATATATATATATATATATATATATATATATATAGTTAGTGACATAATATCCTAATCATATTCCCTTTGCTTTGGCGGTGTTCTCAATATAACTTTTTACCTATCAACCATAAATGTCCAGCAAAATTGATATGCAAAAGTACTGCTTTAGCTATAGCTATATAGTCTGTACTCTATTGGGGGACTCACACAAATGTATATAATTAATTATCGTAAATAGACGAGAAATAAATAACAATAATAGATTGTAGAAATATGAGCTTTAACTAAACGTAACTTTAACTTACATATATTCATTATATATACAGATATTATTTGTTTTACTTCATATATATTCATTTATATATTGTATTATATCACATTAATATTATTATTATATGTTAGTTATTAGTTCGTGTTCAATCGTGTTTATAGTAAAGAACTTAAGGCAGTCTAAAATATCTTTGAAATAAATCTTCAAGGCTTTTGAAAAACTAGCTTTAACACCAGCTATTTCTTGGATATCTGAAGACTGTGAATAAAGCCTAACCTAACAATTACTATAAATTAAGATCTTTTCTTTTCTCTCTCTCTCTCTCTCTCTCTCTCTCTCTCTCTGTCTGTCTCTCTCCTCTGTATAAACTTTCTATTTCCACTATTCTAAACCAAATTTTGAATAGCATTAGACTTTCATTCGCGTTCGTAGTTGAACACAGAATAATATTTTGATACCCATTCTCAATATCGAATTAAAGACTTGCCTCTTCAGTGGCGGGGAGGTGATTCTTACCTTTGTTGGTCAAGAGACTGCGCACCACCTTCAGGCAATTCTGGCCATCAACGTTTTTGGAGGCATAGTACATGATCTCCCAGGAGTTGGCCGTCTGCAGCAATTGCGCGGGCAGCTCAAAGTTGGGCCCGTCGGCGGGCAGGGCTCCCGTAATGGGACTGGGCACTGGAGTGCTGGGCGTACTGTCGTCCTGAGCTTTGCTCTGCTTTGGCTGTCCCTTGGCGGCAAAGTCGTGCAGCAGCGCCAGCAATGGCGCCGACGCATTCGCCGTTGCCTCCTGCGGCGTCGCTTTCATTTGTTGCACAATGACGCGCATGCGATCCACGGCCTCCAGCTCGAGCTCAAGGCGCGTGGGCGGCGGCTCAGTGCCATTGACAATGGCCGACATCGAGGCATAGGAACTGCTCAGACTGTCCAGGCTATCCAGCTGTGGATCCAGCTGCTGCAGCATATCCGCCGCGCGCAGGCAATTGTTCTCCAGCTGCTTGCCCAGCAGCTTGTACGTGTTCTCAAAGTGTTTGCTGGCATTCGATGGCTGTTTGCTGATTGTCGAAGTGCTGCTAATGTTGCTCAAGTCGCTCATGTTGCTCATGCTGCTCAAGTTGCTGCTGCTGCTGCTACAATTGGATGTTAGAGAGCAGAGCGAACTGCTGCTGGCTGCATGCTGCACCTCGGAGCTATTCAGCAGCTCCTGCTGCTGCGCCTCAAGGCCAGCGACAAAGCTGCGCTGATAGCCATCGCAGTCGTCTTCCGGTTCCAGCGTCCACTCATGGATGATGGGCAGGGCAGCAACAGTTGTTGCTGTCAGCTTCACATTTAAATGTTGTTGTTGGTGTTGTTGCAGATCGTTGCTCTTTAGAGCTGAATTGTTGCTAAATAGTGGCATTTGAGATTGTTGTTGTTGTTGGTTTTTGAAAGCCAGCGCATTGTCTTGTTTTATTTGGCCAACAAGTTTCACACTTGGTTTTACCTCTCTTATTGTTTACGCGCACTTTGAACAATTAATTTCTAATTTTAAATGCTGCAATTTAATGTGGATATGGCCAAGAAATTTGTGAATGAGTATGAGACGATGTTAACAGTCTGTCAAATGCCAGTGTTGGACAACGTGCACATTCTCAATTGAGTCCTATTTGGCTGCTCCACTCAAGTTAAATATGCCAATTTAGCTATTTACTAGCTAAATGCAATTAATATAGCTACTCCCCAGCTAAATTGGCAAATTTAGCTTGAATTTAAATTTAAATTTATTTTATAAAATTCCTTTTTGATTTAAAGTTTTAATTGAGCATAAATTTAAAGCTTTTCCACTTGATTTGCTGACTTCGCTCGAAATGTCATATTTCCACTGCGTGCTTGCTGCCTGCGCACTACATAACCTACAAAGAAACTTTCCAAGGAATTTTGAATGGATCTTGGGAGACGGTTGATAAGAAAATTCTTTCAGTGTTGAGCAACATACAACAAAAAATGCAAGATATTACAGCTGTCAGCTGACTTTAGCTAGAATACAGCGTTTCCACTAATTCACATTTTGGTGCTTTATTTCAGCTCCAAGCACAGACTGTGCTGAATATGTTTCGGAAGACACTCGATATAAGTGTTGAGCAACACACAAAAATAAATATAGTAAATATCACAGTTGCGTGCTGAGTGCACTCAAGTCACAAAACTTCCACGACGTCCTTCTGATTGATCAGCTCAAATGCGCATTTAGTTATAATCAAACTGATTCACATTATCTTTATAGTCACGCACTTATCGACGGTCTATTTCTGTTTATCTAAACACTTGCAGTACTATAAAAGACACACACATACACACACACACAGATCTTTATCTTTATATACATATATTACTTTAGACAATGGCATATAACAAATTACAAAATTCCAATTTACATAATACAACATTTCTACTTGCTATTCATGACACTTTAGCTTGCCTGCAGCATTAACATACAATGCAAGTGGAAAATATTTCAAAATCCAAAGATCAAGAGGGAAAGGGAGTAGCACAACTTCACACCGGCTTGTGGAGCGACTGACTAAAACTGAAGCATGGCTTTGATGCGACGGGCCCTTGGATTCGGAAAAATGTCGAGCATAAAACAAGTTTACATTTTATTAGCCAGCTCGAAGAGATGCGCCTTTCCACTCAGCCATAACATGTCGGCGATCACGTAGCTCTAGTGAGACTGGGCGTGTCTGTGTGTGGGCTTTGAAGATGTAGAACCCATCTGAGCGGAGGATGTTAAGATGACCAGTTAAAGTAAAAGGGGAAATGATGCAACATTTAGTTAAGAGCCAGTGCTGTAGGCTGATGAAGCTGCTGGTTCTACTACTGCTGCTGCTGCTGCGCTTAATAACTATCAGATCATAATTTATGGTCGAACAGAGTGAAAGAAAATTGAGCTGAGCTAAAAAACAAACAACCGTTATAGCCTCCTGTGCCAAATACAATTTTCCGCTGAGCGATGATCAGCAAAAAATAAAAAGCCAATATTCAAGCAGAACCAATGGCTAACTGAAAATAGCTAAAACTTGGGCTAGCTAAACAAATTGTGGGTCGTAAAAAATTATACTATAATAATTTTTTTTTTTGTAGATTAAGTAAAACTATTTATAGACTATGCCTAATTTCTATTATAATGTTCTAGTATATTTTTTTACGACATAAAATCATATTTAATTGTCATTTTTCACTTAAAGAAACTGAACTGTATTTCTTTTTTTTTTTTTTTTTTTTTTTTTTTTTTTTTTTTTTAACAAAATGAGCAACAATGAATAAAAAAATAAAATAAAATAATAATACAAAAAATATTTAGAAATTAAATAATACAAATTTATAACGAAAAACAATAATAATAACAATAAATAAACAAATAGAAAATATAAATAATAATTCTAAAAGCCCTATTTGATTAAAAAAAAAATATATTAAAATAAAAAGAAATATTTATAAACTATCTATACAAATTTGTAATTAAACAAACTCTATTATAATTCATTTAAACTTAATCAACTTTTCAGATTCTGAAGATGTGCTTTAACCTGAATAAAAACTGTTCTACTTCATTGTTTTACTTCATAAACAAATCATCATGAACCTTAAAAAAACCCAAGTTTATCATTTCATCAGATACACATATATATGTATATATATATATATATATATTTCATGTATTATAATAAGGCAAAACTTTAAGCCAACATGGGTCTTCTCTTATAAACTTGAGCGAATCAACACAAAACAGTTTGATTAATGTGCAGTCACAACTTAAGCGAAATTGCAGAAAAAATAATTGCTTTGACACAGTCTTTGAATACTCTATAAATTCTGAATAAATATGAGCATAAGCAAGCACAACTGGAATTATGACAAGAGTAAACAGATAAAGCTAAGAGGATTACAGATAATATATAAACAGCATTTTTTTATATCTATTTGAAGAGAGAGCACGAGAGGGAGATAGAGAGAAAGAGTACAAAGAGTATCGCATATAAACACTGTGTGGTTCATCGACATGCTACAGGCGTAGAGCCCTCAAATGAATATCATTTATATATATATTTTTTTTATATACACACTTTATGAGTCAGACTTTAAAAGGTAAGCCTCGGCTATAAGGCAACGCGTGCACAGAGGCTCGGGGCATTATTGGGTTAATGTAAATTACGCTATCGCATCGATAATAAAGCATGTGAGAGACTCAAGAATGGCGTTGCTTGATTGGCTAATTGGCTTTGAATGACAAAACTATCGAAATTATGTAAAGGAAGACAACTGAATAAATATGAAAAATAAAAATAAAAACATGTGTTAGTGGGCAAAGAAAAAAACAATAATAATAAACATACAAAAAATGCCAATCAATCGTGCTCACACGCGAAAATGAAATGAAAACGGTTTAAAGCAGCAGCTAAATAAGACAAACTTTGTAAATTCAATGTATTTTTTTTTTGTTGATTTTTATTTTTCGTTCACATCAACTTTCACAAAATGCTGCTGGTGGTAATTAATTATTGGCAAAAGTTGGGCGCAATTAAATCGACTTCTACTTATTTGGTCAAGCAACGAGGCGACGAATGCTAACGACAACAGGAATGCACTCGCTATCCAACACTGCTAATAAGGAAGTTCATGGCGAGATAAGACTTGTATATATATATATATATATATATATATGTGTGTGCGTGTATGTATATGTGAAGTAATAACATATGCAACTATTTCCACTTGGCTCAATTGCAAGAGAAGAAAAATGCTTTGCGCTCCATTTCGTTGCGCTAATTGTGGACCGCAATGTGAATGTCCTAATCAATAGGCCAGTGACAGACACACAACACTCTCTCTCACACACACACACGCACATGACACAAAAGACACAAGAAACACACACACCCAACTGTATAACAACCGTTGGCCGTTGGCGAGCAGTTGTCAGAGGTGTGTAGTGTTGTAAAATGACGCAATTTAAGTATGTCACTTAGCATTTTATTTGTGTTTGGCAAAGAAGTGTTCGCGATAGCCCCCCGGACATAATACGTATTATATCCCAAGCATAAGCACACACACACATGACACAAATTTTTGCAAGTGTGTTGACCGGCGGCACCAGCTTAACACCAATAAAAATTTCCAACAATGTGGGTCTGGGGGAAATGATCAGCAATTTAACGTGCCTAATAGCTAAAAACAGCAACGTCCACTTTTATTGCGGTTTATTCTTGCGATGAGTAAACAACGGAACGCGTTTGCGTTTTTGCTGTTGCTTTAAACGCAAAAGATAAACTCACACGCACAGCTGACAAGAGCGGCGGCGTCTGATTGATGCGATACGGCCAAGAGCAACGTAGCCAATTTATTGCTGATAATGATTAACCAGTAAAGCAATGCAAGAACTTGAACTGGAACTAGAATTGTAATTGGCAGTGGATAAGCGGATTGGCCGGCTGCTAGAATGACAAGAATTCGAACTGGAACTGGAACTGGAACTGGAATCGTAATTGACAGTGGATAAGCGGCATTTACAGAGCGCAACGGTAAATAGCTAAATGACGAAAGACATGCAAAAGGGGCGACAAACAAACGAATAACCGAGCAAACAGCTAACAGCTGTGACTGTAAGTTTGACCGATGCGTGTCGCGCGGACAGTTGTAGAGAACGAACAGACGCTAAATTCCGATAGGCAAACACACACTTGAATGCTTATCAGCAGCAGCAGCAGCAGACGACAAAAAGCGAGACTGAATAGCGGCACATGGAAAAACGATTATGTAAAGCGCAGACAGCAAATGTAGAAATTCAGCGGGCGACAGCAGAACAAGCCAATACAAATTAAGCTGACAGATGAAGACCCTGCCCTGCCATGCCCATGTCCATGCCCTATTATGAATTACAACTCCTACACTCACACTCACATACACACACACAGAGCATTCCGACCCCATTCATTAAATGAGTGTGTTTACACACAACAACAGGCAACGGCAATTCGTTTTCTTCATAATTCACAAGCAAGTTCAAACTTTTTGTTGCTGTGTGCGCGTCCTAAAAATAAATACAGTTGTATGACGCCAGGCGGCGGTAAGCTGAAGCACTTGGAGAAATTCCAAATGTTTCGTTTAGCTCTTGTATTTATTTCATTTTTTCTTTTTTTGCACAAATGAGCAATACACAACCAAGTGCGTGTATTAGTAATAATTTTCGATTGTTTTTTTGCCGAGTGTTTCTCGCTTTTGGTTTTGCAACATATTTGAGCGCTTTTACATTTTTTGATTTTATTTTTGGTAATTATAATTTATTTTTTGCTTATTGTAGCACGCATAAAATTTCACATATTTTTGGTTCAATGTCGACGTATTTATATTTTTAAATTACAAATATTAGACAAAAACGCGCACGACGCTTACGAATTTCTTTTGGCACTTTTCATTGCTTACGGCGCACCGCCGTCAGTTGGCAAAATCTTTTGAAATGCACACACATCGACGACGCACGCGGAATGACAAAAGCTAGGCATTGCCCCATACCGCTCGCGGCTGGCGGCAGGCGGCTCCAAAAACAGCTGATTGCTGTGTGAATGTCAAAACGGCGAATGACAACGGCAGCTGATGTCAGTGTGACCAGCGAAATCATAACTAAACTAAGCATATTTTATATATAAATCATATATGCTTTTTATTTCAGATTTTGTCTTAGAAAAAAATATATATGTCAAAAATATCATAAATAGCTCTGACCGAATTATAAATGAAAATATATATATATGATCAAATGTTGTTTATCTTGTGCGAATGGCAAAAAAAAAAAACCGCAGTCGGTGCACAACACTGAGCATGCGAACAACAAAGTGTTGTGTTACGAGTGAAAGCTTGGCGCACTTTTTAAATATGTATGATATCATTTGAAATTTTGGTAAATTTTGTACTTTTCTTATACATTTGCTGAACTATAGTTGTATTCTAATGTATACATTAAATTAAATTTACATAGCTGATGTATACATTAGCTGATGTATACATTAGAATACAACTATAGTTCAGCAAATGCATAAGAAAAGAACATAATTACAGGACAAATTACATTTTTATAGAAAATGTCATTAACAAAGTTTGTATATAAAACATTTACTTGTATATAATACATTTTAAAATTTTTAGTCAAACGCATAAATAATACTTTGTCACAAGTTTATTGGCGTCAAAAACGCGGCACAGTTGCAAAAAATATAATACATATAGAATTTATTTTTATCTTGCTTTGCGTTGCGTAGATAAAAGAGAATTGCGTTTTGTCTTTCGTGTGGCAGATAAACAAATTTTTTCAAAATCTTTAAAAATGAATAAAACTTGGCAAAAAACAAGAGATGGAGATATATAAATAAGAATATATATATATGATCTATTAAGGCAACAAAATGTTGTCATATCTCTTTCAATTTTTGCTATATTATATAACTATCGCAACTAATTGAGCAATAGATATACATATACAATATGAATTTAATTAAGCAATTATGAATGTGTTGATATTGGGCAATTAAAGTAACATATAGTATATATTATATATACAAAGTTATAGTTTGTAAGCTTATCAGACAAGGTCAGACAATTTCTTTATACAAAAACTTCATAGACTATTTATAGTGTTGGAGTAACTTAATATGCAATGCTGATAAGGGGATGTTGTACTTACGGAAATAGTTGAGGCACTCTCTTGTCTGTTCTTTGGTCAATCCGAGACCTTCGACTGGAATGGGCAGCGCTGGGGCTGGCACAAACCAATCCTCATTCGCATAGCCCGAGAAATCAGTGAGAAAATCATTTCGCACTTTATATTTGGGTATTTGTTCCTCCAGCAATGAAAATATCTCCACCTCCGGCAAATTCTCGTTGCTGCACAAATCTGCGAGTGTGAATAAATGTGAGTAATTAGCAAAGGCCTAACAATAGCCAAATAAACAATTGCACAACTCACCAGTTAGGCAACTGGCATCAGCGGTCTGTGGTTTGCTGGGGGTCGCCGCCTGTTGCATGAGTCGCTTTGATTGCAGCTTGGGTAGGTGTTTGCTGAGCGTCGCCTGCGCCGAGGGACTGAGCGGCATTTGGCCGCCATTGGCCCCCAATGTTGCGGATAGCATAAATGTTGAAGAGCTTTAATATATTGTCGATATCGATATCGATGTATATAAATATAATCGATCTTTAAGCTGGTCAGTTAGTTAGTTGTTTTTCTGAAAATAGAAATAGAATTGTTTTAGACTTCTCATATATATATAGTCGAAATCAATATCGATATCGATATGTGTGTAAATACAACTACAATCGATCTATCGAACTTTGAAAATATTTAAGAATTATAATACGTTATCGATATCGATATATACACATATAATCAAGAATGGGCTGATCAATGTGCAGTTCTTTAGCTACAGATGGAAATGTAAATCGGCTTGTTAATTCACCGACTCTCAAACGAAACTAATATTTAACCAACAACTAACAACCAACAGCTAGCAACAAGTAGCAGACTGTCTACGCGCGTTCTCCTCGTCCGCTTTCTATTATTGAGTGGCCGCTTATCTTGCCGCGCACAAGTTTCGATGATAAAGCCAACGTCAAAGCGATGATTATTAATACTATAAATATTAGTGAGACGTCAAAGGATTTTAGCGTTAATTTATCACAAACATAATTCGCACATTTACACACAAGTGCGGTTGATGAAGTTCGGTACCGATTCAATATCACATATCGTTACAAGTGATTACTTGAACATATTGATTGATTCAATTTCGACTTTTTATCATTATCATTATTATTCTTCTTCAAGATAAGACACACTGTATCTTTTAAGCAATTTATACGCAAATAGGGTCACACTAGTTTAAAAATTGTAAAATATTTGCCATGCAAATTGAAAAGTTTTAAAGTTTTACACAAACTATCGAAAATTAATATACTCGTTTTCACTATATGATCACAAATATATACTAGATCATTGATCATTATGTTTACGTTTGATATTTATTTATTTTTTTTTATCTTTTAGTTTAGAGAAAGATAGCTCAAAACAAATATTCAATTAGTATCAGTTCATCGCTTTTTAAGTAGTTTATCAATAACTCAAATTTGGTCACACTTGATTTAAAACTAGAGATAATGTTCATCCAACAAAATAACGATCATAGGACTAATTAACGATTATTTCTTATTGATGAATTACACCTATAATCAACAAATACATTTTTTCATATTACTAACAAATTTATACTATATTATTCCTATAACTTAACGCGCACCATTCACTATTATTAAATGCGTTGTGTGCTGACTCTCGTGCAAATGTTAACTGATTTATCATTGTTCATCTGGCAATGGGTTAAATGGAGTCTGCACAAAGAGAAGTTCAACTGAATTGAAAGTTCGATTGGTAATTGTTGTTGGCTTCTTATTTAAGAGCATGAAGTCAAAGAGAGATGGCCAAAAAGCAGACAGACACTCAGACTACGTGCCAAACGCGGCGTATACGTATCGCGGCAGACTCTGTAGCTCGCAAACGAAGCGATAATAAAGCGCGGCGCGGAGCGGCGAGAGGAGCGTAACAGCGTGTAATTAAACTGTAAACAAAACACAAAAATCAAGCAAGCGAGTGATCGAAGAAAGTAATTTATTAGTGGGAGCGAAATTACGGCGAAAAAGTTGCACTTCCTCTGTCCAAAAGCTTTTCAAGGCAAAGCGAAGTCAATGGCGCTGACGCACAAAGGCCGTTTTAATAAGAGCATGTGACGCTGACGCGAACAGCGAAGCCGACGTCGACAGCATGGAAAGCAACCAACACTGCGAGCCACAGCTGAGGTATTCCCTGACCGTCGCCGTTAGATTAAGCGGGCACAAAGGTTTCGCGATAATTGCGATAACAGCGAACGAATTTCGCGATTGCCATATATTTATTTATTTTATTTTTCATTTTTGCTATCGACGCCTTGCCATTTCCACTGCAACAGCTGCATTGCGTAATAGAAATTTACATATAGACAGAAGCGAACACAAATACAAATACAACAAAATAGTAACTGTGAATGGAAGCCGGCGGATGTCAGCAGCGAAGCGAATGAAACGCAAAGAGGGAAAATTGTAGCAAATTGCTATTGGCTGTCGTTGCTCTTGTTGCTGTTGTTGTAGCTGTTGCCGTCGTTGTTGTATTTCGTTTTTGTTCTCGCGCGTCTTGTTCGAGATATTTTCCACTTAATTTTTTATTTATATTTTTTAGCTGTGTTACGTTTCGTTTCACTGTCCACTGTTAAGCGCGCGTTGCCAGCAAAACTGAATGGATGAATGGCATAATTCTCTAAAATAAATTTGAAAGCCAAAGGCAAGCAATGGCTGGCTGCAGCAATGGCGACGCTTGCCAAAAAAAAAAAAGAGAAAAAACCAAATACTAATTTGTTAAAGTTTTGTTTCCTTTTGTTGGCGTCAGCTTGTGCTTAAATTGTTTTGCCTTTTGCTGTTGTTGTTGCTGTTTTTGGCTTCCTCGCTTCGTTCTGGCTGCTTTTTCGCTGTACTCAATTTTTTGGCATACGCACTGAAACAAACACACACATACACATATATACCGTTCACTTATATAAGCAGCGCTGCCATCGACGACGCCGCCGCCGCCGTCAGTGGGGCAGGGTCATTAGACGACACCGTTGTAATTTGTGAAATGATTTTATTTAAAGTGTGTTCCGCATGCATTGCCAAACATGAATCAGCTGGGCAATGATTTGGAATGGGGGAAGCTGCTGCTGCTGTTGCTACTGCTCCGTAGGGGAGGTCAAAAATGGGATGCGTGGGCGCAGGAATGTATTGTGCGTATTCATATGACTGTGTGCGTGTGTGTGCGTAAGTATGTTTGTGTTTGGTTGAGGAGCGCGCCCACTACAAATGCTTGATTATAAAACACTGTCATCATTTGCTCAGCACTCAACACTCGCGCACTCATTCATCAGTGTGAATGTTACTCATATTTCATAATGTTTTTTTAAGCTTGATTTGTTTTGTAAATGTAACCCACACAATTCAGGAATTATTGAATTTTCATTTTCCGCACATTATTGTTGTTGCCCGACGACAATACCTACATTTGTTGTAGTTGTGCATGTGTTTGCCATTTTATTTTTTTTTTCGATGTGTTGTGGCTGCTTTCACACTAAAAATCGAAGCGAAAACCACATGCCACTCTTCTCTCTGCACAAGCGCGCGTCAATAGTTGGAAACAAAAAACTTATTGTAATATATTTAGCTAGTAAAATATACACTTTGTATGTGTGTGCGTCGAGTCACATTGAGTTTAAACTAAATAAAATAATCGTTGGTCGAACAAATTTGCTTTTTTCTGCAGCTGCAGCAAATATCTTGCGCACACTAGAGGTGGAACGAGACGCGATTATCCGTCGATAGCTTCTGAAGCGATATCGATGTTTTTATATACATATATATATTGCATACATCGATGCTGTACATTTCGATATTCTATTCTGATATAAATTTTTATATTTAAAAAAAAAAATATAAAATCATTTGGTAATTTCAATGTTTTCAGCTCCCTCCTAATATTAATTAATATATCGCTTTGCGACCAGACACCACTGATTTAAATAAGTTTAATTTGAAGCACAAAATGTCGTATCTGATTTTATTTGTTTTAAATTTTTGTCTACAAAATATTTTGTTTTAATTTTTTGTTGTTTACATAGCATTTTACATTATGTAGCGTTGTCTAAATCATGCTTTTAGGTAAATATTTAAAATTTTTAATCTTTCAAAGTGTTTTGAATTAAAATCCAAATAGATTTTTGGCTTGTTGGGAATGCCTAATTATCTGTTGCATACATTATTACATATATATATATATATAATTGTAATGTAATTGTATTTCGATTTGCCCATATTTTCTTCAGCTAGCGGAGGACAATTACACAAGTTCGGAAAGTCTTTCAAAAAATGTTAAAATTATTACAAAATTGTTTAACGAATATTAACAATATTTAGTTGAATAGTTTTGCAGTTGCAGTTACATTTGCAAATCTATCGCCTTGCCTTGCCCGTCCGTTTCAATCGTCAGCAGTTTTGCGTGTCGAAGCAATCAAATCGACTGCATTGATAGCATCCGGAAACATTGCGTGATAGTTGATTACGGGCACGTACGCTGCTGTGATCACACGGCCAGCAAACCAGCGTCCGTGCAGCGCATTCACCGCAAGCACCGCTGTCGTTGTGCTCGGACATTTCACATAAACTGTGCCCGTTGGCGAAACGGTGTCCACGTGTATATGCAGAACTCCGCCGTGCTTGGCGCACTCGTCGAGCACATCGTCACGAACATCCGTATCCCAGGTGGGATTTGTCTCGGTGCGCGGATCAAACATGTTGGACAGTATAAAACACTGAGTAGCTATGGATGGCGTCTGTTGCTGCTGCATTACTGGTGCAGGCTGTGGCGCTGTCGCCAACAGCGCGTTGGCAGCTGCCTGTGGTACAGCGAGGCCAGCGCCCTCGGCTAGCTTAAACATCAGCTGTAAACGTCCCGTGGCACCGAGATCGATGCCGCTGCGATCCATTTCATCAGTGTCCAGCGAACTTGTATTCATATCTAAACGCTCTGTCACGTTGCCCACTTTCATTGGCCGCCCGGCCAATTCAAAGCCGTTCAATTGCTCCAAAGCCTTTTTGGCATCGTCAGCGTTGTGATACTATAAATTAAATAATAATATTACTATTAATTTTACAAAAATATATAGAGCTTCCACTTGTACCGTAATAAAGCCGTAGCCCTTTGATCGGCCTGTCTCAGTGTCCATAATCAGTTGGATCACATCAATTTTGCCAAAAGGCTCAAATATGCCACGCAGCATGTCCTCGGTGATGTTGAAGTGCAGCGATCCCACATAGAGTCGCATGGGTCCAGTGTGAGCTTTGGGCTGAAACGGAGGCGGCGCACTCTGCAGTCGATTCTTCTCCGCCTGTGTATGCTGCACCATTATGGGTACGCCTAGCAGCCGCTGTCCTGACAATCCCAGGGCTAATGCCACGGATTCTGGATCCTCAAATTCAATGTACGCAATGCCCTTAAAGCGTTTTGTCTTGTTGCACGTAATCAGGCGCACATCACGCACCTTACCCACGCTGGAGAAGAACTCTTCTAGATCACGAGCCCGCACACGCTGCGACAGCTGGATGCAGAAGACGGTGCGCGCATCGCGTTCCTCGGGACTGAGCTCGGTAGGTGTTGTGCGATCCCCAATGCCATTCGGTGGCGATCTGCCACCGCCACCACGGCCGCGTCCGCCGTATGGTCGTGGTGAGTAACTGGTGCGACGGCGACTGCTACACGATGAAAATGAGAACAAACGATGATAAAATTAACATCACATGATCATTATAATAACGTCTTACTTAGTATCTCTGGAGCGTGAGTGACTGCGCCGACGTTCGCGTATGGGACTCATGCGCTTGCGCTGCAGATCACGCGAGCGACTGCGACGCCGTTTGTCGCGAGATCTGCTGCGCTTACGATCACTATCCCGTTGCAAGGTTTTGCTGCCGCCGCGGCGTTCGCGCGAACGCCGATCACGTTCACGATCGCGATCACGATCATTGCGTGCACTGCTACTACCTCTGCCGCCGCCACGTCTGTCATCGCTGGGACGTTCGTCGCGTGAGCGACTGCTGCGTTTACCATCGCGATAACGATGCTCTCGCTGCTCCCGTTCACGTTCCCGATCTCGATCCTTTTCACGATAGCTGCTGCGCTCAGTGCCGCGCTCTTTCTCGCGCTCCCGATCCTTGGAGCGTCTGTGGCGCGAACCACTGCGGCTGCTATTATGGAGAAAATAAGAAAATATGTTACAATTTCTTCAATTTCGGAATTTCTATACAAATTTACCGTGAGCGATGGCTCCGTTTTTTGTTGCCGTTTGAGGAACGCGTTCCGTTCTCCGCATAGCGCTCATCCTCATCGTTGTCATCGTGGCCTCCGCTCTCGCTGCCGCTGCTGCGCCCGCGTCCACGTCCAGCGCTGCCTGCACTGACGTTCTACAGATAGGGTTTTGGTTTTGGTATTTGGTTGGTTGGGTGGAGACATGGGAGGTGGAAGTCGCAAGCAATAATGTACATACATAGAATTGGATATTTTCATTTGTTCATGTTTTGTGGGGGAGACATGGAGACACAAACACACATAACGTTTGGGTTCGTCGATGATCGCACGTTACGTTGTAGTCGTTTTTTGATGTTCGTGGTTGTTTGTTTGTTGTATTCATTTTACAATTTTTGTTCAGGTGTTATTTTTTGTATTGTTTTTTATTGTAAAATATTTTTTTTTTGTTTTCGTTTTTTTCGAAAATATGATTTATTTTTTTTTTTTTTTGAATAAGAGAAAGCAAATCAAAGTAAATTAGTTAAATTTTTGGTATCTGCAAGTATATAAAATAGAAATGCTTAAGTCAACAATGATCCGTTTACAGATCATTGCCAATTTTAGCAATATAGCAGTAGAGTAATAGTAATAGTAATACATATGCGATTAATACAAATACAAGATATCGACAGATTTCTTCGAGACGCATGTCTGTCTTGTAGAGATATATAATATATATATCGAGTACATCTCGAGTACATATATTATATCGAGTACATCTATCTATTTCAGTACAGTGATAGATAGATGGGCTTTGGAACACCCACATAGATAAGTAGATCACGTCGAAATGTCTCCACACATATTTCAATATTCGTTTCGATATTTGGGTATTAGCGCTGGCTAGTGGTTGGGATGGTTGGTTGACTGGTTGCTTTGGCTCTTATTTGACTCTAAAGACTCTGGCCACCACATCGCAGGCGCTCTCGTCTATATGTGGGACATACATATACATAGATATAAGTTATAAGATATATATGTGTAGTGAAATAAAATTGATGTTTGCTTATTACGTTTTTTGTTTTGTTTCATTGAATTATTTAGGCATTTGATTTTTGGTGTGATTTATATATGGTTTTGTATATATTCGATATTTGGACATTTCAGAGACTCGACTCCTGAAAGAGCAGTGAAGTGGACTTGTGAGACTTTCTTTCATTCTTGTCTGTCTGTGAGTGAGAGTAGTAGTAGAGCTGCCTGCTGCCCCAGACAACAATAGGTAGAGTTTATCTGAAATTTAGTGCACGTTCAGTTTTCATTGATTTTTAGAAAGTTAAAGAACAAATTCATAAGAAAAGTAACAGAAACAGAAATCATACAGAAAACAAATGCCTAGATATGTTTTGGTTTTTATTTTCTTTTTAATGTTTTTTGTTTAATTTTTTTTTTTTTTCGCAGTTTCTGGTACATTCAAAACTTACCAAATGGTCTCCAGCTTTTTGTGTTTAGAATGACCAAAACAATCACTAGCAACAATATTGAGCTTATACGATTTCTGCAAAGACATTTCACCCTTAAGAATTATTCTCGCTTTTTGTTTTAGATATTTTCTTTTTTAATTTTGGGTAGTGTGATAGTGATCTTATATACTTGCATATTGCAGTTAATTTATCTAATTTTTAAAGAGAGATAGAGACAGAAAAGAGAGAGCAACCACTCAGCTTATAAGATTGAAAAAGTTCATGTTTTTGAAAACTGGTTTCATGAAAAATGGAAAGCATATATAAATATGGTATACATAAATAACAAATTTTATATGAAGTCCACTTTCAATATTCGAAAATATTTCAAACGCTTCACCCTATATGGTTTCTTAGACTAGACTACCTGGAATATGCAAATACCACACTATATAAAAATAATAATATATGAATACCATTATTTTGATTAAAGCTTATCAATTTATTCTGAATAAAGACTGCATCGATTTACCAAAACAACAAAAATAATTTCTAAACTCACATTCCCTTATCACACTACTACTTGACACTTTTAATAGATAAGAAATTAAAGAACCAGCCTAACAACCGAAAATCTCAAAGAAAACGGAAGGTAAATATATCATTCGTTGCGATTTTCTATATAATGTGCGAGTTTATACTCGAACAAGTCGCACACACACAAATACGCGCAAATATCAACACATTCGTACATTAATGCACGAGGGTGTTTAATCAGACGTCAAGTTCAGTCATGTATACAATATATAAAGGCGATAACCACCGGCCGACGATTTTCGATTGCACTTTTAGAATTACGGCTTAAAATCGATTTAAAGAAAGCCACTTCAATGCAATAGTTATACACACACACACACACACACATGAATATATGCATACATAAACGCATAAAGGTGTTAAGCAAACTTTACGTGTCTATGCCTGTGTCTCTGGCTGTCTCTCAGACAGCTCAAGTACATGCATACGCATGTACGTATGTATACATATACATATGTACATATGTATTTCACATGAGAACGCGAGAACGCTTGTAGGTGTCTATTTGGAAAAGAAGTATACAAATGTTCATAAAAATATACCATTGTCGCAGGGGTAACTTAATTTGTACATACCGTTTCTTAATTAATATGTTTGCACTTATAATAACTGCACTTACATTTTTTTGGTACGGCGCCTCCAGCATTGCTTCGACATCAAAGTCTTCGGCCATGTTGAATTTTTGGGACGGGAACAAACTCCCCAAAAAGTTGTCTAGCACGTTTGAAGAAACCAAAAGTTTTGTTGGTATACACACCGCAATTCGAAGATTCACTTACGAACTGGCTTTTCAATTATTTTGGAAGTTAAATGATAATTTCCTTATATTTCAATATTTTTTCACAGCGTGGCTGGCTATGTTGTGTTACTGTAGAGTTGATAATAACTACACATCGATACCGATATCGATTCTTATGGATTTGTATGCCCAAATAAAAATATATAGCTATTTTTCAGAATTAAATATTTTTGAAGAAACTATATTCAAATATCAATTGTAAACCAATTCATTTGAGCAAATCATTACATAATATTAATTATTGATCTTGCTAACAACCCTAAGCTATCTCCGAATAGCAACAATAGCGTTGCCATATAGTCATCAGATTAATCGATTTGTTTATATTTACATATACGCAGCGAAATTTTGGATTTGCAGAATTATTATCGTTGCTTGCATTTACATTCGTTTGAATTGGGATTGCTAAAGAAAAATAAGTCGTATAAAACAGGTGCCAAATTGATTGAATGGCGGTACACAGTACAAAACGTATTTACAAAAACTTACACTGCTGGCAGTGTTAATTGTTGAGTCATCAGCGTCCCAGTCAATAACAGCAGAAGAAGAGTTGCAGCAGCCTTGGAGTCAACGCGAGGCGAGCGCTAGACCGTATACGTAGGTTGCGTGTATCACCACAGCTACAGGTGAGAGGCAGTTGCGTAAATGAAAAGTGGCGTAAGCTGAATCTGCGGGTGAAACTCCAACCCAAGCAGCCACTAAACCATCCCCCAATACGAACGCGCCTACGTTTACACACACGCGTTACGGGTGGCTAACTAAGGTGTGTCTAAGCTAAGCAAAGCTCTGTATACTAGTTTCTTTTTTTTCTTTTTTTTTCTTTACTTTTTTACATTTTAGCTGAATTCGACTGCAAATGGAGGACTACAAGTTCCTATTTAAAATTGTGCTTGTGGGCAATGCAGGCGTCGGAAAGACGTGTCTGGTGCGACGCTTTACGCAGGGTCTATTTCCACCCGGACAGGGAGCTACAATTGGCGTGGACTTTATGATCAAGACCGTTGAGGTTGAGGGTGAAAAGATAAAGCTGCAAATCTGGGATACGGCCGGGCAGGAGCGCTTTCGTTCCATCACACAAAGTTACTATAGATCGGCGCACGCGCTGATCCTCGTTTATGATATCAGCTGCCAGCCCACGTTCGACTGCTTGCCAGACTGGCTGAGAGAAATCCAGGAGTATGCCAACTCGAAGGTACTCAAAATACTGGTGGGCAATAAGACGGATCGTGATGATCGTGAGATTCCCACGCAAATAGGCGAGGAGTTTGCTAAGCAACATGACATGTACTTCCTTGAAACATCCGCTAAAGAGGCGGAAAATGTGGAACGACTGTTCTATGAGATCGCCGCCGAATTGATTGGCCAGGCACGTAGCAAGGACGGCACCAGTGCCGCAGCTGCGGCTGCACAGCGTCAGTCGGATGGCGGCGGTTCCATTGGACTGGGCAGTCTAAGTGCCAAAGCAGCTCAGAGCAACTGCTGCGGTGGATCGAACAGCTCGAGCAGCGGCAGCGGCAACGGTAACGGTAACGCCAACTCCAACTCTAGTCAAGGCGGCTGAGCAGGGAACATAGCAATAAAATTTCGACAACTGGCAGCTTTTAGCTGAAAAGCAACTCAATGACTATGGATGCTAAATATTTGTGTTAAAAACTCCTTTGGATGTGTAGTTTTAGTACTCCCTGATTTTCTCTTAGTATTATTTGTTATATCATGGATCTTAATCGAAGGATCTGGTTTGGTGAGAGCATCACAAGTTTATGCTTTAAATTAATGTTAATATTGAAAAAAAAAATGAGACATCATTACATTGCGATGCACATTTTGTTTTTTCCTAGAGTATTTAACTGTGTGTTTAAAATATTTTTTATATGTTTATACAAATGTGTATTTATTATAATTTTTTATTAGCAATAATTTATACATATGCAATTTAAATAATATTTACGCGGTCGTGCGTAATAGTTTCTAAGACGATTTTATGACATTCCAAAAATTAAACACGTAGTTCAATATGAAACGAAAGGAATAATTCACTTTGTAATTAAATAAAACCCAAATACAGTTTTTAATGTGCATTCCAAAATGTTTTTTAATGAAAAGTTGGGCAGATCTGGGATGGTATCTAAGTTTTGATGAAGTTCCTTAGTCATAACCCCATTATATATGCCCTGAAGTAAACAAATATCTTTGCATATCAAATTGTTTCTTTCATTTATTAAATATTGGTATTTTTAATTGGTACATTTGTCGCTTGATGACTTTTCTCTAGGAGAAAATTTCATGCTTAGTATTAGGCTCTCTTTGTGTAAACTACAATATATGTTTACATGTGTATATTCGACATTCAACTCTAAAAATATAAAGGTATATATAGTTTATATATATGAGCGTGTGTAAATATATATATATATAAATATAGATATGTATGTGCATGTATATTGGCTATATATGGTAAATATCCTTGTATAATGTCATGGTAGCAAAAAGGCATACGGGTATAGAATAATCAAAGGAATATATAATAATAATAATAATAATGAATAGTTGTAGCTGCAGCTGCTGGATTAGTTTCTTAGCTAGCATTAGAGTTTGTTAGCAGGCCACACACGAACACATACATAATAAATTATATACATTTATGCATAAATAAAATACATGTAAATGCTAAAAATTAATATAATAATAATTTCATTTAATACAAAATTTATGAATAATTAAACCATTTTAAAAAGTAAACAACAATTCGGGTCGGCCCTTCACAAAATTTTACATTCCTGACAGCCTGGCACTTTCGTTATCTATATATATATATATGCGTTTCAATATATGTACATATATATTTGAATATATATATGCTATTGATTTGATTTGATTTGATTTGATGCATGTGGTATGTGTGTCAGAGCTGGCGTGAGATTCGTTATATTGTGATCAATATGGTTGCGACCGTAGCCATAGCTGTCGCCGTCGCCGTCGCCATCGCCTCTATGCTTCCGCCTTTGATGCTACTGCAGCATCAGAGCATTTAAATTCCGCTGCAGTATCGTGTCCTTCACCGAATTGAACACCACGTTGATGTTGCGCGTGTCTATGGCAGTGGTAAAGTGATGATAGATTCGGCTGGTGCTGGTGCTGCGGCGCACGCTCATGAACATTTGCAGCATAAAGTTCTGAACGTCCAATAAGGAGTGCGGATTGCCATTAAATTGCGGATAGTACCAGCGTATATCAGTCTCTGGATTTCGTACTTTTTGCTCGAGCAAATCGGTCTTGTTTAAAAAGAGTATAATTGAAATGCCTTTGAAAGTATTGTTGTTCACAATGGTATCGAAAATATTTTTGGACTCTTCCAGACGATTGGTTTTTCTGCGCAATAAGAATATTAAAATTAACAACATAACATGATCTCATTTCGATAAAAATAACAAAATAAACTCACCTGTCTTCGGCAAGCACCTGATCAAACTCTGAGCTAGACACTAGAAATATAATCGATGTGACCGAGGTATCAAAGCATCTGGTCCACTTTTGGCGTTGAGTGCGCTGTCCGCCCACATCGACAAACACAAATGGAATGTTCTGCAACAGAAACGATGCACGATCTCAAGACGAAATACCACAGAGCAATCAAATTGCAGCTCACCTGTACTTTGACAGAAAACTCGTAGACACCTTTGGTTGCTTTGCGACAGTGCAGTATATCTTTGTGTGTGGGCACATAATCCGGTTTCGCCAGCCGTTCAATTTCGTCTAGAAAATAGCTGACTGAATCGCTCTGCAAAGTGTGAAGGTAACAGAAAAAATCATTATTTATAATAAATATGTAAATTGTTGATTGATAGTAAATAAATATAAAGACACAAATTCAAGTCTATAAAATCTGTTACATATTTTACACTAATTTTATAGAATACATCTTAAGAGTTTGAATTCCCTATGCGACAGAATTTCAAGTCTATAAAATCTATTTGAAATGACTTAATTTTATATTTGGACCTCAAACTTACTCTTGCTAAACACGATATATAAACATGATCAGACAATATCGTCTAAAGGGATTGCAAGTCTTAGATGAGCCAAATAGATAGTAGTTAAATAGATAATAGATTATGTAAATATGTGGAATGAGTTGCTTTGGACTTCTCCGACACTGGATCTCATATCATCCACGAAGTTATTAGTTATTGCTATTCAATTTGCATATTTCTTTGCTCAAGACAGATTGCAATTATAACATGGATTTATAATAAATTAAATTAAATAATATTTTACTAATTTTATAGAGCAAAACATTCAGCTGCAGAGTTTGTATTCTAACACAATTAGGTACCGAAAATATTGATACAGAAATTGAAGTCATCAAAACATATTTAATATTTTACACATTTTCTAGACGAAAACATTCTGTTTAACGATTTGTAGTTCGTGTAGCTAATCATGTGAAAGTTTTTAACTGGTTTTTATAGGTATCAACAATTTGGATTCTCTTAGCTATTCAAATTGATTGACAAATATATTGACAATAATTCATTATTGATTTAGAGGAAATGTGGCTGACTTCCAATAATTATAAACAACGCAAGCAAATACAAAATATGCAAATATTATTTAAATACATTTACATAAATACAATTTGCATATTACTATTTATGTAAATGCTATTCATATAATATATATTTGCTTGCTTTGTTTACTAAACAGATTCGACTGTTTTAGCTCTTAGTCTGACGGATATAAACGTCAATATATAATGATATTTGAAATCTGTCCTTGTAGATTGCAAAGTCTCTGCAAAATATAACCCATTTGCTAACTTGGCAAGTTCCAATTCTGCATATAAAATATTTAAAATACTCGCTATGCATATGGAATATATGAGAAGTTAATGTTGATCGATTGATACATATGGAATATGACATCTTTGATCCACTTAAAGGACAGCTTACAATTTGGAATTCGCGTCGTCGTTCGTAGGCGCGCCTTATGCCACGATCCTGCCAGAGGCGCCGTATGAGCGGCGCATATTCCACGAATCTAGCTGCCTCTATTGCATTGCATTCCATTGCTTTGGCGTCATTGGCATCCTGTTCCCGTCCATCGCTGCCCCACGGAATATCCAACTTTTCCCGCGCATCGAGGAGCACTTGCATACCTGCAAAGCAAAGCAAATAAATGAGTTGATTTATAAACATTATCTATATACAATCACCTACCTCTAACAACATTTTGGTATATCACATGTTGGTATTCCCGTAGCAACTCCGGATCAAAGTTAACGCCGTGTATGATGCGCATCTGTTTGAGGAAGGTGGATTTGCCTGACTCGCCAGCGCCCAGGAGCAGCAGCTTAACCTGTAATGTTCAGTGGATATATTAGATGGCAAAACTATAATCCAAAGATAAGTGCGAAATTGAAACCTTGACCGATATAGAGACACATAAGCACGCACACACAAGAAAATCAACTGCAGCCAGCGACAAAGCACAAAGAAGTTGTTAATTGAATGCCTTTTGTGTGAATAAGACTTTTTGTAATGATTGCCTAAATGATGCAACAATAAAAAAAACCCAGTGCCAAGCCCAATACCAACATCAGCAGCAACAACAATAACAGCAAACGAACGAAAAGTGAAAATTCGTCTGCCGTTTCATTTGTTTGCCTGGGCGGCCTATGCGGGCTATACAACCGGATGAATGTTGTCTCTTGTGCGTGTGAGTGTGCGTGAGAGAGTATTTGTGTGCGTGTGTATGCGTGTGGGTCCGAGCAAATTAATACTAATTACTTAATTAAACGGAATGTGAGGAAACGTTATAGTTCGCTTCAATTCAATCTTACCTGCCGTCGAAACGTATGCTTCTCCTTCTCCAGAAACCGATCAATCTCTTTGGATTTGTAGCGTTGCTCCAGCTCCTCGGGCGTGCTGCGCAGCCGCACCAGATGTGTCAGCAGGTTGCCAAAGCATCTCATGCAGGCGAATCGTGACGTTTGTAGGCGACTCCCCTGGCGTCGCAGCCTTTCTGCGCCGTCCGATATCAGTCCGGTGGAGCTAGCTGTTGTCCCTCGCCCGCTAACTGTCTGCTGATGATGATGATGATGGTGATGATGGTGCTCCTCCATCAAATGCGTCAGCGTCCCGGTGCGTGTATCGCTGTTGCTGTTGTTGTTGCTGCCGCTGCTGCTGCCGCCTGTAATGCCGCCGCCGCCTCCACCACTATGTGTTAACGTGGTCAACGTAATTCTGGACATGCTTGCGACTGCGACAACAGCCAACGCCTGACGTGCGCACTTTCTACACAGGCACACACACAAACACACGCACACACAGTCACGCACACAGACGCGCGCGCTGTACGTTCAGTTGTTGATATTATTATTATTATTGTTGTTGTTGTTGTTGGTGCTGCTGCTGTTGGTTGTCTCCCGTTTTGTATCCTGATACTGTTATTGTTTTTGTCGCACTCTCGCTAAAATTAGTTTGGTCTCGGTTTCGGGGTTTATTGTTTTGGTCGTTGTTTGGACTTCGTAGTTGTAGCCAAATCATATCTTGACCACAAAAGCATCGCCGCGCTCTTCCACTGTGTATTTCGCTCCGCGGGCATTGCACACACACACACTTGCACAGTTCGCAGCCACTACAACATATGCTAATCGCGTTGATGACAAATTATTGAACTCCTTTAATACGCTTCGCCTTCTTTTTCTCGTATTGGCAAATTTTGTAAATAAATTCGCATTTTCACTCCCAAAAGACTGAATAGGGTTGTATTCACGATGTCATATACTCGATATATTTCGATACTATATCGATAGCTATAGCGATAGTTAGTAAGTGATATTCGTAACTATAAGCAACCCTGTTGAGACAGCTGTTTATATAGAAAACACAAACAAACACCCATTGTGCCTGCGACTGATTGTTCTATTTTTCTTAGTCGTTGTGAAGTTACGGTTTAGTCAACATAATCGTATTATTGTAAAATATTGTGTGGTAAAATGATTATTAATACAGGAAAAGCATCTTTGCTTTATGCTTCGCGTCTGTCGGGCTGCATGCAGTATATGAAAAAATATACAGGTAACAATTAGAAAAATTCTGTGCGTAGAGGTCAATAAGTTTAAATTGATTAAAATCCATTGTTAGCGTTGATAGGTCTGGAGATAATAGCCTATGTAGATTTAATTCAATTTGCGCGCAATAAGCAATTCTTTCACTGTCACTCATAAAATTATGTACATACATGAATATGCATGTGTATGTGTGTACTATGTGAAAGCGAAATCCAGTTGGATTTTGCACCCTGGGCGTCAGCCCAACTGCGCAATTCATTTTCGCAAATATTGCTATTTTAATATATTATTATTATTAATCCAGTTCTTTTTGTGCGCAGCATTTCAATCTTTTCACACAAGCGCCAAGGTACTTAACTATGCTGAGCCGGCCCCCGCTTTGCCGCTGCCCCACAATGTGGACGCTGCCGAATCGACGCGCTTTTCCCCACAACGCTCCAGGGATATGTCCGACAACATCATGATCATGTCACACGTACCCATCTCGACCATTGATATTACCACTGACAACAGCATGACCATATCGCAGGTCGAATCATCTCTGCAGGATCCACATGTGCAGTCATATGATTGCTTCGGTGCCGTTAGTCTCAATGCGGTGATGCAGAGTAATGTACCGACACCGTTCGGTGGCATGCACAAGTTCTCGCATCTCAATATGCCCGGGGGGCAGTGGTCGCAGGAGTACAAGTTCACCTCGCAGAATATGCACAACTCGCATTATCAATCGCTGCGCGACAGCACGCGCGCTGATTGGGTGACCTACGATCAAAATGCCACGATGCCGTTTGCTGGCCACAGCCAAGGTGAGGATAGGCAGCAGCTGTTGGTGTAAATGTGACACGTGTTGCATGTGTAAACTTGTTGCATGTCGCGCGCATGCGCTATAGCTCTAGCTAACACGCATTCGCATCCCATATCATATGCATTGCTCGAATTTCGTAGGCTTCCGGCGTTGCTACAGCACACAAGCAAAGTCCGCAGAGCCACCAGCAGCAGCAGCAACAGCAGCAGGAGGCACAGCGCCCCAAACTCCTGCGCCCGAAAAGTTAAGCAAGAAGGATCAATTGAAGAAAGTGTTCAAGGAGTACGGCGCAACCATTGTAGTATTCCATGTGGGCATTTCGCTGCTCTCCTTAGGTGGCTTTTACGTGCTCGTCTCCAGGTAGGACTAACAAACTGAATGCGCTCATCCACACGTAACTGCATCCATGACAGTCATACCTCTAGCCTGCTCAACATTCACCTTAACTTGCTCATCTCTAATCTGTTTCTCTTCTTCTTGTTTGCAGCGGAATAAATATGATGCCCGTGATGGAGTTCCTTGGAATCGAGTCATCTGCATTTGCGGAAAAATTAGCCGTGGGCAGCACTTTTGTCACAGCCTATGCCGTGCACAAAGTCTTTGCACCACTTCGGATTAGCATCACACTGGGCTCGGCGCCATTCATTGTGCGTATGCTGCGCTCCAAGGGATTCTTGAAATCAAAAACTAAAAGCAATTAGTGCCATATACGAAAACATATCGCTATATTTTATATACAAGTTTTGTCAACGACATTAAATTTTTAATAGTTTAGTCATGCATGTCAATACATAATGTATTTATGATGATATAATCAAATAAATATTGGTCCAGCAAATATGTGTATATGAAATATTTTCTGAAATTCTATGGCAGAACTATGTATACGTGGGCAAAGGATGATTATTTATAATCAATTATCTTCACATAAAACCATTGAGTTTCCACCAGACACTTCAAATCCTAATGAATTAAAAATCCATTTTCTTTTTTATATTTCAGTTGGTTTTTACTGATTTTTTTTATAATTTTTTTTTCTTTAGCATATTTATAGAAAAAATATTTTCACATCTTAAGATTTCACGGCTCTAGAGACATTTTTCATTTGTTATTGGCTTAAGCTATAAATTGATTTTAAGTAAACAATAATTGTAATAATTATACAATATAATAATTAAGACTTAACAGTTAGACAAAAAAGCTAATGGAAGAAACAAATTAACAATTTCCAAAATTTCCAATGCCCTTTGACGTCCTCCCACAACTTAGATAATCCATCCATCCATGTACACTTCATTTTACTCCGATGATATACATTGATTTCCCCCCAATTCTGATGCCAACTCTTTTGGTTTTATATCGTTTCTTCTCTCTTTGTACGCATTTGAAGCCTAACATCTAATCGTAATTTTACGTGGTGTGTGAGTCAGCCGGGTTAGTAGCCATCGATAGCCTCCTCGTCGAGTTGGGCCTCCAGCTTTTCCTCCTCTTTGGCTTTGCGTCGCTGTATCCATGGCATGAAAGCCCATAGGGCAGAGCCGGCAAGCAGGGTCAGACCCAGCGTATGGAAGAGCGGATTATAATTGTTGACCGCCTCGGTCCACCAATTGCACAGCGGCGGTCCCACCAGCTGCAGAATACCATTGACGAACAGACTGATGCCATAGGACGAAGTCAGGCGCTCCGTGCCCAGCATATCGGCCATGATGACAGCCGTAATACCCACATAAATGCCCGACGCAAGTCCAAAGACGGCGCACCAGAAACAGACGGCGCCATAGCTGTAGGCTAACGGCAACAATGCTAGCGAAACGCCCGAAACGGACAATCCTCCAACAAAGTACCATGTCTTGGGTATGAAACCCATGTCGGAGAGTGCCGAGCCCCCAATGCGACCAATTAGATCCGTGGCCGAGACCACAGAGAGCAAGTAGGCGGACAGCGATTTGTTGAAGTTCCTCGCCAGGCCAAAGGCCGGCAGCAGTATGATGAAATTCGTGTAGCTGATGGCGTTAGTTGAGTTCGAGATGAGTATGACCAAATACATGGGATCCTTCAGCAGACTCAGATCAAAGAATTTGCTGCGTTGGCTTGGTTGCGCCTTGCCCTGACCCGTCTCATCCACTCCACCGGCATCCTGTGGCGTCGTCTCAGCCGCCGCGCTGCCAACCGAACGTAACGATAAATGCGACGAGAACTCCTTGGGTTGAAAGGACAAAGTGCTACCGTGATATGGCGTGCTAATGTACAAGAAACTGCTGGTTGAAGGCGAGCGCTTCGACAGCCGATTTCTCGAAGTGTTGCGCATGCCCAGCTTGTTGGAGCTGGAGCGGCCCTCGGGCACGGCGTACAGCGATGTCTGTGAGTTCAATTGACCGGGCGTAAATGTCTGGTTGCGTTGTGGCAGTCGTACTGGTGTGCTAATCTTTCTGGCACGCGGATGGAATTCATCGCCTGGCTTGGCATAGCTCTGAACCACTGCAGCCGAGGCGCTACGCACGAACTGCTGCTTGTCATCCGCATCGTCCGGCAGATATAGCGGCGACGGTGGCGAGTTGTAAGGCATCAAATGCTTCTCAGCCAACTCCTGATTGGGCGCCGTTTCGTCCACATTCTCGAATTTCATTACAATACCAACGTCCTCCTCCTCTGGTATATCCTCCAGTGCCTGACGAGCGCGCGGCACGCGGATCATATGCTGTTCCACAGGCTCGTAGAACAGGGCGCCCACCAAAACGTTTAACGTGATGCCACCCATAATCAAGCAGGAGCCACGATAGCCATAAGTCTCCAGTAGCCAACGCAGGACGGGCGGCAATATAATCGAGCCAATTGCACTGCCAGAGATGCAGAGACCGTTGGCCAATCCGCGCAGCTTGACGAAATACGATGTCACAATATACACAGTGGGTGGAAAGGAGAGACCCGCACCAATGCCCACCAAGACGCCATAGCTGCAAGAGCAAAAAGCAAGAGAAAAGCAGTTAGAGAAAACAATGAAATAGTCGGGTAGCGCCTGATCTATTAAGTCCCTTTAACAGGTAGTTTTATCTTTATAAATTAATTGCCGACAAATTTGCTTGAATGGAAAACATGCTTTCTTTAAACCGGATCAGCAATAATTTAATCCATTGGAAATGGGAACTCAAAGTATAAAGCTTTAGATAAAATGTATGTAACAGGCACGAGGCGTGATACCTCGTAAAGTATATATATTCTTGATCGCTATAACAAGCTGAGTTGATATAGCAAAGTCCGTAAACTTGAGCCTGTCCTTAAAGCTAGAGACTCCAGTTTTACCTTTAAGATTCACCATGTAGAAATTTTGTAACATTCAAATTCTTTATCTTTTTTTCAAATTGCAATCGGCATAACTTACCTAATATATAAATAGCCAACGGACGATGCCCAAAAGGATAGCATCATGCCCAGCGATGCAGAAACGGCACCAATCAGAGTTACCGTGCGATAGGAATACTTAACAGAGAGAATACTCGAGACAGGTCCTGTGAAAGTAATTAAAAGTATATTGAATAACATTCGGATGCATTATTCCATCATTTAACACTCACCCAATGAACTGTAAAGGAAGTAGCATAATGCCGGTATCCAGGAGGCCTGCGTTTGCGTCGTCTCGAAGGCTTGCAAGAACTCAATGAATAGGACACCAAAGCTCTTAATGGTGCCCGGGATGAGTATGTTCGTCAGGCATGCACCAAAGAGGACTAGCCAACCCCAGCCGCCATCGGGGGGCACGAGGTCATATTCGCCGCTGTCATCCTTCTTGTTCAGCAGACTGACTGCAGTGGGCAAATATATGAAACGAAACAAGATTACAAGAGCTTGGTTAGAACTTTGATCAGATGGCCAGTTATAGATATAAGCTAACGAGAATTCTAACCAGTCTAACTCACGATTTTTTCGATTTAAAGCAATACAAAGTCGAGGTTTGGTGAAGATATTCAGTAAGGAAAAACAATTCTAAACTACTCGAAAGGGAAATATGAGGCGAGCAATGATCCGATGTAAATTGATGATTATGAATAATACAAAAGAATGTAAGAAACTTTGATCAAGTATTCAAGTAGGAAAATTCCAAGTCATATGCATATCATAAGGTTATTTAGATAAATCTATTTTCTTCTTAAGATCAGTATGATAAATGAGACACTATATATTATGTTGAATGGATAGATAAGCAATATTGAACGAAAGAAATTTGAGATTTAAATTTTAGATTTACATTTACAATGTTTATAATATATTACAAAATATGTTGATGAAAGTTTAACGCATAAAAAAGATATGATGTGATCAGATCAGACTTCATATCCGATCAAGTTTACCGGTTTACAATTATTCAATGTAGAGTTAAAAAGCTCCACTGCAAATACTTCGATGGAGCATATCTCATTGCATTTTTGTAATCTCTTCCACTTTCTTACATAATTTGTACATTTTGAAAACTTTTTTAAGCAAGATGATATATTATCGATCGCTGCAAGTGCCAATTTCAAAGATTCTTTAGATATTATCAGTCAGATACCGAAAACCTTGAGTGTCATACATACATAATGCTTATAAGGCTGTATTTCAAGTGTCCCCCTAGTTGGTGTTTATATATAAGAACAAAATAAGCCCTATCTTATCAGTAGAAGGGGTCTGCCAAAAAACTTTCATACTTTGCCCGAAACCCGTACCCCGAGCCCAGGCTCAATTGTTGCGTCTGGTTGGGAATGCCAATGCGTAGCGCTGATAGCGCCACATTTATATGACCGGCAAAAAAGCAAAAATAAAATAAAAACCGGTAAAACGTGCCAGAACTAACAAAGCACTGCAGACAGGCTATACGTCAACGATAGGGATTCGGGGCCTGGTCTTATTTGCCAAGCGATTTGGATTGTCAGCGTCCGGCAAATTATGATACGGGCAATCTACACGGAGAAACGGGTCGAGTTAATCGTGGGGGTAGTTCGGCTGGTTGGTTAACTTGATATCGACCTGGGTTCGTTGGCTAGCTATAAACAGATATCGGGCGTAGATCTACGCAATTGATAAGGCTACAGCTTTGTTATTGTTCTGCTAATTAGTTAGATTCAGGCGTGACTGTACCAGTTGCATTCGTTGCAAATAATAGGGGTTCCATAAATAAATGGTTTATAAATTCTACTAATTAATCATTGCGCAGAATAACAATAAATATCACTATATATAATATACATTATAATCTGAAAGGGTTTCCCACTTGTAAGAATGATTGATAGAGGTTCTATGTCAATCAATCAAAAATTAAAAACAAATTTTATCTGAAGACCAATTGTATGCCAATATACATATGTATGTACTTACATATACATATCTTTGATATGAATCAATACTTGTTGTTGATGGATGATTACTGACCTGTTTTATCACTACTTTCTTTAGTTGTTCCATTTATTTTATGCTCTTTGTTGTTTGCTTTATTTGCATTTTGTGTACTTATAACTTTTTCCTTATGCATGGTCTGTAAGAAGAAAGAGAAAGAGAGAGAAAGAAAAAATAGTGTGTTGTTGTTTTTTTGTGGTTTGACAATTTAACAAATTTCAGTTTTCTTTTGTTTTCTTTATTATTTTTTTAATGAAATATAGAAAATTATTATATTCTTTATGAATATCACGGGAATACTAGAATTCATTGGATCTGTACTGCATGGCACCGCGACAGAGAGAGCGAGAGAGAAAGAGATAGATAGGGATGACATTCAAAGAACAAGAAAACTGATTAAAACATGAAACATCCGGCAGACAAATGTACAAATACATACATACATACACATCTTTTAGAGATGGACGCGTGTTTGTCCATTTATACTCTCAGCGCAAAGCGAAAATATAAAAGACGATCGATATATGTATGTACATATATGTACATACATACATATGTACATAAAATTGTATGTACATATGTAATATAAGATATAAAACGTTTCCTACATTCAATTACTAAATAAATATATTTTAAATATACATATTTGTGAAGAAATATGTATATACATTCATATATTGTTTATAAATTCATTATTATTTTAAAAAAATCATACATATGTATATATATGTGAATTTATAAAAAAAAAAAAAACTTATAAACAATTATAGTTTGATTTTAGTAATTTTTAATTTATTTATATGATCATTTTTATATTTGAATTATAAATAAATTTTCAGAATTAAATACATATTACATTTTTCTCAATTATTTATTTAGATTACTTTTTTTATTCCTACTTTTTTATCATTTAATTTACAGATTTTTATCGCTTACTTTATGCACGAACACATGCGAAATTACTTAGATTTCGTGTCACGATTAATTCAAACAAAACACGCTTCCAACTTTTGTATAAATACTCGAATGTTTTTTGGTTTTTTGTTTTATATTTGCGATCAAGTTGTTTAGCTTTAACTGACCGTGTTGCTTATGGCACCTAATCTCAGCTGTGGCTCGACTGAAGTAATTGTACGCTAAATGGCTGAACATGTTTCGTCATAAGTGCGTCTCGATCGCAGGCAAAGTCGCGAATTCGATGCCGGTGTTTATAGAGCTACAGTTGCTGATAACTGCAAGGGAGCAGAAGTCCAATTCGACGAGTATGTACTATTAATAGAGCTGTGCTCTTTCGTTCATAATAGTTCCGTGGAACTACTGAGCCTAGTGAGCATTGAACGATAACTGAACTAGTGAATAAAATGATCGGCAAATGAACTAGAGTTAGCAACTCTAATTCTGTATGTAGGTCGCACACACACATCCACTTCAGCTGGTGGCCTGATCCCGAACCTCGCCCCATCGATTTCATTTCCCCATCGTGTCGATGATTCATATTATTATTATTATTTATTTATTTTTTTTTTTTTGCTACATCGAGGATCATGCGAGAGCCGCATAACATAATTTTCCCAAGCTCTACATACATACATATGTACATATGTATACAGACACACATATACATACATATGTGTATATATTCACATATTTCTGTAAATATTTTATTTTTGATTTTTATTTTTGCGTCGTTGCTTGTCGCTAATGATGAAATTTTTTCAGCTGTAGGAGCTTCATGACGTCATCATTAACGATTGAAATATGCTTTCTCAGAACAGAACGATAAACAAAACAAACAAAAGCAAAGGTATGGATCTTTTTTTTTATGCATTCTACAAATCGAGAAAAGATTATTATTAATGGGGGTATCAGGAAAAAATTACAAATACTGCAACTAATCTCTATTTTATCTTACACTGCTGACATGTGATGGTCAAATGGGCTCTCAATTGCTTTCAACTGTCATAGTTTAAGAATCGCGATAAAAGATATGTACATATGTATGTATGTATCTGTTTATGATTAAATTGTTGCATATCTGTGTGTGAGTGTGTATGTATGTATTTATATATTTTTAGGTATAATGGAAATTTTGTTTTGAATTGAGAACACAATCAACAACTCGTTCCGTTGCCCCCAAAAGCTTGAAGGTCGTTTCCTGGGCAGTTATGAGGCAACAAATCGACTCAAAAACAAATGTTACACATTTAAATTCAATTGGCGCCTGAATTGAATTGAAATGTATTGACAACAATTACGTATACTCTATGTACATATGTATGTATGAATGTGTGTGCTTGTATGCATGTATGTATGTACATTCATACATACATATGTATGTATTCATTCTATCGAAACGAACACGAGGTCTAAGTATGTTTTTTTTTTCTCTATTGGACAGCTTCATGCCCAATAGTCACAACGCAGATCACTTAAAACTGCGATCAATTCGCATTTATTATTGTCTAAACAATTCTGATTCCCGTTCTATATAGCTACATAAATACTACATAAATAGAAATGAGAAATATAAAAAACAAAAGTATGTGCATTTCAACAGACGACAATTGCATTGAATAGCAATAAATTACCATAAATCAACACTGTTTGAATTGGATTTGTTTGTCTGTTATCTAACACTAACAGCAATTGAACCTGGCTTCAAATTTCGATGGGCGGCTATCGGTATTCGATAGCTTAGCTATTTCTATTTTTCGCATTAACAATTTTTACTTAAATATTTATTATTTATTTGTCTGTGTGTGTGTTTTCTTTGTAATATGAGCGAAAATTGTTTGCACACTTCGTTAAACAGCCATAAATCACATAGTAATAATTTAGACTTTTGTGAAATAAAACAGCTGCGTTGTTTGGCCGGGACATGACGAGGCCGCACAATTATTAATTAATAATCGGACGACAATTAGAGCCTTTCACATCGACAATCGAAAGTTGACCTTGATCGAAAAAGTAAGGACAGCGACGAGCCTATTTTATTTAGTAGCCGCCATCAATTGCTTCCGGCAGAGATGAGGCGAACAATTATTTGTTGCCAACTGCTGATAACTGTAAACATTGTAGCTAATGTAGACATACAGATATAAATTGCTGATCCATATATTTTACGACTTCTGATAGGTATTCTTCCGAGAGCCAGTTGCAAGCAATAATTTTTGCCATAATTGACAATGATGTAGTTAAATGTAGATAAGCTCAACGACTATCTAAGCCGCCGATGCATCTGGATTATAGATAATAACGTTTTCAGACAATCGCTGCGACGATAGACAAACACATAAATGTGGGCATACTGTTTCCCTTTCTGCCTCTGGATTGCCCAGAAAATTCCAAGAATGTTTACAACGGCGCATGTGGGTTTATCACTGTTGAGACAGGTCATTAATGATAGCTAAGAGTCTAGAAGCATTTCACGCTAAATGCAGGTAACAATGAGGCAGCAGACATGCGGACGACACAATGAGTCGGCGATGTCTTTTGTCTGCTTAATGTAAAAAAGATAAGTGAGTGGGTGAGAAAAGGAAATGCGCATTGCACGCAGATGTTATCGATAACAGCGCAGTCAATTAACAATTAACAGCAATACATGTCGACCGCAATTATGTTTACATACATATGTACATCTGCTGCATAGTGCAATGGCCCCTGGGCCAGTGCCCGCATTCAGAACAATAAGCAAAGCAGACGCCAAAATAGAAGAGAGATGTAAAGTCCGTGTACTATGTGATTGATCATCCCTTTTGTCCCCGTCCGGGATCTTGCTTCCTTTCTCTCACACATTCTCTCGTCATTGTTACTCACGCCTACACCGCAAGCGTGAGAGTAAATTGTGATCGAGTAGCTATCGATAGCACACGCTCTTTTGATAACTTATCTCTGTGCGCATTGCATTTTATTATATTTGTTCAGATTAGATGAATGGTTTGAATCAATTTTTATTTTTGATCTGATCAAAAGCCAGCAAACAACACAATGTGCGCCTAGCGGATTCCAGATGTCGGCAGTTTGACCGCACCCAAAGTAAATATTAGCCGCCAGCAGCAATAAATACTATATATCATGGCCTAGATGTTAATGACTTTTCTACGTGTAAATGCGTCATAATTTTATTGTTTGTTATTAACAAATAACTGAGATATCATCTGGGCGGGAATTATTTATGTACACAAACGTTTGTAAGCATGTAGATAGCCAGCTAAATGAGATTAAAACTGCTTAATGCAATACCAAAATAAACGACAGAATATCTCAGCTTACAGATGTATGTCCTCTTCTATCTTGCAACTACAACAAATTGGGTTTGAGGGCCATAGGATCAGATAGCAACACTGACCCAATTTACTTACTACGCACTTTAAGACGGTGTACAAAATAAGAGCAAACAAGTATTTGTGTTGAGATACATACACTCACACTCACACATGCATATATATTTATATACATGTATGTACATGCATGTATGTATACATAAGTTAGGCAGGCAAGCAAACAACAATAACAGCTCAACAACAGCCAAGCGGCCCCCACTAACACAGTGACTTTTTATGCTGCCTATGCCAGCGACGACGCGTCGACGCCAACGTCACCGCGAATAATACTGTTGCGCGCGTGTCGGGGCCTGCGTGCTTCAGACATGCAGTAACATAGAGCAGCAAGAGCAGAAAAAAAACGTTATGTGGGGTAGCTGGTTGGCATTGGCAATAACAACAACAAAAGCAGCATGGCTATCACTGATTTACTTTCCATCATTAACGGGAGTATCGGTATCGGAATCTTTCGTTGTTATCATGTCACTTGACGCCCACAAATTAAAATCGTGTAAAAAAAAAAAAAAGCAACAGCAGCAGCTGCTGTAAAAACAAAAGCAACAAAAACAGCAATATGGAGAATAACAGTGTAAATCTGAAAACAACACAAAAGCTTTTGTCACACTCTTATGACTTTGCTTTTTGTTCTGCCTCTTCTGCTTCTTCTTCTTCGTCTTGCTCACATTGTTGTTGTAGTTCATCGCCCTTGAATCGCTGGCTGCTGTTGCCAAAAGGGGCCGGGGCCTGTGTAAGGGGTTGGGGCTCAGGCAAGGTAATGTCAGCGCACATTATTCTGTTTGTTTCTGTTGTTGCGTTTCGCTGTTGTTGTTGCTGCTGTAGTTGTGCATGCGTCAGCTGTTCTTTTTTGTGCATTTCAATCACTGCATACACTTACCTTAAATTTAATTGTTTAGTTATTTAAATTCGTCCTGAGCAGGCGGGCCGCACACACACACTCACACACAAACAACTTGAACACACGCGTACACACTCACACACACATACACTCACACTGACGCACGTTTTTTGCACGTTTTATAATGAATGAGTTTTTTGTGTTTTTATTGGTTTTTGGCTATTACATGACATCGGATCAGCGTTTGTTGCGATTATTAAAATTAATTAATTAATGTAAATTAACTACACTATGTACACAATTATATACGTATTTTGCTTGAAATATATACAAAAACAAAACGCGAAAAACGAAAGGTTCCCGTCGTCGTCGTCTTTCACGCGCACTCCACCCACACGACGTGCCACACTCTCAGACGTGGAAAAACAAATGAACGCTGGTCCACTCGCGTTTCATACCAGAGTGCAGTTCCGTTGATGAGCGAACTAGTTACCATGAACCACGCCAAAACAATAACGTATTGTGAGCAAGTAACAGGCTGGCCGTAAGATTAGTGAACAGCTATTCAAACATAAAGCAATAAGTAAATATATAAATTATATGTGTAGAGAGTTCAATGAGCAACATTTAAAATTTAATATGAGTTTAATTTGTATTTTAATTTTTTAAATATTTTTATAAAAAAAAAACTTTTCCTTATTGGTTCATTACCATTAAATTTAGTTTATTTTGTAAATTTTTCTGTTTTGTAATTTGATTATAATTTGTTAAATTTTTAAATTTAAGCATTTAAAAATGCTTAACAGTAAAGAAATTACTTAGCAAAATTGTAATGCTGAATAATTGAGTTAATTTTAGATTGCAAATAAAATTCTAAATTTATAAATGAACTTAGAATTTATTCAAAATATTAGAATAAATATTTAAATAGATCAAAACGAAAATTTGCTAGTTATTTATAGCTGCGAAATAATGTTATTGAGTGGGCAACCAATGTTAAATTTATGTAATGTAGCTGTTATACTCAAAATGGTCCAATTTATTCAAATGAACTGGTTGAGTAAAATAATTGATCGAAAATAATCGTTTTTTTTTTGGCGCCAATTTATTGTGGCTTGGCTTCTTTAAATCTGATTTTTGACCGAACATTTATTAATAGTAAAATGACTCCGTTAGACAATATCAATTACAATTATTGTTGAATCGCAAGAAAATGTCAGTATTCGTGTATTCGCGTATGTTTCGCATTTTTGTTACTGTTTCTGTTACTGTTACATATGTATTAGTATCACTTTTGATTTTAGACTCAATTCACGGATGGGGGATTAGCCCATGGCTGTCAAATGTTTATTGGTGCCAACGGCGCCAGCGGGCGCATCGTTGGCAACACAAGTGGGTATGGCACTGGACCATTTTCCATTCTTCATGCACTTGAGAACCTTGGAGCCGCGCAGCTCGAGGCCGGCATCACAGGTGAAGGTGATGCTCTCGCCGATGGCATAGTAGAACTTAACGGAGGACATGCGACCGCTGATAGCGGTGCCTGGATACGAACAGGCCTGCACACATTTGGGCAAACCGCCAGACCAGCGTCCGTTATCCTGACAGGCAATTATTGGCTGACCTTGCATCATATATTCCGGGTTGCAATTGAATTGGACCACGTCGCCGGCACGATATGGTGCCGAGCCCTGGGCGTAACCGTTTTGCGGCGCGCCTGGATTATCGCATTGCACTTCGACACAGGTGGGAAACGGTGTCGCCCATTCGCCCGTAGGCAAACAGATGGCCTCCGTGGGGCCGCGCAATCCGTAACCCGTGGAGCAGGAGAATGCCGCTCGCCCGCCCACCTCGCGCGACAACACAGAGACGCGCGGTGAGCTAACATTGTTCGGCATTAGCGGTATATCGCCGCACTCCACGCTCTCGCAAACCGGCAACAGTGCGCTCCAATTGCCACTGGGCAAGCAAAACAGCTCCGATGCGCCAATCAACGAGTTGCCATTCGAACAGGACAACAGCACGCGTGTGCTCAGTTTCGTATCGTTCGTGTTTACGATCAGGCCACGCCTAATCGGTATCTCTGGACAATTGATCGACTTGACCACCACCTCGACGGAATGTTCGTGCCTGGCCGGTGTCATGCAGGAGTAGATGCCCGTATCGTCGGCGGCAGCATTGAATATGCTCAACCGGTATTCCAGCGTAGAGTCCCGACCCTCATCCGCCTCAGTTACCCAGCCCTCGGTGTAGTTTCTGAAAATTTAACAGAGAGAGAGATGGATTGACTAAGCCACTCCATAAAATATGACGTGCTACCGACTTGTGTGTATGACTGACATTCCATTTGGGATTTCCGAAGCGTCGCATCCATAGGCATTCCATGTGTAGCGTAGTACCGGGATAGACAATCAATTTGCCATCATTGCTCTGGGCAATGGGTCCGTTCTGATGACGAAACAGTATGGTGGGCGCCTTCTCCACTGTGGGGGAAATGCTTTAATGACTAGAGAGCAAATTAATCAAACTGTGCTACCCACTCGCATAATCGTTCTCCTGATTTAGGCCCGAGCACACGGGCTTCGTATTTGTCCACTCGGAGTGAATGCAGGTGCGCTCATGACTGCCCGTCATTGAGAACTTGCCAATGTCCACGCATCTGCAGCAGAGGAGTTAACAAGAACGAACTAAATATATTAAGGTATATCAGATCACGTACCTGGATATAATTGTAGCGCCCGGTGGAAATTCCACAATGTCCTCTCTTATCTCCAAATCGTTGTAAAAGCTAACCACATTCGCTTCGTTGTTGCGGAACAAACACGTGCCGTTCTCTGTATTAGATTAAGCTTAGCGAAAAGCTAAATCAGAGTTCGATCAGACTTACCGCAGTTATAGGAGCGACCTATCCACTGTCCATTGTCGCAGATGATGCGCCAAGTTTGACGATCGCCCGCTGCATTGGGTATGCAATTAAAAAAGATTTCCGTGCCGCTTTCATAGGCGCCTTCTACTTCCGCATGGTCAGCGTTTCTGAGGAGAAGAAGGTAGGCATTGCGGAAGATTAGTTCATTTGTGGCCTGGAATGCTTTCTAAGGAATTACTTATATAAGGGACCACACAATTGTATAAGGGGTCACTCAATTGTGGCAAGAATCCTTCAATTGTGGAAGGATCACACAATTGTAGTACGGAATACTTTCTAACAATTAGTCGAATTCACTCAACTGTGACTAGATCACACAATTGTAGTAAGGATCACTTAAATGCATCACTCACTTGTAGACCAAGGCGCCATCTGTCAAGCTGGGATGTCCGCACATCTTCAGCTCCTCGCCGTGCTCGTCTGTATTGTTGTCGTGATGATCGTTGTCCAGTTCGTTGTGCTCGATTTTGCTGTGTGTTGTGGGCGTGGGCGTGGGCGTGACATGTTCCAGTTCCTCGCGTGATTTTCGCAGCCCAGACTCGCAGTGTATGCTGGGAGGAGTTAGGATACCTTTGTGGCAAGACATCTCAATGGGATTGGCATTCGTCGAAAGCTCGCAGCGCATGCTGACTGTGCTGCCATGGCCAATGGTCAGGCCAGCGCGATAGCCACCCTACAGGAAACCCCATTTATAATAACTATGAAACAGACTTTGGGAAAATATCGAACTTGCCCCATAGATAACGCCGGGTATGTTGGGCAAGGTGCAAGGCAAGGAGGTGCATTCGGAGAAAGCGTTGACGGACCACGAGCCGTGAGCACAGCGCAGCTGAGCAGAGCCCTGGAAGTATATTGAGAGAAGAGGAGATTAGCTCTAGTTGACTTAGAGTTTAGTGGCTCGCCTGTATATTGAATCCATCCTCACACTCCAGGGTTATAAATTCATTTGACTGAATCTCCTCGTAGGTGGAGAGTGGTGTTAGGGACGGCTTGTCGCTCAGCTGTTTGGTATGTGGCTCCACCTTGTAGTACTGTCCGTTCTCCACGGCTGGCACCAAGCACGGCGCGGACATACACTTGGGCACATCTGGCTTCCAGATGCCACGTATGCAGCGCGCAGTAGCATTCTCGCCTTTGATGTTGAGCTTGAAGCCCGCATTGCATTCCAGCTGCAGCATTATTCCCACAGAGTTTCTGCCTGGCGCTTTGCCTGGACGCACTACCGTTATGTTGGCAAACGAATCCCAATCGAGATCCTCGCAAGGACCCCGCAGTCGCTTGCCACCGGCTCCCTTGTTGGCCTCAGCTCCGTCACTCGTGTCTAGCTCGGCTTCGGGTGGCGGCGGCGTGCCTGTGGTGCCGATGCTTGTGCTGCGCTTGCGTCGTCGTCGTACAATTTGGGACTTCAGCTGTTCAATTAAGGTTCTTGTGGCGTTTCCGTGCAGCTTACTCTCAACAGAAGCATGTGCGAGCGGAGCTGGTGCCTCATTGGAGTTGCGCGAGTGGCTGTACCGCGAGCTCTGGTTAATGTTGGGCAGAGTAAGTCCGCGCCCGCGATGCTCAGCGATATCCTCTTCGACCTCGTTGCGCCACTTTTGTGAGGCTTTGCGCATCATGTCCAGCTCTGGGTTATTGTACTGGTTATACCAGCGACCATTCTGTCCGTGCGTCTGCTGGAACAGTCGATTGTGACCCAAGATTTTACGCACATAGCGCACATAGCGTTCCTTGATCTTCTGATAGTACTTGGAGTAGGCCAAGTCAATGTCCGAGGGACTCTCGTTGAGGTGGGCGTTGCGCTTGACGCGTGCAGCCCTCGTCGTCCCAGCTACCGGTTGAACGAGCGCAGATTGTAAACCAAGGAAATCCTGATGCTCTCTCAGTTGTCGTTGCAGCTGACGCTGTCGCCGCAGCAAATAGATGGAGCGCAGTTGACGCAGTTGCAATGAGCGTCGTCGCCGTCGATTCCAGCGCAGACGTGGATGCTGGCTTAGCAGACATTGTGGCAAATCCAAGGGGCGCCACTTGCCACCCACACAGGTAGCACCGGGTGGACCCACCTAATGTATAGCAAATGAATAACTGCTTAATCGCACATATGTAAGTCAGTCAACTCACCTCCAGTACGTATCCCTTGTCGCAGTCGTACATGATTTGCTTGTTGTTGACAATCTTCTTGACATACGGCCGATAGTCGTAGAGGCCCATGTTGCCCACGAGCAGCACCTTGCCGTGGGGTATATAGCCCGGGAATGAGCAGAAGACCTCATCACACTTGGGTGTCTCTCCCGTCCAGTTACCAAAGGAGCAGGTTAGCACATAGTCATGGGGATCCGTGATGTCCTTGCCCTCGGGACTGACCAGCTTGAAGCCATCCTTGCACTTGAATCTTGCTTTCATGCCGTGCTCCGTTTTCGGCGCCATTACCATGCCGTGCTTCGGCGGCTTCGGCATGCTCTTGCAGCGTGCTGGCACACAGCGCGGTATGATGCTCCATGTGCCATTGTTGCAGGTCGGTGGACTGAGCAATGAAACCGGAAACTCATAGTTCTCATCGCACTTCACCTCAAGCGCTGTGCCGTGCTTCACCTTCTCCACACCGCCCACTATCTGCGTAGGCGAAGGCGTTGTCGTCGTAGTCGGCGTGACGATTGTCGTACCATTCTCATCGGTCGTTATCTCAATGGGTATGACGAAACCCTGCGATATGGTAGGCACCACACAGGGCGCCAAGCACTCGGGAAGCGCATTGCGCCAACGTCCATCAATCTGACAGACACTCGAGCCCAGGCCGTTGATCAACATCTCGGGCTGACAGCGAAAGATGATGCTTGCTCCCAGACCCGTTCCTGCCTCAATGTTCTCGATCCAGCCATTGTACAGCACGCCCGGATGTCCACAATTGATTTCTGCAAGGAATTTTTTGTTGCAGTAGGTGTAGAAGGAGAAAAGGTGTATCGTTACCTTTGCAACTGGGCACAGTGCCACTCCACTTGGCGCTGGCTCCACAGCGGCTTGAGCTCTCACCCACCAAAGTGTAACCGTAGCGGCACTCGTAACTAACCACCGAATTATAGGCCAAGGTGGTGTACGTAGCCTTTCCATTCTTGGGATTCTCTGGCGTCGGACAGACCACGGATGTGACCACTGTGAAGTTAATCATTTGGATAAAATGGTATTGGGCATGAAATTGATACAGAAATCAAAGATAGGAAGGCATAAAAAGGGGTAGGTGAATCAAAGGTCATTCTTTGATTGGGGTTACAATTCCCAGAATCTATAGCCGGAGAACGTATCACTGAGGTAGAGGCGTGGGTCGTAGAATGAGTATGCTCTTAAGGTAGGGTATGTGGCAGAGTCATTGAAGGATGGGAGATAAATATTTAGGTAAGACTCTTAGACTTATAGCCATAATTCAAAAGCCACAAAAAAGTGTGAAGAAACTCTAAAGGACACAAAGCTGCCGAGTTTTAGCGGGAACCCAATGGGGAAGAAGGCTATGGATAGGACTCTTCCATTTTTACACTTAGTTCGAAAGTCAACTAAAAAGTGCTAAGGATTTGACTGTGAAGAATTAGACAATGATAATATATTTGGATAAGCGAATTAGGTTAAAAGTCATCAATGGAAGAGGGCAGACCTATATATATAAATTGGATGTCAAGGATAAGGCTCTAAGGAACCTTGATGTTTTCTTAAAAGCTATCACAAATCTTAGAAAAACGCTCGCATCGATCACCGGGCAAATAAAACAACTTGGGTTTTGCTTTAGTTTCATTTTTTCTTAAGATTTGTGGTAACTTTTATTAGATTTATTATTCAATTAACATTTTGAATGTCAACAACAACTTTTGAACAATTATTATTATTGAATGCAGAACGATAATTAACAATTTTAGTATATATTCTGTTTTTGTTTTTTTTTTTTTTTTTTTTTTTTTGTGGCTAGGAGCATCGAAATTTGGCGCTCGGAACAAATTGCAAATTGTATTTTTGTTTTTTTTTTTTTTTTTTGTAGCAATCCCGCACGCAATTGCAAAAGAAATTCAAATTTGGTTTGCTTTAGGACAACGTTGCTTGGGTGGTTGTAACATTTGCGTTATCCGCTTTGTGGTGGTGGGTGGAAAATGTAAATTATAAAAAATGAAAAGTTATAAACTTGTTCTAGCTAGATGGACAAAGGCGCAAGATACTTACAAACACAGGTGGGCAGCTCCTTGGGCGTCCAGGAACCATCCGATTGACAGTAGCGCTCGTGCTTGCCCACCAGCTCGTAGCCGGTGCCGCAGTTGTAGGTGATCTTGCAGCCATAGGTGTAGCACTCGCCAGCATGCCAGCCGTACGCCGGATCAGGGGGCTGTCCACAGGAGCGAGCTGTAAATAGTTGGTGAATTTGATTAATCTTAAAATCGAATTGCTCTTGTTCTCTTGAATCTTTTTAGGGCATTATTCATTTCTGGGAGTATCTAAAATTACGAGAATAAAATCTAAAAGGAAGAACTCAAGACCTGGTCAGCAAAGTGTGGATGAAATATTAAATGAATATTCGTTTATGTAAATCAAGTAACAATTCGAAGACGTATAAGAGGCTTATGGGATAAAAATCTGTTTGTCAAGAGAAGCTGAGCGAAAATTCGGATGATTCGCAGTACTTCTTTCCCAAACTCAATATCCTCTTTCTAAGCACTCCATCTCGTTTCCTCTGTCTCTGTTTTTCTCTATCTTCTTTTATAAATCTCATTTTTTCTTTCTTTATAGTTATATTTCTCTCCCTCTCTTTCTTTCTCCTTATCACTCTCTCAGTCTCTCTCTCTCTCTCTCATTTTTATTTTGTTGTATTTTCTCTCTTTCTTTCTCCGAAGTTAAATATATAATGTAGAAATTAAAATTCTTCTAAATTTGAACTTATCTATATGATATATATTTCAATAGCTTTAAGCATTGTCTATCCATTGGGTGCACAATATCTCTGTCATGTCCACTGATTTTATGCTAAAAGAAAAGTCAACTTGTGATTTTTCTTTCCATTTTTAGACAGTCTTATAATCTAACTGAAGTTGTCATCAGCCTGCTTTCTATTAGATAAAGAAGCCCTAATAGATCTACGTTAATACAGATTTTCATAAGTTGGAAAATAAATAAGATAAAATAGAGAAAGACTGGAAAAATATCAAACAATTAAAGTGGTTGTGTTCGAATTATACATAAGAATTGGGATTTTGATAGTATATATATTGAAATTTCCAATTGCCCTCAGTTTAAATGAGTTTCAAAATTTAATAGAAATAATAATGGAAAGAAAATTATAAACGAATCAAAATGAATCAGGTTTCAAAAAAAAGATTTAAATACATAATTATAATAATAATGATAAAATAATTATTATACGACAATAATTATTAACAAGTCAGGAGACTGCTTTGCATAAGAATAACTTTCACTTGTTTCAACCTCCAGCCTCCAATAAGAATAACGTAGACTGGATTCGTTAAGTTCCGTGTGCAATAAGAAAAAGTCTCTACACTTTCATTAAGTTTTCACTTCTAATTGGAATAACTAAATCCAATTGGAAGACACTCACGTTCGCACTGTATGTCCGGTCCATACCAGCTGGCTTGATTATCGATAGCCAGGCACTTGGCGCGCGGAAAGCCGTTGGTGACATAGCCCGTATAGCAATGATACTGCACCGTCGAGTCCAAGTCGAAAGTTTCCTGCTCCGGCAGCGCCGAGTTGCGTGCGTGCTCGATCTGGGGCGGCTTCAGGCAGTAGACTGTGGGGAGCGAATAGAAATCGGTTCGATATTGAATTGGACATTGAATGCTCTCAGCAACTTACTGTTCTGCTTGCAGGCTGGCTCAGCGCCGGCCCAGTTGCCATCGGCCTGGCAGAGGCGACTCTGCAGACCCACCACATGATAGCCATGGGGACAGGCATAGGAAGCGCGTGCGCCAAAGTGACGACCGGCCACGGTGACTTGACCCAGGCTGGGCTGGGCGAGCTCCGGACACTCGCGATCTGTGCAAGACAAAAGCTTAAAGAGGGTCTTAATGTAACTGGAGTGCAACTCACCTGGCTTGATGCAAGAATTGCCACAGACGCCATCGCATAGACACTTTTTCTTCTTGCTCTTGCAGTCCTCGTCGGAGGAGCATTTGCGCAAACACTTCTGACCCAACAGCGTGGCCTGCTCCTCGTCGCGTGGACACTCCGTGGACGGCGAATTGCGTGGATTCTTGTAGACGCGTCCATCATCATCCGATTCCAGTGAATCGTCGCCCTCATCCCAATCGTCGTCGTCATCATCCTGTTGGGGTATCTCTGTGGTAGTAGCTAGACCACTCAATGCGGTAGTCTGGCTGGTGGGCACCGAGATGACTGCAAAGAGAGAGTTCGACTTATATTTAAACAGTTGCTCCACTTCCGGTTCAGTCAGAAAGTCTACAAATCTTTCACGCGTTTGTTTTGATTCCCCATTTCGTCTGTATTTGCGAAGCGGAGAGTTTGAGGGGCAGGGTGGGTGTCTTGGCTATTGTGGCCTAACTTGCTCTCAAAAACATTGACCCATTTCTGTGTTGACGTCTGCTCCACATGTCAGTCAGTCAGTCGGTCGGGCGGTCGCTCGGTCCCTCGGTCGGTCGGTCGGACTGTCCACGCAGCATTTGGAGTCTGCGCACTGTGGAGCTCGCTTATATAATCAGCAGCATATACATTTTTCAGCTGCAGATTCGCATCGCACAAGAGTCTAATCGAAATACACTAAATATACTTATCTCTGCTGTTATCAGCCATTCAATTAATCAATCACTCAGCCTATCAATCTGATATTCACCTTTGTAGACCAGAATCATGGCCATCAAGCAGTGCAGCAGCAGACGATTCATTTTGCTAGCCTGTTTTTCAGCTGGGTTTGTTGCTTAGAGGGTTTTCCTTGTGGTTGTTTATTTCCAATTGGATTTACATCTGCTCCAATTGGTTTACATCTGCAGCATCTTTTGCTTGATTTAAATATGTTTTTTTTTTTACAAGTTGGTGCGTATTTTGCAAGCTGCTTGTAAGCTGCAGACTGCACACTTTGGCGAAACAACACGAAATGCAGCTCAGCTGCTGAAATTTTGGGCATTTTGCTCTCAGCTTGTGACAGATGGTGAGAGCAGCATCGCATCTGACAGGCTGAGGATGCGTTCATGGTTGGCGTCTCAGCTAAACTCTAATGTGTTCCACAAAGCCCTACACGAATGCATATGCCACATGAGCACATACACATATGCAAATTTGTGTATATAATTAAGGTTTCTGTCTATGCTGAGCATTGGTGAGTTACATACGATTCTACACGAATTACGATATATGTATGTATACACATGGAACACGAAGTAAATTACGAAATACATATGTTTAAAGTATTTACAGGCAGAGGATTAACATTCTGAAAGATGAATTAGCACTACAAAATTCTACAAATATGGAATATTCCTATATGTATATCTTATTTATATATAATTATTTACTTATTAATTTATATTTTATTTACATACTTATTTATTTTCTTTATATTTACTTTTTAAATACATACGTAGCTTGTGTTGGTGGTTGTTGTCTGTGCTAAGTATGCATAAATTGTACAGCAATACACAAATGTACAATAAACATGCATTACATGCATTATTTTTCAGAATTAATTTATTTAAAAGATACAAAAAATGGTTTGCGCCTGTGTTAAACGCTGTTTACTCTCTGTGGAAAAGTCAACACTCTAAGATAAATATCTGGAAGTTGCACAGGATATTTATGTAAGTTGGTGTCTTGGCTAAATGCTAATGAGTTCCATACTCCACTCTACATGAATGCAACATTCGTTTACAAAGGACGCTCAATTGGTTTGTGTCTGGACTAAGCGATGATTGTATTCTAATCTTCGACAATAAATTGAGCATAAATATTATATATGTAATTATGTAAAGTTTTTTCTTTCTAATAATTAACTTTTTAATGGCAAGTTTTTCCAGCTCAAATTTGCAACATTTTGCTGCTACCCTTTGGCACTGGCTACTACGTTTTTCCACACCAATTGCAGCCCTCGCGAAGAGCATGTGGAGAGAGCCAGCGAGAGAGTGAGAGTGCGAGTGTGAGAGCTTTCGATTGAAGCTTTCGCCACACACGTTTCGCCGTCGAGAAATTTTCCAACGTTCACAGGCAGAACGACGCACGGCACGGAGCACAACGCACAAAACGGGAAAAACTATCCAAAGCACAAGCGAAAGCAAAATAAGAAATAGGAAGAAAAAAAAGAAAAACGGCGCAGAGCATAAAACAATCTTCAATTCCATTTTTTTTTGTATTGTGTTGCAGTTGTTGTTGCTGCTGCTGCTGCTGCTGATGTTGTTGCTGCTGTCGAAAATGTCTTAGTGCAAGCGTGTGGCGAGCGTTTTGATTAAGCAATTAATTGAGGCGAGTGCTGTGTGATAAAAAAGAAAAACAAAAACAAATAACGGCAAGTGCAAGTGCAGTGGGTGGAAATGTTTTAAATTTGTTTCGCTTTTGGGTCGGGTTCGGGTTCGGGTTTTTGGGCTTCGGGTTCGGGTTCGGACTATTCGGCTTCGGACATCGGGCATCGGGCAGTGACGGGAGCGTGCGAAAAGCGCGTAAAGAAAAGTAAGTGCCAGAATTTGTGTATTAAAATAAATCAAATAACCAACTAAGCGATGCATACACACACATACACACACATACACACAAGCACATCTCCCTGCGCTTCCTACATCTCTCTATCTCTCACTCACTCACTCTCACACACACTCACACATATATGCGTGCTGTGTAAGTGGCATATGCAAAATAGAAAAAAAAGAAGAATCATATATAGAAGAGATCATTATTATTAAAGGAATGCTTGGAACACATTAATTGCTATTCAGAAAAAAAAGAAAATGTGCGACAAATGCGCGACAAAATGTCGAATATAAAAAATTAAAAAAAAAAAAAAAAAAAAAAAAAAACAAATTAAAACACAAATACATACATTTCTGCGGTTGTGTATATAAAATAAAATTTATTTATAGCGCAAACTGAAAAAAAAAAATATATAGAAATCGGAAAAAATGTGACACGATTGAAAAACATTTTTCTTGATAGCCAATAAATATTTAACTAAAAAAAGATTTGGATTCTGCATTATTCGACAATTTTCAAGCGTGTACACAAAAATCCCAAAAACCCAGACCGAGAACGACACCAAGACAAGACCAGGCCAGACCAAAGCATGCCGCACCGCACCGCACCACAGAGGAAGAGGCAGAGGCAGAGGCAGAGCAACGAACCACAATCAAACTACCCAACCACCCACCCATCCAGCCAGGCGGACCCACTTGATTAACGCCAATGCCAATTCAAACGCAGAAAATCTCTATAAAAGTTCAGCAGAGAGCATGCGTTCAGTGAGCTTTTGCTCTCTCGTTAGCGCTCGCTCTCTCTCTATCGCTCGCTCACGCTCTTCGCTCTGTTAGTGTCTCTCTCTCTCAGTGTGCGTCTCGCCTTGCACAGGACATTCTCTTTTTGTTTTTTTTTTTTTTGTTTTTGTCATTGACCTGTTGTGGTAGTGAAAGATTCAAAATAGCTTAAATATTTATGAGAAAAAAAAAAAGCAAAAACTATTCGAGATTCCTTTAGTTTTACACCAAGTGCTCATTATATACATATATTATAGAAATATAACTATAGATTTAAATGTAATTATTCTGTAAATGTGTATATGGAATTTGCATATTGAACGCGTGCCCGCTTTCGCTCCCCCTCGTCCAGTGTTTTTTATGTGTACCTGGCATAAAATTAAAGCCAAGAGGCATTCTCAAAGGCCACACATCCCTACAGGCCGTTTTGTAAATCGATACAAGGACCCTTCAGGAAGCATCTGATTATACACAATTAAATACTTTGCCCACAAAGCTGACATTTAGGCCACTAGTAGAACCGCTCATATGAGGAAATTTTTAATCTAATCCTCTAGGAGGACTTTTTATTTGCCACTTAAGTCCATGTTGAGCAAATGATAAGAATTGTATACAAAATTACAATGAGTATTTATCTCTAGTATTGCCACCTACCATTGTTTCTGATAAAACAAATAGGTTATATGAATTACTAATTTAACTGCAGTAGTGCCACCTTACATTGGATTTTGTATAACACATGACAAAAGTTGAAGACAAAATTATTATTTATTTATTTAGAAATTTAGAAAAATCTGATCAGAAACTTGCTTTCATATCGTACAGCAATCAAACATCAAAATGTAATCAACAGTGTTGCCACTTGGCAAAGTTCATGTTAACTGTCTCCACAACTTTTTAAGAAGATAAGCAAATGGAATTCCGGAATTCTCAAATGTTATATAAATGTTAGCTAACAGCAACAGTTTGGCTTTGCCACTTGTTCAACAAATTAAACCACACTTAACAAGCAGTGAATGAAAGTCTTGAATAATAATAAAACTATATTTTTTGTACTAATTTTCAATCATACTTCAATTTTTTGTAAGTTTAAAAGTAGAATAGTTTACAATGGAACTTCAGTGCTGTCACTTTCACAATAGGTGCATGTTAACTGAGTATTATTCATTTAATTCATTCAATTTTATATTACTTGAAAGTATCGATGGAGGTTTTAATTTTGGTTTTGCTACTTTTATAGTAATTTAATGTTAACTGAATGTTAACAGATTTTGAACACTAAGTATTGTGCCATTGGTGCTATGAATATTGTAACAGGCTTAGGTGAATTTAATGCCAGTGCATGTTAACGGAATGTTAAAATAGATAACATTGGCTTCGGTGTTGTCTATACTTTTATAAGCTCATGTTAACTATCAAATAAACCTAGAGACCTTACAAAATGAACTGAGCTTCAGTGTTGCTACTTTAAAAAAAAACATGTTAACTAAATGTTCGAGTACACTTACAAACAGAATTTGTTGATGCCTTAAGAAGTTAGTGCTAAGACTAAGTAAATGTTACCTGAACGTTAATAGATATTCAATCGGAATAAGCCCTCAGATGGGTGATAATTTAACTACATTTAAATTAATGTTGAGGAATAGAATATGAATTAAGCTACAGCACTGCCAGATATATATTAATATTTTAACAAGTTCATGTTAAGACATCGAACGGGAACTTAGCTATGGTGTTGCCACTTGCAATGAACATAACATATGCATATATTTACAGTCTTCTTTATATTTACTGATTTCCGCTTTCTCTTGCTCTTCTCTTTTAGGACAACAATAGTCAATTTTAAGTTAATTCAAGTTCGAAGAGAAGGAGAAAGCTTTGAGTAAAAGCCATGGGCAACGTTTGCAGTTCCGGGCAGAAGAAGAAGAAGAAGGATAAGGATAGCACCTCCGAGCAGTCTGATGAGTAAGTTACAGACAAAGTCTATAAGAAAGTCTTTCATCCAAATGTCAAACTGAATTTTACAGCTCCCCGCCTTATGAGGAAGCCGATAAAAAGGATGCACAGCTTAGCAACGATGCGAAGGACGCCAATGAAAAGCGAGCACCGTTGGCCGATGTAGAGGCGCTACCGGAGACCAATCAAAACAATGACTCGAATGGCAATCAACAGCAACAGCAGCAGCAGCAACAGACATCTTTGCCAAAGGCCAATGCCACAGAGAAAGGTAAGTTGTTGAGCAACTCGCTCTCTTTGAAACGTACTGAACCTTGTTTTGCAGAGTCGAACAGCAACACAACGCAGGGGGCGCCGGCGCCTGGCGATGCGTCCACTGGCAGTCCGGGCATGGGCAATCTGAGCATGCTGCAGGGCAAGCCGCCGCCCGGTCGCAAAATTGAGCGGGACAAGAAGATCGTCATCTATATATTAGCGGACAATAGCACCGAGTACAAGAAGCACAAGCGCGTCATCTACAGTCTGTACAAGCATTTCAAGAGCAAGTGCCAAAGCAAGGGATTCGACTTCATCATTGCCGATGTGCACGACAGCGAGACGCTGACCAAGGAGTCGGGGGCGACAGCGACGTCGGGGCTGGAGCAGGCGAATGGAAATGCGAAAAAGGACTTTTCAAGGCTGCAGGAGGTTAAGCGCTGGACGCAAACACCGCTGGAGGCACAGGGTGGCCACGAGGAGGCAGCCAATTGTCTGTGCGAGATAACGCGCCACGCGACTGGCGCCTACATAATACCCGTGCTCTTTCTCGGCTCCACGCTGGGCACACCCATGCTACCTCTGACGATTGAGAGCCAGGACTTCACCTCGGTGCTGAGCGCCGCCAGTGATGCGGAGAAATTGCTGCTGGAGAAGTGGTACACCATTGACAACTCCTACCAACCCATGTGCCATCGGCTGTACACGCAGCAAATCGATCCGTACTCCACTCAGGTGAACGATGAGCTGAACGAGCTTCTCTCCGTGCTGCTGCGTCTGTTCTCGGACGATGTGAAGGACTCGTATCTGACCACCGTCGTCGAGCAGGAGATCAACAACACGGTGTTAATAAGCCAGGAGCTTGCCAAGCGCTGTATCTGGATACAGACGGGCGCCCATTACTCGCGCGCACCGGAGAATGCCACACAGCTGGAGCTGGAGGTTCTGCGTCGCATCACACGCATCTACACGGAGCTCAAGAATCAGCTGTGCGAGAAGAATCTCATTCGAATGCTGCCCACCATGAACATCCTGGACGACGAGTTGTCGTCGGTCATCGAGAGTCTGCTGGACAAGTCGCTGGCGGGCATCTTTGAGGAACATCAGCAGAAGAGCATACCCTACAACACGCTGGGCGTGGATCGTGTGCTCCTCGAGGAGCTACAGCTGATCGGACACTACTCGAAGCTGCTAGCTCAAAACTCAGCCAACTTCGACATTATGAACGATGTGAAACGTTACATACGCGATGGCACCTCGCAGCCGTTGGTTATTTCTGGCGCTCGGGGGAGCGGCAAAAGCGTGCTGGTGTCGAAAATCATGGAGAATGTGCATCGATGGAAGCCAGAGGCACAGCTGGTACTGAGGTAAGTCCAGAACAAAGTTTTACCCTGACAAGCCAGAGAGATCCATCCATGTCAGAGAGATTCCCTAGTCTAGTACTATTTCCAATTGTATAGTTTTAAACAAGAAGACCACGACTCTTCCTGATGAGTCGCTTATGACTTGTATTTTTAATCATTTATGACTCTTTTACGAGTGTTCAATTGGCGATCGCTTTACATTTTGTTTTTGTATTCTCAACCAATCATATTTTGAGCATATGGAAGAGTCATTTATGATTCTTCTTTCGATCGCGCATGAGATTAATCATTTTTTAATCATCAAGGGGACTCAAAAAAGACTCCCCATGACGATTTCTATTAAAACAGTCTTCCAAATGCTTGCTGGGTTGTTGCTTGAATGTTAAGAGAGGAGATCTTATTTAAAATATTAGCAGATTTTTCCTTGCGATTGTCGATTCAATTAAAATTTGGTTTTCCGATTTGTATAGTCTTATGCACTGCAAAGAACTTTGCGACGTTCCCTTCAATACTGAATGTGCCTGTCATCAAACATGTCTACCATAAAAGTTAATATTTACGAACCAAGCTAACAGATGAAGCTATATAGTCTATGTCTCTCTAGACTAGTCAATTAAAAGATAAATAAAGGTCAAGTGTCTGGGATAATAAATTGGTATCTTTTAAGTGAATAGTCTAGTCTAGGGTGTAAGAGTCGTAGGGTTGATTGGTATCATCATAGGGAAACCTTTTACAGATAGTCAGCTCGAAAACGAAATTTTGATTCTTAGTTCTAGAGTCTTTTGTTTTTGGTAATAAATTAATCTAGTCTTGCTAACTTCTCATTTATATAATATAGATCTGAAATCTAAGGGTTGAGTGTTCACGTCTTCCAGGCAAAGTATTTGCAGGTAGTCAATATGAATACAAAATGCAAATTCCTAATCAATAAGAAAGAAATTTCTAGTTTTGATGCAAATATTATCTTAAGTAGTGCCTGTAGGCTAGAAAATGCTTCTCCTATTATTATATTTCCCTATAAATTTTAAATATTAACAAATAAGCTAGCCACTTTACTCACCCAAATGGGCTAGCTCTTTAGGAAGCTGTGTAACCAGTTAAAAGACTCGTTCTTAGCATTAGCCTAGCCTTAAATAACTTCATTTGCATTGTATAATCCTTTCTTAGATATGCCAATTTAAGCGCTCGCTCCTCGGACATCAGCTCGCTGTTCGGCTCGATAGCCAATCAGATGTCGGTGCTAGAGTCGGGTCAGCAGTGTCAGGTGCCGCACGTAAGTAGAGCAAAGTAGAAGACAATATCAGAGTTAAACATTTTGCGCTCTTCCACAGACACTCGATGCCTATGCGGGGGTCATCAAAGAGATTTTGGGTAGACAGCAGCGCTTCTTTGTGCTCATCATTGACGGATTGGACGAGCTGCAGCGGGATGCGGCACTCGATTGGCTGCCACTGCAGCTGGGCAGCTGCGGCAAGCTGATATTGACGGTCAGTGAGCGGGAGGGCGAGGAGGATGCCAGTGAGTCATTTGATATGCTCGCCGCGCTGGCGCAGCTGGGCATTCCACAGCGCTGTTTCCTGCGTCTGCGCCAGTTCACAGAACGCCAATGGCACGACATACTCAGCTCCGGCGGCGGCGATTTCTATGCAGCTAACGGCGCACTGAAGCTGCCCGACGATTGGAAATCGCTGCACGGTAAGACGCCCTACCATGCCAAGTCGTTGTGGTGGCTCGCCTGGCTGGGCCATGTGGCGCAGCCAATCAGCGAGATCGGGGATATATCCAGCAAGATATTGCAAGTGCTGGAGTCCAAATTTGCGGCAGATCAAGTGGAGCTGATGCTGTTGATTGTGCGGCTGTCGCCGTGGGGCATACGAGAGAGCGACTGCTTGGGCGTTTTTCAAAAGATCACACAACTGGAGGCGCAGGTCGTCTTCAAGATTTGGTCCAAGTTCTGCTGGCTGATGGGACCAATGCTTTTAAATCTTAAGAATATTAGAATAGCGGACAGAAGCTTTGGACGTGCTGTCCTGTCGAGGTATGCGCAGAAGCAGTGGCTGGTACATGAAGCGCTGCGCGACTACTTCGATCGTCAGGACAGCGAGTTCAAAGGCAGCGCCGGCGCAAAAACGTAAGCCCAACTACTGAAGTATAATTCCGTCACTAACTTTATCCATTTGCAGCTACAACTACCAGAAGTACTTAAAACTGCCTTATCATCATTTCTGTGCGGTGATCGAGGATAAGCCGGCGCCGCATAAGATCGACATACTCTTCAATTGCTTCTACTTCACGGACTTGCAGTGGATAGCAAACAAGGTGCACGCCACGGGTCCGGCGCATCTGATGCATGACATTCTGCATGCCGAGTGGCTGTCCGGGAGCGAGGGCTCTACGGGCTATGTACATATACATTTTTTGAAGCAATTTCTGGTGCGCTACCTCCACGAGCTAAGCTACGATGGTCAACAGTTCTATACGCTTATGAAGTACTATCTGAAGACACGCTTCAAGGAGTCCTCGACGCTTAAGGACGATGAGAAAATACGCTCCTGGTGGGAGTACACAAACGAATTGGAGTTCGCCTTTCTTGAGATACTCAATGCCGATCTGGATGCCAATGACAATGAGGGTAACGCTGCCGAGCCGGATGCCAATGCCACCAGCCCAGCTGTCCGGGGCTACGATGTGCTGATGAATCTGCCGCAGCCGGGGTGCTATGTGGCGTCGCTGAGCACTGAGCGCGGTGAGATTTGCATCTGGGATGTGAAGAACTGTTGTCGCATACGCGAGCTCCAGGGCATTCAGCAGCCAACAGCCATGTGCCCAGTGGGCAATTATGAGGCAGCTGTGCTGTGTCGTCGCGAGATTCGGGTCATCAATCTGGACGAGGGAAAATTTAAGGTATGATTTAGTATGGATTGAATATTAGATAATATATGTATTACAATATACTTATTATTCTCAGGTCACACTGAAGGGCGTGATGAACCAGAAGATGCCATACTTTGGCCTTCACGATCAAAATCATTTGGTTTGTCTCTCACGCAATCGTATGTACGTGAATCTCATGAATCTGGAGTCGGGCGATTGTGTAACCACGTTCAAAGCGGGCGAGGATCGGTTCCTCAACTCGTTGCTCGTCTCCGGCGATGGACGGTAGGAATTTTCTTGACTTACCTTTCGGCGCATATTAAAATATATTTAATTTTGTAGAATTTTGGTTTGTGGCGATGAGACACAGAAGCCATTCCCGCTGCTCGTCTGGCATTTATCGCAGCGTAAACTGCTCTACGATTTACGAATTCCGCATCACGATTTTGTCACCTCACTGTCGGCCATCACACACGAGGGATCCTATGTGTGCGTGGTGGCCAAGGAGCTAAACGAACCAACAACGCCAAATTTCATTGTGGTCTACGATCTGCAGAGCGGCACCTTGTTCAAGAAGTGGAAGCCCAGCTGCAATACTGTAGCTCTGGCCATCTCCCAGCTAAACGCCTGCGTCATAGCTGGCTTGGAGGATGCCAAGATATTGATATGGGATCTGGTCACGGGCAATTGCAAGTGCACGCTCATCGGACACAATGCGCCCGTCACGTACTTGAAACTGGATCCACTGGGCAAAGTTCTGTTGTCCTTCGACAAGGAAGGACGCGACAGTGCCATTCGCTTGTGGGAGTTGAACACAGGTACAAGAACAAATCACTTTTAGGTCTTCAATATGATTCTTACGCCATTTTATTATTCTGGATTGCAGCTAAGTCCTTGGCCGTTTATAAGCCACCAGCACAGATCAGCACCTGCGAGATTTTGCCAAACGGTGCATTCGTTGTGCTCGCCCTCGTGGACCGCAATGATCTGCTGACGCTCGCATTGAAGAACTATGGAGGCAGCTCGGCCAATGCTCTGGAGGATGACTGTGGCACATTGTATGGCAATCCCGATAACCAGCACAAAGTTTTTAACTTAAGTAATTAAATGTTGATACAGCTGCCTGAATCAATTAACTTAGATATCATTATTCAAATTAAACATAAATTTATGAAAAAAAAAAAAAAAAAAAACAAACAAACCAAACAAAACACAAAAACCAAAAACAAATGCAAAGAAATTATAATTCCGAATTATATAAATATCACATATAAAATCTTCTCATGCATAATTCATTAGTTGTATGTAAAATTCTTGAAAACAAAAACTTACCAGATGTACAAAAGGCTAAAGAAATAACCAAAAGAAATTATAAATTAAAGATTCATTAAGTCATCTAGCTTTATTCTTATCTTTCACTGTTCTGCGATCAGATCTGGGTTCTCTTTTAGGTGGTGGCAAATAGATACAGCAAATTCTTAGCGAATTGAATAATTTCAGTGCCGCCCAGCTTGGAGGTGCCGTAGATACGATCCACAAATGTAATCGGCACCTCGGCTATGGTGAAGTTATGCTGACGCGCACGCACCAACATTTCCATTTGGAAGACATAGCCCTTAGAGACACAGCTCGAAATGCACTTCTCGAGCACAGGTTTCTTGTACAGCCTGAAGGAGCCGGTCAAATCACTGGCATTGGGTCGCAGTAGCACCTGTGACAGATAGTTGGCACCACGCGATATGAGCTTGCGCTTGAAATCCCAGCCGTAAACCCCGCCGCTGCCAGCATAACGAGTACCAGAGACGATGTCATAGTCACCCGATTCCTGCAACTTTATGAACTCGGGTATGAACTTGGGCTGCAAGTAAAGAAACTCACTCTCATATAAGCTCAATTCAAAGACAAATACCACACGTCAGTGCAGCGCTTTTATCTATGCTCACATGATGACTCAAATCGGCATCAATGATAATAACAAAATCGCCGGTCGCATGCTTTATGCCGTGTATGTAGGCAGTGCCTAGGCCGAGCTTGCCAGCTCGTGGACGTAGAACAATTTTATCTTCTCCATAGATCTTCTGCAAATCCTTGGCCACATCCAATGTGCCATCCGGACTGCCGTCGTCGATTACAATCACCTCGTAGTCGTAGCCGCTGGGAAAACAATTTGTTGTTTTTTTTTTATATATCAATTAGCCTATTCGACAGTATAAGTTCCCTTACTTACCTAGCTTTCATATATTTTACAATTAGCCATATGATAATTGGTAAATTGTCCTTTTCATTATATGTGGGCAGCAAAATGCTGTATTTATGTCCATTTGTTCGCATTTTGTTTTGCTTACACCAATATAAATAATTTAACAAACATCAGACGTTCAATTAAAGAACGAACTGGTACTTTTACTGTTCCACATCTAGTTCGCTCATTCGGAATAGGTACTCCATTAAACAGTATTGGTAAACATAAGTCGAAATCAGCTGTTATTTATCGATAGACCAGCGCTATAAAAGAACTGCACTAGCTGCAACTGTGCAATCGCATTCCAGCCACAGATACGGCGGTATGCACCGCTCTTTAATTTTAATTTAGTTAGTGCTTCAAATAAAAATATATGCTGCTAAAGGCACAACCAAGCGATAACAATTAAGTAAATGTGTGAATAGTGTATCTGCCTGCACAATGGCTAAGAAAATTCCATTTAATGTGGTATTTGCTTCAGGTAAACAGAATCCAAGTATCTTAGATACATATGTACTTTGCATTCAAAAAATAAAATGTACTTTAGTTTAATTATGTTTCTTTTTGTTTTACATTTTTATTTTAGTTTCCATTAATTATGCGCTCGTCCAGCGCCGAGTATCGCGCGCCTTTTGGCTGCACTTGAGAAATCGATAAAAATCACACATACGCCTAGTGCGACGCCTAATTAAACAACGTTTAAAAGTAATTTCATGGAATAGCAAAACATTTATTTGTAACAATTATACATCTATATATTGATCTAGAGCAATCATGGAACACATTTAGTACATACACACACATTTTTTAAGATAAATTTTCACATGCACTAAAAACTATTTACAAACTGCAAGAATACATTTAAAATCTGTGATGGTCATTATTTGTGTATATCTTCATTATATTGACAGATTAAGGTTTGTCATAATATGTCTGGCATATCTGCAACGCATATACAATTAAATATGCAGTCAAAGACTTTTGTTGGCAACGAGCCAAGCGCGAAGCGCCAAGCCAATTGACGATTCAAATTGCTTTCGTTGCGCTTTACAAAGTTTGTTTTTTATTGTAGTCATTGTCGGGGATGTTTCCCTTTTATGTAGCCTCATAACCTTCACCAATTCGTATACCTAGCCGATTACGCTATTTACGCCTGCGGTACTTGAGCTTCGTTAGCAATGAGCCCACCGGTCCAATTATGGTCAGGACGTAGACCAGTGCCGTGGTTAGCATCAGAGCGGGTATAAATTCATGATCGACGACGCGTGTGAAGAACTTTGAATAGTAGCCCAGGTAAATGGCAGTCATGCCAATCGTAAAGCTGAGCAGCCCAAAGAGATTATGACGAAATCGCATTTCCGAGGGTGGAAATACTTTCAACGCAAATTTGGGCTGAAAGAAGTTAACCAGACCGCCGACCACGCTCGCAGCGCACCCAAAGGCAGCGGCCACACCTGAAAGTCAATTAAAATGATGTGTTTACTGCTCATTGAAGTGTGAAATGTATACGGCACACGCACCGAATCTACCATGCCAGGTGTTGAAGTGTACGTCCTTCTGGGAGAACTTGCCCAAGGCGCCCAGCAGCACCATCGACCCACCGACCAGCTGGAGCAAGCCATGCAAACGGGATTTGTTCTTGTGCGAGAGCCAGCGGGTAATTCGGTTTACCTTATAGTGTGACATCAATGCCTGAGCAATTAGTACATGAAACTACAAAAGCAAAGGCATAAAGGTGACAAAATCAATGATAAGCAGTAGAACAGTTAAAATTCTCGCGATATGAAAATAATGATAATGGGGATTTAAATTTATTGTTACGTTATGTTATTTAAAAGGGGCTACTCGGCTTACTTACCCCAATGCCCGTCATGAACATGTGCATGGCCGTATCTTGAAATTCCAGGCTCCTGGCGAGAGTGAAGAAGAAGGCTCCCACTAGAAAGATTAGCATATGATTTATACTATTTAATAGACTTTGAATTTGTAGCAGCCATGGGGACGACGCAGACGACGAGCTTGTTGCTTGCGGCATCTTGACTTCAGCAGAATAATACGTTCCGTTGTTTCGCAGACTAACAGCAAGACTAAACTAATATTCTCAGTGAGTTGCGCATATAAAGAGCGCTAGAACGATGCACAGCCACGTAATCGTTGCTGTTGGTATGTGTGATAGCGTCATTCTCTCTCTCTTAATGATTTGTTTTTGTTTTCGGTTAATATATACATGAGCTTAGAAGTCGATAGCAGCTAACATTTGTTATGATTAGAGATGTGCCAGGTAGTTCAATTGAATAGTTCATTCAAATGAGCAACTGAACTTAATAACATTAGTTTACTTGATATATTAGATTGAAGTAATAACCTTACAAATATTATGACATAACAACAATTTTAAACAAATTATAAATTTTACTTTGGTACGAAGCAATTAAAATTCCTTTTATTATTGATGACCAACGGAACTTATCCAGCAAAATGAACTTAAGTTCCAACTCAATTTGTTAATCTCATTTCACAATATTCGTTGCTTACCAACACTGTTTATGGTAATCAATTGTTAAGCCTGTGTTTTGTTATTCTCTTTAAGATGAGGACCCCGGCTTTCCGGCCAGCGAGTTGAACACACATGGCCCCACGGTACATGGGTGGCGCAGTGCCGTGGATGGCGGAGTCAGCACACACGACATTATTCTGCGTTTCCATCAACCGGCTAAAATTTATCGGATACAGCTTTTGGCCCACCAGTATTTGATACGTGAGTCTTGAAATTTAAATGCGAAATCTTTTACTATTCAAGATTTGTTCTTTTAGCCGAAAAAGTAGAGCTATGGTTGCACTACTCCCCGAAGTCTATGCCCAGCACTCCGTCCTCACAGTACTTTGATTTTCTTGGCTTTGTCGCGCTCGCTGACAATGCGAATACCAACTACAAATCACGCGAGCTTCAGAGCGTGACAGTGAATCCTAGGAGAGGAACGCACTTAAAGCTGCGTCTTATTGGCGTTCATTGCAATGAGTATAATAGCACCCAACAGATTGCATTGATGGCGGTCAACGTGCTGGGCGAGGATTTAGAAACTGCTGCGCTCCATGAGGGCGACGAACATTTAGCCAGCGAAACGGCGCCCATAGACACAGCCACTGGGGAACTTGCACTCGCCTCCATATGCGATGATCTGCTCTTTTCTATGTACGTGGAGGAGTCTATTGTACAGTACATACGCGAGCTGGAACAGCGCAAAATAAAGGCAGTCAGCATGGAGAGATTCGAATATGCTCGCAAACTAAAGCTTTGCATGACGGCTCTGCGAACAGCTGGCGAGCGTTTGGGTCGCTATGCGTTGGCCAAGCGACAGGCGGTGCAACAGGAGGACTTTAGTGCGGCCAAGTTGCGCAAGGAGCAGATCGAAATGTATCGCGCCTGTGTGCTCAAGCAACTGCAAGTGGAACAGCTGCTCGAGAACGATGGAGCACTCAGTCAGAACGATCAGAGCTGCGAGATCTATGCGGGTGGTAAACCTAGCCTGCCAGCTGCACCCAGTCTTCAGGATGTGGCACACGCTCTGGCTGAGGCTGTCGTCAACCCAAAGTCCAACAGCGTACAGCTTGAAAAATCACCCATCAATGAAGCAGCCATTGTGGCGCCTGTTGCTGCACTGCATCTGCATGCCAAATCTCACGACGAGTTGCCTCAATCGCCGCGCCTGCCCATGGCCTCTCGTCATAGCTCGCCCATGTCCAGTCGACAGGGATCGCTGAGGAGACGGAATAAAAGTGCACCACGTAATTCGTACGAGGATTACGAGGAGCGAGCCATACCCACACTGAGGCAGTAAGTTTTAACAATGAAATAAATCAAGCTGTAGCTATTGTTGTTGTTGTGGTTAAGGAAGCAGTTTGCATGTGGCATGAGTTGGAAGCAGCACAACACTAACATAATAATAGTTATAGAAACGCCTCAGTAAGATTAATTGTCGTCGATGTTTATGCTGCTTTTTTTATTTCTCCATTTCCATAAACGTTGTCTCGTACCTTTACCATTAACTATTTAGCTCAAATACTAATGAATTTTTAAGGGAGTGTCAGGGCAATGCGCTGCTCGAAGCGGATCCCAATCGCAGCCGTTCGCGTCTCAATGATCGCGAGCGTCGACAAGCTGCACTGCCCATATTGGTATTTGGCAGCGAGTTGGTAAGACTTGAACATCTAATAATCCACATCATTGACGCCTAGAGTAATCAGATGTTATCTCTTGCAGGTTGAGTTATTTTATTCGCGACAGTTTCAGGATCGTGAGGATGGCTTAGTGCGCTTGCGCAGCTTTCTCAAGGAGCAGGAAACAGCTGAAACGGCTAGCAATGAGCATGCAGCCAGTCCCAACAAAGTGGCACGCAGCGCCGCTTTGCTGCTGCATCGTGCCGTCCGAGACGCTGTGTACTCAGTGTTTAACCAGGCGACCGAAACTGTGCGGGTGCTGTTCCTCGAGTATGTGCCTGGTCGCGTGTCGCCCAATGAGGTGGCCCGATGTGTGGATCGTCTGTTGCCAGAGCTGCTGGCCAAGTCGGGTGATCCCTCGGCACGTTTGCACACGCTGGCACAGCACACCATACTCAGTATAGCCGCATGTCCGCAGGTTGCCGAACAGCACCTGGTCGCTCCTGCACTGTCGCGAAGCGTGGGTTCTGGCACGCATCAGCGCCTGGCTATGAGCCGGCTACAAATGCTCGAACAGCTGGTAAACACACAGGGCATTAGCACAGATAAGCACAGTGGATTGACATGCCGGGCGTTGTCCGACTGCGGTTGCTCTGGAATACATCATCCGGCGGAGCCGGTGCGCAAGGTGGCTGAACGAATTCTTCTTCTAGTCTATAAGGTGAATCCGCGACTTGTACGCAAGCAGCTGCCACCAGACGACGACATCACGCGTCGCAATCTGCTGTACCGGCAGCTCTTCACTGAGTTCGATAAGCTGGATTTGGAACGCAAGCAGGAGCTACTTGAGGTGCACAATTCGAGCAATGATGCAGACCCAATGCAGCCCACAACCAGCACAGACGCATCGCGGCTGTTGAAGAGTAAAAGCGGAATGTCATTGGGACCGTCTGTGGTGGGCAATGGCTACGTCAGCTGCAATGGCAAGCAACAATACAACGAGCAACTGAAGCGTTCCATGCAGTCGGCCTCAAACTCACGCAAGGGATCCGCCACTAACTCCGAGTCCACTGAAGAGACAACGCCAAAGATGTGAGTGCAACATCAGAGTGTTCAGAAAAAGTCCCGCATATAAATTAAACCTTTCATTGCAGCAATTGCATGTTTTGTGGTTGGTGCTGTCCTGGCAGCGATGCCAGCCAACTGGATCGTCACTATTGGAAGACTTGTCCCTTTCTCACCAAGTGCCCACAATGTAGTCAGGTGCTGGAGGTAGCTGCGCTCAATTACCATTTAATTAGTAGGTTTTTGCTCTTCTGTTAATGTTATGAGATGCGTAAACATATATATTATTTTCCTCGCATTATAGCGGAATGTGAAGCCAAGGAAAGTTATGTGGTATGTACACGCTGCACGGAGTCGGTGCATAAACAGCTATACGAGCTACATCAAATGGAGGACTTTTGTCGGGGTATTGTGTAATAGTTTGATCTTTTCAATTCACATTTAATATACGTTAATTAAATATATTACAGAGCTTAAAACTGGTGCTGCCCGCTGTCCACTGTGTCATGATGATGTGCATCTGCCATTGGACGGCGGCTGGAAATTGCATCTATTGAGCGCTGGCGGCTGTCCAGGCAACATACGTAAACGGAATCTAAAGAAATCAAACTAAGCAATACCTTGCAAACACGTCACCAATAACTGAACTACTTATTATAAGGTAGATCATTTATGACAAGCCAACTATTACGGCCATTAGTGTAATTTAACGTAATTTTTGTTACACACAGATTCAATTTAGCACATTTTGTTACAGAACTTGCTGCTAAGTTCCACATTATTTATGCTTTACATTTTATTACACTTTATACGAGTATATATGTTTTCTACGCAATGTGATTTGTTAACTATACATAAACACGAATTTCTAAACGTCCCACAATAATAAAGCCAATCAACTGATGTTTTGAGTTTCAATATCAAATTTAGAAGCCCGCTAATAATCGATAAGCTGAAAATATTTAATTAAAACGCTCTTTATTATCTTATTCTTATTTACTTTTATTGTGGCATTTTAAAAGGATTATTTTTTTATAAATCTAATAATCGGGTGTTCAATTCCTCTAAAAATATGAGTGCGGTGAAATTTAAATTTGAATTTTCAAAATCCGCCAATAATCGATATATTAGAGTTTGTTCAGTGGTAGACAACCCTGACAATAGAGTCGGTCCTTGATTGAGCTGGCAGCACTGTTGCAGCAGCAATAAGTGCCACCTTCTCATGAGGCAATTAATTGGCACTTAACACTCGCGAAGTGCCACATCGCGTTAATAGACATAAGTAAAAAGTTGTTGATAGATACGTATTATAAATAATATATATAAATACCACCTCGGTGAATGGATCAAAGTGTGTGTTGCAAAACAACCCCCTGGTCAGCTGAGAGAGAGTGTGTGTGTGAGTATGCATGTGTGCGTCAGTAATTTCGTGTATGTATATAAATGCATATGTGTCGCGCGCGCGTATATATGTGTGTGAAGCGTGAAAAACAGCCGGCAAAATTAGTTTTTGTTTTTGCCTGAGAAATAATAGCTAACTGTGCCTGCTTTTAAATTGACCATTTGCCGTGTTGCTGTGCTGTGTGTATGTGTTCATTGTGGCCAGTAAAGTAGTACTCTATCGCGCAAACCAGTTAACAATGCGCTGAGCTTGACAATTAACGTAAAAGCCACTGCCGCCGCCATTCAGTCAATTGCCACAACAATTGGAACACTGGCTCTGCTGTCACTGTTGCTGCCGTGTTTTCCTCGAATTGATTAAACCTTATATACATCTGATACCTATGTACACATAATAGATAAATTCTTCGAGTCAATATCTGACGGAGCACGTGCGTTACTCTTGGAGCATATACATACATACATACATATATTTAAAGAGAGAGAACGAGGGAGAGATGCATTGGTTCTGGCAATTGCTGCAATGGCGGTACCTGACACGGGAGCAAATCAATGGCTTTGACAATTACAAGGTAGGATGGAGAACGGGGAATGGGCTTGGTCTGGCATTCATAAATCTAATATCTTCGTCTTTATATTTATATCCGTATACAGTATAGCGCCGTAGACACGTCGCCGCTTAGCCAATATGTAATGCATCCATTTTGGAATTGGTTGGTCAAGGTGAGTGCAGACGGCATATTCATAACAACAACAAATGACAAAAAATCAATAATTATAATAATGCACGTGTTCTTTGCCCATCCAGTTCTTCCCGCGCTGGTTTGCGCCCAATCTGATGACCTTTCTGGGCTTCCTGTTCAGCGTGATGAATCTGGTGCTGCTATCCTACTATGACTGGAATTTCGAGGCCAGTTCGGGTGAGAAGGGTACGACGCCGATACCCTCATGGGTTTGGCTGAGCGCAGCAATCAACATTTTCCTTGCGTACACGCTGGATGGCATTGATGGGAAACAGGCGCGTCGCATTGGTTTGTCCGGGCCACTGGGCGAACTGTTCGATCATGGTCTGGACTCGTATACGGCCATGATCATACCCACATGCCTGTACAGCATCTTTGGACGCAGCCGGATGTACTCGGTGCGGCCGATGCGAATGTATTACGTCTGCCTGACAGTCTACTTCAATTTCTTTGTGTCGCACTGGGAGAAGTATAACACGGGCGTATTGTATCTGCCGTGGGGCTATGATCTCAGCATGTGGGGCAGCACGATCATGTACTTGTTCACGTGGTGGGCGGGCTTCGAGCGATGGAAATTGGCGCTGCCACTAGGACCGCTCGGCAGTCTGCCTTTAGGCAATATTATGGAGGCCGTGCTGCATGTCAGCGCCATGGCCAATCTACCTCTAGTGATTCTCAATGTCTACAAGTAAGGAGCTCTCCCTGGATTACCATGCAGAACATTTAATATTCAGTTTGTGTTTGATCATTTACAGCTCATATGCCAAGCGCACTGGCCGGATGCTGTCAGCTTGGGAGGCAGTGCGTCCGATGTGGCCATTCCTGACCTACTTTGTGCTGCTGTTGATTTGGCCATTTATATCGCCCAATGATATTATGGAAAGGGATCCGCGCGCCATGTTCATGTTGAGTGGCACTATCTTCTCCAACGTCAGCGTAAGTTCCTTATCTTCCCTAATCAATAAGAAACTGTTGAAAAACCGCGCCATATGTATATTTGGCCTTAAGGCCTCAAACTATTTAGTTGCATATTGCTTGTTTGTTAACAATTGCTGTTATCATGCCCGCCTCGAGCACTTGTTCGGTCATTAGCGAAATAATAGGCCCGTCAGGCAGACCCTCTCCCCCTCCCACTGTTAAATATCGTGCCAAGTGACTCAGTTTAGATATGAAGTGGCGTGGTTTTTTGTTCGTCATTTGAAGGGGTTTTTTTAATAACTCAAAACGGCTCAATATCGCTGACAGCTAAAATAACCGAACTATGAGTAATTTATGATTATAATAATAATGCTAATGTATTAAATATTTGTTAATATATTAGCCAGATTCTTATGACTATGCATATATTTATAATTCGATTTTGATTGATTATAGGTACTATAGCATAGCCTAGGGCAACTAGAAGCAAGCACACAGTTATCGAAGCCATAAGAAAATTATATTGAGAAAACGATTTGATATAATCAGTGAAATTAGATATAATCAAAATGCAAATGGAATCATTCTATAAATGCTTAGCTATTGCGATATAAATTACTGAGCTTTCTTAAATATGAATTTTCGCTAATGAAAACTATTCATTAGAGATCTATTGAAAAAGAGTAAAGGTATTCGGGATTGTACTTATAATATATATTAATATATTAAATGGATATATATTCATTTCATCTCTGTCTGGAATTTCGATGACAGGCTGACTTTTATATTAGAGACTTTTTTGTATAGCAATAGTTTTTGTAAGGATATAGAAATCATGACACAATCAGAACAACATTCAGACGGCAGTCTAAAATTTTCAGCTTTTATAAAAATAATAACACTCAGAAGTAAAACGTTTGAGAGCGAGCTTTAACAATATGCCGCCTTTTTGCTGTGGCGGCCGGCGTTGTGGCGCGGACTTGGAGAAGAATGCCAACGCTGAGGGTAACGATGGCGACGATCAGCAGGCAAAGGTATTGCCGATAACAGTGACCGAGATGGAGAAGCCGCTGACCCTCAAGTTCTATGCCCGACATGATTGGCCCTATTACCGCTGCACCGATGATGAGATAAAGCGCATGCGCGGAAAGTTCGACAGGAAGGGTCCGGAGATAAATGTTCCCGATGCCGAAGGCAATTTCAAGAAGTATGAGCCGAAGCACTCGACACCACAGCCAATGACTGAGAATCAAATATACGGCTGGTATCATCATCGAGCCTTTCCGTACAAGGCCAAGGATCGTGGTGTCTTTGTATTTCCTCGCGAAGGTGATCCATTGATAAAGCTGATCCTGGAAACCAATTTGATGGCAAAACAAACTGGTTAATATAATGCATGTAGACATATCTATCTGGACAGCACACTGAAGAATACCTAGTTATTATTTAAATTTCATTATTGGATTATACCAGAGAAAAAATGAGTTGAACAATACATCGTGAATTCTGACTTATCCGATTCGAATATCTCTTAATGCTTATTGCCAATTCGCTTTGTTTTTTATAACAGCTTTCTGTTCGAGATTTTAAAATCTTTTTTTGTATACCCATTCACGGAAGCGAAAGGAGTATATTGGTTTTGTGCAATGCTTGCCTTGCTGTACATTCATTTCAATGCTCTATAAACTCGAGATTTGAAATGTACCGAAAAATACCCCGTAAACAGTATTGACATTTGTATAATGTTATATAACTAATCCATCCCCTTCAGCAGCTTTCAATAGGTATACAAAGTTTGACATTCAAGCAAAAGTAGTAGTCCGACAAAACTCAGTCCTATTCTCAGTTAGTGAACGACTTTCAAGAAATATACTCCATAATTTTCGATTCGAAATTTTCCATTTATTGCTCGTTGCGATTTAAGATTTTTAGAGTTTGTGCGTGGGAAAGGTGTTAGAAGAATGCCACGAAATCGTCAGCGTCATCGACGCCGTAACCGAGACTCACCTTTTAATATCGACAAAGGTTTGAGCAGGGCTCTGTTTGTAGACGCTGAGCGTCCTTTGACCACCAAGTTCTATGCACGACACGATTGGCCGTTTTTCAACTGCAGCGACGAGAAGATTGAGGAGATGCGTGAGAAACACCACAGGAAGCTGCTGCCAGAGATTAATGTGAATGTGGTGGCCAAGCCGTCAAGAAGCCCATCGGTCAGCAAGCCCGTACCGAGGCATGTCGCCACACAGCCAATGACCGAGAACCAAATGTATGGCTGGTATCAGCATCGGGCTTTCGACTTCTTGAAAAAGGATTGCGGCGTCTACGAATTTCCACGCGAGGGTGATCCCATGATTAAGATGCTTAGGAATTCGCGTTAAGGCGCTCGAAGGTCGTGCGTCTTTATCTAATCTAGATTTCAATTTTAGTTACACTTTTTTTGTTATTTCGTTTCATGTGTCCCACATTGTTTAGCCAAAATAAATCTTAGTGTGTGAAATGTATTCCTCAATTTATTGCTAATTGATTTTCATTTGATGTACCTTGCAGTGCCGTCTGATTGTGTCTCAGATGTCCGTGACGCGGTGCGAGGCCTGGCACTGGCAGACGCCCATGTTCGTGATGTCCCTGTTAATGAGCCTGTGGCTGCCGGCGCTGGAACGGCCGCTGCTCTACATGCTTCTGATTGTGACTACATTGTCCCACTGGCATTACGGCGCCAGCGTTGTCAATCAGATGTGTGAGCACTTCAATCGGGTCTGCTTTACGGTGCATAAGCGGGTGACGCATCTGGATGCGAATCAGCAGAAGACGTTGCAGGAGCACCATCTGGAGCAGTCCAGCACAGCAGTGAAACAGGATTAGGCTTACAATTTACTAAACTGTATAAGAACAATTGTACGTGATCGAATTATCCGTTTCTGATGTGCTTCGATCGATTTGGAGGCTTTTCTTTACATGTCAAATCACGTGAGATTATATACATATATATATAAGTATATATGTATGTAAAACCTTGTTCTAGTTAGCGCTTTTTTAACAAAACAAAAAAAAAATGCTCAGGTAACAGAAAACAAAAGTTCGCTTGAGTTGCACTCTAGACGCAATTTATGATCAATCACTATCACTATCCAATGTATTCTTAAACTTGATTGTATTATTGCTTTTAATATCTATTAGTGGGAGAAAGCTCATCTCTGGCATCATTCATTGAGTGATTGCCACGCAATATCAGTATCAGTCCATGACAAGTCTTCGACAATTATCATTTAGATCATTTACATATATCATCCCCATCTTGAATCATATTTTCAGTTCTATTTTACATCACGGACATTTTGAGAGATAATGAAACAGAAACGACGCTCGCTTCCTATACTCTACAATTCTGTCTACTTCAAATTATATATATTTATGTGTATCTAATGGCATACCTTACATGTGCTTAATATATTTGTAATTGTTTTAGTTTAAATTGTTTAAATTGTGCGAAAGGCCAAATTGAAATTTGAATTCATGCAATTCTTAGTTAAGAAATAACCGCCAAGACCTCTAATTATTTAAATGCTTACTATGTAATTATTATTTAAAAGCAACACACATACACACATATGCATATGTAAACTTCAAACTATGAATGCTTAATTATATATACACACACATATATTTAACTGTAAATGTCGCTTCCCTATCCTAAAAACACACAACCAAGACAACAGCCACTTAAGAAATAAATTTATATTTTAGAAAACGCAAATTACAATTGAAGTGCTCGGTGTTTCAACTGGGTTCTACGAGCCAGTTGTTAATCTCGATTCCAGATCGGGCAGAAAACATTTAGCAACATCCGAAAACAAATTAGTATACACGCGAAAAAGAGAGCAAATTGAAATAAAATACGTAAGAAAACTCTAGTCTGGGTGCCCGACTAGGAAATACTCTGAACGCCGTCCGGTCTACGATTCGTGAATATGCTCTATATATCTAGGAAAAAGGTACACAAATTTTGGTGCCTGCACTTTCAGAATCAATTCCATTATTGTAAAAATAACACGGAAACCTCCAAAATTGTCGTACTCCAATCCAGGTCTTCTGGACAACGTGCATCGCCTGTACTTCTACCTTCAACACTTCAGAGAAATAATTTAATGGCTAAATTGCGATACGATTTTAATCGATAACATTAAAAGATCATAATTATCGATTTTTAAGCTTTTAGCAGTTTTGAGATCGACTCAGCTCGTCATCCAGATCAAGAAAATATATATTCTTTTGGGAATCTGCATACGCTTTGTCCTGCTTGTTGCATACATATATTTTAACAAAACCAATATACCTCGACTCTCCATTTTCAATGTGCTCCAACCAGATCGACTGGCTGATACCGTACAGTCCGTGTTAGAAGAGCAACAGAATAGAATCAATTCGTTGAATCGCTAATCTGATAGATAAATAAACTTAACTGGAGCGCTACTTCTTCTTCTATTTCTACTGGATTGAATCTATTTAATTGGTTTATTGATGCGTAGAAGCAACTGCACCTAATAGAGTCCCCACGACTGTCATCAGGTTTGCTCAGCTGTCAACAATGCGTCGATCAGTTTTGAGTACGTGCTCGGGCGATTAGCTGGACATCAAAATGCTTCCTCATTGCCTAATTGGTGTGAAAATCTAATTCACGGATCGCTGTGCGCACTTGGAGAACCCAAAACACCCCCAACCCCACCCCATCCTCGTCCACTTCCTTTTCCAGTGGGCAAAAAGCAAACATTACCCGGCAGCAGCAGCGCGGGTGGAGGCGGTGGCGACGGCGACAGCGACAGCGACGTACGCAAGTCACGCAGACGAAATGGGCACGACAGCAGCAACAACAACAATAATAACAAAAAAAAAAAGCCTCAAATACACACGAATATATAAAAGCAAAACAATGACCAACAACAGCAACAGCAACAACAACGTGAACAGTAAACCAGAACGAGAACGAGATGCAAAAGAAAGCAACAAAGCAGCGACGTCGACAGCGGCAGAATATGAAAGTTGCGCATGCGCCGATGCTGATGCCAACGCCAAGGCAGACGCTGACGTCGACGTCGATGTTATAGCTGTTGTTGCTGTCTTTTAATCAGTTGCGAAGCAGAAGCACGCGAGCTAAGAACGTTGAATTCACTGAGCGGTTGTCAAATCTATCGTGGCCAGACTCTAGAAGATTGTCTTAGAGATGCTTTTGAAGATTTTAATGCAGCTGCCCCTGTTGCTACTGGCGCTGCTGCTACTGTTGCAGCTTAATGCTGCAGCGTTTGCGTCAAAGTCATCCTATTTGCGTGACAGCACAACCGAAATGCCTTCCACTAGCCAGAGACCGAGTCAGAGCCAGAACCAGAGCCCAAGTCAAAGCCAGACGCCCGTTACTGTAGCGGAGGAGCATTTTCCGGCCGTGGCTCCGCCACAGGCAGCGGAAATTGCAGCGGCTGAAACGGAGACAGGTCTGCTGCAGCCTCCGCTGTTGCCCATTACGGAGACTGAAGATGGACTGCGTCGACGCGTAGTCACCTATGATCAGAGACAGGAGGGCCAATATAACATACGTGGTGATCTGGAAAACTTTATGATACTCGTGATTCCGTCCGCTGCACAGGACAGTCTTAGTCTTTTGGACTTCTTAAGCAAGTCCGCCATGCGCGGCGGCACGAAGAGCAGCAGCAAACGCAAACATGCCTCGGCGCTAAAGTCCTTCTATCAGCGACAGCAACTGCAGCGGCAGCAGCAACAGCAGCAGGTACTGCAACAAATATCGCAGCCGGGATTGCCAGGTGGTCTGCCCGAGTTTATTGAGGGACGCACGCCCTACCATGTGGACATCTCTGCAGCCAATGAGGATTTACTGCAGCAGCAGCAGCAGCATCCGCGTCTGCATCGACAGCAGGTGGATGTGCTGCCACCTCAGCTGATTCCCATGCCGCAGCTGATCAAGCCATATCATCTGGAAGCAGAGCCAGAGCTCATACAGGCGCTGCCCCCTGTGCCAGCCAGCAGCAGCAGCAGCGGCAGCGGAGGCAACAATCTTCTCGAAGGCTTCAACCAGGCGAGCTCTCAGTATTATCGCAATTCCCGCTCTCTGCGCGGCCAAAGTTTCCTGGACACCAATCGCCTGGCAAGCGACTCCATGGTCAGTTCCAATACACGCGCCATTAGTGTGCCCCTCTACCGCACCGATGTCGCCCGCAGTCAAACCCAGCCAGGCACTGCGAACGTCTTGTATCCGCCAATCGATGTGCCAGCCTACATAATTAACGAGGCACAGCCGCGCAGCTGGCAGTTGAGCGATGAGCCGACACCGATACAGCCAAAGCATCTGGTCGATGGGGAGGCTCTACTCAGCTTCGAGCTACTTGGCGATGCCCTGGCCGACTCCAAGACCCTTTTGCGCGACGGCCTGGCACGCTGTGCACCCGGACAGCGACGCGATAGCTACGGCGCCTGCCGCCAGGTCGAGGGATACTGATACTGAGACTGAAACACATTCCACATACACACATATGCATATGCATAAGGCTAAACATCGCAATAAATGATTAAGCAGTAGACTTAAGATTCACACTTCACATACATAATGCATCAATTTAAAAATTGAAAATAAAATAATTGTAATAATAATTGAAATAAACTTACAAGAAATCATATTTCAAATCAAGCGCTAAGCGTTTGCTGGGCTTAACATTGGTGTAAGGATACTGTTAATTGGCCAATGTTAACGTTATGTTGCGTTACAGCATGAAGTCACACGAGAGGGGGAACTCAATTGAGAATTCTATCCTATGCCTAACGGTACTCTTGATTGCCAATTGATTGATTGGTGCATCTAAACCGGAAGCCTGTTGGTGCCAGAACGACGCCAAATATGAGTGTAACGGTAATGATGCGCTCAAGGATAAATCAGGTTGAATGTGAAGTTCAGCTGTCATCAAGGGGTCGCAAAAAAAAAAAAAAAATAATAATAAATGAATAGCGATTGCATTAACTAAGGCCAGATCCATCATTTTGCAACGTTGCAATTTTCAACTGAAAACCAGTTTACATCACACACACACACACACACATATACACTAACACACACGCGAAACTAGAAGTTAGAAAGTGCAGCTTCTAGTTTCTGATAGCAGCATCTTCCTTTACGAATTGGCAAGAGAGTTGGGCGCATTCTCAGCTGCTGAGTGGATCGCGTTGGGGTCAATGAACTGACAAACTACACAAAGCAGCTCAAACAAGATGCCGTTAATACTTACAATAAACAACAAACCACAACAACTTTTCTTCCAGTAGCCAGAGTAATTAGAACGTTTTGCAATGACTCGCGTTTGCCTTCGAAGAGCTGTATTTATATATATATTTATATATATGTACATATTATATATAGTAGGTTATAGGGCTAAGCTAGTTATCACTCCAAATTAAGCATCAATTGATAGTCCAATGATGATAATATCGACTTGCATAGTTTTGGCTTTGTTTAGGCGCATTGCTGCGGTCAATGGCAGTCTAATAAAGGTTCTCACATTGCCACATTACAATGCGGAAGTCTTTTGGCCATTGAACTGAACCATCTATCTACACAATCGGGTTTTTCGTTACCCATATGCAACTGGCAATTGGCAACGGGCGAAGGCTCATCTTGTTTGCCTGGCCAGAGCTGTGGCTCATTCATCGCCCGCAGTCGGACAGCAACGGTCCTGTCTACGCGAATGAAGTTTGAATAAAATGTGCAAGTTCACAAATCGTTTATTTGTCTTGGCGTTGCTGCAATTGGTTGCATTGGCTCTGCCGAAGCCGCTGAAGAGTCGCAGCAGTGCCAGCGATCTAATTGATCTATTGTATAATGATTATGGTGACTATGGCTACCAGGTTGAGGAGGTTCACTACGATCAGAGGCAGAAGGGTGCAGAAAACTTAAGATGGCATCTAGATGGGTTCGTTTTCGGCTTGCCAGGTCGTGAGGACTACTCCTGGATGGAACAGCTCTTTGAGACATATTCAAGTGAGCATTGCTCATGGCATATAGAGCCGAATCAAGATTATAATAAACTTGTTCAATTTTAGATAGCCCACTTGCAGCTATTCGAGAGCCTATCGATACATATCCGACTGAATCCATATATAATAAAACAGATCAGACGACAGATCAAGTGGTAAATATATCAACGCCGAAAAAGGAAATCGAAAGCCGACACAACTCCAATACGAAAATGTCTAGCGCCCCTCGGTTTGTATTGTTATTATTGAAAGTTAACTTTATTTATTCATTTACTATTTTATTTATTTTATTTATTTTTTACAGCACAAAATCAGATATGGTGCAGCTTCTAAAATTATTTCGACGCCCGCAAGTTTAAATCACTATAGCAAAATACATTAAATACAAATGATAAAAAAAAAGACAAATAAAAAACAAAGTTAATAAAATGAGTAAAGTCCGTTTTTACCTTGTCTATTCAAATAGTCTAAAAATATTTGTTTGAAATGATTAATAAACGCAATCTTTGGTATATTGATTTCTTATCTATTTATTCTGTTTGTTTCCTGTTTCATATTTCTCTCATTCAGAAATTGTGGAAAATCAATTAACAATTATATCTGTTTGAAATTATTTCAAAATTAGCAAAGAATTTCATTATGCCAACGAAATACATTAAAATATCCTTGCACGATAGAAATGGGACGAGAACTGTGTATCGGGATCTGAAAGATTGCACAATTTGGGATTCTTTTTTTTAGTGAACGAATACCCGTACTATTCCCAGAGGGCAATATATTGGATTGGTAAATAAATATAGTAATGTATATGTGAATCTATTTTCGCACTATTAATCAGCATTATTATTTGCATTCAGATTCTAATGGAGATAAAATTCGAATTACATTAAAAAGTGACTATGAAATCTTCTTGAATATTTGCGAAAGCTTGCATTTATACGTTTTTATCTATACATGTGAAGAATGCTATGAAAGACGAATGCAGGAATTTCATAAATGATTATAATTTTCATTTGTATAGGAAGATAAAAATTGACAAATGAGTTTTTGTTGAACTTTTTGCTGGGATTGGGTTAACTGCATAAATGGTTTATTGAGAAGCTTCAACTCAACGCCGAAATTATGTTATGCGATCAGGTGATCCTAAAATAGGGGAGTTTCTGTTGAGTATTTTGGATTTATTTTATTGTAATGGATGCATAAGCTTCAAGCTGTTCTAGGTACATAAATTAAAGGGAGAGCTAAACCAAAAAAGTTCTTATCACGTTTATTATGCATATTTATTATAAATAAAAATATACTGGTCTACGGATGTGATAAGAACTCAACAATATTACCTAATTTAAAATATATATATATATAATTGTATAGAATATAAGGAATACAAAATTTGAAATTTGCGCCAATTAAACGTTTATGAATATCAGGGCTGATGCAATACATATATCGTTCGAAAATTCAAAAAGTTAACCAACACTGCTAGTAGCACGATACAAATTCAGGTATTTCGATAAATAGTCGGTTTACTTAAGACCAGCTTGGCACTACTCTGCGTTTTGGCGAATCATTTCATAAACAAATGAGTATCCGTGGAGTGATTTGCAGAATTTTCGTTCTACATCGAATATTCAAGAACCGTCGTGTCTAATTGCACGACGAACAAGACCCAGTATAAAAGCCGAAGCTGCAGCCATTACGGTTGTATACATAAAGAGCAACTGCGACGCAATAGACGACATCGAAAAACATTCGAAGTAAATTGTGAAACAAATAATTAGCAAATACAATCGTTAACTGTCAACTTTGTCAAATTAAAAAATATAAAAAAGAAAAACTATTTCAACATGTCTGTGAAATTGCTGAAAATCACCTATCACAATGCACCAGCTGGTGTGGGCAAGAAGCTGAATGCATATCTGCGAATGCCATCACCTAATTTTAGCATTCTTCGTCGCGAAATCGACATGTACCTGTTCCAGGAGCGACAGCTTGCTAATTGCGAGCTCAGGACATATTGGATAGGTAAATATACATATGCACATACATGCAAATATGAAATGATATAATAGACAAATCAGCATGCGAAATCAATTGCATGCATTTAAATGTCAATACTTGTGTGTGTGCAAGATTGCACACATGTACGCATGTAACTGATAAATACTTATATGTGTACTATTTAAACGAATTTTATTGCGTTTGTGTGCGTGCATGTCTGTGTCAGAAGACATGTTAGTATGCAAACAGTTTTGTATGTGTGAGTGCATTTCACAAGCTTTGTTCGGTAGATGGAAAAAGTCTAATGTGCACTCTTCGCTAAATTTCATGTCTATTCACTAAATATAAATATGTATACAAAGGTATATACATATGTATGTATACATATTGGTGATTCTTTTTGCAATGTGTGTGATTCACGAAATAATGCGTATAACTATCACTAGGTTTGATAACAAAGTAAAATGCCAAAACAAAAATCCATACAAATCGAATGATTCACTATCTCGTACATATGTATACTTATGTACATACATTCTTATTTATTTTATTTTCTATTTAAGCTCAAGAAGTTTTTTCTATTGTTAGTATATCTAATTGAGCAGCAAAATAAATTTATAAACATTTAATCATTGACTGGCGGATACTCTCTCCTGCAGATTCGTCAGATTCTTCAGTACTATTTTGTTTATATTTCCCGTAGCCAACCAGATATATGTATGTACATATTGAATTAACTTTGAGCAAAATTAAAGTTCATATACTTAAATGAAATAGTCTAATTTGTTATGAAAATAAAACACTCGCCTAGTCATTGAATTATGTATACACGATTTGAGTAGAAATACGCAACTCTCGCATTCTTAGGTAACCAAAAACCTGTTTATGTTTCTTTTAGATTCCGATGGTGATGAAATCGAAGTTTTCAATCAAAATGACTATGAAATTTTCTTGGCGAAATGTGAGGAAAACATGCATTTGCAAATAGCAGCTGTTGATGACGTTAAGGCGGAAGACAAGCAGAAATCAACAGCTAACCAAGCAGAAGACGATCCCAGCAATTTCGTCATCCATGATGGAGTCGAGTGCGATGCATGCGGTGCTTTACCAATGATCGGTTTCCGATACAAGTGCATACAGTGTCCCAACTTTGATCTGTGCCAGAGATGCGAGTCGGCTCACAAGCATGCCGATCATTTGATGGTTCGAATGCCCACCAACAGTGGACCGAGTGTAGTTGAGGCATGGCTAAGTGGTCCGGGTGGCAGTTCGCATCATCATCGCCGTTCGAGCCGTCGCTCTCGCGATCAGTGTCCATTTGCAGGGGCAACTGCTACGGCAACTACTGCTTCAGCACAGGCTACGCCGGCCGGTGCTGCTCCGTGCTGGACTCGTCGCGAAAGACGTCATGCCCGTCGGAGTGGCAACGTATTTTCTCAGTTCGTAGACATGATGATGAATTTGCCGGAGAGCAATTCAACGCCTACTGCGGCTGCCCAAGAGGAGGTGCCTAAAGAAAAGGCAACTGTGGTAAATAATGAAAAATCTGAAGAAACCCAAACAACTGAGAAAGTAGAAGGGTCGCATGACGTCCCAATAAAGCAAGCGGCTTCGAATGGAGCAAATGCCACGGTCAATGCAGAAGAACCGGTGGCTGCTCCTCGCAGCCCCAAGGAGCAACCCCAACCGCAGGCAACTGCCACGCCCACGGCAAATAGCACACCAACAACCCCGGTAATAAGCCTAGAGAATTTGGCACAGGTAGTCAATCCCGAGTATATGCGTGCCGGTATTGAAATCTTGAACAACTTTAGCGAAATGTTTGCTAAGATGATTGATCCGAGTGCAGCAGCTGATTTTGGTTGTGCCGAAACATCCATGGCCTCAAATGGTTCAACGGCTTCTGAGAAGTCTGAAGCTGGCACTGAGACCGCACAAAATGCCACCAAACAATCAACACCAACAGCAAGTGGAGAACAGCCACTGGATAGCAATGGAACACAGTCATCTGTTCCAACTGCAACTGTAGCTGCAACTGCATCTGCCACTGCAACTGTTGGCGAACCAGTGGCACCGAAGTCAGAGGAACGACGCAGATCGGAGAGCTTAGACCAGGATTGGCAGATGATTGACAACTCGGCCTCACCCATGGCGAATGTCTCTAGTTCGGATGCATTGATTAACTTAAGCAGCACAAACGCTACCACAACTGATTCGCCAGTGACCCCAGCCCGCGATTTTGCACAATTGGGTGAAATGCTGCGTCAGCACGTGAACGAGGAACAACAGCGAGAATTGGCAACAGCTCACACGCAAACTTCCCAGGTGAACACCGTAAGCACATCGACTTCTACCACAGCTGTTTCCACCAATAGCACCTCGACATCTACAGCAGGCAATCCACCAGCACCTGAGGAGAAGCGCCAAGTTCCCATCTATCATACTGGTTAGTAGAAATGTGTATATGTATATGATTGAATTTAATTTAAAATTGTTAATTGTCTATTTCACAGATGAACGCATCAATGCCGCGGTGCACGCAATGATGGCCATGGGTTTCAGCAATGAGGGAGCCTGGTTGACGCAGCTGCTGGATTCTGTGGAGGGAAATATACCGGCTGCATTGGACATTATGAATACATCACAAAGTGGTCGCAATTGAGTCCTTTTGTCGCATATTTATAAGTTCTTTCATTTTATCTTCGACAATTAATATTAGCTTCGGGCATATTTTGTCAATTTTTTGTTATTTCCGGTGAAATGTTTTCATTTGTTTTACGAAACGAATGATAATAGAGTATATAATCCATAATCTATGTGTAAATGCTGCAAGTAATCAAAACAATGTTATCCCGTATCGTGTATCAAAAACCAAAAAAAAAATTATATAAATATATATGTATTTAATCAAATCAAAATGATTGGAAAAATAACATTTAATTTCTCGATAAACTAATGCCAGACTTGTCCTAATATTAATGTAACAATTTCTCGCGCAAATCTCCTAAACTCGTAGTTCACTGTTGTGATCAATGCAACAAATGTAAAGAGCTTGAAAAGCCGGACATGATGAGCTTTCCATTGGCGTCGAGCGAAGCCAGTGTTGTAGCTGAAAATCTGTGAAGTCATCAGTGTTGCAAAACTGGTCAGAGCGCAAAACCGATGAACGAGCTGTAGAGATTTGTTTGTGTAGAAATATAACGGCAGGCCGCTGAGAACGCAGCACAACAACAGAGCACAGCCGACAATGCCTATGCAGAGTGAGAGAGAGAAAGATAGAAAGAGGGAGAGGAATATGTAAATAACCTGCTTGCATTTTAAGCGAGCGCCTTTGCACTTACCAGAGAATCCGTGATTACTGCGGAAGTGCTTAACCGTAGAATTTGGATCTTCGCGCTTGCGCTCTCGCTTCTGCAATGTTTTGATGCCCACGCCGATAACACCAATGCTAAAGGCTAGTAGGCCAAGAGCACTGTGCAATAGGTCCACATTAAATATGCCAAGCCACAATTCCAAAATTCCGCTGTGACGCACAAGCAGAGCTTCGCCCAAAAAGAACACAAACTGTCGGAGCAAGCAAAATGTAAATATTCTATCGCCATAAATACATATATACATATACATACATATATATACTTACAGCCACTGTACAGTAGAAGGCATGTCCCGCTGTGTGTACCATCTTGAGGGAGATACATTTGTGTACGATGACAACTGTGATGCCTGCGAGCAATATGTGCGAGATCAAGGCACAAAAGCCAAAGTAAACAACTGCCGAGGACATAACGAAGCTGTAGGATTTGATATCTGTGCCCTCGAGAAGCTTTCCATCTGATACATTGCCAACGTCATGATCCGTATTTGTCCTGAAATACGCTAAGAGATCTGTATTCCTGCAAACATCTCGCAGTTCCGTTGCACTGCATCCGGACATAAATTTGTTTGCCATCATTTTTGGTATCGGTTTCTTTTTTTTTTTTCCTAATGACTTTAACAAGTTTTATCTATTACGTGCGCGATGCGCTTTCGTCCGATAAGAAATTCGCTGAAAATCTATAGGCGACCGCGCGCTTCGAATGTCGAATAACGTTTGAAAGAACGCTGACAGTACAGCGAGTGCTGAACAGCTGGGTGGACCACATCTCGGAGAGAAGTTTGTGTGCAAAATAAAAACTGTTAAAGCAAATGGAGCGTGACTCAGCGCTCTTGCACGTGCTTCACCTTGGTCACCAGCCACACTTCCCAGGCCCAGGTGCTGCTTGTCGGTTGGCATTGCTCGACTTCTACTTCCATATTTATATATTATAATGTTATTTTCGGTACATTCTAAACCGGTTCGTATAATTAGCTGTGCAGTTCACCGACGGGCTGCATTCAGCATACGGCATTCAGAACAGCTGATAGGCGCAGTCAGTTATTTTGGTCCACTCTAAAAGCGTTTCTATGATTCATATCAGTAAATGTTACGAAATTCAAGATACAAGCAACTGGTTGATAAACTAAAAGCCACAAGAGAACAACAAAGGTAAATGCGCGGCTAAATAGACGCTTGGTTGAACAACTTTTATTAGGAACTTTTGATGCAATAATAGTTGCGAATTTTTAAATTTATTAAATTAAATAATATTCAATTATATAATTAATTTATTTAATTAAATAATTTTCAATTATTATTGAATTAAATAAATAATAATTAAAGAAAACTAATTTTTATACATTACTTATAATTAAAATAGAGATAAGTAACAAAATATACATATATACAATTGTACATACATACATATGTATGTATATTAAGTATGAAGTTGCTCAGATTTTGATCGGATTGGGGGATTCACACTAGTCACACAGGCGACGCATTATTGCTATGCATGCCAATGCGAAATGAACAGAATTAATGACGTCATTCAAGAGAAAATTCCCCAGACTAATTGAGAGAGCATTGCTGAATTATAAGCTGATATATGTATATATGTATGTATGGTACGCCGGCTCTACGACAGTCTCCAATGAGGCAGCCAATCAATAAAATGCAGCGCTACATTTAAAGCAAGAAATCAAATATTAAAGCAAATATAAATATGTACATATATACATATGTATATTCTTTGTGGGGTCTGCGACGTCTTCTTCTGCCTGTTACATACATTTTCACATAACCTATATACAAAGCCTGAATTTCCATGGAGCGTTCCAGTCGGGAAATACGTTGACTTTTTGTAATAAATTAAGTTGCAGTGATTTTACCTTAAAAGACGATTGAGATATGTCAAACACAAATTAAGTTCGATTATGTTTTTGGAGAAGTTCAAAGAACACTTCTTAAAGATAATTTAATCTACGGCTCGTTGTTATATATTTTTATGAACATTAATATATATATGGATAATAATAGAATTTACTATGATTTTGATTTTATTAAGAGTATTTTATAGTATACTTGCAGGCACTTAAACCACGTACCTGTGTGCAAATTATTATTTTGTTGCATATATCAAGCATTTTGATTATATGCTTATAACTAAAAGTTAACGATCGTATTTTAGTAGTACGTATCTCGCGCACTAATGTATTTTGTTTAAACGAGTTTTTCAGTTTTCAGAATTATTCGTTAAATCTTCGTTGATACTAGGATGCCTTAAATTGATAAACACATTCAAGCTGAATAATGTGCTAAGGGAGTTTTGTTTAAAATGTTAACAAATATTAAATGTATCTTCACTTAGCGGGTATTGTGAGAGTTATTTACAAACTTAAAAATCGAAATTTATGAAAGACAATTTTGAAGCAGAAAACTTGCAATTTTTAACTTGCATAAGAAGAATAAATTATCGATACATCATACATCTACCACAGTCTTAGAGCTTACACCCCAAAATTTGACAAATATATATATACTTTGTATAATTCCTGACATATTGATAGTACCTACACCCTGTAAGTATATGTATCTTACCTCATTTCAGAGCTTCGACTTTTGACATTGGATAAAAATTAAGACTCTACATCGCTATTTTAGAGCTACCAATCATTGGTTGACTTAAAAATTTTATTACCCGTCCATTGATTAGTGGCAAAACTGACCTTATTGATTTTGAAACGACTTTAAAATTTTTATTTGTTGTTTGGCTAAATAACCAAGAATGTGTTTATTTTGAAAACATCAATATAATTAGAGGACAAGTAATATTTTCTTAAGTATAATCATTTTACAGGCCATGAAAATACAGCGCGTCTAATATATGTACGAACCTAACACAAAATGAATGAACTTCTAGCTCTTATTCTTCGGAAATCGACGCATTCAAACATACGGACAGACGGACAAACGTCAAACGTCACCCTCATCAGGAATATATGTACTTTATGGAGTCTGCCACGCGCCTTTCTGCCTGTTACATACTTTTAACAAAAAACAGTATACCCTGATTTCCCATTTTCAATGAGCTCGGGGTATAATAAAGTTTTTATTGAATGCTAAACTTTGAACAATTTGAAAGCCAACATTAAATTAATCTTCAGAATTTACCACATCGAATAAAAAAATTTAATTTATCGTTTGCATTTTACGCCATTTTAATTAGTTAAATATCCCAGCTGAAACATTTATCATTATTCTGGGCATAATGTGAGACTTTATAAGAATTCATTAAAGAGCTCTACTCACAGTTCTTATCGATATTTTAGCTCATTAAATTGTATATATGTATATATATTTATATGTATATACTTATAACTATGATTCTCTTTTGAGATTAGTGTCATTTATGTTAAAAATAAATGACTCGAAAAGGTCAAAGGAATCGAATTTATTATTCTTGATATTTGCTGATTTTATTAAGTTTTGTATTAATTAATGAAATAATTAGTTTATTTTTTTAATATTTCATGTGTATATTTATGAAAAAAAAAATAAATAAAATTATGTAATAGATCCTGGCAATAAATGTAATTATGTGTAACTATCTGCAGCAATATACATATGTATATACATATATGTATATATAGCGACTTTTTGAGTAAATCTCATATCTCACACTTTTTAAGAGCTCGATTTAACATATTGTAATGAAGAAGAAGTAAGAGAGCTCTAGTCGAAAATGCTCGACTAGTTGATCTTCTTTATTCCCCACTTCATTGGAATCAGAATTCCTCTGTATGATTGCGTATCTGGAATATTATCACAGCTGCTCCTAGTCCTAGACTAGCTTCAACAGATTAGGTTGATCTCTGACTGTATTAATGTTAGACTGTATTAATGTTAGAACGACGTCCCATACATACATTCATATGAACATATAGACGCATTCATTATACATTTCTATATAGATTTGCACACTTAATAATTCTTGTTTGTCACCGGCTCAACCAGTCTCAGCTCAGCTCTGAGCCCGGTCGGTTGTCGCATCGCTTGGCAAATCAACTTGAGTTTCGATTTTATATTTCCAATCTATTTTACTGTTTATCCTTCATTTCCATTTTGACCAACAAAATGCGTCGTTCAGGAGCTGTTGCTGTCATCGCTTGTGTGGCTCTGGCTCTTCTACAACTTGCCGATCCAGTGAAATGTGACGGGTGAGTCCAACTGCTGTGACATTCAAAAATGTTGCAAAGGTATTATATATTTAGGATACAAGAAGAAAATTTCGTAAACAGTCAAAATTTATTTATTTATTTTTAATATAATAAATTATTGCATTGGCGAAATAGACAACATAAAGAGAAAGTAAAGCACATAATATTAAATACATACACAACTTGAATAGCTTAAAGTTTCCTTAACGTTTACTTAATTCTTCGCAATTTCTGCCTATGATAATTAGCATTTGCGTTGGCTCTTTTTATACCATGAACATAAATGACGACCAGAAGGTTTCTCGGCAGGCCTCATAATATATGAACATATGTACATATGCATATAGTTTTGAGCACGCAGATGAGCTGAGTTGATCGTCTGATCCTGTGATGAATAAGCTGCATTTTATTTATTATATTACACATACGTTGTGACTGCACAAACATTGTACAAAACCAATTGACTCTTTCACTTCGTGAAGGAGTATAAAAAGGAAAGGAAATTGTGCTCAAACCTCTTCATATAACTGTTAAAGAGTTAGCACGTGAACTAGATATTGGCTGTGAGCAAGACTGTGTATAAGAAATGTCGCTGCTCGGCTTGTTCCAAAAATGCTAAATATATGCAAAAAAAAATTATAATAATAAAAACAAGTCAGAAGGCTCTAGGCGAGACTGCTCGACTACAAGATACCCTGAACCCTGAAAAAAAAAAAAAAACTATTACCCTTCTTCATTACGAACGTATAAGCGCGCTCTGCTAACCGCGCAGTTGCTGCCGGGGCTTGGGGGTGGGTTGGCCTATACTTTGGACACTTATAAAATATTTCCATTTCTAGACGGACCATCTTCATGAAACTTTTTGAATACATTAATAGCATCCAAATGTGTCCATTTGTCAAAGTGCAAGTCTCTAGTATTTGAAATAAGTTTTTTTTTTTTGTTGAGTTGGCAAAGGGTTCGTGGCAGCAAAAATGTGAAAATTACAGAATTTTTTTTGCTGATCAAAAATAAATATACTTTATGATGTCTGCGACGTCTCCTTCTGTCTGTTACATACATTTTCACAAAACCATTATAATTTCTATTTGCAATGGGTTCGGGGTACGAAAATGGTCTGTCCAAAACTGTCCCAGATTAAATTAAGCCGAGCGAAAAAATTTAAGTTTAAAGTAAACTTTACATTATTGGAAAATCAGCTCCGGACTATCCCAAGGAATTCAGAATTCGTTGCATAAATGAATATAAGAGCTATAAGAGCTGTTCTTAAAACAGTGTAATTAAATGAAATTGATAGTGCAAGACGAGATAACGTAAACTCAAATATTTGTGTATGCAGATTAATCTCTGCTCGGAGGTAGCATTAATAATTTATTTAAAATAAAAAATCAGATTGGGCAAATTCAAGCCGTATCAAAATAAGCAAATTCAATTAAAAACCAAATCTAAGCTAATGAGTGACCTAGTATTATGACATTATGAAATCGTTGCGACCTTCACTGATTATAATGAAGTACCTATTTCGTTGCTCACCATAGGCAATATACAGTCGTTGGACCGGGTACCATACATTCTCATCGAGATTACAATGTGGCTGTCGCCGTGCATCACACCAAGGAGCCAGTGACCCTGAAGATTGGTATTACGGGACCCTCGTACAACGAGACTAAAACGGTCGAGTTGCCCAATGCCGATGAGTTCAAGCAGATTACCTTCACGTTGCCTCCTCTTAAGTCGGGGGACTATAACTTAACCGCAGAGGGTGTCTCAGGACTAGAGTTCAAGAACTCTACGCAGCTTAGTTTGGCAGAGTTCAAGCCTTATGTCAAGCTGCAAACCGATAAGGGAAAGTATAAGCCCGGAGACACTATTAATTACCGCGTACTCTTCTTGGATGAGAACCTTAGACCGAGTGTGGCTGAGGATGATGTAGTTGTATGGTTCGAGGACCCCAAACGCAATCGCATCAAGGAGGTTAAGCACATCCAGACCCGTGGAGGAGTGTACACAGGAAAGTTCGAGTTGTCGGAGTTTGCCATTTTGGGCCCATGGACACTTTCGGTACGAAATGGCGGTTCGTATGCGGATGAGCGGGCTTACTTTGATGTAGAGAAGTACGTGCTCCCCAAGTACACCATCTCAATGGACGCGACTCAGCACGTATCGGTTAAGGACGGTGACATGCAGGTTGTTGTAAAAGCAAAGTAAGTAGTTTCTTCACATGTTTTTCCTGTCCCGAGTACAGCTTTCATCATTATATCAGTTACACCTATGGCAAACCAGTAAATGGAAAAGTAGTGCTCAATCTACACACAGACGAGTCAAGCACATGGACCACCGTAAATGGAGAGTCTGTCCGCACAGACACGCCAGGGCACGCCCTCATAAGAACTGCTGACATGGTCAACGGCAAGGCGAAATTTGATATTAACGTTAAGGAATTTGCCAGTTTTTTGCCATACAAATCATCGATGTACGCACAGATTTTGGCCACTGTTGAAGAGGACTTTACAGGTGTACAACTCAACGCAACGGGGGGTGTACAACTTTATCCCTATCGCTACAAAATGTCTTGCGTAGATTACAGGTCTTGCACTTCATTTGTTCCCGACAAAGAGTACGAATTCATCTTTAAAGTCACTCTTGTTGATGGCACCTTATTGAAAGACACCAAGACACCTGTCAAGGTAAGTAGGGTAGGATAGGGTTAATAAGTAAATGTTAATGTTTCAATCAAATCTTTAGGCGAAGTTCACTGAGGGAATTCGTCACTCTAGATATGGTGATGAGTCCACATTACCGACAATTGAGAAGAAATCACTTGCGTTTGAAAGCCACCTTAATGAGTCGAGCTTAGCGGTTTTCAAGGTCACGCTGCCAGATTTACCTGATATGGAAAACTATACGCGTTACTACAGAATCGAACTACAGTTTGATGGAGAGAAGCGAGAGTTGCAGACAATATTTCGTTACAAGGAACCAAAAATAAATAAGCTTCAACCTCAAAAGGAGACAGAATGGTTTAAGGTCAATGTGCAAAGACCTAAGGACAAATGGAGGTTTGAATGGTAAATATTTTCGATAGGTCAATCTCTTAACATTCACCACATTTCAGCCTTAAAATCGGAGAGGAATATCAAGTTACTTTGAACTCCAGTCGTCCGCTCAACTACTTCGTGTACAACATCATTGGACGTGGAAATGTCCTACATACGGAACGAATCGTGTTGAGTGAGCCACAGAAGGTCTATAACATCACGCTGAAACCAACATTCCTTATGTCACCTTACGGCCGCATTTATGTCTACTACGTGGATGAGACTGGGGAATTCCGCTATGCTGAGGATACTTTTCACGCAGATGTCGAACTACAGAACCAGATTGAAGTAACTGCTCTAGATGAGGTTAAGCCAGGAGCAGATGTTGAGCTAGAGATTAAGACAGCGCCGCAGTCATTTGTTGGTCTAACGGCTGTCGATCAGAGCGTTTTGCTGCTGAGATCTAATAACGACATCAACAAAAACTCGTTCTCATGGCGCTTACGTCACTATGATACGCACACACCCTCGCAAGGAGGTTACTCCTATTATCCTGGTCAAGTCAGCGGCGTGGTGACTATGACAAATGCAAAATATTTCTATAATCGCACTGCTCCCGTATACCAATCACGTAAGAAAAAATTAAGATAATGTGAATTATCTTCAGAAGATTTACAGTTCGTTATATCGAAAATCTAGTCAGCTATAACTTAATTTATTTATTTTGCAGTAAATTTCCTTGGTGAGCCCATGAGGACAACTGCACACGTATCGCATGATCAGGCGTACTTCTCTGCATCTCCAATGCGCCCGGTTCAGCATAGTGATTTCATCGAGAACAAAGTTGGACTCGGCGGGACGGCGCCGTCGTCTGCACCAAAGGTGCGCCAAAACTTTGCAGAAACGTGGCTATTCGACGACATTGAAAATACCAAAACAGAGGTTTTTAAGTGGGTCCGAAAAATTCCCGATACAATTACGAGCTGGGTGCTGACAGCGTTTTCACTGCATCCCGAAAAGGGGTTGGGTGTAACCAATGAGCAGCTGAAAATTAAGACGTTCCAGCCGTTCTTTGTGTCCGTGCGTCTACCATACTCCGTGAAGCGTGGCGAAGTGATTAATGTGCCCGCCCTGGTCTTCAACTACCTGCCCAAGCAACTGGACGTGGAGGTGACTCTGAGCAACGAAGATAACGAGTACGATTTTGTGGACGTGTCCAACGAGGTTCTCGGGGAACAGAAGCGCACCCAGACACTACGCGTGGGCGCCAATTCCGCCGCAGGGGCATCCTTCCTTCTGCGTCCCAAAATCATTGGCAACATTTTGTTGAAATTCACGGCTATTTCTCCTCTTGCCGGAGATGCGGTGCACAAGACCCTTAAAGTGGTGCCTGAAGGTGTTACGCAATATAAGAATCGTGCATTCTTCGTCAACCTGAAGGATGTGCACGAGTTCAAGGACAACTTTGAACTGGATCTTCCGGAAGACCTTGTGCCAGACTCGCAGCATGTCGAATTCGGTTTTGTTGGCGATCTGCTTGGCCCGGTGGTTAAGAACCTAGAACGGTTGCTGCACTTGCCCAGCGGCTGTGGCGAACAGACGATGTCCAAACTTGTGCCCAACTATTTGGTATATGATTATTTGAAGCACATGAAAAAACTAACTCCGGAATTGGAGCATCGCATAAAGCGTAATCTGGAGCAGGGCTACCAGCATATGTTCCACTACCGTCACAACGATGGCAGCTATAGCTCCTTTGGACCAGGCAAGTGGCGTGAGGAGGATCCCGAACGCAACGGTTCCACCTGGCTGACGGCCTATGTGTTGCGCTCGTTTGGCCATATTAGAGATTTGATAAAACTGGATGAGAAACAACTGGAGAGTGGATATGAGTTCCTGCTGAGCCGCCAGGCTGAGAACGGAAGCTTCACGGAGAATGGCGAATACTTCTATGGCTCTCAACGTTCGGCCCTCACGATGACTGCCAACGTACTTCTGGCTCTACTTGAGCAACAAAAGCTAAACCAAACGGCCATTGATAAGGCTGTGGCCTACCTGAATGCCCACTCAAATGAGAAGGATGAGGAAAATCTATTGCCCAGGGCCATTGCCACCTACGCTTTGCAGAGAGCAAAGTCTCCAGATGCCGCCAAGCATGTGGCTGCACTGAAAGCACTTGCCAAGCAAGAGGAAGATCGCACCTGGTGGACGGAAGATGACGAAAAGTTGCGCTCCGGAAAATGTGGTCGCTGGTGGTGCTGGGTGTGGAGTCATGACATTGAAATCACTTCATATGCACTGCTCTCGCTGTTGGAGTCGGGCCAGGAGACTCCCAATTCTCTGCTTAATTCGATTCGCTGGCTGGTGGCACAGCGGAACAGCTTTGGTGGTTTTGCATCTTCGCAGGATACAGTGGCTGGCTTGCAGGCCCTCATTCAGTTCGCCAAGAAGTCCGGCTACGAGCCAGCTAGGTGGGACGTGTCCGTTTCCAACCATGGTCAGCGAGAGAAGACTGAGAAGCTCAGCCTGACAGAAGATAACGATTTGCTTCTACAAACTGTGGAGTTCCCTCAAGGCACCAAGTCGCTGTCGTACGAGGCCAAGGGAACTGGCGCTGCTCTGCTACAAATCAGCTACCAGTACAATATTGTCGAGAAGGAGCCGAAGCCCAGCTTCAAGATTCAAGCTATTATTAAACCAGAATCGCCGCCAGCCAAGTTAGAGCTGAGCGTATGCGTTGAGTATGTAGAGGAGGGCAAGGCTAAAGCTTCCAATATGGCTATACTGGAAGTCTCACTGCCTTCCGGCTATACCGTGGATGAGGACAGTTTCAAGGATATACAGGAAATCGAGCGCGTCAGGGTAGGTCCTAAATAATCATTATCCATTCGATATACCGATCTCTATTTCCATATAAATTATAATTAACTTTATCTTTATGCAGCTGGTGGAGACCAAAAATGACGACTCTGTCGTGGTCATCTATTTTGAGAGTCTGCCAAAGGGAGAACTCAAGTGCCTACCAATCGAGGCATTTAAGACTCATGCTGTCGCCAATCAGAAGCCCGCCCCAATTGTCCTCTATGACTACTACGATACGAACAAGAAGGCAACTGAATATTACCAAGTCGATTCGAAGTTGTGCGACATTTGTGAGGGCGATGAATGTTCGGCAAAGTGCTGAGCACCTACTTATCGAATGATATACATACATACATACATATATGTTTTAACTACGTTTATAATAATATGCTGTGATTATTCGATAAACATGTGAATCGATTTGCTCAAATATATTAAGAAACAGAGAGAGATACATACATATCTACATATGTACACATATCGTAAATATTCTGTTAAACTGTGACAGCTAATGGCTTTAGACTCTTAAATGTTATAATATATACATACATACATGTATGTGTGGGCAAGTACTCAAAGAAAATATGTACATACATATATATGTACATATGTGCACATATTACACCTGATGTAACGTGCGTGTGTGTACAATGTACATGTATAGTTTGTTACGCTTGCAGAAATGAATCGCATAAGGGTTCAGGTGATCTCGTAGTCGAGCAGTCTCAACTGGAGTTTTCTTACTTGTTTATTATTAAAGAGATGTTTTAAAATGATTTAATAAATTACTTCAATTACAATCGAAAAGTCTAAATAGTTAAGTACCAATATATTACAATCAAACATTAAATTTCGTATTTCGCCTTTTAAAAGGGTTTGAGGGTTAAGGGCATATCTGTCATTCGATAGGGGGAATACCATTTGAGGCCGAGCGAACGAAAGGTTGCTTTTTGTGTCAATGTGTAATAAAACGAATAGTCCAGAGGGTGACGTCATTCAAGAGAATATTTCCCCTAAGAATAAAAGCAAACACAAAGCGCAAAAGAGAGAGAGAGAAGGTCAAAGCAAAGAGCAACAGAGAGAATCGCCCAGAAACCAGCTGACATTTATGCCGTTCGCCGGTTTGGCTGGCACTCCCGATCGAAACGCCCATTAGTAGTGAGTCAAGTGTTTCATAAACAAAAGCAAGTTTATTTTGAGAAGAACAAAATAAAGATAAAAGCCCAACAAGTCAACAGAAAAACATTTTGTAAATCGTGTACAAATCGCTTAGCATTTGCTCACACAAATTTTACACATTTCGTAGCTCTCGGAAAAAATCTGTTCTGGGATTTCCACAGCCATAAAAAGTACGTCAATAATTTTTTAAATTTGTGCTCAGTTTATGTGAATATTTGGCATACAAACGTACATACATACATACAAGTGTACGTCATTCCTATAAACGTGTGTTTATGCCTACCCATTTGAACAGGAAAACCCTAGTGAATCTATTGTGCACGCTATAAAAACTGATTCTTTAATGAACGCTAAATATATAACAATTAAAGTGCTAATTACAAAGCTCAAATAAAATTTATCTGCATAGTTTATTATTCATTGATTTTAAAATTTTAATTAGCCATTTGCATGTTATGGCATGATGAATGCATTATATGACCGTATTACTATCTATGGGTACTGTCATATGTGTATGTATATATGTATACATATATACAAATATCTGTATATTTGTCATTTTATTTGTATGAGGTTTGTTGTGAAATGTAAATACATACATACATATGTATGTATGTATGTATGTGTTTAGTCACTTATAGAATCTATTCCTGAGTTCAATTTCACAATTAGAAAACTTGACCTGCTTAATCTAATATATAGTTTGTATACTATAATAAATTACTTATATGTATGTATTTATGTGTGACTCACATACAAAATAAACATTTTGTTTTACTTAAATTTGATTTCACTGTCACGGGAATTTCAGGGTATTCTATTCATTGGCTACTTATCAGCAATTTTCTAAATATTTCATTAAATATTTTGGATGCTTGCATACATTGTAGACATACATACATATATATTGGTACGAAATAATGTAGATCTCTTGACGCAATCTTCTTCTAAAATTTAATTATCAGCAAGCATTTTATTATATTCTTTTTGTTGTGATTGTTGCGCTGCTTCTGTCGCAGTCGGCGTCGATGTCTACAGTCCCGAAGCCCCGTACACACATTTCTACTTAGGTACATATGTACATAAAAACAAACATACATACAAACACAACAATGCTATAACAAATCTCGTATGTCACCGGCTCAACCAGTCGCAGCTCAGCTCTGAGCCCGGTCGGTTGTCGCATCGCTTGGCAAACCAACTTGAGTTTCGATTTTATATTTCCAATCGACTCCTACCAAAGTCTATATACATACATACATATATTTACAAGTTACTGTTTCTCCTTCATTTCCATTTTGACCAACAAAATGCGTCGTTCAGGCGCTTTTGCTGTCATCGCTTGTGCGGCTCTGGCTCTTCTAAATATGGCCGAACCAGTGAAATGTGATGGGTAAGTCCAAGTCCTATATACATATGTACATATGTGTATTAATTAACTTATATAAAGTGGAAATGAAACAAAATGTATCAAGGGCAAAACTATTGTTAATTGTGATTTCTAAAATTTAGTGCAAATTTATGTGATTTTGTATGCATCATTTAATTGATTCCATTAATATAGTTAGTCATTGGAACACTCAAATAATTAAATATGCGTAGCTGAGTCTGTATAAATAGAAAATATTTCATATTAAAATTATACATATATTATTTCATATTGAATATATTAAAAAACATATGCGACTTTCTATAGAATAACTAAATAAAATAATTTAAGTAAAGTTTGTATAATTATTAACACTACGTGACTAAGGCGAAGCTAATTTGTTCAGATCATTAGCAGTTGCTTTTTAAATGTTCTTTTTTCTCATGATAGAACAGTCGTAAAAAATACCGCTTTACCAATAAACAAATCACGTTTTTTTTTAATACTTTTTCGTGTCTAAATTATTTAAGTTGGCTTCACAAAAACCAGTTTATTATTTGCTTACACTTCATATATTTCATCTCAGCCTCCAAAGAAATGTTTCATTGTCAATGTCATACATAAATTATACATTCATATAAACAGTAAATTATTATTCAGTATCTCTTGAAATTATGTGATTTCCAACGAGAAACCTCAATTTCGCCACATACTTAAAAATCAGACTTGAAGGCTTTTAATTCAGTTTTTGAACTCCACTTAATTCATCCGTGTTTTTGTATATATAACATACATATATTACATCACCGGTGTCGGAGCAGGTTTCTACAGATCAGGTTCTGGAAATATTTACTGTTAGGCATGTGCGAATAATGTTTTAGTTTTTCTTGGAAAGGAGATGATGTAAAACAAAATATAATTAAAGTAAACTGATCGTGGAATCATTTTGAGTGTAAATTAGGCTTATATTGAGTAAGCTCTAATTAAATAACGAATCTAAGCTAGAATTATGACATTATGAAATCTTTGACGACCTACACTGATTATAATTAAGTACCGATTTCGTTGCTCACCATAGACAATATACAATCGTTGGACCGGGTACCATACATTCTCATCGAGATTACAATGTGGCTGTCGCCGTGCATCACACCAAGGAGCCAGTGACCCTGAAGATTGGTATTACGGGACCCTCGTACAACGAGACCCAAACGGTCGAGTTGCCCAATGCCGATGAGTTCAAGCAGATTACCTTCACGTTGCCTCCTCTTAAGTCGGGGGACTATAACTTAACCGCAGAGGGTGTCTCAGGACTAGAGTTCAAGAACTCTACGCAGCTTAGTTTGACAGAGTTCAAGCCTTATGTCAAGCTGCAAACCGATAAGGGAAAGTATAAGCCCGGAGACACTATTAATTACCGCGTACTCTTCTTGGATGAGAACCTTAGACCTAGTGTGGCTGAGGATGATGTAGTTGTATGGTTCGAGGACCCCAAACGCAATCGCATCAAGGAGCTTAAGCACATCCAGACCCGTGGAGGAGTGTACACAGGAAAGTTCGAGTTGTCGGAGTTTGCCATTTTAGGCTCATGGACACTTTCAGTGCAGAATGGCGATTCTTATGCGGATGAGCGGGCTTACTTTGATGTAGAGAAGTACGTGCTCCCCAAGTACACCATCTCAATGGACGCGACTCAGCACGTATCGGTTAAGGACGGTGACATGCAGGTTGTTGTAAAAGCAAAGTAAGTAGTTTTTTCACATGTTTTTCCTGTCCCGAGTACAGCTTTCATCATTATATCAGTTACACCTATGGCAAACCAGTAAATGGCAAAGTAGTGCTCAATCTACACACAGACGAGTCAAGCACATGGACCACCGTAAATGGAGAGTCTGTCCGCACAGACACGCCAGGGCACGCCCTCATAAGAACTGCTGACATGGTCAACGGCAAGGCGAAATTTGATATTAACGTTAAGGAATTTGCCAGTTTTTTGCCATACAAAACATCGTCGTGGTATGCACAGATTTTAGCCACTGTTGAGGAGGACTTTACAGGTGTACAACTCAACGAAACAGGGGGTGTACAACTTTATCCCTATCGCTACGAAATGTCTTGCGTGGATTACACTTCTTGCTATTCGTTTGTTGCCGACAAAGAGCACGAAATCATCTTTAAAGTCACTCTTGTTGATGGCACCTTATTGAAAGACACCAAGACACCTGTCAAGGTAAGTAGGATAGGATAGGGCTAGTAAGTAAATGTTAATGTGTCGATCGAATCTTTAGGCGAAGTTTACTGAGGGAATTCGTCACTCTAGATATGGTGATGAGTCCGCATTACCGACAATTGAGAAGAAATCACTTGAGTTTGAGAGCCACCTTAATGAGTCGAGCTTAGCGGTTTTCAAGGTCACGCTGCCAGATTTACCTGATATGGAAAACTATACGCGTTACTACAGTATCGAACTCCAATTTGATGGAGAAGAGCGAGAGTTGTATACAACCTATCCCTACAGGGAACCAAAGAAAGTTGAACCTCAACCCCATGAAGAAGAAAAGGAGAAAGAATGGTTTAAGGTCGATGTGCAGAGACCTAAGGACAAATGGAGGTTTGAATGGTAAATATTTTCGATAGGTCAATCTCTTAACATTCACCACATTTCAGCCTTAAAATCGGAGAGGAATATCAAGTTACTTTGAACTCCAGTCGTCCGCTCAACTACTTCGTGTACAACATCATTGGACGTGGAAATGTCCTACAAACGGAACGAATCGTATTGAGTGAGCCACAGAAGGTCTACAACATCACGCTGAAACCAACATTCCTTATGTCACCTTACGGCCGCATTTATGTCTACTACGTGGATGAGACTGGGGAATTCCGCTATGCTGAGGATACTTTTCACGCAGATGTCGAGCTACAGAACCAGATTGAAGTAACTGCTCTAGATGAGGTAAAGCCAGGCGCAGATGTTGAGCTAGAGATTAAGACAGCGCCTCAGTCATTTGTTGGTCTAACGGCTGTCGATCAGAGCGTTTTGCTTTTGGGATCCAACAACGACATTAACAAGGATTCATTTGGCTGGCGCTTAGGACGTTATGATACCCACACACCCTGGCAAGGCGGTTACTCCTACTATCCCGGTGAACGTAGTGGTGTGGTGACCATGACGAATGCAAACTTTTTCTATAATCGCACGGCCCCCGATTATCACATACGTAAGCTGAAAAAAAGTAAGAAGTGTGAATGACGTTAATAGGACTCATGAATGCTTCTCCTTCTTGTGATTTCATAACAAGCTCGTCATGTAATTAACAATCAAATTTTTTAATTTGCAGAAAGCTTTGCGGGTGGCGCTATGAGAAAAACCGCACTTGTTTCGAATGACATGGCACTCAGCACAGCTGTTCCAATGAGCGCAGCAGCAGAAGGTGCATTAGTCGGTAGCGCAGGATTTGCGGCGGGAGCACCGGCCTCTGCACCGGCAGTACGCAAAAACTTTGTGGAAACTTGGCTATTCGAGGACATTGAAAATACCAAAACAGAGGTTTTTAAGTGGGTCCGAAAAATTCCCGATACAATTACGAGCTGGGTGCTGACAGCGTTTTCACTGCATCCCGACAAGGGGTTGGGTGTAACCAATGAGCAGCTGAAAATTAAGACGTTCCAGCCGTTCTTTGTGTCCGTGCGTCTACCATACTCCGTGAAGCGTGGCGAAGTGATTAATGTGCCCGCCCTGGTCTTCAACTACCTGCCCAAGCAACTGGACGTGGAGGTGACTCTGAGCAACGAAGATAACGAGTACGATTTTGTGGACGTGTCCAACGAGGTTCTCGGGGAACAGAAGCGCACCCAGACACTACGCGTGGGCGCCAATTCCGCCGCAGGGGCATCCTTCCTTCTGCGTCCCAAAATCATTGGCAACATTTTGTTGAAATTCACGGCTATTTCTCCTCTTGCCGGAGATGCGGTGCACAAGACCCTTAAAGTGGTGCCTGAAGGTGTTACGCAATATAAGAATCGTGCATTCTTCGTCAACCTGAAGGATGTGCACGAGTTCAAGGACAACTTTGAACTGGATCTTCCGGAAGACCTTGTGCCAGACTCGCAGCATGTCGAATTCGGTTTTGTTGGCGATCTGCTTGGCCCGGTGATTAAGAACCTAGAACGGTTGCTGCACTTGCCCAGCGGCTGTGGCGAACAGACGATGTCCAAACTTGTGCCCAACTATTTGGTATATGATTATTTGAAGCACATGAAAAAACTAACTCCGGAATTGGAGCATCGCATAAAGCGTAATCTGGAGCAGGGCTACCAGCATATGTTCCACTACCGTCACAACGATGGCAGCTATAGCTCCTTTGGACCAGGCAAGTGGCGTGAGGAGGATCCCGAACGCAACGGTTCCACCTGGCTGACGGCCTATGTGTTGCGCTCCTTTAGCCAGATTAGAGATTTGATAAAACTGGACGAGAAACAACTGGAGAGTGGATATGAGTTCCTGCTGAGCCGCCAGGCTGAGAACGGAAGCTTCACGGAGAATGGCGAATATTTCTATGGCTCTCAACGTTCGGCCCTCACGATGACTGCCAACGTACTTCTGGCTCTACTTGAGCAACAAAAGCCCAACCAAACGGCCATTGATAAGGCTGTGGCCTACCTGAATGCCCACTCAAATGAGAAGGATGAGGAAAATCTATTGCCCAGGGCCATTGCCACCTACGCTTTGCAGAGAGCAAAGTCTCCAGATGCCGCCAAGCATGTGGCTGCACTGAAAGCACTTGCCAAGCAAGAGGAAGATCGCACCTGGTGGACGGAAGATGACGAAAAGTTGCGCTCCGGAAAATGTGGTCGCTGGTGGTGCTGGGTGTGGAGTCATGACATTGAAATCACTTCATATGCACTGCTCTCGCTGTTGGAGTCGGGCCAGGAGACTCCCAATTCTCTGCTTAATTCGATTCGCTGGCTGGTGGCACAGCGGAACAGCTTTGGTGGTTTTGCATCTTCGCAGGATACAGTGGCTGGCTTGCAGGCCCTCATTCAGTTCGCCAAGAAGTCCGGCTACGAGCCAGCTAGGTGGGACGTGTCCGTTTCCAACCATGGTCAGCGAGAGAAGACTGAGAAGCTCAGCCTGACAGAAGATAACGATTTGCTTCTACAAACTGTGGAGTTCCCTCAAGGCACCAAGTCGCTGTCGTACGAGGCCAAGGGAACTGGCGCTGCTCTGCTACAAATCAGCTACCAGTACAATATTGTCGAGAAGGAGCCGAAGCCCAGCTTCAAGATTCAAGCTATTATTAAACCAGAATCGCCGCCAGCCAAGTTAGAGCTGAGCGTATGCGTTGAGTATGTAGAGGAGGGCAAGGCTAAAGCTTCCAATATGGCTATACTGGAAGTCTCACTGCCTTCCGGCTATACCGTGGATGAGGACAGTTTCAAGGATATACAGGAAATCGAGCGCGTCAGGGTAGGTCCTAAATAATCATTATCCATTCGATATACCGATCTCTATTTCCATATAAATTATAATTAACTTTATCTTTATGCAGCTGGTGGAGACCAAAAATGACGACTCTGTGGTGGTCATCTATTTTGAGAGTCTGCCAAAGGGAGAACTCAAGTGCCTACCAATCGAGGCATTTAAGACTCATGCTGTCGCCAATCAGAAGCCCGCCCCAATTGTCCTCTATGACTACTATGATACGAACAAGAAGGCAACTGAATATTACCAAGTCGAATCGAAGTTGTGCGACATTTGTGAAGGCGATGAATGTTCGGCAAAGTGCTGAACACCTACTAATCTATTGATGAGATTTATATGCCTTTTACTAATTACGAAGAAAAAATAAATTGCTGTGATTGTACCGTTGAATATCTTTTGATTTGTAAAATGCGAAAATTAAGAGAACTTCCGACTAGAAGTCGATGGCTGTTCATCCGTCAAGTTGTCCATAAGACGTACTCTCAATACGCCCCCTCGATACGGCAACTCGATATGTTTTGACCAACTACAATGTTCTTACTATATAAATTTTGGAAACATTCACATTAATCTGAAGTTTTTTTCTACCCCCACACAATATGCTGTGAAAAAATGCTTAAAAAGAGAAAAATATTAAATGTGGATTTATGAGAATTTATTTATTAAATTAGTTGCAAGCCAATGAATACTTGTAGTCGGGCAGTCTCGAAAAGAATTATCTTACCTATTTTAAGTACCAGTCGTACAGAAGTACTCTGTTGATAAGTCAATAAGTCATTAAATAAGAATTTTCCGATAACTCATCTCATTTTGTTTAATCGATAATAATAAAAAATTTAGCGTTGGATGACTTCAAATTCTCTCTTGTTAAATATTATCAATATGAAGATTTCACAATATCCAGATTTTGTATACCCCCCTTTTCAAAAAACATTTTGCAAGTAAAAGAGAACTTCATTTTCCCAAAGATTTTAGTTCTATCATTAAGCTGTAAGACTTTGAAGAAATCTGTATCTAGAAATGAATTCATAAGCGTCCAAAATATAGCTAATATTGTAGCTCAGACGCAGTGCTGAGCGATATGCGCAGTTCGCATAATCCGCGCGTGTATCTGTTGCTTGTTATGTATACAAAAAGGACGAAAAATATATGGTCTTTGCAAGGCCCAACGGATCTCTTAGTCGAACAGTCTCGACTAGAACCTTCTTACTTGTTGATTTTGGACTATCTAAATTTAACGATTAATATTAAACTCGATCACTTCGTGAATAGGTAAACATACGATTCCTCATCTCATATAACTCCTTGGTACAACAGTAAACATAAAATACAACTAGCGAGTTTAAGGCCTAACTGAGATAGCTAAATTCATCAATGCTTCAATATGTAATAAATGCTTGAAATATGTAAACTTAAATCGCCAAAAATCAGCAAGTTGTGAAGACTCACAATTTTTGTATATATTAGTTGGTAGTATAAGATAGTCATTAATTTCGTATTATTAGTCTATAAGCTAATAAATAGGTTACAAGCATACAACCTCATACAGAGGTACATAATTATAAGACAGGGTAGCGAGAGATCGGCGAACGGCGACATATCATAACGCAGCAACGGACGGACAAGCAGACAAACGCAACAACCAAACGAACGGGACAAAAGACAAGACAGATAATTCTAACGGCGATCGCGGTACAGGCTGCATTATTCGCCAAATAATACACCTAGCAACAGCATCGACGACAACACAGACCTAACGGACAGCATAGCAACGGCGATAGCCAGAGAGCGCAACAGTAAGAGAGCATAGCCGCGCTCAAAGCTAAGCGGCGGCCACGATAATGCGAGCAGCGCAACATTAAGAGAGCATAGCCGCGCTCAAAGCTAAGCGGCGGCCACGATAACAAGAGCAGCGCAGCATTAAGAGAGCATAGCCACCCGAACAAGAACACACAGCACGTGCCGAGCCGAAAGTTCTCGCGCTACATAGCGTAAGCACGCGCTGACGCTCGGCCGGGCAGAGGTGAGAGCTCATGCGCAGCTAATGCACGCAGCTTAACACACAGACACGCGCAGAACGAAGGTGTGAGAGAGCGGCGTCATCGCGCAGCCGCCCACGCAGTGAGGAGATGCGCCAGCGTAGCAGACAGAAACGCAACATGCAGATCACTCTGGCTGCGGCCTCGGCGGGCATCAGACATGCAAGGAATAACTTCGGAAGGAATCACAAACGGAACCGACTGGTGAATATCGACGGACAGTAGACACGCGGACAGTAGACACGCGGACAGTAGACACGACGAGGTAGCATAGATGGGGCGCGAGTTAAGCATAGAAATACAAGTAAAGTAGAGAATTACATAAGTGAAATAGTAGAGAAATATACAAGTGAAATAATAAAGAATTTATAAGTGAAATCAAGAAGAGTTTTGCTGTGAAATGAAGAAAGGTTAGACTGTGGATTTCAGCATCGCGGCTCCTCGGTAATACGCAGTGATACTCTGTGTTCGACATCACGCGGTATACGCAGTCGTCGAATCGGAGTGGCACTCCGTACTTATCCGGATCAGAACTCGTCAATATTGTGTCCCGCCGGTAATACTCAGTGATACCCTGCCTCCTACATCACGCGGTATACGCAGTTGTCGGGGCAGAGCAGCACTCTGTATTTTACACGCAGTGATACCCTGTATTCGACATCACGCGGTATACGCAGTTGTCGGAGCAGGGCAGCGCTCTGTGTGTTATACGCAGTGATACCCTGTATTCGACATCACGCGGTATACGTAGTTGTCGGATCTGGGCAGCACTCAGTGTTTATCCAGATAACGAATTCGCCCACACCACGACGCGCCGGCCATGCGCAGTGATACCCATATCGCGATTTCGCCCATACCGTAGCCCGTCGATAGCCCACGGGGACGCCTAAGATTCTACACCACGCGGTATACGCAGTTGTAGAATCTGGACAGAGCCGGTGGTTATCCAGGTCACGGTGTCGGCATACCCGGCCACCTCCGGCCACCTACAGTTAGTTTATTGGGGCCTCGCCCGAATCCATAGCCCGTCGGTGAAACGCAGTGTTACCCAAGATTTCACATCACGCGGTATACGCAGTTGTTGAGTCTGGGCAACGCCTCGTACATACCCGGGTCGGGCCACCTCCGGCCGTGCATACTCTACCCTACTATCGTACGGTAAATTCTGCGCCTAGAGATACCTCTCATTCCGTAGTCTCGAATTTTACAAATTATCTTGTGAAAGGACCTGGCGAGACCGAGATTCATACCCCGGCCAATAGAGCTTCTTTACAAGTGGCGCCCGAGCAGGGACTCGGGATTTAGGAGAGTAGATTCTTTTCTTGGATTAAAGACCCGTTAGAGAAAGAGTCAAGTCAGGCAGTAGCAGAAACCGTAGCACACCAGAGTGGTAGGGAAAGAAAGAAGAAAAAAAAAAAAAAAAAAAAAGGAAAAAAAAAAACCCACGCGCGCCGGCCGATGCTGGAGAGAGCACGTGGCCTCAGAATTCTCAGCAATCACGAATAATTGAGCATTTCATCGTTTTTACATATCGGCGTTTCATCGTTTTGTATACCGGCGAGGGACATTTAGTCATTTTACACATCAGCGTGGGATATTTCATCTTTTCGTATAACGGCGGGGCATTTCATCGTTCTGGGATATTTCATCGTTTCTTACATATCGACGTGGGATGTTTCATCGTCTTACATATCGGCGTGGGACATTACATCGTTTTATATACCGGCGTTGGATATTTCATCGTTGTTGTATATCGGCGATGTTTTACATAGTTTTACATATCGGCATGGAACAATACATCGTTTTCACATATCGGCGTGGGATATTTCATCGTTTTGTATACCGGCGTGGGATATTGCATCGTTTTACACATCGGCGTGGAATATTACATCGGCGTGGGACATATATCTTTTTTTTTACGTAGCGTCGTGGGATGTTTAAACGTGTCTTCACATCGTCGTGGGATTTCAAAGATTTCAAGGTAGCAACGGACGATATTTTAACACATCGTCCTAGGATTTCAAGGTAGCAACGGAGGATATTTGAACATATCGTCCTAGAATTTCAAGGTAGCAACGGAGGATATTTGGACATATCGTCGTAGGATTTCAAGGTAGCAACGGAGGATATTTGGACATATCGTCGTAGGATTTCAAGGTAGCAACGGAGGATATTTGAACATATCGTCCTAGAATTTCAAGGTAGCAACGGAGGATATTGTAATATATCATCGTAGGATTTCAAGGATTTCAAGGTAGCAACGGAGGATATTTTAACATATCGTCCTAGGATTTCAAGGTAGCAACGGAGGATATTGTAACACATCATCGTAGGATTTCAAGGATTTCAAGGTAGCAACGGAGGATATTTTAACATATCGTCCTAGGATTTCAAGGTAGCAACGGAGGACATATGGACATATCGTCGTAGGCTTTCAAGGCAGCAACGGAGGATTTTAACATATCGTCGTGGGATTTCAAGGTAGCAACGGGGGATATTTTAACGTAGCATCATATCGTCGCGGGATTTCAGAGTTATAACAGAGGATATTGTAACGAATTCTCATAGCGTCGTGGGATATTTGAACGTGCCTTCATATCGTCGTAGGATTTCAAAGATTTCAAGGTAGCAACGGAGGATAATTTAACGAATAGTCACAGCATCAAGGGACATTTCAACACAGCAGCGGAGGATATTTCAATGTAACATATCGCCATGGGATATCAAAGCAACAAAGGAGGATATTTTACCGGAAAATATAAGCGTCGTGGGACTTTGCAACGTAACGGCGAGGGGTATTTTAACGTCGCGGGGCACTCCAACGCAACAGCGGGGAACCTTACCACGTACAATCACATCGTCATGGGAGATTTCAACGTACCGGCAAGGGATCGTTCAACGCGACATCACATCGGCGCATCATAACAAGGAACACGGTCCCCGGCGAACATTGTGCGCCCACAACGTCCGGGAGAGCGACAACGACATCCGAGACGACAAGAAGCAGGACCGGGACACAGGAGTAGTTTAAGGGGTAGCTAGGGTACAATGTATTAGTTTAAGCTCAGGTCACTCGCACTAGGTAGGAAACAACAATGTAATAACTTAAGCTAACGGTCATTCGAACGAGGTAGTAAGGAGATGCGACATCCCCTACCCGTGCAGCTCCGTGCCGGTAACAAAGGGGGGGGTGTGAAGACTCACAATTTTTGTATATATTAGTTGGTAGTATAAGATAGTCATTAATTTCGTATTATTAGTCTATAAGCTAATAAATAGGTTACAAGCATACAACCTCATACAGAGGTACATAATTATAAGACAGGGTAGCGAGAGATCGGCGAACGGCGACATATCATAACGCAGCAACGGACGGACAAGCAGACAAACGCAACAACCAAACGAACGGGACAAAAGACAAGACAGATAATTCTAACGGCGATCGCGGTACAGGCTGCATTATTCGCCAAATAATACACCTAGCAACAGCATCGACGACAACACAGACCTAACGGACAGCATAGCAACGGCGATAGCCAGAGAGCGCAACAGTAAGAGAGCATAGCCGCGCTCAAAGCTAAGCGGCGGCCACGATAATGCGAGCAGCGCAACATTAAGAGAGCATAGCCGCGCTCAAAGCTAAGCGGCGGCCACGATAACAAGAGCAGCGCAGCATTAAGAGAGCATAGCCACCCGAACAAGAACACACAGCACGTGCCGAGCCGAAAGTTCTCGCGCTACATAGCGTAAGCACGCGCTGACGCTCGGCCGGGCAGAGGTGAGAGCTCATGCGCAGCTAATGCACGCAGCTTAACACACAGACACGCGCAGAACGAAGGTGTGAGAGAGCGGCGTCATCGCGCAGCCGCCCACGCAGTGAGGAGATGCGCCAGCGTAGCAGACAGAAACGCAACATGCAGATCACTCTGGCTGCGGCCTCGGCGGGCATCAGACATGCAAGGAATAACTTCGGAAGGAATCACAAACGGAACCGACTGGTGAATATCGACGGACAGTAGACACGCGGACAGTAGACACGCGGACAGTAGACACGACGAGGTAGCATAGATGGGGCGCGAGTTAAGCATAGAAATACAAGTAAAGTAGAGAATTACATAAGTGAAATAGTAGAGAAATATACAAGTGAAATAATAAAGAATTTTATAAGTGAAATCAAGAAGAGTTTTGCTGTGAAATGAAGAAAGGTTAGACTGTGGATTTCAGCATCGCGGCTCCTCGGTAATACGCAGTGATACTCTGTGTTCGACATCACGCGGTATACGCAGTCGTCGAATCGGAGTGGCACTCCGTACTTATCCGGATCAGAACTCGTCAATATTGTGTCCCGCCGGTAATACTCAGTGATACCCTGCCTCCTACATCACGCGGTATACGCAGTTGTCGGGGCAGAGCAGCACTCTGTATTTTACACGCAGTGATACCCTGTATTCGACATCACGCGGTATACGCAGTTGTCGGAGCAGGGCAGCGCTCTGTGTGTTACACGAAGTGATACCCTGTAATCGACATCACGCGGTATACGCAGATGTCGGAGCAGGGCAGCGCTCTGTGTGTTACACGAAGTGATACCCTGTAATCGACATCACGCGGTATACGCAGTTGTCGGAACAGGGCAGCGCTCTGTATTTCCTACGCAGTAATACCCTGTATTCGACATCACGCGGTATACGCACTCTGGATTTTATACGCAGTGATACCCTGTATTCGACATCACGCGGTATACGTAGTTGTCGGATCTGGGCAGCACTCAGTGTTTATCCAGATAACGAATTCGCCCACACCACGACGCGCCGGCCATGCGCAGTGATACCCATATCGCGATTTCGCCCATACCGTAGCCCGTCGATAGCCCACGGGGACGCCTAAGATTCTACACCACGCGGTATACGCAGTTGTAGAATCTGGACAGAGCCGGTGGTTATCCAGGTCACGGTGTCGGCATACCCGGCCACCTCCGGCCACCTACAGTTAGTTTATTGGGGCCTCGCCCGAATCCATAGCCCGTCGGTGAAACGCAGTGTTACCCAAGATTTCACATCACGCGGTATACGCAGTTGTTGAGTCTGGGCAACGCCTCGTACATACCCGGGTCGGGCCACCTCCGGCCGTGCATACTCTACCCTACTATCGTACGGTAAATTCTGCGCCTAGAGATACCTCTCATTCCGTAGTCTCGAATTTTACAAATTATCTTGTGAAAGGACCTGGCGAGACCGAGATTCATACCCCGGCCAATAGAGCTTCTTTACAAAGTGTTTCATTGATCTTTAGTCACATCTGCCAATATACATACATATACAAACGGTTATGTGAGCGTAGAATAAAACTTTTTCCGATACCAGGGCTATTCATTATCATAGTACGTGCGCTTTTGCCGTACGATAAGGATTAAGCACTGATGACGGTGCTCAAAATAGAAATAGTATCGGTAATTTAACAAATAAATGCTAGACGTATTATAAGTGGTTCAAATCGATGATGACTATGCTACATTATGACCAACAATTACCCTAAGCAAACGAGCGAGGGGAGTATGAACCGGCTATCTGGGGGATACCCTGTGCACACGTCGTCGAAATACCGTTACAAATATTCAAAAATGTTCGAATACACATGCAATGGCGAGCATTATATGTATAACGAATGTAATGCACTAAGTAAACCAAGCTTGAGTTATCAATCCAACTTTGACGGCTTTATTGTTTTTATACACCGAACCCATCGAAAATGGGAATTCAGGGTATAATGGTTTTGTGAAAATGTATGTAACTTGCAGATGTAGGCGTGGCAGATCCGATAAGTTATATATATTCTTAATCAAGGCGAAGAGCTGAGTCAAGCTCTGCATTCTGTCCGTATTAACGCAGAAATTTCGTAGGATTACAAGAGCTAGAGAACTTTTACATAATTATTTTTGTGGTACATATGCAGTAAATGTATATTTTGTTGTTTTTAGACTTCAAATTTGCGAAAAGACGTATATCAAATACTAGAAACTTACATTTTGGCTATTTTTACGTTCTGAAAGTTTCATGAAGATCGTCAATCAGCAAATGGAGTTATAAGCGTCCAAAGTGTGGCCCAAATGCAGGCAAATTCGCTGCATCAAGTACGCAGTTAGCATAGAATATTAGTTTATTGAAGGGTTCAGGGGATCTTCTAGTCGACCAACCTCGACTAAAGCCTTTTTACTTGTTAATAAATCAACTTTTATATACTTTGACTACCCTTCTTTATCCAATTTCCATAACTAGAGTAAATTTAGATATCACATCATATTTGAGTGCTGGAAACACCTTTAGAGTGATGTGGGACTGAATGCAGAATAGGTATTATAAGAAATGTTGCAACATGAGATCTGAGTCGATATTAGCAGACAATAAAGACGCCAGTGACATTTGTTACTGGGTATGTAAGGCGAGTGTCCAATTTGAAAATGATTGCGTTAGCTGTATATACTATAATCCTTTAAGTACTATGCATTTGATTGGAAACCGCAAGTTTACTGATAGTCGGAATATGTACACATATAATATTATCAAATAATTTTTGCTAATGTAAAGAAAACAATGATTGCAAGTGTGCTCTACTTGTAAATGCCCTCTAAATAGATCCGAAATACCTTACATATAATAGCAAGTAAATTTCTTGACTATATTTCGAGATCGGCTTACAGTTAGTATACAACTAATGGAAAGCCGTATGCAATATAAGGGGTGCATCACTCTGAAGTCAATATTCGATAATGATCGATGTTTAAAAAGTAAATCTATAGTAAACTTAAACTGCAGTCAGAGAGTCATAAGTCTAGCATACCCCTTTGAATTTGCAAATAGGGTAAATGGTATAAATACATTTTGTTATTCACAAAGGCCCGCAAATAAGTTGACTGCTCCTTATTCATAAAAGCGGACAGTAATGTGAAAGTTTATTCAAAGAACTCTATGTGGAAAAGGACGTATTCAGCTCCAGTGACAAGGCCTTTGAAGAAGCTCGTTAAATATCAATAAAAAATATAAGTAATAAATAAATTATTATTATTTATTAATTCAATATGCATACGTGGAAAATATTCAAGTAATATAGTGTTCGGTCAGTTTTAGAAATCTGAAAGAGTATAATAACTTTTTAAAGAAAAGTGTAATATCGGATTAGAAATGACAGCTACAAAAAGCAACTCAACTACTGTCCTCCAGCACATCGAAGCTGGTCTCAATGTGCTCAATCAGCTGTGCATTGGTTTCGTGACAATCTGGATCTGCTGGAACTGCCTACGCACTGGCCTCAGTGGAATCCGGCTGCATGTCTGGCTGGCGTCCTTTGGCTTTGTATTCCTGATGGCCGAGGCCATGATGTGCTTCTACGACGGTAACTGGCTAACCCTACGCTACACCCGCAAGCGCAAGACAGCCATCCATGTGGTGCTGCAGATACTCGGTGGTGGCATGGGGGTAGCCGGCTGCCTGGTCCAATTGATACGGGATCGTTGGAGCATTGGAGTAACCATTCACTCCCGATTGGGATTCGCAGCCTTTGTGCTGTGTCTGATCTCTCTACTCAGCGGACTCACAGCAGTGCTGGCCCGCAGCCTATCGAAGATTCTATCGCCGCTCGCCAACAAGACCTTCCACGTCCTGCTCAGCATGGGCGCATTCGTGACCGCCATGTTGGCCCAGTTCTATGGCTACACGCAAACAGGAATATTCAAAGGTCAAGGCGCGGATTTCGTCATCCTTATGCAGGTTGTGACCCTTGTGGCAATGGTCTTGACTTGCATAGCACCGCTGAAGTCGCTATATCAGAAAGCTCTCAGTTTCGCCAGTTAAGGCATCATAGAACGTTCTTGCACACCTCAGATAATTTAAGCAAAAAAAAAAAAGTATTTGTACATATATATTTAGAAATAGTAAATTTAATAATTTAGGCAACGTATCCTATTTTATTACAATATTAACTTATAATTAGAAGATTAATAAACGTAATTATAATACTAATTCTGCATTGTTTTCCTTTTACATGCATTCAATTTAGTAATTAACCTTCTTTTTCTTTCCATTTTATATCGAGTCTATATGTTATGTAAACTTATATTTTTGATGTGATATCTGTTTTAAACTTTCTAAATCTGGGAACACATTCTATTCGATTTGATTGACACAAAATAATTTTAATCATATATTCTATGTCATTGCAGGCTAGAGAATTCACAGAACTAAATTAGATAAGTGAAGAAGGGAAAGCAATTGTTTCCACAGAAATTATTGATTGAATATTAATTTCATTTCATGATTCACATGAAAAATTCTTCTCAGTTTACGTAAAACATTTATTTGGAGAACATTTACATATTTGCAACAGTATCTACGGATCTACGGATAACCTAATGTGATACATTTTTAAAACTTTTAAATGTTTTTCTACTTTCTTGAATCTGACCGCATTCATTAAACTTGCATTTCCCTAACCAAATTTTGTTTTAGTTTTTAACTAAATACAGCGAACCTTTTATTCCGATAAGGCTATGATTTTTCATTTGGCCATCAAGCCCAATTCCTTCAGGAAACTGTTGAAGCTACTCTCGCATGTAAAATATTCAATAATTTAATACATAACATAATATAACAATAATTTTTTTGATGTGTGCATGTGTATCTGGCTGTATCTAACTATCCAATTGTCGATCTGTTTGTCTGTCTGAATGTCTTTCTGTCTATCTATGTATCTTTCTGTTCGATCAATCGTCTCGTACTCTTCCAATTTAAAACATGTCTGTTAACAGCATTGATAACCTCTACAGAAATGCAGGGTATATCAATGTAAAGTATTCCTAACTAGAGACGCGTGTTTGTCTTCTCAAAGAGCATCCCCAGGGAAAATCAATGTGCAATAAAGATTTTAAAAATTTAATATATATATTATGAAAATACAAATTAAAATGCCATAGAGAATACTTAATTTGTTTTTGCTAACCCACTGCCAGACTAGTAGATGCCCTGTAATATTATCATTTTAAAATATAATTACGCACACTACGTTCTTGCTCTCCTTGAATAATTTAAAAGTATTCAAATAAGTTTTATATTTTGCCTCGATACATAGACAATCGCATGTCATATGATATTCAATGGGTATATGCGAATGGCAATATGGGTTATTTTTTGCGGCTTGCGGTCGAGAATACCAGTTATAGCTGCAGAAAGACGTGTGGCTGATGCCGACTCGACTCTGACTCAGCTACGTACAGAACTGAGATTAGTAAAGTGGCTAAAGTCAATGGGCGTACTTCTGACTCGCGGAAACCAATCATAAATTGGAAACAATATAATTTCGCTATTGGCTTTTATGATTTGGCCGACGACAAATTGAAATAATTACCGTGAATTTGAATGTATAAAAACAAAAAAAAAAAGCAAGAAAACAGCACTGTCAGCGCTTTCCAGCCTCATAAAATAGTTGTTGGACGCAATTATCAGTCGGCGAGCTTGTTTTTGTTGCAGCTAATAAATTTAACACGAAAATAACATTATTGTTTCCCCACTGATAAGTACGGTGTAACGACTACTAAATGCACGACTATCAGATGCCCTCTACGGGCTTTCAGTGATAATTCTAGGCGCCTCCATCAGTTTTCATTTGCCTTGAGCGAACATTTCAACGTTCTGATACCGATTAATATCGATCTAAGGGAAATTAACAATTAACTTGGCTTGACTTCTATAACTAAATATAAGTTGAGGAGCTGAAGATTTATAGCCCATTCGCTCTCGCTCTCTCTTTCGCTCCCTTTTCAGTTACAGGGTATTAAGAACAGACGAGTGGAGCATTTCGGGCCACGATGACAGAACATCTGCCGCCGGTCATCAGTAGCACGCAGAGAGTCATCGACTACGGCAGCACGGCGAGACGAGCCGACCCAACTGAGAATCTGCTCTTGCAATCGCGTCCAACTGCTCCAACGGCACGTGCCGAGCGATCGCCCGCCTTTGTGCAGCTAAACGAATCTTCGGGTGGCCATCGTTATTCAAGGATGTCGTACAAAATGCCGCATACTGAGTCCCAGCAGCCGCTGCAGCGTCTGGAATACTTTCTCAATGTGTTGAATCAGATGTGTATTGGCTTTATAACCATCTATATGTCGTATATCACGCTGCGAACGGGCCTCGCAGGCACTGGACTGCACGCCTGGCTGGTTACGATTGGGGTAAGTTACCCCAAAGGTCCAAATTGATCAGCTTTCATGTTTTCCACTTGCACATCGCAGTTCTCGTTCTTTATGGCGGAAGGCGTAATGGTTCACTACGGTGGCAATGTGCTTACGAACAGCTACAAGAGATCCACCAAGACTACGATCCATTGGATTCTATTGACCCTGGGCGGTGGCTGTGGAGCGGCAGGTGCCCTAATCAAAATGATTCAGAAGGGATTTTTGTTGAAGTCCATCCACGGCAGATTGGGTAAGTGAACGTCATTTGCTCGGAGGGGAGCCTGAATAACCTGATCTGATCTTCCTCTAGGCATTACCGCCTTCATACTTTGTCTCCTGGCCATGAGCTCCGGATTGGCAGCTCTCTGCTCGGCGCGCGTTAAGAAACTGATCACACCGCTGTTAAACAAAGCATTCCACAATTTCCTGGGTTTCGCCTGCTTTGTCATCGCCTTAGTCACCCAGTACTACGGATATCAGACGGGTTATTTTAAGAGCCGCACCGAGACGGATCTTCAAATCTTGATGAAGTGCTTAACGCTCATTTCACTGGTGCTCAGCAGTTATGGTCCAATGAAGGCACTCTATCATAAAATAAAGTCAATTTCAAGATTATAAAGCAGATATTTTAAAACTGATCTGTGTGATCCGTTTTATTTATCGCTGCCATGCGACCCTCTGTTATTGAATTTAAGACGGCGTTCAACTTTAACGCTGTGAATTCCCCAACAATATGCCATGCCGACACATCAGGCTGGAATCCCCCATAAGCATATTGGCCTACAGTTCACGGAATATTATTGATAAGATCGTCGTTATACTATACTTATAGTCGTTGCCTTGTGCTAGGCACGTACAACTCATTTGTAATACGAATCAGATTTATTTTGACAGTAACAATTATGCCAACATCTGTTGTCTAACTCGTATGAAAAATGTACACACATATTAATATATAAGAATAAAAAAAAATTTGTTAAACTTAACTATCTTGTCTTTTCTTAATAAAGCTTATGATCTACAAAAATGTATATTTTACAAACTTTTTCATTCTGTATTATCGGATGTACAAACCAGACAAGTTATATAAGCTAATAAGACATGCTTTTCAAAAACCTTTGAAAATTTAGATGAAAAAGATAACATTAATCACGTGTCTAATCTATCAAAACAAGTTATTCTAATTAACTTGAAATTTAGATTATATACATAACATACTTTCCCGACACCTTCCTCACTTCTTTACCATTAAAAATTGTTTTTATTTTAGGCCGAGAATGATTAGTAAGTGACTATCGTTAGAAACTGACTGCAATGCTCATATCTTTTATCAATATGTATTTAAATTTGTCTAAGCTTTATAATCTCATGTGCGTTCACTCATTCATGTACGCTATCTACGTTTATAGGTTTATATAAACGTGTATACGTAATTTCAGCAACTCATGAGGGCCTTATCTAAGAAAGTGTACACACATTGCCCATAAGATTATCTTTTCTACATGACCACATATCATTAGAAGGAATTATTAATTAAACTGAACACTGCATGATTATTATCAATTTATAAAAATAGAAATTTTTGTTTAACACTCAAAAGTATCTCTCAATGCCATAAACTACTTTCAATGGGCTTCCAGTCAGATAACCAGAAGCTTCAAATGAAACTGAGAAGCTACTCAGCTACTGCCCTCCAGCACATGGATACTGGTGGAAGAAAGACATCTATGTGGTGCTGTAGATACTCGGTAGCGGCACGGGCCGACGGGATCACTGAAGCATTTAAGTTACCATACACTCCCGATTTCATGCTGAGCCTGATCTATCTGACATTCTACGTCTTGGCCCAGTTCTATTGCCACACGCAAACATTAAAAATCAAAAGGTTGATGCGAGGATTTAGTTATCCTTATGCAGGTCATGGCAATGTATGGCAAGCTCGCCTTAGTAAAGTTTAACCAATTTGAATTCATTCGGTTGAGGCTGTCATAAGATTTCTCGAAGCTCCAAGATTCCACACACATTGTATTCACCATTAGCCCCAAAGTATGCAACATTTTCGATATATTTATTACCATTCATTCAACTGTATTCAGTATTTTTGCTATTTTTGTTTCTTAAAACTCAATTGTAAAAAAAAAAAACACACAAAAATCTTGGGATTTGCTCCCTTGGCATAAATAATATGCAAGTGCAGAGCTTGTTTATTGTAAAAAATTCTCATTGTAATTCGTACATAGCTAGTGCAATAAATAATACTTGACGTGGATCATTGTGGATGTGTTCGTGCATACATATATAATATGCTAATCATATACATGTATATATATGGGTATATATACATATATATATAATAGTTATAGAGTAAAATAAATATAGCTCTAGCATAAAGTATAAAAATACATATTCAATTTACGATGATTAGAGAAGTGAAGAATCTCAGGTCTAAGGGTACGTATAAGAACTTGGAATACAAAGCTTGTTACTCGTAACATTTAGTAAATAGGACAGTATGTTTGTAGTGTGTATAATGGAACATTAAGCTACGACTAAAGCACATAGAAATTCGTAGTACGCATTTGCGACATATCATGCATAATGACGACGGGCAAGGCAGAAATCTTTGATAGTTCAAATAACTATCTCGTCTAAATCTAACTATATGGAAATTATGTTTTTAATTTCAGTTTAGAGCTTGGTGCTGCGCCTGATGGCAAAGGACATTAAGGCGTGCTCCAGCCGCATGTGATAAGGCAGTTTGCCATGGGTTACGACGAGCGGCTGATCGCCAGCAGCGCAGCAGCGATCACGACAGCAGTCGCAATGATCACCGTCGCTGCCCTCCTCCTCTTCCTCGTCAATGTCGTCCTCTTGTAACTCTCGCTCTTTGGCTGCACGCTGCTCGAAGCGCAAATAGAACACAAGGCAGACGAACAGCATCAGGACGAGAGCGCACATCGCTCCACTGGCGATGCTCGCCTTCTCGAGCATGGGACGCGGACGCTTGGGCAGATAGGAGCCGTCGATTTCCTTATACTCGCAGCGCTGGCCCATGAAGCCAATGTCGCACTCGCAGCTATAGACGGGCACCTCGGCAATCTTTACGGCAAAGCAGTGGGCATCATTCAGGCAGTACCACGCGTCGAAGTCCTCCGGGCACTTGTATGTGGGGAATGTGATGTTTGGCCGCGGCGTTGTTGTCGTTGTGGTGGTACGCATTGTTGTTGTTGTTGTGGCAGGCGCCGGTGTGGGCGCCAATGCAATGCCTGACATGGACGATGAGACCGACGGACGCGGCTTCGGCACGGTGCGGCTGGAGCATGCCTCAATCACAACCGGACAGCTGAATAGCAGCACCAGCAGCCAAATGCCCATTTTCAATGTGTCGAAAAATCTTGTTGTTCTTCTTGTTGTGCTTGTGGAATGCATTTGCAGATTTCTTCAATCACTTTCTATTTGGTTTTCAACTATGTTTGGTTTCTCTTAAGATCTTACGATACTATGTTGTGTGTATAAAACAATTAAATAAAACGATAAACAAGACTATCACAAAGTATTTAACAAATATCGTTATGCACAGCGAGGCGTCGTCATCAAAGGCTCTTTGGAATTCGGTTCGTGTACAGTATCTGTATCTACATATGCGTCAGAGTCTGTGTGTGTGTGCGAGTGTGGGGATCGGCGTATCTGTGGAAAAGATACAAATGCATTAGAAATCTGTACACAATCAAATTCATCCAAAATCATTGAGGAAAATTTTCAATAATTAAATAAATGTCAGGTAAATAGCATGATGAATAAAATACAATCTGAATGAATTTATTTTATTTTTTATTCAAGTGTATATTTAAATTATTAATGGACACAATTTCACTCAAATTTTATTATTTTCATTTCATTTCATTGCATTTCTTTTATTGTTGTTTTATTTATAATTTTTTTGTTAATAATTTCAATTGTTTCTCTTGTTGTTTTCCGTTGATTATCCTAGCTCATCAAAGCTGGCTGTGATATGCGTCGGGTATCCATATCACAACCACTTGATGAGGCTTAGATAAGCAACATCAAATTTATTTGATGCAGAGTTTCGATTGATTTTTTATACTGATGTTCCACATAGTTAATACAGGTTGATCGAATAAGAGCAATAGGAAAGGAAATCGAAATCTAAAGTTATTAAAAAAATATATATAATTGTTAATAAATAGTTATTAGGCACTTTTCCACAGAGTATTTGCCGTCCGCTTCCGCATTCCACTTGTGAATCGTGTTCGCTCGAAATCTAGAGCCATCACGAAATTATTTCCAATTTCTGGATTTTCTTCTCTGTTTGCTTAAGATACAAAAGAAGATCACCTAGAAAAGTTATTTATTTTCCTATTGCTCTTATTTGGTCACAATTTACTTGATGAGTTGCTTCCAATTACATGTATGTCTTCAATGTGTGTAATTTTAGTGCTAGCTACATTATGATTGAATTGAATTGAATTGATTTGATTTGATTTGGATTGATTGATTGATTGATGTACGTTACATTACGCTAAGCTCATCAAAGCTGGCTGTGATATGCGCGCAAAGCATTCAAAATGCATTTCACAGCCACTTTGAGAGCTCAGCATGAATGTGGCCAATTCTTATGGTAGAAAGAGGAGATTGATACAGGTAGGCAGATAAGATAGATAGATAAATAGACATATACACACACATATATAAAGTTGGATTTAGAAAAGAACATTTGGAGGGATCTTAGGAGGGCACCATGATTTATAATTTTGTTCAATGATTATGATGTAACAGTTCATTGGAACTACACATAAAACTAGTGCAGATAAAATTATGATTTAGTATGTATATTTTTTAAAATTATATTTTTTTAAAAATATTTTTGCTTTATTTTATTAATGTTGGACTACTTTTCATTCACCTTTTTATTATTATAATTTTCTTTCTTCTTTACCTATAATCTGTATTTAATATTGTTATACAATTTTTAATTTATATATTTTTATTAATTTTATTTTTGTTTCATATTTTGAATTTTGTGCTGAGCATCGTGTCGCTCCTCAAAGCTGGCTGTGATATGAGTAGGCAGAAAAAGCGAACATTTCACAACCACTTTGAAGAATGACACAATTCTCTCTCTCTCTCTCTCTCTCTCTCTCTCTCTCTCTGGGTCTCGAACTCCGTTTTGCTTCTCGCTCTCTCCCTTGCTGTCCATTGCGTGGAGACTCTCTCCCCCGACCCTTCTGTTAATCTTTGCTGCTGCTACAGCAATGTTACTGTTACTTCGTTTATTTCTGTTATTTCTCACCGCCCGCTTTAGCTGTGCTTGGATGCCGGCAGAACAAATATAAATAAAAACAAAACAGAAGCGAAGCCAACTTCAGTTATGTTGATAGCACTAGCAATGTTGGTGTTGATGTTGATGATGATGATGATGATAACGATGATGACAATGATGATGAATATGATGGGTAGCGGCGTTTTTGCTGTGCTACACAAATCTGAATGAAGTCGTCGACCATTCCAACTTGAGCGAAATTGAATGAAAACAAATTTAGCGTACGTTATTAAGCGATAATAATACAATAACACACGACAACAACGACGACAATAATAAACACAGAGCACTTAAAATAGACAATAAATATATTGTAACACGATCATTGCACGCCATTAACAGTAAACAATCAATATGCATATACACATACATACATACATAGAGAAGAAAAACAAATAAATGCCACTTGGCGCGCTGATAAGCAAAAACCTAAATATGTACCAAATTTAGTTATCAAATTTAGGTCTACACATTTGGATAATTCCTTTAAGCTTTGTATTTTAATAATGATCAAACTTTTATAAGAAAAAAAAAAAATAAAGTAAGTATATGATCAGATAAAATAATTTTCTTTTACACTTTAAATATTTAATTATATAATTATATTTGCATTTATCAGGTACATATTATTATTATTCTTTATATCCTTTCAATTAAAAGACAGCCGCACGTAGCCTTTTTGACAATATTTATGCATGTACACACATATGTATATATTTTGTATATTACATTTATGTATTTATTTTTAATTGTGGCGCCGACACCAAATACCCGTCAATTAGTCGCCAATTTCGTGATAACAATTTCCAAATTTATGCACGGACATTAAGAAACTGAATAATCATTGAACATAAAAAAAAAATAAATAAAATAAAAACAAAGAAAACGTAAATGCAATTAAAAGCACAAATTTGGAGATTTTCGTGTGCATGTACATATGTATGTGTGCATCTGAATATTTGTGTGTACTGCGTTGAATTGAGAACAACGCGACATTATTAAAATTTCCGTTTTGAAAATTGAAATCTGCAATACGAGAGAGCAACTAGAAGGAAGCCGCACAAAGTACAAGTTGAATAACCGTTTTGAACTTGCGCGCGCGTAGGTCAAGATCAGCGTTAATTCTGTTATTCCTTTATCTTTATGCTTTTGTCTATCACTAATATTTAGAAAAAAAATAACACAACGACGACATCAACAAACACCAAAACAAGTTCGTTGATCGTGGTCATTGGCAGATCGTTGGTAATAAATGTTACTAATAGAAAGCATAAATAAGCTACATGCAAGACAACAATAACAACAAGCTGCGCAAACATATACATATGTACATACATATTAATTGGCAGCGTTCAAAAGAACATCAACAACAGCAAAAACAACACCGCTAACATTACTGATGGTACTACTTCTGCTCGGGTCGTTGCCGTACAACAGCTTAACTCTTTTGCTCTCTCTCTCTCTCTGCGCCTCTCTTTCGCTTTCTCTACGTTTTTATGCTGCCTTGCTGTTTGTTGTTGCTGTAGTTTTCATGTTGCCTTATGTTGCTTCATTCTTGGGCGTCGCTGCTGCATGAGTTCGTTGCTCGTTGTCTGATAGTATGCGTGAGTATGTGTGTATATATTTATGTGAGTGTATATGTTTACAAAAATGTAAGAAAATCGGTGTGTGAAAACTATGATTAACGTGGTATTCTACCACAGCGAAGATACACCAACACAAGTACACAAGTTCACGCACATAGACAAAATAACATTTGAGTTTTGTTGCCGCAACCGTCGCTTCTGAAATCTTACCGGTTTTTGCTTTTGCGTAAAAACAGCGCAAAAAACAAGTCCTACTAGTTTCTGTTAGTGAATGCGTGCAAAAGAGACAACAATTGTCTCCACTTAGCGGCGACAACAACCAATTCGAGGTGTGTTGGATAGGGTATGTTTGTGTTAGAGTGTATTGGTGTGCATGCGTGAGAGTTCAAGTGCATGCGCTTGTGTGTGTGTTTATGTCTACACTTCGTTTGACGCGTAGGGAGAGTACAATTTATATATATATATATATATATATATATATATATATATATATGTATGCGTGTTTATGTGTGTATATATATATATATATATATGTATGCATGTATGTATGTGTTTTTTACTTAGCTACTTGGCTGAATATATATATAAATATATATATATATATTTATATGTTTGCGTGTATGCGCGCGGGAATGTTAAGAATTCTGAGAATTTCGCTCAAGCAAACGGGGCGCGGGCAAATTCAGAACAAATAGAGGTTATGGCAAATATATATTGTCACTATTTATGAATACTCCTTCAATTAAAAGCTCATTTTATTGTATTTAATTAGTCCATAAATAAAATTTCCATGAATGATGCATAACCAAACGACAAAAACACAAACACCAATAAAGCCATTAAGAGTTTTTAACATTTTTTAAATCTTTTGTATCACTTTCGTTCACTAAATTTTAAAGAAAATTTGCATTTCCATTGGTTACCAAAAATAATTTATATTAAAAACTAAATCACTTGGCATGAAGCCGAAGCTGATGTCGACGCCGCAACTAGCAGCAGCAGCAGCAATAGCGGCGGTCGCTCAGAAAACACGACCGCATCGCAAACGATGTGAAAGACAACTGCACAAAACGTAGCTGACGAAAAAAACCAAAGAGCAAGAGCAGAGCGTGGCCAGACTGATTAAATGAGAGACCAAAGTAGACACCAACGCCGTTTTCTTTTCTCTTTATATGTATGAATAAGTATGCATTTGTATGTATTTTAGCATTGGTGGAGCGCACACATACACTGCCAAATAACATAAATATCAACAACGTACGGTATGGCTTGCGGCTTGTTGTTTTTTTTTTTTTTTTTTTTTTTTTTTGATGTTGCCAGAACGTTTCGCACGCTATAGTAGGATCAACATGTTGACATGCCGCCGCCGCCAAGCTTGAGGAGCTACATTGCACACAAACAAGAAGCGACGCAGCGCGGCGGTTAAAAAGCAGGTAGACAAACGGGACGAACAGGATGAAGTCCAGACTCGGCCGACAACATTTTCTGCTAGTTGGAAGCTTGTTTTGGGAAATTCGTAGAAATCTTGGTCGATGCGCAGGCGCGCACGTAAACAACATTCCTCGAGGCATTGCATTGAGTCTGGGTTTTTATTTTCTCTACTTTTTTCTGACAATTTGTGCGCGCCAAAAATAAAATCGAGGCTTTTTACGCGCGCGCCAAGGATGATGGAGTTGCCATACTGTCACAATTATGGCTTGCAAAAAGCAACGCCTACCTTTGAATATTGACAAATATGTAACGGCGATTTCTCGCTCACTCAATAAGAGATGAAGCCACAAATATCATAGCTAGCATATGTATGTATACATATTAAAGTTGTATCTAAATGATGACCACTTAGTATTCATTCCTTACTAATTGCACTTGTTGTGGTTAGTTAGGGCATTGACCCTGAGCTCACGCAATATAGCGCGGAAGAAACATCATTTTGAACAGACTGCTGCTAAATAATCAATACATATTAAACTGCAAGCTTTAAGTGCCATACACACACAAAAACAAGTATTCAAGCTCAGCGTCATTTGACGATGACGGTAAAAGGTCATGTGAAAAAAACTTGCCAATTTGAGATTGGGGCTGGGTCGTCTAGTCTGGGTCGCGAGACGGTTGCCAGACTAGACAGCCAATGCAAATTGTAACGGTAATCATTAGACAAGAACACATAGCATAACACAGGCACAAAGCACTCACTTACTCACTCGCATTCGCGGTTCTCTCATATTATTTGCATGCCGCTCGCTGTGTAGAGTTCGACGGCCTTCTTACGTAAAGACAGCAACACAACGCGCAGCGGCATTTTTCTTCTTTCTAACAAGCAAACACAAAGGGGACCGGGAGGTGACGGCGTTGCCACATCGTTCAACATAGTTCAAACTCGTTTTCGTCCACACTCTCGCCCGTATTTGTGTCTTTGCAACTGTACAAAAACAACACAAACAACTACAACCGAAACACACGGCGCAGACGCCAAACGAACGCTCCCCGTTGGACTGTCCGCCTGTTTGTCAGTCGTTTTGGCCCGCCCGTCTCATTCTGTATGTATGTACGTATGTATATATTGTGTATATGCATGTGTGAGAACAATTTTTATTTTTCTGAATGTAAAGGAAGTGGCACGTACTGTACATAACGCTACGCCGCTGCCTGCTGCTTCTGCTGTTGTGGCTGCGGCTGCTACCGACGAGGCATCTGACTATGGAAAGAGAACAAATATACAGACGACAACGACCGACGCTGTGCGATGGTGGTGGCAAGTCGAGACGACCTAAACATGGGGCCCAAGAAGACGGGGGCTGGCGCGGACGCCTGTGTGTGTGCAGCATACCTACTATAAACAGGAAATGGAATTTACACACATATATGCACACGTACACACACACACACAAACACTGCGGCAGCCGACAAGCGGACGTGCTGCTTAATTGACAAATGGCCATAATGAGAGAGTGGCTCAGCCTGAGAAATAGAGAGAGAGCAGAAGCAGACAAAGTTGATTGAAATCAATAGTCGCCGTACAAGTGTTTGTATGCTTGTATATATGTACATATGTATGTATGTACATGTGTATGTCTAACAACGCGTGGAATGTGTGAAAAAACGCGGCCAATGGATGGCAACGGCAATCAAACGACGCTCGTTGCCGTCTATGTTAAATTCTGGAATGTCCAAGTATCTTCTGGTCGCGTGGAGACTTACTTTGCCGTTGCCATTGCCTTCGCGTCAACGTCTTTGCACCTGACACACGCGCAATCTGCGACGACACACCCTGTACCCAATACAGCGACAGCAGCTGCAGTCTTATAAGTTTTTAACTGTTGTTTTTTAACGCACATTTGCAATTATTACATGTTGCACAATTAGATCCGTTGATTGCCCACACATAAAGTAGGCTTGTGCATACACATGTATATATGTATATACATATGTATGTACATATGTATACTTGCATTGAAACGTATTTACAAATAAATACGAACACGAGCATGTGCGTGTGTGTGTGTGAGTGTGCAACTGACATTGTAATTGTATATGGCGACCGTACTACACGTAGCGTGTAGTTTTTACTCGATAAAGAGGAATGAATGAAATTTCGTTGTTTTCTGTCGCGTACATACACATGCACATGGTCATTCGTATACATGCATTTGTATATATTTGGAACAAGAGAGAAAGTCTACAAAAGTGAATGCGTTGCCAACTACGTGGACAAATTGTTTACTTTTTTGCTCGCCGGCTATGAACACAAAGTGGTTTAATTGGAAGGAAAAAAAAAAAACATTAAATAAAACAATAAAACATTGCTGCATTATATAAAGGTGACGCCTGCTGCCGTGCACTAACCTACATTAATGTATGACAAGATGTGGCTGCATAGGCAAAGTAGTTGGCAACATACAAACTAGTTTATTTTACGCATTGCCTAGAAAGTCTCCGCGTCGAATGAAGCATGGTGAGTGCAGCATATATGTATGTATGTGTATGTGGGTAAAGGAGATAGCTATTTAAAAAAAAACCCCGACATATACATACATGTGTATGTATATATGAAACAAAATTTACTGCTGCTTGCGGTGCCTTATGCAGGGGCTACATACACATACACACTCACACAACGGAAATGTTTTTGTCTACTGCGTAAAAATTACCGAAATAATTTTCTCAATGCTCAAATAACACAAAACCGATCATTTATATTTATCAATTACTTTTAGCTTGTATTTTGCCAATCCCAATAACTTACATTTGGTGTTTGCAATAGCCATTTAAGCTTTCGCCGCGCACAAAATATTTTTCACATACTTTGCACTCACGCGCACATTTGTTATAACTACTACTGATTAATATTCGAGTTGCTCTCTTAGTTCGAAATAATTAAAAAGGCACTCAATTCTTTTTTATTTTTTTTTTTTTTTAATCCATCCGTGAGCTCGTTCAATCGAAAAATGTTATATCGATTGTGCTTAGCTCATCACCAATGTAAACGCAGATAGCAGCAGTATTTTAGAGCATTACCAGCATAAAATACAAAATATATGGAAACAATCGATATACATACACATAGGTATATCGACGCTAGCAACGTCTCCCGCATTTTTCATTTCAAATACAGCAACGGAGCATTGAATATTAAATATTATATTATAGTTATGGGCACCAAAGCAACTAAAATGGAGGGCACCTACTTACCAGATACGCCGACACTAAACAGACTGCGCCTTGCGGGTACTGCAACTGCTGCCCAAAGATCAACCATAGCGATTTCCATGAGCCCCTGCAAGGAAAAAAATGCGACGCTCGATCCCCGCTCGCCCAACATCTGTCGCACGCCACTCAATGTAAGTATAATTCGTTTACGTTATAAGTTTTCTAAGACTGCTTTTACTGTAGATATTGCCAGCTGAACCGCAAGTCTCCCAGATGCAGCAGGTGGGAAACGAAAATACTTTTGCGCAGCTGCGCAAGCGCCTGTTAAAGGGATTTTCCTTGAATGATCCGCGCTCTCCACAATTGAATCGCACGCCTCTTGTGCTCGACGAAGCCATTGATCGCACGCTGAATATGGACGATACCTTTGCCGATCTCTTCGTGGAGACGCGTGCTCCAGTTTCAGAGCCAGAGGTGCCTGCCGAGAGCCATAACAATAGCTCCGTGGAGATTGTTTCGCTGCCATACGAGCAGGAAGAAACGATGCCTTGCGACATGTTGTTGCAGCAGAGAACGCCCGAGCATCTACACGTTAAAGATCCACGCTCGCCCACCATTGGGGTGGAGCGTACGCCCATTATTTTTTGTGATGATGATGAGAGCGAAGCGCGCGAAACTCAAATGCTGGAGGAGATTCTTGAAACCCTCACACTCAATCTAAGTAATGAGAGTAGCATGGCCTCGTTCGCGAGTGCTAGCGAAGATATGATGCCAGATAATGCTCAGGCCGAGATGCACGCTCAGTTGCAGCCACAGTCACAGTCCCAATGCCGTCCAGCTAATAAGCACTTGGAACGAGTTCGCCTGGGGAACAAGCGACGCGTTGCACCCCGGAAGCCCGCGCGAGCTAACAAGCCACAGATTTATGTGGATGCCCCAGAAGGCGTCACCAGCACGCCCAAGAGCACACCCGACAGTCAGCAGCGAGGTCAGCGTACACCCCTCAGCTGCATGAATAAGAATCGGATGCACCTGCGTTCGCGTTCAGTGGAAAAGGATTTACGTAAGCCGCAGCTACACAGCTTCAATGATCAGATGAATTCGAGTATGCGCTTACTCGACAATTAAATATTTTTATTGTCTTTAATTATTAACATTTTAGCCCTTAAATAAATCCACATCTAATCAGCCCACCTATAAATACGAAAAAGAACAAATATATTTAAATATTTCAGATAACTATTTTAGCGTTTTTATTTCCAGTGATGTGCAAAAAGGTTATCGATAAAGTGCAACAACTCTTGCATGTTAGGTGGCAATCATCTTCAGCTTCCTTCACTCAAAAAGAGTATCAAAAATATATATTATATATACATATATTGTAAGGCCACAATAATCAGCTAATCTGTAGCATGGCCATTAGTCGATCAATAAGTTGCTCCCCACTCTGCTCGTCCTTATCATTGGCCAGCACATAGTCAAAGGAGCTGTCATCTAAATCACATTCGGATGGCTCGTCATCCACGCCCTTAGTAAAATTCCAGCCTCTCGCCTTGCGAGTCTCTGGTAATGAAGTCAACCGCAGTGTTTGAACCATTTGATGACCGTAGGTCTCGCGGAACCAGCGTATATCATTCTTACGTCGTATATCGCTGACAATGACGTAGTCTACTTGATCCAGCGGCGCTTGTTTCATAGCCGCACGGCAAAAGAAGCCGTAATCCTTGCGACGCACCTCATCGCTCCACACTATCATGTCACGCCTGTATTGCTCCTTGTAGGGGCCATCGCTGAGCATAGCCTGAATATCCAACTGCAGCTTGTTCGCCCATTCCTTTTTAATGGGCTCCGAGATGCGAACGATCACAGCACGATCTGCCAAACTGTTCGAAATTTATATAAAAATCCAAGTGATGAGTCTTTCAAGTGCATACACACCGATTTAGCAACCTCTCTGAAATGAAGTCCTTGCCGCATTTTCGTTTGCCACTAATTAATAATATTTTTTTCATATTTTTTTTAGCTAAACAACTTTCACTCTTGACGTCGCTATTTATTTAACTGACTACGTGACTTATCCAATATAATTTTGTTGTTAATTTATGCATAGCAACGTGTCAAAGTTGGCATTTTCAGCTTTTACTACATCTTTGTACTTATGCAAATTAGTTTTGTTCTCTTTCTGTTCAAATTTAAATTATTTACAATGTTTTTCTTTATGCAGCTGATGGTAAAACTTATCGCTATACCATAATATACCGATAACGATAATGCTATTTGATATCGAATTAAATGCGTTCGTTTGGTATACGCTTTTGAAATTCTAGCAGACATAATTGAATTTGTAAAACCTTAAAAATGAATATAATATAATCCTGTATAGTTTTCTTAAATATAGTCTTGGTAACTAATCAGTTTGAACGTTGCGCCCAAAGTATTATTCGATAAACACTCCATTTTGTGTTCCATTTTAAATCCAAAAAATAGTTTTCCATATACAAATGTTTATTTGTACAATAATAAAATGTATAGATGTATTTCATATAAAAATATAGATTCTGTCCATTATATATTTATCTGTAATATTGCGCTTGCTGCCAGTTGTTGCCGCTACTAGCGCTGCCGGTCGCATTGCCGATGTCGTAGCTGCTGCTTAGTTGGGCGGTGTTGCCCAGATTCATGCCGCTGCTTCCATTGCCTGTGCTGCTGGCAGCTGTTCCTCCGCCAGGTGCACTTATGCCACTGTTGGCTGCACAATTCGAATTAGGTGCCGTATTAGCCGTGCCCGCCGACGCTGCGGGGCCAGCAGCCACGCCCGCACTGCCAAAGGTGGCGAGAACGCTGCTATAGTAGGAGGCATCGGCTACAGATTCGGACTGATGCGTTCCCTTCTTAAGAGTCTGGTGTAACGATGCCTTGCCCTGATGGCAGTCCTGAGCGTTCGCATTGTTGATGCGTGCCAGATTCGCCAGCGTAAGCGTTGAGTGCGTGTGTCCAGCGGCTCGTTCAGATGATCCCGGTGGAGGTATCGAGCCAATGCCCGTGCGCGTCGTGGAACGTTGCTGCATGTGGGTGGCAGCAGCAATGGAGGAGGAAGAGACTGAAGCGGTAGAGGGTTCGGATAACTGCAAGGGCAAGCATTAGACAGAGAGTAGCATAGTTAGGAGCCATAGCAACTACTCGCCTTGCGCTGCTTATGCAACTCGAGGCCGCTCATCTCCGTCAGCTTTGGCTCTACGCCCGTCGACGCTGTCAATGGCGGCTGTGGTGCGACGTGCCGGTGATTGATGTGCGCCTGCAGATCACGCTGAGACAGATATGTGCGTCGACAGCCAGTGCTGCCATAGCGACTGCCGCCGTGCGTGCACATAAAAACAGTGCCCAAGCCGGATTGCTCGACGCGCAGCACCTTGTCGCTGCAGCGCGGACAACTCTTGATGGGCTCGGCGCGGGCGCATTTGAGACAGAAGACATGCTTGCACGGTATCATGCGGCCGTAGACAAGGATGGGCTTGTCGCACTGGTCGCAACAATGAATCATCGGATTGAGCACCTTCTCGCCAATGAGGCTCACTTTGTGATTCCATTTCAGGCGCAGCATGGGCTCCGGTGGACCACGCGACAGTGTCGTAAATGTGGGCGCTTCCAGCTGTGATATGTCCGCTTCCATGTCAACTATAAGAAGCATAAATAAGCTACATTTTCAGTATTTCTCAGTACCAAATGTAAATCTTACTTGTCTGTGCCAACACGGGCGGCACTACCTGCTGCTGCAGCTGCTGTTGCTGAGGCGGCGGCGTTCTATCTGCAATGGGTGTTGCCTGCTCTTCGGCGGCTGCCGTTGTTACCTCCATTTCGTTCTCTTTATCCAGGTCTTGCATCACGGCATCTTCTGTATGTTCTACACTACTGGGACTATCCTCAGTGGCTCCGTTACCTGATGCAGGTGCAACAGCAACGCCAATGCCACCTTCGTATGCCTCTAATGTGCTGCCTGTGTCATCAATTTTTTTACCGCGTCCCCGGCCGCGACCACGTCCTCGACCCCGTGCTCGTGAGCCACGTCCACGACCACGGCCTCGTTTTACTTCATCGTTTTCCATTTTGTAACTAACACTATTCACACAACTTCAAATATATTTATTGTTTTTCCTCTCTGTATGTCGCCGCTGCTCCTGTTAATCTGTAAGCATTTTATCGATACATTTCCATCAGGCATTATCGATTGCACGACAGCAAACAATATTGGCATTCCCTATTTTAATTTGAATAGGGCCCACAATCGATAATCAAATAAATTGTTACGGAACTCCATTCTTTTTTATTTTTAAAATTACCAGATTATGCATATACATATAAAACTATCTAAGTAGAAGAAGAAGTAGAAGTTCTCTACTGTATTTCGATTTTATGTTATCAAAAACTAACTAATTACATTGCATTGGAATATTATAAAGCGTTAAATAAATAAAATAAGAACAATTACTTTACAGTACCAAGTGAGTATCAAATGCATATTGCTGCAATTTAACATTCTGGTAAGTGAGCATAACGATAAGTTCGCCGAGACACATGTTTTTCTTAGAACGGCGTGAATAAATCGTTAAAGAAGATAGTACACAAATAAACTAAAGAATAACTACACATTATGGATATAGACGAGTTATTTGATTGTTTTAACGAGGAGCCGTCGCAAAGTTTGCAGTTACCGTTACCCGTCCCTTATAAAAAAGCAGAAGTAGACGAGATTGAGAAAAATACGTCAGACGGAGACAACAAAACGCAAAAGGCGAACAAACGCGAAGCGGATGAAACAAGTGCAAATGGCAGTGCCAAAGAAAATGACGCGAAGGAAGAAGTGGATGCCAAGCGACAGCGTATTGATATAAAATCAGAAACAGACGAAATTGCTGATGATGAATCTGACAACGAGGTCAAGTATGAAAAAGAGGACAAGGAGGAAGAGCTGGACGATTGCGCACTGGACGCCCTGCGCGTGCGTATTGTCACCCATCAGCTAGTGTCGCCCGAGTCCTGCACCCACGAGGTGGCTGCTCATCCCGACCAGGAGTACATTCCGCTGAAACCGTTTACGGGTGTACCAGCCAAGGAATATCCATTTGTGCTGGATCCTTTCCAAAAGCAGGCGATTCTCTGTATTGACAACTCACAGAGCGTTCTGGTGTCGGCCCATACATCGGCTGGCAAGACTGTGGTGGCGGAATATGCCATTGCCAAGTCGTTGGCAGCCAAGCAGCGCGTCATTTATACCACGCCCATTAAGGCGTTGTCCAATCAGAAGTTTCGTGAATTCACAGATGAGTTTCAGGATGTTGGTCTGGTCACAGGCGATGTTACCATCAATCCCTCCGCCTCATGTCTGATCATGACAACGGAAATTCTACGTAATATGCTCTACCGCGGCAGCGAAATAATGCGCGAGGTGGGCTGGGTGGTATTCGATGAGATTCACTATATGCGCGACAAGGAGCGTGGAGTGGTTTGGGAGGAGACACTCATCCTGTTGCCAGACAATGTGCGCTATGTATTCCTCTCGGCCACCATACCGAATGCTCGGCAATTCGCCGAATGGGTCTGCCATCTCCACAAGCAGCCCTGTCATGTGGTCTACACGGATTACCGCCCCACGCCGCTGCAGCACTACATTTTCCCAGCCGGCGGCGATGGCATTCACTTGATCGTGGATGAGAAGGGCCAGTTCAAGGAGGACAACTTTACTACAGCCATGGCGGTACTGGCCAATGCAGGTATGAATATATATAATATTGTATTATTAATGAATGCCTTGGGATATATTTATCTGACTAAATCTTTCGTTGCAGGTGAAGCAGCTAAGGGCGATCAGAAGGGTCGCAAGGGTGGCGTCAAGGGTGTCAATGCAGGCCAAACAAACATATTCAAGATTGTCAAGATGATAATGGAGCGTCACTTTGCGCCCGTCATCATCTTCTCGTTCAGCAAGAAGGACTGCGAGGTCTACGCCATGCAAATGGCCAAGCTGGACTTTAATACGGTCGACGAGAAGAAACTAGTGGATGAGGTCTTTAACAATGCCATGGATGTGCTCTCGGAGGAGGATCGTCGCCTTCCACAGGTGGAGAATGTGTTGCCCTTGCTGCGCCGTGGCATTGGCATCCATCACGGAGGACTGCTGCCTATTCTAAAGGAGACCATTGAGATTCTGTTTGGCGAGGGCCTGATCAAGGCTCTCTTCGCCACAGAGACCTTTGCCATGGGTCTGAACATGCCGGCGCGCACAGTTCTGTTCACGGCGCCGCGTAAATTCGATGGCAAGGACTTTCGCTGGATCAGCTCGGGCGAGTATATCCAAATGGCTGGACGTGCTGGTCGTCGTGGCCTGGACGATAAGGGTATCGTTATACTGATGATTGATGAGAAGGTGTCCCCGGTGGTGGGCCGTGAGATTGTGCAGGGCAAGGCCGACACTCTCAATTCGGCGTTCCATCTCACCTACAACATGGTGTTGAATCTGCTCCGTGTAGAGGAGATCAACCCGGAGTATATGCTCGAGCGCAGCTTCTATCAGTTCCAGAACCAGGCCGCACTGCCCGGTCTACATGATCAGGTGCAGCAGAAGAAACAACAGTTGGAGAAACTAAACATCAAGGATGAGCACAATATTGCCTCCTATCATCACATTCGCGATCAGCTCGAGATCAATGGCAACAAGTTTCGCGAGTGGCTGACCAGGCCACAGTATCTGGTGCCTTTTCTGCAACCAGGGCGCCTTGTCAAGGTCTCGGCCGGTAAACAGGAGTACGACTGGGGTCTGGTATTGAACTTTAAGAAGCAGGAAATGACTCGCAAGAATCCATTGAAGGGCGAACCAGGCGTCGTCATCGACGTCCTGCTGCATGTCAGCGAGGAGGCGGCAAAGACGGGCGACACCGAACCCTGTGGCCCCCATGAGCGCGGCAGTATGGAGGTCGTTCCCGTATCCAATTCGCTCATTACCCAAATCAGCTCGTTACGCGTCTACTTTCCCAGTGATCTGCGCACTGCCGACAATCGCCGCGCCGTGCTGAAGACCATACAGGAGGCGAAAAAACGATTCCCACTCGGTCCACCCGTGCTCCATCCCATCGACGACATGAATATTAAGGATGCCGAGTTTCGCAAGATCGTAGACACAATTGCACAGTTTGAGCGGCTGCTCGAGGCGCATCCGTTGCACAAGTCGCCGGAGCTGGAACGCGTACACAAGCGCTACCTGGAGAAGCTAAAGCTACAGACGGAGGTAAATAACCTTAAGGCGGAGCTGAAAGCTGCCCGCAGCCTGCTGCAAATGGACGAGTTGAAATTCCGTAAACGTGTGCTCCGGCGCATGGGCTACTGTAAACCGGGCGATGTCATCGAGTTCAAAGGTCGCGTCGCCTGCGAGCTGAGCTCCGCAGATGAGCTACTTATCACCGAAATGATATTCAATGGCGTCTTCAACGACCTCTCGCCTCCACAAGCTGTGGCGCTACTCTCCTGTTTCGTCTGTGACGAGAAGTCTAGCGAGGCGCCAAAAAGCGCCACCGAGTTATCCGGTCCATTGCGCTCCCTGCAAAGCTTAGCGCGTCGCATTGCCAAAGTGTCCACCGAATGCAAACTGAATCTGGATGAAGAGAACTACGTGGATAAGTTCAAGCCCTACCTAATGGACGTTGTGCTGGCTTGGTGCAAGGGCTCCAGCTTTTTGAGTGTCTGCAAAATGACGGACATCTTCGAAGGCTCCATCATTCGGTGTATGCGCCGGCTGGAGGAGCTGCTGCGTCAGCTGTGCCAGGCATCAAAGACGATTGGCAACACAGATCTGGAGAACAAGTTCTCCGAAGGTATTCGACTGCTCAAGCGCGACATTGTCTTTGCTGCCTCGCTCTATCTTTAGATTAGTTTTTACTTTTGCAACGTATGGAAAGGTTTACAAATATTTAACAAATATATATGATATATATTTCATAGACGACATTTCATAGTTATGATATATTATGTAGATGATATATCGAATATTATATTCTCGATAAAGCAACAGGTTGACAGAACAAGACAAAGCATATTATCTAAAACGTTTCACTAATGAGGAATTAATATAATTTTTATTTGAACGAATGAATTGGATGAACTACATACATACATACAATTAAAAAAAATATATATATAATAATTAATGTAACAGTAAATGTAGATGTTTTTCTTTTTTATTATTTATGTTTTCGAACATGTAAACAATAAATAGACATGTATGACATTTACACGCTTCACATGAAAACATAAAAAATATTGGACGGTTTACACTGATTTGTATGGTCGTTGAGTTCTATATATGCGACGCATAAAACATATATATATATTTATAAAATCTATCGAAAATATATATAAACTATGAAATTTAAAGGCACTTAAATCGTATATGAGTACACACACTTAATTCTAGACTATATCCAATTTGGATAAGGCACTTGTGCTCTAGATCTGCATATGATATGATATCTATTATATGGATGGCTAACAAATATGAAAATGTTATGTGGGTAGTATATGGACATATATATGTGGAATATATATATAATAGAGGGGCCTTCTTTGTATTTCCGTTTATTACTTTCCAAATATACTGCATATTGGATCAAAGAGCGTTTCTTCTTACAGATCTTTTACATTTTGTAATTGATTCCTAGTAGGCAAATGTGTAGCTTATCCTTAATAACTTATACTAATTGTGGTTGTTGATTAAACTTTACATAGTTATATGTACACTTGATGGTGGTCTCGCCGCTCTAGCTATAGGCTAAGACTATGTTATGGAATGTCATTGATATGGATTCGTATTCGTTGGGTCATTTAACTTAAAATATATATATATATATTTTTTTTAAATTGAAACAATATAATATAAAAGGAAATTAAAAATTGGAGTTAAAAATAGCTGCCGAGATCTTTTAGATCTGTGTACAAACAAATTTATAAATAATATAAAACTATTTATTAAACAAAACCTAAAATCTAGCTATGTCAACTTTTAATACAGGCTTTATCCAGCTAGACGGAGCTGTTGGAGAGAGAATCATTAGGAACTTGTCGGGATTGAAATGATCTCTGGGCACTTACCCCCAATGTCTAACTGCCTAAGTGATTAAAAATTGTTCATTCAAAGGCTTTGCGTATTCTCTCTAAGCGCATCGCGCGCTTAGAGAGCGGTTACTTAGACGGATGTTTGGGGCACGCCCTCCACCAGCTGCGTGCGTCGTGGCTGTGCCGCTGGCTGCGTCGTGAGCGTCGCCGTCGTCGTTGTGGTGCGTGCCGAGGGCACGGGCGTAGTGCTGCGGCTGCTCCCGCTGATCACGCTGGCTGGCGCAGCCGGGTTTCGTTTCATTGGCTCCGCCTGCAGCTGTGCTACGGGCGTGCTGGACAGCGGCTGCAGCAAACGCTTCTCTTCGATGGCCGCCGCTTTGGCTAAAGATCCGTTCGTCTGCGAGCGTGGCGTAGCTGCGCGCTCCGACTTCACCAGACTGCCATTTGTCTCCTTCAGTGAAATGCCTGACTTAAGCGAAGCCTGGCTGCCCGACTTCTGGGTCATGGCCAAAGAGCTTGGCGATCGCAACGAAGTGGTGTCCGTCTGTGCTTTGCTAGCCAGCGTTTTGGTCGATGGGGAGTCTCTATATTCGTATATATTGTCTCGCGAGCGCAGGGCATGGTGATTGGTCACCATGTGCGCATTGTCCACGCCACGAGGATCCGGCTCTGGCTCCATACCCTCGCCATTGATGAAGACGTCCTCGTCATAGAAGCGATCCGATTGTCTGTAATTTGAATCGAATTTTTAAAAAAAATTTTTATGAACTTTCGGTTAATCATTCTCTTACCTCTTGGCATTGCGCCACATAATGCAGCAGATGACGACCAGCACGATGAGGAAGAAGCAGGCAACTGACATGCTCCAGAAGGCAATCTGCAATGGTTCCTTGGGCTCCCACCAGTACTCGGTCGTGGGTGGATATGTGGGCACCAGAACGCCAATCACGGTAGGCAAATATTGCGTCCAGAAGGCGCACTCCGTTTGCCGATAGTTCAGCAAGATCGAAGAATTGTAGGTAGTATTAATGTTGAGGTAACGAATCTCCCCCTGATAGGCCTGCTGGAAGTGCATTCCGAGTACTTGCTGAGGCGTCGGATTGCTGTGGATAAACGTGAATCGAGAGAGTTAACGATATTTTCTAATTTATTTTTCGTTAGACGAATCAAAATCTGTCTAACGACTTACCCATATCTGGCAAAGTTCGAATAGGTCTGCATAAAGAAATGGCTCATATTGCGATCATTATCGGTCCACATGTTGCGCTGCAGATGGTCCTTCTTGGGAAAGAACTCGGTGTCCAAGAAGGGAGCGCCGGTCAGGAAATAGTGTTCGGTGTCGTGTGGATATTTACGCCATTGGGGCAAATTGAAGGCCTCGACAGTGGTGTTCAGCACGTACATATAGACGGGAATCTTTTGCTCCAAGAGCAGCTTAACCATTTGATCAACGGGCGCACGATAGTAGAGGTCGCTCAGCATATTGATGTATTGATCACGAATGATGGTGTTATTGTTGGGATCGGGCCAGTAGGTGTACATGTACTTGATGGCCTCGTACACGCCATTCGGATTGAGTGTGTAATTGTAGCGGAAGACGTGCTCCCTCAACTTCTGCTCAAAGAAGCGACCGTCTATCTCATAATAAGGTGCAAGGGATTCATTCTGGGCTACAAAGAAGGCCGCTTCCTGGGTGGTAACACCCGTCATGTACTGAATGTTGCGATTGAAGCGACCAGTGCGTATCAAAGTCTCGGGTGTCTGGGTGAGGAAACGCCAATCCTTCTCCCGCCAACCCTCATACCAATCGTCCCCAGGCAACGTGAAATTGTGATCCAGCACCGGACCCCAGGGGAAACTTCCGACTTGGGGAGAGAACTCAGCATTGCCCAGCTCGTAGAAACTGCGTCCAGTACGTAAGCAATTGACCAGCTTCCAAGACGAATCTATAGAGCAACCCAGCACTTGGCCCAGCACGCGACTCGTATTCTGAGCCCTGTACTTATCCTGGATGAGAGCCCAATCGGCCAGCGCTGAACCCGACTGGGCAATCACGCGCTTCACTATGTTGCGTGTCTGTGGTGCCACCATCAAGAGTCCAGCAGAAGCGGCGCCAGCTCCGGGTCCAAACAATGTAATCGAGTCGCGATCCCCATTAAAGAACTCAATGTTGTCGTGCACCCATTTGAGAGCCATTGCCTGATCCAAGATGCCATAGTTGCCCGGCGAGTTCTCGTCTGCTGTGGAGAGGAAGCCCAATGCACCCAGTCGATAATTCAACGTAACTACGACCACATCATAGAAGGAGGCCAGCACATGACCCTGGAACAGGTTTGAAGCGCCGCGCACGAACTCGCCGCCGTGTATATAGACCATGACCGGATACTTCTGGGCAACTCCAGCGCCAGTCTGTAAAGGATATAGATATGGATATAGATATAGATAAAGATATAGATATAGATATAGATATAGATATAGATATAGATATAGATATAGATATAGATATAGATATAGATATAGATATAGATATAGATATAGATATAGATATAGATATAGATATAGATATAGATATAGATATAGATATAGATACATATAAAGATATAGATCAAAACATACCTTAGGCGAATACACATTCAGATATAGACAATCCTCGTCCATATCCATGACACCTTTTGTTGCACCTGTATAACGCACGGGCTGGGGGCACGCGGGACCAAAGTCCACTGCCTGCAGCAGCTGCCAGCCGCGATGTAGGCGTGGCGGCTTAAAGCGTCCCTCGAATGTGGGCGGCAGTGCGTAGGGAATGCCCAAGAACACGGAGCACTCGCCCATCACGCGATCCACCGTGGAATGGTATGGCCGATAGAAGGACTTGGGATCGGGATTGTCATACATGTAGACCTTAAAGCCTTGCACCTGCCCATAGTTCGTTGTAACAAAGACATCCCGCTCCAGAGTCAGCGAATCGCGTCGCTGTTTCCCCTGCAAATCCTCACGCCAACCGGCCAAGACGCCCGGGAACTGGGTGCGTGCATTCGGATCGTTCTACAGAGAGAGGTTTAATAGGTTTATATTAGAGTTGTTGTTCTTGTCGTAATTTGATACAGTTCACTGTTGCGGGCGGATGGGAAACATGTGTAATTGATTACGTCGCATAACACATGAAAACTTAATTAAGATTATTGCCTCGATATTGCTCAGACGTCTGTGGATCACCCAAAGCTTCTGCTGAATGACTCCCATTGTTCGCAACTGACGTTTCTTTAATCGTTTCTCAGTCCGTCGTTTTTGGGGTCAACTCTTGTGTCGCAAATTCAATTGATCAGACTCGAACTCAATTGATTAATAGGTGCGATATGACCAATAAGAGAGTCTTAAGGCTATAAACATCTTCAGCTACATATGCTATGAAAATAACTTTGTCGAAAGGAGAATTCATGAAAAAATCTCTAGCCCCTGATCGACACGTTTATTTCATGACGTTCACCTTTGTAGAAAACGAATATACTCTTTAGTACTCACCGGATCAAAACGAAAACGATCCTCATTAGGCATGCCCTGAGGATATTGACCGGGTGGATTTCTGCCCGGATAATTAGCGCCATATCCATTCGGCTGATAGTGTCCGTAGCGCCGATCGTTGAAAGTGTATGTTCTGAAAATATCGATATCGATAATAGAACCTAATTCAAGTAATAGAATATGCCTTGGCTCACCTGTAATCCGGATCACCGGGATTTGGCCATTGATAGTCAACACCAACGCGCGAATAAAATCGGGGATCTCGAGTTTGTGCGTCAATAGACTGCGGCAGCAATTGGAGAAGAATGATCGATAAAGCGATGATCGATAGACATTTCAATTTGTCGCGATATTTAAATTTCTGAGCCATTTCAAACTGCATGAAAAAGATAAATATGTAGAACAATATTATTAACAAATATTCATAAAAATATTAATACGTCTAAGTACTGGTGGATACAAATTGATATACAAAATATAGATTATAATATATATTATATAATATATATATATACATTTAGAAAATGCACACTTTTATTATATTTTCGAGAATTATTATATATCAATTTGAAGTCTGTTTACCTCTGCAAATGAAAGAGAAACAAGAAGTAGAAGAATTCGAAGAAAAATCTTCAATTAACACTCTTTTTGTTTAAGCATACAATAATAAACAAATCTCGGGGCTGAGTAAGAGTGACCAAACTGGTTTTTAAATTACGTTAACTTAACTATATGTATATATATAAATATACATAGTATATGTATATAAACATGTGTGTTGGTCGGTGTTATGTGGTTTAGTTGAGCGTTAGAGGCGTTCGCTAGAAGTAAGAGAGGCCAAGAGACCGCGAGACCGAGCGGCCGAGAAACCCGTTTGCCAAGAAAAATATGCGCTAAAAATAAAGTTACAGCATAAATGCGATGTTTGTGGACTTGGTATTTGATTTCAAATGGGAGTCAACTCTTGGCACATTTGCTTCAATGGAGGCATTACGATTGCATTGTCGATTACCTCGACTCCATTGTTTTGTGGGAGTGCTAAGAGGCATCGTTGCTAATTGTTTAATTGTGTGAGGAAAAAAGGTCATGACATTGCCCGGAATGGGTTAAAGTTGACAGCTAAAGAACAAGTTCAGAATAATTTGGAATGCATATGTGAAGAAGGCAAAGCTAAATTCAATTGTAGAGCATACGCGATCATTCCACTTGAAAAGAAGGAGGACAAACCTTACTTTTCGTAGCACTTTGGATGCACTGAGTCCAAAATCGGTTTCGGGAATAGCTCTATTCCGTTTACTAACCTACATCTGTAGATTTAGGTTGTATTATAATTTAAAATACATTTTTTCGAAACTTCTACTTGTTTTTTATCAAGCCCATTATAAATTATACAAATATATTTCTATGTCTCACATATGTTGTCAGTTTTAGATTCGGATAAAACTTTACAATATTATAGCCTGTCTCTTAATGGTGATTTACTATTTTTTTGAAAATTAATTATTATTTAAATAGGATTTTATCAGGATATAGCCAAGAAAAGTCATATATAAATAAAATTATTATAGGACATAAACATCCGACTCTTCTGTTTATCGATTATATGATGAAGACTTCAGCGCGTTTTTAAACCATTTCTGACCCATGCCTAAATTTTCATAACTAATATAAAAACATGATAAAATTGACGATTTGTAGTATATCCAGTAATTTATTATCATTTTTGTATGTTATAAATATTTCTGATTTTGTATTTAGTTGTTTATTTATTTATATTATGAGATTTTGAATATATTTTATTATTTTACTCAAAATGTTGAATAAAATTATATAAGTAACTCAATTAAAGATTAATTATTCATTTTAAGGAAAATGAATCATAAAAGACATTTAAATAATGTTAGTCTTAATGTATGACAAATTCAGACTATAGATGTTTGTCTTCGTGATTCGTAGATAAGAAGTTTGCAGATAATTTTAAGTTAATTTATTATGAGTTTTTAGAAAGGGGAAACAACTATATTTATACAATTATATAAATTTATAATTTTAGTGTCAATTATGATAGATATTAAAAAGTTACTTGTATTTCCTATTTTCTGAGTGGGACAAACTCAATTCAAAATTTTGTAAGAATTATATTGACTTTATCAATCGATTTATCAAATTTCTATTAGTTTTTGTTTTTAAAACTTTACTGCTTATGTAAATACATGTGTGCCGAAACTATACAAATATTATATATTGCACATTTGATTCCATCAGAGTTTCACATAAAAGTCAACAAACTCGAATCACTCACATTGATTACTAATTGTTATTTCCGGTTAGCACTAAACTTGATGCGGCTCGAATTCCCCACGATTGCGTACACCTGTGTTCTAATTGCAATTTCACGTGCCAAACACAGCATAAAACTATACAAACCAACAACAACGAGAATTATATAAACAAATTTCAGTTGCACTTTTGGCATTAGATTGCAAAAGCAGCGACGCGAATTCGCCGTCGACGTCGACAGCGGCTTGGACGTCAGCGTCAACTTTAACTGGCACAAGGACTCACAAGCACTTAAACACACACACACACACACACACAGAGACACTAGTTGTATTAGTACTTGATGTTGTTGTTGCTGTTGCATGCAAAATATAAGAGTGCATTAACCTGCCAGCGCCACCGACTCAGGTTACGCTGCTAACCCGACGTGTTGAAGTCCTCTTCTTTTACTACTACTTCTTCTAGAGTTCTTTTGCTTATTCTTGTTGAAAAGTACGGAAATGCAAACGCCTGCACAAAATAACGGTTGTCGCCTGTCCAAGCCCTCTTGAAAATTTGTTTGCCAACGGTAAAAAAAAATGTGTTATTCGCTTGCGGGAATTTTATATCAAATTACACTTTATTGTTGTGTATTTGTTGTTGTTGTTGTTGTTGTTGGTGAATCACATTTAGTGCGCCCAAGCACTTGGTTAGTTTTTATTTTCGCAATCACAAAGCAAACAGAAACAATAAAACGCAACGATAATGTTGAAAGTGAAGCGTTTGCAGGTGCGTTTGTTTGTGTGCGAGTATCTGGCGGTGTATGTGTGTGTGCTTCTGTATATGTGTGTGTGTAGAGTTGGCCCACTGCGCTGCTGTAGTAGTGTTCTTGTTGTTGTTGCTGTTGACGCCGCTTCTTTAATCTCACTTGTTTTACAGTTATGCTCGAAATGATGACGTCGCTGCCTGAGTCGACGCCAACGTCGCAACCAGTTGATTTTTGTTATATTGTTATTTGGCCTTTTTGCACTATCTAATCTTAGCCCTTCACTGTGGGCTCCAACAGTTTGATCAAACCATTTATAAATGGTTCATTCCAAACGACAAACCACAAAATTATTAACTTTCTTTATGGACGCGCCAACGCCCCGAAAAAAAAAACAACAAACACGGCTAACGAAAAATGCAAAGAAAAACGTAAACGTAATGAAATGACCGTTTTCAGTTTTAAGCCAGACCACAGGTAGAGAGACAGAGCCAGAGCCAGGCAAACGTCAAAACGCAGCATGGTTACACCAATACCAATACAATTGCACGCACACGCAATATACAGAATGTGGCTTTGGCTTTGTTAACACTCACACACAGACTGAGAAATACATACACACACACACACACACTCACGTACACACACACTTGTAAACTGGCTTACGTGAGCGAATACGCTTTTGTTACCAACAGTTGTTACTTTGACTCACAGACCTAAGTGTATTTTTCGTAGAATACGCGCGCGCAGCTTTTGGCTCGCACAACCGACTCTCACGAACGTTACAATCAAACTGAAGCGGCAAGTGGCCCCAGCAGTCGCAGCTAACCCGAACGAGTGTGTGGGTGCAAGCAGCACAAAGAGTGAGAGAGAGCGCGGCAGAGCGGGCGAGAGCAAGGCTGAGAGCGGCTGCGTGACAAGCAAGGAGCACACGAAGAGCGAAGAGAGAGGGAGCTCGCATTGATCTGTTCGATGCACTGGATTGATTAAGTACTAAATACATATATGTATATTCGACCAAATGCAATCGCAAAAAATTAAATTAAATTAAATTAAATTAATTAATAATATATACATCCAAGACAAAAAGACACAATTAATGTTAAATACATATATAATATTACTAATAATAATCAATATCTTTTTATATATCATAAATATTTTGAATAAGGGTTCGGCTTGTTTAAAGAACCTCCCAAAAATGTTTAAAATATATGAAATATTTTAAAGACAAATTTATTTACAGTTCACGCCCTTGACTTGGCGTTCAACCTATCAGCCCAACATTCTGCCCATTGACGTATTTAAAAAAGTCTTCAATTAATAACGTCTGCCCAATTAAGGGCCTTCAACCAAAACTTTGAATAACTTTGAACATTGCGACGCCGCGACGTTGGGCAGCAAATAATTCAGTTAGATGCAATTGCCGATCCACTGAGATGTATTTGCATGACAAAAAGTCGCACTTTGCATAATTTGCCATCCTATCGTTAGAAGACGACTAATTCGCCAAGGGGTTCTGATTCATTCACCGTCATTGCAAATGCAAAAGTCAAACAACAATTAAAGCCAGTTCACAATTTGACCCCGACTTATTGAGTTGAAGACTCAGTGCCTTGGGCGTAGCTGACAATTTTAATTATAACAGCCGTCGCTTCCGATGTCAAAGATGCGGGAAACAATTAGAGCACTTACATGGATGATGGAGTTAACTTCGACTTGATTGTGGCACGCGCTGCGTGTAAACGACTGTGAATGAATTCTCCTTTTCTGGCTGTCCATTTTTTAATTAAGTGTCTTTATTATGCTAATCAGCAGTATTTCAATGTGTTCCGTTTGTAAGCAACAACTTATTCTCTTACATGTGATATTTCAAATTTCAATTTCGCGCTTACTCTACTAATCGATATGAAATTTATCCAAAGTCGATAGAAAAAGCGACAATTGACAAGCTTACCAACACTTGCGAATGCTATCGATGCTTGCAGCTGTTTACGGGCTGATTTTTATACTCATTTGCATTCACACAACTTGGTCGAAAAAATCAAAGCTACGGAAAAACCAAAATAATTAAAAATAAAAACGATTTTAAAAGTGACAAATTGGTTGAGCCAAAGAAATCCGATTGCTGCCTTCCTTGTAGACAGCACTCTTCGAAAAGTTACACTTGCCCAGTAGTAAAGCAGCCTTGCTATGGAGCCTCCGTCAGCAGGCGGAGGAGTCGCACATAACAACAGCACACACAAGTTTCATCCATGCGATGAGGCAGTCATCGCTACCAATGACGATGCCAGCGATTGCAAGCGAGGTGCTGTGCGCCTTGGCTACTGGAAAGATGACTACATTGGGTTTTTTGTGCGCAACCAGGAGAGGAAAGCGCCGGAGATAAATCGCGGTTACTTTGCACGCGTCAAGGGCGTTGAGATGTGCGTGGAGAAGTTTCTGAAGGTTAGTGGTATTTACTGCATTCACAGTTGAAGGCTGCAGCAAGCCACAAAACAAATTGAATGGGGCATGTGCAATATGTATGTATATTCGCTGAATCCTTTCGTAAATGGGCAAACAAATTAACTATACATTTTTATTAAATGAAATTTTAAATTTTCGTATTTGGTAAAAGAGCATTGACTATAGGCGAATTTAAAATTATAGCATCTATTCATAATGATCATGTGTTATATGTTATCGATAAATTTAATTTCAAAGTAGTTCGATTGTAGATAATTTGTGTAGATACTCCGAATCCTTGTAGCTTGTCGGGTCTTACTATCGATAGAATTATTTTTCAACCTCTTTGTTAGGCTAGGTGGTTAAATTTGAAAACAAAAATTAAGAAACTTTTTTATCGAGCAAATATCCCACACAATTTGGATTGCCCTTGGCTCTTACTCGCCCCACCCAATTCTCAGCACTAGGCAGAAGTTAAGGTCGTGGATTTGCTTGAACTGTGGCATTGAATTTCTCAATGCCATTTGCATCCTGTTGCATAGGCAAAAAAGATGCTGATGCGCATGTGTTGTGTTTCTGCAGCATGCCCCAGCTACATATGTACATATATAACCTTGTCCTTTAACCAAACTGACCATATGACTATTGCAGAAAACGTCTGGAAATTGCCAAATCATCAACCTTGGCTGTGGCTTTGATACGCTCTACTTTCGTCTGCGGGACACACCTCACCAAGTGAAGAATTTCATTGAGTTAGATTTTCCCACAGTTACCGCGCGTAAATGCTATACAATCAAACGCAACAAGGCGCTTCTGGCCAAAATCCACGACGAGGATGGAGAGGTGCGTCTCAGTCCGACGGATTTGCACGGTCCCAACTACCACTTGATGGGGGTTGATCTGCGAAATCTTGACGAGGTGGACAATAAGCTGCAGCAGGCCGAAGTAGACTTCACTCTGCCCACCATATTTCTGGCGGAATGCGTGCTGGTCTACATCGAGGCTCAAAACTGTCGAAATCTGCTCAAATGGATAGCGCAAAAGTTCCAAGCAGCCGTATTTGTTAACTATGAGCAAGTAAATATAAACTTGATCTTAATTACGCACACAACTTTAATCGAATTTCCATGAAAGGTCAACATGAATGATCGATTCGGTGATGTTATGCTTAACAATCTCCGCAGTCGAGGCTGCAGTTTGGCGGGCGTTGAATCCTGTCTGTCACTGGAAACGCAGACCAATCGATTTAAGGATTGCGGATGGAGCGGAGCACGTGCTTGGGACATGGTACAGGTGTACGATAGCATTTCGTCATCAGAGCGCCAACGCATTGAGCGTCTCGAAATGTTGGATGAGGGCGAGCTGCTGCTTCAGCTATTCCAGCATTATTGCCTCGTTGTTGCCTGGCTGGGCGTTGCCTTCCAGGATCTAGATATAACGTATGTCTGCCACATTGACTTATATCGATATATTTTACTAAACTTTGTTTTCGTCTCTAACCAACAGCGTGGAGGAGCTGATGTCCTCACTGAACATTGACTAGAACGCTCAGTGCAAAGAAGAAGAAACTGTTGGCTCCATTGCAAGTCATATGTAAACATAATTATTTGTGTGCCCTTGCTTGCAACCTCTACACAGATTGTGTTAAAAAATTATTGTATTTAATGTTTATCCCATACATACACACACACATATACACATACATAGCTACATGCAATGTAACATGCCCTTTCCATTCTTAAATTATTGATTGCTTATCTATGAAGATTGGCAGAGATTTCAATTTGTTCGTTCCTTATTAAGTTTTACTTTTTATGCTCCACTTTGGCTAAATAATTTTACATTTTTAATTAATATATTAATATATATCTATATGTAATGCATCAACGAAAAAATTACTACATATGTATTTCAATTGCAATTAAATTCGTTATTTACTTCCTTGCCCTACGCTCGTCTCGTGGAACTGTAAATGTATATTAAAATTCACGAAAAACGAAATATATTCATTGATTAAAGTGTAAATTTGTTCAAAGCCAAGTCGTTAAGTTTACAAAAGTTTAATATTTATTTTGAGTGTAACAAATTTTTACTTAATTTTAAGTGTATAAGCAATTTTTATATAGTATCATCCTGCATTTCAGCATTATCCACCTCGAACTCTGGATTCGTATAAAACGTTTTCAGACGCAGCTCGTCCTCTAGCGTTGGCTCACCCAAAATAAGAGGACCCAGCTGCTTCTCCACCACAATGGTGTTCCAAAACTCTCGAAGATTCCTCTCGGATGCTTTGCTCTTTAACTGGTTTGCAAACTGATTGTACTCCACGAAACTGTTGAATTCGAGGCAGCTGTCTCGGTACAGTTTTATCACTTCATTCAACTGATTCAGGTCCATTTTGTTGCGCTCCAGCAACGTAACAACAACCACTCGCATTTGAGAAGCTAGCGACTGGAACTGAACATCCCGCTTAGTCGTATTCAACTCGGAGCGTACCTTTTGTAAGAGCTGCTTATAGTCCTCAGCCGGTGTCATTAGACCAACGCTATCGATACTGATGGGATCTTCTCGTTCTTGCTTGATAGCTGGAGTCGGATTTTGCTCCTGCTCCTTGGCCTTCAGCTTCTCTAGCCAAGCGTGACTGTGCTCCAATGGAAATAGTTTCTTAAGTTTCACCGCGGCTTGCTTGGACTTTTCCTCAATTGGTTCTGGCACACGCCAAAAGACATCGACCAAGTTTTTCTCTTTTAGCATTTCTTTGAACAATTCATCGTCCTTCGCCTTGTTGTTGATAGCCTTGCGTTCTAATACGTCCATCACATTCTGTTCGAAAATGCTGGGCAGCCCATCGAAGGGCAACAGATCATTTTGTCGTCGCTGCCTGGGCTGCTGGGTGTCCTTCAGTGTGCACTCCAGATCCATGCTATCAATGAGCTTATCAACAGCCTGTAGCTGCTCTTTGTTACACTCTGTCTTTTCGGTGCGCAGGGAGGGAAAATCCCAGAACTGGTGCTGGGCATGATAGGACAACTCTTGCATATATAGAATGGCCGGACGATTATCTGTGGATTCTTGCGGAATTAACACCACAATGCGTGGCGTATTAAACTTGACACTGAAAATCTTCCAGCAGAGTATCACACACTTTTGGGCAATCAATGCCCTCACTAGGGCATCCAGTTTCTGGGCAGATACTGTATTACCCTTCTGATGCACCAGCATGTACAGGGAATCGCCACAGAAGTAAGCATCTGGTATACTAATGTGCTTTACAAAGCCCACAAAGTGCAGGCCCGGTGCGTGTGCTGGCGGCAGCTCAACCAGCGTCTCGTCATATGGCACTGGAGTGCCGCCAAGCATATAGCCATCGATTAGATCTTCAGGTAAGGGTGTAACCTCTGTGCCCTTGATGAAAAACCGTTCCTCGCGCTCCACCAACTCATCATTCTCGCCCCACACCTTCTTCAGCTTAATGTGACTTTCGTTTTTCATGGCTATAATGCCCTGCAAGCTAATCGAAATCTGACTGCCGATATGGAGCTTGGCATTCCATACCCAGGGCCGTCGATTGGACACCTTGAAGACAGAGGCCAGCGTTTCCTTAAAACTGCACAATACAGCATTACAGTTGCTAACCAGCTGCAGGGCATGCTTCTGGTTCTCCAGCTCATGGATATTTGACTTTCGCGTGAACTGGAAAATTGCCTGGGGCTGGTTGGTCTCGGCGTTGTCGATGTACGCAATGTTGTGGGAGCTAAGCAACAATCGAAAACGAGATTAGTATTCTATAGATATTGACACAGTCATTAAAACAGTAGCTTACCCTACAATTAACTCAATGTCTGCATTGACTATATCGTCACAGATATTTTTATAGTTATCGTATCTCTGTGTCATGAAGTTGAAGTCGTAGAATAGCAAAATACGCTGCCTCGCACACTTCAAGCTACAAGTGGATATATATAAATTAATATATGTACATACATATTTGTCTATTGTTATCCTTGTTAACTTACGACTGAGCCCCCCGTTGCATATGCAAAGCTACTTTGAGACCGTCGAGCCATTCGCCATTATCGCAGCTTGTCTCATTGACAAACTTGAAGAAATCCAGCAAGAGCTTCCATGTGCAAAGCTGAACCGCATCTGAATGCTGAACCACATTTTGGCAGATTTGTTTTTCATTGCTCTTCTCAGAGCCCACTAATACGAAGGACACGTAGTCCTTCTTGTCGCTGATAATCTGGTATAGGAAATGTATTAATTTAACTATATATCATATGTTTGTACGTATTCCATAATCTTACTTTGTCCTTTAGTATTTCTGCAACGCATTTGACAGACTTTAATTTGAATTCCTCGGTCGCGCAGTTTCGTATGTCTAGTACAATAATTAGACACTCCTACAGAACCAGTAAATACTTATAAGACTATGCCTATTTGGATATTAATTATTTAGCTTAGCCCAATTACCTTATTAGATGCCATTTAGATGATATTGATCAAGTTTATTTTTATTTAGGCAATCGGCGTAATTTCACAACACAGCGTAAGTTATCGAAAACATTTTCAACTATCGATTTATTGCTATGAGTAACAAATGAACATAAAAGAAGAAGCATCGAATTGGCGCCATATTTTCGCCCTTGTTAAGTCGACGATTGATTAATCGGTGCTTATATAAGAATACGTTGAATTTATCAACGGCCTTTTTCAAATTGCTGCAATTTTCAATCGAATATATATTTATTGAACACGTACAGAAGTAAAAGTCTTACTAAAATAATAAGTCCGCAACTCCACTCTACTATTATATAGTAAAAGATAGTTATCTGCTGTTACATGGTTTTGCATAATCCCTTTATTGTTTTTATTTTATGCTTGTTTCAATCTGAAAGTTTTCAAAACTATGTTTCCATATTTATCATATATACTTCATCATGCCTATTCTCTATATCAACGTTTTTTATACTGTTGCAATTGCTCCAAGTAATCCGCACTTTGACTTAAATGATTAAAAATCAGATTTGTATCAAGGACATTAGTTGCTGGACCACCATATTCTGCCGGCAAGCATTCAACGCCAACCATCTCCCGTAGTTTGTTCAAGTGCCGACCATCGTGGGTGAATATCTGAGATCACATTCAGTTTACAATAAAATGACATTGATTGATTTGAAACTTACCCGATCTTTAAAATCCTTATTCATAAAGGGAAGAAATAAAGAGGAAGTGACATGCATGAGAAATCCGCGTTGTATGATATGCACAATTCTCTGTGAAAAAGGCAAAACCATATTCTTCTCATTCACAATTTTCATGAACATTGGGGAGAACTGACGTAGAAAGTTTCTCGTTGTACTGCAAGCAAAGTTAATTATTACAGTTATAAAAGTATTCCTTCTCTCCCTCTCTCTCTCTGTCTCTTTCAAAATAGTACCCACCCCTGAAGATCACAAATCACTGTTATGCCGTTTCGTTGAACTCGCGGCAACATTAACATCGACTCAAAGATGAGATCATCCATTTCAACCAAATGCTGCAAATAGTCGGGAAATTGCTGAAATGCATCCACCGTCTTAAAGATGACCAGCACTCGTCCATTCTTATCCGTATGGGGCATGACGAAGCGACATTGCGTAGCAAAGAATATTTTTGCATAATACTGTACGGGATGCTGGGCCACCCAAGTGGGATGCCTCACCTTAAAATCATAATAGGCGTGAATAGCTTGATATGCCTTAAACGTATCCCAATTGGTGTAATACAGAAATTTTGTCAGAAATATCTCATCGGTGCCCACCTCCAGCTCGTCAGACTCTGCAAACAATATGAAGGACAGCAGCTATCGATAAATGCAATTATCGAAGCAAAATCATCTCTTACTCTCTACAAGCTGGCGCAATTGTTTGATTTTAAACAGCTGCTCGTCTGTGTGTTCCTCAGTTGAGCGCAGAAACAGCATTTTGTTTATAATTCTTGTAGATGTATCTCTTTGAATTTATTGTCTTATGTTTCCACAAAAAATTGACATTGAATTTTGTTAAATTTTTTTTTTTTTTTTTTTTTTTAAGTTTTCAGTGTTCCGACATCGAACAGCACACACAGCGCGCCGAATGCGCACTGATTGCTAAAAATTACTATTGACATTTGATTTGGCTTTATTTATTTATTAGTTTTATAAGCCGCACGCGCCGAACATTTTAATGGGGCACTTACTGCGCTTTGGATTGTTTAGCTTTAATTTAAATGTGGAAGGTGCTGTAATTAATAGAGAGCTGACTCTCTAACTGACTTGCTTCCATTACACATATGGACCTGCTGATGATCCTCGAGACGAGGCACAATTTAATTTTCAAACTCTTTAGATTATCAACGTCTTTCTGAGATATTCCATTCAACATTTTGTTATTTCCATTTCAATTCTTCGGTTTTCTAAGTAAGAGAGAGAGAGAGAGGCAAATGATATTTGTATATGGGCTGAGCTAAGAGCATTGCCCAGAGTCGTGACTATGCTGGAAATGTGCAAATTAGCATTGAAATTTTTGATGGCATTTTTGAATTTATAATTTGTAATTATTTCTATTCGATTTGACATCGTCGCACTCAACACGAATACAGTTTGACAACTTTTTACAAAACAAACATTTGCCATATCGGATTGGGAATGGGAATGTGTATATACTCAATGGATATGGACGACCAGCAAAATGCGCTTCGAATCTCTTATATTCATTATTATTTGACATTCGCTTGGTCAAATCGATTTAAATTTCTTTTACAATGATATAGTTGCTATAGTTTCCTTTTAGTAAAATTGGAATTCCTATATAAAAATACTCTAGATAGATAAGTAACCCAAAAAATATACTGTATATGTCATACTACAGAGAATTAGTACTGTGTGAGGTATGAGGATTCTACTGCAACGTAGTATTATTTTAAGCAAGTTATTGTGAAATTGTCTACATATCCATAGTTAAGAGCAGGGTATCTTCCATTCCAACCCGTTCCGGTCAAAATCAGCATTTTAACAAGGTCATCGCTATAGACAGGCCATATTATTGTTAGCTAATGGAATAGGGTGGTCATGTTATTGGAAGGCAAATACCTTAGGAATATTGTTGATGTAGGGCGATTATTCCTAAGGAGATAAGTTTATGGGGAGAGAATATTTTACGAACGTCATGCTGTGTGAAAAAATCACTTTCATATCTTACGAAGATTATACTGTAGTGAGTTTATACTTACTTTGACTTAGGTTTAGTTGTTTAAGCTGTATGGGTTCAATACAATTTTCTATTTATAGAATTTATGAAAAGTAATTTTATTAAAATAATATATCTTTTTTCCAGCACCAGTTCAATAATATCTAAGCCTCAAATGTAATTCAATCAAGTAGCATGAAAGCGCTATATCTAGAAGATATCCTATAAATCAGGAGGATTAATTAAGTACAGGATATCTTTGAATCCAGCTCTTTCGATTAGCATAATTTCTACTTAATTACAATTTATGTGTATAAATATTCGATTAGAAAAAACAACTTAAAATATATGATATTCAAATTGCATTAGAACTAAAGCAGATATCAGTCTCATAAGCTCGTTGATAACACTGCTCAACAAAAACAAACTTTTTTGAAATATGAAAAAAAAAAATGTTCGTACATTCTCAAGCGCGCTCTCATACTATTCCAATAGACGAAAATACTTTCCGAATTATTTTGTCCTTGCCACAAAATTCGTGTTGTACTACAGTGTAATCAAACCCATTCTGGTTCACCAGCAAACAGTCTTGTCCTGCAATAAGCTAGTGTAAACTTGCTTCGCAAGAAACCTAACAAATAAAAGAATATTAAATATATGTAAAAGAGAAAGCGGAATTCGCTCACCTCATTGCATGTGTAGGCACTGCAGCAACAAAAAGCAGAAAGATCACATTATTCTGATCATCTGCCTGGGCATAACACTTATGGTAATCGGAGCAACTGTACTGATCCAACATAAACGATTCATTTGATGTCTCTAAGGTATTGCTGTCATTTTTGGCCATCTTCAATTCGTGGATGTTCTCCAGAGTGTGATCGAAGAACTTCTTAAGCATGTCCAAACGCTGTAAATCACCCACGACAATTCGCTTAGCACTCGACGATTGATGCAGATTTCGAGTGAAGACACTTTTACGCGTTTCTGTATTAATCAGTATTATGGCCAATATATGGGCATCGATGTCCAGCTGCTCGGGCAGGCTGCGTGGAACACATCGTTCGACATTGGCCAAGAGGTTGGCATCGTTGCGAAACGCATTCATCGCATTCAGATGCAGATCTCGAAAAGCAGATTCGGCGCCACAAAGAACACACAGCGCACTGTTCGCCGAAACTGGGACACTGACGAAACGAAAGGCAATATTTGGGCTCTTGCTTGGCAGGTAGACGGGAACATCAAGCTGCAATGCGCTTGAAGAGTTGAGTAGGAAGAGCAAGAGCTCTCTGTCAAGGGTGTCCAGATCCCACCAGCCTTCGGTGGCTACAGCGATGCGTTGGCCCACCACAAGACAGCAAAACAATGAGCCACAATTGGTGCTAAACTCATTCAAACGATTCAAAAGATGCGCATTTTCCGTTGCCAACAGACAGTCCGTATAGCCCAGGAGTGTTGTTCCAGCACTAGATGCTTCCAGGGCAGCGTCTACAATGGGCACATATTTCTTGGCATCTTTCTTCAGTCGTTCCATGAGTGAGGGATGAGCTAACTCATCGCGACTAATAAAGAGTGCAATTCCACCGAATGCAAGTTCCGCTAGTGCCTGCAGCTGAAGCTCACCCATGCCACGGCCACATACAATCAGCGTGATTGCATTGTGAAAGTCACGCCAAATGTACGTCCATTCATCAGTGTGCGTGGTTTGCAATTGTATGCCGAGTGACTTGAAGAACATGTGAAAACCATTCAAAGAAGCCACAGTCGAGAAGGGCAGCTAAAACGAAAGCAACAGTTAGCCATAACACGATGTGGCATCTGTATGTGTATAAGCTTGTATGTGCTTACGTTGTCGCATTCACCCTTTTTACGTGTAAATATGGGTAAACCGCCATTAGTTGTTAGGCAATGCAAATAAATCGACATCGAATCTATATAACAAAACTATGTATATCGGAAGTTGTTTATGTTATGTACCCTTTAATATAAGCGTTCGGAATAAAATTAGAGATGAGCTAGTGCCGATTCGTGAATAGATTTCCATCACGAGACTCTTTTCTTATATACATATATGTATGTACTAGATATTCTCTTTTAATTCTTAATATATATATTTTTCCATTTACAATCATTTCATTCATTTCTAGATGAATGCTAAATTAACAAATAAAAAAGAATATTATTTTAGAAAGGGCAGAAACTCTATTTTCGATAATAAAATAGGCAACATGGGAACAACAAGCGATATTTACAAATACAACCGTTTTTGGGTCAGGGTTACATGTTTGTATAATATGGAAACACTGTGTTTTGTTAATTGTGCCGGTAGATATTTGATGAATACAAGCTGACTTCTTAATTTAAAAAAATTGCAAACCTTTCTGAAGAATATCTCTATATTTGCTTAATGGTCTTAATAACATACTTCTGTTTATATAAACTCTACTCGATTCCGGCACCGCGCATGACGCTTGTGATCCATCCCTGGTTTTCACTACAGAAGGAGAAGAAAAGTACTGCGAAAAAGTTTGTTTCAAACATACAAATTGGTCACAACGTCAACCGTTGTTAACCAAATTGCAAAAAATAGCTGTACGTGCATGTATTTTGCTACAAAATAATTAAAATTGACTTGTGCGTCTTGCAAATGAAAATATATTTTTTCCCTGTCTGGACAAAAACGTTGTAGTCTTTTCACTCGTTTTGCGCTTTCGTTTTCCACGCTGTTTCTTGGGAATCGTAGGTTGCAACGCTTTTCTAAAACTAGGTAAGTGCTTGTGAGAGTTGAAAATAAGTTAAATGTGTCTACAAGTCCGTTTAATTGAACAACAAATGTGTTGTACAACAACCCAAAGCCGTGCGTACATTATAGATTTGTGAAATGCCGTCGCAGTCTCGAGATGCGTTGCGCTGCTTTGATTGTATTTTGCATGTGTAAGCGGCATGTGTGTGCGTGTGTATTTGTGTGTTCTAGAGATGAGCTGTATCTGAAATGACCGTGACAAGCAGTAAAAGTGCAGATGTTTTATTCCGATCATGTACGTTCATTGAAAATTATGTACAACTATGAACACAAATCAAACTGTATTTTTCTATGATTGAAGAAAGAGTTCAATAATTGATGAAAACTCATATTCCAGTCACTTAATAAATGCAAGTGACTCGGATATTGTAAGATGCTTGGGATGAGTAACAGGTACGCAAATATCGCTCATCTCTACAATGTGAGTGTATGTGTGTGTGAGTGTGTGTGCACTCATGTGTTTGTATGTGCGAAAAAAGAAGTAAGCGCGCCACAAGCAATCGTTCATTAGTGTTTGTGTGTGTAGAAAATAAGAAAACATACGTAAATGTATGGAAAAAAGAAATATGGTTGCCTCTATGCCGATAAATGTAATTTCCGATATTTTCGATTCTTCAATAGAGTCAATCCAGGCGACCAGGCGAACCATCAACTAAAAAGCAGCTGCTAGCTACCACAGATTTCATCACTGACGTGCATTCCCCACTCGTTTTAGCCGGAGGAGCAAGCGAAAATCAATCAAAATTAACGCGGACACAGCGACTGCTGGTGCTGCTGCTGCTGAGCGACGCAGACGCGAACGCTGCTTTTATTACAAAGCGATGGCGATGTTAAGCTCCGATGAGGCGAGCAAACTGCTCGACTTCAACCAGAAGCTGGACATTAATCTGCTCGATAAGATTGTTGAGGCACTTTACTCGTCGCAGGGTGAGCAGTTGCGACTGGCGCAGGACATATTAACCACACTGAAGGAGCATCCGGAGGCTTGGACGCGTGTAGACAGTATACTCGAATATTCACAGAATCAGCAAACCAAGTTCTATGCGCTTCAAATTCTGGAGGAGGTGATCAAAACACGCTGGAAGGTGCTCCCACGCAATCAATGCGAGGGCATCAAAAAGTATGTTGTCAGCCTAATCATAAAAACCTCTTCGGATCCGGCCATCATGGAGCAGAACAAAGTGTATTTGAATAAGCTGAATATGATATTGGTGCAGATCCTTAAGCGGGAATGGCCGCGCAACTGGGAAACGTTTATCAGCGATATTGTTGGCGCATCGAAGACAAACGAGAGTCTGTGCATGAACAATATGGTTATATTGAAAAATTTAAGCGAAGAGGTCTTTGATTTCTCGCTCGGGCAAATAACACAGACGAAAGCCAAGCATTTGAAGGATACGATGTGCTCAGAATTTTCACAAATTTTCACCCTCTGTTCGTTTGTGCTGGAGAATTCAATGAACGCGGCGCTGATACAGGTCACGTTGGAGACGCTGCTCCGGTTTCTCAACTGGATACCATTGGGCTACATCTTCGAGACGACGCTCATAGAGACGTTGATCTTTAAGTTTCTCAGTGTGCCGATGTTTCGCAATGTAACCCTGAAGTGCCTATCCGAAATTGCGGGCCTATCGGCGGCAAATTACAACGAAAATTTTGCAACGCTATTCAAGGACACAATGGTGCAGTTGGACCAGATAATTGGTCAAAATATGAATATGAATCAAGTGTTCCTGTGCGGCAGCGATACGGAACAGGAGCTGGTGCTGAATCTGGCCATGTTCCTCTGCACGTTCCTCAAGGAGCACGGCAAACTGGTGGAAGATGCCAAGTATGTGGATTACTTGAACCAAGCCCTTATGTATCTGGTAATGATCAGCGAGGTCGAGGACGTGGAAGTATTCAAAATCTGTCTGGAATACTGGAATTGCCTCGTCGAGAATCTGTACAATACCGAATTCTTTCCACCCACACTGGAATCATCGAAGCGACAGCAAGTCTATCCCCGGCGTCGATTCTATGCAGCAATTTTGTCCAAAGTTCGCTTCATCATGATTTCTCGGATGGCCAAGCCAGAGGAAGTTCTTGTTGTTGAGAATGAGAATGGCGAAGTGGTTCGTGAATTTATGAAGGACACCAATTCAATCAATTTGTACAAAAATATGAGGGAAACTCTGGTGTTTCTCACTCATTTAGATTGTGCGGACACGGATCGTATTATGACCCTAAAGCTATTAAACCAGGTCAATGGTACTGAATTCTCTTGGAAAAATCTCAACACTTTATGCTGGGCAATTGGCTCGATATCGGGTGAGTTTTTATGTCTGTATAAACTATAAAATGAGTCGTCAAGCAAGCTAAAATTTTGATAGTAGAAAAGCTAATAAATAAAATTAATTAAACATTTCACAATTGTCTCGCTGCAGGCGCATTCTGTGAAGAGGATGAAAAACGATTTCTGGTCACCGTCATCAAGGATTTGCTTGGACTCTGCGAACAGAAGAAGGGCAAGGACAATAAGGCGATCATTGCATCCAACATTATGTACGTGGTTGGTCAGTATCCACGCTTTCTGCGCGCCCATTGGAAATTTCTAAAGACGGTGGTGAACAAACTGTTTGAATTTATGCACGAAACGCACGATGGTGTGCAGGACATGGCCTGCGACACATTCATTAAGATAGCAATTAAGTGTCGTCGCTATTTTGTTACAATACAGCCGAACGAGGCGTGCACCTTCATTGACGAGATTCTCAGTACTATGAGCAGCATAATTTGTGATCTGCAGCCTCAACAGGTAAGCGAATTGGCTAACCACTCCAACTGATTGCGTGTATTAATGTGCACTTCCTTTTCCTCCTTAAGGTGCACACATTCTATGAGGCTGTTGGCTATATGATCTCGGCTCAGGTGGATCAGGTACAGCAGGATGCGCTTATAGAACGGTATATGCTGCTGCCGAATCAGGTGTGGGACGATATCATATCGCGTGCATCGAAAAATGTAGACTTTCTGAAAAACATGACAGCCGTTAAGCAGCTGGGCAGCATACTGAAGACAAATGTGGCTGCCTGCAAAGCACTGGGCCACGCCTATGTCATTCAATTGGGTCGGATTTACTTGGACATGCTAAATGTATACAAGATAACCTCAGAGAATATCATTCAGGCCATTGAGGTCAATGGCGTCAACGTGAATAATCAGCCGCTGATCAAATCAATGCATGTTGTGAAGAAGGAGACCCTCAATTTGATAGCCGAATGGGTGTCGCGCTCTAATGACAATCAATTAGTTATGGACAACTTTATACCGCCCCTGTTGGACGCCATCTTGATGGATTACCAGGTGTGTCAAAATTTCTGCTTACATATTCTATTAACATTATACAATAGTTGCTCTTTGCTATGCATTTATTGCATGGTAAAAATTGGAGAAAAAATGATATACTGAGCAAGCTTTTAATGTTTTCATGAAAGCAGAATAGCATATCCTATAAAAATAGATATATTTTTTTATTGGGAATAATGGAAACATAGATTAGATTGAGTTGAAGATGGCAGACTAAATAAAATTGTAAAAATTGTAAAACTGACATTTACAAAAATAATAATATGCTCCCGTATACTATTTTGAAATATGGTACTAATATTTTTAGTATATACTTTCTCTAGTTCATATCTGAAGTAATATTTGTGTAACTAACAATACAATTGCAGAAAACAACTTTTAATGAACTATTAATTGAGAATCCATTCCTATTTGATGCTAATTATATATATAATATATTTATTATAGCGGTGTAAAGTTCCGTCCGCGCGTGAACCGAAAGTTTTGAGTGCGATGGCTACAATTGTGAATAAATTGCGCCAGCATATCACAAATGAAGTACCAAAAATCTTCGATGCTGTATTTGAGTGCACGCTGGACATGATCAATAAGAATTTCGAAGATTTTCCGCAACATCGCTTCAGTTTCTACGAGCTGCTGCAGGCGGTCAATGCGCACTGCTTCAAGGCGTTCCTCAACATACCGCCGGCTCAGTTTAAATTGGTGTTCGACTCTGTGGTATGGGCATTCAAGCACACAATGCGCAATGTGGCCGACATGGGCTTGAATATACTATACAAAGTAAGTTGATCAGAACAAAAGTCAGTATATATGTATATATGTATATATATTTTTGTTTCGTTAATAGATGCTGCAGAATCTTGAACAACATCCGAATGCAGCGCAGAGTTTCTATCAAACCTACTTTACGGATATCCTTATGCAAATCTTCTCAGTGGTTACCGACACTTCGCATACAGCGGGCCTGCCTAATCATGCCATTATATTGGCCTATATGTTCTCTTTGGTAGAGAATCGAAAGATAACGGTTGAATTGGGCCCCATACCAGATAATATGATATTCATACAGGAATATGTGGCTTCATTGCTAAAGTCAGCATTTAATCATTTATCAGATAATCAAATCAAAGTCTTTGTCACTGGCCTTTTCAATTTGGACGAGAATGTACAAGCATTTAAGGAGCATCTAAGAGACTTTCTAATACAAATACGCGTGAGTAAAATACGAAATAGAGAAAAGAAGATTATTGATTTTGGTAATTCTACTAATTATATTCATATATAATATTTTAGGAGGCCACTGGTGAGGATGATTCCGATTTGTATCTGGAGGAACGTGAAGCAGCATTGGCTGAGGAGCAGTCCAATAAACGTCAAATGCAACGTAATATTCCGGGCATGTTAAATCCGCACGAATTGCCAGAGGATATGCAGGATGAATAAAAATATGATGCGTAGCTGCTGCTTCTGCTGCTGCTGCGGCTTGCATGATGTTAGTTGAAGCTTGAGCTTGAGTATGCTGATGATTAATGATTGATTGATGATTTATGATTGCAGATGATGTATGAGTGTTTTCTCATTTGGAGAAAAAGTATAAATGTTTGTTTGATTGAATGCATATAAGTATAAACGTTATATATATATACGAACACACACAAACACAACAGCACACATAGCCACACACACACACACACATAGAGAAGAAGAACATCTACATGCTGACAGTTGGTTAAATTATACGAGAATATAAGAGGTTAATGTGCGCAATTACATACCTTAATATGATGAACATATTTTGCGTATTTTTGCCGCCAACAGGCAATAAGAAAACCACGCACTCCCTATCCCCAAAACTTAGCTGTAAAACATCGTCGTCGTCTACATTACAAAGCAAACGAAAGATGAAAACTTTATACATACATAAATACTAAATACATATAATAATAATAATAATAATGATAATGTTTGTTTGAAATTTTTAAATGAGTATAATTGTAGAAACATCGTGTATGAATGAAAATGAAAACGAGCTAACACACAACTCCCATACTGCTTTTCCACATACAAACGAAAGAAACAATTTATATTAAAGTAAAATTAATGTAGTTTGCCCTTCCCACACACCCACATAGCCAGACACATTAAGCAAATGATTAATGATTAATTCTATGTAAAACACTTGCATAAAACCATTCAAATACAAAATATGTACATGTATGTAATGTGCGTTGCAACAAGCAGTAAAACAAACACATACTTCACACAATTGCAAAAACAAACAGAAAATAAATATAGAAATTCGTATGCGTATGATTGATTGATGAAGATGTTTAAATTTTTACATTTAAATTAGTTTGTACAATAATTTAAATAAAAATCAATTAAAAACCTACAAAGTTCATATCTCAATGTACGTATGTATGTATGTATGTAAACTTGTGAGTGGGAATCTGTTTAAGTTGAGGCCGGTTTATGAACTAAACCACGATCAGATCATTATTTTCCTATTGAATTTAATTTTGAATATTTCATTTGTTTCGTTTTTCACATGAATAGAAATAGTACACAAGAAAACACCTCCAAAATAATATTTAATGAACATATCTTAAATTGTTTTTCATTTTTACTAAAAAATAATAAAAAAAAATAAAAAAGTTTATTTTTTTTTTTTATATTTATAATTTAAAAATTATATAATTATTTTTATAAATAAAACGCAACACTGAAGCTTATATTTTTAATTATATATATATTGGAAGAGTCTATAAAATAAGTTCAATATTATTCGGCCTGCTCCTGTGCTGCTTGATTGCCATTCATTAACTTTACCGGTATGCGGCAATAGTGCAGAAATTGTGAATCTATTGAGTACGATTTCCATTTCCCGTAGATATCGTGTGAAACGTTCCACGTACTTCCAACAGGAGATGTGGGATATGCCTTGGTGAGATTGCTAAATGGCAACTCGATTTCGTTGGCGACTCGCTGCCTGAATTCGGAGGCATTGAAAGGCTTCTTCGTCTGCAACGCCTGCGTCACAGCCTCGAGGAACATATTCCAACGGGGCTGGTAGTAATCGCTCATCAGGCCGGACCACTGCTTCGTCGCATAGTCAAGGATCTGACCGTTTGGCCCCCAGGCCGTGATCTGATTCCGTGCATTAAATTCGTAGATCGGACGTTGATCCTCACTGGGCGCCAATCGCTTGGCCGCCTCCAGCCAGTTTCCTAATAAATAATGCTCTCCAGTGGCCAGTATGCGCTCCATATCTCCGAACAGTTCCAAAAGTTTTTCAGCCAGATATTCCACGCGACTGAGTTGCTCCTTGCGATAAGCTGACTTGAGGTTGATGTAGACCTGATCGAAGCTCTGCTGTAGGAACTGGCGTGTTATGTCCACCAAGTCGTGCTCGTAGATAGCACGCCTGCCATCCTCTAGAGGTACAGTTTCGCTTGCCTCTAGCATCAGGTGCCAGGCCTCGTAGATCGTGGTTGCATTGTACCAAATCCACGGATTTAGATTCAAGCTCGGCCTTTCGTTCAACGAATAATTTCCATGCATTTCCTGCTGTCCATGATAGGAATAAACGCTCTCCCGCAGCAGTTGCCAAACCTGCGCTAAGCGCGTATCATTCACACCGTAACGTGTGAGGGCGAAGTGCTCGAACCAATCCTCAAGCTGCAGCTCAGTTGGACTCCAGCCCTGCTCGAGGGTGAGAGCGAACATGGCATAGTTTTGACCAATGCCTTCGGGGGTTATGCCCACGCCCACCAAGCTGCTGTTGGGCATAGAGCGTGCTGCCATGATGTTACTCGGGATCAGCTGTGCGGAGCCAAAGAGACCAAGGGTACCACCGAAATTGTTCAGCATGCACCACACAAAGGGCTGGCCGTAGTAGGAGTGGGTACGAATGTATTGTGGAGCTCGTTCACTTTGCAGATCCAGGACCAGGATGCGTCCGCGTGGCACGGCCGTCAGGAAAGCCTCGACGAGTTCATCTGTCCAGAAGGATCTCAAAAACATCCAACCCTGCAGCAGCCACACTGCATTGGCGTCCACTTCTTGCATTGAGCTGTAAATTGCCTTGGCTGTGGATCGCAAGTAGTTCGCTTCTCCCACACGTGGCATCATCTCATTAAACGGATCACTGAAGTAGATGTGGTTGGACCCATAGACTTGGTTGACACGGCGCAAAAACATAGCGCCTACCTGTTGAAAGAGTGGATCCTGCGGCTCTACAAACAGGACACAGCAATAGAGGTCGGGAAATTTGTTCCATCGCTGGGCCGGCGTAAAGCTCGCGTTGGGAAAGATGCGCCGCATTGCAGTTGGCACATGTCCAGCGAATGCTGGCAGAGCTACGCTCATGCCCAGTTCACGTTGAGCCCTTAGAATCTGCTGTTGCAGCCGCTGTTGCAGTTGCCTGTGCGCGGGCGGCAAAGGTCCAGCCCAGCCTCTAATGTTGCCCATGCGCTGCCAGGCCTGGAAGGCGGGGCCGGCAAAATGCGCATCGATTTCCTGTGCGGTGAGTCCCAGCTCTGTGTAGACATCCTGCCAGATGGCCTCCTGATTGGGTGCGATCACAAGATTAATGCCCATCATGGCCATCCAATCGATGTGACGACGCCACTCATCGAATTGCCACCATACAAAACTGTAGCTCCAAGTGCAAACATTTTGATAATAGATAAGCGAGCTGCCGGACTTTGAGCTGTAAGTCACATTTGGCGGCACCCAATCTTCCGGCAGATCAATGTGCGTCTTAAACCAATCCAAATCCTTGTTCAGCACATGCTTTAGGTAATAATGGAAGCCCTTGCATACAGCGACCCCATTCGATCCAGCAATCAATACCTTTCCATTGTCTAAGCGACTTATCTAGAATTTAAAATTAATTTTTAAACAATATTTTAAATATAAAATATAAACAATAATGTTATTTCACCTGATAGGTGCTGTCCTTCAGAATCCGGTTGACTTCCACCTGGAATAATTGCGATGCACGAAGTCCAATCACACGTTGAATAACCTGCCTTACAGCCTCTTCCTGTACATCTGGCGATGTTTCAGGTGCAATGCGGGTCGCTACTTCAGTTCCGAGATCGCATTTCGTCAAGGTAAAAATCTGGACGAATGCTAAGAGCACGTACAAATTGATGCGTCCGTCCATGACAGTTAAAGTCAATGGCGCGAGTATCACTGTAATCACTAACCGTACAACACATAGACTGGACAACTGGAAGAAATGAATGTGAGTGGAAGAAATTAATGTGGGTGATAATCCAAAAAAGCCGCTCTTTCCCTTGCTCTCATTCTCTTTCTTCCCTATGCTTTTTACTCTTTGCTCTCTTCTCATAAAAATATATGTATGTACGTGTATGCTGGCACAAACTGCAACGAAATTTCCTTCTGAGTTCCCTTCTGAGCGAAGAGTATACCAAATTCTTAAACGGCTTTGCCATGCTCATGCTAAATGTTAGCGTTTTCATGATTATTTGTGGAAAGGGTATGAAAGTGTTGATGTGCATAAAGAATATTATTTCCCGATGACCATACACACACACACATTTACACTTCCTCGCTATATGTGTAGGCATTTATTCTTGTTGCCGGTAGCACTATTAAGTGCCAGCAGTTGATGTTCGTTCGGTTTGGTAGCTAATGTGAGCTTGCATTCGCACACACATACATACATACATATGTGTACGTCTGTAAGGTGATAATCACAATCGTCAAGTATCAGTTGATAGGCATTTGAATGAATACTCTGCCTGAGTCATTTGGATGTTTCGTGCATGTCTCGAATATTGGGCGTGTGCCTACCTCAACTTTGAATTAAGTAATCGATTTTATACCTCGTTAAATTACCTCGTTAATTTATTCAGCTGCAGCTGATGTTAGAAATGTAAATGCATACATATGTATAATAAAAAAAATTACCACTATTCATAATTTAGAAAATTTAGTTACTCAATAAAATTCCTCACTGTTCGTCGCCAAATTTGAATTTAAAACTGCAAATACAACACAACTTTTGATCGATATTTTTCTTTAAATATGTAAACACATGTGTACACACTAAAAATCGTTGCCACACTGAAAATTTTTGAGTGATTTTGTGGTTGGCAGATCTCAATGCACAGTGGTTGCGTTTATATAGGGCTGGTGGCCAAAAATACTTATGGATATTAGCAAATATTTGTGAAAAGAGAAACTCCCCTCCCCCTACGTAACCGCTATAAATCATTTTTAAAAAAATTCGTAATTTTAGTTTTTCAATCATATATAACACCAAATGCAATTTAATTATAAGATAATAAAAACAAGTAAGAAAGCTCTAGTCGAGACTGCTCGACTACGAAATCCCCTGAACCCTTACGAATTACTCAATTCGTTTCTGCAAGCGTAACACACTATACATGTACGCACACGCATTGCGTTTTGCTGTCTCGCTGCTTCACTTGCTCTGCCATTTTATTTGATGAACAATTCTGTTTCTAGAAGGACAATCATATTCAACTTTCAGATTATGCCAAAACAAACTACATATATGTCTCTAATACTGCCACACTTCCTTCTGTCTGTTACTGGGTATTTCCCATTTTTAATGGGTTGAGGATATTGAAAAAAATGTACAAAAACGAACGACGAAAGCAACAACACAAAGATTAACTGATTGCATATTGCATATTTCTCCATGAAAAAAAATAAGACCACATAAGTTCATTTATGCATATCAGCAATTATCAGCAACTAAACTTTTCATTTTTATACCCTGAACCCATTGAAAATGGGAATTCAGGGTATAATGGTTTTGTGAAAATGTATGTAACAGGCAGAAGGAGACGTCGCAGACCCCATAAAGTATATATATTCTTGATCAGCATAAAAAAATAAGTTGATCTAGCCCTGTCCGTCTGTCCGTCTGTATGAACTTCGAGATTTCGGAAACTACAAAAGCTAGAGAGCTGAAATTTCACATTAACACTCGTATGTTAGCTACGCAATACGAGTTTATTTTGTTTTTTCGATAACTCATCCTATTTCCAAATTATCGATAAAAAATCGAAAATTCGTTTACAATTTTTAGGTTTTTAGGGTATAACTTCTACACCGTTTCAGCTAGAGACTTCAACTTTATATATTTAGATAGATATTATGAATACGCAGATTTGATAGTTTTCAGATTTTTGATGCCACGCCCCCTTCGCCCACAATTTGCAAAAAACGCATTTCAAATACTAAAGACTTGCAATTTGGCAAATAGATAGATATAGATACTCTAAATCTACTCTTAAAATGTCATGAAGATCATGCATCTAGAAATGGAGTTATAAGCGTCCAAAGTTCAGCCCAACCCACCCCCAAGCCACGGCAGCAACTGCGCAGTTAGCAGAGCGGGTGCTTATAAAAGCGTAAAGAAGAAGAGTATCATTTTCTTTACAGGGTTCAGGGTATTTCGTAGTCGAGCCGTCTCGACTAGAGCCTTCTTACTTGTTATTACCTTATGACATTGACATCGAACTTGCATTGACAAAGAACAAGCACAGCGCAGGCGGGCTGCAAAAATGAATAATGCTATTTTTAGAAATTTCGTTAGATTTCCAGAAAAAACGGTTTGCCGTTTCGAAGATTGGACATTTTAGTGTCAATTTGTGTATATTTAGTCCAAGTATTTTGTGAGGATATTTTGGATTTCTGCAATGATCACAAATGAATTTTGAACTTGATTTTGGAAATGGGATGAGTTATCGAAAAAACAAAACAAACTCGTACTGCGTAACTAGCAGCTCTCTAGCTTTTGTAGTTTCCGAAATCTCGACGTTCATACGAACGGACGGACGAAGAGGGCTAGATCAACTTATGTTTTCATGCTGATCAAGAATATATATACTTTATGGGGCCTGCAACGTCTCCTTCTGCCGGTTACATACATTTTCACAAAACCATTATATCCTGAATTTCCATTTTCAATGGGTTCAGGGTATAAAAGTCTGTATATCCTCGCAAATCTTCAACGCGTCGATTTGGACAGACGGATATACGGACTCGGCTATATCAATTTTTCTCGTCACCCTGATCAAGAATATATGACTTTATAGGGTCTGCCACGCCTCCTTCTGCCATTATACCCTGATCTTCCACTTTCATGAAGATCGTCCATCTAGGAATGGAGTTATAAGCGTTTAAAGTACAGTAAATTAAATATTATACATATGGGAAGAGTCTATCAATTATTAAAAAAAAAAAAAGAAAATAATCCACAGAAATTTTGGTTTTTGATGAGTGTCTATAGATCTTCCATTAAAATAATTTCAATATTATTCGGCCTGCTCCTGTGCTGCTTGATTGCCATTCATTAACTTTACCGGTATGCGGCAATAGTGCAGAAATTGTGAATCTATTGAGTACGATTTCCATTTCCCGTAGATATCGTGTGAAACGTTCCACGTACTTCCAACAGGAGATGTGGGATATGCCTTGGTGAGATTGCTAAATGGCAACTCGATTTCGTTGGCGACTCGCTGCCTGAATTCGGAGGCATTGAAAGGCTTCTTCGTCTGCAACGCCTGCGTCACAGCCTCGAGGAACATATTCCAACGGGGCTGGTAGTAATCGCTCATCAGGCCGGACCACTGCTTCGTCGCATAGTCAAGGATCTGACCGTTTGGCCCCCAGGCCGTGATCTGATTCCGTGCATTAAATTCGTAGATCGGACGTTGATCCTCACTGGGCGCCAATCGCTTGGCCGCCTCCAGCCAGTTTCCTAATAAATAATGCTCTCCAGTGGCCAGTATGCGCTCCATATCTCCGAACAGTTCCAAAAGTTTTTCAGCCAGATATTCCACGCGACTGAGTTGCTCCTTGCGATAAGCTGACTTGAGGTTGATGTAGACCTGATCGAAGCTCTGCTGTAGGAACTGGCGTGTTATGTCCACCAAGTCGTGCTCGTAGATAGCACGCCTGCCATCCTCTAGAGGTACAGTTTCGCTTGCCTCTAGCATCAGGTGCCAGGCCTCGTAGATCGTGGTTGCATTGTACCAAATCCACGGATTTAGATTCAAGCTCGGCCTTTCGTTCAACGAATAATTTCCATGCATTTCCTGCTGTCCATGATAGGAATAAACGCTCTCCCGCAGCAGTTGCCAAACCTGCGCTAAGCGCGTATCATTCACACCGTAACGTGTGAGGGCGAAGTGCTCGAACCAATCCTCAAGCTGCAGCTCAGTTGGACTCCAGCCCTGCTCGAGGGTGAGAGCGAACATGGCATAGTTTTGACCAATGCCTTCGGGGGTTATGCCCACGCCCACCAAGCTGCTGTTGGGCATAGAGCGTGCTGCCATGATGTTACTCGGGATCAGCTGTGCGGAGCCAAAGAGACCAAGGGTACCACCGAAATTGTTCAGCATGCACCACACAAAGGGCTGGCCGTAGTAGGAGTGGGTACGAATGTATTGTGGAGCTCGTTCACTTTGCAGATCCAGGACCAGGATGCGTCCGCGTGGCACGGCCGTCAGGAAAGCCTCGACGAGTTCATCTGTCCAGAAGGATCTCAAAAACATCCAACCCTGCAGCAGCCACACTGCATTGGCGTCCACTTCTTGCATTGAGCTGTAAATTGCCTTGGCTGTGGATCGCAAGTAGTTCGCTTCTCCCACACGTGGCATCATCTCATTAAACGGATCACTGAAGTAGATGTGGTTGGACCCATAGACTTGGTTGACACGGCGCAAAAACATAGCGCCTACCTGTTGAAAGAGTGGATCCTGCGGCTCTACAAACAGGACACAGCAATAGAGGTCGGGAAATTTGTTCCATCGCTGGGCCGGCGTAAAGCTCGCGTTGGGAAAGATGCGCCGCATTGCAGTTGGCACATGTCCAGCGAATGCTGGCAGAGCTACGCTCATGCCCAGTTCACGTTGAGCCCTTAGAATCTGCTGTTGCAGCCGCTGTTGCAGTTGCCTGTGCGCGGGCGGCAAAGGTCCAGCCCAGCCTCTAATGTTGCCCATGCGCTGCCAGGCCTGGAAGGCGGGGCCGGCAAAATGCGCATCGATTTCCTGTGCGGTGAGTCCCAGCTCTGTGTAGACATCCTGCCAGATGGCCTCCTGATTGGGTGCGATCACAAGATTAATGCCCATCATGGCCATCCAATCGATGTGACGACGCCACTCATCGAATTGCCACCATACAAAACTGTAGCTCCAAGTGCAAACATTTTGATAATAGATAAGCGAGCTGCCGGACTTTGAGCTGTAAGTCACATTTGGCGGCACCCAATCTTCCGGCAGATCAATGTGCGTCTTAAACCAATCCAAATCCTTGTTCAGCACATGCTTTAGGTAATAATGGAAGCCCTTGCATACAGCGACCCCATTCGATCCAGCAATCAATACCTTTCCATTGTCTAAGCGACTTATCTAGAATTTAAAATTAATTTTTAAACAATATTTTAAATATAAAATATAAACAATAATGTTATTTCACCTGATAGGTGCTGTCCTTCAGAATCCGGTTGACTTCCACCTGGAATAATTGCGATGCACGAAGTCCAATCACACGTTGAATAACCTGCCTTACAGCCTCTTCCTGTACATCTGGCGATGTTTCAGGTGCAATGCGGGTCGCTACTTCAGTTCCGAGATCGCATTTCGTCAAGGTAAAAATCTGGACGAATGCTAAGAGCACGTACAAATTGATGCGTCCGTCCATGACAGTTAAAGTCAATGGCGCGAGTATCACTGTAATCACTAACCGTACAACACATAGACTGGACAACTGGAAGAAATGAATGTGAGTGGAAGAAATTAATGTGGGTGATAATCCAAAAAAGCCGCTCTTTCCCTTGCTCTCATTCTCTTTCTTCCCTATGCTTTTTACTCTTTGCTCTCTTCTCATAAAAATATATGTATGTACGTGTATGCTGGCACAAACTGCAACGAAATTTCCTTCTGAGTTCCCTTCTGAGCGAAGAGTATACCAAATTCTTAAACGGCTTTGCCATGCTCATGCTAAATGTTAGCGTTTTCATGATTATTTGTGGAAAGGGTATGAAAGTGTTGATGTGCATAAAGAATATTATTTCCCGATGACCATACACACACACACATTTACACTTCCTCGCTATATGTGTAGGCATTTATTCTTGTTGCCGGTAGCACTATTAAGTGCCAGCAGTTGATGTTCGTTCGGTTTGGTAGCTAATGTGAGCTTGCATTCGCACACACATACATACATACATATGTGTACGTCTGTAAGGTGATAATCACAATCGTCAAGTATCAGTTGATAGGCATTTGAATGAATACTCTGCCTGAGTCATTTGGATGTTTCGTGCATGTCTCGAATATTGGGCGTGTGCCTACCTCAACTTTGAATTAAGTAATCGATTTTATACCTCGTTAAATTACCTCGTTAATTTATTCAGCTGCAGCTGATGTTAGAAATGTAAATGCATACATATGTATAATAAAAAAAATTACCACTATTCATAATTTAGAAAATTTAGTTACTCAATAAAATTCCTCACTGTTCGTCGCCAAATTTGAATTTAAAACTGCAAATACAACACAACTTTTGATCGATATTTTTCTTTAAATATGTAAACACATGTGTACACACTAAAAATCGTTGCCACACTGAAAATTTTTGAGTGATTTTGTGGTTGGCAGATCTCAATACACAGTGGTTGCGTTTATATAGGGCTGGTGGCCAAAAATACTTATGGATATTAGCAAATATTTGTGAAAAGAGAAACTCCCCTCCCCCTACGTAACCGCTATAAATCATTTTTAAAAAAATTCGTAATTTTAGTTTTTCAATCATATATAACACCAAATGCAATTTAATTATAAGATAATAAAAACAAGTAAGAAAGCTCTAGTCGAGACTGCTCGACTACGAAATCCCCTGAACCCTTACGAATTACTCAATTCGTTTCTGCAAGCGTAACACACTATACATGTACGCACACGCATTGCGTTTTGCTGTCTCGCTGCTTCACTTGCTCTGCCATTTTATTTGATGAACAATTCTGTTTCTAGAAGGACAATCATATTCAACTTTCAGATTATGCCAAAACAAACTACATATATGTCTCTAATACTGCCACACTTCCTTCTGTCTGTTACTGGGTATTTCCCATTTTTAATGGGTTGAGGATATTGAAAAAAATGTACAAAAACGAACGACGAAAGCAACAACACAAAGATTAACTGATTGCATATTGCATATTTCTCCATGAAAAAAATAAGACCACATAAGTTCATTTATGCATATCAGCAATTATCAGCAACTAAACTTTTCATTTTTATACCCTGAACCCATTGAAAATGGGAATTCAGGGTATAATGGTTTTGTGAAAATGTATGTAACAGGCAGAAGGAGACGTCGCAGACCCCATAAAGTATATATATTCTTGATCAGCATAAAAAAATAAGTTGATCTAGCCCTGTCCGTCTGTCCGTCTGTATGAACTTCGAGATTTCGGAAACTACAAAAGCTAGAGAGCTGAAATTTCACATTAACACTCGTATGTTAGCTACGCAATACGAGTTTATTTTGTTTTTTCGATAACTCATCCTATTTCCAAATTATCGATAAAAAATCGAAAATTCGTTTACAATTTTTAGGTTTTTAGGGTATAACTTCTACACCGTTTCAGCTAGAGACTTCAACTTTATATATTTAGATAGATATTATGAATACGCAGATTTGATAGTTTTCAGATTTTTGATGCCACGCCCCCTTCGCCCACAATTTGCAAAAAACGCATTTCAAATACTAAAGACTTGCAATTTGGCAAATAGATAGATATAGATACTCTAAATCTACTCTTAAAATGTCATGAAGATCATGCATCTAGAAATGGAGTTATAAGCGTCCAAAGTTCAGCCCAACCCACCCCCAAGCCACGGCAGCAACTGCGCAGTTAGCAGAGCGGGTGCTTATAAAAGCGTAAAGAAGAAGAGTATCATTTTCTTTACAGGGTTCAGGGTATTTCGTAGTCGAGCCGTCTCGACTAGAGCCTTCTTACTTGTTATTACCTTATGACATTGACATCGAACTTGCATTGACAAAGAACAAGCACAGCGCAGGCGGGCTGCAAAAATGAATAATGCTATTTTTAGAAATTTCGTTAGATTTCCAGAAAAAAACGGTTTGCCGTTTCGAAGATTGGACATTTTAGTGTCAATTTGTGTATATTTAGTCCAAGTATTTTGTGAGGATATTTTGGATTTCTGCAATGATCACAAATGAATTTTGAACTTGATTTTGGAAATGGGATGAGTTATCGAAAAAACAAAACAAACTCGTACTGCGTAACTAGCAGCTCTCTAGCTTTTGTAGTTTCCGAAATCTCGACGTTCATACGAACGGACGGACGAAGAGGGCTAGATCAACTTATGTTTTCATGCTGATCAAGAATATATATACTTTATGGGGCCTGCAACGTCTCCTTCTGCCGGTTACATACATTTTCACAAAACCATTATATCCTGAATTTCCATTTTCAATGGGTTCAGGGTATAAAAGTCTGTATATCCTCGCAAATCTTCAACGCGTCGATTTGGACAGACGGATATACGGACTCGGCTATATCAATTTTTCTCGTCACCCTGATCAAGAATATATGACTTTATAGGGTCTGCCACGCCTCCTTCTGCCATTATACCCTGATCTTCCACTTTCATGAAGATCGTCCATCTAGGAATGGAGTTATAAGCGTTTAAAGTACAGTAAATTAAATATTATACATATGGGAAGAGTCTATCAATTATTAAAAAAAAAAAAAGAAAATAATCCACAGAAATTTTGGTTTTTGATGAGTGTCTATAGATCTTCCATTAAAATAATTTCAATATTATTCGGCCTGCTCCTGTGCTGCTTGATTGCCATTCATTAACTTTACCGGTATGCGGCAATAGTGAAGAAATTGTGAATCTCTTGAGTACGATTTCCATTTCCCGTAGATATCGTGTGAAACGTTCCACGTACTTCCAACAGGAGATGTGGGATATGCCTTGGTGAGATTGCTAAATGGCAACTCGATTTCGTTGGCGACTCGCTGCCTGAATTCGGAGGCATTGAAAGGCTTCTTCGTCTGCAACGCCTGCGTCACAGCCTCGAGGAACATATTCCAACGGGGCTGGTAGTAATCGCTCATCAGGCCGGACCACTGCTTCGTCGCATAGTCAAGGATCTGACCGTTTGGCCCCCAGGCCGTGATCTGATTCCGTGCATTAAATTCGTAGATCGGACGTTGATCCTCACTGGGCGCCAATCGCTTGGCCGCCTCCAGCCAGTTTCCTAATAAATAATGCTCTCCAGTGGCCAGTATGCGCTCCATATCTCCGAACAGTTCCAAAAGTTTTTCAGCCAGATATTCCACGCGACTGAGTTGCTCCTTGCGATAAGCTGACTTGAGGTTGATGTAGACCTGATCGAAGCTCTGCTGTAGGAACTGGCGTGTTATGTCCACCAAGTCGTGCTCGTAGATAGCACGCCTGCCATCCTCTAGAGGTACAGTTTCGCTTGCCTCTAGCATCAGGTGCCAGGCCTCGTAGATCGTGGTTGCATTGTACCAAATCCACGGATTTAGATTCAAGCTCGGCCTTTTGTTCAACGAATACTTTCCACGCATGCGCTGAAGGCCATGAAAGGAGTAAACGCTCTCCCGCAGCATTTGCCACACCTGCGCTAAATGCGTATCATTCACACCGTATCGTGTGAGGGTGAAGTGCTCGAACCAATCCTCAAGCTGCAGCTCAGTTGGACTCCAGCCCTGCTCGAGGGTGAGAGCGAACATGGCATAGTTTTGACCAATGCCTTCGGGGGTTATGCCCACGCCCACCAAGCTGCTGTTGGGCATAGAGCGTGCTGCCATGATGTTACTCGGGATCAGCTGTGCGGAGCCAAAGAGACCAAGGGTACCACCGAAATTGTTCAGCATGCACCACACAAAGGGCTGGCCGTAGTAGGAGTGGGTACGATTGTATTGTGGAAATTGTTCACTTTGCAGATCCAGGACCAGGATGCGTCCGCGTGGCACGGCCGTCAGGAAAGCCTCGACGAGTTCATCTGTCCAGAAGGATCTCAAAAACATCCAACCCTGCAGCAGCCACACTGCATTGGCGTCCACTTCTTGCATTGAGCTGTAAATTGCCTTGGCTGTGGATCGCAAGTAGTTCGCTTCTCCCACACGTGGCATCATCTCATTAAACGGATCACTGAAGTAGATGTGGTTGGACCCATAGACTTGGTTGACACGGCGCAAAAACATGGCGCCTACCTGTTGAAAGAGTGGATCCTGCGGCTCTACAAACAGGACACAGCAATAGAGGTCGGGAAATTTGTTCCATCGCTGGGCCGGCGTAAAGCTCGCGTTGGGAAAGATGCGCCGCATTGCAGTTGGCACATGTCCAGCGAATGCTGGCAGAGCTACGCTCATGCCCAGTTCACGTTGAGCCCTTAGAATCTGCTGTTGCAGCCGCTGTTGCAGTTGCCTGTGCGCGGGCGGCAAAGGTCCAGCCCAGCCTCTAATGTTGCCCATGCGCTGCCAGGCCTGGAAGGCGGGGCCGGCAAAATGCGCATCGATTTCCTGTGCGGTGAGTCCCAGCTCTGTGTAGACATCCTGCCAGATGGCCTCCTGATTGGGTGCGATCACAAGATTAATGCCCATCATGGCCATCCAATCGATGTGACGACGCCACTCATCGAATTGCCACCATACAAAACTGTAGCTCCAAGTGCAAACATTTTGATAATAGATAAGCGAGCTGCCGGACTTTGAGCTGTAAGTCACATTTGGCGGCACCCAATCTTCCGGCAGATCAATGTGCGTCTTAAACCAATCCAAATCCTTGTTCAGCACATGCTTTAGGTAATAATGGAAGCCCTTGCATACAGCGACCCCATTCGATCCAGCAATCAATACCTTTCCATTGTCTAAGCGACTTATCTAGAATTTAAAATTAATTTTTAAACAATATTTTAAATATGAAATATAATCAATAATGTTATTGACTCACCTGATAGGTGCTGTCCTCCAGAATCCGGTTGACTTCCACCTGGAATAATTGCGATGCACGAAGTCCAATCACACGTTGAATAACCTGCCTTACAGCTTCTTCCTGTACATCTGGCGATGTTTCAGGTGCAATGCGGGTCGCCACTTCAGCTCCGAGATCGCATTTCGTCAAGGTCAAAATGTGGATGAATGCCAAAAGGGCGTATAAATTGATACGTCCGACCATGGCAGTTAAAGTCAATGGCGCGAGTCTCACTGTAATTGAGCCGGGAATCAGGTCGCAATTGTTGATAATGAATGGAGGCTGCTGCAACAATCGTTGTATTAGTAATATGTGAGAGCGAGAGAGCAAAAAATGACTATACATCGTTCCTGCTAAGTGTGTATTATTGCAGCCGAATTGTTATTATACATATTTATTCAACTGCAGCTGATGTTAAATATGTATGTATAATCAATAAAATTCCACTATTCACACAGTTTGATAACTTAGCAAATTTAGTTAATCACATTCCTCCCTGTTCGTTCCAAATTTGAGTTTAAAACGGTAAACACAACACAGCTCCAACATTTTATCGATGTTTGCCCTTAAATATGTAAACACATGTGTACACACTAGTTTTGCGTGGATTTCTGGTCTATAAATTATAATGTATAAACAAATTCGTTAATTTGAAATTCAATATAAAGTTGTGATATCCTTGCCAAATTTTTGTATCTTAAATATAGAATTATTAAATTTTATCACCACTTAGCGTTAACTTATGCCCTTTTTTTTTTTGCTCTGCGCTTGTACAAACTGAACATTTTCGAGTGATGTACTGATTGTAGTCGATAGATCTCAATGGCCACAAATATTTGAATTAGGATTTGTGTTATCTTTGATGGCTTGAAAGTTTTTTAAATATCTAATGAGAGAAAACAGTAATAAATTTAATAAAAGTTTAATAGAAACTAATCTGATATCATTTTTCGTCTCCTCAATTGAATTAATTTTTAATAGTAATAAAACTGAATTGCTTACTTTTCTTCTTTTAAAGTGAATCAAATCTGTGTGAAAGATGTAACGATTTCATAAGATTTGTTCCATTGATCGTTTAATTGTACATGAATTTATTATTGTGTGTATAATAGGATTCTCCGCGTAATTTCTCGACATTCAAGCGATAGTTTTGATGGCGCTAAATATCGAAACCAGACAGAATCGAATGACAGGACTAAGCAAAGCAGTTGTGATAGGCAAATCTGTATCGTATATCGATCTAGCTCATAAGCATGTTTCTCATTTTGCCGTTATATCCTATATTCCTTCTTCTCTTTTAATTCTTTAAACACCCAAAAAAGGTTTCTTCAAAGTTTCCATATAAAGTAATAAATTTTGTTGTTCTGAATAATTTTGCATTAAATATTTATTGCAAATCTTTGTCTTAGACACTAAACAGTAATACAAATAATATTCAAATATTTCTGCATCTAAAATACAATTTGCAAATCCAACAAGATACATGTATGTACATATGTATGTATGTATATTTATATATGTATAAATAGCTGGACTCATTTTACATCAAATTTCCAAACAATTTTTGGATAACAATAAAGCAATATGTATAAATTAGATTAACAGCAATTATTTCGCAAACATATTCAATTAAAAAAAAGCATTCATTTTATGTTCTGCATACTAAACAATATTCATTTGATTACGTTTAACGAATACATGATGTAACGCTTGCATACATACATTACATACACGTGTATGTCATACATTATCAATAATGGCTTATTGATTATTAATTTAAAAGCCTTACATGTTGCATTTTCACAGAAAGAAAATTCATTTTGAACATTTCACAAGCGACTAGCATCAAAAAAATTTTTTTTTTTAACAGCCCCATGCGTGTGTGAGTGTGTGTACAAATACTTGTCTGTATATGTGCACAATTAAATATATATGTATGTATATATTTATAATAAATATATACACGTTAAGTACATAAATTGAAACAACCTGATTGCAATTTTTGTGTTTTCGCTCTGCAAACAAAAATCTTTCGTCTGTATTCAAATACATATTTGGCCATCATTTTGGAACCCTCTTTTTCTTTGGGCCATAAGTTGAACCCTTTCCTTGTTTTGTTATTTAGTTTCTATTTAATTTTTGGTTTGTTTTGTAAATTCGTTGTGCTACCTTTTTGAAAGACTCACGTGCCTGGTTTTCTATTAATTCCATTTGGAATCCAATTCACATTTTAAACGTAGCTTGACTCTCGTCACTCTGTACTCATTCGTTGTTGAGTTTCCTAAGAATTCCACTTGGGATCTTAATATTTGTCCACTCGTTACCTTGCGTCATTATCTACTCGTTATTTAAGTACGCTATTCGTCTAGCCGTCTACTTTTGGTACCTTTTTACTCGACTCTCGTCACTCTCTACTTGTTCCTTGCCTACTCGCTAATTGAGTATGCTATTCGTCTGGCCAACTGCTTTTAAAGATCCTATTTATTCTAATTGGTGTCCTCTTCACTTTCTACTCTTTACTTGACTCTCTCCATTCTCCACTCGTTCCTCGTCTACTTGTTATTTGAGTACGCAATATGACTGATTCCAATTGGAATCCTGTTCACTTTCTACTCTTTACTTGGATCTCGTCACTCGCCACTCGTTCCTTGTCTACTCTTTAGTTGAGTACACTCTCGTTATCGATATTAGTCTGGCCAGCTTCCAGTTAATTAGGTTTCGTATCACTTGAGCGTGCTCATTTCGTATCATTTGATTCGCTGTTCCGTTTCTAACCGTCAATTGAGTATGTCTTCTACCTGGCTCTCTACTCCTTCATGGGCATCCTTTGCTGGTTAAGTGGGTCATTCCGTCTTTCAACTCGCTGATAGGGATGGGGATGCATTGCTCACTACTCGCTTATTGAGTAAGCCTTTCGCATGCATTTGGTGTGTCGCGTGTTGCGAAGCTCCCCTTCCTCTCCATGTGCATGATCCAGCTGCTGCTGGCCACTGGTGGTAGATTCGCTATCGTGATTAGCTGCAGTAGAGGATTTGTTTAGAGCGTAGGTGCGTATAAAATCAATTGTGGAATAGCCTTGAGAGACTACAACTTCCGCAGCTGGTGTTGAGCCTGCTCCAGAGGTGGAGTTCCTGTTTTGTGACAATGTCGTCGCATCGGATGCTTTAGTTCCTTCCGGCGTTAGGGGAGCTGTGTTCGAGAGAGAAAGTCCGCTGCCAAAGCCATTGGCTAGCGCTTTGGGTGAGCTCTGGACAGGACTACGCGGCTGATCCAAGTCAAGCACGATGTAGTTGACGCCTGGCAAACTCGTTGGGGTAACAGGTTGTGGCTGTTGCTGCTGTTGCTGCGATGATGAGGCGACCGAATGCTGCGAAGAGTCACGAGGCAGCAGGGGCAGATCCAAGCGGTTTATGTTCTCATAGCAACGTTCGCTATCAAAGAGCAAACGATCTACATTTGCATATAGACGCAACGTTTCGGCGAGAACCGGCGCTGATTCCTGGGGCGGTATATCGCCTAGATTTTGATGCTGGTGCTGCTGCTGCTGCCTGCGCATGGTACTAAGCGCACTATTCGCGGAGCTGGGCGTGGTCTGAAGCGGCGAGCCGCAGATGTTCTGCTCCTGCAACAAGCGCTGCATCGGCTGATCGAAGTAGACGTTGGCATTCGTATTGATATATGCGCCCGGAGTTATGGGTGACTGCAGTGCCCCATTGCTGACCTGGTCAGCATTGACCAGCTGCAGATTTGGCAGCGAAGCGGGTGAATCGGTGGCCAGGGATGCAATTACATCATTTGGGTTTGGTTGCTGCTGCGATTGCAATGCACTGCGTGCAAGTATCGGAGCCGGCTCCAGATAATTGTTGCTATGCGGCTGCGCATCGCTTCGTCCCATCAGCACAGAAACCGAATGCGTGGAATTCACACGCTCCCGTTCGCGTTCCCGCTCCACCTGGGCAAAGGCATCCGTATTCACGGCATTTATATAGCGCTGAAACATCGGATAGAATTCCTCGGCATTGTGTATGCGAAACGTGTAGATGCCCGGTCCAGACATGCAACGGCGTCCAGCCTCGAAGGAAAAGAGATCTCCGTTGAGGCCATAGCGACGCAGGTGTTGCAATGCCCACACAATTGGCTCACAGCCCGGCGTCATGAAAATCAATTCACGTGGTGTCAATTCCAAGTAGCCGCTACGCACAATCGGCGCCTCCGGCCCGCTCGGCTGTAGGTGGGCCACACGCACCCGGAAGACATTCTCCTGTCTTAGCTCGCTCAGTTTGTTGGTGCTGGTGATGCAGCCCATCACGTACTGCAACGTACTGCAAAGGATGAAAATTACTGAAACTCTAGTTTACTAGACACAACACAATACACACCCTTAGCTGCTGCCCTCTGTTATCTTTAGCATGGGCAGGACGACGTATGGCAAGAGCGTTGACAAATAGTTTGGCACATGGTTATTGACGTTAACTGCATAACAATCAACTGGTTTGCAGCCAATTAAGTGATCTTATGCTCTTTTAGCAATTTATTTTGTATTATTATTTCCTTTTTTCAATTATTTGTACTTTTTGTTTGCTGCTGCTCTTACCAGTGCTCGGATGTTAACTTAACATTTTGCCAACTTGTTTTTAACAGTTTGCAGCAACGAGTTTTACTCTGCAAGCACTTAACTTTGTGATAAGACAAACAAAATATTTGTATAATATGTGTATTAATTATTCATATATATTAAATGTATTGATAATAAACATTGCACTAGTAAATGCAATATCAAATGCATAGCTTAAATAATTTGCAAATTTTAAACAGCAAAAATCTGTTAACAGCGTTCTCTAACAGATGTTTTACATAATCAGCTGTTTGTGAATTCATCGCTAGAACTAATAACTATCGAATTATACCTTTTTGGCTAAGCTAAGTAATTACACTAACCATACAACACATAGACTGTGTTGTATGGTTAGTGGTAATTAGTAAAGCAAATGCTTCTTGTTTTAATCAATTTATTTAATTATTTCAATAATAATAGTCAGCTGTTTTAATATAGATTTTATTGCTTTAAGTGTAGAAACTAGATTTATAATTATGCACTGTAATTCACATCGAAAAATGCATAATAATCCCACTGTACCATATTAGTCTTTGGGCTTCAATAAATGTAAACATTTCGGGTTCAGCATATGTACATACATATGTATATGTATCTGAATAAGCTTAATCCACAGAAAACTTCCAGGCTGTAAACATATGTATATTCGTCAACTCGATTCACGCTATATATAGATTTGTTAAAAAGGAGAATAAGCTGCAGCTGTGATCCAGTCTTGATCATCCCACTGTCGCATAGGCATATAAAAAGTAGGTGCTCTATAAATTGTATATTATTTGTGAAATGTCGCTGCAACTGAACATTGAAAAACTGACTGGAGGGGCCAATTATAAAACATGGTCCATATTGATGCGTGCGTATCTGATGTCCGAAAATCTTGAACTAGAAAAGTATAAGCGTGCCAAGTTTATTATATTGTGCCTAGTATATGAGAGTTTGCTTTCATCTCTTCAATTCTTGAACACAGCCAAGGATATTTGGATGTATTTAAAAAACAAATACAGAAGTGAATCGAATTAACAAGCATTGGATTTTGAAACTGTTACTGTAAAAGATTAAGTGATCATTAATAATTAAGTTACATTCTAACAAATATATACATATGTATGTAGAAATAAAACATTATTTAGCTTGAACTTTTCGACTTCCTTGATAATTTACAGTTTTGAAATGAAATAGAACAAAAAATTCTTGAAGTGCACAAACAGAAAACATTTATAAGCATATATACTTCTGTAAGCCGAAGTAAATTAATTTGTATTCAAATTTATATCGATTGCAGTATTAAATTAGTATGTTTACGATTTTTATTCGATATTTAAGACTATCGCCGGTTATCCCTAACCTGATTGGCATTGTTTACATGACAATAAAAAAATATTGTCGGTGAGCAAATATGTACAAAAGCGAAGGCCTCAAATTTACGAACTTCATCTATGGCAACCAACCTTAAAGAATCATAAGAGATCAGAAATATATCAGGTTTCAGATTAATGGATGTTGAATCGAATTGTTAATCAAAATATATGTTAAATTTACTTAGGTGGAACTTTTAAAACTAAATATTTTTCATGTAAATTCACATTCAATATTTCAGTTCGCATATATATATATATATATATATTTTTTTTTTTTTTTTTTTTTTTGTATTGTCAATTACAACCGTTTTACGTTTTTTTTTTTTTTTTCATGTCGAACTGCTTGTTGAAATTAACAAGTTAATAAAATATTGTTTCAAAACAAACCAATTCAAGTTTAAGATTTGTAATATAGTCAATATATAATTTTTATAAATTCAAACAGGAAATACAATAACGCTTTACCGACATCTTTCTCCAGTTTATGCATACATGAAAATAGTTTAACGCTTTTACTGTGCTTTTTATTGCACTTACCTTAACGATAACTTCGTAGTTTACAAAATATAATAAGCATGCGAATGCGTAAGTAGCCTAATGCGATTATTTTTTAGCATCACGTTCTTTTTATCATAATTCTAGAGTTAGTCTTACTGACGAAGCTGCCAGAGAACTTCACAAAAAAATCAATTAATAACTTAACATCGATATCCAGTCTCTGTTACCCGCCGGTCGTGCCGCTCAAATAAATGTCCATCACGTCTTTATTCAGGTGGACGAATTGGCGTCGCTTCGGTATGGGCTGTATATTTGGGAGCCGAGTTCCATTCACGGCATTCAGACTGAGCATGGAGTCGTCATCGTCGTCGCTGATCGATGATGGCGGCTGTTCAACACGTTTGCGCTTCGTGCTGGAGGAGACTTCACCGTTGCTAGTTGACGTTGTGGATGGACTGTCGGATGTGGAGGAGTATGCCGATACGATACTGGAGCTCTGCGTCAGCTGCTGGCTGGCGCTCACATCGGATATGGAATTGGAGTTGTTAGTGGAACGATTTTTGGTCTTTCGTAATTGCACTGCGTGCCGCAGCTTGACCTTGTAGATCTTTAGCAATGTGTCCAGGCAGCTGCCACAGATCAGCGTTGTCCTGCGCAACTCCGGGTTAATGTGTTTGGCGAAACTAAGGACTTTCTCGTTGGTGATCGTTTTGTGTGGCGGACGCAGCACATGATTGCCCAGGCCGCAGTAGCGTTTGCGACTGGCTGGCGATGTTCCTTTTGGTGTTGCCGGCATAGCTATATTATTAAATCAGACTTCTATTTTGTGTGCTTAAACACGTTTTAAAAAGTTTTATTGCAACGCTTCCTTTGCTCCCATTTCCCGCCGAATACGAGTTATTTATGTTATGTTGAGTGCGACCGTATACTGATGGATTCTAAATCCACACTAATAATAAATACCAAATTAGACAGAACGAATTAGAGGACGCCGAGGAAACCTCCATATCTTTATCGATGTGTAATGATGTTTGTAAATCGATAAACAAGCCATAATATAATAAAAGTTTACTACTTTTTTCATAATTTAGCCTCACATTATTTTACGATTAATATAACATATGGAAAATTCCTTTATATATTATGACTGATAGCAAAATACAAAATCCTACAAAACCGGCACTTCTGTCTTGTTTTTAAATACAACAGCGTCTAACTCGCCCCGCTCAACTTTCTTAATAGTAACTTCACAAATATCGATAGGTACAGTGTTTAGCTGGGCTAAGGGAATGAAAATGAAAAAAATGTGCCCATTCGTTCACACACACTCTGCTTCAACGCATTCGGTTTGTTTGACAGCTCTACGATAGACAGAAAGTAGTTTAAAAGAAAGAAGAACGAACTGCGGTTTATATTTGAAAGATCAGAACATAAGAATAAAGTGAGTGTGCGTAACATAATTAACGAGCCAGGTAAATGCAATTTACAATATTCACTTCATTCAAAATGAGTTCGAAAACCGCATAAAAAATGACAATCACGAAATTTGAAAAACCAAGCCAAGCTGTCTGAGTGCCTTTGTATGTGTAAGTGCTGCTGTTGAAATTCTGTATAACGCTTTGTATATGTACATTTGGAGTTTTAATAGTGTGTGAATGCGAGTGTAGGACGAGACTTTGTGAGTTATGTCTAATGTATGTTTATAAATATGCGTAATGATAATTCATATGCAACTAAGTGAAATAGTAATTAGAATTGTTGAATATAGTGAGAAGAAACTTTAGTACAACTGCCGCAGACAGCTTAAGTATACAAAATTCAAAAAGGACGCCATGCTCTTGCCTGTATATGTGTGTATGTTTGATTGAGTGTATGTGGGCTGGGCGCGTTGACAGAAATTTGCCAAATTTAAGTAAATTTAATGTTAAGTGTGTATTTAAAAGAATGATAATACATTGCTAGATATTAATGGAAAAATTAGAAAAATATCATCATCTAGCAAATCTGCTTAATAATAGTTTTTGGTGTTATTTGCAGCCTTTTTCTCAACTTTGGGTGTGCCGCCTGTAGTTGCGTCGGCGTTGCCACTTCGTCGCCGCTGTCGGCGTCGCTGCCGGTGGCTTTGTATCCGTTTGGGCTCTCTCTTTCTGTCTCCCTCTCTTTCTTCCCTACTGTTTGCAAGCCTGTTTTTCTCACTCGTTTTTTTTTTTTTTTTTTGCGTTATGCTCTACGTTGCTTATCAACATTCTTCCCTTGCTTCATTTATCCTTTTTTACGCTTTGTGCTGTCACTCGTACGCTCCTTGCCTTGTCGCTTCTTTCTTTTGTAAGTGCGTGTATGCATGCACATGCATGTATTGTGTGAGCAGAGAGTACGAGTGCGAGTTTGTGTGTGTGTATGTGTGCTGTTTGTGCGACTGTTGCCTTGTTCGTTCAAGTTGCCTGACTTGACTTATTTTTCATTGTCGTTGTCTTGTCTTTGTTTGAACATTCTACGCCTGATTACACTTGCCAACAAGTTTGCTCTTGGACTTGTTCGCTAAAAATATCCTTGACTAATGCTCGCAGTTTGTTATACTGAGTGGCTTTTACTTTCCTCGAGTGTGATTGGTAGACGCCCAAGCCTGTGGATCGTTTTGATTGCAAAAGAAAACCCGAGAGATATAGAGAGAGAGTGAGAGCGGTAGAGAAAAAAACCACCTACCTCTGTTAAAAAAATATTGCGTCGCAAGTTTGCAGTCAGTGGAGCAACAAAATACACGAGAGTAGTTAGCCTGCTGCCTGCTGCCAGGCAGCAGCCACCGCCCTAACTGGCGTCGCTGCTGCTGTGTGTATGTGTGTATGTATATGTCAGTTTGTTTGTATATGTATACATGTATGGGAATACTTGTGCGTATGTGCGTGTGTATGCAGCCAGTACGGTAAAGAATCTGCAGGCCTCATGCGACGATACCGCTAATTATGAGCCCACGCAGTTTAATCTAAATGAACAAATGAATTAATTAATTAAAATTAAAAACACATACGCATAAAAATAGAGAATATTATATTTATGTTTGTTTTATTATTGATTTCGCCATTTTAGCTATTTGTGGTGCATGAGTTTTTTTGGGAGGAGGAGGGGCTGCCAATAGTATTTTGTTATTGTTTTCAGTATTGACTCGAGGGCACAGTGAACCGATGTTGCCAACTGCGGTTGACTTCAACAAAAATAATTTCTGTGGCTAATACCGCCAAGTGCAATTTGTGGTCGATTGGCTGGCTGGCTGACTGGGCGTGGGTGACTTCAACTGTTAGGGTATATTATAGCTTCATCAAATTTGATATATGTATATATAAGTGCCTTAACCTTAAATTTAGTCTTTTGGCCCGGCCATAGAAAAATAAACTCTGTCACAGTCAAGTGGAAAGTATTTAAAATCTCTCATGCGTTCTAGCAGCTGGGGTCTGCTGTTAATTTAACAGCCACTTTAAAAACATATTTGGAATTCCCATACATACATACATACATATGTATGTATATACATATGTAAATGTATAATACTGTATGTATATAAATACAGTAATCGCTCAAGAAATAAAAACGTATCATTTGTAGTACAATTTACAAAAATATGTTGAGTAACAGTGTAGAAATGAAGAAGTGTAAAAATTGATTTCGTATTTGTATTTTCTATCAACATACATAGATAGTATTTAGAGCAACTGTGCTCATAAAGATAATATACAAAACAGAAGGCAAGCAAGAAAATTTGTAAATTCAGGATTTTTATGCATACATTATTTTTTGTATTATCTATCGCAAGGTTTACTGTATTTTTGCTTAAGTGCGAAGTTTCAACTACAATAACAAGAAAATTGAACTATTTTCTCTAATAACGCAATTTATGACGATCCGGCAGCATTTCTCATGAGTCGCGACCGCGACTGCTTATCTGCCGGCCGGCCTGCCTGCCTGACTGAACCCCCTCACTCGCCCGCACAACGTGCCGTGTTGGCTACGTTAACGTCTCTCGTTACGTTTTGCTGCTCATCTTATTGCGCTTTGTTTGTTATTATTGTTACGGATTGATTTTTGCTTGGCCTACGAATATTTTTGAATGTGGCATATTTATATTTTCATAAAAGCAAGCGCTGCCACTATTAGCTTGTGTTGAATTGGCATTAATAACATTTTAAATTGCCCACCAATGATAACCATAAATAAACAAACAATTGTGTGTGTGTGTGTGTGTGGGTGTGTGTGTGTGTGTGTGTGGGTGTGTGTGTGTGTGTGTGTGCATAACTGTAAATATACACACGTATGTATGTTTGTAGGTGCTTTCATATGTAAGTAGAACTTCAAGTGGTTAGTTTTGATTTGAACCGTTAGGGGGAGGCTTGGAAATGCGCTGCATTGTTGGCATAAATATGAGTATATTTGAAGTAACTAACAAACCGCAACAACATACATATACTATATATGTACATACTTATGTGCGTACGCATATAAATATAAATATAAGAGTAATGGTAATGGCGTCTGTTTGGATGATGACGGCGCGGCGCGCTGCTCAAGAACATCTTTCACACACATGTTGAATTTTAGTGTGTGTATGTATGTATGTATATATATATATATGAAGGCATGCATGTATGAGTGTATATGGGAAGGGGTGTAAGCCAATGACAGGGCATGTCAGCACTTTGGCAATAGCAACCCACATATATAACACATACATATGCTGTTTCATATAACTGCATTCCAATGATATAATCGATAACATTCGCATAAATTATTTGATAAAGTGATAAGCCATTGTATAATCAGATTAAATTTGATCAATTGACAGACACAATATAACAATTAACAAGAATATCTCGCAACAAAACTTCTTATGCAGCTCCCATTTTCCCTTTCCGTCTCTCTCTCCCTTTCCATTTCACATTTCATTGTAGTGCAGTTGTTTATTTAAAGTTGCTACTGCAACAGCGCCCGCTTGCTGCCATGTGGGGTCATTGTGTGAAGTATGAATGGCAAAATAAAGCAATAAGGCGTGAATATGTATGTATGTATGTAAGTGCATGCGTACGTATATGTGAACACTTACGTACATACATACATACATAAGTATGCGGTGCCGCCGTCAAGGCTCATTAGTTTTGTTATTGACTCCTTACGCATTGTAAGCATACAGCAGCGCACCAACAGAAGAAGAAGAAAGCAACAGGGGAAAAAAAAAAAAAAAGAATATCACTATCGCTTTTATCGATACTTGCCGATGGTCATTTAATGCAATATTGTTGCCTCTGGAGCCCGCATTTCAGCTGTTGACGCCGCTGCTGGCGCTTCCGGCCTTTCTCTCTTTGTCTTCTTCTGCTGCCAGCTCTGCGCCGACGCCGTCACCCGTCGACTGTTGCTGCCTGCCTGTTGTAGTAGCTCTGCTTACATTGCAAACCCCTGGAGTAGAAGTTTCTTTTTGCTTTCTGCGCTGCCTCTGCTTCTGTTTTGCTGTTGACGCTGATCGTAAGTCGGGCGGCAACCGCAGTCGTCGTTTGTTATTTGAGTTGAACGGTTTGGTGTTCGGTTGTTTTGCGACGAACTTTTTTGAGACATTACGGTTCGCTTGATTCCCTTGACCGTGCCCCGTGCATTGTGCGTGTTTACGAAAGTGCTTAGCCCGTTACTAACTGCTAACTGCTAACTGTTAACTGTTAATTAAAAGCTCTTCTACTCTTTATTGTGCCAAGAATCAACTGCAAAACAAAATAGCTCCTCTCCTTCTCTACTACTAATAATAATTTAGTGGCCACCCGCGCAGCTGACGCTGAAGCACACGACAAAGAGTAAGTACCGGAAATATGTAAGCAGAAACAGCGGGCGTCGATTTTCGCCAGTCGTCGTTTTGTCTTATGAATTATTTATGGATGTATTAAATTGCCGTTTACAATACCAAAGTGGTCCGGTCCGGACACAAAGCCAAAGCGTGCAGCGCATTGAATTTCTAATCAGAATACTCTACGCGCGCGCCACTTGCGACAACTCACTCAATTCTAAGCCTCCCAAATGGGCGGCAAGCCAATCGAGAGACTAATTGACATTCGCCTTTGCTTCAACAGCTATTCTTTTTATTGAACTACTCACGCTACACTCACACTCACACTCCTTAATTAGCTGCAAAATCCGCAGACAATAACATAGAGGAAGAGAACACGAATGGATGGCACAGCCCAGCTAACCGGTTCCACCAGCAGTCGCAGCCCACTTTTTTTGCCAGCTACGCTTTAAACTTGCATCCGCATCCTTCAGCAATATTTCGATTTGCTTGCTTGTGTGCGTGTATTTCAAGTTTTCTTTTTGATACACTTGTGTAACTGACGTCAGTGCTGCCAGAATTGAAAAGTGTTATATTGCGAACATGCCATTGAGTGTCACATAGCCAGCCAAAACTAGCCAAATAACAGCTAAATGCTGGTTATAGCTGTATTATAGCTACAGGGGCAACACTGCTGTAGACGAGTATTGCAGCTGCAAATTTAGATTTTGTTGGCCCGGTCAAATAGCTTTTGATTAGATTTAAAGAAGTGCACCTATTCGGATTTCACAATGATTTCAAAAATATGTATTCGATTTGATAAATATATAAAAAGTTTTTATTTAAGCGTACACAAATAATGTTGAGGCAAACGTGAATTTTCTGAAATCGCAATTTGTTAAAACTGAAGATTTGCGTAGTTCAGTAAGTTTATCGCTTCTTTTATTTTATCGCATTAAGCAGACGCACGTAAAAAATTAAGTATATTGTTTACCAAGATCACTTTTTGTAGCTTATCATTTTTATGCCGTTGTCAGGTAAGCAGCACATATATGTATGTATACACAGTGGCTGGGATCACGTAGCTCCCACTCTGAACTACATATAGAAGATTGCATTCAAGAGAAAAATGTTTGGAGTTAAAGCCCTAAATCGTCATTTCTATTGTTAGCTCTGTGTTAACTGTGATTCATATACAGTTGCCGCCTGCAATGCAATTGATTAGCCCCCGTTTCTAATGCCGCATTCTTTCGTTTATCAATTGTGCGTTGTTTGCTTTGGCTCGGCTTTGCCTTCTAAAGACACTTCCTCTCTATTACTGTATTTTCCTTTTATAAATGTATTTATTTATACATATATTTATATATTTTTTTATCAATGGTTGGGGTGTACTTTCTTTCAGATAGCAAAGCAACGACATAAATACCGTTATGGGAGAAGTATTTGTATATTTGTATATGTATATGGTATACGCATATGTGTACGAATGTTTATATTTGGGCTATGTTCGTTAAGCAGCACTATACATATCAATAATAGTGAAGAATTCAGTCTGTCAAAATGCTGACCGGAAATGATAATTGAAAGAATGTTTTCTTTTATTGTTGTTGTCGCTTGTATTGCATTGCTGGTATATGAGTCTTCAGCTTGTAACTAATTGCGGCACTCGTTTTACGTATCCTTTTCATATTGTCGTAACGCATAAGAAAACATCAACGAGAATAACAGTAACAGTAACGTCGACAACGGCAGCAGAGCGCTAACCAATTATATCCGGTTATTTGAGACGTTCTCTGAGACAAACTCACATACACACACATACACACACACACACACACACACACACACACACACACACACACACACACACACACACACACACACACACACACACACACACACACACACACACACACACACACACACACACACACACACACACACACACACATAGAGTGTTATTGTTGTTATTGTTGTTGTTGTTGTTCCTCTACGAATTCTGTTTTCTGCTTTTTGCACAATTTTCGCTGAGTGCACTTCTCCTCTCTCTCTTAATTTCTTGTCGGTATCATTTGCTGCGTGGGCCACAAAATTGTTGTCTTATTTTTTCTCTTCACAATTTGTGCATTTGCTGTGCTTATATATGTATGTACATAGGTTTAAATATATTTGTATATATTAATGTGTGTGTATGTATGTAAGTCGTTGGGTATTGGGTTATATTTAGGCGTGGCTTATCAGCAGCAGGAATACAAACACACACAGCTGTGACAAATATGTAATGCTTGCACTTGTATCAATGTGGGTGTGTGTGTATATGATTGCATCTGTATTTTATTGTTGTCTACTGCACTTCGCTCCTTTTCTTATTATAGTACACTTATACACACATATACGCACATACTTATATATTTGTGCATGCGACTGTCGCCGCCTGGCGGCTGATTGAAGAAATTGAAAGGAATGAGCATCTCAATGCGGTCTTATGTCAGTTTGTATGTTTGTCTGGCTGTAAGTGTGTGTGTGTGTGTGAGCGTGTGTATGTCAGCTGTCAAGTGCGTGCATAGAGTAGCGAAGAAGAGTAAAGAGAGAAGAGATGGCTTTGCCTGAGACTGTGGGCGTTCGTTTGATTAGTTTATAAAAGTTCAATTACGTCTGGTTTGTGCGCTAAGAGCGCGCGCACTTACCAAGTTCCCAGCGCTATAAATGTTATAAATGCCCTACACAATTGCACAACAATGCAGCTGGAATCTGTATAGTATGCACACACACATACACATATGGATATGTATTTGGTGTGTAGCATGACATGAAATTAATGTTTGTCCAGTTGGCCAGTCCCGGGCTCTAGTGTGTACGCATTCCTGCACAATCAATTTAATTTACGTTTCGTCTGGCTTCTCTGATGGCTGCGATCTTTTAGTGATGGGAGTCAGCGACGGGGCGGAACGAATTAGGGAGGGGAAGCAGGCGTCAAATTGAAAGCGCAGCCGCAGCAGCAACAGCAGCAGTATAACAGCTTAAAGTGTCAAAATTGATAGAGAGCAGACAATTGAACACATGCACACACACACACGCGCACACATACAAACATACGATGTATGTATATGTATGTATATAGATAGCTAGCTCTTTGTGTTGCTGTTGTTGCATTTCGAACATACTTCATTGTTGATAAATGCGCTTTTATTTATAGACGACATTACTCTGCGCTTGGCTTGTGTGTGTGTGTGTTTGAGTGTGTGTCTGCTTTCCTTTGTTCCTTGGTTTATAAATTTTCTTTTGCTGCGCACAAAGAGTCGCAGCTTAATGGTAATAATAGGTGTGCGAGGCTTTGGTCAGGGTTTGTGTGTGTGTCACATATGAAAGGTCAAGTTCAAATTAAATTTAACTAATAAAAGCTAAAAAGCAATGTCGACGCTGTCTAAATTGAGTAATTTGATTGAGGGTAACCAGTTGTTAGACTGTCAATCATTAATGTACTTTTTGTTGTACGTATGTATGTAGAGGTTAAGTGTAAATCTCGTGCCTATCGTGCTAATCTTGTAATTACTTTGCATCGCATCGCATCGCATTTTTCTGCATGTCATGTCGTGTGCCGTCAGTCTGGCAACGCTGTCACATTTTTTGATGTGCCTTATGTGGGCCGCGGTGGCGCTCAAGTATTTTCACACGCCCCCCAATTGGTGCGCCGCTGCCCGACTGTGACGTAGCGTCGACGCTAACGCCGCCGCCAACGTTAGCGTCGTTGAGAACCGTTGCCATGGCAACGACAACGACAACGACGACGGCGACGGCGACGGCGGGCAATGACCGTGGCCGTTGTTGTTGTTGCTGTATGTTGTGTAAACGTAGTAGTAGTAGTAATAGTAGTTGTAGTAGCAATGAAATGCCGGCCGGCAACCCTCTTCTCGCGCATTGTCCTTGTTCGCTTGTCCTTTTTGCTTGCTGGATGCGTCATGCCGCAATTTTACTTGCGCTTTTATTCTGCTGTTGTTAATGCATACCTGCTTTGGCTTGGTTATTGTGCTGTCTATTTTGGTAAGGGTTGAGTTACGACTACACCTGTGTTTACCTCTGTGTATGTGTGTGTGTGTGTGTGTGTTGGCATATTCTTGCGATTACTCATCAACATTTTTGCATATACATATATACGTGTGTATATTCTGTTCGAAACGCTTGGATATTTAATTTGAATTTATACGATCAAATTAATTGCTGCCTCACTTTGTTTTCTTTTGATTTTTGTTGCTTTTTTTTTTACCTAGCGTCAAATTTGCTTAGATTCACTTATGTATATTAATCTGGTAGGTGACTGCAAAAGCAGTCGAAAGCAGAGAGGTGGCATTCACTCAGCTCAGCTCAGTAAAGGTGTTTGGTGTATTTTGATGGGTGGATGGGTTCATTGAACGGTGGAACATCGGAACAGTGAGAAACGGAATGTGAAATGTGATGATTGCTCTTAAAATGTTTTGTTTCAGTTTCATTTGCCTCGTTCGCATTCAATCAAACAATTTAAATAAACACGTGTACGCATGGAATGTACGTAAATACAGTGGGCACTCTGTGAAGACGAACGTGTTATATGAATTTGAGATGTGATTAAGAGAGATTGTGAGCTTTAGCTGAGAGTTTCTAGAAAAATCTCCAAATATGTGGAATTGTAAATTGAATTTGATGAAAAAGTTAATCATAACAATATAGATAGAGATATAATACATATATATGCAGTTTGCATGGCATTGTCAAAGTGCATGCCAGTGTTACAAAGGCAACGTATATACATAAAAAAAGAAAATGTCCTCGATAGCCGATCCTTGTATATGCTGCTATATGGTCAACTTTTGTTTTTTGTATTTTTTTCTTTTCAACCCCTAAAATTTGCAGCAAACTTTTTGCTTTTTTAAATTTTGCACTCCCTTACGCTTCCCTTGTCGCTCTTTTGGACTTTCGCCCACCTCTTGCTACGATTAAAATTCTGTGGTTGGGTTTTTGTTTCATTTCGTCGAGTCGAGGCGAGGCGTGTAATTCGATTTTGAAAGTGACGCATAGTACGCCAGCAATAAGAGTAAGAAGAAGAATATGTACAGAGGGGAGTTTAATGCCGCGCCCGCTTTCGCTCTCTCGCTCACTCTCACACACAGTCTTTTGCTCTGCATGTGTCAGCCTCTGTCGCCATCATCGTCATGTGTTGCTTCATAAATATTTCCTGGATTTGATGATTCACATTCGCCGGTCAAAGCTATTGCATGATAGCTGCTTATATTAGTATTATTCACTTACGTTTTTCATGCGTTGTCTTTCGGCGACGTCTGATAAGCGGATTCGTTGCTAGAGATGAGCGCTGCATGGAGATGATAGAGCTATAAGGTGTATAACAGATAACAATTAGAAATCTGCGATATTTGCATAAACAAATATAACATACATAAGCACAGCTTACATACATGTATGTATGTATGTATATAGATGTAGATATAGATTTAGATGTGAACGTGAATAAAAAATATTGCCTATCGCGCTGACATTTGAAAATGTGACAGCACCTGGTGCGAATGTACCGAAAATGTACTTTGAATGAATACTTCCTTAGCTTGAGTAATTAATTTATAAAGAAATAAGTTATTCATTATTAATTTATTGTATGAATAATTTAACAAAGCATTAATAAGAATTCTGTTATATTCTATTTATGAACTAAATTGAAATGCACCAGAAATTGGAGCAAAGTTTGCAGATAATGGAAAATTGTTATCAAGCAGCAACTTTAATCCTAGAAGCACTGACAGCGTTGCCATATCTCATAAATATTATTAATATTCGCTATCCGGCTTACGGTTTTCATAATGATTGATTGCTTTTGCATTATATATACATATATTAGTAATTCGATTATCAGAGTGTGTTTTTTTTTGGGCAGGGCAATGGAATCTTCACGAAATTCTGCCTTTTCGTTATTTGGCAAAAACAAATCAAAAATATTTTAATAATTTGCATTTGGCAAATACATATATTGAAGTTCACTTTATTGGATTTTCAATATGTATTCACAGTGATGTATTCACAGTGGCTCACAGTTTCAAAAAGGTAAAAAATAAAAAAAATAATAATAATAAAAAAAAAAATAAATAAATAAATAAATAAAATAAAAATAAATAATTAAAAAAATAAATATAAATTAATAAATAAAGAAATAGTAAAAATTAAATAAATTGAACAAAAAAAAAAAAAAATAAAGATTTTTGATAAAATAAATGTGTTGACATTAGAAATTAAAAGAAATAATTATTACAAATTGCATTAAATATTGTCTAGGTGCAATTTGAAAGCTGTGAACCACTGTAAATTGTATTTCTCATCTATAGACTGCGTGCCTTATCAGCCCAGTGCAGATTTCTAGATGTTGTATGCACAAGCATGCGTCTACAGACGTATGCATACATGTGTGTATATATGTATATATATGTACATACATTTTGATTTTGTTTTGTTGTTTGCTGCATTGGAAGTTGGCGTGCATTAAAATGTCAAGTGTAAAAATAAAATAGCAAAGTTGATTTTGTGAAGTGTGCGTTGCCATTTCTCGATAATCGACACATAAGAGGAACCAAACAATTAGATAAAACTATACTAAAAAGACAGAATATACAGACAAAAATTGAAATAAATTAAAACATATTTAGATATATGTACACGTATCTCTATATAAACATTTATATATTGATTTGAAACATAAACAACAAAGAGACAATTGACTTAATGTTATTTCCTAAATTCTTGTCGCGCACCACCCGCATTTATTTACAGAACAGACACAGAACCAATTAGCAATTAAAGTAGAGGACCAGCAAAAATGGGTAAAGCTCAGAGCAAGCGATCAATTGATATTACCACCGATCCGAAGAAGGTTGGCGAGGGCGACGAAGTCGCTGGCAAAGTTGAGAAAATTGAAGATGTCGATCAAACGTCGGCGGCGCCCGCATTAAATGGCGATGCGGCGACGCCAAAGGAAGAGAACGAGGATGCGGCTGCAGCGGGCGAGGTAAGAGAAACGAAAGGGGAACGAGAACGAGAACGAGAACTCAATTACGAATCGAGCTTCAAATGATTCCCCTATTTCGAACTGTAATTGCAGAAGAAGCAGACCGAAGAGAACTCTGAGAACGATAAAGATTTAACCACCGAGAAAAAGGCAGCAGCGGATGGAGCACCGAAAGCTGATGGTGCCGGTGGCGATGCGCCTGCCGAAGCTGCCAAGGATGAGGCAGCAGCGGCATCTGGATCGCCCAAAGAGGAGGAAATCTCGCCACTGGCCGATGAGAGCATCAAGTCCAAGTCCAAGAAGGATAAGGTGAAAAAGAAATGGTCATTCCGTAGCATATCGTTTGGCAAGAAGGACAAACAGAAGCCAGCCAAGACAGAGGAGCCTGCATCCCCAACAGCTGCTGCAGCAACGGCAGAGGCTGCTGCAACAAATGGCGAGACGGAGCGACCAGCAGACGCAGCTGAAGGAGCTGCCGCTGACAAAGAAGAGGTAAACTTCTCCACAACTAAATGCCAATTACTTATTTAAATTTGTAATATAAAATTTGTTTGCCTAGCAGCCAAGCGCGGACGCAACAGCTTCAGCTGCGCCGGCGTCGCCTGTGGCTGAAGCCGCCAAACCCACCGAGAATGGCGCAGCCAGCGAACAGGAAAAACAGGAGGAAAAGAAACAGTCGAATGGTGATGAGAAGTCCGCAGCGCCAGCAACAGTAAGCGAGGAGCAGACGGCGGCCAAGTCAGAGAACTCAAGCACCACCGTTGCCGCTGAGCCGCCGAAAGTGGATGAGCCAGTCGAACAGCCAAGCCCGATTCCAGAGCCCGTTAGCAACAAGAATGAAACCACCGAAGTTGTTACCAATGGCCATGGCGGTGCCAATGACGCACCACCATTGACCAATGGGGACAAGAACGGTTTGGCCGAAACTCCAACCGAGCCGGAGGCGGCAGCGGCAGCAAACACCACCAACAATGTGGATGATGAGCCGCACCATCAGAACGGCACGAACGGAGTGGCTGAGACCAATGAGACAGCCACGCCACCGCCAACACCCGTCGCTGTCGAGTCTGAGGCCGAGCATATTAAGAACAAGTCGCAAATTGAGGTAAAACAACAACTAGACAACACAAACAACACTGTAAATACGAGTACCACAACAACAACAACAACAGCAACAACAAACACCACTGAGAACAACACTGAAAATACTACAGAGACCGAAACAATTGCAGCCGCAGAGTTAGTTCAGACCCAACCAACCAACTCCCAAAATAACACATTACCACCTAACACCACCGACACAACCACCGACAATTCCGCTTATCTTCCCACCTCCCAAGCGCAGGACGAAGTGCAAGCGGGTGTCGACGAAGAAGAACTAGTGGTTGACGCTATTACAGCAGCTGGTTTTGTCTTGATTGCATCACAAGCAACAGCAGCAGCAGCAGCTGCTGAGTCCCCACTTGAGCCAACACCAGCAGCAACAACAGCAGCTGAGTCCCCGATTTCAGTTTCCCCTGTGCCCATTGTAGAACCTCTACCTGAGACACAAGAATTGGTAGCAGAGTCCAAGCCCGATGTGTTAGTTTCTGTTGCTGAAGACAGTGGCGCACCTGATGTGGTGGCCGTTGAGTTCAGTCAGCCACCTCCATTACCCAAGTCCCCGCCGCCGTCGCGTGTTTCGGCCTTTGCATTGACCACAGACGATGAAACGCAAGACAACGTGGACGATGACGAGTTTGTGAAAGAGGAGACAAAGCAGGAGGAGCAGGAGGTTGCGCTACCACCACCTCCACCAGCAGCCGTAGTGGAGCAAGATCTACTCTTAGCCGATATTGAGAATCAGGCGCAAGCAATTGTTAACGAAATAACCGAACAGGCAGCAGACATCGCAACGGAGCAGGAGAAGCAAAACGAATCCATAGTTGCTGATGAAGAGGAAGACTTAGTCGAGAATATCACTGACCAGCTAAGAATTTCATGTGCTAAGATCATCACTGATGTGGATGAGGATGATAACCAGGAGAATGGGGAAGAGCAGCTTAAAATTGCAGCTGCAATCAGCCAGGTGGAGTTGGAGTCCGTTCAGCCAGACCAACCGATTATTGATACCAATACTGAGGTGGAAATCGGGGACATTTTGAATGTGGATGTCAAATTCAGCTTGCGGGCGAATGATGGCAAGGAAACCATTGCGCAGCAGCTGGAGGAGACGCAAAGGAATAACGATACTGATACCGATAATGATAATGAGAATGGAAACGGAAACGGAAACGCGGACGAGAACAAGAACCAGAACAGGAACGAGAACGAGAACGAGAGCGATAATGATAATGATAATGATAATGTTATTAGTAGCAAGCAGAGTATAGCTAAACTGCTTGCACCTATGGACATTCAAGTAGATGCTGCTCATCATGAGGTGAATAACAATCGAACTCAACTCTCAGCTTCACCACACCTCCCCATAGACATATATACGTAAATGAATTTTAACACTCGTCGCTCGCTAAATCGCTCAATTCACACTCACCACAACAATCAGAGAGGCGGCATAAGAAATAATTCCAAAAATTAAATTTCCTGCGTTGGGCTCCTCTCTTTATTATCTATTACTGTTATTTTTTCAATGCTCACTGTGCTCTCTGCTCTCTGCTCTTTCTGTGCTTCTCCCATGCATCTCAGTTGTCGTTGTTTATGTAGCAAGCAGTAGTCAGTGAATTGTAAATGTTAATGTACATGCCGGCTTCTGTTAAGCTGCAGCCGTCCATTCTGCAGTAGTCTGTTAAAGTTAAGAGTTAAAGCTAATGTTAAGAAGCGCTGCTATGCTCGCTATGCCAGTAACTAACTGCATGAACTTGTGAATCTATATGTGAATGGAATGTAATTGGAATGTAAAATGGAATGTTACTAAAACATCAGGCGCGCATTTGTGAAACGTAATCAGTGCTGTTCTACATTTAATATTAACAAAACATAAACTCAAACTGACGCCTAACTATATATCTCTACCCATTTCCTCTACTCCCTACACACACACACACACACGTACACGCACATGCACACGAATACACGCACAAACTTCCATGCACAGAATTCCAGCCTAATTCCAGTTATCCCATCTCTAACCAACTCTGTATGGCCGCAGTTAACGCATTTAAACGCAGACTTTACAATCGTACTTTATTTTAATTTCGATAATTGTTTTCGATCATTTTTTTTTTATGCTATCATTATTTTTGTTGTTTAATCTTTGATAAGGCTCATTGCCATTTTAATTCATAAATTGTTGTTGTTGTGCTTTGAGTTGCTTTTTCTTCCTCCTTGTGTTCATATCCCAAATCTATATATTGAATCAGACATCTGTTTCGCATAAATATCATATAAATGAATATTAATTGGAATTTGTTCTTTTTAGGATATCGCTAAGGATCTGAAGGAGAAGAACGCCGCGGCAGATGTTACAACACAGGACCTGGCCGTGACATGCGAATAATACTAATAATTATTATATATATTACATATTACTAAAAACAAAAAGAAAATTAAGAAAAAAAAAAAAAAAAAAAAAAAAAAAAAAACGATAAAAACAAATAAGAGAAAACAACGCAACGTAAAACCAACAATTAAATGATACAACACGAGAGCAAAAAAAAAAGCAAAAATACATTTTTAACATTTACATATTTTAATCATTTTTGTACGAATTTCATATCCTTAATCCAAGATTACAATGATACAATGCATATATTCAAGAGCAAATGAAACAAACAGAATATACGACTACACTAATACACTAACTAACAAACACACACACACAAACACAAATCTCCACCTCCAACTCCATCGCCCACCAATAGACGAGGAAACGGTTTTCAAGTGTTGGTCCAATTGAATTTTGATGCTGATGCACCACAAATCACGTATATTCGTATAATCCATCAAAACACGCATTTATAAGAGAACACACACACTCTCTCTCTCTCTCACACACACTCATACACATACACGCATACATACCATTATCATATTGATGATCATGATAAAAGTGAAAACGAAAAAGAAATCATCCATGAAATGATGAAATTAAGAATTTTTTGAATAATTTCTACTATACATTTAACTGTAAGTTCTAAGAAATTTGTAAAGAATTTTTGGACGAAATATTGGATAAATATATATTATAAAATATAAAACGCAAGTGTGCTCCACTAAACTGAACTTGAGGTTTGATATTGAAGGATATAGAAGATGATATATGTATACATACATATATACGGTTCGCAGAGCAAAAGCTGCCTCTTATGAATATGATATACACTCATACATACATACACATAAATATACATATATACAAATAGAATATATATATATATATATAAAGTAAACAAGCCAGATTTCAAGTTTTATAAACTTTTGAGTCCCGAAGTTTTTAATGCATTACAAAAAGTATTTGTTAATTTACAATATTTGTTCGATTTTTTTGTGTTGCGTAACAAAGTGTTACAAAAGAAAGAAGAAATAATAATTATCAATAATAACAGTGATAAACGCTAAAGTTTAAATATTAGCTACATACTAAATAGCGTAACAAAATGTTACTACAAAACAAATTCTACTAAGCTTTAAACGAAGCTTCTAAAGTAAAGAGCGCTCTTTTTTTGCAACTAAATACAAAGAATTTACAAAAACAATTAAAATGTAATTAAATAAATTAAAGCGTTGCGCAACGTAAAGAAAGGATGAATCATAGAAGATAAAGAAAAGAAATGCTTCAATTGGCATTTATATAGCAAGTGGTGAAACAAAAATCCGTTTCCAAATTTAAATTGCGTCAATTAATGATGGTTCTATTAGCGAACCACAAAAAAAAAAAAAGAAAAAGAAAATGGAGAGCGAAAAACAAGTTGGCAGCCCGGCCGTGTATGTGCGCTCTCTCAACAGCTGACGAAAAAACGCTGCTTGTGCAAGTGCAACTGTTGTTGCTTTCGCCGTTGCGCGGACACATTGCGCAGCATAAACATCGCACCGAAGAGCACGTAAATGGTGGAGAGCAGCATGAGCATGGGGAAAGAGAAAACAATGTGCGCCGTTTTCAGCTGTGGCTCTGGCGTGCTGGGATGCAACGGTACATATACGCCTGCAATGGGAAAGGATAATAAATATATGTCTATATATGTACATGTGTGTATATGGGAATATCTGTTGCTTACCGTTTTCAGTCTTTGAGTCGCAACGTTCGCCTACGAAGCCAACGGGGCACACGCAATAGTTAAAGCTATTGCTCTCTGCCCAGCGAAAGCAATTCCCGCCGTTAAGGCAAAAGTATTTCATGTATTGATTGATGCACGGCAACTTGAAGCTTAAGTCCTCTGTGCTGGCTGTTGTCATTGTTGTTGATGTTGTTGCCTCGGTCGCTGTTGTTGTTGTTGTTGCTGCTGCTTCTGCTGCTGTTGTTGCTGCTGCTTCTGCTGCTGTTGTTGTTGCTTCTGTAGTCGTCGTTGTCGTTTGTAGCGCTTCGTTCGCCTTAGAAATGGCGGCGTCTGTTGCCAGTTGCGGCGTGCTGTCATTGGGCGGTGGTTCTCCTGTGGCCATTGTGTTTACAGTTGCTGTAACAGTCGTGGATGATATTTCTGTTGACCTTGTCGTTGTGGTCGGCATTGTTGTTGTTGTTGTTGTTGTTGTTGTTGTCGTAGTTGTTTCTTCGTCATTGAACCAAGGCTCTACGCCAGTATTGCTGTCTCGCTCCGTTGTCGCAATCGTTGCCAATTCGCCGTCAATATCCAGAGCCGATGACACTTGCAGCATTTGCGCTGTGTCGGCAAATATATCCGTTGCCGAGGGCTGCCCATCGATATTGAGTTGCTGCTGTAGTTCCAATTGGTTTACCAATTGGACGACATGCTCCTCAATTTGCAGGGTTTGCTGGCGCAACAGTAGAATCCGGCTCGAACAACAATCTGGTTGCAGAGAAGAGATTGCCAAATATATGGGAGAGAGCGAGAGAGGGAGAGTGGGAGAGATAAATAAATAAACAGCTGCACTGCAATTGGAACTGATCTGGCAACGCTGTTGCCGTGTTACCTGTGACTGCGACAATTGTTGAGAGCACGAAAATTACTTGAAATATTGGCATACATTGAATTTGCATTATTGATAAACGCACGGAGCGGATGTGTTTCTCTGTGTAGTAGTTGGTTAAGACTTAAAATATCAGTTAAGAAGTTCTTTTGACTGTGGCTGTGGTTCTTGTATCCGATATGTCGTGCTTAAGGATCGAGCGGCGTATCGGCCGCAAATGCAATTTGGCGTCGCAACAAAAACAAAAACATATTACACATCTGCATCTCACACACAGCAGAACAACAACAACAAGAACGGACTCTGGCTGCGCTTGTTGTATGTAGTTTACTGCAAAATAAAAATAGAATATTTTACGATATTTGAATTTCACTTTGGCAGCACATTTTCTGTCACACACACACACACGTACATGTAGATAGATAAAGAGAGAGAGAGAGAGAAAGAGAAAGAGGGGCACACGGCACACGGATAATAAAAACAAAATTGGAAAGAGTGCTTGGGTAGCTTTTTATAGAAATCGAATTTTCGCACGTACCGTAATGATATGATAGCTTTTAATAATTGAAAAATTGAGTTGACAAAACATTATTTAAGCATCTTTATATAATTGTAATCAACTAAAACGTAAGTTAAGGCGCCTAGCGCAGCAAAAAGCTCTCCCGATAATCGATGTCGTTGCGCTAACGTTAGAATAGAGACTGAGAACAACAGAAGACGGGCCATCAAAGCAGAACAGTAGAACAGCAGACCAACAAAGCTTCCGAACAGATGTACCATCAGCAAGGCGGTGCGCTCTGCATGAATCAAATAGTAGAAGGAGCGTACGATAGAGCGATGAACGGAGAGCAGAGCAGTACAGTTCAAAAAGAAAGCGGAGAGAGAAGAGCGACCGTCAGTTAGCCCCAATGGGATATATTTGCTAAAAAGAATTTGTATGAATGAAATAGTAGATGGAGCTTGTGGCAGTGAAAGAGAAAGAGAGTGAGAGAGGGAGAGAGCATTGCAGTTCAAAGAAAGCGCAGACCAACGAACTGGGAAATTTGAGTCATGGCTTTGGATAAAATAGGGAAATTTGTTTAAATAAAAGTGAATGAAGTATAACGGTAGATAGAGATAGATAGATGGATAGTGAGAAAGAGAGGGGGAGAGACAGAAAGGATAGGAATTCTTGGCATATAAAATGTAAAGCTAGTTTTGTCAGTCAAATTGTCATTCAGGTAACTGATATTTAATTTAAATTGATTAATTAAATAATATCGATCAGCTAGAAGCTTGAATTAAAGTTATAGGCGGTTTGTGCCCATTTTTCGTGACACGAGCAAGCACGAATTTTTATTATGTTTAATTCATTTCGAACGAATAATTCCTATTTTTGGTGAGAAAAAAATAAAAAAGTCGTGATTTTTAACAATTGTATCATTTATTCTTACATGTCAAATAGTAATTAATTTTATCGCATTTATTTGAATTTATTAAACTTATTGTAATACACAATAAATTTAAAAATTCGTTATCATTTGTTTTACGTAGTTTGCATTCTGATGAAATTTCTATTTGCTTGAAATTGTTTTGGTTTTATTTTTTTATTTTTTTTTATTTTATATTATTTTTTATTTTGTTTTTATATTTATTTTTGTGTGTTTAGATATATGTATGTATATACGACATCACTTTTTCGTAATTGATATTTCTCCTATGCAATTCATGTATTCCTATATAAAGCAATAAATAACTTGTTTTGGGAGCTCAGCATAATAAATGTTGTGCTCTTTCCCCCCAATCTTTGTATGACCCTATACAGACTTAGTTTAATTTAAAATGTAGTTCTTCTTGTTTACTATACACAAATATACAATATTTACATTACACTAAAATATCAAAGTTCAAAGTACAAACAAAAGCGGTCAAGGAAGTGGATGTAATCAACACACTCATTATTATTTAAGCCAGTTTGTTTCAAAGCATCGAACATTGATACATTGACATGCGAATGTTCATTTTCTTCCATATATATCAAACCCAAATGGAATACTACGGAAACTTGAGCAAATTGTGTTACATTAGTAAAAGTAATAAACAAATAAAGTAGTGCATATGCGGAAATACAGTCAGCGAATAAACAAAAGCTCACGCTGTTAGCTGTAAAGCTTTGCTGTTGTTAATCTAGCGCTCAGCGCTGTTAGCCTACTGTTACTCATTTGCTCAGCTGCTGTTAAATGCTGTCCAGCTATAGGCGAGCTTTCAAAATGGCGTCGCTAGTGCTGTTGCTGCTGCTGCGAAATATGCTTTTGTTGTTGTTGTTGTTGTTCTTGCTGCTGCTGCTGCTGCTACTTCTGCTGTTGTTGTTGCTGATGTTGGGCAGCGGCGAGCAACAGACTTCGCGACTGCATCTCAAAATAACGCAAAAGTAATTTTGAGTATCAGTAATGTACGCCAGGCGTTGCGGGAGGGTTGGCGACGGCATTTGCATTGGACGTCGACCCACTGCTATGGTTGTTGTTAGTACTATTCGCATTGCTGTTGCTATTATTGTTGTTGTTATTATTATTATTATTGTTGCTGGTATTGTTATTGGTGGTGCCCGAATCGCCCAGCCAGGAGTCGGGACTAGGCGGAAAGTCTGGATAGCCCTGATCGGGACTAGAATCGTTGCTCAAATCCGAAACATTGTTGCTACTGTGCAGGCGATGATGCGACTTACTTGCGTGCAAACTAGCACCAACAGCATGATCTGAAATAGAAAGAGAAGATAAAAGATGAAGATATCAGAAATCAGTATAATATATATACATATATATGAATTAGTCTCTCAATCTACTTATTTTCCTAATTTTGTTAACAATTTTGTAATTCTGTTTAGATAGATGCTTACCGATATTAGTGTAGACAATATTGTCCGGATAGGAGCCAAACGTATGACTTTGGCCCGGAACTGGGGGCGAGCGACTGCTCGGCGGATACTGCGAGGGACTGGAGCTGCCATGCATATAGGAGCCGCGTATGCTGTGCGGAGAGGCGCCCTCATCCAGGCCCAAATTGACGGTGCTGTAGCTGTCGTTGCTAAGATCTGAAAGGTAAACTAAAGTAATTAAATACACTCGGATTGAGCATAATGTGCGATGACTATATACCATGATGACTGAAGCTGTCGTAGTCCACCTTCAGTTCATCCTTGTCGAGGAATTTGTCGGTGCGCGGCGAGCAGTTTCCCTTCATGGAGCGGAAGTATTGGCTCCAGCGCGTGCGTCCTGCATCCTTTTTCAGTCGCTTCTCCTTGGCGCGCCTGCAAAGTGCACACAGTGGAGAAGGATTGAGGTCAGTCTGTCTGATGTACAGCCCCACCATCATTTGGCTCACCTGTTCTGGAACCACACTTGCACCACCCGCATATCCAGACCCGTGTCCTGTGACAGTTGCTCTCTCACATGTCGGGCGGGTTTCGGACTGTTATTATATGCGGTCTTCAGTGTCTCCAGCTGCTTGGCTGTGATTGTGGTGCGCGGCCGCTTGTTGGGCTGATCACCGTCCAGCGAGCCGTCCAAGTAGAGACCTGCAAGAGAGCTAAATGAGTAACCCGTTTCAGGGAACGCATCCTTCGAACGTACCCTTCGCCTTGGCCTCCTCGTAGTCGCGCTTGCAGATGAGCTTGCGATCCTCCATCAGATAGAATTCGTCGCCCGTGTTGAGGGTGCGCGAGCACATGGCGCACAGGAAGCACTGCAGATGATAGACGTTGTCCTGGGCGCGACGCACCACCTGGGTGGGCGGTATGCCCATATCACAAGCGGAACACTTCGTACCATAACGTCTGTTCGACCCGAACATTGGCAACGGGGCAACGGGAGATTTTCATTAAACCGGTCAACAAACATCGACGGCCTCGATGCGACAGCCGTTCGAGAAATTTACTTACTTGAAGAAGTCCTCCTTGCAGAACAGCTGCCCGTTCCGGGCGAAACACTTGTCGTTCAGCTGGGCGTGGCACTCGCTGCACTGCAGGCACTTTGCATGCCAGGTCCTCTCCAGCACCTTCAATATGAAGCGATCCAGGATCAGCTCGTGGCAGCCGCCACATTTCGGTATCGTTGCTGTGGAGGAATATCGATTGAAATAATATATTATCGGTCTATAGTCTATCTCGATCAATGATATATAGTCTAAAGTGTGGTTGCAGGCTCGTTGCTGGTTCGCCTTTCGCCTTTTTGATTTACCGATTTGCATTTCCATTATTTCGGTTTTTTCGGTTTTTTTTATTATTTTTTTCCGAAAATTCTCTATTAATTTTTCTCGTTGCTAGTTCTCTCTCGTAAATCAATTCGAAATGAATTTTAATTGATCTATTTGTTTGTAATTTGAATCCGGTTTTGTCGTCTATTTAAAAACTGTCATTATGAAAAACAAATGTAAATGGGATAATGTCGGGGTCGTTTCGTAGGAGTTTCCTACTTTCAACGGAAATAAGAAGAGGGATTGATTTGTGTGTTATAGTCTTGCGAATTGATTATGAAAACATGAAGTTGTTGACATTGAAATAATATTAGTATATCAATTCTAATTAATTAGCTATTTTGTATCTTATCAAATTTTTGTTTGCGCCATTTCCTTACAAGTTTCGATGGACCTAAGAATATTTTCAATGAAGCACTTATTATTTACCTATTTACCTATTTTATTCCTATTTAGGTTTTTAATACTGTTCGTAATATACTATATAATAATATTGACAAAATTGACCAAATTTTACAATTTATTTTCGTTAACAAAGCAAACTTCGAAATTACTACTACAAAAATGTTAATTTTATTAAAATTATCAATTTATTTAATTTAATTGGCAGCAATGCAGTCCCTTTGGATTGCTGAAGTCTTGGACAGTTTTTCAAATGATTACGCAAGGGTAACTCATATAAAGAGGACTACACCTCTGTCTATTCTTAGATAATGTATCTACAGGTGACTCCAATTTCAATCTATTCTACATATTTATCAAGTATTTGGCTATCCATAAGAGTATTTTAAGTTTCTCAAGATAGGATTCCTCAGTGTTACGATTTATGAAATGTGATTTGTCCTTCTTTTCGACTACATAATGAGTTGATCCAAAACTATTCTAATGTATTTTGTTGAAATCAATTTAAATGAATAATACAACTCTTAAGTAGTTTTGTACATAAAATTTAAATGGATTCATTTAATAAGAGAAAAATCTGCTAAAAATAATTCTTCACCCTTTCTGAACATATTTTTATTATTTTGGAAAATTAATTTGCTAGAATCTCAGCTTTTAAAAATCACATAAAGACATAATATGAGATTGATATTTACAGATATTATAAATACTCCAGAATTGTTTATAATATTATTCTGAATACTGTAAAATTTCTCTCTTTGATATCTTTGACATCACATAGTTATTATATAAATATATCAAAAGCATTATTATATTGAAGACTTCATTCAATTGACTATGTCCTTGAAGCATGAGACTATAAAAAGTCATATAAAAATAATCCAAATAGATCAAAAAGTATATTCAATTGTCTTAAATATTTTCTAAGTAGAGATACCTATAAAATGTTGTTACTTTCTATGGTGTTATTGCATGGGATTATTGCATAATTTTGCTGAAATCATTTTGGTTTTTGATGATTTCAGGATTGTCACATTAATTTTTCAATAAAAAAGTATTTTTCAATAAATATCTTTTTCTACCTTCAATTCGTTATGTTTGCAAATTTATCTTATTTTCCCCAGAATATTTCTCTGTATGCTCAAAGAAATGTATGGGGGTAATTGGATTATATTAATCTTCTCTCTTTGCGACTTTTATTAGTGTTTAATTTCCTTGAGATATTTTCGATTTAAACTGAGAAAGTAATTGTTGCATTTTGCTGTGGATTGAACTTACACAATAGAAACTCGGGCAATTGACTTAGGTTAATGGGCGGTACGCGATCGTCACATTTGCCATTGGACAGAAAGTCACTTTTGAACATCATTAGCTTCAAAAGCTCCATGCCTGGGCGATGTGGGATGGGCTAGATGACGGCTAAGATCGATCGCGCTTCTATACATATATATGTACATATATTTGAAGGACGCTTTACTTAAGATATTACACACGCTCACATATGCACATACATATACACATACATAGATGCACGTTCACCGTTTACACATTCAACAGCATTCAATGGTCACATTTTTGGCATTAGGTTTTTAACACATTCCGTGTGAGGCTGGCGCATGGCCATTGGCCGACGGCGACGGCGGCGATGACGACGACGGCGACGACGACGACGACGATGACGGCAACGAAAAGGCGAAGTAACGACAACGGTTTTACCGTTACCAGAGTTTACAGTTTGAAATGCGGCGCACGAATGACGACCGAGCGCTCATGGAGCAAGTGCGGCGGCGTCAGTGCTTGGAAAGCAACTGACGAACCGCTGCTTTGCTTTGCAGTCATATGTTGTTGATGGTGGTGGGTGAAGGTGGCGCGCTCACACACACACACACACACACAGACACCGTGTTGTTGTTGTTGCTGACATAATCACGCCAATAGCCCAACCCTTAGAAATCAGACTGCACTTCCAATTGGAAACTGCTGCTGCACCCTGTGCTGTTAGTTATGCTTGTGTGTGTGTAAGTGTTTGTCTGCGTGTGTGTTATTGTTGTTTTTGTTGTTGCTCATATTTTGGCTGTGCCAGTTTTCCAAGCTTGCCTTTTTGTCTTTTGGCCTGAACAATTGAGTTTGGGTTGGTCTCCCATCAACAACAGCAGCAGCAACAACAACAACAACATCAACAACACAGCACACTTTGGCGGGGAAATTGCATTGTAACACATTGCTTTTGCCTCTATCTGTCTCTGTATAAAAGTGCGCGCCTGTATGCGTGTATATGTGTGCGATTCAGTTTTTCGTTTTATCTGTGTGTATGTGTGTGTGTTTTTTTGTATATTTATGCCTGGGATTGGTTGTTTTGTGTGCGTCGACGTTGCGCCGTCGCCTGAACTTTTCGGGGAGTGGTCTCAAAGCTTTTTCAGCTTTTTTCGCTCACTCGCCTGCTATCTTATAATAGCTCTCTCTCGTTCGCTCTCGCTCTCATTCCATGCTCTCATCTCCCACTCTGCTTTATTGTCTGCGTCCAGTGTTGCGAATTTGTACGTGTACTAAAAATATACATAAATATGTTCGCACACACACACACGCACACAGACGCACATACATACATACATATATAGGCATACAGCACTTGGCTGCCAGTGCGTTATTGTTGTTATGATATGTACTGTGTTGTGACATTGTTTAACTGTAAAATGACCTTAAAGCTGTTAAATTTGGTGTCTGGCCGTCGAGTTGATCGACTCGCATGACAATACGGAAAGGGCAGCGCGTTCAAATTGATTTTGCCACACGGCAAAGTCCGGCCAGTAAGTTTTGTTTGTATCCGTTTTATTTCTATTTTTTTCGGGCTTTAATGACATTTGCCCAGCCACAAATGCCAAAATATGCGCGAGCTAACCTCACATCTAGTACACTAATTGACTATTGGGCATTTTATTTGTTTTCGGTATGCCTTTTTTTTAATAATCAATCAAAATGGCTTCCAGGCACTTTCGAATCGATGAAAACAACCACAGCAACACAATGGAATCTGTGTATTTTGGCGTTTGCTTTTGTGGCATACTTTAAGGAGCAACTCAAGCAATATAATGGCTGAGAAGGAAATAAAAAAGGAATTTTAATTTGAATGCGAGTGCCGTAGGTAAATGCCATATGGCCACAGCCGTGACTGCCATCGAATGCGTCTTAAATTGTGTTGCCATTGTGTGAGCGGACAGAGAAAGTTTACACACACACACACACACACATGCACCCACGCATATTTGTGTGCGTAGGTGAAATGGGATCGGTCCAGGCAGCTGACAGAAGAACTGCAGAGAGAGAGCGAGAGAGGGAGACAGCTTAAATATACTATAAACCTCCTAAAAGGCAACCGAGAAATGTGCGCCAAAGCAGGGATTACGTTTTCTGCAGCCAGCTTCAGCTGCTGATGCTATTTTTGTAATTCTATGCATGTATGTGTGTATATGTTTGTGTGTAAGCTTCCATGCATTTGTATGTGTGCCTGCGACTGTTTGTATGGCTTAGCTCGCTTTGCTCTTCACTGCGTTCTTCTCTGCTCATTTGCTCGCTCTGCCATTTGTCTATCTTCAGTGCAGCATTAAGGAAATGCTGAGCTTGCTGCGAATGTTGTTCAAAAATTCATATTGCCAAAAAATGGCATTTGGAACTGGACACGCATGCCAGCTTGTTGCATAATCGCAGCATGCCAAAGAACGAGCACACACAAACAACACTGAGGGCGTGTGAGTGAGTGAGTGAGAGAGAAAGAGAGAGAAACACACCAACGCTCAGCAAGCGAGGGCGAGTAAGCTGCCAAGAAGCGAACAAAATGGCTGGCTGTGGAGCCGTTCTCTCATGTCTTCTTCGTGCTGCCAAATTCACTTGGGCTTTAGCCTGTCTTGTAGCTGGCGTTAAAACCTGCTAGCGTCTCGTTTCGTAGTCGTCGTTGTTGTCGGTTTTAAGCTTTCGCTTATTTGCCTTGGCTTTGCCCCCAAACGCCGCTAGCTGGTCAAGTGCTTTAAAGAGTATGTTTATGTGTGTATATATATATGTATTTGCTTGTATGTCTGTGTGTTGTTACTAATTTATGTCCTTACACATGCACTTAAGACAATTTCTCAAAGATTTTAACAGCGTTCAGCTTAAAAGATTTTCAAATCTCAGCAGCTAGCAGTTTATGGAATTGACAAGGCTTCCATTCATACATTTATTTGCACTTATTTGTATATATGTAAATATATTTGTATATATCTTAAAGGATTGTATTTACCAATTGCCAAAATCTGCTTTAATCAACAATATTTTAGGCTTGCTGAATTAAGGTTTCATGCTTGCAATTATATCTTTGTTTAATATATGTAAATAATTCATATGTGTTGCATTATTTTGATTATGTTACAACAGAATTCAGAGAAAGGACGCTTTATTTTGATTTTGACATTTGCCATGTCAAGTGAATGATAGAAATTACTGCATGGTCTATATAATATGGAGAGTTTAAATTTATTGATATTGTAGTCATAGTTTATAACATCTAAAGTATGTCTACAATAAAAACTGATATATCAATTCTATATGCCTACAATTACAGATATCGATTTTTCTACATTTTTAATGCGAATTCAGCGAATTCCATTTTCATCACATTAAATATCATTAAATTTTAATAGCATACTTTTAGGTTATACGGATTAAAATTTTTTCAGTAATTGTTTCAAGAAAATGCTTATGTAGGGTTAAGGAATTTGTATGCATATATAAAATGAAATTTTAACATAAATTCCGTAAGCTTCAGAAAATACGATGTAGAATTTCTTTTGTCAAATATTCCTGCTATTAATCAATAGCTTTCAACTATTAATTGTACAAATTTAATGCGTTTCATATATATTGCGCAGTCTCTCTCTCTCTCCTTCACTTACTCTATGACTTTCTAAAACTATCTCTGTGTCTTAACCTCTCTAAAAAGCAGAGATTATGCTAACCTGGGAAACAAAATTTCAGACCAAGTAGTTTGTATATAATAGTTAAACTTGGGTTAACTTCTTTTCTGATAAATTTATTTGGCGAAAAATTTGCCTAATTGTTACATATTTCATCAAGATCTAAATTATCACTTTTTTTCTGTAGTACATCAGTTGATGAAGCCAATTTCAATTGTATTGCTATCTCAATTCTTGACTTAAGATTCGAAAAAAAATTATCAAACTAAACGAATGCAGTGAGAAATAAGCAAAATACGGTATAGCCCCGTTGTAACTTTATTCTGTTTCGATATAAAATTACTTTTTGTAAGGAGTAAAATAATACGTAATAATTATAAATTTTAATAATTTATTGAAATTCTCTTTTTTTTGTCAAAGTTTTCATAATATAACACAATTTATACATTAGACATTAAAGACTGAGTCCCGATTTGTAAGGAATTAAGTGGGCTAGGGTTTGTTATTTCAGCGATCTGTAAAGGATCTCAATTGAATGAATTCAAATAAATTCAAGTGCCAATATTATTATTATTTTTACAGTATATACTACTATATACAGTAGTATATAGTTCAATTTTCATGTCTATAGTTTCAATAGAGGCAAAATGGCTGGCGTTTATATGGACAAACGAATGAATGGGGAGACAGACGTATAGATGGGTAGCAATATGTAAATTGTATAAAATCGAAAAAAATCACATAAATTACTTAGAGATTCTGTATCTCTATCTCTATCAAAATAAAAGAGTTGAAAACTTTTTTTTTGTATAATAAACATTAAAAAAAATCTTTATTCAAATTTTTGTGCCTATAAAAGTTGAAAAAACTGCATTAAACAAATCAAAATCTTGCGCTACAATTTTCTCTCTATAACCCATAGACCAACTCGATTTGTGGATTCGATTTGGTAGATAGCTATGCAATATAAGTAGATCTACGTGGTATTTGCTATATATAACTTCAGGTAACCTGCATGTGTGTGTGTGTGTGTGTGTGTGTGTGCGACATATGTTCGATATTTGTCGTTATTGGAGTGACAACTTAATTGGCCCAAGGGCTAACTTTCGAGTACCTCGAACAAAATGTCTGTAATCAAGCGAGGATATTAAATAGTGTGTGTAGAATGTGGATTGGGGGCATGGTTACGCCTACGCCATTAGTTGCAAGCCAAACAAAAGACCCATTTAGATAAGAGTCGGTGGTCAAATTCATAATCATAATAGAAGTGCTTGGCTATTTATAGAGTGCATATATAGCATACCATATACACGTGTGTGTGTGTGTGTGTGTGTTTGTGTGTGTGTGTGGGATGACCAACTAAAAGTTATTACGAAAGAGCCATTGCACTACGAAAAGGGGTAAACCGTAACCGGATAGACAACGTAGAGTCCGCGATAAAACATTGAAAGCACTCCAAAAGCATTAATAAAACGTCACCAGGTGGGCCAGGGTTAAGGGGTGGCGGGCGGAGTGGCTGCCGAGTGGGTGGGTGGGTGGTTGACTGGTAAGTGGACACACGTGAACTTTACACCTTGGCCAGCTGTGCGCCTCATCGCGTGTTCACGAGTCGTTTTGGTCGCGCCACACGCATCCATTAGGATTCAAATTGCGCACGCGGTGCCATCGGCCGACTTTTTATGCGTTTTGGCTTTTTGGCTTTTTGGCTTTGGCTTCGGCTTTTTTTATTTCCTGCAGAACCCATCGGAAGTGGGCAAATAGGGTATATTGCTTTGCTGGATATGCATGTAACTAACAAATGGCGAATAAGTCGGTTTCTATATATTATATGTATTTTTGATAAGGATCTATAATCGAGTAAAATTGAAAAGGATATGTATATCCATAAGGTATATTGTTATTGTGGAAATGTAACAAGCAAATAAAGGAGGAGTCGATTTCTATAAAGTATACATATTTTGAATAAATATCTATAATTGAGTAGATTTAGCTGAATTCACTGTCCGTTCGCTCTGCTGTCCGTCCGTCTGTTTGTCTGTATATATGTAGAGTTGTCTGTTTATACGTTCGAATATTTTCTGTTTATCTATCTTTCCATGAATCTTGATGCCTTATAATCATATTTTAATGATTAAGTTAAACTTATTCCAAATTAACAAGCACTTTTCTATTTGTATGAAATCGATTTAAATCTATAAAAAATTACAGAAATTGAGCATATATCATATCATATGTATCGATAGCTAAGCTCATTAGATCTATATACCATAGATTCTACAACGAGTAGATATAATTTCCTGCCAACTCACAAGAGGATAGGATCGTATCGTAAGGTACGTTGGGATAAACATGAATTAGAATCCATTGCAATCGCAACTCCTAATCATTTAGCGGAGTATCCACCAGTCGGTCATGCCCAACCAGTGCAGTCTCATTGGCTGGCTTGCCGTGGGCTTTTTATTTAAGGCCATCAAGAAGCGAAGTTTTGGGTTGGTTGGCCATTGCACGCGTTGCCACTTTGCATAGGGAAAAACGCGCGGCGTCATCTGCGTTCGAGTTAGGCCGCATATTATCTAATTAGAGGCACTTCTAAACATTACAAAAACTTTTGCCATTTGGGGGCAGCTAAATAAGTGTCTTGTATGCCTATCATAAAAAAGAACGAACAACAAACAACTGACATTTGGTTATGGTCAGGGCTAGTCCATTTAGAGTCCTTTAGCTTGAATTGAGAATCTGTTTAATGTGTTCAGTTTGTTTGTTTGAGTTTTATTTAGCTTCTTGGTCATTTCAATTAGCGGTTAAAAAGTGGCAAAATTAAATGGGATATTTCCATTTATTGATATAGGTGTAAGTAAGACAAGCGAATTAGAGAGAGAGAGAGAGAGAGAGAGAGTAGAGCAGAGTGAGTAGCGCTTTGATGTGTTCTTTTTGGATCTGCTATATCCTATTATTTTACCATTAGGTAAAAGGAAATCAGCGTAAACTGGTTTTTTACACCTCTCATTTCATGTATTTTTACCTTTTACTTAATGTATTCCTCTCGTATTTTTAATTATCATTTTTTCTTATCTTTTCTCTTCTCTTCTTTTCTATTTACCCATACTTTTCATTCTACTGCTATATATACATATTCATAGGATTCATCTAGCCAGAAGTTCCCGAACAAGAACAGAGATTGGAAGGCTCAAATTGATGGATGGATAGACTGGCATATTCGGAAAGAAATCGTAAATACAAATACATTACATGCGCTATAATCTCTTCAGCAATATTTCTTTTGGCAAACGAATGCTAAGATGGCATTGCATCGATATTTTTTGGCTGTTTTAATGATGTTGGAAGTCGTCAAAGTTGATTAATACAGTTATCATAGTGAGTGGACGACGATGACAACGACGACGACCCATCAGTTTATGTTGAGCTCGTTCAATTTGCTGGATAATCAATTTGGCCAACACTTTCGCGGCTAGTGACAAATGTTTAGCTCGGACCTTTGGTTGTGTTGGGTATAAACTATTTATCATAAGAGTGCGAGAGAACTATATAGGTCTATGTGCGAAGGGAAGCGGGCTGCGCGGAGCTCGAGATATGCGAACGAACGGGCAACGCCCATTTAACGCAGCGCCAGTCAGCGCATCTGTTCCAAAGCATTTATCAAAATGTCAATGCAGCACTTAACCAAATCCATTAAGTAACTCCATGGGCACTCATACAAACCGCCGAGCGACCCCTCAAGCAGTCAGTCATTCAGTCATTCAGTCAGTTTGTCAGTTAGTCAGTTTGGCAGGCATTCATTCATCTATTCATTGGCCATAAAAAGCGCGCAAGGCTTTGTAAGCCGCACCACCCACTCATCCACTAGCCAACCCACCAGCTCACCAGCTCGCCAGCCCACCAGTTGTGACACCCGTGCTGCTCCTGCTCCTGCTGCCGCTCCTGTTACTTGCTTTCCCATGGAGTAAATGCGTCCATTTAGTGGCAAACAAGCGACAGATCCGCTTGTAATCCTTTAAGTGTATGCAATGGCAGTAGCTAAGGGGCGGGACAGGGACTCGCTTTGGTGACAGCAAGTGCAATAATTTGTTTGCAGTTTCCCCCGTTAAGTGCTCTATTTTGTACAAATGGAAACATCACAGTCAGAGAGCTAGCTAAACTCTCTCTCTCTCTCTCTCACTCTCTCTCTATCTTTCTCATTCCCTCTGTGTCTCTCTTTCTCTTTCCAAATTGAATGGCGAGTGCGCGTTCAAGGGTGCTGCTGAGCGTTGTTGTTATTATTTCCCTAACGAAATCAATTCAACAAACTCAAACAAAAGACGCTGTGGGGTGGTGTTCGAGCGCTATGTATATTCGGCTGGCATAATATTCGACGCTCTGATAAAGTCAAGTTACGGTCTGGTTATAGCAAACAAATAAGCACTATGGGCAATGGCAAATAAATACGTGTTAAAATATGCAGCAAGTAAACGTATGAGCTACGGATGACGTCTCCATTAATGGCATATTTGCAGTTCTAGCAAAGATTTTATTTATGAGAATCGTATAGAACGGCATAGACCGTTGATTTTGTTTGCCTGAATTTGAAACAACTACTATGTGAATTGCACGTGAATAAATAAAATATGTGAATTGAAAAATATACGATGATTTATATCAGGTAAACTCCACCACTACGTCATATGCATAGCCGTATAGTATTATAGATTTACATAAGTACATTTCAGTTAACATGATGTTAAAAAACAGATGTTGAAAAACATATAATAATTATTGCCAAAACTGTGAAAAATCTTGTATTTTGACATACAAAGAACAGATTTATTAAATTTCAGATTGAAATTTAGAAAAATATTTATTGAACGAAAATCATGATGGTGTTTTGGTAGTTAGAAAAGAAGATATTTTTATTAAAAAAAAAAAAATTATAAAATTGTAAAAGTTTTAAAATCAAACCTTAGTTTCATGGTACAATTAATTTCATAAACATAAACATACATAAAATTTTTAGAACTGGAATAGAAAAGTATTGTCAAACCAGAATAATATTAAATAACAATTAGAGCCCAGCTCAGTTTTATAAATATTGATAAAGAAGTTAAATAAATATTGCATGTTATTCGAAAGAATATTACAAAATATATTTTATATTATAGATGAAGGTAATCAGAATATATAACCTAAGGTTCAATATTCATATATACAAATTGACATATCAAAACAGTTTCATATACGAATAATTCCTTACTCATGTATGGAAGAGTTAGCTCAATTAGTTGACTATATTTGATACCAAATATCAGAATGAATGCCAATTGTACAGATAAACACGTAAGCATATCGGAACCAGTCACATATATCAGTTATGACGAAATCCCGCTGTTTGTTTAGAGCAAACCCCACTGCGTGGTCGTTTGTCGAGAATATCCCTCGCCGACAGAGCGGAGGGTTAGCTTTCGAGTTTCCTCGTTGGCATTGATGACATATTGGTGTGTCCTGTGTCCTGTGTTGTCGTGTGGCTTGGCTGGTGGGCTGCATCCTTGCCAAAGAGGGGATGAGAGCGACTGAAGGGAGTCTACTTAAATATTTTTTATTGTTCCGCCTGTCGACTCACTGGTATTTTGCTCTACATACCGTTAATGTGGAGCGTTTAATGCTTTTAATGTAATAAAAACATTTGCAACGATTCAGGGGCGTGAGACACCTTTAATGTGGCCAGCGGAATGCGGGGGAGGGGTGTCAGAGCACGGGTGGTGGGTTTAGTTAAGTGGTGCACAGGTTTTACGTTAATTCACTTGTTGCTAGTCTTGAGGCTCTGCTCGTTTGTTCTTGATGCCCTTTGAAGTGGGATCTTGGACAGCCAGAAGGCGACATAGAGGGAGAGTGAGAGATAGAGAGGGAAGTATTCGCTGATTGCCTGGCAGCTGTGGAAAATATTCCTTTAAGCTACAGCAAGCCATTGGCAAGGGTTTAAGCTCAACCACTGACCTCATGAATAATGCGAGCCGCACCCAGCGAACGAATGGCGAATGGCAGCCAAATAGGCGAATATGGAGAGAGTGGAGTTGGCACTCCTATGCGAGTGCAGACAGCCGTTGCCAGGTTTATTGTACAACAAAAGTGGGTAAGCCATAAAACTCTGGCAAAGGCTCGCCGAGAGTCGAGCCCTGGCATTTAACCTCTGCCACTGTTACCCATCCTCCCTGTACTCCGCTCGCCTCCTGCCCCTCCTCTACTCTCTATACTTTCCATTCCACATGCAGGGTGTAAAATTTCGAAAATACAAAACTGCTACTTTTTATGGCAGCGTGAAGAAGGTTTTGCTACAATATGTTGCTGATTATGCCGCTGGGATTAAGTGTCAGTGAGTCGGTGCTTGGTGCTTGGTGCTTGGTGCTCGGTGCCCGTTGCACACAACTCGCAACTCTCGATCCCAGCTCGACACTACCCGGCTGCATAATGACCTTAATCAATTTTGAGCAGCAACCCCTGAGCAGCTACCCCTACCCCATTTGCCAGAACTGAGTAAACTACGCGACTTTGAAAACTGTTTTCAACGGTTCAGCTTCGGCTCAGCTCAGCTTCAGCCAAACTGTTGCACAGCCCATGGACAGCACTTAACTTTGTTTGTATTAATGTTTAGGGTGTGAGCTGTGTGTGTGTGTGTGTGTGTCTGTTTGATGATATGGATATCCACATCGATTGATGCGTATTGGCACTCAAATTGTTGCTGCGGCTTATGGTGAAAATAAAGTAAACGCCGCAATAAAAACTAACGCCATGAAACTAGAGACGAGCCAGGCAATTGGGCTTGGCAACGGTACAGCGTATATTAGAGATGGGAATTATAGTTCAGCGACAATAAACATACATTTTATTCTATGGTTCAGTCGTTCATGAACGTTTTTATTGTGAAGTCGATTATGAATTTCTTACTCAGTTCTTTAAGTCGCTCAATTGAACATATCGCTCATCAACTCTGGTGAGCAAGCACGCAAGAAATGGTCTCCAGAACAAATTAATTTAATGCAAACAATTTACATGTATCTTTTTCTTTCTCTTTTGCTCTTTCTGCTCTCTACGTACGAAGCACAGAGTGCGATCGCTGACGACTGTCGCCATTTTATAAACGCTCTCACTGCATCATTTTGTTTTTGCTTACTCTTAATTGCTCTCTCAAATGTATATACGTATATGTACGTGTGTATGTATGTTCATATGTACTTATAAACATATGTATGATTGTAGGCATGTTTATTTTCATACATACGAATTACATTTTTCTTTGTGTGAAGTTTTGCAAAAATGAATTGTAAATCTAATATAGACACTTAAATTTTTTTGAATATTGTAATTTCTATTGTTCTTTTTTATTTTATTGTTCATTTCGTTTAATTTAACTTATTCCTAAGTATAGCTAACAATGCTGATGCGTAGCTTGTTTGCCTCTCAACGTAAACAGGAACAGTAAGTGCTCATCCTCGTCGCACGCGACTAACCGCCTGCACGCACACCGCTGCGTCCGGCGTGCTGTCTGCTGCGTGCTGCGCCCTGTGTGCGCATGGATATCAATTATTGGTCCCGTTGCACGCAGCGAAATTGTAGCTGCGTGGAAATTCGCCTCGCCCGTTTTGTACGGAGTTTTTGACGCACAGCTCGACGATCGGCTTAGACGCTTCTTAAATTTCCGTGCAATTGCCGGGGTGAAACTCTTCGAGGAGGCCCTACAAGAGGCGCGAGTCTCGCACCCGACTTGGCAGGTCGTGTCAAAACGTTTCACTTGTGCGGCGGCACACGTGCCTGCAATTAACGCAACTGCAGTAACTTAATATGGCCATAGACTTCCACGTCCCCATCTCACCAGTCTGCCACCCCAAGGAGCCTCTTTTTAGCTCGTGTTCTGTGTACTTGTAGTCGGCAGTGGAATATGGAGACTAAGTACAGCATGTGGGCCCTTGCCATGCCACAATTAGGCCATGTTAACACGAACTCTGCACGCTGCTCATAACCGTTAACCGTTAACGTTTAAGAGGGTCGGACTAAACACCTGCGCGTGTCGGCAGACAGCAACAGCAACAGCAATAGCAGCAGCAGCAGCTACCCATCGTTGTCTTAACCAGATAACTGCCCATTGCCACGACGAGGTTCATTTCCATTAACCGGCAAAAGGCGTTTAAGTTAATAGCTTGGCCAAAGCGACCCCAAGCATAACGCCCCACGCCCCATGCCCCACGTCCCATGCCCAACGCCTTCTTCTTGTACGCGTTGCACTTTGGCTTTGCCACTTTTAGTGTTTCATAATTAAAAATGTTGCTCGCTGGCGTTGCCGTTGCTCGTAACAGTTACAGCTGTGTGTGTGCTGGTGTGTGTGTGTGTAACGAGAATCTGTCGCCATCTGCAGCTGTGCCATTTTGTTGCTGTGGTGTGCCGTGCTTTGTCGTTTTTGCCTTTGCCAAGGTGAAATTCTTTTTGGACACCTTTTAATGCGTTTGCTTTTAATTCTGTACGAAGCACTTACGGCCTTACCACACAGCTACACCAACACACACACACACACACACACACACACACATACACGTGCATGGCAAAGTAAATGGCAGCAAAATGCCGTTACTTGTCGCTTGGTCTTTGCCTCGTTTTTATTATGCCTATTATAATTTACTTTATGCATGTGATTCTTGCTCTTCGCACTCTTGTTGTTGTTGTTGCTTGCCTGACTGCCTGAGCTTTTGTGAATACATTACTGCGCTTTTCTCTCTTGGTATTGTAATTTCTTAATTGCGGTCGAGCGTGGAGTAAAGGAATTGCACGCAAAGTGAATAAGTGCAAGCGAGAGAGATAGGGACGAGTGTGTATTAGTTGATTTCAATCAGCCCTTGCAAGACATTCCTTTAGCGCTTGCAAAAGCTCGATGCTACGGTTAAGCTACTATTTGCATTCAGCATGCACAGAATAGAATACCTCCCTTTTTATGGCTATTGTGGAAAAGTTTTGTGTATAAAAAGGCAGCGGCCAAACCAAAAATTAACTGTCAAATATTTTAGTTCAACAATTTGCGCGCTTGGCACAAAACCCCGTACTTGTGGACATCTATGTATATACATAAGTAGCAGCTTGTCACGACAATACGATTCCACCTGCACCCGCCCTACTCTCTCTCTTTCTATCCTTCCGTTTTCCACTATGCCACGCCCCGCGGCTGTGGCTGTGGCAGTGGCTGGTTAGTGGACGTGCAGTACAATAACTTTTCAATTTCTGGCGCACATTCCAGCTGACGTCCATTAAACAATGGGCACTGCCACACATTCTCTATTTTCAATTTTCTATTTTTACGCTCGCTTTTGGTTACTTTGCAAAAAGCATTTTGTTCGCCTTTTTTTATTTTTTTGTTGTAATTCTTTGCTTTTGTTTCCTATTATTTTTTTTTTATTTGTTGTATTTTTTGCTAGCTTTTTTTGTTGTGCTGCTGGCCAAACAAAAGGCGCGCACTCGTTGGCAGCCATTCAAGCGTCAAGCTAGCTGACCAGAGCACCCTTGACCGGGCGCTATAAAGCAGAGCAAAAACAACAACGACAACGACGACGACGTCGACGATGACATGGCATAGCCCTTACCACGATCCCAACGGCACATGGAGCACATGGTTACCCGCCTCCAATTTTGAATGCTACGACCATCAATCGGGCCTCCTTTATGGTTATGCCAGGCCAAGAAAAATGGGCAACGGCTGCAGCAAGTATTTCTTTTTTGCATACTCCTTGAAAAAGGATAAGCAGGGTATATTTGGCTGTGGTGGAATGAATCAAGTTTCTATATTGTTGATTAGGTTGAGTGGCTTTAGCTTATATGCCACAGACATAAAATAAAATATGATATATTATATAGAAGAACATCATATAGTAAGGCAAGATAAAGAACTGATCCGCAATATTAGATCAAAAGCTTTGATGGTACCCACGGGGTATCTACTAGTCATGCATTTCCAAATTATAGCATAGCTGGCTTTTTTTTTTTTTTTTTGCTTTTACCAAGTGTATTGTGTCTCGAACTGGAACTTCATCAAACAGAGCAGAGGCAGATGCAGAGTCAGTGGCAGAGACTGAGGCGGAGACAGAGGCCGAACGTATACGGAATACGGATTCAGGGAGCAACCTTTTCACATTCATCGAAGCGCTTCACGACTCGGCAAAGAAAAAGGTTTATTGCGGTCTCTATAAAAATACACACTTGGGGTGATTTTCTTTTGAAGCGCGCTCGTACACACACACACACACACACACACAGAACATTCTATCTAGGTGCAGGTGGTCGGGGTCGAAGGATGCGTGGGGCGTGGATGTGGCTAAGTGACTGGGGGTGGTTAGGGTAGGCGGTTGGTCTAACGACTTCGTTTGGTGCCCATTTTATTTGCCTGAATCAAGCTGAGCTGCTGCTTCTGCTGCTGCTTCTGCTGCTGCTGCTGCTGCTGGTGCTTTCAGTGCTTCAGGCTGCCTTGCTGCCTGGCTACCATTATCTTGGCTTTGCCCTTATGGGCTTTTGTGTGCGTTTGATGAAGCCAAGATGGCGCCGAACGGTTGAGTTAATGGGGAGCCCAAAGCCAGAGACCAGGGACCTGCTGCTGCTGTTGCTGCTGCTGCTGCTGTTGAAATATCAGCCACAAAAATGGACGTCGCCATATTTATAGAGGGTGAAAGATTGCCGCAGTGTACGCGTGAAAGGGAAGCAAGGAGAGAAGGCGAGAGAGAGAGAGAGAGAGAGAGAGCAGGAGAGCGCGACTTGCCTAAGGGTTGCACTTGGGGTTGGCTGCCCTTTGATTGGGGGGGGGGGGGGGGGGGGGACGAGGCGGCTGTCCTTAGTTGCCAATTTGGTTAGACGGCATTTCTACCTCTAAACTAAGCTCTTTAGTCTAACAAATACCTTACACACAATAGTTGTAATAAATAAATGCGAAATGCAATTTCATAGTCAACTAGCTAGGCTGTGCAACCTGACAAGAAGAACTATTAGGGTTTCTATAATCTAAATAGTTTTAAATATTTTGGTATATTAATTTTATATTTTCTATGTCATAAGCAATTGAACTTATAAAGTAAGCAGAACGTTTTAATTAAATAAACCTGTTTTGCATACTTTTTGGTGTTAGCTTGCGTAGTTTAACTAATTGCGAATTTCAAGTGTATAACATTAGTTGTCTTAAATTAATCACAAACTCTTAGCAGTATAATGTAGGTTATTATTAATTTAATTTGATTTAAATGATATATTTTTATACTCTAGTTCCGCTGTGATTACTTTGCCGGCGATCAAGATACAAACACTTTTATATACTACATATAAATGTATGTATGTATGTATATCATGAAAACTTGTACAAGCTTCAATTTCATTTCTTATGAAAGAATTTCATTTAAAATTTTGTTGATTGCTGCAAATATCTCTCTCTTCTTCGCGCTCACTATCTGACTGTGTATCTATTATGCACTTCAATCTCAGCGGTATATATGGGAAGCGCAGTTTAATAATCCTTGCTGCATGGTCACGTGCCCGGCGCCTGGAAGCGGGCTATAAATTTTACTTAGCTGCAAGTTTTCAGTCGAGATTCAACAGAAATAGGAGACGTGCAATGGCCACCCATCAACTATTTACGTGACAGTCTAGTCCAGAGCTTGATGCACACATAAAAGTGCACACACACACACATACACATATGCAAACGCACATATATATGTATACATATTTATACATGTATATATATACATATATGCTCACGTACTGTTAAAAGCCATTTGCAGGCATTTTTTAAGCGCAATTCCCAAATGTGGACAAAAACACTCGGTCTATCCCTCTGCACCTCTCTGTCATTCCCCTGACTCCACATTGCTTGCATTTTGAGTGCACTCTCTGAGTCACTTTTCCATATGCGTGTGTGTGTGTGTGTGTGTGTGGGTGTGTGTCTTCATGCCAACGGCTTCAAATATGCTCACATAAAATATCATAAAAACAAAAGCTGAGGAAAACTTCTCGCAAAACTGACGGCATTTTCGCACTCAATTAGTTGGCATTAGAAACGCTAACAACAACAATAACAACAGCATCGGGGTAAACCGATGGGATTTGTGTCGTTCCATTAAAGTTTTATTCACGCAGTCGACAATAGCCAGAGGACGAGCTTACGCTTACTCCTTTGCCCCACGTTGTCACACCAACCCAGCCGATGGCTGAGAGCTGAGAGCTGAGAGCTCTGAGCTGAGAGGGGTCGCATCTGCCTCGGCCCGCCCGATAATAAAAAACAATTTGCCACCCATTGGGCATTAACGATAACAAACGGCAACGGCATCTACTCACGCTCTCACTCACTCTCCCACTCGTCCACTCTCTGTCTGTGTCTGTCTGTCTGCTAACTACCCAATCTACTCGACCATTCCATTCCGTTTCGTTTCGTTCCTCTGTGTCGTGCTCGCTGCACTTATTGTCACAAATGGCAACATATGGCCAAATGGTTTTGAGTGGTTTTTCGGACTTAGCAGGCCGCATGCAATAAAATCATTTTGTTCATTGAACGCTTTCACTGAGCATCGCATAATTTGCGACATACGTTCAAGTCAGGACCGAACTACTCCTTGGACTCGAAAGCAACCGAAGCCACAGTCAGAGTCACAGTCACAGCCTCAAATGCGAACGTGGTGTCATGCATTTTATAAATAAAACCATTTATCTGTTTAACAGCTTTTGATTTTTGTTCAGAATTTATGGAGTTCCATTGACAGAGCTTGAGGAGCTTCAGTATTTTGCTAAGCAGGCGAGCTTTGCTCTACTATCCTTTCGTTCGATAAGAACTTACATAGACAATGGAAATGTCCTTATGACAAATTGTGAAAATGCAGTTGAAAAAATCAATATAAGTATGTATGCATAGCACTCCCACCTTAGCGATAGATTCAGAAAATCTTCGCTTGCTTCCATACGTAAGCGTGTTGAATAGTCAAAGCGTCAGTCCCGCTGCTCTAGAAAACATTGTGACTTTTGCTAAAGCTATACATATGGCAACTCGAACCAACACACATCAGAAATACCTGTTATTACTTAGTTTTTTTGGACTATTCTAGTTATACCCTGAACCCATTGAAAATGGGAATTCAGGGTATAATGGTTTTGTGAAAATGTATGTAACAGGCAGAAGGAGACGTCGCAGACCCTATAAAGTATATATATTCTTGATCAGCATAAAAAAATAAGTTGATTGAGCCCTGTCCGTCTGTCCGTCCGTCTGTCCGTCCGTCCGTCCGTCCGTCCGTCCGTCCGTCCGTATGAACGTCGAGATTTCGGATACTACAAAAGCTAGAGAGCTGAAATTTCACATGAACACTCGTATGTTACCTACGCAATACGAGTTTATTTTGTTTTTTCGATAACTTGTCCCATTTTCAAATTATCGATAAAAAATCGAAAATTCGTTTCAATTTTTTAGGTTTTTTGGGTGTAACTACTACACCGTTTCAGCTAAAGACTTCAACTTTATATATTTGGATAGATATTGTGAATACGCAGATTTTGTATTTTTCAGATTTTGGATGCCACGCCCCTTTCGCCCACAATTTGGAAAAAACGCATTTTAAATACTAGAGACTTGCAATTTGGTACAAATATAGATTCATATATCCCTAATCTACTCTTAAAATTTCATGAAGATCGTCCATCTAGAAATGGAGTTATAAGCGTCCAAAGTTCAGCCCAACCCACCCCCAAGCCACGGCAGCAACTGCGCAGTTAGCAGAGCGCGCGCTTATAAGAGCGTAAAGAAGAAGAGTATCACTCTTTTTGCAGGGTTCAGGGTATCTCGTAGTCGAGCCGTCTCGACTAGAGCCTTCTTACTTGTTTTTTTCTCAACTAGTCCTAATTCATGCTTAATTCGTCTTACTGACCGTTTTCTTCTTATGATGCTAGATCTTTAAGCATGCAATCTCTTATAGGCTTATAGATTGTTCAATTGGAAAATTCATTCAATTATTTGTTTCTTATATAATTTTTATTATTTTATAATTCATCATAAAAATTGAATAAAGTCAAACAAATGTATTTAAGATGTTATGGCTATTTGGCATATGGAATCTTTAAAAAACATTCGTAACTTCTACAATTTATCAACTAGAATTGGAAGATCGGATGAACACGTTGCTACGTATATTCTCAACAGCACGATCTCCGCCAAAAAAGTTAGATTCTCCAAATTTTCAACTTCTTTAAGGGTAATTCAGTGTGATACTAATATATATTATGCATAATACCAGAAACGTCAGCTAAACAAATTTTGCAATAAGCTAAATATGGTTTTCTAAAAGGTGGTCAAAGGCTACTGTTTGCCGTCTTATCGTACTGCTACTCTTTATCTAGCCGTGCCCTTCCCCTACTTCTTATACTAGGTCAACAGTGAGTTCTATTACGTAGAGGAGCGAGAGGGATAGAGCAAGTAGCTTCTAGGGTCGGTGTGATCAAAGTGCTTAAATAACTTTACTTTAGATTTAATAAACGATTATATTTGACTTAAATCCAAGTAGCAGGCCTTACAGCTACTCCAAGCGCAATCAGTGCCACATTTATATGGCACTTCAGAGTGCTAAGCTCCCCGTTTACCCTTTAGAGCCCCAGCACTGGATCGTGGATCGTGCTTCCAGTTATACAACTCTTGTTGGACATTTTCAAGTGCTCGCAGTGGAACGAAAGTAGTTCAACATCTAAAGCAAATAGCATAAGCCAGAGCATAAACTAAGCGGCAAACTCTTAGAACTTTCGACGGGTTCTTTGCTCAACAATCAAAACTGTCTAGCTGGGCGTTACGAATCTCAGATCTGGTCCGTGTGCGTAGTTTGTTTAGGTGTTTGTGTTTTCGAAGAGTGACACTTATCTATTTGAAATACAGGGACCTTAACTTATCTCCCTGATAGCCTGATAAGCCGACAGAAGTGCCCCAACTGCTGCATCATATCAATACAATGAAGCAGATCTGCCAGTTTTGCCAGTTCTAACCATACCGTAAGCAAACTATGTATAGATTTTGCGCATAAGTATATATGGGCTAGCGTGGTTTCTTATAGGGTATATATGGTCTCCAATGCTCAGATGATTCATTTTCGTTTCCAAACCAATTGATAAGTTTTCCAATTTATTTATTATATTATTTCGCATAACTAAGAGAATAATAAAGAGAATAATTTTATATGCAATTCATTATTGATCGATAAAAGATTAAAATAACTTAATAATAAAAGTATAATTAATTTTCGATTATGAATATATCTTTATTTATAGTCAATAAAGTCCGCCTCTTACACTATGATTATTTATCGATACAAATATCGATAACACTTTTGAATCTCTATTTTGGTGCTTGCTTCTTAATCAAAATACAAATATATGGATGATACAAAAATATGTTATCGATTATCTTATCGATAAAAGGGCTTTTGATGAATTCATAGCAAATTGCTTGTGCAAAGTTTGTTTTCTTTTTATTTACTTAAATGACATTTGCTAATTCTAAAATAAATTATCGATAAAATATCGGTAATTGAAAAATAAAATTATAAAATTCATCAAAGTTAACTTTAGCTAATGATATTTTGACTATTCTACGAATGTTATCGATGTCTCATAACCCTTAGCAATCGACAAGTGAATGTTATCGATAACTAGTAAATCTAAGTTAAAGCACGGGTATATGAAAGTTGGATATATCAACTTACATGCTCGCACTGACTAGTCGACTTAGGGTCTCGTAATCAAACATACATATTTCTACACTCAGAGCCCATTGCGTATGCCTTTGGAGCACTCAATAGCGTGATCCATGAGATCGAGAAACAATAAATAAAAGCCTTTGTAGTATTTTGCTGCTTGAAATGCCACTTGATGGGCCTCTTGTGAAGTGTAAGACATAAAGTCGAATCACTCCAACGACGGGTGCTAGATAAGTTAAGTAATCACGGCGATTATTGTTAACTATTGACATATCGAAAATTCGATTGTTTTATAATGACAAAACACGAAATATGAATTTCGGTTTGCTCTAACTAAATCAAAAGCAGCAGAGATCAATAGGAAGAGAGGGAGTCGCAATTAGCACACCTGCTTAAATAAAAATAAAATTATAATTAAAAATAATTTGCGGTTGACTTGAATCCCAAGCTCACTACCTTTTGTTTAAACACACACATACAACATATATATGCTTATTTAAATATATATATATATAATAATATCATTGTTTATTGAAAGGTAAACACTACAACAACAACAACAATAACAACAAAAACAACATGAACAACATAAAGCGATGCTGAAAAGACGTAGAAGGGTGGATCAAACAAAAAGATTTGCGAATGCAGCGACTCGGCCACATGCTGGGACCACCTGTTTAGATAAACCCGAGCAATGGACAAAACGATGTGGAAAATAATCACAGATAGCATAAAAGGCATAAATGGCAGAAAATGCATAAAGGATAAAAAGGCTCGACAAGTGGGAGGGAGTTGAAAGTCAGCCAGCGAGGGTTGTGCAAGAAAAGAATTCGCAGTGCCCACGTAGACGTCTATGTTAATAGGCCTCATTTAACACTAGGTGGCGAGCTAAGAGAACTGCTTAGCAACGGTCTCTTACCCCTAACTTTCTCAGTTTCTGTTTCTATATCTGTCTCACCTATATAAAAGTATCTATAAGATATAGCAACGACGATATATTCCGTCGATGCAAGCTGCACATCATCTCGACTCTGAGAGTCGGTCGGAAAAAACTGGTCATGTTTTTTTCTTATCGAAAACATTTATGGTACGTGGTGCCAATGTAAACACTGATGTATTTCTCCTATAGGCGTATGTCTCGTCTCAATGGGCAAATCTTGTACCATGCCGTTTAAGTGCGACTATCATAGATAACCGAATCGAACATGCCCCCAGGCCCAAAAACAAGAGTCTTGTACATAGACTGTTTTACTGGGTTCTTAAACAAGCGCTCTCTATTTTTATGCCAGTGCACCCATTGCAAGTGTCTAAATGGGGTATGATAACTAAGTGATGAAGTATATATCTATATAATATCATCATATATCGTTTTTATACATATACATATGTCCAAATTCTTAAATTAAAATATTACAACTGGAGATTACATTAATTTATTCTGGGTTTATTTATCTATTTGCAAATAAAAACCAAGTAAAAACTTGATTTGTACTATAGTAAAGTGCGGATCTTAGTTTTATCCATATTTTACAATAGTACAAATCAAGTTATAACAAATGAAAAATGATAAAAAAAATAAATATTAAAATATTTTTAAATATTCAAATATTTGATATACGGTTTATCAAGAGTAAAGCCCTGTCCGCCTGTCTGATATACCCAATTTATTATTTTGAATCATTATAGAAGAAAAGAATGCACACGTATACTATTTATAGATATATATACATATAGACAAGACATCGGTATAGGGTAACCGTGTAGACGTTATCGCCACACAGTTGTTGTCCCGTTTTTCAAGGTATCTAGTGAAACGGTGTACAAATATTTACCGTTTGGCAGCGGCAGCGGCAGCTGCAGCAGCAGCAGCGACAGCGGCTTGTTAGAGTAGTATCTGGCAAGTTTTTGACCCGCATCCGACTACCGACTGTGACTGCGACTGCGACTGAGACTGCGACTGAGACTGCGTTGCGATAAGCACTGCTCCAGACATGGCCACGCTAATTGCGGAATGATAAAAGTTGGTAACCGCTCCCGGCCATAAGTGAATCGCGCAATTGCCAAGATTTCGACTTTATTCAATTTCTCATTGCCAGCCAAGAGAAAGAAGAACATTTCTATTTGCCTAAACCGGCCCCCAAGGAATACTCACAAAAAGGAATACCGTCAGCGTTGCCAGACAACGCGAATGTCTGTCAGTGAGAAGAGGAGGGGAAATTTGCTCGGAGCGCAGCTCAGAGCAGGGCAGGATGACTCTGTCGACCCCCTGAGGAAGGGGGGCTGCTGCTCTTCTGCAGCTTCAAGAGTATTACATAAAATATAAGAAAAAATTATGATTTTCACTTGGCAACACTCACACACACACACACACAAAGCCATACGAAGACAACAGGAGGCGTAGAGTACTGCTCTCTACTGCTGCTGTTGCTGCTTAACTGTCAAAATCGTGTAATTTAATAAAGTTCGCTGCGGGATATTGTTTGTATAGAGAAGCACATTCATATACATACATGGAGAACGCGTATCCAGTTTGTACGCGTAGCCCATTTTTGTTCCTTTGGCACTTTTTTAGCCAGCTGCTACGTGTTCAAGGGGAATGCCTCTCTCCCTCCCTTTCTGCTGCCATCTCTGTCCCACTGCCTGCTCTAGCCATTGCAGTGGCTGAAGCCAACATTAAAGCATTTGCTTTTGTGCTTCTGCTGTTTATATTTGTGTTTTCTTTGTAAATTTTGAATTTTTCATTTCGATTGCACAGTGGACCCAAATATGTTTGCTTAGCAACAAATCACAGTGGATTAGTTCACATAGTTCAAAAATGTTCCATTTATGATAAAGATAAGCAAGAGGTGGATCTATTTGTATAGCAGCGGTATGAAAATATATTGAGAATACAAAATTTACTCAGTCTTATAGAGAGTAAACATATATTCTTATAAAGGTAGATTTCAGAGATGTTGTCTTGCTTGTAAGATCTACATCACAAATCATATAATGTACTTAATGATCTCATTACTGATAAATGATATTGATATTTAATTTAAGTATAGTCAGATACTGTTCAAAAATATATATATATTGCGAAAACTGAAATTTAATGATGTAATTTAATTTTGAAGAATTTCATATAATTATAATTCAAATAATAGGATAATAAAGAACCAAACAGAAGTAAAATGATCAGTGATTTAACTTAATGTTGATGGGTTTTAGCCAAAGGAACTTAAACAAATAATTCTTTAAAAAATGTTATTAAAACTATCTTTAAACATCTATCAAGTTAATTTTAGTGGTACAAAATATCTACATCCCTTTTTTGATTAAATTTCCTAAAGAATATATTATTTAATTCAGATGCATCATCTACAATATTATCAGAGTTGTAAAGGTTTCCTATTCTATATTATCTTATATAAGATTTTTTTAAAACTTTAGATTTTGAATTAGAATTTGTGTGAAAAATAAACTTAAATATAATTATATTTTTATATTTTAATAGAGTGTTGTATTTAATGAAATTTAAAGAAAATTATGAACTTCTACTCAACTAGCTAAAGCCAGAGCTCCATAACCACTCGAGCTAGAAGCTCTGCTCCAGCTTCACAAATGGCGTCTGCGACTTTTGACTGCAGAAGATTTTGTGTTTGTGATTTTTTTTTTTTTGGTCGTTCATATTTTATTTTATTAAGCAAAAAGGAAATTGTGGAAGTAAACAGTGACTGCAAATACACACACACACACACACACACACACAGACACTCATCGAAATATACTCGCTTACATAGAGTTGGGTAGGTGAGGCATATGAGCTCTACTGGCCTACGCCCTCTCTTCGTGCTCCGCCCGCTCGCTCTCCCTGGAATGTCATATGAACGCCCCATTATTTACTTAACGTAAGTTAAACATTCGCCTGTTCCCTCCTCCTTGGCACGAAATGCTGTTTTAGGAAGGTTAGCAAAAAAAAATATATATATATATAGGAATGGGAGAAAAACAAAAAATGAAACAAGCTGAAATGTTCGCAAAGCGGAGCAGAAGTGACAGAGAGCGAAAGAGGGGCAGGGTGGAGAGTTGGGGTTGTAGTGAAGCAGGGAGAGTTGGCTAACCTTACCTGCCAGCAAAGGCTGCCTAGTCAAAGAGCTGTCGTCGATTCTAAGCGCCCAGCTCCATCCCCTTGAGCCATAGCTGGAGCATCTCCAAGCATCTGCCTCATCCCCCGGTTCAGGAGTGGAGCAAACAAACCGCCATGAAATATGCAGCAGGCAGTCCGAACAAAAAATGATTTATGTGGACGCCATGGAAAAACAACGAATAAACGAACAAACGAACAGCCGAACAACCAACAGCAACAATAACAATAACAACATCAACTGATTTCTCAACTTGGCTCCAAGCCCAAGGCCCATTTCGCTTCTTTTTTAATGTATTTTCATTTGTTGTTTTGGCCTAGCAATGAAAAATGCGCGAACTGCTCTAAAAAGGCATCTGCTCAAAGGCGAGCTGCCAAGGCTTAGAAATCCGAGAGTTGTTTCTGACCCATGCCACAAACTGGGCGGGTTGGCAATATAAAAATAATGTATTCCTATAAGAAGAAGAACTCAATGAATTCTAGTTTCCTAAGCTCTTCAATTTCAGGTTGCTTTTCCAAGTAGTTTTTTATTCTATATAGGAGCTCATATAATCTGTTTTCGAATCAGGACAATTCCTGCAATTGGTGACTTTTGATTAACTGATTATGATCTATCTGTAACATGTTAAGAGCTAAAGTCTTGTATTGCAAATACTATGTAGCTGCTTAATTAAAGTAAACTGATTAACGGTAATCATCATTATCAACTATTTTTATAACATCTAAAAATATTTTCAGCAATATTTTAATGGAAAATAGTTAACAATTGTGTTTATTAAATAAATTATCTGTTTCTTATATTTAATAATTTTATATTAGTCGAGTAATTTACTCTCTCTCTCTCTATATCTCTCTCTCTCTCTTTCTCTCTCATTAAGTTATAATACGTATAAAATTTACACTTGTCCAACTGGCAACTGAATTTCTTTTAATTTTTGGCATGAGACGAATAATGTAAGTTGATAAAATTAACAGAGATTTACTTAAATTATACACATTTTTTATTTTTCTTGAAACGCCTTGTTAATTTCTTATATTTTCGTTTTTGAGTAATTATTTACAATTTACAAAGTTTTTTTATTTTATTTTTTATTTTATTTTATTTACTTTAGAATTAAATTAAATATTCATTAAATATTCTAACAGTTTTGTTTCTAATTTAGTTGACAATTAATTTGATACATATTTACATATATATGTATATAATTTATTGAATCTATCTATAGATATTTTTTGTTTCCGATTTTGGTTCCTAAAAAGCTTAAGTTTTGGTTTTAGTTTTTTTCATTAAAACATTTTGTAAAGCTTTTGTAAATATATATATTTTTTTTTCAATTTAATCTTTATTGTTAATCTAATTTTATAAAATGTATATTTATTTTAATTTTATTTGAATCTAGTTTAATTAATATTAATTTTTTTTTTTGTATTTTAATAATTTTTAAGGAATTCTATTAGCTCGATCGAAATGCTCTGGAAATGCTGTCATCGAAGCTTATTCTTTTGATATATTTATGTGATATATTGAGCTCGTTATGTAATGTGGCACTAATTTTGTTCTGTGCATAGTAGAGTAACTATTAAGGCCCAAAAATTATGGCTTGCTAGGGGTGAATTGAATGAAACCATAATTAGTAGTTATGAATTCGAATACGGAAAGGGATTCGGTATCCACTGACAAGAGTAAGAGAGGAAGTTCGGCTCTGGATAATGTCAGTAAAGGCTAGAAGCAAACAGACAACAAATTAAGCTTAGCTAGAGCATTAACAATTTTTTTATATTTGAAATTTACACAGATGTCTGATGTGAATTGGGCTGCTTACAACGCTTTTCGCTGTGATCTGGCCAAGGTGCAGAAAACTTTCACTTGCTGCACGCAAACGGAGTTCACCGAGGAGGTCGGCACGATAACTGAATTGCAATTGGGCTGCAAGTTCCCAGGCAAGGCTCCAGCTGAACTTAACAATGGACAGGACTAATATAGAAGCAATTGATCCATTGCCCCACAGCTCGACATGGACTGTGGGACAACCCAATGACATCGAGCTCAAAAAGTCAGTAACGATTCTATTTAATGCCGAAGAAGAGCATGGCGTGGTTCGTCTAAGCCAGTCGGACACAAGCTTTGAGAGAAGTCAAACTACCTTGTTGAGCGCTGCCAAGTTCTTGCGGCGCACTCAGTCGGTGAACCAAGTGCCCACGTCGGCCAGCGCTGGATGCCTACAGACGGATAATTCCCAATCTGCTATGACTATATTATCAGGAGCCACAACAGCAATCCACAGCTATGGCAGTACCTCCACCATTGAAAGCGCCGAACTGGATGTGACTGAATCTCGCTCCTCGGGCTATACGACGGAGAGCAGCTATCAAACGGCCACAGCTGGCAGTAATTATAGTCTGACTAGTTCCATCTACCAGAGCACGCCACGTAGCAACTACACGGATAACTACATACGTGAAATACATGTAGGCATGGAACCCAATGCAACAGATACCCAAATTCTGGCCATACGCGATGATCTGCGCAGTCTGCTGAGCAACGAGGTGGCGATGATCCATGATGCGTCTGGTGGGAGCAGGCGAGCCGTTTATTTAATTGCCTATCAATATATGTAGGCTGTATATATCAAATATAAAATCCTAAATTATTAGTTTTACTTAATGAGTAGTTGCTTGATTAATGAGGGTCTTACTATTGCTATCTATATGTGAGAAAAATCTCGAAACACTGAAATTACAAAGAATTTTTTGCTTAGAATTCTATCGTAACTGGGCTGCTTTCGACTCTCTTAGAGTAATTAGTTTTATCTACTTGCTATACAAAACTGAATTCAATGGAAAATGAGAATGTGATGAAACTTATTCGATCTGCCATTCTATATGCCTATCTATATTTTGTTCCCCTATAAGCACAAAGAACAACTAAAACTCGATTTCCTTGCTGAAATTAGTTCCTGGAACTTTTATAATCACCATTTTACCTGCTGCTTTCAATTGACTCATTTACGTATTTTACAGCTCTGGTCCTCCTCTTGCACAGCTTCTTTCTATTTGCCCATTCATCTATGAAGCTTGTAAATATATAACTTCTAAATTTCTGGCATCACTTAAACCAGTTGTGCCCATAGCCGATCTTGACATCATTCGCTTGTTGACATTATGACAAATTACGTGCGCAAAAGGCAACAAAATGCAACCCCCGCCGGAAGGATGTCAAGGAAGGAAGGAAGGAAACAAGTAAGCTAAAGCGATACGCTTAACCATTAGTAGGGTGCTGGCTGGCTAGGAGGGTGCACCCCTTGCGACGTTAATAGGAAAGCCACACAAGAACAACTAACGAACGGCACGCGGCGGACAGCGGGCGGGCGAGTGGACCGACGGACGGTCGAGTGAGCGACAAGTGCGCTAGCCCACAGTTGTGAGGGTTGAGGTAGCAGAGAGGAGAGTGAAGAGTGAAGAGAGGAGAGAGGGCGGGGTATGGGTTTGTTTGCCCAAAGCTAAGTGCACGGGCCGTAGGCAAGTGGAAATGACAAACATATTTACACAATTTTTGACAGGCCCAAACCCAGCATATAGAGCCAAGGAGCTGCGAACGGGTGAAACCAAACACCCGTGGGTGCATCGAGCTACCCACACTTCCTACTCGACTACGGTGCAAACAGAGCAACCCAAACTCGATAAATATGTTTATGCGCAAATAACAAAATATTTGTCGATTGCCGGTTACTTCAACTGCTCAGCTGGGCGTGGCATAGGCAGTGACAGCGTCAGGGGTGAGAGCTAAGGGGTTGGGGCTGAGCAGCCGCGCTTCACTTGGGAAGCACCGCAAGCGCATAATTCAATTTTTCTGCTCGTTTTGCACGACGCTCAACGAACGGCGCTCAACTCCGCTGGGATGTGTCGCAGCATCTAGCCAGGTCCTTGCACTGCTTTGCTCCGTTCTGCTCTGCTTAGATCTGCTCTGCCTGAATATTAGCGACACGTGTCCTATGCGATGCTGTCTATGCGGTTTTATGGTATGGCCCTGTTATTTATTTGTTTGTAATTACGCGTGCTCTAAACAAAATCCCGGCGCACTTGAAAAACGCGCCCAGTGCCAATAACAATTGCAGTCGTGCAGCATGCTCTTTTTTCCAATGCTGCGACACGTGCTCGACATGGAGGCTGGAGATGTTAAAAGGCCTCCTCCTATTGGGAGAACGGGGAGCAGCTGCAGCTTCTAGGTATTCCCAGCGCATTAGCAACAATGGCTGAGATGCTAAGCCATTTGGTCATTGTCAACAATTTTGGGACTCTGACTCTGACTTTGGCTTTGGCTTTGTCTTGTCTCCACATACACATCCACATCCACAACATATCCAGCTCAAGCGCATGTCCTTCGATGTTATCCTCCGTGTGTCAGTTGTCAACATTTTGGGCTGGCTTTTAGCTGCGGCCTTAGCTTGTCAATTGATTTGCGTGGGATCACGCTACGACATGTGAAGCATGAATCGAAATCATAATTTGTGCTTGGGGTTGTTCAGAATGTCTTCCAGTCAGATTTGCGACATAGACAAGCAACAACGCGAGCTAAGCTCTGCAGAGTATAAAGTAACATGCATCGAGTTCTGGTGACAATTATGAAACACGAAGCGTAATAAAACAATAACCAAAATTGAGCTGTTGGCTGAATTCTTTGCTCGACTATTTGATACCCTTTCCTTAGAAATTCGTGCTAAATGGGCTTATGGTATGAGTTCCTAACTCTCAATCTGCATTCCTTCCTTCCGGCTGATTTCAATCACACTACGCATAATTTGTTCCATTATACATATGCTTACGATAGCATATCGCGATTTATTATTTATGAATAAATTTGTCACATCAATTTGGGCAGAAGAAATGTAAGTGAAATGGAAGCATTCATAAATGGAACAATTAAAAATTAACAAAAAAACGACTAAAATGAGTTAGTGTGAAGAGAAAGAGATAAGTTTATATATATATGAGTCAACATATATATAGCTCTATTTTTGTCTGTCTATCTATTCATATATATCACTCTATCTATAACAGTAAAGTCCAGAAATTTCAAGTGGAAATCATCAGATATATCGTAAAACCAACCAAAACAAAATTAATACAAAACCTTAAGTAAGTTCTATAGGTATATGTAAAACGTCATCCTTCAAAGATTAAACAAATTACCTCCCATTTTCCATACCCACAAACCAACCTCCAAGAAGGGAAAGAAGCTTCAAATATTTATAGCTCAATGTGGATGATAATAACTGTCAGCCTGCCTACTTCTGACTTATGCATTCCTACCTTTAATATATGCTTACAGCTAAAATTCCTTATCGTTTGAAATAGTTATACTTAACGCCCTAGGTTTGAAATTTGAATTCTGAACTCCTTCATCCACAATTAAATGAAGGAACGGTAAACTCCTAACAACCTCAGCAATAGATTTTTCATACTCTAAACTACTTCTAACTGGAACTTTTTATAAAGAAATATATATCTACCTTACTTTCCCATCTCTTCCATGCTTTCGTCTATGGTATATTGACTAAAGAGTAAGCCTTCTTTTCAATTGCAGCAATTATATTATTAATTTCAGCGACCGAAACAGCATATGAAATGAGCGAAAATGAACGAACGCATTAATGCGGTTAGGGCAAGCAGCTATGCTTAATTGAAAAACACTTATGCGGCGCAATGGAGAAGGCGATTCGATACAAGTCAGGGCAACCGCACTTTGGTGCCCAACTGCCACAGGTGCCACACACATTGTGCTCCATTTATACATACATAAGTCAGCTCACATCAGCAATCAACACCTTAGCCACATTTCATCTGCTGCTGCCCTAGCAAAAATCACAAAACAACAGCGAAAAACTTGGCATAATTAAAAGCATAAATAAATAAATGACAGTAACACAGAGAGAGAGAGAGGAAGATAGAGAGTGAAACGGAAGCTGAAAAATATTAGACTAGACGGGTGCAAGAGCCATAGGCAAATTGCGGATGACGAGTTGGCTTGGCCAGTGGACCTGAGCGCTGAGTCCTGAGACCCGAGACCCGAGACCAGGGCAACTGAGAATCAAAGCTGTTGGTACTCACCCTCGAGCGCTCGATTCCTTGATATTAAAGCCAACACAAATTCCGGATTTGGGTCATCATGATCACCGACTCCAACCGCAGCATGTTGCTGATGATGGCTGTGCTGACCAGTGAGCAGGTGCGATGCCTGCGGCGTGGGCGGCAATTGTTGCTGTTGCTGCTGCTGCTGCTGCTGATGAATATGTTGTTGTTGCTGCTGTTGCTGCTGTTGGTGATTATCCATGACTGACAGCTGCTGCTGCAGATGCTGTGGATGGGGATGTGGATGTGGATGTGGATGTGGATGCGGATGCGGATGTGGATGTGAATGTGGATGCGGATGCTGTTGATGCAATGGCGGTGGCGGTTTCAGCGTTTGCATCATCTCTAAAGCCAGTTGCATGCACGCTCACACCAACAACAACAGCAACAAACGGCAGCAAATTGATAACTTCTTTAATCTGCAACTGTTATAGACACAAGCCACTCCGTAGAGTTTATTCAATATGCTTCTCTTTTAGTAGGGGTAGCTCGTCACACGAGTCGTATGCGTAATAATTGAAGTTTTTATGACGCACTAGCGAACAGGCACTTTTTCTTGGCACAATTTTATAGTAGCCTGATCAGTTGGGCCTGCATTTGTTAAATAAATATATATAAATATTTATGTATCAATAATGAATTAATGACCGATATTTATGTAGACACACTCGCGGCTAGCGCGATCCAACCTGGCAAAAAGGCGGAAATGTTTAGTGACGCGGCAGAGGTTTTGTTTTTTTTTTAATATTTCTTTTTTTTTATATTCCATAAGGTAAGGCAGACGGCACTGCCTTATAGATAGAGCCAGATTGGATCGCTCGTTGGTTGGTTGACTGTTTGAGCACTGCCACTGCCACTGGCACTGGCACTGGCACTGTGGCAAACCGTGTGTAAAGCGCCGTTGCTGTTGCCGTCGCCGTCGCTCGCCTCGGCTTCTTATCAGGCAAGCGAAACTCACGGCGGTTTTTCTTTGGTTTTTGGTACTTCGGTTCGATTGTGTAGACGAGGAAGCAGTATGTGTGTGTATATGTGTGTGTGTTTATACTCAATGCCTTGCTATATCAATTTGGACTCTTATGTGTGTAGAGGCAGTTTCAAGTGTCTGCTTCGCAATATAGTTGTTACAAAAACAATTTCAGTATAAACGAACGTACAAATAGCGAAGAACTAGAGCTTGTTCTTCTATAATGTAGGGTGCATGTTTTCTTCTTTTTCTCAGAGTTGAGTACACAAACAGAACATGAACAATGCCTATCTGCTTATTGCATAATTATGCATCAATAGTCGAGCTACTGAAATTTTAATAAACTAAACATTGTTTTAAAATCGTTAAAAATTAAATGCTAAAAAAAAGTATTTTCCACATCAATTTGGTTTGTTTCGAAATTGCAAAAAAATAAATATACATATATAACTTTACTGTATTTACAGCTATTCTGATGTAATATCTCAATATTCTTTTAGTTTTGTATATTATTTGTATTCTTCTTTTTTTATTTTTAGCAAATTTGCATTAGTTTAGCTGATTTTATTCACGCAATCAGGTAAAATTTTAGATTCCTGCTATTTGTTTTTTCACTTCAATTCGATTTCAATTCAATATTCACTCGAACGCCATTTTGCGACGGCAATTGGCAAACGCGACGGAAGGCAGCGACAAAATGGCGTCGGCGACGACGGCGGCGGCACAGCAGAGCTTAACGACATGACAGTGCACGGCACGGCAACACTGGCAGCAGCTAACGGACGTCTGCTGCGTTGTTTGTTAGGTATGTATTTTTTTTCTCTTTTTTTTGTATTTAAGTATTTTTGTATTTTTCGTATTTTGTTGTTGCTGCTGCTGCTATTTGTGGCACTCGGGCTGCATTTTTTGCGCACTTTTTGACGCTTTTGTTGCCGTTGTCGCTGCTGCTGCATCTGCGACTCGCGTTATTGTTGCAGCTCTTCTTGTTGTTGTGTGAGCTTTTTTATTTGACTTTTACGATACTTTTTATGCCGTTTGCCTTTTTGTGTGTGCCAGCCAGCTAGCTAGCTAGTGTGTGTGTGTGTGTATATCTGTATTTGTGTGGGTGTGGGTGTGTGTGTGTGTTTACCAATTGATCTTAATGTGACACAAATGATATGGTAAAATGCAGGCAGCCAGGCTAGCGAGCAACACAACAATGGCGACAGCGACAGCAACAGCAACAGCAACAGCGACGACGTCGACAATTTTTATGCTTTTTAGTATGCGCACTGTTATGCTTAACTTGGCCGTCGCCCCCTTCCGGCCTCCCGGACTTGGCCAGCAGTTAACAGTTGGCATGCCCTCCTATACCTATATCTATGTAATCTATGCCCGTTCCGTTTCCGTTAGCGTTGCCGTTGCCGATGCTGATGCCGATGCCGATGCCGTTCTCGTTCTTGTTCGTTATGCAGGCGGCATTACAATATTTTGTGAAACCTAAAAGTTTTAGCAGAAAAGTTTTTTCTCTTAAGAATTTTCGAGTAATAACTGCAAAAAGGCGCTGCGGCAGCGGCAGCGGCAACAACAACAACACCAACAGCAGCAGCAGCAGCAGCAACAACAACAACAATAACAGCAAAAGCTGAAAAACTGAAACGAGCCAACGCCTGGCGACACCTTCGCTGTGGCCCCAAAACAACAGTCAACAGCACTTAAAAGTCAGCGACGGCAATGGCATAGCACAAATATGAGAAACTTAACTCAAAAGTCCAAGTCAATACGCGCGGTCAACGCAAAAACAACAAAAGCAATACGAAGAACAGAAAGGAGAAGAAGAACAGCAGCAACAGCAACAGCAACAGCAACAGCAGCAGCAACTGCTCACCTTCCAGGCCGCAACAAGCACCGCCCCTTTATATTGAAAACATTGGAAATCGTTGATAACAACAGCAATTACCCCGCCACAGTTGGCATTTTGGTCATGCGCGAGAATCCGTTATCTTATCGCCAGCGACGCCATTAAACTGGAAGTTGGAAAGCTCTGTTGCGTGGGTTGGGTTGGGCAGGCGATGGTACAAGGGTTAAAGGTGTTCCAACGGCTGCGCAGTGCAGCATGCGCAGAGCGGCCAGACCAGTCAATCATTATTTGTGCCCAGCACGAATCACCCTGTGCGCCAAGCACTGCATATACCCTGTACGCATGCCGAGCGACATTGAGTGCTTGATGTGCGTTAGAGAATTGGCATAAATTTCGACAGTTTATATCGAAGAATTTCAACTTGAATTATATAATGTATACATATTAGTTGCTATTATTTATTAATTACTATTTACTTTATTATATTTTATATTCATTTAGTTATGTAATTAACTACAAATTGTATATATAGAGTATTTTGTCAGTTGAGCTTACCGTCTACTCCTTTTTACTGTCTGCCAGTCTAGGTTTCCAATAACGGGTGCCTCCTGTTGGCCAGCCCCACCACCCATCCGTCTGCCTGGCATTTTGTTTTCGCATTTATTTATGAGACGCTTAGAGCGCGCCAAGCGCCACACGCCGCACGCCAAGCGCTTTGACCCAAACCACAATATGATGGACTTTAGTGGAGGACAACAGCTGGTGGTCATATCATAGCCGAGTATCTCAGCAAGAGAGCGCCTTTTAATATACGGATCACATGGCGCACAGGGGTATTCAATAGTTGCCTTTATTATTGCATCGAAATTCATCTGCAATAAACGGCAGCAATTTGTTTACTAACAAAAAAATAAGACCAACAAAATATACAAACAACATTCTTATCTAGTTTTTTATGGAATTATTTATCGTCTTTCATGGAATATGGAGGCAAGGTGTTGAGCTAGCAAAGCTTAACCCCAGTTTATCGCAGTAATGAGATCCTTAGACCCTTTCAAACATTTTGTAGATCTGACGTGCTTCAAGAACCTACTTTAAGCAAGAATTATTATTAATATTATTTAGCAGAGTGTTAATTGAGGCCGTATTTGGAACACTTTGGTACATTCCATATAAATTATGCTTATAGCCATATGACGTACAGGCCTTCTTTATTAAAAGCTGAACTCTGCTCCTCGCTCTATTATTTCCTCAAATATGAGCATTTAGGTTACTTATCTATTACAGGCTGTCGGGGTATATTCGTTTCGTAAGCAGGCATTTCCACCAGTCTTATAAGTGTATGCATCTGCTCAAGCTCAACCATCTGATATTGACAATGATCATAATGATAATCATAATCTTGAGGGTAGTCAATTATAACAGTGATACAATGAAATCTTCTAAAACCTGATACTAATACTATCATACTATCTACACTATCTATACTATATTAAATGGCATTATAGCCTGTGTCACGTTTACCTGTGAAATCATAGAAAATAAATTTCGAAGACAATTACTTAATGTGATAATAATATTATTAAAATAAGTATTACTGGCTTTAAAATAGTGGTACGTCTGTAATAATTCGTGAGGATTTAAACACTTAAACAAGAAAAACTAGTTTTAATCAAAATATAAAGATATGTCTATGTATGTCCAATTATGAATGAAAACGTGACAGATTTCATGCGAAAATTCAAAATTAAATTACTTTACACGTTCATGGAGGGAAAGAGTATATTGGTTTTATGTGATCCGCCTTTCTATCTTGTTTCTGTACTTTAATGAGTAGTTTGGAATATATACTTCGTCAATATGTTTAGAATTTATATCTCAATACTCATAGATACGGGCCAAACGAGTAAACTGAAACCGCATGTGGAATCCAAGTCTCTAAGAACAGCTGAATTACTGCAGCTTTATTCCTATGATATGTCGTGAGGTTTGGAACTTCAATTCTTTCTTATGTAATTATGAATGTTCTTTTTTATGAGAACACTCGTTTGACAAAATTGAAAGATCAACTCTTCAATGAACTGCTCGAAACATCTTTACTCAAACTTCAATTTAGTAACAACGGAACGGAAATTGGAGCATGACCCTGAAAACTGTAGATCAGCCCAAAAAAAAAAAAGAAAGAAAAAAAAAACAAACAAACAATGCAAAATTGTGAAATGCAATGACCGCTCGAAGCGACCCAGTCAGATGATGATGATGATGATGATGCAGATGCACCGCTAGTTCCCAGTTCAAGCTCGTGCTTACAAAATAGACGAAAATCTATTGACAGTGACTATGACTTTCAAAATTTCGAGCATACTCAAATGACTGGGCGGAACTTTATACAACTTGTGGGGCAGGGGAAGGGTAGAGGAAAGGGAGAGGTGGGAAATGTTATGCATTTGAAAAACAATTTGGAGGGACTTTTTGCCAAAGTGACAACAGCTAAGACAAGGTAATAGTTATTATAAACCGGATTGTAATAACAATGGATCATCCATTAAATACACTGAAAGAAAAGTTTCTTAATGTCAAATAATAGCAAAGATATTTTAAGAACTTTCATGTCAATGCATATGAATTGAATGAGATTTTTGTAGCAAGTTGATCAAATCGAATTAATTTTGTGCAGTGTAGTTGCTTTGTTAAGGAACTGTTACAGATTCTTCTTATGATAATATAATTCTCAGTTAGCTCAGGAAAATTCGATACATTGTTCCCTCTATTGAATAATTTTGAAAGACCCACAATAAATGAATGGAAGTCGCATATATAAGTTTAAACTGCTCTGCATGAAAATGTAACAAAATTTCTTGCAGTATAGTCGCTTTATAAGACAATTAAACGCATTTCATTAAAATTTCTTCGACGATTTTCATGTTATTTTTGTTTCTGTTGTTGTTATGTGTGTGTGTTTGTTTATTTGTTGATGTTGGTGTTGGCTATGAACTTGTCTTAATGTCGCTACAGCGTTACGAGTTACATAAATCTCGCCAATGATAATGAAAAACTTGCTGGCTGTGCACATTTTTACACATACTATGCAAGTGGCTCATCCAAAAAGTATTGTTTGAAAGTTTTGACCGACTGCGAAGCAAGCTTTATCGACATGTCTGTGACATGTCGCAGTCAGTTTCATTTCTCGATTCGAATGTCAACGGTGAACAAGTGCAAAAGTCAGACGACGCAGCGAATCAAGAGAGACTCTTCTATTAAAACGAACATACATAAATATAGAAATCAGGATATACAAATATAGATAGATAATTATATAGACACAGACATACTCTACATATAGAGTGTTGTTTAAAATGGACTTTGGTGAATTTCGCGAATTTGGTCACGCTTCCATTGAGTTCATAATCAACTACTTGAGCAGCATACGTGAGAGGTGTGTGTGTGTGTTTGTGTGCAATGTGGATATGTGTGTGTGTTATCCTTTTCAAGCAATTTGTTACCTTCACAGAAATGTGCTCTCCAACGTGTTGCCATACGATGTCATCAATCAGCTGCCTAGGCAAATACCAGAGCAACCCGAGCACTGGCGACAAATACTTGAAGATCTGGAACATATTATCTTACCCGGACTGACCCACTGGCAATCGCCGTACTTTAATGCATTCTATCCGTCATCCACATCAGCTGGCTCCATAATAGGAGAGCTGCTTATAGCGGGCATCGGAGTGTTGGGATTTAGTTGGGTAAGTCATAAATTTATTAAATGAAAAAATAATGATGTACTTATTTAAAATATTCCAAGAAATTTAGAACAATTTCTATCGTTATCGTTATATTTCTGTTATTTATCTAATGCAATAACCATAGTTGAGTTAAAATTGTCATATTCGTTCCGTCCGGAAACAATTATATGCATTCCTGATCAGTAATCGAGCTATCCATGTATGTTGATGTGTTCGTACGAAACCACATAAGCTAGAGTCATCAAGTTATTAATATCGTACATAATACTTAATATACCCATTTCAACTATCAGTCTAATTCGATATTTTAGTTTGCTTTGCTCGAAGACCATACTGAAAACTCCTAATACTAAAAGTTATCGATTTAAATTAGTAAATATAGAAAGGATTTATATTAAAAAAAGCAAATTTTTGTAATTTTTATAGAGATAATAAGTCTAGAAATGCAATTGTTTAAAAACTCATTTCCTAATGAGAATGCCTCTTATGCTTATTCAGCCAATAAAATACGCAGTTATTTCAAACTCATTAAGTTCAATATTAACAAGCTATCAATCAGGTGTCATTCTGTTAGAAGAGATAACGCTAAGAGCAGCGCTCTAAAAGAAAAGGCAAGAGAAACCTGTTGAGAGCGGCTGCGACAAAGTGGGAACAGAAACACAACTACTACAAGTGGGAACAAATCGGGAACTGGGAACAGACGATAAGCGCAGATTGGGCTTGAGAGTAGTAAAGAAAATTAGGGTTTTATTTTTTCGTTACTCATATAATTTTTAATGAAGTAGCAATAAAAAGTTTTTATTACATGTTAATGTCGAAGCTGTCGTCAAAATGCATTTATTCACATAAAAATGAGAAGAGAACAGCCAAAGAGAAACCTGTTGGTTCTGAGAGCAACTAAAAGCGACTGGGAACAGTTTGCAGCCGGTCGCTATGAAACGAATTAAATAAACTGAGAAGAGTTGTGACAAAGTTGCAACAAGTAGCAACTGAGTGCATGCAAATGCATACTTCATAGTTTGTTTCTGTTAAATAATAAATTGTCTAAGTAGTAAATCGAATCTTATGTCAGATGTAATATTATACTTTCACTTAAATGCCAATACAGAAGCCAGACAGAACACTTAGCTTTAAAATTGCCTAAAGGTGATTGGGAACAACAATAATATCAGCAAACCCATTGAGAACAGTTTGCTATGTCCGTTAAAACTTGAAAATAAATTGCAAATTCCACTAAATAGAAACATAATTATTTTAAATTTAAATTTGTGCTTTAGACTATTTTTGTTGTCTTAGTAAAGTAGGTTAGTCAACGTCTTTTTTTTATAAAGCTGCTGTTGATTTTTTGTATTAGTAGACATAGAAGCATTTATTCATTATGGTTTAGTGTCAATATAATTAGAAAGGGAGAGGCATTCTCTAATTGTATTGCCTGGATTTGAATTCGTTTCGCAGACAGTTAGATGAACCACTGCCACTCAGTGGTGGAGAAGATCTCGGGCAAACGAACGATCGATCGCTCGATCGGTTCGTCGGGCAGTATAAAAAGCATTTCGCTAGAGGCGCGCTTTAACAGAGTTAAATTCAACCTCGTAGAGAGCAGAGCGTCAGAAAGTGTTGTTGTTGGCTATTGGGTGTAAAGGTGTATCGAGCTTTGTAAACAACAAACAAAAAAGGCAAACACCCAGACAGACAAAACGCGAAAAGTACAAATAGAAACGCACTAGGCACTAGGCAACGAAATCCGACATCCAAAACGTGACCCTAATTGCAAAATGGATGCCAAAGAATTTCGCGAATTCGGCAAAGCCGCAGTTGACTTTGTGGCTGATTACTTGGAGAATATCAGAGATCATGATGTGCTGCCCTCTGTTGAGCCGGGCTATTTGCTGGATCTGTTGCCCAAGCAAATGCCCGAGACTCCGGAAGCCTGGAGTGATGTGCTAAAGGACATCAACCGAGTAATCAAGCCAGGCATTACGCATTGGCAATCGCCCAATATGCATGCCTACTACCCCACCAGTGTATCCTACCCCTCAATTGTGGGCGAAATGCTGGCCAGCGGCTTCAGCGTTATAGGCTTCAGCTGGGTACGTGCAGGTGAAATCTCATATTGTTCAATCAAGCTGAATGGAAGCCCTTTGTCCGCATGTGGAAAGTGAAAGCGACAAAGAACTTGACAAACGAGTTGTTAAAGTCGCAAGCAAGCAAAAAAAAAACAAACTAAACAAAACAAACTTTATTTATTCATCTCGGGGGACTGGGTCATATAAAAATTATCTGCATTTACTTAAGTAACTTAACTTATTTTTCCTTTCCGCATTTGCAGATCTGCAGTCCCGCTTGCACAGAGCTCGAAGTTGTTGTTATGGATTGGCTGGCCAAGTTTTTGAATCTTCCCGAGCATTTTCTTCACGAGAATGAGGGACCTGGTGGCGGTGTCATTCAAGGCTCTGCCAGTGAGGCAGTGCTGGTGGCAGTGCTCGCCGCTAGAGAACAGGCAGTGCGACGTCTGCGTCTCAGCCACCCAGAACTGAGCGAGAGTGAGATCAGGGGCAAGCTGATTGCCTACTCGTCGGATCAGAGCAACAGTTGCATTGAGAAGGCGGGCGTCTTGGCAGCCATGCCCATCAAATTGCTGCCAGCTGGGGAGGATCTTGTGCTGCGTGGCGATGCACTGAAGCAGGCCATCGAGCAAGATGTGGCAGCAGGACGTATACCAGTCATCTGCATAGCCTCGCTAGGTACCACAGGCACGTGTGCTTACGATGACATTGAATCTCTGGCCAGCATCTGTGAGCAGAATGAGGTGTGGCTGCATGTGGATGCGGCATATGCTGGTGGAGCCTTTGCTTTAGAGGAGTGCTCGGAACTGCGCCGCGGCTTGGAGCGTGTAGACTCGCTTAACTTTAATCTACATAAATTTATGCTAGTCAACTTTGATTGTGCTGCCATGTGGTTGCGCGATGCCAACAAGGTTATTGACAGCTTCAATGTGGATCGTATCTATTTGAAGCACAAGCACGAGGGTCAGACGCAAATTCCAGATTTTCGCCACTGGCAAATTCCATTGGGTCGTCGCTTTCGCGCTCTGAAGGTGTGGATCACATTCCGTACACTTGGAGCTGAAGGCCTGCGCGCTCACATACGCAAACACATCAAATTGGCTGAGCAGTTCGAGAATCTAGTGAAGGCAGACGAACGTTTCGAGTTGATTGCTCCGCGTGCTCTGGGGCTGGTTTGCTTCAGGGCGAAGGGTGATAATGAAATCACATCACAGCTGCTGCAACGCTTAATGGAGCGCAAGAAGATTTACATGGTAAAGGCGGAACATTGTGGGCAGCTATTCCTGCGATTTGCCGTATGCGGTATGGATCCGAAGCCATCGGATATTGAATTCGCCTGGACCGAAATCGAAACACAGCTCACATCGCTGTGCGCAGAGCAACAGGTGAATGCCCGCAAGGCAGGCGAACTATCAGAGCTTTCGCACCATTTAAGTGGATTACATGTAACAAATGAAACGCTGCAGCGTTAGTTCAAAATGAGAATTAAGCCTACTTAATACCACATACATATAAACGTACATGCAGACAATATTAATAAATAATTTAAATTAATCAGGTCCAAGCGTTGGCAATGTAATAAAAATATTAGATTTAATAAATGGAAAAAAACACACTTTTTCAAACATTTGAATTTTAGTACAAAATTTAAATTTCATCGCAAATGAAATGTCTTCAATTGCATATTCGATATGCATTAACGATATTGCAGAGCCACCAGACTTGTGAAAATTCAAATAACTTTGATATAAATTGTGAAAAAGAAATAAAATATATACTCTTAAAATTATTCACTTTTATTTTTATTCTGAATGCTTGGCCATCAACATTTTTAATTTAACCGCTACTATAATATCTTAGCTTAAATCGATTTATTTATTCGATCATTGAAATAAAAATTATTGAACAGCGCTGCCAGACTTGAAAAATTTGCATTCAGCTGTTTAGCGCACGGAGTGAAAATAGAATATGGCATTTGGAATACACTATTTATAATTTTGTGTACAAATTATTCTATTATTCATATCAAATAGACAGTTCCTAGTTAAATTTAACGAATACAAAGATTTTCTCAGTATACGAAGCGTAACAAACACTTTTTCATATATTATACACTCATCTGGCACAAAAAGTGTATTTGAATAATGTGTCAACTCGATAGTTTTGTTGTAAACTCAAATCACAGAACACTCGCACGCATAACGAAATTTCACTGTTTTCGCAAAACAACCAAAAACTGATCAGGCCTGTTGACACTTTGATCTGAAATGGTAAGTTCAGACCAATTCTCGCTGTTTCACATTACAAATCATAAGAAATGTTTATCGTTCTCTTCCAGTTATGTATAAACTAGCCAACAGGCGCAGCTTATACAATGCAGCAGCACTCCAAGCTGAGCTCACCGGGCTGCAGCAACATGGAAGCAGCCACCATGACTTCAACCATAATCTGGAGTCGGCTAAACGAAATGCCCAAATTGTGATAATTGGCGGTGGTCTGGCTGGCTTGTCGGCGGCCAAGCATCTGCTGTTGAATGGATTTCATAGTACGCTCGTGCTGGAGGCAACGGAACGCTATGGTGGTCGCATTAACTCCAAGCGTTTTGGCGACACATTTTGTGAGCTTGGCGCCAAATGGGTTAACATTAATGGCTCCCATGACTCCATGTACGAGCTATTGCGTAATGCCGAAGGCCTCACAAAGCAGCTGAAGCAGCCGTCGCCTGTCATTTATGTTCACCCAGTGGGTGAGGGCAAATTAGATCAACAGAGCAAGGTGCCAACTGGCATGGTTGAGCTTATAGACACGTTGTTTCGGGACTTGTGTCGCGGATTCAAGGTACGCGATAAAGTGAAAAGTGGCGGCGATTTGCATTCGTTGGACAATGTCATGGCATATTTTCAGTCAGAGAGCGACAAGTTGATAGCTTCATCCTTTAAGCAGCCCGGCGAACAGGCAATAGCACGCGAGATCTTTCAGTCGTTGTTCAAGGACTTCAGCAGCATATTGGGCTGTTGTCTTGAGTATGTGAATATCCAGCATGTTACCACATGTCCGTTGGAGCAGGAAGCGCATCCGATATACGTGCCCACTGGCCTGGACAATGCCGTCAATGCGCTAACTCACGACTTGAATAAACAGCAGCTACAGACAGGCAAACCCGTTGGCCAGATACAATGGAAGACGCCCTCAGAATCGCAATTTGTGGGTTGCCTCGATGGAAGTCTGTATAGTGCGGATCATATAATCTGTACGCTGCCTTTAGGTGTGCTCAAGAACTTTTCTGGCATCCTGTTCAAGCCCATGCTGCCGCTGGAGAAGCTTCAAGCCATACAGAATCTAGGTTTTGGTAATCCAGTCAAAATCTATCTTTCCTACAAACGGCCCATTGGTCGGTGGCTTAAGTCGAATCTACGTCCGTTGGGCCCACTACAACAGCCAAGTCCATGTGCGACCATTGAATCAACCGATTCAGATCTGAAGCGCAGTTGGACTCGACAGATTGTGGAGATATCTCAGCTACCTAGCAGCCAACATGTTTTAGAGATACGTGTCGGTGGCGGCTACTACGACGAGATTGAAAAGCTGCCCGATGCGATGCTGTTGGAGCAGTTTACAATGCTATTACGAAAATGCCTGTGCAATGAGAATGTGCCCTATCCGCAGGCCATGCTGCGCTCGAACTGGAATAGCTCCGCGTGTTTTCTAGGCGGGCGACCATACTTCTCCGTCGACAGTAGTGCTCGCGATGTGCAGTCCTTGGCAGCTCCTCTCGGCGATGCAGCACCAACGCTTCTCTTTGCAGGCGATGCCACCGCAATGCACGGATTTGGAACGATTGACGGAGCACGATCCAGTGGCATACGTGAGGCGCAGCGTATAATTGACTTTTATAACATGAAGCACAGTGTCTAACGAAAAACAACAACAAATAACAAACAAAACTCGTTTCAGAGCCTTAAAACCTAGTCAAAATTAATGGTTAATCCAAAATATTAGTTATATAATTATAATTAATTAAGAATAATTAAAAAAAAAAACGAATAGCGTTTAAAAAAAACCCACATGTTTGATTAGGCTCTTTCAGATTTTTATAGATATATTAAGCAAATTCAGCTTGGGTTTTAAATATGTATCTTCAAGTAGATGTAAGCTGGAGCTGTTTCGTTGCTTGCAGCATGCGTCTGCAAGGTACTTCTATATTAAATTTGAAGAGCTTAAAGACCACGCGCAATTCCAGTTAGTTGAAATTGTTGAAATCATTGAAAATCCTAAACCATCCATCGGAAATCCCAATGATTAATGATGTCATATAAATAATATATTCTATAAAACAGCGGTTCTCCGTGTCTCTATATACGCGTATGATTTAAATTTATGTAGTTGTAGTAGTTATGGTTTTCAAGCATTTAAGTTGCCGATAACTCGCGCCCTGATATATACAAATATACATAAAAGTAGCATTGCTTCGATATTACAGCACGAAACAATTTTCGCACTATCGCAAGCTCTTTGAAGTGAGCTATGGGATTTTTACAATCGAATAATATATCCGATAGTAGTATTTGTATTTTGAAGAAAACAGTATCTTTTAAAAATACTTTTAAAATTCTGTAAGGTATACATTATTTTATTCAAATGATATAACCACATGGAGTGGACAACTGGAACAAACGAATGTGCACACTTATTTTTTGACATTGGCTACCACCACCATTTTTGACATTGGCTACCACCATCAGTTGCAGGGTTCAGGGTATCTCGTAGTCGAGCCGTCTCGACTAAAGCTTCTTTACTTGTTATATTTTTAACCCCCTATACAAATGAAAGTTATAATCAGTTATGTAATCACTCGGAATCTTCACTGGAATCTCTTTGATTAAATGTGCAACTGTAAGCTTTCGCACATATCCAGGAAGATGTCATAGCTGAACTGGTTTTCAATTATGACTTTATCCCCATCCCAATCTGAATGCAAAAATAAATACTCATTAATAGTGCGAAATGATATTCACGTATACATAGGCATATTTATTTACCAATCCGATATAGTTTAAGTATTTTATTGCCTGAGATACTTAAACAAAACCCACGAAGAGAAAAAAATCATTAAACAGATCCCGTGGGTAATACGTCTTGCACGCCATTAAATTGCTTTGATTAGACAAGGTAAAAACGGATATTACTCATTTTTATACCCTGAACCCATTGAAAATGGGAATTCAGGGTATAATGGTTTTGTGAAAATGTATGTAACAGGCAGAAGGAGACGTCGCAGACCCCACAAAGTATCTATATTCTTGATCAGCATAAAACACAAAAGTTGATCTAGCCCTGTCCGTCCGTCCGTCCGTATGAACTACAGAAAATATTAAAGCTATATTAGAGCTGAAATTTCACATGAACACTCGTATGTTAGTTGTTGTTTTGTTTTTTCGATAACTCACCCCATTTCCAAATTATCGATATTCGTTTACATTTTTTAGGTTTTTTGGATATAGCTTCTACACCATTTTAGCTACAGACTTCAAATTTGTTTTTTTAGATAAATATTATGGATACGCAGATACGCTCTGCTAACCGCGCAGTTGCTGCCGTGGCTTGGGGTGGGTTGGGCTGAGCTTTGGACACTTATAACGATACACGATGATTCATGAAACTTTAAGAATATTTTAATAGCATCTAAATGTGCTCATTTGCCAAATTACAAATCTCTAGTATTTGAAATGTTTTTTTTTTTTCAAATTGGGGGCGAAGGAGGCGTGGCATCTGCGTATCCATAATATCTAACTAAATATTCGAGTCTCTTGCTCAAACGCTGTAGAAGTTAAGCTCAAAAACATAGGAAAAGCGAATTTTCGATTTTATCGATAATTTGGAAATGGGATGAGTTATCGAGAAAAAAAGTGTTCATGGGAAATTTCAGCTCTCTAGCTTTTGTAGTTTCCGAAATCTCGACGTTCATACGGAGGGGCGGACGGACAGACGAGCGGACAGACAGAAGGACAGGGCTGGATCAACTTATTTTTTTATGCTGATCAAGAATATACATACTTTGTGGGGTCTGCGACGTCTCCTTCTGCCTGTTACATACATTTTCACAAAACCATTATACCCTGAATTCCCATTTTCAATGGGTTCAGGGTATATAAATGAGTAATATTCGTTTTACCTTGTCTAATCAAAGCTATTTTTATACCCTGAACCCATTAAAAATGGGAAATCAGGGTATAATGGTTTTGTTAAAAGTATGTAACAGGCAGAAGGAGGCGTGGCAGACCCCATAAAGTATATATATTCTTGATCAGGGTGACGAGAAAAGTTGATATAGCCATGTCCGTCTGTCCGTCCGTCCGTCCGTCCGTCCGTCCGCCCGTCCGTCCGTCTGTCCGTATGTTTGAACGCGTCGATTTCCGAAGATACAAAAGCTAGAGAGTTCATTCTTTTTGTGTTAGGTCCGTATATTGCGCGCGCAGTACGAGTTTGTTTCAGAAATTCGATAACTTGTATATTTGCAAGGTTATCGATAACTGAAATTATCGGGAACCAGTTATAAAATTCTAGCTAATTCATCTTTAGAGTTAGAGTCTCCAAGTCTTCTGCATATATATAGATACCAATTTAATACAATTTCGGTTTTTGTCAGATTTTGGATTCCGGTCCCCAATTCGCCCCCACACCCCCAAATGTATAAAAAATGCATTTCAAATACTAGAGACATAGAGTTTGGTTTGGCATAAAGATATGAATATCATAATCTTAATCTGAACATATCAATACGATTGTCCATCTAGAAACAGAATTATTAATCATCAAAGTTTTCTCATCAAAACCCATGTGGCGCAGCAAGTAAGGCAGCGACAAAGCAAGACGCATTGCGGGCGCACATACATACATATGTACATACACACATGCATATGTATGTAAATATGTATGTATATGTGTGCAAGCGTAGATCAGCGTGTGGCTGCAATCGTACATACATACATATGTACATACATGTATGTATTTGTGCATGTAAAGCTAATTGTAAAAGAGGTATAATTTCTAAAAAAAACCTAAAATGTCAAATAGAATATGTAGATCATGCTGAAACTCTCATTACATTCCATTATATATTTTAAAAATTTTAAAACAATTAAAATAACAATGGAAATGCAAGCAACGTTGAGCACTGCAAATCAATTTTCGTATGCGTGTGCACATATACACACAAAAAATCTTGGGCCGTTTTCTATGTTGCTATGCGTGTATATTCTAAGAATCACAATTGTTTTTGAATTGCGTTAGAATTGTCTTTGAATTGTATTTGTATTTTCAGCCACTGCTTTAGTGTTTCTTTCGTATATGGCGAATTTGATTCGTTTTCGCTACTCTGACGTTCGAGTGAGCCGTGGTGTAGGTGGATAGGTAGATGCACCGAATGTTAGGCTGTCGCAGGTTCTAGCCCCGCCTAAGCCTAAGCCCTTCATAATGTGTTACTTTTAATTTTTTTTTTTTTTTTATTTCTTTCTTTTTTATTATTATTTATTCTTTTGTATTTGATACCTTTGAAAGTCAGTTGGTAGTTTAACTAATTGTGAATAAGTGGTTTTTTTTTTTAATTTCAAATATTTAATAGCATCATTTCTGAAAGTGTGTTTATTTCAATAATATTTTATTCCGTTAAGTCAACAGAAAATAATAAACAGAAAGTTTGCCCAAATAACAAAAGCACGTGACATCTGCATGTACATTCAAAACTAGTCTAGCATGGTCTAAAAATTTTAACTTGATAGATGGCGCTTTAGCAGTGAACTTATTTACTATGGCTATTACAGCTTCGAGTGGCATTGATATATTTCTTTTACAATTATGAAGTGTCTGTGTTAATTAAGGTGATGCGTGTTAATCGAGGAACGTCTATTTGTTGGGTCTATTTTTAATGATATTTAATAATATAACATTTTTCGAATTTCAACTAATATAAGCGCCATCTATTATTATTTTTTTTGGCAATGCATACACACATATGTATGTATGTACATCATGTCCATATGTACATTTTGAACGTTACATGTTATGTATACTTTCTGATTTAACCATATGGGTAATTCTCCAGAAAAGTCAACTTTTTGTCACGTTCGACACTTTGGTTTGTTGTAATTATCTTGAAAACGGATTTATTTTAATACTAATCAAGAGCAATATATTGAACTATTTGTCAAAATAAAGAAATTTTTTGCCATTTTCAGCACTAAAATTGATGCATTTTCAAGAGAATTACAAAAAACCAAACCACAGTACAGATTATTATTTTATTTTATTAAAATTGGGTTCAGGGTATTATCTAGTCGAGCACTCTCGACTAGAGTTAAGAATGACCTAATGAAATAATAATAATCTTTCTTAGAAATGATTAATAAACGTAATCTTTAGTCCATTGATTTCTTATCTGTATTTACGACAAATTGCATAAAAACAGTATTCTGTTTTTTACTGTTTTATATAGTCATTCGTTAGATGACATCGAGCACTGCAGTGCACTGGAAGGAAATAGTGGGAAAATCAATTAACAGTTTTAATTGTTTGAAATTGTTTTAAAATTAGCGAATTAATTCATTAGCGAACATAATTTCATTATGTCAATGAACTACGTTAAAATATCCGCTCACGATAGAAATGGGACGTGTAAGAAGTATCGGAATCGGTATAATTTACCCTTTAACAGCGGTACGAATAATCTATTATATTGGATTGGTAAATAATTATGCCTATGTACATATACGTGAATATCTTTTCGCACTATTAATCAGTATTTATTTTTGCATTCAGATTCGGATGGAGATAAAGTTATAATTGAAGACCCGGGAGACTACAAAACCTTCCTGGATGTGTGCGAAAGCTTACATTTGCATATTACAACCAAGGAATCTTTTGATAAGATACATAAGTGATTATAACTTTCATTTGTATAGGGAGATAAAAATATAACAGCTAAGGAGGCTTTAGTCGAGACGGCTCGACTGCGAGATACCCTGAACCCTGCAAATATCTGTATTTTCAAGCTATGGTGATAAATAGGCGTATATTAATTACACACAACGAAAATCTAAACATACAACCACTTATCAGTGATTGTCTGATTGATTATCATCACTAACCATATGTATGGTTAGTGTTATCATTCATTTATGTGGGTGCAATAACTAAAGAAACATGTATAACACATTTTAGACATTATCCAACACTAAAACTTCAATTGTGTTCTGTAAAACGATTAGTCTGTTACTTGCGATTGTCATCACATTACAGATTATTATTTTATTTTATTGAAATTGGGTTCAGGGTATTATCTAGTCGAGCACTCTCGACTAGAGTTTTCTTACTTGTTACTGTTTTATATAGTCATTGCAATCGTTAGACGACATCGAGCACTGCAGTGTTCCCAGTGCACTGGAAGGAAATTGTGGGAAAATCAATTAACAATTTTAATTGTTTGAAATTATTTTAAAATAACCGAATTAATTAATTAGCGAACATAATTTCATTATTTGATTCATTAGGAAATACCTTAAAATATCCACTCACATTAGAGATGAGGCGTGGAAGATGTATTACCAACTGTATATGTTTGATAATTTTTATTCTCTTCATAAGGAATGTTTAAGGATCTCAGACAAGAAAATGTTTAAAATATATTGGATTGGTAAATAAATATGCCTATGTATACGTGAATATCTTTTCGCACTATTAATCAGTATTTATTTTTGCATTCAGATTCGGATGGGGATAAAGTCATAATTGAAGACCAGTTTAGCTATGACATCTTCTTGCATATGTGCGAAAGCTTACATTTGCACATTTTAATCAAGGATGAGGAAAGAGATTCCAGTGAAGATTCCGAGTGATTACATAACTGATTATAACTTTCATTTGTATAGATAGATAAAAATATAACAAGTAGGAGGCTTTAGCTTTTTACGCACTTATGAGCGCGCGCTCTTTTTTCAAATTGGGAGCGAAGGGGGCGTGGCATCCAAAATCTGATAATGACATAATCTGCGTATCTATAAAATCTATATAAATAAATAAATAAAGTGTAGAAGCTATGCCTAAAAAACCTAAAAAATGTAAACGAATTTTTGATTGTTTATCGATAATTTGGAAATGGGATGAGTTATCGAAAAAAACAAAACAAACTCGTACTGCGTAACTAACATACGAGTGTTCATGTGAAATTACAGCTCTCTAGCTGTAACGCCGAAATCTCGACGACGGACAGGGCTAGATCAACTTATTTTTTAATGCTGATCAAGAATGGGGTCTGAACGTCTTCTTCTGCCTGTTATATACATTTTCACAAAACTATTATACCCTGAATTCCCATTTTCAATGGGTTCCGGGTATAAAAAGCCAGATTTGACGGTAAAAAAGCTGATTTGGCAACACTGTTGTGCTCGCAGAGAGAGATAGACAGAAAAAAAAGAGAAAAATATCACATAGGATGTAAATATGACCATGCCGGTTGAGCGCTTGCAGCGCAATAAATTGGTCGAATTATATTTTGACTGCCCGAGTAGAGCTGCAAAACTATCGATGGTTGCAACATTCAATAGTTTCGATGGTTTTTTCAAGAAATATTCAATAGTATTCGATAGTACTATCGAAAAATTTTCAACTTAAAAGCCAAGTAAATTAATTAATATTTAACAATAACAAGTAAAACAAGTAAGAACGTTGCAGTTAGGCGCAACTAACAGCGATATACTTTGTTCCCATAGGTGCATCTTATTTTTTTAATAAACATTTAATTAACGAAATATTTCGGCAATTAGAAAACATACATGGCAAGCAACAAACGTTTTTCCTACACATACATACAGATTGACACATGTACACACTATACGAGTATACACACAATTTTCTATATATACATACAAAAGTTTGGATGCCAGAATATTCTAAGAATTGTGACTGAATTGATAATTTTTCGATCGTTACTTTAGTTTTGTCAAAAGGCGCTCTAGCAATGCCTTATTTGGGCAGTGGCGCTGGTGGTAAGCGCTATGCAAGCTATACTTACATAGGTGCGTGGGTTCGAATCCCGCAGAAAACTTCTTTTTCAAAAATTATTTATTTTTTATTTTTTAAATATTTGTATATTTATTATAAAATGCTTGCTGCCAATTGATAATCATTTATAAACATACGCATATGAATTGTGCATTTAAGTAAAAACTAAAACTGCTTTATGCTTTCCGATTTGCGACGCTGTGTGGCAGACAGTTTTTCTATGCATTCATATAAGTATGTATGCATGTGTACGTGTATACACATCCAAAAGTGTATACATATTGCAAGAATTGCGATTGTATTGTTTTGTGTCGTCACAAGCTGCTGATCAGCTGGTCAGCTGATCAGCTGTGAATTTATTTAGGTTTAGCTAACGATTACATGTTGTTTTCAAAAGACCCAGGTTCGAATCCCGCTGGAAACTTTTTATTTATTAATCAAAAACTTATGAATTTTATTTTTTAAATTCATTAATATTATTATATTTATGTTAAAATGCTTTTTGCCATCTTAGCAATTGCTACTAAGCTATTGTATGCATGAATTATGCAGTTGGCCACAACAAACTTCTTTGCCGATTTGCCACTCCCCCAGGCGGCGTAGACGCATCATTTTTTGCCAGTTCTTAGAAAGGGCCGAGGCTAACATGCCTGCAAAATTGAGTTGCTTACATTCCAAAAATGCGAAAATTACAGGGTATTTTTCGATATGCCACGCCCCCAAAGAGGCTGAAAAATTATTTTTGGGGGATCGATAGAGGAGAACATTAGTAACTCAACCATCCAATTTTCAAGCTTCTAGCTCTAAAACTGTAGGAGATATAAACTTTTGCGGTTTGCCACGCCCCCTGTGGGCGTAGATATATCTACCATAGCTTATTAGTCTTGGGTTGTCAACCCGAGTATACATGCAAAATTTCAAGTCTCTAGTGTCAATAGTGTTCAAAATATAGCACAATTTGAAAAATCACTATATATTCAGGTCCGATTTGCCACGCCCCCAATGGGCGTAGACATAAAACTTTTTAATCGATCTTCTTAGAATCATAACATTAACTCACATGCAAAATTTCAGCGTTCTAGCTTTAACGGTGTAGAAGATACGTATTTCCCGATTTGCCACGCCCCCAATGGGCGTAGATATATCCGCCATAGCTTTTTGAACTTGGGTTGTCACCCCGAGTATACATTTCAAATTGCAACTCTCTAGCTCATCATCTAGTATGATAACTTAACTATGGGCGGAAGAGTTTTCCGATTTGCCACGCCCCTAGTGGGCGGATCGGGAAAATTTTTACACTTTATAATTCGGGAACGTATATGAGTATATGTTTAAAATTTCAAGTCTCTAGCTCTAATAGCGCCGAAAAATATTGCGTTCATACGGACAGACGGACAGACGGACGGACAGCAAGACGGACATTGCACAAACCCAATATACTTTTTCCCCTTCGGGAACAAAGTATAACAAGTAAAAAAAACTCTAGTCGAGAGTGCTCGACTAGATAATACCCTGAACCCAATTTTAATAAAATAAAATAATAATCTGTACTGTGGTTTGGTTTTTTGTAATTATCTTGAAAATGCATCAATTTTAGTGCTGAAAATGGCAAAAACTTCTTTATTTTGACAAATAGTTAAATATATTGCTCTTGATTAGTACTAAAATTAATCCGTTTTCAAGATAATTACAAAAAACCAGTGTCGAACGTGACAAAAAGTTGACTTTTCTGCAGAATTACCCATACGGATAAATCAGAAAGTATACATAAGAATGTATGCGTGTAATGTTCAAAATGTACATATGTACATTTATATATACATTGCATTGCCAAAAAAATAATAATAGATGGCGCTTAAATTAGTTGAAATTCGAAAAATGTTATATTATTAAATATCATTCAAAATAGACCCAACAAATAGACGTTCCTCGATTAACAGGCATTACCTTAATTAACACAGACACTTCATAATTGTAAAAGAAATATATCAATGCCACTCGAAGCTGTAATAGCCATAATAAGCCATTATTTGGGCAAACTTTCTGTTCATTATTTTCTGTTGACTTAACGGAATAAAATATAATTGAAACAAAAACACTTTCATGATGCTATTAAATATTTGAAATTAAAAAAAAAAACCCCACTTATTCACAATTAGTTAAACTACCAATTGACTTTTAAAGGTATCAAATACAAAAGAATAAATAATAAAACAAGTAAGAAAACTCTAGTCGAGAGTGCTCGACTAGATAATACCCTGAACCCAATTTTAATAAAATAAAATAATAATCTGTACTGTGGTTTGGTTTTTTGTAATTATCTTGAAAATGCATCAATTTTAGTGCTGAAAATGGCAAAAAACTTCTTTATTTTGACAATTGCTCTTGATTAGTACTAAAATTAATCCGTTTTCAAGATAATTACAAAAAACCAGTGTCGAACGTGACAAAAAGTTGACTTTTCTGGAGAATTACCCATATGGATAAATCAGAAAGTATACATAAGAATGTATGCGTGTAACGTTCAAAATGTACATATGTACATGTATATATACATTGCATTGCCAAAAAAATAATAATAGATGGCGCTTAAATTAGTTGAAATTCGAAAAATGTTATATTATTAAATATCATTCAAAATAGACCCAACAAATAGACGTTCCTCGATTAACAGGCATTACCTTAATTAACACAGACACTTCATAATTGTAAAAGAAATATATCAATGCCACTCGAAGCTGTAACAGCCATAGTAAATAAGTTCAGTGCTAAAGCGCCATCTATCAAGTTAAAATTTTTAGACCATGCTACACTAGTTTTGAATGTACATGTGTGCATACATATAGGAAAACCGTTGATGTCACGTGCTTTTGTTATTTGGGCAGACTTTTTTTTTGTTCATTATTTTCTGTTGACTTAACGGAATAAAATATAATTGAAACAAAAACACTTTCAGAAATGATGCTATTAAATATTTGAAATTAAAAAAAAAAAAACCCACTTATTCACAATTAGTTAAACTACCAACTGACTTTCAAAGGTATCAAATGCAAAAGAATAAATAATAATAAAAAAGAAATAAATAAAAAAAAAAAAAAAAAAAAAAAAATTTAAAAAAAAATAAATTATGAAGGGCTTAGGCGAGGCTAGAACCTGGGACAGCCTAACATTCGGTGCATCTACCCAGCCATCTACACCACGGATAACTTAAACGACAGAGTAGCGAAAACGAATCAAATTCGCCATATACGAAAAAAAACTAAAGCAGTGGCTGAAAATACAAATACAATTCAAAGACAATTCTAACGGAATTCAAAAACAATTGTAATTCTTAGAATATACACGCATAGCAACATAGAAAACGGCCCAAGATTTTTTGTGTGTATATGTATGTGCACACGCATACGAAAATTGATTTGCATTGCTCATCGTTGCTTACATTTCCATTGTTATTTTAATTGTTTTAAAATATATAATGGAATGTAATGAGAGTTTCAGCATATGATCTGCATATTCTATTTGACATTTTAGGTTTTTTTTTTAGAAATCATAACTCTTTTACAATTAGCTTTACATGCACAAATATGTACATACATATGTAGATTGCAGCCACACGCTGATCTACGCTTACATGTATGTATGTATGTATGTATGTATGTATGTATGTATGTATATATGTATGTACATACATACATATGTACATATGTGCGCCCGGGTTTTGATGAGAAAACTTTATAGACTTATAATTCTGTTTCTAGATGGACAATCATATTGATATGTTCAGATTAAGATTATGATATTCATATCTACATATGTATATGCCAAACCAAACTGTGTGTCTCTAGTATTTGAAATGCATTTTTTACACATTTGGGGGTGTGGGGGCGAATTTGGGACCGGAATCCAAAATCTGACAAAAACCGAAATTGTATTAAATTAGTATCTATATACATGCAGAAGACTTGGAAACTCTAACTCTAAAGATGAATTAGCTAGAATTTTATAACTGGTTCCCGATAATTTCAGTTATCGATAACCTTGCAAATATACAAGTTATCGAATTTCTGAAACAAACTCGTACTGCGCGTGCAATATACGGACCTAACATAAAAAGAATGAACTCTCTAGCTTTTGTATCTTCGGAAATCGACGCGTTCAAACATACGGACAGACGGACGGACGGACGGACGGACGGACGGACGGACATGGCTAGATCAACTTTTCTTGTCACCCTGATCAAGAATATATATACTTTATGGGGTCTGCCACGCCTCCTTCTGCCTGTTACATACATTTAACAAAACCATTATACCCTGATTTCCCATTTTCAATGGGTTCAGGGTATACAAATAAAGATTTTAATAAACATTTCATTTGTTTAACATACTGAGATCCTTCATGGTCTATTACAAATCATAACAAGATTGAATTAAGTTAAAATTAAATGTTGGTCTTTCAGTCTTTTGCCAAGATCCAAGAATTGTGATGAAGAAAAAGTAGCATGTCCACATGTTTAGGTTTTAAGCCAGCTCGTCGGCTCGTTATAATTTATCCAGCTTTGCTGAACATTCGCTCTGATTCATACTTTATTGCCTATTAAATATAATTATATTTCTTACATAAATTTGTTGTCTACCAGCAAAATTGCGCCAAAACAAGGATGTGACGTGATATTACCACTATCGATAGTACACAAAAACCATCGATAGCGACGCAAAACTATAAATATTCGATATATCGATAGTGCCATCGGTAGTTTTACAAATCTATGCCCTAGCACTAACCATACATTGTATGGTTTGTGGCCCTAGCCTGAATTGCCCAAACCGAAAAAATACGAAGTTGAGTGGTCGCTTTGCTCATATTCTGGTCCGTGAAAAAAGTTTGTTCTAGTTGTCCAGTCTATGTGTTGTATGGTTAGTGGTAACACTAGGTTATGCAAAGCGGTCTATTAAATTAACAGTGAAACGTCACACGGGGTCGGCCGCATTTAAGTTTGTATGAAAATTAGGCAATTTTGGCACTGGTAACTATCTTAAAACTAGTACACTAAATTAAGGCGATTCAAGTTGCAAATTATGAGTTCTATATAGATTAATAAATATGACAATATAAGGGTTTTTGATAATTTTGTATTCTAAGCCGCTTTCTAGGCAGTTATTGCTGAAGGTAATTCGATTAACCGCCAATATCTTCGTCTTATATAACTTAACATACTAATCGTTTCCCATCAATCCACATCATTATATCTATCATATTCATTCATCATATTAGAAATCTGTTGGCCAAAAATTTGGTGCGGCATTGTTAGCTTCTACCACTAACCATACAACACATAGACTGGACAACTGGAACAAATTAATGTGCACACTTATTTTTTGACTTTAGAACCCCCTAACTTCGTATTTGCTCGGATTTTTACTTTTAGGGTCGGGAGAGAAAAATTGCTGATGGCAAAATCATTCCGCTTCGAGCGCTCGACGGTGACGGTCGATTTTCCAAAAATGCCTGACATGTGCCGCTCTTTCCCTTGCTCTCTTTCTCTTTCTGCCCCATGCTTTTTACTCTCTGCTCTCTTCTCACAAAAATATAAAAATATAAAGGTAAAAACCCGAGGAAATACGAAGTTAAGGGGGTTCTAAAGTCAAAAAATAAGTGTGCACATTAACTTGTTCCAGTTGTCCAGTCTATGTGTTGTATGGTTAGTGCTTCTACCAAGATTTCCGGTGGCTGGTCCAGCCAGATTATCTGTTTTTCTATGTTTGACCACTTATACTCTTAGTCCTTTTTAGGTTTTTTAATTAATGCATACATTTTATTTCGATCTGTGGGCTTTTTTTTTGACATGGAAGCAGGTGTGAGCAGCAGCTTACCTGATATGACTTCAACATGTACTCTATTTGAATATTGAAATATATTGATATTTATAAAGAATACTTGCATTGGCGAAAATTAAAAAAATCATGCCTTTTGATCATTTTTTCGGACGTAGTACCCATTTAGGAAGTGCTTTTGCTGCTGCCAGAAGACCTCACAATTTCTTCCATTATCTAATAAGTTTTCGTAATTTAAATAAATAAAAGTAAGGATTGATCATGATTATGGTTCTACTATTCGATTTCGTTGCAAAACAACTTATTTTGGAGGATCTTTGCCTCAGCGACCGCCAAGTATCCAATTGAATAACAGAGCACACTTAGGACACTGTGGCGTCACACGGGGTCTGTTAGTTAACATCAAAAGTAACGGAACTGCTCTTTGCATAACCTACAGTCTTTTAACAGTGTCAATGTGTTGTATGGTTAGTGATATAACGTATAATAGAATATTTGTTTTTGAATGAAAATATAATATAACTGTTTCGGGGATATTTAACATAATTAACTATATTTCTAAATTTGTACTCTGCGTTAAAAGATTGTCAAATACTTATGTATATGATGTTGACTTTGAATTCAAACATGAACAGATCAAGATAATTGCAAATTAAGAATATTGCGCTCTATTCTATGATGATTGATTTTTATTGGTAGATGGATGTTTATCTACAAGGGGCTATCTTTATAGAAACTAATAGTAATGGGATAGCATGACGAGTCGACATAAAACCAACTTACCCAGCTTTATATTTAATTACTTTGCGCTCAACTGCAAACAGTTGCTGCACTCGTGTCAGCCCCCAAACACTTAGTCAAAATTAGTGAATAATCCATTGGCTTAGCTATATAATAATGATTATTTAAGCACATTTATTAAATACGAGTAGCGTTTAAAAACAACAACGATAACAATGATATTTGATGATACATATTCAGTAATACTCAACAATATTTTGCATATGTATATGTATGTAGATATTTCAAGCATATAAATATATTATGTATGAGCCATGATTATATACCCTAAACATGTCACTTTACTTTATATAGGAGTTGGAGCTATAGCCGTGTCTTTACTGCTTTTCAGCAGCCTCAGACAATTCCAGTTCATCGGCTGCAGCGCTAACCTCCTTCCAGGAGTACTCCATGTCCTCGGATCGCGTGAAACGCGAGCAGACAGCCATGCGTAGGAAGTACACATCGCGTATTTTAGCGGGGACCATGTGAATGTTGCCACGTCCATTGATCCGCTTCAGCAGTGCCTCGTTGCGCTCGTTGCTACCCTTTAGACGGAAGCAAACCAGGCCCATGCTCACCTCAGCAGCCAACTCGAAGCGCTTATCCTGCTGGCAGAGATCACCGAACTGCTGGGCAAAGCCGCAATGGCGTCTGATATGTGCCTGCAGATTCTCCACGCCATACAGACGCAGCACGAACCAGAGCTTGAGGGCGCGGAAACGACGACCCAATGGGATTTGCCAGTGGCGATAGTCCGGAGCGGAGCCCTGCATGTCGTGCTTCAAGTACAGTGGATCAACATTGAAAGCGTTTACCACCCAACTGGGATCCTTCAACCACATGGCCGAGCAATCAAAGTTGACCAGCATCCATTTGTGTGGATTGAAGTTGAACGAGTCGGCCATCTCGATGCCCTTCATGTGGTGACGGTACTCGGGGCAGATGAAAGCTGAGCCAGCATAAGCCGCATCCACATGAACCCACACGTTGTGCTTGTTGGCCACAGCACCGCACTCGTCCAGACGATCGAAGGCGCACGAGTTAGTCGTGCCCAAGGTGACAACAGCATAGAAGGGAATAAGGCCAGCAGCCAAATCCTCTTCAATTGCCTGCTCCAAGGCATCGCCACGAAGACGATTGTGCTCATCGGCTGGAACTGAACGCAGCTTGACGCCGCCCAAGAGACCAGCTCGCTCCACGGAGGAATGGGCCTGAGCCGAGGAATAGCCCACCAGCTTGCCGATGATTGTGTGCTCATCCCACTCGGGATGCTCCTTCTTTACCTGCTGTATCTTCTTGGCCTTGGCACCCAGCAGGGCTACTAAAGTCGACTCGCTGGCTGTGCCCTGAATGACGCCGCCACCTTTACCGCCGGAACAAGCCAAAAATTCAGCTGGCAAATCCAACATCTTGCCCAGCCAATCGAGCATAACCACCTCCAGCTCCGTGCAGGCCGGACTAGCTATCCAAGTGAATCCGATGCAAGCGATCGCTCCACTCAGCATGTCCGCTACGATGGCTGGGTACGAGTTGGCTGTCGGGAAATAGGCATGGAACTTGGGACTGTGCCAATGGGTCACACCGGGCATGATGACTCGCTCAATGTCCTTCATCACATCCTGCCAATCCTCTGGCTTCTCTGGTGCCGCATCTGGTATCAATGGCTGCAAATAGCCAGGCTTCACCTCGGGCAGCACCCGCCTGCAAAGACGAACAACAATTGCATTAGTCTTATCTTATTAGCAGCCATTCAAAACACTTCACAAAGTGCGAAATACAATTAAATTTCAGTGTCGAGCCAACAACCACCCAACAGACTCTGCTGCTTCTGCTTCACAATTGTTGCCAGTGCCCATAAAATCAATATTAGTATATGATGAAAGGATGTTGAGTGCTAACTTGTTAACAAGCCGAATCAGCATTTTCTTTAAAGGATATGTATCCTTGTATTCCGCATGAAACATTTTGAATATCATTCTAGTCGTGGGTTGGGCGTTGCCATAGGAATTAAAACAAGTAAGAAGGCTCTAGTCGAGACGGTTCGACTACGAGATACCCTGAACCCTGCAAAAAAAGTGATATTCCTCTTTACGCTCTACTTATGAGCGCGCTCTCTGCTAACTGCGCAGTTGATGCCGCGGCTTGGGGGTGGGTTGGGCTGAACTTTGGACGCTTATAACTCCATTTCTAGATGCATGATCTTCATGAAATTTTAAAAGTAGATTTAGAGTATCTATATCTAACTATTTGCCAAATTGCAAGTCTCTAGTATTTGAAATGCGTTTTTTGCAATTGTGGGCGAGGGGGGCGTGATATCAAAAATCTGAAAACTACAAAATCTGCGTATTCATAATAACTATCTAAATATATAAAGTTGAAGTCTTTAGCTGAAACGGTGTAGAAGTTATATCCTAAAAACCTAAAAAATGTTAACGAATTTTCGATTTTTTATCGATAATTTGGAAATGGGATGAGTTATCGAAAAAACAAAATAAACTCGTATTGCGTATAGCTAACAGACGAGTGTTCATGTGAAATTTCAGCTCTCTAGCTTTTGTAGTTTCCGAAATCTCGACGTTCATACAGACGGACAGACGGACGGACAGACGGACAGGGCTAGATCAACTTATTTTTTTATGCTGATCAAGAATATATATACTTTATGGGGTCTGCGACGTCTCCTTCTGTCTGTTACATACATTTTCACAAAACCATTATACCCTGAATTCCCATTTTCAATGGGTTCAGGGTATAAAACCATTATACCCTGATTTCCCATTTTCAATGGGCTCAGGGTATAAAAAGTACATGATGTCGAAGTTCATAGAATAATTTCTTAAGGTCTCAAAGTATTTCCGAAAGCCGCGAAATGGTCGAACAGAGATTATAACTTTTTATGAGATTGTAAATTTAACATTTATAATATTTTTATCTAGTGTTGGAATGCATCGGTTTATAATACATGTACATATATACACATAATTTGTTCAAGTGCGTCTATTCTTCTAACCTAGCAAAAAGTGCCAGTTTTCATAAAATGGATTAAAAAGGCAGCTATATTGCCAAATTAAATATTTTTTATGAATTATATAGCTGAAGAGTCTTCGAATATCCACTTTTGTATATCCAATTTTTTAACTTTTTAAGCAAACATTAACGAACGTAAAAGTGTGTCTAACCTAAAACCGGCAGTTTAGAAATATATTTACTTGTCAAATTGCGTGACTCTTTAGCACCAATAATATAACAAACAGATGGACAATATATTTACAACATACTTAATTAAAATAGAATTAAATCGAAGTACTTTTAAATATATTCCCATATAATCTTTTTCTCGCTGCAATTCCTTGGAGTCTAAATTGTAAAACTAAAACACACAAATACTAAATTTCCCAATTCGAAATGACACAACACTTAAATATATATTATTCTTATACCACGCTGACCTATAAGTATTTAAGTATCTAGATCGAACTACATTAAAAATATAATAATGAATGCCCATATTAAATCACAGATACTAAAATCAAATATGCCACGCCCAATGGGAATAGATATAAGAACCTTTTTGCTTTGTCTCTAAACATAGTTCAGGGCACTGTTGAAATACAGTCCAGAGAGCGTAGCTACTATTATGAGGACATATATACATACATATGTACATATGTATAGTACAGAAAAAAGTGTGCTCATTTTCAGAATGAATGATTCAATTGCCCTTTTGGATGCATTCATGCAGATGTCTAATGTATATATTCTTATTGGGAAGTACTTATACAAAATATTCCACATATCAATAGCGACATAATTTATTATCATACATACCGACGATTAATAAATGTAGATACAGAATTAGACTATAAAATCTTTAGGCAAATATCAAATACAATAAATTATTGTACAAAACTAAAAAAGCCCAGATTAGAAGAAACGTTTTAAGCTCACTGATAGCTCCAAGGCAATATCAACACTGAATTGCTCAAGAACAATATACATATACAGGTGAGCGTAGCTAAAAAGCCGAAGTTAAAAAACAATAATAATAATCATAATAATGTCGACCTTGACACACCAGCCAACAGACAGCAAAACCTTATAATGCTGTAATTAATGCCATTGGCAAAAAAAAAAAAAAATAATAAAAGTTAAAATTCGTGAAAGGTCTACGTTAGAAGGCCGCAACAGGTGAGCTGAAATCTAACTCGAGAAACTTTCCCATTGAGTTAACTGACTCAGGCATTGCGGCAAAAAGCTATTGAATGAATGAATGAATGAGAATATAATTAAATATACAGATGTATACATATTTTTAAAATTTTAAAAAATTTTTCATTAAGACTTTAAAGCCATTTGTATAAAAATTAATTTAAAACAAAATACTTAAAGCTTCAAAATTATTTATAAATTTACTTATAGAGTAATAATTATACTTCGAATTCATAAATACGAAAATATGTGTTAACATTTTTGTACCACTGTGCAATGGATCGATCAATCATTCAATTGCGGAAATTGGAAGCGCGTTACTAACTACAGGTTAATCAGAACGAACTTTCGAATTGAATTCGTATTCGCATTGATTTCTGAGGTCAATTCAAGTCAATGAATAAATGCGTTAACCGCTTATGGAATACCATGAGTGTTAAATGAATTGTAACTGGTTCGCTCACTCACCTGTCTCGCACATTCTCCAGGTAATCGGCTATATAATCCACCATTGATTTGGCAAAGTCTTTGAATTCGGGCGCCTCCATATCGATCTGTAAATGCAGTTCCAGCAGTCACATTAATTACTTCATTTAATTTAATTTGCACAAATATACTAAAAATATTTTTCAAAAATAAATACAAATAAAACCAAACCGAATACTCACCGAGACACTGGGATCCAGTTTATCTGCCACCAAAGCGTTATCTTTTGCCTTACTCTCGCTTGGCGAGGGCATATTAGTATTAGTAGAACCTTTGCTCATGACCAATTGGAAATTGTTAATATTGCTAACAATGCTGCATTAGTTATAAGCAAATGAATTAAATGTTTGTTAGATTTAAAAGCTGAATGAATATATGTTTAGAGCTTGATTGTGTAATTTTGATTTACATAAAGCTCTCAAGTGTGATAATGCTAATCAGTGGAAGCTGTGCAATGCAAATGTGGTCTAATGACAATGAAGCTTAATTATAATCTCACGCTGTTAGTTTCAACTTAAATTGAGTAAAACCATAGTGAATAAACTAAATATCTATATTTTAAAATATTTAAGTGTATAATATCATTTAATTGGAAAATATGTTGAAGAGGTATATAGATCTATAGTGATCCAATTGGAAAATTTGTGAAAGAGATCAAAATGATTTCAAATAGGACATGAGTCTACAGTGTTCCAGTTAACAAATATGTAAACAATGACTACGAAAATTCAACACAAAAGCTTGTAGAAGAGGTTGCAAATCTTGTAGAATAAGTCCACAATAATCCAACTGGAAATAATCAGTCCACGAGCCATTATATTCTCTACATTTTATAAACAATTATAAAAATATGTTATCCTTAAAAATTGTATTATTTTATTTCAAGTAAATTGAGCTATTCAGTTTTTAAATTTTAAATTTATTTTTGGCCAAAAATTAATCTTTTTATCTTTATATTTATATTTATATTTACCCAATTTGTTCAAGTGTAGTAGAATACTCGATAAGACAATGCAGAAAAATAAAAGCCGTTTGCAAATTTGTTTGCTTGACTTTAGGCACAACAACAACTATGTATGTGTACAATCAAAAGTTAATTCACCTGCAGTTACATTTTTACTGTTTAGCATTAATAAAGGTACGTGGAAAACCTTTTACAAAGCAAACAAGTCAAGACAGAGTTGTTTGGCCTTGAGGCACACATGTAAAATAAGTAAAAACAAAAAGGCAACAAGTTATAGAAACCAGATCAGAACTGTCCGAGTAAATATAAAAAACTGATAACACTATTTGGAATGTTGAAGTTGACCAAATAGACAACAAGGCTAAGTGCTGAAAGCTTAGTTAAGTTAGGTTTTGTGTAGAGTTTTGATTTAAATTAAAGCACATCTTAAAAGGTCATTTGACAGCACGTATACGCATTAAGTATACGCTCCATTGCTTCAGTGTGATTATTATGTTATGTATTTTAAAGCACATTAATTGTTTAAATATGGCCAAGAGGCACACGCATAACACACACAAACAAACACACACACAGACACACTCACCGTTGTGCACTTAAGTTGACTGCTTTTAATTATTTGCACTTTTTTTCGTCTTGGCTATTGCTCAGTATATGTGACGTTTCGTTACGTTACGTTGCGTTACGTTGCGATGCGCGTTTGCTATTTAGCTAGTTGCTCGTCTATGGTTTAGTCAAGCTGTGTCCGCTCCGGCGTCCGTTAGCCAACTGAGTGCTGCTCGCCATTTAGCGAGGCCTTTTAAAGCATCGCCTCGCCACGCCTCGCCTCGCTTCGCCTCCCTTCATCTCCCTTCGCCTCTCTTCGCCGCGCTCTGTAAGCTGCGAATGCAGCCACAGGACCGGTTCACTCACTTCCCTCAATCGCAAATCTCACAACGCTTAGCTGAAATGGAATAAATTAATTTGTACTATAAAATAACAAGTGTCTCTCCCTATATGTGCATAAATTTAAATATAACTTTGCTAATATTTTGTGCACGCGCCATGTCATTTTTATCACAAAGTGCATTAAACCTGCATAAGCAAGGTGAGACAATATCTGAAGACATAATTAGTATGCGTATAATCCAGTTTTTTAACAGTAACAGAAGAATTCCCCACTGTGATTCATTCGTTGGGGGGATTCCTAACAGAGGCTAGCGCGACTTGAATTCATAGTACAAATAAATAAATAAATAAATAATAGAAAAAAAGAAAACATTTCGAAGCAAAATCAAAAAAACTCGAATTTGCATTTAATAAACCATTTGCTGGACCAATTATAGAAATTGTTTTTGTAAATGTAGCTCATAGATAAAGCACAGAGAGAAAGGAAGAGGGAGAGAGGGAGAGGAAGAGGAAGAGAGGAACCAAATTAACGTATGCTGGCGTTTAAGCTACGCTCTCTATTATTTGCGCTCTCCATGTCCATTTACTCACATTAGATGACGTTCGCTCTCCTTCGTTCGCCGTCTCCTTCTCTCCTTCTGTGGGCTTCAGAAGGAGTTGGCGCCACCACCCAACTGTTGCTGAGTGTGTGCGTGTGCCTGGCATTTCAACGAAGCCACTTTGGCAAATCACTTGAATGAATCAACAGATTTTTGCCATGGCAACCGTTAACTTTTCTCTTATTGTGCTGTCGCACAATAACCCACCCCCAAGAGGCAGGCAGCGCTTCTGCTCTAATAAGTGGGAGGGAGGAAGAGAATGTTGATTTTCTTACTCAATGCTAAAGTACTTCTATTTGATTTATGGCTGACTTGAGTTGAAAAGCTGAGGGTTTGTATGACGGCGCCGAGAAGTGGGGGATTACATAAACGAGCAGACAAAACTCAAATGGATTCTGTATGCAGCGATAAATTCCTATTGGAAATATTTAGCATAGAAAAATAAAAGTAACTTTTTCTTTTTCTCTGATAAGAAGCCTTAAGCCTAGACAAACTTTATCCCAGTTAAATAAACTGAGAAAGTTTCGATATGCATAAACCAATTTTTAGCATTTATAAAAAAAGGATTTAGTGCAGTCATTACTCATAGATTTTATAAATAAGCATTAAAATTTTAATTATTTTCCTGAAACGTAAAAAATAGTCTGTCGACTGTCAACACCAATTGTTATTGAATTTGAAGTTAAAATCAGAATGAGTTCTGAAGCGCTTTTAATTTTGATTAGTTTAAATTTGTTTTCATACTTAAGTGTTGAGCTCTTCAATGATAGCTGTGAGCGTAATCTACTGTTCATTTTAAGCACGTTTCTAACCAGATACGAGGAATATTTTACAATCTAAGAAAACTCCTTAAACTCTCAATCAAAGAAAAAATTGTTCACTCAGAGCATAAAAGAATCTGGAATAAAGTACAAATTGTATGTGGCAAAAATTATAATGATTTAGCCATTATTTACCTCTAAACCATGTTGTTGGCTTGGATTAATTATGTTTCAATTTTAGCTGTAGAACAAAGATTTCAAAAAATCTAAAGACATTTCAAAAACAGTAACAATTTAAGAGCAGGAAAAGAAGCAGAAATCAAAGAAATATTTACTCGCAAGCTGTATAAAATAATCAACAAAACATTTTCAGCTCAAATCACTTTTCCATATCCGGCTTTTCGGGTGGAGTTCATGCCTGATTTACAGGAGTTGCTTAAGATAACTTTTTCTTATTGATTGCTCGAAAAATTCAGTGAAGATTGCTTTTCGGTCCCCTATAGATTTATTTAATGTGTTTTATTAACGAAATAAGATATCCTCAAATGTCTTTTGCTTTTTCATGTACTGCAGTGAAAACTTAGCCCAAAATACAACTATCAACACTAAAAATAAATTACGATAAGTGACTTACAGAACATTGCATACAAATCTATCTCAAGCTAATTCGGGTAGGTAGTTTAACCATTACGCAAAGACATAGATAAACAACATTTTCCCATCAAGAAATATTTTATCTCTTAGTAATTGAAATTTTGTTTCAAGACCTTTTATCATTATGCCATTATGTATATAGAAATAAAATGAATGATATATAAGTATATAATAAATATAAGAAATGAAATTTATATTTTTATAAATTCTGATAGTTCTTAAAGGCAAGGGATAAAGTTTAATACACATATCCTACAATATGTTGGTTTGGTAATCTAATTGTAAACCACACTTAATCGCTGGTTAATTATCAAAAGCTATTTAATATTATTCAAGAACAATTTTACTTTGTATACTCGCTCGCAAATTAAATAGAGTATATTAGTTTACCACAATATTGTTCGTCGGTCTGTCTATGTGTATGATTGCAATCTATTTGAACTATAACTTGACATTTTAAGAGAATTGTGTATGAAGTATTTCACCTGATAAAAATATAGTTTATATAGCAGAGCTGTTGAATGCATTGCCAAATCGAGTGAATCTACCTCTCTTACAGTTTAATATAATCCTCTTTTGATTTTGATAAATACTTATTATAATTATACAAGCCTTGGGGCATATCAACTTCAAAGTTAAACTGTAAGTGATAAACCTTTCAGTGCAAAGTTGATTTTTACTCTTTTTATGACAACATTTATAGGTTGAGTTTATCCCTATATAAAAATTTTAATATTACAAATACAGAATGTTTAGGTTTCATATTTAATATGTATTTATTGTGTTGAATTCTTTTGTTCACATAACAAATTTTTCAAAAGTCCAGCAACATGTAAATCGGTTTCGCCCATTCCGTCTGAGTGCTCAGCTGCTCAGATGCTCGCATAAATTGTTCAATTGGCAACAAGAAAAGTTGAACAATAGATGTTAACACGTAATCAAACCACAAAAATGATCCAAAATGTTGGCTGATTGGTTACCGCGGATGAGCGATGAATGAATGCATGAGACGCTATACGTTGCTGTGATGTCTGATTTAGAAACAAAATCGAAAGTACTTAATAAATGCTACAGGTAGTTACAACTTAAGACGATTGGGCACGAGCTCTACTGCGCCAGAGTTGAGGGCAGATTGAGCAGGGTGCTTTGTCCGCTGGGCAAATAGGCGACTCCACGTGACCTCGATAGCTGATAGGCAATGTCCTCGGCAGCTTCAATGCGACGCAGCTCGACCAAACCATCGCCAGCCTCACCGAACGACCTGGCCAGCAAATCGGCAGCGGCAGCATCACCCTCAGCCGAAATAATGGAAGCCAATTTCTGTTGCTCTGCTTTCTCGACGACAAAGCGAGCCTTTTCGGCCTCTTGCTGGGCCACCTGTTTCATTTCAACAGCCATTGTGAACTCACGTCCAAAGGTCAAGTGGGTCAGCGAGATGTCATCCAATATGAAGCCAAACTGCTTGGCACGCACAGTCAACTCCTGGGACACTCGCTGCGAGACCATCTAAAGATGACAAGCATTTGTTTATAGTATATGCTAAATGCAACTATTAATTGTTAAACCTCACCTCACGCTGTGTAATCAGCTCGCCGGCATCAAATTGAGCGACAACAGCCTTGAGCACCTCAGGCGCAATGGAAGGCAACACACGCTCATCATAATCCTGACCAAGAATCGTATAGATCTTTGGTAGCTCATCTGGAATTGGACGATACAAGATACGCAGCGTAATATTCACATTCTGCAAATCCTTGCTGCCGGTTATCACTGGAACATTTCTGGGCTGGGAACGAATGTCGAAGATAATGGGTCGCTGCACCCAGGGTATGAAAAAGTGTGTACCCTCGCCAACAACATGCTCCTTGATGCCAGTGAACCGATCGAAGATTACAGCCCGATGGCCACCTTCAACATTATATAATGCGGAGTTGACAACGCCGCCGAGCAAGGCAACGCCGAGACCCATTTGGCCAATGCGGTTAAAGAACTGAGCAGCCATTATACTTAAAAACACAAAAACAGAAATATGCAGTTTATATACAAATTATTAAATGTATGTTGTATATATGTTTATGTAAATCATTTGAAAGCCGACTCAGTTTCACATTTCATCACACTTTTAGGTTAGAACGTCATGTAAATTTATCAAGTGCAAAGTTTACGCCTTTATTAAGGTATATAATATGTTTAGCTTATACAAATATTTACGATAAACTGTTTTACTAACTTTTTAATTGATTCTGCTTTACTGAAAAATGTACAATTACGTTAAACTTTTACAATATTGCCTGCTTTATTAAAACCGCACGCAATGAAACGACAGCTGACAGTGTTGAAAACTGCCAATAGCGGCAATGTGAAGTGCATGCTGAAACAACATGCACAGATATCGATATATCGATAGATTGCGCAATATTTCAATCAAAAACAATTCAAACAATATTTTCTTTAAAAGGTTTTTAAAAATGTATTTATTGCGTCATCTCTGCACGTCCGGCTCCCTTAGGCATTTTTTTATTAGTCGAATCCTCCAGCTCCTTTGCCTTGTAATAATGGGGTGCCACCTCCAGGAGCCATTTGCTTTCAATTTCAATGACCTGACGCATGTATTCCTTGGAGGTAAAGACCAGCTCGTGATAGAGCACCCATCGTGGCAGCTCCTCAAACAGCGAGGAGTTGGGATGTATCATAACCGTTTGATTATGCTTAATTGTCTTGTAATTTCCGCCCTTCGACAAACGTGCCACATGATAGAAGTAGCCCGCGGTCGTTGCCTTTCTCACATTAATTGTCTCTGGCAGACAGCTAACCATATCGATCTCCACCCGCTGCATTAGACCCACCAATTGTTCTCGCACATCTCGTGCCCGTTTCATGGAACGATACTGAATGAAGTTCTCATAGCACCATTGTGTACTATAGTCCGTCTCCGCCCATTGATTATAGACCTGTAGCAGACTCAGATGATCTCCGTGCATATGATTGAAATTCTTTCGCGCAGTATCGGCGTGTATTATCTTATCCTTGGGCCGATAGAATATGGCGCTGTTGACTGACAGCATGGCCGCTATGGTGACCATCTCCTCCGAACACTTGTATCTGCAAGATAGTTACAATTTATTAACATTTAGCAATATAGACATATTAATAATTGAATCACTTACTTCTCGCTGGCTAACAGCATTTTGCCCATCATCGGATCAACAGGGAATTCAGCCATGCGTCGACCCAACTTCGTCAGTTCACCATGATGATTGAGTGCACCCAATGCGTATAGCTGTTCCAGTGCCAGAACTAACGTCTCATGTGGCGGCGGATCAAGGAAATCAAAGTGTATCAGATCATTGATGCCCAAGGCTTTGAGCATGAGCACCGCATTTCCAAGATTAATACGGCAAATTTCCGGCACCGTATTCTCCTCTAGCTCATGTTTGTATGCCCATGCAGTGTATAGACGGAAACATTTTCCGGGTGCCGTTCGACCAGCTCGCCCGGCTCTCTGATTTGCCGAAGCCTTCGAAATGGGTACCACCATTAAGGATTCCATGCCCGTGCGTGAATTGAAATTGTTTTGCTTGGCGAAACCCGGATCAATCACATAGATAATGTTGTCTATGGTCAGTGATGTCTCCGCAATGTTCGTGGCGAGGATCACTTTGCGTGCATTCGGCGGCGTCGGCTCAAAGATTTTGGCCTGCATGTCGCTGGGCAGATTGGCATAGACGGGAACAACAATGAGCTCGCGTATTTTGGAGCCTAGTCGTTTGACCCGGTCCTGCAGCACCTCCTGGCAAGTCTCGATCTCATCCTGGCCCGTAAGAAACACTAAAATATCACCAAGTGGCTGCGTTGCATGAATCTGCAGGACGGACACGCAACAGGCATCGATATAATCAGCCTCAGGCGCTTTAGTATAGAATATGTCCACTGGATACCGTCGGCCGGGAATGCGGAAAATGGGCGCATCATCGAAGAAGGCAGAGAACTTCTCGGCATCAAGCGTGGCGCTGGATATCAGTAGCTTAAGCTCAGGTCGAAACCGTGCTATATCCTTGACCAGTCCAAACAGAATATCCGTATGTAAAGTGCGTTCGTGCGCCTCGTCAATAATCATGACACTGTAGGAGCCCAAATCCGGTTCAGAGAGGAACTCGCGATGCAGTGTTCCATCTGTCATGTACTTGAGAATGGTGCGATCTGACGTGCAGTCCTCGAAGCGAATGCTGTAGCCCACCTCGTTGCCCAGTTTGACGCCCATTTCTTCAGCCACTCGAGCCGCCACAGACATGGCAGCCACGCGACGTGGTTGCGTGCATCCAATCATCTTCTTATCGGCCGTGAAGCCTGCCTCGACAAGATATTGTGGTACTTGAGTGGTCTTGCCAGAACCGGTCTCGCCCTCAATGATCAGCACCTGATGCTCTTTCACAGCCGCTATGAGATCCTCCTTAAAGGGATAAACTGGCAATGATCTGCGCGTTTCTTCCAAAGTCATGCGTTTGCGTTCCTTCTCTGTTAGCTCTGATTGCTTGGCAGCCTTCTCGCGGCTGCCATCAAGCGTTAGTGCCTGAATGAAATCAATCTGATCGTCGAGCAACAGCTCATATTCCTCCTCAGCTTTGGCATCTTTGGCACCAAACTGAAAACGTGCTGAAGCCAATTGTTCAGCCTCCCATTTCTTTTGTTCCGAATTCGGTTGCTTCTCAAATTCATCCACCTCCACGTATTCCGCTGTAATATAGATTGTTTGATGAATCGGAAATATGTCTGATACATTACTTACATCGCTCGCCCTTCTTAAGGTCCTGGGGCATGTGATAGCGCTGAATGCGCTCCAGCTCTCGTGCCTTCTCATGCTCCTTGGCTATATTCAACAGTTGTTTCTTGTACTGACGCTCCTCCCGTTCCCGCTTGGTTAACCTAAGGAAATCATAAGTCCAATTTAAACATGACAACAGTCATACGACAAATACCTACACGCTCTCCTCAAAGAGGTACTCATCATCGAGTATATCCGCTTCTAGCTCGGCCACTTTGTCATCCTTGCGCTTCTCCAAGTACTGCCGACGTGACTGCACGCGCAGATGTGGCACAATCTTGTCTCGATCTTCATGCTCTAATTTCAGCCGCTTGGTAGCTTCTTCAATGGCCTTGCGTCCGCCTGTGGCTTCGACCACTTTGCGGGTTCGTTCCTCATCCCGTTTCTTCAAGCGATTCGCAAACTCATCACGCTCACGCAAATCCTTTATACGTGACTCCTCTTCGCTGTCGGGCTCCTCGGCACTGCTACTACTGCTAGCTGTGCGTTTACGATTTTTACTAGACATACTTCAACAAGGATAATTATAAGCCACAACAACAACAGATCTCCCGGCTACTTGATTAATACGCTGTTTACAAAACAATATTATATATCGATACATAAGGTAAACAACTGTGTTATCGCTTCACACACACACACACATAATAAGTGTTTATAATAGGTCGCATAGATCATTTCTAAATAATTTTCTTTTTAATACATATGTTAAACTATAATTTAATTTTAAGTAATTTATTGAACTAAATCTATAAAAAACAATTCTCACTCAGAATTTTAAATGTTGCCAATTACTTTCAATTAATATCGTACATCGATATTTTTATACCTATTAACAAGTCGATTACATTTCGCGGGCTCCTTGCAGCCCTGGTGCTCGAAAACAAAATATATTTCCAGTTGTACGCAAAAGAAATTCAAGCATGTCTCGTCAATTAAGCTTTTGTCCACAGCAAGAATATGAACTTATTGAATACCCTGGCCGTGTGGTCAACACAGACCGCATGCTGGCCACCTTAGGTGGCATTGTCAACATATCCAAGGTAATATATTAGAAAACAGTTAATTACAATCGTAATGTTTACAATTTGTTATGCAGGTTTTGGGTGATGAGAAGAAACGTTTGGAGTTGCGTTTTCACCCAGATAATCCCTATAACAAGCCCACCTTCGGTGACTGCACAGACAAATCAGGTGTTTTATTGTCAATAACCGTGCGACGCCACAAACGCGACAAATCGCGTCCACCTCAACATTTTGTTCGCGTCCTGGGCCATTGCAGTCGAAGCTTCTCATTTGAATGTAAGTAACGCAGAGAGTAATGCGCTGAATCTGATTAATAAACAGAAGCTGCTGCTTGTAGCGCTTTGTGACTTCCAGTACCTGCCGCTGTGGCACACACCTAAAAGTGAAGACGCCAGCGCTGCAACAGAGCTGAAATATGCACTGGATCAGGTGCAGCCACGTGATGTTACAGACTTGGAATACTTCAGGTGAATATGATTCAATGGAATGATATGGAATAGCATAAATACAAATCGTTCTCTTGCAGCCGTCCGCACCCGCAACTGCTCTGCCTACCCGAACTCTTCGCACGTGTTGATATCGTGCACAGTGGACACTATCGCATGGACGGCACTGGCGACGGCAGCCACGAGGTGCTCGGCGTATCGGCCAAGTCCACCTATGACAATCACGATGTCGTCTCTTTCAACATGCAGGACACGTTTCCCACCCAGCCAGATGGGCAGATACATAAGCGCCTTAAGGTCAAATATGTGTCGGACGAGCAATTCGCACGCGTTAAAAAGCTCTTCGACGAGATTCCCATTTGGACGCGCATCGCGCTGCTATACGAGTCGGGCGTCACTAACGAGAAGCTGAAGTGCATCATACCCTCGCTAGCCTTTTACTTCAGCAATGGCCCGTGGCGCACGCTCTATGTGCGCTATGGCTATGATCCACGCAAGGACTTCAAGAGTCGACATTATCAGACATTTGATTTTCGCTTGCGCTTCGGTTCGGGAGTTTCGGAATTCGTCTACTCCCGCAAGTCGGCAAAGCAGAAGAGATCTTCAACGACCGCCAACGATGACTTGAAAAGTGAACTCGTCCAACGCATCGACTATCCGTACTTCGATGATAAAAAGTTGCCGCGTTCCAGGCAGTGCATGCTACGATATTGCGACGTGCGACTGCCCAAAATACAGGAAATGCTGGAAAAGATACCCACACCCCTAACAGGTGCTGTTTGCAACGAACGCACCGGCTGGCTGCCACCTAGCTTTGATGCACAGGTGCGACAAATTGTGTGCGCTACGATCAGTGAGTTGTTGCGCAACCATTATCGAAAGGAGCATCTAACTGCCGAGGTGGAGGCTGTGCCCCAAGCCGATGGCGATGGCGATGGCGAAGCCGAGGCTGATGCTGAGGAGGACTATTACATAGAAGACGAGGACACCCAGGAAGAGGATCTGGATGAAACACCAAATGCCGAAAATATCGTCGACAAGAACATTGAACAGTTGCTTAACAATATTACAAATTAATCTTGTGAGCTTTTCACAACTATTTCAACTGTGATCTATAATACTCTTTAGATGTACGTCATAAAGATTTATGTTTAGTTTCAAATACATATATAGGTCTTGATCTTGAGAAGCTATACTTACTAACTAAAAATAACTAGGAATGCCACATATTCAAATATGCATATATCTAATGATCTTTATAATGCAATAATGGGTAATTGAAATATTTTGATAAATTCATTATTATTAAATAATTAATTTTCTCAAGCTGTATCAATCACAACAATAATATTTATTTATGAACATTGAGAAAGATCTTTGTTAATCGGGATTGAGTGATGTTAAATTGGCTGAGTCTTTTAACAGTCGTCTGTTAACTATGTCGAAATTCGCACTTCGATTCGATCGAATTCGATTCACTTAACAGTATAGAAATAGCAAGAGGCAAAATTGAGTGATTCTTTTGCCAGTCAGTAAAAGAGCACAACAGCATTATGCATGTTTGGGTTATAGTGCAGCACTGTTAAAAGACTCCGTAGGTTACTTTTGATGTTAACTAACAGCGCGCTTACTGCATTAATTTACAAAGCTTAACAGCACTTGAAGAGAAAGCGTGTAATATCCTGCTATGAAATTTTATATCTAAAGACACTGTTTTAAAGCACCACGAAGACATTTAACAGTGCACGAAGAGAAAAAATTTTATTTTCTGGAAGTTGCGCATTGAAGAATCACTCAATCCTGGACAGCAACTGCGATGTGCACCAGATCTGTTAAATTAACAGTAAAATTTATGTCCTTTGGCATAAATTTAAAATTTAACAGCTACTAAAATGCCCGGCTTGCATTCGCAGATGGAATGGATATTGAAGAAACTGAACTTCTGAACTTTTGTTATAAAAAAGAAAACAAGGTAGGCAACAATTTAGAACTCCCAGCATTTCTCTGAATATGAATAACATATACATTTCTACGCATTTTAAAGTTGCTTTTGTGTTCAGCAACATGTTTGTAGTTTCATAAAAAAAATTTATGTTGACAGCGTAAAAATCGTGAAAAGAAAAATTAAAAAAAAAAAATAGAACAAAAAATTTTTATTTCACTTTCAAAAATTTTCAGTGAATATTTAAAATATTTTCCGTAAGTATATATTGAAATCGTTTATTTAGTGAATTTTATATAACCCTAGAAAGCAAGCCTTATAATGGACGAGTACGAGAGCATGGACATTGATATGGAGTCAGAATCTGACTGCGAATCGGAGCAGGAGAACTATAACGGTTCAAGAATGCAAAATTTCATTAATGCTGCCAAAATATGGAATCGCATGCCATTGAGAGAAAAGGAAGCTTATCGCAACTTATATGACGATGAGGAACACAGTCCAAGTTGTGTGGCTGCAATGGACTATGAAAGTGAGGAGGACGATTGTCAAGTGGATAATCGCAATATAGCTAAAGCCGCATGCTGCTGCCCAGGACGACAACAGGTGAAGTGCCCTCCACGCAAAAAGAAGCCCCAATGCTGTAGCCAACCAAGCAACTGTCGCAAACGTAAGAAGCCCAAGAAATGGAGCAAGCCTGGCCCAGTGACAAATAATGCTTATCTGAACTTTGTGCGCTCTATTCGACGTAAATACTGCGGCCTTCAACCTAAGGAGCTGGTAATGGTGGCTGCTTATGAGTGGAGGCGTCTCAGCGAATCAAAGAAAGCAAGATATCGTCGCCAGGCAAGCCAACACAATACTGATCATAGATCTGAAAATATATATCCATATTGCCCACCCTCTCTTTCCCCCATGTAGGCACAAGAAGTCAGTGAAATGGAACGCAAATTACGTATGAATTACAAAAGGAAGTGTCGCTAATTGTCTCACTCTTGATTACGAGAATGCAACGTCTTAAATTTCCATTTTAAAGGTGCAAAATTTCGAAAGCTCCCATTATTTTTTGCTCATCTATTCGGCTTACAAAATAAAAAAAAACAAAAAAAAAAATTTGAAATATTTTTAAATGAAATTGCAATAGAATTTCTAATATAAATAATACATAACGGCTATATATAGTAATAAATATGTTTCCTTACTGATTCTTTACGATTATCTGTTCATATCTACAACCTTGTCGCTCCAGCCCTATCTACCCATCTATCTGGATTGTTTGCAACACCACATATTTAGGTATATATACAGATACATATATATTTATGTATAGATAAGTATATATTTAGGTATATAGATGGTATTCAACAACAATATAATGTAGATATTATTGATGTTGGATATATAGAAAGCCAATGAAATAGTATATATCTGTTTCTTTGGATGTATGTAAGGATGGATAGATCGCTAACTAGCATATCTAAACATAGAACTGTATGTATAGTAAATATATACAGCATGAACATAGAACATGAATGGAGAATATGAAAGATGCTCCATCCAGATTGATAGACTTCCATAGATAGATACGCGCATACTGAGGGATACAGATATACAAAGATACATACAGATAGTTGAATATATATTCATAGATAATCCACAGAATGTAAATATATATATATATATATTTTTTTTTTTTAAATCATATTTTTTCACAATATTTAATGAAGTTAATATTTAGTTGAAGTTATTTTTTAAATTAGCTGAGCTAATTCTCAAGCAAAATAGTTTTTCATTTGTTCAGCGGACTTTTCCAAGACTCCATAAAAACATTTGCGTGGTTTTAGTATAATACGTGATCCAGACGTAAGTTAATTAATGCAGATTATATTTGTAGAAGCTCCAAGCGAACATAGTTTGTTGAAATATAAATGCTATAGCTGAGTATGCGTTGGGGCGCTTTAAGGCTTGCAGCGATCGAGGAAACGTGGATAGAGACAGACGTCACGGATGTGATAGCGGTTGAGTAGCCAGCAGAGAAAGCGCTCCAGACCCAAGCCGTAGCCACCATGGGGCATGGTGCCGTAGACGCGCTGATCTGTGTACCAGTAGTAAGGAGCAGGATCAATGCCCTCGCGTTCGTAGCCCTTGTAGAGCTCCTCGTTGTCGTAGATCCTCATCGAGCCGCCAACAATTTCACCCACATTGGGCAGCAGGACATCCACGCTCTCGGTGAGCCGCTGATCGTCCGGGCAGCGTGACATATAAAACGATTTGATCTCAGCTGGGAATCTGATCAGTAGAATCGGCTCATTGATGGTGTCCGTCATCTTGCGCTCGGGCGCCTCTGGTATGTCCTCGCCGAACTCGTAGAAGGTGCCATCCTCCTTGGGCACATTGTTGTCCTTGAGCCATTTGATGGCATCAATGTACTCCATGCGCTTGAATGGCTTCTTCGGTGGCTTAAAATCGGGATTGAGCTCCTTCACTATGTAGCCCCACGGCGACTTCAATACGCGATCAACCACATCGCAGACCAGGTCCTCAATGCGACTCAGTAATTCCTCGAACGTCAGGAACGGACACTCGGCCTCAATGTGCGTATACTCGGCCAGATGCCGACGTGTGCGACTCTGCTCGGCGCGATAACTCTGTGCAATGGTGAATACATCGCCCAGGGCCGGCAGGCAGGTCTCCAAGTACAGCTGCGAGCTCTGCGTGAGGAAGGCTTCCTCGCCAAAGTACTGCATCTTGAAGAGCGTGGAGCCGCCCTCGACCTGGGTCTGGACCAGAGTTGGCGGCGTCACCTCGTTGTAGCCGCGATCAAAGTAATGCGCGCGGAACGCTTGCATCACCACGGAACGCATCTTCAGCACCTTCGAGGTGTTCTCGCCACGTATCATGATGTGCCTGTTGTCCAGCTGGACATCAGGATGCGCCTCCTCGTTGAGTATGGCATCAGCACCACCCGGTGGTGCCAATCCGATCAGTTCCCAATAATCCACAATCAACTCATGTCCACCCGGCGCTGTCTTGCCCTCCGGCACCAGTTTCAATGTGCCGTAGAGCAGCACGGTGCTCTCGGTGCTCAGCATGAGTGCTTCGTACGTCTGGCAGAGCAGATCATTTAGGACGCACTGCAGGAAACCGCTGCCGTCGCGCAACGTGATGAAAATCAGGGATTTACCCTGTCGGCGCAATCTATGCACCCAGCCGTAAATTTTCACTCTGGCATTGCGATACTCGGCACCCTTTTCGATACGTATCCTTTGGGCTGGCGGCAAGCTAGCATCTTCGCTGATCTTCACCTTGCGCGCCTCCTCCAGATTCTGGGCACGCTTTTCAGCATCCTCAGCCTCGCGCTGTAGCTTATCTGCATTCTTCTGGCTCTCGCGTACAAATATCTTTTGGATTTTCTTCAGCTGCGACTTGGCTGCTGGCTCATATTGCTCGCTGGCCTTTGGATCCTTGCTATCCACATAAATGGTGGGGAAGGGCTCCTTAACAGCATGACGCATCGCCTGCAAAATGGTTTTATAAGGATTGAGCTCACTTCCATTGCCTGACTCATCGCTTCCACGCTTTTCCGATGTGAAAATCGCACCTAAAAATATCAATACACACAAAAAATGTAAGAACTTTTATCTGCAAACACACACGCACACAAACATAAGCAAATGTATGAAAGCACACATACACACACATACACAAATACATGTATTGACAACGTGGACGGCCGCAAACGCCGCATTGGCATTTAGTAATCATTAAATTTTATATACATATAATAAAACTTACTCATGGTTAGGTCAGCCATCTGTTCTGTCGGCATTTCGTTTGACTTATGACAAATGTTTTTCAATGTAACTACTTATAAGTTCACGGCCTGCTTAGAAAAACTGCATTAAAATTGCATCAGATCAAGAGGGTAGAAAATAAGAAGACAGTCTGTTACATTTGATAATGGGATTTTTTAACAGCGTCTACTAACATTTTCCCAAATGTGATATATTATTAACGAGAGAATCAAGTAATCAAGGAATCAAATAAAAATAGCCAGCATATTAAATAGGCATACTTAATTTAACAATACATCTTTTTAATTTATTATCCAGCATTAAATACTTACAGGTAGTCTTTAAAATTTACAATTATTAATTTTAACATGCACAACATTTAAACAGCTGTTTCGATTACTTCCATATATCGAATAGTCGATTATTACCATTTTGAGCACAAAACGTAAACATTTAGGAAAAAGTAAATGTAATTTTTGCAATGCCAACTGAGAATAAGTAAGCGCATAAAACAGCTCAACAATAATTGTTACTTTATACAGATCTCATTCCCATTCAGCATAAAAATACTTCCTAAATCGGTGGTCTGTGAGGAGAGTATACTACGTGGTGACATCACCTTTTCCGCTGGTTGCGTTGTCCATCCCAGCGCAACAATTATTGCCGACGCTGGCCCTATTATCATTGGCGAAAATTGTATTGTGGAGGAATATGCAACCATTGCGCATCGTTTGGCAGAAGGCGCCAGCTGGGATGCCAATAATATTCTGAGCATTGGCAGCCACAATGTCTTCGAAGTGGGCTGCACCGTGGAGGCGGCACGGATTGGCGACAAGAATGTGTTTGAGAGCAAGTGTTTTGTAGGCCGAGGAGTGACCGTGTCAAGTGGCTGTGTGATTGGCGCTGGCATTCAGATGCGCACCGTTCAATTAATGCCCGAAAACACCATTGTATACGGGCAGCAGGCGCTACAGCGCGAGGCCATCGAGAAGCAGGGTTCACAGACGTTACAAATCGACTTCCTGAGGAAGGTGCTGCCCAACTATCATCACCTGCGCAAGCCCAACTACGATCCGAAGAAGGCACGCAGCGTAGTCTAAATAAAAAGTGAAGACTCCTTTCCATAGGCTATCATATATATATAATGTATTAGTTAATCTCTATAACTGTGGCATTAAACGTATTTATCTCTTTCTCAAACGTTTCTATTGTATGTTCACACAGTGCTTCTAGATCCTCCAGACCCCGCTTAAGCAGATCTATCGCTCGCTCTTGACGGGACTGTATGCGGAAATGTAGTTTCTGCTCGGTAGGATGTGGTATCGTATAGCCGCAGAAATCGACCTCCGGATAGCGCGCTATAATTGTTTTCAGTGCGTTGCCCAGTGTGTGGCCCTCGTTGATGAAAACAAACGTGCGGGAGCCGTCTCCATTTTTCTCATCGCCTGCAAGCTAACACAAACGTTTTAATTTTGTTTTTAATTTTGTTTTAATTAATTGTTTCAATAAATACCTCAGCTAATGCACCCATCGTTCTATAAATTAAACAATTTCAATAAACGGATTGTTTTCATCAAAAACGTGCACAATATTCATCGTCTTATTGGCAACCCTGTGTGGTGGTTATCGATAAACGATATGTTGCTGGTTGCCTTTCGATGTCTTGCAACACTCGTGTTCTTCTTGCACAGACGGCGAGAACACGCTCGAAATTTAATCATTGCGAATTTGTAAACATTGTTTTTATTTTGTAATTAGTGCAATCGTTATTTAGAACTCAACAACAATACGTTAATCAATTTTTAGTGTAATTCAAAGCTTGTAACTGAAAAAATAAAAAATAAATAAATTGCCAAACCTAACATAAGCAGAAGCAGCAGCATAAGCATATTGCAAACATTGAAACGCCGCGGTTGTATTTGTGTTGGTGTTCGTGCATGTGCATACATGTGGCTATGCGTACGTGTGTGTGCCTGTGTTTGGAAACAACAAAAAGTCGTATACAGCAGAAAAGGCGGCAAAAGAAACACAGCAACAACAACTGCACATGATATGCAAAGCGAGGCGGCAAAAAAAATGCAACTGCAAACATAATTATTTGTGCAATGCATTTAACGTGAACGTCGCTAACGTCGTACTGCTCCAAAAAAAAAAAGCAACAAAAACAAAAAGCACCGACATTTCGAACGAGCACAAGACTTTTTTTTTGCAGCACTTCGCTTAGTGCGTCAATGCAGACAGGAATAAAGAAAGAAACGGCGAAAACAAACTGCAGCGAAGCCACAATAACAAGTACAACAACAGAAACGCCGAATGGAATACAGGTTTGTGCAAAAGCAGCAAATAAATCAAATAAGACAAAAAAAAAAACTTCAAATCAGCTCTTTGTATACATAAGTGCAGCTAAAGTATATTTTTATTGAAAATATATATTTACCAAAAAGGTGTCATTTTTTATGAATTTCTTTTTATTGTGTTTAACACGCCTCCCCTCGCAGTAATATATATACATAAATATATGTGTGTATTTGTTATGCATGTACCACACAGACACACACAAACGCAATTTGAAAAAAAAAATTATGCAAATTCATGCACACAGGCAGCCGTTGCGCTGTCGACGTCGAGCGTGCGCAAAGGCGGAAGCGTATGCTAGAAGACCAGTTCGCGCTGCCAGCGCTCAATTCTGTTATTCTTTTTATTCGCTGTTATTTCAATACATACGCACTTATACATACTACTACGCACATAAAAGTGTTAATATGTACATATATTATTACTTTAATAGTTGCTAGGCCGTTTGGCTTCCATTTTAAATTTTTATTTACATACACATATTTTTATTTTTATTTATTTATGTTCTGCCAGATAATAATGCCCAGCGGCTAATTTGTTGAGTGGTAGTTGTGGTGGTGGTGGTGATGGCGGCGGCGGCGACGTCAACGTCGTCGTCGTCGACGTCGTCGTCATCGGTGCTCACATCTGTTGTGTGTTAAAGCAGCCTGTCTTTGACTGTTCGCTCGCCTGTCTCTTTGGTGGTGGTGACTAATGCAAAACCATGTTCCGTTATCTCAAAACGTTTCTCACGTCCCGGTGCTCAATCCAGATTCCCACCCACACAAATACACACACATGCACACATACTTGAAGCGTGTGTTGTAATAGCGGAGTTTTAAATGAGTGAACGTATGTTTATGTATGTGTATGTCATTAGTTGGCGCCGTTTCATGTTTCACTCAAAGTAATGCGTTCCGCTTACATATACAAACATATTTGCAATTTGGTCTAGCTGCGTTTCATTTTCTATTCGTTCCCCCCATTATGCTGTGAACCCTTTGGAAGTGCATTCGCATTCATACATATAATATATGTATATATAAATATACATATGTACATTAAAAGCATACGTACAGTGGTGTGTGTATGTGAGTTCTTAAGTTCATTACAGCAGCTGCTATATTCATGTTCATCAGCATATGGCATTTTGTTTGATCGAGTTATGTGGATCATATTCTTTATTATACAGACAATGATGTTAACATGACTTAAGAGGAAATGCAATCATGCCACAATCGTTTATTGCATACATTTCCGAATTTATATTTATGTATATAGAGTGAAATTTATAGTCCTCACTGGTACGGTATATAGATATTAAAGTATGTATATGAACTGATGAAAATGATTAATATTAGTTTATTCCGAGAAATATAAAGATATATAATTTACTAATAATAAAGAGTATCTAGTAAATAAAGAGAAATATATCAATTTAATCGGACATTAAAGATTATAGGAATCCTCGTTCGCTAATTTCGTTTTCGATTTTCTGCTGTAAATAATGGGAAGAGTATGTGAAACAATGAGAATGAAATGCTGTCTCATTTTACCATACATGCATACATATAAATATGTATACTTATATGTACATATGTACTAACGTAAACATATTTGTATCTGTCTGGCCGGGTCACAGGCTTTTTGGTAGCATCGTTTGTTGGCTGGCTAGCTGTCAAGGGAACAACGACGACCGCGGCAGACCATGAAAACTAAAAACCCTGTCCGGGCGTCGTCAGCACAGACAAGGCAATGGCACATACCACGACAACATCCTGTGCAGCAACCACGAAAAAAAAAACACAACCATAAAGCAAAGAGAAGCAAAAAAAAAACCTGTCATCTGCTGACTGGCGTTCCCTTGCCGCTTACAAGTTTGGATTCGCCCAGACTGCCCAGCAGCCTGCATCCGATACGGCTTCGACGATATGGATATAAAAATATGTGCACGAATATATGTGTGTGTATATGTGTGTATGTGTGTGTACCTATAGCGAAAAACAAACACGAAGAGGACATTGAACGCCATCGTTCGTCCATCGTGAGAGCTGCAGACAGGAGGCAGCGGTGGCATTTTTAGAATTCCAAAAATCAACATAAAAAGCAAAGAGCAGACAACAGAAATAACAACAAAAACAATGACAATTCAAACAGTCCCAGAGCTAGGGCAGGTCTGGCAGCACTGCATTGTCCAGGTTTCTTTTTTTTTTTTCAATTTATCATTGTAGCTGTGCAAGTGATCGACTGCATGCATCAAGAATATCGATAACAAAAAATTAGATATGCACGTTAAATGTTGTCTGCTTACCTTCACTATAACGAGTCCTTGTGACCAGGGCTACGCAATGAGCTAACATCATTAACTTAAACGATATTGCCAGATCACAACTTACTATCGAAAAAAAAAGCTCGTTGCATTAACTATTTATCGAAGTTGTTTCCTGAAAATCATAGCTCGCTTTGCATAGATATTGAAAACTTTGTGCTTTAATATTTAGTTACCCAGGTAAACTTTGTGTAGCTGTAAGTATATAATATTAGAGTGTATATGTATGTACGTATATACACACATAAACATACACATATCTTGGCTGCCCCAGCGGCAATGTCCTGTACAGCGTGCACATACACACATGCAAACAGTGTACGTGTGTGTGTGTGTGCTTGTGCAGTTTCATTTCGTTTTCGTTTCACTTTTTGCCATTGCCTGTTTCTGCTTCCTTCTTTTATTATTTTACTTTTACAGCTGCCACTTTTTCAACTTGCATTTTTGCCCTTCTCATTTATTTATCCTGGTGCTGCTGCTGCGGCTGCCGCCGCCGTCGTTGTTGTTGTTATTGCTGTTGCTTTTGCTACTGCCGCTGCCGCTGCTGTTGCTGTTGCTTTGTGTTTTTGGCAAGGGTGGAATTCATAGAGCTCGACGCTTCATCGCAGCCGTCGCACAAAACAAAAATTTATAACATTCGTACGTCTGGCTTTGATCCTTTTGGGTTTGCTTTTATTATTTTCATTTATTCATTGTGGATTTTTTTCTCTTCATGGTTCAGACGTCTGTCTGGCCACCACCATCAGCAGCGCCACCCCTAGTTGAGCATTAGAGGGAGAAAGTGTCTTGCAAATAAATAAATAGTCATGTCAGCCATAATATTAATGCCCCAAAATAGATGGAAGGTGGTGTGCAGAGAGCTTACGACGTTTGTGGGGGCGACGGACAGACGACGGCGGTGTTGCTAATCAACCCTCTGGGGCGCTGTTTGCACGACAGCAACAGCAGCTACAACAACAGCAACAACAAGTTTAAGAAGATGAAGGAGCAGCAGCAGGAGAAGAGCCAAATGCAGCCTCCCCCAAAATATATATGGCAAGTCGGTTTGTGCGTGGGGTCAATAAACTTTCGCGCCACCATCTTGCGCCGTGTGCGTGTATGTGCTTGTGTATGTGTGTGTGTGTTTGTGTTTGTGTTTGTATGTTTGATTGTGTGTGAGAGAGAGAGCAAGCACATGCTATGGACCATTCCAGACAGAAAGTACCAAAAAAAACAAACCGTGTAGCGGCTTCCTTTTCGCTAGTCACCCTCGACGTTTCGCGTGCAGCACGTTCTACGCATTTTTGTGCATTGACCCCAAGCGACGCACTGCCCTAGCCCACCCCCAACCCCTAGCCCTAGCCCTGGCCCTCCCACTCACACACGCATACAATCGCAACCCTTGTTGATTTGATTTTCATATGCCAGATTAGGAGGGGGAGGGACGGCGCGTAACAGTTGGAACAGCTCTCTAAACCATATGAATTTCGCTTGATTGTGCTTTTATGTTTCTATACACATGCATACATGTGTATGTGTGTCTGTATGTATGTACATATGTATATGTCTCCGTATATAGTCATATAATAAAATATGCATGCACCTTCGATTACACCTTTATGATGTCATAAAGGCAAGACGGCTTTAATTGCACAGTGGTACAAAATATATATAAAATATATACACATACATACATATACATTTATATACATGCGCATATGTACATATGTGTTTATATATGCCTATATACAACTTTTTATGGCCACTTGGCTAAATGGCTGGGTGTGATGGGCGTGGTTAGATATTGTAATGTCAAGACTAGTCGGACGAACAGACAGGCAGACAGACAGACCGTACGGGCATTTCCTGTTTTTGGTCTTGACAACAGCAAATGGCATTTAGCTTCACACTGAACGATTTGCCATGTAATTTCCTCAGCTCAGCTCTGCAACGAACAGCAACAGGAACAACAGTTCTACTCCAGACAAAGGCCACAATCAGAACATCATCATTAAAGGTCATTTTGGTAGGGAAGTTTTAGGGGTAGTTTACAGTTTCAAATTCCTTGGGAAACAGCAGGGGTTTCAAGTTATGCGAAATTTCACGCTTTGCTCTCTCACTCTGTCTCTCGCTCTCGCCTGACGTGTTGTCCAATATGTAAATGTGATATAGCCAAGAAAGTGGCATTACAGGGCGGCTGTGTCCTGTAAATCTAGATCTTTATGCTTCACAATGTGTGTATGAGAAACTTTGATGGGCCCGAAGGGTTCGTGGGAAATTGTAATGTATTTTTGTTTGCCTATTCCGAGGAGAGTGGGAAGTGGTGTAAGAAGCAAGCAAGGGTTCGAACAGGTTGTCAAACCCGGATACTTGAGACAAAGTCTAGTGCGGCGGATATACATTATCATATGCATATAAAGTGAATTCCCAAAAAAAAAAATAAATAAATAAATAAACGTTAAATTTCTATTCATTTTGGTGTTTGGCTTAAATTTACGAATTTAAGGGTAAATACTAGGTAGTAAAGGCAGAGCAGGGCTGTTATTGAAGTCATTTAGATAATGTGAGGTATATTTCAACACTCTTAGGCCAAACGATGATTTTCTACTTAAGGAAATCAGTCAATTCACCCTATCTGAAGGTTATTGTTAAAAATTATGATACAAAATAATTAAGTATATAATACTTTTTTTATTTTTGACTTAAAAAGTGTATATTGAACAATTTGTACTTAAAAAACTATCTATTTATCTCTAACGATGGTATTCCATATAGTCAATCAATCATTACATACATATATTTAAGTGCATAATGGATCTATAACAAGTTTTTTAGTAATTAAAAATTTATTAAATCAATCACAATATACGCTTTATCAGAGAGGATTCTTTTTATTTAGAATTACACGTTTAAAAAGCAAGTTCCGATTTCAATACTCATCAGCCTAATCCAAACGGATTTCCAAAATTGTGCTTAACGTGTCTATGCTAATACTATTGGAGATATCCATTCTGGGAAGGTTTACATTGTTTCGTGAAACGTGTAATGCATAAAAATACAATTTTCAAACACCTTATATACATTATAGTTCGTCTGCTTGTTTCCATGCAAACGAATCGCTCAGTTTCATCTACATGCCCTATGCATATTCATTAGTTTCAAGATTTTAGCTACATATATACATTATATCTTACTAACGTGAACCCATTATAGAACTCTATGAATATGGAACATATATTCTTTGATAAGTTTGCTTTTGCTTAAAGATCCTTACTTAGCAAGTATTTACAAACAATATTTCTGCTGCTATATGATGTACCTCTCAACTGTATATTTCTATTGTATCATCTATATAAGACATATAGACAAAACGATACTATTAAGAAATCTTGAACATTTATTCTGGTTACTTGTTTTATTGATATCAACTTGAATCTATTAAGTCATCAAATTGTTCAGCAATAGTTTCTTATATTAATTTTTAAATAACGTAACTTACAGTACTTGATCTATTGATAAATCTTACTTACTTGGATCTGTTAAATCCTAAAGCTTGTTAGCAATAATTTTTTACATTAATTATTATTAACTTTATCAAAGGATAAAGCTTGTTAGCAATAATTTTTTACATTAATTATTATTAACTTTATCAAAGGATCCAGTGATCTTTTAATATATCCTATTAGCTTGGATCTATTATTCATAAAGCTGTTTCGCTTTAATCTCGTAAGATATCTCCTATAAGATATCTCTAAGAAAGTCATTAACAATTTATTTCAGAACAATTGCTATTTTATAAAGCAATATCAATGTCGAAATATCTGAAGTTCTAAAGCACTTTAATAGAATGAATACTGAGCAATTTCTAGTAGAAATAAATCAAAATAAGTAAATAAAATATATGTACATAGAATCAAATTGATTCAAAAGAGCATCAAATCGTCGTTGGATATAGTTTTTGTTTCCTTACTTTTCTTGGAACCGTCTGAGAATGTGATTCAAGGCTCCACTTCTTCGGGCACAGATGAACCTGTGTGTGTGTCTGAGTGTTCGATTTATATACATATAGATATGTGTGCATGCACATGTTAAGCTCTCTCTCTCTCTCTCACTCTCTTTGTCTTGCTCTACTGTTTTATTCTTTTCTTGGCGCTCTTGTTTGTCTGGTTTAAGCGCACAAAAAGTTCACACGCTGCTGTTGTCATGTGATTGTTGCAGTTGTTCTTCTTCTTCTTGTTGTTCTTGTTCATGTTTTCATGTTCTTCTTGTTGTTGTTGGGGCTCTTGTAGCTGCGGTCTTGGCCAGACTAGACAGCTGTTGTTGTGAGGCAAATCAAACAATAACATTATGCAGCTTTGTTGCTGCAATAGATCCTAAGAATTACAAATTTTCAAATCTGTTTGCCATATTGAAACAAGTCACACGCGAATGAAAATAAATATATATACATATATATATATATATAAATATATATACTTATGCATGTATGTATATGGACATATGTGTAAATAAATATAAATATTATCAGAGTTTTGTTTTCTAGTTTGCTAGAAATTTGTTTCGCTGATAAAAGCAGAGCACAGAACCCAACTCAAATAATAAAATATACATACATATATATAAATGTCTGCGTGTGTGTGTGTGTGTGCATAATTTTCTTTCTGTCGAGCTTTTTGTGGACTGTGGTGTGGTGGCGGCTGTTGTTGCTGCTGCTTCCGCTTGTTGCTTAGAAATAGAAATGATTTCACAATTCGCTTTACCATCAAAAACTGATCACCGCAACGTGTGTAGCAACCCTCGCGCCTCTGGCCCCCCACTCCTGCTGTCCGCTCGCTCCGGCTCCATTCTCGGCCCGAAAACAGCAACAGAAAGAAACACGTTTTTTTTTTTTTTTTTTTTTTGTCCAGCCTGAGTTGCTGATTTCATATTAGATATATTCATTCTTGTTGCTGTGCTTTTTATTTATTCTTTTGCAGCCACAAGCAAAACACACTCAAAGAACAACAGCAATTTCTGGCCTGATGATTCAGCGGCACAAAGTGAATGTACCCACAAAAAAAAAAAAAAAAATAGAAAAATGTGGCAACGCATTTTCGGCTAGCTAAGCTGTAAAATGTCACGCTGTTAAATAATATTAAGCTGATTTTATTGCTGTATGCAAAGCATTAAACAGAAATTTGTAATTGTAGCGAAAGAGAGAGATTGATAGAGCGTGGAAGGGAGAGCAGGTAGGCAGGCGAAGCTGAGCGCGCTTGAAGAGTACGGCATTAAAAGGAAGCAGAGGCCCCTCCGCAAAAGCGTCTATTCGTCTGTCTTTTGCTCTACCGTTTCGTTTGTGTGCGTGTGTCGGTGTGTGCTTGCGTTGTTGATGTGTGAGTGCGCTTGGGATTGTGATTGATGAACAGAAGAACACATAAAGTAAAATGTAAAATTTAAAGCTGATTAACTCTAAAATACCCTGTAAAAAAGTAAGTCAACTACAGGCAGACTTCAATTTCATTGTTTAGGATTATATAAAAGGTTATTTTACAGATGCATAGCTATCGTATCTTATATTAAAATTACAATTAATTATATACATAAATGATAAGTAACAATACTATCAGTCAGTATTAGATTTATTTTAAATGCATGCTTTCGACTTCTGAAATATATAGTTCTTATACCCAATTTCTTGCACTGTGTACAGGGTAAAAACAGTGCGTAATTAGTTTGAGAATGAGAGAGCTTTAACTCTATGCGCACTGTCGCGCTGCTGCTGCTGCTTGCTGCTTGCTGCTGCGTCGACTGTTGCTTCTTCTTTAATGAAGGTCAATGTTCGTGCGTTGGACGCTGATGGCGACGCCAACGCTGACGTTCTTTTCCGTTGCTTCGCTCCGTTTAGCTTGGGCCTCTGGGTGCTTGAGAATGTTGTTGTTCTGGCTGTTGTTGTAAATGCTATTGCTATTGTTATTGTTGTTGTTGGTGCGTTTGGCTTGTGATAGTGAACTGTTGACGGATCGGCGCACAAGTCGCGAGTTCATCGTCGTACAACACAAGAGTCAAAGCCCAGAGCCGAACCCAAAGCAGAGCTTTGCTAATGGTTTTTCATGCTCATGCTTATTGTGCTGCAGGCGTGTCTCTCTCGCCGCGGTCAGCCTCGTGTTTGTCTGCCTGTCTGTGTGTATGTAGATATGTATGTATGTAGTTGTAATTATGTATAACATAATTTAATTGTTTCAATTTTGTCTGCTTGAGAGACGGCACCGAAACACTCGCTGTGGCTGAGATGTTGCTTCAGCTGAGGGTTTACCGATTTTCTAGGGTAATCAGTGTGCATAGAACACTCCAGAGCCCAAACCCTTTGACCTTTTGGGGCACACGCATTCTCCAGAGCCACAATCGCAGTGGGGGACAATAAAAACCATCTAAACCCAAACAAAATTAATGATATGAAAATATAAATTAGACGCGTTGTTAAAAAATTAGAAAGAAAGAAAGAAAGAAAAAAAAAAACATTTTAAACAAATTATTCAATTAAACGTAATTTAATTAAATGATATTATACGAACTAAAATTAAATTATATATAAATGAACAAGCAAGCAAGGCTTTCGAATTAGTCGAGTAAGTTTTTTGTACTTAAGAAATAAAAATAAGCAAAATATTTATGAAAGTTCATAATTCAATTACATAAATTAATCAAATTGATTATATGGAGCTGAATTCATTTAAATAGTAATAATTGTTGCAAAACAGTATTAATTACTATAAAACACTATATTTTAAATTTAAAATTTGAACGGAATATTTATATTAAAATATTTTAGATATTTATTTTAAAGCCATTAACTGGAATGGAAATTATTAATGTGCACTTTATAGCTTGACAAAGAATAAATATAGATAAAATCAGTCATCCGCAAATATATCAATTTACTTCTATTATATAAATAATACATATAAAAATAAGAAGCGCCTTAAATATGATTTTTCGTCAATGTCAATGGAGTTTATGAACATTTTAATTATAATTTATTATAGGAATGCCTGTTAAAGCTTCACGAGTTTTATTAAGTAACTTAGACTTATGAACTTTCATAATATAATTTATTAATGAAGTTATTCAACAACTTTAAATTTTGACTATCTATGTATGTCTGCTTTTTAATTCTATATGAACAATACGACTAGAAACGATATCTTGTAGTCCAGCTCACCCAACTAGAGCGTTTCTTTAGTTTAGTCTATTATCAGGGGCTACACTCCTTTCAGCAAATGCTAAAGTTTCTAATTAGGGTTTGAAGATTAATATAAAACAATGCTAAAGTTTCTAATTAGGTTTTAAAGATTAATATAAAACTCATGTCGGTAAAGTTTACAACAATAAGTAAAGCTTATCGAGACCGATATTTCCATGGTTGTTGTCAAAGCCAAATAATATTGCTGAATTAATGTCGTACTGTAATTCTTCAGGAGGTCTCTAGAGGTATTCGAACTTGGACTTTCGGTTAATTTCTAACTTGTTTCCCTTTCCTAAGTAACACTTCGAATTTTATGCTTTATCCCTTCAAATTGGATATTTCAGAATTCTTTAGATTTGTGTTCCATGGATTTTCATGAATATTTGTTCACATAACTGTTGAAATATTAGCTTCGTCTATATCCTTATATCAATGATATATTAATATCTTGTTTATATAGATCTATGAATTTATTCAGAAATTTCATTTACAGCATACGCTACATTCGCCCTTATTACCCTTTACATAGATATCGATAACATTAGTAGCCTTTAGTTGATCAAGTTGAATTTTGAATACATATGTATATTAAAATTTGAATCTACATTTATCGAGATTCAACTTTAACTTGCTTTTCATGGCTTATGTTGCAGTCCCATAGATATAGATTCGCATTATGAATTTATTCATATAATATGGACTAATAAAACTGTATATTCAACAAGAATTGTCATCAACATTTGCTCTTCTTTGCCCTTGATGTGCCTTGACGTATTCGATTTCAACTCTCTATTTGCAGCTGCTTAGAGCAGAGGTATACTTATTATACTCTGAAATTGGGTTATCAGGGTATAATACTTATGTATTCGTAGATGTATATATAACATCTAAAGTGAACAAGAGTATGTCCATAAAGTAAAAGTTTCATAATCTGTATTAGATTGGCAATCCTGAAAACTACAAATTCAAGATTTTAAAAATTGCATTCATGTCTTCTTAGTAGAAGAAGGCATAACTGAATCTTTATAGCGAGACAAATTGGCTTTTAAAAATATATAAAAAACTTAAGATTCACAAAGTATTTACTGTATCTACTGTACTGTAGATGTAAGTCTTTTTTGATGTTGATAATAATCTCCCCTTGTGGATTAATATGTTGCCAAGGCAGAACCAAAATATGAAACACAATTCATAAAAAATATATTAATTGGGGCTGCTGAGCTGAGCTCCCATGGGGCAAAGACTGAGTGAGGAAACACGGAGTTCAAAGAACGGACGGGAATTGATGCATATGCAAAATACTTCATGCAAACCAACGTTTTTCAGAAGTGGCGAACTTTCCGGGAAAAATCCAAACCAACGATGCAGAGTTTTGGAGGTGTGGACGACGACTCCATTGAAATTGAGCATTATAGAAGCGACTCCAACCTGCCAGTTCCTATGAAAATATTCTGTCGAAACAAATAAGAATACCTAATGTTTGTCTGCATGTTTATATGTATATGTGTATGTATGTATATGAACAGATCTACGAATTGGTAGTATGAATAACGTAAAAAGTTCAACTCGCGGTTCGTTGGGTTCTTTTTGTGATGCCAACAATTATGAACGTTGACCTTTTTGCCAAAATTTCCACTGTGAAACGGATGCAAAGGTGAAAGAAGAAACGAACAGAATAGAACAAAACAGAACAGAACCGAGCAGAACAGAGAAGAGCAGAGCAGAATCTAATGACAATTGTGAAACGGTTTGGTTTCTGTGTGTGTGTGTGGGAAGAGTTTGGAAGAGGGGGAGGAGCAGGCAGAGAGAGACTTAAGTAAATAAATGCGCTGAGTCGAGAAGCAAAAGAGTGCGCCAAATAAGAACAAGAAGAACAACAACAAATTTTCAAAGGCAAATAAATAACCAAAAAGCGAAATACACACATTTTGGCCAAAAGCAAAGCTCAAGCAGCTGCAAAAGGGGGCAAAGAGATAGAAAGGGGCCAAGAGGGATTGCAATACATGCAAACATACATGAGTACATATATACATACATACAGATGAGTTTTTTTTTTTTTTTTTTTCTATGTATAACCTGGCGCTGACTTTGTCTTTTTGAAAGTTGAAATGCTGCCTAGGCAGAGAATCTCAGGGCATCGGCAGCAACAGCAACAGCAGCCGCAGCTCGTAGTCGCAGCAGAGCTAGAGCCAATAAACGGGTTTGAAACAAAAGAACAGACGCTTAACAGCGCCTTCTCCCATGTCTCCCTCAACCCCTCCCCACACGCCTCGCCCGCTCTCACTCTTTGTGTCTCTCTCAGTCTGCACTACAACGGCGCCCGCCCTCGCGGCTGCGTCCGCGCGAAGATCACGAGAACAACAACAGCAACAAAACAGTGCGCAATGGTGTTTTGGCATAGGAACGAAATGGTAACTGGAACTGGGAACTTGGTAACTTATGCTAGAGGGGGTAATCATTGTGGCATTGAACTAAGCGAGATCTGTGCAGAAGTCTCAATGCGAAGGATGGGAAATGGAATATGTATACAACAACAACAACAAAATACATAATAATGATTTTATATTAAAAATATAATTACTTTGGTTTAAATGTGTTGCTTTGTGTCTGTCCGCATTGCTAAGCAAATTAAATTTAATTAGTTGCGAAAAGATTTTGTTGTTCTCGAATTTCGTCTTGTGATAAAGGCAAATAAATCAAAATTTAAAAATAAAACTTCTGTTAATATTTTCATTAAAAGGTGAAACAGGCAGGATGCGCCTTCACGTATAAGTACATATGTATGTATGTGTGTCTTTGCTCAGCTGCGAAATTAACCTTAAGTGACAGTTAGAGCCGCCCATAATTAACAGCATTCATCAATTACATACATTGCACTCACACCATTCACTATCCACCACCAAGCACACACAAAGCTTTAAATGCCACCCTACGCAGGCAGCGCCTCTGGGTGAACTGTTGGCTGCTGTATACCCTACCCATAAGGCATATCAGTTTGCATGGGCAAAGTGTAACTTAAGCTTAAAGCAAATTACTCAAACTCGAACTCAACATTCTCTATTCTAAAGCTGCATTACTGAACCTATTATTTCACCTATTTATTTATATAGTTTATCACTGCTCGGATAGGGTATTACATATACTACAGTCTGTGCAGGCCATTGTTTTCTTTTCTTTTCATTTCATTTTTGTCCTAAAAAGGGCGTGTAATTAACATAAAGTTGTGTTGGCAGAGGGGGGTCGCCGTTTTTATATTTGCGACTTGTTAAAATTAATGCGTGTACTTAAGAGCTTTACAGCCCACAATACACACATACGCACACATACACACACACATACACACCTCCTGCCAGCAGGCAGACAACAGCAGCCATAAATCTTCAGACAGTCCTCTATCCTTCACACTAGAAATTCAATATCTGCCAAATCACTCGACGGTGAGTGTAGCAGATAGAAGAAGAAGAAGAAGAGGCAGTAGAAGAAGGCGAGAGGGAGACGGCATCCATCATATTGCACGTACAAAATTACATTTGTATGCCATGCGGGTGCCCATGTCTGAGCACAAGCGAGAGAGAGAGAGAGAGAGAGGGAGCGTGCGAACGCGACTTCCGATATAAGCTGAGCGTATTTCACCACAGGACGTTAATCACCACAAAACGTTGCCGATGGCAATGAAGACGCTGCTGCGCACATGCGGCAAATGTACTACAAATGTGCTCAGCTTAGATTAAAATTTTACAGAATTGAATAAAAGCTTATATTTACATGCAAGCAAATGATTAATAATTAATTTGCAATTAAAATCTTTTATACTTTATTAGAGAAACATTTGTATGCTATTTACAAAATTTAATATCAAACTTTATGTTTATTATTCATATTAATGCAAATGATTAATGATTAATTTGCCATTAAAATGGTAAATCTAAAAATAATAATAATATTTGATACACTTGTAATTTAGGTGGTATCAAAACCCTATATTATTCTAGAGGTGTCAACCGGGCGGGCTGCCGCCAGTCCCTGTTCACGAAGCTCGTGTTTGTAATTTATCGTTTTGTTGTTGTTTTCTGTTATGTTTTTGTTTGATTGTGCGAGAGCAACAAGTTTATAAATTTAACTGCTTTTGGGCTTTTGATTGTTAATGTGTGTTTATGCGTTGTTGTTGTTGTTGCCGTTTGGCTATTCATAGGCGACCCTCTCTAAGCGCTCCACACGCACTAAAAACAACAAGAACTACGATGACAACGACGTCGACGGCGACGCGGGTCGACGGTTAGTTGGTTTATTGACATCACTGCCGGCGTCTGCGTCAACGTCAACGTCTGCGTCGATGTTGCCACTTTTTTTCAAGTTCGTGAATTTTTAGCCGTTCGTTGACTTTTGTTTTGTTAACGTATTTATTTGTATTATGTATGTTGCTCTGTGCGCTTGTCCCCAACTAATGTCATTTTAACACTGGTTTCTGTTCTGCTTTGTGCTCTATTATTATCATTGCTGTTGCTGTTGCTGCTTATTTGGTCAGTTGTTTCTTGCTTTCGGAGACCTTAAACAATTTTCGCAACAGTTTCTGGGAATGCCAGAAACACAAGCTTCAAGCTGGGCCTCAGACTTCAGACTTGAGGGTTTTGAGAGACCCGCAGAAATTTAGATCGAGAGGCTGATTGAAATTTCCTGCAGCTTGGACTCAAATTTAACGCGAATTTTGAGGTCAGCGCAAGGCCAAAGGCAAGAAGAAGAAAGAAAAAAGCGAAGCACAGTTGAAAGAAATGCCCTAATTAGGCGTAATGTAAGAAGATATCGTGGGCGTTGAAAATTGAGTAGATCTCTCGAATTCGGTCAATGCTGTGGCATGTGCAGGGTATAAAATAACGAATAGAATTCCTAAAACTTTAAAACAATAAACCAACATATCAAATTCTTAATCTTTCTTTCCTTTCTATTTTGTGTCTCGTTACAGGTAAATAAAAAAAAAAAATAAAAAACGCAGAGAAGGAATACGCACAGAGTCTGATCTATTGAAAGTAACAAAAAGAGAAAGAAACAGAGAGGAAGAGAGAGTAAGTCCACATGCAGCAGGGGGTTGCTATTTGTCCCGTCGCATTTAACAGCTGTAGCTAAATACATGGAAGACTCACAATTATTACTGTAGTTATTGCGCAATCAAGCGGAAAGCGAACATAAATAAGCCTCACAGTCACACGTTTATAAACTGTAAAAAGAATTTAAACCATCGATCACAAGTCGCTCCCTTGAGCTTTTTTTTTGTTCTCCATACTTCCGGCAATTAAGTGGCCTTTGCAAAGAGAGCGAGCGAACGCATTTGCTCTCTTCGAATGCCCTCGTGCAGGCAAGCCTTGCATACGCAGCTATACACACACATACATACACATGTGTAAGCACCTGAGAGCAGAAGGAAGAAAAAGTGGAAGAGTAGAAGAGAGCGGCTGAGCTGACGCTCGACAGCTGCATTAATTTTTCGGGTACAAGCTGCCTAATTTCCGGTTTCAAGTGTCAATTTTTTTTTCTCCAAAAATTATTGAAAAAGGCATAACAAACGCACATATGTACATATACATATATATATGTATGTATGTACGTATACATATGTATGTATTTGTATGCATGTTAATATGTATGTATAAGTGTAAATGTCTATATGTATGTGTACATGGCCTGCATTTTTGTTGTTTTTATAGTTTTTGGGTTGGGTTACCCTCGCAGCAGACATCTGGCTGCTTGCGGCGGGCGAGCCATGACAGCTGCTAAAAGGGCCCAGGTCAGGCCAAGTTGCGACTGCATCGCGCGCTCTCTCCCTCTCTCTAGCTCTCACACTTTCCGGAGCCGGCATTTAATTGGCTGGCTGGCTGGCTGTGTGTTTAATGAGCGCGCTCGTTCGATTGAATTGTCTGTCAATATAGCAATAAAACTGTTTTGAGGTTAGGGCTGACTAATGCTAAGAATGCAGCGTCAGTCCAGCTTAGCCTATTGTAATTTTTTTTTCTTTTACATTTTGTAATTATTGGCAAATGCCAATTGCACAAAATATATGTGAATGCTTGACGCTCTTTTTTGCGCCTTTGATGCTACAGCTACGGCGGCTGCTGCTGCTGAGCCTCGCCTCGCCCCCTTTTTTTGTTGTTATTTCTTGTTACTTTGGCACGTTCGATGTATCGTTCGTCATTGAGGGTTCATGCACCGCTTGCAAGGACAGTCGTCGGCGCAGGCAGATCGATCACAGAGGCTTAAGCGCGAAGCAACTGAAATAAGATGTTCAGATGCCGTGTGCCATTTTCCACTTGTTTCCTGTGCTACAAGCACACGTACACATAGACGCATATATATAACACACACACACAAACACACACACTGACATATACATATAACACTTGAACCCATAATTCTCAGAAAAAAACAAGAGAGACAGACGGAGGGCAGAACAAATAAAGCAGACGCGCGCAGCAAGCAGCCATTGTCCATTGCCCCTCCACGCCCCTGGTTGGCAACGACAGCGGCGTTGCCACCTCCTGCGTGAGTCACACAACGAGCACCAGACTCTCACACAGACGCATGTATTGAAACACAGTTGCATGTATATATGTATCTATGTATGTATGTATGTATGCACGCAGCGCAGACTCAATCAAAGTTGGCAACGTTGGCCAAAGCGCACAAGAAATCACTGACCTTGACTTTTAACAAAGTTTAAGGCCCTTATAGTTGCCAGCGAGCGCACACAAACACATACATATACGCAGAGCATAATTATATACGTGCTATGTGTGTGTGTGTGTGTGATTGTCTATGAGTGTGTTTGTGCGTGTATTGAAGCCAAGCGCGCGCTCGTTTCTAGACTGGTTTATTGTGCGCGCTGCTGCTGCTGCTGCGCGCTATTCTTAAGCTTGCTTAACGCACATGACGCAAGCGTCGTCGTCCGCTGCTGCTGCGCAGACTTTTACATTTTCCTATTGCATCAGCGCGTAAAGACTATCATGAATGTACATACATACATGTACATACATATGTATGTGTGTGTATATACCTGATTGTTTTATTTATAATTATTGTTCTGGTTGTAGTCTTAACCATAAAAAGTTGTGTGTATTATCTACATGGCAACAACAAATAGCACATTTAAATGAAGCAGCAAAGCAGCCATAAATTATCTTTTACCTCTTCCTTTTACCTTTCCCGTTCTTATTAATGCTGCCGATTATCCCGAGTGGTAACACTGTCAATCAGTCGATATGGCAATATTGATCGATAAGAACAATAAATAAGAGAGCGAAGAATAACAATTAGTGTGCACAATTTATGCCTACACACATGTGCTTGCTAAATATGTTTGTTTTGCCATTATTAAATGAATAAAGCATTTTTACCAAATTTGTTTTCTTTTTAATGCCATTGCAACTCGTTAACTCTCGTTCTCTCTTTTACTCTTTATATATGTATGTACGTGCATACATATGCACACAAACTTCCTGCCGCAATGGAGTGCAGTGCTCTCCTCGCAATTTATGTTTGTTCTGCCTGTTTCTCACTCTTGTACTGTACTCTCTTGTCACTGTACTCGCTCTATATATATATATATATTTTTATGTGTGAGTATGTGTATGTGTAGGAGGTTGTCAGAGGTCAGTCTCATCGCTGGCATCGCAGTCGCTTCTGGCCTATGTACAATACATTTCACATGTACATACGTTTCATATACCATTTCGTTGCGCATCGAGCATTTTGTGCTGTGTTGTGGGACCCCCAAACTAGATTTTGCTACCATGCTGCTGCTTGCTGCTTTCTGCTCGGCAGCGCTGCGTTCTTTGTCTCTGTTTTGTGCGCGCCGAACTGGTTGTGTGAGTTTTTTTGGCTTGGTGTTGCCTACGTTCCGTTTCGTTTTATTTCGTTTCGTTTCGTTTTATTTCATTTCATGCTGACTGTTTCATGCCGTTGCTGAATCTTGTAAAATCTTCTATATGTTTGCGCATTCTCATTCAGTTCTTTGCGCTTGCCGCATAAACAACGTGTACACGCAAGCAACGTCGTCGTCCTCGTTGTGTCCGTTGTCGTTTCGTCCATCATCACCCGTCGCGGTGTGTCGTACGTTTTTACCAAACGGTTGTTGCAAATTTCAATATATATACATACATATATATATTTGTGTGTGAGTTTGCATAGCAAAACAGCAATAAAAAGTATTAATAATAGTGTAATAAATAAATAAAAGTGCAGCGGCGCACGCTTGTCTTTTCTGTACGTATGAAAACTGTTTTTCCTGTTCCTCTCTGCACACGCCATACGACGCCAACACAAGCAGCAGCAATAGCAATAGCAGCAGCAGCAGCGGCAGAGCAGCGTCGGCGTCGTAGAGTTCATCAACTTGTTTAGAATCGGCGCGCTGAGTACGTGGTACGTGAGTGCGTGGCTGTCTCGTTTGTGTGTGTGTGTGTGCATGTAGATTTACGTGTGTTGTATATAGATATATGCATGTATATGTATTGTTGCTGTGTTGCCTTTTTCCTGCTCTCCTTTTACATCTGATTTGTCTACGAGTGTATACCGCTTACTTGCTCGCGCTATGAATGTATTTGTTTGTTGTTGGAATATGGATACAGCGCAATGCAGTCAACAACAACAACGACAACAGCAACAACAATATTTAGATGTTGGTTCGCTTTGTGTGTTTGTTCTTTTTCCGCGCGTTTTGTGTTGTTTGTATTAACGTTTACACATTTTTTGTTATTATTATCTCATTTCATATTGTTGTCTTGTGTCTTTTATGCCGCTGTTTGACGGCCTGCCTACAGTCGCATCTGTAAATTAAGGCCCAGTGTATAAATTAGTCAGTGCCTAAAGGCTAGTATGTGGTAGCCAAAGATAAACAAGTTTTGACATGTGACGAGGCTTAAATACACACATACATAAATATATGTATATATTTATAGAATGATGATAGAGTGATTTCAAGAGCTGAGCATAAATACAAAATTAAAGAATGATTAAATTTTGGTATATTCACAAGTTAAATAATAAAACAATGTCATCAATATTCTTAAACATTAATGTGCTGCTGATTAACAATTTTCGAAACTAGTAAATTTTGTGCCCTTGTGAACTGAGTTGATTTCTCCCAGGGTCTCTTATCGGAGTTCACGGATCATTTTGTTCCAAGTCTTGCGATTAATTAAATAAGTAAACAGTAGCTTGAGTTGAGAAATAATTTTCACCTTGCACCACGCACAAATAATTCAATGGACAGATGGCGAAAGGTGCGACAACCTTTATGAGGGGGCGCAACCTTGAGCTGTGCCTGTTTGTTTGGCCGCAACTGTATAAACAATGATCAAGATTTTTAACTGTTCTTGGGCATTGGCGCGACTGTCGATGCGGAAGAATAACATGAGTCGGCTCTTCGCTCTCTCCCTCTCTCTTTTCTTTTGCTTCGTGTGTATTTTAAAATCAAATTATTACGGCAATGTTCTTAAATTTTACTCACACACCGCCTGGACTGACAGACAGACAGACTGACTGACTGACGGATTGACGACGTGTGAGCCACGCTGATTGCGAATGTGCCTGTAAATATATATATATATATATATATATATATATATATATATATATATATATATATATATATATATATATATATATATATATATATATATATATGTGTGTGTGTGTGTGTGTGTGTGTGTGTGTGTGTGTGTGTATGTGTGCTCTTTATTTACGTTTAGCAAAAATCGAAACTCGTGTTTAAAATGTGTTTATTTAGATATTGTATTCCATGTGGAGTGCTTCACGCTTCATATCGCATTTTGTCTGATCGATAAAGGTGTCGCCCTATGGCTGTTACACTAGCATCTAGCATCTAGCATCTAGCATCGCACACTCGCATACTATACGATAGTATACGCTGTTGTAAATGACGCATTTCAAATACATATGTATATAAGAAATATATGATATATATAAGTTTGTATATATGTTTATATATTCTATCGTCACATGCTTAAGATATATTGTATATTGTATATTGTATATTGTGTTGCTTTGCAACACTTTCCGTTCCAATTTCAATCTTTGTGTACCAATTTCTTATATTTTCATTATCAAAAAAGTTGCGCTTGTTTAGTTGCCCCGTTGGGGGTTCGAGTTCCACGTAATAGATAAAGAATACGATACAAACACAATATATATGCATGTATGTATGTAAGCATGTGTGTGTATGTAAGTATATATACATACTGTACTGTATGCCAGTGTATACACAGCGAAAAGTGGTACAACTCTAATTGGAAATGTTAAAGTAGATAGTAAATATTTATCAAAAGCTTACACGTAAATGTACCAACAGACACGTACCATTTGATTGGATGCATTGGCTGCAACAAGACTATAAAGCTGCAATCCAATTGTGCTACAGATATGAAACAAGATCTTTTCGGTTACATTAATTTGTGCTCTGCGCACTGCAATGTCCGCCACTGTATAGATGCATGTACTGTCTGTGTGCGCGTGTCTATCCATGCGGTGCAACTGAGCGGGCACAATATGCAAGTACGCTACTGTAAACAGTAGGACAACAAGCACATTTAACTCCTCCATTACCATTAACAGGAGAGTCGCCGCCGTTGGGCGACAGCCGGGCTCACGAGCCACAGACACTACAGAGCGCAGTAAGAAAGCAAACGCAATGCAAAACGAGTGAGAATGAATTGAAACATGTAAGCGATTGCACTCAGTGGGATACCTTGGAAATAGTGTATATGTACATAAAAAGTGCTAAATAACAACAGCAATTAATGTATATTATTAATGCATATAATTGATTAAATGTAAATTGATATACTTTGATCAAATCAGGTTTATGCCACCCACAGTCCACATACACATAGTGTTCAATTAAAAGTATAGGGTATATGAAGTGCAGTGGTCGCACGACGTTGACCTGACGACGAAGCAGACTGCAAAGAAGAGCGCAAAACAGAGCAGCTACTGATGCAGCCAAAACAGAAAAGGACAGATACACAGAAAGAGTGTGCGAGAGAGCGACAGGCAGGGAGGATAGTGAGGAGATAATAAGAATTGGTGATGGTAGAGGAAGCAGTTCATGGAGTGTCTGCGACTGTGTTGTGGCTGCGTTGTCTGCTAAATTGGATGCTGTCGTTGTTGTTGCTGTTTATGCTGTTGTTGCTGTTATTTCGTTCTTGTTGTCTGCCATTCTTAGTCGCTTGTGTCGTTGTCGTCTCCTACAACAATAAAACAACTCTCTTGTATGTGGGGGGGTCGTTTGCCATTGTCTTCTTGTTCAATAAAATACGCCGTCGTCGAATGAATTTCATTCAGCAGCTGCCGCTGTCGCTGCTACGCTTTGGGGGTCGCATGCTGCTGACGCATAGCCCGCGACAGCAGTTTTTGCAAAAGGGGGGCAGCCAAGGAGCAGCCGAGACGCTGACAATGTCTTTGAATTCAGCGAATTGGTTTTGCTTCGACTTACAAAAAAAAAATTGCAAATAAATATTTGCATCAGACGTGGGTCGTGCACGGCGCTCGCCTTTACCATCTCTATCCAGGCACGCTGTTGGCAGAGGCGGCACCTTTTGTCGATGGCCACGTCCATGACTCTAGGAATATTCACAAATACCCGCGCACACACACATATACAGTAAGTTCGATTGTTTGTGTTTGTGTGTGTATCTGCAGCTGCAGCCCGTTTAGAAACGATGGCGCAGGTAAACGGTTTCGTCGTCGTCGTCGTCGCAAATTTCGCATGCTTTGTTCTGTTTTACAGTTTGCGCTTTGTACTGGGCTTCTATTTTTTGCGCGTCTGTGTCATGCTCTTTGGCTTTGTTGTGGTTGTTGCCGCTGGGTACCATTGAACTCTGCTGTCGTTGCTGCTGCTGCTTCTGCTGCCTCCGCTGCAGCAACCCCAAATGGACAGAAGGGAACGATACGAATTGAAACGTTAGTTAGTAATGCAGCGCAATTGTTTCTCTCTCTATGTGTTTGTGTGTGTGAAAACGAAGCAAACTCTAAATGCATTTTTGCATTTTGGTATTTTGCGCAGAACTTCTTTTGGCCGTTACGCTTTATATTGTTGGCAAAATTTATGGTCTCTCTTACTCTCCCTCTGTATCGCATTCCACTGTTATTTGCAGTTACCCCTTCCCATTTGTTCCTGTCTGACTGCTGCTGAACTTGATATTATTTTTGTTGTTGTTGTTGACTGCTCTGCATTTCGTCTACTTCTGCTTATTCTCCTTCTTCATCATCATCATCATCTTCGAGTTCTTGCTGTACTTTGCTTCCGTCTGTTTCTGTGCACACTTTTCAGCCATGAAATTTAATCTTTTAAAAATTGTTTTGCATTAGTAATGGCTGCGCAGTTTCTGTTTCTATTCTACACGCCAAACACTGCGCAGACCATGCCCGCCATACCGACCGCCCACTCACCCATCTAGCCGTCCCACTGTGCTGCGCATATTTGAACTTAATGACCCAAACGCACGCCCTCAGTGCAGTGCAGTGCAGTGCAGTATAGTATATTGCCAGCCCATCAGCCTTACTGCCTGACTGCTTGATTATTATTATTATTATTATTATTATTAGCTCCTATTTTTAAATGCTTTTACAGACCCTCTGGAATTCGTGTTGTATGTACATGTTTCCCATCAACCGTTCGAAGAGCCAACATATGGCATAGCCATAAAGGTCCCTCCCCCTCTCTCACGCTCTATCTGTGTCTTTCGTTTGCTGTCATGATAATATACAATTCAACTATCTGTGCCGACTCCTCCATATGAACATGCATATATGACACGACATTATCAACCCGTACAACCCGTGCAGACCCGATTTGCTAATCTAATCACACAGGTCGTACTATCAATTGGTAATTTAGTACAAAAGCGTGTACATACATATATATTATATATTTATACATATATGTACATATATATTTTTATTTTGTTGGATATGTTGTTCTGTCAGTGTCGTCTAAATAGCAACTAGTGCTAAAATATTTATTATTGTGAAAAGTGTCACGCAATAAGTTTATTATTAACCAACCTGTTGAAATCGTTCGCCTATGAAAATCTATGCATTGAGTCAGAATTGTATTTTTTTTATGAATGCACGACCAATGGAATTAGCTGGTACTAGTTTCGTTAAGAATTGATAAAATGTTAAATTGATTATTTAATTATTTTTTTGTTTATCGTAATTTGCCCAAAACTAAACAATAAACAAATTGACTTGGTTAATTCATTTACATACGTTATCATATGATAAATAAACAAAATAAATCAATTAATAAGAGCAGAGTTGCTATATCGATCGACTACTGTACATACATAAGAAAATTCCGATTTTTACGGCATACATATGCATTATTTTTGAATAAAATCTTTAATTTGTGGAATTTCAAATGAAATCTTTGCAAAGTGTTCATTCATACTATGTGTATGCATGTTGATGTGCACACATGAGTATGTATGCATGTTGTCAATTATTCATCTTAAATAAGCTTAACTTTAATTGCAACAGTTGGCAACACTGTCAAAAATGCTGCTTGAACATGTTCATGTGTTTGATTATTTATACTTATGTATGTAAATACATACATACATACATATGTACATGCATACATATTTATACATGTGTGTACATATGTATGTTTGTACGTTTATGCGCTAATGTAAGAAGTGTCTGGCTATTTTGTCTACGTGTAGAGAAATTTTTGCTATGCACTTACATACATTTATTCACACATACATACATACACAAGTGCACACATACATACATGCATATAAATACATATATACATACCTACATATACATATACCCGTGTATGCTGTATGCAATTCCTCTGGTATCTGTTGTCTGCGCGTCATTGCTAGCATTTTCCATGCACTGTGACAACAAAAAGAACAAACAACATGCAAAAGGGAAAAAGACCTCTCTCTCTCTCTCTCTCTCTCTCTTTCTCCCTCTGTCTGTCTTGTACTTGCTCTCACACACACACACACACACACACATTTATTTGTGCAGTTAGAGTGCAATTCGCTGGCAAAGCGAGCAGCTCGAATTCGACGCGAAAGTTCTGGTGGCGCCGCCGGCAACATAGGCGAAAAAGTATGCTCTCGCCCACTCAGCATTAGAAGAAGAAGAAGAGCTACGGCAAGAGCAACAGCAACTGAGAGCGCAGTTAGTTGTTATTATTGTTGTATTTTGGTGCGGTCGTTGTCATTGCCCAAAATTGGAAAACATGCGCAAGGCTGCAAAGCGCGAGAGGTAGACAGAGACGCACGCAGTGAGCCAGAGAGAGAGAGAGAGAGAGAGAGTGAGAGAGAGAGGTGAAGAGATAGAGAGTGAGTGCCGTGTTATCGGTTTATCGTTCACTGTTGCTTCCTGTTAAGTTTTGCTCTCTGAGCACGCAACCTGTAGCGTTGTAGCGCTGCGTCGCTGCGGCGGCAGCGTCGTCTTCGTGCTCTGCCATGGAAAATTGTTGCTTTTAGTTGGTGGTCTGAGTGGGTGACTGGCCGACGCCATATTGTTTTAAGGGTTGCTCTGTGTTGTCCGTGCACTCGGCGGGGGCTGGCTGGCTGGCTGTACAATTTAGTTTGGTTTGGACCGGTTGGGCCGGCATTCAACAGTTCGGCATTTATGTTGCTATCTCTTACTCGTTCTTCCTCTGTCTTGCACACATGTACAAGCTGAAGGCGCTTGTTGCCGTGTGCCTGTGTTTGCCTGCCTTTCCGTGTGCGCACACTGTAAATATGAATATTGATTTTTCCCAACTCTGCATGTGTTTGTGTGTGTGTGTGTGTGTGTGTGTTTTGTTTCGGCTGGTAATTGGGAATAATTTTGTTTTATGCCGCCCACAGCAACGTGCAGCGATGCATTTGCTGATGCTGCGCTGCTGCTGCTGCTGTTGTTGTTTTTTTGCCTGTCCGTTTGCCTACAGGACATGCAGACGCACTCTCTGCAGTAGCAGCGCAGTCGCTGTCGCTGTTGACGTCGATTTCGCTGCCACTGCTGCTGCTCCTGGCAGCTTTACCCGGGTCGCTGAATAATGCGCAAAGTTAGTTTTGCAGGGAGCTGCGTCGCAAACGCGTCGCGTTGTCATTTACCTCAGCTCCGTGTTGTTGTTCCCAGGGATTACAAACTGTGAAAAGTGCATAGGCAATGATCATAATATAGAAATGAAATATATACATACATATTTATCAAATGAAAAATATTCTTATGAACTTACTTGCGAAAGACAAATATTGAAACGTGCTTCTTTCTGTTTGATTTTCCATTGCAGCATTTTGTGCGCGCAACGCAATTTACAATTGGCAACTGAAATTGGCAGCATCCAAAAAGTATGATACAAAAATAGCAGACGACAACAACAACAACAACAATAACAAATGGATACAAAGCAACAACAACAACAACAAGAACTAATAAGGACCATATTGGCATTAATTTTTTGACTGCATTAAAAGCGAATGCAAAAAAAGAAGAAGAAAATACAAAAATAAAACATAAAATTAAAAAAAAAAAAAATAACGGAGACGAGCAAAAAATAAGAAACCAAAAAAAAAAAAAACAACTAAAACGGTAAGTCAATGCCTCTTGCACAGGCTCTCTGTCCGTGTGCGTGCGTGCGTGTGTGTGTGTGTGTGTGTGTGTGTGCATGATAAATGTGCACACACATTCAGTCTAGACAGTTGCACCCAACCCCAGCCCCCGCTCACATTGGCGCAGTCGACGAACTGCTGAACTGCCGAACTGCCGTTATTATTTGGGGAGCGCGCGTTTTTGTTGCTTTGCCGCTTCACTGAGCGCCTTTTTCGAGGGTTGATTTTCGTTCCATTTCGTTTCGGTTAGCCGTTTTGCTTTCACTTCCCAACTTCTTCTTCGAGTGTGGCTTTTGTTGACGGATGTTTTGTGTGCGTGTGTGTCTGTGTGTGGCTGTGTGTGTGTGTGGATGTTGCTGGAAATGAAAATCTAGAAAAGTTCCTTGTCCGTTTGACGATGCCGTCGCCGCTTGTTTACTTTTTTGTTGTTTTCCTTTTTTCTTTGCTTTGTTTTGCTGCGCGAGGGGTTGTGCACCCTCTAAGCCAGCGGCAAGTAGTTCAAGCGCCCCCTTGTGCGTGCGCTTATTGCATTTCCTGTTGATGGCTAAAGTTGAAGGAGGAGGGCATAGTGTGAGTTGGGGGTCTCCAGGACGACAAATGACAAGAGGGGGAAGCCTCGTACAGCCTCGAATTGCGTTAAAAAGCACTTTGTTGCCATTTGCCAAATGTAGAAAAGGCCGCTTTGCTTTGTCTGTCTGCTTGTGTATGTGTGTGTGAGGGGGTGCAACGTGGTATGTAGGGGATTACCGAGGGACAATTAGCTAGAAATTATGTTACGAAAAGAAGGTGAATCATAATTTTTTTTTTTTTTTTGTTAAAGGGGGCGCAAAAGGTCTGCAAAAGTTTTGCTGACTCACACAAAGGGTGCTGGGAAAACAAAGGAATAACATGACTTTTGTATGGGTTGGGGTGCATTAGGGGTAGGGTTTCTAGTTGAGTTGTGTCAAGTTATAGTTGGGTCAAGGCACTTAAGCTATTGCCTACTAAATCCTAACCAACTTCTTACTTTGTTTGGGCCTAAATTTTCATTCATTTTGTTTTTATATCTGTAAATCGTTTGGAAAGTTTAGAAAGAAAAGTTTTGGGTTTTTATTTAAGATTTAAGGGAACTGGGGGATTTGGGAGTTTTATTATTTATTTTTAGTTTAGATTAATAAAATGTAAATTATTTGAGTTCGATATAGTGGATATATTAGGGGTATTACACTCTCAATGCAGTTATTAAAATTGTGTAGAACTAGACAATTATCTCAGCAAATTTATCAATATTGAATCAAATGATTTGGTTTATAAATTTATATATCATATACTCATGCTTATCTTATGAACTTTCAATTTGCAGGTGTTTCCAGTGGCAGTCAGAGAGGGAGACACTGTGGACAACTGACAAGTGAATCGAGTAGAATTAGAAGGAGAGGAGAAGAAACCATTCTAGACACCCATTCACACACACATAACGATGGCGGCTTCGCCGACTCCATCGCTGGACTCCATGCGCGGGGCCAACTCGATTGAATCATATGAGCACGCCGGCTATCTGTCGGACTCGCCGCTGACACTGAGCGGCTCCTCGCCGCCGGTGAGCGATTCGGCGATCTGCAGTGATGAGTATATAGCTGGGAGCCAGGTCAGCGTGAAGGTGCGCCAGGATGTGACTGTTATCAATGGACATCATCCGATATCGGCCTCGGTGTCGTCTAGCTCGTCGGCCAGCTCCTCATCCTGCTCCTCTTCGTCGTCGTCGTCTTCATCGTCGTCCAGCTCATCGACCAGCGGCCTCAGCGGCTGCGGCAGCACCAGCAGCAGCGTCATCAGCGGCTCCAATGTGAACACCAATAGCAACGGCCATGGGCCCGGCGTCATCGGCAGCAATTTGCCCAGCAACAGCAGCAGCAGCAACAACAACAGCAGCAACAGCATCAGCAGCTTGGTCGTTGGCGCTGGCAAAGGCAGCAGCAGCAGCAGCATCAATGGAAGCAATGCCAGCAGCAATGGAAGCAATGGCAACAGCAATGGAAGCAATAGCAACAGTCTTGCACCCGCTCGCTGCACGGCCTGCACGAGCAAGTGCAGCGATGCTGTGGCCAAGTGCTTCGATTGCCAGAGCTATTTGTGCGCCAATTGTGTGACCGCGCACGAGTTTATGCACTGCTTCAACGGCCACAATGTCTGTCTGATCAAGGGCTTCGAGGCGACAAGCAACGGCAGCAGCAGCAACAGCAGCAACAACCCAGCCTCCAGCGACTTCAAGTACGCCAGCTCACTGACAATGATGCTGCAGCAGCAGCAACAACAGCAGCAGCAGCAGCAACAGCAGCAACAACAATCACTGACAGATGCGCAGCCCATGTCGCAGCTGTCGAAGATTGTGCTCGCAGCAGCAGCAGCAGCAAACAACTCTCAAGAACAGCAGCAGCAGCAACAACAACAACAACATGACACACTCTACTCGACACACTTGCAGCAGCAGCAGCAGCGACAAATTTTCTGTTTGCGCCACAAGCATGAGCTGCTCAAGTTTAGTTGCCGCACCTGCTGCACGCTGGTGTGCAAGGAGTGCATCGTCCTGGAGCACTCGACGGGCCTGCATGAGCTCGAGAATGTGCAATCGCCGGCTGTGGCTGTGGCAGCGAGCAACGGCAGCGGCGGCAGCAGCGCCAGCTCGAACAGCAAAGTCAGCGGCCACAATGAGGCAGCGCTGCAGACGCTGCTCGCCGATATGCGCGCCAAGATTGGCGAGATTGTGGGCGTGGCCAGCAGCGCCGAGCAGAGCCTGACCAAGGTGAAGCAGCAGTACCAGAAGGCGCACAACGAGCTGAACGAGACACATCAGTTCTTTGCCTCGATGCTGGACGAGCGCAAGGGCGAGCTGCTCAAAGAGCTGGAGACGCTCTACACGGCCCGTGTGAACAACAATGCGGTGTGGCTGCAGCGTGCCAAGGAGTTGACTGACAAGAGTTTAGCTGCCTGTGAGGCGGTCGAGCGTTCGCCCGCTACTGGCGTGCAGTCGCCGCTGCTGGCCGAGGCGCTGCTGCTGCGCAAGCAGCTCGAGCAGCAATTGCAAGCGGGCGTCCAGGACATGCAGCTGCCCTTCGAGATGGAGTTCATGTCCAACTATCAGTCGATACAGGCGGGCGTGCGCAACACCTTTGGCTATATACGGGCTAGCAATGGAGGCGGCGCCACTGGCAGCTGCTCCGAGTCGAGCCTGAGTCTGGGTCACAGTCACCTCGGTCACAGCCAGAGTCACAGTCACCTCAGTCACAGTCACAGCCACGGCCAGAGTCACGGCAAGCAGCCGCCCATTGCGCGGCCCACGCAGAGCGCAAGCAACAGCAGCGCCAGCAGCGCGGGTAGTCATCATCATCAGCAGCAGCAGCAACAGCAGCAGCAGCAGCAGCAACATCTACAGCTGCATCAGCAACAGTTGCTGCCAGGCTTGGGTCTAAGCAGTCTGCTCGACAACAGCAGCAACGGCAGCAGCAGCAATGGCGGCAGCGTCTATACGAATGGCTGCCTCCTGCTGGGTGGACGTGAGCGCAATCTGAGCGATCTGCAGCACTTTGGCGAGCTGCTGCCCAAGCGTGCCAGCAGCATGGCCCACTACAATCCCTACGAGAAGTGGAGCAATGGTGGCAGCGACAATCTCTTCAGCACATCAACGTTGGCCACACTTGCCGGCGGCGGCGGTGGCAGCAGCTCGGCTGTGGTCGATGCCTTTGCCAGTCTCTCGTCGGTGAACCTCAATGGGAATGGCAATGGCAGCGCGGTGAGCAGCGAATCGCTGCTGGATCTGACCAGCAAGCTGATCTCCGCCTCCATTTATCCGCCCAAGTCGCAGATCAAGCGCCAGAAGATGATCTATCACTGCAAGTTTGGGGAGTTTGGCGTCATGGAGGGACAGTTCACAGAGCCGAGCGGCGTGGCCGTGAATGCCCAGAACGATATCATTGTGGCGGACACGAACAATCATCGCATCCAGATCTTCGACAAGGAGGGACGCTTCAAGTTCCAGTTTGGCGAGTGCGGCAAACGCGACTCGCAGCTGCTCTATCCGAATCGTGTGGCCGTGGTGCGCAATTCGGGTGACATTATTGTCACTGAGCGTTCGCCGACACACCAGATCCAGATCTATAATCAGTATGGGCAATTTGTGCGTAAATTTGGAGCGACAATCTTGCAGCATCCGCGCGGCGTCACCGTCGACAACAAGGGACGCATCATTGTGGTTGAGTGCAAGGTGATGCGCGTGATTATCTTCGATCAGAATGGGAATGTGCTGCACAAGTTCGGGTGCTCCAAGCATCTGGAGTTCCCCAACGGTGTGGTGGTCAACGACAAGCAGGAGATCTTCATCAGCGACAATCGGGCGCACTGCGTCAAGGTGTTCAACTATGAGGGCCAATATCTGCGGCAGATTGGCGGCGAGGGCATCACCAATTATCCCATCGGCGTCGGCATCAATTCGAATGGCGAAATTCTCATTGCGGACAATCATAACAATTTCAATTTGACGATCTTCACACAGGACGGGCAGCTGATCTCGGCGCTGGAGTCGAAGGTGAAGCATGCCCAGTGCTTCGATGTGGCGCTCATGGACGATGGCAGCGTTGTCCTGGCCAGCAAGGACTATCGCCTCTATATCTATCGCTACGTACAGCTGGCGCCTGTGGGTATGTAAGCAGAGAGCCTTCTTCACACAGACATTGAAAAGAAAACAGACACAAAACGAAAGAAAAGATAATGAAAATGAAAATGATAAACTCGAGAAAAAACAATATCAATGATCAATGATCAATGATCAATGATTATGCATACAAGAAAAAAGAAATCAAGTTGGCAATTCTGACTTGCGCGCTCTCTATCAACCACACTGTCTAACTATCCCCCCTTCTATCTCTCTTTCCCTCTCATCATCTGACTATCTTTCTGTCTCTGTCTATCTGCCTGTTTCTCATAGCATAGCATAGCATAGCAAGAACTCTCTCGCTCTCGCTCTCTCTCTTTTATATATATATATTATAGAAACTTATAAAACTTTTACTATTAACTTTATAAATTATTGTTGAATTTTGTTTTATTTTTACACTGTGTTAAGACTTAAATGTTTTTTTTTTATAAATATTTTTATTTGTGTATTACTTATTTTTTTGTTTAATTATTCGTTCATAAAAAAAAACGACAACAACTCGAATGGCATCTTTGCCAGTTGCAAGTCTCTTGATTTTATATATATATATAAATAATACACAAAATACCAGAAAGCAAATCCCTCCACTTTTATTTATGTTCGCTCGTCAAACAAACAAACAAACGAAAAACAAAAAACTTAACTAAAAAATACTAAATCGAAAAAAAAAAAAAAAATAGTTTTTAATGAAATGCTTCAACAATGGACAGAAATAATTAGTTCAAGCATTGAAACAAGTTTTATTAATTCTAATCTTAAGTAAAGCGCAAAAAACTGTTTTGTTATTATTTTTTGAACGCATCTAAACAACAACAACAAACAAACAACAAAAAGAAGAGACAACAAAAATTTTGATATGAAAATATAATATATATTGAACTGTTTTTTATGTTTATAAATTATTTTTTGATTGTAAATTTATTGATTACTGATTATTTATATGCATACGTGTATCTTTATTATTATTATTATTATTACTACTTATACCTATTATTATTATTATTATTATTACATTATTATTAAAGCTATTATGAAATGTTTTGCTACTTTTTTAACAACACAACTTTTTTATACTCGCTTAGTTTTTATGTTTTATTGTTTTATTATTATTATTATCATTACAAACGAAAAAAAAAAAAAAAAAAAAAAGAGAAAAGAAACAATAATAATTAATACTTAAAAACCAACAACAAATTTGCCGCTGCTTAATTTTTAAAACACACAAAAAACTAAAAACAGAAAAAATCGCACTGAAATTAGCTAAAGTTATTCTTGTTCTGAATTGATCGGCCCAAAGACTATATATAAATATATATATATATGTATATATATATGTCTGTGTGCATTCATCAAATTAATTAATTTATAAATATATTTTTTAACATTTGTTTTAAGCATTTCGCTTAACGCTCAAAAGAATTTTCCAAACGTTGTTAAAAATTAAAAATAATAAAAAAAAGATTATTAATGATAATAAAAAGTGAAAGTTTATTATATAAAATAAAATAACTATTTGTTGATAGTGTTTTACGCATTAAAAATAAATTTAAAAAAAAATGAAATGCAGCGAAAACATTTAAAGAGAATATTTAAAAATAAAAGATCATAACGGTAAACAAAAATAAATAGTTGGCAATCAGTGCAGAAGACTTAAACGATTTATTATTATTATAAATAATTACTATTAAAAATATATATGTATATATATATTATGCATATATATATGTGGATAAACTTAAGTGTAAAACAAAATCTCAACTAAACGAAAATTTCTCAAACCCCCCTCGAAAACAAAATCAAATCTTGATAATGATGAAAGAAAGAATGAAGACGAAACAGATGAAAAATAACAATACAATGTTGAGTTGAATTTTGCAATTATTTTTTAAGCGCTTTGCTATGTGTTCCAATTATTAAATATTTAACTAAATTCACAGTTCAGCAACGAGTTGTGAATGGCTGACAGACGAGAAATAGTTACGAATAATAATAATAATAATATTGATAATAATAATAATAATAATAGCAGCAGGCATTAATAATTAATTAAATTAGAACATTTTGAGACTACAAAACGCAACAGTAACAGGAACAGCATTTAAAAAATGTTTATAATTTTATTTGAATTTATAGCTCTTTATATCTTGATATTTAAAGAGAGAAAACAAAAACAAACGATATATACATATATATATATAAATATTTGTTTATTAGAATTTATTTAATTATTAATTTGTTTCATTATTATTATTTCGTCTGATTTGTTTTTGATGCTTGAAAAATGTTTAATTTTTTTTTTTTTTATTTTGTGTAATTTGTAATTTGCATTTTTTGAACTTAACGTTCGTTAAGTGAGATTATTAAATTTGTAGGTTATGTAACAGACACACATGCATAGGCATACACACACACACACATACACATATATACATGTGTGCGTGTGTGTGTGTGTATTTGTAATGCTAGAATTCTTAATATTAAAGAAATGCTTGTTGTAAACTATAAACTAATTGAATTCAAGTACTGTAATATTGTAATATGTAACTCTGTATGTGTGTGTGTGTAGCTGTAATGTAACGGTAAAACAAACAAAACAAAACAAAGTATTGTACATTTCTTGTGAGAACTTTTTACTTGACACCAAAACTGAATGAAAAAAAAAACTGTTGAAAATTTTTTATATACTTAAAAATTGTTAACTGCTAATTGATGGTATTTATTATGGCCTAAAATATATACATGTATATGTATAAATGAATATATATATATACATAATATTTAATTGTATTTATTATTATTATTCATTAGCGTATATATTAACACTTGCACAACAACAACTACAACAACAACAACAACAAGAAAAGAAAGGCAAAACAAAAGAAAAAGATGAAAAGAGAAGAGGAAAAACTATATTTGACTTGTGCTTATTTGTTTTTTATGTTTACTATTAAATTTTTATTAAATTTATTATTACATTTTTAAATGTTATACACAAAATGGGACACAAATAACATTAATAATTAATATTAACAATACGAATGCAAGCAACAACACCTTTTAAATACAAATTGTTGTAAACATTAATTAATACCTACACAAAAAAAGAAAAAAAAAAAAAAAAAACAAATAAAAAAAAAAAACCGCCACAAAAGAAAAGTAACAGAAGTACATAATTAAATGATTTTTTATCAATTCCGACAAAAAAAGAAAAACTGTTTGCTTTGTGTTTTTATTTATTATTTTCCATGTTGATTTATTTTTTGTATAATTTTTTGCTTTGCACCTTAACATCTGTTAACGCTCGCCGCTGCTAACTAACAGAGAATGTGACGCGGTTAATTGTGAGACAGAAAACGCACCGCTGTTAGCTAACAGAGAATGTGATGCAGTTAGTTCATTAACAGAGAATGTGCCGCACAGTGGGACGCTGCAGGCGAAAATTCGAGAATTCCTGTCTCGCTTGCCCGCACTGGCGCTGTCCCTCACGCCCATACAGAACATTCAAGAAGATGCATTTCTATGCATATGGAATAATCTAAAATTTAACTCTAAAATATATATATATCTATATAGAGATACGATATAAATGTATGTTGATAACAATTTTGATGAATTGAGAATCTAATAGACTGTGCAAAATGAATATGTAACAATTTTTTTTTAAATATATATATTTGTATTGGTATATATATTTAAAGAACTAAAGCCCAAAAACATATTTATGTAAGCTAAATCGTGTAACTGTAAAACACAGCGCTATCTATCTATATAAAAACAAAACAAAAACAATTAAAAACTATATGCATAAATCCGTATATATATACACATACATACATAAATATATTGAACATTTTAAGCATATGTATTTTTTCCAAAACGAAGTGAAATATTCAACTAAATTGTAAACTTTTTATACCGCCAATTAACTGTGCTCTCTAAATATACATATATATATATATATATATATATATATATATTTATATATATATATACATACACTTATACATATAGAGCGTCTCTTAACGATAAACGATAACTTTGTAGCTCGTACTGGCAATTCGTGAATTTTAACCCCCATCTATATATATATATTTATACATATATATATATATATATATATATATATATATATATATATGTATGTTGAAATCATAAAACTATATGTAGTTGGTATGCGTGTGCCGGCATTTGTGATTAGTTTATTTGAGCGCCGCCTCGTTTAAAATTCAAACGTTTCACAACTACCACCAAAAAAAAAAAAAAAAAGAAAAACAAAAAATATTAAAGAGGAATCAAAATCGAGAAATATCGATGAGAAAACGATAAAACTAAATCATATTTAGGCATAGGTATAAGGAAGTGTTGAATGTGCTGAATGCTGGCAAACCCCGACACGTTTTCATTGTTAGGCTATGAATGTTACACTAATATTTAAACTTCAGACAAAACTTAACTTAACTTTCAGCAGTCCAAGTCGGGTTACACACATCTAAGGAATAGGGCAATATATAGAAGAAGGTGAAGAGGACGAAGAAGAAGAAGAGGAAGAGGAAGAGGTGTAGGTATAGTTTCGTGTTTGGTGTTTGATGTTTGGTTTGGGTTGCAGTTGAGTTTGAGGTTGAGAGACTGTCGGCACAGGTTGAATGATCTAGATCTAGAATTGAGCCCATGGATATGCATAAAAATAATTTTTAATGTAGTTTATATTTTTGATAAATGTTATTAAACGAAACAAATCCAAAATCAAAGCAAGATGATAAGCAAAAGCAAACGCAAACAAAAAGCAAAAAATGAAAAAAAAAGAGAAAAGAAAAATGAAATCCTTAAGAAACATTGTTGAGCATTTTGTACGGAATTTAGAATTTGTACATGTATAAAAAAAGAAAGATAATCGATAACGATAACGATTATTGACAAGCGGCAGCAGCGAACTAAATAAACAAAATTCAAACTGGCTTCGTAGAAGTGTTTTTAGTATTATTAGACTATATTAGAAAATAGTGAAAACTAATGAAATTCAGCAAAAATTGAATGCATATACATATATCGATATATATCGATATACATATATATATATATATACTTATGTTTGTAATTATTATTATTTGTATTTATATTTCCCATTTGTGTTTTTCTTTTCTATCTTAAGTAGACAGCTAAAGTTCGATTATCCGTCAGCAAAGAAAATGGAAATACTCGTAGGATACATATTCTAATAATAATGAATACATATTTATATATAATTAAGATCCAAATAAGAAATGTTAAATTGAATGTTAGAGAACCCCAATAAACATGTAAGTGTGCACACATACATATATAAAATATATATATACAACATTAAATTAACATCCATACATGCCAATAAATGTTTGTATGTATTTATTTATTTTTTTTTTAATTCAACTATATCAATTATTCAAAGCTTGCTTGCGTAGTTTGTCAGATAACTATACAACATATATATATATATATATACATATATACACACATGCAATTGTACATATGAATATGTACTATTTTTCATTGTTGTTGTCGCCACTAGTTTTATTAATCTAAGCAAACCCTAATTATATATAAAATGAAGAAAAGAAAAACGGAAACAAAAAACAAAAACAAGTTCAATTTGACAAGCATAAAGAAAAACTCGCATGTGCAGCACTTTTCACTGCATATGATTACACTGTGCAGACAACATGCATACTTACATACTTACCAACATAAGTACATAGTAAAGCTAAATGCATGCGCGCATGCGTGCGTGTGTGCGTGTGTGAGTGTGTGTGTGCTGCTCTCTCAGAATCTGAGCTTTATTCAGCAAAGCTTTTTGCGCTCTCTCTATCTCTTTGCTGCAATGCTTTTTCTCTGTCTTTGCTTTTGCGTATGAGCCGACACACACACACACACGTACGCATATGCATATGCACATGCGAACATGATTGATAAACCAATTACAACTATGACTGATTTTTACACGAAAACATTTACACATAAATATACATATTATACTACTATATACATACATCTTTACATATAAATATAAATATATACATATATGTATATCCAATGTTGCTACTATATATATATGTATGTATATATAAACTGACATCTACATACACGCACACACACACACACACAGCACCTACCACCTAATAGTTGGAGGTGTGCGCGTGCGTGTGTGTGCGTGCGTGAGTCTCTTTTGAATTAGTAGCGAAACTTAACGGTAAACAAAACACAACAAAATCTTAGACTGCTTCGAAAACGTAAACGTGAAACAAAACTAAAAAAAAAAAAAAATACAAAAAAAAAGATATTTATATTAAATAAAAATAAAATTAAAAACTTTGTGAGAAAATGCGAAGGAAAGAAAAATGGAATGCGACTCGTTTAGGGAATTTTCACACAGCTCTTTTGTTGGTTCATTGGAAAATTGATAGGCTTTCCACTTTCACTTCATCCTTAACTATTCCTAACTGAACTTTTCTTTTACTTTGCTTTGCGCGCAAGAGAAATCTAAGTAATATTAATAAGGAGGAGAAACTAATTTCATTATATGTTCTATTTTCTATTTGTAAGCGAACGAAAAGTTGAACATGCAAAAATGATATAAGAAACAAATCAACTATTTATAGTATATATATAGTAGCATGTAACATGATATATATACATATATACATACATATATGTATATCTAGTGCGTATATAATAGATAACTGTTTGTTGTTAGCTGCTTATACTTCCTATTGAAGACTACCAACACATTCATATCCAAGCATTTGTAGTTTGTATTTGTATTTTAATGTATTTATACGCATCTTAAGAAATATTTATACTATGTACTTTGCTTAAATATACATATATATATATACACACATATATGTATGTATGTATACCTAAAAAAAAAGAAAAAAAAAAAAAAGAAAATTGTTAATGAATTTGCAATACGTTAAAACTTCTTTATGTAACTTTTAGAATTTATTTGAATTTTTCTTTAGATTTCCATAGAAAACACTCTAGATTTTACGTTTACATATGGTATTAATTTTGTATTTTTGTTCGTTGTTTTTTTTTATGTATCCATTAAAGCTTAAAAATATTTCACTTGTTTTCACAAAAAAAAAAAGCAAAAATTTGTGTTTTATTTATTTTTATAAATTTTTTTGCACTTTTCTTTTTATTTATTTACAGTTTCGCGTAAAAACCTAAACAACCTGGCAGACCGATTGCAGCCAGAAAATACGAATTTCCTTTTGAATTTCCAAGAGAATTAAATTAAAAAACAATTATTTTATAAACATTATATATATATATAAATATATATTGTATGTATTTATTAATCATTTATAGGTTATAATTGAAACGTGCTATTAATTCATTCCGATTTTGTACAACTGTTTTTTTTTATGCCCTGAATCCATTGAAGAGGCAGAAAAGTCAACTTTATATATCTATAAATACATATATTATAGATCAGCATCTGTTCAGCTGTCTAATGGAATCATGGAATCTAGCTGAAGATCTGAAATCTGAAATTTCTCCTCAAATTGTTGTAACTGTATTTTCGATATCGATTATAGAACGATATCAAACTTGCATACTTTTAGTATATTTCGAATATTCTCAAGTGTAAAAGAGGATGGATAATCCCTCCTTCAGCATAGGGATTCAGGGTATGTGCTAGTCGTGCACAGCCATATAGAGCACTCAAACTTGTTTTTATATTTGTGTTGAAATTGTTTTCATCATGATTAACTAATGCTAATTGGATGTTTACGTTTTTGCAATTGCACAATTTTAATACATAAATAATTTAAATCAATTTTGGGACTCAATTTAAAATATATATATAACTAATACTGATATATATATATTTATAATCTAGATCTAGTTTAATGAGTCTCTACGGTCGAACCGCACACACACACTAACACACACACACACAGATTCATTTTGCTAAGAATTCTAATTGACATACATACATATGGTCATCGTACATCATTCATCATACATCTAGCATATGCATAAATATATAGAGTATACAAATACATACATACTTACATCATGATCCATGAAATCGTCATCTAGTCATTTTACAAAATATATTATATATATATAAATTATATGTCAGCATATATAAAAATATATGTATTTTTATAACTATAAAAAAAAGAAAGAAAAAAAAATTATAAAAAAAACACCAATTTAATGTTAAATGTCGTTACAATTAAGTTGATAAGTTTTAGCAAACGTTTTAAGCATTTTACAAAGCAAAAACACAAAAACAAAACATTTTACCATTGATTTTTCTTTTGAGCATTTGAACTAACTCTCTGCTAAATGGTGGAAGAGGAAGAAACAAGTTGCATTTTTAAATAAAACATAGTATACAGGGTGTTGCTAAATGGCTTTACATAAATACACAAATTGATACACACACACACACACACACTCACACACACACACACACACATACATGTTTTCTATACATACAGTTATTTCTGATCTAAATAAACAACAAGAAATATTAGTTAAAGCATTTTTCGCTCAAATTTAGTTTATTAAAGTGAATGAAAGTTTGTTAAGAATAAAAAAAAAGATAAAAGAAAAAGGAAAAAGCAAAAAATATATACATATATATATATTTATATATATGGACTAATGGACTGAAAGGTAAATAATATATCAATGAAAGTGTAGAGATGGGTTGGCATTAAATAAAAAATAAAAAATACAAAAAAAAAATCAATATAAAAATAAAAATAAATATGTAACTTTGAGTGTTGCCCGCACTCTTTGGCTGTTTCGGGAAATTGTTAAATTTATGTTAATCAGTTAAGAAAACAAAACAAAGATATAAGACGAAGAAAAAGAAGATGAGGATAAATACACACACACACCCACCAAGGCATACTATATGCACACTGTTTCATATAAAATGCATATAGTAATACATATACTAAATACATACATTCATACATACATTCATCTCTTTCCAACTCTCACTCTCTCTTTCTATATATTATTTGAATTGTTTGTGATTTGATTTTGAATTCTGTTTTGCATTGCGAACTACTTCAACTGCCAGTTTGAGCTCTCGCTCTCTCTTTCTCTCTATTACACACATCCACACAGTACAGTGAACACCCTGCATATGCAACAAGCCCAATCTATAGATACATACCATACATGCATCACAACAAGAACAGCCCACAATAAACTACCAAAAATCATAGCATATGAATGGCATTTACTTGGAATATACACACATACATGCATATATTTTTATGTATTCATATTTTGACTAAAACGGAAAACTCGAAAGCAAAAACAAACATTAAATACATATATACACAAATATATATATATATATACGTATGTATATATAATCGAAATCGTAATCGTAATCGAATACCGATGTCATAAATGTGAACGTTATTAGTAACTCATTAAAAACTATTATTATTACGATTATAATTGTATGCCTAACTGATACTATATTAAAAAAAAATGCAAAAAAAAAAAAAAAAAAAAAAAAAACATGAAGCAGTTGAACACTCATTGTTCTAATGTGTAAGTGAGAGACAACATGAATAACGGTAAACAAAAATTGAAAATGGTAAAATATATACAAATATTTTTATACATCAATAAAAATGAAAAAGTTAAAAAAAAACTTAAATGAAAAATGAATGAAAGTCTCATTTGTATGCATTTGATTAATATTATTGTGTACTCGAATAACAGTAAAAAAGAATTAAAATTTAAATTTAAAAAAAAATCCAAACTACAACCAAACAGAACTTGAAGCAAATATAAAAGTCTTTTAAATGCTTAGGGGCCACAATTTTCGAAGTACATAAATTAAAAATGAAATTATTATTATTATATTATATTATTATTATTATATATTGTATTAATTAACATTTAAAAAATGTTGTGTAACAGTAAAAATAAATGACAAAAAAAAAAAAAAAAACACAAACAGCAAAAACAATTGTACTGTAAGAATTTCTATTTCCATCACAAAAAAAAAACAGTAACTATTAAAAATTAAAAATAAATAATTTTGTTTTTAATAAATCAACCGATTATTTTATTGAATGCAGGTGTGACAGTAAATTACAAAAGTAATAAAGTAAGTCATCATAATCATTTGGCCTGAGGAAGAAGATAGCTCTGACTATATTTATCTATAAGTTCTTATCTTATCTAAAGATATTTTTTATACTCTTGGGATCTTGGAACAGGTAAGAGTGTTACCTGTTGTATTATTGTTGTATTATATAGGAAATTAGTTATAAAATAACTTTTATACAGGAAAGGAAGAATTCATTTGGGAAGCAATAGGTTTGTGATAAGGTATACAACAGACAGAAGCAGGCGCACAGACTCCATTATGTATATACATTCATAAATATATTCTTAATCAAGGCGAGTCGAGATCGACATGCCTGTATATCAATGCGTCCGTTTGTCCATCGTCATCCAGAAATCTGGAAATGAGGAGTATACTAACTTATACCGATATACTAGTATACAATTTTGTTCGATAACTCATCCTATTTTCGTATTATCGACAAAAATCGATAATTTGTCTTCATATTTAGACGTTGTTTGAACACCGTAAGAACTTTGCTTTGGAGCAATACTTTCTAAATAACTGAGGGACTTTAAAGTTCTAAAATTTGAGTGCATAAATAAAAAACGTAGAACGATTTCAATATCAGCTATTTACAGAGATCAGGGTAACTCTTAGTCGAGCAGCCTTACTTGTATTTACATAGATTTTCAACTGATAATTTTGCTCAACAAATTTTGTTAGTCGCAATTAGCCTAAGGTCAAGGTCGATGAACCGAGTGCTGTTGCTGCTGCTGCTGCTGCTTGAACAACCGGATACAAAGTAATTGCCATCCAGACCCCTAGAGTAAGTGCAGTCCAAAGAAGGAGTACTTGTAGTTGAGATCGCCGACAGCTCCGCAGCAGCAAGGCGCCGCAGTCCTACAGGGGCCGCACGGGCCCGCGCATTGCGTTCGATAACAGCAGTAGCTGCAGTCGACTAGGCAGCACTGGACACAGGGTGTCTCACGGTAGTAGCGGCTTTGGCAGCACATGATGGCTCAGGCCCTACAGACAGAATAGAATCAAAATATATATTCTTCAAGCGAACTATCTTTTCTGTCTACTTACTTCAGACTAATTTTGCTTGCGATTTATCAGAAATGAAGCCAAACCTATCGGCTCCAGGTGTACTTTGAAACTGAAACATGTTATAACTGCTATGCGAGCTTATGTCTTTTAAAGCAAGGCCTATTGAAATATTTTATAATTGTATAATGTAATGTGAGTATACGTACTTCGGAGCTTTGACAAGGGCTTCGATAGATTGGGACAATCCTACTATTTACATTTCATTTAGGACATCTGTGATAATATTGGTTTAAATTGTGGCATGTTGACTAAAATTAAAATGGTTTGTTAATGTATGTATATAAAGTTGTCTGAAGAATGCTTTTATTACGATATTCTAGAACAGATTCCGTTTTCGATCTCCAAACCTATAAGAGATCGAAATGTATTTCCACGAAAACTATTTAGGTATTCATACACCTTCTAGTATCTAATAACATTTGAACTAGGATTAGACGTGAATGCAGTTTCGTATGTAGTCAATTGCATTGAATTTTTGCATTGGGCTTAAGTCTAAAGGCAAAATAGATTAAGAGTATCTAAATGTACCTATGTGGCAAATTGCAAGTCTCTAGTATTTGAAATGCGTTTTTTTCAAGTTGGGGATGAAATGGGCGTGGCATCCAAAATCTGAAAATTACGTTATCTGCGTATCCATAATGTAAACGAATTTTCATTTTTTATCGATATTTTGGAAATGGGATGAGTTATCGAAAAAAACAAACTCGTACTGCGTAACTAAAATACGAGTGTTCATGTGTAATTTCAGCTCTCTAGCTTTTGTAGTTTCCGAAATCTCGACGTTCATACGGACGGACGGACGGACAGACGGACAGACGGACGGACGGATAGACGGACGGACGGACGGACGGACGGACGGACGGACGGACAGGGCTAGATCAACTTATTTTTTTATGCTGATCAAGAATATACATATAGACTTTATGGGGTTTATGGTTTTCAATGGGTTCAGGGTATAAAAAAATAAACATGTATTTTTATATTTATTTTATTTATTTAATATTTATTTATTTATTTAATATTTATTTATTTAAGCAAGTAAGAAGCTCTAGTCGAGACGGCTCGACTACGAGATACCCTGAACCCTGCAAAAAAAAAAAAAAAAAAAAACTGATACTCTTATTCTTTACGCACTTATGAGCCCTCTGCTAACCGCGCAGTTGCTGCCGTGGCTTTGGGGGTGGGTTGTATACAAATTTTAAGTCTCTAGCTCAAACTGTGTAGAAGTTATGTCCAAAAAACGTAAAAAATGGCAACGAATTTTCTATTTTTATCGATAATTTTGAAATGGGATGAGTTATCGAAAAAACAAAACAAACTCGTACTGCATAACTAACATACGAGTGTTCATGTGATTTCATCTCTCGAGCTCTTGTAGTTTCCGAAAACTCGATGTTCATACGGACGGACGGACTTATTTTATATATATATATACTTTATGGGGTCTGTCACGCCTCCTTCCGCCTGTTACATACATTTTCACAAAACCATTTTCAATTGGCTCTGGGTATAAAGGGTATCTTCCCTAGTAAAATATGATGACAAAGTCGCATTTGTATGCCTTTATTCGTTTTGCAAACAATTAATGGGCATACTGTATATATGTAGACTATTATTAGATAAGCAATTCCTTTTCCACATCTTTTCTTCTTCTTTTGTTATTCATAGTCCTAAGTATTATTTGCAGTAACATTACTAACAAAGCAAGCATAAGAATAATTATTAGCGCAATACAATAACTGTCAGGGTTTCTAACGATCTTGCATATCTTTTGAGACCATGTCTCATATTCACATATGTAGTACTCATCGAAGCCAATAGACGTTACCATAAACAACTCCGAATCGATCAGCTGTAAACTTAAAAATCTGCTGTCTCTTGGACCATCACCAGGCAACCATTTGCTGTAGGTTAATTGTACTTGCAGCCCTTCCCATTTGAAAGGCGAGGGACTTAGAAAGCTGTGACCTGATGTAAAGAATCTGCTTCCATTCGCAAATCTCTGATCGACTATGTACTTCTGTAGGTCCTTCAATTTTGTTTCCGATTGTATAGAGACGAGCTGTCCGCCATCAGCCCGACATCTTTGACGTGCTTCAAGCCAATCGAATATCTCCGAACCCTGAAAGTATTCGTTTATTATTGCTTATAAAGAGTTATCCTTGAGCCACACCTTGTATCCCTCTCCAATGTAGTAGGCAGAATTTCCAACAATATCGAAAGTCTGTGAAGTGCACTGGACTTGACTTATTATAAACACTACGCAAACAGCGCGCAATAATATTTCATTGGTGAATGTGGTCATTGTGAATACTTGAACATTCTGTAATCATCTGGTTGTAAAATGTAACGAACGGGCAGTATAAATAAAAAATGAATTATCAGCAACTATATACTTAGTTTCGCTTGAATTTATAAGCTTATTTACTTCTACTTTATACCCTGAACCCATTGAAAATGGGAATTGAGTATATTAATTCTTGATGAGCACGAAAAAGTAAGTCGATATAATCCTTTCCGTCTGTGTGTCCAGCCGTCCTTATGAAATGCAGCTGTAGAGCTGAAATTTTGTCAGTTACGCAGTACGAGTTTATTTTATTTTTATTTTATTTTTTTCGATAACTCATCCCATTTTCAAATTATCGATAATTCGTTTATTTTTTTTACGTTTTAGCAAAACTTTTACACCGTTTGAAATTTGGCAAATACATATATTTGGATGCTATTAATATATTCCGAAAGTTACATGAGGACAGTCCATCTAGAAATGGAGTTATGAGCGGTTAGCAGAGCCCGCGCTTATACGTGCGTAAAGAAGAAGAGTATATTGCTAAATTGCAAACAAAAAACATGTCTACGAAATCCCTGAGCCCTTCTTCGAACGAATCATATGCCAAGAATGCGTCGTTTTGATTCTCCATGCAAACTCACGCACACACACACACGATGTATGTGTGAAGGCATTGCAGGCGGCTTGCTATCTCGCTGACTCTGTTGCCGGGCCGCGGGGGTTTTGCTGCCAAAGCATCTCTGATTAATCACTCTGTTTCTAGACGGACAATCGTATTCAACTTCTCAGATTATGATCATGACATTAATATCTATATGCCAAACCTAACTGTATGTTTCTAGTATTTGAAATACATTTTGTACACATTTGGGGGTGTGGGGGGAATTGGGGACCGAAATCCAAAATCTGACAAAAGCAGAAAGTGTATTAAATTAGTATCTATATATACATATGTATGTATATGCAGAAGACTTGGAGACTCTAACTCTAAAGATAATTAGATATAATTTTATAACTGGTTCCCCGATAAAGTGTTATATCGATAACTTTAGAAATATACAAGTTATCGAATTTCTGAAACAAACTCGTACTGCGTGTGTAATATACGAGTCTAGCGCAAAAAAATATATATACATATACATATATGTATGTACATATATGTATATATGTATATATGACTTTGTTGCCCGCATATATATAAATTCTATATATATTATCTACAATATATAACGGTATCAGTCAAATGACTGTCAACAAATGAGTCTTTGTTTACTTGACACTTAAGCTGTGAGGGAAGAGAGTACATTGGGTTTGCTGTATACCTTAGTATAGTTACTTTTTCTGATATTGGTACTTTATTGAAAATATAATGCGAACTCCTTAAAGATATAGCAAAGCGAATACAGCTCTATCTGCTCTAGTTTTATAGCTGAAATTAAATTTATTGCTAGAGATTCACCAAGTATTACAAGCTGTGGATGAAAGAGTATTATGCAGTCGTTTACTGAGTTGGATTAAAGTTTACATAGGAAAATAATACTGATAGAGAAAATAATTACATATGTACATATGTAAATACATATGTATAATCCAAATTGGTTCATGGAAGCTTGATATGCATAATACCCTGTAGATCTAATAATAATAAAAGAAGGAATTTCAATAAATTTGAAATTTTAATTTTCATTTAATAATAATAAAAGAAGGAATTTCAATAAATTTGAAATTTTAATTTTCATAAAATACTTAAATTTGTAAAACAGTTAAAAACTAAAAAAACTGACTGAAAATTGGTTTTTAACTTTAGTCAGCTTTTTCAAGGGCTAATTGTGTTTCGCTTTCAGTGTTCATACCCAATTCTAATATATATAAATAAATGGCAAAACATAATATTTATATATTATACTGATAGAGAACTTATAATGAACTCTATTCATAATTTAATTGGAATTTTTAATAATATAATATGATGTGTTTATGTTAGATAGAGCTAATATATAACACACGCTGTATGTGTGTAAGCATTGCAGGCGGTTTGCTGTCTCGCTGCCTTTGTGTTGCTGCGCCACATGGGTTTTGCTGCAAAAACATTATTGATTAATAATTCTGTTTCTAGATGGACAATCGTATTGATCTCTTCAGATTATGAATACGATATTCATATCTCTGTATATGCTAAACCAAAAGGCATGTCTTTAGTATTTGTAATGCATTTTTTACACATTGGGGGCGTGGGGGGAATCGGAGACCGGAATCCAAAATCTGACAAAAACCGAAATTGTTATAAATTATTATCTATATATATGCAGAAGACTTGGAGACTCTAACTCTAAAGATGAATTAGATATAATTTTATAACTTTGGAAATATACATACGAGTTATCGAATTTCTGAAACAAACTCGTACTGCGCGTGCAATATACGAACCTAACACAAAAAGAATGAACTCTCTAGCTTTTATATCTTCGGAAATCGACGTGTTCATACATACATATGTACATGCGGATGGACGGACAGACGACCATGGCTATATACACTTTTCTCGTCACCCTGATCAAGAATATATGTACTTAATGGGGTCTGCGACGTCGCCTTCTGCCTGTTACATACATTTCCCCAAAACCATTATACCCTGAATTCTCATTTTCAATGGGCTCAGGGTATAAATATATATGTATATATTAACAATACGACATTCAACTTTCTTTAAACAAGGATAAAAAAATATATTAAAACTTGATTAAAATTTAATAGCTCAAAATTATATTTTTTAAATTTCCATGCATTAGTAATTATTTTCTTTATGGCACCAAAGCAAATTTAATGTTGAATCAGGTTTGTGAATAGAGCTATTAGTGAATAATAGTTCTCAACATTCTTATACATATATTAAATACAGTGTTTATTACAGTTGCAACTTTTTTTTTTAATTTCTTTTTTTTTGGTTTACATTATTTTTTTGTTACACCATTTTTGAAATATTAATCTAGTTGATCTAGCCAGACCGGAGCAGTTTGATCCACTGGCTCCTCGGCCGTCAGTAGCTCACGCCAGGGACCATTAGGACTGCCATCGGTCAACAGCCACAACAGAAGGAACATTGCAAAAATGCCGGGGTGCAGGGCGAAAAACACATCTCAACACAACAGGATTGACAACAAGGTCCGCCGCACGGTGGGCCACAGAATGAACACCATCCAGCCGGACCACAGCACATATTCTGCAAAAATATATATTATATAAAAAATAAAATTTATAAGATATATTTAAATTCTTTAACTAAATACTTACGTTTAAAAGATAGGTGAAATTTAAATTCTTCGGTCAATATCAGAATAAATTATTCGTTGAAATTTGGTTTTTGGATGTGCGTGCTGAGCGGCTTTTAGGAGGAGAACACCTAACAAAAAAATAATGTAAGTTTTTACACAATTTTTTGTGTGTTTACTACACGAATTTTGAACCAAATCTGACGATCTGAACAAGACTCGTTCCCGCCTAGCTACAAATTTAAGTTCGCTTCCAAGGCCTGCTTTCTTTTTCATTCAAGCATCAAAATGCCTTAGCTTGGGTGTTCTTTTATTTGATTTTCTTTTATGTTACAACCATTCTGTTTATTACTATTATTGTGCTTCATTCTTTTCAACTTTAAAACAAATACTTTAAACTAATGGATTCATGTAGAATGTTAGAATAAATGGAGGCGTGCGTTGCGTATTGGGGTGCTATGAAGTAGAGTTGGTGTTAAGAGGAAATTCGTGGAGAGGCTTTGACGGACGGGAGTAAGCGGCTTGGCAGGTGTTTAAGTCTCTCATTAGAAAGATATGCCCGTTGTTCACATATATGTATATATATTATACATATATATATTATACAGTTTTTCAATGACTAAAGATTTCTACAGTCAGAATTACTTCTTGTAAACGGTTTCCTCAGATTCATGGAGTTGCTTCGGAATTCATATCGCAAATAAAACTTAGAAAAGTTGGAATTAAAATATTTCTTGGCATGCGCTTGAATGTTTAAATGCTTAAAAAGTAAATTAAATTAGATAAAATTCTAGAGAATTAATTTATGATTTGAATGTTAGATTTGCAATCAATCGATAAACAGCATTCATTATACTGTTGAGCACGTATATTATTGATATACTATATATGTATATAGACTAACACTAGGGCACTAACGAACATTTTAAGCCAAAAATGCATTAGTCAAGCTATCTAAAATGATACATTTGAGGCACCGTTTTGACTAGTCACTAAATACGATGTACTTCAGTTTATAGCGATTACGAATGAGCAATTTAGGACACAATTTCTAAATGTAAGATTTACAGGTTCATTTTCTATTTATTGGCTGGATCTCATAATCAATGTGAGCATATTTTTAATTCATTCTTAACTTATTTCGTACTATAATTTTTCTAAACGGATATATGTTAAAACATTCTGCTGTGTGAAAGAGATTGAGTTATTCTATTAGCTAAAGATAGACAGCTGACAATTGTGTGTTGTTCAGTCAATGCCGAAATGCTATACCACCAAGGTATCCGAAAAGAGTGACAGTTCGGTAAACTCCTGTGCCCAATATGTCCTTGACGGTATGGCCTAAAGCCTTCAATGACTTTGTTAATTTCGCCATGGCTGAAAAACTACAAAATAAAGGAAATAGATTGTAAATTTCAAAATTAAAAGAATTATAAATATATACGAACCGCTCAATTAACAGCACCCAAGGAAATTTAGAAAACTCAATGATATTTCATACAATTTACAAAATGAAATGGTGTTGATGTGTATATGCTTGGCTTAGAATAATGGAAAACCCAGTCTACTAGGATTTACTTTAAGTAATATTTCCTCAGATATGTGATAAGCTGAACAACGCCTAGGCTGTGACCTTTGCTCCATTCGTTAGTGGACTCCATTGTCGATAGTCAACCTGCGTGGCAGCTTCGTATTCCTGCACCAGGCAGTCAACCGTGTCGCGTGCCGAATCCAGTTCGGTCAAATCGTCCTGGAACATCGGCTCACGGCGAAACTGATCCAGGAAGGCATTGCGCTTCTTCAGTTTGTCGTACTGGGCCAGTGCACGATTAAAAAGAGCACTCACGCCCGTATGATTGGCCATCATCAGACCGGATACTTTGTGCGCCGTCTGAACGTAGGGTGAGCTGCGCGACAATGCGACTTGAATGCTAGCCGGACCCCACGGTATAAACTGGGCTAATTTGCGCTCTCGTATGCGCTGCAACGACTTGTGCACCTGTGTGGGATCTACTTCTCCCTGTATTATGTTGAGTATGGAGATGTAACAATGCCGTTTGTCGGCAGTCGAGGAGACCATCATATTTTTTGGCTGCAGCAGGCGGCGCATCACATCCAGAACAGTTGTTTTACGCACATTTGTTTTCGTCTGCAAATGGTTCAATATTAATTGAATGAGAATTTTTTTTAATACATTTACTTCACCTCATAATCTGTTATCAGCGGAGTATAGCCCGTCATAAGAAAATGAAGTTGGGGCGTTGGAATTAATGGCGCTGTGAGCCCAATTAGATTATTGTTCATGTAGGAAGGATAGCGCAAGGTGGTGGTGCTAACGCTCATTATCGTGGACACCAGATTGTTGATCTGGGTGAAGGTGGGCGTTTGTATGTGCAGACGTTCGGTGGCAATACGATTGAGGGCCGTATTATCCAGCACCACGACGCAGTCGGCGCACTTCGTGAGCCGTTTAAGAGTGAGTATTGAATTGTACGGCTGCACAACAACGTCGCTAATCTCGTCCTGGTTAGGAAATACGCTGTACGTTTGGATGAGTTTCTTTGGAAAACGATCAGACAGACGCTCGAGCACGTATGAGCCCATGCCAGAGCCTGTGCCGCCAGCTATGGAGTGACAGAGAACGAATCCCTCGAGAGAATCACTGCCATCGGCCTCACGATCAAGTATGTCAAACACCTCCTCCTGCACCTTTTCGCCTTGACTAAAGCCAGAAGCCCAGTTATTGCCAGCACCGCCGCCATGCTTGGACAAGTAAACATTCTCTGGATTGTAGAGCTGAGAATTGAAACATTTGCAATTTGATTTCATATGTAATAATTTAGACTTACATATACAATATATTTACCTTGGCATATGGCGAAGTCATGATATTGTGAATGACGCGTGGCTCCAGATCGATCAATACAGCTCGTGGTATATAATGATTGTCATCCGCCTGATAAAAGAACACATCTTTGCGATCATGGCCATCGGCCGCAAAGTCTTCGAGCACTCCATCCGGTGAAATGCCATGCTCCAGACAAAGGCGTTTCCAAAACTCAAAACCAACTGTTGAGCTAGCATACAAAAATCAGCACCTTAGATGTAATTGTAATTTACTTACTCTGATTGCCGCATTGGCCTAATTGTAGTGTAATTATTTCACTTGGCATTATTAATAGTTGTTTCTTTTTGCGAAATATTGCGCAACATATTGAATATAACGGTGCTGGGCGCCATATCTTTGGAGCTGCGGAACTGCCACCCAATAAAAACATATACGGTCACCCTGCACAGCTGATTGTCGCGTTGCCAACCTTTCGTAGTGTTTATTGATTTCTCGAGTGCTACGGTCGGAATTTTTCGCAATGCTGCAAGGGCGACAATATTTTCAAAATAATTAAATTAAAGTTACAATGTTGCGCCAGGAGAACTTGGCTGCCAATTTCTGTGGCCTTTTGGCGGCCCAGGGCTATAAAGGCAAGTGTTGCAGTTGGCATAAAAAACACTTAAAATTATACAAATCATTTTCTTACATGTTCGCGTGCAGAGAAGGCGAACGAGTGGCGAATTTTAGGCCAGGAGCAGGACGGCTCGCTTCTAACTTCCTGGATATTCGAGTATTTGGATGAGCCTACTAAGCGCGAAACCTGTATTGGTCATTTTCATGCCACCAAAAAGCAGGTTCGAGTGCTCTGGAGCCTGCCCGGCTGTGTAGAAATCATCCAGGCGAGCATCAACAGCAGCATTACATTGTTGTCCTATGTGGTCAAAGCATCGCTGCGCTATCAGGCGTTTATTGTGGAAGTGCGCAGCAGCGAGGGTGGGACCCCCACATGTCTTACGGCTGAGCCGTCGACTCGCCAGATTATGACGCAGTTCCTTTGGCGAGTGGAGAGCGCCACGCGCACCTGCTGGCAGGACAAGCTGCTGGTGCTTACACACGAAGACTGTAAGTAGCCAGTTAACCTTTGACAATAATTAATCTTGACTAAATAATGATTTATTTTAGCCATCAAGCAGTATAGTTGCACGGTCAAACAAAGCTCCACGACCTCACAAACCGGCGGTGTGGAGGGCAGCGCTTGGCGCCTGGACGTTAGTATATTAACTCATGAAACGTTGGCCAAGAACTTCAGCTGGGCGCAGTGGGATGCAGAGTGTCAAGCTCTCTACTACATACATCTCAAGCCAAAGGCCGTGAGTCTCAGTTTGTTGGACGAGCGGGAGCAGACAGGCGAACAGGCGGCACCAGTGCTCAGTCCTACTCTATCTGCCTTTCAGTTTAACGAGAAGCAACCTACGGAGACAGTTGTAAGTATGATCGGAATGAACGTGCAATGAAACTGGCATTAAGATTTTATATTTCTATATCCGTAGCTCAACATTCCGCTCAATTTGCCAAAACTTCCCGCGAATGCCGCAGAGGAACCGCCGAGCTACGATGACGACGCTGTGCCACTGCGCGTGCACGACAGCTCACTGAATCTGATCATCCTGGCTGATAGCTCGGGCATGTTTTTCGTGTGCCACTATTATCTATACCAGCCCATGCAGCCACATCATACGCAGGAAAATAAGGCAACTAAGCAGCAGCAGCAACAGCAGGATGTGCACTTTGCCTACTCCGTATCGCTGTTGCATCACGGCTGTGTGGTGCACTGCGTCATGCCGGGTGTGCCCTGGCACAAGGCGCGTCTGCTGCGTCCCACCTTTGCATTGCAGGGCTCGCATCATCTATTGGTCTCATCTGCTATCTTTGTGCATCTGCTGGATGTGGGCCTGCAACATGAACCGACGTGTCATATTGTGTGCCCGGCTGTAATCAATCGAGGTCCCGATGTCACGCATCTGGTGCCGCTGCGCAAATGGGGCGCATTAGCCTTTGATGCTGCCACCTTAGACCTGGTCTCGTTGACTGTGCCAAAGGCGCATCTAATTGAAACATTCCGCAATGATACTTCGCTGGATAACCGCATCAGCATTATTCACTACTTTCTGATCCATTCCACTGACATGGATGTTCTGGCCGAGCTGCTAAGTAGCATATTGGAGCGACCACTTTCGCTGGACACAGTTGCTCTGCTGAAGGAGGCGCTCGTTGCTGGCAGCTACGCAGCAGCGGTGCGCGGATTGCCTGAGGAGGCAAAGCCATTGATGCGCCTGCTCCCGCTGACCACGGCTATAGCTACGCGACCCATTCAAGCACGTGTCGCAGACATCAATGTGGGCATATCACACGAGGCGCTACACAATACCAGCATGATGCTTTTGTCGCCGCAGCAACGTTTGTCACCTTATCGCACAGATATTTGGACACGATTGTGGGAGCTACTGAATGAGTCTGCCAAGCAGGAGCAACCACGCTTTACGGCCGAGCAGGTCACTGAGAAACTGATCTTTAGCCTGGCTTGCTACCAGCCCGAGGCACTTTCCCGCTGCACTACGCCCATGACTCCGGACGCAGGCACTGGTGGCTTCGGGGACTACAGCAGCGGTAGCGCCTTTCCCTTCAGCAACGAAGTACTGCCCTTTATTGAGCTCGAAGGCTGCACGGCTAGCAAGCAGGAGCACGTGCTATCCGTCGTACGTTCAAACAGGAATTGACTTTAAAGAATTTATTATATTTATTATATGCGTTCGTTTTAGTACTTGCGAGAGCTCAGCGTACATCTGGTGAAGCATTCTTCAAAACCGCATTCGGGATTCCGCTGGTTGAAGGAAACCTTTTTCGAGCGTTCACAAGCGCCAGCCCATGTTCATGCAGTTGCTTCTCAATTCGTTTCCGCCCAGTTGGAGCTATCTCGTGCGCTGTGCTCGCTGGTTTGCCGCGCTGCCGGCTTGGATGCGCGCTTGGAGACATTGCGTGGCTTTCAACTGATGTATGTTTAATATTTTTATAAAAGTTTTCTATATTTAATAAGCATCTTCTTCTGATTTAGTGACCAGATGTCCAGCAATCAGCAGCACTCATTGTTCCTGATACTGGAACGTTATTGCTTGGCCGTGGAATCGATTGCCTTCCCGCTGCCTGAAGGCTTCTCATCCTTCTTCACCTACTTAGGCTATCGCGCCCTAGACTATGACATGTTTTTGCAGTACGTGGAGAATCACGTGTTCGAGCTGCAAGTCGATGTCATGAAGGCAATTGTCTATGGTGGGTTTTTGCAATTCGATTCTCTCATTGATTATGTGAATCTCTAATGTGCGTCCTTGCAGATATTGAAGATACGCCACAGGGCATCGAGCGCAAGCTTTCGCTGCTCTCGGCTCTGCCCAAACAGCGTGCTCAACGTTTGCTGAAATGCTGGCAGCATCCAGAGAGCCTTATGATACGTGGTCGAGAGCATGCGGCCAATATCTTATCGGGTCAGCATCAGGAGCCGGCACAACGGCGCGGATCTGGTGGCGTTTCGCAATCACGAATGCATGCCAGAAGTGGTAGGAATCAACTTTATATCTATTTTCATTTGTGACACTTAGTTTAATACATTTTAATTTGCACTCTGTCATCCAACACCCGGTCTAGCACTGGGCAAGCCCACCACCGTCGTTTGTCACTCGTTGCTTTTGGGTTTTTTGCTTATAATTTTAACCACAGCCATTTTAAGCATTGCACGCTTCGTGCTAGTGCAGCGATCCGCCATTTGGTAATTAATTATTTATTCACAAATCCCGATCATCTTCTGGTTGGTAAGCAGCGCACCTGTTTGTCCTGTCTGTCAGTCTGTGGATTTGTCTTTCATTGTATTTACTGAATGGCTTGTATAAATGTTTCAATTCAATTTTGTTTCTCAATTTCTTTGTAGATCTGACTGCGGAAACATTGTCGCCGCTGGACTCCTTCCTGGACTTGCTCACGGCTAAGGCCAGCCTCAATGAATTGGATTACAATTTGTTAATAGAAACGACGCTGAGCTCCATTGATCAGCTAACAGTCAAAGAATAGTCACTTAAGAGCATAATTGTATTATTAATGTAGGTGTGTCAAGTGTGTGCAAGTATTTAAGAGTATTTATAATGTCTTAAAATGCGATTGTGTAGTCAGAATAGATATACATATGTATGTATGCATAGGTCCCTACCTAAAAGAGAATAAGTATCCAAAGTTATATTAATTTAAAGATAATTCAAAATATACTCATATGATGATATTCATTGTATGATTGTGTATTTAATTTTATGATCAAGTCATAAATAACTTAATTCAATAAAAATATACGTAGTCTGAGTATCTGTGTTTATTATAGTTCCAAGAAGTATAATTACTTTTGAAATGTATAATAGTTTAAGGGGTAATATATTTGTGTTATGTGCACTGCATTGCACTGCATTTCCCCTCACTCGATAAACTGTAATGCCAGATATTTACGTCAGGTGGCGTCATAGCATCCACAAGGAGGTTGTGTGAAGTTAACATATGCGTTTATATTTCGTTTATGCTTTAAAGAAAATGACAACTAAATCCTATTTTAATTCTTATTATAATAATATATATAATTTAAATATTTATCTTTTAATGCGTGAATATTTGTTTGAATATAACAGTGGATTAACAGAAGTGTAACAGACTTGTAATGCTCTCATTGAATTCGAAAATTCGAAAACATCTGTGCAAGCGGCTCGCTGTTGCTCGAAACTCGAATGTGCTGAACAGAAGCAACCACTGTAAGTGTTAGAATCTGTACAGATTAACATAACAGAGCATGTCCATAACAGAGTCTGTTAAAAGTATCTGAAAGATACTTTAGCAATAGCATTGTTTTGTTTATCCAGTTGACAGTTTGTGGAAAATCGTCACGGTGCACGCATCAACGAAAATTCGTCGCGGAAAACCAAATAACCCAACGGGCATTCATTTAGTCTCGGCTCTTAAGCAGAGCCACGCACGTCTAGGTGTTAATTCCAATTGGAATATGCGCGTCTGAGTCTTCCGCGAGGCGAAGTGCCAAAGTGTGAATTATTGCAAAACCAAAAATGCGCGCCATATTCTAAGATTTAAACAAAATTTCAATATTCGGCAAGTGTTTAGAATTAACAAAATTGTTCTGTCTGTGTCCATCAATCAAACACAGTCCCAAAACCGAAGTAAACAATTAACGATCAAATTATTATTTAAACAATTAAAGTGTGCTTTACCAAGCCAATGCCAGTCATGGAGCAGAACATTAAAGGTCTCTTCACAATCGGATTATTTCTGGCGCTGCTCAGCGGCGGCCAAACGCATTTGAATATATTTCTGAATCTACACGAGGTGCTACGACTAATCGGTGAGTTACCCCTTTCGGATATATGAATAGTTTTTAATTTAATGAATGCGATATTAATTGTCTATCTAATATCAATTAGCTGCAAATTTGGTTGCTTCAACTATGTTGAAATTAAATCGCATTTTGATGGCTAGAAAAACAGAATTTTTCGATGCAAGTTGGGTTTGGGTATTAAATGAATTGAAATCATAAATAGATTTTATTCATTTAATATTCAAAACATTTGTAGTTATGGTTTATATCCATAAATTCAAATTCAAATACTATTTGTATCTTTTGTAAAATTTAATGATACATTAATTGATATAGAATGTATTTTAAATTATTTCTACTTTATTCAATATTCGTTTTATAAATATTTGAGAAATGTTCTTACATGTTTAAAGAAATTCTATATCGCATTCATTTGAGTGCCTCTATGTTGATACATTGCTTCATGTGCTGTCAGCTCACAAATCAACAGGATTATATATATGAATATTTATATATATCGAAGATAAACTTTACTTTATGAATACAAAACGCATAAAAACCGAAAAGTGTTTTACGAGGTGCTGCCAAAAAATGCAGTAAAAAACCCTTCTCATATATACATATATAAAATAAATAAATCTATGTTGGAGAATCATAAAAAAACATGCTAGGGCAAGATATGGTTGAATTATCAGAAATTATGTTGTAAAATTTACAACTCACAGCTTGCTGCGCTGCCTATGCAAACAGGTCGAGTGATTGATGGTAGCTGTGTGTGTGTGTGTGTATGTAGGTGGCATATAGATACATATGTGTGTGTGTGTGTTTGTATGAGATCGGGCAACAAATCGCGTCAATTCTGAATAACTAGGTAAATATTTGGACGAGTGCGAGTGCGAGTGCGAGTGCTAATCAGGCGCTTATCTGGCAGCTATCGCCGTGCGGTACTCGTCGTAATTCATGTTCGGGGATCTCGGCTGTTGGTGTCGGGTCGGGTTATCGGAGCGCCGGACAATCAATCAGGTTGCTGCTGCAGTGCATCGCGCTCGTCGCCAACTGGCAATTGGCAAGCTCGGGTGATCCATCAATTGGTATGGAAATTTATTAGTTGTGTCAGCCGCGTGTCAAACAAAGTCAAATTTTAAGCCACTAATCGATTCGCCTGCTGTGTGTGAGCATGAATTGGTGTGTGTGTGTGTGTGGCTTTTGTTGTGTTTATCGTTTTGCGCTGCAATTGCAACTTGCCCCATTGATGAGTGTTGCTGGCTGGGCACCCTCCTTCAATTATCCAGCGTTGACAGCAGGTTGCATGCCTGACCTACTTTGCCCACCTTTTCGGGCGGCACTCTCTCCCCCCTTTCTCTCTCTCTCTCTCTCACTCGTGGTAGGTGTCATTTTTAGCGGTTTGTTCAAAAGCTTGACTCCAATACAAAAGTCCATGTGTGTGAGCTGTCTTTGTGTGCATGCGTGTACATCAATTAAATTGTCAGACCACATGAAAAAAAAGAGAGAGAAAAAAAAAACACGACAGCTCCGGCATTTGGTGCTCGTTAGCTTACGCTTGTGGATCGGACCGAGCTGGGAGCTGCAGCAACTATTGGTGAAGTGGGCTAAAGGACGCTCACAGCCAAATTGCAGCTCTGGCCAAAGTCTACACACACACACATACATACACATATAAACGATGTCAGGGACTGGCACAGTGCTGCGGTAGCTCGTTAACGGAATGAGCGACACGTAGAATCTTTAATGGGTTTGCAGCTTAAATGAGACACCGCCAACCAGAGCATAAATAAATGCTCTTCGCCGCAGCAAAGAGCAGAGACTGTGGCTAGCAAGTAATTAGTGATCAGCGAATATATAGAGCATACGCGTTGTCTTCGCTAGTGATAAGCTGTACTGCAGAGAAGAGTTGCATAAGATGGATTTTGGCCAATTGCTAAAGTCTGCAGCATAATGTGGCGCAAGTATCTGAAACAATATCTTTTTTTTTCAGTATTAGGAATCTGAATATAAATCTAGCCTTTGGCTTATTGTTTCATCTTTGTATTTTTACTGCTTCAATTTATTTTATTTTATTTTTTTAATTTAAAGAAAATAATTTCTGTTTAATTTATTTTTATTGCAAATAAAATATATATAAATATATATATATTTTTTAAGCATTTAAAGGAAATTGTTTTTAATAAATTGATTTTTATTGCAATCTAAAAATACAAATCTGAAATAATAAATAAGTAAATGGAAACAAAAATAAGCTAAAAACATTAAAATCAGATTCATTCATATATTATATTTCAATAAAAATTTAATTATTTGGCGTTGCCTTATTTTGTAACAAACTTGCATGAATTCAAATAGCTCAATTTGAGCAATTATTTGTACTGAAAATAAACAAAATTCTGCTATAACAACTATTAAATTGGAGCAACAAATGTGTTAATTGAATTTTATATGAATCGACAAAAACAAGTGAAGCTATAGGTACAGCTATAAAATAAATATATAAATATTTTCTTATCGAATTGGATTTTCTTTATAGTTTATGCTATTTTAAAATATTTAACTTTATTTTATTTAATTATTTTGTATTCTTTTGCTGTGCTGCCGAGTAAGAATATTATTTTAATGGGATATTGGATTGAAGGCTGTGAAGCTAGATTGATTTCTTGGCTGAGATGGGATAATGTGAGGGATTACATCAATGTTGCTGAGGCTAAGTGCCTAATCCTATTGAGTCTTTTAGCAAATATGATACTGAATATGGATGAATGAATTTGTAGGAATATGTTGCTAATTGCTTGTTGATGATGTCTCTGATCAAGGGCAAATTGCAATTTTTTGCTAGTTCAATGCTCTGACTGTTGACATGTCTGAAGAAGATGGTTAAAAAAAATTGAGCTCAATCTGCTATGCAAATAAAATTGATGAAATGTGTGACAAATTGGGTTTAGAGTAAATAAAAAATATATTTATTATGCATATCTTAGCATAATAAAGTAAACCATCATCAAAATGCAGCAGACCTTAAAATGAAATAAAAATAAAAATAAGAATAACGAAAAGGCTTTTATAATCGAACAAACTTCATGGGTCACTTAATGCTTAAGCTGAGTGCCCTCTCTGGATCTCTCTGCATATCCCTTGGCATTTGGAAATCGCAAGTCATGCAAGGCAGTGTATCAACAGCTCTAATCTCAACCCATCTGCGAGCGATTGACAATCCCAACTAGGCAGCAGCAGCAGCAGCAGCAGGAGACTGAAAGATTTTTTGTTGAATGTTGCCAACTCACGTTTAGCTAATAAAACGGCAACATTTGGCTAAAAATACACAAAACGCATTTATTTTGCCAAGTAATGTGAACTCAATTAGTGAAAAGCGACGACAACATCGAGAACAACAGCAACAGCTGTGAAAATAGAAGAAAGCCTTTTAAGCCCCATCGGAGGGAAATCTTGGCGAGAAATGCGCAACGTGCCTGCCGAATTTTTAGTCGAGACGACTTTGCCACACAGAATAATTAATAAATGCAAGTCGATAGAGCAGCAGACGATGAGAGGAGTAGCAGGAGGAGGACGAGGAGGATGTAGTAGAAGGAAGAGAGCTGAAATCGGAGACACATACATACATACATATATAGAAGCAAAGGCGCCGCTTGGCATGTTGCCGCTGTGGCAGCAACTGTTGTTGCCGTTGCCATTGCTGTTGTTGCTGCTGTTGCTGTTGGGATGACGACATTATAAACAACTCTACAGCAGTCGTTAGCATGTCTGACTGCCTAGCGGACGAGTGTTGTTGCACAGAGTGCGTAATTGGCAAATGAATGATAGAGGCAGACGCCGACGCCGACGACGACGACAGCTTCACATTCACAATATAAAGAGAAAGAGAAAGAGAAAGAGAAAGAGAAAGAGAAAGAGCGCAGTAGAGTGAGAGCGAGAGAGCGACGATGATGCAGCTAAAGAGTATGCGAAGCAAAATCTCAGTTGCATTTCAATGCACTTAATTACGAGGGTGGTTCGGTGGCTTGGCCACTAGGGACCTGCCACTTGTCAGCTGTATGTGTCTCTCTCTGTCTCTGTGTGTGAGTGTGTGTGTGTGTGTGTGTGTGTGTAGCTGCCACTTAGCCATGACTGCCACACGTGTCAACGTCAGCATTGCTTGCAACATCATTTCCACCTAAAGCCACCTACAACCCAACTTAACTGTCCTGTTGCTGTTGTTGCTTGCTTGCTGTTCATCTTCATGCAAGTCATTGGCCCTTCGTTGCGTAAACAGTTCACACTTCAGCAAACGTTCATGGATTGCTGGCCACGCCCATGTGTACACGCCCAAATATATGGCTAAGCCAATGCATCAGCAACAGCAACAACAACAGCAACGACGCCCATTTGCGCTTAATTAAAACGCTAAATGTTCTGCGGATGTTGTTGATGTTGTAGTTGTTGTTATTGTTGTTGCAGCATGTGATAAATTTTAAATAAAAAACAACAACTATAGCTCTAACGTGTGCAGTGCATCAGCAATGCATAAGCCAAAACAATGTCAACAACAAAAAAGACTTTTTGTTACTTCAGAACATAAACAAGGTGCAGAAATTATTATTTTGATGCTCTGCTGCAGCTTTGAAGTTTCAATGAATTAAATTTATCAAAACTTAAAATTTACCAAAAAATAAATTGAATGGGCAGCGTCTGCTTGATAAATCCATTTTGGAAATAAAAACATGTTTTGTTCAAATTAAAACTGAAATATTTTGAGATTAGATTAGATTATTCAGCAATAAAGTTATAAGCTCTTTATTTTAGCGCAAAATAAAATTCAAGTAAGAATTTTATTTTATGTATTTATTTAGTATTGTTTATATAATTAATTTAATTAATTTGAAAAATATTTTAATAAATCATTTTTTCATTCAATTTAGCTTATCATATTTAGTTAATTTCTTTAAAGACGTAAATAATAAATTATTATATTATATATGTACATATGCATATTGTAATGTAAATAAGTGTATTTAATAATTATATATTATATCACATTATAATGTAAATATTAAATATAAATATGTATTTCATACATATTCATATTCAATATATATCAAAATAGATATTTAAAGTTTGTCTTTTTAGAGTTATGGAAAATAATATTTGCTTAAATATTCATCTCAACAAATACATATGTATATTTCATTTATGAAGTATTGAGACTACTTATATTGCTTTTGTATAATGTCAGAGAATATTTAATGATATATAATGCCATTTTGAATTGATCTGCCTATTGAGCGTCTTCTTCAGAACATGTTTTATTGATTTTTATGAACGAAACGTCGTTTTTACCAGAAGTTTTGGTGTCTAACTTAAAATAACTAGATCACGATTTTCATTAGTTGTGCAGAATGGTATACTAATATTAATAAGCTAATGGTTCCAGTTTTGGTTTGAGCTTAAGTTCTTGAGTTCTTAGAGTAACTAAAGTTTATCTTATTTTATTTTTTTTTGTTATATGTAAAAATGTAAAAAATTCGTATTTTTAAAATTAAAATTTTTGTGTTTTTTTTTAAATTTAGTATAAATACAAAGTATTACAATATATAATTATTGTATTATTATTTATCCTGTACTCGATTTATACTTCTTTATTTTCTGATTTTATGATATATTAATCATGACATCAATTGCCAACATATGTGCATAATAATGCATTACATTAATTTTAATTGTTAATTTATATCACAAAGGTAGTGAAAAGTCAACGCTATATGAATTATTGAGCTGTTTTTAATTGCCAAATTCGTTACATGTATTATATGATATAATAGCATTATATTATATGATATTATTTGATATTTTCAACGTATTCTCATATTCGTTTGAAGCTCGTTGACGTTGGCTTTTATTATTAAAATTTATTCAGTTTCGGAACATATTTTACATTTCCACTTAGCAATTAATGAGTTCCAGCACGCACATATACACACACACACTTATAAATATTAAGATAGGGATAGAACAGTTGCAGTTGCAGACCACCCCCAAGAGACCGAGTCGCGTATCTCAAGTGGCATTCCCCAGACTCGGGCTCCGCCTCGTTATCAAATGAATTTAATCAGTTTCAATTGTTTATGTTTTAGTTTCAGTATAAAAAGTGGGGGCCTGTCTTTTGGCATGATTGGTAGCCGCTAGACACGAAACGGAAACCAAGCCGTAGGAAAGAGAAAGAAGCAGGAAAAGCCACCCAAATGAAAATCCCACTTTCTTGAGCCAAACGAATGGATTGCCCAATGCTCAATTGACTTGTTTGGAAATTTGCCTCTTTTTTTATGGAGTTTTTCTCTCTTTTATGCTGTAATAATCGCTGCATCAGCTCGAACAATTAACGGCACTGACAAATTGCTGGGCCCATTATGAGGCGATTTAATTGGCGTCTCTGATGGCCAGCACATGTGGGTCGTCAAATGCTCACTGACACCTACTTGACAGCGATGTGGCAACTGTGGCGTCTATGAATAGATTTCCAAATTTTCATATTACCCAGTTTCGAATAAGGCTGGAAGGGGGAGGGGCGGTGTTGGTGTCCGGCTCAAGCTACAGAGATAAATTGCGCAACTGTCCGTTTGGCGAGCTTGCAGCCAGAATAATATCGCATAAATTTATGGCTGCCTAATCCCCGGACTGTGGCAGGCTCACAGTGCCACTGGCAATGCTTAAATTATGTTAATGGCACAGATAATAAAGTACATGATATTTGCATTAGGAAATGCCGCTTAAACAATATCCGCATTTGAGCCATTTCAGGATAAACCAGAGCCTCGAAATGCTTGCCATTTAGCGTAATTAACTTGTGCTTAGGCAAATGCTTTCCCACAATTCGCTAGCTCGCTCGGTTGCTCGGTGATTAGGTGGTCGGGGCTGTTGCATCTACAGCTTAGCTGCAACAACTAACTTCTAAATAAACAAAGCAAGTGACGCGTGCTGCCCGCGCTCGAAGCATTTGTATCTTGTGGATACGACTTTGTTCCCACCCCCTGCTCTGCTCTGCCAGTCTTCCGGCTGCATCTGCAAAGTGAGAAAAGTCGCACACAACAATGACAAACGTTGCCAGCTAGAGGGGTAGCTACCTTTACAACGACAACAACAGCAACATTGAATAGCAACAGCAACAGCAACAACATCGCTACTTAATGGACCAGAAATGCGCTGTGCAAACACAGTGCCTGTGCTTGTGCCTGTGCCTGTTCCCTTGCCCCTGTCCTATGCTTGCTGCTGTTCCATTCCGTTCTCCTGTCCGTTCCCATATATTTTTCAGCTTGCTTGTCCTGCTGGCTCTCTCTCTCTCTCTCCTTTGCTTTCTCTCTCCACTCATTGCTCGTCCTGCTGCGTATGCAAACAAACGAAGCCCGGAAGCGAAATACGATGCGACGGCAACACACGAGGCAGCCGCCAGCACTTGAGCACGCCGCAGCAATGCCACCCCACCACGTTCCGCACCGCCCCATCCCATCCCACCTCTCTCTCTCTTTCAGCAGCTAGCCACGCTGTTGAGGGCTTCATTTGAAACGCCACCCGAGGGTGGACCGCTGCTGCCGCCCCTTAAGCTACTGCTTTAGCAGCCGCAGTCGGTAGTCTATGCCGATGTCGTCTCATATTTTTATTGCCGAGCAAATTCCAAGCGGGCGCCTCACCCTCCCTCTCACAATATCTCTCTCACTCTTAATGAGACCGTAAATTATTTTTTATTATTTCGTATTTAATTTTTTCATTGCTGTTTGTTTGACTCACATAAAAAACGGATGAAGGACGCGTGTTTGGCTGCCATTTGATTTCGAATTGATTGTGGGAATCATATATGCGGATGCGGAGCGGTGCTAAGAAAGGGGTAGCCGCATCTGAAGGATGCGTTGCTGAAATTACCCAAGGGCTAAGATGTTGATTATGCCATTCTAGTCCGTTGCTCCACAAAAGGTCTATAATTCATGGAACTAGAACATTTGGTTTTCTGTGCCCCATTTTATTCCCCATGTCAAAGAATTTTAATTACTTTTCGTTCAATTACATAAGAAAACATTTAAAACTTGTTCGAAAAACAAGCGCATTATATTTTCCCCAGTTTCTTTTCTCTGTTTGTCTTTACCTCCCTCTCTCTCTCTCTCTACCTCTCTCTCTCTCTCTTTCTTTATCTGCCTTTCATACACTTTTCCTCATCATCTATTACTTTCTCGCTCTGCTATAATAAGTACATACTAATAGATATATTACCAATTGCAACGTATTGGAAAATTTCACACGCCCGCAGCCTTGGACTCGCTGTCCCATTGCACTCGAGCAACCCTCGTACAGCTTCCCACGCAGCCTCAAGTTATTTTCAGAGAGGGAACACTTGAACGGGAGCTCACCGGGGGTTCGTCGCTGATAAAATATTGGGTAATTAAAAATTTGGAGCATTTTACCCGAGGCGCATGGGCGATAAGTCAGTAATAGAGATTAAAGAAAATGTAAATACAAATTATAGAGTCTTCGGGAATATGAGTCATAGAATGGACAATCTAAAGTTCAGTAAATGTGAATGATTCCATCAATAATTGTTTATTCTGACTTGACCCACTTCCGAGACGGCACCCATTCCGCAATCGTTGATTAGGAACAACTGTCGGCAGACATATGCGAAATGTTTTGTTGAATTACGCGCTTATCAAAATATCAGATGGAGCTTAGGCTTTGAGTAAGACTCAAAGAAGTGCTCGCTGCATACACACACGCACACTCATGCCACCGACATATAATTCATGCCTTCAATCAAACCAAGTGACTGATTGACTGGCTGACTGAAAAACTGACTGATGACAGCGCCGTGGCCTAGGGGCCGTTCTCCGACTGCGGTAATTTCCCTGTCACGCGTGATAAACCGCGCACATGGCACATCAAGCTCGAGGATCGTAATTGGGACAGGGGCTGGAATCGAGTCGAGGCGAGTTGAAATTATGTGGCAACAAGTAATGCTCAAGACGAGTCCTGATTGTTTGGCGGCCTGTTTTAACTTTAATTAAGCGCTCAGTGCACACTCAAGCACATATACATATCTCAGTATATTTAAAAACATATTCGCATTAATTTTATTTGGCGGCGTAACATAACGCCTGGGCTTAGCCAATTCGTTCCATCGCAAATGCGATTCGTTCTGGCCTCTTCATAGCGCATACACTCGACATTCATTTGCCACCGTGCATTAGTCGCGGCTATTATCGTGTCTGTCTCGCTCTTCCGCCCTCCCTCTCACTCGCGCTCTCGCTCTCTGTTTATTATCAATTCTCATCTTTTCGTAAGCCCCTGCCAGGCCAACAAATACCGTGAAATGTGACTGTGTCTGTGTGTGTGTGTGTTTTATAGACATCTATTTGGACAGACTAATGGCGTTGAGTGGGTCTTTGAGTTGGGTGTGAGAATATTAGCAACATTATCATTAACATATTTAAATGGGGATAAGCAAAACGAATAAATGAATTCGAGCACCACAAAACGAGAGAATTTATAAATAATGAAGCTGAATCCATTCACGCCAAACACTGAATGAAGAAATGAAAGGAGTTCCAGACTCAAAGCTGGATTTGAATTCAGTCTCGCTTATTGCATAAACAGAAACCACATTTAGTCAAATTTATGTAAATTCAAATTTAAAGTAGAATTTGAGTATTTTTAGGAGAAATGAAATCTGTTATAAAAAGAGGAAAAATATAAAAAACATATTCTACAAGTAGATTTAACTATCCTCCCTGACAATTATTATGATTAAAACTAAAACTTTCAAACTTTAGTCAGAGCTGATACAATGTGTTAATTGGGAGAAGGCATTGGCCTGGATGTTGTGGTAAATATGATTGCAGCGCTTTAAACTTGCTTTGACGATGCTTGCAACATGTGGCCTCTGGCACATTGTGGGTCAGCTGAAGCATATTTAGAGAATTGGGTGTTGTTTTGAAGTCATTAAGTTATGCCAGCCCCTTTCATATACATCGTCCCTCGGCCCTCCCTTGAGCAGCTTCTGTTGTGGTTTGTTTTGTGGGTGGTCCTCACAAAAAAGTTTTCGCTTCGTCCCGTTTACAAGATGATAAACCCCTTAACTACTTTTCAACGTAAACACCCGATAAAAAAAAAAAACCAACGCAAAAAACATGCATATATGTGCATATATATAAACTTATGGCCAAGTGTGTCTGTGTATATTTTTTGACCCATAAGCAAAAAAAACGTTGTCATAAACAAAGCCAAAAAGTTTTCAACAAACAGCAGCGGGCAGCAGAGTTTGAGGAGGAAATGCGTCCACTTCAGTGGCTCCGCCTACACACCACACACACAGCACACACACACACACACCACACACCACACACATACTTGTACATGTAGACACCAATGCATCCATGCTAATCTCTCTTACGTTTTGTTGTGCCTGGTGCCGAGACTTGGAACTGCCACAGGGACTGGAAATGGGATTGGGACAGAAGAGATTCGGCTGGGGCTTGGGCCTGGGCCTCGTTCTGGGACGGGTAATGGGCAACGTAGTAGCACTTATTGTTAGCACACGAGCAGCTGGCGAGCAACTGCGTTGCCTTGTCGGCTGGCCGAAAAAGTCAATACGAAGCGCTGCTCACTCGGTCAGAGTCATAAATTACGCCATCCCGGGGGTGCTATTGAAAACTCTGTGTGTGTGTGTGTGTGTGTGTTCGTGTTGTTGTTGATGTTGCCGTTTGTTTGTTTGTATTGGACTATGGCCCCGGAGGTGTTGGCTTGAACAATTTGCGCTGTGCTCCCTCTGGCTAGTGTCGCTGGCAGAGAACCATCTCGCAGCTCTGTTGTTTGGCCATGTCAAAAGTGTTCATAAATTCCAGCTCTTGGCCCGAAAATTCGGCACAGGAAGTTCTTGTTTACTTAAGCGTACACAAACTCACGCACATCTGCAACTTTGCCACAGAATGTCTTTTAACGGCAGACCCAACAGTGCCGAGTCGGGACGGTTCGCTACGGGTCGGTACGGGTCGGTACGGTTCGGGCTGGACCACCCAGGCAGTCAGACTGTCAGGCAGTTAGATCGTCAGAGAGTCGAACATAACTCGGCTGCTTGGGCTTTGACCACAGAGGCGCATGCAAATCAAACCACAGGGCACATTACAAGCTGACCCAAGCAGCCAAAACCGCAACAAAACTCAACTAACTGGGCCACTCTAAACCGCACCAGTGAAACAAGCCAACCCCAACCCAGCGCCTGCACCTGCTGCTGCTGCAGGCCTGGGCAGGCTTTATGGCTATCCATAAATTTGATGGCAGCGCCTAGACACGATTTGAAACCCCTCTAGCTTTGTCTGGGATTGCGTCCGTAGCCAGAGGTGATAAAAATTTCATTACATCACGCAACAGCGTTGCCCGAAATTGAAAGAAAACTTTACACCAGTGCCAAATTAATGGCCAGCTTTCAGCTTGACTCGGCTCGCAATCACAGTCGGCCACCACCTGATGAATGGACTGTGGGTGGCTCTCGATGGCCAGGTGTTTGAATGCCACTGGCTGTTGTCTCACGCAATCGAGCCTGGGCATTTGGCTAATAATCACATTAACTTTTTCCGATAAACACATTATATTTCGAACTTCTTCGCGGCGGCGCTGCTTGTGCTTTGATTTTTATGAGCTAATAATTTGCACGTCTTTTTGTGGGGCTCGGCTCTTTAAGAGCTATAAGAGATTTATTTATATGTGTGTGCACTAAAAGGCAAGCACTTAAGGAATCGGCTAGATTAATTACGCGTTTATCGTACTGCTTGAGTGCCCTGACCTAAATGGTCCTTGCAAAGCGCTAATTAGCTTAAGCCATTTCCAGGAATTATTTCTCTCTCCTTAAATGTGTGTGCATGGGGTGTGGGGGTGGATAGAGGGGGTAGAGGGTGCAGCAGTCTGGGTAGTTTGTATTTACATTTTAAATTGAAAACGCAACTACAGCTCGTTCATGGCAACATCACCATAAACGTAATGTCTTTTTTTATGGTTTGTCATAGAAATCTACAAGATCATAATTTATGCAACACCCGCTGGCCGCTCAGTCCCAATGAACTTGAATTTATGGCCAGGCCCAGGTTTGGAGCCGGCCTCATCGATGGAGCTGAAGCCGTCGCAGTCGTTGAGGTGATAATATAAAAGAAAACACATAAACTGCAAGACGGCCAGAAAGGGTTGAGGGCTGGCGACGTTGATTGCGTCTGGCCTGAAGGCAACAACCATCAGCCGAGTTGGACAGAGCAAAGAGACTGAGATGGAGACGGAGACGGAGACGGAACGGAGAGCGAGGCAAATAAATTGCAGCTGCTCGACCAGGGCGATGAAATACAAATAGAAATACTTGGCAGCTACCGTTGGCGTTGCACGTTGCACGTTGCAAGTTGTGAGTTGCGAGTTGCGAGCTGTGAGCTGTGAGCTGCGAGCTGCACGTAGTTAGAGTCTGGCTGGCAATGAAGTTGCCAGAGAGCATCGTGCACTTCACATGTCCTTTAGCTTGTTTGTCTTTCACTCTGACGCTCCTCCTTGGCAGCGAGCTGAAGTGAAGTTGTTTGGCCAGACAGAGAAACGTCTTGCTAACCAAGCATTCGAGCATGCAACCCAAACGAGCTAGCGAATCATGACCATTTGGGCATAAAAATTACCTTGCCCTGACTCGTCTTGTCTCGTCTGGCCTGGGCCTGGGCCTGGGCTGGGCTGGGCTGGTCTTGACTTGTCTTCTTGTTGCATGAAGCTGACCTTCTATGGCCTGGCCAGTGAAGTCTGCCTGAGTTACCTGAAGTTGCGGGCTGACTTTGTAGTGGTGCGATTTAATCAGCTGCAAGCGCATCATCATCATTTCATCATTTCATCATTCCATAAATCTGGCTCTTGACTTTCGGGTTAGCCAGCTCGTCTGTGGCACGACTTGGCTGCTGACCGAATCAAATGTGAACAAATTGAATTTGCTTGAGTTATGATTGCCCCCTTGCTAAAGACATTAGCATGTGCTTCCCCCTGCCCCGCGCCACACATTCAAATTTGCAGCACATAAAAAGTTTGTATTTTTTCGCCAGACAGAAATATGGAATGGAGTGGGTTGGGCGTAGAGCTCATAGTCACAACCCTTGCAAGCACATACGCAACCCCAAAAAGGCCCTAAATCAGCATCAGCTTCAGCTCGGTGGTCACCAATGTCATCATCAGCCGCGGGCCGAGGCACACATAGAGGCAGAGGCAGTGGCAGAGACTCGCCCCAGACAAAAACTCGTACATACATTGATAATAATAAAAATGTCTGTCGTCTGCCGTCTGCCGCCCAAAGTGGGAGTCGGACTCTGTAATGTGTATCTCTGGCTCTCTGGCTCTGGCTCTGACTCTGACTGTGACTCTGACTGTGGCCTAGTCTTCCGTCTGCGTTTAATGCACAACATATTCATGTGTCAAAAGACAATTTCGGATTTATGGCCTGCGAAATCCCCAGGCTGAAGTCCGACGACAACGACGACGACGACGGACCAAATGACGCATAGTTGGCGGGCGGAGTGGAGTCCGTTGCCTTAGCATAGAGGAGGAAAAAAGAAAATATGTTAAGAAAGCATAAAGCGATATCCACTAGCGAGTAGGCGAGACATACATTCGTTCAGACATACATTTAAATCTCGCTCAGCTTTTTGGTTTTGCATAAATTAGGGTTGAAGCTGGGAAGTCGGAGCCACGCTGGACTGGGTGTCCATGGGAGGGATGCATGGGGCCCGTCGTATTTGGGGCGCAAAAATTGCCATTTTATTTTATTTTTCTCCGGTTTATCCCATTTTTTTCCTTTTCTTCTCGTTTTGGCACATGGAAAGTTTTGGTTTATGCGTCTGTTCTGGTATTTTAGGGTTGTAATTGAAATTAAATAGATGTCGTGCCATGAATTCAAATCGTTCTGCTTTTGCCTACTTTTTTTTCGAAATCGTTGCATAGCTAAGTATGTTTTAAAGAGTTAAAGAAGCCAAAAGAAAAAGTGAAAATATGTATAAAGTTTGAATGTAAAAGCATTCTGAGAGCCTTAAGTAGCTTTAAAGTAGCAACGTCTTATTTAGGGGAATTCAAGTCAGACTAGAATACTCAACACATAATCAGGGTTCCGTTTTGGGGTAAGACAGTACGATTATTTGCAGAGTTTCAAAAACTCTCAGAAGTTTTAGTCATTGTTAAGTACTAGATCATTTAAAGCTCTTAAAACTTTAAGAAATTCATTTGCTAAAAGTGATATGATTGTGTTAGCCATATCAGCTCATTGATACTTAGAGCTCTTCGCACTCTCCACTTAGCCAGACGCTTCCCTTGCCCTGTGGCCTCCCTCGATTTTGCATAGCACCTTATCAACATCTTGGCACACATTACTCCTATCTGCTATCTGCTATCTGCTAACTGCTGTCTGCTATGTGTACTCCATTCTCTTTCGGCTTCTGCTTTGGTTCGCTGTTCGCAGTTTTCATGCTTTGGCAATTTGTAGCTCTTTAAGCATATTTTCACAGCATCTTTTGCACTTTTTGGGGCAACTTTTACTTTTTGTGGCAGAAATTTATGTCAGCGGTGCTTGACGGAGTTGCCTGCAGGAGCTGAGGATGTCTGCTCCCCCTTTTCCTTTGGATAAGGAAAATCGATTTTCTTCAGGTGACAGAGAAATGACAAAGGAAAGTAAAGGAAATGAAGGAGCGAGGAGAGCTCAGGTATTGGCTATTGTAAGAGTGTTTCAGCAGTGTGGGGTATTGACTTCATTTGTTCGGCAATCAACTCTAATTAGCGCGCCCGGCACTTGATATGCAAAGCGGGTTGGTTCGAGGTTTCGGGCGAATAATTTGCTATTATTTGTCAATAATTGGGGTGCGTGGGTCGCGAAAGTTTTGATGTTTGTGGAATTTTAATTGTGTATGGCAGGCAGTCAGTCAAGGGGACGACTTTAATGGGGCCGAATTTAAGCAACAATTTTTCTATTTCTCTCCCTCTCGATTAAACGTGGCTGCTAGGTTACATGTCTGAGGCCCATTAACCCTTTGGGCGCTATCACAACTTTGCTATCTGCCTTGGTTCATTATGCGACACAGTATTCATATCTATCACTCACACACATACACACGCATCACGGCGTGGTCCACCAGCAGCCGCTTTCACTAATTACATTTTCAAAGTGCAAACGAAGCGTGCGAGGAAAGGGAGGACGGGCACGGGAATGGGAATGGGAATAGGAATGGGAACGGCAACTAGAACGTAGCTGGGCTCGCTTCACTAATTAGTACGATGTATATACATGCCGAGGAACAGGTACAGTCGGTGGACGCATAAGTGGCATAAATTAAAATAAAATGTACAAGTATAAAATGTAACTGCGACGTCGACTGTGACTGCGACTGCGATAAAAATCTAAAATAAACAGGCCGCGCTGCGGCTAGCCGCGGCCCCATGAACACAGTGAGGCATGCAACATATGTGCAGCAGCAGCAACAACATCAACATTAATTAAGCATAAACATTTAACCTGCCCCCAGGACACGCCTACGAACACAACGTCGCGTGTCCGCGTACCGAACGAAGGGTCCCGCTCTCTGTTTTGTTCAAGTCGCATTTTATAATTTTGATTGATTTATTGAGCCGACACTCGCGCGGCAAGCGGAGCTGCAAGTGGCAAGTGCAGTCAGCTCAGGTAACAATGAAGGCGCCAGCTGTAGGCCATTCCCTAGCAGAGCACCTCTCACATGTTGCTCTAACTAATTTAATTAAATGAATTGAAAAAGGGCAACGCGCGAGCGAGCAGCGATCAACGGAGCTGTCATAACTATTAGATAGTTACATAGACATGGATATAGAAAGTGATAGGTGGACAGGTGGCTAGATAAACTTGTAGATGGAGTAGATATACCTAGCACACAGCTCAGTTAGTATACATACATGTGCGAGTGTCATTAACATGACATGCAAATGTTATGCGCTCTAACTGAGGCATATGTATGTTATAAAAGTATATATCAAATATGTTAAAATTAACATATATAACTATATATACACATGTTAACTATTGTATAAAAATACGTCAATTTCAGTCATACAAGATGTGCTTTTAAATTCTATTTACTAGCAGCTCCTTTTCGTGTATAACAAATGGTAATAAAAGCTGTTCACTGTTAACTAACAGAGAAATGTTACGAAGCTGCATCTTAACTGTTAAAGGCTTAAGTACTTGGATACAGAGCGTATATTAGCAATTCTAGAGAGATTAGCTGAGTGTAGAAAAGAAAATAAATCCACAATGAAATGCAGAAATTGTAAGGAAAGAGACCTTTACGTTAACCTTTTTAGAAGGGGAATACAATTATTACAAATAAAATATATTTATATTTTTTTTTATTATTTTTTAAAATATATAAATTAAAATTCATCTTACATACAGAGATAATCAGTTGTACAGTAGAAGATAATATTAGACAGAGAATATTTCAACTCAATTAGATTTTTATATACAGTATATAGACTGCAATTTTAAGTTTAATGTTACTTCAATGGAATATTAAGCCTTTCAAGATCTACCCCTTTAAGATGAAAATCTTTCGTTTCTAGCCAACTTGTTTGTCGTCTTTGATTGATTTTGGGGGGAGAAGGCAATAAGAAATTGTCTGGCATTTGAAGCTGTTGCTGCTGCTGCTGGGGGGGTTCAGCTATTTAACTCGTTCAATATGTCACCGAAGTGTCTAAGTGGACAGATAATGCAGAGTCTAGTGGCAGCAGGCAGCCAGCCAGCAACTGGCAGCCCGCAGTGTGGCCATTGCTTGAAGAAAATCAATTTGACAAAGTAAAGAAAACTGTTATCCCTGGTGATTGATTATGCAGCCGAGTCGAGTGACTGGCCAAAAGTTGCTCAGCTTCGATTGGGTCACCGAGCGTATCATTAATTTCCTCAGTGTTGGCGGCGGGTTAAGTTTTGGGATGCCGTGTAAGCAGACATTTCGTACATGAAACTCAATTTCTTTTCTTTCCATCTCTTTGTAGGCGTATCCGCGGAGCTCTACTATGTGCGGGAGGGTGCCATCAATGATTATGCCCTGAACTTTGCGGTGCCGGTGCCTGCAAACATCAGCGATGTTACCTTCACATGGCAGTCGTTGGTCGACCACCCTCTGCCCTACAGCATCAATGTGGCTACGTCGGATGTGGGCGTGCTGCCACGCCCCATGCTGAACATATCGCGCATCGGTAATGTGCCGCAGGAGCCGCAGACATGGGGCGTCAGCCTGAAGTGTTCGGGCACGCGGGCTGCCGAGGTAACCGTGACCATTAGCGTGGAGGTTATACTGGACCGGGCGACCAACAACAATACGAATCTCATCTTTAAGCGCAAGAAAATTTGTTTGAAAGACGATCCGAACGATGCACGCGAGGAATACGATGACGAGGAGCCATTGCATCCGGATCTGAGCGGTCACGACGACATCCACTACACGGAACACAACGAGGACACTGCTGAGCATGTCATATCCGACGGACACTTACCCACCAATGTCGAGCACGGCAAGCCCACCGAGAGACATCGTGTGCTGGTGACTGAGCCAACGGTTACAGTGGGACGCGGTGCTGGCGGAGCGAACAACGAATACGATCCACTGCTGCGTGAAACCCTAGTGCCACCCACTAGTGGACTTATCACTTTGATAGTGGGCGGAATTTTGGCCTTGGTGCTCGTCTCGACGCTCATTCTGATTGCCTATTGCGCCAAGGGTCCTTCGAAGCGCCATCCCTCAAACGGAGTCCATTTGATCAAGACCTCCAGCTTCCAGCGTCTGCCCACTATCTCGTCCACTGCTCACAACTCGATCTATGTCTGCCCTTCGACCATAACACCCACATACGCGACACTGACGCGGCCCTTTCGCGAATATGAGCATGAGCCTGAGGAGTTCAACCGCCGTCTCCAAGAGCTGACAGTCCAAAAATGCCGCGTGCGCCTCTCCTGCCTTGTCCAAGAGGGCAACTTTGGGCGCATCTATCGCGGCACTTACAACGACTGTCAGGAGGTTCTGGTCAAGACTGTGGCGCAGCATGCAAGCCAGCTACAAGTAAATCTGCTTCTCCAGGAATCCATGATGCTCTACGAAGCAACTCACCCAAATGTTATGGCCGTGCTTGGCATTTCCATTGAAGACTTCGCCACTCCCTTTGTGCTCTATGCCGCCACAGGCAGCGTTCGTAATTTGAAGACCTTCCTGCAGGATCCATCGTATGCCCGAAGCGTGACCACCATACAAACTGTCCTAATGGCTTCCCAGCTGGCCATGGCCATGGAACACTTGCACAACCACGGAGTTATTCACAAGGACATTGCAGTCCGGAACTGTGTGTAAGTAGAGCTAAGCCCTCATCAACATTCAGCATATGTCTCAGAGAGCGACCTAATCGCCGATTTGGTATTTGCCATTGGTAATCCGTCTAATTGACCATTTGCAACCCTCTGCTATTTGACCTTTCCTTCCTTTAGCATTGACGATCAGCTGCGCGTAAAGTTGACTGACAGCGCTCTCAGCCGTGACCTCTTCTCTAGCGACTACAATTGCTTGGGTGACGGGGAGTACCGACCCATCAAGTGGTTGTCGCTCGAGGCATTGCAGAAATCTCACTATAACGAGGGCAGCGATGTTTGGTCCTTTGGAGTGCTCATGTGGGAGATGTGCACATTGGGCAAGCTGCCCTATGCCGAGATCGATCCCTATGAAATGGAGCATTATCTAAAGGATGGCTATAGGCTGGCACAGCCCTTCAACTGTCCCGACGAACTGTGAGTATTAAATGGGCGAAAAACCATGAGAAACCATATTAGATCGAAAACTCAACGTCTTTCGATTTTGCTCTGATAATTACAGCTTCACTATAATGGCCTACTGCTGGGCCTCCATGCCCGCCGAACGACCCTCGTTCAGTCAGCTTCAGATTTGCCTATCGGAGTTCCATACTCAGATAACCAGATATGTTTAACCTGCGGTAATGAAGCACACCAAGACTTGTAAATACAACAAGAGGCGACGTCGCAAGATTTCACAGCAAACGACGTCCGCAACTCTGTTTCCAAAGACATATTTAAATTATAGCGCTTAAGGGGCGCCTAAGTAAGCGCCGATTCGGGAGGTAAAGATACGAGTGTGGGCCCATTGTTGTCCCCCACAATAAATAGTTACTTATTTATGTATAATGTATAATGTGGGTGGTAGTCGAGCGAACAGATCAATGGAAACTTCTATTGATGCACTACCCCCATCTATAATTAGCACTTAGGATAGTATGTTACGAAAGAAGAAGAGAAAAGGAAAACATGTGACATTTCAATGCAAGAAACGTAGTAAGTAAAAGTAAAACTCCTCTGAAGAAACCCCAGTTAAATGCTCCTTCTGGAGAGCTCTCACGTAAAGCATTCGCATAACATAACATTATATAGATACATAGCTAAAGACAAGATCCATAAAAATACATATATAGTACACCAACCTAGGCTAGGCATATACGAGTTCTTCGGGTCACTTTGTCGTTTATAAACAGCAGCAACACTATATATAAATATATATGTTATAGACTACCTATGTAAATGTATTTATATGTGTATGTATGTGTATGTCTAAGACCGTAGTGCTAGTAAACTCGAATCTATTGTATTGAACTAATGTTAATGACATGTCAAGTCGTAAGCCCAACCGTGCACTGCAGTACTTTCCCGAGAGGAGCCCGATGACATTTGTTTTACTTTTCCGGAAGTTCGAAAAAAAAAAAAAAAACTAAAGAAAATGAATGAAAAATAAAAGTTTTGTAATATACTTAAGCATTTCGCATTAGTTTTAAGTTCCACTTATGATTTCAAATTTGAAGAATGAAAGAAAAACGATTTCAATAAACGTCCGTGCATAACATTCAAAAACCATAGAAATGCATTTGTGTAAAATGGTAAATGGAAAATGGAAAATGGGCAAATGGGCAAATGGGGACGACAGTAAGTAATATATATATATATGTTCGTGTGTAAGTATATCGCTAACAATTGAGCCTGGCCACGCCCATCACTTACTCTAAAACAACTTGTACTAAGAGCAATGTGTTGTTTGGGTTTCCACTATGTTGAGGCTGCCGCAAATGCAGAGGGTTTGGGTTAACCATCTGCAATCCACACACGCAGACAACACACACACATACACACACACATACACACTCTCAAGTATATACAGCCCCGAGCCAATCTCTTTGGCAGGCCAAGCGTGCTGGCAACACAAAAGGCATGTAATGCCAACTGCCTATTTGAAGAGGAGGCAGCCAGGTGAGCACTAGGAACCTCGAGCTCTCGGCGGAGTGAGGACTGCCCACACACCTGTACGTGTAGTGCCTGTCTAAGCGCGTGCAGAGCTTATGAGGTAGACGCTATTTCATGGCATGCCCTTTGATGGCTGCACTGACACTACTTAGTTTTTTGGCACGTCATGCCGAGGCACGATGTGTGACTGTGTCCTTTTTAATATGCCTGTCACAGCGACTAGTTTTTGGTCCTTCTGCTTGCTGGCTGCTTTCTATGCTGCTCTCGCAGCGTTAACGCTGCCAATGTCTTTAAAAAGCGCTCAAAGCACACGCCGGGCACGCCGGGCACGCCAAGCACGTTGGGCACGTGCCGCAGCTGAGTTGCTTGGCATTTAACTAAAGCCACTATCCAAATCAAAAGCTAATACGAAAAGCAGTTACAGTAAAGCCTCAGCATAACGACAAGACCCAACTGAGAACTTAAAGCGTACAAGCTTATAAGGACACGCTCCAAACTATTAGTATTTGAGTTGGGATAATGTCGAGCTAAATGGCCCGAAGCTCCTTGTTTTTTATCAGACTAATAGTACTCAGAATTGTGTTTAACAGATTGCCTGTGGCTAACAGCTGCTTAACATAATGTCAGCAGACAATTAAAAGAGCCTTAAGAATTATGTTAACTAGAAATTTTCTAATTTCTATTAATATGAATGCATCGTGTACGTATTTTATGCATGTTTTTTCAGAGCATTTTTATAAAGCTTTTGGTCATATTTAGATTGTGATTATATTGCCTAGAACAACTTAATTCGATATACCTAAAACTAAACATAGCTTAAATTTGAGTTTGAATTAAGAATTTAATTAATTTAATTATTATTATCAATATCATTAAAAGCTAAAGGGTATTATTCTAGTCAGGCATTACCAATTTGTTGAATTTGAAATATAGTATACTAGCACTGGACGTTAAAAAAGAGAATTAAAAGAGTTTCCGAAATAAAGTTATGTATATACTATCTATATTTCATCTATATACATATAAATTATTCTGGTCAAACCAAATGCAGTTTACACATAATGTATAAAATCGAGTTAGTTGGATTATGCTTACCACAGTTAACCATTTTATGTCAATTGCTCCCTACAAATCAAAGGACCAATTAGATTGATGCATTTCCCATTTTACTGTAGCTGCAGCTGTTGCTGTTGCTGTTGCTGTTACTGTTGCAGCTGCGATTAAAAAGGAATGGAGTAATGGAAAAGCCGAAAGGCAAACTTTGAACAGTTTCGTTTCAATCAAATTAAAGCGCTCCGGCAAATTGACAAAAGATATTAAGTTATTAAAAACAACGCGAGTCGAACTTCAATTTTTATTCTCATTTTTTTGCGTGCGCCAGCCAATATTGCCATAAAAGTCACACACAACTAAAACAGGAATACGTGCGGCTGCTGGGTGTGGGTGGCTGTGGGGGGAGTAGCTCATTGAAACTTGAGCCACAGGAAAAACGAAATGGAATATGGAATGCTGAGCAAAAAGGGGCAAAATTGAAAAAAAAAAAAAAAAAAACAAAGGCAACTGGTAACTGGCAACTGGCAAACTGGGAACTTTGTTGTTGGTCAACACTCTAAGCCAAAAATCAACAAATATAAAAAATTTCATAGCACGTGAGGTAGCATTTCAATTTTTCAGTAGCTCTGTGTGCGCGCAAAAAAACTTTGACAGTCCCGCCCTCTCTCCCTCTCTCCCCCCCTCTCTCTCTCTCTCTCTCTCTCTCGCTTATGGGCCATAACGACCACGCCCACAACACTTCAAAAGCCAACAGCAACAAAATGACGACAGGTAGTCGTCAGTCTAGAGCTCGGTCCCCCACGGAGCCATTGCCAGCCCTGCGGCTATGCCAGGTGATGTTTGAACTTTCAACGGATGAGCTCGACCAGGTTCGGTAGTGGAGGATGGGGTCAGCGGCGACTGCAGCAACTTTTTGCGCCAATGTGGGTCGGCATAGCCTCAAAAATTGATTACTTTGAAAGAGCGCGCGACGCATTTTCAGTTTTAGTTTGCTTTCTTTGCGTTTTATTTTTTGTGGTTATTTCTCGAAGCTGTTGATTATGGCCACAAGGCATTAGCGCAAATATAAATATTTACCTTTGAAATTATTATGGCCAAGTTTTCTGATATCGCTGGCTAACTCTGTGCCTGCTCAGGCTCCAGTGATTGTTCTAAATTGCAGTAAAGTTTGATGTTTTTCTGATTGCAAAACTAATTAAAAAGTTGATGAAACTCATTTGGAATTGCTTTAAAGATTGCGGTTGTCGTTGTCGTTGTTGTCGTTGTTGTTGCTGCAAGGGTTGTTGTTTTCTCTCCTCTTCTCTTCTCTTCTCTTCTCTTCTCTTCTTTTTTCTTATGGTTGTCAGGGAGTTGCTTTCAGCAGTGGCTAATCACAGGACTATTGGCAACTTTTGAACTTTAAGAGCTCACATAATCAATGTCCAAGTATTTCAGTTGGATTCTCTCGCTCTCTTTCTTTCTCCCTCTTGATTTTTTTAAGGCGTTTGCCTTGAAAGTTTTCGAGCTGCCTCCCCCTATCTGAGCTGAGAAATGCCAAATGCAAAAATTGTTTTTCAATTTCTTTTCTATTTGGCAATACATAAAGCACGCAGCAGCAGCAGCAGCAGCAGCCGAAAAGAAAGGAAAGAGGCAAATGCTAAAGCACCAGCAGCATTAGCATACAACTTTTCTTATTATTTTTTATGCGAAAAATTTTCGAAAAACCCGCCAAGTGTAGGTGAGACGTTCGGGGGTGGAAGCAACAAACTGCAAAGCTAAGGAAGCGGAAACGGAAAGCATACAACGCAGACAAACGCCAACAAATTCGATGCTGGCTAAGAGCTATCGCCCCACTGCCGTTGCCCTTTTTATCTCAGCGGGACCTTCGATGAGCCAGCAGCGAAGGAGAAGAAGCAGGAAGAAAGGAAGAAAGGAGAAAAGGAGAAAAGCCACTTGCAATTGGTGGATTGGAGTCGATGTCGATGTCGATGTCGATGTTGAAGTCGAAGTCGAAACCAGACCAGACCAGACAAAAGTGAAAACATTCGCGTTCGTCGCGCCAGAATACATAATAATGACATGGAAGGAAATCATTTTCATTTGCAAGCCAACGCCTCATTGCCATCCGAGAGCTGAGGCCAGAGCTCAGCCTCCACATCAGCCCCATCATTGGGATGTCGATTGAAGTTAGCTGCAACTCCACGTTGGGTGCTTCATTTGTCGCAAAGTTTTATTGAATTACTCGGTCGTGCCGCGGCTCCGCCGTGAACAGCGTTTGATGTGAGCGACATGCCGTAGAGACAGCGTTGCTGATAATGGGAACTGGCTTCCGTCTAGATTATCACGCCTCTGAAAATTCATTAAAACTTTTCTTCATTTTTTTTTTTTTTGTTGGCATTGCCAATCGATTGTGCGCCCTTCCCCGCCCACCCACAACCCCACATATCTCCACATGCCAGAGCGTGGCACCTGCATTCATTTTTCATCCAGCCCAACAGTTTGTCGTGTTGCCGTTTTGCGCCTTTGACTCGCCTTTGACTTTTTGCCAGCTGTCATTATTCATCCGAAAATGTTTTCGCTTAGCTGGCGAGCGAGTTGCCAGTTGCCAGTTGCCAGTTGCCAGTCCAGCTCACCAAAATTTCCCACATATGTCGCCAGCTAAGGACTGCGAACTGGACCAAGGCCCACGTGTGATTAATTGTTGCAAGTGCTGCTGCCACCCAAAACCGAGGCATGCCGAACCCGTTTGGGGAATTGCCTGAGTTATTGGCTTCGACACAAAACTTTGGGACACTGTCACAGTCGACTCTACGATTAGAAGTCCGCTTTGGATGTTTTATGGTGCGACATGGCGTTCTTGGCGAACGAATATATTATCTTGTAACCTTGCCAATATCCAATCAATTATTTGTCTACTTGCAATTTATAATGTTTAATAAAGTTTCGGCAAGAATACTAATATTAACTATTGGTTAGATATTGAATATTTTTAATAGTTATAAAAGGATTTCTGTATTAAATTTAAATAGGTATATATTAAAAAACAAAAGTTATGAAAGTTTTTGAAATTTATAATAGAAATAATATAATATATTAAAAAAAAATAATAAGAATAATATGTATTACAATAAATAGATAGAAAGAGAGAGAGAGAGAGAGAGAGAGAGAGAGAGAGAGAGAGAGAGAGAGAGAGAGAGAGAGAGAGAGAGAGAGAGTGAGAGTAAAAAATGATCAATAACAATCTTATAAGAAAGGTTAATGAATCTTATTGAGAATAAATTGGATTTCTAAAATATTTATATATGTTCATACTTTTTTTAAAATTAGTCGCATTTTTTAAAAGCACAGTGTACCATTACTTTTCAAAGGCGCTGTAATGTGAACGCCTTCGAATTTCAACATCAATTTGTCGAATAAGCAACTTAATCATTTGCCATTGTCAATGGGGGTTGTCATTGTTGTTGTTGTTGTTGTTGTTATTATTGTTATTGGAGGAGGCCTCTGTGGAGAGCTGTACAATGCAACAGAAGCGTTGCCAAGGCATTCATAGAATAAAAATTATGCAGACTGCTGTCGATGCCGTAGTGGGAGCTCTGCAGCACTGGCAGGGGAGGACGGACCATTGAAGCGACAAATGTGGCTATGCCACTTGCTGCCAAAATCAGCAAATATACACAGACACACACATGGATATATGTGTGTGTGTGTGTGTGTGTATTTATGCATGTGTTAGCCAAGTTGGCTTGGCTTTGTGCCGGCTTCGACTGCAGCTGCACAAATTTGTCGGCTTTCATTTTTGGCTATCCGCTTGAAAGCCAGCCAGCCAGCCAGTCAGCCAGTCAGTGAGCCAGCCAGCAAGCCAGCAAGCATAGTTGCTCGTATCGCCGAGCTGCCACATTGCCACATTGCCGTATTGCCACTTGCCACTTGCCACTTGCTTTTATGCAACAAATCATTGGCATAATTTAAAGCTTTTGCTCAGTTCTCGTGCTCTTTTCTCTTGTCTCTCGACTCTTGCATTATTATTGCTGCTGCAGTTTTTGGGGGCATTATGGGGTTAAGTGCGCACAGCATGTAGCAGGAGGCATGCTAGCATGCAAGGCAACCAGGCAGCTAGGCAACCAGGCATTTAGCTCTCGTCTGGCAGCTGGGCTATCTGCTGTTCTCTATGTATGATTATTGAATGTGGTCGAAGATTAATGATGCCTCTGTATTTGCCTTGGTCTCGGTCTCTCCCTGTTGTGTCTGTGTTCCCAGCTCGAGCTATGCGTTTGTCTATCGCATCCAGTTGCGCCATTTGCTATTTTCTAATATTGTCTAGCTCGCAAGGGTAATCCTTTGCCCAGCTGTGGGCCGACTGCAACTCCTCGACCATATACATTCAAGATGTTAGCGTAAAGCTGATTAGCCCCAAGTAGGACTAGTTGGAGTACTGTAAAGCACATTATTGAATTCAAGCTGTGAATTTAATTAGATAATAATTAAAATAAGTCCATCACAAATTAAGCTGCATGTAAGGCAGGCATCAAAGACATGTTCAATATGTCTTTACTTGTATTTATTAGAGATTATATTATGTCTCAGAATATTCACTAGAGAGAATAATGTACATGTATAATTTTACATAGCTTAACTGAAAAGTTCTCTTAGTTGATTACCATTTTCAAGAGCCTCAATGAGCGTAAATATATTTATTGTTGTATTTCATCACTCATGATATTTTCTCATATGCTCACATAATTCATAAGATGAATCTGTCAACAAATATAAAATCCAACTTTCAAAATTCTAGCTATCATATCAAACACATGAGCAGATAGTCACAAATGCCATATAGTCTTTATTCACTTTTTGAGCGAGTATAAATACAGCTGGAAAAGCTTTTATTGCATTTGCTATTTATTTGAATAGTGGAAACGAACCAATCGACTGACTTGAATACTATCTACTTTTAGTACAGTTGCTTCATAGCTATGCATAGTCTAGTTTGCCTTTGTATTGGTTTGATACAAATTTAAAAAAATTAATTTATATTTTTATTATTACAATATTTTTGTTTTCGTGTAAATATTATATTGACAAAAATAATAATTGATAAATATTTCTCATATCAATATCAGGAAGGGTAGCAGTCAAGCCTTGTATGCTCATTGGATCAAGCTTAAACTCTTTATTTGATAATTCATTTGATGTGTATAGTATCAAAAAAAGAAAATTCCATTTAAAACAAGACTTTTAAGTATTTTTTATAAAAGTGCAAATAAAATTGACACGAATCTAGTTCGAAATTCTCTCAGCTACCTCTCAGTCCCCTGACTAAAGAGATCATTTAGCAAAGCTAATATATCATTCATGTATGTGTAATATTCTGAAGTGCCCCACAGTTCTAGGTCAACTGAAAATCCAATTTATTATTTGGTAACTTGATTCGCGTGGTGAACCGAACCAGAACCTGAACCGCAACCGAAATAGGCAGCTCGACAAGAATCACATATGAAGTTTTCCAAAACTAATAGTAATAATAATAATAATAATAATGGGAGCACTCGTGCAGCGTGCAATTTAATTAAATGTTTGGCCCGTCGTCCTACGTGAGAGCCCCGAGCTGGGCGCAGCTGTGGTCACAACTGAAATACCTGTCTCTGTCTCTGTCTCTGTTTCTGCCTCCGTCTCTGTCGTTTTTTAACCTATTCGCTGGTGACATATGCGACGCATAAATTAAACACTCCATTGAGGCGGCCTACATCTCCACATGTCCACATCTCCACATGTCCTCACGTACATTCAGTAGCATCGGCAGGTGCCTCTGGCTCACTTTTCGCCATAAACGTGGGCAAAGGCAAATGCTCATTAGTTTTACCGCTAGAGGAGCGGCCGCTACTTAAGACAAATGTCTGGCGTTACTTTCTCTGCTCGCTAATGGAGTGAGAGGAGTATATTCGCTTGCTGTCGGAATTCGTCCATTCGTCTATTGTCCGTCTGTGTGCATGAATTTAAGCTAAGCGTAATTTGACCTAGTTACCCGTTTGATAAAGTGATAGGCAATTTATTATGCGAATTTTATTAAAAACAGGGCAATAATATGTGCTTTAATTACACTATTTTCAAAATCGGAGATCTACTAAATTCTAAAGATAGTTCAAAAAACTCAAAAGAAGAATGAAATTTTTTTAGCATACGCTTTTTTACCCATCCTTGAGCGAGTATTGCGCAGTCATTTGAATCGGAGCACTCTAAGTAGTTTATTTTATATTTTTATTGATTTCAATTCAATTATTCTTGAGGCAGCAGGCAGCATTCCTGGAGCTCAGCTGGTTTGCATGTGCGTGCTGGTTAATCATTCCGAGCATGAAGACTCTGTGAACGTTGTCTCCATTTGCCAATGGCTGTTCGCTCAACCCGAACCCAGCTCAGTTTCGAACAAGAGACCAAGTGCACACAAAGTTTTCAGCTCCCTGTGCGTTCTTAGAAAAAAAGTGTTTCTCAAGGCTTCTGTGGTCTGCGACAACTGGGATTTGATTGCGCTAGGATGCAGTGGGTGGGAAGGTAAGGATGAGCAGGGTGAGGGGTGGTTCAATTGAAGCGTCTATTGCTGAAGTCGTGCATGGAGCAGAGCTGGCTTTTTGTGTTGCTCACTGCTCAGTGGACTGAGCTGTGGTCCTTGGACTTGCTGTGGTCTGTGACTATGGCACAAGTTTATCAATAAAATGCTGTGGCATACAAAAATACACGAGTTATTTCTTCTTTGCATGGCTGCATTGGAGCCGGGCTATCAGGACATGGTTGACTTATGGCCACCGAAACTTTTTGTGCCATATTGAGAAGAAATATTTATGTGGCTCCGTTCGGTTCAAATGGCATTTGCAAGTTAAACGAAGGTTTAAAGAGCAGAGCAATATATAGTTTATAACACAAATCGCTCCATCGATCCTTCAGCTGTCAATGCAAACGTGAAACACAATCCTTGGCAGCCGGAAAACGATACTCGAAATCTAGATTGCTTTAATGAAATAACAATTCAAAGATCTCTCTTGTCTCCGGACAATACCTGGTAACGAGGCTCGAGTAAGCCCTTGTGTAGGTGTCTTGTACTCATTGATAACTCAATTAACATGCTACTTCCACGAATTATAGATTTTGCGCTCGAACGGAGCATATCTTGCATCTGGTCTCTTGTATCTTGTATCTTGTATCTTGTCTCTTTGTCTCTTGTATCTGCGAACATGCTGAAGAATTACTCATACTCATATTTCGTAGCTCGTGTAATTCGATGCGAGGGCTCTGTGAACAATTGATTGGAAAAAAGGATTCAACTGAGGCTGGGACGGCGTTTGTTGTGCTGTTTCGGTTCAGTTTTTTTAATGAATTCTCAATTGAAGCGTTAATCCATTTTGGGCCCATTCTTCTCTGCCCGCTTGGCCCGAGGGTCACAAATGATTGCACGCTCATAATCGGATTTCGAGGCCAGTTTCATGCAGCAGTACTCACGCCCTATTCCCTATTCGCTCACTCCCATTGCCTTAGCTGTGACCAATTGCTTGTGCTGCTTCCATATTTAGTGACAATGACCCATTTTCCCAGTTTATGCTTGTTATTTGGGCCTAAGCGAAATTGTGCATACATTAAAAAATGTTCCATAATCTAAACTATAAGCCTATCAAATGGTTGACCGAACACCTTGCCTTCTATCCATCATCCGAGCAATCTTTCCTCCCACAGCCACGTCCGCTCCCATACCGCCCGTTGGGCCGTTGGCTATATCTGGATTTTCTCAAAGGCAAAATTAATGACAATGCGGCTTGTCAACGCCTCGTCGGCTTCAGTGGCTGTTGCTGCTGCTGCCGTCGCTGTCGCTGTCGCTGCTGTTGTTGGGCTTCCTGCAACAAAAGATAAAAAATTTCATTAAAACCATTATAACTGCCAAGGTAGATGCAAAAAGAGGAATATGTATATGCATAGAGCATGCTAGGCTAGGCGAGCTCGCATTTAAAAATATGTTGGCAATATTCGCATATGGAAGGCGGTACAAAATATATTTTAAGAGTTTACTTTGTTTAGATAAGATGCTGCTACCTTTCTTGGAGGAAACAGCAAATGACTGAAATATATTAAATATATATGGAATTCTTGGTATTTGCAACTGTAAAAACTTTTTTAAGCTAAGAATAAACATTAGCCCCTATAATTGATTGATGTATTCGCTGGCTGGGGAACCTTGAATGGCTATGATTGTTTCTTGGAAACATACAGTGTCTTATTTGCATGCTCAATGAGTGTTAAAATTTTGTTAGGAAAGAGGTTTAACTTGGTTAAAAACTAAAAAAAAAAAAAGAAAAAAACTTAATAAGTTTAAAAATATTCAAATGTAAGAAATAACCAACAAATTTGTACAATTTCCCAATTTTTAGTTTTTTTAATTCTTCTAAAAATATATACTAATCTTATATATTAATTATATTTAGTATAGTTGTTAACAAGTTTCCATTCTTATTATTTTTGGCAATAATACTTAGTTTGGTAAAGCCAAAATAAATTTGATCATATGATTAATAATGTGATCAAAATGCAAAAACTGATCAAGAATATTTTATATTATTATAGTTAAAATTACAAAATCATGCTGTTTTCAGTTTATTTATTTGTTTTTTATCCTTTTCATCTTTTTTATTTTACTTCAAAATATATTGCATATATTTGATATGAACAAGTCTTCAATCCAATTAATATTGTATTAGAAAAATATATAAATTTATAGTAACATATTTCTTACATATTATTTATTTTTCTTAACTTTATTGTTTTGTTTATTCTGTGTATTGGTTTGCTATATATATGTACATATATTTATTATTGCTACATACAAGCTTTCAACATAACTATTTTTAGATACCCTGTAAAATACGATTGTAATAATACTACTACGTTCACTCCCCTCAGTCACAGACGCATAAGTTGAGATATTCATAATTCCCTTTGCCTCTCTATAGCCAAGCCACTTGAGCAAAGTTCATTTATCGGACAATGCTAACAACACTTATGCTCTATTGCTAATTTATGATTATGTGTTGATCGATAAGGAAATTTGATACATTTTCGAAATTCATATTCGATCATAAATTATGTTTGATGCGATGTATGTCTTGCCCGCAATTGGAACAACTTTGCTGAATGTAGCGCAGCGACAATCTGATATATATGCCACACATGCCCAATACAATGTATTCACAACGTATATAATATCTTTTACTCTGCTCAAATTACCGCTATACACACATACACACACACACATACATACACACATACACGCACACACAGAGCGCTTACACAGACGTCTAAGCAAATATCCTCGTTGTGTAAATATCCTGTCACAGTGCCCAGGCGCTGTCGCTGTCCCTGTCATGGCTTCGCTTCCATTTTGCATTTTCCATTTTCAGCTCCCCTCCCCACCACCACTCCCCGCCAACTCCCTTTCCTCTACGTCCTGCCCAAATACGGGCGCTCTTTAGGCTTTTGTGTGCCACGCGAGCTCAGCGAATGTCGTGCTGTGCACATACACTATATATTCGTGTGTGCTTATGTATGTGTGTGTGTGATAACAACCCAAGGATTATTTCGCATTACTTTATTTTCACAACCGCTTGCAAGTTTTGCGGTACTTTAGCTTGGTCTCGCCCCAGCCACGCCCCTTGAGGTAAGGCCCGCTTATAATTTACACGCTGATTGCGCGTCGGGATTATATATAATTTCCCTCTCTCTGTCTCTCTCTCTCTCTCTCTCTCTCTCTTTAGCTGGCTCTCTCATGCAATCGCCATCAACACTCTATGCCAGACCCGCCCCAGCCCTCTCGGCTACCTATTTATCCACCTTTATCTGATTTTTGTAACTCGGTGTGCGGTTTTTTCAGTAGCTCCTTTTTTTTCATCTTCACACGTTTTTATGAGCTTATGAAATTAATTGTGCATTAATGTGTGTGTGAACGTGTGTGTGTGTGTGCCTTTAGATGTGATGGATATGGCACATTTGATTATGTTTTGGCTAAATAATGAAATTATCTGGCAATAAAGCGTTATATATATACTCACGGAAAGGTAGAAGCGTGATTTTTCAGCTTGCCTAAATGATAATGATGGATGAGGCAATAAGAGGATTTTCTCTATGCATAAAGCATTAGGGGTAGAAAGTCATTCGAATGGACTTTGTAATGTGCCCGGCCTAAGCGACGCGAACCTGACGTTGACCTAACATGGGAACCGCATTATGCCCCAACTACTGCTGCAGCTCCATCCAAATATTCCATTACAAACAAAGTAATGTTGGCGATTTAGAAACCGTTGATCGTGCGGACCACCATGTGGGTTAAGTGGCCAACTGCGTAACCATAACCTCGACCATTGACAAATATTGGAAAAGCGTCGAATGTTTGGCTCCCCCCGTCTACTACGGCTGGCATTATCTGAGCAACGTTGTAGCAATAATTAACGACTCGGTGACCGCGACAAAGGCAACTGAAACATAATACAAATAATTAACAAGTAAGAAGGCTCTAGTCGAGACGGCTCGACTACGACATACCCTGAACCCTGTAAAGAAAATGATAATCTTCTTCTTTACGCACTTATAAGCGCGCGCTCTGCTAACTGCGCAGTTGCTGCCGTGGCTTGGGGGTGGGTTGGGCTGAACTTTGGACGCTTATAACTCCATTTCTAGATGGACGATCTTCGTAAAATTTTCAGAGTAGATTAAGGATATATAAATCTTTCTTTGTGCCAAATTGCAAGTCTCTAGTATTTGAAATGCGTTTTTTCCAAATTGTGGGCGAAGGGGGCGTGGCATCCAAAATCTGAAAACTACAAAGTCTGTGTATCCATAATATCTATCTAAATATATAAAGTTAAAGTCTCTAGGTGAAACGGTGTAGTAGTTATACGCAGAAAACCTAAAAAATGTAAACGAATTTTCGATTTTTTATCGATAATTTGGAAATGGGATGAGTTATCGAAAAAACAAAATAAACTCGTATTGCGTAGGTAACATACGAGTGTTCATGTGAAATTTCAGCTCTCTAGCTTTTGTAGTTTCCGAAATCTCGACGTTCATACGGACGGACGGACGGACAGACGGACGGACGGACAGACGGACAGACGGACAGACGGACAGACGGACGGACAGACGGACAGGGCTAGATCAACTTATTTTTCGATGCTGATCAAGAATATATATACTTTATGGGGTCTGCGACGTCTCCTTCTGCCTGTTACATACATTTTCACAAAACCATTATACCCTGAATTCCCATTTTCAATGGGTTCAGGGTATAAAAATAGCCCGAGTTTCGAGCGAGAGACAATGTCAGGGAGATAGAGTGAGAGTGAGAGAGAGGGAAGTCTAGCCGGCTGGTCGGCTGTGGCAAAAACAATTGTGTCAATAGTTCACCCGCATTTCAGTCGAGAGGACCAGGAGATAAACACAGACGATAATGGATTGTGAGAGGGGGCAGCAGAGGCAGCAGGGGAACAGCTGCCGGCAACTGTCAATGACTCGAATGACTCAAAACTAATGCCAGACAAAGGCATATGGGTGTGGGGGGCAACGAATCGAACAGGCACAGTTGATCTAGGCGACGCACACACTTGAGCCTGCCTCTTTTCTGTCGCAGTGGTAGTGGCAGTGGCAGTGGCAGAGGAAGGGCATTGTAAGATGACACCTACTGGCATCATTTGTTTACACAATATTGGATATTGGATAGGCTAGATGCAAAGGAAATGGGCATTAGCATGAAATTTGTAAGGCACAACACGCACTCAAGAAACGAAACGGAGCCGAAGGAAAGAAAAGGATCAGGACTGAGCAAATTTATGCAGGCGACAAATTCAAAACACATGTCCTGCAACAGCCCTTGGCATCTATATATGTATATATGTATATGTGTGTACGTGGAAGCAATCAATTGTTTATTTATTGTCTGTTACTTGTTTGCTTTTCTTTTCAATTCGTTTCCATTTCTTTTGTCTAACAATCCGAGCGGACCCCCATTGCGAGAGACCACACGAAAGTACACAGTCACCGTTTGTGATGCAGTCACGACTTGGCATTGTAGGGCAGGTGCCGGGAAGGTAGAGCCAGATTAGCGTTAACTCAGCGAACAGCTTCATCTGTGGATTGGCTCATTTTACGCGTATTATCCCTGCTCATTATCTGGGCAAATCGCTCGGCATTGTTGCCAGACTTTAGTTCCAATTATGGCATCAGTTTCCATTGTCTGCCATGAGCCACACAGGACGCTACCTTTGACCATAATGGGTAATTTGAGTTAGTCCCATTGGGCAGCTGAACAGCATAATATTCACAGCATCTATTGTGGATGGCTCAGTTAAACCAAGGCTGCCACAGGTAGTCACTATAGTGAACTCTATTCAGTATATAAGAGAGATATCATATAAAACTTCAATACTCGATTAATTCATCAGACATACTCGCATACGAGGAGCGTATCAACCCCCTGCTGAAGCACTCTGTGTCCGAGTTAAGCCCAACACAAGGCAGAGACAAGGACACGCGTTTGCCCAATGCCAAGACGCATAAAGCAATATAATCTCTCATTACAACTACAACAAAGAGGCGAACTGAGCTCAGTCTGTGGCATATGCGACTCCGGCGACTCCTGCTTCTCCTGCTTCTCCTGCTGCTGTTGCTGCTGCTGCTGCTGCTGCTGCTGGCACCACGAATTTATAGCCCCTGCAGTGCAACAAGCACAAAAATTTATAACTCAACCATAATGAACTCATATTTTATAACGTTTATTAACCCATTGATAACCGGCCAAGTGCTTAACGGCAACTGAATTTATGCGTCTGGCAGCCAAGCAGCATCTTAGGGCCTGAAGTGGGAGCGACTGGGGCGGGCCATGGAAACATCCTCAACGTTTGCCGCAGCAAAGGCCTTGTGACAAATAAATGTCATATTAATGTCAGAGTCCACCAGCCAGAATTGATTTGTTCTGGCCTCCGCCTTCCCGCATTCAAATCTAAGGCTGTCGCCCAAGTGCCCAACTCCTCCCTCCCCCTCTACCATTACTTCGCCTTTCCAACCATCCATCCTTCGAACCCATCTACCACTGCGAACGGCAGCCGGGTTTTACTTGCGGCTTTTGGGTTTCCAAGTGCGTCTCCCCGTTGCCGCCTTTAGTTTCATATATGTTTCAATGGCTTTGCGCTTTATTTGGAACTGCTGCGATAAGCCTCTCTTTGTCTCCCACCCTCTCTATCTCTCTCTCCTAGTGTATTTAATGGGATATGTGGAAATTGGGTGAATCTAATCGTAGATCATTGTGGTAAATATGATACAATTATGAACTTATTCTTGATTGACCAAAACTAATAAGATGTAAATAAAATGAAAAATTATTGGAGAATCAAATTAAGTAAAATAATATATTTTGGAGTTCATTACGCAATAGCTGACATATTTTTATTTTTAAGACGATTGATTATTAAATAATCAGGAAGTATAATATAAGAATATAAGATGAATATAAGAAGATATAAATGTTGCGATCTTTGGCCAAATTATGATTATATAAGATTCATTTCCAAGCAAAGCTTAAAATTTTTTAATTTTAATGATGGAGGATCTTCGTATTATTGTTTCTTAAAAAAGTAAGAATCTGTTAGTCGGCCGCTACCGACAGCATAATACTCTTTCAAAAAGAGTTGAATCTTTTTTGGCAGATGAGTTAGGATGAAGTCTGGATATTTTAAATATGTCATGACACTTAGGGACATAGGTTTGTCTGCTTAATATTTTAGTTTTGTATAACACGCATTTATTTCATGTTTAAAATTTCTTTATGAAATTGTATTGCTGAGATTCTAAAATCAGATCAAATGAATGAGTATAGTATTTATTACATTAAAAATTCCATTTGAAGTTATAACGGAAGTATAATTAATGGTTAGATATTTTTAATCGATAAAAAGTAATGTATTCTAATTTCGATACGGGGAATAAATATTTACTCATTTTATCAGTCTTCTTCTATATATTTGTAAATAAATATATACATGATATACATGTATATATATGCTGATATAATTCACAATTCTATTATCGCTTTTCGAAACTAAATAAAGTCATATTAGTGCTCTGTAAGCAAAGGACTAAAATTGAAAGTACGCTTAGGCAAATATTTTCACCCTTACTTCTCAGTGCTCTACCTGAATGGGGAAGCCTTTGTCTGCCTTCAAAATATTTTGCTGTCGCCCACATTTGGTTTTCATTTCACACTTTTGCCCGCTCTCAGCATTTCTCATTTAACACATCCTCCGGTTCGCTCTGCCCTCGAGGCACTCACAACGCACGTTAGTCGCTTCCGGTTCTCTTTCTGTCTGCCCGTCCGTCCGTCTGTTCGTCTGTCTCTGTGTGTGTGTTTGTTTGCTTTAGCTCGCTTGTTACTCGGCTATCCCTGTTGGCCAGTTGCCCTTTTGCGAGCGGCATCAACTAAATATTCCCCCGTTGATCCACGGCCCGCAATCAAGCGTTACTGTTGTTTGCTTTTCGGAACTGTGGTCCATTAAGTGACGGAGTTGCTGCAGCCGCCGGCGTCCGAATGCCGTTGGTGACTTTTCGCACTCGACCCGCTCCGAGGCGAGGCGAGGCGAGGCGATGCGATGCGAGGCGTTGCGACGGTCACGTGTCGTGGGCCGTGCGTTAATTCTATCTATGAGATACAATTACAATTTTTCAATATTTTTGCGCAGCGGGCGGCTGAGCTCTGAGCACTCGGTGCGTATTCGTGGGCGTTATTATTTATTTATAGTGACACTTTATTGCAGCGCAGCAGCCGCCGGCGCCGGCTGCAGGATATGCACGCAGGACACGCTCGAATGTAATTGCGCACTTGCGGCGTCTTGGTTACACTGAGAGACTGAGCAGCAGCAGCAGCAGGAGCTGCAGGAGTAGTAATAGGACTAGGACTGGGGCACGAGACGATGAGAATATGTTGCATCATCGCTCGTCCGTGGCCTTAATGTCCTTGCCAGTTGCCAGTTGCCAGTTGCCAGTTGGCGGTTGCCAGTCGCCTGTTTAATGTTGCGTTGCGCACTGCACGTCCTTCGAGTCCTTTCGCCTTTAATTTACTGTGCGGCGTCCTCCCTTCGTTCTACAGTCGACTTGCCTCTCGAGGCATTATCATAATTTTTCAATTTATTAACAAAGTCAAAACAGTTTAGCTCATCTCCCGTTCCTGCCATGCCCTAAACCTCATTTATTATCTGTGCTACACGAGTAACAGCGTCTCGAAACGATGTCCTGCGGTGGCCCGGCCTGGCATGAAATGCGCGCTAAAATGCCTTTAATTGTTTCTTATTTATGCTTCCGTTTCACTTCAAGTTCGAGCTCGAGTTCGAGTGTGACTTCGAGTTTGAGTGCAATTGTTTTTTGATATGATAATGGATCGTGAAATTGGAATTCGTTGAGTTAGTGCCTGGGAATTCGGAACTGAAGCCTCTGTCCATTTAATGCTCCGAAATTAATTCCCAGCACTTTTTTAAAACGAAATATTGAGTTGCCCCGTCCGGCCCCCAAGTCAAACGCTGATGAAGACAAATTTTACGGACCACATGTCGGACCAGGCGATCAAATTATTCATTTCCTCTCTCTCAGCTCTCAATGAAATTTAAAAGAACACAAATTTTCGTAAACTATGTTTAACTATGTCGCGTTCAGTTCGAGGGCCTCTCCAGACAATTGCAGCCGCATTTAATTGATTGAGAGCAGCTTCAGTTTAATTGACCCAAAATTCGAAAGATTCAAATTAAAGACACTCGCAAATTGGTGTAGCGGGCTCTCCGGCTTGGGATTGAGTCTTTCCTTCAAAGGAGGGGCGCCCACGTAACGGGAAAATAAAAAACTTTAACACTCTAGCTATGTGAGTGCAAAGTTCTTGTCTTGAGCTCAAGCTGAAGCAAAACTCAAAAACCGAAATCCAATTTGCAAGTTTTTCGAGTGCACACACGCAAAATTTCTTCGGCTTGATGTTTACCCAAAGCTCCAGACCAGTTTTAGTTTCTGCTTCCCATACCCATACCCGTTCCCGTTTCCCGATCCGATTGTAGATCCCAGCACCGTTGACAATCACGCACGATTTCAGGCAAATCTAATTTAAATACGACTACACATCAGTCGAGGGGCCGGGCAGGAGGACTGGATGGCAGGCTGGCTGGCTGGCTGGTTGGCAACCTTTGATGGGCTTCTATCCTGGCCTGAGAACTACTGTTCCGACTGGCAGTTACTTTAGTTAGTTAACTGTTTATGAACCATACCCCGGACCGCTCGGCTAGCTATGGCATCATGGAAGGGGCGTGGCCGGGCACTTTACACTTTTGTGCGCCAGCTCTTCTAAAGTAATTAAGTGTTTTTCCACATGATGGCTTCATAGCCGCCAACGGGTAGAGGTAGAAAGTAAAGGCCGGAGCAGGAGTAAGAGCAGGAGCAGAAGGGGGGCGCAAACAGGGTCAGAGTGGAGGCAGAAGTGTTGCCAGGCAGCGTCTGTGGGTAGACAGCTTCCGTTCCTCTGCTATTCCCTATGCTCTTGCATAGCTCACTCTTATAATTGGTTTAAAAAACGTGAAGGAAACGTGAAAGCAAAGTGTTTGCCTGGTCTGATAGTTGCAGATAGTTTGCTCGGCCGTCAGCAGCTCTTGACGCCCTCCCCACGTTGCCTCCTCATTCGCTTTTAATAAACTTACTGGTACAAGAGGCAGGCGCAGGAGCAAAATCATTAATAAACTATTAAGGTATTTCTTCAAAGTGCTTGTCTCGTGCCAGGGCTTTGTTCAAGCGAGGGCGTAACTCACAAACTTTGGCAGACAATGCAACTCGATCAGGGCAAGCCACAAAACTTCCTTGATAGCTTGAAAACCACGTTAAGCTGCTTACGCAAACGGGATAATGGACGATATTCCAGATTAAGGCTGAGACTTGGGCCAAATAGGTTCGCATATGCATAGTCCACTTATAGCTGTCAGAAAGTGTTTTCCCGAAGTATCATATTTAAGTAACTTGAATGCATATAAATGAATGCAATAAAAGCGAAACTAATAGTAGCACCCGTATTTCTAATCATCATTAAGTTTTTTACAATACTATAAAACTATTCCATTCAGCTAATAATCATTGAGCTTCGCTCATAAATATATATGTTTTCGTAATAAATATTTTTCAAAAGATTTCTCGCTTCTATTATAGACTAACATATGCTAGTCAGCCTGTTCAGGCTGATATAATTTATAACAATGTTGTAAAGCGATTCCTGACTTCTACAAAAGTTAAAAAAAATTTTAAGACCACGCTAAAATCTCTCAGATCAATGATGAGCAGGATTCGGAAGTGATAAAAAGTCATCTAATTTAAGTGGTTAAGTAGAACAATGTATTAAAATATTAGTTATATATCTGTATAATTATTTCTTTATTTACTTTTATTATTATTATTTTGTTGTTCAATGTTTCAAATTTTTGATTTCTTGTTCTACTATATGATTATAAAAATTTTATATTTTATGTTTCAAGGGCTTATATAGATATCTTCTGATCACACTCCAAAAATGTTCTACTCTTTCTAATATGAATAAATAATATGAACAAATATATATTCGTCTACAAATAAATTATATATATGTTCAATTTAGATTAGTGCTAGAAGTATATTAATTTATATAGAGAATTGGTTAACATCATATTACAGAAAATCAAACTGGTAGAAATAAATAATAATTATAGATTAGATTAAAGTTAATAAACTAATGATATTCTATTTAATGTTAGATCTTTTGTTGCTCTATCGGATATGGTAAAAAAACAATGGTATATTTGCATTTTCACAGTCTAAATCGAAAAGTAGTATAATTGTGTATAGAAAATCTTTGTAAGATATGCATCATCTTGAAATAGAAACTAAATATTCAACACATTCTTTGATTTAAATTGATGTTGTACGCTGCTTTTGTAGGCAGCAGGCAATACAATGTGTTTATGGGAGGCATTATCACTTTTTAGAGCTAATAGATCCAAATGCATATTTTACGAATGGATGTCGTATGGAGTCGCAAGTTTCATTCCATTTGCCATACAAAATACATTTGTAATCAGAGCCAATTAATCTCATGCCAGCTACGTACTCGGGTCCACAGCTCGGATCGGTGCTGCTTGGCTGCTGCCGTTGTAGTTGCTGTTAAAAATAATTTCTGTTGACACAAAGATTGAAGGCCCCGGGCTGACTCTCTGGTCCTGCCCTGTGTTGCCCTGGTCGGGCCTGGGTCTGGTTGTGGTTCGAGTTCGCTGTGATCTGCGATCTCGACGTGTGCATAATTTATGCCTTCGATCACATGAAGACATGAAAAATGTCGCCACAAGACGCCTGAGCGATGATGACGAGTCGCGGGTTGCGAACGCGATCGGACCCAATGGATGAATAGCCATGGCCATAGTTGAGCAGTCTTGCCAAATGCAGAAGGACCGGCTAAGGGCAACGGGCCACGGACCACTCGCGAGGGGGAATCGGAATCGAGCATAAATTAAGTTGACAAGCTCCGAGATGCGGTAGTACAAACGTGTTTCGTGTAGTTCCGCTGCACCGGCCCCAAAGCAAACGAGCAACGCACTGAGCCCCCATCTCATCCTCTCTCGGGCTCCCCTTCGACCAACGTCTGTTTAATGTGTGGACATAATTTTCCTGTCGCATTCAATTCATGACGAGCCAACCGACGACGACTCTAAAACAACAAACATAAAAACACTTGCACGTGAATTGCATCACAGATGCTGCAGCTGATGTGGATGCTCTTGCTCTGGCTCCTCGACAGTGTCGTTTCGTTTCGCTGCAGTGGCTGTTGGGGCTGACGGAGCTGACGGAGCTGACGGAGCTGATGGAGCTGATGAGGCTGATGTCGCCGATAATGGCCATGGCAATGTGCACACGTTATATGCACATTTGTGAGTACTTATATGGATAGGGGAATGCGAGTATTTGATTTGGCTTCGTTTCAATTGAATTGCAAAGTGTTTGCGCGTTAAGGTGGCTCCGGAATGGACCTTTAACGGAATTCTAGTCTCCTTTCTGTTGTTATTTATAAACATATAAATATAAAAGTATCGCCAATGACTTCCTTTATCTGATGGCCCCCTTGAGTGAGTCATTAAGGTTACGAATCCCAACAGGAAATGTATGCTAAAATGTTTCCCAATACAAGTACCTTAGCACGATGAAATGTATATAATTAATTGAGCTATACTTGCACTATTATTTATATATAAATTTATAATATTTAGACTGAAAGATTATCTAACTTATTTACTTATCTTATATTTATACTTATACTTATACTTATACTTATACTTATACTTATACTTATAATTATACTTATACTTATACTTATACTTATACTTATACTTATACTTATCTTATACTTATACTTATACTTATACTTATACTTATACTTATACTTATACTTATACTTATACTTATACTTATACTTATACTTATAGTTATAGTTATACTTATACTTATACTTATACTTATACTTATACTTATACTTATACTTAATGCTCATACTTATACTTATACTTATACTTATACTTATACTTATACTTATACTTATACTTATACTTATACTTATACTTATACTTATACTTATACTTATACTTATACTTATACTTATACTTATACTTATACTTATACTTATACTTATACTTATACTTATACTTATACTTATACTTATACTTATACTTATACTTATACTTATACTTATACTTATACTTATACTTATACTTATACTTATACTTATACTTATACTTATACTTATACTTATACTTATACTTATACTTATACTTATACTTATACTTATACTTATACTTATACTTATACTTATACTTATACTTATACTTATACTTATACTTATACTTATACTTATACTTATACTTATACTTATACTTATACTAAGTTACTTAACTATACTTATACTTATACTTATACTTATACTTATACTTATACTTATACTTATACTTATACTTATACTTATACTTATACTTATACTTATACTTATACTTATACTTATACTTATACTTATACTTATAGTTATACGTTAGTACTATTACTTATCTTATACTATACTATTATACTTATTAATTATACTTATACTTATACTCTATACTTATACTATATTATACTTATACTTATACTTATACTTATACTTTATTACTAACTTATACTTATACTTATACTTATACTTATACTTAATACTTATACTTATACTTATACTTATACTTATACTTATACTTATACTTATACTTATACTTATACTTATACTAAGTTAGTTAATGAAGTCATTTTTATGTCACTGGCTTCCGTTTAATTGTTTTCATTCGTTGGTTTTTGCAGTTACTATTCCTAAGAGTTCATCCCACGCACACATACACACACACATGAAGACGCTGCTGGATGGACTGGCGACCCACGTTGCATGCCAATTGCTGATGAGGTTTTAATAATGTTTTCGCTTTGCCATCGTAATTCTTGTTGCCGGCACTTGCCGCATAATTCGATTATGGCGCGGCAACTTTCAAGTGACGTCGTGCCACAGCCGGAGGAACTGCCTCTAGTGCAGCGCATCCGCGAAGCGGCGCTGGGTTGCAATTTAATTAAGTGAAGTGCAAGCCGACGTGGCAACTGGGCAGAGGCGTAGGTGGGGGCGGAGGCGGAGGCGGAGGCGGAGGCGGAGGCGGAGGCGGAGGCGTAGAATGAACTAAAGTTGTCGCTGTTGCAAAAATGCCGCCGATCAGCCGCGATTATCGACAGTGGTTGTTGCGGCTGGTTGGCTGCACCCACGCTGCGTAGAGGGAATGGCCTGGGGAATCGGAATCGCCATGGTTCACCGTTGTCGCCTTAGCCACGTGCGGCACTAGCTTTTGATGCGCTGCTGGAGAGAGGAGAAGAGAAATCAGCAGCAGCAGCAGCAGTCCCATGCACCAACAGCAGCAGCAGCAGGTTGTCGCCGGTTTTGCCAGCCACGCCCACGTAATTATCGCTATCGATGCGAACTGCACGCGCTGCACGCACAGGTTCCCCAGCTCCGCTTGGTGTGGACTTTGCTGCCTTTTCGACGTCGCCTTCCTTGCGGGAAATCCGTTGTGTTGTTTATGACTCCAGTGCTCTGCCCCGATGCTGCTGCGGCTGCGTCTGCGGCTTTTTGAATGCCACAAATGCCTTTGGCATGCCGACGCCCCGCTGGCTATCAATGACATCGACGCCACACTTCAAACACTTTAACCTGAGCCAGCAGCCATTGTTGTTGCTGCAGTTGCAGCAAATGTTGCATACAGTTTAATTGTTGCAGTTGCAATGTCTGCTGGGCTTATTGAAATCCCATTTTTGATTTGTCGCCTTTCTAAATTGATTATCGAGATATATGTATGTCTCTCTTTCCCTCTCACCTCTCCTTCTGTGATGCACTCTCTATAAAAGTAATTTTAGAGATTGGGTTTCCCTTACAGAGGGAAAGAGGTGAAGAGACTTTAAGCAACGAATAAATGACAATTGGATTGCTCTCTAGCCCCGGACTTTTGAGGCTTTGTATAATTTGGAGTTTATGGAAATATAATGAAATATAGAGTTGGGCTCTCAAGTCCATTGCCTCTGAAAGCTCAGTGTGTGAGTAGAATGACAGAAGAGGTTTGGTATAGACGTGGTTAGGACAGTTCATCTCGCTGCCCTGATCTAGATTATTTATAGTTTACAAAACATGTGAAATATATTTATTTCTATATAGTATGTATTTAGTAAATATCATATTAGGAATACAAGACAACAATGAAATATGAAAAATAAAATAAATATCTGCTTTCAGTTATATTATTATTATTTGTATCTAGACCTTGGGTTGCTTGTCATATTTCAAAGCAAACTCAATTCTAGTTTATTATGTAAACTAAAAAACACATTTGTCTTCATTATTATTTACATTGACTATTTTCGCTCAGTGTAAAGGGATCTTTTGACGCTCTTCAAGTGGTTTGAATTGGTCGCTTGCCGCGCGTTGACAGATTTTATCGCCTCGCTCATTGTGGCTCTCTTTCTGTGTGCCCTGGTCTATTATTATCTATGGCTTTGCTCAGTTGAAGTCCTAAATCAATTGAGCTGGTGGCCCCTATCGCTGACGGCCTTTTGCCGCCACTTTGCATTCGCAATTGGGCGGTTGGCCTATTGACATTCCCACTGCGATTTGTTTTCAGCCCACTTGACAGGTAATGGTAATGGCTATGCCGTGTACTCTGCAGCCAGACAATGGCAGCTTTTGTCCTGCTGCTGCTGCTGCTGCTGTTGTTGCTGCTTCTGGCGCTACGAGTCGCGAGTGGCAACCCCTTGGCCCCGACTACCCCCTTGCTGATTGTCACCATGCGGCGGCCGTGACAAATTGCTTTAACATTGATTTAAAGACAAAAACGCGACGCCGAGAGGCCGGCATTTCACACAACTGCCACGAAACGTCATTCAGACGACGCCCTAATCCCAATCGCAATCTCAATGCCCATGCCAGTCTCAGTTCCAATCCCAATTCCAAACTCGATTGCAAACGGAGGAGAGTAAGGGGCTGGCCGCCCTCCCGCTGCGGAGTCATTCAATCGATTTGGATGGCTGAGGACGACCTTGTTGCCGGCGACTGAATAAATTGAATGCGTTTTCAATTTTTAATAAAGCAAACAACAAAAAAAAGCCAAAATAAAACGAAAATTATAAAAAAAAGCTGAGCAAATGCAAAAGCATCGAATTACGAATTTTAACCGCACATCAGCGACAGCGACGTCGGCGAGGAAGGCGACGGCGACGGCGACGGCGACGGTGACGGCGACTCGACGACGCTGGCCATTATCCTTGATTTATGTGTGTCCTGCTGCTCCTGCTGCTGCTGGTACTGGCGCTGGTCCATCCTGTGCTCTCCTGTGCGTCCTGTTCGCGCTGGGCTTTGCCATAAACAATTACAGCCAGCCAGGCAGCTGCGGCTTTTTCGCATGTCCTGCCAGAGTCAATGTTGGTCTATACGCTACCTCCCTCTCTCTATCTTGCTCTCGCTCTTTCGCTCTTTTCCACTGGCTTTTGCATTTTAAAAGCAATTAGCAGCCCATTTTTTGGTCATGTTGTTTTTGCTTTTCTTTTATTTCTTATTTTGCGCTGGCGATTTTCAATAATAAAAGAAAGCAAAACTTGTACGTTTGCGGCCTGTTTGCTGCTTTGTTGTAGCTATTGTGTGCGTGTATGTATGTGTGTGTGTGTAGTCGTGCAAAAAAATGTGCTGCCAGAGCTAACAACAAAATGGCGCGGTCACGTGACGAACAACGCCCCCTAATCCTTCTGTGCCAACCAATACTCCTGCTCTGCTTGCTCTCTCCCTCTCCCTCTCCCTCTCGCTCTTTGTCATTTACTCATCTGCTTTGTCGTTTAGTTGTTGTTGTTGGCGAAGCATATCAAATAATATAGAAAAAGTCCCGTTCTATTGTGGCGGCTCGTCGCATCTCGCTTGTTATAGTAAGTTATGCAAAACAAAAAGCAATAGTAATGCAGAGAGACAAGTGAATAGAGAACGCAAGCCAGAGAGAGGCAAAGGCTAACGGGAAAACAAAAGAGAGACAGATATGCAAGCATATGTGTGCACGTGTGTGTGTGTGAGTGAGTGAGTGAGCAAGTGTACATAGGATGAACTGGTGCGTTATTTACATGTCAATGAATTTTGTTTCGCGATTAGTTTGCGCTGGCTTTTCTCTCATTTAGTTGCAGCAATTCAATTACATCTGCTTTGTGCTGCCGTCTGTGTCAAAAGCTGTCAGCTACAGCACCGCGCTGCACTTACATATAACAGGAGCGTGTGTCGGAGCAATCAGAGTTCATAACGTGCCTTTGATGTCTGAGGGAAAATGCTTTTCTATGTAACGCATGAAAAGTAATCAAATAAATGTATTATTTATGACAAATTATAAAAAATAGTTTATAAACCGCAAACTTGAGCTTACTCTTTGTTCAACATTATATGGAGCCTTTGTTATTTTGGCTATTTCACTTGACATAAGCTATAATTATAAATAGAATTTTTATTATATATATTCTATGCTATTCATCATTTATACACTCAAAGGAGGCATCATTAGTTGCTCAAACAAGTTTCTGCTTAAGTGTTTGTTCAAACAGGTGCCTGGCAACAGCATTTTAATTCTTCAAGGAGCTGGCGCCAATTCCATTATAAGCCCGTGCAAACAGGCACCCACACAAATGGCACATCATTCATGCTGAGCAACGTGGCGTCAATCAAATGATTGATCACACGAATGCACAGAAATTGCCGCAGCAGGCAGTTGCTGTCTGTCCGTCTCCGTCTCCGTCTCTCCTGCTGTCTGTCTATCTGGTTGTCTGCTCGGCAGGAGGGGGAGAGCGGGCTGGCAGATTTTAATCTGCCAGAGGCGCATTAATAAAACAAAAAGTCTTGCGAGGAAAGCGAGCCAAGAGTAGGGGAAAGAAGGAGATAGAGAGCGGGAATTGGGAAAACCAGTCAATTAGTAGTCATTTTGATATGGCCACAGAATCGAGTCGGGTCTGACTGGTTTATGGTGTGGGGGTAGCTTGATAAGACAGCAACGAAATTTACGCTACAAATACTGTGTAAATAGATAATAAATTGTGGGACGGCCTACTTGGAGGCAACCACAAAGGCTGACCCAGAGACTGAGGCGAAGGCGGGGAGGGAGGCTTAGACTCAAGCTGACCCAGCGAACGGCAAGCCAATTTCGGACTGGCGCTGGTTCCATCCATCAATCAACTCACAACTATCTCAGAGAATGTAAATAGTTTTGGTCGATCCTGGAGAGGGGGTCAGGGACAGTGGAGCGGACATCAATTATGCGCCTGTCTTAATATTTATGAAAATTGATTTCGACGGCACTTCGAAACACTCGCATGTCAATGTCAATTAGGGGCAGTGACGCCTGCTATGACTGAACGGAGGGGTGGGATTAAGCAACCAGCAGAACCCAAAGAAGAAATCAGAGTATTCGAAATAATTCCGAAAAGAAAACAAATAACTGTCATCAGGAATAGGAGAGAGAAACCTTCAAAAGAGTGTTTCAAACTAATGCTCGGAAATCCCATTTGTCGAGTGACACATGCACAAAGGTGAACACGGAACTGAACTGAACGGAATACAATGGGAAGCCACAAAGACCAGCTGTAAACAGTTTGCAGCTAAAATCTCTTTAATTTATTTTTAAGCGTTTCATAATATGCAGTTCCCGAATCGGAATACCTCATTATGAGCACAATGGACGAGGTGTCGACTGGCATTGAGGGGCGACAAAGAGGAATGGAAATTGAAATGGAAATGGAAAAGCGAATGAGAATGCAATGGCAATGGCAATAGCAATAGCAATAGCAAACCCGAAAATGGAATTCAAACAAGCCGAACAACTGACATAGATTTTTAATCCGGCTTCGTGCAACGCGCTGTTGAAAGGTGCAAAAATCCGAGCACAATAGAGCCAGCTGAAGAGACTGAAGTAGATGTCAGGGGAGGATCAGGGGAATGTTTTGCGCGAGTTGGCCAAAGAAAGGGCCGAAGAAAATTCAATCAATGCGACAGCTTAGAAATGCGTTTGTCATAATTTCAACGAATGATTGCAAAATATTTCTCATTTCTCAATTCTCAATTCTCAATTTTATGGACTTGCTTGCTCCTTGCTTCGTTTTTTTTTTTTATATATACTGGAAACGAAATGAAATGAAATGAATTTCTTGAGATGCGATTTGATGCTGTGGCATTGCATTCAACCAATAGTCCGGGGCGTGAAAGCCAGAGACAGAGAGAAAGATAGAGAGAGAGAGGGAGAGGGAGAGATGAAGAACGCCATGTTGACAGCATCCCAATACCGTGTTGGACAGTGTTATTGACATAGATTTGATGTGTTGAGCACAGTGTGTGCTTTGTCTGGCAATGAAAAGCGACGACGACTGTGAAGGCCTTCAAGACATCTCCAGCTGCTGAATGTGACAGACGCCTCCTCGAGTCGAAGCGGATTGCCATCAAAGCCTATCATAAACAGTGCTTGGGCTAAGTATCGCTTAAAGGCGAGTGAGTTAAGTAAGTGAAAATTATTATCTATAAAGTATAAGGTAAATTTTATTTAAAGAGCTGATTTGATTGGATCTCAAACAACAATTAAAAGTAAATTTGTGTTAAGCTTTTGAAAAAACAACAAACAGCTGGAATCCCATGTCTGAAATGTCAGTTAGTGACAGAGTTTACTGTACTCATAGATCATTGATTTTTGATAATAAAACTATCAGCAGTGAAGTCGCAGTAGAAGGATAAAAAGGACGAGAAAGGCAAAAACTTGAAGCAGTGCGCAGTCAGACTCGAAGGGAAGAAAGCAGGGTATAAAAAACAATAAAAGCTCAATAAAGGCAAACGCTTATGGCTTTTAAACGTTGCAAGGACGACGAGGTTGACGGGAACGAAAAGCCGACAAAGTGCTGAGGCACAGGACCAAACACAGGACGAACCTAGACGTAGTTGGCAAAATGACAATAGATTTGATTTTCCAAGGCAGGAAGCCGAATGGGAATGGGAAACAGAAAGAGAAAGAGAAAGAGAAAGGGAGAGGGACTGAGACTGGGACTGGGACTGGGACTGGGATTGGCATTGGCAGGCAGCAAAGGCCAAGACACAAAAGCAAACAATAAAAAAAAAATGAAAAAAAAAAAAGAAAATAAAAATCGTTTGAAAGAAATATAACAAAAATTCAAGAAGCCAGGCAGCAAATAGTTCAACAGACAAAAGAAACGGCCAGAGCTGCAGAGCGAGGGGCAGCGAGCGGGAGGGCGTGGCATTCACAATAAGCGCACATTTAAAAGTGTCAAATATCCTTTTTATGCGCTTTGGCCCCCGACCAACAAACACTTTATTTTTTCTCTGCTCTCTCTCTTTTTATTTTTTGTCACGATGCTGAGCAGCAAAAATTGTAAAGAAATGTTAATGCGATTTGATTTAAAGTATGAAAAGGCAAGATGAAGCAGCAGCAGCAGCAGCGGAGGAAGGAGGACAACAGATCCCCGGGGCAATCTACGAGCCTGCGATACATTTCCATATTTAAAGGTTACCCAGATGTCAGTTGTTTATGGCTTCATCATCAGACCTTAGCAGGTAGCTTAATACAGCAGCCGCCCGCCTGCCTTTGCCCCTGGCCCTAGTGTTAAACAATTAAGCGTTAATATTGCAGGGCTGACAGTCCCCTGTGGGAGCGCGCTGCTATTGTCCACTTGCTGTGACATTAATTTAATCCTTGAATGCATCTTTGACAGCAGCTACAGCTCAACAGTTCAACTCGACTCGACTCGTCTCGTCTCGTCTCGGCTCGACTCGAGCCAGCTCGTTTCAATTGAACAATTGAACAACTTGGCTCAGCTCAGCCCAACAGCTCGTTAAGACTGAAAGATTCAGCTTCCATTCACAGCTCCTAGTTCTCAGTTCTCAGTTCCCAGTTCACAGTTCCCAGTTCCCAGTTTTCTGTGTCTCACTCCCATTCCCATTCCAATGCTGTCTTTTGTCTCTGGTCCGTCGACTGGTGCCGGCGTGTGGCATTGTCAAAGGAATTAGTTTTGTGTTTTTGATTTGCACAAGGAGCACAGATGACTCTCCATGGCCAGGGCTAGGGCAGGCCCACAGCGGTCTGTTGATTGCTTAAATAAATATGAGTCTAGTTTTGGGGCGTGCATTGGACAATGCCTTTGAGTCTTTGCATTTTACATTTCATTTTAGCCGAGCGAGCGTGCGGCTGGAGGGGAAAGCAATTTGTGTTTTTGTCTCTGACAGTTTTGGGCACTTTATTAAAGATATTGCTGGAGCTGAGAGCAGCATAATGATTGTGTTAAATGTCGCCTGATATGCGTCCACAGCCCGAAGTCCCTGGTAGCTAAGCAAAGCCCTTAAGCCTTATTATAGGATTATATAGAATTGAAATAAATGATCGAAGTTTTATCTATGGTCTATTCTAATCCATATGGAATGGAATGGAATATATATTATTTTCTTTCTTATAGTTCAATTAATTTGCCTCTATCTCTTCTTTTGTGTTTTAACTATCCTCCAAACAACAAAATAACATTTAATTATTATGAAATATATATATTATATTATAAATTATATAACTCTGCGATAAATAATAAAATTTATATATCTTCAAAATTGTTAAAGTCTTTATATTCGTCGGGTATATTCGTTACGTAGATTATCTGTATAAAATCTGTATATAATTATTTGATAATCTGAATATAATATTGATAATTGAATATAATGAATTATATAGATATTGTTTTTACAGTGTTAATTGTCATATCCATATAACTTTTGCCCAAAAAATAAAAGAATTTCAACAGTAAATCAAGCATTAAGCAGACGGAAAGCCGGACAGGGTATAGCACTAAATATATGTATATAGTTTGTGCTCGTGGTGAGGTTTTCAGTCAATCTACATATATACATTTCTAAAATTGATATACTTAACTATATGTGTATATAGTTAAATATAATTTATGTACAATTCAAATTTTATAGATTAAGTGATCGTATGGGCAAACAGACGACTAAGCTCATTTTGATTATCAGAACATCATTATATATTTGCTTCACATTTGCTATGACTTAGGATATACGAAATATCATTCTGTTGAACAGTATATTTCTCAATATGATCTATATATGTATTTCAGTATAATAGTATCGCAAAAGATATTGACTTACAATGTGGAGATTACATGGACGGCATTTTTGTGCATCTTCTGCGACATAAACTTTCGCTCCAGCTGACTCCAGCTGATGGAATGCAGCAGCTCGAAGAGTCTTATAGGTTCATTTTGGGCAGGAGCTTCCAAAAGCGAGCTATATCAAATGGTAGCAATTTAGAAGTGAAGAGGAATTTAACCGCCAGCTGCGAATTATATATGAAATAAAACTCCGTGGATCGGAATCATATTTCGTATTCTGTGAGTCGACTCAGCTTGATTCCGGTTGGACAGTAATTCAGTGTCGCCTAGATGGCTCCGTTAGCTTCAGTTCCAATTAGGAGGTCTACCGAACTAGCTTCGATAATAACTTCATCATGGGCGGAAGCGAAAGCAATTTGAAGCTCGTATTATTGCGAGACTACACTAGAAATGCAGGTGACGCATTGGCATCTCAAGATACAGTTCTTAGCCCCTGATGCGGATCGCGATGCCTCGGCAAAGCATTACGCAGTATTTATTATGTCTTTTTGGTTGTAATAGTAGACAAAAATATCAAGTTTCATATAAGTGGTAAACGAACTATATAAATAAATATTATTTTCTTTATATTGACTTAAACGGGAAAGACTAACTGCCAGAATCGGCATTACAAGATTTTAGATTAAATTTGCTTAAATGCCACTAAAGATCACTTTAATTTAATTATAATCAATATTATTATTATTATTATTATTATTATTATTATTATCTCTAATAGCTGTTGCACAGTGTCTAGGCTGTCAGCCACGGCGACACCTTGTGACAGTTACTTCGAACCGGTTTGATTGATCAGCTGTCGCATTTACATGGCAACAATCATATTTCAATTGGACTCTAATGAGTTGCAGCAGCAGTAAAGACACCGCTGAGACCCGCAACCAGGGACAACTTTTCAGTCCAAGGTCTACTTGTCCACTTGTCGACTTGTCGACTTGTTGTCCGTGTCGCAGTCGTTATGCAAAGGGGCAGCGGAGCTGGCAGCATCAGCTGAGACAGCAGCAGCGGTAGTCAGAGTCGGCACAGTTATTAATTAATTAACGAACACTCAAATTAATTGCAGCCATTTGTTGCACAGTCAGAGCGGGCTATGGCCTGGCTATGGCGATCGATCACAGCGAACCACGCATTTGGTGGGTTGCGGCGCTGGTGGGTTGGTCCAGCTGCTGCGCTGGTGTTGAAGTGCCACTCAGACGCGAATGAGTGGGCGTGGCACACATTTGAGTTCTCCACAATATGCGCTGATTGCCCAGAAACTAACCAACGCCAGCTCAGCCCAACCCATTCCAGCTCCATCGTCACCTCCAACGCCACTTTCACTTCGCTACACACAATGAAAACTTAATTAAGTTGTCAGCTGGAAGGTGGAGGGAGCAGCAGGAGGAGCATCCTCATAAAATGCTCATTACGAACCAAAACCAAACCAGAGCGAAGCAAAGCAAATCAAATGGCAAATGGCAAATGGTAAAAGGCAAGGCTCAAGGTCCTGAGCGCTCTGGTCGTTGTCACCCTTTCGTCCTTGCTGACAATAAAAACAGTCAAAGAGTCATGGGCGCCAGCTTTGGTCCTTTGGCATTCTGTTTCGGTTTCTGTTTGTGTTGCCTACTAATTTGAATATAAACAAGTTCTGCTTTCGGCTTCCCAAATGAAAATGTTGCGTACATCCTTTGCTAGATAATTTATGCATATGAACGTTGTGACGTGCCCCTTCCCCTAGTCGAGCCGCTCTCCCCCATCCCTGACGCTGCCGCTAATGCAAATTTATTTAGACGTTCTGACTCGTTTTTTTTTTGGTATTCCTGATAGGCGTTAGGCGTTAACTGACATTTGTCGCATTTATTCATTGCGCTGCCTGCATTGGGAATAGAACTTTCAGCCCTAAGATAGAGTCGTAAACTGTGATTTCCTAGTGGGCTGATACATACAACATATGACTCATTTTTTTCGAACAGGGTTGAAAGTTACTTCATTAGAGAGCAGTTCTGCTTGGCTGAGTTGTCTGCCTGCCGAGAGCAGGATTGATGTAGTGTAAGACTATGCTTCTATCTGTAGAGTAAGCCAATAGTGATCCATCCGGTACGTAAACTTGATGATCTGCACTGTGAAACAAATTAATTAATAATCAAGCTAAACTATGACAGTAAATATTTACAGACTTCCATAAACAACTTGGAAATTGAAATTGACTTGAACATCAACTTAATCTGAGAAAGTGAATTTATAAACTTTGCACTTTCAGCAAACTCAATTACAGTTATTTGATATCTGCTTTGATCTGCATTGCATATTTCACTTTCTTTTGAATTACAAGACTTGAAACATCTGATAAATGAAATATATTCAATAGATATATCTCAAAATAACTTAAAGCACAGTTCAATGGCAATTTCGCTCAGCGAGCTCATCTTATTTGCAAATGCAAGAAAAAGATTTGACCTACATTGCGCAGCTTGAGCAAACAGAAATCAAAGAGGGGTCCATGCTACGCCACTGAAAAAATGCAGTCAAGATATCTAATGAACTCAAGGTTCACTCTGCTTTACTTTATATACTTGCCCCAACTTACTTACAGCTAGTTCTTTAGAGCGAGAGAGCAGAGTGAGAGATGGAGAGGGAGGGAGAGAGATTGAGAAAAACTAAATAACCCTTCGTAGCTATTTCCAAATTATTGGAGCATTAAAATTGAAATGATTATTGTGTGTTTTGGTCGGGCAGCAGTGAATAGCGCGAAGCCAAGAGGCAGTCGAATGAAAGAGCTGCCGAAAAATGAGGGAAAATCGTCCAACTGTGAGGGGGTGGTTGGGTGGCCGAGTGTTTGAGTGGTTGAGTAAAAGAAAACACGTTCACACCTACCAAGGCAGGGCGTCGTAGGTCGAGCTGCTGCCTGAAATTCGTGGTGCGAATATAAAGTAAATAAAAATACGAAAACATAAAAAGCAAATTCGCATTTGCAAATAAATCACAAGCAAATCAGCTGCTGACAGGGGAAGTATTTATGGATCAGTGTGGCCTGAGGCTCTTACCCATAGGGTTGCCACTGTTCACCCTTACCCTCTCCCACACACACCCACATCGTTGGGTGACTCTTTGTCGCCTGTGTTTGCCCAAAAGCAAGAGCATAGAACAAATTCATAAAAATTAAGAAACAAATCGAAAATCAAGCACGGAGCAAAAGAGGAAGCAAGGAAAATCGCTGGCGAAACTCAATGCTGCTTGTTTGTCCGGCCTTTCACCCTCGCTGACTTGGGGTAGAAATGCTGTTTGAATTTTTTTGCATGCATTTTTATGGCACATTTTCAAATAAATTTGCCAAGAGATTAATTCGGACCGTTTGGCAGGGTGTAAATAAAATTTTCATGAACTCCTCCATGCGCCGGAGCATTCTGTAGTTTGCAACGACTTGGGCTACGCTAGATTTGGCAATGTGTTAAATGTTCTTGAAATTTCAGCTGCTTGCCCACTCGAGTGGCATCAAGCAGCTTGCAAAGTTGGTTAATTAAGATGTCAAGGTTGCGGTTCCCTGTTTTGGGGGCTGACACCCAGTGGAGGCAGGCGCGCAAATGGGGAGATATTTAGTGAAGCAAGTCTTATCGCTTGCAATTGCTTTTACTGTTTTGAATCTAACAATTATTCATGGCTTCTTTGCGAAATGAAATGATACCAATCGACATAAGCCCCATTTTTTCAAGCACAGATGCTTTTGTATAAGACTTGATAATTTTTACTTTGTGGTAGGAGAGAGGCATTCAAGTGTTGTATGTGAGTAGGGCAATTAACAAGTTAAGATGGACAGGTTACAGTTCAGTCTTATGTTTAACTATATAAATATTAATGAATATAGTAGGTTTATAAATCAAAATAATTAATAAATACAAAATAATATGCCTGCTTATGTAAGTTTCATAAATATTATTCAATAATAATAATATTTTCCCTAAATTCCTTCAAGTTCACTTTTTTTATAAATAGTTCAAAGGTCTATACTCAAATATAGTAAATCATTCTCATGTACGAAGTATATAGAAGCATTTCATGTAAAATTAATCTTAAATATTAATTGATTTTTTATTTTTAAACTAAATAAGATAAGATAACAAATTTGTTTCCAGGTCAAGTTCAACTCTTCAGATGAGACGACCAAAGGTCTTTACTCTTTGAGCTCTTATCATTTCAATATTATAATCCTTTGCTAAATGATATTTCAAAAATATATAATATTTTAAACGAGATTTTTTTTTTATATCAAATCATCTTATCAAAAGTTGGAAAATGCATTAAAAGTATTCGTAGACAAAAGTTAAAATTGATTATATTTATTTTTATTATTTCAATATATATTTAGACTTCTTGTATACCCCGCTTTGGATTAAATAAATGGCATACTGCGTTGAATGATATAAAAACTGATTTTGATCTATTTCAAAAAAGCAAATATATAATATCAAAATATAATAACAAATTTGAGAAAATAATTTCAAACGAATTTAGAACTGAGACAAATTTATATATTGTATATGAGCACTAGAAAAATTCAAAGTATTTTTCGAAACCAAATAAAATAAAAAATAAATAAATTATCAATAAAATTAAAAAAAGAAACGAGTGATTTTATTTTGTGGAAAATATAATATTTTTAGTTTTTCTCCCATTTACTTATTTGCGCATATTATAGATCATTCATATTAATGTACTCTTTGATTATAGATCGTTAAATATGGTCAAGCACTTATATACTTAATATATTTTATATGGATTTCTTATTACTGTTATATTCGCAGATACTTCTCTGTTTGCTATTCAATTTCATTCTTTGATTTTCCATATCTTAGACTTGCAGTTTCGAAATCTTCTCTTTAATGACAAATGTCATTTGCTTGCGCTCTGTGTCGATCATAGTAGAGTGTGTTAGTCAGAGCATTGACTCATTCATAATTTGATAGGCAATTAAGTTATAAATAAATAATAAGAAACTGAAATGAATTGCAATAAAACTATAATTTGATTTGCAACGCTTCTGTCTTGCACTTCCATTAGAGTCCACTGGGCATTATGCAATTTATTTGGGTAGTCCCAATCCAAATGCAAATTTGCAAACAGTTCATTATCTTTTAATGCGCCATCGTTTGCGATAAATACAATTCGAAATTCACGCAAAAATAATGCGTCAAAATTATGAATTCAACATTTGCCAAATCAATGAAAATGAATTTCATAAGCAAAAACAACAGAGACCCCCGAAAAAGCAAACAAATGCTCTGGGGTGGCCATTTGGCTGGCTAGTTGGAATGATTGAGTGAATTGGCATATCTGTTCGCGAATGAAATTACATTTTCATTATTTTCAGCTCAGCTTCAGCTTGAATTGCAGATAAAATGGGTTTTCCCCTGCCTCTCTTTTGCTCTCTCATGCGCACCTACTCTCTCCCTAAGTGTGTGTGTGTATGTGTGGAATGCACAATGTGAAACAATTATAAATGCGCATCCCATTTAAGCAGTTGTTGTATGCATTGCTGCTATACCCTGTAATCGATGATATGGTACTAATAGGGTATGGTAGGGCGAGGGAGAGAGAGAGAGAGAGAGAGCGAGAGAAAGTTAAGTCAAGTTAAGTTAAAGAAAATAGAAAACAGAGAGAGAGAGAGAGAGAGAGAGAGAGAGATAGATAGAGAGAGTGAAAATAAAAGAGAGAATCTATTCAAGTGTTGATTCAGTATTTGTTTCAGATTTTAGTATGATCAGTTGCATGCATTGCTGATATACCCTGTAATCGATGATATGCTTCACATAGGGTATGGTAGGTTGAGGGAGGGTGAGAGAGAAAGAGGCAGACAGAGAGCGAGAGAAAGTTAAGTCAAGTTAAGTTAAAGAAAATAGAAAAGAGAGAGAAAGAGGCAGAGAGGTAGAAAGTAAGAGAATATAGAAAAGAGAGAGAGAGAGAGAGAGAAAGAGAGGAATATTGAGTGAAAGTGAAAAAACGAGAGAATCTATTCAAGTGTTGATTCAGTATTTGTTTCACATTTTAGTATGATCAGAAATGGAATATATCACCATCGAAGAGTATCTCTTAGTCGGACATACTCTTGTTTTGTTTGCTGTATTTAGTCAGGACATTTGGTGAATTGTATGGAAAATCAAACGATACTCGGGACGCATATCAAAGCGCTGCTATGAAATTTCATGTAAATCAAATGAGTTTTAAATTTTACAATGTGCAAACCAAAACCAACAACAACAACAACAGCAGCAGCAACAGCAGCAACAGCAACAACAAAGAGAATAAAGTATGCAAAGCGGGCAAACAAATAAACAGGCTAACAAACGGCAGGACCAGCCAGATAGCCAGACAAATAAACGGACATATTTACAACTGCATTTGCCTCAATGGCACGGCATGGCAGGGAATGTCATCTGCCGGAGCGCCGGATAGGACCGGGAGGTGTCCAGGAGGAGCGCAATTTGTTGGGCAAACTAGAAGAATACTGAAGCGTATTTTGTTTTGCTACACTTTGCGCATAATTATTTTTGCATAATTCAGCAGACGGCAGGCCGATTGCGAGTGGCAAATGATAAAAATTTAGTTAGAATTGTGGCAATAAATAATAAATGTAAAAGCAAAGTGCATAGGCAATAGGGATAGACAGCAGGCGGACAAGAGGAAACAGTTGTCTCTTCCTCTTCATCTCTCGCAATAGAAATTTATGTCATTTCCTCGACGCAGGGCTGCTGGGCTGAGGGCGGCGAGGGGCCGCTGTGTTGAGCGAATGCCTTTCAATTGAGCAACGCTGCTGTTGGCGCCTTCAAGTCAAAGTTAATTAGACGCCACAGACGAGACTGCGTGTGGTCTGCTGCTGGCATACCCTTTGCGAATTCATGAGAAGGGTATGCTCATCTGATGATACAGTACGAAAATTTGGCATAACTCTCACTAGGAGACAGTTTGATTCGTTAATTAATATTTATTCTTTTTTCCATTCTCCACACAATGTTTAATATATGTCTAACTTACTTTAGTCGATATTGATCAGTTCTGATGAACTGTTAAACAAGTTGAAAAGTGCCAGCAAGGTGCAAGGTATGATTCAGTCGGGCATTCCCGACTGTAGTACTTTTACTGGCAATTCATTTACTTTAGTTATTTGAATACGTTGACCGAGAAGCAAATATGACAACGACGCCTCTGCTTATATTTTTGTAGATTTCACTTGCAGCTATATTTGAATATATAAACTTTTTTATTTTATTTATATTCGTATAACAAGCAGTGATCCTTTAGCTTGAGGCACTTTGCGAATTCGTACTGCAGCTGATGGAAGTAAGATCTTAAATTTGAGATTCAGTTGCCAAGTTTCATTTGCAGCTGAAGTAATATAGAAAGCAATATAGAAATATATAGCGTTAAAATTATAGCTACGCCAAATAACCAATTCTCGATTCTCTCGCAAAAGCTCCTTCTTGTTCAACAGTTGATGACCAAGTCCCCTTTTTCAGCTCTTCTGTCAAGCTGCCCATTTCAGGTCGCATATTCTCGTAGTAACCCTGTGTAAAGGAGATAAGTAGCCCTCTCGCTCTCACTCAGCGTACACCTGGGACCACGTTCAGCAACAGCTATAGTTATCTCATCTAATATCACTAAAATGCTAACTTACAACACAACATACAGAAATAAACGTAACCATGATCGTTCATTTAAAGTACATTATACATACGCTCTAGAACTCGGCCAATCAAATTTATTTATACTAAAATGTATATTTATATTTTGTGTTAATTATTTCTCTCAGATACATTCACATTCGAGAATAATAACAAAGTCATAATATTGAGATCTTTGGCTCTCTTATCTTGTGAATTGTGGCCTTTAGGCTAGCTATATAAAATGATAGATTAGGTTGCTTCAAGTGCATAAAAATATATTGCCTAAAAGAAATACACACACACACACACAGACACATATAGCGCTCGCAGCTAATGCACTTCCGTTACTGTGGTCTTATTTTCAGCTGAGAAATCTGCATAAAATAAATGCAAATGCAGCAGAGTATGGAGGAATAAAAGAGGAAGAGAAGTGGAAATGGAGGAAGACATAGAGGAAAAGTTCAACCTTCAATTTCGTATTTATGTTATTGAACTCGCCAAGATTTATGAGAGTATCTACTCAATTTCTATGTGAAACCAATGTTCTGCAACGAAATGGAAATTTATGTGCGCCATATAAGCCGAGGCTAACGGCACTCAGCGGGAGGAGCTCAAGTGTTTCTCTCCTGGCCTCAACGTTTCGCGTTCGATTTAAAGCCACTTTCACCGCATAAAACGTCGTAAAGTTTACGCCGTAAAATCCAAAAACGAGAATACGACCAGAAAAAAAGAAGCCAAGTGAAATGTAAAACTTTATAAACCGCAAAAATATATACATATAAATAAGTGCAGCGGCAGCCAAGTGGCAGGTGGCAGGTGGCAGGTGGCAGACAGGTGGCAAGCACGCGTTTGCTATTCGCATTACCATTCCCCGTGGCAGCAGTGTCTCATTCCCATGCCGAGTCCCATTCGCATACACATTTGCATTTCTTTTAGCGACGCTGCGGCCATGTTGCCTTTACAAAATGGCGTTTGCGGCGCGCCAACAAAATGGCGGAGGCGTCAACGGAAGTTGCTTTTCGCAACACAGCAAATAAATTGCAAGTTATTTGAGCAAAAGTTGCAGCAGTTGCCGAGGGCTCACCGCTCAGAGCGTGTACCTAAGACCGCACTGAAGACATCGTCCACATCGCTGCAGTTGCTACGTGTGCTGCATGCCGACTCTCCCCTCCCTCCCACTCGCCATCCCTCCCCTGCCACTATCTTCGGCAGCCTGCAGTCCTGTGTGTGTGTGTCGGAGCAGTGCTAAATTTATGGCAACATTTATGTGTCGTGTCGCGTGCGCGGTAAATACCGGAAATGCCGGAAAGAAGTGCATAATAAATGACGTTATTAACCCACATGCACACCACCCACCCACCACCCACCACCCACGCCCCACACATGCCCAGGCAGAGCTCCAACAGCTGCGACAGCCATTAGGTATGCAAGTGTCCGACTGCAGGCAAGGCGCTCTAACTGCTTTGCCTGCTATAATTTGGCTATCGATGCAGCATGTATTTCATTTAAACTCGTTCTCTTTCTCCTGCTGCTCCTTCTTTTTATTCTTCCTCTCAGCTTGTAGCTTATTATATTTTCGCTGAAAGGCACCCCAAAGGCTTCTCAGCTGCAACACCAACTCCAACTCCCACTTGGCTTCGTAGCGCAATGCTTAAAATGAAATCAGCTTTAGCTAGCGCCACTTGGCCACTTTCCTTGCTCTCTTTCATTCTTTCTTGGCTAGAAGTTCCGTTGCGCACATTTCGGAGAGGAGCCTGCAGCCACGCTGGCTTTAATTAAATATTTTGTACTTCCGCCAGTGCCTGAGCTTGTGCCTCTCTGCCTTGTTGCTGGCATCTTTTGGTGCCTTTCACTTTTCATTATGGTCTCTCGAGTGGCGCATAATGAGCGCCACGCGGCGTATGATTAATATTTTGGCGTCTTTAATTCGTGCTGCATTATGATTACATATTACCCATTATAGCCAGCGGGGCCTGGCCTGTGCTGGGGCTGGGAATCGCTTTAAAATTCAAATCACGCTTCGGCCTAACATGCCACATATGTATGTTCAGTCTGTTCTCCGCCTGGTGGCGCCGCCGGAACAGCAGCCATCGCTCTTATTTACTTTTGGCCGAAATTTGAGCACAGCTGCCAAATACATTTCAATATTTACGTTATAGCCAGCACCAGCACCGCTCACCCGCCCGATTCGATATCCATTTGTGTGTTGGCCCCGTCGCCGTGTAAAATGTGCAAATTACCTAAAAGAACCGCAGACGAACACAACGAGGCCACAGAACAAATTTAAATAGACATATTTTTTTCGTCCCTGGCCATCCCATCCTCAGTCCTGCCAGTTCTGCTCCTCACTCGGCCTTTTTTTTGTGGTTTTCATTGTCAGTTGTTGTTTTTTAGCTCGTGGTCGGTGCCTACGAAAATTTACAATATCTAACGTAAACTGTTCGTGGCTGCTGCAAATTGGTGCGGGTTTCAACGGGGGCTACGGCCGACACTCGTCCACTCTCCAGATGAGCATGAGCGTATTTGGTATTTGTATTTTTAGCGCTAAAACAAATTGAGGGTCTACGTCCAGCCCAGTTAGGCGGTCCAATTAATGGGCGTCCTTTGAATGCGCTACGATCGTATGGCATATTAGAATTTCCATCTGCGAATTGAAAAATGGGATCATTTTGGGGAGAGTATTCCGTGTTGCAGGAAATCCAAGCATAAGTCAGCTAATGAGATAGGAGATACGTAGGAGTAATGTAGGATTTAATGTTGGAATCCACATCTGAGGATCAGTGCCCGAAGTGCAAGCTAAACAGTTGAAATATTTCTATAATCACAATGATTATAAATGCAAAAATGAAATTAATGATAATATCAATGAAATATGTGAGGATATTGGATATTGTTTATAATTATTATAATGATAATGCGAATAGTAATGCCAATTATAATGACGATAGTTATGAAAATATCAATGAATATGATAATTGATGAACCAATGATAAAGCCAATGATAATGGTAATGGTTATACTAATGAATAAAATGGTCAAGCCAATGAAATGAGAAGGAAACATATAAGCCGAAATAGTGGTAAAGCCAATGCTTATGAAAATGGTTATGATTATGATGATAGTGGTAATGGTATAAGCTATGTTAATAATTGTTAATGTCAAACCCATGTTGTTGATATTTACAAAGTAGAACTCAATTATATTTGTAATGATGATGATCATGATAAGAATTATAATAATTAAGTATTATTATTTCTGAGTAATAATAAATATCATATGTAAAATATTAATGTAAATTGTAGTATCAGAGTTCTGAGATGAGCATCAGCAATAGAAAATATCCAACTAATTATTAGCAATAATATAATGAGTATCTACTTAATCATTAGTTGTAATTAAGATAACTCAACATCTTCATTAATTGGCAAAATATTAGATTAGATAACTTTTGGGCTTATCGTTGAATTAGAACACTTTGATATGTATCCATGCTGAAGAATCCTTATAGCAATTAAATAAGCCGGTTCATGCACTCTGCTTATGCCATTTTCATTTCCTAGCACTCGAGAGAGTTGGCCACATTTATTGCTGTGGACTTTTATACAGTTTCATTGGTTTCACTGTAGCGCAATATAAACAACAACAACCAAACAGAGCGCAAGGACAGTTCAGCTGTGGCATCTTCACCCACACTCTGCTCTGAAGTTATTGTTTGGTTATTTAAGAGCAATTCAGCCATGTTTAGATATTGATAACAACCATCTATCCGGACAGCTGGACAGCTGGACAGCTGGACAGCTGGACTGCCGGACAGTTGGGCATCCGGACAGTTGGACATCCGGACTAGCCAGACTGGCAGACTGGCTGGGCTGCCATATAAACGAGGATAACAATTTTAGTTGATGCAATTTCAGCTATTTTTGCATATCGCTAACTACTATGGTCTGGTATATGATTGCTGTCTTTTTGGGCACAGCTCTAAGCCATGGGAAATTGTTTTCCGTATTAAATAAAATAAACGTTGACGTATAAATTGTGCAAATGTTCAGCCAACAATAAAAGTGGATGGGAGGGCCACTCCAATTTGACAATGCGTAGCAAAAATAATTGCATGGCTGCGCAGGCTAAAAAGTTTGTTGGCCAAATTGAAGCTCGCACTCGAGATGGCCAGAACAACAACAGAAACTGAACTCAATTGTGATTGCCGCTGTAGTAGCCAAAGATGCATTCCGAATCAAGACCTTAGCCAAATACTCTTGATGCTGTAATCATTATTAAATGTGTTTGGAAAGTCGATCTAAGTAGGTTGCATTTTGTAATTCCATTGAAAATCGTACTTAATGGCTTGGTATTCCTGTGATGAACGATGAGCAGAGTCGATTCAACTATATTTTGTTGATTTTAGTCTATGCTTTATTTGTTGTGAATCTATAGAGAGCAGGATTCGGGATAACTTCTAGTCGGTCATTTGCATCTACTACACGCTTGCATCATTTAAACATTATTTGTCCTGCTTAAGAATCGTATAGATTACAATGCTCATTCTGATTTTATTAATTATTTGTTTGTGGTTAAATCGAAATCGAATCGTATGGAATATTTGAGTCTTTCAATGTCATATTTCCAGCACTTATTGATATGTAAAACTCTATAGAGTTCTTCTAGTCTATGAATTTGCATAGTTCCAGCAAGCACTTTGCTCTAATGGTATATCAAAACTTTGACTTGTCAAAAAATGAAAAATATATATAAAAATCAAAAAGTGTACTCGGCAGGCACTTAGGCACATCCTTTGGGCTATTTCGTTACTCGCATTTGGTCTTTGACCAGTGGAAATTAAAATTTACATAAATTCAAATATATTCTTCATTTGACTTTATACTACACGGCATGGCATATATATGTATATAAATATATATATATATATGTGTTTAAATACCACTCTGTGACATTTATGGCAGAGACGACGTTGCCGAAATTGTGTCAGCTGTGCGATGGTGCAGGCAGAGCCGTTCATCATAAATTCATGCATATTCTCTGCAGCCTGCAGTGACCAAAATTACAATTATGACAACCGCAAAAAGGTTTTCTGGCGCACCAACAAAAAGGCGAACTGGAGCTGGAGCTGAAGCTGAGGCTAGAGCTCGGGCAGCGTTCATAAAATGTTTAACGCGATTAAACGTGCTGCAGTACGCGCGGTGGCGCAGTGAGTGAGCCAGATTGAGAAAGATGTGAAAAATGTTAAATATTTAACAACTTGATGAACTTGCCAACAAACGAAACGCTGCGAGGCCGAGCAGTCAACGAAGCGTGGCTCACTCGAATTCCAGCCAAAGTCATTCGCTTGTGAATTCTGGCAAATTGTCAGCAATGGCTGCGATTGAGTTACGTCAAGAGCATCATTCTTTAGTATTCCTGCCACATAGACAGAGAGATGAAGGAGACATAGAGAGGGAAGAGAGAGAGAGAGAGAGAGGGAGAGAGAGAGAGCTTCGCCCATTGCATTGCAACATGACATAATTGCATACCGAGCGAGCTGGAGCAGGAGGAGAGCGTGGAGCAACGATAGTGACAATTAACCATGGCTAACTCTGATGCGGAGCTGCCTTCACCTTCGCCTTCGCCGTTGCCTGTGCCTTCGTCGTGGATCTGCTGTCAACTGCTGTCGATGGTAATTCGAAACGTGAAACCACAAAATCCAATTCCCAGACAGCAGTTTTTTTTTCCTTTTTTTCTTTTTTTTTCCTTTTTGTTGCCAGTTGGCAGTTACCTTCTCCATTACGTTCTGCACTCGGCAGTGGACGCCACACTCGTGTGTGGGCGTGGCAGTGCACGGATGGAGCTCTTGAGCATTGTTTGCAGCTCTGACATGTTTTCCACTACACTTCATTGATTTGTCGAGTTGCTTACAAGTGCATTTAGACAATCAATTAATCGACTGCCAAGCCAGCTTACAGCTCAGGGCGAGAAAGGGGGAGGTGCAGCTTAGCTGAAGTGTCCAGTTTGATTTATGGTATTGAGTTACGTTTGCACATATTTGAAATAGCTCAGCAGGCATGTACCTGTTACTTAGGCATCATCTTATAATATTTTTCAATACTCCATCTCCTCGAAGCCCTAAAGCTGCCGGCAGACAACTTCCACGACCCACGACCCAGTCCCAATTTCATTATGCGATTATAGTGTTTGCCATACAAGGGATTTGCTCTTAAGCACATGTAGAGCTTCAGCTCTCAGTTTTTGACTATCGAAATATTCAATGCCAACTGGATTTGGTTACACTGGGACGAAATGAGCTTAAATCGAAATTTATAAAAGTTTGGATAAAACAACAACATTGACATGCTCAGGTTCCTTATGCAAACATATGCCTTGTAAATATACTCGAAGAAGAGTGACACTAAATTGGGGTATAATAACTAATTAGTATAGTTTAAAATTATAGAAGACAAAAAAGGAAGATTAAGCAAAGTAATTATGTTAGATTATTGATCAAGTTTTTAAGATACCAATAAAAAATAAAAATAAATATAAACGTCTCTATAGAAAATTTCAGAATGGAATTAACGTATTTTCAGCATAATTTACTTATAATACTCTAGCTCAGTATTTTGGACAGAAATGTCCAAGCTTATAAATGTATATAATGTATATGTATATATCTTGCTTGTAGATATTTATAGTTATAATTATTTCATAATATTATAGATGTATCAGATTTCATATCTAGCACTTTCAAAGTAATAAAGAGAGTAGATGTGCAGTTAAAATCAAATTTTGTTTACTTCACTTATTTGTATCAAGTTGAAAAGTGAACTTTTCCAATTAGTTCGGCTCGATCAAATCAGCTTGAGTGTGTGCCCAGGCACAGCTCATTTCACATCATACGTTTATGGGGCGTCTGTTAATAAATGAAATGCAACATTTATTACTTCATCCAGTCAAGAGGAGTCTGAGGCAGCTGTGTTTGGCCATGCAACTGGTGGCCAGGTGGCAGCAGCCAAACGTGCTCCACCTACCTGGCGGCAGCTAGGGGAGCTCGAATGCCATAAAAGTTTCCCAGCAGTCGCGTCGCTGTCGCCGTCGTCGTCGCCGTAGCTGTTGCCATTGAAGCCACAGAAGGCGTTTTGCATTTTGTAGCACATTTTATGGGGTTCCATTGTTTGGTCATTGCCAATGCCATTGTTGCCACGCATTGTTGTTGCAACTTGTTGTTGTTGTTGCTGCTGCTGGTGCTGGGACATATTTACCTTTAAGCTGGTCACGGGTGTGGGCACACTTTTTATCGCACACGCAGACAGAGAGAGAGAGAGAGAGAGAGAGCGAGTGTGTGTGTGTGAGTGTGACAGACAAAGCGAGACAGAGACAGACAGATAAAGGTTAAAACTTTTTGCTCGAACCGAAAAGCGAAAAACTTTTGCACAATTCACTTAACTTTTCGGGCAGCCGCAAGTTTTGGCTCATGGACCCGGCGACGACATGCCCGTTGCATTGGGTTTGGGGGCAAACGCATTTATTGCGCATTCACCTCGCCAACAGCTCTGATGCCACACCCCCAGAGCTGCGCCTTAAAGCACAATAGATCATTCGACTGCTGTAAAAATATGCGCAAAGTTGGCAAAACTTGAGATGAAACGAGCTGAAATAGTATTCAGCTCGGGCGCATTTGCAGCTCAGTTGCACTTAAGCAGAGCTCACTGTATTTCGCATCTAGTTATTTGTCAAATGAGCTCAAAGACATTAATGTCTAATTCTTCATATTCAACAGTCACTTGGAAGCGCATCAGCTGCGGAGTGAACGACTCTGCCTGAAAGCATGTGAAATGGTCCAATTGAAAAGGCGGAACTACAATCTAGAATTGTGACAAATCATGCGCTTCATTTGGCTAATGGCTCGACCCGCCCTTAGCTCTCATTCCCGACTCTCTATCTCTCTCTCTCTCTCTCTCTCTCCCGATCTATGGACTTTTCCGCTCGCCGTTGTTGGCAATTAAACATTTCGCTTTCTCGACACAAACTTCATTAGAGAGACAAAAAGGGAAAGAAAAAACAAAATGCAACACACAAAAAAAATAAAAGAAAAAATAATAAATATTATTAATGCTAAGCATACAAAAAACACTTTACGGCTTTGCCCCCGCGGAGAGCCAAGCGCATTATTTCAATTAAACTCATCAGCGAGGGCCTCCGCTGCAATTAAGAAAGCCGCACTTGACTCCAGCTCCGACCAGAGGTTGCCTTTTCTCTCTCTCGCACATACTCTTTCTTTCTCGCTCACGCACACTTACTCCCTCCGTCGTCGAGTGCGGGCGTGCAGAGGCTTTTTATAATCATAAATATGATGTGTGGTCGTTATATCTCATACTAATAATGCAGGCAGCGCTTGGCACTCGGCACTCTTCTAAGTGCATCGATGCTTAGACTTTCTCGCTTATCGTCGGAAAGCTAAAAATACATATATTATACGCTCTATGAGGGTTGGAGCTAAATAGAGATCGGAAAGAGAGCTGGCATGAAATATGTGAGATAGTTTGAGTTAGTTTAGAAGATCAAACCAAAGCACACTCTGGTTTTATTCTGAACTCTTTGTAGATCACATATTTTGGAGCTTATGGTCGTCCATATGCTTCTAATGGCCCTAAATCAAATCCCTTCCGGCTGCACTCAGATGCCGAGTATGCTGAGTAAGACATATGCGTAAAGCCGTTCGGATGAACGGAAAGTGTTTGCAAAGCTGAGCCGGAACTAGCAAGTTCCGCCGCAAAAGATTAGCACAAAAATATTTTATGTTTCGCATGCTCCAAAATGTCGAGAGATAAAGTGTAAAATGCACAGACGGCTTTAAATATTAAGTGCCACAGTGGAAACTCTAGCATAATGGAACACATAACAGTGAAATTTTCAACATATGTGAATATGTGGAAATATAGAAATAATTTTGTAACAGCTTTTAATGAAAATTTTCGAAATAAAGAAAATATTTGTATACAAATTTGTTACTTGAAATATTTTTAAGAAGATTTAATAAAAATAATAAAGTAAATATTTCATATTTAAAAAATGATGATATTTGGAATCAAAAGCATTCACTCATCAAAATGTAATGCATAAAACCAATTCAGTCTTTCGAAATTTATGCATTATTTAAATTTGTTCCTTGTTAAAAAAGCTATCTCAGCTTATACTTACTAATAGTTCCCCTCCTCCTTGAATGCTTGGGGATTTAAGTATTGTATAAGACTTAGAAATGTTAAAGTTAATGTTATGTAATTTATGAAACCATATAACTCTATTTAATACGAATATAGACATCGATTCATTACTCCACAGTAGCTAAAAAGATCGCTCATCTTTGGCTGTTGTACAACCAACTCATATCATAACTAAAAGTTTAATACAATAATTTAAAAATTTAACTTGGAGTTGAGTTAGCAAATTGGCGTGCGCATTTAGCGAGTGCACTCTGTGGCTGCAGCCTCGTCTGCCTGGTTGGCAGCAAAGCCAGAGACAATACAGTCAACAATTACGAATATGAATTTTTGAAAGCGACAGCAGCAGCAGCAGGAGCAGCAGGAGCAGCAGGAGCCGCGCCTGCTGCACTCCTCTCGTGCTACACGTTGCCTTTTGCGCCGCTAGCCGTCTCCACGGGCAGCTGTCCGGCTCCGGTTGCTCCGTGTTGCCGGTGGAGTTGGGCAGTGATCGGGGCAGCGGATAGGAAAGTGTGGCGCTGGCCAGCGCCAGCTGATGTCATCGTTATGGGGGGACGGTGCTGCAGCCACTGCGACTTCCGTTTCCGTGCAGTTTCCGCATTTTTTCCGGGCAGCAGCAGCTGCGTTGACTTTGAAGTGCCCCAAAGGGGGACAGACTCCCTAGACCACGTTCGCTACTCGACGCGACTCGACTCTACTCGACTCGACTCATAGTCAATGTCAATTGAGTGAAATTTACACAAAAATTCAGCAAATGCTCTACTTCCCGCCGTTCAGAGTACGCCACTCTCCGCTCGCCTCTGGGAATCCTTAACCCATTTGCCATTTGCCATTTGCCATTTTGGCTCTGCGCGTGCGGCCCTAAAATTTATGGCAAGTTTCTGGGTTTCTGGGTGCCGCCACAGCTGCACATGCACATGGACTCACGGACAACGCATACTCGATACGCTCGGCCGCATAATATGTGGCACATTCCCAGCCGTGGGGATAGGCCATGCAGGACTGCAGGGTAAGGTCGTTCAACTTGTTTACTTCCGGTTTTCGGGCTCGCCATTTTGTAGCTGGCGCGAGCTTCAACAATAAATATTATAATTAAATTGGTGTGAAACAAAAACAAAGAGTGCGCGAATGGGCGTGGCCGAATGAGGGCGCTGCAAAGCCGAAAGTTAATTGAAACGTTGTGTAAATAAATATTTAATCTTTATTATGCAATAAATTTAAATACATTTATTGCGCTTCACACATGCGGCTCGATCCAGCGAGGCAGCCAGCCAGCCAGAGTCGCGCAACGTGCCTCAGTTTTATTAATGTACATGTGTATTTGTGTAAATAATTAATAATTACATCAACTTTTATGTAATTGCTTATTATGGCCAGCTTTGTGTCCCATAAATTACATGGCCAAAACTGGGCGATTCAGGCAACATTTCTCACAATTTTAAAATCAGTTACCAACTTTACAGTTGGCAGCTAAAGTAATCACATCCATGACAGATGTGCCCGGGATAAAATATGTTCTCTTGAAGTTATGCTAGATATATAAAAGAAGAGTCATAGTTGATGCAGACTAAATATTTTAGATATTTTATAATTCCATTTCTGATTGGTTTTACTTAGATCTTTGGCAGTCATATCCTTATGTGATAAGGCTATATCTTAGTCGACTATTCCCGATCACAATACGCTTTGTTCTAAGATACTAATTATTGTTTTACAAAATTTACTATTCTGCGTAATGAAGTTTGCCTTCTTCTAAAGTAGGTTATAGAATCAAAATATCATCAATTGAAATTTGTAAAAATTTAATAAAACAAATTCATAATAGATACCAGATAACATATAAACCGGCTATTCTTCAAAAGATCATTTAATAATAATAATGAAATATCCATAGACAAAGGTTGCTGGTTTGAAATACCACTACTGGTTTGATTTTTAAGATACTCTAATCTATACATTTCTTTTAGTGCATATATTTTTTTACAGGTCTTATCATCTCCACATTCAACAATTTTTTATACAAGTTTAAAATATGTTTCGGATCAGAGCATTATTATTTTCTGTGCCAGACAAAGAGTTTCAAAGTGATTTTTCTTTGAGTTCAGAAAATTTGGTTGGATTTTGTTTTATGTTATCAAATGATTACTATTTATTATTGTGGATATATCACTTATATTTATTAACATGAATTTAACATTTCTGTTACACTGTTGTTTACATACAGAACTTGGTTACATAGTAAATGTTAATGTTACTTTATCCTGAAGAACTGTACTATATTTACTATAATCATCGATAACATTGTTAATGTAACATCTGTTAATGCGATTTCATTTTCCTGTTCCTTCCCAAACAACCAGAAACTAGCGTCTGTTACATTTACATGTACTTAATTAAGAATTATTCTAAATTATGAGGTTATAATTTTAAGCATTGGTATTTATTCTTAAGTTTTCGAAAATAAGAAAACTTCTTATTTTTCGTAGTTGAAATATTTCGCTGTGAATTGGGGCAAATAAATCACCTCATCGGGTGGTGATACTATTGTAATTAAATGATCTGAACTACTTAGGCTTTACAATTATATTTTGTAGTTTTACTTAAGTCTGACTCTAGATTTGTCAATACATTTAAATAAAATAAAATAAAATAAAGTATGTGTATATATTTATTCCTTTATACTCCAACTTTCTAAATGGGTTTGGATTTTATTATAAATAATGCAAGATTACTCATAGATACAATCTTTCGGAAAGTGATTATAAATTATTTATAAATTGGTTGATACAAAAAAAAAAGTAATTTTAGCTAATTTTAATCAAATTTAATTGAAAATTTCTTTGGCTAGAGCACCATGTCGTTTCGAGCCATGCTTTGAATATACATCAACGAGCAAACACAAAAGCAATTCCTTCCATCGAGTCTAATGTCAGCTCAGTTTTCTAATAGGTGCAACCTCCTTGAAAGATTTCATTTGTGCAGCAGTAGAGGTAGCGAGGAGTGCTCTTGCAGTTGCTGCAACGAACCTAATGCAACTTGATGCAGTTACCTTTGACGCAGTGCTTCAACGGGCGCCGCTCGAGTCTTGGTGCTTAATATGCAGCGAGGCGAGTCGGCTCCGAGTCAGCTTCAGCTGCCACATCAATGCCGGCGAGCTGTTTGCCGTCAGATGCCGCAACAACGGAGTCGCTGCAGCGCAGTCTTTAGCTGCGTTAAGTGTTGGGAGCGCGTGTCAAAGCGCGTCCATGTCGAGTCGAGAAAAAATGGGTTGTCAGTTGCAAGAAGTTATCAGACAGCCACTGTGTATGTGCTGAGCAGTGAGCCAGCGAGGCAGTGAGGCAGTGGAGCGTAATCCTTTGATGCTTTAGTGCTGCCGACACTTGACATAATTCCAAAGTGTTTGCGTTATGTTAATTAGTTTGTAGTTAGCAGGCAGCGCTCTTAGCGAGCGAACAAGTGCCTTTTGCCAAACAGCAAAAACCCGTTAATGGGTCAATAGCTTTTGATAACCAACCGCCAACCAGCCAACCAGCCAACCAGCAGTTGCGACGCCTGGCAAGAGTCCTTTGCATAATTCATGGGCCAGGAACAGCAACAAAGCCTTCTGCTGCTGGTCCCAAAAGTCATTTCAGTGGAAATTTGATTTCACGCGAGCAACAGTCAATACCAGTTGGCAATAACAATGCAGAAAAAAGGGTGGAGCCCAAAAGGCCGCCTGTCGGGCGCATAAAAACCGTATTAAGCATATTATCTGCGCACAGGCAGAGCAGTCGGCAGTCGGCAGACGGTAGACGGCAGACGGCAGTCAGACGACAACGATGAGCAGAATCTGTTTTGGCTTTGCTGGATTTTTGACATGACCAAAAAACGAAGGCACACACGGAAGCAGCAGGAGCAGCAGGAGCAGCAGGAATTGAAGCTGGAGCAGGAGCAGCGCATCCTTTCGTAATGAAACTTCAGATTTTTGGCTCTGTTTGGATTGCTCTGTATGTGTGTGTGTGTGTGTGTGTTATGGAAATGAGGCAGTGACAAGGACTAGACCAGACTATACCAGCCAGCCAGTGAAACAATGTTGTCAACAGCAGCAACTATAAAGGCAGGTGCTCAACGAGCGGGCCTGGGCGTGACTGCACAGGATGGGGCTGGGCTGAGGCACGCAGTTGCAGTGGAGATTGAAAGGCAACAGTGCGTATGAGTGTCATCAGCAGCATTGATTCGGGCCGGATTGTTTATTGTTTGCTGTTTGTTTTTAAAGCCGTGTTTTCCCCATAGAGAAATCGCACACATGCCGGTGCACCATTAATGGATAGCATTGAATTTAATTGGTTCGCCTAATTGATGGCTCAGTGCCAGGGCCAGAGCGTGCATATTGCGCAAACAGAGATCGACAGGCCGAACATGTGGCCAGCTGGAGAGGTGCGAAACAAATCCCAGAGTAAACCTAATTAGCGACAGATTAAATTGGATTAATTTTCATTTAACGCATGAATCAAAAACAGGCCTGGCCTGTCGGCTTGGCTGGCCGTCCGACGTTCCGGCCGATTGTCCAGCTGCCAGGCACAGGGAATGGCATCAAACGCACCCATATACCCACCCACCCACACACACACAAACACACCCATACACACTTGCGTAGCACAACTTTTGTGTTCATTCACTTCGTTCTTATTTTTGTTTTCCATTGCGAACCCAGTCCCATTCTGAGTCCTGGCACCCGCTCAAGTGGCCACACTCGAGTGTGGCTTTAAACACTCGCACACACAAAGTAAATGAAATATGCATGGAAAATTGAATTTACGCTGCAGAAAAAACAACACATACACACATATACACACAGAGAGAAGCCACACAACTGGCAACTGGGTGCCGGAAACAGGGAATTGGAGCTGCAAACTGGGCGCCTGTCGAACGGTGTGAACAATTTGATTTATGCGCATTTGAAGCAATTTGTTAAGTAAATAGCAAGGAAAGCAACATTTTAATTAATATTCACCCGAATTTACCAGCTCGCTCTCGCTCGCTCTTTATCTCTCTCTTTCTTTCTCTCACTCTGTTGCTCTCTCTCTGTGTCCTTTTTGGTTGGCCAATTAGTTGAAAAGAAATTATTTCGTTTTCGTCTATATTTGTCCCATTCCTGGGCCAAGTGTCAACAGAGCTACTGAAGATGGTCTTTAGATAAAAGCGAGTAAACTGTAAACAATTACGATTAAGTTAAACAACAATTAGATGAAGAGTTGCTGCAACTGCAAAGGCAACAATAGGTTTTATTTGATCACAAGTGTAATCAAATTAAGATATGAATGATTCGATCTTGGCAGCTGCTAAAGTGGAAGATTGATTTAATTATAATATATATACACACACACTATATACATATGTGTCGAATGTCATTCGAATTTTGTACTTTTTCTACCTCTCAAAATTTACTTCTCAGAATTGAAAGTTTCTATTTGTCTACTGACAATCGTAGCTACAGTCTCAAGTGTTTTGCTTCATTTGCTTCAAGTTAATTTTCCTAAATATATTTTGAATGCAGATCAAAAATATTTGAAATTAGAGTCTAATGGCAAATGAGGTCAATATGTGAAAAGGTTTTAATTTTTACTGAATTGCTATATATTCAATAGAATGTTGGTCATTCGATGAATCAAATTAATTGAATTTAAGTAATCGAGAAGTTGTTAAATAAAACGTGTGGTCAAATGGCAATTGCACGTGGCAATCAGCGTTTGCATTTTTGCTCTTTCATGTGCACGCAGCCATTGAAATGAGCGCATTATTTTCTATTCACAGAATCGCAATTGCGACTGAATTGTGTTTGAATTATCTATCTGTTATACGAGACTCTATATGGAGTGGAGACGAACCGCATGGCCTCGAAAATTAGGCTTGATAGCTGCCAAAGATTAATTCTTTACACTCTGAACCCATTAAAAATAGGAAATCGAGATATAAGGTTTTTGTGATTTTTTATGTAAAAGCCAGAAGGAGGATATGTGGATATTTATATAAATTTATTATGGATCCAGACGACGAGCTGAATTGATATAGCTATTTCTGTTTATCCGTCCTATCCGCTAGAAAATGGATTTCTATGTATATACTTTCTATGCATGTATCTATATTGATATATTGATTTATCGATAATTCATTCCATTTGCTTATAATCGATCAATCTCAATAATTATATCACAGTTTTCAAACAAAACTTAAATACCGTACGGTCCGTATACTGAATATAGTATACAGATCTTATAACATTAGGATATTTTATACTTTTCCTTTACTTAATAATTTCCAAAAAAAATGCTTTCTAGAAACTTATGCTTCGGCAATACAACTCGTATATCCTAGTCCAGAATTTTGTTATTGGACAATTTATATATCTGCATAATATATTATTTCATTATCAACAACAAATGCTATTGACTATTGACTATTGACTGGATGGCAGAATTCTGCCCTAACAATTGATAATCAGTGCATATGATTTAAGTCAGTTTCTCTGCTATATTTCATTATGTATAAAAAATCTGTAATTGTAATACCTAACTAAATGTTTTTCATTTAAATTTTTCATCGTCTTATTTTCCAAAATGGATTCACTTAAACATGCAACATTGTGCAAATCTTTAAACTAAAGTTATTTCTGATTCATAAAATTGTGCCAATTCCATTATTCCCCATCTCTGTCTCTCTCTTTCTTTCTCTTTCTTTTACTATTTACAGATGCTACAAGGTGCGCCTCATCGTATGCTTTTTGTTGAGTTGCCCGCATATGCAACTGCTTGGAAAATGCATATCCAAATGTTTGGAAGGGCCACAGCCTACGGCTTTTGGGCGTCCCAGGCTCGGCAGCTTCAATTTGCCACAAAAACACATTGGCAACATTTTAATGAATGTTGCATCAGGCGCAGCTTTGCAAAGCAAACAATGAAATGGCCTCGACTAGCTGCTCGAAAACTGGCAAAACGCTCGGCAAACATTGGCTAGAATAAATGTAAGTAAAAGTGGATGAGGATGTGGATGTGGATGTGGAGAGGCTGGTTGCAATTTGTGTAAATGTTGTGGCAGCCTGGCAAGCCAGGCTAGCAGGGATCCAGCCAGGGATCCGGAGCCACTCTTGTCTAGCATCCTGCGCCTGGCATAGGCATTTCTGCATGCGCCGCATGGTTGCATTTTTTGGGCTTACCAGCAAGAGGGGCATGAATGACTGCGCCTGCCTCTGACTCAGAGATGGAGACGGAGTAGACGGCATGATAAACGTGCTGCCAATAAATTACACTGCGTCAAGGCGAACGGCAGCTCGTAGGAGCTCGGCGCACGGTGCTCGATGCTCGATGCTAGGCGCTAGGTGAGGTCTTGGTGCGGGCAGGCGGTGCACATTTTTGCTGCTGTGTTCCATTTAAAATTTACTACAATTTTCTTTGGCTTTCACGTGCGCGTCCCGCTCATACGGTAAACAATTTGAATGCTTTTGCAGGCAGGACACGTAGCAGCAGCCGGCAGGGAGACGACCAAGGATTCACCAGGATGCACTCTATCCAGCTCGTCGTCATTCATCCTCCCGCTGCTTTCCGCTAACTATCTCTCTCCCTCACTCTCTGTCTGTCCGTCTGAGTGTGTGTGCAGCAACAGGACAAATGCAGCATAAAAAGTTTGTGCCCCTCCATTGTTACCCCGCAATGGAGCAGGAGCGCTGACTGTGAGCAGGAGACGGAACGGGACTTTGAATGCAAACACAACTACAAGAGGCAAAGGCGAACCGAAAAACGTCGCTAGCTGCTTTGCGGCTGGCTTCTCCATTGAGCCAGGCACGCAGCGCATTGTGTAATATGCTCTGCGATTTATGCTGCCGAAAGTGAGAGGGGCCTGTGCAGCTGGGGGCGTGCCACGACCGGATAGTGGGCGGCACGTGAAGGCGTGACATCTGCATGTAACTGGCATATTGAACAGGCCAGCGAATGAACATAAATTGAAATGCGTTTGCAAAAAGAATTGAAATCTTATTTGGAGCAAGTGTGCGGAATCCGCTGCCTCTCAAGCATTCATATATATGTATATATATTCTGTTGTTTCTTTTACTAGTCAAGTCATATATGTATGTGCTTCAATGTCCGTTTGCCCATTTGAGCTATGGTAAATACTAATTCGTATTGCGTCTCTACTCTTCGCTTTCAATCATGTGACTTTCGAGCAATCTCTCTCGTCTAGGGATAATATAAATATAATATAATAATTGTTTAGCTACCGAGATTTTACGTTCTGTCCGCTACTATAAATATATATGTGTGTAAGTAATAGTCACCTAGAACAATCTGCACAAAACGTCTGCACTAAGCGAGAGTAAATTATGTACTTATTTCGATCTACGCGAGCCGGCTGATCAAAGCTGAGCCGCTGCGTGGGAGAACGAATGAAAGCTAAAAAGGAGAGCGCAATCTCTTTATAAATTCTCTTTGATGCTAATATGTTCGGCGAACTGCCGCTCTTAAGCAATATGAAGCGCTGACAATAATATAATATACATTTTCGATTTACATCCTCTAGATAATCTTTCTTAATCAAATAGAATTAGCATTGTAATGTATAGCACTGGAAATAGTCGAATTTATGGAGGAAGGGGTAGCGAGGAGTGTTCATCACAGTAAATAGAATTTGTTATTCTGGTGTTCAAGTTGCGCTTATTAAAGGCAATTAAATAATCGATATTTATCGATAAGTAGAATATGAAACTATTCAAAATGTTTTTTTTTAATTTGAAATTTGAGGCGCCAACATTTTAGGTGTAAAAAAATGAGAGACGTTGTGAGTGTGAATGAACTGTAGATAAGAATTGTTGATGACAATATTTCGAGGTCACATAATGCGTCAGTGATAGTGGATAGATCAACTAGACTTGGGATTTTTAGGTTTCATTGTGCAGCTTGCGCCTAAATTCAGTTTAAAAATTAATTCAATTGAGTGCGGCTTACAAATTTCGACCTCTACATTTCAAATGTATATGTTTCGAAAGCTAATGTTAATCTTCTTGATATCCCTGCCAGGGATCATAAGTGAGAGAACTGACAATTCGGTATGTTGACTCACTATGAAGAATTCGTGTGATCTATAATGAGTTGAACTTATCTATTGCAGCATTGCATTGCATCCAAGAAGCTGGATGACAAGTGCGGTAGTTATTGCTATGGAATTGTGAAACCTCTATTGCAATATGCTTCGTCGGTCAGATCTAAGGAAGATCAGTTCACGGCACTAAATAATAAAATATTGAGCCTCGAATCGACTACCATGTTGCTAGAGAATCAATTGGAATCGTGTCGGTCGCAGAAAAAGTATGGCTTGACCAAAGACGATTTGTTGGCATCCAATACGGCTCTCGTTGATCAAATCAAAGATAATTGGAATTCTGAAATATTAAAGCTGAAATCTGAAAACGATGCTAATTTGGACAAAATTAGAGAACTGGAAGAACTGCTTACTAAAAAAGAAAAGGAAATAATAATAGAAAGGCAGAAAGATATTGAAATACAGGGACTGCGATCGCAAGTAATTAATGATTTAGTCAACATAACGAAATTAGAGACCAAATTAGCTGAAATGAAAATGCAACTCGCCAAATATTTTCCATACAGTTGCCTTGGCAAAGATACAGATATATACGAAATAAAAGTTCCCGGATCAAGTCCCTTTAATGTGTCGTGTGATTCAAGCCTCGTTGACTCTGGCTGGACAGTGATTCAGCGTCGTCAAGATGGCTCTGAGAACTTTAATCGCACAATGAAGGATTATCGGAAAGGCTTTGGCAATTTGAACCGAGAGTTCTTTGTCGGCCTAGATAAGTTATACGCCTTGACAAACGTCAAAAAACACGAGCTGTATATTTATATGAAGTACTTTAACGATGATGTTCGATATGCTCGATATAGTCACTTTCTGATTGAAGGTGCGCAGAAGAACTTCAAAATAAAGTCATTGGGAAACCATACTGGAAACGCAGGCGATGCAATGGCAAGTAATCTTAATATGGAGTTCTCAACACCTGAAGAAGATCATGATAATTCCAAAGTCAAAAATTATGCAAAAATATATAATTCCGGTTGGTGGTTTAACGATTGTGGCGACAGGTAACTCAATGAAACCTTTTATAACAAGTTGCAGATATCATCATAAATAATTTAATTAATTTTCATTCGTAGCATGCTGAATGGGGAATACCAAACGAGAGAACAGAGCAGTAATGAAAATGGTATTATATGGCATAAACTTTCAGCGGAGTCCATGAAATTTGTTCAAATGATGATTAGACCCGTGCCGTAAGAAATTAAAATCAAACTCAAATTATGTTAAATTTGCTTAATGAAATTAAATAAAAATTGAATTTACTGTTAATAAATGTTTACAGCTGATTTTCAATATCAATTTATTGTTTAAAAAGAAAGAACATTTTTTTGTTAATAATGGTATAATGGGTATAATGGTTTTGTTAAAAGTATGTAACAGGCAGAAGGAGGCGTGACAGACCCCATAAAGTATATACATAAATTCTTGATCAGGGTGACGAGCTGGATCGATTCATTCGTTTTGTGTTAGGTCCGTATATTTCACGTGTACTACGAGTTTGTTTCAGAAATTCGATCAAACATTTTTGCATGTATAGTTTGTTACGCGTGGAGAATCGAAACGAGGCATTCTTAGAATATTATTCGTTCGAATAAGGGCTCAGGGATTTCGTAGTCGAGCAGTCTCGACTACAGCTTTCTTACTTGATTTTTATTGTAGCTAGATCTAGATTTCACAGTTCAGTTAATAGAGTTTTTCTTATGAAATTGCCTAAAGAAATTACCAAACTGTTTTACACCCATGAACGTTTATTATGCTGTTGGAATTGTGCTCAGGCAATGAAATGATCTGGAATGCTTATCAAGTGATTTCTTTATATATTTACTATATTGATTGAAATAATATATACAGTGCCTCATAACAGGTTGTTACGTTTTGCCAAAATTAGTTTACTATTGCCTTAATGTGTTCCGGTGTAAGAAACGCAATAAAGCATTTTGTGTACTGTGTCGCAGTGTTGCGAAATGCGAATTGAATTGTCTTGACCACAAATAAGCGCTTTTTACACCATTCAGCTCCCCTGTGTGTGTGTGTGAGTGTGTTCCGCCTCTGTTTTATGACTTAATATAATTTTTATGTGCGGCCATTTTGAGACACTCCGGCGACTTCCATCAATGGCACCTGGCAGCGAGCGAACTGACTGAGCATTCGTGCCGAATTCGGAAGCCAGATGGGCATCCGCCTCTCACCTGTTTATGGGCGTACATAAAACGGTTTTATGTGGGCTCCACCCACGCTGGCAGCCAACTTTAATGCTAATCGTCATGGCCATCGTCAGGCGCGTATAGGGAGCATAACTTGCCTTAAGGCTCTCATGATTAGCATCAGCCACAGAGCCAGCCAGAGCGGGAGCTCGTTTTAATAAAATCAAATTGGTTGTAAGCGATTTTTGATAATGCTTTGCGGATGAGGTGCACATAAAATATTGAGACGATAACCAGGACAGGGAGTTGCCTGGCTCCCGGCTACATCCTATCAAATTTGATAGCCAATGGAAATTGGAGAACGTAGCAGCCACTTCAATAACATTGACTTGAGCATCGATAGTCTCAAGTCGCCCTTTCGCCTGCAGTTGTTACTTTTCATAATTATCTTGTGATAGAATCACAAACCGAATGCCACAGACCATAGAAAATATTTAAGCTTAGTCACATTTGGTATTTATGCTATAAATATCTATCTGGCTGCAATAATATTAGCATGTCTCGCATTCATTAGCTTGTAGACAATCATAATTACTGCAACATTAACAGCCCAGAGGGCAGGTGGGCAGACGGGGGAGGGGTAACATTAGTGAACACGAGGTTAAGTACAATAAATGATAAATCTATGCATGTTCATTAGCTCCGTATGCATTGTGTTCCTATTAGGATCAATGCAACAGCAGGTTGGCTCGCTTTGCCCCTGGGCCGGGCCGAGTCACAGCAGGAAGGAGATTGCAACAGGAAATAAGGATATCCATATATTTTGAGCGGGGTAGGCGGTCATTGATTCATACTTGAGTATTAATTGCGCTGTAAACTATTGAAATTTGTTGCCCCATGATGAAGGCAACAACAATTGCAACATTGCCACACAGATAGTAATAATAATTAAGACTCAAACTCGGAGCGAGTACGTGGCGAATGTGTAATCTCGTTGAATGGATCAACAGTATTCATGGCCTGGTGGCTTCAGTCTCTATTGTCGTATCCACAACATAAATTAATAGGACTTAACTGCGAGTTGGAGTTGGCGATTGTGTGGTGTGTGGTGTGTGGGGCGATTGGTCAGTTGGCCAAGCATACAAATCCACTTTACAAAGCCGACAGCAGCTAAATAATATGCATATTTATGTGCTTTCTTACGTATGTGTACGTACGTGTGTGAGTGAACATTAAATTGAATTTATGAGCTGCTTAGGAACTGGCCTGGGGTAGAGCAAAAGCTGTCAACATTTCTATAAAGTTGTAAATCTATTTAAAGTAATTCATTGGATTGAAATGCTGAATATCCTAGCTCAAGTCGTCCTTCCACTTGAGGTATATCCTAAGCTTATCGTTAAAGTGTAGAAAATTATATATAGTATATATATTATCTGTATACTCTAGTATACTCTTTGTGGCATGCCATGTCAGCTCAATGTCATTCTAGAAAATACCTAAGCGAGAGGCATATGTCAGAGATTTCCGGGTAGAAACAGTTTACTGGCCTTTTATGGCTGATGACTGCTTCGCTTCAACTGGCTTTCAGGCCCAAGCACATTTACATATTACATACTTAATTGTTTTCACATTACAAGGCCGTGTTGTAATATAACACACACGTGTCGTTAGTCCTCTTATTGCTGCTGCTGCTGTTCCAAGCCAAAGCGATTAATGTCAACTTGGTTAATAGCATTCCAGGTTTCGTTCCCAAAACTTAAAGCGCACTCAACGCGCCTGCCAAGACGAACGACAGCCGCAGTAATTTCCTGGCCCCGACTCCTGTTCCTCCTCAACCTCCTGCTCCTACTTCTGCTCATGATTTCAGTGAGCTGGCCAACTCAACTGCAGGCTCAACATGTCATGTCACTCAGGGCAGGAGGCGGGAGGCGGGAGGAGGCTGCGGTTGTTCGCGTGATGAATTACACACTCGCCGAAGGACACGATGATGAAGTGCCTGTCATTCGAAAGCCAAAAGAATGTCCATCTGTCGCTCAGCTCTACGTCCCGCCGCCCTCTTCGACCTACAGCTTCAGTTTCCAGCTGTATGTTGTATAAGTTGTCAGTTGTAAGCCATTTGCATAGCAACTTCTCCCCTCTCTCTCTCTCTCCCACTATCTCCCTCTTTGTCTCTGAGAATCTTCTATTTTCCGCATAATTTATCGACACTTGCGCAAAACTTTAATTACTCGACAGGGCGAGCGTTTTTCGTCTAGTAATACGCCCCGAGCCAAACTTCGACAATGTGTGTGAGGAGCATCTGAGGCGTTTGCATGTATGTGAATTCCTGCATATGGAAATTTCGAATGCCTTGGCCTTTTGTCTGCGTAATTCAATGCGTGTATATCCTTTGGCCATACACAGCCGAAGTGGCAAAGTGGGACAGGGGCGGCAAACATTTTTCGATATCCAGCTAATGGCCTTTAATTGAGCTCTGGGAACATTTTCAAGTGTTTGCGGCTGCTGTTTGGTAAATTTTTGGGAAATTTGATATTGAAAATGAAGTGGCTCCAATCATCTACTCTCTCTCTCTCTCTCTCTCTCTGTGTGTGTGTGAGAGTTGTTTGCAGAGTGGCATAATGCGCCATAAGGAATGTTAGTATAGAAGTGCTTTTAGAGCTGTGGTTGGTGCAGGCAGGCGATTAGGGCGAAAAGCGCAAACAAGAAGCTTGCCAAAGTATAAGAAAACATTTAGAGAGCTTGGCTACATTGCGGGCAATAGGCGATATTGTGGTGTGAGTGGTGTGAGGGTAGGTGAGGGGACTTGCACAACTTAAAATGTGCTCGAGCTGGGAATGAAGTTAAGAAATTGCTCGACACTTGTACAATTGCATGAATCAAAATGTGCTTCAATTAATAAGAACCACTTCAATTTGCTGTGCCAGTTGCAAACCGACCATGAAAGCCCGTTCAATTCCCCTGCCTCAAGCACGACCCACACAATTTCCTGCCCGCTGCCATATAAATTCGCACACAAGAGCTGCTGCCAGAGCGCTGCTATTTATGGACCAGTTCCTGTTCTACTCACAGAGCAAAAGCACACATTCAGATACACATACATATATGTGTGTGTGAAAAAACTGAAACTCAGCTACTTTTGTGGGACCTGTGCCGACTGGGGCCGGGGCGAAAAAAACACAAACATAAATCCAAAATTGTCGTTTGTCGCATAAATATTTTAGCCTGCGGCTGAAAAGTAAAGCGAGCTGAAGGCCGACCACGTCGCCTCTCGCTCTCCCACTCCCTCTTCCTCTCCCTCTCTCACTGCCATCTCCCATCCTCGAGGACATAGACAATAGGCAAAAAAGGCAAGAGGCAAAAGGAATACGGCTGCACAGAAAATGACATTATTTCTTATTATTAGAGCAAAGCAAATAAATGAGACTCAGTCTCTGTGTCTGCTCACTCTCTGCCGCTCCTTCTAAATGCCTCTCCGTCTTACGAAAACGGAAATGTGTGAAGCAAACAGGCCGGGAAAATTCCAAGAATTCGGAGTGAGCCGAGCTTCAGTTTGTTTGCCAGTCCGCTCGGCAATTCCCACATGTCTGTCTTCATAAATGCTTTATCTTTGGCTACCAGTTTGTTGGCTTTTGTAATTATGTGCATATAATAAAGTTGACCTAAATAAGACCTTATGCTATAAGAACTACTGCTAAACGAACGCATTATATCTATATGTTCTATATTGTTGGGGTGTTTAAGTTGCTGTTGCTGTTGCTGTTGTTGTTGTTGTTGTGCAGTTCATTAAATGATAAGCCATCGGCATTGCTTCACAATTGGGGATTGGCAGCAAACCCAATTTGCGCCTCTCTTAACAACAAAACGAAAGACAAAAAAAAAAAAAAAAAAAAAATAATAATAAATAAATAAATAAAAAAATAAATAAATAAATAAAAAGACAAAATTCTGTTGTAAACGAATAAAAGCTGTTGAGCTCACAGTGGAGGGGTAAATTGTTTAAGCTATAACAAAGTCATATTTCAACAAAATTTGAAAAGGACAAAGAAATGCATGCATAAATTCCGACAGAAGCTGCTCATATGTATGTGCTTTGAGCAACTCTTCTCGCTCTGGCACTCCCTCAGCTATTCGTTTTCTTTGTGACATATTCCTTCCGTTCTGTGCTGAATATGCGAGCATTATCCATTAAATACGATGAATCAACTGCTGCCCACCATAAACAATCTTTGGCTCAGTCGCACGCTCATAAAACGCTCTCGTTTTGCGGACCGGAAATTTATGCGCGCCATTTTGCCATCGCCATGCTGGAATTTCCCACTGTGTATGCGTGTGTGTGTGTGTGTGTGTGTGTGTGTGCGGGTGGCTGTGTGTGCGCGCATTTGCCATTTGACTTCCTGTTGACACAGTTAAGTGTGTGTGCTGAAAAAAAAAAAAAACGAAAGAAAGCAGCCAGCGAAGCCGAGCGATTGAAAAGTAAACCTGACAAGTGCAATTTGTGCCACGAGCATAAAAATAGTAAAGAGTAAAAGCAATTTAAGCAATTGTTTTTATTGTATGCCATGTCTAAGCGCGATACAGCAGGTAATCATATATCCTTTTATTGGCAATATTTATTTTCAGAGCATAATTAATATTATCAATAAGTGATAATATTATTATCATATATTTAACACAAGTTAGTTAAGGAAGCAGCTCTTGATAATTTCTTAATATTTTCATTTCGTTTTCCTAGTGAAAAGGGATTTTTCTATCCTGCTTGAGCTAGTCAAATGGGAATAGACAATAGGCAAGTCATTCAAAGTTTCAGAGCTAGTCTTACTAAGATCTCTGTTGGAGTCTTCTACAGCTAGAACTCATTAAAATGATGTGATCTATAGATTAAGGCTTTGGATTATAATAATATTATTTATAATATTATAATTATTATATTATCTTAGTAAAAACGGACTGCTGAAATTAAATTAATACATGAAATTAAATAATTACATTAATTTAATAAAATTAAAATTAATACATTCATAAAATCATATGTAACAGGACCAACTCGTGTGAATAAAGTCTTTCTTAACTCATCAAAAGATTCTAAAAATAATATTTATTTTGTACACTCTAAATATACATTAAAATAATTTTCTTTTGTTGTTCATTCAAATGCCATTTTCTTGCTTTTACAATTACTTTACTTAAAATTTTCTGTTGTAGGGATTTTCCTCAAAATCTGTGCAGCTTTACTTAGCTGAAATTTGAATGACTTTCATTCTTTTTACTGGATTCTGTAGCATTTTTTGCTTGTTCCGGCTGAAGTGATTTACCTTTTTTGCTTTCATTCTGGTTTTTTTGTCACTTTGACAAAAATGTGGCCAATAAAAATTGCAGCCGACTGGCAGACAACAAGGCAAACGGAGAAGACAAGATAATTGATTGTTTGATTCAAACGTAAAATCAAATGCTGCTTCAGCCCTGATCGGGCTCTTTGCCACATTTGGATTGATGTCCTTTGCTGGCTGGCTGGCTGGCTGACTGCCGTCCTGGCTGATTGCGAGAGCGTCAAAGGAAATGGCAACAAATGCACGCAGCACCCAAAATCGGTTACAAATTCTGATTAGAAGCACCAACAAGCAACAACAACAGCAGCAACAATCAGCCAACAGTAAAAATTCAAAGCTTCGGGGCAGTAGGGGCTGCAGCCTGCTGCTGGGTAGGTGTGGCAGCAGAGCAAATTGAATTGTATTTGACATTCGGAATGGGGCCGAGCCACATGATAAGACAAAGCAATCAGTCAATCAACCAACTAATGGCAACTGGCAACAGGCAACAGGCAAAAGCCAAAATGTTTGCCAGCATTCATTGGCTGTCTCTGATAATTGCCAGTTGGAGGCAGCTGTATGCTAAGCAAGATCGATTCGATTAAATGCAACCTGAATTGATGATAGTCGCATTTCTAGATAATCCCATAAATCTCTTTATTCTGCAAAGTAATTTCAATTGAGATACATAAGTAAAGAAGCAGCATTTCGTAATAAGGTACGAGATGAGGTTGATTGTATGTGAGAGAAAAATTAATTAACAATTAAAATATATAATTAATAAATTGTACTAGAATAGATGCTTATTCAGTGAAATTCATTGTCTGAGAAATGTATAATACAAAAAAAAAAAAAATATAATAATAATAATAATAATAATAACAATAATAATAATATAATTATAATAATAACAATTAATAATTATAATAATTATAAAAGCAATAAAATATCAATATATGGAATATATAAATTTATGTATCAATTAAAGTAATTATAAAAGCAATAAAACATTAATATATGGAAAAAATCAGCTTCTAAGCGTATTATTTATTGCATTTAATTTATTTTGTATTTATAAAGGAAATATGTCTAAAGTTTTTGGTCACGTATTGAAGTGTCAATAAAAAATTTATTAAAATATTGTTTCACCCCATAATTATTGCTGATAAGAGAGACATTTGAAATATGTAAAAAGTATTGTGGAGTAACTTGAACTTGATTAAAGCATTGCTCTTAAAAGAAATGAAGGAAAATTCTTTAGCAATAGATGGGCAGAAATTGCCAGAAAGACCTCAAAAATCTTGTAAGAGGTACAGTTTATATAAATGAAATATTAATAAATCAATTGAATTAATACAATTTGTTAAATATGCAACTAAATATTCATGAGAGGTAAAGATCTAGAGCAGCTTGAAAATCTCCGACTAAAGGAAAGTGATCTTGAACAAGCCAAGCGACAACACTATGATTTAATATACCATGTGAGCATAGGGAATATTTCAAATGAATATATTTCATATATTTTATTTGAATATGTCAAATATAAATTAGTTTTTGTTGTCACTTTTATGGTTCGATGCACAGGCAATCGATACACCTTTGTAGCGCCAATGATATTAATTACAAAGCTGAAGTAAAAAAAGCATTAATTAAATTAAGAAAAATATGTTTTTCATACTTTCGTAACTCGCGTTCCGCTCAATTTGTATGGAGAGCTCGCTCGATTTGCCTCTTTTCTCCTGCATTTACAGCTGTGTATGCGACTAAGCCAGAGATGTACATACATTCGTAAATATATACACAGAAATATATTTCAGTGCATTATTTTTGCCAATTTCCGGTTTCAATCAATGGCCGCAAAAAGTATTCATACATTCGATTATTCGTTCATTTGCAATTTCACATTTTGCCAATTGGATCGCTGATTGGATTGTTGCCGCATCTGATTGATGCCGATGCCGCATAGTTGGCCAACAAATATTCCAGCAACTCAATTAAATCGAGCTGCATTTTCCACATTTTCCACCTGCTACTGCTGCTGTTACAGCTACATCCATAAATATGTATCTTTAAAATTCGAATTCATATTACGAATTACGAATTACAAATTCGCAGCATGTTTGTCATTCCGAATTTCGAGATTTTCTTTACCTTTTTTTTTTCGTTTTCATTGTTCTCCATTTTCTCTGTACACAGCCAATTTTAATTGCATTGTATTGTTGTTGCTTTTGTTCTGCCCAATCTCTGTGTATGTGTGTGTGTGTGGGAATTGTCCTTTATTTGATTTCAGTTTCATTTCGAAAATTTTGTAATGCGCCACATGTAGCGACAGGTCTGTGGCACACGTCCTTGCTCCGTCCACCAGCTGAAGGATAATGAAACTATGCGCTCTTATTTCGTTTGCTTTACGCCACCTCCTCCTACCCCATCGCCTAGCCATGCCCCATCGCTCAGTCATGCCCACCACATCGCGTATAGATTGTTGCGGTGGCGTATGAGCAATTTTGTGGAGCACAGTGAGTCCTGATGAGATGCGCTACATACGCATCGTCTGTATGTGTATATGTGTGTGTGTGTGTGTTTGTATGTGCTCACTGTAGTTGTTTTTCAGCAACCGACGACGACTGTCATCATCAGAGCAGCTACAGCAGACATCTGTCTGCATCCGTTCCGTCCGGTTGTCCTGCCCGTCCGGCTGCCTGTCAGTCCGTCCGTCTGTTTGAGTGTCATGTCTGTCGTGTGGTTTGCGGCATTTCAATTTCAATTTAATGCAAGCGACAAAAATAAACAAATAAAATGCATGAACGCGTCATACATATATGAATATGGGCACAGAATCAAGACAATATTTACTCCAGCTAACGAACTCTCCGGGTCACTTGCAGGTGTGCCATAGAAGGCCATTTTCGTTAGCCAATTGACTGTCTCCACTTTAAGATAAATGTCGCAATATATTTTGAGGGCCAAGCCTGCGAACTGAACCGATGAACTGAACAGCCTCAGGGGGCCTTCGGCAATGCTAGCAAACCTAGCAACGATCCCATGCTGTTCAAGGGCGAAACAAACTGTTGTCGAACACGTCTCGTTAAATGACACGCTACAGCGCCGAGCCTTTAGCTGTAGGGGGCTTAAATTTGTAGATAATTTGTAATAATCTTAAATGAATTTCAATGGTTCAGTGATTAAAATGTCGAGTTTATTGAAGACAAATATAAATTTATTGTTGTTATTTCAATTTATTGCAAATATGTAGAGTTAAGTTGAATTTTCTTACTCAAGTGACTTTATGAAATATTTATGCTCAGCATAAACTGTCGATAAACAGTTCCCAAATGCATCGATCGATCAATCTTTAAATATCGATCTATCGATCAATTCCTTAAATTTAAAATTTAATTATTAATCATTGGGAATACAAATAATTTTCTATTAATAGTAGATAAGGATGAGCAGCTAATAGAAAATTAAGCTATTCTGCAACTGCTCATATATCATATCCATATCTCACATCTCATATCTCACATCTCATATCGTATATCTCATATCTCATATATCATGGATCTCACATCTCATATCTCATATCTCATATCTCATATCTCACATCTCATATCGTATATCTCATATCTCATATATCATGGATCTCACATCTCATATCTCACATCTCATATCTCATATCTCATATCTCATATCTCATATCTCATATCTCACATCTCATATCGTATATCTCATATCTCATATATCATGGATCTCACATCTCATATCTCATATCTCATATCTCATATCTCATATCTCATATCACATATCTCATATCTCATATCTCATATCCTCAAATATGTAAACAGAAATCCGAAGATCTGCTCATTGTTCAGGGTATTCTCTAGTCAGGCACTCCCAATAAGATTATACATACTTGTTCAACTCTCTAGTTTGTATTATTTAGTTCAACATTTATTATTAAGCTCACCATTTACCTATGCCATTGAATTATGTGATAAATGTTTTCAGATCATTTAATAACTAATCGATAGATTATCTAAATATGCTAACTTATTGTTTGAATTTGCAGTTTTGAATACTTGTCGAACGTTTCAGTTTGTCTGTCACATAGTTTTAGGTTTCTCATTTCGTATACGCCTCGTAGCAGGAGGATTTTGGTACTGGAATGTGGCTAGTGGTACTTGCATAATACAGCGCGTTGACAATTCGATTAAGTTCCATAATTGTTGTGCAAATTATCAGAATATTAAATCTGTTTTTATCGTTTGCTAACTATCAGCGCATTAAAATGTCAATTATGTTGAACATAATCTTTCCGCTCCACCAGCCCAGCCCCAACACACACACACACACACACACACACACAGAAACCCCTTGAACTCTTTGAAGCTCTTTAAATGATGCGGAATTAATGCATAGTATATTGTGATTTATTTTTCATGCATTTGCGATTGCATTGTTTATAACGAGCAAACAACAAATTTTATTAAATTCATCAAATACTCGTGTGTGTGCGTGTGTGTCAGGTTGGCTTGTATTTATCTAGTTATTGTCAGAGTTTGAAACTCATTTAAATTTTTTATAAATGCTGCTCGCGATACGGCAATCAAGCTCAACTGAAATCTGTGATTATATCGCATAGCGTATTTGAAAAAATCAACAGAGCAACAGCAGCAGGAACCACAAAATCAATTTCAATTGTCAACACAAAGTCACAAAAAGCGGCAATGGGGCAACAAAAAACTCATGTACATATACATACATACATAAGTATGTATAAAAATAAAAGTATAGCAACAGCGCAAAATCATAATAAAACTTTTAGCAACAAGGCAAGGACTACGACAAACAACAATAACAACAACAACGGCGAGCAGTCGAAAAAAAATTGTTGTTGAGCAAAAAAGTTTTCCACTTTTTGTGACTTAAGGCGGTGAAAACTGAGAGCTAAGTACCGAAAGCTGAGACTGCGAATGTCTTTGCGCTGTCCAGGATCAGGATTCGTCAAGAATTTCGGACATGGTGTGGGCAGCGCGTGCCTTAAAGTTTAGTGGTTTTTCTCTCCCTCCTTCTCTTTCTCTGTCTCTTTCTCTTTCTCGAGCTCTTAAGCTGCGTGCTGAGCAACTAATGAAGCTGTTTCCCTTCAGCACTTTGCCATACTCCCAGCTATCCTTCGTGTCTCGGTCTCGATATGTGTTCTTTAAATGTGATTCAATGCCTTAATTAAAAATGTTGCACACATAAATAAATACAAATATTTGTGGATAAACGGTTGACTAATTCGAAAAAAGCGCTTAATATAAATATCACGTGACATGACATGAACGTCAGTTTTTCCACGTGTAAATAATTGGCTTTGTGAATTATTTGATTAAAAATGATATGAAATTGTGATACATAGCTAAGGCAACAAAAAATAAGAGTATTTAAATTGATGTTTAAAATTAAATAAAATATTCATTCATAATTGCAAATTTAATTCTTGCTAGTATCTGATTTATTGAGCGAGAAATTCTGAGATTCAAATGATATATGCATAAATAAAAGATCTATAAATATTTTTATACTGAATATATCATGAGAAATTCTTGCTTAGACTAAATTTCATACAAATAATTTAAATAGCTTCTTCTAGAATTGAAATTGGCGTAGATTAATCTGAATGTGATACAAAAAACTTCTTCTGAGTATTAGATTCTATTATAGATAGTCTTAAATCTTAGGTCTTATGCTCTACGTGTATAATTTCTACAGTTCCACACTCTTAGCTAAAAGAATTCCATGAAGACGCTGGCAAATCCTATTCCAACAATTTGTAGGAAATTTCATTTTCAATTTTGATGTTGTAAATATAATCAAAGCTTGATTTAGGGACCAATCAATAGTCAGGCAAATGAAATTAACTATATATACAGAAAACATCTTCATGTAGCAGCATTGAAAATCGGAAAAAGGAATACAAATTCAATTCGATTTCCTCGAACTGCAATTGTTGTTCATGTGAAGGAGCAGGACTTTAAACTGGAGCTGCGCAAGCCAGGGACTGGCAGGCGCACATCTGCACGCGATTGTGACCCAAACATCCGGTGCAAAATATTTATTTGTGCAACAGGAAGAAACTTGGGCCCAAGAAAGAGGGCCAGACCAGTTCTATAACGGAAATTGATTTCGCTTTAAGACGCCGCTGCAGGGAAGGGTACGCCAGAGCCAAGGTGCTGGCACCTAGCAAGGACTCCGCCGACTCCGCATCCTGCGCATCCTGCGCAATGCCAACAATATACGCACATTTCCTGCGACAAATTTGCCAATCGAGGGGGGGAGAGTTGCGACCAGTGGACAAACAGTTGGCAGTCCGTGGCCATGCCCATGCCCATGCCCATGCCCATGCTCGTGCCGTTGGTCGTGCCTTTTAAGCGAACTTTGACTTCATGTTTGGCACTCAATTTATGGGTCTATGGGTTTGTTAACTAAAAGTGCACATAAACAAGACTTTTTGCGTCAATTTTAATGGCAAACAATAAATTTGTAGTGGCAGCCGGTTGCAGGCATCCGGTCGCATGCCGCATCGATCGGCATCTTCAATAACATAACGCTAACATAACGTAGCGCTACGTTACGTTACGTAACGCATGAAATATTTGGTAAATGAACATGACATTTCAAATAAAAAAAATATCAAATAGAAATTGGCGAGAAATGTACAACATTTTCAAAGGGCAGACAACCTTTCATTTATATTGAAATTTATGCGCAGCTCAGATACACACACACACACACATTATAGCATATCTGCTGGTTGTGTTCAGGACACACTCCTGCTACATCCACTGCTCCTGCTGTTGTTGCTGCTGCTGCTGCTGCTGTTTTTGCTGTCTAAATATTTATATTCATTGTGTCAGAGTGTTAAAGCGATAAAATGCAGTGTAAATACAAAGCAGGAGAATCCATTGCTCTGCTCCTCCTGCTCCTGCTTTTGCTTCTCCTGCTCCTGCTGCTGCTGCTGCTGCTGCTCATTCCCCTCGCTCGCCCGCTCTGCCCACTGATTAGCTTGCTGCTCTGGAACATTTCGGACTGTTGGGGCCACAGCAACCATTCGAATTATTCATGCATTTAATTTTCGTGTAATTTGCAGCACAAATTTCATGTGCCGAGCCAACTCGAAGCCAACCGAGCAACAAACCAAATGTTTGACGCTCCTTTAGAATCATTTGCTCAATTCCTCTTATTGTTATTGTTGTTGTTGTTGTTGATGTTGTTGCTGTTGCAGCATCTTTTTGGATGGGCAAGTGATTGTGAATCTGTGTCGTGGTTTTGTGGGCAAGCGAAAGTGCAACCTGCAGTTGATGTCTCTATGTCTCTGTGTATGTGTGTGTGTATGCGGTCAGAGTGCAACACAAAAAGGTCCCTAATATTGACAGAGGTTTTTAGGTTTCGGCTTTCGATTGAATCAATTTTATTTGCAACGTTCAGCAGTTCAAGTCTTTTGTCCTTGCGGCCGGCCATTTGGCTATTGATTACGAATTCTATTTATTCTATTAACTTCAAATTGAAATCTTGAGATTTTCTATTTCAATAGAAGCTTTAGGCCAGTAAGTGTAAGCCATTCAGGCAGGTATCTATAACAAATGAATAGTCAAAGTACAAAGTCAACAGTTTCCAAAACTTATACAGTAAAATATATATTATTATATATATAGAAAAATAGAAATTATTATTATTATAAATTTCTAATCGATTGCAGGCCATTGTAGGTTTGCAACAAATTATTAAATATTCAGTTTTCACCTGTTTTTCATGAAAGTTTTCTTTTGTCTGATTTGGCGTTGAAGCTCAAAAATGGACTTATTAGTTTTAAAAAATAACAAAAAAATGTTGCTGCTTAAAAATGTAATTTTTTTTTTTTTTTTGTTTCAGTAAGTTACGACTTCATAGAATAAAGGAAAAATATTATTAAATATTAATTAAATTAAAGTAAAAATCACATTGAAATATTTTAAAAGCCTTGTCCGATTTGCCGTTGGAGCCACTGTAATTCCAGCTAAATCAGATTTCATTTCATTTATTGAAAACTCATGATAATATGCATTTAAACTCATGATAATATGATTTAAAGATTTGTTCTTCTCACTCAACTGGTAGACACATCAATCAATAATTAATTAAATATTTACGTAACTATAAATTGTTTCAGAAGTCAATTCATACCAAACATCTCTTATAATTCCCATGCCTTAGTTTAATATGCACAATGTATGTATATGTATCTATAGATATGTATGTATCTATATGTAAATGTATCTATATGTATATATATATTCTCATTTATTCGCAGTCTTCTATGCTCTATCCTCCCTAGTTAGTTTGCTAAGCATGTTCGCTCAACAGCCTTCTTTTGCTGCCCCGCTGGCGGCTGCGCTGCTGCTGCTGCTGCTCTTGCCGCTGTTATCTGCTTGTGCTAATCAAAGTAACAACTATGGCAAATAGCTTAATTTGTAAGCCTTTTGCCACATTGCCTTCGCTAGGCAGCGAGTACGTGCAGCCAACTAATTAGGTTAGCCGCGTTAAGACGATATGGTAACACGGCCAAGTCGAGGCAGAGGCTGAAAAGTCGGCGCTCCGGTTGGCAGAGCAACCAAGCAGCGAATTTAAGAGCTCAGCCAAAGCTTCTCACATTAATTATTTTCGCATCTAAAATATTGAGTACGGCGTTCGTCCGGGCGGCAGTTATGATAATTTTGTCTTGCTCCGGCCTGGCCGGAGCTCGGAGCTCAGAGAGCAGTGTACGAGCTGCTTGATGGCCAGTAAGTAGTCGTCATCCATGTCCAGCTGCACACTCGCTGCTGCTGCTGCTGCTGTTGCTCTGCTGCTGTTGCTGTTGCTGTTGCCTGGTGTATTACAAGTAATTTCCTTAATGATGTTGCGCCGCTGTGGCATTATCTTGTTTGCCGGGCTGCTCTCCTCTGCGGGCAGATCTCTGATGATAATTTATGCAAAATATATATGCCCGACTCCCAGCAAATTGTGCTGCATATGAACGACTCTCAGTCTCAGTCTCAGTGTGTGGCTGTGTAGCTGTGGCTGTGGCTCTCATGCAACTTGAATGTATGCAGAACTTTCCCAGTTCAGTTTTGAAGGTGGCACCGCCATCACCTGCCCACCTGCCCACCTGCCCACCTGGTTTGGTCTGGTATGCGCTCTGTCTGGTCGTCATGTTGGCATGTTTTGGTGTCTGTGTGGTCCAATTTACACGATTTCACTTTGGCAGCATCGCTTGTAGCAGCAGCTACTGCACTGCTAACTGGTAGCTGATAGCTGCTTCTAATATCCCCAGCCCGAGCCCCCTTTTCCATTTCCACACAGGCTGTTCGCATTTATGGTTTGCTGGTTAGCTAGTTGTCTGTGCACTGAATTAACTAATGACCAACTTTGCACACATCAAATGGGAATGAGAAGGAATGGGGCTGCCTGTCCTCGTATGCTAATCACTCGAGCGAATACAACACGACCCATGCATACACGCAATTAATGTACTTAATTTCTGTGTAGGTTATATGCTTAAAAATTATTGTATGCTAAGATTGGGCTAATTGGTGTTCAGCTTGGGACTGGGCCTAGGCCAGATCCGGATAGAATTCTATGCCGATTCACACGACTCAATTGCATTCGCATTACTCCTGCCCGCCTCCTGCTACCACTCGCATCCATTATCCTTGAGCGTTTTACAAGTGTTTAACGTCTAATTAAGTGCCTGGCGTAGAAGTATCTACAAGTTTGTTTTCCCACCACTTTCGAGTGCGCAAAGTGCTGGTAGAAGCAGCAGCAGCAGCAACTGACAGTCGAAGCAGCTCAGGCAACGCGTTTTTAATTAAGTTTTTGACACTTGCAGTTAGAGTCGGAAACTTACATGAGTGCTTCAGCTTGTGCTTGTATCAAAAGTACAGTAACTGCAAATGCCGATAACGACAACGATAACGATAACTCTTCAAAGCACTTTGCCATTAGCAGAGCTTCGAGTTTTCAAATATGAAATACGCATGAGAGTATTTTCCATTTCCCTCAAGTCTACTAAAATCTCAGATGAGCGTGTTCAAGTTGATCTTTCTAGTCCTGACTGGTTCCTCCACTTTATAGCAAACACTTTTCAATTCAATTTATGATCTTTAAACCAGCAAAGCTCTTTTGAGCTGTTTCTTTAATCCTCCACTCATTGTTTGTGCTCGCTTGGTAGCGCTGATAAGAGACGTGTGTCAACTGCCTTTGCAAGTTCCAGCTTTGGAAGCTTTGCAATTTCTATCTGAAATTTGTAGTCGCTGAGAGCACGCGTAATGGGGTTGAGTATGGGGAGGGCTTGACGTTGGGTGAAGTCGCCTTTGACATTTTCACGAGTTGCATAAAATAAATTAAAAACTGCTTTATGGAAAACACTTTGCATTTACATTTTGCTTTTGTCGCGTCAGCTTGGCTCGAGTCAAATGAGTGGGCCGCCGAAAAGCAGCTCCAGACTTGGCCTCTGACCCGCTCCTCTCGTGAACTGTATCGAAGTGTTGGCCTTTGTCGTCGGCTTCGTGAGGCAGTCGCCTTTGATGTGCGCTTTATGGAGTAGGCAGCAAGTAGTGCAGAGTTTTGCGAGCTTGGCATTTTTCATAAGCATAAACACGGGACAGGTGACAGGCGACAAGCGACAGGCGAAGCTGTTTTGTGGCAGCCACTGACAGCGGCAGGTCGCTTAGAGTCCAAAGTCAACAAAGGGTTAAAATGCTCACATCGACACGGGCTTCCTCTGGCTCACCACGTGGTCTGCCTGACATTGGGTTTAATTTCCGCTGCCGCTGGTAATGGCAATGAGGCAACGAGGCAGCTGAGACACGCAGACATCCCGCCGGGCCAAATTGAAATTCCTGTGCCCTAGCCACACCCCGAACTCCTACCAGAAAAAGTGGGTCACATTCAATACGCACCCAGGACAAGCGTTCGTTCGTCTTGGCATTTGGGTATTTATTGTGACATTTTTATAGCAAGCAGCAGCAGCAGCAGCGGCAGCGGCAGCAATAGCAATGCGCGCACTCTGACATGGGGCCTCTATAGCTGCCCCTACTTACCCCTGCCACTGCCGCTGCCTCTGACCCCGTCTCCTCTCCTGCATTGAACACACATCGAACATTGTTGGAGCAAAGTTTCGGGGTGCATTTGGTGATTTCCTGTCCCGGGCGCTTGTCTGACATTTTTATGTTTTATTGTTGGAGTTTTGTCTCTCTCTTTTTTTTTTTTTGTTGAATTCCGACTGCTGAAATTTTTGAATATTAAAGTGATTTAGTGTTCGCCGTGCGCCAAGTTGAAAAATTGTGAAAAATCATTGGCTTGCTGGAAAACGCAACACATCAGACAGAGTCAGAGAACCAGAAACACACACAAGTATATATACACGTTCCGCTGCTGTACGCTCGCCTGGCCATGTAATCCATAAAATGTTTTAATTAATGACAACAATATGCGGCGTTGTTTAGAGAACACGAAGCGAGCCGACATTCGGCTAGGGACTCTGAAGTGGGGGCATCGGAAAATTGGTGTAGAATTTGACAATCGCCAGAGATTTGTGTGAAAATGGCTTAAGGGCCTTGCCGTCGCTGTCAGCGTTTATAATGTGAATGAGTTACGGATGAATTTTCATTTTCAGTTACATTTACATTTACATTTCCATTGCGTGGGCGCTTGAAATTCAAAACCAAAAACAAGGCAGAGTACGGGACAAAGTCAATTAGATGGAACGGGAACAAGAATCAGCCAAAGTCTGCTGAGCTGGCTCAGTTCCGTTGCAGCTGACATAGTTGGTAATAGCGTGACAAATTGACGTATCGATTTGCATATTTCGTGTAGTCAGACAAAGGAAAACAATGAAAGGAGTCCAAGCAGGCAGGAGGGCAGGCAGGCGCAAGACAACTGAAGCAAGTGGCAAAAGGGTTTTGGGCCCTCGTCTCCTGCTAGGCGATCAATTTCAATCAATCAACTGCTGGATGGCTGCCTAGCTAGCCCCATATCAAAGTCACGCTCCGCCTAATAGAAGCGTGAAGCCGGACGGGGCACTCAGGCACCATCATAAGCCCTTATTCATGCCAATGGAAGTAGGAATGGGAATGGGAATGGGGATGGGCAGATTTGAGCAAAGTTTACACAAATAATTTGTGTTTATTTTAACAGCTACTGCGACGCTTAATGTCCCAAGGCTCCGCCAGCTGTGACAGTTCCCACGCGGCACTTAATGGGCTCCGGCTAAAAGACTCCGACGCTGCAGCACTCGCTCGCCAGCCTCGGACTTCCACTGATTATGCAAAGAAACGTCGCGCGGATCAAGCAGCAAGTGCCACGAGCTGCCTTCGCCTCTTGTAGTACGTGGCACGCAGCGTATGCGTGTTGGCGAGCTTAAAGCCGTAAATGGCTGCCAATTAGGAGCGCCCAAGTCCGCCAAGTCCGCCCGCCCGCTCGAGCAGAGAACATTATTTTGCGTCCAACCGCAGGCAGCCGCTGTCCGAGCAACGCTCGCCCACTCCATCCACCTTTTCTGGTTACTGCGGTTGCCGGAGCCGGACTGACCCCCACATGCTCCTAAATCCGCACGCTCATCGATATCAAGTTATTAATGGCCAATAATGAATGGGGGCAGAGTGGCGAGAGGGGGAGAGAGGGCAACTGCAAAAGTTAGCATCCAAAGCCGCTCAAGTGGCAACTCAATTCGGTAAACAATTTGCCCTTACATAAGCAAGCAGAGTCGAGGTCAAACTTTTTATAGCAATCGCTGTGTGAATACCCTGTAAAATTCACGTGAGGATAAGCTACATGAAAATAAAATGTGTTTTCTAGTCCTAAGTCGATGCTAGTTAAATAAATATTTATTTTATAGCTATTGATAAATATTTGAATAATATTTTGTTTACAATAATTTGTTTTTATTGACTTTTTTGAATTTCACATTTACTTTATTAACTTGGGTTTCATTATGAAATGTTTATGAACTCCAAATGATTAGATGGAAATTTTAGATAGATAGGTTTTAGTTGAATTTTCTATAATAGAAAGAAAGTGTATCAATCAGAGTTAGGAGTCACAAAAGACTCTTTCTATTTCGGAATATCGAATATTTTATATTTAACAAGGTATAACGGAAAACAGAAATTATAAATATCGGATGAGCTGTCATGCAAATTAGACGAAGGCGTCGCAAAAGTAGAGTTGACATCAATACGTTATACAAATATATAAAAGTTGTTTTATAATATAAATATGCAAAAAGGAATCACATTGTACGCTAGTTTGTAGTTAGTATGTTATATGTATAATTATGTATATCTACGTATTTAGGGATATGTTGTCATTGTATCGAAATGCGAAGACAGAAATGATGATTATCTCTAGACCGCAGCGGCATCTGCTGAGCTTGAATAATTTATAATGAATAGAATATAGACAAGTAAGAAAGCTGTAGTCGAGACTGCTCGACTACAAAATCCCCTGAGCCCGTCTTCGAACGAATCATATTCCAAGAATGTTTAGTTTCGATTCTCTATGCGTAAGAAACTATACATGCAAAAACACGAACACACACACGCTTGTAAGCATGTATGTGTGTGAGCAATGCAGGCGGCTTGCTGTCTCGCTGCCTTTGTTGCTGCGCCACATGGGTTTTGATGAGAAAACTTTGATGATTGATAATTCTGTTTCTAGATGGACAATCGTATTGATTTCTTCAGATTATGATTATGATATTCATATCTACATGCTAAACCAAACAGCATGTCTCTAGTATTTGAAATGCATTTTTTTTCACATTTGGGGGTGGTGGGGCGAAATGGGGACCGGAATCCAAAATCTGACAAAAACCGAAATTGTATTAAATTAGTATCTATATATATGCAGAAGACTTGGAGACTCTAACTCTAAAGATGAATTAGCTAGAATTTTATAACTGGCTCCCGATAATTTCGTTTATCGATAACTTAGCAAATATACAAGTTATCGAATTTCTGAAACAAACTCGTACTGCGCGTGCAATATACGAACCTAACACAAAAAGAATGAACTCTCTAGCTTTTGTATCTTCGGAAATCGACGCGTTCATACATACGGACGGACGGACGGACGGACGGACGGACGGACGGACGGACGGACGGACGGACGGACGGACGGACGGACGGACGGACAGACGGACATGGCTATATCAACTTTTCTCGTCACCCTGATCAAGAATATATATACTTTATGGGGTCTGCCACGCCTCCTTCTGCCTGTTACATACATTTAACAAAACCATTATACCCTGATTTCCCATTTTCAATGGGCTCAGGGTATAAAAATGAAATAGAATAAAATATTGAATAAATTTATTTTTATTTACGTTTAGATTCCTTGTAGAGTTCTAGAGTTAAATGTGTCTCTTGAGCTTAAAATGCAACAAATTGATCTGAATAAAAAATTATTTATATGATATATTGCTTAGGAAATTAGGCCAACAATTGAATTCGCTTATTCGAAACTTATTTTGGATACAGAAAAATAACATTTGAAGGTTGAGTTATTTTTAAGCAAAATAAAAGTATGCCCAACTGTGTTGATTGGGATTTGAATTGCAAAAATTGTTTTTTCGGGTGAGGAGATTTCCGATTTTTGCCAAAGGCTGTGATTATATAAATTTAATTTTAAATTTTACATGCATAAAACATATTTTTAGAAATTGTAAATTAAAAAAAAAAACAAAAAAAAAAGTAATAGAAAATGACTAAAATTAGCTGTAATACAATATGTAAATCAAAATAAATATTGACACAATTTTTAAGCTTTCATTACTCTGATTATATATATTTATTTGAAATGCTCTTGTTTATTTACTGCAGTAGGATAATTATTTATTGATTTAAATTCATTGATAAAGAAAGATAAAGATGTCAAGCTAGACTAAAATAAGTAGAAATTATAAGCAGAGAACAGCGAATATTACACATGTAAATCTATTAAATATGAATTCTTAAGTTTTTGTATAATATACATATTTCTGTATAAATAAACTTTTTAATGAAGCCTGAGTTCATTTGCTTTTATTCTCATAAACAGGGTTGATCTTTTTTTGAAATATCTCTCTCAATGATCAATGATCAATCATTAATGATTTCAATTGAGTGAGAATCATCTTATTTTTACTGATCAACCACATCACGCAGAGTTATCTTAATAATACAAGGGTATTCGAAATTTGAACCTGTTTCAGTTCCTTCAGCTGCTAAGCAGCTTTCAGTTCATCATATGATTACCAAGAATCCGCACCACAATTCAGCGTCGAGTGGGGGCCAAGTGGGCAATCATCCATTGCGAACAATCAGCCAAGCAGCCGAGCAACGTCTTCTTCTCGTCGTCGTCGTCTTCGTCGTTGTTGTTGTTGTTGTCGTTGTTGTTGTCGTTTTTTCTGCCCATTTTGCTACGGGATTTAAATGCAAATTTTTGTCGACATCGGCGCACTAAATGCGACTTGCAAATTAATGAAATGAACCTTTAACTTGAGTTTAACTTGGCGCCTTTTGCGAGAGATAAGGCGCCGCCAGCAACAGCAACAGCAACAACAACAATGTAACAATCGGCAATTGGAGCATAAAGAGCAACAACAACAACAACGACAACAACAGCAACATCTATGAAAATGGCGCCCAAGTTTAAACAAAGTTGATTATGCATGCATTCGGTTTCAGCAGCACAGAATTTTTGGCAGCGCTCATTTTATAGCCACGCCTCTTGCCACTTAAGATCCACAGCGCCCACCCATCACCCCTTCAGCTCGTCGTACACGCTAACCTAACCACCCACTTCCTCCAGAGGCACCGCAGAATTTTGACTTTTGCATTTTGTTGTGCAATTTGGGGGCGAAAGTTCAAGTTGGTTCCGCATTCAGCTCAGCAGCTCCTCATTCCTGCCTCTCTCCCTCTCTGCTCAGCACAGCTCAGCTCAGCTCTGTTCAAGGGTTTTGTTGGGCTTGTACTAGTTGTTAGCTGGTTGGGTTTTTGGTCTAATTCGTTCGCCTGCCATGCAGCAAATGCTTTATGGTCATGAAGTGCGAAAGTGGAAAATATGAAAATGTTTTTGTTTTCTCTTTTTTTTTTTTTTTTGTGTTCTCTTAGATGACATCAGCTTACAATTTTATAAATTTTTCCTCTTCTCCGTTGATGTGTTTTGAGCAATATGCGAAGAGGGTATTATAGTCTGATAAGTACCAATAAAAAAATGCTGGGCCTAAAAATATTAGATAATTTGATGCGATAGCAAATCCCACGAGTCAACGCTAGAACAAGCTCAATTGTATACGTTGGAGTATTATATGAATTACAATAATCTTGGATATATATGTTTGAGATATAAGAGTTGCAGAGAAAGAAAACTCAGATAGTTACGCTATAAATTATTGACTGCAATAAATGATTATTCAGATTTTCCAAGCTATCATTAATCAGCCCAACACAAATTGATTTGCCTAAAGTTATTTGCTATAATCAGATTACTATATAATTTATGTTTTCTTTTTTTTTTTTTTATAATAATTGCAGCAGCTGACAAGTACTCTTTTAATAAGCTCTCTTAAATTCATAGTCTCTTTAAAGGGTGTCGCGTACCCTCACTCTTAATGTGTTCATAATTAAGCCCAATGTAAATATGGCCTAGCAGCTATGAAATCTTTCTCACTACAAATTAACCCGTTCACGGCATTTGAATCAATAAATAATTATCTAATTAAATTAAATGCACAAAGCCCTGTAATTAACCGTCGTAAATGATTAGATTCAAAAATGCGAAAAAAAGTTTGTCAGCTTCAGGCACTTTCAATACCCTTTATTGGGCCGAAGGTTTAATGGGAAGCAGAAGACTTACAATCCTAAGAAAAGAGACGAATATTGTAATATAGGCTTGATAAGTTTATTAAATTCTCTCCAAATATATCTGCAGCAAACCGATATATCTGATATAACTTATCAATGAGTACTACAGAATAGCTAGAAGACATATGAAAGTTAATTAAAAACAAAAATATTCGTCTTCCTCTTACCTTATTGGCCAGACAACATATAGTCAAATGCTTATAGTTTTGTATCACTAGTACCAATTACTATCGATAAATAATTTATTGTTATCGAGTATGCCACATGTCAACATAGCGCCAAGTTTGGCACAGTTTAAGCTAAAAATTGTATATGCTGACTTGTATATACATTTTCTATGTATTTTCTAATCTATTTTTCAATGACCTATATTATTTAAATATATTTCCACTCATTATAAAATACAGCATGCATGGTTGACCTATATTAGCTAAGTATCTTTATAATCCATTCTTAAATCCTCCTCGCTCAAGCCAAATCTCCATTTGGCCGCCTTAACGAATTCCCCATATTAACAGCTCTTAACATATGGCAGAAAATGGACTCTCATTTCATCTATTCGCATCTATCTCGAAGCCAAATGCAAATTGCTGCCAGCTAAAATAATTGCTTTGGCACACACGCACACTTAAGTCCTCGCCCCCGCCACCTCCCTCCCTCTTTCTCTCTATCTGTACATCCTGCGGTGCTTAGTCCTGGTTCCGCTCGATGTCGACCCAAAAGTTGGACGTTGCCAAATGTACAAATGCGAAGGCATTTAAATTTGCCCAACTTTTGCGCTCCAATGCTTTAACTTTTGACACCTACGAGTCGGTAGGGAGGGCGTGTAGGGCGTGTAGGGAGGGCGTTGAGGGGGACGAGGCGGGTGCCTGCTACAGGAAGCAATGAATTCATTCATTTGTTTACTCGCTCAAGTGGCAACTTCATTTTGTAAACACTTTCGTTTACATGCAACTTTTTTTTTGCCAGCTCGCAAAAAAAAAGAAGAAAACTCTCCCAAAAACAGCAACCAAAGCGATGTCAGGGAGCGGGTTTGCAGGGGCGGAGGGCCGAGTCGGGGTCGGTTGTGTAAAGGCAGCCCACAAGTTACATATCCTTTTACACACACAGCCGACCGCTGAGCCGGGCGATGAAGGACCAGTGCGCCGCGATGCCGCCTGCCACTGCGGCTCTCCAGCTACAAGTCTCCCTCAGCTTCCCCACTTTCTCTTTGAGTTTCTCTGGCCGTCGTTGTTGTTGTTGTTGTAGTTGTTGTTTCACAGCTTCGCTCGGGAGGTTTTGGCAAAGTTTCGTGTTTTACTTTTAGTTTGTGGCTTTCCTGGTTTTATCTTCAACTTAATAAAATGCCGTCAACAGTTTTAAATGCAAATTTTCAGCTGCTGCAACTGCGTGCGGTTGCAATCTATGAACCAGCCACCAACCCACCCCTCAACCCTAACCCGTCTTATTTCCCCTACTTAACGCAAATGAGAATTGCAAATGATTATATGCGCTTCGCCTGCGCAAGTCTTTAAGCACAGTGCGTGCGATACGAATCCCTGATCCCTGGACGAACTTTAAGATATTTTATCAATTTCTGAGCGAGCAACTTTGCGGAGCTTAGAAAGTTGCCAAAGTTCGCATTCTTTCGCCCTGTGCAGTTTAGACTATTTGAGACCATAAGCAAGCTTCTGAAATATGTGTTTAGCTTTACAGTTAGTTGCTATTGAGGGATATCCTACTTGTTGTTCGAGAAAGGTCAACCATGTGCGGTTGGGGTGCGTTTAACTCGAGGAATTCCCCTTTGGCATGGAATGTTTGCAGTTTGTCCCAGTTAATGAGCTGAAAATGCTAATTTCTTACAAGGCGCCATCTGTTGCTTTGGAATTTAAATGTGAAAACGCGTTGCTCAGATGGATGGATTTCCACGGAAAATATGACACGTATTTAAATGAAACGAATATTGAGACGAGTTACATACATATGAGATAGACTCTAGATATAAATATTTATTATTTAATTTTAGAGTCAACTCAGATATCCCATAAATTATTTAATCGAAAGCCAAAATTCTCTTTGAATTATAAATTTAATTATGATAATTAAAGTCACACAAATGCTTCCATTTTGATTCAATTTTTTATGTTTATACTCTGCTCTAATCTCAATTTCAAACTTTGCTTTTCCTCCAAGGACAACGCCTTTTCAATCATATCCATGTTTCATATTATTAAACAATTCAATTGAGTTTCTGAAACACCACAAACAAATAAAACAAAACAGAAGGGGGAAAAAATTACTCCAAAGTGTCAAAGCAATCAACAGAGAAATGTGGGAAAAGTTTCGAGAAAAACTTCCCGACACGTACTGGGTGGTAGGGCGGCAGCTGGCTGCCACGCCCACACTGAACTGAAAGAACACTTCTAATTAGTAGGAGAAAAAACGTAAACAAAAATAAAACAGGGTGTCAACGCAGAGAGCATTCGGGCCATACAAATTTATGATAATAATTCAAAAACAGGCAACAACAACAACAACGACTGCAAACAACAACAAAGTCAACAGCAGCAGCAACATCCGAGAACAAATACAATTGAAAATTTATTTAAATCAACAAAAAAATGGTTCGCATATAAAGTAATTAAAAAGTTTGCCTCGCATTTATGGCTTTTGTTTTGGGCCAAGAAAAAAAAAAAACAAAAACAAAAACAAGTGAGAAGCCAAGCCAGTCGAAATTGAGTTATAGGACTCACTGTATGCTGCTAGGGTTAGGTCTTCGAGTATATTTGTGTTTTTCTCCATTTAATAGAAAAAAGATTTTGCATTTGTTTAATTGCTTTAATGTTGTTCCTTCTATTGAGAATGCTAATTACAAAGCCCGAGTGATTGAGTGAATCAGCGACTGACTGATTAGCTAACATAGCTCACAGACTAAATGAGAGAATTTAATATGGCACAATTAGGCAATGCAATTAGCTTTGACTCAGACTGAACGACTGGGTCATACCTTGTTTATTTGAAATACATTCTCGTTGAAAGTCTATAAATATAATACAGCAATATTGGTTTCGAAATGAATATACTAAAAATACTTTGACTGAAATGTTAAATGAATGCTAGCTTTTAATAGGCATATAATGGGATAGAAGCATGAAGAATCGATAAAAGAAACATACAGTCAGCTGAACTGATAATTTTCAACTAGATAATCGGAGATAAGTCAATTGGAGATAGGGATACAAAATTGATCTCCTTCCTAAGAGTCTTGCGATAATCTTTTCATAATCGTCTGAAGGCCAACCTCAATGCAAACAGATAGTTATTATTTTTCATTATTTTCACATGTTCAACATTTGAAAATAAATACAATTCAGCTTCCAACCCGAGTTTATGACCTTTAAACTATGATTGAACAACCAATAGATTTATTAAGTTTCGATTTAATTTATTTAGTTAATTCATTTATATCTGACGTAAACACATTATTTAAGATTGGGTTTTATTATATTAGACACTATTCGAATTTTTTTCAAATTTCAGGCCGAAATCATATTTATTTCAATTACAGTTACGTTGTTTGGGTTGAATGTAAAGTCAAGTCTGTGATAAAGTGATATGGAGTCAGATGCTCAAACTTTGTGCAAATATTAACGCTTTGGAGTATCTCATTTAATGTTCTTTAATTTAAAAGAAAATCAGATTGGAATGGCTTTAACATAAATAGTTTCTCTTTGTCTGAGCAAACGTTGTTCAAAGCTTTAAGTTGATCGGCAATTAGGCGAGCAGCCCAAAAGGAAATATAATGAGAAAGAGAAACAAAGACAGAGAGTGCGAGAGATGGAGAGTGAGTCGCCTTTAGCAGGCAAGTTTAATTAGCTGACGTATCTGTGGCGAGCGTGGCGTATGGTTAATTTCGCTAAAAGCGCACGCTTGGCGTTTCCACCTTTACATTAAATCATTCACATTTGCATTTGCATTAGCAGCGCCTGCCAGGACCTGCTACCCCCCAAAGAAGATGAGGTTGGGGCTCCTTTGTTGCCGGCTAACGAATCTATACAACAGCAATGGCAAGCAAGTGAAGTCAGAATGAGCTCAACGCGACTAGACGATACCCTGTGTTCAGTGTGAATATGTGTCTAAAAGCGGGCATGAACACATGTCTAAATTGTCCATATTGTGTGTATTGTAACTGGATTCTTTTAGCTTATTAGATTTATATAAAGAAGCATACCCAGTTTGATCATTTTCCATGGGTATTTCATATACATAGACAAAAATAAAAAAATTTCAGTCAGCAGTAACTGACTGCAAAATACTCGTTATAAAGATCAATTATTATATTCGAATTTGTCATGCACCATTGCAATATTCTGTGTTTCGTTCGTGTGGATATATCATTTTGGGTAAAAGAAGTCTTGAATTAAAGAACTAATTTGTCAATTTGTAATTTCTAGCTCTAAAACTAACGATTATAAGTGAAGTGAACCTAGGAAGGGTATCTGTTTCATCAAGGCAATTTTCAAGTTTGTACCACACGTATCTTTAATGTGCTATCTATACGTTAAGTTGAGCGAATATTTCATTAAATAATAATATAATGAGTCCCAATATTATTTTAGTCGATCTGTAGAGGATATCCAAGAAGTTACAGTTTAAGGAAGGAATATCTCTATATATCTTTGCATTTCTGACAAAAGTTTAGTTTGTATACGAGCAGAGCTGCGGTCAGCAACACGGACCAGGCACAAAACTAATATACTCCTCTCATGTCATGAACGAATATGTATATAGAGCTATAAAAGAAAGGAAAAAGTAGAGCTATAACTATCGCATTTGAAAAGAGGAGAAACTGTGTTAGTCGTGGAGAAATCTCTCTTGGCAAAAACAATGCTGGAAAACGAGCTAAAAACTAGCTAAAAGCTGCATTTCCGCTTGGATTGACTTCCACGAGTCCTGCGACCTGCAAACGTGAGGATGACGGGATGGCTGCCTGGCTGGCTTGTTTCATTGTGGCACGAAACTGCAGTTGCAAGCAACTCAAACAACAATGGAGTAAAGAAAAGTGAGGCAAAGCTGGAGCCAAAAGCTTGATTTTTTTTTCCCTGTTGCTTGTTGCATTAAGAGCTCCCAAATGAGGTTTACTTTATGGATAAGTTAATTCGCTTGTAAATAAGTTGGTCAAACAGGGCGATAGTGAAAGCGACATGGCGAAAATAGCAGAAAGAGCAGCAAAGGCAAAAAATGGGGAGAGTCAAAGAGTCAGAGACTGAGATGGGCAGTGTGTGGAAGACTGAAAGAGTTCCCTTAAAGCCAATCTTTATGAATCACATAAATCAAAACTATTGTTGGCCTTTTATCTGGAAATGAGAGATAAATTCGAAACGAGGCAAACAGCTTGATTATATACAGAGATAGAGAAAGAATTATTAAGGCTTCTTATTTGAATTATATAGCACTTGAGAACCCTCTGTGCTGATGCATGCAACAAAACAACATAGAAATTCAAAGGAAGATATATATGGTGGGGAAAACTAAGAGAGAGAAAGAGAGAGAGAGAGAGAGAGAGAGCAAAGTCTAAAGCTAAAATTATAATCTCATTCCCACTTAGCAAACACAATTATTCATTCAACTTTAAATGCAATGGAAAAAGAATAAAAGAAACGCATATGGGAAAAAACTCTGTACAATTTTAAATAAAATTAAGTTAAAGATCATCACTGAAACAATCTTGTGTTATCTGATCAATTGCAGATATAAATTTATGTACTCTGTTATACCTGAACATCAACTGGATGCAAGAATTGAAGTAAAAGAGATGGAAATAAATTGAAGCAGAAGGAGATTAAATTAGGAGACGACAAACATCGATGAAACAGAACAGTGCATAAAGAATAAAAGTTATAACTCTTAGAAAGTCAGTTAATCGTTAAACTCAACTCAGTGGAATAAACAATGCAAAAGTGAGTGAAATGAGGAAATCATAAATGCGATGGCAAAGAGAGAGAGAGACAGACAGAGAGCGAACGAAATGAGTGAGAGGGAGAGGGATTAGAAAGAAATAGGATTACTTCAATGCCAGCAATGAGTTGAATAAATAAATATAGGAAAAATTAAACGAAACAGAAAAAGCTAGAATTTAAGTTCTCTCTCTCTCTCTCTCTCTCTCTCTCTCTCTCTCTCTCTCTCACTCCCTCTATCCCTCTCTTTCTCACTGTTTTTCTATGCCAGCAATGAGTTGAATAAGCAAATACAGCAAAAGTGAAAAATAGATTAAATTAGGTCTCTCTCTCTCTCGCTCGCGCGCTCTCCCTCTCCATCTCTCTCTCTCTCTCTCTCTCTCTCTCTCTCTCTCTCTCTCTCTTTCTAAGCCCATTAATCTTTAATCAAATGCAGCAAAAGAATAGTAGTACTAACGGCCGGTACGCACCCCATCCATTTAGTGGGATTTGCAGCGAGTGCAGCTCTTTGGTCGATGCCATTTTAGCATTGCAAAGGCATAATTCAAAATTTAAATTGGAATAAAATTAATGCGTGGAACGTTAAGTGTGCTTAGCGCAAAGCCAAATGCATTGCATAATTTGCCGCGTTGAATGTTTATTTATGAAAGTGCCGCATGACCCACTCTTCGCTCCCCAACCAGAAAAAATTATGTGCTCCTACTTTGATATCCAAATCGCGCCATTTTGGCTATTAACGCTTAATGGAGGTCTGCCAAAGAGGGGTGAGAGGTTCGCCACACTAATGCATATTCAAATTGGGCAAGTGTTGAAACTGAATGCAAATTAACAAACTGTTTTAATAGCAGCTGCCTCGGAGTGGGGGCTGATTTTGTATTTTGTTGAGCGCCTAATTGAATTGAAAATAAAATTTCGAATTGCCGAAAATACTGTCCGAATAAAATTGATAGAATTATGGAACACAATTAGTGAAAAAGTTGTTGTTGCACTTTAAAGCGAATACTTGTTGATAATTAATTGAATTATGGCGGATATCCTGCTGCCCGCTTCTGCACAGTTCGCATAAAAATACGAAGGCAATAAATATTAATATCGAAATTGCAATTAAATGACACTTTAATCTTAAATTCATAAACGTTGCCCGTAAACTGACGCATCAATTATTTAACAAAGTGCGCAAAGTTTTGCAATTTCCATGCCACGCCTCCTGCCAACGGCCGACAACCGACGGCAGTGCACGCCTCCCGCAATTCTATAGATGCGCATAAATATAATGAAATTAAATTAAATGCATACGTTGCGCATACGCCACGTTAACTGTTGCTCCTTCGTGGCGGGCATGGCAAGTGTGGCAAGCGTGGCAAGCGTGTCGGTGCACTGCCATTTAGCTGGAGCAAGAGCTGTAGCTGTAGCTGTAGCTGTAGCTGCTGCAGAGGATGCAGAGAGGGCCGAGAGGAGTAGCTGCAGTTGAGTTGTGTATACGCCCGTGTGTGTTAACGACCTCCATGGCAAAAGTTTCACCATCTTTTGGCAGCCTTTGGTCGCGTTGCAAATTTCATAAAAATTAAATAGAAACAACAAAAATGCATGCAAAAAATGTGTATGCATGTAGGTGTGTGTGCGTGTGCGTGTGTGTGTGTGTGTGTGTGTGTGTGTGAACAGGTTGGCGTGGCATGCCTGCAAAAATTATGTACTTAAAAAGAGCTTGAGCAACTTTACTTTATGTAATGGCATTTATGAAAATGCAAAACTCGTAGAGCAACTGCCACGACGAAGCCGCGGAAGGGGAGGAGGATCGAGGGGCAATTGCATTGCATTGGATAAGTGTGAAGTGAAGTAACTAAGCCATTGTCGAATAATGAGTGCAAGTGTTGAATGCGCCAAGTTAAATGTATATCATTTAAGTTGTCAACTTTTATTGCGACATAACCCAACGCCTGACAGCCAGCTAAGTGCTATGAAACTGCATTAAATAAATATGTAAGTCTGCGAAGTTCTTGAATGGCGTAAACTTCATAAGAGACTTTTACACATTCATATTATGAATATGTGGCATTATAATAAGCAGACCCTTAAGCAGAATGACATGTGTAATTAAGAACTGCAACTATTTTAGCTTTAGTTAAACCTGATATGAGCAACATTTACTGTTGCTACGATAAGCGCAGTGCATACAAATAATTGACATTTCATCCATTTAATATATCAATTAAATTATATTAATTCAAGATTTTTAGAAAATACCTATTCAGCAAGCCAATTACTAGTAATTATGTGTTGTGGAATAATAAAGAATTCTCAATGTGAGCAGTTGCAATTGGTGTTAGTGATTCGCACAATAAAGATTTTAATAATTTGACTTTATATACTATTACCACTGACTATATTTAATACTATATATTTGACTGTAGATTGGGGCATTGCTGGTCTGGCAAATAAAGCACCTCCATCGGGTGGGTGATACTCCTGTTCTGCGCTTTTTAGGCTTTACAATTATGGAATTATAGTTTACTTAAATTTGACTCAAGATTTCTCAACACATTTAAATAAAATTAAAAAAAATTAAAATATACTGTTGTAAAAAAAATAGTAAAATAAAAAAATAAAAAAATAAAAAAAATTTAAAAAAAAAAATAATATCAAATATAATTTTTATTATTGAAAAAATTATTATTTAATTTAATTCATATATACTAATTTCTTGAAGTGATATTTACATACATTTTTAATGATTTAATTTATATAAATTTATTTGCGATGTTTACATAAAACTCATTTTAATTTCATTCAACTTCTATAAGTATAACTTCTTTAATTTTATAACAACTTCTATATTAATCATACTTTTAGTTATTAATTAAATTGTAATTTATAAAATAATAATAAGAAAACAGTAATTTAAAACAAAATCATTCAGCATAAATCATGATTCAGGATAATTTTTTTAAAATAAAAATAAATTCTTGATTTAATTTTTTAAAAGTTTTTTTGGTAGAGTGCAATGAAGTACTTTAGGAAATTGATAATATTAGTGCATCTGTTGAAATATACACGTTGCGGATTCAAACAAGAAGAGAAAGTAGGCTTAGCAATGTGGTCAGACTGTATGGTATATGAAAATACCTAAACACAGTGTTATTAAATGTTGTCTTCCAACACCATCTAATGTCACTAAAGGCGTATTGAATAAATCTGCCATTATGTTTAAGCGGCAATTTTGTCTAGTGTAATTCCGATAGTACTTGATAGTACTTTAGTCCTTCAATTCTTCACACGGTATTTCCTTCACTATACGATAGTTTTTGCAAACTGCATACTGATTGTGCCTGGTTCACTTAGCATTATTAAATATTAATAATAATATATAATAAATAATATTCAGCTGAATATTCGATTTGATAATAAATAGCTTTAGGCAAATCTTATTTAATGTTTCCAATATCTTCGCTGTTTTACAAAGATAAATAAAAATTTCATATGGAAACTAAGATTAATTAGTTATATAATTGTAGAGTTAAGTATATCTTTCATTATGAATTCCTTCCTCATTACTATTCAATATTTTAAAAGCTTTTTATACCATGTTGAACATTTGAAATCGATCTGAGAGAATTTAGTTATTCAATTAGGCATTTACAACATTTAATGATTGCGTGCACAGGAAAAGGCATAGAGCTCAGTTCAGATTACCTTCAATGAATAAAGTATTCATTAACATAGCTCTATTCGAAATTCTTGCTGTCTACGTCATTCTCTTGTTCCCCTGCATCTGTGGTTCTCTTTGGCAGAGAACTGAATCTAAGGCCATTACCCTTTTGTGCTCGCATTGTATATACATTTGGACAGAAATGCCAATTCGTGTTCTCTTAATGCTGGACAAGAGAGATCCCAGCGGCATTCACTCCACGTCGACGTCCACGTTCCGAACTCAATGAGCCGCAAACTCATTGGAAATTATTTGTACGTCAAACGATTAGAGAGGTTCGTCTCTTTGTCCGTTTGTCCGGTTGTCCGGCTGTGTCCGCTTGTCCGGCTTTGTCCGGCTGTGTGTTTGACTGGTGGAGTGGATGCTAATGCTGATGTTTGGCACATTAACTAGATTGGCCGCAATCCAAGCAAGAATCGTCAATTGTTGGGCACATAATTGCGAGGCGAACGTGAGGAAAGGCCAAGAAATTCGGCTAAATACCAAACAATTTGCCAGAGCTTGGGGAAAATGCAGTCGATTTGTCAGTCCTGGACAACCCTTCGGCAGATTCCCTCCTATGCATCGTGTCTCTTTCTCTCGGGAGACAAGAGACAAAATCCAGCGATTTCCTGCGGATTTCCGGCAAACAAATTCAAAGTTTGGTTTTGATGCTTCTGTTGGTCTGGTTTGTGTGTTGTTTTTCTGCTCTTGTATTTCTTTTTTTCCTTCCAAAGTTTTCGTCTATAAAACTCGCAGCAATCTAGACCCAAGCTGCAGACTTCTTTCATCTTCGAGTGTCTGGAGCTGAGCGAAATTTCTTGTTTACGAGCAAATAGTTGTTGTTATTTTAAGTTTCATTTTGTTGTTCCAAGGACTCGACTGCAGCATCAACTTTACTCGGGCCCCACAGCCAGTGCGGAAATTAAGTTTCTCAACTCTCCCTTTTCATGCGCCCCATCGCCCCTCGCTCCTTGCGCTTCGTCCCTCGTCCAGGACCCTTTCGCTGGGCGGCAATAAGTGCGATTTTTGACGATTTGGCTGCGCTGATGATGGCCGGAGATGGAAGAAACTTCACTTCACTCTGCTTTAGAATATGTCTTCAACGACGCATCGCCTTTTTGTGGCATTTAATGTGTAGCGGCTTAAGATCACCAAAAAAAGTACGAACAAGCCCGCTTCAGACTTGCTTCACTGATTCGATTGCACAACTGCAACTCGCAGAGTCAAGCACTTCTCGAGTGTCTGGAAGTCAATGCAAAGTCCAGCAAGTGCCACTTCCAGTATAATTTGCACAGCAGCAAAAATATAAAAAATGAAATATAAATATATATAAGGCAAGTTTGGCATTGAATGCGTTTGAGGCCTTGATGCCTTCTGCTTAAGTTTGATTAGCCAAAGCAAAGGTAAAATATTAAGCAAATTATTTGCTTCACAGTTTGTAAGAAATTTTTGTAGTTGGAGCAAATTCTTGCTGTGCCAAATAGGAAATACAATTATTTTTATTTACCTTATAATTTCAATCCATTTGCCGTTTCATGCCAAAGTTATGCAGATTCTCAATTCCAATCGAATACTTTAATGAAAGGATTATAATATTTGAGTGCTAATATAGGGCATAGTCGTAGACAACAAATAAATAAAAGAATAACTTTAATAACTATAATTTAATATATTCATTAGACTGTCAGCTTGATCCTGAGCTGAGCCATAGGAATATAATTAATAATATATTTCATTTTAAATATATTCTTAAAGCTGTTAGTGATCTCTGTTTAGTTAACGTATTTATAGTGTTATAGTGGCAATTCTAGCTCATATATGTCAACGCTATAGATATACATAGCTGTTAAGTACATAATGAGCTATGTTAATAAAGTCAGTCTATCATCACACGCCAACATATAGTTAACATTTAGCATTGTGTTTCATTTACTTATGCATATTCAGACACTGCACTGGGAATCATGCTCAAATAAGAATGAAATATTTGTGAAGTTTGCACAGTTTAAAATGAACTTCATTTGTGCATCTGGTTGTGTATTCAAAGCTAGCATCTAAAGTCATTTTATCAAACCATCAATATAATCAGGAATTTACAACAAACAATATGATTGTTATCTCGAAATAATTTTAGACTCCATCAGCTCTGTCTTTCAACTCCAAATTACTGTAATTTGGAATCATGCTTTGCTAACTAGAAACATCAAAGCTCATAAATTACTGCTTGCAAAGTAAACACGGTCGATGCTTCACTACGCCATCTATCCTTTGATAATTAATTATTAGTTATTAGTTAGTTAGGCTGCTATACACATGTGTGTGTATAGCAAGCTGCTATTTATTTTATATTACAAAATATTTCAATGAAACAAGAAACAAAATTTGTACAATAATATGGAAATATTAACATAAATTTCTATTCAATTTTTACATGAAATACATTAAATAATTAACTACTACAATTAGAATATTCCCTTTGCTATGATTTTATTTATCAAAGTTTTCATAGCTATTATTAGATATATCGCCTAGTTGCAGCAAAACTTTAATTGCTGCTGTATATTTATTTTGCGACCTTTAATGGGCACATTTGGCCATTTGGCTGTATTGTGTGGGGCTTAGTGTATGTTAGTTGGGCAACGGGACTGCGGGACGTCGTTAATTACATAATGATTTTTTTTTAGTTTTATTTTGTTTTGGCAAAAAAGTAGCAGCTGGTCTCCAGTTGTGGCCCGGAAGCTCGACAAACTGATTACCCAATGGTCGCTGGCCATTGGCCGGTGGCCGACAATTGCATTAAATGCGCAAATATTTTCTGTTTTTCAGCTCACGATTTTTATTCAATTTAACAATTTTATTTGATTTCGCCAATCGCCATTTTGCCTTTGTTTTTAGCGCTTCTTTTTTTGCCAGCCGCATGCGTCAGCAGTTTGTGCGAGATGCGAAATGCGAGATGGGACATGCGAGAGGGATAGCCGTTGCGATGATATTGCATAACCAGCAGGAATCGGAAGCCAGCGAGCTGGGGAACAGGCAACTGGAAGGCAAGGAAGAGAGGAGAGAAGAGTAATGAGGGACGAGGCAAACGCCATTGTCAACGGCTACACGCGTCAACAAGAATTTGGCAGCTGATTTGTTGATAGATGGAATTTTGCCACTGTTGCTGCTGCTGCTGCTGCTGCCGCTCCTGCTGCTGCTGCTCCTGCTGCTGCTACTGCTGCTGCTGCTCCACCGCATCTCCAACTCGGCAGCTGCTCGCACGTCCCACGTCCGCCACGACCATTGTCAGCGGCATTTATGCGCTTCGCTGGGCATGAGTAGTAGGGAAAAAAACTTTTACACAAAGCTCAAATTCTATCTGACGACTGTCTGAGCATGCAAAAATAGAAAATAGAGAATACAAAAATTGAACGCAACCAAAAAACCCAGAAACCAGGAACTAGGACTACGAGCAGCCACAGGACACGCATGTGCTGTCACTGATAGACAGATAGGCGGATAGGCACATAGATGGATAGATAGCCAGCAAAAAAAAGGGCCGTGTAGTTGGCAGGCAAATCGTCGTTACGTATTTTATGATATTTCTTCTTTAGCAAACGCGACTGGCACAGCCTCCAAGAGAAATCATTTTATTCTGCTGACTGTCGTTACTAAAATTGCCTACTGCCGAGTACCGACTGCCGACGGCCTACTGCAGTAGTAAAAGCAGTGGAAGGAACTTGAAGCCTAGTGGAAAATTTGCTGCGAAGGATGTAAAAGTCTGATCAGCCGTTGGTGTATGAATGTGCGAGTAAATAAATAGGAGGAAATGATTATAGCTGTGAATACATATATTTAAATAAAAATCTAGTAAAAGACTCTTCATAAATATGCATATAAATTAAGTATTTCAGTTAAGCTAATAAGCTGGATATCTTTTGATTGTTTTGATTGTCTATACAACTTTTTAATTTCTATTCAATTGCCAATGAATATTTTTGGCAATAATAAACTGGTAAATATTTTATTTTGGTTAGAGATATAATGAACAAAAAAGCAACAGCAAACAGATGCAAATTGTATTCTCACATTAACATACTTGACATAAGATTTCGCCATGGAAGAAGACTAAAAATTCGCAAGAAAATTTACTCATCATATTTATCAAAGTGATATCTGAACTAATCTAAAATTTAATAGTCAGCATTATTCCCTTTATATCATCAATGAAGCGCTCTAACTAAAGGTACACTCTAATATATGATTTCATACTTATGATGCTTATATCATTAAGCAAATATTATATATTATTATTATTATTATTATTATTATTATTATTATAATTATTATTATTATTATTATTATTATTATTATTGTTAACAAAAACTGCTTCTCCCTCACATCGTCATGATACATATGTTATTAACAGTAATAATTAAGTCTAGGAATTACAACCAAGATCTGTATATATCATCAGGGCTCCACTCCCACTATTATAATTAATTTTATATTATGTATTTTATTTATTCTATTTTATTAATTTTATTTATTTGATTTCGTTTATTTATTTAATCTTTTTTTTATTTGTTGTGCTTTTGATTATATTATATTAATTATTTTGGGGTTTCATTTCTAGTTTTTTTTTCATATCTTTATCCAATGCCAGCCAATTCACCACTGGGTTTCAAGTTCTACACAATGGCGAATACAATAACATCCCCAATTGTGCCTCCGCTCCAGGCACGAAGAGCAGCACACGCCCAAGTTGATGTGGCTCTGGGTTATTTCTTTTATGATGTCTATTGCCGTGTTTTCTATTTACTTTCATCGCCGAGGCGCAGTCAACATCACGAAAATAATGATATAAGTGGCGTAAAAGCCGAAAACAAAACAGGACAAAATAATAATAAAAACAACGGAATAAACATACAAAATAAAAGAAAAAAAAAGAGTACGACAATATTTTGATTTTCAATTTCTCAGGCAATTTTGCATACGATTGGCTTAGCCAATGGAACTTTTGTGGCCTAGACCCTGTCCAGACATGGAACCGCCGTGATTTCCAACCTGAGGTTGTCGCAATGGGTTGACATTTGGGTCGGTAGGGAGAACCATGTCGCTTTTCGGCTTGCGGCAAATTCAATTTGTTTTGGGCATATCAAAATGTTGTCAGCCGCTCGATTGATTGGGTTTGAGCTGGGGACTTTTTCTCTAAACGCACAAATTGAATTTATTTGCTGTGAATTTTCGATGCACACAAAATGAAGTTTGTTTCCAACCGGCACAGGTTGCCGTGCACACGTACATATACATACATATATAAATATATATATATATATGTGTATGTATGTGTGTGTGTGTGTGTGTGTGTGTGTGTGTGTGGGATGGGCATCTGCATTAGTTTGTCCGCCAGATGCCCGAAATATAATTCGATTCGATTTTATTTTGCATTGCTTTGACGGACTTAAGCGGTGCGCCAGAGGATGCCAGCATAATGGATGGGCTTATAATGCGTCTAATGTGCTGGCAAATTCGATATAGAATCCGATTTGAGTAGTTTGTTTTATTTGTCATGTATTCTGCGCCGATGGATGCAGATAGTAGATATGCTAAGCGCCTCCCGTTTCTATTGCTCGTTCTGCTTTTTTATTTCCATTGCGACATTCATTTTTTAACGGGAACATCTGCTTGTCAGGGCAGGAAAACCTATTACAAGTCGAAATTATTTACGATCGCCTTGATATAATTTACGAGGCAACTGGAAACCACTCCAGACGCATTTTATGGCCGCATACAGAGAGCCGGAGAGACAAATAAACGCAACTAATTGAAATATATTTAGAGATACATTTTTTTACGGCGTTGAAGCACGCCTCCTGCCAGAGGACTCGACGAGTAATAGTAATAGCAACGGTAATGTGTCGCTAGGGGTAGCAATTCAGAGAACCCGTTACAAGGGCTTGTTATATTTTGTTACCTTACCATATGGCCGTTGACTTTTACGAGGAACCTTCGCTGCCTTCGCTGCCTTCGCCCTCGCCTTTGCCTCGCCCACTCTGCAAGTCGTTCTCTCTCTCTGTACGAGTTTTGCTCAAGTTTCCGAAAGTTTAGAGTGGCCGTAGAGTGACTTCATTAGGCAACATTTGGGAGGCTGTCCGCTGAGAGGTTGGCATCCATTTTATGATTAGTTGGTCTGTGCGGGACGACTTGCTTGCCATTGCGCGCCATTTATTTCGAGGACCTTTTTCGGCAGGACACTCATTTGATTTCATTCCTACTGTCCGCTGGTAGGCGCCATTAATCAAATCTTCGGCCTTTTCATGATGCATTTTTAATTCAATTTCGCACCAGGCCTCGGGGCGTGGCACTTAATCGAATTTACTTACAGGCAGCAACAGCTACAGCTACAGTGAAAGCTCGAGTCGAGTCGAGTCGAGGGTGGTGGAAATATTACTTACTCTTGTCAATATTTGATTTAGCATTTCTGCCACTTTACAAAGGCGCTGGCAACAGCAATTAAAGTGGGGCGTGGTGCGGTAGCGCCGTTTTGACAGTTGCCCTGATGGATTTACAATGGAGATGTGCGTGGCGCTCCCACTCCCACGCAGGTAGATTCAATTTAATTTCAATTTCAGTTTAATATTTTATTTTGGGCCAAGTCGCTTTAAGGCCGCCACACATGAGACCCAGGCCAAGACACTATCTCTTCTGTCCCTTGGAGCGGGCAACACAAATTTTAAGCCCAACTCAATTTATTTTGGTAATAAGAGAAAATAATGTGGGTCATTTGGCATAAATGATAGAGGAGTGAGCCACCCAGTGCGCGCATGTTGTCCTGTATCCTGTGTGTCCTTTAAGTTATTTGTTTGCTCGTGTTGGGGCTGCGCGCTTTGACAAATTTGTCTTTGCCACAAAATTTGCTGCGTTATAAATTGAGATGCGGGCAACGCGTTGCAAATGGCCAATTCACAACTTTTGAGTATCGTGTGTGCCAGAGCTGAGAGATACAAGATGCGAGAAGCTGCGTCAGCTAGAAACCTTCTTCGATTTGTCATCGATTCCGCTTCGCAATGGAATGCGAGTTCTTTTCGACTATATAAACAACTTAGTTTTGCAGGCACTGCCCGTATGCTGGCATTCGTCATGCCAGCCATCCTTGCTTAAGCTCTTCAATCCACGAGTTTAAATATAATCAGCCACTTGAACAGATGCGCAGCCGAGTAAAAGGCTCCACACTCAGTGCACTCCGCTGCCAGCATTTTGGCGCCCGGTCTGTGAAATATTACGCATACGCTGCGCCACGCCCAGAGCGGCACGCCCACATCGACGTCTATCATACAATTCGCCAATTTTCATTCAAATAAAATCAGCGCGGAATGGAAAAAAATGTTCATACGAAGAGGGACTGGGTGGGCGGACGTACTCTGACAGAAATAAAAGAATTGGCGAAAATTTCAGCATCAATGGAAATGCGCAATAAAAATCGTCTATAAAAATCGGCACACACACACACACAGGCAGGATATACATGTGTATGTATGCAATATGAGTGAGCCCGCATTCTCGAAAAAGGAGCTGCAGGATCGATGCCGTGTGCAAAAGTAAATGGCGTACTTCGTTTAATTTTTAATTCCGTGCAGCATTATCCTTGATTTATTTTATAGGCAGCCTCCATGGCAAATTCAACAATTATGACTTTCAATGTGTGCAGAGCGCAGAGGGCGCCCAATGGAGGCGGGGGGCGTGCCGTAACGAATACTGATGCCTGCAGCTGCGTGGCGCACAAAAGAGAGAGAGAGGGAGAGAAAGAGAGAGAGGGAAAGCATTGCTCCTATCGATAGCCGACAGCCCCATGGCCCTCATGCCGAGCGGGGGGTCCTGCTCCATCGGTCGACTGACTGTCCACATCGTTAGCCAGATTTCTTTTATCCCTTTTTTGCTGTTTGCTTATAGCGCATTTGTGGCCATGTCTGATTAACTGTAAATTTAATTTTTACCATTTTTTCCAAGCAATTTTCAGCTGCTGTTGGATAACCATGAGGTTTATGTGCGCGACGTGTGGGCAGATCGGACTTGCAACAGTTTCAGCTGCTTGCCTCAACAGACGTCCACGATGCGGGCATGGATGCCTCCAAAAGTGGCAAGTGAATATTATTATCCATAAGCTCCAATTGAATGCCAAGCTACACTTCAAGCCGAACCTAACGAATGACAGCTCGGCACAGCAAATGCAGTCCTTTTAGTGCATTAAAAGAATTTCAGTCATTTACTTCATGGCTGACTACAGGCTACGGGCTACGAGCAACTCAATCAGTGAAGAGAAATTAACTCTTTTGTAACAAATTGAAACTGAATTCCATGTGAATGGAATTCTTTCGTGTTCAGCCAGTTAGAATATTTTACTTGATGTTTTAACGTAGTCAACACATAACTGAACAGTATGAATACATATAGATATTATCTAAAGTGCTGATTGTGAAATACAAATGAATAATAGTAAAAGAGATTGCAGACATTTTGGCTAGCATTTTAGCTTCAGCAGATATATAACCCACATATACTATATGGCTAATGGAATAAGAACGAGATACAAACAACTGGAAGCTGCAAATGGACATCATGCTGCAAGAGTACTTCAATTTTAATAATATATTAAAGTTTATTAAAAGTATATATAAAAGAAATGAATATTAGCATATAATAAAAATAGTTCATTGACAATTTCATTTATATTTCATATATCTTTTTTTTTTTTAATTTAAATTTTAATTTGTGTTTTGTATATTTTAAATCAACTCTCATCAATGTATTGAAAGCCCTTTAAATATATATTATTGATCAATTATTGCTGATTACATATTCTATATGTATGTTTTAATAACTTTAAAATTTATTAAAATCGTAGTTTTGTTGTTGTTGCTTTTTGAATTGTAGATTTCACTTCAAGCAGGAAGTATATTTTTTTCGCCCTTTTATTATGAAACTTTTTTTAGAATGTTTTCTTTTTGTTGTTTGCCTGCAAAATGTGGAGCATTTTATTTAATTCAGTATCGCTACTCAGTATCGACTCTGCAGAAATTAATACTGTAAGAGAGATACGACCTTTATATTCGAAGTAGTTTATCTTCATATTGGAATTGGCCAATATATGTAGGAATAGATACCTAAAGAAATAAATCGCAAATGGTATATGGAACACATACGACAAGTAAAACGGCTCTAGACTGGTATGCCTGACTAGCATATACCCTGAACCATGAGCAAAGGGCATGCTTAAACCTTTTTCGCATATGCTATATATATTATTTTTGTAATTATACTAAATCACCTATTTAGTTATATTTACATTATAAATTAAAGTTAAATTTCAAACGTCTAAAAAATGCGTAAGCCGCAAAATTTGGAGACTCTTTCTGCACAGACTCTATCAAAACCATTAAACTGTGCTTTACAATAGGTTCAGCGCTTAAGCAATACAATTAGGAAACTCGAAACTCTAATTTAATAACAATAGAAATCAATCATCAACGTCTTTAATTGATGAAGCTAAAACGGAAATTTCATGTCTTTATCTTTTATAGTTTCTGAGAGTAAAGTGTTCATTCAACTGGACAAACTATCAGACGAACGGATGTACAGGCGAATGTTACGATATATTATATTCTTATCCATTCTTATCTGATATATACTATTTCTTATATATATTTTTGTAAAATATATACCCCATATATACTTTTTGCATTGCTGTATACTGCGCAGATGTTTTTTTTTTTTTCACATTTTTTTATGTTTTCTGAAATATCAATGGAATATATGCGCATTTTGTGAAAAAATTGATACGCATTATACATAAATATATACTAATTCCTTAAATAGTAATGATTGTGAAATAAATATTGAATATTGTTAAATAATAAATAAACAAAAGATTTCATGTTATAAGTATTTAAAAATCCACTTTGGAATTTGGCATTTTCGCATTAAATTTAGTTAGTATAAATTATTTGATTGAATACAGAAATTGAACAAGCTTAGAGCATTAAGAAAACTTTATGAATATCTTGTCAAATCCGGATGTAAGCCCAGATTAACTCAATTTCCCCAAACTAAACGGAAATATATTAATTTTGCCATTAATTATCAGAGTCTACATATATGCAATAAAGCGAAAGAAACAATCACAAATGTGCTCATATGAAATTAGCAGTTTACATATTTGAAAGTTCCTTCAAACACTTTGCAATTTCCCATCATCTTACCTTTCGCCTATCCCACTTTGGCGGATGTCTTACCCCATTTCAAGCTGCTGCCACATTATAAAATTCAATAAATTTGGCGCGACTTTTGGGTAGAGTTAAGTTAAACGAGTTCACCCACTGAACTCGCTCGCACTTTATCGCAAGAAGCGCCACCAGCGAAAGCCCCCACAACAGGATGCCGAAAAAGAAGAAGAAGAAGAAGAGATCGGCAAGGATATGGAAAGCCTACACACAATTTCATGGCCGATAAGCGAGAAATGTGGCCGAAAAAGCCACAAAGCGGAAATCTGAAATCGCACGTGTCGCCGCAGGCGCTTTGAATTTCTTGGCGAACGCCGATAAATAGACAATGAAAAGGCGCAACGGTGCGTGTGTGTGTGTGTGTGTGTGTGAGTTGCCTTTAGATAACAGTTGCGGCAAAAAGTTAACGCTCTCGAGCAGACAACAAAAGCATTTGCATTTTAAATATAGTTTAATAATAATTAAAGAAGGTTTGCAATTAAACGCGTTGCATTCAAATTATGATGACGGACCATGACGCACAAAATGAACAAACTCTGCACTGACTGCTCGACTGTTATCATGGGCAGCTCATAAAGGGGTTAGCAAAAGTAAAATAGCATGGATTTAAGACTAATAATAATTGCAAAGCAGTTCCAATTACTTAATTCAACTAATCGAATCAAGATTGAGAATCGATTCAAAGTTGACCCCCATCAGTGTGTGGAGTGACGACGCCTCTGCCGGTGCAGGGCATTATTGGCCAGGGCATTGAGCGGCAACCGATGGATGCTGATGCTGCCTTTTGTTTCTATCTGAACACAATGAGCAGAACGCATTTGCAGGAGCTGTAGCAGTCGACGGCATTTCCTTTTTATGATGGCCGCATTTTAATTGAAACTGTTTTTGCAATTTATGAAGCGCATAACTTTAAATGGCACTAAAGTTAATTTCAATGCGGTTGCCACAGCGCCACTGCGAACAAAAGCCAACTCTATAAAACGATGGGAGGCGGAGGCGTGGCTGCGGTCTCTCTGCCAGCGCGCCTCCCATATTAACGGCATTATGACGGCCATTGAGAGGCGCTGGCAAACAAAAGCTGAGCGTGTCATAGCAGCCAGCTATGAGAAAGAAGTGCAGCTCAACTACTATATAGTACAAATACACACATATAAATATGTACTTGTACATGTGAAGGAGTGTGCTCGTGTGTGTGTGTGTGTGTGTGTGGGCGATTGGCACTTGTCCATGGTGTCGAATTCTCTCATTCACAGTTCAATGGCCTGTCATGCAATTAAACCGTTAAATAATTGCCTGTAAATGTCACTTTAGTTTTCAAATAAATTAAAGCAACAGCAACAACTCCAGCGATAATGAACAATAATGGGACATTTTTATTAACATGATAAAAGTATGCGAGCGCATTTAAATGCACATTTGTATGTACTTACAGATATGCATATGTACATACATATATATATATATTTTTTTTTTATCGATGTTAACTCATAATTATAATCCAATTGTAATAGCCAACAACAATTGATAAAGTGTTTTGCGCATATATGTGGTCGCAGCGTGGGCCACTTAACTCTGGTCCGGGGGCTCGATTGACCGCAAACCGCATCTCTTTAGTGATCCAGGCAATTGGCCCAAATGCCAGCGTAGCTCATTAGTCAACTTTTGGTAGATTTTTGGTCGAAAATCAAAATCAATTCAAATATGGCTTGTTTCGAGTATCCAGCTATCAGATTCTGTCAGAGTCCGCAATGCACTCCCGCCTGCCCTTCGCTCATTGTTATAATGCTTAATTACAGTAATGAGTTTTTGGATTTGTGCTCTGTGGGCGGACTTTAAGTGATGCGCCCCACTTGCAAAGTGGAAACTTATGGTTATGCCGAATATCTGAAATTTATGAGCCAACGCTAAAAACTTTTTTGGCTCAAAGTGGCAGAAGAGGTGGGGGAAGGGGAGCGGCCAAAGTTTGGCAAGAATAATGTTTGATGCGCTGCTAGACGGCAATTAGCTTAAAGGTGGCTGAGCTGTAATTAGAGGCAGGAGGCGAAAAGGCAGAAGTAGCAAAAATCGGCAATTGAAAAGTTTGAATTAATCTAGCAGAGTTATTTTTGGAAATGAGGCCAGGTCTTACACATAAACTTATAAAAAAAACTATAATCAATGGGTTTTTATGGTGGTTCAATACTTTGTAAATTTCGGGCATTGTGATTATGTGAAAATGTATGTAACATGTATAGGTACATAATGTACATGTGTAGCAGGTACAAGTACATATATTGTCCGTCTGTCCAAGAGTCTCTATGATCGCAGAGGTCTCCTAAACTAGAAAATATAGATACATTTTCAATACTTATACGTTTATACCATACCTATGCATAGGTAGTAATTCGTTAACTCGATAAATGTATGACTCGATAACAGTAATTCGATAACTCAATCGATGTCCTTGTTATGGATACAATGTGACTCCGATTTTCAAGCTTCACTTAAATACTTTTAGGATCATAGATTTTCTCACGTAGCCATTGAATACAAAGACGTTTTTAGATCTTGGAGTTCACGTCAAATACCTCCAAATTAAAAAAAAAATAAGAGATGAATCTCATAATGTTTGGAAAATTTAATAATCTGCACGCAGGAACTAAGTTATCTCGTAGTCGAGCAATCTTGAGTCGAGCAGGCACTCTTGTTTGGCATGCGACATGCGGCAGCATGTTTGTAGCATGCACTCAATTGGCAGCATTCTAATTATGTGTCCACAAGCCACAAGGCTTAGTAGTGGCTGCTGGGCAATAAGCCACTTAACGCTCTGCCTGAGATTTCGGTCAGCTATTTGGCAATTATGCACAGCTGCCAAGCCAGGCAGTGCTGGCCAGTGGACACACCTACCAGCAGCTGCCCACATCAAAGTCGGCCGAGTGGCTGAGGTGTCAGCAGGATGTCATCAATATTAACATCAGCAGCAGCCGCAGCAGGAGCCCTGCCTGGCTTCGAGTGGGGCTTATATGTGTTTATAATATTGCAAAGCGTGTGAATTTGATTGAGCCCACCGCCCACTGTCTCCCCCCCTCGCTCTTCCCCTCTCATCCTCTCTCTCTCTCTCTCTCTCTCACGCCCACTTGCCAGCTGTAATCAGCTGCGACTAATTGCCATTTAATGGACTCCTGCTGAGTCGGAATGTGAGATCTGCGAGGTTGTGAGTTGCTCAAGCAAGTGCTCTTCTAGCCGCAGTTCGAGTTAAATTGCAAATTTTAGAGCAGCTATTCAAAGTGTGTGTAAATGGGCGTGGCATTCGCAGACAACTATTGACTTAAATGCGTCGCCTTTGACCCTGCCTCGGTTTGGGATTAGGGCGTGTGCTGTGACGCTGTTGCCCTATTGTTGTCTGCTGCTGTTGTGTTATGAAAAGAACAGAACGAACAGACACGAAATTAATCTCCAGTGGCTTGGCACTAACATACACACACCTGAGCGGCGGGGCGTGGTGAGTCGAAAGACTCGGCCGGATAACACTGCGTATGTGTAATGCTTCTCAGGTTGCCAGCGAATTGTTGCCATTGCAGCCAGCCATTCATGGGGTTAACAGTGAAAAAAGCAAAAGCTAAATTAAATTTTCGCATTGCGAGCAGGGCTAACTCTTGTCTTTTTTTCCCTCCCCCTGCTCCTTCTTCTTGTTCCTTTCATTCACGCAAAATGGCCCGAGACGAACTGCCAGCCAGGTTGGCAGAGCTTAGCCGCATTAAGCTGATTTGCCTCGCTCTGCTCAGAGTATCCGAGGTTCAGCTGCCTTCCAGCTGCCGCAGTGCAAGTTTCGGCCAGCCATTTGCCACGTTGCGTATACGACGCGTGCAACGTACACTCGGAATTATTTAGCATTAGCCGCCGCAGTAGTTAATTTTAATACAGAATTTTAATTAAGCGGATGCGGTCTTTGGGCTGGGTCATAAAATGTGTTGCAGAGCCAGACAATGGCAGCTCCTCTCCAATCTGAATATGCGAATCTCCAGCCATGCCAGCTACTGCCAGTATATACCCCTTCTCAGCGGGTAGAGGGTAGCGTGTGTTAGCAGCAGCAGCTACTCAAAAGTTTACATTAGCCGACACAAATTCATGCAAGCAATTGGCCAAGTTATTAAAACTTTTTGCCAATACTTTGTCGGAGCATCATTGATGGCATCAAACATGGTTCATTGCCTGACAGCGGTGACCAAAAGTACAAAAGTCACACAACATTAACTTGAACTATGGCAAACTTTCGACTTTGACAAAGATGCCAAGGAATCTTTTTGGCTCGACTGCTAGACGGAAGAACGAATGGACGGACGAACGGATGGATGGATGGACGGACATGTCAGCCAGTGTCAACCATAGTCGAAACTTTGTCAAAGCTATTTTTGACTGCGGTCAACTAAACAAACACAAAGTTCGAGCGAAATGCCTGCTAAGCCCGAAAACCCAAGCAAAAATGTCGCAAAAGACGACAAACTTCAGCCTGATGCGGTCAGATTCAATTAGATGCCGCTCAGTGCCCCCAGGCGTTGCCGGGCAGCAGCCAAAAAAGTAGCAAGTCTCGAAGTCGAGCACTTGATTAGAAGGCGTCTTACATGTAAGTAGTCTGCTTAGGCCAGCGTTCGGAAGGTAACTCTAAATAAGTTTATTCTACTGCTGCTGCTGCTGCTGCTGCTGCTCCTCCTGCTGCTGCTGCTGCTGCTGCTGCTCCTCCTGCTGCTGCTGTTGCTGTTGTGCATTTGCATTTGCGCCCACAAATAGCCGCAGGCGTTGTTGTTGCGCATTATTAAAGATGCATAGTTTGAAATATTCAATCAACTGTGGGCCAGAAACTGGCTGGCTTTGAAATTTACAGCAGTTGCAACTGCAGTTGCCGTGGCAGTTGCTGCCATTGCCATTGCCATCGCAGTAGTCGCTGTCGTTGTGTTGATTTATGCAACGTTGACGTTGACGTTGCTGCAAGTTGCATTGGTCGATGGCTCGCTCAATGCTTGATGGACGTTGTAGGTTGAATGTTGAATGTTGATCGGTTGGTTGGGCTGGGTGAGGTGGCTCGTGGTTGGCCTGTGGCTGCTCCTGTTGCCATTGCCGTTGCCTTATGCCGGCCCAGTCAGCGACATAAGCAAATATTTTGCGGCTGCTGCTCCTGCAGCTCGCTGCTTTGTCGTGTGTGTCCTGCAGCCATTCAATTATGTTGTGCCAGCAAGTCGCAGCCCCGACTAGCACGACAAACTGAATGCCAATTTCGACACACACACACAGCTCGAGTTGTCACAGTGTGCGTGTGTGTGTGTGAGTTAATTTGTTATTCAAATTTGTGTGTTATATATTGTTATTACAGTGAAAATTGTTGTTGCTATTCCTGCACCAAGGGAGTGCATTGGCCGACAGGCAAAACGTTGTAGTTGCTGCAGAATGACATGAATGACATGGCCATTTCCTTGGCTGCCTTTGAAATCAGACATATTGCAAACACTCGAGCGTCTATCTGTGTGTCCAGGCAGTTTTATATGTCAGCTCTTTAAATGATGTGAAGCGATAATAATATATTATCGGCAGCATGAGCAAATATAATTTATATCCCCGTAATTGAATAAATATATGCTTCCATAAAACGAATGTTTGTTTTCAATTGTTTTATGTTTATTGGATTTTCTTATTTAACGTTGCTTGGTAAGAAATATTTTCGTAATGGTTAATTCCTTCTTTTCAAATTAAATCAGCGTATCTTAAGCTACACAGCTCAAAGTATTTTATTTTCGTTGTCGCACAATAATTGTAATCTAATCACGTTGTCATCAAAGTAAAAATCTCTTCGATTATAGAAGCAACCGATGCTAATTGAACAGAAAATTATTGATTATTTAATGCAAATTTTATTTGGGCTTATTTAATTACAATTTGTTGCTTCATGAATGCTTTCAACTAAAAAATATATTCTTTGATATCAGTTAAATTTAATCAAACTTCAAGTTAGATTTGAGAAATAACTAAATATGACATAGAATCTCGGTTGATACAAAATCACATTCATATTTAAAATTAAAATTTTTGAACTAGTAATCGAGATTCTCAGCTGTGTGTAACAAATATGCATTCTATTCTATATAGGCATTTATGTATACTTAGTTTATATTATTATATTACCTAAACATATCTCAAACAGCCGACAAATATAATCTGTTTTAATATACTAAAAGAGCGAAGCCTATTAAATTTGAACTTATTTTTAGCAAATTATTAGCAAATTATAATAGGATTCACTGAAGCTATTATTTAAAAAATACCTAAATAATAATAATTTTATAAAAGTTGCACAAGCAATTAAGGAATAATAACAAAAACAATACATTTAAAATAATATAACAAAATTTTTATCTTTGAACATGAATGGTAAAATTAAAAAAAAAAATAATAATAATTAAGTTTTCAATAAAAATTAAAAAATTGAATGATGAAACATAAAATCATATAAACATATATGTATATATAACATATAAATATAATAACGCAAATAAAATGTCATATTCTGCACGATACGGAAAAAGTATATATTATTAATATAGTACATCTATTTATATATTTGATGATTGTAAATTTCTTGTTTTCAATTTCAACATAGCTGGAGAACTGAATCGAAGAAAACACTTGCTAAGTCTTTTGTCGAAACGGGCAATTTTTTAGCTTCATAAGGGCGCGAAGATTGAGTATCAAATCATATTTAACCTTCTTGATTTATCATAAATAATTAAAGCGTATATCTTCAGCTTATCGCGCCCAAGCAATGCGCGATGTTTTAACAATCGAATACCATTAATTAAGTTGAATTTCTCTCTGGGACATTCCCCAGTGGCTCAATCATTTACCTTGACACCGGGGCACTGCGAAAAGGGAAACCATAGGAAGCTTCAGGCAAGTACTGTGCAGAGCTACCCCTGAATTGAATAAGGCAGAAGCAACTATTAAGGATTAAAGCTTAACTGTCTGGCTATGCGACTGGGTTCTGGGTGCACCGTCTGGCTGTTGTCTAGCCCGGCAGCCCCAGCGGGAGCACCCACTCGATGAGGTAAAAATGCCGGGCTAAGCGGATTAATTTGTTGACGTGTTATTCAATAGAAAACGCAAAAGAGGCGAAGAAGAAAAACACAAGTCGAGGCGATATGAAAATGAAAATGAAAAGAAAAAGAAAAAACCAGTAGTTAATGCCAAAGGAAATCCAATAATAATTATTGAGCCCAATGCCTCGACGAGAGGGCATTCAAGACGACGCGACGAGAAATTTACACAACAAAAGCGACCGCGACTTTTTCAGCTGTCAGCATTAATTAAAATGTTTTCATATACTCCAGACTCGTCTATATATCAACAGCCGCGGCTGAGTTCTAACACCTTTGCAGGGCGGAAATGTCTTCAGAAATGGGAATCAAAACACGAACAGAACTCCGACACGGCATAAAAATGTCAAAGTTCTCGTTCCCCTACCTCTGGCCTGACAACCGCAGACGAAAGAGTTGGAGATCTCCAAATTTATTTTGGGGCATTTCATTTGTCAGCCCGCTGCATTGGGCCAATTTTTCAATTTATTGTTCGCTAGCCTGCAAACCATTTGAATTAGATATTCGATATTTTCATTTTAATTTGGCCAATTAAATTATTTATTAAATTAAAAAGCATTTCTATTCAATTGATTAGGCACAGCAGCAAAAACTGTTAATTATTCTAGTCAAAAAGTCCATTCAACTCTTTGTTTGAGTCATATTACAGCTTAAAGCCTTTACTGCAATACTCTTCCATGAGATACTGATCTATTAGGTAAATGAAATTTGTTAAAGAAGATTTTTAGTAGGTATAATCATAAGAATTTTGACATAAGTAAAATTTTGAAAAAAATTTTATTTTTTTTTACTTGTTAAATAAGAGAGTTATACATGAGGTATTATTTATTTACTAATCAATTTTTGTGTAATATGAAATGGATTTAGAAATGATTTACTGTAAAGAACATTCATTCCCATTCTTGAAGCCTAATTTATGATTAACTTATAGTAAATAAAATTCATCAAATGATAGTTGGTCTTCATATATTTGAGAAAATTACTTTTGATTACATTTTTGAGAAACAAGTTAAAACTATCCAGAAACACTCTGCTTTTCATCTCTTCTTTTTTTTTTGTGAACAGGTGTAATGCTATTATAATTTTTGATTCGACAACGTAATTTTCGTATATTGGATTACTCACAGTCGTTTGCCTGTACACTTTACAACATTTAAATAAAGAAAAGTTTTGTTGGGCCGGGAATTTGCCAAACTCGGGAACTTTGTTAATCCCTATTCTCAATTCCTAATTGGCCATAGGCAGTAGCAGGAGCACACAAAGATTGTTGAACCTACAGGTCTACAAGAGTATTTCCACTTCTTCGAAACGAATTAACTCCCCCTGTTTTCTTTTTTTCTCTTTTTGTCGCCAGGACTTGTGCCACAATGTCAAGTGGTCGACAGGTTAAACGTCGGAGCGAAGGCCTGTCGATGAATAATTGAAAACGGCCTTTTTTCGGTGGTAATTAAAAAAGTTTTTCAATATGCTCCCGCCGAGTGTCAAGTCGTGCAATTGACAATACTTTTTTGTGTTAGCTATTGTCAGCCGTTCCGCTAATTGTGAGCCAGCAAGGTGGGAGCAGCAGAGGGGCTCGAACTGGCCTGAACTGGGGACATTCCTAGACTCGACTCGACTGACGTAATTAAAAAGCCGTCAAGCGAACTTTTGTGCAGTCCGTAATGTGCAATTGATGCGACAGGCCGTTAACTGCACTCCCGGCTCATTGCGGATGGATGGAAGTGCTCTGGCCTTAGCCAGCTTCTGTGTTCAGCTCCAGTTGCCCTTGTCTTCAGTTTTCTAATTAAATGAGCTAACGGCCAATGCAGCGTCACATTTGTCTTGAGTGTCCGACAATTTTGTGACTTATGGTGACTGCAGATGCAGAGAGCGCAGCAGAAGTCGGACTCGGACTTGGCATCGGAGTTTGGGAAAGAAAAGCTCTCGTCCGAGTGGGGCAAGATTTATGAGGTAAAAGCAATTAGAAAGTGGCATCAACAAGCGATATTAATAACGTTTAAAAGCTGAGGCAAGGCGAAAGCGCAGCCTCAAAACGAGAGCGAAGAAAACACAAGATAAATTTACATACATAAATATATTTAAGTAAAAGTGATAGTATTTAATTTTAATCCATTCAAGGATTGTTCCAGATAACTACCATATCTGAGGCTAAGTACAGGGTATCCCTTACAAAAAAAAAGTATATTACGTGATTTATATGTATATATATATTTTTTTTTTATGTTTATTATATATCAAACCGAGTACTTAACATTTGAAAGCCTTGCTAGCAGTAAGCTTCGATGTTTGCCATTCAATGCGATTAGCCATTCGATTTGTTTTCCTTTTCAAACTCTTTCAGCACTTCATTCAATATCATCAGCTCGTCCTTGATAAAATCTAATTGCATATCCATACGGGTATGCGGAATGTCTTCAACTTTATCTGTATTTTTTGAAAATATGAGTTCGTCAAGTATATCAAAGAGAAAGGTTGTATCCATGGGCTACCTACCACGACGTCGACAAAGGAGACTATACAGCGCATTGATAGCACCAATATTGCGCTGCTTTTCCAAATAATTGGTGGAGATAACATCTTTGGTGTTGGTCAGTATCTTTTCCCATTTTGCGCAATGGGCCCGTGACTCGTTGTAGGTTCGTTCCAGCTTGGAGAGATCGTTCTTGAGACCCAGCACAGTGAGAGCCGCCTCGTTGGTGATCTTAACCATGTGCTGGCGCATCTGCTCGATCTCCTGCAGCTTCTTATTCTCCAATTCGCGTATCTCCACTTGGGCCAGCACTAGGATGGGAGGCTTTAGATGAAGTGAGCATAGCAGAGCGTAGCATTATCGGAACTTACTAAGCGCATCGCATCGACCCATGCAGTCCTTGGGCGAGACAAAGATGTCGGACACACTCACAACCTCTTCGAGTACCTTCTCATAGGGCTGTAGCTCCTCGACTGTGGCTTTGAGTGCCTCGCGAAAGGTCGTTAGCTCGCTAATGGAGGTCTTGAAGTTTTTGATGTCCTCGCTGAGCTCCTCGTGCAGCTTGCTCTCAGCGGCGATGGTCTTCTCGGCGAGTCGCTTCTTGTCCGCGCAGTCCTTGATGAAGCTGTTCACATCAATAAAGCGCTGCCTCAGCTTCTGCTGTGTGCTGTACATATGCTTCACTCGCGCTTCATTAATCACCGACTGCCGCTTCGAGTTGAGCAGCATCTGCTCTTGCACCTTGAGCATTTCTTCATGCTCCCGTGTATTGTGTATGTAGAGCAGTTCGATGGAGTCTCCAGCTGAGTCGGCATTGGGCGGCTTTCTACGACGAGCTTTCAGCTAAACTAAACTTTGTCTGTGCTATTTGCTATTTGTGATCCAACTTACATGAAATACTTCATCTGGGCCTTCGACTGCAGGTAGTCGCCCACTGCCTCCTCGGGCCGCAAGTCCAGGCTGCCCAGGACATCGATTTTTTTCGTCGGCTTAGTGCGTGGCATTCCAAACGTTAATTAATAAACGGTTTTAGTTAACAGTTCAATCGAACATGAATCAATTAAAGCAGTAACAATATCCCTGTAAGTGTTTAAGTGATCTGAATGTTTACCTATGAATGAGTAACAAACTATTGAACGACGCCAACTCTGTTAAATAAATAAACTCATTCGTTGTCTGGGCAACGTGGCAACGTGGAAACAGTCATAAGAGAAGGCAAACATACATATGTTGTAACTGGGCAACAGTGAAAGCCGCATGCAATAGACTGCGAGCTTTAACAGCTGTTAAAATGTTAAGTCTCTGTTATGCAGGCCACAAGAATCCACAATAAAATCATCATGCAATATATGAGAATCACTTTAAAAAATACAAATTAGATTTTGTTTTTTTAATAAATGTTTATTTACAGCTAAACGTATCGTTACCTTTTAGGCAATTTAATCTACACGGAATTGAATTAAAAATTATAAAACTACTTAAAGCTATATTATTGTGAAAAGTATATGAATACTATGAAAAAAAAAATGTTCATGTGAAGACACGATCCAGCAGGTCTTGAGAGTGTTGGCGTTTTAGTTTTCTTCTAGTGGATGTACGTCTAAGGGCTGCTGTACCTAGGCACCTGGCCAGGCTATTTGAATGGGAATTTAAACTATCTTGGTACTTTTTGGCCACTTCCTGGATTCAAAATTGGAATAATATAAGTCATTGATATATCTGTTATTAGTCACTGATCTCTGAGTCCATAAGAGATCCATCCATACTTATGGACTAAACTCTCAATCAGTAGGAGAAATACTCCAAGTTTATCAATTTGAATCAATATCTCGTAAGCTCACTTTTTATCAATAGAAATCTCTGCATTCACTGTCAAGGCTCTTAGAGTAACTCATACTGATCACACTTCAAGCCTCGTCAACAACAAAACATTGAGAACGAAAGTTCATAATTTTTATATTTTGAAAAAGAGCTCAAGAAGATACAGACAAAATGCCGCGCCATAAGCCCACCATGAAGACCGATGTCATCGGCAGCTTGGACTTGAATCCCGAGGAGGCGGTGGGCGAATACCTGCTCTCTCGCCAGCAGGAGCGATTCTTCGTGTAAGTATGAAGCCTGATTGGTTAATCTGATCTGTGCTGATATGTGTCCAATATCAGAAAACCACCAAATTGGGATTCGGCGGGCGACTCTATTGAGATGCTCTACATAGCCAATGCTCGGGAGCATGATGCTATGTTGGTGCTGCAGCGCCAGCTGCTGGAGGAAGCCCAGCACCAGAGCGAGCTCAACCATCAGCGCATCGCGCAGATGTATCGAATGCAGGAGCGCCTGAGGAAGCGTTTCATTGAGGTAAATGGATTCATCAAGGACTGCGCCGATAAGAAGCGCACTGCCGAGACGATCATACGCCAGCAGGAGGCACTCCATGATGAGCTGACCAAGGGCATTGATGAGTTCAAGCGGTCGATTAGCGTTCTGAATGCCTTTCGATCTGACCTCAAAGAGACCGTGCGGGAATTCGAGCCGTACGAGAGGGTTCTCGATGAAGTGGTAGAGAAATCGGACATATTTGTTTCTCCAAAAGATTGTTTAGATCGTTGCGATGCATTAAGTGAGTTACGAATTTAGTTGCCCATTCATGAGACCATATTAAATAAATTCTCTGCTTAGTGCTTGCCCAAGTCGAAATCAATGAACTCGAGAACACAAAGCTGCAGGAGATCGAGGAAATGCGCCTGCGCATGGTCAAGATTACAAATGAGGCAGCGTTGACCGTACTGGGCCTAAAGAACGATCTGGCCAAGCTTGAGCGCTCCTATAACCAATCGCGTGCCTTGGGTCTTCGGTGGGAGACGACGTTGAGTCTTTGCAAGGACACGATTAGCAACAACGACTTGGACAAGGATCGTGCATTGGATGGCCTCCAAATATTGTATCGCATGTTGTGCAAGCGTCGTGGTAAGTTTCTCTTGATTTTCATCAATTAGTGTGCGATGTTTTCAGCTGGACGTATTTCCGTGTATGTAGATCTCGACGCCCATTTCAATCGACGCGATGTCGAGAAGAGCGTAGACTTCATCAAGCGTGAAATAGAGCTGCTGACACTTGTTTTGCGTGAGCTGGAGAAGAGCCCCACTAAAGGCAGCAAGTCTGCTGTTCAGGATGGCGCTCTATGCGGATGATACGGTACAGTTTAAGACTAAGCAAAGTTCTTTGAATAAAGCTTAAAGGCATTTCTAAAACGAGCCTATGTGAGTTGGGAATTTATTGCGCATTCGACTAGCCCTTAACTAGCCCAACAATTCCCAAAGCATATGCTTCTGTCTTACAAATTTGTTGCCCAAGCAAATCAAATCAAATTTAATAATACAAAAAAAAAAAAACTCCGACGCACTCACATAGACAGAATTTGGACAACTTCTCAAGTGGCTGTCGAATGGGGAAAAGCACTTCAAATAGGAAAGTGACATACAGAGACAGAGACAGAGACAGGGATATAGACAGAGGCAGTGCTTGGAAATAAATTTTACGTTCGGCAGCAAGTCGACAAATCGAATCTCTTGCATCTTTCCATTCAATTGCCAATTGGATTCTATGGCCAAAGATAATCCAACTTAAGCAGAGATAATTCTTTTATGCGAACATTTTGATTTCGATTGCTGTCCCCGCATTTACAACTCGAGCCAGCGAGTGAGTGCGGGGCATGAGTAACAGAACTAGCAACTAATTTCGTGACGCCAGTGCCACGCCCAGTTCCAAAGAAGTTTCAACTGCATTGGAGCGGGGCTGTCAGGCGGGGCGTGTCGTTTGTCTTTATTCAATTTACTTTATTTGATTTGCGACTTTTGCCGAGCTCTAGTCTAAAAATAAAATCGAGTTTCCTTCAAGCAGAAATAAAATGCAAAGAAATGTGTTTATCGCCTAGAAAAATCTACATACACATACATATCGAATTTGATATCTGAGTGTAGTTGGAAAAGTCAACTTTGGTTTATTTAAATGCCAACAGCTGACCGCCCACAAATTCCGCCCTGGCAACGATTCCTTTTGCTTCTGCTTCAGCGTGTGCCTTGGTTGGGTTAGGGTTGTGGTCGAGGTGGGGACAGCAATTACATTAAGGCTGAGATAGTTTTGGCATCGTCCCTTTTTTTGTTCGGGCCATCGCATTTGGGTAAATTGTCGTAAGCACTTAAGATTTGTAGCTTGTCATTTAAATAATTGAAAATATATCAATTGTCAGCAATGCTGAAGCGCAATTGAAGTGCATCCCTTGCAGAGAGTGGGACAACAATTCTTTCACAATATTTTATATTTCTATATATGTGAATATATATAGTGACAGTCTGTGTGAATCATTCGCTAGTTGTTCAACCTGTCGCTAGCGCCAAATATGTCGGCTGACAATAAAGCCTAATGGGATTCCCATTTAATCCTTTAATTGCATCACATTTACAGTCTGCAAATTAAATAATAAGCATTCAATTTGTAGTTGGGGAAGAACAATTAGCGTGGGTTGTCTGAAAAGTTGTGAGAACAACAAGGAAATCTCTCCAGAGCTCTGCGTGGGTTGGCTGATCCATTGCGAAGACAAAAGCTGGGATTCTCATGAGCAAGAACTGATGGAATCTTCAGCTAAGCTCACAAAAGTCTGACCCAGTCTCAAACTCGTTGGCAAGTAAAAGTTTTGGAGAACTTTTCTGGCCACACACGATTCAGTTTCCTTTTAATTTTTTGCATAGTAGACGCAACACTTAATTTAACTTTACAAGTTCTTAATGTGCCGGCCAGACAGTTGAGCGGGAAGCGAGGAAGCGAGGAAGGGTGGCAGCCCCCAACAAGACGGAGCGACGAATGGCAATTAGAGAAACAATTCAAGCCAAGCACCGGGCAGGACAATGGGCGACTAGAAGCAAAAGGCGCAATTAAAGGGCACTTGAAGTCACAGTTGAGTTGGCCGTAAGTCTTAGTTGACTTTAAGGCCGTTTAAATTGAAGGCTCTTTGAGTGGCAGGCAGAACGGTAACTGCAATAAATGTCATGCGATTACCGCAGCAACAGCTACATACAACATCTACAAAGTCAGTGGCAAGAAGAAGGCTTCAACTTGATTAATACCATAACACATGATTTATTATGCTTGTCAATTGACAGGCAGTCAGGCGAGCAGGCGAGCAGGCAGGCAAGGCATTGAAGCAGTCAGGCAAGGCAGGAAAAGCACATTATGAAAGCTGTATGAGGCGCCTGAGGCGGAGATTGGTATCGGAATCGCCTTGCGCCTTACGCCTTGCGCCTTACGCCTTGTGTCCCGTGATAAGATGGCAAATCGGCTTAAGCGAAGCTCCGCCTGCTCCCATCCCTCGGCCAGGCCAACAGACAAGCAAACAACAATCGTCATCATCAATTCAGTCAGCGACATTAATATCCTCGCGGGCGGGCCAAAGCTGTCGTCTGACATTTGTGACACCTGCATTGATTTGTCTTCCTTCTTGGGCCCGCCTGAGCATCCCTATTCAGGGTTGCCAGAGCTCCTTTAAAAGCCACCTGCCTCCCCATTGACTGAGTGCCTTTCATGTCTTACAAATGCCTTTTTTATGCGCTAATGTCGCTGTGGCTTTTGGTTGCCAACTTTAAGTTGGCCAGCCCGCCAGTCAGTCCCAGTCCCAGTCCCACTGCCACTGCCACTGCCAGTCCCAGCCGTAGTCGTAGTAGGCGAGAGGCCCATTAGTGCCAGGTTCTAATGGCCTAGACGACAAGGCGCTGCAATTACCAGCCCCCCAAAAAGCCAACAACAGCCAACAGCAACAACTACATGACTGCTCATACCACTTCTAAGTACCTTCACATAGTTGATAATTTATTCATTTGCCGACGACGACAACAGAAACAGCGACAGCAACAGCAACAGCAAGCAGGAACAACATTTAAGGAACCCCAGGACCCAGTGGCTCAAAGTTAACCACACACATACAGACATTGACACACACCTAACACATGTTCAGATGTAGATATGCAATAGAAAACTTACGGCTGCCGAATGGCAGCTACCCTTAATGACTTCATTAGAGGCGGGGAGCAACCCCTTCGCACAATGCCAGCAATCAAGTCGACTATCTTAAGATCCGCTGATCCGCCCTGTCTATGCGGGGTGCAAAAAGAGAGAGAAGAAAATTTATCTCAATTTTTAATTTGATTGCCAAGCGTCAAAGGCAACAGCTCCGACAATTGAGAATTATGTTTGAATGCTGTGCTCTCGGATAACAGCTGTGCCATTAGGTGACTTTCACAATTTCCAGTAGAGCCCAACCCCTTTCCGAGAGATTTTTCAATTGAGTTGCGGGCCCTTTGTTAGGCCTCAATTGCGAGTTCGAATACGCAGAATTTAACGTGGCATTTTGTAAGCTTAAGCAATTTTTTCATATCATTGTTAAGTCCTCTTTTTTTTTTTTTTTTTTTTTTTTTTGGTCTGCTACAGGGCAGTTTAAAGACCCCGCACAACTGTTGTAAAAAATTGGAATTGTAAATTTTACACTTATCAAGAGGCATTTGTTGGCTTTTATTGAACTGAATTGCCAAGGCATATGTGCGCCCTTTGCTCTCTCTTGATTACCATTTGCATAAAATCATCGTTGAGGACTGAAAATTATGTTCGGTTTTTACGGCTATTGAACCGGGTTTAAAGGAAGTGAAATGTTTCTGTTTATGGTTTCCGTTGTAATTCCAAATGCGTTGCCAAACATACAGAAACGAGCCTACAACGGTTTAGCATAGATGTCATGAACAATTTATTATGTTTAATGATGGCCCGGCAGGTATGCAAATTGACCCTTTATCCTCCCCCAAGGATCAAGAAGGAGAAGCCCTTTAAGCTCGAAATGCAGAGAGTAAGAGAGATCTTCTCGAATCTAGCAAAGCTCTGCCTCTTGGGTATGTAAGCATTTATAAATATTGACAACTTAAAGTGATGTCTATAAGTGACACGAGTCTGGCTTCCACCCCGGACGCCCGACCCGAAAAAGGGCAGCCTTCTGGGCGAAACAACATCAATAATAACAGGAGCAACAACACGACAGCTACAACAAAAACAGCAACACTTGTGGTCAAACTTGAAAGCCTGTTTGATGGTTACCTTATGACTGAGGGGGCGATAGACCCGCTTTCCCTACTGCCAACCCGAGGGTTGGGCAATAAAGTCCGCTGCTTGAAACTGTCAGAAGTAAGTGCGTGTGGTAGGTATTTCAGCTAGCTTGGGATGCTAGAATTGGGGAAGTGCTCGCTAGATAGGCAAACAGTGAGTGGGAGAGGGAAGGAGAGAGATGACTTGGTGAAAATATTGACAAAGCAATTTGCTTGTCAGACAATTAAGCGTCTAATTGGATGAGTGCACGACCACGTGGTAAGATGATGATGAAGACCGAACGGAAGTTGTCGGCTTAAATTTAAACAACTCTAATGCCTCTTCAGCCATAACCAGCCCAGCTCTGCTTGAGTGTGACAGAACTGGGGATTTATGTGCAGCCAGTCTGCCAGATAGCTGCAGACAAGTGAAGCAATAATCACAGCGCCATAAATTCAAAGTGCTTCGCTCTACCCTAAACAACAACTACCCAAATCTGAAACAAGAGACGGCAGTTTTTAATATATATTGCTCAGAGATATGCTAGAATGACAGCTGTACGGATCCGGATCTGGACACTTTGTCACAAATGAAACAGCGTCGAGAAGATGCAAAAATATATTTCAAGTACATTATGGCAGCTGAGTGCGACGTCAAAGGGGGGTAACGCAACGCAGCGCCAAGCCGGAGGGGGTCTAGCTGAGTCCACAGCTGCTCTCGGCTCAAGGACTAAGCGGCCTGTACGGATTTGCATGTTAGACCAGAGAATTCGTTGCGTTTGCCAAAGATAAGTGAAATGTAATTCAGACTGGCAGTGAAAGTGCCGACGGGGTATTTGCAGTGATGTTGGGGGAGGGGCCCGAGGGGGGGCATGGTCTGAGCTGGTATAAGCAAAGAGGTTACCAGCTTAACTGGCACTAAGTGGACTGCATCGCGATGCCAGATAGCTGCATTAGAGGCTATCAAAACGCCATTCAAGTCACATGCATTGAAAACTGTAATCAAGTCGTCGCAAAGTGGGTCAGGCAAATAGACGCATGGAGAGGGGAGGAACTGGCCGGGTTGCGGGCGGGCTGGCTGATGCGTCTTCTTTCACATGTGGCACGAACATGAAAGTATTTGCAATCCAACGCAGATTCCATTGAATTCGCTTCATTTTCCCCCACTTATTCTCTTCACAAATTGTCGCCATTTGCTGCGCTTGAGGCCCCCTGCCTTGGTGCCCCACTCTGCTGCCTTCGATAGACACACACATGTGGGGAAGACGAAGGCCATGCATGGGTGGCTTTCAAAGCGTTCACATTTACATTTCTTAGCTAGCTGCTTCTGCTGATTTATGTCCTGCAATTGACACGACATTTTTCGCTTGTCAAATGGATGTACTGACAGTTTACCTAACAGACAGGCGCGAGAAGAAAGCAGACAACTATAGTGTGTGTGTGTGTGTGTGTGTGTGTGTGTGTGTGGAGGCTTTAAGGAAGTTTGCAATCGAGGGGCGGCAATTGGCTTTAAGGCGTTGAATGTTAAGCGTATTATGCGCACCGCCAAACCACAGAGGCATTCAAACCACACTACATGCTTGGACGACGAACAAAAACTTAATTACCCTCTCTGGTTGGTTGGCGGGGCTTGAGTGGTTCAACTGGGTGAAATTTGTTCATGATTGGCCCCTTCACACCTCATAAAGACCGCAATAATAAACGCAATTTGGGCAGAAATCCAATTAAATGCCCGATGCCAGATGAGAGCATTCACCACAGCGCCACCAAACCACTTTCCTGGACACAGCCAAGGCCAACAGAAAAAAAAAAAAAAAAAACACTAAACCACAACGACAACTTTCGCCGACAACACATCATCGATGTCTATGAGGATAATAAGCAGCTGCTGAAGTATGAACTGAAGTCAGTTGCTTCGGGAAATTAGTTGATGAGATGGAGAGACCCTCCCAAGTGACTGCTGGCCAGGCATTAATTGTACTTCCCTCTCCCTCTCTCTATACTGCTCTGATAAAAATTGCAATTATTTAGCCAAAATGTGCGAGATGCGATGAAGTAGGCGTCTTGCCTTGGCCAAGTGTAAGCCAGCAGCTGAGCTGAGCTGAACAGCTTGACAAAGTCGTCTGTAATTTATTTCCTGTTCACTGTTGACTGTTGGACTGTTGGCCTGTTGACTTACCCCGGCGAGACAAAAGCAAACAGACGCAGTCAAGATATCTTGCAATTTTGGCATTGATGTGGCGACTGCCAGAGTGACTCCTGCAACGGACACTTCAAGTCGGACTCGATTCGCCTGGTGGGCGTGTTGAATGCTGTGGCTAATGAAGTGCATGCAAATACGCCGGATGGGCAAGAAGAGCTTGCCTTGGCTGCTCGTCTCTGATTTGCAGCTGACTTCTTTGCCGGCTACTAATGAGTTCGTTCGGGCTGTGGCCGAAGGTGTGGCATCAAAGTGTTCAAGAGTCAGTATAACTTTTACAGCAGCTTCTGCTCCATTATGCAGCGGGCTGCAGCAGTGCAACTTTAGCTTACAGCTTTAGCCACTTCACTGGCATCCACTTGATGTGGCCAATGTGTTGCCGTTTGCTGTTTGCCTTTGCCATTGCCATTGCCATTGCCCTTGCCTTTGGCTTTGGCTTTGCCTTTGCTTGATGTTGATAAATGATGTTGCATTTTCATTTAGAAAATTTGTTGTTAAAGAAAAGTCACTGATTGACTAACAGGACGGCATTGAGGCAAAGTTGCCGACATGCAATGCTGCCCAGTCGATGGAGACACGGACTGATGCAGTGACTGCCTGTCAGCAAAACGTTTAGTGGCAAAGCATGGGACGCAACCACACACACACACACACAGTGGCTGGCGAATCAATTATGCAGTGTAGTCGCATATAGAGCAGCAGCAGCAGCAGCAGCAGCAGCAGCAGCAGCAGCAGAAAGCAGAAGGGATACACAGTGAAAGAGTGTCGAGAGTTGGGTCCAGACTTTGCTGAGTTAGCCAAGTTCCATGCAGGCAGCTGCTAATGCAAAAAGCAAAAACTTTGCCAACCAAGCTGAGCACAATGTTCACGCCTTCACATGGGGTTGGATGCAATAGAACCTGATGTGTGTTTTGTAGTGTCATCTATTAATCAAGTCTATAAGCGCTTAAAGAAATTACCTCAGCTCTGATGAACTGAGAGCTTTAATTATAATATCGTAAACACTCAAGTAAGAGCTATCTACTTGACTGCAAGAGAATAGATTTCATTCTCACTCATTTGTGAACATCTTCAGCTTCCAGTGAGAGATCAGTCCGTCTCGGTCTATCTTTCCCTTCTAAGCTTCTTATAGCATTTCTTATTTGAAGCTTAAGTATTCAAATGCAGTTAGCCTAGGCAACCCTTGCATTAGTATATCTATTTAGTGTGCATGCGCAAGTTCTGATCCATGGAAACCTTTCAGTTTTTAAGCTTATCTCAGAGCAAATCTTCAAAGTGACTGACGTTGGCTCTGTTTGGCTTGGCTTGGCACACCCCCGAAGGCTCTGCCAGCTGGTTGAACAAGGACAAGGACACAAGGCATCCACAACCGCCGCCCAACCGCCCAGCCCCCATGCCTGATGGGCACCCATTGGTGGCAACAATGCAGACCTCGCTGTTGCGTAACTGTGCCTTCCTGCATCGCACTCCAGAATGCCATTGCAATTCCGTTGCCATTCTTTTGCAAATGCTTGAAGCACTTTCATTGTGGGGTCCTTCCCAGCCGGGACCCACTTGTAAGCGTCGCATGCCTGGCCGCCCATTGTCAGTGCAACTTTTGTTGCAAGGCGCAATGCTTTAATCTTAAACATGCCAGCGGAACACTTGAGCATTGTCAAGTGGCTGTCAGCTGCCAGCTGCCAGCTGCCAGGTCTCCGCGCCACCGCATCCATTCCACCCACCATCATCCGTGCGACAGTTGTCCCGCGCACGCAAAGCAGACAGTTGACTGGAGCTTGACTGCTGCAGCCCTAGCCCCAAACAGCTCTAACAGCTTTTCCAGATCCCCGAGCTCCACTAAGTGGGTGCAGCCTTGGCTTAGCTGAGGGTCTTCAGCATGACTAGACTCGAGTCAACTCAACTCAACTCAACTCGACTTTCACTGAGCTTTAAGGCTGTGTTTAATTTCCAGCGCAAGCCACGCCCCCGAGCTGCTGGGAAACCAATTCCCAAATCCTTTAGTCATTTGAAGTGTTTATCTATATCGCTAACCGCAAGCTCGTTGTTCGACTCCCTCGAATCCTTTTCGAGTTTCGGCACTCAATTTGTTGTTGTTCTGGTTTCGGGTTTTGCCTTTAGCCAGCTCCCGTTTGCCGGCTGCCGGTTGCCGGCTCCCGGCTCCCGGTTGTTGGTTCCTCATTTTTTGGCATGTGCACGTTTAATTGAAATTTCCCAACACGCCCACTGGCCGCCTCTTTTTCACGCCCCCTATTCTACGCACCGAGCGCTCGTCTTGAACGAAAATTTTAATTAAAATTTTCGCAGCGCTTTGTCGCTTTTTCCACGCTTTCTCGCTCAGCTTTAAAGTGTGAACTTCCAAGACACTCTTGCAGCAGCAGCAGCCGCAGCAGCAGCAGCAGCAGTCAGCTAGGCAGGGTGCAGGAGTAACCCCCTATAGAATCTCTGTTGACTCACCCTTCACGCCGGCTAGCTCTCTTAACAGCCGCTGGTAAAATATTTAACATGCAAATGAGTTTGGCTCTGCATAAAGTTTCGCTTTAAATGTGTTTATTTTAGTTGCCACGCCCACGCCCTGGTCGCCTACCGGATTCCTCGTTGAAAAGAGTTACAAAGTTAGTGAATATTTTAGCACTTCTTCGTTGCGTTTAACATTTATTTAGCCGGGCCACTTTTGCGGGCTGAGCGCTTAGATATGCGCTGTACTTTGACCCTTTACCGAGCTACGACATTTTACATGTTAATGAGTTTTTTTTAATTTCAATGAGCCGGTCAACTGGCCAGCTGGCGTGCTTAAAGAATCGCGCTCCGATTCCCGAGCTGTTGCCGGAGCTCTAAACAACTTTTCATTTTCCTAATCAACACCAATTCTTTCAACACTTTTCCGCCCTGCCACATCGTCATGCAACACCATCATCAGTAACAACATAATCATCATCATCATCATCATCATCATCATCATCATCATCATCAGCAACAGCAGCAGCAGCAGCAGCAGCAGCAGAATCGCGGTTGCAGTCACATGTGAACAAATCTTTGGCACGTTTCAATTCATTAGCTTCGTGACATTTGTCGTTTGATTTCACTTGGGCAATAACTTTGCCCCAGTGCCCCTACCACTCTCTCTCTCTCTCTCTCTCTCTCTCTCTCTTCCTCTCACTCTCCTCTCTGGCTACTGGCCCATTCTGCATTCCCCTTCCACGCATCCAACTCTGTCCCGTTGCTGCGACAAGCTCATTCATGCATTCATTCGCATTCACACGCATGCCTCGACCCAGCTACAGTTCCCTGCCCATGCCCCTGCCCCTAACCCTGCTCCCTTCCCATTTTCATTGCAATGAAAACGCATTGTGGTCGAAATTGTTAACAAAATGTCAAACGGAAACTCGGCAACGAAATGGACGGAGAAGAGGAGTAGAGAAGAGGAGCCAGCGCCGGCGGTGCCCAATAAAACTTCAATAGCCTCGACGACCCGATGTTGCACAGTGAGTGATTTTTATGCAGCCAAATTATAGGAAGTACAACAGGCAGCAAGCAGGAGCCAGGAGTGAGAGATCAGGGCCAGAGAGAGATGCGCGAGGGCGGGCAGAACGGGTGCCAACTGATTGTGCGGTTGTTGCTACAATTGTTGTCATTGTTATAGCTGTTGTTGCTGCTGTTGCTGCTGTTGTTGCTGTTGCTGTCGTGGTTGTTTCTGCACGTGATGGTGATGAGTGCAAAGGGCCACAGCGATGAGACAATTTCGAGCAACTGTGATTTAGCCAACAAAGTCATTTCCGTGACTTGTGACTCAACTGAGTCAACCGAGTCAACTGAGCTCGTAAGATAATTATCAGGGAAAATACAATCGAAATTATGATTACACATTTCTAACAGCTAAAAGGTTGGTTTAATATGTATCATATATAAATATAAATAAATAATTAAATATTATATTGAAGTAAATAAATTGCAAATTATTATTATAATACATTTATAACACACAAAATATTTTTTTAATGTATATGCATGTTATATAAATTAATTAATCAATATTAAAGATATTGAATATTTTAAGTAAATAAATTTCAAATAGAAAATAAAACTTTACAAAATTAAAAAGTTTTTTTGCCTAATAATTTTAAAATATAAATTATCCCAATGCATTGCAATGTATATATACATATATTATGCTTACATAATAAAATAATATTAGTGCATTAGAATATGTAAAGAAAATGAAAATAAATTAACTTCTGAATATTTTTATAATCATTCATGTTATTTAATGATTATATACAAAATTTAATTTTAAATTTTCAATTTTATGTACTTAAATATTTTTAAATTAATAATATCTATGTTCTACGTTCTATGAAAACAATTATTAATGTTTGGACAATATTTGCTCATTAAAATGTCAAATAAAGCTTAAATATTATTCAATAAATACATTTGAATCTTTAAATTACACAGTTAAATAAGTAAATAAAAATAAATAATATAAATAATATTCAATATTAAAAAAATGTAATGAAACATTTTATTGTCAACTAGTTTAATGAAATAAATACATAATTTTTTGCATGAATTAATTTAATTCAATTAGAAAATAAATGTATTTAAAAATATTATTTTATTACAATAATATATATTATTAATAATTTATTGTATATTCTATTTTTTTTTTTTCATTTATTTTACTTTCTTATTTTATGTTTTATAAATTGATCATTTATTTTATTAAATAAATTAATTTACATTATATATAAAAATGATTTCCACTTATATTTAATTTTCATTTACTTTTATTTTTACATTAGCAACACAAATGTTTCTCAAAGCAAACAATATATGTTTTTCATTTGCAAAATTTCGAAATTGAATTCAATTCAACACAGTAAATCAAGCAGAAGTGCAGGCAGAAGTGCATTTCCCAAAAAAAAAAAAAAATTCCTTTTCGTCTGATTCACAGTTGATGAAACTTGTTTTACGCACACTTAAAGTCAGGTTCATGAGTCGAGTGATGTGAATGCAGTTGAAAACTCAAATATATGCCAGAAAATCTGTTAAGAGTATGACACCAAAAATATATTTATAAAATGCAAAAGTAGCTTTTGAAATACCATTGAAATATGCTCTGATGCTTAAAACTATAATTTTTGAAGTAAAAATGCAGAATACAAATAGACAAAATACGTAATTTCATTTTTTTTATATTATTATAAAAAGAAAGTTTCGATCCTTATGAAAATATCGTATAACAATGCATTAAGTTTTCTATTATAATATTATTATAGAATATATAAGTAATGTTTGATAATATACAAAGGTATTTCTGTATTAAAGAATTGTATATTTTTCGATTATTATTTATTAATGATCTCTGACTGCTGTTTGATCTATTGTATGTTTGGGAATTCATCAATTCGTGATATTGTGACACATCCCTGAAGTAACACCGGGAGTAAAGCGTGTCATCAGCTATGCGCCACCTTTTGCAGTGACATTTTTACTGTGCCATGGAGTAGCTTATTCCAGGCGATATATGCGATGTATTTGCGCGACATTTTCGACTAATGTTGCTGCACTTGTTGTTGTTGTTGCTGCTGTTGCTGTTGCTGCTGCAATGCTCTTAATTTCGGGTGTCGGTGGCGGGCACGTATTCAGCGGCAATGTAATTATGGAGCGCACATGTGTTTGCCTGATTAGGCGATAGGTGGGCATGGGAGCTGCCGTTGCTGCGATTTGTATGCAGCTCCAGCAGTAGGCCGGGGTCTCCATTCCGGGTAGTTTGGGTCTGGGGTCTAGGGTCTGGGGTCTGGGGACTGGGGACTGGCGTGCGTGACCGGCAGTTGTTGCGATGTTTGACTTACAATTAAAAGCGTTGCATACATGCATGTATGTATATACACATATGTATATAGATATATATGTGGATACAGATATATGCAACATACTCATTATCAAATTTGTCGCGAATTTGTACGCGATGTTGTTTTATATGATAATGGGCGTGGCAGATGGCAAGTGCGAAAAATGTTGTTTGGTTTGTTGCAACTGCAGTGATGCATTCTGATTGGGCTGAAGATAACGCGAGTGTCAAATCAGATAATGCATATGATAAATATAAATATAATTGGTTGGCTAATGCGTGGTTTTAATTATGGTTTATTCTCTCTCTCTTCTCTACTGTCTTCTCTACTCTCTTCTCTATTGTTGCATGTCGCATTAGCCCCAATTATGTGCTGTGTCAGTTTGACAGCAACATCTTGGTCTGGTGTCAGCCAGCTCGCTCATTGGAAAGCTATAAGCTACCTGCCCTGCTGGCTGGGATAAGCTGTGCAGCATGCGCAACATTTTGCACTTGCAACGCTCTGTGAAATGCAAAACCAATTTGCGGTGCAAGTGCCTCGGTTGCCATGACACATGCCTCTGCGGAATGATGCATTGCTTCCGAATATGATGACGAGGCGTGTTAAACGTTGTAACAAAAAAAAACTACGAGAGCAGGCACAATCTGAAATCTACGGCCCCCAGTCGCCATTCGCCATTCGCCAGCCGTCAGCCGCCAGCCGCCAGCCGCCAATTGGTGGCTGGCGAGAGCTGCTTCATGGGCAATGTCGTGTCAGGGGACACACTTGAAATTTATTGCCGCAGTTGTAAAGTACGAAATGCGTCGTAATTAGTTGCAACTTGAGTTATTTGTGCAACAATGCAGCATGCGAGGCGAGCCAATCGCCCAATGAATTGCCCCTGAGAGCACGCTGAGAGCTGGGCAGCGAGAGGTGTAGAGCTAGAGGGAGAGAGAGAGAGAGAGAGAGAGAGAGAGAGGGAGGGGAAGTGTGGCAAGTTGAAGCTGGCACTCATTAGGGACTTGGCCCATTCGCACATTAGACACGTACGCCTCGCATTTGGCTTTTAAATATTTCGCTTACATTTTAAAAAGCATAAATTTGTGTGCGCCATAAATTTCGACTCGCACTCGTCACTCGGCATGCCAATGAGCCGATGCGCTGTGGGGCGAGCAGGTGGAGGAGCAGTCTCAGTCTCACTTGGCTCTCAGTCTCAGTCTCAGTCTTTGTCAATTTATCAGGAAATTGTTTATTATATTGTTGAAGAACTTTTTATGTGCACTCCACTCATCGAGGACATTGCGACGGGCATCGGGCGTCGTTTGCTTTATGAGCAGCGGACACATGCCCCTCAGCTCCCATGTGGCAGTTGGACAACAACTGCACGCCCAGTTGCTGGCGACTCGCGGACCATTTGGGTGGCGAAACTTTATGACCGTGTGTGCCAAAGCGTGGGAATAGTCGCCGCTGTGGCCCATGGTCATGAGCCATGCCATGGCAATTGCTCATGCCAGGCCGGCGAGCGAGGACCGTGATTCTGATTTATGCCAAAGATTTCGATAAGAATGTGTCCACGCTGGAAGACACTCTGCAATATGATAGAAGTGCACAGAAAGCAATGGAGACTTGCAAAAAAAAAAAAAAAAGAAGAGAAAATACACCAAATAGAACGTAGCTAATGCTAAATAATTAATGAAGTTTTATGTCTGTGTTACTCGAGCCGCAACTTTAACGAAAATATTGTCTTTGAATTATCTCCATGGCACTTTGAGGTATATAAAAAAGCTATTTCCGGCTCAATTAAACAAGTGCACTTTGCATAATACTAATTGGGATAGAGATAGATAGAGTTAGAACAGATAAAGACATTATGGTATTTATCTGAAAGCTCTAGCTATTGAAGCTGTAGAACTCAAAACTTTAATATATTCCCGTGGGTTGCCACGCCCAATAAGAGCCACTTCGAGTGTAGCAAATAAATTACTGTTGACTTCAAAATATTAGAAATATAAGCAGATCTTCAAAAAAATTTTAATTGGCAATGCAGACTTTCCTTTCTTTCCTTTACCCTTCTTGCCCTTATTGATGCTACATATATTTTGTTTAACTTTACACATTTAGAAAATTTGTTTGTTTTAATAAGACTATATCATTATTGAACACTGTCTAATGTAAAAGCTTTAGTTAAAAAAGAAATTTTCAATTAACATCCTAGAAATTATTCCCCTTTATTAAATCTGCAAGTTTAATAAAAACGATCAAGAAATGTTTTTCATTCCATAGAATTCATGAATTTTTTCAATTTCAATTTCGATTTATTTCATTGCTATAACTACAGATTTTTTTTGTGAATAGTACTTATAATAATTTAAGAGTTTAGACTTTACAAACATAAACATATACCATAATTTATTTGTAGGATAAATCAAAGAATTAGAAAACCTCAAGGATATTTATTACAATTTCAGTTTCAATAAAACACTATATAAGGAATACATGGCTATGCCAGGTCGTTTATATGCGAATATGTTAATTCGTTACACTTCGTTGTGAAATTTTTCGATAGTCGCGATAATCTAATATCTACCAATTCATCATTGGCTCGACAGTGTAGATCAAACGTGAAATGAAGCCATGGAAGATTCAAAATGAGCTTCAAGGCTTAATTCTTTATTTTTACTTTGATAGTTTTTCAACACATTTGGATGATTAATCCAGTTTAATTTGATTTAAAAATATAAAAATCCCATGCGATTTTCCGGATGTTTACAAAAGAAACAAAACGAAATATTGTTAAAATTACGATAGCCCAATGCTGCTTGAGTATATATATATATACATACATACATACATACATACTTCATATTTGAAATCTTGTTTATCAATTTTAGAATTACATATTTATTAATGACATTACGAATAATCTTACTGCTCATCTGATAGCTTGACTGATATATGTGTTAGCTGAACCGAATAATTCCGTTTCATTTCAATTATTTCTGCCTTGAAAAGTGTCTCCATTAAACCCTAAATAATGAGCAATTTTTAAGAAGCTTCTTTGACATTTTCTCCGATACACAGCCATTAGATACGAGCATGTCACATAATTATTCAGGTATCTGGATCCCAGAGACGGAACAGGCGCCCACAACAACAAAAATAGAACAGCCCCAATCTCAGTTGAAGGGGCCCCACAGCGCAAATCACTCCCACGCCTTGCCCTCTGTGGGTGTTGTTGTTGTTGTTGTTGGTATTATGTGTTGGGGCCACCCATGCAACGCCCGACACGTCAGAATTAATACTCGTCGGCACACGAATCTGAGCAGTCTTACCCCATGTTTGGATGTTTTTATACCCATTTCTACACATGTTGTCGGGGTCTGTTCCAATTATGCCGCACTCGAATATCAAATTAAGTGCCCGCTGCTATGACAGTTTTAATGTCTTTAGCACCATAAAAAGTGCACCCCATAAACGGGTAGCGAGAGCGCGCGGGCCTCGTCCCGACGAGACAATTATGGAAATCGGAGGCGCTCTACACCTACGCACATATTACGTATATGCGTTCCAGATCCCCCAAATCCCAATCCGGAGAATATGACACGGCAACTCCTTTGGCCGCAACGAAGAGAAATGCTCACCTCGTGCGCGCTGCAGCACTGCAATAATATTTCATAAATAGGCAAATATGCGATGGGAATGTATTACTGATGGAAATGGGGAGGATGGGGGCTCTCTGGGGCCATTGGGAATCTCGGCTCTGCTTCCCGCAGCAACAGCTGCTGGTAATTAATGGCTGGCCGCGTTCAATGCACTGGATAATCGCGCGGCTGGGAACGGCAACAACTCTTTCAAAATCTCGGCAAATAAATCTTGCCCACTAAAACTCGGGGGTAACAAACTGCTTAAAAAGGCCAAGCAGACACAGTCAAGAGAGATAGCGATAGAGAGAGTGAGAGAGAGATAGATAACGAGAGAGAGAGAGAGAAGGGCAGAGAACGGGTGTGATACGAAAAAGTTCTTTACTTCGGTATAAATTACAGCCTCGGGTAGAAGTGTTGCGATTTGCTAAAGCAGTGCGGATACTGAGCAAGGATTTACTCTAAATCAGACTAAATTTAATTAGTTCAAGCGGAAGAAGCGCAAATTGACTTTGTAGTAAAGCCGAGCTTAGATGAGCTTAACAACTATTCTTTATGCGCACACACAAAGGTAAATATATGGCCAGCCAGATATAGGCATGAATGACAGGGGGTATTACGAAGGTCAAGTTTAAAGTCTAATTGTGTTGGTAATCTGTAACTGAAACCTTCAGACTTGTCAGCGAGGCTGAATGTAAATTCAATAAACAAACTGTCAACAATATATGAATACAAATTTTACAAACTTTGCCTACTTACACTTCTAAGACACCTCCACAGAAAAGAACTCAAAATACTCAAGAAAATATTATCAAATTTTTCATTTAACAAATCTTTTTATTTGATTTTTCTGTCAATATTAAAACAATCCCCCAATTGTCTCTGCTAAAAGCTTCATCTACATGAACAAAGACGAGTTTTACATCATTTCATCTAATATTTGAGTACAAGTTATTAAATCTCTACAGTAAATTAAGAGCATTTTCAGTTGCATTATTAAATGTTTAATCCAGGGCATTAAAATTAAATATATCACCAATACACTTGATGAAGTATAATATGCCAATCCTCTCTGAAAGCAAACTATAAATAAAATTTAATTTTATTAAAAATAATACAAATTTGAAATACTTTTTGTCATTAAAAACAAATATCAGCAGATATTAGTAATTATTTATTTTATTCATACGTCAAATTATATACAAAAGTATGTTTCATATACAGTGATTTGGGAGAAAGTATCAAAAATCTGACAGAAATCTGAATTTTATTAAATTAGTATCTATATATAGATATGTAACTGAAGACTAGCTCAAAAGATAATTTTGTTTAGTATGTTTTTATCGATAACTTTTAAACGATCAAAGTTATCGAATTCGTGCAAAAAATAACTCGTACTGCGCGTGTAATAAACGGACCTAACACAAAAATAATGAAGTCTCTAGCTCTAATATCTTCGGAAATCGACGGATTCAAACATACGAACAGACGGACATGGCTATATCGACTCAGCTCGTCACCCTGATCAAGAATATATACTTTAAGGGGTCTGCCACGCCTCCTTCTGCCTGTTACATACATTTAACACAACCATTATATTCAGGGTATAAAAAGTATATGATGTATATGTATGGGAAAGAATAAGATTGTAAAAAGTTTAGTTTTGATATTCAATTTATATATTAATTGCAGATCGTTCATCAATGGATCTCGACAAGTCTCCCTTCTGTACTGTTCGTTTTTTTATGGTTTTGTGAAAATAAAAAGCAGCAAAGTTGACAATTTCTTTTGCAAAAGTATTTAAGTTTTATACTATATATATTTGGAATACAAATTTTATTGAATTTGAAAAATATAGAATAGATAGCAATCATAATTCCTTAACAGATTATCTTACAAAATGAGTTCAATTTATACTAAACAATATCAATCAAAAACGTACTTCAACTAGTCAAAAACAACATTGAAGATATCCAAACAGAAAAGTTGTTGTTTTTATTGGCATTAAAAATAAAAAACACTTTAAATATATCATAATTTAAATTGTTATATTCTCTAGACTCTGCACACTTAAATGAAACTCGATGCGCGACTATTACGGCGATTATAAAGCTTAATCATTCAGAAGAGTCATACTATATTTACCTACGCTGCGCGCCTTTCATCTGCGCTGCCTTCGTGCCACAGTCATTCCAATGGCAAATCCCCCAGAGTCCATAAGCCCCAGCCTCCGGTGATTTGCGTGCTGGGCCATGACAACACAATGCAACTGCCGCTGCCCACAGATGCTGTGCAGCTTAACCAGGTTCTTTGTCAATTCTGCTGGCCGGCCCACAGGCGTTATGTGAACACCAACTATTCGCACTAAGGCCACGATACAATAAATACGCTGCCTCAGCCAGGCCTGGGGTCTGGAGGGGCCTGCAGAGGCCGAGGCCATATTGAGCAATCAAAGCCAACTGTGTCCAGGCGCATCTCATCCGGCAACCTCCTCCTCCTCCTTCTCTAATTGCATGTTGTGTTGCATGTTGCTCGTTTGCCGTTGTCGCTGCTCTTGCGCTCCATCAGCTGCCACTTGTGCCCATTGCAGCACCACACCACCGCACCACTGCCCCGCTGACCCAGCGGCTAGCTACGCCTCCACGCTGCTCGCGCTTTAGAGTTGTTTTACATTTTTAATTGAATTTTCGCCATAGTTGGCATTCTTTGCCTCTTGTTGTGGCTGCTGTTGTCATTGCCGTTGCTGTTGCTGTTGCTGTTGCTTTAACGCTTTTTCATTAGAATTTACACTTATTCATTAGTTGCAGCATGCAACAGCTGCAGCAGTAATAAAATTTTATTTTATTATGCGGACATACAATTCATTAACCAACAGATAGTGAACAGTAAAAATTGCAACTCTCGACTGGTACAGCTGGCAAAAGTGTCCATTCGATATGGTTATGCGAATGAACTCCCTGTGTGTGTGTGTGTGTTTATTCTGAAACAAAGTTGGTCTTTTATGAGTATTGCTAGCCAAGCCAAAGCCTTAATAAAGCTCTAAAATTAAATATATATGATATGTAAGCAAGGGGCTTGACTATGTAGTAAAATAACTCAGCTGTTATCTCCCACTCGAACACTCCTAAGAGTCCCCAAAGCCTACTCAGGTAATAAGTGCACATGCTGATGTACAAAATATATATATACATATATATGAAACATTGTGCAGGAATCTTCGCATCGTAAAAATGTTGCGGCGGCAGCTACGTAAAGTTTCCCTTGGGGTTCCCAAAGGGGGGAAGTAAGGGAATTCGAGTTTGGGGTAGCAAAGGCAAATATTCTTTCATTTTTATACAATTTTAACTGCCACTTCAAAATACTTATGTATTCGAAAATGTTGCCCATAAAAACATAAACACATCACAAAAAAAAAAAAAAAAAAAAAAAAAAATCCACAAAATGAAATTCGAGGCAAGAAACGGCACATCTGCATATTATTAATGACCGGTAATTACCTAGCTAGAGAGAGAGTACCAGAGAGGGAGAGAGAGAGAGTCGGTGCAAATCACCAACAGAGGGCGCTGCTACATTTGTTGTCCAACTAAATGGCCCACCCCGAGAGCAACAGCAGCAACCGGAGAGGATTGTAATTTGGGTTTGTGTTTCGGAGTTTTGGTGTTCGACGAGCGATTTATTTGTTTATAAACCGACGCAGTTACTCGTAACTCGACAGACTTTATGATGTAAATGCAATGAATAAAAACTTCAACAAATATAATTTAAAATAAACAAATTACCGCAGATAGTTTTCTGGCCTGCGTCTCATCGACAGGCCGCTGATGGTTTTATTGTACAATTAAAGCACGTGAGTGTGAATGTGGATTCGAATGTGAGTGAGTGTATATGTGGAAATGTGGAAATGGATGCCCAAAGAAATTGAAATTAATTTCCGTCTCGTTGCCTGAAATATGCCAGCAGCCCCAGGCCAGAAACTACCCACAACTCAGCCCCAGAGAGGAAGTTGCCGGCGCTCCCGAACTGTGGAACTGCAGAAGAGCCGACCTGCCCGGGCTGGTGGGCCACGTTTAAAAATAATATTGATCTTCAATGGAATGAAGTGTTAATAAAATATTTTTCTCTCTCGCTGCCCTTTCATTGCCCTCAATGAAAGTTTAACAGAAGAAAAAGCAAAATGTTAAGTCTGAATAAAAAGAAAAAACAAAATGAAAATGAAAATGAAATGGAAAATGAGTTTTAAAATAATCATGACGTTTTTATGATGCCCTAATGTTGAAATTATGGCTCATTGTAAATATATAGCAGGCAGTTGTAGAAGTCGGCTATAAAAAAGTTATGCTTTATGTGTGCGTGAAGTATACATATGTATGTATATGTATGTGTCTGTGTGTGAGTGTGTCCACAAGTAGCCGTGAATCAGTTGATGATATGATAGCCTTTATGGCTGCTGGCTAAATAAGGCAGAGATAAGCAGAAATGTCAAGAGAATGATCGTTTAGAGAGATCACTTGGCTAGCCAAGTCTTTGGTCTTTGACTGCAGATGCACTGGCTGACTGAAGAGAAACTCTTACCCACATCACGGTGTTCAGTTCAGTTGGGCTGTAGCTAAACAAGCCATAAACCAAATGACAAACGACGTCATCGTAAATTTTCAACTACCAAAGCAGAACATGACCAACAACAGGCGGGCTTAACGAAAACTTATCAAAACATTTAGGTAAAATAAACGCCCGGCCATAAACAGCGGAGACAAGCTAGAGAAAAGTTTAGATAATCAGCGGCAGCGGGGCGACAACGTCAATAAAAAATGAATGCGGAACAACTTTCTTAATGAGCTGCCAAAGGCGGTCAGACCTACCCCCCCCCCCCCTCCCTTTGTCAAGCTCCCCAGCTCCGCCACGCCCCCTCGCCGCCCTCTCCAACCAGTCTAAATCAAAAATTTGAATAAGAAATGGCCCAGCTGGTTGTAAAATCCAAATCGAATAGCTCTCTTCGATTGGCTGACAACCCCGGACTGTGATCAAGTGATTGCGGCCTTTGGCCATGTGTCGTCGTCTAATCTCGGCTAGATCTGTAGGCGGCTGCTGTGCGGCCATAAAGCGATTACCGTCCACCTCGCAGTCCGGGCCAACGGGCCCCAATCTGGGTCGATTGGATAAAGAAATTGTAATTAATTAAATTTATGCGACATGTTTACAGTTTTCCCATTGTTAGCCCCACACATTTACATAATTTTCCATAGCATCGATCGCCGTCTGCATTCAAATCACATGTTGTGTTTATTGTGTCCATAAAGCGAACTCGATCTGCTTCATTTCGACTCTAACAGTGCACTTTATGGCCGATTCTGGCAACTCACATGACATGCTTGAGAACTTGAGAGCCAAATGAACTTTTCGGATAATCGATAAGTGATTTATCGATCTTCGCCTCTGACAATCCATGAATCGCATACGCTTCTCAAGGCAATTTGAAAACTCTATTGCTGTCTAATTATCTGCAGTTACAACATTTTCTACGTTATTTAATGCATTCCACACTTTATATCCAAATACTTGACGCTTGTTAATTCAAATCACTTTGACATAGATGTTAGAGTTAACATAAGAAATACTTGTTCAATATTATTAGTTGAAAGTTTTCAACACCTTCATTCTTCTTCGTATCAGAAAAGAAATTATTCTAGTGAAGATATTTTACAGTAACTATTTCATGTATATAGATAAATAAAATATATAGTTCTGAATTAAATTGTTTTTTCTACGAAAAGAAACTAAATATTAATAAATAATCCGTTTGTTAAAGAGAATAATTATCTTGGATGCCATATCTATGTTTTTCTTACTTTAAAATATGTACATCAAAATACATTCATTAAAAATACAAAGAAAATTAAATACATTAATAGCTAAATTCATTTCATAAGCTAATTCGATTTAGTACGCAAAAGAAAATATTTTATATTATATATTATGTTTTTACAAAGATTTCTTATTTACTGAATACAAAACAAAAATCAGAATATTAATTTCACTTACATTTCAATTTATTTGGTACATTTCGAATATGTAACATCAAGTAACAGCTGTTTACCTAACTAAACTAATATTTATTTCAAATCTCGATTTAAATGATTAAATTATTGTTACTTAATCAATGAAATTTAGTCAACTGTAAATGGCTTGTCAAAAAAAGGCATAAGCCTTCAGCTTATGATGAAAGAGAGAGAAAGACAAAGAGACGGGAGAGAGAGAGTGAGTGAGAGAGTGAGAGAGTGAGAGAGAGAGAGAGAGAGAGAGAGAGTGATAGAGAGAGAGAGAGTGAAAGAGAGAAAGAAAAGCGCAGCTGACTAAATGCAATTCATACAAAGAGCTTTTCTGATTCCACACTGCAATGCAGCATATGAAAAACCTTCGCAAATATATACATATACATTTATATATGCATATACATATGTATATAATCTGATTATTTGCTAATACTAAATTGACCAGAGTAGTTTCAAATAGAAAAATTAATTCATATTTGAAAAGAACCTTAGTATAAGTACATAAAGTGTTTTGGTTTTTCAATTCAGTACATAAAATGAAAATCTTAATACAGCATACGAACATATTTGTAATATCAATAAAATCAACTTTATTGTATAGAAATTTTTACGAATTGTACATTTAAATATGATATTGTCGACATGGCTGACAAATGCAGGACTTAATTGATAATTAAACCAAAGCATTTGTGGCCATGTTGTGCCAATTACTTTTCGAGTATTTATTTATAGGTACAATGTTTCAAAAGATTGACGTAGACAAGTGACTCTACAAAAATGCAATGAAAACAATCCATAATAATAATCTCCATTGGACCTTTACGTGATATTACTATAAATATATTTTAGTGAGTCTATTTTCTCATGATTTTATTTTGATAAATTTCCGCAATTTGCAAGAGATCTTTTGCTAAAGTCTATTATAGATAGGAACTGTGTAATATACTCATTAAAAAGGGATTCTCAACTGTTAAAAAGCTTGTCAGAGTAATGTCAACTCAAAATTATGAATCTCTAAAAGGCACTCCTTCAAGTGATAGTTAAAATTTCCCATATCAACAATTAGCACTTATTTCAAACGTGTTCAATTAGTTATTTTACAAAAGAAATATATACATGTATATCCAACCAAAGTTGGGTCTGAAATGAATGGGTTTTTAATGAATTTTCTTGATATTTCCACAAAATTGTTGCCGTCGGGCCGCTGATGTCAAATTAATTTCATTGAGCTGCAATGGAAATGCAATGGGAAAGTGCAGTAGCTGAAGTTCTGAAGATTTGCTCAGTTTTGCGATTTCTCTTATTTATTTGACAGTTTTTAATTATTGGTGCTTCGCATTTGGGATATATTGCTTAGCTTTTGAACCTTGACTGAGTGCTGGTAGCATCAATAACTTAAGCTAACTCTGACATGTGTCCAATATTTCATATGCATATGAGCTAAATCTGAAGCTAAAGCCAAAGTTAAAAGGCCCCAAGTAACAAAGCAAATGCATCACTCAAACCGAGTTCGATGCATTGAGTTGCAGGTAGCCTGCGAGCTGGCAGCCAGCAGGAAGGAGGAGCACGATGCCTGTTACCTGTTACCTGTTGGTCGTCTGCATTATTAAAACCTTCGCTTGGCTGGGTCCGCTCTGCAGGTGATTTTGCTAACAAATCTGAAGGGGTCATTGTCGAGGGTACAAAAGAGAGAAAACAAATACCAAGGGGTAATAAATTTGTATGCAAGCATCTGCATAAGCTCATACTCACAGCATATATTAATATTAATATGTATGTATATAAAATTAAATTTACGTATCTATATATGTACGCCCTGGGTTCATAAGAGCCGAGATGAAAGCGCTTGGATAAATTGATAAGATAGATGTTAATATTAATTTGAAATTTATTTTGTTTGATTAATGATCAAAGACTATTATTTGCTTGTTATTGTTATTTAAATTTAGGAAACGTTTAAATGCATAGAAATTAACTACCTAACTAAGTAAGCTATTAGATCTAGAAACTGTGGAATAACAATAAATCCATGCCTTAGACTAATCTCAATATTTGTTATGTTGTATATTGTATATATTGTATATATCCTCCTCCTGAATACGCTTACTTTCGAAAGTAAATTATTAAAACTGCCGAGACCTGGTGAAAATCAAAGTACTGCAAATGTGAGACAACATAGATACCTGGAAAAGAATCTGTAACTTTTCCAAAAAAACGTTTCATAACTAAACAAAATCGGAACCTGGATGCGTAACTCTTCAAGGGATCCACTTTGAAGGTCAATGGGAGATCGGTTCCAAAGTGAGAGGAAGCCCAAGATAGAGGAGGTTTATTAGTCGTTTCGCAGTAATGCAATTCGATGTACAAGACAAATACTTTAGCTTGCTCGATCACAAAAAAATGTAGTCAATTATTTTATGATGTTAAAAAAATTCTTGTTTGCCTAGTTTTCGCCTTGATTTGAATAATCAGGCGCTGCCAATAATTCTAAAGTTTTTCCTCATATGATCCTTGCTAAGAAAATCTCACTGAACCGATTCTTACTTAGTTTAGCTACAGTTCAGATGCACGTATCAAGTAATTCTTGTATAAGAAGAGATTTGCGTTCTTATACATGGTATTTCACTTTTTAGAACATCCTAATTTTATCTTATGCTTGTCAAGTAAAGTTGATAAATTCATTTATCAACAAAAGTATTATAACATTTATTATATCAAGCATTAAAACTTATTTTCATCTAAAGCCACTAATAAAATTGCTTTTAGTTGAACTTGTCTTACACACAAAACCCAATTAAGATCTCAATGCAGGCCATAGGATGGCTGCGCCTCATCCACAAGTGTCACTTGAGGAGTGTGTGGGTTCGGCTTTCAACACATCTGCTCAGCCCTGGTGTGCCTCATGGTGGTCGCCATATGTCTGCAGACCCACATACATAATAGTAGCACTCATATAGTTACAGATCCCGACCGCAGTCAAATCAGAAGAAGTGACAAATGAACTGTCAAAATAATGCAAGTGACGACGCGAATGACGACACATGTGCTGCTGGGTGTGGCCTGGTTCTCTGAATGTGAATGTGAGTGTGAGCGTGGATCTGAAGCTCAACTATAAACTGTTGACAGCTGACTAAGCCGCAGGCAGCGACAGTTTGGTGGCAGACAAAGCCGCAAACAATTTGTGGCACAGTTGCAACAGCCATGAACTATGAACTTGGTCGGGGCAGCTAAACAAATTACAAAAACACTTAATTACATGCATCCTCTGAGCCGCAGATATCACATAGATTACAGCAATGAACAACCTAATGGTCGATGCTCCAATTGGAATCGCTCAATCGATAACTGAGGCAGATAAAGGCACAGGTAGTAGCTCGTTAGGCCCAAACGAAACGAGGGCATAGCCAAACGGCAGTCAAAACAAGACTCCAACTCGAACTCCAACTCCAACTGCGACCCCGAGCAGGAGGAGAACTGCAAGAAGATGAAGATGAAGCAGCAAGACTAACGATGGGCACAGTTCTGAGCGATGTTTATCGCCGCACTGGACCGGGTTAGGCAAGACGCCCTAAAGAAAGGGTTCATTACAGACCTTTATGGCCGAACCCTAAGCAGGCAGCGCACGTACTGGACCCGCTGTGTGCTGTTATTTATCGAGTAGGCATAAGCATGTATGTGTGTGTGTGTGTGTGTGCGATTGCCTTGTTGTGATAATGCGAGACACACTGGACGAGAGCAGAGAGCAATCAATTAAAAAGGCAGCAGCAGCAGCAGCGGCAGCAGCCCATCCATACCCAGACTCGGGCCCAGCATTTTTTTATGGCCAGGCCTGGCGAAAAGTTCCCTGGAATCCGAGTCGAGCTGTAATGAAGCAATATTTACGGGAGATTTCAAGGCAGCGATTACGAACAAACGTCGCATTGTTGATGTTTGGGCTTGCAGTCTTGAGTTTGTAGTCTCCTAAATCGTTCTGTGTTATCGCGTCATGTAGGGCGCTCACGAGTGCAAACAGCTGAGACCCCGAGCTGATAAGGCCACTGCGTATGCCGTGATTTATGGCCAGTGCAGCAATTGTGCAGCTATCGATGCGTTTATCGATAACAAACTATTCAACACCTTGCCGACAGGCAGCGGTACAGTTGCCTCTGATTTTCTCTGCAGCTGCCCTTTTACTTTTCTATCCGTTTTCCGCTTGCCGTGGGAAAGCCCTGGCAAGGTCGATGCCTATCTATCTATGTGATTGGCCTAAACAAAGCGACGCGAATTATGCAAATTACGCTGAGGCGTTTATCAGAAACGCGTAGCACTTACATTAATCATCTATTAGATGGCTACAACGTCATGCATATGTAAGAATCTGTTTAAAAAACAAAAGGAAAACGCTTCTCGGTTCGTGTGGCGGTGGTGGCTGGCGCCAAGTGACATTTTGTAGTTGATTTATTGTCTGCGTTTGTGTGGAAAATATTATAAAAATGATTTATAATCCTTATCTGCGCAGCCAGATCGTGTGTGCTCTTGTCAGGACGGAGACAAGGACAGGGGCCATGGCAGATAGCCAAGCGAGAGCATGAGAGCAACAGTTGAAAGACTCAGGTAGAGGCCTACCTCTAGACTACCCCTGCCATTACTCACCACTGCAGTGCCCCTGGTCCATTTCCAATTCAAATTGCAAATAGCGGAAAACCTTTTAAAGACAAAAGCCATTTTAGCTTACCGCCAAAAACTTTCACGGCCGACCCGAGCTGGGACTGAGCTGGAACTGAGCTGGGCTGGGCCGCGACGACGCCCCCGAAGGCGCAAACATGGAGCATATTTCTGTCTGGCATGCGATTATCAGCCTTATGGGCGCACAACTGGGAGTCCAATGCAAAATCTGTGTCAAAGTTCAGCCATAGGAAACGTGAAAGCAAAACCAGCCAGCTGCGCGGCAAACTGCGCTCAAGTCGGGGCAGGGATGGCACCCACGTTCCCAATGAGTTATGACCACGGCAAGCAAATAATTGTAAAATTACAGTCCAGCCGTGGCTCACCTCTCTCTACCTCTGCCCAGCCGCTCTACTCGCCCTCTGGTCCGCAGAAATGATCGAACAGGCTCTCGGACTTCGATTGGCAACCAAATAACACTAGACAACAAATTTCGCATTTCTAATTGGACCAACAATGACAGAGATTATTAATTAATGGAGATGTCAGAAATGTAAATTGTTAGTATGTTATTATGTTACTTCAGACTAACTTAGAGGATTCATGAAACTCTGAGCCTGGTATGGATAATTTTGTCAATATCTTTGAAAGATGTCGACTTGTCGATGTAACTGCCTCAATACAATTATGATTATATAATTTTTAATCGATGCAAATGATATTCAAATAAAACTACATATATGTGCTTCAGGTATTTAAGTTTTTTATCTAAGCATTTAATCATGACAGTATGGGTTTAGTCAAGGCTGATCGACTACAGCTACAAATTCACCTCGTCTGCAACATTCTAAGAATGAGTTCAAAAAGTTAAAAAAAAATATATCTAATGTTTTCTTCTTAGTCCTGTACCCATAGCATATTATGAATTTCATTAATGAATATTGTTATATTTTACGCAATATTATTAAATATGTCAACGAAAATTGTGAGACTTGAAATTTAAAAAAGATTTCGTTATCGATGATGCACGGCTAAAGTTTCGGATTTCGATCAAAATGTTCAGTAATTTAATATTATTAATTTTTAACATTTCTCCGTTTAAATAATTTACTTGAAGTTCGACTCAAATAAAAGTCGTCGCTTGTTGCATAGTGTCATTTCTAAGGTCGTCGTTCGAGGCAGTTCAATATGAAAATGCCTACAAATTGTTGCTGACTGGTCAACTAGGTTCAGCAGTTGCTGGGATCTGACGGGTGGCTGGGGGATTGGATACGTGGTAGATTTTTAGTTGATGGCATGAACGAAGATGGAGCATGCTTTCAACATAAATTTCCATTAGATTGCGGCGGCGGTAACAACGACAACAAGTTGCATGTGGCATGAAAAGCTGCCACAGGAAATATCTTTCGGCAGCCGCAAATAATTCTCCACATTTGCGCTCGCACTTTGACATCTGGCCAGGGGGCTGAGGCTGATACTGAAACTGAGACTGAGACTGAGACTGCAGTTGAGGCTGAAGCTGTAGCAGGGTTCGTGTCGAGTCGAGCTGGGATATTATAATATTTGTCTCTTTGTTGACATTAAAACGCAATTTATGCAGCGTCATTATTATCAGTCGTCGCTTGAGTTGCAACTCGATGTCGAACTCAAAGTCGAAGTCGAAGACGAAGTTGAGTCAGCCTTTGCCTCAGCCTCTGCCTCTGCCTCAGCCTGTGGCATGCAACTTTGTTGAGTTTTATGCAGCGGTTTTAGTGGTTGTCAACTGCAGCTTGCATCCGCAATGCGTGTGCGAAATATCGATCTTCGTTATTGTTCAACATTTGACTTTAACGACTCTCGCATTTTCATTAATGTCATATTCTGTGTCCGTGGCTGTTCAGCAAAAGCTGCAGTGGCATGATGGGATTGAGATTTATTTGACTTGAATGAAACTCAACTTCAGAAATCTTAACAGATCTTAAATAGTACTTGAAAGGAAATATGTCTGCCAACACATATAATTATATTGTTTTACTGCAAGTTCTCTTACTCTGCAGGCAATGGAATTTTTAAGATCCCAAGTTATAGGAAAACATTTCACTTTCCACAATTTATTACCATAACTCGATTCTTTTCCAGAGAGATTCCAAACTGTTCCAGGAATATGTCTGCAGATGAATTCATAAGAGAACGACCTTCGACAAGCATAACAAATAAAATATTTGGATGGGCGTAACCCAGTCAATGATTAGCTCTCGGAATCAGCTGCAAGTCGAGAATGCCGAGGGCATGACCAAGTGCAAAGTGTCACAGGCTGTATTTACAAGGGGTTTCTAAATATTTATACCTTTGCTCAGGTAGTCAGGTAGTCGAGGACGAGCAGCCGCAAAGGTGATTAGGTCAAAACAAAGCGTGTGGAAAATGAATTAGATAAGGTCTAATTGAGGTCAAGCGTCGGTCAAGTGAGCGTGGAAATTGATATAGCTCAAGCCGGAGCCTTAAATAGCTGCTTGATTAATTGAAATTTAAGAAAGTTATGCCAAGAGTGATTCAATATTTGTAAATTAAATAAATATATTTACGAAAAGATCAGAGACAATATTTTTAATTACATTTGGCCTCTGTTAAAGCAATCAAAGCGAAAACATAACGATATCTGGCATGGGGGGGAATAGGACAAGCCTTGTAGCTGTTGACCTTTGCTCTAATCTTGGCCATTTTCCCATGCAGACCGCAGCAGCAATCAAAAGTTTTAATGCAACTGCAGTCAGGCTTGAAATTGAAGGCAAAACAATGCAACGAGCAGCTATGGGGAACAAAAAATATGTATATATATGCAAGAGCGAGCAGCTGAATGAGAATGCAAAAATGCTGGCCACAAAATTGCACCAATTGCAGTTGATTAAGCTGAAGTCGAGGCAGCGGGCGCGGGACAGGGATTGAGACTGAAGCTGAGGTTCGAGCCCTGGCCAAGTGAACGTTCGTAGCGCACACAGCGAACAGAGCCACAAACAATAAATTCTGGGATGTTGCCGAAGCTGGGCCCGGGTGGAGCCTAAGCGCCACAAAAGTTTAGCCAACAATAATTTCGAGTTAACTTTGACACTTGCAAAACGTGGCAGGCAACAGGCAGGCAAGCGGACGGAACAAAAGTGAACAGGACTGAACAGAACAGAACAGAACACCAACGAGCAGGACCTCCTGCCAGGCAGGATGCAGCCGAGGCAAGAGGCTTTGCTGCATTACGTTGGCGTTTGGCTTACTGCAAATGCAGTTGTCATAATTTTGCATTTCTCTGAAGCTGTTGCTGCTGCTGCTGTTGGCCGAGACAATTTGTAAAGCCGGCGGCGGCCTGCTGTGACTTGTGCCAAGTTGTTTGGCTTTTGTTGGGGCCGAGCAAATGCAGCCAGTTTTTGGCTGAGAGGCGACCAGTTTAGTGCTTGGACAGCGCACAGGTGCCAATGCACTGGGGAGCTGCAGCACTCCGCTGGCCACTTGCAGCCTGAGCCCATTAGGGGGCCAGCTTAAAGTCTCGTCAGTAAGCTCGTAGCGCCGTGATAGCCCACTGAAAAGTGGGTCAGATCGTAGCGTGGCAGCAACAGCATCACCATCAACATCAGCAGCAGCAACATTCACTAAATAGCCATTGCCATGGGGCATGAGCACGGCCTCTGTGGCTGGACACAAATCCTGACGCAGCAGCTGAAAAACAATTTTCTACGGGTATGTTAAACATCTCGTTTGGGTACATGAGCTGACAACGACACCCAACCGAAGAGCCAAAGCACAGCAACGCAGCACAGCGAGCCCCAGCCTCAGTCCGAGCCCAGCCCTGTCCGGCCTCAGAGACAGCTCAGCCAACACGACTTGCGCGAGTCACTTCTTTAATACACTGCACACAAAATTATGAACTCAAGAGATGCAAATGAGCAATGCGAACTATGGCAGCATCAATGTGGTTTTAACGACTTTTCGTTTCGTCTTTACTTTTTTTATTATTTTCATACCAAGATCTTGTTGCATGCTACAAAAATGTATTTCTGGATCTACTTTCCCTTAATCCAATTAGTTGTTAAAAAGCTTGAAGTTTTCATATAGAATAATTAATCATTTTATTTACAGATTATCTAACTAATTAAGCGATGTTGTTACTCAGAAGGGATTCCCTTACTATATACAATAGTCAGTGTATTAAAAGACTATATAAGCATATGCAAGCTTTGGGCTTTGCATTATCCATTTTCAGTTCGATTTCTTTAAAAAATACGAAATGAATGATCTACAAAACTGTGTTTAATGGTCTGCTTTCATTTCAGATATTTATTAATCGACCCAAGGCCAGTCCCCAAATCAAATTGTTAAAAAGTTGAAAGTTTTCATATTTAATAATTAATCATTTAATTTACTAAGCGCAGCCATTGGTATTTTCCTGTTCTCGTAGTTATGCAATTTGTAAGACAATAGAATCAGAGCTTAACATATGTGAGGTATTTTCTCACTGTGCACAGGCAACACAACAGATATGACGTAGCACATTTCAAACGCTAGCAGCAACAAGAACAATTTTGCTCTTCTGATTGTTGTTGTTGCTGATGGTGCAGCGAGTGCGACAAGTTGATGCTGATGCAGCAGCAGCAGCAGCAGCAGTCGCCACGGCAGCAAAATGCAAACAAGTATGTCAAAAATCTGCATGTCTGCCACCACTTGCTGCTTTACCGCCAGCAACAGCAGCAGCAGCTGCTGCTGCAGCAACAACAACAACAATGGCGACACGAAATCGCCTTTTTAATTTATTGCACAAGTGCTTTAAAAGCCACAGAGCAACAGCGACAACAACAACGGCCCACGCCAAGCTATCTGCCACGCCCACTCGCACTCACACTCGCACTCCCACTCCAGCTGCATCTCCTGCCTCTCGAATGGAGCCTCGGGGCTAGCAGCAGGAGGCAAAATACGACTTGCTTGGTTATTAAATTACAACAACGGCCGCACAAAAGTGAAAAAGACACAAAATTATATTACTCGAAAACTTGAGTGTGAGAGAGAGCGAGAGAGAGGGGTGAGGAAGGAAGAGGGAGCAACAGATTTCTCGTCTCACAATTTCCACAGAAATTATTTGCATAAGAAACGCGATACGCAATACAAATGTGGCTTCAGTCTCCGCGCAGTCCAGGCCTGGCCGGCCAAGTGCCTCGACTGGAAGACGATGATGCTGATGCCTCCCAAACACGATCGCTTGAACCATTATTGCCATTATGGCAACGAGGCAATGCGTCATGCACGCACAGCATGCTGCATGACAGCCCTGGCGAGGCGATGGGTGAAGCTGCAGCATCACAGATTAGTAGAAGGCGGAGCCTTCCGCTCCAAGTCGGAGCCCACACAATGAAATGGCAAACCAGACAGATTCGCAAAGAGACAGCACTCTAATGGAGTTGGCCAAAAACTTAAGAGCTAAGAACTAATCACAGGAGGTAATAGAAATGACCTCAAAGTGAGTTATGTTAATTACAGCAGCATAACATAAAACACAGCTGTTAACTAACAGACAACGCTTATATTCCGTCAACATAATTGATGAAGTCTATTTTTCAAATGCATATACGTACATACATAAATGTATATTAATATTAATAACAGTCAGAGTAACAGGCAATATGACTCCACTCGATTCGTCTACGTTCGTCAGCCTCGGAAAGTTAACTAACGAGAGACTTGAACTCACATACGAAGCTTCTGCTACAGCAAAGGCAGAGCGATTTCTCTTGCAATCATCAATCAAGTATTTCGCTTTCCATGCGATCGACAGGAATCAATAACAAAATGCTAATATTTTATTCTTCTTATGTTCAGTTTTTCTACATCACATTGATCGAGATCTATTGTCTTGCATTTTTAGTCGAACATCGTATAACAATAGTCGAGATATTAGCTTCTTTTTATATATGTTATACAAGTTACTTTTTATTTTTAGAAACAAAAACTTTTATTTGCAATTTATTTCATTTAAATTTATTTTATTTTAATTATTGAAATTAATTTTTCTGAAAAATAATTATTGCAAATAAAATTGTATGTGTGCAATTAGAGTGTGAAAAAAAAAACATAATTATTTTTTATTTTCAAAAACAAAACAAACCTTTATTTGCAGTTTGCATATAAATATATATATATTTTTTTTGTAATTATTAAAAATTATTTTTATGTAAAATAATCGTTACAAATAAATTTGTATGTAAAAATCAAATCTTAACGTTTATTGGAGTTATTAAAATATATTATTATTGCAAATCTATATCTAGAAATATTTATTTTTATTGGAAGCTTAAATTTATTCACTAGGCCATATTCCACACTCAGACTGCTTCAGCATTCCATATATTTATTCAAGGGAAAAAGTAAGAATAATTGCTTTTGGTTTAATTCTAAATTCTTCGAATAGCAATTGCTGAAATAATTTAATTTAAAATACTTTGCAGACCTAGGAAAGATTATTCTTTAAACTTTTCGAAAGTCGATCGGCAATCCTTCATAAATTGATTGAATCTTTCGAAATGATCTTGAAATCAATGTCTTACCTGAACCAGCTAAAAACCAGACTCAAATAACAAGGCATATTAGCAACTACCTGTCTCTTTACCTATGAATATGTAGACTAAATTATTTCTTTGTGTTTTATTTCTTCATTTAAATTCTTCAGCTTGAGGCTTATTTAAAACATCATTGTTATTTTGAAAATCATTAATTGTTAGAAATGATGAAAGACTCGTTAGTAAATCAATATTTATTCTGTACACTGCTTAACTCCAGTGACACTATGCTATACTCATATTTTTCTGATTGCCTGATTGCCTTATGATCCTGAATATTTTATAAGGCAAGGACTTCACTTGTTCATCAAGCTCCTATATGACGATTGCAATATATATGTCATATGTATATATGATATAATAAATTTAATATTAATTAATGACTAATTTCGAAAAATATAACAATTTCTAATACTGTCTATATTGTCTTATTGTCTAATAAACATTTGTGGCTCTTTTTGAATATTTGCTTCAATGTCGCATACCTAATGTATAAATGCGAAACTTTTTCATATTTCAATGAGAGAAAACTCATATTTTCTAGATTTTGCACACTTCACTGTTCGAGTTGAACAAACCCAAAAGTAACTCATTGGGTCAGTGGCATCAGTCGGCAGTCGGAGCAACTGTTCAGCTGTCGAGTCGAGTCAAATGGTCTTCAATGTGCAGCCAGACAAATACGGAAAAACATTTTCCGCTTTGACAACAATTTGCTTTAGATTTGTATCGCATTGGCGGAAACGCACTGTCGCCCGCTCCGGCTGCTTGTTCATCAATGGGCCATGAAATGTTGGCCATACACTTGCGACTTATCATAATTAAAAATCAGCAGCAACTGGCCAAGTTCATGCTGCATAGTGTAGTTCAAAAATATTGTGCTCGCATGCCGGACAGTGTCACTCAGTGGGTACACACAGCTTGCAAATCTCACAAATCTATGCGCATAATTTGAACCCAGTTGGGCCGAGGAGCTAGCTAGCTAGCTAGCTGCAGTTGCCTGATTTGCTCTGACAGCCAGCTGACAGAAATTGATTAAAAAACCATTGCAAGGCGACGCGCCACACCAGTGGGCCGGCCTACAAATGGGCCCGAAAGAATATCACGTGCATAGTTTCTGCTTCAGCCAAAGCTCCAAAGGCTTTTCAATGCAAATGAAGCTACGTGGGCAGCCTGGCCTGGAAGACTTTCATTCGAGATGGACGCGTGATATGAGCGTGACTTACAATAAATTGCACTCAGTAAACTCCAGAAATAGGGAAATTCAAGTATAAATTAAATTGCAAAAAGTTTGTTGTTTAATACGAAAATGTTTTCATAAACAAAATTTGTTATATATTTATTATATTCTGAAATTGATATCTGGGGATTGACATCGCTGAGTATGTAGAAGCTGAAGGTGAATTTTGTGAAGATGTATGAATTCATAAATATGTTATTGAACTATTTTCTTCTTGTTTAAAATAGCATGAATAATGTATAAAATTATAAAACATTAAATAGCATGAACATTTCATATATATGAAAATGGAATGCGAGGTGTCAACTATATAGATTTGTCTATATATTTAGAAAATATATATATATTTACTTATTATTTCAGTTTTCGACATATTTTATTTATATTTAACTACACTCTAATTTTTTTGTGTAATTTCCTTTTACACGCTCTAGTTGTATTTTGGTTAAAATAATATTTTTTGTTTATATTTGTCTGTTGGTTTTGGGAAATTGTCCTTTCGGGCAAATAAAATATACCCACAGCATATGAATATTATCGAAACACTTATACTCTATATGTATTTAGGCTATATAAAATATTTTATAAAGACATTTTGTTGATGTAAAACTAGTTTAAATTGCCATAAAATTTAGCAGAAAACTAGTTTAATAAAAAAACTCTTTTTATTGACACTCGTTATGTAAAAGTATTTAAAGTAAAATATATGTAATAAAAATAAAAATATAAATATATAATATAAAATAAATTGCTACAAGTTTTCACACTCATGCTAAGATGAGCTATCTCTGTGAATGTTTCAATTATTTAATCAATTTCTTAAAATGTGAATTTGATGTTATATTCTCTAGAAATATTCTAAAAGACGGATATGAATTTACATCTTTTATAATATATATATATATATATATATATATATATCATCAATATAGTATATATAAATAATTGTATTACAACATAACTTGAGTGATATTCTATATAATCTGCAACATGTCTTAAACCCATATTTCAATAGCTCAACTCGTATGCGTGTGGGCCTCTGGCTGGCTGTCTGCTGTGATAGGGCGACAAACATAGTTTCATATGCAACTATTCGCTATTCGCTGGGCGGGGGATGGGGGGCTGGGAGCATATGCCGCCGCGTGTGGAAGCTAATTTGCATGCAAATGCCAAAATGTGTTGCACCTGCAGCATTAGCATAAGCAGACCTATAGATATCGATATATATGTATGTGTGGGGATACTATGTACGTGCAGCTGGACATGCTAATCAATAGGCCACGCAAGTGTCAATGATTATTTTGCCATAAAATTCAGTTAGCTCTCCTGAGAGATGCTCCAACTGGATGCTCGATGCTCGATTCTCTAGCTGAACAATTTTCAATGGCTTTTCGGCAGGGGGCGGCCAAGTTTGCATACGGAATTAGTTGGCTATGTTTGGATCTCTTTGGCCGTAGTTGTCGTTGTCGTTGTCGTTGCAGTTGCAGCTGCAGAGCCAAGTTTATGCTAAATAAGCCAAGTGCCACGCCCACACAGCCAACGCCCGCCCACAGTAGAAGACGCAGATGCAGATGCGAGCGCTCGCAAAATGAAAAAAAAAAAACTTTCTGGCCATAAAAGCAACTGCGTAAAGTTGACTGCTGAGCTAGCTGCTCAGGGGGCGACCAAGATTATTTCAACTGCATTTCGTTTCTTTATTTTTATTATTATTTTTTCCTTCTCACTGGAATAGTAGTTTTTTCTATTTATTTTATTTCACTTGGTGGCACTGCTACCAATTTTTACAGTTCCTCTTCGCCTAAGAGTATATCTTTTCAACTACATTTTCTTTAGTTTTGCACGTTTTTTTCGCTTCGAAATGTTTAGTAAACTTCTTGTTAGACCCGACCCCAAGCCCCACTCCGCCTCTTCGAGCACAGACAATTTTCCGCGCTGCCATAAAAACTCAAAAGTTTGTGCAATGTGCGCAGTTTATTTCCGTTGCAAATACCTTGGATTTGTTGCTTGCGCGATGAACGGACACTAGGTAGAATGAGGGAGCTGTCTAAGTCATCTGTTGGCTGGATGCTTGCTGCTGATGCTGCTGCTGCTGCTGCTCGTGCATCTGGAGCTGAACCGCAGCTGCTGACGTCTGATGTTGTCGGCTGCTTTTGTCAACACTTTGCCCGTTGATGGCTGACAGCTGTATAATATATATAGTATATATAGTTAGTACATACTTAGTTGGCTATTTCACCCACCAGTGCCTCGACGAAGCTTGGGCTATTATGTTGTTGAGCTACTGCAGAGTGACGTGACGGCTGCTTTAGATGGATAAGAGCTGCTTGAGTCCTGCGGAAGATTCTCACATCGAATCGAGATTTTAAATTCCCATTTATCATCTTTTGGGCTACTGTTCGAGTGCACTCGAGCAAACGGGGCTTACGCTTTTAATGCCGATAGACCATCATTAAGAGACAACCCTGGTTAATGACTTTCCATATTAACGCACGATCCGCTTCCGTGGATGTCAGAAGGGGTAAACGCTTTTCTATAATTGCATCATTTATCAAATGGGCAACCGTAAACAAATGAAAGTTTTCACTGTAAAGCAACATTCCCCAAAAGCCGAAATAATAATCGACATTAATCAGCGAGAGATTATCGATAACGCTGCGCCTCGAGCCCCGAGCCCAGAGCCCAGAGCCTCTTTCGGCCTGTCAGCATGGAGTCCGCGTGTTTACCTTTGGAGCCGCCTAATTGATTACGCCCCAAAAGTCGAGCCTCCAGCTTTATCATCAGCATCAGCATCATCATCTGATGCTTCATCATCAGCAGCAGCAGCAGCATCTTCTTCTTCCTTGTTGGGAACCCTTCTGTGTAGCGATGCCAGCCCGATAAGCCGACTCCCTAAGCACATGCAGCAACCGCTTCCCCTCCGTTGGACCAGCTCCCCAGTGATTATTCCGACTCTGATTTTTATCTGCCAGCCTGACTCTCTGACTGTCTCTGAGGCTGTCTGGCTTTTGATGTTTTTGTTTCACGGTGTTTGCGTTCTCAGTGAACATATTTCGTCGATGTATTTTCATATTTACGTATTATTATTTATTTTAGATTTACATTTTAAGATGGAAATATTCAATGCATATTTGCATTTGATCTGGGAATTAGTTATCCAAAATAATAATGGGAAAACAGAGAGCAGAAACCGATTTTATCGCAGTTTATTAGTTGAGTTTAGATCTGTAATGCAAATGTCGTCTAGATATTGTTGTTTGTACTTTGGTTTGTTTGGCTTTCAGTTTATTTATTCAGCAAGCATCCCATCGAGCATCCTCTTGAAACTCTATCAATGTGCGGACCAACTAATTTTCGTAAACGCTTTGCTCGTTCTCGCTCGGCTTGACCCACAAATCCATGGACAAGCCCAAGACAAACAAACATAAATCACCAGAAAGTACACACACACAGAGACATATGTGGAACGGGATAAAAACTGAAACCAAGCGGGTCTTAAATTTAAAAGCAATCTGCCAGGACTTGGCTCTACTCCTACTCCTACTCGAACTCCTAATCCTTCCTACTCCTACAGCTGCTGCTTCCCTTTGTTTCGTGGCCTTTGGCCAATTTTCTTATTAAAAACAACAGAGTCGAAAATGTTTACCAAACACAATTCCCAGCAAATCCTGCGCTGCTCGCTGGCCTAAACTGTAAATAGAGCGTCCAGTGAAAGTGCGGACAGCCCACACGACAGAGAAAGCGAGAGAGAGACAGAAAGAGAGACACTAAGAGAGAGACGCGAACAAAAGGACACAAATCCTTGCACCAAATCCCATTGTCTGGCCATCGAAATTGAAGCCCCCCACGAAAGGAAAACGTTTTGTTCGAGGCAAACTAAAAAAACCTACGAAAAAAAGACGATTTTGCTAAACCCATTAAATGTGCCTCGCACAAGCAAAGCCAAAAAAATGAGAACACTGAACAGACCACAAAAGAATCTTGATCAACGCAAACATACCCTGCATTTGAATGGATCTCGAATGAAAGCAAAATGAGCTGATTCATGTAATCTGGGTAAATTTGTGTGTCAGATAAAGAAAGTGCAAAGAAAAGATCTGTGAAAAGGATGCGAGAAACTGTTGCACGACCTTAACATACCCTGTAACAAAAAGTAACCTGAGCTGAGTGATCCTTAATTTCACTTGTTTTTATGTTCAATAAGGAATTTCAGTACTGTAAAAAGATTTGAGATCAGAAAAAGTTGAAATCGATGCTAAACTGGAATTTTTATTCTAAAAATATATTTTTTATTAGATCTAACAGATATCATTAATGTAAAATATAGGAATGCTGATTGATTCCTCCCTACATTGCCTTATAAAGAAATCTCTCCAAGCACTCTAGAGTTGAAGACTTATCACAGATTGATAATCTCAACTCTCGCCTTGATCTACCCAATTAAATATACTCTCTACGAGGTATTCAGCTGGATAATGGAAACATAACAACATCCTATTTGCTAGTCTTGCACTATTCTTTGCTTATCCTTTGCGCTGACTTTCACTTTCCTGGGCTGCCTTGTTTTATTGTCTGTTGCTTGACACCCGTGCTCGGGGAGTCGGAGCTGAAGTCCGATTCGGAGGTTGGGCATAAATATTTGGACATGCGACTGATTAGTGCGACCAATGGAACCAAATGGACAAACCAATTTGTTGCCAGCCAGCGAGACTTTAATCGAAAATTGAATGCCCCGTGTTCGGGCTTCGGATTGCTCCTGTTCTGTCCTGTCTGCAAACAACAACTAGAAGCACAAACATCAATCAAGCCTCAAGTTCTTTTCTTCCTCTTCTACTATTTTCGCTTCTTCTCAGATTTTTTTTTTTTTTTACTTTGTCAAGCCAAGGCACTTGGTAGGTGGTGTGTGGCAGCGCTTCGACATCGTCTTGAGCATTCTTTTGGACGCACGCCAAATGCATAGCATTGGCACCCAGCTCCACCATTTACCTTTGGCCCCCACATGATTTAGTATAGCATTTTGCGCTACTCTTTGGTTGCCCCCGCCACAGTCCGGGTGCTGTTGCTGTTGCTGTTGCTGCTGCTGCCATGTTTGACTTGATTTCGTCTAAATTGAGTTCAGTATCAACAGAAAATACTTCCGTTTCCTTCCCTGCCAGTCTGTCAGTGTCTCGTCTCTCGACCTAACCTCCTCCTCTCGCGTCTCTTCTCGTTCTTCCATTTAGACTGTGCTGTGTACCTTTGCTTGATTTTGCGTTCTATTTTCAAACTACCAAAGTAATCCAGCCAACAAGTCGCCCCCGCGCCCGCCGAACACCCTCCCCTTCACATTGAACAACTTTTGCCACTAGGTTGGATGTGTGTGTGTGTGTTGGACTCCTGTATTTACTTTGGCAGCACCTCGAACTCGCACTCGTTCCTCGTCCTAGTTTCGCTTCTGATTTTGGTTCTGCTCGGCTTCTGCCTCTGGTCCTCCTGGTCCTCCTCGTCCTCTGGCCCTGCTTGTGTTGTTTGGCTTTGCCTTCGCCTTCGCCATCGCCATCGTCGAGGTGTTTGCTTTATTTTGAATGCTTTTTATGTTCAATTTGTTTCAATTTAATGTTGTTTTGCCAGAGATCAGCCAGGACGCGTTATATTTTGCATGCATTTCAGATGTGCGCACCTTGTATGATAAATGGCATTAAAGGATTTGCGTGAATAAAAAACTCAGCGCTCTTGCCAAGACAAGGCAAGGCAAGGCAAGCCATGCCAAAAACGAGGGGAGACTTGGCCAAGTTCGCAGGTTAAGTTGCAGCTTTTAGCCCAGCTGCTAGCTTTGCTCATAGATTACGGTTTGGAAACAATGCTCTAAGTAATAGGTTGCTTGCTCTGCATATCGAATTTGATGTCCATAAAACATTAAAGTGTAAAAATGAAGTGAATTAAAAAACTAAAACCATAATTCAATATTATCTCCTTAATTCTATAAAATAGGAATAGTTGACTAAAAATGCATTAATCAAATTCCATCAGATAGTAACCCAGGTCAATAAATACTCATATTGGCATATGTTTTCATAATATTATATTTGAAATATATATGTATATATTTATTAATATATATTTAGTTATATATTATGACTTTCCATATGTGAATTTTTTTAATGTCAAATATTACACAGATTTTTTTTAAGATGCCATATCCTATAGTTTTCAGTAATATCTTCGTATTTATTTATATTATTTTTATTATATCAAAAACATAATAATTTGCATGTATATCATTATTATATGATTTATGTATGTACATATGTAAATATAAATTCTATTTTCAATAATAAATTCCGAAATTTCTTATGAGACAAAAATTTAAAATAAGCTTTTATGTATTCTCATAATATATGTGTAATAAATATTATATTATTAGTAAAAAAAATTGCTTTTAATAATTGTATACCGAGATGTATTGAGTCTTGAAAATCTCAAACTTCGACTCCATGCTATTCCTGTCTATAGGTTCATCTATCTCTCTGTTTGAAAGCTTGTTCTTGTAGAACACAAAAATTACACACAAAACATACAATTTAAATGAGGCATTTAATGCATTAAATCAATTAATGCAGTTAGCATTTTATATATTGATAAATATATTGCATACCCTGAAGACCTTAGCTAGACAATTTCGGTATGGAAACTTTCGAAAGGTCTCTAAATTTATATATTATATTTTAAAATTTTAATAAAATATTTTAATATGTGTTTAATATGTGTTTCCAAAAATGTCAATGCAACAGCTCTTAAAGAAATGTAAAAAAAATCACATGGAATCGTGAAAAATCTAACATTTGAATATAGTCGAATTACTTAATTACAGTTGCCAGTTAAACGTTGCCAGGACTTGGTGGATTCGATGCCGCACAAGTGTTAGGCCACTGTGGCCAATAAGGCGTCCTAAGAATCAAAACTGACCTGAATTTAAAGTTTGAAACAATTTGGAATAGACAGATTCATACATTTAGTAAAATTGCCATGAACAGCACAAAAATCATTTTTAAACTACTTTACTCATTTTCGAAAATGACTTTTATCAACCCAAAATGTTATTAATCTTGTTATATATTAAAATAAAATCTAAATTTATAAAGTGTATTATTTATTGGTGCAATTATAGTCTCTCTAAGATGATTTATCAACTTTAAAGTCAAAGCTCCAAAGGCAAGCTGATATCAATATTAGTTTAGGATTTAAACTAAGAAATCATAGGGTAAGTTGGTAGCTCCTTTTTTGGCTCATAAAGATGCCTTAAAAAAGATGCTTTAAAAAGTAATAGACAATTGATTATTTGGTATTTATTATATTTATATAATCCACTTTTATTCGCTTCACATCAATGCACAATTGTTGAATTATTTACCCACTTCGCTCTAAAAATCCCTCTAAATATAGCTTTTAAGCCAACACAATGCAGTCTCAGTGTTACTCTCAAATGCAGAGCCAAGTTGTAAATCTAATTAAATTTGTTTACGCTCGTGTCCATTCAAATGAATGATACATAGTATTACCCCCCGCTGCTTACCTATCAAATTGTTAAGGTTTTCATGGTAAATTTTCCTCTGCTTGTTGGCGTTTGCTTTGGCTTTGGCTTTGGCTTGACTTGTTCGTCGGAATTAATTGTTTTCACTTCTTTGGAATTGAGGCGCCAGGTCAGACAAGTGAGCCAAATGGACAGACCTTTTCCACAAAAGTCATCGAGCATTTTCTTTTATAATGCTCCAAAAAATAAATAAATAAAGAAATAAAGACTCAACTCAACTGAACTCAATTCAAATATTGATTTGAGCTAAAGCAAAATTTATGCATCGTACGCGACTGTTTCAAATGAAGCATTAAAATTCCATTAGCGGATGTGCTGTACATAAATTTCAGAGCCTCTAACTCGTTGGGCGGGGGCCTTATCGACGGCTCGGTCAGCTGACCAGAAATTATGCCTTTCGTTTGGCTTTAATTGCAGCAGCAGAGTAAATTTACTTGCATCGAAGCTGCAACAGCAGCAACTCGACTCGCGATAATCAAAAATAATTTATAGAAAATAAATATTTCCACACAATGCGCCGCCGCCCTCGATGCTGGGAAAACAACTTGAACTGCGCTCCGCTTTCCGCTTTACTCTTTCGAGGCAGTGTTCCATTGTGCTCTTGTTTATTTAAGTTGTCATTAGAATGGTGCTGCAGCTCCGTCCACAGCTGCCGTCGGGCTCGAGCAGCCAGTCGGCAGACGGCATATAAACTTTTCAAATTATCACCGAGGCGCACTGCAAGTGCCCTCGGCCCCACGGGGCAAGGAAAGCGCCCCCATTGGGGGCGCGTTCAACCGGCTGCCACTTGAGAAGTAGGCGGCGTACGTGGAAATCGCATGGTTATGTGAAATGTAAATGGAATGAAGATGGAGATGGAGATGGCAACGGAGCCCCAGGCTAAACAAACTCTGCTTTGCGCTGCCCGGCGAACGGTTCGCCAACCCGTTCCGTGGAAATCGCGCACAAAGTTCTTCGGGCGCCAGCCGTCAGACGGCCGGATATGAAAGACAGTATTTTGTATTTAGTATTTTGTATTTTGCTTATGTGATTGAACTGTTTATCGAGCATGTTTAGGAAGCATGTTGCAAATAAGCCGAGAACTTAGCACGAGTCCACAAGTCAAGCAAAGGACACATGGTCAAATACATAAATGTATGTATGTATGTACATACATTCATTGCCACATAAATATCTACATAGTAGATGGACTAGATGCGAATGAGTGCAGCTGTCGGATTTGTTGCCACATAAAGACGAAAAGCCCTGGCCATATATCTGCGGGCATTATCAAGTAATAAGTATAAACAAACTATGTGCTTAAGCAAACTGTTTACAATGGCTGTTGTCCTGGCCGTAATGGCTCGTATATCACATGGCTACCACTGGGCCAACTCCCGAGCAACAGGCAACGCTAAAAGTAAACGTAAACGTAAACGTAACTTTAAAGCCGCTTACGGCTATAACCAAATGCCATGGCAAACGAAGCAGGTCAAGTCACAAACACAAGGATTACCGCAAGGCAACTGAGACGGCAGCAGGTGCCGCTCTTGCCAGAAATAACAACAACAATAGCAACAGCCTGAAGAGGCTGAGGCGAGCTGAGCTGAGCTGAGCAGGCAACACAATAGCCAACACGAAAGGCAATGGCAAAAGCGATTCTGTCAAAATATTTACGATATGGCTCTGGCAATGGCTGTTAAAATGTAAGGACACACAAACACACAGACACACACACAAGGACACACGAGGACACATGCTCGGACGGACATGTGTTGTCGACTCACCCACACACTCGCACACCTACTTAGCGCACTTTTCGCAGTTTTCACATAAGATATATATATATATATAAGGATACGCTCTCATCTTGGCCTGCCACACATGCCATTATCCTGGCTGTGTGTGTGCGGCCAAGGACGCAAGTCGAAATTGATTTGTCTTTCTGCTTGGCGTAGGCGCTGCCACCCAACACTTTCGGAGCCAGCCTTTATCCTCTTATCCCAAAAACATTGTCATGTAAAATTAAAATTTATGGCTAATTTGTGTGACCGAAGCATTGCCTCTCCCTCCCTCTCTCTCTGTCTCTCTCTCTCTGTGTTATTTTCTATTTTTTCTTTGTATGTCTCTCAGCTGGCATCTCTTGGTATTTTGGGCTGAGGTCCCGCCTTATCCTATGCCCAATTTCCAAGTCAGGCCATAAATTTTCACAGTTTTTCGCTGGAATATGGAAAGCAGATGACTCAGCGTTAATGGGCTTATCGGGCATAATACCCTGTTTATTGCTAAGCCGATTTAGTAAAACTCGCTTTGTTTTAAATTTTTGGAATTATGGTTTTAGCTCTTTATTTATATATATGTATGTGTATATATTGTGGCATTTACATTTACTTCCGCCACACGTAACTGTTAAATTTTCAAAAAATCTATGTGTTTGTATATTGATTTTCTATAGATTTTTTATTGTGCACTTTTATAAATATGTGTTCTCTATATATTATTATAGTCATATGTATACTTTAAAACTTATCGATCTAACATATATAATTGTATAGATAAATATCACTATATTTGATTTCGGTTCAAGGTTCTTTTGCTAGACTTAACTTAAGTAAACTGTTATTCAAGTATTTAAATGCTCGGAGATTGCTGAAAAGCCTTGGCAATCTCTATATGTAAGTCGCATATCTCTGAATATGTATGTGAGTGATTTCGTGTGTGTGTGTGTATTTGAGTCTTTCGTGAATGAACTAAATAAGCACTTAGAACGTAAATCGAGTTACTATATCAACTATATACAAAAATCGACCATGAGACTCTAAGCATAAGATTTGGCAATATAACAACGTTTACATAGACTAACTGGACTTTCGGCTAACTATGGTAAGAGTATGAGGAATTCGAGGACCGTTGCTGCGCTGCGTTTGCGGATGAGTTGAATGGACTAGCCACGCCCTTTACAAGTGCGCGCCCCTAACGATGAGCTCCTTGCGAGTCCTTCTAGACATAGCGCGTTATCTGTGAATAGAAGTCGGATAGACAGGACTGCAGCTGAGCAAAGGTTGGACGCTCGCCGGGTAGCAGAGCCCAGCAGTAAGCCATGATCGTAAATCTGCAAAGAGCAAGTGAGAGAGGGAGCGAAAGGGAGGGGGAAAGAGAGATAAGTCAAACTGGATATAGCTAGATCCTTGGCGCTCTCTACTTACAGCTCATCAGGGCAATTGAAGGGCTGAGCCAGACGATAGCCGTCCTTCAAATAATGCTCCATTTCGAAGGGATCTACCTCGGCGTAGGGCTGCTTGGCCGATGTGCAGAGCTCCCACATGAGCACGCCGAAGGCCCACGAATCGCTCGCTTCAGAGAATTGCTTATGCTGCAGCGCCTCCAACGACATCCACTTGATGGGCCGGTTCTCGCTGTCGCCCAAGCAATTGTAGTCCGAGGGGAAAAGGTCCCGTGACAGCGAGCTGTCCGACAGCTTCACGCGCAGCTGATCGTCAATACTGTGAGGGGAGAAGGAAGCAAAGGAAATACACATATAAAGATCACTTCTTCCAAGGAAATCTCCGATTCGTCTCTACTTACACGCAGTTCCTTGCAGCAATGTCCTTGTGCACCACTCCATGACTATGCAAATGGTCCAGGGCCATGGACAGCTGCGAAGCCATCATCACAATCTGAATGGTGGTGACGGTACGCGCACAGGCTGGATCCAGCAGGAAGAGCTTCAGATTGCGTGTGTTGTTCACGGCGGGGTAAAGGACAAATGGCGTGGTGTGATCCTCAATGGAGACGCCCAGAACAGAGAGTATGCCTGGATGGGAAGCACCGTAGAGCAGCATGCCCTCTTGCAGCAGCAGCAGCACCTGCATCTGGCTGGCATGCTGAGCCACTGTCTTGACGAGCACGTCCTGGCTGTCGTTGTAGGTGCCACGATAGACGCGCCCGAAAGTTCCCTCCTGCAGCAGACTGGAGAGGCGCACGCGACAACGCTCCACGGTCAGCTCGGAGATGCGACGATGGAGCTCCTCCGGCTGTTGCTGCTGCTCGACGCATACGGCCACCTTGCGAGGCAGAGACGAGGCATGCACTGGCCCAATGAGCGAGGGCGTCATGTAGGCGCCGGAGCCCATAGACGACTGGCAGGGCGGCTGCGTGTTGAGTCGCTGGAAGCTGGACGTGCGCATCGGCTGGCCGCCGTGCTGATGATGCTGCCGCTTGGCCGCCGCACCGCGCACACAATACGCAATCACAAGGAGTATGCAAACGGCGCTCATGGCCACCGTGACGCCCACGACCAGAGTGATGAGGCCCGTGGGTGGCGGCAGAACTGTTTCCAACAGCTGCGGATCATCCACATCGTTGCCCGCCGTCTGCAGCTGCTCCTCGTCGCTGTCAGTGAGCAAACAGATCTTCTTGCGCCGGAATACCAAGTGGGTGACATTATTCAGAGCACGATTCAGCATTACCTCCATGCTGATGGTGATATCCACCTCCGCAGCGCGCACTCCGCTGCACTTGAGCGCCACGGCCCACGTCTGAATGTGCGTCGGAATCTCGCCAATGTGCGACACATTCAGCGCTGGCCGCGGCAGCACCTCCTGGTCGGAGCTAACCACGTTCAGGCTGTACGGCAGCGGTCGCCCCGCCAGCGACTGCCATGTGAAGCTCACGTCCCGCACATTCGCCGGCACCGGCACAATGAAATTCAGCGCATAGTTGTTGATGTGGCCCTCGCGCACATAGTAGACCTCAGCCGAGACGCCTACAACGGAAAAGCAATATAAAGAGTTGATAAGTTGATAAGGTTTACAAACAACGAAAAGCTTTTAAATGGATATTTCCTATCAGGAATGTGGAACAGATGAGCAGATAAATTAGTAATATGAGAAGAAATATAATGTAAATAATGTAAATAAAATTAAATATTATATAATATATTTCAAACATTTAGAATCCAGCTAATGAACCCTCGCCAGAGACTGAGAGAGAAACTATATTAAACAGCTTTCATTAATTAAGTTCAATTTCAATCATTTGACTTTGGAATAGACTCGATAAGAAATTCCATAAGCTCAGATTATGACATTGCCAATCAATGGCTTAGTCAACTACAGTTTCAAATCATCTCACGAGAGTATATATGTATATTTTTATTAATATGATCACAAGTGGCACTCTTTGTATTGCCCTTGAACACATGTCGAGAGCTATAGCTCCCAGCATTAATCAATGGGATAGGCGAGATTGCGGTTGAGTTTGCCCTCTTGAATGATAGCTGTGCGAGCATTATTATCAATACATTTCCGAATAGTCGCACGATTCGATTAACCCATTTCATAAATTGAACTAATATCACTCTTCAGGGAGAAATTTAGCTAATTTACCTAAGCATTATTTTTAATTAAATATTAACAAATAGTAATTGTTAGTTATTAGAATTAGTAATGCATGAAAGAGTTAGATAACTTGAGGAAATTAAAATTCTTTCATAAATAATAATATAAAAACTCATTCTAAAATATCGAGAATCTATTTACAGCTACAGTAAATTAAAGATCTTTTCCTCTACAGACATATATTAAATAAAAGTCCCTGAGTTGAGCTCCTATGAGGTATACTGTAATAATTAGATTGTACTTAAGATGCTTGTACAACAAATTAAATAGTTTTGACTGGTGGATTTTCGCCTGTGGTAAGGAATTATATACAAAATACAAAACAAGTTTTATACTTGCCGCAAAGTAATAATCACAGCGTGAAATAAGTTGAAGAACTGTTCTTCAGTTCTGTCAACCCCATACCTTTACCGTATACCATATTAGCAACCCAGTAGCTTGATAACCCGCAAGCTGAAATTGACAAGGAAAAACTCATGCGCAAACCACATTGAACTAGTTCATATCAACAGCGAACCATTCGCATTACGTGCATCAGTCGACAAATTTATTTTGTCGAAACAAACTCATGCACTTAACATGTAAATTTATCTAGATGCACTCAATGCACCCAGATTTCCAGAGTGAGAGAGAGAGAGAGAGAGAGAGAGAGAGACATAGCAACGGGTGCGAGGCGGAGGTGAATAGTGAGCCAGCGAGTGGAAGTTGCCCGACTACGTATTTTGTATAAATAAACATGCGCGACCGAGTTTAGGGAATTCCTCGAAACTATTTTCGAGTTTATCAGTATCTGCATCTGCAGCCGTATCTGTAAATGTATCTGTATCTGTATCTGTATCTGTATATGCATGTGCATCTGTATCTATGTATATGTGAGTCTAACAATAACAACTCGTGTCGCCAGGCCGCAGATTCTGATTCAGTTTCAGTTATTAAGGCGAAGCCACAACCGGCAAAAAAGGTAAAAAGACAAACAGAAATGAGCCAAGACCATGTCTGAGATATGTTCTTCAGCTCGTGATTGTTCTTGCTCTTCTCTCTCCCACTCTCCCTCTCTCTCTCTCTCACTCTTTTTCCTTCATTTCCATTTGTATTATTGTTGTTATGATTCTACATTTTGTTGGGTTTATTTGCGGTTTGACCAAAAACAAAATAAAATTGAGTTAATGAACCATCTAGAGACCCCTGCCAGCAATTGCCAACTCATTTTCGTTTCTTTTGCTTGTTTATGTTAATGACTAACTGGAAGAAGAAGTTCAGGTAGTCCCAAAGAGATTACAAGCAGTTCAAATGATAAGCACAGACCACACACGAGAGCTCACTGAGTTCCATCTGATAATTGTGTTTAGCAAGTTTTTCTCTATTTATATTCTTTCCTTCTAATTGATGCTACTTTACCTCTATATTAGTATCAATTATAGCCAACTGCGAACTAGTTCAATTGTAGAGAGGAATTAGTGAAGGGAATTTACTGGATGCATAATAAATGTAATATAATTATTATTATTATTATTATTATTAGTGAATTGTGTCAATTGCCCTAAATTTGATATATACGTATATATATGGATTATCAATTTAACTAGCTCAGGGTAAATTTACATACACAGATGATACCGCTCAACATTTCTGTGGAAATATTCAAATATGTTTCACTGCAAGCCTTCAGTTTGGTGCATTCAACTCTACGCCCAGCAGGCAGCAGGCGGCAGGCGACAGTCGCTGGAGCCGCGGAAAAGCACAGGAAATAATTTACGAAAAATGGGAAAAGTGGAGAGCGGGGCACACTTCCTTTGACAACTGGCAATAACAATAAAAATCAGTGAGCATGTAGGTTGACATAGACATAGACATCGAGCATAGAGCATAGAGCATATAGAAGGCAGAGAACTGGCTGGCTCGGAACGCGCCGAATGTCTCAACTAGGCGTCTCGTATAAATTGTGTCAGCCAGAGATATGCTGGCCCACAGTAGGTGGCAGCAATAGGGACAGAGTCAGTCGGTGAGGCTGTGAGGTTGCCAGTCTGAGGCAGACAGCCATGTCGCGTCGTTGCGACTTCCTCTTGAATGTGCAACATGTTGCACACTCTATGACGTGTGTGTGTGTGTGTGTGTGTGTGTGTAGCTGCGACAAATTCCTCGCTAGCATTTTAAAAATAGCGCACATGACTTAATCAAATGCAGTGCCCCGCGGGCCGATCGGCCGCACGCTTCCATTGACCCTTTCGACTGCCATTGCGACTGCAACTGTGAGTGGCTTAGGCGAGGCAGCTCCATGGGCGTGAGTGAGCGGCATGCAGCACAGCACTAGCTGCAGTTCACAGGTTCATGTGAAAGTTAGAGCTGGCCTCTTACGGCCGCCCTCCAGCCAGCCAGTTGAGGCTGTCTTGAAGTGGCGTCGTCTACCTTCATGTCACGAGCAAATGTCACTCGCATGCGCTTGCCTCGACGGCTCTTGAACTTTTTTAACCTTTCTGTGCGCCATGTTCATAACTAGCTGCATATATATATATATATATACTTCTTTTTTTTTTTTTTGTGGGGCGTGCCTAGAGCTACAGTTGTAGCAACAGCAGCGGCAGCAGGAGCAGCGACAGCGAGCAGGAGTCATAGGTATACCATATCCATATCGTATGTCGAATTTTTCAGAGCGTGCAGTCATGACGTCGTTGTTGTTGTCGTAGTCGCTGATGTTATTGTTATAGCTATGGCTAAACCCATTGCTGTTTGGCAGTATTTTTTAATAGCTTTGCTACCGAACCGTGAGTCGTGACCATTGTGCAGCCAATGCGCTGGAGGACTCGTCGCTGGGGCAGAAAGGAACTAAATCGAAACTAGACAACGACAACGACAACGACAACAACAACGACAACAACGACGACAACGGCAACCAAGACACTCAAAAATGTGTTTTCCATTTTCTTGTAATTAGCGTTGCAGCTCGTGAACTCGATATACACAAATGTCGACTGAGCCCAACTGCAGCCGTTTCATTTCATTTGTCAATTGCTCTTCGTTCGCTTTCTAGCCAGTCGCCATCTGCGGCTGTGTGGCTTAAAGCCGATCGAATTGCAATTGCTGATAAATGATGCGCACGCTTCGCATTAAGCTTTGCCACCTTCCATGGGCCAACTAACCTTCTGGCTAATATGTCACACGACTGCATGTTCAGCTAAAGCGAAATATAAATAATACAAATGATCTGCTGTTGCCCGGTGACAGCGGCTTGGTTTTGGTCCACCCTAATGTGACTGGCCCAGATATCGCTTACAGGCCAACAGCCACGCCTCGCCAGCCTTGTCAGCCTTGCTAGCCTCCCCAAAGTAAAACGCCTACCACATGTCAACATTTAACATGAGTTTTTGAGCTTTTCTAAGCGACGTAACTCTGGCTCTATCTCTCGAATGTATCTGTATCTGTATCTGTATCCACGTAGCCTCCGTAGATGCTGCTGCTGCTGCTGCTGCTGCTGCAAGTCGTGCCCGTTTGCTGTCTCTCACGTCGTCGTTATGATAAATGATGCGCCTTTTGTTCTTCGCGTTGTTCTTGTTGTTGTTTTTCCTAATATTTTACTGTGTTTTCTGAGTTTTGTTTCATTTGATTTTCTTTTTTTTTTTTTTTTGTATATCTTCTGCTTTTGGGGTTTATTCCGTTTTTGGAGCCGCGGGCGCAACGTTCTCGTTTCTGGTTACTCGTTTACGGCTTTGATTGTAACAAATTTGTGCCAGGCTAAATTAGCCATGTTTTTTTTTTTTTTTTGCTTTGTTTTTTGTTTTGTTTTTCGTTTTGGCCGGGGGATGGCAGCAGCCTCTTCAGTCAGTTGGTTGGCAACCATTTGGCACAGATTTTACTTTTAGCTCTTGGCCCGCAAATTGGCTTAAATTAATCATTCAAATTTCTAGCCTGACGCTTTGACTAGCTGACAAAAGTTTATGGCTCAGCCAGTGTTGGCCAAAAATCAATAGTAATTAACCTTAATCGCTTCTACACGCCGCCACAGTTTGACTGCTCCGAGAAGCTGCCATCGACCGTTGGCCATCACCAAATGCGGGAGAGGAGTCTAAAGCGCCTCAAAGGTGCAGTGCATCATTAATCTCAACTCGTTGATAGTTTTGAGGCGTTCAACAGCGACTGTCGGCACAATTGTTAACAAAAAGCAACATGATAAAAGCAAACGAAAACGATTGCCTCAAGCGTAAATGATTTCTAGAAAAACAAAAGCTGAAGTAATTTCAGCAAATTTGAAGTTTTCACTCAGCCAAATGCACTCCATAACAGAATAACATAAAACTGTTAGGGAAACGACCGAAAAATTAATTTATCTGACCCTTATCATGTAATTAACAGATATGTTACAGTACAGACAGTACTTAACATATGTTAAGTACTTGCTCACATTTTTCATAGTGATAATAATCTTGGCATACCTTTTTTTATTTTTAATTAAAGTAACACATAAAAGCAATTATAATATATAAATAATTAAGTATACATTTATTATATTAATATTATTCATATTAAAATATAATAAATATATAATAATATATACAATTATTTAACAACAATGCAACAAGTCGAGCAAGCATATTAAGCTTTTACCGTTGCACGCAACAATTTAAATTTGTATATTTTTTTTTATTATTATTTGAAATTAAATTGTTAAATCAATTCACAATAATTACCAGATACACTATAGGTATACATTTTAACAACAACCCAATATTTATTTAAATGAAATCGAATGAAAAAATAAACTTAATCGCTGCTGTTTTATTATTTATGAAAAGCTTTTGGGCTTTGAAGCCTGCAAAAAATTTAATCCTGTAATTTATAGCAAAGATTTTGATTGCAAAATCAAACTGAATACTCCCAATAATAATAATCCGGATATTTTTTGTTTTACTTTAAGCTTTAAGCTAACAAACGTTATTTAAGGTAATATGAAGCGCAGATTAGCTGGTTAGATACATTTACTCAATGGGTATAGAAATGCTATAAATGCATTCAGATATTCAAAAGATGAAAGAAGTATTCATAAGCTAATCAAACAATTTCTCATTAGTTTCGCAGCCCTGGTAATAACCTTAATATACACAAACATATATAATTAGCTCTTTAGACTCTATATATTCACGATCACACGAATTATGTCTTGGGAAAGCAAGACTAACGCCCATTTCTCACAGCTGAACGACAGCAAAAACAATGCGAGACGCATAGTCATACAAAAGATTATAAATGTATATATATAAGATATATATTTATTCGCGAGCTGATTTTGAGTTGGTTTACATGCAGAGTCGTCGCATTTGCCTGCTGCCAAATTCCCACAGTGCATGGCCCAAATATAAACACAGAGCAGAGCTCAATAAACATGACAACAGATACGGATGCAGCTGCAGCGGCATGTTGTGCCTGCGATGGATACATGCCTGCCACACACAGCTCGTTCTTGTGCCTCTGCCATGTTGCAGTTGCATTTGCAGTTGCTGTTGCAGTTGCTGTTGCAGTCAGTGGAATTGTTGCTTACGCGCGTATTCGCATTGGCATTCACTCGCCTCCATCAACGCCATAAAATGGACAGCGAACGATGTTAAAATTTCATTCGTAGCTCCTTGTTGTTTAATGTAAATATGATTATTCCTTTTTGCGCTACACATACAAACTACTATATTCATATATATGTACCTATATATACATATATTGTAGTGCAACGAGGCAGCCGGGCAAACAATGCAAGTTATTTATTATTGACATGCAGCGTTCGTGCCGCCCAGAGGGTTTATCAGTTGACAGTTGTAAGTTGCTGCCTCTGTGCAGTGGCACTGATAACCACAGCCCCGCCCACTCCTCTGTCGCCGCCCTCCTCTTGCCAGGCTAACCCCTGCGCAATTGACAGAGTCAATGGAACAAAAGCTACGCATGTAGCTTTAAGCCCTTGGCTTGTAAACGTTGCCAACGAGTTTTGCGCGTTACGCGTTTATTTGATTTGATTTTCTTTGATTCCCCTCGCAATCGGTTCATGTGATGTTCATTTATTCAAATGCAAGTTTATTTAGTGTGGTTTATTTAGTGTGGCTTGGACAAGTTTTTGGCCAGAACACAGATTAATGACCGACATTTTATTACAAAGACAAATAGACAGAGAGGGAATGAGGATGCGAGAGAGAGAGAGAGAGAGAGAGAGAGAGAGAGAGAGAGAAAGAGAGAGAGAGGAGACAGAGTTAAAGAGAAACTAAAAGATGAGAGAGAAAGAGAAATAAAACAAGTAGAAAGGTAGATGGAGATAAAGAGAAAGAGAGAGAGAGGACAGCAATAAAGAAAAAGAGCGAAAAAAATAAAAGAAAAAGATGGAGATAGAGAGAATGTGAGAAGGAACTAAAAACAAAGAGAGAAGAGAGTGAGGGAGATAGAGAGACAAAGATGAACAAGTTAGTTCTTCAATGTCAGCAAGTAATTTTAGACTCTGTGACACATTGTGACCTGCCAGTTGCCCATCAGACTGTAATCGATAACGAATTTGGGGGCTCAACTAAAAACACAAAACGAAAGAAAAAAAAAAAAACGAATCAAGTCCCCAAATGGTATGACATGTAGACCCTCGACAAGGTCGATTAATCTGTTCGCTTCACTGATCGCAAGTCAAGTGAATAGCAGCGAGATAGATGCTTATCTATTCTGAATTAATTAATAGCTCACATTAGATTCAGCGGATGTGAATAGAAAAATAAATCAAATTACGGCAAAATCAAATGCTGTTCAAGATAAGTATAGAATATGGAAATGTTTAAATAGTGTATATTGAATGTTAGGCCTAAGTATCATCATTTTAGCCGAGGGAATGAAGACATTTGCACTTTTATATATTTAGACAAATTTGATTATATAGCACATATATATGTATATATGCTTATTCTACAGCAAATCAAGTCTGGAAACCGATTTCGAAATTTAATTATATATTCTTTTTGAATATTCTCATTCAATTTGCTTGAAATTTATTCGTGCCTTTGTATTTCTTGAATGAACTGAATCAACTTGAGTATTTCATGCCTGAGTGCTATTTTGATGGGGCTGAGAACTAAGTGAATATTATGGCAGCTTTTTGGCACCTGCTGAAAGATATAGCCCTCTGCCAGGCAGGAGATGAGCCGTTAATTGTCTCACATCATAGCAAAAGGCTGGCCATGATTACAATGCGCGTCGAGTCGCTTATCGCACTTATAAATAGCTTCATTAGCTAATGGCTAATGAAGCTGATTATGCGAGCAGCTCGATGGTTCTTTCAGCCTTGTGGTTGGCAGCGAACAAACCAATTAAAATATAGATCATGCCGAAGCAGCAGAAGCAGAAGCAGAAACGGAAAGAGAAAGAGAAACAGGCAGCAGTAACGAGTAAGGAGAACAGGCAACGGCTCAGCGCGAACCGTTAACACAACTATGGCCCCAGAGAACTCGAACACGATTCGTGGAAGGCATTTAGCACAACAAGTCCAAGCAGATGGCGAAGCTGTTGCCAACACTATCAACAGCTAAGATCTTGGCAAGCAAAGCGCAGAACAAGCCATAAAGCCAAGACACGAGATTCGAGAGCCGAGAGCCATGAGCCGATAATATAGCGCTTCTTTCTTGCATGCTTGTTATGGCCAGGCAGACAACTGCCAGATACTCCGGTTGCCTAGGAGGTGCTAAATGTGGCAGCAACAGTAGCCGCAAACAGCTGCCGTCTTTGTGTATCTTTCAGATACTCGAAGTCCGCTTGCCACATAAGCGGCTCAAACTTATAATGCTTATGCAAATCGTCTTTATTGGATATTGGAAATTGGCCAAAAGAGCGCACACAAAGCAGGGCTCTGAGCATTTCGTTATTTTTTCTTTCTTTTCAAGCCACGTCTCGTTTCAGAGGGAGAGGTCGGGCAAGGCGGGCTTAATTTATTTAACACTGTTGGTGGTAAATTTAACACATTCGTGTTATTGTTATCTTTTCTGTTGATGATTCGCCAAAGACTTTAGTTGATTGTTGATCATTGTTGTTATTGTTACTATTGTTACTATTGTCGTTGTTGTTGTTGTTGTTGTTGTTGTTGTTGTTGTTGTTGTTGTTGTTGTTGTTGTTGTTGTTGTTGTTGTTGTTGTTGTTGTTGTTGTTGTTGTTGTTGTTGTTGTTGTTGTTGTTGTTGTTGTTGTTGTCATGCCTATTTAACAGCTTATCCAATCGATCAGTGCGCCAAGTCAAACTGTGGGCGTGTCTCTATTAGCACCAGCAACAAGAGAACATGCAACGCATCGTCGGGATTCAGTTGGAACTGATCTGTTCGAGCAAATGAACTACTAAACTCAGTCAATGTTCAGTGATCGAAACAGTAATCTGATCAGACTTTGCTCATGTTCAATGAATTTAATATTCTATGTTAAGTCAACGATTCATAAAAGTCATTAGTAAGTAATGCTTGAACTAGTTCATAAAACTAAACTTGGTTTTTAAACTAAGAGACAGTGAAAGGGGTAATGAGTGAGGGGGATAGTTAGGAGAGCGATAGAAACAGCGATATTGATATTGATAAAAGGAGCTGGATTAAGAAATATAAAAATAGAATGAGGAAGAGAAAGCATAGAATGAAAAACAATGAGAGACAGGGAAAGAGAGAAATGTTGAAAAAGAGTAGAATGCTGAAAGAGAGAGAGAGAGAGGCTTACAATGAACTTTACAACGCGGCCTCAATAAAATGCGAGAGAGCGATAGAGAAAGAGAGTGAAAAAAGGTAAACCATAAAAAGTTAGAAGAAAATAAATATAGTACAAGACACATAAAGAAGGAAGCATACAGATTGTGAGGTAGAAAGAGAGAGAGCGAGAGCGAGAGCGAGAGAGAGAGAGAGAGAGAGAGAGTGGCAGAGTCGAATAAAAAAAGCGTGCAATCTGCAAAGCTTGACATACAATGAACTTTACAATGCGGCATCATTAACATGCATTGTAAGCTCTAAACTCTATGATTAACACACACACACATACACACACACACACACACATATAACGACAACAAATGGGCCATTAAATTAAAGCAAAGCACCCAAAAAATTAACACCGAACAATGGGCACATAAAAATCATTTGAGATAGACAAAGAAAATTCCGAAGCGTTAAAGTCGTAAAAAGAAAAAAGTTGTCAATAGGAAAAACTACGAGAATTGTCGAAAATGTTCAAAATAAAATGGCATTAAAATTCAATTTAAATAAAATGCCCCGGCCAAAGGCATTTTAAAATGTAGCGCGTGTCACAGCAGCAAAGCAAAACACATAAAACTTATTCGGGGAGTTGTGGGCAGGGAAATAAAAAATATTACTCAACTGACAAGCAGCCAGATCATCGATCGGATCGTGTATACCCTGCCCAGCTCAGGCTGATTATATTTCATATGCCCGCTTTTTATGACTAAAGGCTTAAAAAATGAAACCGAACCAACAGTCGGCTCCCTGTGGGGATGAGTCTCCCGTTGTTTAACCATAAAAAATGCAATGGAAAAATACAAAAACAAAAACACAAAAAAAAAAAAAGAAAAATCAGAATTAAAATTAAAAATTGTTAAATGTATACAAGCCTGGAATGAGCTTCAACTGGGCTTTTGCCAACGCCTTTTTACCAAAAGCCTCACAAATCAAATGCAAATTATGCTGCCTAATTGATTTATGGCTTAGCGCTTCTCTTTATTGCACGCATATATCAAAAGCAAGGGACAGAGAGAGAAGGGGCATTTGTCCAGTCTGCAAACTTTGCAGCTTAGTCTTAATTAGTCGCCCAGTTGCTTAACTTGCAGCCAAATGGCCAAATAGGCGAAAACGGAATGCGCTTACAGCGCCCACAGCGGACGCGGACCCCACACCCAACTATTCGCCATCGAAATCCCAATCCAAATCCAAACATACGATATTTTGCATATTTGATTTCACGCCCCAAAATTCAAAATGCATACGCAAATTATGCGCATCGTCGTTGTCGTTGTCGTTGTCGTCTTCGTCGTCGTCGGCGGCAGCAGAAAAAAATGCAGCTCCCACACATGGCAAGTGGAAAAAAAAACTGTATGCAAACTTAACAAGCAGGCAGCATGCCAAGCAATAACAACAACAGCAGCAGCAGCAACAGCAGCAGCAACAACAGCAATAACAGGCGAAGCACATGCAGTGGGCGGGCAGCAGTTGTTGACTTGCCAAAAATACGAGTGCCAAAGCAAGCGGCAGGCGTCGCACAGTGGGATCAGATACACGCACGTACAGTTTATTTTTCTTATGATGGGATTCGATTAATGTTAACTACCGAAATAATACTAATATGATCTTGTATATAATATATGTATAACATAGTTTTATATGGAACTATATATAAATTAATTTGATATACATTTGTATATATTATATCAAGTATATATTAAATATATTTTACTATTCAAGACATGTTATTCTGAGATCTCAAATTCGATTAAATAATTTATATTTTGTTTTACATACGATGATTTTTCATTTTAAACGTATTCTTTCAAGCCCACTGTGCGCACCAGCGCGACCAGCACAAAAACACACACACGCACAGCTGACGAAGATGCCTGGCTATTGCTACTTCTTCCCTCTCCTGGCGTAGACATGCTCTGCTCTCTGGCAGACGCTCTTGCTCGTCCCTTTCTCTATTTCTCTTTCACTCTCTCCTCTACCGCATCAAATGCGTTTGCGGCTGCTCCAAGTCACGTTTTGCTTTGCCTTCGCCTTCGCCTGTTTCAGCATCGTTGCAGTTGTTGCTTTTTCTTTTGCTGTTGTTGTTGTTTCCTTTGCGTTGTCATCTCGTTTGCGTGTCCCTTGTCTGTGCATGTGTATGTGTGTGTGTCTGTTATTTTTTTAGTATTGGAATTTCAATTCCCAGAAATATTCAAAAATATTCTCTGGCAGTGAAATAAATTTAATGCTGCTTGTAAATTGTTGTTGTTGTTGTTTTTGTTGCTGCTGCTTCTTTTTACGAAGCGTAAAATTTCTTAACGAACCAACTGAAAGTTATGTTTGTACATAGAAGAAACCGTTTTGTTGTTGTTGTTGTTGTTGTTGCTTTTGCATTTACTTTTGCTTGTTGTTTGTTTATTTGTTTAACTGTTTAACAACACCTGCAGCGACATGCGTAGCAGAGCTAGAGAACGCACCAGCGCAACTGAAAGAGGCAGAGCAAAGAGAGACAGAGAAAGAAAGAGAGAGAGAGAGCCAAAGAGCAGGGAGTGAGCGAGTGTCTAAAATTAAGCCAAAGCAAACAAATCAACATAATTTCGAAAAGCATTTCAGTTTCTGTTTCCAGTGAATGAAAAATGTTGAAAACTAAAGCTGCCGCATAATTGGTTGACACAAATGGAACGTCACTAATTGCTCAATTGCTTTGCACTATTGTTGTTATTGTTATAGTTGAGGTGGAGAAATCAATAACAATGGGCGCGACTTAACGGGTAAACTATGCGGAGGAGGAGAACTCACCAAGTAATCGCATCACTTCCTCTGGGTTCAGGAACACGTTCAAGTGCGCTGCGACACCGCTGCCGCCGTTGAGTTGCAGCAGCGCAGTTAGCGCTAGCAATGCGAGCACCATTTTATTGTTATTTTTTGATTTTGTTATGGTTGATGTGATTTCAAGGCTTTTGATTGGCATTTTCATTCAATATATTTTAGTTTTCCGCTAGTTTTTGCACATTTATCCACGCACACAAATTCGTAAACAATCGAGATAGCGAACGCGATGGCAAAGCACACGCGCAGAGAAAACAGTGAACAGCGCAGAGAAATAACAGTGATGCCGCACATGCAACCGAAAAGATCTAAAGAGTCAACGCCTGAGTTTTTAAAACATTTTAACACTACGCACATACATTAACTAATTATTAAATACAATTTCACACACAACTTTTCTCCGTTTTCTCGTTTTATTTTCAGCATTAACCGGCCGCAACAACCACACGCTTCAACACAAAATTCATGAATAACAGATCTGTTAACGCAAAATTTTTTAGCTAACAGAAGTAGCTACATAAAATGTTAATTCTTTGCTGGGCGACTGTTAAAACAGCTGTTTTGTGTTTGGCGGTTAGTATTTAAACGCGGATCTAACACTTGACCTTTACAACAAATATTTATATTGTTATTCTTATGAATTTAGATGTTTGCAAATAAAAAAATACGAATATTTTAATCATCACATGTAATTTTATTCAAGATGAGCATTTAATTGCGAGATTTAAGGAAAATGGTTAGCTCTGTTAACTGCAACAGCAACTTGACAAACCACTTCTATCGCCATCTTCTTTTAACAGTGTGGAAGCGAATACGAGTAGAAGGAAATACCAGATAATAATTATGTGCGCCATCTAGTGTTAAAAGTTTTTAGAAAAACAAATACAGATTCGACGCTCTCCACAAATCGTAGTACAGTGTTTGTATGTAGGGGAAATTGAGTATGTTGTGGATTCTGTTTTCCAATATGTCGTAATGCTTGAACATACATATGTATGTATGTTACAAATATATGCAAAAATGTTTATGAATCTTCTTAATCGAAGTGCAGCAAACTGCGGATCAGTAATTTACAGTTTATAAAATAGGATGAGTTAAGATCCAAATCTTTAAAATTGTATTAATAAATGACAGTAGAAACTGACTCGATCTTCCGTAATTCTGGACTGTGTACATTCTTGTTATTTCTCTACTAAATCGAATTGTGTATAATCAATCAAATAAATCGCATTTTGTTTTCAGTTGTTTGTAAATTAAAATACATGTACATATGTACATATGTACGTATATGAAAATTTACTATTTCTTTTATCGTAACGGTTGTTGCTAACGTATTAAATTCCTTCGTTTGTTTATAAGTTCAAAGTTTAATAAATAAATATGAAACTCAAATTATAGACAATACAATTTCCAGCCATTTCTTTATAAAATACCTAAACAGAATATTTATTAACAATTTTATAATGTTTATTATAATTTTATAATGTTTATATAATATTTATTGAAATGTAATTTACGCAAAAAACAATTTTACATTCTTATAAATAAATATAAATACGAAATACGTATGCGTACTACCTTCTCATTCTCAAGTTGATAGATATACATATATTATTGATTTATGAGTAAAATTGTTGATAGTAATATAAGTATGTCATTTTAAGTGATTATTACGAATTCCACTTTGTAAATATTTTACGAACTCTTTAAAATTTCAATTACTAATATATATATTCTATATTATATGAAAATGTATGTAACAAGCAGAAGGAGACGTCGCAGACCCCATAAAGTATATATATTCTTGATGAGCACGAAAAAGTAAATCGATATATCCCGGTCCCTCTGTCACTCTGTCAATTTATTAATATTTGATTTTAGAAAATATAAAAAAAACTTCTAAACTTCTGCAAAAGTTATAAATAAGTTAATACCAATTCTTAATGAACGATATTAAATTGTTATACAAAATCCATTTAAATTCTATTAAATGCCATATTAATTCTATAAAAAAACTCTTCATATCATATCATATACAATATTAAATCCATAATGGTTCCATATACATTTCAAATAAGTTCCAATGTCAATCCAACAATAAAATATATTATACATATTCCACATTCCTATAAATAGTAGATTATATATACATTCTAAGTAAATTTCAAATAATTATATATTGACTCTATCATTGCAACAATGCATTGTATAAATTCTATAAAATTGCGTATAATCCATAGAATTTCCATATAAAATAAACATATCATATTATATAATTAAAAATTCCAATTAAATTGTGAATAGAGTTCATTATAAGTTCTCTATCAATATAATATATAAATATTACGTTTTGCCATTTATTTATATATATAAGAATTGGGTATGAATACTGAAAGCGAAACACAATTAGCTGTTGAAAAAGCTGACTAAAGTTAAAAACCAATTTTTAGTCAGTTTTTTTTTAAATTTTTTAACTGTTTTATAAATTTAAGTATTTTATGAAAATTAAAATGTCAAATTTATTAAAATTCCTTCCTTATTAGACTTACAGGGTATTACGCCTTATCAAGATTCCTTGAACCAATTTGGATTATACATATGTACATATGTATGTACATATGTAATTATTTTCTCTATCAGTATTATTTTCCTGTGTATACTTTAATCCAACTCAGGAACCGACTGCATAATACTCTTTCATCCACATCTATGCTCTTCAGCTTGTAATACTTGGTAAATCTCTAGCAATAAATTTCATATCAGCTATGAAACTGGAGCAGATAGAGCTGTATTCGCTTTGCTATATCTTTAAATTCGCCTTATATTTTCAATAAAGTTGAATCACGAATATCAACAAAATAACTCTACTAGGGCATACAGCAAACCCAATGTACTCTCTTCCCTCACAGCTTGAGTCTCAAGTAAACAAAGACTTATTCGTTGACAGCCATTTGCCTGATACCGTTGTATATTGTATATAATATATATAGACTTTCATATATATATATATATATATATATATATATATATACATATATATATATTTAACATATTAAATTACATATATATATATATATATATATATATATATTTTTTTTTTTTTTTTTTTTTTGCGCATTCACCAATTGTCAAATATGTTCTACTAGAGTGTCGTTTACTAATTACACCTTGACATATATATATATATATATATATATATATATATTATATACAATATACAACGGTATCAGGCAAATGGCTGTCAACGAATGAGTATAACAAAGACTATATATATTCCGCATCACCTTCATAAGTAAGAAATTAAACGCAATAGACCGGTAACAGCGTGAACATTTCTACACATCAAATTTTACAGCGCTGAACTTGTTTAAAGAATGAGACAGACAGAGAGAGAGAGAGAGAGAGAGAGCGAGAGAGTGAGCAACAAAACGCGTGTTATCAGCCTTTGTTATCAGCGAATTATGTAGTTGGCCTACAGTTCGCTATTGACCACAATGCCAAATAGATGGCATAGATTGGGAGAACGCTTGACGGTTCTCTGTCTGTTGATCGGATGGCTGCTTGAGCAGCACGTGGCATATGGTATACGCTGCAAGGTGCCCTATGAGAAGGTGCAGAATGACTACTGCTATTTCATAGCAGACGAGGAGCCGTTGGTGAGTAGCTGAAGACACTCGCCTCACACTCCACTCGACCACTAAACTGACTTTGCTGCCCGCTCAGGCCACCTCGTTCAGCAACTTTTGCTATCAAGATAAGCGAACGTCGCGCGTGTGCCTCGACAGCAGCGCCGAGATGCGTGCCCTGGCCGACTATCTGTATGCGAGTGGCTATCAGAATGGCACCCAGTTCTGGAGCGCGGGCCATCGCTGGCCAGGCGATTTGCAATTCTATTGGAACTACTTTGGACGTGCCCGCAGCATCAACTACACCAACTGGCTCGAGGGTGAGCCCACCACTCGCATGGGCCGCAATTGCATGCTGCTCACTCTCCAAGCTGGCGAGCTCTTCATGTCCTCCGAATCCTGCTACACTCGAGCCGTTGACATCTGCGAGCAGCTGCTCACCAATGAACCAACCGTTATGCACTAACCACCAATAATATATGCAATCTCAATTGTTATCTTAATAATACATATTTATTTCCATGTTAACTTACAGCTATCGCTTTTATGTATAAATATTGTGCGATATATGTAGGTTTAATAAGGTTATCATTGCGGACAATTACAAATAATACTGATTAGTCTCTAAATTGAATTCAGACTGTAATCATCATAGTTTTTTACACTTTATTAAAACCACTTCCGAGGTAACAACTTAGCAATGAAATTCTGTGAATTTGCCTTTCACGGATGCCGCACCTAATGCAATACAATGGGATCTTCACAATACAGTGAGAATGGATCGGAGCAAATATACTTACCTATGGCATGGCAATGAGGAAGCTCATTTAAATGGGTCTCTTTATCCGGGCTCCAGTCATCGTGTCTTCGAGCTATTATGGTGTCACCAAGGGAGTCTGAGTGAGTCTATCGCACTGGCCAAGCTTTTACTCCGTTAACAATCGTCATTATTCTGGCCATCGGATTCTAAGTTTACAACATGTATCGAAAATGGGAAAACAACATAAAAATTGTCATAGAGACCTTAAGCGAGACCAAGGACATAATTTGTGCATTGCTTGGTTAGTGACAATATCGATAACGCACACGATCGTCCTTACCATCGATATTTCGATATATATACCACTTTCTCTCACTCGCTCTTTATGCCTCTCATATACATATATATGCATATATGTGTGCACATAGCATTTGAGTATTCATGTAAAATTTCAGCTCTCTAACTTTTGTAGTTTCCGAAATCTCGACGTTCATACGGACGGACAGACGAACAGGAGTATATCACCTTCTTTTTTTTGTGCGAATGTCTATTGCGAATGGAAGCAGATTCCTTACATCAGGACACAGCTTTCTAAGTCCCTCGCCTTTCAAATGGGAAGGGCTGCAAGTACAATTAACCTACAGCAAATGGTTGCCTGGTGATGGTCCAAGAGACAGCAGATTTTTAAGTTTACAGCTGATCGATTCGGAGTTGTTCATGGTAACGTCTATTGGCTTCGATAAGTACTACATATGTGAATATGAAACATGGTCTCAAAAGATATGCAAAATCGTTAGAAACCCTGAAAGTTATTGTATTGCGCTAATAATTATTCTTATCCTTGCTTCGTTAGTAATGTTACTGCAAAAAATAGTTAGGACTATGAATAACAAGTAAAAAGGCTCTAATCGAGACGGCTCGACTACGAGATACCCTGAACATTGCAAAAAAAGTGATACTCTTCTTCTTTACGCACTTATGAGCGCGCGAGTTATCAATCTGTGATTGATTTTATTAAATAAAAGACGTGTAGTTTCGAGTAGAGTGAACATTAGACTGATCTTTATTCGTTATGTTCGATAATGATCTCCAATGTGACCGTCTATGTTATCGTTAATCGATGATAATCTCCAGTGTGACCGTCTATGTGACGGAGGCTCATACGTGTGTACAAGTAAGTGTGTACATGTATGTGTGGCGCTGTGACCGGCGAGTCACTCATGTCCATATGTGTGCGTGTATAGTGACTGGCGGGTAACTCCTCCCCTCCTAGATTGAAGTTAAGGCCAGAACGAAGATATGGCCTTACTGAGGGCTAAAAGGTTTTGAAATATCCACCATTGTCGTTCCTTTCAGCTGCTTTAGTTCCGTTCCATTCCAACTTATACGATATAAAGTATGACAATTCAAGTATATTTCTAAATTGTAACATAAGTGTAACATAACTTACATATCTTAAATTTTACTTTTCTAACGCATACAGTAATTTATGTATTCGAAAAAAAATTTTTTTTTTTTTTTTTTTTTTCAATTTAAGTATAGCAATTCCCTGTAACCATATAACAATAACAATTCAATTATATTTCAAAATTTTAACATAAATATAATATAACTTTTATATATTAAATTCTACTTTTCTTTCGCAACATAAGTATTGTATTTTATGTATTCAAAAAAAAAATTTTTTTTTTTTATATGTATACATATGTATCTATATATATTTTCTTATCTATCGACTAAGAGGTCTTTGGTTTTTTTTTTTTTGTTATATGTCTTATTTTTATACCCTGAACCCATTGAAAATGGGAATTCAGGGTATAATGGTTTTGTGAAAATGTATGTAACAGGCAGAAGGAGAAGGGGGCGTGGCATCCAAAATCTGAAAACTACAAAATCTGCGTATCCATAATATCTAACTAAATATATAAAGTTTCTAGTCTCTAAGCTAAAACGGTGTAGTAGTTATACCCAAAAAACCTAAACAATTGAAACGAATTTTCGATTTTTTATCGATAATTTGGAAATGGGACGAGTTATCGAAAAAACAAAATAAACTCGTATTGCGTAAGTAACATACGAGTGTTCATGTGAAATTTCAGCTCTCTAGCTTTTGTAGTTTCCGAAATCTCGACGTTCATACGGACGGACGGACGGACGGACGGACGGACGGACGGACGGACAGACGGACAGGGCTCAATCAACTTATTTTTTTATGCTGATCAAGAATATATATACTTTATAGGGTCTGCGACGTCTCCTTCTGCCTGTTACATACATTTCACAAAACCATTATACCCTGAATTCCCATTTTCAATGGGTTCAGGGTATAAAAACGCATTTCAAATACTAGAGACTTGCAATTTTGCAAATAGATACATACAGATAGATACTCTTAATCTACTCTGAAATTTTCATGAAGATTGTCCATCTAGAAATGGAGTTAGAAGCGTCAAAATTTTAGCCTAACCCACCCCCAAGCCACGGCAGCAACAGCGCAGTTAGCAGAGCACGCGCTTATAAGTGCGTCAAGAAGAAGAGTATCACTTTTTTGCAGGGTTCAGGGTATCTCGTAGTCGAGCCGTCTCGACTAGAGCCTTCTTACTTGTTTAATATATATATTTACTTATGAGGCATGTTCATGCTTGAGCACGTTCTATCCAAGTGTATTCGTCTACGTGAGAATATAACTCAGCGTGGTCTTTATCGCTACATAAGTACAAAAATATGAGCGAAACGCCGCACAACTTCGTATTTGTTCGGTTTCGGCGTTTCGCGTGTGTTGTATGGTTAGTGTCAAAATCAAACATCGATGTTGGGTTGATACATCGGATTGAAAATTCGATGCATCGATGTATGACCGATGCTTTAAAACATTTCCGTTTGACAATAAAACGAATATTTCATGTTTTTTAAACTGCAACATTTTGTTTGCAATTTTGTATAAGTTGGGATAGGTACTTTTCATACCTTCCCAAACACATAAAGGGTCGCTTTCGAATGCGGTTAACTACATTCGAAGATAAGCAGTTATTTCTAAATCCATGTCCACATTCGGATTATGACGTTGAGCAAGCTCATAATGGTGGTCCCAAAAAGATATGGAGCTCACGGTAGTCTGTGGTATGACTTCATTGGTTCAAATAAGTATTTAATTTTCATAAGTGCGTTGGCACATGCCGAAGGATCACTAAAATGTCAAAGTTTGCTGTTCACCGATTACAAAATGGGGCAATGTTGTTTTTATGAATTTAAACCATTAATGCTTTGCAAAATATCGATGCATCGCTCAGCATCTGTATCAGCGAAAACATCGAAAAACATCGGAAAAATCAGTAAAAAAAAAACATCGATGCTCGATGCATCGATGATTTCTTACATCACTAGTCCATACTTATTTCCGGATAATTATACTAAGGTTGCGTTGTTTGCAACGTCTCCTGACAACGACATAACAGACTGATTTAGCATTCACAATGAGTGTGATCAACCTACAAGTATTGCGATTTGGTTGCGCATTATTAATAATAGCTGAAGTCCAGTCCACTTCACAGACTTTCGATATTGTTGGAAATTCTGCCTACTACATTGGAGAGGGATACAAGGTGTGGCTCTATGATAACTCTTTATAAGCAATAATAAACGAATACTTTCAGGGTTTAGAGATATTCGATTGGTTTGAAGCACGCCAAAGATGTCGGGCTGATGGCGGACAGCTCGTCTCTATACAATCGGAAACAAAATTGAATGACCTACAGAAGTACATAGTCGATCAGAGATTTGCGAATGGAAGCAGATTCTTTACATCAGGACACAGCTTTCTAAGTCCCTCGCCTTTCAAATGGGAAGGGCTGCAAGTACAATTAACCTACAGCAAATGGTTGCCTGGTGATGGTCCAAGAGACAGCAGATTTTTAAGTTTACAGCTGATCGATTCGGAGTTGTTCATGGTAACGTCTATCGGCTTCGATGAGTACTACATATGTGAATATGAAACATGGTCTCAAAAGATATGCAAAATCGTTAGAAATCCTGAAAGTTATTGTATTGCGCTGATAATTATTCTTATGCTTGTGTTGTTAGTAATGTTACTGCAAAAAATAATTAGGACTATGAATAAAAAAAGAAGCGAAACAGAGGAGGAAAAGGAAGTACTTGTCTAATGAAATGCGTTTTTTTTCAAATTGGGGGCGGAGGGCGCGTGGCATCCATAATCTGAAAATTACATAATCTGCGTATCCATAATATCTATCTGACAACGGAAAGCACTGCAGTGATGAAAAAAGAAAAGTTATAAAAAATATACTTGAAGAAGGCAAAACATTCGCCGAAATAAGTCGTTTACTGAGCTGAACTAACACAATGATCAGTAACGCAAAGAAATTTGTTCCAAAAGTGAAGTATCGTGGAAGAAAACCCGTAATGTCTCCATTACTCGTCCAGCGATTGGTAAGACGAACGCACAAGGCTATATCAACTTATTTATTGTGCTGATCTAGAATATTTTTTGTGGGGCCTGCGACGTCTCCTTCTGCCTGTTACATACATTTTCATAAAACCATTATACCCTGAATTCCCATTTTCAATGGGTTCAGGGTACAATTAAAAAAATTTTTCTAATGGGCTGGCCTGCGTATTGATAAAAAAAAAGTTGATTAATTGATTGGGGTAATAATACTTAAATTTAAAACCTCAATTGAAATGAACAATTCCCCAGCTAAGTTCCCCAGTCCTATTAAAAATCGCACAATCAAAATGAATAAGGAAATGACCTTGTCGAATGGTATACACGAGTACAAATTTAAAATTTTAAGTCTCTAGCTTTTGTGGTTTAGAAGATCTCAGCATTCATACGGACAGACAGACTGTCTCTGTGGCCCTCAAATGCGTCGGAGATCAATTCGAGTATTATGATCTACATGTATAGTTTGACAACTTCTCTATTAAGAACAGCTTGTATATACTTTTGGCTCTAACTTTTGTATATTTACCTTTTCATTCAACACAAATCATGTTCAGACTCATAAGAAATTGAGAATTGTAAACGTTTCGGACTCATAAGAAATTGAGAATTGTAAACGTTTCTAGTAGGATATCTATGGCATTTCTGCTAAAGCTTCGTTCTGTTGAAAGCTCGCATAATGCGTGAATAGGTTTCAGCTGAATTTTTGTGGGTTTTGAGCTCTATAAAAGCAGTTGAGCCCTACGAACGCTTAGCAGTTTAGCTTTGGATGGAAAATGATGATGTTTGGCAAGTCCTGTGAGCTGCTAATAATTGTGCTGCTCATATTGGCCAGCTACGCCTGCTTCTACTTGGAGCTCTGGAAACGTAAGTCATGTCTGCCTATTGATTGAGATGTTGACTTTGCTTTCCTGATCGAGCAGCCCGATGTATGACACCCTTTGTGGAAATTGGCGACAACTGCTATTTTTCCTCCACCAACAAAGCTGTGCGAATACACGTGACTATGATGGTGTTTAGTTGAGTATTCACTTTATTCTTCTGAGTCCGGGTTTTTTATACCTAGACTCATGCGTAATTTCAACCCTTAAATCTAGTGTACATAGTGCTGAGTTTGTAAGTCTCAGCATTGGTCTATTGCTTATCTTAGTCTACAGCTGAGTTTGTAAGGCTCAGCGTTCGTATATCTTATCGCTAAGTGATAGGGTCAGTGCTATGTTTATTTATAGTCTACACATGTGGCCCTTTTGGTTATATGCTGCACTACCTGCTAGTTGAGTGCGTAGGATATGTGTATATGCTTATATATGTATGTTCATGCATGAAAAATATATGTATATGATTATATATTGTATATTAGGTATGTTCATGCCTGAACAAAGCTGTGCGTATACTTTGTAAATTGTGAACTGCTCCTAACTAAATGTATCTTCCAGCCCACTTACGAGTATTATAAGATATCGTACAAGGGACGACTCTTCAGTGTGCCCGCCGTGGTAAGTCGTCTGTTCCCCCAACGCTTTGCCTCTCTTTACATTTGTTACGCTCGCAGCTCGATTGGCTGCATGCCAGCTTCGCCTGCGAGACACTGGATCCGAACGCTCGTCTGATGACGGTTAAGTCTGCGAAAGAGATGCGATATCTCGCCACCTATTTGGGGCGCTACGCACATCCCGACACCCATCCGTACTTCTGGAGCGGCGGACATCGCGGAAGTCTGGCAGATAGCGTTGTGGAACGCAGTTCTTTGAATCATTTCTACTGGCATCACGATCCGCATCCCATGAACTTCTCCAACTTTGTCGACAGTCAACCAAACTCGACGCTCCGCTTCCCTTCTGGGAAGAAGTTCCATGAACGTAAGCTACAAATATATGTATATACATATACATATATACGATCCACTTTGAATTAATTGAATTGCTCCTTAAACTTTGCTTAAAGTATTATTTCAGTTAGTTACTTGACTTATCGTATAGCCCAACCCACCCCAAAGCTGCGGCAGCAACTGCGAGGTTAGCAGAGCGCCCACTCATACGTTCGTAAAGTAGAAGAGAATCACTTTTTGTGCAGGGTTCAGGGTATCTCGTAGTCTTCTTCAAAGTATTTTATTTTCATAGATTAGAAGAATTAAAGCGACTATAAATTGGTATGAGTGATATATATTTATATAACTTTAACTTTTTCCAATCTTTATTGCAGATTGGAACAAACACAATCTTTTGTACTTTTTAGAAATGAATGGCAGCACTTGTTGATTAGTGCTTTATTTTAGATTATTTTTTAAAGGCTATATAATTTATTATTTGCCGATTTTCCATCGGTGAGCTCACAGTATAAAATTACTGTTGCTAGAAATCGACTTAACGAAATAACCGCCTTCGAAGAAGAATAATTGAAATTATCGTCTACTGACGAACGGACGGTCCAACAGACAGAAAGTCAAATGGACTGGGCTAGGTCGACCCGGCCCTTGATTCTGATCAATAATATATATGTATGTAAATATATATGATACTTTAAAGAGTCATTCGATGCCAATTTGACGACAAAGAAATGAGTTCATATCTTACAGTTGGAAATTTAATTTGACGCGGGTTATTGACGCGGCTGTTCAGATGGGTATAAGCCAGATCGGATGACTCTTATATTAGTTAGTAAGTGTTGATCAAATAAATAAAAACACTTTTAACCACTCCATACTTGTATTAAATCAAGATAAAATCATATCAGGGCTCGTCTGAACAGCTTTCAGGTTTAAATATACAATGTAGTGCTGCAGAAAATTCGATAGAGACTACACTTCACACCACTTGAGTGGTAGTCATTGAGACGGCAGTCGTAACCCACTTTATCAGTGTTATACCACTAACCATACAATATATTTTGGCAATAATGAGTACATGGTGAATGTAGGCATTTGTCAATACATATGAATTTACTGATCCACTTAAATCGTTTAAAACCCACAACACGATATAGTCTATATTTGTTGGTGCAAATCAGTGATTTAGCTGTTCAAAAAAGTTTTGGGAGCTATGCTACTAAATGAACTATAGTTATTGAAAATATGATCATACTGGTTGAGCGCTTGCAGCACACTGAATTCGTTGTATTATATTTTGAATGCCCGAGCCAGTAGATCCAAAGCCGAACAATTACGAAATTCACTGTTATCAGTGCTCATATTCTGTGTGTGGTTCAATCGATCTATTTATGTATATAGATGATCGATGATTATAAAAGACGTCGCATATTTCCTTTATATAAACTTTATTGCAACTGATTAACTTATTGCTAGATTGCTCACTTCGCTAGTTGTTGTAGCGGTCTTAGCTTTTGCACCTGGCACAGGTGCTGCTGAAAATGTATGAAATAATGAAGCGCGTGTCTAATTTAATAATTCAGCAATTTTACTCCCATTCTGTAGTGTGGTATGTAATATAAATAAATGTTGACTAAATGCTTTTAAGTACTCACTTTTCACGAAGCACGAACAACTCACGACCAACTCACGAGGGCTGGCTGTCAGGCAAAATAACCGAAATGTTTCCTCTTATGTTTCCTCTCCCGACGGCGACGGCAATTAATTGATAATGACGAGTAAAGTTGTGAGTGGCTTAGGGCTGGGGGCGTGGCTGAGTGTGTATGTGTGTGTGTGTGTATGCCGCCTGCTGGCTGTGACGTGATTTCATTTGCCCTACGCCAAATGGCGACACATTGCGACACGTCCCGTAGCATAATTCGGCGCCGTAAGGTTCAGTTCATTTCAGTTCAGTTCAGCTGAGTTCGGTTCGGTTCCGTTTAGTGGAGTTCGAGTTGAGTTCAGCTGTTCGGTTCATTCGGTTGGGCTGAGCACGTTGCGCTCTGCCCTTTGGCATAATTAAAATGAAATCATTTTCGACAAGTTGGCTGCTTTTGGCTCTTAACAGCTTTTTCGGCTACCAATTTGCATTCCTCGACGGCACGTACCACCAGTTAGATGGTATACGCGCCATATGACAATAAACTTCTGGGCACTCGCTCCAGCTTCAGCTTCAGCTGCTAGTCGCTCTCCTCTTTCTCTCTCTCTTTCCCTCTCTCTCTCTCTCTCTCTCTCTCTCTCTCTCTCTCTCTCTCTCTCTCTCTCTCTCTCTCTCTCTCTCTCTCTCGCTCTGTACTGCTTCAACTCTTGCTGCTCGTGCTGGAATTTTTATTTAATTTGCTCAACTGTCGTCGTATACTGCTGGCTGTTGTCTTCCCTGTTTGCTGCATTGTTTGAAATTAATTTCACTTGTCGCTCCAACGTGCGCTCCTCGTCATCCTTGCCGGTGTGCCTTGTTTCTTGTGCGCTGTGCGTGCCGTTGTCAATGGCGCTTAGCTTCGCATAGTTGAGGCGCCAGAGCTAAGGATAAAGTTGGCAGCGAGTCCTTGCCTGCCTCACACCAGGTCGCAGTCAATCGTTTGGTCGAATCAGCGCGCTAATCATTCTGCCACAGACACAGAGGCAATGCATTTCAACTCGCTGGCAGACGCACTCATCCAATGACATTCGGGGATGTCAACAGCTGTGCTGCCAGCTCCAGCTCCAGTCCAGGGGCAACCAGGCATGTGAGCTGCTCTCTTCATCTCCATTTTTTTTTTCTTTTCTTATGCTTTTGTGTTCAGCCGGAAATAGTAAACCCATAAATGTCATAGAGGAAGCGAGCGGCTTTGGCTGAACTGCCAACAGCAAGCATGTCGTCTAACTTATGTGGCATCCGCAGCATCTCTTCGCCAGGGTCTTGTTGTTCTGCTGCTCGTCTGTTTTGTCATTAATCACCGACAATAATGAACTTCCGCCATTTGTTGTTGCAAAATGGCGCCGACTTTCGGATTCGGACTTGCAACGGCTGCCAGCAGCCGAGGTGGAGGCATTCTCCGCCGCCTGATCCATTGCGCGCTGTTGTCATTAGCGCAATGTTGCAAAATTTATCGTGTGACTTATGAGACGAGCGGCTGGACAGACGGCTGCCTGTGCCAGGCCAGGCCGGGCCAGTTCAGGCCAGAGCGCGGCTCTGGTCTCTGTTTTGGTCGTGTGATTTTATCGCTTCGATTTACGACTCATAAAAATGCTAGCGACAACCAAACTGTTTATACCCCACACTAATTCTCTAGCTACTCTCTCTCTCTCTCTCTCTCTCTCTCTCTCTCTCTCTCTCACTCTCCCTCTCCATCTCTCTCTCTCTCTCTCTCTCTCTCTGTCTTTCTCTCTGTTGGCTTTTTTTTTGCATTTTGGCGAAAATTCTCTGCGTTATTTTTGCCGTTTTCATGCTTGATTTCCAATGCCCCGTTCCCGTCTGTGACTCCTTCCTCCTGCCCGCCACCGGCTTAGCTGCTATCTGCGGAACAGTTTGTTGCATGAATGTCTCTATGAACATTTTATGGCCATTTAGTGATGCAGAAAATGTTTTGATATTTTGCTCTCCATTTAATCGGCCCGCAGCAGCCAAATGTGAGCAAAATAAAGGCAAATAGTTCGAGCTGTCCAAGAGCCGATCTCCGGCTTATGAAATCTAATCAAACTAAATACTTTGAATATTCAGATGAATTGAGTTTATACAGCAGATACATATTATATATATATATCTAAGAAATCAGATACATAATCCAATTTCCCAATATATCAAAAAATATATTTGTATAAAAATATAAAATATATTAAGAGAGAATTTAAATACGAAGAATAATTTCAAAATTATTACAGAACAGTCTAAGAGTATAAAAGTTATATAAAAATGGGAAATTCGTCACTAAAATTATTCAACTAAATATTATAGAAAATAAAATAAGAAAAAAGACTATAGAATTATAAGTGATTTAAGCACATTTTAAAATATGGAAACATATATATCATTTCCATACAGAGCTACCAGGCGTATATATAACTTTGTCTCTGATACAAATCTAAGAGAGTAATGAACTTTATAGACACACCAAACATCCTCTAAATATATTGAACAAATGTAGAATAATAATAAAATAAAATAGTTTATAGTTTTAGTGTATTTGGTATATTACTATAAATGAAATAGTATACTAAATAAGTATATTCTCATCCCATTCTTTTATCCTTTGAAACGATTGAGACTCAACAGAGTAATAAGCTATATAAAGTTCTATATCACTTTCTATTCGGGAGCCCATCCAAGCCAGCTCTCAAGCTCAAACATCAATTTGCTGAGCAATTTAGCCGTAATACAAAAGCCATTTAAACAATATGTATTCACTGGCTGGCTGTGAGTGTGGAGGGAGCGAGGCGCATGCTGCATTTGACAGTTATTAGATTAACACCTACACAGATAGAATGGATGTTCGGATGTTCGATTACTCGATACTGCCTGAATTTTAGCAAACAATAAAGCGCTCAAAATGTATGCGAGCATACATAAAATCTTCAGCAGACAACATTGATGCTGAAACAAAACAATGGCTACTGATGGCAATGTCCAGTGATGGCGATGACGATGACGATGATGTTGGCCCAGGAGCAGCAACAAGCGATGTCAATTTCAGACAAACAACCCGGCTATATGCAAAACTGCCTTACAAACATACAAACACATACACACACATATATATATATATATATAGATAGATACATGCATATGTATATAGATTGCTGTGTGTGGGATATAGATACATGCTTGTGTAACGCTCAAGATGTGTGACAGCCGCCCACCGATTTGACTACCGCCCACCGATTTGACTACCGCCCTCAACCCAAACGAATTGCTACACAAAAAGACGCTTACGATGTGGTTGGGAGTGTTGAGGGTTGAGAGCTGAGAGCTGAGAGCAGGGGCAGCTGGTAGCTGGTAGCTGGAGCTGGAGCTGGAGTTGGAGGTCAGTTGAAAGCTGTCAGTGGCTGTTTAGATTTACGTGCCGCAGTGCAGCAATGTCCGACGACAGTCGGAGTCAGAGACGGAGACAGAGTCGGACGTATGGCCATCAAGAGGTGTGACAGCCAACGAACGCTATGCCCGGACCCAGCCCCAGTTGCACTTTATAACAATGCAAAAACAACAAGCATATAGTGTGAGAGAGAGATAGTGGGAGAGCAGCACACGAGCTGATTGTCATCGCTCTGACTTTTTGTTAATGAAAGTGTCAGCTAGACAAACGCACCCAAACCAAAGGACATCATTGAACCGGCTACTCCCCCAACTGTTTTCGGCTGTGTCGCCTTTTATAATGAGCCCATAGAAAAGCTTTCCACTTTGGCCAATAAATTATGATCAGGCCGATGTTTGGTATACCTTTTGTATGCATCGAGCCCAACAGCGTGTGGTCTGCCGTGTCATTAAAATGTGTCCTGGACAGAACCGCCGAGCGCTTGCTTTTGTTTTACGAAAGTAGTCGATTAAATGCTGTAAAATAAATTGAGAGTATTATTTTGAAATCCGCGAACAGGTGAGATTGAGTTTATCAGGCTATCGATAGATTACAATAATGATTTGACCACGTTAATAGAGAATAATTTTGATGAACTTGGAACTGCTAATGTTTGCTAATCCATCCTATATCAATATCAATGTAAAACAAGTAACAAAACTCTAGTCGAGAGTGCTTGACTAGATAATACCCTGAATCCAATTTTAATAATTACTCAGAACAAATGCATTTCAATAGTGATGATACTTTAACAGAACAAATGCAGTATAAACAAAAATACCAGGATGTGTAACTTAACACCTAATAATTCAAATGCTGGCTGCGAAAAGACTTAAATGATAAGACAAGAATAGATTTGTATATTACAGTAATTGCAAATGTAGTATAGCTGCCAGTTGATCACATGACCTATTTGTGCTTGAAATATTTTAGTAATAGATTTGGGGGTTCTGTGAAGTTTTAGAAAACAAAATGTTCAATCATTATTAGAAACGTGTTTTGTATAACGTTGCTTTTGATATTGGTGAAACAAAATATACAATTTTGATTGACGAATCAACGTAAATACAGTAAGAAGGAATGCTGTCGTGACTATAAGTAGCCAAAAACAATAAAGAGCGTGCTCTGCTAACCGCACAGTTATGGCCAAAGTGGGTTGGTCTATATTTTGGACGCTTATAACTCCATTTCTAGATGCGTTTTTATTCGAATTGGGACGAAGGGCGTAGCAATCTGCGTATCCATAATATGTATCTAAATATACAAAACGGAAACGGTAGAAGTTATGCTCAAAAAACATGACGTAAACAAATTTTCAATTTTTGGATTTTGGAAATGGGATGAGATAACGAAAACGTATGAGTTCAAAAAATAAACTCGTACTGCGTAACTAACATAGGAGTATTCATGTGAAATTTATTAAAATATGATTGGCCCTATGGAAGAACGCGATAAATATAATAATTGTCACGAATAAGACTGGACTATTCTGGACTATCTGTAAAAAAACAAAAACTATTCGTAAAAAAACAAGTAAGAAAACTATAGTCGAGAGTGCTCGACTAGATAATACCCTGAACCCAATTTCAATAAAATAAAATAATAATCTGTAATGTGATGACAATCGCAAGTAACAGACTAATCGTTTTACAGAACACAATAGAAGTTTTAGTGTTGGATAATGTCTAAAATGTGTTATACATGTTTCTTTAGTTATTGCACCCACATAAATGAATGATAACACTAACCATACATAAGGTTAGTGATGATAATCAATCAGACAATTACTGATAAGTGATTGATTGTATGTTTAGATTTTCGTTGTGTGTAATTAATATACGCCTATTTATCACCATAGCTTGAAAATACAGATATTTGCAGGGTTCAGGGTATCTCGCAGTCGAGACTAAAGCCTCCTTAGCTGTTATATTTTTATCTCCCTATACAAATGAAAGTTATAATCACTTATGTAATCACTCGGAATCTCACCAGTCAACAAAAGATGCCCTGTCTGTAATATGCAAATGTAAGCTTTCGCACGCATCCAGGAAGGCTACGTAGTCTTCGTAGCCTTTAATTATAACTTTATTTCCATACGAATCTGAATGCAAAAATAAATACTGATTAATAGTGCGAAAAGATATTCACGTATACATAGGCATATTTATTTACCAATCCAATATATCATAATCATAAGATAATCATTCATAAGGATGTCAGAAATTAAATTATTCCGATTCCGATACTCCAAACAAGTTCCATCTCTAGTGTGAGTGGATATTTTAACGTAGTTCCTTGACATAATGAAATTATGTTCGCTAATGAATTAATTCGCTAATTTTAAAATAATTTCAAACAATTAAAACTGTTAATTGATTTTCCCACTATTTCCTTCCAGTGCACTGCAGTGCTCGATGTCATCTAACGAATGACTATATAAAACAGTAAAAAACAGAATACTGTTTTTATGCAATTTGTCGTAAATACAGATAAGAAATCAATAGACCAAAGATTACGTTTATTAATCATTTCTAAGAAAGATTATTATTATTTCATTAGGTCATTCTTAACTCTAGTCGAGAGTGCTCGACTAGATAATACCCTGAACCCAATTTTAATAAAATAAAATAATAATCTGTACTGTGGTTTGGTTTTTTGTAATTCTCTTGAAAATGCATCAATTTTAGTGCTGAAAATGGCAAAAAACTTCTTTATTTTGACAAATAGTTCAATATATTGCTCTTGATTAGTATTAAAATAAATCCGTTTTCAAGATAATTACAACAAACCAAAGTGTCGAACGTGACAAAAAGTTGACTTTTCTGGAGAATTACCCATATGGTTAAATCAGAAAGTATACATAACATGTAACGTTCAAAATGTACATATGGACATGATATACATACATACATATGTGTGTATGCATTGCCAAAAAAAAATAATAATAGATGGCGCTTATATTAGTTGAAATTCGAAAAATGTTATATTATTAAATATCATTAAAAATAGACCCAACAAATAGACGTTCCTCGATTAACACGCATCACCTTAATTAACACAGACACTTCATAATTGTAAAAGAAATATATCAATGCCACTCAAAGCTGTAATAGCCATAATAAATAAGTTCACTGCTAAAGCGCCATCTATCAAGTTTAAATTCTTAGACCATGCTAGGCTAATTTTGAATGTAGATGTGTGTATATGTCGGAGCGCACAGTATGTGATTGTTGCTGCGTACTGCGTGTATGCGCTGTGTGTGGCTGTGTGTATGTGTGTATGGATATTCTGATTTACACCAGAATCCTACATACATGAATATCAAAGCAAACTGTATGCACACACTGTGTGTGTGTGTTGATGTGGTGTTCACCAGAATTCCTAATTTCATCATATTAGTAATGTTGCATCAGTCGCTAATTGCGTTCTGATTGGTTCTTTGCATTTTGTCGCTTTAAGAAGTACCGTTTTAGCGAGACGACAGCGCTACAACGCTGTCGTCGAGTGTGGTTCGGAGCTATGCAGAAGAATAACACTGATATTGTGAGGCAGTTTAGAGAGAAACGTGAAAGCATAAGCACCGAAACTCGCTTCGCTATTATGGACCAAATGAATTCAGTTCCAACATATACATATAGGAAAACTCTTACCGCAGATGTCACGTGCTTTTGTTATTTGGGCAAACTTTCTGTTTATTATTTTCTGTTGACTTAACGGAATAAAATATAATTGAAACGAAAACACTTTCAGAAATGATGCTATTGAATATTTGAAATTAAAAAAACGCACTTATTCACAATTAGTTAAACTACCAACTGACTTTCAAAAGTATCAAATACAAAAGAATAAATAATAATAAAAAAGGAAAAATTATAAAAAAAAAAAAAAAAAAAAAAAAAAAAAAAAAAATTAAAAATAAGAATTTATGAAGGGCTGGGCTTAGGCGAGGCTAGAACCTGCGACACCCTAACATTCGTTGCATCCGTTTAGCCATCTACACCACGGCTCACTTGAACGGCAGTGTAGCGAAAACGAATGAAATTCGCCATATACGAAAGAAACACTAAAGCAGTGGCTGAAAATACAAATACAATTCAAAGACAATTCTAACGCAATTCAAAAACAATTGTGATTCTTAGAATTTGCACGCATAGCAACCAGGGCTGCCATTTTAGCAATTAAGTTGCTAGATCTAGCAATTTTGAATTTGAGTTTGCAATTTTATTTTTTATTTGCTATTAGCCACAAATATAGCTATTTTAAAAATTTTTTTTGCAACTTTTAGCAATTTTGTAAACAATCAAAGAGCTCAACTTTTTAAAATCAACAATAACGATGAATTGTACAAATATGTGAACAATAATAGTTCAATAATCGTGAACAATAGTTCACAAATTCATCGAAAGTGATCGAGCATTTGCGCGATAAGTTTCAAATTGTCTTTGCTCTTTGCTCTGTGGTTAAAAGTTTCGTATACGTATATTAAAAATGTGGATGAGTGGCGAATTTAAGGAATGGCTTCGAAAGGATAGCACAGACTCAACAAGAGCCTATTGGGCCTATTGCAAGTGCACAATAGGAGCAAAACTCTATGATGTGCGCCACCACGCTACCACAAAAAAACACATATCAGCGATGGGTGCATGTACGCAAAAAAATAAATTGCCCTTTGTGGCCAGATGCGAAAAAACGGAGGAGCATGAAGCTGCACTATGCCTCTATATTGCCAAACATGCCGCAATTGTGACATGCGATCATTTATCACAGTTATGCGCAAATCAATTTGCAGTTCACCAATCGGCAACAAAAATAAAATTAGGCAGAACAAAATACAGCCATATTATAAAAAATGTTCTTGCAGAGCACTTTACAGAAAATTTGCGCGCTGATATCGGTAACTCGGCATTTAGTTTGTTGTTGGATGAATCGACAGATATAAGCGTCACAAAGATACTTGGTAAGCATTATTACTTCTACTTCTACTTCTACACCGTTTTAGCTAGACACTTCAACTTTATATATTTAGATAGATATTATGGATACGCAGATTTTGTTGTTTTCAGATTTTGGATGCCACGCCCCCTCCGCCCTCAATTTGGAAAAAACGCATTTCAAGTACTAGAGCAATTTGGTACATAGATAGATTTAGATACTCTTAATCTATTCTAAAAATTTCATGAAGATCGTCCATCTAGAAATGGAGTTATAAGCGTTCAAAGTTCAGCCCAACACACCACAACCCACGGCAGCAACTGCGCAGTTAGCAGAGCGCGCGCCTCTAAGTGCGTAAAGAAGAAGAGTATCACTTTATTTGCAGGGTTCAGGGTATCTCGTAGTCGAGCCGTCTCGACTAGAGCCTTCTTACTTGTTTTCTGTTGACTTAATGGAATAAAATATAATTGAAACAAAAACACTTTCAGAAATGATGCTATTAAATATTTAAAATTAAAACAAGTAAGAAGGCTCTAGTCGAGACGGCTCGACTACGAGATACCCTGAACCCTGCAAAAAAAGTGATACTCTTCCTCTTTACGCTCTACTTATGAGCGCGCTCTCCGCTAACTGCGCAGTTGCTGCCGTGGCTTGGGGGTGGGTTGGGCTGAACTTTGGACGCTTATAACTCCATTTCTAGATGCATGATCTTCATGAAATTTTAAAAGTAGATTTAGAGTATCTATATCTAACTATTTGCCAAATTGCAAGTCTCTAGTATTTTAAATGCGTTTTTTGCAAATTGTGGGCGAGGGGGGCGTGGCATCAAAAATTATCGTTATCGAAAAATTATCGAAAAATTATCGTTATCGAAAAAACAAAATAAACTCGTATTGCGTAGGTAACATAAGAGTGTTCATGTGAAATTTCAGCTCTCTAGCTTTTGTAGTTTCCGAAATCTCGACGTTCATACGGACGGACGGACGGACAGACGGACAGACGGACGGACAGACGGACAGGGCTAGATCAACTTATTTTTTTATGCTGATCAAGAATATATATACTTTATAGGGTCTGCGACGTCTCCTTCTGCCTGTTACATACATTTCACAAAACCATTATACCCTGAATTCCCATTTTCAATGGGTTCAGGGTATAAAAACAACTTTTCCGATTTGCCACGCTGCTTGCTTGGCAAGCAGTTTTTCTATGCATGCATATATGTATGTATGTATGTACACAGATGTTTGTATTTGTGTATACACATCCAAGTGTGTATACATATTGCAAGAAGTGCGATTGTGTTGTTTTGTTACGTCACAAGCTGCTGATCAGCTGGTCAGCTGATCAGCTGTGAATTTATTTAGGTTTAGCTAACGATTACATGTTGTTTTCAAAAGACCTACGTTCGAATCTCGCTGGAAACTTGTTATTTATTAATCGAAAACTTATACATTTTATTTTTTAAATTCATTAATATTATTATATTTATGTTAAAATGCTTTCTGCCATCATAGCAATTGCTACTAAGCTATTATATGCATGAATTATGGCCACAACTAACTTCTTTGCCGATTTGCCATGCCCCCAGTGGGCGTAGACGCATAATTTTTTGCCAGTTCTTAGAAAGAGCCGAGGCTAACATGCCTTTGGTTGCTTACATTCAAAAAATGCGAAAATTACAGGGTATTTTTCGATATACCACCCCCCTAAAGAGGCTGAAAATTATTTTTGGGGCATCGATAGAGGAGAACATTAGTAACTGAACCATCCAATTTTCAAGCTTCTAGCTCTAAAACTGTAGGAGATATAAACTTTTGCGGTTTGCCACGCCCCCTGTGGGCGTAGATATATCCACCATAGCTTATTAGTTTTGGGTTGTCAACCCGAGTATACATGCAAAATTTTAAGTCTCTAGTGTCCCTAGTGTTCAAAATATTGCACAATTTGAAAAATCACTATATATTCAGGTCCGATTTGCCACGCCTCAATGGGCGTAGACATATAACTTTTTGATCAATCTTCTTAGAATCATAACATTAACTCACATGCAAAATTTCAGCGTTCTAGCTTTAACGGTGTAGAAGATACGTATTTCCCGATTTGCCACGCCCCCAATGGGCGTAGATATATCCGCCATAGCTTTTCGAACTTGGGTTGTCACCCCGAGTATACATTTCAAATTGCAACTCTCTAGCTCATCATCTAGTATGATATAATTCGGGGACATATATGAGTATATGTTTAAAATTTCAAGTCTCTAGCTCTAATAGCGCCGAAAAATATTGCGTTCATACGGACAGACGGACAGACGGACGGACAGCAAGACGGACATTGCACAACAAAGTATAACAAGTAAGAAAGCTGTAGTCGAGACTGCGCGAGTACGAAATCCCCTGAGCCCTTTTTCGAACGAATCATATTCCAAGAATACTTCGTTTCGATTTTCTACGCGTAATAAACTATAAGCAAAAACTCGAACACACACACACGCTTGTACGCCTGTATGTGTGTAAGCATTGCAAGCGTCTTGCTGTCTCGCTCTGCCTTTGTTGCTGCGCCACATGGGTTTTGATGAGAAAACTTTGATGATTCATAATTCTGTTTCTAGATGGACAATCGTATTGATTTCTTCAGATTATGATTATGATATTCATATCTACATATTTTTTTTCACATTTGGGGGTGGTGGGGCGAAATAGGGACCGGAATCCAAAATCTGACAAAAACCGAAATTGTATTAAATTAGTATCTATATATATGCAGAAGACTTAGAGACTCTAACTCTTAAGATGAATTAGCTAGAATTTTATAACTGGTTCCCGATAATTTCGTTTATCGATAACTTTGCAAATATACGAGTTATCGAATTTCTGAAACAAACTCGTACTGCGCGTGCAATATACGAACCTAACACAAAAAGAACGAACTCTTTAGCTTTTGTATCTTCGGAAATCGACGCGTTCAATCATACGGACAGACAGGCGGGCATGCCTATATCAACTTTTCTCGTCACCCTGATCAAGAATATATATATTGGGGTCTGCCACGCCTCCTTCTGCCTGTTATGTATGTATAAAGAACTCTCGTTGCAGTTTCCTTTACGTATTATATATACATTTGGCATAGTCTTGGAACTATTTTTTTGCTGACGTCAATTGAATACATTTTCGAATGAATACATTTTAGTGCTTAGTTCCTTCGGAACGGAATGGGAATGGGAAGTAGTTTGTTGGGTGTAGCATGGTCATGCTAGAACCGTAATGATTTTCTTTATTGCGTAAAATTTCGAGTCTGATTGACGATAATTTTTTGTTAATATAATCATAACAACTGAATCAAATAAGATTGTGAAGAGTTGTCAGAAACTTGGAACAGTCATCAATGCTTGGAGCCTGCATCCTGGCCATCGGTAGCCTGGCACCGTGGGAAGACACTGCTCTCATAGGTCGGCACCATGTATTTGATGTTGATGAACGCATTGGGTCCGCCGCAGTACTCTAGTAGCTTCAGAGTGTCCTCGATGACATCGCCAATGCGCTTGCTGCGATCAGGATCGACGCCTTCGCCCAAATTCACGTTGATATTCTTGTAGAGATTGCACACTGCCAACAGTTGGCGATAGAAGGGAACCAAGGCTTGTCCCACGCAAGGACCTAGAAGACAGCGGAAATTGCATTGAATGAATTAATCGAGTGGTCAGAACAACTAACCCAATCGCACCATCAGCTGTAGCACCTGGAGCGCCGATATGATGATGCGCTTGTCACGGGTCTGGAAGGCTCGCTTGAGCGGAAGTATTAGCTTGGGCAGCACTGGGAGCACCTTGTGTGGCTGCCTCATAATCAGATCGACGGCTGCATTGACCGCCAACAAGCGAGTGTCGCTGTCAATGTCAGCCAACCCGTCCAGGAAGATGGGCAAATAGTAGCAGTAGTCGAGCTCTTCGGGTGTGCAGTGCCAGCGCAAAGGGCGATCCTTGGTCGGGTCCTGCTTATTGCTGCGTCCGGACAGAGCCACAGGGATATCACCGCGCATGAAGTAGATCTTGAAGACAGTCTCCTTTACGGGCTGACGCTTAAATATATCAATTCTGTAACGCATAACGCTTTACTCTACTAAACCGAAAGCCGATTCAAAATACAACTCAACTCACTTGTTGGGCGGCTTGACAACGGTGCCCTTCTGCAAGGCCTGATAGGTAAAGGCAGGCACCTCACGTACAGCCTGAGCAGGTAAATAGATCAAGTGGAGCTACTCGGTGTATCGTATGACAACCCTATACCTACCCGTTTGGAGCGCAAATAAAGTAGCTCGCGACAGATCCGGCCCGGTTCGTGAATGCGCTTGGCCCGCTCGTGCAGGTCCGGACACTTGTTGGGGTTCATTTTGGATGTGAAAACGCATAAATAATGTAACTCTCTCGCACTGAAAGTATATTTTTGTTTTAAATAGAACAAGACTTTTTGAGACTGCGACCAAAATGTTGTTGATTGAATGGGCTACACTGTGCGAATGCCGAGGATCTGTATGTAAATAATGTTGCCTCACAGCCTGCTCGGCTGACGAACAGAAATGCTTGTACATAAATTACTCGAATAAATATTTAAAAATATTCACATTTATTTATTTATATATACATAGTAGCATTTGCTTATCAAGACGTCAACAGGCAGCCAAAAGGCAGAAGGCAGAAGGCAGGAGGCAACAGCCGCTCCATCGACGTGTTGGGTCACAGGAGGGAAGGGAGACTCAACACCTAAATGTCTCTAAAGAGTCATAAAGGGAAAGTGCAAACATTTGCGCACTTTATCATCTTTTTCCATTTCCATGTTACGGTAACTGTAAATATTTTGTAACGCCACCAATTACGTCGTCAGCAGGAAAGACTCCACAGCCTCTCGCCCTTTTTACGCTCGCTTCTCTAAGCGCATTAACCTACTTTGGTCTCCACTGGGTGCGACAGAGACACGTGACTTGCCTATCTATCTGTCTTTTCTATCTATTCTCCTCTCCGTCTTCCTCTCTCTCACTCTTTCGACAGCTCTGTCTACAGCTGCTTGGCTCTTAATTAATTAAAATTCAACATGCGAATTAGGTTTCATCTGCGAGATGCCCCCACCTCGACGTTGACTTTTTTAATTACCCACGCACAGGTTTTCATTTTAATTCAACGTCGTTGCACGTCGCGATTTATCCGATTTTATAATACGGCACTGCTCTCCGGCACGGCTCTCCGCTGGAAGCGATTAGGATAATGGGCCATAAGGCAGAGGCATCCGAGATGCCGAGCTAGCGATATCACAGTTTGTTGGCTTGTTAATTGTTCCAATTGAAGTGTTAATATGACGAGAATGTGGACCACATAAAGTTATAATAGAAGTTACACAGATACTGGGAGAAGTTGGTTTCCCATTTGAGTTGAAAATGCGAATTTTTCATATGAACTGTAACATTTGAATGTTAGCTAACATTTGCATGCTCTGTTAGGCAACTGTTATCATTCAATTCAATACGATTTTACTAATATATCACTATTTAATATAGACGGAGTCAAGTATATTTCGCAAGATCACATCTATACCAAGCCGCAATGTGGCTTAAGGTATCATATTAATAGTCCTGCAGTCCAGAGTCTAAACTTCAACTGTAAAACATAAGGCAAATGAAAGCTGTATTATAATATACACAGCATACAATATATAACAAGTAAGAAGGCTCTAGTCGACGCGGCTCGACTACGAGATACCCTGAACCCTGCAAAAAAACTGATGCTCTTCTTCTTTACGCACTTAGAGGCGCGCGCTCTGCTAACTGAACTTTGGACGCTTATAACTCCATTTCTAGATGAACGATCTTGATAATATTTTCAGAGTAGATTAGGGGTATCTTAATCTATCTATGTGCCAAATTACAAGTCTAGTATTTGAAATGCGTTTTTTTCCAATTGGGGGCGGAGTGGGCGTGGCATCAAAAATCTAAAAATTACAAAATCTGTGTATTCATAATATCTATCTAAATGTAAAGTTGAGGTCTCTAGCTAAAATGGTGTAGTAGTTATACCCAAAAAACATAAAAAATGGAAACGAATTTTCGATTTTTTATCGATAATTTGGAAATGATATGAGTTATCGAAAAAAACAAAATAAACTCGTACTACGTAGCTAACATACGAGTCTTTATGTGAAATTTCAGCTCGCTAGCTTTTGCAGTTTCCGAAATCTCGACGTTCATACGGACGGACGGACGGATCAATCAACTTATTTTTTTTTCTGCTAATCAAGAATATATATACTTTATAGGGTCATTTTCACAAAACCATTATACCCTGAATACCCATTTTCAAAGGGTTCAGGGTATAAAAATTCGTTTCCATTTTTTAGATTTTTTAGTAGAGCAGAGCGCGCGCTTATAAGTGCGTAAAGAAGAAGAGTATCAGCTTTTTGCAGGGTTCAGGGTATCTCGTAATCCAGCCGTCTCGACTAGAGCCTTCTTACTTGTTTTAATATAGACAACGGAAAGCACTGCAGTGAGGTATAAAAAATATACTTGAAGAAGGCAAAACATTCGCCGAAATAAGTCGTTTACTGAGCTGAACTAATACAATGATCAGTAACGCAAAGAAATTTGTTCCAAAAGTAAAGTATCGTGGAAGAAAACCCGTTATGTCTCCATTACTCGTCCAGCACAAGACTATATCAACTTATTTATTGTGCTGATCTACAATATTTTTTGTGGGGCCTGCGACGTCTCCTTCTGCCTGTTACATACATTTTCATAAAACCATTATACCCTGAATTCCCATTTTCAATGGGTTCAGGGTACAATTAAAAAAATTTTTCTAATGGCCTGGCCTGCGTATTGATAAAAAAAAAGTTGATTAATTGATTGGGGTAGTAATACTTAAATTTAAAACCTCAATTGAAATGAACAATTCCCCAGCTAAGTTCCCCAGTCCTATTAAAAATCGCACAATCAAAATTATTAAGGAAATGACCTTGTCGAATGGTATACACGAGTACAAATTTAAAATTTTAAGTCTCTAGCTTTTGTGGTTTAGAAGATCTCAGCATTCATACGGACAGACAGACTGTCTCTGTGGCCCTCAAATGCGTCGGAGATCAATTCGAGTATTATGATCTACATGTATAGTTTGACAACTTCTCTATTAAGAACAGCTTGTATATACTTTTGGCTCTAACTTTTGTATATTTACCTTTTCATTCAACACAAATCATGTTCAGACTCATAAGAAATTGAGAATTGTAAACATTTCTAGTAGAATATCTATGACACTTCTGCTAAAGCCCCTTTCTGTTTAAAGCTCGCACAATGTGTGAACAGGTTTCAGCTGAATTTTGGTGGGTTTCGAGCTCTATAAAAGCAGTTTAGCCCTACGATACGCTTAGCAGTTTAGCTTTGGATGGAAAATGATGATGTTTGGCAAGTCCTGTGAGCTGCTAATAATTGTGCTGCTCATATTGGCCAGCTACGCCTGCTTCTACTTGGAGCTCTGGAAACGTAAGTCATGTCTGCCTATTGATTGAGATGTTGACTTTGCTTTCCTGATCGAGCAGCCCGATGTATGACACCCTTTGTGGAAATTGGCGACAACTGCTATTTTTTCTCCACCAACAAAGCTGTGCGTATACTCTGTAAATTGTGAACTACCCCTAACTAAATGTATCTTCCAGCCCACTTACGAGTATTATAAGATATCGTACAAGGGACGACTCTTCAGTGTGCCCGCCGTGGTAAGTCGTCTGTTCCCCCAACGCTTTGCCTCTCTTTACATTTGTTACGCTCGCAGCTCGATTGGCTGCATGCCAGCTTCGCCTGCGAGACACTGGATCCGAACGCTCGTCTGATGACGGTTAAGTCTGCGAAAGAGATGCGATATCTCGCCACCTATTTGGGGCGCTACGCACATCCCGACACCCATCCGTACTTCTGGAGCGGCGGACATCGCGGAAGTCTGGCAGATAGCGTTGTGGAACGCAGTTCTTTGAATCATTTCTACTGGCATCACGATCCGCATCCCATGAACTTCTCCAACTTTGTCGACAGTCAACCAAACTCGACGCTCCGCTTCCCTTCTGGCTACTGTGTCTATCTGGAGCTCATTGGATCGGAGCTCATTATGGCAACGGCGAGTTGTAAACATAAAATGGCATTCGCTTGCGAGCTAGCATAAATAAACAATAGATCTGATGATGGGAGTGCAGGCTCCCTTTAGTATGGCATAATGGCATACGTCGAATTGTCAAGTGGTATATATTAATAGCTTACGAGTTCCGTGAACGTAAACTATAAATATATATACATATACATATATACGATCCACTTTGAATTAATTGAATTGTTCCTTAAACTTAGCTTAAAGTATTATTTCAGTTAGTTACTTGACTTATCGTATAGCCCAACCCACCCCAAAATATAATGTATTTAGGCATTTGTCAATACATATGAATTTACTGATTATATCGTTTAAAACCCGCTGCACGATATAGTCTATATTTGTTGGTGCAAATCTTTGATTAGCGGTTCAAAAAAGTTTTGGGGGCTATGTTACTAAAATAAGTTGAGAATATGATCATACTGGTTGAGCGCTTGCAGCAAACTGAATTAGTTGTATTATATTTTGACTGCCCGAGCCAGTAGATCCAAAGCCGAACAATTACGAAATTCACTGTTATCAGTGCTCATATTCTGTGCTGTCATAATTAAAAATATTGCTATAGAAGGCCAGTTTGATCTTTAAAAGTGCTAAAGAAGCTAAAAAACAATTTTGCCTGCAGTTGAAAAATGCCAGATCTGGAAGTGAAAAAGCTAAGTTGGCAGCACTGGTTATACTCGATGGTTCAATCGATTGCAACTGATTAACTTATTGCTAGATTGCTCACTTCACTAGTTGTTGTAGCGGTCTTAGCTTTTGCACCTGGCACAGGTGCTGCTGAAAATGTATGAAATAATGAAGCGCGTGTCTAATTTAATAATTCAGCAGTTTTACTCCCATTCTGTAGTGTGGTATGTAATATAAATAAATGTTGACTAAATGCTTTTAAGTACTCACTTTTCACGAAGCACGAACAACTCACGACCAACTCACGAGGGCTGGCTGTTAGGCGAAATAACCGAAATGTTTCCTCTTATGTTTCCTCTCCCGACGGCGACGACGATTAACTCAAATTGATAATGATAATTGTGGCAACATGTACAAACTTCTTATTGTTTTGTTTTAGGAATAATAGTTGATGAAAACGTGATTTTGTTTTTTTGTGTGAAGCAGCTTGTTTGCTGCTTATGTTTGTTAGTTTGGGCATGTGCCTGCAAATCGTATATCTTAGGAACTATGCTAGATTTGCAATATCTGCAATAACACTTATTTTCGTCATTTCGATCTACAGTTAGCGAATCCTTAAACAATGAATTTTGCAACCAGGTTTCCCGTTGTTTCTGTTTATATTGAATGTTTGGCATTTCATTTTGCTGAGTGTGTCGCGTCTTTAGCTTAACGAACGATTTCAATAATTGGGAAATTCTTGTTAGATATGGAAGAATATAAAATAAGATGGTAGGGCTGCAATGATATGCCACCTTTCATAATTTGGGGGAATGCTACCAGAATTTTAAATAGTGCTATAAAGTGCCAGTTTGATTTGATAGTTTAAAATTGTTCCTGTATGACACGCCTCCTTCTGGCAGTTACATACTTTTAACAAAACCATTATACCCTTTTTCATTCAACCATTTCCCATTTTCAATGGGCTCAGAGTATATAAATTCGATATCTGGTTTATACCGAGCTCTATTAATGGCAAACTTAAAAAAGAAATACTTTCTTGGGTGTACGCTGAGTTATGTGAGCAAGTGTACATATATCAGAAAACATCATACCACGTTTGCCTAATCACTATGGGTAGTCAAGATGCTACGAGGTCATCCACTGACCAGATTTTGTCATACATCTGTCAATTCCTTATCAGCGAACGTGGCTCAACTTGAAGCACCAAATCGGAAAAATTTCCTTTGATTTGTGGTCGTGCACGATCCTAAATGGTGTGATCGAGTCATAGGCAATAAAGATCAATCGATTTTATTTAATATACAACTTTAATATGCAGCCTTTTTTTATCACACTGCGATTAATCAACTAAAGTAATTATTCGAGTTAATAGTAAATAGTTAATTTCGTACAGTCGGTGCCTTTTCCATATCCCTGAACATCAAAATGCGCGTTAGCATTGTCGTGATGCAGGGCATTTGCTTCAGCTGGCACATTTCGGGTTTGTGCGATTGGCAGCACTCGAAATCGACGGCCACACGTTGGCAGACGAAGGTGAGCAGGGTGAGGATGTCCAGACGCTTGCCATTGGCGGCCAGCTCGGCGCACAGACTCTGAATGAACCAGCTGCCACGCGTGGTATTCCGATACGAATAGAAGCCCGGTATGGTGGAGTAGGCGATCAGGAAATCGTGATGGATGGGTATCTTGTAGCTCATGGAGGAGTCGCCATCCGTTTCGGTGCGACCATGTTGCATGGTGACGCCCGTATCGCAACGATTGCCCTGGCAGGCCTGTATGAAGAATAGTTTGGGCTTGCCGGCCAGTGAGGGGCAGCTTTTGTCAGTGAAGTGACTGCAGATGTTGTCCAGTTTATATTGCGTATCCTTGGCGTGGATATAACCCAATTCGCCGTGCGAGAGGATGACAATCAGAATGCAATCGTTATTCTCATGATCCTGCGATGAGACATCTTTAATGGTCCTCAAAATCTCCTGATAGGTATAATCCTTATGCAACGCGACATCAAAATCCAGCTGCTTAAGGACCCTTGACAAGTTCTCGCAGTCGACATTTGTGCCGGCGCGCGAATTCAGGGAGGTCTCTGGGTCCGGGCGGGTGAAGTGTTCGTGATTGAAGATGATGGCCATGCCGCGATTCTTATGCCGCATATTATACTCGGCTGCATGGCGGTCGGTCACCATTCTGGTCACACTGTAGCCATTCGAGGCCAGCTGATGTATGCCGCCGCTTCCAAATTGGCTTTCTATGTTGGCTGTGGAGGTCGATGGAATGCTGCTGTTGCCCATCGATCCAAATGCGTCGGTTAAATCGTCTGTATTGGTGGCGGCCTCGTTGCGTATGCTTACCTGGCCTGTAGACTCGATTTCGTTGTTGTTGCTGCTATTGTTGGTGGCGGCCATTGTGAAAAATAACCCTGCTTATTTTGTTCTTCACTTTCTTAATTTTCTGATGAGTCACACGGCACGGTTAATGTTGTCCAGAAAATTATTTAACAATATTTTCTTCTAGCGCACGAATGTATTTCAACTCCGAGCACGTGTTATAACAAATAAATGCGAAAGAGAACAAGACATTTGTTGCGCTCTCTGTTTTATCACTAAACATCAGTGTTGCCACTTTTTGTTGAGCAAAAAAGCTTTTTTTTAGTGAGAACATACTTTAAAAAAAAACTGAAATTTTGGGCAAAAAATCTGACAAAGAAGCTGAAGGTTTTTTGGAGTATTTTAAAGTTCTTTTTTTTTTTTAAGTCCAATCGCGGCAATTATTATCTTTATCGCATTCTTCCATAGTGCCAATAATATTTTAATAAATTTCACACGAATACTCAAGTTACGCAGTACGATATTTTTTTTAAATTATTGATGGAAAAATTGTAAAATCATTTACTTTTCTTACGTTTTTGAGCATAACTTCTACACCGTTTTATCTAGGGACTTCAAATTTGTAGATTTAGATACATATTATGAATACGTACATTTTGGATGTTACGCCCCTAATTTGAAAAAAAAAAGCATCCAAGGTTCAGTCCAACCCAACCACAAGCCACGGCAGCAACTGCGCACGCGCTCATACGTTCGTAAAGAAGAAGAATATTAGTTTTTTTGCAGGGTCCAGGGTATCTCGTAGCGAACCGTCTCGACTAGAGCCTTCTTACTTGTTTTTTTTTTTTTTTAGTCACGTAGTCACGACAGCATTCTTTCTTAATGTACATAAGTTGATTCGTCAATCAGAATGGTATATTTTGATTCGCCAATATCATTAGCAAGATTACACAAAACGTTTCTAATTTTTAACATTTTGTTTTCTGAAACTTCACAGAGCTCCCAAATCTATTACTAAAATATTTCAAGCACAAATTGGTTATGTGATCAACTGGCAGCTATACTACATTTGCAATTACTGTAATATATAAATCTATTCTTGTCCTATCATTTAAGTCTTTTCGCAGCCAGCATTTGAATTATTAGCTGTTAAGTTACACATCCTGGTACTTTTGTTTATACTGAACTATTTGGTTTTAATTCAACTGCAATGAACAACACTTCATTGTACATAAATTCTCTAAAATACGTTAGATTAGATTAGATTAGATTGCTAAGTATAAAAAACAAACGGAAAAAAGTAAAATATATTTAAAAAAAAACAAGTAAGAAGGCTCTAGGCGAGACGGCTCGACTACGAGATACCCTGAACCCTGCAAAAAAACTGATACTCTTCTGCTTTACGCACTTATAAGCGCACGCTCTGCTAACTGCGCAGTTGCTGCCTTGGCTTGGGGGTGGGTTGGGCTGAACTTTGGACGCTTATAACTCCATTTCTAGATGGATGATCTTCATGACATTTTCAGAGTAGATTAAGGGTATATATATATCTATCTATGTGCCAAATTGCAAGTCTCTAGTATATGAAATGCGTTTTTTCCGAATTGTGGGCGAAGGGGGCGTGGCATCCAAAATCTGAAATATCTAACTAAATATATAAAGTCGAAGTCTCTAGCTAAAACGATGTAGTAGTTATACCCAAAAAACCTAAAAGATTGAAACGAATTTTCGATTTTGTATCGATAATTTGGAAATGGGACGAGTTATCGAAAAAACAAAATAAACTCGTATTGCGTAGCTAACATACGAGTGTTCATGTGAAATTTCAGCTCTCTAGCTTTTGTAGTTTCCGAAATCTCGACGTCCATACGGACGGACGGACGGACAGACGGACAGACGGACAGACGGACGGACAGACGGACAGGGCTAGATCAACTTATTTTTTTATGCTGATCAAGAATATATATACTTTATGGGGTCTGCGACGTCTCCTTCTGCCTGTTACATACATTTTCACAAAACCATTATACCCTGAATTCCCATTTTCAATGGGTTCAGGGTATAAAAAGACATACAAATGCAACTTTGACATCATATTTTACTAGGAAAGGCACTATTTTTCATAATTTTGTTTTTAACAGAAAGCTGTAGTCGAGACTGCTAGACTACGAAATTCTCTGAGCCCTTCTTCGAACGACACCATTTTACCTTGATTTCCCATTTTCAATGGGCTCAGGGTATAAAAATACTAAATGTAAATCCAATAATGAAATAATAGAAGCTAATCTTGTTGTGAATCAGAAGACGTAATAAGTTGTACAAAGTACATATGTTTATAAATATAAATTGTCGATGAGAAATGAGGAATTCAAAGCAATTGTCATTAATTTATTGTAGTTCACATAGTTCATAATGAACGAAGTACAGCGATGCTGGACTCAATGCTGGACACAAATGAGAGAAGTGTAGCGATCTGTGCTGAATTTTGAGCTGGCATCGTAAAGAAAGAGAAAACGAAGAGTTCAGTTTAGTATAGAAACTGCCTCATTTTATTTGAAAATTCCTTTTCAATAACTTGTGTATATTGCTATGGTTTATCATAGAGAGATATAGGGGCATTATGTTGCTTCTGTCTTTCTTGAGGTTGCTCGTAAATTTTATAATGATGGAAGAAGATAGAAGATGGAAGCAAACGTGGAAAAAAATTGGTTTATAACTTATTGAACTTGAATGTAATTGTGCTCATGCTGAAACAAGAAATATTTTAATATAATTATTCTTTTGTGCAAAAAAGATAGAATTATGGAAATTCTTCAAAATAAATCCCGTTCTCTATATTTTCATATTTAAAGTGCATATAAGATATTTATTTATTTATAGGATAGGTGGCTAGGGTATTTGAAAGTTAAGCAAACCCGTATAGACTGAACTAGTTCATTTCAAATTTAAATATTTATCATATTTTCTTTAGCTCTGCAACATTTAATAGAAAGTCGCTGTGATGAAGCCTATACCGAATTTCCAAAACTCAAATTCGAGCCATCTGCTAGCGATTCTCGAAACTGGGATACACCGAATGATAAATGCCTAATTAATTTTTAATTTCAAAAACAAGCTTCAAGCAAGCAACGTGCAGACACTTTTCAACAATGAAACGAGCGGCCGTAAATAAAAAGCTCATTACAATAAATCATAAAGTGTAAATTGTTCAATTCGCTGGCTGCCTTAATGGAATATCCATGTCTGTCTGTCTGGCTGGCAGCCACATTTGTCTAAGGAGGGTGTGTTGCTACCCTCTCTATCAAGTAAACGATCTCCCTTAGTCTGGTTGGGATGGCTGACTGGCTGACTGGCTGTCTGTCTGCCTGTCTGCCTGTTCTGGCCATATTCGTATCTGGCCATAATCAAGCAAGGGCCAAAACACACACTCTTGACTTCTGACTGCTGCCGACTGCACGCAATTTTCACAGATCGAAGAACGAGGCACGCTTTAAAATTAATTTAGTTAAATTGCCGCCTGCCACTGAATGTGGGATGTGGCTTCTGTGGCTCTGACTGTGGCTATGTTGCGCTTTTCAGCGTAATTAAGTGTCGACCCTCCATAATTTTGAAAAACAAATCTTGTTATCAACGCGCAGCAACACAAAACACAGTTGTTGCTGGTTGGTCAGCTCGTTGGCAGAGCATGTTGTCGGTGTGCAACCCACCCGAATGGCTGGCTGTCTGCGTGGCTGGTTCGATTGTGGTGCGTAGATAAAAACCTGCCAAGTGTTGCAACTCAATTTGCCCCCAACCTGTGGCGAACCACCCTTCGATTGGTTGCTTCGTTCCACCACACAAATTCTTAATTCACTTTTTGGGTTCAGTTTTTTTTTTTAATCTCCTGTTGACGGTAAATCAAACTGTCCCCCTGGGTGCAGCAGCAAAGCTACAAGCAGCACTTGAAGACCCACCCGCTAGATAAATTGCATTTGGCTGCTTCTGAATTTTCATTTTCATTTTGATTTTCATTTTTATTGTGCTGCTTCCAATGCCGTTAAAACGTTTTGACAGTTTTACGCAGTCTATCTTTTTTTTTTGTGGATCATTTTTATTGCGTCTCATCCGTGAATGTGTCTTACATCAATGGGGGGACGCAAAGGGTTCGCCGCGGGGCGCTAAACTCTGATTTAGGTGGAAAATTGAAAAGCTGTTGGCCAACTCTACGTAGATATTGGCCACACCAAGAGTCTTAGCTTTTAGCATTAAATCTGAGCAGCTTTGCCGCTGGCAGAGCTCAAGCTCACACGACCTGCTTTGGTCGGTCCAAAACCCAGGGGAGCATTTCCGTCACACACACCCACACACCCACACACCCACACTCACACCCACACTCACACTCACATATTCATATGCATTAAGTCATGACCATGTCCAGAGCACACACTGTGGTGACTGTTATGCTGGAAATTGCTTAAATATACCGGAAATTGCAGGAGAGTTGCATAAATTGACACGAAACGCCCCGTGGGCACAATTCAGTGTAATGAGCCCCACGCAGAGGCAGGGGTAAGCGAAAGTGTTGCATACTTACGGGATGAACTCAATTGAGGCTGAGCATGGGCCAAGCTCTGCTAAGTGAGCTCAACTCTACGAACCATGATCTGTCGCTGGCAGAATGCGAGCTGCGAAGTTCATCAGTAAATCAGTAAATCGTAAGTAAAAACAGCAAATTGACTGTTGCTTGCAATTCCCAATTAGTTCAGGGCTCGCTAGTGATGGAACCGTAAAGTATTTGAATTCGATATACTGACATGTCCATCTGCTCACTTTTCTATGTTGTGCTTTTTACGCCCTCTGAATTGTGATACATGTAAAACGCATTAGCTCCTTCATATATTTGCGATATTCATGTTCTCTCATTGCAGCTGCAAAAATCAATAAAAATCAATATCGATATAATATGTGCATACTCTTAAATCAGAGGAAAGAATCATAATTAGATATTCGGGCATTCCCGACTATAGTTTTGGGTATTGGTTTAACATTCTCAATCAAAATATATAGAGTTTAAATAGCGTTCAGTTGGATTTTCTACGTATTTATGTAATTGCGTTTATAGGGATACTAATTATGCAAAAATCAAGTAATGTTTTATCGACTAAACTCCCCTTACTTTTAATCATCAAAATACTTACAGATTTGTGGACAAATATATAAGTATTATATATTAATCTATACGTCTTTCAATCTATATATATATGCATAAATATATACCTGCCCTATCTCTATAACAATCAATCACTCAATCAATTAAGCAATCAATTGCTTAACAAATATTCAACTTTCTGTATTTTACTATAGTTCCATAGATTCATATACAATATATAATATACAATAAGCTGCAATAATCAATTTAAAAGATATGCATATATCATAATAATAACCATACTAATATATTACATTATTGATCTAATTATCTATCTATCCAACTATTTATTTAACTAGCTACCTATTTACACATCTAATTGTAAATCTAAAGATTTATCTATCTATATAACTGTATACCATGCAGCCATACAATTATCTCGTTGCTGTCTATACCAACCAATTTATCTGTATATCAATATATCTATCTAACTTTTCAACTGTCTATATAATTGTATTCTATATAGCCATACAGTTATCTTAGAGCTGTCTATATAGCGTTATACCAAAATATATATATATATGTACATAATTTTCTCTCTTAATAGATCTATTTATTAGTACATTCTGAATAATATTCAACATTTATTCACTTTTCATCTAACTTTTCGAATTTCTCGTCTTGGCTTTAAGAAATATTAAGAAGCTATTTCATAATTATTGCACATTGGTTTGTCTTTGCAATGGGCTATAGTCTGGCATATTATTTTCTCTTATTTTTTTGGGGCATGCTTTGGTCTAGCAATCTGAATCCATGTTCATCCAGTCACGACCCGGCATAAAGAGTCTGGATGCGAGGCCGGCGCAGATGCTCACATTTCGCGAACTGCCTCGAATCACGTGCTCTGAACGGAAGCAAATCGAAATTATCACCAATTTGCAGTCATCGAAATCCAATTAGGAGGCGTGTGTGTGTAATGCCGTATCCTGGCCAGGACAATGCTCGCAAATGCTGCTGAGGCTGCCTGTTCTGTCCATGTTTATGCCATATGCTGGCCGCAGTACAAAACTGCAGCAAAGTGCAGCTGGACAATAATCGGATTAGGTTGGCTCTGGCCTCGCCAAAAACATAATTTGCGAGAAATGTCACACGGCACACAGAGCACACGGCGACTTATTCGCAATTTGTGAAATGGAAACGAAGCGAAAGTCGAGTGGAATACAGCAGAGGGTAAGAGGGAAGCGGGCAGCCTGTATCTGCCCTCGAGCGGATCGGGTGAGGGGGTGAGGTCGGGGCGGGTTGTAACAACGCACTAAATCATGCATGTCAAGTCGAGTAGTTGTCGTCTCTATCAAACCCATCATAATCGCCAACGCGTACGCATCATTATCGGGATCGGGCCCTGGGTCTAGCTCAGCTCTGCCTCTGCCTGCTTGTCTAGCATCCGTTTAGCTGTGGGGGTGGCTCTCGGTCTCCCGGGTGCCACAGTTGTTGTTTAGTTCCGGCATGCGACAGATGCAGCAGACGTGCAGGCGTGCAGACGGACAGCCCGCCGGAGTCTGTGATGAAACCGCAAGCGGCTCTCAAAGAGCATACGCTCCCCCAGCTATCCAAACCAACCCGACCCGACCCGACCCGAGTCGTCACTGTCCCCGGAGCTGTCACTGCTCATTGTCAGCTAAGTGCCGGGCAATGGGCGGAGTTGATTCAATGGAATGAGCAGGCAATGTTTTTTCAGACGTTCAACAAGCCGTGCCAGCAGCAGCGGCAGCAGCGCGGTAGCAGCGGCGGTAGCGACTAAGCCCATTTTCATTTTTAAGGGTCCTAAACCAAATTTGTTGCTCCTGCAAGCAACCTGCTTACCACGATGAGAAGGTGGCAAGAAAAAAGCAACCATACATGCACAGTGGATCAAGGTATCGAAAATGTAGTCTAAATTCTACAAAGAAGTGAAAGGCATATATAAATATAATTTAAATAGAAGCAGATACAATATTACAATAGATAGAACAAAAATCTTGTTTAAATCGGCTCAACCATTAATATATCTGTTTTATAGAGTCGGCCACATCTATTTCTGCTCGAAAATACTAACCCAACTATTACTATGATGAAATATATAACTAATAAAATTAAAACAAAAACAAGTAAGAAGGCTCTAGTCGAGACGGCTCGACTACGAGATACCCTGAACCCTGCAAAAAAAGTGATACTCTTCTTCTTTACGCACTTATAAGCGCGCGCTCTGCTAACTGCGCAGTTGCTGCCGTGGCTTGGGGGTGGGTTGGGCTGAACTTTGGACGCTTATAACTCCATTTCTAGATGGACGATCTTCATAAAATTTTCAGAGTAGATTAAGGATATATGAATCTTTCTTTGTACCAAATTGCAAGTCTCTAGTATTTGAAATGCGTTTTTTCAAAATTGTGGGCGAAGGGGGCGTGGCATCCAAAATCTGAAAACTACAAAATCTGCGTATCCATAATATCTATCTAAATATATAAAGTTTAAGTCTTTAGCTAAAACGGTGTAGTAGTTATACCCAAAAAACCTAAAAAATTGAATCGAATTTTCGATTTTTTATCGATAATTTGGAAATGGGACGAGTTATCGAAAAAACAAAATAAACTAAACAAAATAAATTTCAGCTTTCTAGCTTTTGTAGTTTCGGAAATCTCGACGTTCATACGGACGGACGGACGGACGGACGGACAGACGGACAGGGCTCAATCAACTTATTTTTTTATGCTGATCAAGAATATATATACTTTATAGGGTCTGCGACGTCTCCTTCTGCCTGTTACATACATTTCACAAAACCATTATACCCTGAATTCCCATTTTCAATGGGTTCAGGGTATAATAATTAACACGAATTAAGAATACAGAAAAATAAATATTAAAAATAATTAATATTACTTGATTATCATTAATTGTCATTATAATATTATAATAAAAAAAAAAATAAAAATATATATAATTACAATTATAAATAAATATATATATGTATATAAACTATAGCAATCTCAATATATTTACAAATTATAATAACCGTTTTCGCCGTTCATTTTAATATTTTGCAATCGACCTGTGACCACTGTGCTGGACAATCCCACCCGCTAGGCAACAACCGCAGCGACTGCGGCAATGGCGTCTGCGTTGTGCACTCAAAACGGGAAACGATAAGACGACAGACGCTGCGACAGAGCGAGAGAAGGATGAAACGGGAGCCGGCTTCTGCTGCATTGCACACGAACAGTTAGAGTGATAGAGAGAGGGAGGAGGGGGTAAGAGAGTAAGGATAACGAGGGCGAGGGTGAGGGTGAGAGGCTAATGGTGAGGGTGGGTGAGGGTGTGCGGACAGAGCCGACAACAATAAAAGCAAATTCAATGCGTTTTGTGATAATTTCGCACTATACACGAAACGATAAACGGGAAACGAGAGGGCAAGAGACAGAGAGAGAGAGAGAGTGAGAGAGAGAGAGAGAGAGACAAAAAGTGGAAAAATGTGAAGCGAAAACGATAAAGAGAAGAGCCAAAGCCGTAAACGAGCAAATAATAAAAATTTTATATAGCAAAGCTGCATAACAAGAAAATAAAATATTATAATAATGCGACACACACACACACACACACACACACACACACACATATATATATGTACATATAGTGCTGTGTAGTTGTGTATGAAAAACATGAGTGTGAATAGTCAATGAGTGTTTGAGAGGGATCACTGTGGGTGAATGGATGCGCCGAGGGTGGTTCTTGGTGTTGTTGGTGGTGGTGGAAATCAAACGGTAACAATGCAATCAAAATTTACGTTTCCTTTACCTTGGTGCAAATTTAGTTATTGTGCCAAATCGGAGTCGGGCGTCCGGGCCACTCGAGGGAATTGTTGGGCCATAATTTAATTCAGCTGGCCCATTATTTCATTAGAGTTGTCCGCCCGCCGCAGCCCCCTTCGTAAAATTGTGCAATTTATTTTCGGCATTGTGCTAGGCGCAAATATTGTAAAATGTCTCTGGCAGCTAGACGCATAAATTTGTATATTTCGATTTTGATTTTGCCATTTTAATTGTTTGCAAACTGGCCTCACGCACTGCCAGTTGCTCCTTTGTCGTCTGGCCATACTCTATCTGCCCATCTGAAAAGCTGTCTATACGTCCGTCAGTCTGCCAGTCTGTCTACATTGTCTTTGTTGGCCAAACATGTCGTATCTTTGTATCTGTATCTGAACAGGCTTTCAACAATCAATGTGTGTGCATGTATGTGTGTGCTTAGTGTTTGTGTAATTAACATTTATGGCCAAAAACTTGATTATATTCCACTGCCAGCTTCCGATAAAAACAAAACATTTTAACAACAAAGTTTAGTCGAAAGAATATTTTGTGCTTACAGCAATATTTCTTGAATGAGTCTTAAAGATACATATATTCGAAAGTTAGTCGAATATCCATATATATTTCTATATTACATATGCATTTTACACATTACTATGTCAACTGAAATTTATATAAAATATATATTATATTATGAATTATTATATTTTCTATTGAATCGTGAATCACTTTCTTTAACGAACGTTAACAGATATCTCGTGGAGAATATAGATTTTTTACAAATTTTAAAGTAGTTATAAATAAGTTACATATTAATTACTGAATCCAAAAATTATTACAGAGAAGCTCAAATTGAATACCCTTTTAATTTATTATAAATTAAAACATTGTATGGTAAATCTTTTATAGTGCTGATTAAAATTCTTACTCACTAGTTTGCGTATAATTTTTAAAGATATTTGTTTGTGGTTCAACTTTGTGTAGATTTTAACTTTCAACTCTGTAAGTAAAGTTAGAATCCCGTAAGAAATAAATTGTTATTAATATTGATATTATATTGTAATTGTAAGTATATAAATTGATATTATTGAAATCAGATAGTAATCTTAAATTTCAATATTAATAAAATTTGCTGTAATGGCAAACATTGCAAAGAAGTGACTTGAGTTAAAAAAAAAAACATACAATATAAATATAAATGAATGTAATACATAGAACTGTGAATCCTATTAAATGTAGGATATATAGGAAATATATGTGAATTTAAAAACTTTCGTAAATTAATTTATATGCTATTAAACGTGAAATCATCATAATCATTATTAATCTAAACCATTTCTCGAAACATCTTATGTATTTATGGAATAGAAGTAATTATTCGTTTTTAAATATATTTAAACAATTCTAATAAGCGTCTTATATGCCTTATACATAATTATTCCTAATAGAGATATATGAAAAAAAAATGTTATTCAATAAAAAAATCATGTGATTTTTAATAAATACTCGTTTAATTAGTTGTAGAAAAATGGTACATATTTTATTAAAATAAAAATGTTGTATTTTATTAAAGTTTTATTTCTATTATTTTTTTTCTGTTTATTTATAAAGTTGTAGTGGCGCTGGACTAGCTAAAGTCAAGCATTTTTATAAATATATGTCTACAAATTGTAATATTATGAATAGCCTAAAAGCATGCACTCAGCAGAGCAGTGAACCGTTTAAAACAGCTGTTATCCAGGGCAACCAAAAGGAGACCATAATATAACAGGAGCAATTGTCACTTTCGCTCGGAAGTTATATCTGTTCCCAAGCGCTGGCTTGCCGCTCCAGCATCAGCCATACTTTCTTTTCTAATTTGACTCGCAAACCGGCAAGACCGAAAATTTTACTGTGCCAAGTATACTGTGCAACTTCATTTGTGAACATTTTACATAAAATAGAAAAAGAAGAATTTCTTTTCTTTTATTTAAATTAATTAGTGCAAGTGCCAAATCAAGCATTGGTGAGTCATAAAGCATTAAAGCATAAAGCATTTAAATAAAATTAATAAGAAAAAACTCTAGTGAATAAATTAAATAATTTCGCACAAACCTCTTTGCAGGTTTGGCACCAAGTCTTATCTTAATTTTCTTTTGTGCTGGCGACAAATACGCTACGCCTAAATCGGCAAGCACCTAAGGCCGCAGATCTTGCGCTGCAAAATTGGCAAATCTTCCATCCACCAAAAGCTGAGCAGCCTTTGCTAGACGCAAATACCTTTTTTTTTGGCCACGCCACCACTACACGCAGTCTCAAAAAGAGAACTTGTGTTCCCAATTGGAATCGTTGGATGAATCGTTTATAACGATACCCTGCATATTCGACCAAAAAAATTTTGTCATTCGTTAGAGAGAAAAAAAAACGAAAAAGAGGAAAAAAATCTAACCTAATCATGAAAATGTATAATTAAAATAGTTTATAATTTATATATTATCAAATTTTGTATATCTAATAATATCTACCCCATATGAATATTTCCCCTTAATTAGCATCTCCTTTTCTATATTTGAATTTTTGCATTATTTTTATTTTATTCATTTTTGCATAAAGCATAATTTTTATAGCAGCTTACAGCCATACCGAAATGGAAGCGCTTTCATCGAGGGATATTGCCGTAAGTGCTCAATTTTAAATTTAATCTGCCTCACTTCTTATTTAGTTTATCAGCGTTTTTGTTTTGCTACGCTACATTCGTAAAGAATAATGCACTAATCATTTCTTCTTTCCTATCATTCTTTTCTCTTATTATAGTATCCTACGTTTTTCATTTCTTCGCTGGCTTATTCTTTCTAGCAGCTGAGAGCTTACTTAAAAGCTTTTAAAAAAGCTCTAATATCTTTACCTCTCTTTACCATAATTCTAATGTATCGATATTATAATTCTTTTTGTATTAAACTTTAAAGCTAAAATGAATATTTGCTAAGTCTAATCTTTTCGGGGCCATGCGACGCAACTGTGTAAGGGTGTACTAGTTTCTCAAGCTGGAATGGGATCGCTAAAATGTATATATGGTAACTAGCGATCATGGTAGGGAGGGCAAGGTCGGTCGCCTAAAATATCTAGGGCCGATACCCAGCTTGGCAGCTATGTATGTTTGTTTGTGCGTTTGTCTCTTTCTTTCTTCCTTTCTTCCCTTCGAGCTATCTAAATTGGCCAGTGACCATCGAAAGTAGGCACGCGAGTTTATTTTAATAAATAATGTGTGGCAGCACCTGGAGTTGCAGTTCCCTTTTTGTACCCATCCCTCTTCCCGACTATCCTGAGCCGGATCCAGCGCGTGCCCTGCACACGAGAATACATCCCTCTCATCCGACTGTCTGCCCAACGTAACTCGTTACAAAGTCATACGGGACAACAATAACCCCTTTGTGGACTTTGTCTTTGGAAAAGAATGAATTGGCGCTTTTACTATATTTGATCATCCTAAAAGTATGCAACAGATATATATAAATCTCAAATTTCATTGAGTGAATAGGTTGTGTAATGCAAATGCAGAGCTGAAGATAGGTTTGAGTGGAAGATGACGCACTTGAACTTGGAAGCTACACACGAGTAACTTCAAGCGATGCAGCAAGTGCAACATAAATGCATAGAGACAATGAAAATTAAGTTGCAAAAATTTATGCAAATGCAGCCCATGCCAGAAGGACAGCCAGACACTCTTAGAGACTGACAGACTGAGAGACTGACAGAGAGTGAAAGACTTGGAATTCGAGTCTCTGAAATTCCGGGCAGCAAAAGTATATTAAAAATGTTGACAACGAAATCCATCTGTTTAATGGGTCTGCACACAGTGCAGTCTGAGCCAAAACCAGGCCCAGCCCACACACCACCCACACACACACACACACACACACACACACACGTGCCTGATTGTGGGTGTTTGTGGTGGATATTGGGTGTGCGCTTCTAATCCGCCAGATTACAAAAGTGTGCGGCAAAGTTGGAGCTGTAGCCACAGGGCTACACAATAACCTCATCCCCCCAGTAGGAAGGCCCAGCCCAGCCCAGGGCGAAACTATTACACTTGATAAATTCGAGATTAAAGTGCATTTGCAGTTGAGCTGAGGGCAGGACCGGCTCGACTCGGCCCTGCTTTGGGTCTCGGTCTGGGTCATCAAATTTATGGCCATACATTTGGCCAGAATTTCTTTTGTATGTGCCCACGCTTAGTCGAGTACTTGGCCGAGTCGTGGGCCCCTTTTAATTATCACACGTAATGACAGCACCAAATGCAATTGCTAATTAATTGCCCAGGAGCCCTAGCCAAAAACCAAACCAACGAGTCCCGGCCATCGCATAACAAAATTTATGCTCGCTCCATACGATTGTTCGGCTTGACATTATTATTCCAACATGTGTGCGCTACGATGCAAGTTTTGACAAATGGGGCTGGGGGCTCATCTAGCTGCCTAATGCAGATGGGGTCGCAGCGAGGGTGGCCAAGGGATCAGTTAAACTTCCCCGTTCGCGTAATCGCAACGCAATAGAGTCGAAGTCTTAACTTGAACTTGAATGTGATTTTGCTGTTACTTTGATGGTCTGGCGGCTAATGAAGATAATCGTTTGTGCTGTCAAAATTGCCACAAAATATAATTGTGTTAGCTGCTCGAATCGCCGACTCATGATTAACGATGAGAGCGCTGTGGCTAAGACCAAAAACAAAACTCAGTTTCTGATAGAACATGCACAAAAACAAAAACAAAAACAAAAACAAAAACAAAAACAAAACAAAACAAAAAACTCCAACAGACACAATGGGATCTTTAAGATACATACTCGTTCGTACGACAGCGGAAACTTCAGTAAAAACAATAACAAAAGATGCCAGCCAAACGATTACGGGCAATTTAATGAAGTGCCAAGGCGACAGGGGGGCTATGTTGGGGGGAGGAAGAAGGTAACGTCTTTATACGCATTACGTTCATAAGCTACAACTGCAAGTGCAGTCCGGTAACAAGCTCAGCGACTCACTTGGGAGCTCAGTCAAGATGTTATCTAAAAAAGCTCAAACGTCAGCCTTTAGAACAGAAACTGAAACTGAAACAGAAACAGACTCTGAAACAACTGAACAGTTGGCTAGTTAATTTTTTAATGAATCTCGGCAGATATTTGAAATCGGTGTGCTGTCGGTATCTCGCTTTGCATTTCAGATATTTTTTAGTCGTTTGTCGGCGGTTTTTAAGTGCGCACATAAGACGCGCTTCATTCTAACTCGAAAGTTTTCAACAAGTTCGCCTGAAAACTTCCCCAAGTCAAGTTGTCGTCTTGCGAGTGCCCGAGTGCAAAAATTCAATTTCTGTAAACAATTTTTTGTGTGTGAAATGCTCCCGAGATCCGTGGCCCATTTGGCAGTGCTCTGCTGCTTTCTGTTGACTCATCATTGCGCCCAAGGTTGTTCAGCAAATTGGTTTTGGATTCTTAATTATCTGTTTAGCAATTAGTCACATGTCATTATTTTGAACATGACTTCAATCTCAGCACGCCCACCCAAGCACGGACTCGGGCTTTTCCAGTTCTTTGGGAATTTTCGTAGATCTTTTGCCATGAACATAATAACAAAACATTTCTTCCAAAATTTACCCAAAGAGGTGAAGGAACTCGTTATGAACTGCGATAGCAAAAATATTAAATTTATTGGCATGATATTGCAGTAAAATTGATTTAGAATATAGTTTTCCAGACATGCTTCACATAAATTCTCATGTTGCTTACAGTTTGAACTTCTTTAGAAATTCCTGAATCTTATTATTATTTCAATTCCTATTTAGAATGGCATATTCTTATAACTTTCATTTATCCAATTTCATATTTTGCGCATTTAAACAAAGTATATTTGAAATATGATCTCAGGTTAGTTTCAAAGTATATTGATGATTAATTAATTCAATATAGCTCTCAATTCTATACGTCACGTCCTATACTGAAGAACTTAAGTTTAAAAAAAATTAATAAAGTTTATGACAAGATATAAAATTAAATATGGTGAACTTTAGAATGATATAAATTTAAAATAGCTTATGTCGTATACTATATATGGCATATAATTTATGTGCATAAAAAAAAATAAAACTCAATTTAACAATTACTTTAATATTTTAAAAACTTTATCATTATCTCTCACAATTCAAAATGATTAAAATTGTATTAAAGGGTATATGTTTTTCTAAATAACTCTGTAAGATTTATGTTCTGAAAAAACAATCTTGTTGAAGCTAACCCAATTAGCTAACCAATTAGCATCTATATATATGCAGTATAGTTGGAGACTCTAACTCTAAAGATGAACGAGATATAATTTTATAACTGACTCTCAATATATGTTAAAATCAAAAACTGTGAAATTGAAATGGCTATCCAATTTCTGAAACAAACTCGTATACCGCGTGCTATACGGACCTCACACAAAAAGAATTAAGAGCTAGCTCATAGTTTCCGAGATCGACGCGTTCATACATACGGACGAACAGACGGACATATATAAACTTTTATCGTCACCTTGATTAAGAATATATATTCTTTATGGGTTTTGCCACGCTTTCTTCTGCCTGTTACATACTTTTAACAAAACCATTATAGCCTAATTTCCTACTTTCAATGGGCTCAGGGTATAAAGAATAATAATAATAATAACTCAATATATAAGAAATATTTATCGACATCAATATATATATATATATGTACATATTATCTAATTCGCTAGAATCCAAATCCATCTATGAAAGCAACTCATTTATAATCAACTTAGTTAGCAGAGCAAACTTTGCATATTGAAGCGCAATTAAAAGTGCTCAAAGTGCACCTCGTCCACTTGGGAGGCAGTCAACTGTGTATGATTACGAGAGATAGTGAACGAGAGCGAGAGATAGAGCAAGAGATATATCCATAAATAAGTCAGCGTGAGCTAATTGCTCCACTTACAGATGCTCTCGTCGCGGACAGCTTGAGACACGCTCCAGTTGTGCTGATGTTCCTTTTTGGGTGTGGAGAAGATTCAGGCGAGGGGGATTGGCTGTCGATGTGTTTGCATAACTTAAATGAAATTTCTCTGCTAAATCTAATTTCTATGCTAAACCGAAAACAAACAACGACCACGCGCATTGGCTGTGCACCGTAACCAGGTCAGTCGACTAAAGTGTCATCCAAGCTGGATTTCGATGACATGGAGAGTGGCAGCAATAGCAACAACCAAACCGGTGTGCCAGTTATAATCGGCCAGGGACAGGGACAGGGACAGGGCCAGGGACAGGGGCAACAGGGCAGCGGTGGCTATGATCAGAGCTCGGGACGCAGTGGCAGCGGAGGCAACAGTGGCAATCGGCCAAAGATACACGGAGTGCGTGTTACAGTCGACACGGGCGATGGACAGCAGCAAACGAAAGGTAATTAAATTGGCTCAAAGCAAAGGGCAAATCAAATGAGACTTTAACCAAAACGGACTACCCAAATAGAATCCAAGGAGAGCGTCGAAATAACGGACTTGGGTAAACACAAGAAACGTGTGGGAATTCACACAGACATCACGTTCGAGATTACGGCCGAGGGTGACGCAAATGAGACGAGCTCCGCCCAGCAGCAGGGCGAGAAGGGTAAGTGGGCGCTCGCATCACTTTCACCTTTCGCTGCAATCCAGTGTTCACTTTCTTATTTGCCAGAGGATGCCAGTGTGCCCATTTACAAGGGTCGTTCGAGCAGCCGCGACTCCAAGCACAAGTCCAGAAATCCCAGCGATCCCAAGGCTCAATGGAATCCCAATTACTCCAGCGAGCACCGCGGCTACGACGGCAGCAATCGCGGCGGCTCCAGATCTAGCTCGGGCGGCTACTATCCCCAGTATTATCCACAGCATGTCTACACGACCGCCGATGACAGCAGTGGCAGCATTTATCGTCACGGCGAAACCTGGACGCATTACGTCCCTGTCTGGACTACGGAGCGTTCGCCCCATGAACAGAGTCAGCTGCAACGACAGCCCAGCTGGAAGCCCTGCTACTGTATGTCCTCCTATGGCAACGACTATCGCAGCCGTCGGGATAGCAAGAACAGCAGAAAAGCTGATTTCCCCATTAGAGGAGTAGTCAAGACTCGTCCCATGCACATCGATGGCAAGTTGGAGCAACCCTTCTCCTGAAGCGTTCATATTTCATAAATGTATCTACAATGCTCGAAGATTTATTAACCAATTAAGCAAATAAACAAAATAAATTGTCATCAATGTGTTTCGATTGTAATTATAGTGATGACAAACAAAAATGAATTATCGATTATTTATTCATATGAATTATTTAGGCTACGCGATTATTAATTAAAAATAATCGATCAAAAATTATTCAAATGAATTTTTTTTGATACTAATATACCCTAGGCAGCTGGAAAATGTATAAAAGGGTATTCTGCTTGTATAATATGGAATTTATTTTATATATACAGTGGATACAATAAAATCGTACATTGCTCAATGGAAAACAAATAGAATGTAGCAATCCGGACTATTGACATCCATGATGCAGAAATATTTTAATCCTTTTTAGTAAAGGAGCAAGGAAGGCATCCGAAGTAAGTAGCCTATTTTTCAGCATTCTTGCTCGAAAACTGTTAAAATATGAATTTTACTTGATTTGTCACAACCCCAATGTACACTGATATTTCGAGTATACATTTCTTATTTTAGTATGTCAACGCGAGTATATATTCCAAATTTTCAAGTCTAAGTCTCTAACCTTTTCAAATGTAGCATTAAGCCAGAAATAGTTGTTCCCGCATACAAATTATGTTTTGAATTAATTACAGTTTATGAATATTTTACTATTTGGACGAATTAGATCCAAAAATTTCAATGCAAGCCATTTCTTAATAGGATTACAGAAATTATTTACAAATGTATGCAAAAACTTATTAATATAATAATCTACGTAAAAAACGTTTATAGCTCTAGTCAGAAGGGAATATATAGCTATGAGATACCCTACGAACCTTTGATTGCTCTTTTCTATGTATACAGCATATATTCCACATTTGAATACATATAAAATGTTACAATGAATTCCAGTGAACGACTAAAAGATACCTATTATGAATTTGAATAGCCAGAAGACTTGATGAAAGAATAAATTACTGAAATAATTGCCAACTGTTCTTGAGAGAAGTAAACAAATACGATCCTCTACAGCGCAGTCAGCTAATGTGTCTCATAAATCCAATGCAATTAAAAGAATACTTTATTTATATTTTAGAATTTTATTTTTTTCGTTTTATTTTTAACAATTTTGTTGACCCGTCTACAACGCGGAAGTAAGAAATTCGATACTACTGTTCATGGTGAGGCAGAGAGAGAGAGAGGGGAGATAGAGATGAGTCGAGAATGACGAGTTGCATCTTACGAGTGCACACTGTAGGTGCTCACTTTGCCATTGTCATCGACGGTGGCTGTGGCCGCATTGTAGCCGAACTGCTTGCCATTGACATTGTAGTTCTCGCTCTCGCCGGTGGCCAGATCCTTGTAGCTCTTGACATGTCCATCGGAGTCAAACTGAGAAGGAGAATAAAGTGAGCTTTGTATGCAAAGCAGATATATTTGTAGGCTTACCTCGGATTGGGATGACCACTTGGACTGTTTCTCCCACTGCTTGGTCTGGTAGCCGCTGTTGCCGCCAATGCCAGCACCGATGTTTCCAGAGCCGGACAGTTGCTGGCCGCTAGTCAGGCCAGAGGACAGGCCGATTCCATAGTTATTTTGGGCATTCAGCTGGCTGTTGCTGGAGGAGCCACCCAGGAGGGAGCCACCCAGCAGCGAGCCTTGGCTGGCGCCCAGCAAGGAACCACTCAGGAGAGAGCCGCTGGTGCCAGCATTCAGAGAGCTGGCCGCATTCAAAGAGCTAGCTGAGTTCAGGGAGCTCGCCGAGTTGTAGCCGAAGTTGGAATTGAAGCCGTTCGAGCCGCCGTACTGCACCTGATTGGCGTTGGCCAGACCGGCACCGCTGCTGATCGAGGCGCCGCTGGCTGCCTGCTGCTTGGCTGTCTGATGGGCCTGGTTGATGAGCTGATGCAGCTGGGAGCTGCCGGCGCCAAAGCTGATGCCTCCGGTCTGGCCGGCGCTCAACAGGGACTGGGCGCCCGAGCGGTGGCCAAAGTTGCTGCCAAAGCCGACATTCTGGTTCACCTTGAAGGCAGAGTTGGTGCCGAAGCTGGAGCCGGTGTTCGAGCCATAGGTGAAACTAGCCGCAGGCTGCTGAATGATCTGTGGCGCCGAGGCGGTAGTCGTCACCTTGCGCTGGTAATAGTGCTCGGAGGTGCCAGCGGGCTGAGCAACCTGAATGTACTGAACTGCGGGCTTCTGCTCCACTACGCGCTCCACATGCTGCACATACTTCTGGGAGCCAGAGGGCACAGTGTAGACAATCTGCTGAGGTGCGCTGGAGACGACACGTTCGTGGTGCAAGTACTCAACATTGCCGCCGCTGGAAACGGGCGCTGAAATGGCCAGAGGTGCCTGCAGACTGCCGGAGAGCAGCGACTCCGAATTGGTTGCGCCGACACCGCCAAAGTTGACCTCAGTGCCAGCATTGTTGGCATCCGAGAACTCCACGTTGCTGCCGACATTGTGTGAGCTGGCGACGTTCAAGTTGGCGCTGTGGCTCGTCTGGAAGGCCGAGTTCGAGGAGAAGGCGCTGTTCGAGCCGAAGGAAGCCGAGTTCTGTGCACCGAAAGCGGCCGCATTGTTCGCGCCAAAGGCAGCACCGCCACCCAAGCTGCCGCTGCTGCTCTCCGCACCCTCGACGGCACCCACCGAATCGTAGGAGCTCTCCAGGTTGCCCAACGAGGCACCCACGCCGCAGCTGGCACAGCCGCCGCTCACTGCCAGATCCGCACTGCCTCCAACCCCGAAGCTGCTCGATCCGCTAGAGCCGTATCCACTGGAGCCATAGGCCTTCCTGCGCGCCGTTTCGATTGCCTGCTGATGGGCGCTATAATGGCTGTGGGTGTAAGTCTAATTAGATTGATGTCTCGTCTTATTGGACGTATATTATGCAACAACTTTAAATAATAAATCTATTCAGTTTCTATGTAAATTAGTATTTCGCATAGATTACTTAAATTTTGGCTGGGTTAGTACCATGCTGCCAATTGGAAATTTCAATTTTTGTCAAACAGAAAATGAGATCTTCAATAACGCCGCACGGCACTTACCGACTGTGGAAATCATCTCGCTTGACTCTAGACATTTGTTACCAAAATAAAAGTTATTTCAAAACGTGTCTCTGCTTCTGGAATCAACTTACCTGTCTTCAAAACCTGCAAGAGAAAAAGAGACAGAATTAGTTTCATTGCATTTCCACTAAATTGATTGTGATTCTAATTGGGAAATTCGAGTCTCTTATCTCGACACATGCCTGCACAACAAGGCGTTGCACAATTCTCGGTTGTGTAAAAAGTTCATTAAAAAATAATTTGTATTCGTGTCACACGTCAGCCGAAACAAAGATAGATAGAGAGAGAGAGAGAGAGAGAGAGGAGAACATTCCCGTATCATATGTCGAAAGGATATTTTCTCGTTTTCTTCTTTTTTTCACTTTTAATTACACTTTGTAGTGCCAAAGGAGCTCTTTACCTGCAGAGACCACACCCAGGCATAGAGCCAGCACCAACATAGAATTCATATTGAGATTGTTTTTTGTACTTTTTTTTTATTTTGGGAAATTATTTGCGTAAAACCGTGCGAGACCCGCGCCTGAATTTCTACTAATGAATAGCAGCGATGGGAACGCGCTTTAAAAACCAAGCAAGTCGTCCGCCCAGACACTCATAGATAACGTCGAGCTCTACTCGGACTCAAAGCAGATCGCTTCTTGACCTAGAGAGCTTGCCATTGGGCAGCAGAGATAATGTGTGCGCTATATATGTACATATGCTATGTATTTGAATTCTATGAAATTAAACTCGGAATTGGTGCAGAAATTATTAATTTTATTTATATAAATCAGTGATGAAAGTAATTGCGACATAAACACACACACAGAAACATCTACAGCTGATAGGAATTATTTTCGTGTCGAAACCTTGAAATCTACATATATACTACAGAGTTGTCATGTACAGTTGTGTTATAATACATGCACAGGCATCTATACCTATATAGACTGTGTCTATATTCAAGTCCATTGATTAAACCACTTTGGCATTAGAGCATTGACCATGTATATTGTATATATATACACTATATTCTAGTGCTCTCTGTACGAGGTGAAGGAATATACAATCATCTAAACTGATGTGAGGTATACGAGTTATATATTCCTTTTCCAGTTTGTATACCCTAAATCCAATGGAAGTTGGAAATCAGGGCATTCAAATAGCAGACTAAAGGAGGCGTGGCAGCTGCTGTAAAGCATATATGTACATAAATTCTTGAGCAAAGTGAAGAGCTGATTTTATATAGACATATTCAACCATATGTTCGGAAATTTGTATTACAAAAACTATTATATTCCTGTACACATTTTAAATTCAATTTTAATATATATTATGTTCTTATAAATATGCATAACTTTTTGCATTTGAATTGGCAACTCCTCATTGTTCCTTCTTATCGATATAAATCGATGATTAGTTATGATTTGTAAGCATACAGAGTACAAATTTACTGTGAGAGCTTCAGCAATAAAAATAAAGGTGTTTCGAATTTACGATACATCGCCAATTGTTAATTATTAATGATCAACCAATGAATCAAACACCATCAAATTCTAATACATCTATCTACAAGTTTAGGATTCATAGTAGGCTTGATTCTCCTATCAGACATTCGAGAGAAGAACAAAACCTACGGAGCTGTTGCTATTTATGTTTATATTCGGATGAAACAGAGTATAGGTATAAACTCCTATTATTAGTATTATTTATAAAATAGTAGTGGTATTAGTATTATTTATAAAATACGTTATTTCATTGAATTCAAGTGTATTTGTCTACGAAACTCCCTTAAAAGAGCTAGATTTGAGAACTTGCTCACTGAAAACTACAATAAAGTATTCGTTTTATTTACATTTATCTAAGATTTTATAATGAAAAATTATTTATTTTTGATGAATATTAGATGTACAGTTACAAGGAATCATATATGCTGTGATAATATATATATAAAAGACAGATGAAAGATTAATGTTTATATGAATCATTTATATATATTTTTGATCTGACAGTGCACTATTCTCGTAACTAACAAACTTTGTTATTCAGAATAATTCTTTTTCAGTTTTTGGCCATGCCCCAAAAAATTGAATAATGATCAAGCAATTAACACTAATGTTTCGGACTGTGGGGAACTGTGTTAAACATATGTAATGAAATATTCGTTGGGAACTTACTTTGTTTTCGCTCTATATAAATCATTGATCGAATGCATTTATAGAGAAATGCAAATCAGATCACCAAAGATGTTTGTACATTTTGTATGTTCATGCAGTGAGCGGATATTTTGAGGTAATTTAGTTGATTGCGCACAAAAGTGAAATGTCATAAACTGTATATATTAAATTGAAAACACTTTATGATTTTTTTTTTTTTTTTTTTTAACATTATCAAGCAATTACGTTTAATTCAATTTGTTTGCCGCCAGTGAAGGTTTTTTGTGATGGGAATCGCCTGAGTGGGATTTCATTCTGCTTGGGATACTTTTGCGCATTCGTTTTGAATCGAATTCTCAATGGCACTTCCCGGAATCGGTTTTCGGTTGATTTGTAAATAAAAATAATGTAAGTTGTTTACAAACAAAAGCTTTTGCTTTATTGCTTCCGCTAAATGCTAATCAGAACATTTTCAAGCGATTAACATCTTTCCAATTGGACTGTACGCTATTTGAATACTCTAAAACCCCAATTGGAATTTAGAGAGATTCTTGCAACTTGAAAATTCAATTCACTTCGACTAGGAGCAGCTAGGAAGGGAACATCTATATATAGTACTTATATATAGTGCCATAAATTATGTTCATAATAAGACAAATTCATAACCTACACACAGACAGTTTCCTGTGGGGCCTGATAAACTTTGCTCAGGTTATTATCAGCCGCAACTTTTACCACTTATATACTCACAGTATGCTGACGCGACAATATCAAGGTCATGAGCTTTTTTGCGAGCAGAAATAAAATAAATTCAATTTATAAATAAAAACAAAATGAAATAGAAATTTGCATATGATTGCCTATGCAAACGGACGGGAATTATCAATAGAAAGCCAAAAGAAACAGAAACTTTCTAACAAACCTGTTACAGTAAAACAGCCTTATATGCGAAAGCTGAACAGATTATAAAATATTAAATGCAAAATTGATTTAATTTATGTCTAGAAAGGCAGAAATAATAAAAAGTTAAATGAGAAACTCTGAGAGTTTTAGGATCATGTTAACAGAATTGGGTTTTCCCTTTGCTTAAAGAAATACATTATATAGCATTATAGTAAAACCTCCCTAGCATATTTACATGTAATTTATATATAATACAGCTTAATTAGCATTCATTAGCATATATGCTAAGCAGCCAATCACAGTGAAGCAGTGAAGCAGTGAAGCAGCCCCCCTTAATGAGAAAGCCTTGTAATTTGGAATATATAAAGTATATATATATATAATGTGTGTATTTGTGTCTCAAAACATATAAATAGAGAATTATTAGCTGTCGTTAGATTTTTATCATATATGCATATGTTATGCTAAACACCAAGAGTTGAGTTGAGTTATGTATGTGGGGTTTGGGTCCACCCTAAGAGTGCACAGAGTATGACGTCACTTTGCCGTTATCGTTCACGGTGGTCTGGGCACCACGACGACTGGTGCCATCGCCATTGCTGCTGCTGTACGAGGAGACTGAGACGCCCTTGTAGCCACCACCGCCGCTGCTGGAGCCACCGAAACGGTTCACGATATTGGGCGTTGCCTGTAGAAGGAATTGCTTGAGTTGTATTTTTCTAGCGAGCTAACTAGATTCACTTGCTTACCGCATTAGCGGGACTGATATAGGCCGTTTGCCTGTGTCCATTGGCGCCGATGGTGCCAGAGGCCAGGGCATAGCTGGGCGCATAGCGGTGCGAGTTGTAGGAGCCACCGGAGCCACCGCGGTAGCTATTCTGGCGCACTAGATTGTCGTGGTAGGCCTGCTGGGCGGCGATCTGCTGCTGAATGCGACTGTCGAAAACAAACACAAAGATCTCAGTTAGCTTCTGTGCCACACACGATCGAGGCATGCGGATTAGTGTGGAGGGGAAAAGTGAGTAGTAGCAAAAGCAGTGTAATTACGTGTCATCGTCGCTTATGGTCGCATCCGCAGATGCGAACGCATCGCCAGACGTGGCCAGGCCCGTTATAGCTCTACAAGTATAGATAGCAAGCGCTGTTAGCATCCATCCACCAATGCCCACTTAGACTACCCCAGTAAAAAAACCAACAAAAAAAGATAAAACACCACCCAATTGTACAGGCCAATTGTCTGGCCGTAATGCTCACTGTTGGGTTGCATAGTTCTGGGCCAGAATCTGGTTGGTCAGCTGCTGGTGGAACAGATAGGGATCCGTGATGCCAAACTGTGGCGAGTAACCGCCGCCATAGTCATCGTAGTCATTGTAGCTGCCCGTATAGCCACCTGCACCGCCCCCGCTGCTGGCATAGCCACCTGCATATCCGCCGGCGTAGCCCCGACGACGACGTGACACCTTCCGAGCTGCAATGTAAAATCAAATTGGGATTAGAAATCAACGATTTCAAGCATTAATTACAGCTTCTAATGAACAAAGTACCTTAACCCATTGCTACTAGTCTATCTCTAATAACAATGGATCATTAAATAAATCGACTTTTCGTTAGCTTCGCATTACAAAAGCAATTAGTATATGAGGAATTGATTTTGCTGCAATCGTTTAATCAACTGAACTGAAAATTAAATATGCCGGAAAATCTGAATAATAATTATATAGCTTATATTAATAATTTAATATTATTTGTGTAATAATAAAATAAAATAAAAGTAAAAATTAAAATGCAATTGTAATGCAAACAATATTAAAGTTTTTAAATTTTATATTTAAGGAACAAAAATTTTAAAATAATGAAATGCATCATATAATTTTTATAGAAATAGAAATTGAATGGAATTAAATTTTTTAAATATAATTTTTAATACATATTCATATGTTTTATTATGCACATAATTTTATTCATTTTCATTATTATTCATATTATTTTGTTACGATTATATGAATGAGGGATCTCACGTAATATGAAGTACTTATTGAAGATATAAACTTACAATAATGCTTGAGACTGAAATTTGACTGAAAACGCACTTCGGCTGACTTACTGCAACATGGATTGAAGGATATTAAGGAGAGAGCTTTCATAAATGATCAACGCCTTGAAGCTTAATGCGAAATGAAAAAAGCCCGGAAAAAAAACACTTCCTAGCTAAGTAACAAATTTGTTTATTTATTTACGTATATTTTTATTATTTTTTTTTATTTATTTATATATTATTTATTAATTCAGTTTTAAATAGTTATTGAATTATTATTTATTTATTTTCGTATTTAATTATGTATTTATTTATTCGTTTAATTATTTATATATTTTTGTATTTATTTATTTATTTATTTTTGTATTTAATTATTTATTTGTATATTTTTTTTATTCGTTTTTATTTATTTTTGTATTAATTAATTTTTTTTTTTTATTTAATTATTTATTTATACATTTTTTATTAATCGTCTAATTATTTATCTATTTTTGTATTTACTAATTTATTTACTTTTATTTATTTGTTTGATTTTTTTGTTTAGTTATTTAATTATGTGCTTAATTATTTATTTATTTACTTTATGTTTTTTATTAATATTTTATTAATTTATTTATATAATATTTTTTTAATATTTTATTTATTAGTTATTTAATTAATTATTTATTAATGTATTCATTAATTTATTTTTGTATATAGTTAGTTAATTATTTATTTAATTATGTATTTATTTATTTATTTATTTATATATTCATTAAATTATTTCTTTATTCAATTTTTGTTTCTTTATTTTGTACATATATTATTTTTTTTTTAATTTCTATTTTAACCATATTCTCAATTAAATTACCACATTTTTAGATTTTCAGTACGAATATCATTCTCGATATATTAATATTATGATCATTTATAAATTATGCATTGTTTTATTTTCATTAATTAATAATTATATTACTTCTATTATTTATGTTACTAATTTTATATTTATTAATTATATTACTTTTATCGGGTTTTCTTATATATTCCATGTAAATATATTTATATTTTTGTTGAACATCACTTTAACCACGGACAGACGAGTATTTCAATATAAATTAGATGTGTTTGCCTCATTACGACTAAATATACTTGACTAAGATGGATCTAATCTCTTCTAACGAATTACATCATTTGTTACATAAATCGCCATCCCAAATAATAAAGCCTTCAACACACATCAGCGATGGGTTTGTATATTCGAAACATCTATCTATACCCATTGAAAATGGGAAATCAGGGTATAATGGTTTTGTCAAATGTATGAAACAGGCAGAAGGAGGCGTGGCAGACCTTATAAAGTATATATATTCTTGATCAGCATTAAAAAATAAGTTGATCTAGCCCTGTCCGTCTGTCCGTCCGTCCGTTTGTCCGTCCGTATGAACGTCGAGATTTCGGAAACTACATAAGCTAGAGAGCACTCGTATGCTAGTTAAGCAGTACGAGTTTATTTTGTTTTTTCGATAACTCATCCTATATCCAAATTATCGAAAATTCGTTTACATTTTTAAAGATTTTTTTCCATAACTTATACACCGTTTTAGCTAGAGACTTTAAATTTATATATTTAGATAGATATTATGGATACGTTTGTTTTTTGTAATTTTGGATTGTACGCCCCCCTTCGATCCCAATTTGAAAAAAAAAAAAAAAAAAAAAAAAAAACATTTAAAATACTAGAGACTTGCAATTTGGCATATAGATAGATTTAGATACTCTTAATCTACTCTACAAATTTCATGAAAATCGTCCATCTAGAAATGGAGTTAGCCACGACAGCAACTGCGCAGTTAGCAGAGCTGCGCTCATAAGTGCGTAAAGAAGAAGAGTATCACTACTTTTTCAGGGTTCAGGGTATCTCGTAGTCGAGCCGTCTCGACTAGAGCCTTCTTACTTATTTATAATTGTTTTATATAGTAATAGTATTTTCTGTACTTACCCGTCGATGCAGCATCTCCCTCGTCGTATAATGAGCTCATGACGATACAAATTAACAAAAGCTTCCACATATTATATTTGAGTTTTTATTTGCATATAAAAATTCGGTTGATTTTAGCTAGGAATATAAAGAGAGAAAAAAGTGATGAGCAAATAAATAATTTAAAATATTAGATTTAGATATTCTATTGAAACAGGTCTCAGTTGAGCTGTAAGCGATCCGGTTTGCTGCTGTTGGCTGTTGGCTGTAGCTCTTGACTTTGATGATTTGTTTTCATCTGCCATTAATGAGCCCCACTTATATAATTCATAATATTCTCGATCTATGCAAATTGAAAACAATCTCATGTTCATTGTTTGGCTAATTTCTCACTTGTTAGCTTTGGGCTGGCAGAGCTGGCTGAGTCAAACTTGAGAAAGGAAATGAAAAGTAATTCTATGCTCTACTCTAGTCGACTATCAAATACTCTTGCTTCGAACCGGAGATGCTTTCTGAGCAAATCACGAGCCTCTATATAACCGACAATTAAATTTGATAACAATCCGTTTAATTGCAATTACACGACTTTTCAATTATTGACTGGCAAATAGAGAGAGAGAGAGAGGGAGTGTGTGTGTAAGAGGGAGGGCTATATGAAGGGCCACCCCCTCATGTGAGAAAATCAGTAAATTCAAAGCGGAAATCCCCAAAATGTAAATTAATTGATTTCTATATGATATTTTTGTAGATTTTTGTTTGCCCAGAGATTTCTAAACCGGTTTCACTAATTAAGTAGCTCTTCTTTTTTTACTATTTTGTTTTGTATTTTTTCTGTTTAACAATTAATAAAAACATTTGTTGCTGTTCTTGAAAGCGCTTAGCAAATTGGTGCGCATTTTGTACATCACTTCCATTCGTCGCTTCTTTATTTGGGATTCCGTTGGCACTTGTCTGATCTCAGAATATTTTTTTATTATTGCACTTCACTTTGTCGGAGAGCTCTTGTTTATGGTTCATTGCGGGGCTTTTTGTTGACTAGATCACCATATTTGGATGGCTGCTGTCTGAATACCGGATCAATAAATGGACAAGCTTTCTTCACAAAGAAACAGAAACCAGTCAGCAAATTAACATATGATTTGGATATTCGCACAGCTAGGCCCAAGACTGAGCTAAATGTCTTTGCTTTGTTCGATTCGGCCTCAGCCAAGGCGCGCTCCAAGTTGAATGTCTTTTTGAATGTCGTCTTTAGTATTGAAGCATGTTCTTTTCAGTGCCTTATCAGCCATAGATGCCCTTTCCCACAACAACCAACACAGCGCAGCTCACTCACTCACTCACACACTGGCCAAAAAATCAAATCGAACTGCGCCGTCGATTCGCAAAGCCAACAAAGTTATGAAAACAAACGAAGCGTCTATATTTTTAGCACATCTCTCACCAATCCCTCTCTCACTCTCTCACTCTCTCTCTCACTCTCTCAGTCTCTGCTCAGTCACTGGATTGGATCGTAATTGATATGATGTTTGTCAGAGCCCCGAACGACTCGCTCGAATTGCTCAGGCAACTATGATTCTTAGCCACGAACACAGCTCACGCTCGCAGCTCCCTCTCGGAGCACACTATACCCCTCTCACTCACTCTTCGATCGCGTACGTCCGCTCGTGCTTACTGTGTGGCAAGCTGGCCACGTCAGAGCTGGAACAGGTAAGCGCAGGTCCTCTTATAAACGGGGCTCGAGCCGATCGAACACCTTTGCACACTATCCAATGATGCCTCCCTGTGTGTGTGTGTGCGTAATATGTAAAGTGTTGTCTATATGTTTGCTTAGTCAACTAATTATAACAACAAGGCAGCTTTTGTTTTGCCACAAACTATGGACGACTTTACACTAAAATCAATTTCGGCTCATAAATAATTCAGTTAAAGGCAACAACAAATTCCAAACAATTTTATGCATTTTTATTCACACAATCTTAAACATTTAGACTCTAATATATTTGATTTACATTAATATATATACTATATACTATATATATAGCTATATAGTGTTTGCAGTTTAACTGAAATATGATTGTGATAGGAACAACTGTTGTTAGCTTTCGCGTCAACATCCAGAATAAATGATGGAATTGGGGTTGGAATACTTTAAGAAATTGTGAAATTTCACAGTTATTTTACATTTGATTTAAAATTTTTTTTTAATTTATTAAATAATTCTTTTTTTCTTGTATACTTATTGCTTTCATTTCACAAAAATCGTACAATTTTAAAATAAACAAAACAGTTCATGTCAAGGTCTCTATACAAATTTCTATATATATGTATATATATGGTATTCCGTTACAATAAGAGCTAATACCTGGATGCGATATGACTATATAACAATAGCTACTCATTTAGCTAAATTGGGTGATCGAACGATCGACCTGCCCAGGCACTTGTCCCTCCACCTCTCGCCGCCCATTCCATGCGCTTAAAGCTTGGACTTCTCCTGGCCCTGGGGTATGATCACGTCGCGCCACCACGCGGGTCGTTGGAAGGCGCCCTCGTTGGTCATAAATTCGTTTTGCAGATTCTCGTAGAGTAGCCCGTCGGCACGCGCAATCACCGAGTTGAGCGCAAAGTCTGGCGGCGCAATGGCATCGGCCACGCTCACGGCCATGTCCTTCAGCTGCGTACAGCTCTGGAGCAGGCGCTGCTGCACGGCGGCCGCAAAGTCGCCGCCGACGGCAAAGCCACCCACATAGAACGTGGTCATATGGCTCTCCAGCAGCCACATGGCATAGACGTCGTACAGCACGCGCAGCACCTGGGCATACGGCTGCTCCAGGCTCAGCTGTCGCACATGGGCCACAAACCTGCTGAGCGCAAAGTACTCCGCGTAGGCCAGCGACAGCTCCCGCGCGCCCCGCACCTGTGAGTTGTTGCGCGCCTCGAAGCGATGCACTCCTGCGGCCAGCTGAGCCTCAATGTGGGCCGACGTGTGCGCCATCAGGTAGCACAGCAGCCACTCGTAGCAGCTAAGCGCAACTACAATCAGAGATAGAAATCAATTTATATTCGTCACCACATTTAGTTCAGTCACTCGCTTACACTCCCAGCTGTCCAGTGGAGTCTGCTGCAGCAGCTGCGCGAACTTCAGCTTCAGCAGAGCCTCGCGACGCCGCAGGAAGGTCACACTGCCAATGGGCGACTCTAGCTCCTTGGCGCTCCACTGGCGCAGCAGCCAATTGGACGCCTGCTGGCCGAGCACATTGTTGTCGCCCTCGTAGGTGCACAGCGGATCGTGATCGCTGCGCATCTGGCCCAGCTTGGAGGCATACAGATATCCATGTCCGCCGCAAGCCTCGCGCGCCTCCTGTATGGCGTCGCGCGCCGACCACGTGATGCGCGGCTTCGATGCCGAGATTATCGCATGAATCTCCGCTGCATTCTGGGTCTGCAAAATAAATCGAAAGCAAATGTTATAATCGGCAGCAAGAAACTTAAAATGAGCATAAGTATTAAGTAAAAGTCGTACATTCAAATCATCCGATCTCAACAGCAAAGAGACTGATCTATGGCTTTACATATAGAATAATGCCTGATTTTAGGAGACATCTCGGATTTACTAGTTGTACCTTATGGAAGACTCCTTTTAATCTGTCTGATGTAATTCCTAAAGTGGGATCTTCTTCAATTCTTCAATAGAATAGAATAGAATTCACTTTACATGCTTAATTAGACTGAATTTGTTAAATCATTAAATTATTATTGTTGGAAAATAGACAAAAGTCTACAAAATGATATTTAATATATTAAATATTTAATATTAAATATTATCTTATAGTGCTAATCAAGAGCTAAAAGATTCACTATTTGATTTATTTAAGAGTTACAGCTAAACAAAAATTGTGAATGGAGCGTTTTGGGCCACAAGATTGAACCTATTGAAAATGGGAATTCAGGGTTTAATGGTTTTGTGAAAATCTATGTAACAGGCAGGAGGAGACGTCGAACACGCCATAAAGTATTTATATTGTTGATCAGAAAATCATAAAAAAATATGTCCGTCCGTCCATCCGTATGAACGTCGAGATTTTGGAAACTACGAAAGCTAGAGAGCTGAAATTACTCGTATGTTAGCTAGGTAGATAACTCATCCCATTTCCAAATTATCGATAAAAAATCGAAAATTCGTTTACATTTTTTAGGTTTTTTGGACATAACTTCTACACCGTTTGAGCTGGAGACATCACATTTATATAATTAGATAGATATTATGGATACGCAGAAATGCAATTATAAATGTCCAAAATATAGCCCGATCCACCCACAAGCCACGACAGCAATTGCGCGGTTAGCAGAGCGTGCGCTCAAACGTTCGTAAAGAAGGAGAGTATTAGTTTTCTTGCAGGGTTTATATCGTAGTCGAGCCGTCTCGACTAGAGCTTTCTTCCTTGTTTTTTTTTTTTTTTAGAAGTCATTAGAGATACTTTATACGATAGTATGACTAAGATATATTATCAATTATATATTTGAAATACTGTGAAATCAACAGTAAAGTCTCTTTCCTAAATTTCCCAATTAAGAGTAGCTTCTACTAAGAGAATAGCCTGACAGCTTATACAAAGCATACAAAGTTGTTATGAAAGTATTATTCATTCAACCAATTATTTATTAATTTATCACACTTAAATTGAATTTAAAGTACAAAATACAAAATATTGCATAAATAAATTCATCGAAATTATAATATTCGAGCGAGTTTTGACTCTTGACTTGAATTCCCGAACTCTTGTGTGAGAGAGAGAAACTTAGATGTCATCCCATTTATTACTGAGTGTGAAATTTAAAATATTCAGACCGGGTTGTTATAATTGTTAATGGATGAAGATAATCGACTAGAAATTGTGCTTCTGAAAGGTGTTCTGTTTGTGAAAGGCAAAGAATCTGGAAATTCGTTATGGGACTTGACTGTAGCATTATACGAATGATATAGAATATTGCGAAATGTATGTAGATCCGATATAAACATATTCCTTATATGTATAAAACTATTTCTAAAGTGAACTATTAGTTCAACTAGATTATACGTACAAGCAATAAAATCTATTTTCTCTCAGATTTTTCCTGTTTAGAACAATTTACGTACGTATATACCATATCTAGTTTGATTTGCCTGTTGAAGCTCTTAAATATAAATATATATGTATATATATTTGCTGATGTTCACTTTGACACAAAAAACACTTTTGTGATTGATAAGAATGTCTGAAGTTGGTCTAGACAAAGGAGCTCTACTTGCTCATATCGCATTTCTATATTAGAATCTAGCTGTTCTTTCGTTGATAACAGAGAAGTGAAGTGTTTAGAAATGTAGTTAAAAAAATATCTATACGAATGCAGTTGAAATATTAATTTATCTATAGATTCTTGAGAGTTTCATACAAGACTCTTTGGCCCTTCAACTCGTGCACCTACCAGTATATCGAATCCATTTGAGTCTGCCTGGGAACGGGCGATGATCTGCAGATATATATTGGTCAGCTCCTCGACGGCAATCTTCTGCACACAGGCAGCAGCCAGGTAAGGGAAAATCCGATATTGCTGTGGGAGAGTTCCAAGTATTAAAAGTTAGCCATCAGATGAGCTATACGACTTTACTTACGTGCAGCTGGTACTCGATGATGGGCATCTCCTCGCCCTCACGCTCGGGGCCAAACTGTTTGCGGACTGCCGCATAGCGGACCGCAATGACGGCCGCGCTGCAGAGGGTGTTGGCCGACTCCTGCATGATGCCAATGCGTCCTGCCGAGAAGCTCTCGAGTGCGGCGCCCAGTGCCTGGCCGGGATCGGTGAAGACGCTTTCGTAGACGCCATCGGGTGTCACATTGCCCGTCCGGTTGAGATGATTGTCGCGCGGTATGCGATAGTTTGTGAAGATCACGAAGCCATTGTCGATGCCATTCAGGCCGCTCTTCTCGCCAATGTCACCGACCAGGACGCCCGGATAGGGCATCAGGGTCTTTGGGTCGCGAATGGGTATGAGAAAGCCGTGCAGGCCATGGTTCTCGCCGTCAGCTGTGATCAGATTGGCAAAGGTCATGGCCACGGTTGCCATTTTGCCCAGATTGCCCACCCAGCACTTGGCCGCCTCGAAGTCCGGCGTATTGATGACGAACTCCTGCGAACTGGGATCGTAGGTGGCGGTGGTGCGAATTCGCTTTGTGTTGCTGCCGTGCGAGACCTCCGTGACGGCCAAGCAGGTGATCACCTCCCGATTCCAGGCGGCATCAATGTACTTGGTATGCTTCTCCGTGCCCATGGCCCGTATCGCATTGTTGAACAGGCCCACGCCCAGCGCTATTTTCACTGAGAGGCTGGGCGAGTAGCTGTTCAGCGCCTCGTTGATGTACATCAAGTACTTTGTCTTGGACGAGAAGTTCAGGCTCTCGATCTCCTTGGGCACCAGATCCAACTGTTTCATGCGATTCACCTGCATTGCAGCCAGACGCTTCTGCTCATCCATTGGCAGGGTGCGCGAGGCCTGCGCAAACAGTGGATCACTTTCCAGGCGACGCCACACATTGTACTGGAGAAGTGGCAACGAATGGAAGTGAATTAGTTACAGTTTGGAAGCAATTGAATGGAGTGTGATTCTTCTAACTGTGCTCATTTTGATATTTATATAAAAAGTGTGTAGTAATTATTATTTAAATTTAAAAATACATTTTTCTTTTAATAACTCAAAAAAAAATTTTTATTTCTTAATTATTTTTATAAAAATTATAATCGTCCCATTTGTTGATCAAAAAGTTCCTCTATCTAAGATTCTAGTTTATCGAAGAATATTCTATCACAGATATTTCTGAAATTATTCTAACGTAGATTCAATTAGGAAAAATTCTCATATCACTATTGAAGAAAATAGAATTAAATTCGAAACTAAAATAGTTTAGACAATTCTGATATATCAGCATATAATTTTAATTTTAATTTTAAACATTTGAATATCTCTGTATTCATTTTAAATATTGTCTACTTTCTTTTTTGTTTGCCTATCTGCCTCTTCACAATTTCCCATGGCATACAAAATATATCTTATTATCAATATAATATAATAATATTTGTGTATTGACTCACCTTAATACGCAGTGCCTGTTCCGTTTCAAAGATCAAACGCAAACGCTTCCAATCGAAATTTGCGCGCTTGCGGTAAACAGCAAGACCTCCGCCCGTTGGCAGATCGGGTATGAAACTTGTGTCCACTTTGTCCATGCTGTAAGTATTTCACTGTAATGAGAGTGAATAAACGGAATCTGATCAGATGAGTTGTTAGCCGTTGTGTTGTATTGTCCAATTAGAATGCAAATGCTTCTAAGTGGAGCACTTTAGCTACGTTCACCGCATGCAGTTGAAGCCATAGTAAATCGGTTAACGGTTAAAAAGAGCCATAAGCTACCCGTTTGACACACTCGCAGGTTGCGAAGCACCTGTAACACAACTAAGTCAAGTGACAAGCCACAGTTTGAGGGCGACTGTTTCTTTTTCCTAATAGCCAAGACGCAAACCATACAGTTGCATCCAAAATAATCATACGTTAGCCTAATCTGAGTGGACCGTAATTCAATCTTCTCTTATCAGTTTCTAGATCACTTCACATTTAAGTTTGCAGATCTGATAGACTTCAATCTTTGGATCGTCAAATATTTATAACACACCTGGAACTGAGTGCAAAACGATTGGGGAGATAAGCGTGAACGTAATTAGAGTATCACAATTTCCCAAGTGGCCGATAAATGCGCCCCAAGAATCTGAATTTAAGTGATTCAAGTGTTCACGAACATTTATGACACACACTTCACACTATCAGGCTATAAACTTAATTTTAATTTTTTTCACTTATGAACATGGCATAAGCCAAGCCAACAGCAGCAGCAATGCGACGTAACGTTAACGTAATGAAGCCTTTTCAGTCGAAATCCATACGTCGTTATTTTAATTAGCTGTAAATCACATATGTACGTACATACCTATATTTATATAGTATATATAGTTCTATATATACAAATATCAAATAGTTATTTCAATTTCAATTTCATATTCAATTCATTTTAATTTCTGCTGATAGTTTTCGTTATCAGCTCCACTGTAATCCATTGATTGAATATATAATATCTAAATATCATAATGAATTCCGTGGAATTTATCAGCAATTAGCGTCAGACGCAGATAATATTAAACGATAAGACGACGAAATAGTTGAGAGACGAAGGTCTTCAAACTACTATCTATAAGATTTTGATATCTTATGGACTTTTCGTCATTTTGCTTGCTTAATTTGCAATTCTCTCTCGATCTCTATGTACCTCTCTCTCTCTCTCTCTTAACGTTTCTCTCTCTCTCTCTTTCTCTCTCTCTCTCTTCCTTTAGCACACTCACTCATTCTTTCTACCCCGCAATCTCTGCTCATCCATTGCTTTTCCCTTTCTCTCTGTCTGTCTCTCTCATTCAGGTAGAGTGGATGCCCTTTCTCTCTCTGCCTCTCTTTCTTACCTTTCTAATATTTTTCGCGTTGATTTATATTCGCAGAGCGCTTCCATGTGACATTATCTCTAAGCTAAAACTGAATGCTTCATATTGTTACTATTAAAGAGGTTTGTGAAAAATAGTTATTGAAATGTGAGCGACTTTAAAATACCCCTTGTTAATTTACAAACTGTTGAAACTATTTGATGTTACACTTAAATTCTATAAGCTGAATTCAATAAAAAATTGAATAAAAAAAAAACAAGTTTTTAGTTTTTTTTTCGCAAACGAAAATTATTCCCTTAATAAAATTTCATTTATTTTTCTTTCTTTCTTTCATTGACTTAAAATTGAAATTGAGGCAGTTAAACTTCGTTTAAGCTTAATTCTAGCTTCTTCACTAGCTTCAGCTCACTAAAGGGTATTGCTAGTTCATAAAACATATGTAAAGTGTCGACAGTTTGAGCATTAAAGATCTAAGCAAAATAAAAGAAAAATGTATTCTACTAGGTCGACATAAACGTTGTCATGTTCAATTGTTTGCCTACACTAACAACCGCAAAGAATAGAGAGAGAACAAAAATTGTAAATTTAGAGAAGAAAAGAAAAAAAAACAACAACAACAACAACAGCGAATGCCCAGAACAGCAGCAACAACAAATAACTACAAAGTCGTTAAATAGACCGTAAATATATGTATATATACATACATACATATGTACATATGTATATACATATATGTGTGTATATATTTATATATACTTCTATATATCCATATTTGTAAGCAAATGCGGGAAGTACTTGAGTTCGACTAGAGGAAAAGGGGCGTGCGTCAGTCGAAAATGAAATTCACGCAATAAAAAATGTTGAAAAAAAAAAACGTGCGCAGATAATGACGACTGCGAAATACCCTAGCTCTTGTTGGCAATGCTCGTAGGCTGCACAAAAAGTTTAGTGCTTCCAGTTTAGATAAGAGATTGAATTGAATTGATTATAAACGATTCATTTTAATGAACTGCTTCAATTCGGAATATGTTCATTAGAATGATTCATTTAAAGAAACTAGTAGAGTATTAATTAATAAGTAGTAAGGTAAAAGTAAGTTAATAATAAAGTTCACTTAGTTGAGAACATGTTGCGTTAAACAAGTCATTTAAATGAACAGCTTGTACATTTCTTAAATGAATTATGAATCATTAATGAATCGTTTCATTTAATATGAAATGCTTCCACTTTAATGTACTAAATTAAGTTCTTTTGAAAGAGTTACTTAAATGATTTACTGAACTTGTTCACTGACTAAGTAATGATAAAGTCACTGATTCAATTGATCATTAACAATTCATTTAAACAAATAACTGAATTAATCCACATACTATACTCATTTGTCTATCAGCTAACGATTAAATTGTTGTAAAGGATGCATTTATCATTTATACATTTAAAGAATTTATTCAAATGAGCTAGAAATAAACCACATACTATACTCATTTTTCTATTAGCTAACGATTAAATTGTTGTAAAGGATGCATTTATCATTTATTCATTTAAAGAATTTATTCAAATGAGCTAGTAAAGTTAATTCGTGATCAATGAATTTTAAAGTTCAAATCAATGAACGATAAAGTTCACTTTGTCAATTATTCATTATTTATTCGATTTAGTTGTTCCATAACAGAAATGTTCATTTGGCAAGTTCTTAAAATGAACCAATGCACAACATTCAGCTAACAGTCAATGATTAGCATAAAAGATTAGATGAAATACGAGTTTATGAACAAAAAGTTCCATTGAGTAAAAATTTATGAACTAGTTCATAAAGATATTAAGGAATTGAATTGCATGATGAACCAATACGACTCAGTTGCTGAATTGGGAAAATTGTATTTTCCCATAAACAATTATTTTCATATAAATAACTGTCAAAGTACTAACTGAACGAATTAGTTGCCGTTAGGAAAATTACCGTTTAAACTTGACTGCGTAAAGCTCTTATTGATCGTTGGCCTTGACTGGCACTTTGACCCTAAACCTTATCTATATCTTTAAGGAATTCGTGGTATTAGCTTTATCAAGAGCTGACGCTAATTTTAACTTGATTATAAAGAATTGTAATTTCCGTTCAGATAAAAAAAGAGAATATATATCTCAAAACCTTTATATATAAATATCTATATAAAACGCCATATCCAACTAAAATGAACTTGAATATTTTCCTAAGACTCTCGCTGCTAGCATTGGGCTGCAATTTGTTCTCGAGGGTTGGGTTCAAGGGCAAAGTTAATCAGTTAATAAATTATAACTATTGGGGTAGGAAACAATGTGATAAATCGATTGATTAGCGCTTATAAACAGAGATGACGCAATTCTTATAACGATGCTAATATATCTCACTTTGTGAGAGTACTGAGAATTAGAGAGTATCAACAATGCCGCAGCTTTGTAAATTGAATCATTATTGGCTGCGTGCAGCTGATAAGCTATGCAAATGAGCAACAGCTGGTGCGCACAGTGGCTGCAAAACTGCAGTTGCAAACGGTTGTCACAGCGCTTAGCATGTGCTTGACAAATTTGTCAGCGCGCATTACATTACATGGGTAAGTGCGACCCACAACAAATCGCTACACATTAAACACTTTTATGGCTAATCAGTAGGTAGTAATCGGAATTGCGTGTTAAGCCCAATGGGTATCCGACCACCGACCCACACACGCACACATGCATACATATTTAGAACACCCTTCCCTCCACTAACGATAACTGTGCTCAGTGAATGTAAACATTCAAATTGCTGTACACACAGTTGTGGGAGTATTGTACCGAGTGCTGCAGCTGTGCGTGTGTGTGTGTGTGTGTGTGTGTATTAAATAAATTTAAATGCAATTTAAACATGAATTTAAATGCAGCAATTGGCATTAAATGACAACAACAATAGCGAAAACAACAATCACAACAAAAGGGAATATTAATAATAGCGGCAACTGTTAATTTCACTTTTTATTTACATATCGCAATCATTGACAAATTGGTGCACCCACACACACACAGGCATACAATCAGACAGTTTGAGAGTCTGGCGGGCAATTGGTTCGAGTGTATGTGTGTGTGTGTTAGTGGCATAAATAAACTTTAATTGTGTGGTGCTTCTTCTTGCTCTCTGCTCTGCGCCTCTGTTATTACTCTCGGCACACCGTATGCGGGTGGCATGCGTGACTCCGGCTTAGATTCTGATTGGGTTCTGAATCAGAATACCACCGAATGATATCATGACAAACCTTACACACATACACACGCCGATGCACACACACACACACACTGTTTGTTTTGTTAAGGACTTGAACAGGAGCTCTCATATTACATCACCGCGCGCAAAAAAAAAAAAAACGCAAGAAAAGAGAATCATTTGTAAACAGTTCTTGGTAGGGAATGCAACGAAGAGTCGAATGATATAATGCACGCACACATGCTCACCAATATGTGTGTGTATGTGTATTGTTTTGTTTCTCCATGCATGTGCGCGTATGTGTTTGAATAAGTTTGTGTTTGTGTTATTCCAACCAACCTGTAGCGCTTCCTGCTGACTCCGCCTGATGTTCGACTCTCTTTCTTGTTGCCGGCAAGGAAATTGTACAGATTAGGCGTAGGCAAATCAATTGAATAATACCGGATAATTAAAACGAATAAGACGATATGGGGAATAGCACACAGTAAACACACGCACGAAACGAACAACGAATAACGACGAATAGGCTGCGGGCCACGCGACTAACAGGACCGACTCAACTGACACAGCCAACAGATGAGAAGTGAGTGAGTGAACAGAGCGAAACTGACGCTGACTGATTCACAACAAGCGTTCGTGCTGCGAACCCTACCGCGTTTATAGGGAGCGACGCGCACTCACACACACGCGAACAATATACACGCAGACACACACACAGACATATGTGGGAGCGCTGGCAGTTAAATTCACACACAAGTTAATAAGTTGACGCGAGCACGCAGGCTGAGCTCAATGTCAAGCGCCAAGTGCGAGCGAGTCGGCAATCGAGCTGCCGGCCGGCATCTTTAACAGATAAAATATTTCTCTGTGTGCGCGTGTGAGTGTGTTTGCATGCAAGAGCGCAAGAGAGTGTGGGAGAGACAATTCAAGGTGCGCAGATGGTGAGCAAACATACAAATTCGCCAGAGCATTTCAAACTGTAGCAAAGGCAAATACAATAGGCAAGCAGAAACAGAGTGCCACGGCCAGTTACTGATGCTTGCCGGTTTGTGTCTTCACTAAACCAGGCATTCAGCTGCTGTTAGTTAACAGAGCATAAATGTTTGCCTACTTTAAATTAAATTAAAAATATTGAAAAAATCAAACAAAAACAAATTTAAAAATTGATACAATTATAAATGATTATTATATTATTTTATAGATTTAAGTATTTAAAACATCAAATATGATTTAAAATCTTATAGGCAGACATCTATTAAATAACTGTAATCTAATTATATTTGAATATTTAATATATTTATTAAAATTATTTTAATTTTTCATTAATTTTTATTTTTTTTATCCTTATCCTGAAAGTTCCCTTGCTTTCCCAAAAATAAAAGTCTTGTAATATTTATTATCGTAATAATTTTATTTTGAAGGGGCAGAAATATCGTTTCGCCATGAAATTGGCAGGGTATTAGTGTCGTCTAATTGATTATTGTGATTCGATCTGATCCAATTCGATCTGATCTGATCTGATATATGTATGTATATCGTGTGTCCAGTGTTAATTATATTACTAATTTGACTCGGTTATTCAAAGCACAGATGAACGCTCGCTAGGGTAAGGGTAAGGGTAAGTAGAGGGGGACATAGAAGTGACGTGAATCGTACAAAAAAGAAGAAGAAACAGCATATTAGGATCGTAACTCTATATAAGTATGTATATAGTTAGTCATTGCAGCACATGTGTATATATCTCTATATGCGTTTGGCTAGCTCAACCGAATATCTTGTCGAAGCAGGCGTGGCAGTAGGGCTTATCCTTCTGCTCCTTAAACGTGCCCTTGTTCAGCTGCTTGAGGCAGAAGGCGCAGACGAAGTGTTCCGGATGGAATTTCTTAAACATGGCCGTAATGCAGCGACCCGTTATCGGCTTCGAGCAGCCGGCGCAGAGCGAGCCGCGTTTGGCATGATAATGTGTCTCGCAGTACGGTAAGCCCTCATGGTCAAAGAACGAGCCGCCCTGGAACGGTTGTCGACAGTCCTGCAAGAGAGAGAGAGAGAGAGAGAGAGAGCAAATGAAATAAAAATAAATCAAATCACATACATATATACATATATTAGTCTATAATTTTAGATCTAATCGCATAATTAAGGTAAGTGTAACTGCGCCATCGGCCTGATCTATTTTCGAAGGTGTCTGCTGACTCGCCAGGTTGCTCAAATTCAAATTCAAATTAAATGCTAATTACATTCATAAATTAGCTGCCAGCGTGCTATTTCGAAAATTCTGAAATTCTTTAAGTCTAAAAGTTTGAAATGTGCCAAGCGAAATATTGAAATGCCGATTGACAGATGCTTTTGTGCCAGTGTGCACAGTGGACAAAACAAAATAAATACAATTTTGGCATTATTTTGCGACAATTGAATTTTGTTTTGGAAAAACAATTCGCAAAAAACAACAACAACAACAGCAACAACAACAGCAAGAAAAAGAAATCGCATCAATTTGAACAAAAACATTTTGCGCACGCTTTTGGCTCTGAGCCAAGTCCAAGCGAATAGATATGGAAATAAAGAGAGAGACAGAGAGAGAGAGTGAGTGAGAGCGAGCTAGATAACTAAACACATTATGTATATAGATTATATATAGATTATAAAATATGGTAACAAATAAATAATACCATAATAAAATATTGCCTTGGAAAATGCACAAAAAGCAAAATGGACTTTAAAACAAATATTTCCTTTGTTTTAGTTACTTGATATGATATTTATAGACGTAACAAATATATATGTATATATATAGATGATAAATATTGAACGTATTATCACAATACCTACAGAGTATATGAGCGTAAAACAAAATAATTATTATTTAAGCGCTTTCTAATTAATTTTCTTCTTCAGTTATTTTGATTGAGATTATTGTTTTAACAGATCTATTAAATATATATCAAAAAGAGCTTTTCATTGTTGTCTATAACAATAATAAAAAGTTTGACTGCACAATTAAGATGTGAACGAATTGTAAATACCCTAAGAAGCTACAAGAATCGTAACGAGTTAATGCCAAAAGCGCATACAAATTTTCGATCTACATACATACGTGGGAATATAAGGAGAACCAAAAAATCAACTAATCAAATATATAATAATATAAATATATAATATTTATATATGCACAAAAGCACATATGAAAATCTTAAAGATCTGAGATATTATGAAACGTTTTTATAGCTATAAATCGAACATGTGTGGATTGTCTCAGCTGGCTTGCATCCTGATAGTAAATCAAAATACTTTATATCAGATCTGTTACAAATATGGCTGCCATAGCTTTCGATATTTACATCGATCAATAATAACTTTATTCAGTTTAGCTATATATTTCTGCTCAAGTGAAGGAAAAATAGTTCAGTGAACTAAATAATCAAATCCAAATACTCAAAGCATTCATGAAAACTTTAAAGATTTGACTAGAACTAGGCAATGCACCTCAAAAACATTGCTTGACCTAAGAAGAATTATTCGATAAATAACCGATATTTACACATAAATAAATATAAAGACTAAAAGCAAAGGAAGCTAATAGATAGTAAACAAATTTAACATAAATAGAGCTGAGGTCAAATACAAATGGGGCTAGAATGAATAAGGGTAACTGAAGAGAAAATCGAAAGGTTAAGGGCGAAGAAAGTAGAAGTGTCTGGACCGACTTCAGTTATTCCCATTACGAATACTTCAATCGCACTATGAAAGATCATCAAGCGAACTGTGGAAGGTATTTCATGGGTAAGGAAAAAATCAATTTATAGACAACTTATAAATTTAAAGGATTTTTGAAAATTAAGTCAAATATGCAGAAGAAGGGGGAAGAGAACTAAAAAATGAATCATTGGGAAAATATTTAAAGAACGCAACAAGATCATTCCAATATGCAGTTCTCAGCGATCAATTAAGATTATAATAATTGGTGAGATTTGGGCACTATGTAATATCCTAAGATATCCTAGGATATCCTAATACGCTGAATATATAGTATGCTAATTGGACTATGGCGCCTTGGCAACAGAGATCTTTCAAATGTTGATCAGTTAAAGAAGGAAACATGATAACCATATAAATAGACTTCGGCATAGCTCAGTTTATCGATTTCATTGCACACTTCAAATAAATAAACTTTTATTTATGAAAAATCTTAAAAATCAAGAACTCATCATAATAAATACTGAAAGAGCTTTAGAACTGCAAAATTCTGGAATTATTTTATTCAAAATAAACAAAGTTCGAATCGTTTCGTTGGCAGCCAAATTTAGCGCTGATATATGGGAAATATTTAATTGGAATTTACATAGAATTTTGAAAGAGAATCTGTTTGAGTTGCTATAAATATGCATATTTTGAGAGCTGTGCAGTCCGAGTATTTTAGTCAAATGACAAATCAATTGAAATAAGGGAAGATGGGAATCTAAACTCTTTTAGGTAATTTTCGGCTAGACAGCATTATTGGGCTATAGTTTCATAGAAAGTGTTTGTGAGTACAGATAAATTGTTATACACATTTATATACACTCGAAATCATTTGCTAATTTCGTTTGTGTTTTATATTTATGAGCGAAACGTCAGCAACCGAAATAGTTGCCAATCGTGGGCGGGGTCAAGGGGAGATGGAGGATGGGGGATGGGGCTGGTATTGCTGTTAATCTAATCCAAAAATCTATGTAGCAATAGTGTAAATTGTTTGCAACTGAACAACAACAATCGAAGGTCATGGCACATGCGACATTCCAGATCAAGGTCAACGATATTGACACTGATCTTGAGCTCTGAATGGACTGGAACTGGGAGTGGGCGTGGGCGTGGGCGTGCACCCGAGACCTGGAGTAGATCTGGTCAAGCGCAGCCCAGTCCACTTCAGTTCCCATTTGCCAAGACTTTTCAATTGTTGTTGTTTTTTTAAAGTTATTTTTTGTTTGTTTTTAATATAATTTAATTATTTAAATTTTATTTACAAAAACAAATTACAATATTGCTTCATAAATGTTTAAATTTAAAAAATACCTAAAAACTTACAACTAAATTGCATATAGAAAAGTTCAACAGTTTCAAAGGGGCGGGGACTGGGGCGGGTTTTTACTCTGAGCAGGGACGCAAGCCATGGCCGAGGCCATCATAATAACAGGGGGCAAGGCGTGCAGCAGGGGTGGACATAGCCGACCCGCCCAGTTGCCTGGTGGTCAGCCTTATCCAGACCCCCTGCAAGGGGCAAAGATGGGGGGCAGATCCTTGAGTTGTTGTTGTTGTTGTTGTTGTTGTTGTTGTTGTAGATGCTGCTGCTGCTGCTGCTGGATAGTGGCAGGTGGCAACAAGTCGTGGCATGCGCTGAGCCCCGACAAGATTAAAAAGAATTTTCACATTTTCAACGAAAATAGCCCCCAAAGAGAATGGGACACAGCGCGACAGAGAGAGAGAGACAGATGGAGAGTGTGTGAGTGCGAGACAGAAAGTGGGACGCAGCTGCCGCTGGGTAAACAATTTTATGTAGATACAATTCGTATCCGGACGGGGGCTATTTTCGTGCTGCTGAACTTCAACAAGTTGTTGCTGCTGCTGTTGCTGTTGCTGTCGCTGCTGCCGCCGCCGCCACTGCTGCTGTTGGATGATGGGCGCCTATTCCTCCTCATCGACGCCCACACATTGTGGACACACTGGCTTGCCCTCCATGGCATAGAAGGACTTGCCGCGCACAGCCTTCTTGCAATCCTAAATATCACATCATAAAATCAGATTCAGAAATAAACATGTGAATAGAGAGAGAGAGAGAGAAAACAGAGTAGCAAGATGTGTCCTAGCTATAGACGTTGCTTACCCGGCAGACGAAGCAATCGGGATGCCATTGCGAGTTCAGGGCGGAGATGTAGTTCTCCATGATGGCGCGATTGCAGCCATTACACTTGGGCGCAAACATCTCAAAGTAGTCGTTGCGGCAATAGGGTTTGCCGTCCCGCTCATGGAAGCCATCCTCGCCGAACTGCTGGCCGCACTGAGCGCAGAAGAAGTGCTCGGTGTGCCAGGTCTTGTCCAGGGCCGTCACGCACTTGTCCAGAATGGCGCCGTTGCAGTAGGCACAGCGCGGACTGAACAGATTGTGATAGTCGGGCTCGCAGTAGGGGAAGCCGTCGCGCTCAAAGAAGTTGCGCGTGCCCAGCTCCTGGCTGCAGTGATTGCACGTGAAGTGCTCCGGATGCCAGGTCTTGCCCAGGGCGGTGATCACCTGCCCAACAATGGGCTTCTCGCATGCATTGCAGCAGCCCTTCTGCACTGTGTTGACTCCCTGACGACTCATGTTCGCCTGCAGATTACCAAGCATACAATCCAACTGATCCTCGCGACTATCCTCGACTATGGTCGTCTCCTCGATCGTTTGCGTCAGGTGCGCCTGCTGCTGTGTGCCCCGATTCGGCTGTGCGTAGTCCGTCACCTGCTGTTGATGCTGATGCTGATGCTGATGATGCTGCAGCTGCTGTTGCTGTCCCGTCGTATGCTGCTGATCGTATGCTCCGTTGCTACCGTTGCTACTGACCTGCAACAGAATAAAAACAAAAATTTCCGATTTTAGTTAATCAGCCACCAAAATATATCTATCTATATGTATATATATATATATGTCCATGTTTATCCGTTCCGTGTTCTTACGTCGTTGCTCGATGTGCTCAGCTCGACTGAATTCAATTTTATGCGCGCGCCAACAGAATAACTTTTGCTTTTTGCTATTTTTCCTCGAGACGCGCCTCAACAACATTTTCTTACAACAAACTTTTCTTGTTGTTGCTACAGTTTTCTGTTGTATCTGTGTGCGTGTCTGTGTGTGTGTGTTTTTTTGTGTGTGCTCCGTTGCGCACGACGCTCTTCTCATAAATACGCGCCGCCTGAGCAGCATTTCTAGTTGACGTAGTTTTTGTTCATTGCCAAAAATACGAAATAACCAAAAACAAAAAAAGACCAACAACAACAACAACAGTTTAAAATTTTTATTTTTCCTCAGTTCGTCTGTCTGTCTGTCTGACTGTCTGCTTAGCTCTTCTTTAAATTTGTATACGAATTTTACTTGTGTTTCTGTTTCGGCGTGTCGTGCGAGTTTCCATTTCAATTTTCCAATTTTCTTTCATAAACTTTGCTTATATTTATATACATTTACTTATATTAATATACATATATATATTTATATAGTTATATATACATTATTCTGTTGCTGCTCTGTTGTGTCTCAGCGCAAACTAACCTAGACGCCTAATTGAGTGCTATACTCTTGCCATGTGTGTGTGTATGAGTGCATGTGTGTGTGCGTGTGTGTGTATGTTGGCTATCTATTTATCTAGAAGAGTCAGTGACGTTTCAACAGCAGGAGGCGCCCAAAGCTAAGCATCATATTGTTATCTTAATGAATGGAGAAATTTATATATAAACATCATCTATATATAGATTGTATATTGTTTATATATTTTATGTACTTTCTTTTGTGAACTAGCTCATATTAAAATTTCATCAAGTTCTATTATGAACAAATTTAATATATTCAGAACATATAGTCTTGAAGTATATTTTAAAATAACAAGTAAGAACGTTGCAGTTAGGCGCAACTAACAGCGATATACTTTGTTCCCATAGGTGCATCTTATTTATTTAATAAACATTTAATTAACGAAATATTTCGGCAATTAGAAAACGTACATGCAAGCAACAACGTTTTTCCTACACATACCTACAAATTTACACATGTACACACTATACGAGTATACACGCAATTTTCTATGTATGCATACAAAAGTTTGCATGCCAGAATATTCTAAGAATTGTGACTGAATTGGGAATTTTTCGATCGTTACTTTAGTTTTGTCAGAGACGCTCTAGCAATCTTATTTGGTTTTAGTTAACGCAGCCCATATTAGGTCGGTGGCGCTGATGGTAAGCGCTATGCAAGCTATACTTAGGTGCGTGGGTTCGAATCCCGCAAAGAACTTTTTCTTTTTTCAAAAATTATTATTTTTTCATATTTTTATATTTGTATATTTATTATAAAATGCTTGCTGCCAATTGATAATAATTTATAAACATACGCATATGAATTGTGCATTTAAGCTAAAACTAAAACAACTTTTCCGATTTGCCACGCTGCTTGCTTGGCAAGCAGTTTTTCTATGCATGCATATATGTATGTATGTATATACACAGATGTTTGTATTTGTGTATACACATTCAAGTGTGTATACATATTGCAAGAAGTGCGATTGTGTTGTTTTGTTACGTCACAAGCTGCTGATCAGCTGGTCAGCTGATCAGCTGTGAATTTATTTAGGTTTAGCTAACGATTACATGTTGTTTTCAAAAGACCTAGGTTCGAATCCCGCTGGAAACTTTTTATTTATTAATCGAGAACTTATAAATTTTATTTTTTAAATTCATTAATATTATTATATTTATGTTAAAATGCTTTCTGCCATCATAGCAATTGCTACTAAGCTATTATATGCATGAATTATGCAGTTGGCCACAACAAACTTCTTTGCCGATTTGCCACGCCCCCAGTGGGCGTAGACGCATAAATTTTTTCCAGTTCTTAGAAAGAGCCGAGGCTAACATGCCTGCAAAATTTGGTTGCTTACATTCCAAAAATGCGAAAATTACAGGGTATTTTTCGATATGCCACGCCCCCAAAGAGGCTGAAAAATTATTTTTGGGGCATCGATAGAGGAGAACATTAGTAACTCAACCATCCAATTTTCAAGCGTCTAGCTCTTAAACTGTAGGAGATATAAACTTTTGCGGTTTGCCACGCCCCCTGTAGGCGTAGATATATCCACCATAGCTTATTAGTCTTGGGTTGTCAACCCGAGTATACATGCAAAATTTCAAGTCTCTAGTGTCAATAGTGTTCAAAATATAGCACAATTTGAAAAATCTCTATATATTCAGGTCCGATTTGCCACGCCCCCAATGGGCGTAGACATAAAACTTTTTGATCGATCTTCTTAGAATCATAACATTAACTCACATGCAAAATTTCAGCGTTCTAGCTTTAAAGGTGTAGAAGATACGTATTTCCCGATTTGCCACGCCCCCAATGGGCGTAGATATATCCGCCATAGCTTTTTGAACTTGGGTTGTCACCCCGAGTATGCATTTCAAATTGCAACTCTCTAGCTCATCATCTAGTATGATAACTTGACTATGGGCGGAAGAGTTTTCCGATTTGCCACGCCCCTAGTGGGCGGATCGGGAAAATTTTAACACTTTATAATTCGGGGACATATATGAGTATATGTTTAAAATTTCAAGTCTCTAGCTCTAATAGCGCCGAAAAATATTGCGTTCATACGGACAGACGGACAGACGGACGGACGGACAGACGGACAGACGGACGGACAGCAAGACGGACATTGCACAAACCCAATATACTTTTTCCCCTTCGGGAACAAAGTATAAAAATTAAAATCACTTAAAAACATAGACTTTTATCAATATTAAGGAATTATATTGTTTGCTTCATATCGGCAATAATTGATAATATAATAACATATAATATATTCATTAATATATTCACATAATATAAAGCACGGTTCGATCAGCTCAGCTATTTATGCTTGATTATAAAATTTAACTGAATTTGCGGTCTTTTTTTAACTTCTCTTCCGTTCTCTTCTCTTTTATTTTCTTATTGTTTCTCGTTTCTTTCAATTTTGTTCTCTTCTTCTTTTGTGTTTTCTTTAATGCTCTTATAATATATATTGTTCTGTTATAATTATTTCTTGGCTTGTAATTTCTTTTACTTTTTCTTCTTATGCATTTTCTTTTTTTTTTAATATTTTTTTCTAATCTACTTTCTTTTATTTGCTTCTCCTTTTTCATTCTTTGTGCCTCGTTTCTTCTCTTTTCTCCTAAAATATATATTTATTTATTCAATATATGTCTCTGTAATATGATATATACATACATATATACGAATACGTAAATTTCAACATTCTTAGACTTATTTTTAGTTATCAGACTCAAATTTACTTTAGATTTTTTTTTCTTCAAACAGAATCATATATAAACTTGATTCAGTCAAATTGCATCTATAAATTATATAAATGAAATGCTCAGATTTAATAGTATTAAATAATACAACAAAACGAAAAATCAAGAATAATTTCTTTATAGAAACGTAAACGAAGCGCCCATTCCTGAAGTCACCCGCACTCCGCTACTTAGGTCAACAAAATGATTTGGTTAATTTTTTGTTTTCCTTTGGCTTTGGCGGCTTTTTGAATGCTATTTAAAGAATCCAATGTGTGGCTGCGTCTGTGATCAGAAGCTCATTGTGGCGCTATAAAACTGAAAGCTAGCCAATTGGCCAACAGGATTTCCCCATAAAAAGCGCAAGGGGACGTTTGGCACACGCTCTGGCCAAGACAAGAAGAGATGCAGTCCAATTGGTTACTGCTTCAGGAACTGGGGGTAGTGGCTGGGGCTGGGGCAGGGGCAGGCACTCGAGGCAGGAAGATGCCAAGAGGAAATTTCGATCAATGAGCGATTTTTATGAATGAGGGCAAAGAGGCTCACAGCGCGGCAGGCAAAGCTGCTAAAGAGCCCCCATAGACAGTCAGCAGATTGCCAATTCGGGGCGGCAATGAAACAAAAAAAAAATCATAAAAATTATAGTGTATATATATATGTATATAAACACCGATATAAATATAGACATATAGCACACACACGCACACACAGAGAGAGAGAGAGATCTATTCAAATGTAAGAATATTAAAAAAACGTGTTCAAAAATAGACATGCAAATGATTTGCAATGAAAATGCTAAAGAAACTGAAGCAAAACCAAAAAATCAAAAATAAAATAATAATAAATAAATAGAATAAACTATAACGAGCGCTCCGTGAAAAAGTGTTGACAGTGGTGACCCCAACGGGCGGTGGTGGCAACTGCCGGGGCGTGCTACCAACTGACTGCCAGTGTCGTGTGGGCGCCCGCCCAATCACCCCCAATCTCCCTCCTTCCCATCCAAACGTCCAAAAGCCAAAAACAGTTGTGAGGTGCCGTGTGCAATATTGTTTATATATTTCTCGTGTATTTTATTTTTTGCGCCTTACAAACACACACACACACACACACACACACACACGCATACACGCTTGCTTAGAATAAGCCAATTTCATTTTCATATTTATCATCTCTTTGCGGCATATCAACAAAAGTCACGGACACGCCAAGACTCGCAGCGATGGCAAAAATTGAAAATGATATTAAATAATTAACAGACACGGCCACACAGACACATCACACGCACACACACATACACATACATATTTGTGTATTCACATTTTCTTTATGATCTTTCGTCAATGACATTGAATTGCAATTTTCATATTGGCTGCCCGCTTTCCCTCCCCCCACCCATTCATCGCATGCTAAGGCGCGACCCTCGCCAGTAGCCAAGAAAGTTGAGAAAAAGAGAATATAATTAATTATTAATTAATTAGTTGCTAGCAGTAATCCATGCAACGGCCTAGGAATGTGCCAAATAAAATGCATTTCAGCATAATTTGCCAAAAATTCTAAAGATTATCTTCAAGTTTGACGTTCAAAGTTTCCTCTTTAAATAATAAATAATTATATTTTTATCTCTCAGACGTCACTTAATAACAAGCACTGTGAAATTGTATTAGTTGTGCATTGAAATCAATTGAAAGTCACCGACTAGACAATACCCTAACTAGATCATTTTGTTTCGGTTCGTTTTGGTTTACGCACTCTTCAAATCAATATTATTATTCTGCAGCTCTTTAAAACTGACCAAGCAAAAAGCAACATATATATGTACGTAGGTATGTACAGATGTAGGTACGTATGTATATGTAACAGAAGCCCTAGCACCCAGTGTTTTAGTCATAGTTAATTAAAATTTTTGAATACTTTCAACTACTTTAACTATATAAATAAAGTCTGTATCAAATTTATTTTAATATATTTTTACTATATACATATATACCTTTTAAGATATATCAATTTATGACTGTCACATGCATTTTTACAAGGTAATCATATCACGTTTATCTATTTAGGAAACTAAATATTGAATAACAAAGTTAAATCTGATAAGCCTTATATCCACATTCTTTGTTTACTCAAGCTTAACATTCATTCACCTGTGCTTTATAGAAAATTGCGAAATATTAAATTCTGAAGTCAACCCCTAGGATTGCAGAGTAATTTAATTGGTCAGTTTTGAAATAGGGCTCCCAAGTTGAGGAAATTACAAGATATTTGTTATATGTCAAATTTTCTTCATAAATAGTCAATAAGTCAACAAATAATATTTTTAAAGTTTCTAGATTTAAAAGTCCGTTTTGTCTCACCTTCTATAGTCTCCCAATATGTAATATACCCAAACAATATATATATTTTTACATCCCTTGACTTATTAACACCAGTATATATTTCAAATTTCAAGTCTCTAGCACTTCATGAATGAGTATAAGAATAGAAAATAATCTATAACTATTTAATTTGACATTATGTTAACTGTGACAACTCCAACGAAGAAAGATATATCTACTTCTTGTTTACTCCACACGATCTATGAGTGCAGCTATAGACTCTTCCCATTTTACTCTGACAATTATTTATATACCCCAGATAAAACGACTTTATTATACAGTTCTTGAAGCTTGTCAAACTTCTATTATAGGAATTTATCCATATCCATAGGGAAATTGTGAGCTTTGTAAAAAATCTTTCTTTAAATCAATAAAAAAAAAAAAAAAAACAATATTTCTATATCAGTTGCAAATGAAAAATCTTGTAGCGAATACATCGGAAATACTTTGCTCCCGGCAAAGCTTCGCACACGACATATTTTGCGTTTTTCTGTTTGACATTTAATGGATTGCTTTTGTTTTATTATGCACTCAAGCTAATTAGTTGGACTAGGAGCAATATAGCTGTCAAATTGCAGGCAGCAAGGACAGTCATTTAATGTACTCCATGGGAATAGCAGTGGGCCTTGACACACAATATGGAGAATACTTAAATAACTGGGCAGCTGTTGTTGTGCTATTGCTGTTGTCATATATGGAACGAGCGCGTGCTAGACGAGAGAGAAAAAAAAGTAGACAAAAAAAAAGCAAGAAATGACAACAAAATGCAGAGCACATCTGCTGAGATATATCATCTTCATCCATCCGTTGTGTACAATGTCAGAAAGTTCTAAAAACAAATGTCCGAACTACGAGAGGCGGAAAAATAATATAATTCCCAAAAAATAAAAATTAAAGACACAATCAACAGGAAAAGCGAACTATCGAGACGATGATCACAGACATGACATCAAATATGAATTTGATATATGTAAATATAATATGTGTTTCAATAGAAGTTGAATTTTGATATGACAAATAAAGAAACTATAGCAATATTAGCTAAGAACTCGAAGCCAATTGGACTTTGAACAAATCTGAACTAAAGGAAATAGTTTTTCGATTATATATAGCATATATTGGCTATTAATATATTATTAGGAAATAGAAGGAACGAGAACAAGATGTACAATTGATATTAAATAAAGTCAACAAACATATATATCCATTGATACATCTATTGCCTCACTTTATGAGTTACACAGCTTCTAGCGAAATCAGAATACCCTATACATCAAGGGCATATGAATAAAAATCAGCTAGTTGAGCATATGCCACTTCAATAAGCGCAAAACTGTTGTTTACTTCATGATCAGTGATTGATTGTTTTATGCTGCTAGAGATATCAGTAGAGTATTTATAGTTGCTATAAATCGTTCAAATTTGACAATTATTTAAGAGATCGTATAGACAACCGAATAGTATGTAAATTTATGCAGCAATTCAAAGTTTCACCTTCAATTTTTTATTAACATAAGTCAAAGTCAAGAACTTAAGATTTCCTTAAGCAGAGGGAGAGAGACAGATGGATGTGATACAGTTAGGGGGCAGCAGATATAGGAACGTGTATATCATTAGATGTGCTTGAGCGATATGCGTCACATGATTTGACATGATAAATTTATTCATTTTATAGTTTTTATTACATTTATGAACAAGTTAAATGTGAAAAAAGCCCCACAATATAAAACAGAATCTTAAAGATGTAGTAAACAGTATATAGATTTATAAAAATATATCCAATTTACTTAAACGACAAGCAGAAAAGCGATAAATATGCTGCCAGAGAGAACAATCAAACGAAAGCGTTTAGGTGGGCGCGTAATATAGACTTGAATATACCCTGCACCAAGATCAAAGCATGTTTCTTTTATTGAACATTAAAATTTGTTTAATGGATAATCATAAGAACTACACCCACGCACACCCACCTACCAATAAGATATTTATATATAACTATATATGTTATAAAAATAGATGCTCATCGCAGAATAAACATTTATTCATTCAAATTAATTTGATTTGGTCCCAAGGGATTTATAGTTACGGATGAATTTCAGATATGTATATCTAATATTCATCTAATTTTGGATTATCAATCAAGATCTATGAAATATTATATTGATTACGTCACTAAAATTGAAATTGAAACGTTATATTCATAAATTCAACAAATCAGACTGTTCTAGTCGACAAAGAACTGTGTATGTAAAAAGATTTAGATTATGATTATATATATATTTATCATTCTATTATTTTGTATTATTCGATTTTTTTTTTATTATTATTATATTATATTACTATTTTTGAATAATTAATTTTTATACCCTGAAAAACCGGAAATCGGAGTATTATGGTTTTGTTAAATGTATGTAACAAGCAGAAGGATGCATGGCCAATCGCATAGAGTATACATATTCTTGATCAGGGCGACGAGCTGAGTCGATATAGTCATGCCGGTCTGTCCATATATAAGACCTAGAGATTACAATCTCCTTGTGTTAGGTCCGCAAATTCTATCGTTTTTAAAAATGACATCTCGCTCATCCTTAGAGCTAGAGTTTTCAAGTTTTTACATCTGTATAGATGTTAATTAAACACGGTTTTGATTTTTGTTAGATTTTGGATACCGGCCCCCAATTCATAATTCTTGGAATATTATTGGTACTTCGAAGGGTTCAATAGATCTCGTAGTCGAGAAGTCTCGCCTTCTCACATGTTTTATTATATTTAAATATTTTTAGTTTTCTTTCAGAGAATTAAATTTGTAATTCTACTAATTTAATTAAATTATAAATTAAAGTTTGCCTTTTAGCATTTCTCGGAAATATAAAAGCTCTACTGGGAATTGCAACTTTTACTGTTAATGGATGATGACTGGAAATGCAAATAATCACAACGCGCTGCCTAATTCACAACGCGCTGCAAGATTCAAGAATTCAAGATTCGTAGAACGTGCACAATTAAGTGCGGTTCATCAGCCCCCGTTTCTATATAGAAATTCTATATATTTCGAGAGCTATTGTTATGTCTGCTTGCATTGATATCCCTACCAGGGATACTGTTTCCTAACTGAGAGCTATGTGTATGTGGTTTTAATGAAATCAACAAATATGAACGAGCTATGCAACGGCTTTTGTTTCAACATAGCTAAAGCTTTTCTGCTAAAGGTTGACGAAGTGCAATTGCAGAAAATACATTTTAACGAGTTAACTAGCCCAATAGGCAAGCATAAATCTACTATCAAATCACAATGCACATAACAGACATTGTTTGACAAAAGATGAACTATTAAATAACATTGAAGAGGCGATAGTTAATATTGATCAACCCAACAAAGAATTATTAGAAATTAAATCAAAGAATATAGAAAAGGTGGCAAGAATATAGGGACTTGAGAATAATATGATGAAACAGGATAATACAGAACTCAAGAACAAAGATTCGGAAATATTGAAGAATTCGACAATAAGAATTTATACCTTCCAGCCCCGAAAACTTCAATAGAACCATGAAGGACTATCAATCTAGTTTCGATAAGCTATCTATGAAATAAAAGTGCATGAATCGAACCCCTTTAACGTTTCCTGTCACTCAAGTCTAGTCAAAATGGCCCTGAAAACTTCCATGAAGGACTATCAATCTGGTTTCGATAAACTAAGCGAAGAGTTCTTTATGGGTCTCGACAGGCTGTACTTATTTGCGAAGTGCAAGCCACATGAACTGTATATTTATCCAAAGAATTTGAATGTTGAAGTTTGATATGCCGATACAGCCGATACAGAGGAGGAAAACTTTTGACTGAAATCATACTACTCTGGAAACACAGGTGCATCTATGCAATTCTCAATACTTGGGAAACTGCGATGAATGGTTGCATTCTGGATGGTGGTTTAGCGAATGTTGTAAAAGGTAACTAAATGAATTTCCAGATTCATTGCCAAGACTAAATCAATTTTCATTCCTTAATTTACTGTAATTTAAATGGAAATCAGACGAGAACATCATAAGTACATACAGTGGGGCGTAAATTGGCATATTTGGCAAATCACTCACTCGAAAATACCCAAATATTATTGCAATGTTGAAAATTAAAAACAATTTTGCAATTTATACAATATATTAAATATTTGGGAAATCTAAATTGAAACTATTTCTCTAAAGAGGAAATATAAAATAACGAATGCAACCTTATTCTGAAACGAATCAAAGAATCTGATCTTCGATCTTTGATCAAGTGTATTTGTATGAGATCTGAAAGCATTCCAGCTTTTCTTTTTCTACATTCTTTATGGTCTTAGTATATTACTATTAATAAAGCCAGGCTATTAGTACATTTGAATGCGTTAAACTAGGCCAAATCGATCAGAATTAAAATGTTGATAATCATTATCAAAATTAGAATTTTGAATTCCTGAATTTTTAAAGAATTTAAAAATGCTCACTGATATATATTTAGTATATAGACAGAAATTTGAGATAATCGCTTAAAATGTATAATTCAAGTTCATTAATAACTAAGCTAAACTCTCCACATCTTTCTAATTATTTTCTACCAACTCTCCCTTGTATACGCTTTAGTCCCAGAAGCTGAAACCGCAATATTATTAGCTGATTATTTAACATATGTATGTACATCTATCGATATCCTATCTCATTCCGCTGTAAGTCCTTTTCGATGTTGTAGCATTCGCTTACCTTAAAATCTGACAGAGAAGCCATTAAATCATCCAACTCCTTGGTGGCCTGCGATGTGTAACCTTGATGTTGCGCTGGCGCTACAAGATTTGGCGAATACGAATCCTTCTTCTGCACGATTTGCTCCTCAATGGTACCAACTATAACAAATATATACATTTGAGTAAGTCTGTTTTATTTCGAATATTAATGTACACTTTTCACAGTACCTGGCCCGTCGGGACCCGTAAGTTTTTCAGTCTTGGTTTCCCGCACCGTGATAGTTACATGTCGTCCAGGCGTAGGCGATTTATGTGCAGATCTAAAAGATAACATTTAAATACAACAATAACTATATAGTGCATCGCACTTACCCGTTGGGCACTGCATAAATATGTGCGTTATCCAGCTCGTTGAGCAGGCTGTCCATAGTGGGTCGATCCTCCACCGAAGCGTAGCTGTTGAAGGTGTTGTACTTGGAGACGGGCGTACTGTAATTAACGGGCACCTCAACTTCTGCAATTTGGGCAATGATTAGAGAGGTTGACTTCATTCCATTGTTTCATCTAAACTCACCCTTACGCTCCGCTCCGCCGTTGTTGTAACGCGCATTCTGCAAGTCCTGCAGCAGCGAATCCAGCTCCGACAGACCAGAACTATTCTGGCCATTGCTGTAGCCGGAGCGTGGCAGCGATCCAGTGCCTTGATGCTGATAGCCATTGCTCTGCTTGCCAGAGCCATTGAATTCGCCTGCTGTGGGGGAGCGTGTCTCCACGCTATAATGCTCCTGATACTGCCAATGAGAGACAATTAATCAACTGAAGTCGATTGAAAGCCATTGCCACTTACCACTTGTGGCTGCGACTGTTGTGATTTGCCCCTCAGGCTACCATAGCCGGGCGTGTTGTCCACGAATTGCTGCTGTTGCTGCTGCTTGGACTGAACAATTCCATACTGCGGCTGTGGCTGCTGTCCCGGCACGCTGTTCTGCAAGTCGGCGAGTAGTGCATCTAAAACGATAGAAAACGAAACGAGTATGAAATATGAATGCAAATTGTTTCTTGCACATTCTATAGCCACCCAGATTATCGTAATCGCCATAGTTAGCCATGGCCTAGAAACTCTGCCCAGAGGAACGCAACCAACTAAACGTTTCTCTTCTGACGCATAGCTCAACTGATAGCTGGCGTTCAAACAATTATTCACTTGCCTGTTTTCATATATCTAGCCAAAAGCCAAAAGTTACCGATAAGAAATATTAATGCTTATTCGCGTTATCGGAGGCGTCAAGCAAGACTAAAAACTTGGCGAAAATTCTTTGTTGTAGGGCTTTTATAGTTTAACTGGGTTTGTGTCTGAACTAAACTGAACAATATATTAAAAAGCTTTGGATTCGAATAGGCGAACCCAATTTCAAGTCGTTCTAATTAACTCAAACTCGAATATATTAAATAAATTCATTAATCACCATTATTTTGATCATATCGAAAATGTAGTTTAATAGAAGCAATGAAAATGAATTTTTTTAGGCTAAACAGAGAAATATATACATATCTAAATAACTAAATATCATTTGAAACAGGAAGTTAAAACAAATTCGATTATATAAACTTCGCTAGTATTTGTAATCCATTTCATAAAAAATTTATCGGGTATTTATTAAAACCCGATTTTGACTTGATATTGAGCATATAGAAAGTTTTCTATCTGATTAAAAATATATTTATTTTGTAGCATCGGCAACAACTTGCGTTTTCATACATTATAATAAACTTATCACCCCCTACATTTCCATTAGACTTAGATTCAAAGGGATGATAAAACTATCCCTGTTTTTGGAGAGGTATAGTCTGTTACCTTGATTGTTGAATTTCATAAAATTTCAAAACATTTTAAATTCATCTATATAATAATATGATGGCGTAGATCATAATATGACATTTAAGATCATGATGTAATATATAAGAATATAAATCCATCACTGAGCTATCAATTCATATTTATAATTTATTTATTTATCATAATATCATAAAATATCATAAAAGCTGCTTTATTTCTCAATATATCTATAGTACTACTATATCATATTGCTATAATATTGTATAAGTATGTATAATATATGTATAAGTATTTCATCAACCGCAAAGATATTTAATCTTTGACTTTTTTTAAATCATTTTTTTACGAAATTTAGAGTATATTGGGTTTGTGAAACGTACAAAAAGAGTATTCCAAACTGATCGAAACTATATCATATATTTTACAGTTTGAACATTTTTATACTTGTTACTTTAGCAATATTTTATCTAGGTTCACCTTCAGACTCTGAATTATTTATCTACAGCTTGTGGTGTGTACCAAATTCAACTTCGAAGAAATTTGCGTGCCTAATCCAAGAATATTTATTAATGCGTGCATTTAAGTCTTAAAATTTATTATTATACATGAAACATATTATTAAGCACGCGTAACATTCTAAAATTGATATTACTAATGTCAATTAACTATGCAAAATTCAACATCAATTAAGAACTAATGGGCTTCTTTGCAGATAATAGAGCAACTAATCTTCATTATATACAGCCTCAATTAAAATCTTAAACAAATCAGATTATATGCAAATGCAAAGGAAATTTATATTCCGATGTTCTCGAAGAGTATATTTATGTATTCCCATATATATGTATGTACATATATTTTGTTTCATTAGCAATGTTTACTCTAGCCTTTCTACACTTTCACCAATTACGCTTGAACTTGAACTTGGGATCGGCATTGGCATTGGAAATGTCTTTCGCATTCCATGTCTGGACTATGCCCACATATTACAGTTCGTCACGCACTTGTCAGTTGTGGACTTACCCAAACGTCTCTCAAACACGCCCACTTTGAAACAGTCGTTGAGGGGCGAGCTCTGGAACGACGATGATATCAGTTTCGAAGACATTTAGTTAGCCCAAAAAGGAATTTGGCCAAATTCGATGCAGATGCTGAACGAGGTACAAACGATTCGATTAGTTCCTTTAATAGAAATCTATTTGCAACTTTAACGTATCTCAACAGCAGCAACAACAACAACAACAAGATAGAACTGAAAGTTTGAAATTTAGTTGCTAAGCTGCATGAAAACTCAATCGGAAAGCAGAGCCAAAAAGCCACGACTCCCACACCTAGTTCAAAATGGACATAACGCACATGGAGGGACGACAACAGAGGGTGTGGCGGGGATCGAACAGTAGACGAGGTCTACACACACACACACATTATATCAAATATATCTATATATATTTTTATATTTATTTATTTTTTTGATATGTTTCTCGTGGGACGAACTAGTCGAACGAGCTAAAAATCGCACCAATGCACGAAATATCGCATATATGATGATTATATAAATATATTTATATATACGTGTGTGTGTGTGTGTGTGTGCCTCGTTGTCGATATATCTGATCAATTTAACGTTGTTTGCATTATGTTTGGCTATAATTTGGCTAAAAGCAACAAACAAACAAAAGTGCGTGCTCTAATTGAGCGTGCACGACTTGCATATACCCTGTACCACGAGAAGAAATATCACACGTATATGTATAAGTCATACATGTATACATTATGTATGTACATATTATCATTGATGGATATTTCTAAGTTTTTCTTTTTTATTTAATTTATTAGCATATTTTAGTTATGGAACATTTTTAATTTTACAGAGTGTGTTTACTCTATGAGAGCGTACAAAAATATATATAATTTTCTTATTTGTTTTTTTTTTTTTTTTTTTTTTTTTTTTATAATTATTTTTTTAAGTTTCAATTGATCACTGATGGAGAGATGAAAGAAGAAATCGCTATTAAAGTTAGACAAAGCTAGATTTTAAGCATAAGATTTACATAATTATTTATAGTAACAAATATATGTATTTACTAAATGCAAAAGACTAATTTGTCTTTGGTTTTTCTCAATTGTCTTCTTATATTTTCAATTTGATTATCGAACGCGCTGTCAATAGTATATGAAGGGATAGAGAGAGAGAGAGAGAGAGAGAGAGAGAGAGAGAGAGAGAGAGAGAGAGAGAGAGAGAGCGCTCTAGTAGTTAAACGAGGAAAAACAAAGCTAGACGAACTTTTCAAGTTTATATAGCTGATCCAATCGACTGGATTAAGTGGAATGAAAACAAAATTATCCAAAGACAATATTGCGCGTTGTAAGCGTTTCACACCTTCAGAGCTCTGTCTATTTGACCTGCCCAACCTAAGCAATAAAAGAGAATGAAAACAAAACACTGTCGAACAGGGAACATGACAGCTAGCGATTAAAACATCAGTGCTGAAATACCCAAAAATAAATCAAATAAATCATCGGGCGCAGGGATTTTTAGACATATAGTATATATACATATATTAATCGTATATAACATATATACACATATATCTATCTAAAATATACAAACATAATATATATAGTTTGGCATAAATTCTAACCGTTGGGTTCAAAAGTTAGTTCCACCTGCAATTGGGCCAATGCCAAAAAAGAAAAAGAGACGGCAAACGAGTTTCACTCAAATTGAGTTAAATCTTTGAGTTGTATACAGACAAATGAGTGGGAAAATAGCTGTGAACGCGATTTTTTGGCAACAAATTTATTGTGAAAATATCAAAAGGTAGCTGCGATGGATGATCTATATTTAAGAAACGGTTTTCCGAATTTATGGAAAATATCAGATAAATGGCAAATCGTTTCGCAATATGCTTAAAAATAAATCGACAACGAACGATCTATAAAGAAACTATATGGAAATTCGAACATGTGGTTGACTTTTAGAAGTGTCTATTCATACATATGTATATGCATATATATATGTATATGTATATATGACAACAGATGGCTATTGGGGATAGTTCACTATAAATAGAGCTGGCAGGGTTATCAGAGCGTCTCGCTTCAGTGGGTCAACGTCAAGATTGTGGGGCCGAGAGAATTATGATGCGATTTATGTAGAAAAGGCAATGATTCGGAAATCAACATGAATCTTATTTAAATCTTTTTGACTATATAAAAGAAAGGCTAAGAATGTTTAATGAACTGATCGCTTAGTCAGGGTGATTAATGATATATAATAAGAGATATTCCAACATCATTTCTTACAAATATTTTTAATACCATTGTAAATATGAAATGCATGAAAGACTATTTTTAAAAATATATACCATTTGCTCTTCAAGTATTATGAGCAACTTGAATATCATCACCAAAATGCAGCGAAGATGACAATTTTTAACTATTAACTGACATTTTTGTCAAGTAGCGTTCATTAAAACGCAATTAAAATCAATTAAAAGACACCATTTGAAGTAAGAGCGAGACGAAAGAGGTAGACGGAGGGAGCACCAATTGAGTGAGCATCGCTTCGAAGTTATTTAATTGCAGTTTAAACAAGAAAACAAAACAAAACACAAACAACATTGCCGAGAGAGAGAGAGACTGGCAGAGAGACGCTCTGCAGGGAGAACAGGGTGGGAGTGCAATCATATTCACAATAGTCGCAGTCGGACTCGAATTCGAACTCATGACAGCTGTTATAACGGCGACCAATGTCTTGATTAATGCACACACCGAGAGAGAGAGAGAGAACGAATTCGTGGGCGAGCACAAAGCGTAGAGCAGGTCAAGCAGCACGCGCATTTTCAATTGTTGCTATGTTGTTGCTTATTGAGTTTTCGAGTTTGTTGTTGTTGTATTTGGTTTTATGTTGTGCTCTTGACTACGCTGCTTCAACAGCTTCGTCTGCGTCATATGGCTTTTGACAATTGCTGTTGACATTGTTACATATTTTTGCAGCTTGCGGCTGTCACTTTCGTTTTCATGTGATTCACAATTGTTGATGCTCTTGTTATAGCTGTTGTTGATGTTGCTTTTCTTTGATCGAAACTCGCAGCCTTTATTAAATTCTACGCACATACACTTGCACACACTTGAGCGAATAAGTATAAATATTATGTTATGGGCGGACGCACACACTAAAAACAAACACCAACAGCTTTACACAAACAATAGATCGCCGTTTTTTTCTATTTACGCACAGAGCAGCGCAGCGGATCACCGAAAATTATTTTTCGCTCGGCAAAATCTTAAAAGCAACTGAACAAGATGCCGGACGAAAACCGTTGCTGAAGCTAAGGCAGCAACGAGACTAACAGCAGCAGCGCACACCAGTGTTGCCATTTTAGCTATTTAATAGCAAATCTAGCTATTTTTAAAGGTGATATGCTATACAAATTTTGAAAATGCTATTAGCTATATTTTTTAGCTATTTTACAAACAATTATTTTATATATCTTAGAAAAAAAAATCGAGTAACTCTTAAAATGTCTTCAAAGTAACGATTACTACTATCCAGATTACTATTATCGAGATAATATTATTACTTGCGATGAATATCATCACTAATTGCGCTAATTTATGGTAAAGCATACAAAAATGGAAAAAGCATACAAACAAAGGTTCCGCGATGAATGTACAAAGGGTGCACCATTTAAAGATTGGATTCGAAAAGTCGAACTTGACAATACGAGAGCATTTTGTATTTACTGCAAATGCAATATTTTTGCAAAATTGCATGATTTGAAAATGCATGCAGCCAAAAAAAAACACAAAAGCTCATTTGTAGCCTATGCTCAACATAAATTGTTTTTGAGCCACAAAACAAAACAAGTAGTACAGCGAAGGAGGAGGCGACATTGTGCTTGTATATTGCGGATATTGAAATCTAGTAATGATAAGTATAATAATAATCCCGCTGAAGATGTTAACGACATTGTAACGTTGTTCGAAAAAATTTAAAAAAGCAATAAATAACATTAAAAAAAATATATAATAATTTCAGCTATTTTTTCAACTATTTTTTTTTTATTTTTAGCTATTTCGAGCTATTTTCAGAGTTGATTTTGCTATTTTTTGGTCTCAAAATCTGGCAACACTGGCGCACACTGGTTACAAGCATTCAAAATTTGTTTTTACCAATATGAGCTAATTAATTTTTCTCAAATCTTAGCGAAGAATTTTCAAAATTGGTTACATTTAGAAATTTTAAAAATTTGTATAAGCTAATTATTGATGATTATATGCCAAATATTTATACATAACGTAATTAAATGTGAAGAACTATATATTTTCAGTTTGTTAATCAATACTTGAATTGTTGTTATTTAATGCCCTACAATATTTAGGCCTATTAAATAAATGGTTAAGATAACTTTACTTAATATTTATTAAATTTCTACTCGAAAGATTAGAGTATCATGGTCCCAGTGTGCAGCGTGCAACTCACTCAAGAGAGGGTGGGAAAACTCGCTCAAACTCAATTGAGCATGTGTTTGTGTCTGTTGTTGCTGTTATTGCTGCTGCTGCTGCTGCTGCAGCAGCTGTTGATCTTTTTGTTGTTGCTGATTACAACACTTTTGCGTTTCGTGTTGAGAAAACGTTGCCATTTGTGCCTGCCACAGGCAGCCTTTGTGGGCGTTTGTCTCAGAGGCGCCACCTGCCGAGCAGAATCCCGCACACTTTAAGTGTTTTATTCTATTTATTCCTTCTTTTTTTTTTTTGTGCCCAGATGAGTCACTTGACTTTGACCAAAACTAAAATTAGTATGCAGCAATAAAAACAAAACAAACAACTCGGCTAACGACAAACGGCAACAAATTAAAATTGTTTTTGTTGATTATTTTGTATTAATTTGACAGCGAGTTGTTTTTTTTTTTTTTTTTTTTTTTTTTTACAAAATGATTTTCTCTCTATTTCAATTAATGCAGTTCAATAAGGTTAACAAGCTGAAATTTAAGTTGTCTCCAGCTGAAGGCAAAGATTATTCAAGTAACAAGTGAATAAAGAATAAAGTTTTTGTTTTTTATTTTTGGAACTGGTTCCAACTCTATTGTCAAAGAGCTTCCGGTCTGACGAGGGAACACAATAATTATAATCCCAAAGTGTTGCATCAACATCTGGTCGGACTTGGCGTTATCAAGGCTTGATGGCTTAACATTGAATCAGCTAGCTTAGCAATTAAGACCGCTTACACAATCACCAATCAAGGTATATAAATACATATATTTAGATATATACATATATATTTATAATATATATATATATATGTATATACTCAGCGAATATAGAACAGCAGCAGAAACTATGCGACGCCCACATTGAATGTCAATGTTCAGCTGACGCTGAATGAATGAAATGATCTAATGAATGAACCACGTCGCGAGGGTCGCTATAGTAAACCCGTTCCGTTCCCGCCCTGACACAACTTTAGAGAAGTATATTGTTTTTGGCTTACCGATTCTCATGATTAAATACAGAATTCAATTGCACCTGTGATGAAAACCGCACGACGTTCAATTACTAACTGAATTCAAAATATTCAAAACAATGTCTGGCTAGTTGAGATTTCACTTTTGATGCAATCTCTAAAAGCGCGTCTGTATTGGTTCTATACAACTATAATTACAAACATTGAGATACAAATAAACGAATAAAAGCTCAAGTTGGGTTGTCTCGACTAGCAGATGCCCTGAAAAGTCGGTTCAAATTCTTCCATTCCACATTCAAGTTCATGATTCGTTTCTTCTTCTATTGGTAAGAAATATTTGATATAGATATACTAAACAGAAGACCGAAAGGGATTATTTAAAAAAAAAATTATAATTATTATTATAAAAAAAAATTTAATATAATCAGCAAATATTCATGTAAGTTTGCCTCTTTAATGAACGATGTAGATGTGATCTAAATATAAAATATAATCAAAATCTTTCAGCATTACAGTGCTTCAAAAAACGTTGATGAGCACTGTGGCGGCTAAGTCTATTAAGTAGTGAAGTTCTTTCAGCAACATACTGCTTCTGTGAAAAGTATGGAACAAAACCTTAAAATGTTAACTATCATCTAGTCACTGTCACCGAGTTCAATAGCGAAACAATCAGGTATATACGATATACAAGTTCCTGACTCGAGCATTTTTAAGCTTTCCTGTGATTCAAGTCTGGTAGACTCCCCGGCTGCACAGTCAAAATGGATCTGAAAACTTTCATCGGACTATTTAGGAGTTTTGATTGGGTTTCCGTAATCTTACTGGAGAGTTCCTTGTGAGGCTTGAGAAACTTTACTTAATGACAAAGTCCACACAACATGAACTGTATATTTAATTGAGAAATATTAAAATGATAAAAATGATATTCTTCTGGCTGGGGTTTTAACGCTTGCAGTCTCAGGTAGCTTAATAAGACTGTAAATAAATCTTAACAAGTGAATACGTTATTCAAAAACAAAAGTTTGAACAATGGAAAATACACAACGGATGGAAATATTTAGGGAATGACCTAGAATTCATTTGATATGGAATCGCTTATGAGAGTCGCTATGATAAGGTCAAAAGAATTAGAGTTGTATGGGATATTCAAGGATTTCATTAAATATATTCTTATAACCATTTGATTTGCACAGGATATTGGACAGCAGAAGATATTCCACTGAATCAATATACTCTTTCACTTGGTGAGCAAGTATAAATATAGAATTTCTTAGTTATTTTAACGTAAAATAAATAAGTGAACAAATAATTCAAATAGTTTAACAGAATACTTTGAATTTGAATATAGAATATTGAAAATCTTATTCCATTCCGAATAATCTTCGAGGGTATCAACAGCAAACCAAAGCATTTTCGGTTCAGTTATATTAACAAAGACTTCCGATCTACACACACACACAAGAGATTTCATATGTTACGTCACACAGTTTTTCTCTTTTTGTTGTAATAGAATTGTTTATGCAAAGTATTTATTTATGCTAAGCACGATCAATGAAAACAATAATTGTGCAAGAAACAATTTTTACTTTCAAACTTATTTTAATTGATTTTGCTGCCTTTCTGACTATATAAAAAGTACTGCAAATTGTTAATCCTTAATTCCATTTGGGCCATCGAATATACTCTTATCACATTACGAACGGGCAATGTACAAAAACGTTAACTTTTTATCTTTAATCGAACATAACTAAAATAAAAATTAGTTGCCTAAAAGTAGGCAATAGCATACAAACGCTCTGGAAGTTCTGAAGATGACATATAGATGGCGCTTAACATAGTAAAAAAAATTAAACCACGTTTCTGTAGATTACACTTTGAAAGTAGCTCTTCACTAAATAAGTGAATAGAATTTATTGTTTTTATGCGATTTCTCTTTAATTCTCCGTCTCTCTTCCACTCAAAATTGCTCAATTCAATTCCAACTGCTAACAGCAAATTGTGTAAATTTCTACTTGCAAATGGGGGATGTACACAAGTATTGCCCAACTTATCAAGCAATTGATAGCACTGAGGTACAGTGCTCACTCTTTAAGTAGAGAATAATTTGAAAAAAAAATTTGTATATATATATATATATATATATATATATATATACTTTTGAATATACATATGCTGTGCGACCAGCTTGACGGTTCCTGAAAATTAGAGAGAGCGCATATTGTAAGACTAATCAGTCCATTATTTGGCAGATCCCTTGATTACAGCTCTTATTCACAGCTTCGATTTGAACGGTAGACTTCGATACATAATCTACTCGCTAAGCGCAGCTAAGCTCGACTCGTTGACATGTTTTTTCTTATTCTCTTATCTTAAAGTCGTTAGGAACACTCAGAGGCTGATTACCAAGCGCGAGTCTGTAAATTTCTTATATATACATATTACATACAATCAACTGTCGTCTGACACGTGATTGAGATACTTATACTTCAATAATGGTAAGAAGTATTTCAGTTCCTTTTGAGGATTTGATACCATCCTTCGGAAACTAGTTCTTAAAAGTTGAGATCTTGATCACTTTGGCATTTTAGTAAGATATCAACAATAAATAACTTTAGCTTTGTTTGGGTTTTCAAAGCACAATTGTTGTTGTTCTATTATTAACTAATGTTAATTGAAAACATAATCTATGTTTTAATATTTTCTTTACTTTTTTCATCATGATCGACATTTTCATATGGATCTCTAATGTTTTTGAAAATGTTTTACGTATATCATACGTTCATCACAGAGAATGTAGCATTGTAATAGTAAAATGAACTTGCAAATCAGTTCAGTAGTTTTGGAGTCCATATATATGATATATACATATTTATACATAATGTTAAGTCAATGCAACTCAACAGTTGCAATTTCAGAGCGTTCTACATAGCGAGCGCCTACTGTTGTTGCTTGGCTCTGCCAACTTGAGTTAGTTATCAGTTGTCATATCGCCTTTTGCACTTATCACCTAAATCATATTGACTATTTAGTTTAGTCACACATCTAATCTTCAAGCGTTCAGACATTAAAACACAAAATGCAAAAATACTTCCTGCTTGTGTTGTCATTCTGTGCTCTAAGCCTTACAGCAACACCCATTGATGCAGGTGAGCCAGCTATAGCACCGACTAAAGCCGACTAATTGAATCCAGTCAACCTCTTTGAAATATTACAGCTGCAATCAATCGATCGACTGTGGCAAATGCAACTTTGATCGGCGAGAAGATTTACTATATTGAGGAATCGTTGCGTGTGAATTGGTTCCATGCGAGCAATCTTTGTCGCCAGATGAACGGGTTTCTGGTCAATCTGCAGAGTGAGCAGGAGTTGCTGGCGCTCAGTGCCCGATTGCACCCAGCGAAGAGCTATTGGCTATCGCTCTATGAGCTGGCCATACCGGGCGTATACGCATCACAGGCAACGGGCAAGGATGCCCAGTTCCTACGCTGGTCCGTCGGCCAGCCGGACAATATTGGCGGCGTGGAGCATTGTGTGGAGCTCTGGCGAGCGGGTAGCTCGTTTCTAATGAATGATGCCGCTTGCGAGACGCATCTGCACTTTGTCTGCGAGTTGGAAACTGAGGCGGATTAGTTGGATGAATACTTACAGCCCGGCTGAATGCCCTTGCTGCGCACCGTGCGGTAAGGTTGTCGCGCTCCCGGATCAATCTTTCCGTACATTGTTCGATCCATTTTGATTTTGTTTTGATTTGTTTTCTTTTTATATATTCATATAACACTTTGCTCTTTAGCTGCATTCAAAAGTCAATTAAAAATCGAAAGTTCACCCAAACAGATTGCATCTATATTATTTGGATACTCTTCCTTTATATAGTGTTCCACCCAATGCACTTGGCTGAGTTATTTAAAAGCTTTGGCGCATCAACTGTCTCTTCCCGAGCGCATTTTTATTTTTGGCCATGAGAGACCCGTCCGTCGACGGATTTGTCGTTTTGTTTGTGTTGAGTTTGGCTGTCATTCGGTATCCGTTTGTCTGTCAAGAGTTTTGTCCCAGAACTTCCCCGACCACAGTCCTCCACTAAATGCTACAAATGGGGGCTAGGGGGCTATGAGATATCGCATTGGGGGACACCAAGAGAAATAGAGCTGGTTCATCACTTTACCGGCTCTAGTTCAATCTATCACTTTTATGTCGTGAACTGTATCTCTTAATATTAATGATTAGAGCATTTAGTTCAGTGGTTCATGATTCATTCGATTCATTCAATAGAATCGAATAATCGAAATTATTCTATTGAGGTAGAGTCGAATGAGCAGAAATTATTCAAATACAAATTTAGCATCAGTCGGGAAAATCCTGATCCTAGGTCTAATTCTCTAAAAACAATTAAGGATCATTCATAATTTAATTTGAATATTATCAATTATTATGTATTGTTTTTCATAAATAGAAACGGGTATATTAGTTTTATACCCTTAGATAATTGTAATTTGAAATATATTGCAAGAAACTTAGAATTTGTAGACCTGTAGAGCTATTGACATTACTTATCTTGCTACGTCTCTTGGGGTTAATATCTCAAAAATTGACATTTAAGTACCAAAAATTATATATATAGGCCTACTGTACGCTTGATAAGCCAAAAAAGAAAACATTATATTCTACTCAATCTTAAAGCGCAACCGATTGCAGCATTCGTAGTTCTTTGATATGGGAATAAGACTTAATCCTATTTGGCTATAAAAATGGCTAGGTAAGATCTTTGGATATTTCTACACATATCTTTTATCTTATACATTGGATTCAAAATCTAATGTTGCTCGAAAGCTTATTACTACATTAAAAAAAAATAAAACATTAAAGAAAGAATCCAACTTAAGTTCTTTTTATTTATCGGATTGAAAAGATCATTCATTAATGATTCAAAAAGAATGGTTTGACGACCCAAACTGAATTTCCACATCAAAATGAATCATTCAAGTAAATGTGAGTGGGAACACACAAAGGAAAAGATAACAAAAATGCAGTTTTAGTTGATATATGAGATTTTGATAATTGATGATCACCCACGGATGACACGAGATCAGGTTGATCCAACGATGCCATAAGACCAGATTTATTAGCCATTTACATAGATACCAAAAGAAAATACAGCCAACATGTGTCCAAACAAATAGCGACACATTGGAAAAGGTAACAAATAATAAACATAAATTAAAGAAAAAATACAACAACAAAAATTATTAGAGCAGCAGCAGGTTTTTTTTCTGTTTGTTGTTATTGTCGTTGGGTTGAATGTTAGCGGGGAATCAAGGTTGCCAAATTACGTCAACGCCATGATCGAGAACTAAAAATAAATAGAAAAAAAAAAGTTCTAACAAATCAAAGGCGACGATTTCGCCTCGACCAGATTCAGCGCAGCGAATTCACCTAACGCCCAAAAATTAATAAAAAAACAAAAAATAAAAGTAGAAGAAGAAATGCCTTAACATTTCCGCAGTGCATTGCCAAAAAGGTAGCCAAAGATATCTCTACTCGCTTCTCCAGCTCTCGCTGGGCAGACGCCAACAGAGCAACGGATCCACAATAGAAACGAGAAAAACAGCAGAAAATGAAGAAGAAGAAGAACTAACAATTGTGTTTGCCAGTTCTAAATTTAAAAGTCAAAGGCACGATATATTAGCATACCCTAACCGAGGTGATATCAACTGTTAGACACAGTAGAAATACCTGGGCGAATGCCCTAGTTTGTGTATTATGTTTATAGATTGATTGAGAGCTGAAAAGAGATTCAGTCTCTCAGTTCTATAGATCTCCATAAGAAGAGTTCTGATAATGTATAGTTCTGCAAGATTACTATTGCAATATATAGTATATAGTTTTTCTGTTCTACAGATCTCCAACTATCCGAATCTCTATATCCATATATTCCTCTCTTCTCCAATCTATTGTTTAGAAGTTATTTAGATCTATGGTTATATAGCTCTATAGAGCCATAGATTTATTGATCGCTGGTTTCGTAATTTTTTTAGTTCTCATGTCATTTAGTTTTAATAAATTTAAAATATTTGAGTTCAATGTTTCTTCCAAATGTCTAGTTGATTATAGTTTCAGCTACGAGTCTGAACGGCAGTTCTATTTTCACATTAACAATTTCACGTTATTTATTGGTTCAACAGTTCAACAAACAATCGAACTTGTCCGTTCTTTGGTTATTCCAAAAATAGCTCAAATGAATATTCATAAATCATGAAGAGCAGAATAATGAACTGATTCTCAAAACTAAGCAACACTGAATATGTTCACTAGCTCAATTTGTTCAATCGAATTACTACTCAAGCAATAACAAGTAAAATGCAAGGGTATTTCAATATCGGATAATCAAAACTATATCTTTTATGATTATACTCTGAAACGTTTGAAAATGGAAAATCGAGGTATAATGGTTTTGTTGAATGTATGAGACATGTACATATGTATAGATACATGACTTTTTTTTTTGTTAGGTTAGCATATTGCAAGCACATTTCGAGTTCTCTTTCGGAAAATCGATAACAATTGCCTTTTCAAAGTTATTGATAAGTCCCCTTTAACGATAATCCGTTAAAAATAAGTATATCTCGTTAATCTTTGGAGCTAGAGTCTCCTAGTCTTCTGCATATATATTCTTCTGCATATATTTAGATACCGTCCCAATTCACCTCATCCTCCCAAATGTGTTACAAATTGATTTCATTTACTAGAGAATACGGTTTGCTTTAGCTTATACATATGAATGAATCCTAGTGTGTAAGGTTTGATTACGAAAGTCCGTCTACAAGAAGAAATATTCATCAAATAAGCTTTCATAACATAGACCATGTGCAGGGCAAGCGAGACAACAAGACGCCTGCATGTGAGTGTATTGTTCGTCATTCATGCAGATACAAGTCGTAGAGTTCTTGGAATATCAGTTCTTCCAAGATTTCAGGGTATATAGTAGTCGAGCAATCTTGACAAGAGCTTTTTTGTTTTTGTTTAAGTTTTTTTGGGCGCAGGAAATTCTGAGCAACGCCGGGCGGCCAGTGTTCAATGGACTTGGACTCTCGTTGACCGACGCCGCAGATGTTCGCTAGATCTCTATCTCTCTATAAATACTAGATGAATATTTGATAGGTAAGTACATAAAAGTTGGGCCGACCTTGCGTGAAACGCCAAAGGTGAAAACGTAAAGCAAATAAAATTCTACATTCACGTGGGTGATCTGTGCTGACCTCTCTCTGGGCCATAAATAAGTTCTGTTTATGCCGCTATAAAATCATTTTATATCATGTTTAAAACAAGGATATGAAATTACAACTGACTGGAATTGTTGTCATGTCAATGTTTATAAATCTATATGTATATTTGAAACGAATGAAATTTTGTACAAGAATTTCTATTAGAAAATTTATGAATGAATAGTCATTTCAACTCGAAAAGTTTCTAGTGTTTTGTCAACTTGACTAACTTATTTAGATTACAACAAAATCTCAAGTGCGGATTATCTGAAAGTTCTACTTGTTCCTATATTTAATAACCTTGATAAGGCTATTTGGATTCCACACTAAGTTTTTTTTTTATATATTATAAATATAATAGAAATTAAATTAAGTGTTGAAGATGTTTTTTGTTTTTTTTTTTTTTTTTTTTCAATAATAACATCCCATTTCCTTTTTATCGATAAATAATCGAAAGTTTGATTTGTACACAGATTAAATATCAAATATCAAAATATCAAATATATTTATGTAAATACGGAAATTGTGTACTATTCGAATTTGAATGCCACGCCCCCTTCAAATACTAGAGACTTGCATTTGACAAACTTCAATGCATTGACAAACTTCAATGCTATTATTACGTTCATGAAGATCGTCCATCCAGAAATTGAGTTATAAGTGCCCTATGTATAGACCAACTTCATCCCAAGCCCACGCAGCGTGCGTTTAGTAGGAGAATATCTCTTTTTTGCAGGGCTCAGGGAATCTTCTAGTCGAGCAGTCTTGACTAGAGCCCTTTTAATTGCATATATTGTTAAATTAGAAGAGATCTGACTTATATGTGGGTGGCCCTACTCTCATATGATATAACAGTGAGGCTTCTCTAATTGCTCAGAGCAGCAGCTAGAGAAAGAAAGAAAGAAAGAGAGAGAGAGAGAGAGAGAGAGAGAGAGAGAGAGAGAGAGAGAGAGAGAGAGAGAGAGAGAGAGAGATGAAGAAGCACAGTAGGGAGAACATCTCAGCTGTTCCCCTACTTCGTAGTCGTACTAATTGAAATTTTATGAGTCGGCACTTGGAGATAAGAATCGATTTGCTGATTGAAAACGAGAACTTGCACGACTCGACGCGACTCGACTCGACTCGTACTACGCTAACAAATTGAACGATGAACTCATTGTACTCGGACGACAAACTGAGCGAGGCGTTAGGGGATTGAGAACATTTCTTATGCCCACCAAAAAGGTGCTAACTTCCCTCCCTTCCATTGCGTTCAGTTCAGTTCAACTAATGCTTTGCACAAACATATGATCTGAGTCTGGACGGACATTGAAATGGCCGTGGGCGAAGGGGAGCCATGTCAAAGAGAGGCAGAGTGGCAGTGGGAGAGCCATCAACAAAAGCGACTGTGCGTGTGTGTGTGTGTGTGTGTGTGGCACTCGAGAGATACAGAGATATTGTTTGTAACTAATTGGAATTCGGTTTGGCGGCAAATCGAAAGCAATTCCAATAAGTGCATCAAATGCAGATGATCCACAAATGCCTCTAAAAGAAAATGTATATGCATATGTATATATTTATATATGCATATGTAACCAATTGTTGAGTGTAATGAAAGCGACTTTGTTTACAATTTATTTCAAGTGCTTGAAAAATACGTGTGTAAAGTGTCGTACATTCATAATTTCCATCGTTTGTAATTGCTGTTACATGACATACCCTAACATGGGGTGTAAGCACTTTCACAGTGCACATGTGACTAGCCTTTATGAATCATATTTCCACTCTATAATATATGAGCATAAATTAATATCAGTGAAAGCCAACATTGCTCTACTTTTATTATTGTGTTCCACACATTTTCCAGTCAAATTAACAAAGTTTCCCGCTCAACGCCCACGGCATTAGTCTCGATTTTTTTCTTCTTTTTTAATACATATGTATATATAGTATAATCCGATTGTCGGGCATGTCTAAAATTAATGGCGCTAGCCAAATTTCACATCTCTTGTCACATTTAGGCATATTTCCCGTTTTTCATCTTGTTCTTTATTTAGTTGTTTATTCGATTTCTTAAAAATTAGCTTCATAATTAGTTTAAATTTAAATTCTAAAAGCTCTGCATAGATTTTAGCGAAATGTTAGGGGATTTGCTGAGTGACAGTGGGACCATTAATCTAATATGCGAACAAATTTGCGTCTCTTTAGCAGGTTTTTTTTTTTTCTTTTGTTATCTGTTGGACTACTGAAATTCCAGTTTTATCGCAGTCGAGGTTTATCTCCGTACGTTGTATTATCTTTTTAGCCAGCCAAGTTTATCTACCTTAGCTATGAATTGCTTCAGCCTAAGTAAATAATTTTCCCACGCTATGCCATCTGATGTCGGAAAACCCACCGATTTTTCATTGACTTTTTTTTGCTGCTGGTTTGTTTTTTTGAGCGTATTTTGATTCACATTGAGCACTTGATCGATTGTATTGACACTGTTTGCTGTTATCGATTGCTCGATCTCACCAAGCACTGTGCATAAATACAAACATATTCATTAATTTATTTATTTATTATCATTTTTAATTTGTTGCACTTTGTCCAAATGTCGAAAAATTTGTTATTGTTTATTCGTGAACGCTGAATCCGAGCAAAACCGAATAAAACACGCGCATCGCGTCGCTCTGCGTCGTGTCTAAGCAAAAGCGTCGCAAACAACTGAAATAGAACTTGGCGCTTGTGCACGATAACGGAACATGAAATGGAAACACAAACGCAGCAGCAATGAAGCTTCACCAAAAACAAACGCAATGCGGCTCTCATGAGCGCCATGCGCATTTTTGAGAGAGTTTAACAAGAGAGCCAGAGCCAGACAGAAGAAGATAGAGAGAGAACGAGAGCGCCCAAATAAACAAACGAAAAGTTGCTCATCTCATTTGTTTCACTAAGCTGCCAACGCTCGTCTGACTGCGGTCGCTGCAAGTCGTGATGATGAGGGTTTGACGACAATGTCGCAGCGACAGCAGTGCAGCCAGAATCTCCTAAGAAAAAATTGCTAGATTTCAGAAGAAAGATTGCTAAAAGTAGCTAAAAATTAATGTGAAAATCAACTTGCTATATATATTTATATATATATATATATGTAAATATTTATATATATATATTTTAAGAAACCTGAAATTGTAAAATGAAAACACTTACATTTATTAAAAACCAACATGAGCTCGCGTTGAATCAATGCAACCTTGTAGTTAGGCATCATGATCTTTTATTTTTGTTTCTAAATTTTTGGCATCTTGACCTCATTTTCACCAACCAAACATTGTGATTTATCAAATTCTTTAATCGAACCACATAATCGAAGAACATATAAGTTCCGAGTCTTTGCGAATCACCGTTAATTGCAATTTGTTCAGTGAAAGTGCAGTTTTCAAAAGTCATGCGAAATCGCAAAAAGGTATTTAGAAATTGCTAAATTTATGGTTAGTAGCATATTAAAATAAAAAGTAACGACTTTTTTCTTAAGTTGGCAGATCTAGCAAACAAATAGCCAAATTGACAGCACTGAGCGACAGCAACAAAACCGCAAAACGAAAGCTGCAAGTGGGAGGCATAAGGCAAAACGCAAAAGAAGGAATTATCAGCAAAACAGACAAAGATTGTCAGGCGATCTCCGTACTCACAGTAGAGCGCATTCATTTTTCGTTCGCGGTATGTAAAAACAAATGTCGATGCATGACAACTAATCTGCGACCTGTCATCTCTTCTACTTTTAATATGGCTTCTATTGTCAGACTGAGCTAGATTTCTTAAAAGTGCACACATGTGATGCACAAAAAACATTCTACTAGCACCACAGTTATCTGCACAACGATGAATTGCAACATCCGCTAAACACAACATTATGATGATCAGACACATCAACAACGTTGTTGCACACACGCAACTCGACTCCCAGACACAGACATTGCGTGTGGTGAGTGGGCAGCCTCTTTGACGGGAGTAATCAATAAAGTGGGCACACTCCACTCAAATAGAGGCTAGACAGTGCACCGCTTTCGATGCCGTTCATATGATGAATGAAATTTGTGCTTTCATTTTGCAGATAAGTGCACCACTGTGCGTGGGTAGCATGCAATCAGCTGCGTTTAAGCTGTAGACGAATTCCAGTGAGCTGTCAACTTAGTCGATTTTCCACACAATGAGTATGAGTGGCCTTTAGTCAACTCTTAGGAATGTTTCCGCTCTTGTATGTGTGCGTGTGTTTATCAAAAGACATTAACAACAAGCGCAACAGGCAGTAAACAGCCGAGAAATTGTGTCATAAAGAAAATAAAGTAAGAAGAACAAATAGCAGCAACAAGGGCAGCTGCGAACATCGAAATGACGATACGCGAAGTTCGGCTGATGATGACTAAAAATGTGTATGTGCGTGTGTGTGTGTGTGTGCGTGTGTTTGAGTGGAAAGAAATACATACAAGCAAATAAATGGCAAACCCATTTCAAAAGTGACTGCCCCAACGAACGCATGTCATTTACAATACCTGCTCTATACAGCAAACTCCACCCTGAGTGTTAATCGTTTGAATCTGCTTGTATGTGAACGATTGCATCGTCGCTTTTGATTTCGAAGAATGCGTATAAATCATAATATCGCAAAAAATGCAATGGCGAGGATCTTAAGAATGCATAAGCAGCGATAAGATTAGAATACATACATATACTATACATTTACATACACATTCATTAAAACGCACATTTGTATGTACACACATACATACATATGTGTGTTTATGGTACGTATGTATGTATGTACATTTGCACTAGGCAATGACTGATAGAGCAACTGTGCTAATCATACAACATGATTAACCAGGCAACAAAATAAGATAAGAATCATATTCTTAGCTGAAATTGTCAGAGCAATTCCTAAAAATTTTATCACCATCTACCGGCCATTGCCAACAACTGTAGACTTTGAATGCTAATTAACTATGTATGCTTATGCCGCTAACAGCAATTGACCTTGAAGTCGTAGCAGAGGCAACAGCATTAAGCAACATTATTACTGTGGCACCCTGTCTAAAATACAGGGTGACATTCAATAGGAAGTATCTGTATGCACTCACCTAAATCATCCATTTCGCTGTTTCCGTTGTTCTAGTTCAGGCAAACTTCACGTATTTGTGTGCGTGTGTGTTTGTGTGTGTGACCAATTCTCCAATTGGGTTATGCGAATACCCGTCTGTGAGTGCCACGCCTGATACAGACACTTAGACGGTGTATATTCCAATTGAAATATTTAAAGCGATGCACAAATATATGTAGTTAATTGACTTGAGTTTTTGATCCACGCAAACAGTTTTTTCCTGTAACGCGACAATGCGACAACAACAACAACAAAAACCACACAGCAGTTTGGAGTCGACAGCGACTGGTCGAAGTTTTATCCGACGCGTTCGCGTTTGGAATTGAAAATATTTTTGCTGAAACGGCAGTGAGCGCTACTCGCGAGAGTCGCGTAAGATGGAGACGAGTTTTATATGATTCACTTTAATTTTGGAGCGGCGTCGACCACAAACACGTAGACAGCACAGATATAAACAATACATACACACATGCACACACGGCCCAACAGCTGATCGACTATCGATAACATGCGCCCGCTTTGATAATTTTGAATTTGCTCATTTCAGAAAACAGTCAACATGGCTTCTACCACTACATCGCTGCTGGACCTTAACGAGTATTGTTTGACGAATATATTTAAACGTCTTAAACTGGGTCAGTTATTGGATCTAGTAGGAAAAGTTCATCCTCAGATTGACTATACCATCGAACAGGAACTCCACAATTATCGTAGTTTTTCATTTTCCATGCGTTTTCCGCCCCAATACAACAGGGACCAACTTCAAACACTCGGCAAATACATTCGATTTCTCGACATAAATGTGGGCTATTCTGTAAAACAGGAGCTTGTGTTGGCTATTCTGCAACCCCTCTTTGAAGGCGCCAAGGAGAGCGGCCGTCTCATGTCTTTCAAAATAGATAATGTTAAGTTAACGACTGAATATTTGAATGTGTTGCAACTGGTGGTTCCGTCGCTGGTGGAATTGGATTTTAGTTGCTGCGACGTTGGGGATCCGGTTCGTTTGACGATGCTATTGAAATCGGCAGCACAGCTAAAGATGCTGGCGCTAAGAAGCAATGATGTGGAAGGTCTGGAGGCAACGGTGCTTGGTCGGGTGCCTATCCTCAAAATTTTTTGGATATTGGGATCGGGTCTTACGGACGTCATTACACTCAGCCAACAATTTCCACGTATGATGATCGCCGTATTCAAGAATGATGCAACTGAACGCGGATCAGTGTACCTTACAAACGGCGAATTTATAAAACTTGATGATTGAGAATTTATATACGTTTATTGATAACTATAAAAATTCAAATATTTGCAGTCGCCGACTGGATATCGATTATTATGCCTTGTGGTGGCAGTCGATAATAAATAAAGCAACTATGTAAACTTAATTCAGCAACTGTTAATTTTTGGGTGGCCTCAGCTGTTAGTGAGATAAATGTGTCATTTGCCGGGGAATTTCATTGCAAATTTTGGCGAAATTGAGTATCATAAGGCATTAAAAAGGCAAAAGCAGCAATTTGCGAAATACATAGATTTCAAACGTCGCCCAGCTATTGCTCAAAATGGTGGTCAGGCCCTATGTCGAGGAGCTGAAATATCTGGAGAAGATAAATGATCACTGCTGGCGCATCAAAAAGGGCTTCCAGCCCAACATGAATGTAGAGGGTGTCTTCTACGTGAACAGCCGGCTGGAGCAACTCATGCTAGAGGAGCTGAAGAACTCCTGCCGTCCAGGTGCTGTTGGTGGCTTCCTGCCAGGCGTCAAGCAGATTGCAAATGTGGCCGCATTGCCGGGAATTGTCGGCCGTTCCATTGGACTGCCGGACATTCATTCGGGGTATGGCTTTGCCATCGGCAACATGGCTGCCTTTGACATCGACGATCCGCTGTCAGTGGTCAGCCCTGGCGGCGTCGGCTTCGATATCAATTGCGGAGTCCGTTTGCTGCGCACGAATTTGTTTGAGAAGGATGTGCAGCCACTGAAAGAGCAGTTGGCTCAATCGCTCTTCGATCACATCCCCGTTGGCGTAGGCTCCAAAGGCATTATACCGATGAATGCTCGTGACTTGGAAGAAGCCCTGGAAATGGGGATGGACTGGTCGTTGCGCGAGGGCTACGTCTGGGCCGAGGATAAGGAGCACTGTGAGGAGTACGGTCGCATGCTGAACGCCGATCCGGCCAAGGTGAGCATGCGAGCGAAGAAGCGCGGACTGCCCCAACTGGGAACCCTGGGCGCCGGCAATCACTACGCCGAGATCCAGGTTGTGGACGAGATCTACGACAAGTGGAGCGCCTCGAAGATGGGCATTGAGGAGAAGGGCCAGGTGGTGGTCATGATACACTCGGGCAGTCGTGGCTTCGGCCATCAGGTGGCCACAGATGCCCTCGTCGAAATGGAGAAGGCCATGAAGCGCGACAAGATCGAGACGAATGACCGCCAATTGGCCTGCGCGCGCATTAGTTCCGATGAGGGTCAGAATTACCTGAAGGCCATGGCTGCTGCAGCCAATTTCGCCTGGGTGAATCGCAGCTCGATGACCTTCCTCACGCGCCAGGCGTTCGCTAAGATGTTCAAGACGACTCCCGACGATCTGGATATGCATGTCATATACGATGTCTCACACAACATCGCCAAAGTGGAGAACCACATAGTGGACGGCAAGGAGCGCAAGCTGCTGGTGCATCGCAAAGGCTCTACGCGCGCCTTCCCACCCCACCATCCACTGATACCAGTGGACTACCAGCTGACCGGGCAACCTGTGCTAGTTGGCGGCACCATGGGCACCTGCAGCTACGTCCTGACCGGCACCGAGCGCGGTATGCAGGAAACCTTTGGCAGCACCTGTCATGGCGCCGTAAGCACTTTTCCTTGAATTATAAGCAATATTATAATATTATATTTTGAACAGGGTCGCGCTTTGTCCCGCGCCAAGTCGCGTCGCAATCTGGACTACAAAGAGGTGCTGGACAAACTGGATCAACTGGGCATTGCCATACGCGTTGCCAGTCCCAAACTAGTCATGGAGGAGGCACCAGAGGCATACAAGGATGTCACCGACGTCGTGGACACCTGCCATGCCGCCGGCATCAGCAAAAAGTGCATCAAAATGCGCCCCATTGCAGTTATCAAGGGCTGAAGGAAGGCCCTCAATAATCTAGTGTATTTACTATATAGAGCAACGACATTTGAAGCCAATGGATAACATTTTGCCGACCATTAATTCCTATACCTTACATTCTTACTAAGAATGGTTGATAATGTGTGTAGACTGTAATAAAACGGCAAATATGTATTAACATAATTGTAATATGTTAATATTTATGTTTCTTAATTAACCAACTTTGATCGAGCGTATAAAGAGGTTAAAGAGTCTCTAACATTACTTTAACGTTCTTGCTTACTAAATAAAGTGTGAAAAATGTTTTTTAACATTTTACCAAAAATTTTAAATACGCTTAACCAATATATGTTTACACTATGTTAAATATATACAATTCTTTTACTCAAGAGAATTTTAATTAATTTAATAAAAGTCAAACTTTCTATGCAACAACTAGTTATTATATACAAATAAATACTGTAAATATTTCCATGTTCTGTTACGATTGAGTGCAAGCACTGTTAAAAGACTCGAAATTGTGCTGCAGTCTCCATTCCTAACCTCTTCGAGCTGCATACCTAACTTGCGTTCCCACGATTGAGTGACAATAGATTAAGCAAAGTGGTCTGTTAAGTTAACAGTGTGACGTCACGTTTCGGAAGAACTGTGTGCGCGCGTTGGTATTTGTATGAAAATGGAGAAACTTTGACTGACCGGTAAACAAACAAAAACATGCAGTTCAATTGATTGCAAGTAATATATATAGATTTTTCAAACGCAAAATATGAGAGCATTACTAATTTTAATTTTTTTTTTAGCTGCAACTTGTTTTTGATTAAGTCATTGCTAAAGTTATCCTTTAACTAGCGCTTAAAAAGTTTTAACTTAAAGTCCCTAGCTAGTTCCTATTCTCAATTAACATTTGTTTACATTTTTAACAGCACACTAGTTCCGCGAACACATTCATTTCTGCCCGCTAAGCCATTTGACAGCCAGCTGTTGGTCCAATAAGTTGTGGCGCGTAGTGGCGCGGGTGCTTTGAGTGTTCAATTTGTTTGGTCGTTTAATTGTTTAGCTTTTTCAAAGTGCACGCGAGTACGTTATGCATTATTACATTATTAAACAAACGAAAAATAACATTTAATTGCTTGCAGTATAACGAATATCGTGATTGATGACACCAAGAAGCGCCACATGACTATTATAAACAAAAAGCAAAAAAAAAAAAATTGTTAGCTGCGCAGTTTTTACAACAATTTAGTAATTATTGAGGTAGTCAACTGATAAATAAAAAACAACACAAAATGACAAACATGCGCCCACCGCAAAAATCTAAACTGCTGAAGGTCGTCATACTGGGCGACGGAGGCGTGGGCAAGTCTGCGCTGCTCACACGGTTCGTATCGAATCGGTATGAGGAAAACAATTTCCACACGATTGGCGTGGAGTTCATGAATAAGGACATCGCTGTGGATGGTGAAAAGTACACATTACAGGTGGGTGGAGTGGTAGTCCAATTGGATGAGTCACAATATAGCCTAATAAGCTGAGTCCAGCAAGGATCATGTCGCACTTCCTTTACTTCTTCTAATTCCAACTCGAATGCAAACTAGTTCAAGTTAACTGTTGCTTTAAGTTTTGAAAGGCTCAAGTAAAATTGTCTTCGTTTGTTCAATTTGAATCCAGTTCAGCTTAGCTGTTTCTTTTACTTTTATTGTCTTTTTGCGTTTTTGTTTTGCACTAACAGTTTCACTGACACTTGAGCTGCGTACTATCTGTCTCAGTATCAGCTCTATCTGCCCTCACTCATTCTGTCGCACACACACACACACGCTGATTCAAAGCTCAATTAACGTACAACCGTTTAGCATGTTAAAATGTCCAATAAGAACGACAAAAACAATGCGATGACTTTGTGTCATATACATATGTATATGTAGCTCATATTGTGTGTGTGTGCTCGCGTATGTTGTATGTGCACATGTATGTGTATACATATAATATAATGGAGCAAACCCTTGCTATACATATATACATACATATGTAGATAATCTATTTGCTCACATTCTCGCTCTTCCCATTTCCGTCGGAAAACAGGGGTATTCCCTTGTTTGTTTGTTGTTGATGCAGTTTTGTTTTGTTCATATTTTCTTATTTGCTCTTGCTGTCGGCTTCCATTTGAATTCACTTTTTCACAGTCCGACAACTTTCGCATTTAGCTTATAAATATTCAGCGCATAGACGGGTGGGAGCTGCAATTAAATGAGTAAGCAAACTGGGCCAAAGCGTTATTTAAATAATTCGAATTGTTAATACTAATTACGCCAATCTATAAATTCCAGAGATTTTTTCTGAATGCCAAAGGAATTGCAGATTTTATTAGTCATACTTTTTTCATTTATTTATTTATTTATTTTTTTTTTTCTTATAAAAATCCCAAAAGTGTAAACAGATTTCGTAACGCTTCGCTAAGCTTGGCTTAAGCACGAAGCGAGCCGACTCTCAGTTGCCCTTCGGCGATTCGCTTTGATAATGGGGATGTTCATGTACATAAATATGCATATGTATATTAATATACAGTAGAACCTCGGTTAAAGAACACAATTCCAATTCCAAGATTACCTAAATTGCATGCAAAATAGTGAAAAAAAAAAAAAATAATAATAATCTAGAACGGTAAACAAAATTATTCGTTAAGCTAAACTTATTTTCAAAATAATAATGTGAAATGTTCGTTATCTGAGGCGTTCGTTAACCAAGGGTCTACTCTATGTACAAACATTTATATTTTAGATGAATAGCAATTATTCCAGCTGCGAGTGCTTGACACTAGTATATATCATAAAGTACAGAAGCCACTCGACAATCAAAAACTTTCGTTAAAAGAAAGCTAAAGTCAATTGGGAAAAATTTATTATATTTTGTATTCAATTCGAGATAAATGAAAATTGTAATATTTAAAGTTTTTTATTTTGGAAATTACATAGTGACTATAATTATAATAATGGCTATATAATGGCTGATAAAAATTACAAATATCGATTATTATCGATAGCCATCAGTAAAAACGAAATGAGATAAACTTGTATCTATACTTATCCTATCAAGCTGACGAAGGATATATTTATAGTGATTCGTATACAATAATGATACCATAGGGGGAATATGCTTACGCCAGTTTGATATAGACATATTCAAATATATCTAACAAGGCTCTGTATCATCATCTCGAGTTTAATAAGCCTTGCTTCTTCTTTTTCTTCAAATAACAAAACAATTTTTTTTCTTTGCTCATTTTCTGTTAATTTTTGCTAAACTGAACAATATTAAAATATCATTATCTTGCCCTAATCATCACTTGAACAAATTGAATCGTTTCGAATTCCCAATCAGGCCAGGTAATTCCTTCACAGGTTTAAAATATCTTTGTTACTTTTAAGGATTTTCATAGGTTTTCATTTAGTTATCTGGGACCGCAAGCGTTAAACCACCAAGATGACTTTAAAATTTCTGCGCAACTAATGCCAAAAAAATTATCGTTATCTTGATCATACGTTGAGAATTTCATTTAGAGACTTATAGTCAATCCATCACCTGCATTTCCAGAATCGGCACCCAATGATTTAATCATAAAGTTTTCCTCCACTCCGCCGACTCTAAAGTTACTGTATGGTGCATATCGAACTTCATTTTTATAATTCCTCAAATAAATATACAGTTCATGTCGATTTGACTTCGTCAGTTAGTAAAGTTTGTCAAGCCCCACAAAGAACTCTCCAGTAAGATTACCGAAACCCGATCTAGAGTCCTTCATAGTTCGATTAAAGTTTTCAGATCCATCCTGACGACGCTGAATCACTCTCCAACCGGAGTCAACTAGACTCGAATCACAGGAAACCTTAAAGGGGCTCGAGCCAGGAACGTGTATATCGTATATTCCCGTTTCTTTCCCTATGCAATTCAATCCTAAAGTTTCTTTGCGTTTTATTTTTTCATTTCCCAGTTCTTTGCCTTAGCAGTATTAGCTAAGCTTTTCATTTTTAGTTTCAGTATTTCCGATTCCTTATTCTTCAGTTTTGTATGTAGTTACCCGCTCTATAATATTATTTTTGCTCTCTATTTCAGCTGTCATTTGATCTACTTTACTCTTAAGTTGCTTTATTGTTGCCCCATTTTCGGGCTTCGCTATTTTATAGCAGTAGCCTCCGCACAGCTCATCCAAGTTCGCCGAGACACTGGAATGCTGAAGTATCTGGAATCCATTTACAATTAGTTTACACACACACACACACACATGCCTCACTCAAGAGGCAAACTTACATCATTGTCTGCTGATTCAGCCATTATCCTTGGCAGGAATACGTCCAATACAACTAGCACTACATTTCAGTATATATACATTTTATTCCTAAGCATCGGCACTTGCTAGCCACAGTGAAACTAAATTGTCTCGAATCGCGTACTGAATAATGAAGCCTGATTATCTCAAATTTGGCTGATTTGAGTGTCAAGACGAATATAAGAATCCGAATCACGGTCTCCTCTATTATCAGTCAATGAATATATTATCAGCAAGCGTTGCTATCAACAGTTTCTAATTTGTTATTGGCTGAATATAAACTTTAACCTAAGCTTCATAGGAAATTAGCCAAATATATATAAAAAATTTCAAAATGGCAAATTTTATATTATCATTCCAAATACATCTTCGACTATATAGTATACATAGTATAGATAATTGATAAGTCTGTTTTGAAGCTGGAATACCCAAGCACATCCTAATGTATATGCTAGTCGAGTATACCCGATCGAAACAGTTATTTCTGTGTCACATTTTCGTTTGCTTGCTTTCTGTAAGGTCTTTAGACTGAACTTGCTTTTAGCCTTGTTATCAGCACACTGTGTTATCAGCCCGCTTTGTCTCTAGTCTGGCGCTTTGTGGATCTCCCTTCCGTCCATACTTATGACGCAATTGTCGGCAACTGTTGGACTCATAGTCTTCTGGTTTTCTGTCCCGTGACCTTGTTCCTTTCACTCATATTGTGTTTATTCTCAGATATGGGACACGGCTGGGCAGGAGCGCTTCCGGGCATTGCGCACGCCCTTCTATCGGGGCTCGGACATGTGCCTGCTCTGCTACGCACTGGACGACCGAGACAGCTTGCGTGGCCTGCGACTGTGGCGCAACGAGTTCATCAACTATGCGGACGTCCAGGCGGACAGATTCCCCTTCATTGTGGTCGGCAACAAGGTGAGCCTGAGTAGATAAGATGAATGCTGATGCCATTGCTAATACATTGCATGTTCGTAGAACGATATTCGCGCGGAGCGCAGGCAAGTGAGCTACGAGGATGTGCAGCAATGGTGCACGGAGCATGGGATTAGCGCACACATTGAAACCTCCTCGAAGACGGCGACAAATGTGACAGACGCCTTTGTGCTCGCCCTGCGACAGTGGAAGGCGATGGAGCGCGTCGCCGAGGCGGAGCAGCGCCAGCATGGCGACACCATTGACTTAACGCAGCCCATCCGACTGATGCAGCGGCGCCAGTGCTGCACTGGCGGTGGAGCGGGCAAGGCCGCTGACGTCGTCGATGCGGATGATGATGATGGGCGCATGGCGGATGCTGCAATGCGTTCGCCCTCCTCCATGACGCGTCATCTGTTTGGACAATCACGCAGTTCGCCCAAGGCGCCAAAGACCAATTATCAGATATGAGTGGCGACGGGGACCATAAATACGTTTATATTCGCTACGGTGTCCTCCCCCTCACACACACACACATATACACTCTCTCTCTCTCTCTCTCTTTCTGTCTCTTTTATTTTATGGCTTATCCATATCATTGCATTCCTCCAGCCAAGTTGTTAATAGTGGATTAGACTCACACAGCACATTGTAATGGATACAAGTTGAAATTAATTGAGTCCCGTTATATGACAGTTATTAGCATATAACAGTCTCACATCTGAAACTGTACTACCGCAAGTGAGGCGTGTACAAATTGTGCCTTGTGAGCGAAGCGATTGACTTGACCATAGAGCCTAAGGCAAATAATATTCATTTAGGCTAAGCTGTTATACAAGATATTTATATATAACTCGTATTTATATAGCCGATATTACAAGACAACAACTGTTATATATTCATGATCAAATGATCCGACACGACTACAAAGACCAAATCCATAATATTAATAAATAAAATTAGAAATATTTGCATTGTCTAAGAATCGAGATAACAGTCTAAGAACTAACATACCAATACTTATAGTCCAGCCAACGAAGAACTTATACGTGATTTGTTTATACGAAGAACTTAATTGTAAACTAGCCGCTTGAAGAAGCTCTGAGAAATAAAGTGAATTATATGAATATTGCACTGAGTATTTCCTTTCAGCTTTGAATATATATATATTTATACAAATTTAAATATGTAGGTAATAAATGTAATAACAGACTATAATTAGGCTTACCCCCAGTTAAAAGTATTGTGGATTATTAGTATCAGATATGATCGGATCGATCGCTTAACACTAAGGCAAACTGATTGGCTCTAACACTACTACTATACGGCTGACGCGTGCGTTGGTTGGTTGAGTGGACAAGCGTATAGTTAATGGTTATGGTTAATGCATATTAATCGAGTTATACGAGGGAATATCACTTGCTGTACACACACTGCCCGCTGGCTGGGACCCATTCACTTCTTCTTGTAGCCATAGGAGTTGATGGCCTCGTACTCGGCGTCGCACATCAGCAACAGCTCGTACCACTGGTCGCCATCGACGCGGGGCAGCTCCAGGATGCCGCCGTAGCAGGAGGGCAGGCACTTGGGCGACATGTATTTGTGCAGAGAGTCACGATCGGTGCCGTGGAAGATGATGCGACTGCGCAGCTTCTCACGCAGGAAGGGCTTGAATAGCGCAAAGACCACATTGAAGATCTTTGGCTGATTCACAATGTGAATGGCCTTGATGCGCAGCGGCACCGAATCCTGCAGCCAGTCGACAATGCGCTTGGCGAATGGCGGCGTGAATTGCCAGGTCTGCTGCAGACTCAGGCCGTCCATATCGAAAATAACAACAGCTCCGTTGATCTGCGTCTCCGGCTCCAACATGGCGGCTTCTAGGAAAATGACGGCACCCTTGAAGACCTCATCGAGTGTGACCTGCTTGTGCTTCCAGCGTTCTGAAATGAACAAAACAGCATTAGTAACTCTCTCTCTCTCTCTAGCTATCTAGCTAATATTTCAACACTTACTGCCCAGCTCAAGCAATAAGATACGGCGTCCGCACTGATCTCGATTGGGGAACACGGTGAGTATGTTGTGCTTGAAGATGTTGGCTTCCCTTGTGGGCTTCAAATTGTTATACACATCCGAGTGCTTCACTTTGAAGGAGTAGTAGCGCTTGATCTGTTCATTTATAGTATATATACTTTAATGGCAATCGTTAAAATTTAATGATCGAATAACTTACCAGATCGCGCGCGCTCTCTGGATAATACTTGCAGGGTCGCAGGAAGCGTATGAGCCACTGCTCATTGTCCTTGGGGCAGCACAGATCGGTTTCAGCTATATATGAAATGAGATATAAGTGAGACAATATAGATATATATAAATATATTTATACATTATTTATTTGCTATCTCAATTGTCTCGATGCTAAACGGAGTCCAACAACAACGATTCCCAAGTTGATCTGTTGACCTTTCCAGCTAAATTAGCAACCATTATACTTATAGCTATTGACAATGTCTCTCCTACTGTTAGAGAATACATATTTATACTTAGCTCGAGGTTTACTTCATCGATTATCGTATTGCCTACTCTACTGAAGGGGTCGTTCGACCACGTTAGGAAGTCGACTTTGGCCTGAACGTAATTTAGAAAAAAACAAATGTTAACAGTCCTACTATATAATTAGTCACATTGTACTACCTGAGTAGTGCGGGTCACTTAAGCTAATCGTAGTTTAGATGGCATTTGTGTAAAATGTGAAACAAACTTAAAACAATCGATTGACATTACGAAGAACTTGCAGGGAAAACGGGTAGAAAATCGGGCTTTATTATATTCTATACGATTTTGTAATGTACATTTCATTAGAATCGTACAGCATTAACAATTTGAAATTTAATTAAGAATATCAAATTAAATGCTGGTGTATTCTACTTAAGTTATGGATACTCGAATGTATTAAATGTAATGCTGATTCAGCAAGAATTGTATGGAATATTATATTATATTTAAGTAATGGATCGTAAGGATCTGCTTTTCTTACACTCCAAAGTTACTGATCTCTACAGATTTACCAAACACAATATATATATTTGTGCGCTTTAGAAAGCTGGGATCGCTTTATTTTGAAACTTAATCAAATAATCCACTTATAAGAGAGTATTATTAGTACAAACGAATATATAGATTATTCATGATTTCTTAAACAAGAATTCTACATAAGCTCACGTTCAGGGAGTGTTCGCACTTAGATGGGGAATACAAACAGTTCCAGATCTTAGAGACCGGGATATATTCTAAGCAATTCAATTTGAAATTTACTGCTAATCTTTAAGGATTAAGAGAAAATAATATTTATGTCCGTTATATATCGCTCTATTTATAGAGAATTCATTTGAAAAACGTATCTATACATATATCCAATACTTAATGGTATATTCATAGCTAGATTTGATAAGTTTTTCCAGTGCATTCTCTATAAATAGACGAGTAATATAAATATTAACTATATTCCCCCTATTAGGACATATTATACTCATATATATAGACATATATCACGATTGCGTGGGGGATTTTCTCTTATCAACTCAAAGCACTTCCCCAGTTCTAAATAGATTTATATTCTGGGAAACACAATTTTAACAACAAAGCTTTTATCTGATATTCTAAAAAAAAATCTTACCCTCCAGCAAACGCTTCAGTTCCTGCGTTGCCTCTTTCTGGCGCTCGGGCGTTTCGCGCAGCTCCCGAGCGGCAACTTCTTTGGCCGCAGCTGAGGCTTCACCCAGTTCGAACTGAAGCGTAAAGTCGCCCAGCTTTATCGAGGGCAGAGCTTCGATCTCTGACAACATGGTTGGCACTCCTATAAAAAAAAGAGAGAGAGAGAGGGGGAGAGGGGGGTTTAGAGATGAGTAATATATGACAATTAGTGCACGTAACGCGAGGCGTGTTACATGGAAGCTGCGCTTTGATCCCCTAACGAACAGCAGAACAGCTAAACTCAATTATTTGCTTATATAAGACTCCATTAGAAAAATACTATATGCATATATGTATGTATATAATATACCTTTTGATAATTACTTACTCATTTCGTTTTATTGCTGCTGCTGTAAGTTTTTGTTAAATTGAATTGTATTAAATCTTCTCTTCTTGCTAGCTTTTATACTGCATTAATTCTCTTATTTGTTTTGTGTTTGATTTGCTAAATGTGGGATTTAATAATTTAATAATTAATCTATAATATAGACAACCGGCTTGCGAATCGGTTCATTTAAATTGCATTTAAGCACACAATGCAGGCCGAATTCGTTCCGGTTTGTATTTCACCTTCATTAAGTCTAACCTTAACCTTGACATTCGCCTTTGGTATGCAAATATCGAAAGCTTTATAACGGATGCTGCATAACGATTATATAAATATTTTTAGATATATCTATATTAATCTTTAGCTCGCCGTTTCGCTAACATTGACATTAGAATGCATTTGCCATGAAAATCTTGAGCTGAATTCTCGAATTGAACTCGTTCTACTTGATTTAATTTTCAACTCAATATCTTTTGAAACAAGTTTTTAATTACAGATCTTGCACATATCAATGATTGAAGCTTCGATTTGGAATGATTTCAGCTTTAACAAATCTGCCTAGAATCTAGAATGCAACCTTAGATTCATTGATAATAAAACTAGTTAAGAATTGATGAACAATGGGAATTACGGATTGAAGATATATTCTAGCTAAATTACAGATGGGAATCTGTGCAATTAGATGACTTGTGAGTTATCTGAATGAATAGTATACCGATTAAGTATGCGAAGTATGCGTGCTCAGCAGCTAATTCGATAGGCTTGCTAAGACAACAATAGCAAATTATGGGGCTTTTCGAGAAGTTTCATGTTTTGTTTTTGCAAGAAACAACAATTTATTGAATGAATAGATAATGGGTCTTTGAACTAAATAATCGCATAATTTATATAGTACACACAGGCAAACACAACACAAAACTTTGACCAAAAACGTAAAACTTGTTTTTTGGGAGCTGCAATAAAATCGGCGATAAAGCTAAAGACGAAGCAACTGACGACGACGCGTGTAACGGAGCCGAAAGAGCAGACGAAACTGTTGCGGCCAAAAGCACATTACGAAGATTTTATACCAAGCCAAGAATCTCAAACTGGAAACTGAATGAGACGAACAGAGAGAGAATCAGAGAGAATGCGTGTGCATGTGTGTGTGTGTGTGTGCGAGTGTCAAAATGAAGCTGAACTTGAGCATGACATTCACGTGCCAGCAAGTGCGAATGGGCAAGCGAGTGGATGAGTGCGTGAGAGCAAACGAGACAGAGTGAGTGAGAGAGTTAAAAAGAGCGCATTAAGAGATGCAAGCAAGAGAGATGCTAATAATGCATTTATGAAATTATGCCATCAAAAGCTGGTTTTCATTGCGGTTCGCTCAGCTCCGGCTACTGCTGTTGTTGTTGTTGTTGCAGTTGTTGATGACGGGCATGGTCTTTCCCGCACCATCACCAGCATCTGCTTGAAATACTTTGCTCATTTACAATGCGAAAAAGCCTGGATGACCCTCAGGCATTGTACTTTCGGTTCAATGTTAGCGATACATATGTATGTACATATTTATATACTCGTATGTACGGCAATTAGCCATTACCTAGTAATTACACCTGCTTGACAACATTTCCCATTAACCATTATGTGTGGCCAACACGTTTCGGCATGGAACAACTTGTTTCGGCAGCTTTTTGGACTAATCGACGCCAACACGTGCAAGGCGCCTCAACGAGTGACACCTTCTACTCATCATTATTTGTTGTGTTTGGCGTCAGACTCTCAGTTTCGTTTGTGCGTTGACAAATGAGTTTACTATGCGATAATGATTTTAAATATTCATGTATATATGTATGTGCATGTATATATGCATGCGTGTATGCTTATACACTCGTTATCAAAGATGACCCATTAATAGTTGACATTTGTATGGGAGCGTGGGCTGCAAAAAAAAAAAAAAATAAAATAAAATAAATAAACTGATCTGAACAACCAGTTCAGTTCAGCTTTTTTTTCAGCCTACGCTCCATACAAATGTCTACTATGTCAAACTCAAAATTTTGTTTCAGTTTGCCTTTTGAATCAGACTTGAACTCATTAAAGTGTTTTTATTTTACTCAAACTCATTAAAGTGTTTTTATTTTATTCAAAAATGATTTAGTCAAGAATTGTTAAGAAAAAAACTTAAACTACAATGCCCTTAAGACTGCGTCTAATTGATGATTGTGATATATTTAGTTTAATAGTGTATTTTCAGCTTGGGAGATTTTTATATAACTTAATTACATATTTTTCAAAAATTTAAAAAACGTTAACAAGTTTAGTTTAAATGTTTTTCATATTAAAAAAAAAAAAAAAAAAAAAAAAAAAACAATTGAGCAATATTAAAAAATAATTTATACTTTAAAAATACAAATTCTTTGCTAAATTAAAAAAAAAATTGTTCAATGTGCAAATCTTTTATAGGCCATATATAAATTCAGAGAAATAAGAACGGGTTTTTAGGGAAAAAATCCGGCCTTCAACTCGCACGCCGATCTCTGAGTCTGAGGTCAGGAGTCTTGGCGAAAATAAAATGCAATTAAAAATTGTATTCATTTAGTTGGGTACATGGACAAGGGCAAGCCCAAGTCCAACCTAAAAAGTGCTTTAACCTTACGTGCCAAAAAGGTATTACAAAAGTTAAAAAAAAACCGTGCGACAAATGTGTACACACATACATACATATGTACATATGTATATATGTATATACGTACACAAATGCATGTCTGTGATTGTGCAGCTGCTTCCTCACCTGAATCAATAGAGACGCCATTGGAGGGAGCAGCAATAGACGTGCCGCCGGCTACTGTTGTCCTAGGTAGGCAGCTGGTAGCAGTTGCCATATTGATTTAAATAAAAATAAATTTCACGTTGATTACGCAGCACAAACAGCGATAAATGCATTTGCCGTTGCACTTGAACAGGAACCGCTTCACACTGTTGAACGGGATGTGTGTCAATGCCAAACGTTTATTGAACTCTGCAAGCACATCGCGCACTGCTTTCATTTAGTAGTTGTATTTTCTCATACAGCGACAGACGCAACAACAACAAGAACAAGAACCGTTTCGAAAATAAATGCAAAAAGGAACGACGAGCATTGTTTAACAGTGGTTGTAAGCATCGCATACATGTATGTTGCTCTCTCGCTCGAGCTCTTATATTTGCATTTGCTCTCTTAGACAGGCAAAGGGCAAGCACAAAAGAAACGCACAAAAACTAAAGTAAGGCGCGAAAAGTGTAACGAAACCAAAACTTAGTGCTTCAAAAGTGCACGCATCAACGACTCAAATAACCGTAATAGCATTAACAGTATTTCAAAATGCAAAACTCACCTTAATTAAACAGACTTGTAACTTAATTATTCCAATGTTCAAAGATCACAGATTTGCTATCCTTTGATTGCGTATTCCTCTTTCAGATGTACTTCAATTTTCTTCAATTTTGTATCTCAGACTAAGCTTCAACTCTGGTCTAGCTCTGTCTTCATACACTTAAGCACTGAAAATGTAAGGCTGCTCATTCAACAGTTTTATACCCACATATGTGTAACGAGCTAAGCCGAGCGGTAGTTAAGAAGTGTGTGTAAATAACTATATACATATATATGTATGTATGTATGTACAAACACAACTAAAACACAAAGCGATTAATTATGGCAAGTGTCAGCAAGTTGGAAAGTGCATGCTTCGTTGGCTGTTATACAGTTGGTTACTTTGAAATGTTGCTGTTGTTATTGTTCTAGTTGTTGTTGATATACAATGGAGAAATGCAAAGAACACTGCGTCAGGGTTAAGGTTAATTTCAAGCTTATTTATATGTACATGCATACATACGTACATAGTATATAGTTTGACAGGCTTCTTTAAAGTGTCATATACATACGTACAACGAGCGTCAAAGAACTGTTATATTCTTGGCATTACATTAGTTTAGTGCAATCAAGCCCTTTTAAATTGGTATATGTATTTAATTATACACATCAAACATCTCAGAACTGTTGTATTCCTGATATTATTGTTAATCTGTAATCATTGAACTAAAATATAGTTGAACTTTTGAACACTAAATTACAATCTGAGTGCCGACTGTGTTTGTTTGTATGTGTGCTGACACATAACCAGTATTAGATTAAGGTATGAGTAAGATTCATATATAGAAATATATATGCATATACATATACATAGTATATATAAAACACTTTGTTAATCTCACACAATTGCTGGCTGGGGTTCGAAATCTAAGCACTCGCACTTTGTATAAGCTACTTTTTAGTTTTAATGGTTGGCACTACTTCATAATTAACTACTTAAAACTAAATTACGAAAAGTCACAATATTCAGCGACTTCGACTTTGCGTGTCGACGTTCAATTGTACAACTGGCGATAATGCAAACTCATTGCCCGTACGTTCAAGCTCAGGCAATTAATTAAGTATGGCTCGAAATATGTATAATGTGAATTCGATTTCGATTTCTGCTACCCACCCAAAGTGCCTTAGCTTCAGTCCAGCAGACAGGCAGACAGGCAGACAAACATTGGCTATTCAGCGTGCTACGTCAGCTTATCAAGTGCAATGGAATTTCGCACCGACTGTTGCCGATAGACTCCCAGCGGCTTGGCGATTTTAAGGGAAATCGACTTGGAACAAAATACAAAACTCAGAAAACCAATATTTATAGCTCATTGCGTGCGTGTCTATATACATATATTGATATATAATCGTACGTAGTATATGTATCTATACCTGATGGTCAATCGACGGGTCTAATCAATTTACCAGTTGCATGCCTATAATCACTTACAGACAATTGTTGAAAAACTTGATATGGATAACATGAATTTACATGTATTTGACTTGACGAGTTTCTCAGTTACAAGTGCTAAGAGCTGATACACATACATTTCGAGAGTCCAATAATATTATTACATTTACACATTATATTATTTCTAAGTATCTAATTGGTAGTTTCGTTCAAGATCTGGTATTGTCAATACTTAAATAGATACATATAAATATATATATATATATATATATATATATATATATATATATATATATATATATATATATGGAGTACAATTTACTAGACGCATAATATTGTGCTTTAAAAAATGTTACAATTGTTGCTAAATATTGCTTACGTAACTCTAAGAAAGCGTTATCGAGTGTTAATGGTATGGCTGACTTATACTAACTATATACGCGTTGATAAATAGATTAATCAATATGTCAATGATATTCAATGCTAAAAAGTCTTAGTGTCTTTCACGAATTTTTTTGCTTTTAAGTACAGATCAGATCTAGAAAAGCTATATACATATTTCATAAAAAAGAAATTAAAAATATAAACAGAAATAATCTGTTTTAACCTGCAATACTAAAGCCTTTACTTCGGCAGTAACTTGTCCTGTTTGGTTCGGTGTTTGCCCTTGCTGCCTCTGCTGACTTTCCAGGACAATCATTTTGGTCGTATTTTTTCGTACATAAACTGCTGCAGATGCTTGTTATCGGGCTGCATCAGCTTCTTCTTGGTAAATTCAAACTGTTCCAGCGCAAACTCGTATAATTCGTTTTCCATTTGCCAAATCTTTGATCTCTGTATGGTCTGTATGGTAGATTCGTTGGGCGGCAACTTCGATGAGGTCACCCGTAAATGAGATTTATTTGAGTTTTGATAGTGCTCACGGAAGCCTTGGAAGATTCTGTACAAACACAAATGGAAGTGAAGTAGATTTTAATGAATGACAAATTAATTCAACTTACCTTGGCAGTGATCTCTCAAGCAGATCCACAAATTCGTACATTTGCTCGGTGACACCGACTAGAAAATACTCGTTGACCAAATTACGTTTGGCCTGCTTCAGGGCCCAATCGCTGCCGGGTTCCCAGCACTCAGCAGCGTGGCCACAAAAGAATGGAATTTGCAGCCACATATTTTTGGGATCACAGTCGGGTTGCTTTTGAACCACGCACTCATCAAACGTCTGCAATAGATATGGATGTAAATACATAGATAACATAGAATATATATTTTTACAGCTTACAATTTTATTGCCCGCTTTCTTGCGCACGAGATTCGGACGGTAATTGTCGCCATAGCGCAAGAAATAGTAATAGGAGACAAGCCTATCAAGTGGCTTGCGTACCAGGTTGATATATATGGGCTTGTGTGCTATTTGAAATCTGGAAAATGGATATAATTATAGTCGCGATATATAGAAGATAAATTATATTCGGAAAATGTACTTGGAGAAATCAAGAAATGCCATGTGCCCGTGGTATAGAGCCGGCTTCATTTCATGCCACTTGGTTACATTGCGCACAAAGGATATCTAGTAAACCAATAAAACAATTAACCTGCTGTTCGGTTATCATTAAAGGTAAAAGGGTTACGCACCTGATTTGGCAACGATAGCACATGCATATTTGCAGTCACATTAATATGCAAGACGTGGAATCTGTTCTGTTTGCAGAGGTCGTAGGCTATGTTTACGAAACTGGTTGAGCCAGTCTTTGGCACACGGTTGTATAGCACCACCAATTGTTCCTCGTAGTCAAAGCCATCAAAGGTGGGAATAGTGCGAGTAAGAGCTGTTTGCTCCTTGCCACTGTGGCCAGTAAGTTTCGTCAATGGCTTGAAGGCTGTGCAAATAAATTAGATGTATATCTTAAATATCTGATTAAATAGAACACCATTGTACAACGAACCGCGATCCAATTGAATCTCCAGCAACCAATAACAGGTGATAACTGCGATGCAGGACAATACGAGCCAATGCACCGGACGCATCGCAGATAACATTTTGCGGAATTTCTTATACATGCTGCGGCCGGCTTAAGCTAATGTGTTCTTCAATGTATTACAGCGCAACAGCACATCGTCTGCTTAGAATTTATCCTAGTTTTGTGGTTTTCTGTTGCATTGTGTGTCTTTTTCTTGGTAAACTGCTAGATACAATGTTGACCAGCGCAAAAAAACAGCTGTGTTATCAGTTACGTGTTACGTGTAATAACACGAAGAGTTATCGATTATTGGTACACACATATTGTGGAAATGTACCAAAATTGGCAAAGAATTATTTTGATAGCTGTTTGTCCTTTATCTTTTAAAAATAAATGAATATAAGCTCTCAAGCAGTATGCCTCAAATAATGTTTAAATTTATTAGCTTTATTTGTATTAAGATGAATTGTATTCGAGGTTTGTGGTTTTATTCAGTATCGTTTTGTGATATGTTGTAATTGATATATTTAACTTAATTTTGATATGAAATCATTAGGATTATGAGATACAAACTCGTAAGGACTAACTTTGCCAAAAATAAGTGCGTTTTTAGCAAAAGAAGGAAGTCGCAATAGTTTTCGATTGTAGGAATATCGATAACAATCGGACATACACTTGCAAAACAGCTGATGGCTCATCATAAATAGACGCTTAATTTTTGTTAGTAAACTGAAACTGACGCAAAAACAATATAAATTGCAATCTACAAACATAAAAAATGTCTTCAGCTATATATTTAGAAAATTACTTAGATGGTAAGAACAAATAAAACTAAAACAAGTGTGCCGTATCAGATTTTAACCGTGTTTAACACCAGGCTTGGAATCGCTGCCCACCGAGCTAGAACGGAACTTTAAGTTGATGAGAAAATTGGACGATCGGGCACAAACGGCTATGAAGAGCATCGATAGTCATGCAAAAGACTTCATGCGCAAGCTATCAGTGGAGAATGGGGCAATGAGCGAGGAGGAGCGCAAGGAGCGCCTGGAGGACATTAAGGCTCTATTTGGCAAGGCCAAGGAATACAGCGATGATAAGGTTCAGCTGGCCATACAAACCTATGAGCTGGTGGACAAACAAATCCGAAGACTTGACAACGACTTGGCCCGGTTCGAGGGTGAGATTCAAGAGAAGGCCTCCTCAACACGGGCCAAGTCCGAAGAAGCGGTTGCCAAAAGTACGTAGTCCGCTAAAAAGTGTTTTTGGCATCTATCAATTATTATATAATTTGCAGAGGCTGGTCGTAAAAAGACCAAGGATGGCAAGGCGACGGGTAAAAAGAAAAGACCAGCCTCCTCGGATGAGGAAACTGGACGTGGCAATCAATCGAACAGCGGCAGTGGGGCTAATCTGAATGCTAGCAGCAGTGCAGGTCAAGGTAGCAAAAAGAAAAAGTCCAAGGTAAATCAAGAAAAAGAAACCCGCAAGGGGGCAGCACAAAAGGTAAATCATCCTTCATCAACATTATGTACATTTTTGTTTCCTTCCTCAATACTTTTTAGTTTGATATTATTTTGTTTGATTGTTTGGTTATTTTGCCTGGTAAACTACATGTAGTAAGAGGACGTTGGATTACCCCTGTCTAATATCCCTGTAAAGTGTATTTTTTATATTGTTTAGTTGTGCATCTTTCATTTACATTTCACCTGCTTGCATGATCATTTCCAAGTTCAATCTTTTGGCAAACGTTTGCTAACACTCGTTTCCATTTGTCCCACAACCTACAGAAAGCCGTGGATGTTGATGACTCGGAAAAGGAATCTTCTCACACGGCCGCCACACATCCCAGCGACGTCATGGACATGCCTGTGGATCCCAACGAGCCAACGTATTGCCTGTGCCACCAAGTGTCCTATGGCGAGATGATTGGCTGCGATAATCCAGATGTGAGATTTGAAATTCAATTTGATGTAAATTTTTTTAATTCTGTTTATTTTCTCATCTTTTAAAGTGTCCCATTGAATGGTTCCACTTTGCCTGTGTCGGTCTCACGACGAAGCCGAAGGGCAAATGGTTTTGTCCCAAGTGCACGCAGGATCGTAAGAAGAAATAGACAACGTTAACGGCAGCAGCATCAGCTACTATGTAAATAATATACATACGACGCCAATTAGTGGATAGTTTAGCTTAAGTATTGTGTACTTTAAATAAATAACATTCTATTTCATATAAAATGCCAACTGTGATTATTGCTGCACATTTGAACACATGCAGCTGGCTCGTGTTATCATTTTATTAAATCAACTTTTATTACAATTTTAGGTTTTCATTGGCTCGCCCCTTCGCATTTCGTTTTCATTTGTACAATAGTCTTTAAATTAATTATACTTTAAATGTCCATAAAATAACATTTCACAATTAGTTCAGATTTATATATAAAAGCCTAATATATAATTATGTATAATTTCTATAAATCAATTAGTCATTGATCGTTTAAAAGTAGATCGCAACAAGATATTGGTAAGCTTTGCATGTATGTGTCTGGGTATATCAATATCTTTAACATTCTCTGAACAACTGTTGCGTATATGTTTTTAATTTACTTTATTGTTCTTACGAGTTAGGTCTGATCGCACTCAAGATTGACAAGAATCGTTCATGGATAATTGGTATCAAGGTATTTAATATCTACGATTTGCGAATAGTACAGATTAGCTATAAACTCCATCGGAACTAAGCCCAAAACAATCAATGCCAATAAATATTAAATACAATGTTGAATGTTCTAGTTGCTTTAAACCATGGTTAACAGAAAGGAGGGGAAGTAGTCGGCTCTAAGGACATTTGTAATTTTCCATCATCATTCATCATATCGTCGTCGTCTGTCGTAATGTGCGTTCAGATTTTGCTATTTCAGTTACTGTTGCCTACTTCTTGGTCATTATCTTAAGGTATTCCAGGGCATTCTGAGCGGCATGTCGCTGTGCCTCCGTAGCCGTTGGTCCAGTGCCATGGCAGACGCCGACTGGCAACGTGGACAACTGCACCAGGCACTGAAACTGGCTGCTAAAAGTCCTCTCCTCAATATCCACGTAGGTGACCTCGAACTGATTCTCGGCAGCAATATCTGAAAGCAGCTTGATGTAGTCGATCTTTGAGCTCTTCAGGCAAGTCTTCTGCAAGCAAAAAAACAAAAAAAAAAAACAAAAAACCAGAATAGAAAACGAAAACGAAAAATAAAAATATAAACAAAAATAAAAATGAACGAAAAACAATAATCATACATATAATTGAGATAAATGCATTGTATATAAAGTTCGTCTTCCATTGAAGATTGAAGCAGCGCACATTTATATATGAGAGATCTGAGTGAGCAGCTCTCTGATTTACCTGTAATTTAAGCAGTTTTTTGCCCGTCGCATTTTTCAATGTCTTATGGAACTGGGACACTTTATTGCTGTGCAGCGTGGTCAGTGTCGGCACAGTGATATCTTTCAAATCACCATAATAATGATCGTTAATGCGGGCCTGCAAATAAGAGCGCAACATTTCCATTTAATTACGCACAGAGTCAGGCCAATGGTGACTTGAAATATATCACAAAATGGCCAAGATGGACAAACAATGAAATCAAATGGACAGAGACAAGCAACAGCGAACCAATAGTTTGTTAATAATATTAAAAAATAAAGGTGCATAGTAGAAATATTCAAAACTCAACTGAAACAAATTGTTTCAAATAAAACTGTGCGGCAAAATTATTTTGAAAAATATTAACAGTGTATATCATGAATACATTAAAATTTTGAAATAATAAAACAATTTACAATGCAACAAAAAATACACAACTCATTTGTTAAATTAGCTTGGAGTTAAGGACTCGATTTAGACGAAACATAAACTTTACAATGTTCCAAAATATAAAAATTTTGTTGGACTTAAAAAATATATATCTCTGATAATACATTGAAATTTAATTTTTTGACAGAGTAACAAATATTTAAAACTTAATTGTTAAGTCAGGCAATAATAAATTAACTTTAAAGTGATCTTTGAATTTAAAAAACCAAAATCATGTTACAAAGCAACGAAAAATACATAAATTATTTAAGACTTAAATATTTATAAACGAATTTTATAAAAATAAAATCACACTTGCAGTGGAATGCAAAATCAAACTTAACTAAATCATATTTTTATTCTCAAATGAGCTACGAATGCAGATGGCTTAAATTTAAAGGTGCATGGGTTAATTGTTCAAATATATATTGTTATTGTTAGTTAAGTTGCAGAGTTTTTACAGTTATGGCTAAACGTTTACTCTTTAAGCACCGGATCCAAAGTTAATATACAGAAGTCAACAAACACAAAAAGAAATTTGAAAGCTCAGCAAGCCGATTAAGAATTGTCAAACTGCAGACAGCAGAGAATACAGTTACTAGTTAGTTAATCAGTGTCGGACAATGGTTAGCGCTAAATATCGGTTATATTCAAAGTCGGCGAGATGCGCCCATAGAAGCGTCTCGGCTTTACATTTGTCGCCTGGTCTAACGACGACGGCGGCGGCGGCTGCTGCTGCTGCTGCTGCTGCTCTGTTGGATCTACAAGCGATAAATTACTCACATCGCCCTCCAGTTCGCTGCAGATGCTGTCGTTGATCTTGGCCGCATCGATGGGCGTCTCCTGCAGACGCGTCCACATCTTGTGGGCGGCCAGCCGCTTGGCTATCTTCTTGCTCTTGCCCTTGCCAACTTCATGGTAGTTCAATATGGTGCAAGCGATCGTGAACAGTCGCTCGTGCGGCAGGCCGACCTCAGTCTCCGTCTCATACGATGGCGGCGGCCAGCGACGCTGCATGCACATCTCCTGCAGCCAGCCAATGGGATTACCCACGATCTTGTCGCCGCCGCTGTTAGAGATAGAGAGAGGGAAAGAGTGGGGGAGAGGAAGGGAGATGAATGAAAAACGAAAAGAAAATCAGATAAACGAAAATTGCATATTAAAAACGATTTCAATTGACAAATTTTGCAACAAATAATTACTCGCCACTGCCAGTGAGATTGGCATTGCCATCGCCCCCACTGCCCGCCATAGAGCAACCAACAGCAGCTGCGGCTGCTGAATTGCCCTGTGTCTCGAGCTGTACGCCGATGAGCTTATCAATCAGGGCGCGAGCGGCTGCGTGCTTGGCCTCCTTTTTGGAGCGTCCGGCACCCATGGCTGTGAAGGGCGTGTCCTTGTCTTTGAACGAGACCCGAAACCGAAACGTTGGCTCGTGTATGGCCCCCTCGATCTGTACCAGCTCGTAGCCCGGCGTGATGCCGCGCCGGCTAAGCAACTCCTGCAGTATGCTAACGGGCGTCTTCATGGCCAGCCCATTGGCATCCGTGTCGTTGACAAATTTCACCGTCTCTTCTGCGGGCAGCATGCCAGTGCTGCTTGCGCCGCTCAGCTCCGACAGATGTTGCTGTTGCTGTTGCTGATGCTGATGCAGCGCCTGCAGCTGTTTCTCCTTTTTCATTTTCGGACGCTGTTGCATTGCCGCCGGCTTGCCCATTGAGCTGTTCCCGCCACCGCCACCGCCACCGCCGCCACCGGCAGCAGCTCCATTTGATAAACAGGCAGCCGCAATGGCAGCAGGGGAGTTACCCATGTTGTCATACTGACGGCGCGGCGCGAAGCCCGCTTGCATGGGCATCTGCTGCTGTTGTTGCTCCTGCTGTAGATGCTGATGCTGGTGGAGGTGTTGTAGATGCATCTGCTGTTCATAAATATGTTGCTGATGCTGTTGATGTTGCTGTTGTTGATGCTGCTGCTGGTGTTGCTGGTGTTGTTGCTGCTGCTGCTGGTGCTGGTGGTGGTGTTCGTGGACATGGTAGCTTGGTTCCATATTTAACGTGATTAATAAGACTTTGTGTATCTGCAAAATAATTGCAACGTTGCTCGGAAAAAATCAATAAGTTCTAATTAAATTCAGCCTCAATTGGCGGATGCAATCATCTGATCCGCTCGTGCTGCTACTTACGGTTTGTTGATGGTTTTGTGCTGTTTTTTATTTAATAATAATTTATTAATTGTTTATTAATAATTCATTCTTAAATAAAAAATACAGCAAAATCCAGACGCACACACGATATCTGCGTATATATGTATTTGTGATGCTTCTGGGCTGCCGTATTTATTTAATTTGACAGCTTGCCCAGTGGCAACGCTGTTCTGCCCCAAATCCGAATGTTAATCGACGTGAGAAAGCAGCGCGCCAATTAAAATTTTCAAATTTTAGATTTTTTTCTTTTTTTTTTTATTATTATTATTGCAAGTGCTTCTTGCTACATAATTGTTGTACATTATACATATTTATATATATATTTTTAATTTGTATAATTAATGCACGGCTAACATTCGTTCAATCAAATCAAAAGTGAATGCCTGCGTTGTATATGTGTGTGTGTGTGTGGATTTATGTGGAATTTGTAGTAATTGATTCCGCAGTATTTGGAGCGTTTTGCTGAATCAATAAAAGAATTTTCGATATTTCTAATGCATATTATCAAATACAGCTTTCACATCTAATCGTCGCTCAGAAAGTCATCATCCAGATTAACATCTGTTGTATCTATGTTGTCGTCCAACGTAATGCCATCAATCTCCAGATCCAGGTCATCATCGTCATCCTCATCATAATCGCCGACAGCAGCTTTGGCTGCTGGAACAGCGGCAACCTTTGTGCTTGCTGCTGTGGCTGCGGTTGCGGTTGTTGCTGGCAAGGATGATGGCACAAAGGCCGGCTTCTCCTTCTCCAGTTGCAAGCCCCCGCTTTGCTGCTCGGCCGCATTCAGCTCCTCAAGTGGATTTCGCTCGCTATTCAATGGCAGCTGTGCAGCTAGACGGGCTGGCGCTTTGCGTGCTCGCTCCCCAGCCAGATATTGCTCCACGCGCAGCGCATCGCCCAGGCCCGGAAAGAGATTTGTATACTGCGTGGGATCGGCCAACGACTGGCCGGCCTTCTCGTTCACCTTACCAAGCTCCTCTCGCCAGAGTTCGACCACACGCGACATTTGGCTTGGCAAGTACGTACGGGCGAAGAAGGCCGCCTCGGGCAGGCGGTTTGTCTCAATGAGAATCTCCAGGCAACGGTCCACATCGGAGCGCAGAAAGGCGGAAAGGAATGCAATATTATGGCGACCCTGTTGCGAACTGGTGGCACCCACTTCCTCCAGCATCTGTGCATCGCCCGAGGCTGTGGAGAGCAGCAGCAAGCCACTAAAGTCATTGGCCTTTTGCATGCACTCCTTCACCAAGGCCATGTTATTCCTGCGCGACGCCACGTCGGCTAGCTGTGACCACTTCTGTGAGTTTTCAGCCTCGCGCGCTAACTTCAAGGCAATCTCTAGTTCGCCAATTTGCAGAGCCAAGTCGAATTTGTGGTCTGGATCGGTGGAGACCTGCAGAGCCTGCTCTTTGAAGCCCTGCTTCTCCAGGAAGTGGGCCACCCGTGTGCGATGCTCCTTTGGTATGGTGGGCAGCACCAGATCGGCACGCTCAAAGTCGCGACGCATCACGGCCGTCTGATATTCCAGCACGGACAACTGCAGGCAGAAGCTAATCACATTCAATTCCTTGTCGCCCAGATACAAGCGATTGTCCTTGGGCACATAGCCCAGCAAGTACATGGTGCGATCCAAATGCGAGATGGTTACGATCTCTCCGCCTACATAGTAGTTGATGCGATTTACGGAATTGGTGTAAATGAAGCAATCGCCCACCCAGAGGCCAGTTTTCACCGATTCAGATACTTCGCCTGGAATAAATAATTAAAATTTCAATAAAACTTACATATTTTCAAATTACCACTAAAAATCAAAAGATGCTCAAAAGCAAACCATGTATTGCTCATAATCATCATCGACTTACCGAGCACATTGAAAGCGCTTTCCACGCCATCGTCCTCCAGTCCCTCCTTTGTCTCCAGCGCATTGGCGATTTGTGCAGTGTCCACGGCCAATATGAAGTAGGAGTCATCGGTGGCCAGGCAAACGAGGCTGCCGCTGTCGTTCCAGAATACATTACGTGGCTGCACCTCGATGCGTCGCACCAACTGCAGCGACTCCCAATCGTAGAAGGCCAGACCTGACGAGGTCTTCACGCCAAAGTAGTAACCGCCATAGATGCTCTCGGCGCCGTACTCAGGCGTGAAGCTCTTGCGCTCCTTGAAGTTGCGGAACAGACGCACGGTGCCATTGTTTTCGCGAATGGCGTACTCATTGCTCTCGAGCGCCCAAACGAACTCCTGGGCCGAGCCAAAGGCTTTATTGCGCAACGCCATGGACGTGTATATGATGTATTCGCCATCGCCGCAGACGACCACAAAGCGGCCGTTGGGATTGTGTGCAATGGTCTGCGGATAGATTTCACAGGCGCCCATGTCCTTGACGGCGACGGGCAGACGCTCGCCATCCTTAATCTCGGTGCCATCCGCAATGGTTTTTAGATTAACCTGCAGATCATCAGGAATTAGTTAACGTTAAATATTTAATTATTGTGATACTCAACCTGTTGCATTTCGGAATGTTTCGCCCATATGATCTTGCCGCCAACAACGTCCATGGACATGGCCGGTTCCTCGCGACCGACCTTGATGATGATGGAGCCCTCGTCATAGCCCAGGGCTACATTGTTGGTGCCGCGCATGCTGGCGATGGTCCACACGCGCTCAAAGCCATAGTTCAAGCAGGTCTCCAGGCGGTAGGTGCCCGAATGCCAGATCCTGACGGTGCCATCCTCAGAGCCGGTCAACAGGATTGGCAATTCCGGGTGAAAGCAGACGGCCGAAATGTTTTGTGCGTGTCCCTCGAGGGTCTGGACGCAGGTCTTGTTCTGATAGTCCCAGATCTTGACCAAGCGATCGTCGGCGCCAGAAATCAAATAGGGCTTGTCTCCGCCATGATAATAGTCCACGCAATTGACGCCCTTCTCGTGGCCCTCCAGCGTAAAGTTGGCAAAATTTGAGCCCAACTGCCACACCTTAACCGTGCGATCCAAGGATGCAGAGGCGAAAGTGTTATTATCCTTGGGATTGAACACGATCTGCATGACATAGTGCGTGTGACCCTCAAAGACACGCTGGCAGGCCCACAACTTTTCCCAGTTCCACAGTTTGATAAGCATATCATCTACAACAATATGATGAAATCAATTTGGAGACATAAATATAGATATGAAAATACGTGGAAAATTTTCTAGATATTTATCAGATAATGATAATATAATACTGATACAATAACCATAATATTAATGAACTAGTTATATATTCTATCGAGTCTACAATAGTTCTGCCTGTTAAATCGAATCTTCACCTAATCAAATGGAGGTCAAGCCATTGTTTGTTTATGATTTTCTATGTATGAAAACTATGAAATATTATCTTTTGATGTGTCAGAGTTTTGTTATTGATGATAACTGGTCTACATACCGCTGCTGGTCAGCACCAGGGGCTGTGTGGGATGCACGGCGATGCAGCGCAGATAGTCCGAGTGGGCCTCGTAGGAATGAACCTTCTCCCGTGTGTTGTAGTTGAAGATGCGTATTTGCATATCATCCGATCCCGTAATTATCCAATTCTTGCGCGCCACGAAACGAGCAGAGCGCACTGGCACATCGCACACCTCGAAATCTTTGACCAATTGCTGGTTCTCGTAATTCATGATGTGTACGTGGCCATTGTACAGAGCGCACAACATCCACGGTTCGGCCGGATGCAGATCAACGCACTTGACACGGTCTGAGCGCGACGTCAGACGACGCTTGATGTCCAGTTTGAGGGGCATCTTTAGATTGACAGTGATTTGCGTTCAATAATATCCTACTACAGCCAATCCAAAATATAATACACTGCGGCGAGATTGTAAAAAAAACTTGCTGCTGCTTCTTCTTTCGCCTCTTGTTAATGTGTCAGAGTTGTGGACTAGTGTTGCCACCTGCCACGTATATTTGACAGCGCTGCATTTTGTATTCGATTTGTCAAGTTCACGTTTATGCGAACGGAAAACTTGAACTCGTTCGGGATATACTCAAAATAATAAATTATGAATTCATTAAGTGAACTAAATGTGTGAAAAATATAGATAATAAATGTAATTTGAATATAAAAATACTCGTTGAATACTTATTAACATTATTGTGAATCATTAAGATTTAAGTTTTTGTAACTTACGTGTAAACCTAAGCTGTGCCAAAAGCAACAGACAAAAATGTGGTATGGCAACGCTGCGTCTAGCGCTGACGTCTTCATAGGCATTTTAAGTTTGTGATTTCTGGTCTAAAAAGAAAAAAACAAAAGAAAATGCAGTTATTATATTAGTTAAACACACTAAATATATTGTTAAATTAGCTAGTGACATTATTAAGTTTGTAGTGAGGCATTATGTTGACAAGCCGTCAATTTGCCATGCAGCTCGTGCTGTTGGTTCTGCTGCTGGTGGCACTTGTTGCCGCCAAATCGAAAACTTCCGCTGTGCAGGAAGACATAGCGGACTACAAAGATTATAAGAAGCTGCTTCGCACCAAAAACAATGTGCTTGCTCTGTACGTATCGAGCCCCAAAGAGGCTGCTGCCGAGTTGAAGCTGTTCCGGGAAGCTTCGAATGTGATTCGCGGCACAGGGACAATGCTCTACGTGGACTGCTCCAATCAGGAGCGCAAGAAACTATGTAAGAAACTTAAGGTGACACCTAAGCCGTATATACTGCGTCATTATAAGGACGGCGAGTATCACAAGGACTACGATCGTCAACTGACCGTCGAGTCCATGATCACCTTTATGCGCGATCCGACTGGTGATTTGCCCTGGGAAGAGGATCCTGCTGGAGCAGATGTATTGCACTTTAATGACGGAGTCTCGTTTACGAAACATTTGCGCAAAGACATTCGGCCCATGTTAGTCATGTTCCATGTGCCCTGGTGCGGCTTCTGCAAGCGCATGAAGCCGGACTACAGCAAAGCAGCCACCGAACTGAAGGCTCACGGCGGGTATGTAATGGCCGCCATGAATGTGGAGCGACAGGAGAACGCTCTCGTGCGCAAGTTATTCAATTTAACTGGTAATTATACTATTAATATTGCTATGGATACTCTTAATAATAAATACTTTTTATTACAGGTTTTCCCACCTTAATTTACTTTGAGAATGGAAAAATGCGCTTCACATATGAGGGCGAGAATACGAAGGATGCGCTGGTGGCCTTCATGCTCAATCCGAATGTGAAACCAACGCCCAAGCCGAAGGACGCAGACTGGTCGGCTGATACAAATTCCGAGATTGTTCACCTGACTACGCAGGGATTTGAGCCGGTTCTGAAGGACGAGAAGTCGGTGCTGGTCATGTTCTATGCGCCCTGGTGTGGTCACTGCAAGAACATGAAGCCCGAATACGAAAAGGCGGCGCTCGAGATGAAAGAAAAGAATGTGCCGGGCATGCTGGCTGCCCTGGATGCCACAAAGGAGTCTGCCATTGGCGAGAAATACAAGGTGAAGGGCTATCCGACTGTGAAATACTTTTCCTATGGTGTTTACAAGTTCGATGTGAATGTGCGCGAGGCGTCCAAAATAGTTGACTTTATGCGCGATCCCAAAGAGCCGCCACCACCGCCACCGCCAGAAAAGAACTGGGAGGATGAGGAGGACAGCACTGAGGTGATATTCCCGACTGACGAAACTTTCAGCTCGATCCTGAAGCGCAAGAAGCATGCGCTAGTCATGTTTTATGCTCCATGTAAGTGATTTGCATGCATAGCAGATAGAATTTGTATTATTCTCTTGGTTTCTAGGGTGCGGACACTGTAAGCACACAAAGCCGGAATTCACAGCTGCCGCGAATGCGTTGCAGGATGATCCGCGCGTGGCTTTCGTTGCCATCGACTGCACCAAATACGTTGACCTGTGCGCCAAGTTCAATGTGCGCGGCTATCCCACCTTTATATACTTATCCTACCTCAAAACGAAACTAGACTACAAAGGCGGACGAAACAGCGATGATTTCATAGCCTTTATGAAGAATCCACCTAGCCCCAAGGAACATAGTGAGCTGTGATCTGTCCGAAGAATCTATTTTAGAATCTCCTAAGAATCTTCATTATTAATGCATTAATTTTTTTTTACATTTTATATCTATTAAAACTCTTGCAAAGTATTTGAATAACCTATGTATTTACTAGTCTATAATGTCTCAAATAACTTTGATCTTCATATAACAACTATGCAAGAGTGTCTAAGCTTTGGAATGCCGAAAGTAGATTAAGAAATTAATGCTAAACAACTCAAGATAAAGATAAATTCCTGGTTCTATGCCAATGTTAACCTTTGCCTTCAGTCAACTTTTTGTGTAGTGTATAAGTGTACTTCGAATAATTCCATTGTAACGCTGAAATATATAGATTATATGTGTGTAACTATTCTAGATCACAAGAGTTAAACTTACAGACTATTCTATTTATTATCTACTTGTTATTAACTCTGATAGCATAGCTATAATATTAGCATTAGTTTTCAGAACATATTATATTAATGGAATTTGAAATCGATTTCTTTTCAAATGTAATCTTAACACAGGGAATTTGATTTCTCATTAAAACAGGAAGCACAGTAGTTTTAGATATGGGCGATATATGGACTAATAATTTAAATAAGATAGATTTATAGCTATATATCTAAAATTATGTGCAATCTGTACTTCCACTTGTCCTAATTCACCATTGAAGTTATAAGAGAGTAGATAATTAAATATATGGTCATTTATACCCTCTTCTGATAAAGTTTTAAAGCGAATATATCGGACTATATACATATTTGACTCCTAGATTAAAAATATATATCAGCACAAAAGCTAAAGTCGAAAAGCTAAAGTCTTAGAAACTGAATATTAAACGACAAAATTGGCTTTGACCTCTATGGATAAGTAAAAAAATATATATATATGTACTAATTAGGGGTGTGGAAAATTGCAATATTCTGCAACTTGTAATGTTCTGGTGTGCATTATGGTCTTGGGAATGTTTTATATATAACAATAGGAAGATACATATATATATATATTTAAATAATAAGCGTCTCTCGGGCAGGGCATCTGACAGTCGAGCATTCGACTGTAGGCCATCTCCTTAGGCACATGCACATGTTGTATTGCAGTAATTCGTATTAAGACAATGTTGTGGACTTAATCAGCATGTGAATATATTTGTTTAAATTTTTATGTATATATAATCATATATATACCGTACATATTTGTAACTAAATTTGATTTCTTTAGTGTGGCACAGAAGATTCAACATTTTAAATGCCTCCAAGTTGCGAATGGTATTTTATTGCACATTTGCATGGATGATGAAATAATTTGTTAATTTCTATAAACTAGATGAGCCCTAATTATTCGATAAATTGTTCATTTTCTTTATCTTTTTTTTTGTGTGTATATGCTGTGTGTGTATATACTTATATGTGAATTAGAAATTAAGATGTGATAAGGAGCTGTATTGCTGTTGGTTTCTTAGTGCCATAGTTTTCTTACATTTGGTTTTTGGTTTTCTCTCGTGTGGTAATGAAATTTGTTTTGCTATTTGTTATTGGTTAGTTGCTCTGTGAAGGAGGAACTACAGCTCGGCGCAGTTGTCAGCGATCGACCTCCGAATCGTTTTTGACCTTGCGTCTGTGACGACTCAGGCTGCCCAGCCAGCTGCCGCGTTGTTCGTTCGCCGTATACTCGTCGTTGATTATGGTAAAGCTATTGAACATGTCCTTCATCTTGATTGCTCGCGAGCAGGCATAGTTCTTGGTAGCCACATACATTTTGGTAAGGAATTCGGGCATTTGTTTTTGCGTGACCCACGATTTGATGTTCTGCGGAATCGGGATGCCTGGATCGTCATAATAGGTCAGCACAAAGTGCAATCCCGGCTCATGGAAGCCTCGAAATGGCTTAATGACCATCAGGCTCCAGTAATCGGTGACTCGCACCTTCCCCGATATAGCCGGATAAGTGGTATGCTTGGTAGCGCGACTGCAAATAAATATCAATTTTTTAGCATCATCTTTGTGGTAACGCCGACAATATACGTAGTCCCGGTTGGCGAACAGACGCGGCCACTGCATCTCCCAGTAGATGAGATGCGAATTACTGTTCGGGGTCGGATCTTCGCTGATTAGCTCCAGCCTGAGCGCAGTATCGTCCCACTGCCTGCGATAGTCTAGATCCGTTTGTACATGCAAGAAGTCATCAGCCGTAATATCATCAAAGCGAGCATACACCTTGTACGAATAGAGCGACGATTGCTCCTCGCGCCGCCAAATGCTGAACTCGTTCTTGCTGAAATACGGCTCCCAGTTTCGCTCCTCCTGGGCCTGAATGCGTATCTGCCCCACAGGCCCACGCGATTCGTAGTCAAATGACTTGTGACAGTTGCTTATACTCGCCTCGTCCTTGCCGGACTTCTGATCGGCTTTGGCCGCCGGCACAACAACGCCTCCCTTCTTGCATCGCTGATTGCCCAACGTGCAATAGCAGTACTTCATCTTCTTCGCTTTGCAGCGCTCACAGAGCTGGTTCACCGGTAACGTATTTATAAAATCAATATCTCGCTGGCACAAATCGAAATTCGCCAGCGACAGCCGCTCTTTGCCCCAGTCGAAGCCTTCGGCCGCGGGCCGCTTCATATTGAGGCCCATGATGCCTACTGCACTTAACATAATGCCGCGCAGCGGGGGCTGTAGTTGACTACGATAATAGACGCGCCAGAGCTGCTTCAGTCCTTGCGTGCCGTAAACATTCTGATAGAACGTGAGCAGCTGTTGCAGCCGGCGCGAGCGCTGGGCGAATATTGATTCGCATTGATAGGTCCAGGCGCGCAAGGTTTCCCTCGATTGATTTTTTATGGCTGAAACGAAACGATTGAGCAGCATGGCGACCGGCTAATTGATTGTTCTTGCTGCTGCGCCTGTTGTGCTGCACTGCTCAGGTGGGGGGTTGCAGCGCTGCTTGCATAACAATCAGAGAGCGGCAGCGGCTGTACTGTTATTATGATGTTGCTTGTTCCTCCGCTTTGAATTTTGACACACACACACACCTCCTGTCACATTTGTTGCCCTCGTTTTCAACTTGTGAAATTTTGATTGTCTTTTTTTTTGTTTTGATTTTAATTGTTGACAATTGTTATGTTGTATAGATTTTCCTCGTTGCTTTGTTATCAAGGCGCCCACATTTTACGTTCAAAACGTGCAACCTGCAATTCGCATTTGTTGTTGTTGCTCGAATCTGTGCTGGAAAACACTCAAATTGTGCAGAACCACTTTGAAGCGGGATTGGCTCAATGTTTCGATAGAAATTTCTCTTTCGAGTAGCTTTGCAACATGAGCAAAAAATAATTGTTTAGCTTCCTCGTTTCGAAATTACTTAATTAACCAGTGCAATAAGGCATGCAGAAGGGTCATATATGCACATATGAATTATTTCTGATCCAAGCAATGGATTTATTATTATCGTGATTGTTACCAATATCAGAAATTCAGACTACGAAATATCATATACAATTCGATCCAAAAAAGATTCGTTCGCTTTGTGCCACAAACTTGCAAAATTTCTGATATAAATTTTTACCGAACAATTTCAAAGTGATTTTCCAAAAAAAAATTTTGATTTAACGAAATTTGCTTGACCAGCATACTGTTTACATTTTAGTTCAGTTTCTTTTTGACGTTGTGCAACACTTTTGTGGTCAAAACTCGTGCGCTGCACATTTACATTTGTTGCCATTGTTCTTGTTGCGGCAATTTTGCAAAGAGCTGCGTTCGCCAAGTAAATGAATAGCGCATTTTGAATTGAAAAGTGTCGGGCATGTCGTCGCGACGGCAACGCATTAAGGCAACTGCCAACCTTACGCAAATCAAGCGCAAACCGCGAAAAGAAGATGGCGATTCTGAGTCACGCTCAGAGCCGGAGCCGCTCCCTCCCATTCCGTCGCCCAAGCAAGAGCATTCAGAGGATGATGCGGCTGAAGTTGCATTTAAAATGCCCGCGGCAAGTAGTGCCGGACAGTTGGACGATGTCTTTCACTCGGACTTGGAAGATAACGTTATACAAATGGATCTGCAGAAGAGTGCCAGTGGATTTCCTATGTCGCCCAGCAAAGCACAGGCGCGTCAGCGCCTTCGGCCCACGCCCGTGTTTGGGCAGCGGCGCAACAGTTTTGTAGGTTCGCCGTTGGCGGCCGATCTAGATGGCGACTATCCATCACCGGGCACGCCCACGCGGCGCGAGCGCTACTTGAGCGGGTCGTCAATGAGTGGCGGGAGCGGGACGCCGCAGCAGGTTCAGGCTTCGCCGAAGTACTTTCCGGGTGGAGTCAATAGTCCGGGCATGGGGCGCATTCGCACGGAGTCCAGTTGCTCGGTTTACTCGGACAGCGGTGGAGGCGGTGGCAGTGGAAAGCAGCGCAAGGGCGAGGGCGATAAGGCACAGACCCAGGCACAGCAGCGCATCAATGTAAAGCGAGATTTTGAGACGCGATTCAACAAGGGCATCCCGGACAAGTCGACATTCAAAATGTTTGACATGATCTTTTACAATCCTGAGAGCAATCCCATGGAGCAGAAGCCTCTGGTGACTACCATCAAGGCGGAGACGAACGGGAGCAGTATCGGCAGCGTGGACGAGTCGAAGCCAACCTCGGAAGAGCTGCTGGAGGCCAAGACGGAACTGTCTGCACCAACAGCAGCCATGCCGGTACCGCAATTGAAACTGGACGCCAATGGGGAGATGATAATCGACGAGAAGACATTGGAAATTGAGACCACGGCCGAGGTGGAGGCGCGCAAGGTTTTGGCCAATTCGTCGCTTATCCTGATGGACGAGACAACTGGCGACAATGGATTTTACAAGCGGCATAAGCGTACGCCCACCTGGACACCGGAAGACACCATTCGCTTCTATCGCAGTCTACAAATCATTGGCACTGACTTCTCGCTGATGTGTCAAATGTTCCCGAAACGCACGCGACGCGACCTCAAGCTCAAGTATAAGCGGGAGGAGCGCATCAACGGACCGCTCATCAATAAGGCGTTGCTCTATCCAAAGGCTTTTAACATTCAGGAGCTCAAGAATCAGCTTGAGCAAGAGGATCGTGAGCGCCATGAGGTAGATCGCGAATGGCAGCAAATCGTTTCAGCTCAGACCAAACACCCGAAAAAGGTTTGTTTTCTCTTTTATGTTTATTCCAAACTGAACTTATTGCTTTGCAGCAGCGTACCAAGTCGCAACAGAGCAAAGCGACGCTCGCGCTCTCGGATGGGGACCTGGTGTACGAGAATGAGCACGTGACAAAGGGAAAGCTGGGCAAGCACGCGCTGGCTAAACGTCGAGCAGCTCTGGAAAATCAGGGTGAAATTGGAGCTGCAAAACGCAAATGTCGACCTTTGAAGTATCATCAGGAGCAAGGGGAACAGGATCAAGTGCAACAACAGGAGAATAAACTGGAGAAGCTACAGGAGCAACTACAGCAGCAGCAGAAGCTACACCAGCAGCAGAAGGTACAGCAGCAGCAGAAGCTACATCAGCAACAGCAAGAACAAAGCGTTAAGCAAAAGTTGAAACAGAAAGTGCTGCACAAAATGCAACAGAATCCACAGGATCAACAGGAGGAGTATTCGGATATGGATCAGCCCGTGCCAGTGCATATCTTACGTGTATTTCCTGCGATCAAAAGAGAAAAAGAAGCTGAAACAGAACAAATAAGCAGTGATCCGATAGTCGAAACCAAGGCTGAGGAACTGCAGCAGGAGCTCAACTCGTTGCTGGAGGAGGGGCACGGTGAGGGCAAGGGCAAGGTGACAAGCGAAAAGGCTGTTATTGATCTGGAAGATGATATCTACAGCTGTGCAAGCGACATTGGCACTAACAGGGAGATGGTATATTCCACCGAAACTGATGCGACATATATTGTTGATTTCATTTCGGATCCGCAGGCGACAGTTGCAGAGCAGAGTCCCAGCTTTGGGGAGGAGGTGAATGAGCACGATATCGAACAAATAATAACTGAGCTGTCTGAGGGCTCAATGGTGTTGGTTTCCTCATTAAATGCTGAGCAAGGGGATCGCGTTGTAAATGAGATATATATGTACGATAGTCAGACGGGAGATCTGTCCGAAGAGCCCTTAAAAATACCTGAGCATATTGTTCAGTGTATATTGAATGTCATGAGTTAAGTTGCAGCTGATTATGGTTAGTTTTTAATTACTTGATATTTGTTGATATATAATTTATTTAAAAAATAAATAAAATAAAACATTTAAAAAATCATGTAGTCTGGCATCACTGTTACATAGTGCTGGCAAACGCAAATCATACAGCTCGTTTCACAACACAGCTTGTGACAGTTCTCATATGTGACAGTTGTTGTTGTTGTGTTGCGAGCTACGGATTACAGATTTTATACAGGTTGAGCAACTAGACATGGCCCAAGTTCCCTTGGCTATTGTGTCGCACAAGCGCCAGGTGTGCAGCTTGTATAAGCGTGCACTGCGCAATCTGGAGGCCTGGTATGATCGCCGGTAAGTGGTCGACGTAATGCTGCAATTGTAAACTGTTTGATTATATAATAAATTCTGCATCTTCCTTTACATCTTGATCGGTCACCAGCGATGTTTACCGTTATCGCGCAGTGCAAATGCGCGCCCGTTTCGAAGAGAACAAAGCCAAGGATATAGCCGATGGCATCCGCCTGCTGGCCTGCGGTGAAAAGGAGCTCTTCGAGACAAAGCATTACCAGCCCCGAAACTGTAAGTGAGACCACTTATACAAACTGGCAGCAATAAACTCATTTGTTTATTTACAGTTGCTAACAGTCCGGGCGGCTGTGCCTTTGAGCGTGAGGTCACCCTACCGGATTGGGTGATCGACTACTGGCATCCGCTGGAGAAGGCACAGTATCCGGAGTATTTTGCCAAGCGTGAGCAACGCAAGAAGGAATATGTTGCCTGGTGGGAGAAGCAATACGGCAAACCAGATCCCAGTGACTTGGGACACCATTAAACTAGCTTTTAAATAAAGTAGTCAAATCCAATTTGCTTTGTGAATTAAAAATACCAATGGACAAACTCAAGCTCTTAAGTGGAATATAATGTATATCAAATTGGAATTCAAATGCAGTGGAATTCCGTTAGTTATGTTTTATCGTATTTATTATTAGCTTGGGATATTTATTATATATTAATGGTTGTAGTTACACTTAATAAGAATCGGATGTGTCTTAGTTGAGCTCATTCGCCTCCAGGCGTGGGCGCTTTTTGCTATTGTTGCCATTTGGAGTGTTGTTGGTATTGTTGCTGCTTCCATCGTTGCCATGCTCGCGCTTACGCTGGAGTGTTTTTTTGTCCCACTGTTGCGTTAGATATCGGAGCAGCACGCACCGTTTGTCCATCACTATTAGCTGCGCCTGGTCGGGCGCATCCTCTGTGGGCAAATAAACGGAGGCGCGTTTTTGCGATGTTCTAATGCCATGATCGTTGCTCAGCAGTGTAAAATTGTTCGAGTCGTATATAGGTAAGCCTTTTATAAAATCAATGACCGACATTCTTGTGCTTGCACTTCTTTTGTTATTCGTGTGGTTGGGTGCCACGGTATCGATGTTTCCACTTGTAGAATTTGCTTCGTTGTGCGTTTTGTTGCAACTGAGTGCACTGGCAAATGGGTCTATTGCAATTTTTAGTAAAATGTTGTGTGCTCTTATCTTATATTCAGTTTCAATTTCTTAGACCTTTTTCTGTTGTTGTTTCTGGTGGTGGTTGGTGTTTAGATGTGGTATGACCATTTGCATTTACAAAAAAATACTGCTAAAATACTCAAATGAATTAGTTCTATTTTAAAGTGAAAATACTAAGTTTGCTATTTGATAATGTGTTTACAGTAATTTTAAGTTTAAATAATTTTAAGATGTTAGCCTATTGTTGATTTTTGAAGCTAAGCTCATGATCAAATCGGTATTGGTCGAAAACAAGTTATCCTACATTCTATATATTAATTGTTTGAAACGCTGAAATTCATGAAAAAGTTAGTTATTTTATTATTTATTTATTATGACAACCAGTAGTACGAAAAAGTTAAGTCACTGTTCATACAAATTTAAATATTTTTGGAGTGGAATTGAAGATTATAATATTAGCTTGCTTTATATCGAGTCTAATTTTCTTTTTAATTATTTTTAGATTTTTTGAAATAAGAATGGATGATGTATTTTGACAGATAACTTATTTAGTTATACATATAAGTATGGATTTATATTTATTATTTTTTAAGTTGATTCTAAATTAATTTTTTTTTTTATTTGAAGCGTGGAAGAAGTTTACTCAAATCGTTCCATACATATATAAAAATATAAAATACTTAATTTTGATTAGATTAATGTTTATAGAGTATGTTTGGTAGTTTAACTACGATTATGACGATTTCCATCTCCACGACGAACCACATCCTTGTACTCGTCCATGCGTCGCATACGTGCTAAATACTCCGGATCATCTTCCTCCACTTGAAGTTCTATGGCTGCGTTTTCTTGGTCTTCCTTTTCGTTGGGATCTTGTGCGGCAGCAAGGGCCTTCTCTTGATTTATCTTGGCCATTTTATGTTCGTCGGGAAAGATGCCTTCGTCAACGCGTTGCTGGTAAAACTCATCGACGGTCATGATTGGTATACTGGGATAGCCCAAGCCGAAGACTGCCTTCTGTGCTGTATTGCGTGTTATAATAAATGGCTGCAGCGGCTTTGGTTTCGGTTCCCCATGATGATGATGGTGATGTCCATGTTTGTGTCCATGGTCAGGAGCATTCGCCTGTTGATCTGGTACAGAATTTTCTAGTGACTTCTGCTCTCCGGCTTGCATGCGTGTTATGCGTATCTTAACCATTTCCTTCATCATACGCAGACTGTCCAACTCCTGTTTGGCATCCATGATGCTCTTATCCAAATATTTCAAAAAGAACTCCCGTCGCACTTCCTCGTCGACCTTCTTGTTCTTGACAGCATCACGCATCCGAGACATATACTCATCAATATCCTTCATCCTGCGATACTGCGCAATCTTATCATTACGATTGTATGCAGCCTCAACCAATTCGCGTTGCTCACTTTTCTGCTGCGCAGCATCCGTTTTGCCGTCCTGTTGCGCCTTGCTCTTGGGCGCTTCACAGAGCTCATACTCTTGGCAACGCTGCAGATGATCTCTAAAGTAGACTTCACCCAGCTCTATGGTTTCCGTACCATTTGGATTGTTTATTTTCGTAGTAAGTTTGCCCAAGAAATATGGCAGGAGCATAAAGGGCAGCGACTCCGTAGATACCTCGTCAATCAGTTCATTGGGGCTAAACATGCCCACTTCATTGACAATGACAGTTGCTTGCTCGAAATAACCCATTGCTTCTTTTACTTTATTCTAAATAAAATATGTACATACATATATATACTCGTTAATGCTTGTGGAGTACTTGGGCTGGCCGATTCTTACCTGAAAGGGTGCGCCATTGAAAGGTAGCTCGGTTATCTCGAGCTCGTCATAGAGATTCCAGCCACTTAAAAAAATATCTGAGAGCTTTTTTTCTTCGCCGTCAATGGCAACTGCATTAGCTTCAGCCATTTTTAAACAAAATGATATACCAGTAACTTTAGATTTTCGCAATGAGTTGCAAGCCGCTAATCAGCTGATTTTATGTTTGCAGTGCTGCCAAGCAACTTATGTATATATTTTAACAGTGCTGCATAATGCAAATGTTTAAAGTACGCATGTAATAATGCGGTATTCGCTTAAACAAATTTTCTAAAGGCAGTTATATTAATTACTGTCAATTAATATGAGTCGGCAATTTAAAAAGGACTCAAAGATCAAAAGCGTTTTCTTTTATTTCTGTTTATAAAAGTTGTTTGACATTGTAAATTTGTTAGAAGCGTTTGTTGTTCCAGATGCCATTTGACTAATGGGAGGATGACTTGAAATGTTTAGCCCTTAAGCGTCGCTTCAAGTTCGTTGTTAGCTAGGAGCTCTTTGATAATATCCAAACCCCCAATAAGTTCACCTTTTACATATACTTGAGGGTATGTTGGCCAGTCTGAGAAAGTTTTCAAACCCTGACGAACCTCTTCGTCAGAGAGAATGTCAAAAGTTTCATACGGTAAACTGTAAATGCAATTAAATTAAATATTGTCTACACATTTAGGAATACTACTTACTTTGTATCGTTAACAATTGCAATGAGCTGCTTGGAGAAGCCACAGCGTGGGGCATTTCGATCGCCCTTCATGAATATCATGAGCGGCGCCTTATTGATTAGCGCTGTCAGACGATCCTTCAGGCTTTGACCAGTTGCCGCAGCGCTGCTGGCGCTTTCTGCTAGCTTCTTGGACTTGCTGCTGATGGCAGCAACATCCACGCCATCCACACGATCTACAGCCGAGCCCTTGTTGAAAAATATTACTGTCGGTACTGCCTCGATCTGGAAATACGTTTCCTACAGACAACTTATCTGACGCCAGAGTTGTACTTACCTGATGTTTCATTGAAATTTCGGGATATTTTTCAGCATCCAGCGTAATGAATTGCAACTTATCGCCTAAAATGCTGGCCAGCTCGTTGAGCACGTCGGTAACTTGAGCGCATTGCTCGGCCCAATCGGCAGCGAACAGTGCAACAGTTGTTTTATCAGCATTAATGTATTTCTGATAGTCTTCAGAGTTTTCTACAGTTAACACAGGCATTTTGCTGTTGAAATTTTAGTAATGTTAACTTGTTTAAGCCAATTTGGTTGAAATTGCAGCTTCCAATGTCAGCTGGTAAAAAGTGATGCCCAGCAACGTTTTATTAATTTAGTATTTAAAGCCGGTAGCAACATAAATATGAATATATGTGAAAATGTTTGTAAATAAAACATTTTATCTGATGTATATAAGTAAGAGAATACTATAAGTTCTTTGTTATGAGAAAAGAAATTTATTTTAATTAACAATGTAAGAATTGAAAATAGTTATCGAAAATAAAAGGTTCCGTCCGGAAACTTCTCGGAATTGATGATGTTTATGTACGTCACAGTTGCAAACAGTTATAGTTGTATGTATAATTATGCGATATTTTATAAAATATTTAAGAACATTTAGTAGAAAGTTAAGTGAATAAAAAACGTAATACGTTTAACCAAAAATGATATGTCGATTAATTGAACGTCTTATTGGAATTATTTGTTGAGATTTCGTCATGTAACCTTTTGGTATTTTCAATATTGAGTGCATGGAATGTCGATAAGTGTTGGAAAAGGCGGTGAATGCAGCTTCAAATATTAATCGATTACAGTGAGGCCGCACAACACGTGCACCCACCTCTCTCTCGTAGCAACCGCATTCAATACATACCAGAGGATTTTGAGAAAAAGTTCCAGTCCCTTTGTTACTAATCAATTATGGTCACGAAAAAGCGGCCAATAAAGCGCAGCGCGGAGGTTTCTGTCTTTGACAAAGGAAATGAAAGCGAAGATGACAATGGTGTGCCGAAGGCTAAAGTGCCAAAGGAGTTGCTCGTGATTGCGCAGGAGGTGAAAATCGTGCGTGCCTTGGCCTGTAATGACTTAACAAAGCGGAATCGTCAGATACGCAAATTGCGAAAATGGTTCCAGCTGCGTGCCGCCAGTTCGTTTCCCTTCACCGAGGATGATTTCATGCGGATATGGAAAGGACTGTACTACAACGTATGGATGTCGGACAAGCCGCTTGTTCAAGAGGAGCTAGCCGAGCAATTGGCCCAAATGGTGGACAGCTTCGGCGGCAACACAGCTTGCAGTTTGGCGTACTTTAGCGCATTTATGCGCACTATGTGCCAAGAGTGGTTTGGCATTGATCAGTGGCGGATGGATAAATTCTTGATGCTTGTTCGTCGTATGTTGCGGTACATGCTGCGCCTGCTCAAGAAGAGTAATTGGTCCAAGGATCTGATAGACGCATTTAACGAAAGCATGCAACAGTCGGTGCTTGCGGAGCATCCAAAGTCGCGTGGCATTACCATGCACTACATGGATGTATTCTTTGAGGAGCTGGCCAAGGCTGCCAATGAGGAGATCACCGCTGAACAAGTTAATCTATTCCTTCGCCCATTTGTTCGTTATGTGGGCACCCAACGGGATCCCAAACTGGTGGCGCAGTGCCGGACACGAGTTCTCTATCACTTACTCTATCAGAGTGAACTGGGTCGAGAATATAGCGAGAAATACAAGGCATGGAAAGAGATGGGTTTCCCCAGTAGCTCTATTGACGATGTGGAGAAAATGGACTCGGGCTTCGATGAGGAGGAGGAGGATGATGAGGAGGAGCAGCAGCATCAACAGGAAGCGCCCGCACTCGATCCACGTGCAGGAAATATAGATGTGCTGATGCCAGAACTACCGCTAAATGCCGACTGTGTGGTTGAAGAGCTTCAGACACTGCTTCGCACACATGACTACAACAGCAAGCGACGCAAGGGACTGCGCAAGCTACTCCAAATCTTTGAGACATATGCAAGCGGTGAATTCCCATTGGGCGTGCGAAACATGCCTAAGCCCGAGGGCACACCATTTGCGGAGCTCGTGGAGCAGAAGATTATTGCCGCCGATGAGTTTGAGGAGTCAAACTTTGGCACTGGACGCAGTCTCAAAAAGCTAAGTAAATCAAAGCGCAAGCGTCTTCTCAAGTCGATCAACTTCGATGAGGTGGATGAGGACAACTTTGACGAAGTCATCAACAAAACGCTGCCGCCCAAACTACAGAAGCAAGTCAAGCGCAATGAGAAAGTACGTTCTAGCATAAACAAAGCCTGGGTGGTCGAAAAGGTGGATGAGAATACGACTAAGACTACCGGAGCTAAACAAGACCTAAACAAGATTAAGAAAGTGACTAAGGAGAAGGAAGAGCAGCCCAAACAAACATCCAAACAACATTCTAATGAGCAGTCTAAGAAGAAATCCAAGCAGCAGCCTGAGACACAGGCCAAGGAGCAAGCCAAGGAGCAAGCCAAGGAGCAAGCCAAGGAGCAAGCCAAGGAGCAAGCCAAGGAGCAAGCCAAGGAGCAAGCTAAGGAGCAGGCCAAGCAGCCAGCTACTGAGCAGCCAAAGGTAGCGCAACTTGAACACGAATCTACCGCAGAAATTAAAACTGAAGCAGCTAAGTCGACTTTAAAGTCAAGCAACGGTTGGGACGAACCCTTAAAGGATGGTGAACGAGATTACTTTGTGCCATCGCGCAAATTACAATTGAAGCAAGCCAACAACAAGCTCATGAAGAATCCGCTCGCTGTCCAAGCGACTCCAAAAAATAAATCACAACGTATGAAATTTGTTGGAACGCCGCAGACGGGGAGTGGCCGCAAACGAGTGCGCATCATGACGAAGTGCAACAGCGTCTATGCTAAGAGCGACTACTATCGACAGTTAAAGCTATCGCCTCAGCTGCCATACGATGCGAACCGGCAGCCCGCCAAAAGCGCTCTAAAGGTGCACGTGCTACCCGGCCCCATCCATCCGAACTTCACGAAAACCAAACGTCTGTTCAACGATACGCTGTGACGTTGCTTAACCTGGCTGGGGGTCAACAGGACTGTGTAGCGAAATTAATGGACTGGCCGTTCGGGATACCTACCAGCCCCCATCACACGAGAGACTCGTGTAGGCCCAGTCTAGCGGATGAGAAATTTGCATAGTTAATTCGCTATTATGTGGATCAGATATTTTTACATAACACATATACTATATATAGTATGCATAATTTTTTGTTTTGCTTGTAGACCCTATTTTATCGTTCAATATACAACATATTTCAATTCATATCTACATTGGAATAAAAGTAAAATCATTATAATCTAATAGTCGCGCTTTTTCTTCCATTGCATCCAGCAAACGACATTAATTTGTAAGCGGATTACTTTTTAATTCCTCCCAACAATTGATCTATAAATATATTTCCTGTTATATTTTATTTAACAGCTACATATATTCAATAAATGTTTATTTGCGCTATTCCTTGAATTGTGTTATGTCTAGATCCATAAAATAAATCATCTAGTGTATTGCAGATACATAAACCATTTATTCAACCAGTTAATAGTTGTCAAATTTTGGACTTTACATATAATACTGAATATTAGATCGTTTCTCAAGATTTCAAATGTCACATAATTAGCATTTGTTGCTCTACTAAAATCAAATATCTTTCAAAATATATAATTGATACAATAAACTATATATACATACATATGTATATGTACATATTGTCACATGATGCACTTAGTAGGTGCGAATGGATTATTTTGAATTAATTTTAAAGCATTTTCATCTGTCTCATCACTTCCCAATATATATATATATATATGTATATATATATATATATATATATATATATATATATATATATATATATATATATATATATATATATGTATATATTTATAAGACATGGAAAGCAAAGAATAATTATACCAAACTTATATTTAAATCCTGTATTAACGAGAAGAGAATTCCAAATTGCCAGAACTCAAATGCTATTCTAATGTTATTCCCAGTTAAAAATACCCGATCACAAAATAGCAATGGTATCTAAACTTAGTAAAATTTCAATCTGCTGATGCATACATATATCTAATAGAATAACTTTGAAATCGCTTGCGAATTTATTTTATTTTTAAATACAGTCGAGTCTCGATAATTCGTACCCCGCTAAATCGAAAACCTCAATAATTCGTAAGAAACTGCTGGTCCCCTCGTTAATTCGTAATTTTTCTGCCTACTGGGCCATGATCTTGCCTCTTATAATTCTTTTCGAAACCTCTTATAATTCGTAATTTCATTTCGTAACCTCTTGTAATTCGTAATTCTTGATTTTGCTGGAAGCTAAACTACCGTTAGGTTTCGAAGACTATTATGCATGGCGCCTTTTTGTCGCTTCATGTGCGAAATTTCGTTGTTCTCTCATTGGATTTAGATTAGTTTGCTCATTTTATTTGAAGCGTGAAGGCGATTCGTAAAAATGTCAAGGAAACGTTCTCATAGCGGTTTTTTTTTTATTATTTTTTTATTTTCATATGATAATGTTTCGAATAATGATTGATTAATTGATTAATTGATTAATAGGCTTGGTAAACACAATAAAAAATAATTATGCAGAACATGAAACAATACAAAAAAAAATTACAAGCTTTTTTGAATCTTAATTTTTCGTTAATATGATTTCTTTTTATGTTTAGTTTTGATTTTAAATACATAATATTGAATTGAATGTGTATTTTATTTATTTTTAATTAGTTAAAATTGTTGAAACGACATGAAATATTAAAACCCCTTCAACTCGTATTTTGATTTCTTTCACCCCGTTAAATGGAAACCCCGGTAAATCGAAAACCTCTGTAATTCGTGAAAAATTTGGTTCCCTTGCTATTACGAATTATCGAGACTCGACTGTAATTTGTAAGAATTCAGATGTGAAACTAATGGCGTTTATCATTATTGTGCAATACACAGTAGAGTTAACAGTGAGCGTACATCATGCTAACATAATACTGTTAACTTGTATGCCGAACGAAATTAATACATTTACGTAACTTATGATACATATTTACTTATTTAATATATTTTTTATGAAGTATTAATGAAGTATTAATACAATACAACAATTGTATTGCAATTATTATTACCTTACCTTATCGTTAACCTATTCCTCAAAGGTGATTTAATTTTCTATGAATACATTGCATACATATACTATATATACAATCTAGGAAACTAAGGAGAAACTAGGAAAAAATAGATTCTAGAATCAAACTTTATTTGTCGACGTTTAAGTTTTATATGAATTAGTTGTAGAGCTCGTATCATACAACTTAAAGCATTTCTCTTCGATCTCCATCACTCCTAAGCCATATAATGTCTTATGTCTAGGTCACGCTCCCTCAACTTTTGATCAATCCAGCGTCTGTAGTACTTTACGTTCGAGTAGATGCTCAACAGCTGAGGTGCATCACAACGGGCGGCACGGGCCAGCAGTCCGGCGAGCACATAGCGATCATCGCTGCCCGAGAGAGGACACATTAGCGGTATGGCACCCATGTCGCCGCAGACAATAGGATTCTTGTCGCCGCCAGTACAGAGGAGTGTGTCGTTCAGAGCATAGCGGCGACCCAAGATGGCCAGACGCAATTTGGAGCCGCACTGATCACGAGGCAGAATGTAGAGGGGCCAGCGTCTGGGCAGCGTCTCATTGCCACTGAACTCTGAGTGTCGCCAGCCCGCCACATAGCACTGGCTGTAGTTGTAGATAAGCTGCATGGGTGGAAGGCAGATCAGCTGCACGTGTGGCGCTAGTTCAAATGCTGCCTGTGAGTCGAGCAGAAGCAGTGCGAGGTTGTGAGCTGCTGGGGACTGTGTGTAGTTCGGATGGATTAACAGCTCAGAGACATTTCGTTCCTGATGTGGCAATGGCTCCAGCTCAACTGCTGCATCCCATTCACCTGCCACCAGACGCAGATCCGTTGCCATTTGGGAGTGGACACAGTGTGCAGCAGTTAAAACAGCAACAGGTGTGATCAGAGCTCCACTGCAAAGATATCTGTCTGCTCCATAGATCGCCACCAGCCAGGGAAACTCACCAAACTTTGACTCGTGCTTCTTGTAGCCCATCGGACGCAAATGAAGCCAAAGATCTAGACGCCCGCCGCACTGAGGCAGAGCTGACAGGGATTCGCTATAGTTGAATCCGCTTCCAACTGAAAGCTAAAATTTTAATTACAAATTAGATCTATGTCATACGGAGAGTGTCTCTACCCACCGTCTCGTTCACATTGCAGCACTTTTCCATATAGTGACAGTGCTGCTCGTCCTGCATAGTGCGACTGCGATCGGAGTAGAAGTGGCCATCCACGAGGAGACCCTCATTGCACAGATCATAGGACACGCAACTCTTGCCTGGTGCACACGATTCCGAAACACCAAATGCAGCTGGAATGCAAATTACAATAGTAATGAGAAAAACTATTCCCATCTTGTTTAGACAACTGTTGCTGGGCTCTCGTTCTGAACTTGAACTGCGATTTGAATTGGCCCCCGGCTTTTATAGCACCCAAGGCTGCAAAGAGGTCAGGCCTGCTTCTTGATTGGGTTAAATATAGCTTAGAGCGTGACTGTGAATTCTATAAATAGTACCCTAGTCCACTCACTTGATGGTCCGGCAATCAGTGCAAGTGTCTGGAAAATCCAAATCCAAATAAATTGTCTTTTTCTACTCCGCCATAAGCCACTTTAGCTCTATCAAGTACTTGGTACATGGATCTATACTATATATGTATATTAAATATATATTATCTGCTATTAAAATATTACGATTTAGTAGTAAAGCAAATTTGGACTTGATATCTAAATCTGAATACAAAGATATAGATATATTCCAAGTACCAATTGAAGTCAAGTAATATTAAAAAAAAAAAAAACATTTTTTCAGAGAACTTTCGAATATTTTTAAAATTAAAATAAAAATCGAGAAATTTAGCAATTCGGTTGATTAATATCAAGAGATTTAAGAGTTTTATAACATTTTCTATTAAACTTATTCGTTTTAAAAACATTTTCTCATTTAAAAAAAATAAATTAAGGAATTTATATGCTTTACTCGAAACGATAAGATAAGTTTAAATCGAGTTTAGAATTCTTAAAATCTGATAAATTTATGAGTTTTATTTACCTTTTTTCAAAATTTGTTCATTTGAATACAAATTCTTGTTGATATCAAAGTGTATTGAAGATGCAGCGTTATTTTTTAAGCTTTCGTGCACTTGATTGTTAAAATTGCATTATATATCTGCTGAGAATGGGTAAAGAGAGTATTTTGGTTTTCTTTAAATTTATAGCCGAGTAGATAAACCCGTTCCAAATCGTCTGCTTGTCACAGTACAGACTTGAAATTATAGATTTTTATTTTTTTTTAACACGATCATAAAATTTTTGAAGATGACTTTTATAATATACAAAAAAAAAAAAAAAAAAGAAATAAATAAAAATAAAAATTAAAATAAAAATAAATAAATAAAATAAATAAATAAATAAACTAAATATAAATAAATAAAAAAAAAAAAATAAATAAATATAAAAATTAAAATACTACTGAATGTATGATTCAAAAGATATTTCACAAATTTTTGTTAGGTATACAAAGATAAATGTTAGATAAACAATGTAATTTTATAAGAATATTTATTCCTTAGAGGGTTAAAAAAAATCTTATATCTATATATTTATGAGTGTATCTCTATTGATATTAAAATCGAGTATAGGGCATACTATTTCAATCATCGTAGTTTTCTGTGCCCTTGACAATCGCCCAAAAATTTTCACATAACTTTCTGGATATTTCCTAGCTGGGCAGACCCGAAACGAAACACTTTTACTTGTGTTTTGTTTACATTTGCGACAACATCAACACGTATCCGTATCTATTACGAAGCCTTAGATGGGAGCCGGAGGTGGTGGCATTGCTGCAACTTTTGCGTCATATCTTAATGCACAATCGTCGCTTAAGTGCACGTAAATTGAATAAAATTTCGACAAGTTTTAATACACAAAATGTGCATGGTGCGAACGGTGCAGACAATGACAGCTTGCTGAATGTGAATACGAATACGAATAGGAATACGAATGCGAGTGTGAATGCGAATGCGACTAAGGGATATATGTACGTGTATGAAGTGTGTAGTTCGATAGACATACAAAGCCTTTCTACACATGGTTTGTACGTCCCTCTGTCTGAGCTTATATACATACATAGTATGTATGTTGTACTTATTTGTGGTATTTGGAGAGCTGGCAGCTTGTTTGACTAAGATTTACGCAACTTAGAACAGATTCGCATTGGGAATTGTCTGGGTGTCATCACCTAAGTTTGGTAGGTTTCCAGCTATACGATTTCCCATTATGTTTCGCCTGCTGTTGCTATGTAAAAGTTAATTTGCTAAAACGTTTTAACAGATGTTATCCTCGAGGAAATGAAATGTTATTGCATATGCACACTAAAATTTTATAACTTAATACTGATTTATATGCTAAACGTTTATGTGTACATATATTTGCATACTCATATATGTATGTACTATGCATGTACATATATCCTGCAATGTATGCGTATGCATGCATGTCTCTCTATGTCGTTTGTGGTTGAACATATTTTCAATTAATATGAAAATTTATGATGTGCCTTTGTTGAGCGAATCGGAAGTTCATTTTCCATGATACAAACAATATATTTATCAAATTGAGTGCCGATTGCCTTTATTGACCTTCGGCAAATGGTTGTGAACCAGAAAAAAATAAAAGTCCATTTGCATTTTGTTAACTTAAAATATGCAAGTTCCGAAAGTAAAAAAGAGAAAAAAAAATGAAATCCATTTAAAATGTGAAATTTCATTGAAGTGTAAAAAATGAAGCCACAATTTTTGTGTTATTTCACAAAAATAGATTAAAATCAATTTTTAGCACTCTAGTTTGTTTAAAAATAATAAAACATAATATTACTATAATTGAAGTGGACGATGAGGATAAAACAACGTATATATAATCATCTTAATTCAGTCTGCGTAAATATATACATATATATTTTTTTTTTCAAAGCTAAGCTACTTTTATTTATTTATATAACAAATTATAATAAATTTAATAATAATTTAATACGTATTACTTACAATAAACCCTTAATAAAAATTTTTATTTTAAGCTTAGAAGCATATTTAACAATATATTTCATAAATTAAAATATTTATTATATTTTATATATATATTTTTTATTACTATCAATGCCAATTTATAAGCTGTAAATATTATTGTTTATTAAATTTTAGTAATAATTTTACTATTAAAAAGTATATCTATAAACACATGTGCAAGTTAAAAATAATAGTTTAAATAAATAACTCATTATATCAATACTTTTTATTTTTATTTTAATTTATTTTATTTATTACTCCAAATAATTCAAATATATCAAAATGAATTTTTATTTTTCAAGTCATATTCTGAGAATTTTATTTTGTTCCCAAAGATTGGTCCTCTTATAATTGCGCTCATAGTGCATGGCCTCTTCGCACTCACATTCATTTACATTGAGTGTTAAATTCTATTTTTCACTCAAAGAGTTGCAAGTGAGCGTAATTAGTAACTCAACGTTCTACTGCTGAGCGAGTGAAATGCTCTGTCACTCTTTACACATCATTGCTCTCAATGCATGTATTCTTGTGCTCTGCTCTCACTCACTATGTGAGCGCATTAAGCGCGTCAATGCAATTGTGTTGAGTGGAAGCATGGCCGGTTTGTGCTCGTAGGTATTAAATCACTCCATGAGTTGCAGATGAGTGAGTGTGAATCTTCGCTCTCTTCAAATGTGGTGCTCAGTGTGTTTGGATTGTTTGTACTCTTAGTTGCTCAATGAATTGCAGATGAGTTCATTTACAAACTCAGCAACAGCTGAGTGAGTGAAATACTCTCTGTGTCTCAAATACAGTGCTCAACTGCATAAGGTCTCTTTGCTTTCATTTCCCACTCAAAGAGTTAGTTAGTTGAGTCCGTAGGCAGTTTGCACTCTGTTTACATCAAATACCAACTCAATGAGCAGTGGCTGTTCCTTTCACTCATAATCGTTCCCATTACATACGTACGTACATAAGTAAGGGAGTGGAGTTATGGATGGATGGATAGTTGACTCAAATGCAGAGTGATTAAAATCCTCTTCATTGCAGAATGCCAATTCCGCTTATTAATTAAAGGATTATGCAGCCAGATGGCATCCACTGGATAATGGTCTGGTACAATCTTACAATTTGGCCAATGTTATTTTGTTGATATGCTCTATTAATACACTGCGGCTATGGGCGTGGTATTCGATTAATATGAAGTATTTAGCATAAATCTAAAAACTGAAATTCTAAAAAAAATAATCACTTAGAGGCCAGTCCCACAGAAATCAAACTGTTTGAATTAAAGTACACAAATTGTTCTGTATAAATAAATAAGCTTTTTAAGATTAGTAGATAAATCTTAATTAGGTTCCTGTACAGATAGAACTATTGGAAGTTACCGAACTAAAGTCCAATTGGAAAACTAAAAACTTGTATAATTTGAAATATTTGAATAAATTTAACTAATAGCGTAGAATATTTTGTTATATCTATACTCAGGTGGAATCAAAAATTGTAAATAATATAAATATAAAATATATATAAAATGGACTATGCCTACAACAAGAGTAGAAGAAACTTTGACGAAAATCTTGTGTAAAATATTTATTAATGAAACTGAACAGAATATAGTTCTAAATAATGTAATATACTCGTATATTAGAGTGCTGATAGTCGGGACTGTTCGAATATGAGATACCATGAATTGGAAATTGATTATTTTGGGCGACGAAAATAAGAAAATCTCTCTACGAACAAAAAGAAAATCACCCTAATCTGCATTATATTTATAATTTTTTGACAGCTATGCCTATAAGCAGTTAGTGCCCAATATATTTCATCTTGATCTAGTTTGAGAAATTAAAATTTTTGATAATCTCAAGACAAAATATATAAAAATTAATTTTAGTTGTAGCTTAAAATTTTTTTCTAATACTTTTTTAATAACTGTCTTAAACTACCTCTGGAAATTCATGGACTGCGACTTTGTTTAGTCTTTAATAAAAAGGTGTCGAATTAATATAGTAGAAAATGTACGAGCTCTGTTCAACCGGATCGATTGCTTATTTATAATTGGAGCAGTCTAGAACCAACTTCAGTTCTACGAACAACAGTGTTTCCATGGGATCGTCATATGATAGCTCACCGTAGCTATAATATAAATGAAAGCCAGCATTCGAGTTCGATGTTCACTTGGAAATCAATTGTATAGCAGAGCACAAGTTTTTTCATTTTTTTTTTTAAATTGTTGGGCTTGAAATATGTTTGGCTTTCGCCCACTTATTCCGCTGCTCGGCTTGGTGCTGGTGGTGCGTGGGCAATTCTCCTTGTTCGGTAACTTCTATGAGGATGACTTTGTGGACGTGCAGTTCGACGGGTGTGCGCAATGCGAGCATAACTTTCGAAACATGGTGTTTATACTGAAGAGCCCTGATGAGGCGGAACGATCTGCCATTTCCATATACTCCACTGTGGTCATTATCATGTGGCTCTGCCTTGGCATTGTGGTGGCTGTGAAACGTTACCGAAAACTCAAGTTTGGTGCATACCATACTTATAAGCTCTTACGCTAACTTTTCTCTCATATCAATTAGATATTTAATTTATGGAATTGTGAATTTATTCCTTTATTCATATATAGGCCGACCAATTTAGTTTGCAATGATATAAAATGTAATAAAACATAATTAATATTTTATATTAAACTGTCTCTAACTTTACTTTAAAACTATAACTGGCATTATATGTGACATATCTGTCTTTGACTCTGACTCTGACTCTGACTCTGACTCTGACTCTGACTCTGACTCTGACTCTGACTCTGACTCTGACTCTGACTCTGACTCTGACTCTGACTCTGACTCTGACTCTGACTCTGACTCTGACTCTGACTCTGACTCTGACTCTGACTCTGACTCTGACTCTGACTCTGACTCTGACTCTGACTCTGACTCTGACTCTGACTCTAACTCTGACTCTGACTCTGACTCTGACTCTGACTCTGACTAATCACCCAGAAGTTTTTCTGAAATATTCGTTAAAGGACATGCAATCTCAGTAAGATATGCGAAAATCGTGTAGATTACTTATTAAGTGTGCGCCCGGACCAGCTGTGCGTTAACTGCTGGAATCCTTTAATTCTTGTTTTATTCTTTTTTTTTGGCACACATTTGTCTTGTCGCACCGGTTAACCGGTTTGTCTGTGCCTGGGACCGGAATCTGTCCGTCCGGAGTCGGATGCAACTGAGTTATGGCCAGTTGCTGGTCGCGCTGCTTTGCATGTTGCTGGTGTCGTCGATGGCGTCTAAATTGAAAATTGAAAAATTGCTTATTGCAATTTGTTGCCACAATCGGCTGACCAAACAGACACAAAGAATAGAGAGGGAGAGAACATCGTTTCGCGACCAATACCAATGCAGCTTCGCCCGTTTCGTATCGTAATATGCTCTTTACGCTTTTGAACTTCCGTTTGGCATTTGGCGCCGTGCACGTGCTGTCCAAGTCCTGGCAGCGAGAAGGTTCTCCTGCAGCTCCTGTGTTTCCTGTGCGAGAATTTAGCAATATATTTTTCTTATTTCGTTTGACGTTGCCCGTGCCACTATCTCTCTAGCTGCACTGGGCAACTGGCAAATGGCAACTGGCAATGGCAATGGCAATGGCAACGGCAACTGGCAGTGGCAACTGGCAGTGGCAACTGGAAGCTGAAAAGAAAAACTTTTGCATATTTTGTACTTTATGCTTGAAATATTTATGATCTCATGCAATTTGTGGCTTACTTTTTGGTCGAGCAACTGTCTGGCCAGCCGCCCGCTCGACGTGTCTGCCAATCTGTGAAATATGCTGCTAATGCACTTATTGCCATGGCTATTGAATTTATATGGCAAACGTCTCCGTCTTCGTGTCTGTCTCCATCTACGACTCGGCAGTTGCTGCTACTTGTGGCCTGAGCTCTTTGATGGTTGCTCTGCAGCAATTTAAAACAAGTTTCCGTGGCTTCAGCTCAACATGTGTCCAGCACTCAGCTTAATTGTATTTCCGGTGCAACACTCTTGAGGAGTAAGTGCAGTAGCCAAATTTATATACATGTATTAGTATAATAGCTTATTCCCTGGATGCACACAGTTATGCAAGTCTCTTATTATATGTATTTAGTTTTGGTTAACCAAATGACCGCAAAACTAAAACGATTTCTGAAATGATGTGTCTTATTTTTCTTTTAAGTTTTAAGTTTTACCTATGTAATTAAATTAAGAAACAAATTAAATTATTTATATATACAAACAACATGCCATTGTGTGAATTTGTTGTGTGTCTAGTTAAATATTAGTACTAAAAAATATATATATATTTTAGACTTAAATACATTTTAAATTAGAAATTTGCTTAAAAAAATTATTAACTATAAGTATTATTATATATAAATTGTAAATATATATAGAAAATATTAACACCAAGGAGAATAAATACATTAATTACAAATATAATAGCAATGTTTTTCTTGAAGAACATTTTATGAATTAATTTAAAAAATTTGTAAATTCTTGTATTCAAAAAAATATTTCTTTAAGTTAGTTGAAGATATTTTATAAAATGTAGGAAAAGTTAAAAAACATTTTTTAAATTCAATTTAAAAGAAAAATAAATATTTTAAAAATACCTAATATTAAAAAATTTAGTTTTCTAAATTAATAATAGAATTAACTATATTTAAATTTATTAAAAATTGTAGGAAAACATTTGCAATTTCGATTCTGAAATAAATTGAATTCTTCTTATATATGCACAGTTTTTTTTTGTTCAATGTGCAAATATACTGTGTGCTCTGACCTTTGAATTTTTAACTTAGCTGGCGGCGACGTGACCCGGGCAGATTAATTGCCTCGCCAGGATTTGGTCCTTGGTCCGTCTGCTGGCCGCCTGTGGGAGTGGATGGGAAATGTCGCCGCTCAGCGTATTCGAGCTTCGGCGGCGCCGTTAAAACTCGCCTGCCTAATTTATGGTCCACTAAATGAAAAAGCCCCCAAAAGTACATTTTAAGTTGCGATTCGAGTGCCGGTCCCTGTGCAGACTTGGTGCGATCCGGTCAATGCAGTTAAAGCGTCCAGCCATGGCGTCAACACAGCCACAAAGGAACGAACGAGCAGCCAACGTTGTGTTTCACATTTGGTTGCATTTGGTTACCAGACGATGCGATTCGATTCGATTCTATTCGAATCGCTTTGATTCGATGAGTGTTCGTTGTTTTTTTGTCTATTTTGTGGGGCAGGCAGTCAAGATCTGGGCATGTCCATGGCTTAGCTGTGCTTTTGCGGTTGAGCTTGGCCAAAGTGCTTAATCAATTGGAAATGCATGTGGGCAGGTTGTGGATGGGCAGGGCGACGCCTTAAAGGCTCCTCTAGCCCGCACACACTAAGTTTGCCATTTATTAGCTGCGGAAATTCTGCAACAAATTTTTGTGAGCAAATTTCTCATACACTCGCATCTGACCAGCAGACACCAAGGGTTCGCCAGCCTCAATGGCGATTCGAGGTCTGTTTGCTGGGTCTGTGCCCCATGATCCGGGGCTGCAACTGCATGTGCTTCCGCTTAGGAAATTACCAAACAACGCGCGCATCCGGCTGATATGCACCGCCTGCGGAGCTGCTCCTGTCTCCTTTCTCCAGTCACTCCCTCCACTTGTCGTCCTTCTTCTGCTCAAGCTGTTCCAGACGTCCGCGTCGCCGGTCTCTGGATTACAAAAGCACAAAAATGAACTGAAATTAATGAAATGCCTAGCAGCATGCCATGTCTTCTTTCTTTCTATCTTCCTCGTCTTTCTCTTCAGCATTTCCCACACCTTTTATTGCGTGCCCACGAACTGGTGTCTGAGAATTTACAATGGTCGAAGTTTTGGTCGAGAAACCTACGAGCAAAATGTTTACTCAAATTAGGTTTATATTTTTAATTTTTGCCAGTGAGTATTCGGGCTGGATTAAATATAGACTGTGGACTAGATTGATGAGAGTATTTACTATAGCGTAATATGTATGAGTGACACGGAAGAGTCTGCAGGAGTCGGGAGTTTCCAAATACTTTGTTTCTTTACAGAGCAACTTTATTTTTAATCTGAAAGGAATTGGACGGAGCTATCCATGCATGGTATTATATAACTCACCAACAAATTTTAAATTTATAATGTAAAAATACCTTTAAGTTAGTGTATACAGTTTCAATTGTTTATACAATCGTCTCCAAATGGCCATCTTCCTCGACTGTGTGAGCACTTCTGAGTCCTGCAAGTCATAGAATACCTATGATATATTCAAGATTACCTTAAGATATTCTCTAGATACTGCAGATCGCTTCAATTCAATATTCAAATAAGCATCAGCTCCATTGTCAGCTAAAAGTCTCGCCTACACGAACCAGACTTGTTTTATATTTCTTCATCCAATGTTCTGGGATAATTTTCTACATAATAACAGACAACTACAACAGTATTTACCTCTCTAGCTTCCATAAACAATGAATACAAATCTTCTGTCTTCTGTCTGTTGAATATATTTAAAGAAAACTCTTATATCACTCAATTTGGCAAACTTAGATGCAAACTACAATCAAGAAAGTTCAGATATATCAATGTTAATTATGGGTAAGTAGAGTTCTGTAGAGTAGACTCTGGGTGGAGAAGCAGCGAATGCTCTTAAGTTGAGCACACTTTACTCGTTATCCAGCTCATCATTTTCGTTATTTTAATCATAATTTCAAATATAGTCGACTGCACGCGAAGTTAAGTGGCAGAGGTAAGCTGCTGCTGTGGCCGGGATTGAGGTCCAAAACTGCTTTACTTTGCAAACTCATCAAAGTTGAGTTGCCTACAAGGCAAGGGCTCGATGGCGTGGACTAGGAGGAGGATGCCATTCACAGAGCATATGAACTTAGTGATACGGTTTCTATTTATACATAGGCTTACATATAGACATACACATACACACATATATTTATATATGTGTATATACATGAAATATATATTTTTGGCAGCCGTGCGCAGCCTTGCACTGGAAATTGAAGACAGAAGCAGAGAAGTTGAGAAATACTATAAGTTGTCTCGAATTTGTTTGCCCTGCTGCTGAATTTTCATTTCAATTTTCCAGCTGCAGTTTTATTTAATCTCACTTCAGGTGCAACGAATGCGTTCGAGTGTTTACCTTGTCGGAGTGCCGTGGCACTCGCTGGGGCATGTGTTTACACTGTCAGTCGAATTTTGCTGAAATGTATGTGGTTTAGCTGCTAAGACTTACTTCTTCACATCAATTCACTGTTGGCCTCAATATTCTGTAGCCATTAAGCAAGTTGATCCACCTCTTCGTAGCTACAAGCCATCGATGCTCAGCTTGCGTTTAATACTGTCAATATAGCTATAAATTGTGCTTGGAAATTGTGAAAAGATTCAGCTTAGAATATCTAAATCCATCATTTTGTTATTTATTTATTTAATGGGTTGAATTCCTTTACCTACATAAATAAATTGATCTCCAAGAAACTTAGATTTAATTATGCATACTAAACTAAAATTGTCAAGAGATCTTTATAACTGTAATCTACCATAAGATCCCTAGATCCTCTAGTCGGGACTGTTCGATTAAAAGATACATTGAACACTATGAGGAGCTGAGATTCCAATTATGCTACGCTTACTATACGTATGCATACTATATACATACATACAAATGTGTATATATCCATCACATACATATGTGTTTATGGATATCCTTTAACACTCTGATCTTAAGTTCACCTACTCATGTATCTTGTACTACATTTACTAAATCATTGAAAAAAAAAAAAAAAAAAAAAAAAAAACAATATACTCATATACTCATATTGTGTTTATTTACACTAAATATAATACTTTTTGATGTAGCTCTATGAAAGCGTAATATTTTGAATCTACTTTTTTACCATTTGCATTTTTAATTTAAATAATAATAAATGATTATTTAATAAAATTCTTGCGCATGGAGTTGATAGGTTGCTGTGTATATTAGGCAAGCTTAAGAATGGCACTTGTCTGAATAAATCAATTCATATTTGATTTTAAATTTTCACATTTTCTCATACATTTTAAAATTCATTAAAGAATTTTCCAGTTATCTCTCTCACATAACCAAATAATTAACTCGCGCTTTGATTCAGTTTTTGTGCAGTGATTGCGCTTGGTGAATCAATGGAATTTATAACATATTTTATTTCACAGCATTAAATAACATAGTTTATTTAACAGCATGACTTTAAATTATAGCACAGTGGTTCCGCTCGTATGGAAGCGCGGCCAAAAATACTTATAAGATCAGTAGAGTGCTGAAAATTTTACCAAACCTCTTAAAAAATATTTGTAGTTGCATAAATACGCCAATCAATAAATTCCAATCAATATAATAAAGCATAAAATATATATATAATAAAATGTAATAAATAAATAAACAATAACCATTTATAAGCTATTTAAATACTGAAAAATATTTACACGAGTTGTAATTACAATAATAATTAAATAATAATACGAAAAAATACCAATATATTGGTCAGGGTATACCAATAATTTAAGGTCATGCTGTTAAATATAATATGTTATCTAATAGCAAATAATAAAATATGTCATATGAATATTCACGGTCACGATAGTCGATCTAGCTATCGCATAGTTGTAAACTTAAGTTTCGAATCGAAAATTAATTTCGACCCATTTATACTCTGAACCCATTGAAAATGGAAAAGCATTGTAAAATGTTTTGTTTATTATTTATATCTTCTAAAAATTAAATAAACCTTTTTATTAGTACTTCTGTATTATATTTGTTCACATAGTGAGGAAAGTATATTGGTTTATATAGTCCTCGCGCTAAATAAGGTGTTAAAACTTTATTCGTCGTGATATTTTCGAATAATTATAATTCAACTACATACAAAATTGTTAATGTACCATATATGACGTTTAAGAATCTAAGGATTTGGTGATATGTCTATGACTTCAGGAGGCGACTCTTGGAGGCTTCGTAGTACATAGTTTTATGGCAATTGTTATCAAATTGAAGTTATATGAAGACTCTATTGTGAAATGACAAATAGGTTGAGAATATAATTTCTATAGTTTTACAGTTGTTTACAGCTATTAGCAATATTCAGGGATGTACAAACTATTGAAGGAACTTTATTTAAGGCTTGGCTCAATTGATTATTATCTAAAATGTTTTGGAGTGACATGACGCAGTATAATGCAATCTAACTAAAAGTATTTTAAGTGCTGCATACATGAATTGTATTAAATAGAGTATTTGCTCGACGTATACATTTGACTGTTTGGCTGTTTCCTTGTGAATTTCAACATTTTGCATTGGTTAATTTGTGGTATTTGCTGTATTCTGTGTCCATTTGAGTGTGCGTTGTTGGCTCAGCAAATTAGAAAGATATATCACATAATCTAATGCTGTGGCTGTGGTTGTGGCATTGGCTGCAGTGAGTCGAATGCAGCTGTGGGCCGAGATCATTTCTGGTAACTCTGGGCAATAACTTTGGCTATTACTTTGCCATTGTTGCAGTTGCAATGACAAAAGTTTAGCAAACAAAACTGTTTTTCTTAGCGCCCAGAGTCGAGCTCGCTGAGGATTGCTCTGGCTGCATTTCCTTTTCCGACTCTGGCTGGCTATTTTGCAGCAACTGCAGTTAGGAGGCGTTGCCTTCGGCATTGGCGTTGGCGTTGGCATTGGCGTCGCAGTCTCGAGCACCTTTTTCTTTGCATATTTGTTTTGAAAACTTTTCAATTGCTTACTGGATTTTCACACAAATAAGGATTCGCACACACATGAACACACTCACAAAATGTGCAAAGGCGATGGAAAAGGCAGATGGGTGTAAGAGGTGGGGGGAAGTTTGAGAGACTCTCGTCTTGTATTTACAGTCTCTTCCCCTTGTTCTCGGTTCTTTGGACTTTTCACATGGAGTTCGTTTTTGCCTTTTGCAATTTGTTCCCAATTGATTTCAAACACTTCAAATTTATTGGTTTTCAAAAACTTTACGAATTTTATTGTTTCCGCTAATTCCTTTGTCCAGCTGAAAAGACGCAGCCGGCCAGAGACAAACAGTCAGGCATTCAACAGTCGGTCTAAACTAAAAAAAAAAAAAAATCAAATAAAACAAGTCGATAATGGCATTGGTGGAAGGGAGTGGGGACGAGAGCTACTTGTGGCAGGGACCACGGACCACGCTGTGCATCCTTACAGCTTTCAAAGTGGCCAAGAGATATATGCAGTAAAGTTGGGCCGGATATGAAAGTCATAGAACTGAAGCACTCTATATATGTATATGCATACGTATGTATGTATGTATGACACGGTCTTATATAGCATTTGTTTGTTTTTTAAGTTGACGCTTAAACAATGTGTCCGACGTCACGTGAGGGTATTAAGCTTTAAGGTAAAAGTTATCATAATATATTTTTATTTTTAATAAGGCAAATACTGTATTTATTTGTGTTTCATTTCATTACGATGCTTTAGTTGCTCTTTTACAAAATTTACAATTAATGTGAGCTAAATGAAAGGAATTAATGAATGAATAGAGATTATGAGCTATGGACGAGTGCAGTGACTTGATAAAGGATTGCGATAATGCGATCTGGCAGATGTCCATGTTGGGCTCTATCAAGGATGTATATGTAAGTATAAAGAGTGTCAAAGTTACGTAATTTTGAAAGCAGATTCTGTTCTGCTTGAATAAATTTGATAGCGTGTTTGAATTTCATGTTGCCATCATTCAAATAGATAACATAATAATAAAAAAATAAATTATTTCTTGTTTAATTTAATATTATATGTATTCATATATATATATATATATATATATATATATATATATATATATATATATATATATATATATATATATATATGTCCATCTGGTCAGGAGAATCACACAAAAGAGCTGTAATCAAATATTTGGATTGCTTTAAATTTTTTTAAATTTTTTTGTATTTTTTTTTAAATACCCGATTTTTTATGAATTTCTGAGGAATTGAAAGAGTGGAAGAAGAGATTATAAAATATTTTAATTTTATTTCGATTATATAATATAATATATACAATTGTTCTAGTAATTCTTTAACAGTTAGCGCGATTTTCGTTTAATTTCATCATCAGCTGTAGAAATTCTTAGGCATACAGCAACAGCTGATTCTGTGGGTGTTAAGGCACTGCGCATGTCCTGCATCCTGTTGTTTTTTTTTTGTTTGTTACCCATACAGAGAGAGTGAGAGATTCCTGAGCACTTGGCTGTTTTGACAGTTGACATAAGTAGCCAGTCGAAAATATAGTAAAAGCGTGCAAAAATTACTGAGATCTTTGTTAAAGTCAAGTGTAAAAATTTCGTCTTATCTGTGGTGCAGTTTAGTGTACTAAGTGTTTGTCAAAATGTATTAAAAAGGTGAAAGATGCAAGGAATCAAGACAAAGGCGCAAAGTCTGGTCAAAATTTAATATTGCCTTATGGAAAATGGCCTTTTGCTATTTCCATTGGCTGCAGCTGCGGCAAGAAAAGCCACAGAAATCTTGAAAGTTTGCTTAAATTTAGCTGAGTTAAGCTTCAATCACAATTCAGGAAAAGCGCAGCACAGAATGTTTTATTGATTTTTCCTCTTTAGTTGACCACACAAGGAAAGCTGTCAAACAGCAGCGCTTACGCTTACGCTCTCACTCTCATTTCCTTACGCTCTCTCTCGCTATCGCTCTCTTCTCACTCTCTCTCTCTCTCTCTCTTTGATTTGTTGTCATGTAATCTTTTTGCGTTTTGTTTTGCTACGCGTGTTTATTGCTAATCAGCATCTCAAATTGGTTTGCATTTTCAGTTGCCTCAATATACATAAGTAAAGAAAATGCCATGCCAAATACTTAGAGTCAAGTATTAACCCATACGCCACACCAAGCCAAGCCAACTCAAGCAAGCTTCCACAAGTGTCCAAAAACTAACCTCGTACCCACTCACCCACCAACCAACTGCTTTCGACCATGTTAGGCAGCAGGAGCCCCCCAACTTACAAGCCGCTCGCATCGGGATCGGGGGGCTCCGCCAGCGCCATCAATCTCAGCTCCAGTTCCAAATCGAGCAGCAACAGCTCCCATAGCGGTCATCCCTATCCGCAGCCCTACACTGGCCACTCCCACTCCTGTTACCATCACCAGCAGCAGCATCAGCATCAGCAGCAGCACCATCATCAGCATCATAGTCAAGGAAGCCGGACATCGCTAACACCAACCATGAAGCGTGGCAAGAAAAACTGGGGCAGTCGAGAGCGATCCAGCATGAGTTTTCTTATTGTCATTCTCTTTTTTGCGGTTTTTGGTCTCATCATATTGACCGAGGTAAGTTTACGAATTTCTATATAAAATGATCATCCCAAATTCCATGACACTGGGAAAACCTTAAACATTATTATTAGTATTCTAAGCTATTACTATATCTAAGCTTGCATCATTTCTCATCTAAACTTCAGTCCCAGCTTTGTATATGGCTATTAGGGAAAGCCAGTGTATTCTTTATTGAAAATAACAAAAATAAATATTAGTTAATAATAATCGGGCGTGCTCGACTGTGAGATACCCTGAGCTCTGCACTACTATTTCAATGATTCTACGACTCTGGGAAAAGATGGTTCATTTAAATCAAAGATGATCGTAATCAAAATTAAACCGAGCCCAGTTATTTGAACGGTTCTCGCATAATTTTTATTTCCAGTCAGCAATAGTCGTATTTCTATTTTCTGAACTACATACACGGTATGAGCGTACAATATACGGCTCCAACAAAAAAAAACAAGTAAGAAAACTCTAGTCGAGAGTGCTCGACTAGATAATACCCTGAACCCAATTTAATAAAATAAAATAATAATCTGTACTGTGGTTTGGTTTTTTGTAATTATCTTGAAAATGCATCAATTTTATTGCTGAAAATAGCAAAAAAACTTCTTTCTTTTGACAAATAGTTAAATATATTGCTCTTGCTAATATTGCTAAAATTAATCCGTTTTCAAGATAATTACAAAAAACCAGTGTCGAACGTGACAAAAAGTTGACTTTTCTGGAGAATTACCCATATGGATAAAACAGAAAGTATACATAAGAATGTATGCGTGTAACGTTCAAAATGTACATATGTACATGTATATATACATTGCATTGCCAAAAATAATAATAGATGGCGCTTATATTAGTTGAAATTCGAAAAAGTTTATATTATTAAATATCATTAAAAATAGACCCAACAAATAGACGGTCCTCGATTAACAGGCATTACCTTAATTAACACAGACACTTCATAATTGTAAAAGAAATATATCAATGCCACTCGAAGCTGTAATAGCCATAGTAAATAAGTTCACTGCTAAAGCGCCATCTATCAAGTTAAAATTTTTAGACCATGCTACACTAGTTTTGAATGTACATGTGGGCGTACATATAGGAAAACCGCAGATGTCACGTGCTTTTGTTATTTGGGCAGACTTTTTTTTTTTGTTCATTATTTTCTGTTGACTTAACGGAATAAAATATAATTGAAACAAAAACACTTTCAGAAATGATGCTATTAAATATTTGAAATTAAAAAAAAACCCACTTATTCACAATTAGTTAAACTACCAACTGACTTTCAAAGGTATCAAATACAAAAGAATAAATAATAATAAAAAAGAAAGAAATATAAAAAAAAAAAAAAATTAAAAATAAGAAATTATGAAGGGGTTAGTTAAGGCGAGGCTATAACCTGCGAAAGCCTAACATTCGGTGCATTTGTCTTGCCATCTACACCACGGCTCACTCAAATAGCAGAGTAGCGAAAACGAATGATATTTGCCATATACGAAAAAAAAACTAAAGCAGTGGCTGAAAATACAAATACAATTCAAAGACAATTCTAACGCAATTCAAAAACAATTGTGATTCTTAGAATTTGCACGCATAGCAACATAGAAAACGGCCCAAGATTTTTTGTGTGTATATGTGCACACGCATACGAAAATTGATTTGCATTGCTCAACGTTGCTTGAGTTTCCATTGTTATTTTAATTGTTTTAAAATTTTTAAAATATATAATGAAATGTAATGAGAGTTCAGCATATGATCTACATATTGTATTTAACATTTTAGGTTTTTTTTAGAAATGATAACTCTTTTACAATTAGCTTTACATGCACAAATACATATGTATGTATGTATGTACGATTGCAGCCACACGCTGATCTACGCTTGCACACATACATATGTATGTATGTATGTATGTATGTGCGCCCGCAATGCGTCTTGCTTTGTCGCTGCCTTGCTTGCTGCGCCACATGGGTTTTGATGAGAAAACTTTATAGACTTGTAATTCTGTTTCTAGATGGACAATCGTATTGATATATTCAGGTTAAGATTATGATATTCATATCTATATGTCAAACCAAACTGCATGTCTCTAGTATTTGAAATGCATTTTTTACACATTTGGGGGTGTGGGGGCGAATCGGGGACCGGAATCCAAAATCTGACAAAAACCGAAATTGTATTAAATTGGTATCTATATATATGCAGAAGACTTGGAGACTCTAACTCTAAAGATGAATTAGCTAGAATTTTATAACTGGTTCCCGATAATTTCGTTTATCGATAACTAAGCAAATATACAAGTTATCGAATTTCTGAAACAAACTCGTACTGCGCGCTCAATATACGGACCTAACACAAAAAGAATGAACTCTCTAGCTTTTGTATCTTCGGAAATCGACGCGTTCAAACATACGGACAGACAGACAGACGGACAGACGGACAGACGGACAGACGGACAGACGGACATGGCTATATCAACTTTTCTCGTCACCCTGATCAAGAATATATATACTTTATGGGGTCTGCCACGCCTCCTTCTGCCTGTTACATACTTTTAACAAAACCATTATACCCTGATTTCCCATTTTCAATGGGTTCAGGGTATAAAAAAATCGATTCGTTGAGCTCGTCACCCTGATCAAAAATATATATACTATATGGGGTCTGCCACATCCCATTCTGCCACATCCCATTATTTATTAGTCATGCAGGTGAAACTTGAGAGGCTGAAAATATGAATTTATGGAGTAGTGTTTTTATACCCTGAACCCATTGAAAATGGGAATTCAGGGTATAACGGTTTTGTTAAAATGTATGTAACAGGCAGAAGGAGACGTCGCAGACCCCATGAAGTATATATATTCTTGATCAGCATAAAAAAATAGGTTGATCTAGCCCTGCCCGTCTGCCCGTCTGTCCGTCCGTCAGTCTGTCCGTCCGTCCGTCTGTTTTTCTCGATTTTGTAGTTTTCAGATTTTGGATGCCACGCCCCCCTCGCCCCCAATTTGAAAAAAAAAACGCATTTCAAATACTAGAGACTTGCAATTTAGCAAATAGGCAAATATTAGAGACATGCAGTTTGGTTTAGCATATAGATATGATTATCATATTCATAATCTGAAGAGATTAATACGATTGTCCGTTTAGAAACAGAATCAATACAATTTGTATGTAAGCGCCATAATGTGATCGGTCACTAATGAATGCATTGACCTGCAGCATAAGACTACATACATATATACATATATACATATATGCATATATACATATAAACTACATGCTACATACTCTCGATCTGCCGACGTTCTCATCGGCAGAACTCTTATATACATTCTATGTAATTAGGCTAAAAGAGACATTCGCAAATGAATAAAAAAAACCTAAAAGATCGTTCTTATTAAAATGGGTCTGGTACCTAATATATTGTAGTTAATTAATAATACTACATATCAAATAGAGTACCAATCACAATTTTTATCAAATAATCATTGTAACAATCTATATGTATATATTATATTTTATATGTTATTTGTTGATTATAGATTTTCCTAAATAAATAATGTTATATTTATTAATACATATGTACTTGTACTTGCACTTCGTATATATGAAACATAGTCATAAACTTAAAGTCTAGCTTCGAAGAAATTTGCAAGCTAATGAACAAGTCTCATAAAATATGCATTAAACAATTGCAACATTATGTTTGAGCGGGGCAAGGTGTTGCGATTGCATTGCAGATGCATTTAAAATTCAGAGTGCAATTAATGACAGGACCAGACGCTAATTAAAATGCCAAAAGCGTTGCTAGAAATTAGCTTAAAATGAAGCCAACCAACGTAAATCCATCCCTCCAAAGCATCCACAGGCAGCCGCTGACTGTTTACTCTTTCTCGCTTTCAGGTTTTCATGATCGACGAACGCTCCCACAGCGGCCTGATGGCCATGAGGGCGGGCGGCGGTGGCGGAGCCAGCCTGGGCGGTCGCCTGGGCGATGCGATGCCGGATTATGATAATGTTAAGGTAAGTTTTGTTATGCAAATCAATGTGGCGCTGCCAGTGCGCGTTGCCAGCCAAATGGTCAACAATTGTTTTTGATACTGCTCCAGCTGGGGCTCCCCACCTGGCGATACGGGGCTGATAGCTTAACTATTGCGCCCATTTTTATGGGTCCCAACTTATGGCGGGCCGTGGGAAAACAAAAGATGTTGCCATTCGCCATATTTCGCTGCATACTTTGCGGCTGGCGGGAGGAAAAGAGATTTGCATATTTAAGCGAGCAGCATAGCGCATAATGCATATGATTTTTCTTATCTTTTCTTTCCCTCTCTGCGTCCTTTTTTCTTTTGCAAACAAAAGCTGCGGCCCGCAATGCAGTTTTGAAACCATAAGAGCAGCAAAGCCCATAAGCTGCCAGGTCCCATATATAAGTGGATTTTGTGGCAACAAAAATCCGTGAATCGGTCACCTGAATTCTATACAAATAAAAAAAATGAAATTGTTCAAAATCACATTTAGATTCAGTTCTATTTGTGTTTGTCAAGTAAATTCTGTGAAAATTGGATTGGATTGCATTGGATTGTTTGACGTTCCGTTCAATTTAAGTAAAAGTTTTAGGATTTGCGCTTAGCTCATGATATTTTCTTTATTCTTTCTGAATTTAATCATTTATTGAATTGCATTTTTGATTTACTGTCGAATTGTGTTTGCAGGATGACTACGATCTGGACGACAGCATTCTGAGTGATAATAAATTAGGTTTTATACAGTTCCGTGACAATAAACTTAAAATTCAAGGTGAGTGGTAAATGGTAAATGGTAAATGGTAAAAGGCAATCAGAGACTCTGTGCCACACAATGCCAAGCGAAATGCAATCAAAGACAGCCATGTCTGAGATAACAAAGGCTATCGAATGCTGAGATGAAGCTCATGGACATTTCAACAATTCACAGAAGCCGCAGGCGCCGATGGACAACGTGCGCGGTATGCGGGCATGCTGCTCAATGGCGCAGCCGGAGCTGGAACTGGGGGTGAGGGCAACGCCGCTGGCGCCTTCGGCGTGGGTGTGGCTGGCGCTGGCAACGGGCTGAGCATGCCGCTGATACCATGGGGCCAACTGCTGCCCGCCCAGGTGGAGGAGACTCTGCCACATTTCCCATTTGGCACGGCGCCCGGCGACGGCGCCTGGCAGGTCGTCAATGGCACTCGCTTCAAGTTCTTTGTCTACTCCGCCTACTTCGATCGACGCGATGGAGCACGCCTTGTGCGCGTCGTTGGCGCAACTAAAACACGTGGACCAGAGCGCGTCTGGTGCAGATTCTGGTACGGCCCAACCACACACAACAGCAGCGATGCGCCCTCCTCAGCAACACGTGCCAAGTATACCTCGGCCACGGTGATGGCTCGCGTTAAGGTGAGTTCAGCCAGCATTGATGGCACTTTAGCTTTACCTAGGGCAGTGGTAGGTATTGAATGCCTAACCAGAGCTCATAATAACTCAAGCTACTGAACATGGACTGGGTGGTTCTATTGTAATTGAAGCGGTACACATCCCATAATAAGCTAATGGAAGTCTTTGAAATATCTTTAGTTTGGTCTGTCTGCTGAAGGCAATCGGAAAGATTTTCTGATTTTTGATTGATATTATAGCTTGAAAATTAAGCGAATCATTTGGAACATCATCATATTAATGAAGATTCTTTCACTGGAATACAAGTTTATTTACTGTTGATTATACTTTGTAGATTATACGCGAGAACTGGAATCTGAAGTACAGCGCGTGTTTCGTGCTCTGTCCGGTGCGAGCTCCGCTATTAGAGGTGCCACAGTTTGTGAGCGTGGTTTCCAGATTACGTGCGCCGCCTGGCAACTTGATAGTGTTGCGCAACACTGATCAGGACCCGGACTTTGCTCAACAGCCGAGGCCAGCGGCGCCGAGCAATGTCAGTGCCATGGGACGCAGTGGAGCTACTCGCCGACCCACGCCTCAGGCACCACCCAGCGGGGAACAGATACCCGATAGGATGGCCGTATGTGTGAAGCCATTTCACTTTAGCTACGATCAGGCCTTGTATTTGATGGAGTATCTGGAGTTCTATGCTCTCTTGGGCGTCTCGCACTTCACCTTCTACAACCATACACTTGGTCCGCACGCCTCCTGCGTGCTGCAGAGCTATCAGCGAGGCCAGGTGCCTGGCAACCTGACCGCCTTTGACTGGGAACCGTTGCAGCCCTCCGAGGCAGCCAGCAATGCAACGCCACGTGTGCTCAAGTCGCTGCACTACCAGCGTCCCACGGTCAGCATTTTGCCCTGGAACCTACGCATGCGCTCCCAGAAGGAGATACGCACTGAAGGTCTATTTGCAGCCCTTAACGATTGCCTATACCGGACCATGTATCGCTACAAGTATCTGGCGCTGGTCGATCTGGATGAGTTCATCGTGCCGCGATACACGGACACGCTCAACGAATTGTTAAGGTGAATGCAACTGAGCCCAAAAGACATACATGAGATTGTTCACGAATCCATTAACTACTCCTTCGACAGCTCGCTGAACCAGCGCTTTCGCAATCGCAATACTGGCGCCTATTCATTCCAGAACGCTTTCTACTATCTGCAGTTCGCAGACGATCCGCTGGCCAGTTCAGGAATTTCAGGAGGCAGCGATCAGCTGGGAAGCGTGCGTGCCTCTCTGGTAACGCAGCGCAAGACGCGCAGGTAGATCGTATGAATCGTAGGATCGTCTGAATCGTAGTATAGTTGAACTAACTTGAATCCCTTTCCACAGACGCTACAAGCTGCATCCACAAAAGCAACGCTCGAAATATATTTGCAAGCCCGAAGCTGTGGTCGAGGCGGGCAATCATTTTGTGTGGGAATTCTCCCCCGGCATGGGATCCCTTAATGTGCCACCAAAGGAGGCCATATTGCAGCATTATCGGGTGAGTTGGAATCGAAATAATGTTTTTAATGAACAATATTTGCTTACTTTAATTGAATTAATGCAACTGTTTAATATTCGTTAAATCTACAAACTTTTTATAAGAACAAGTCAGAGTACTCTAGTTAGCTAGCATTTATATTTTGATGCGGTTTAGCCGTTTTCTTCTACAAAACATAAATTAGTTCAGAGCATAAAAAGTGGAAATACATATATGCTGATTGCCTATTGTTATTTCTATCCATTTCAATTTTATGTAGTTTATGCTAAGCCTAATTGTACCAGAATTGGATATATATCATGTAATGCCCAACACTCGAAGCATATTTTTATAATCAAGCAATATATGTGTCTGATATACGTTCATATTATTGTATCTGATGATCAGCAACAGACTTTTGAGATGTATTGCGTCCTACCTAAATATGAAGTAAAACTATATTTAATCTAATAATATCTGGAACAATATTTCATGCCTTAAGCTTGAATGCATTTAAATAATTAGATCAGCTTTTAGTAATGGAAATAAATAATATGCATTTTATAGTTTTCATGATTTTCTTATTTAAAATTTACTTCCTGCAGGAGGTTTTTAATTTGGTTTTCATAGTATTCACCTAGGCTATATAGTAGTTTATATAATACATATATTGAAGATGTGCTTAGTAAACATGCTGCTCATTTGTTGATTGACAGGTCTGTGAATTTGGAGGCAATGACTGCATTAAGGCGCCTTCTATACTAGATCGCACCACCACCAAGTACGTGAACCGCCTGGTGCAGCGCGTGGATGCAGTGTATCGGCATTTGAGACAGCGCTGCGATCTGCCCGCGCTGCCCACGTTGCCCAAACGATCGAATGCCCAGGCGGAGCAACAGCACAACGAGAAACCGAAGTTACTACAGCAGATGCGCGAATTGAACGCGCAACAGAACCAGAAGGAGCAAAATGATCACAAGGATCAGAATGTACCGCTCAAGACAGCAACGAGTGCCACAACGAAGCAACAGCAGCCACAGCAGCCACAGCATGAGGTAAGGAAGCCAATGGCGACAACGACTGCCCCAATCAGGGGCAACAGCAGAGCACAGAATCCACTGAGAGCAACCACAGTAACCCCCAGAACAACAGCAAACGATCAAATTAAGCAGCAGCAGCAGTTGCCGCCGGCCAATGTGCGCAAGAAACGCAAACTGATTGTGTTCGAGTTAGATGATATGGGGGTACCCATAGCACGCGTCGAATACCACTGAGAAATGGTTTTAATTGGCGAAATAGTCGCTTAGGCGTTGGCCTCTTTTTGCATTTGTGCCAATTAGTTGGAGTTTTATCAGCGAATAAAGCAGAGCTTAATTATTTTGAATGGGTTTTAGTCCTTGGGTTGTGTTTCGGTGCGGTTGTTCCAATACAGTTTGCTCAATGTCATATCAAGAAATGAAAAGTGAATAGAGACAAAGATAGAGAGAGACAGAGAGGTTCTGTCTCAAGTCTCATTGATTTCTCATGACAATTCAAACTCATTTATATATTGTATTTGACATTAACATTTGCGAATAACATTGGAGAGTTATGTTGGTCATCCTATATATATCTCAATATGGTATACATAACGAAATTATTCCTATTCAAAATTTGAAAAATATTCCTAAGGATAAAGTCAAACTGTTAGCATAAGTTTAGTATAAGCGCCCGAACTTGAAAGTACTGTTAGCTATACGTATTAATTATATTCAGATATTTCAATTGCAACAGTATTTACCGATCCTCAAGCTAAGCACCAAAAACAACTGATAGACACTACACTTAGCTAGTCCCTCTCGCCCGGTCTACGGAGACGGAGTTACTAATTAATTGAATAATCAACAGAACGAAACGAATTTTAAAATGCTTCAAAGTATCGCACATATTTGTATATTTTTTGTTTGTTTGCCTTGAACAGCAAATAGCAAGCAGCAAACGTAAGTTGCATCTATTAGATATATATATAAACCGATATACAAAGTATCTAGTTGTAATGCTCAGTAGTCGATAAGCAATCAAACAAGCCCGCTCATATGGGAAGTGTTCTCCAATGAATAACAGTCAATAAAATTGTGTGCAAATAAAAATAATAAATAATAAAATAAATTTCACTTCTTTTCTAATGGAATTTCAGTTTGGGGTTTTTTTTCAGTCTGGCCTGGTTTACCCCTCTTTTTGTAGAGTGGATTCTTTAACCATATTTTATGGCTATCAATTGTTATAAATATCTCATATAAGAGAATTTTCGACTGACTGAGATTATAATATAATAAAATTTGTTCAGTTAATTTACAGATTATGGCTAGTATAACAAAAAAATCTGTAAGTTTACATACGAAAATGTCCCACATTTATGTATAATAATATCACAGATTTTTGCTGTATTAGACGTATAACAATTCGAAAAGTATGTTTTAGCCAAATATTCCAACTATATACAATATATATTTAAGCTTTTAAAAAGCTTAAGCACTTCATCTAAAAACTTGCAGTTAAAGTTCATACTATAAAATGTCTTAGTAGGTTTTTCTTTTGCAATATGACAGTTTCTGGCTTCAGAACATTGGCAGAGCTTAAGCTTGTATAGCAAAATAAGCTTCAATGTTTGCCTTGTGCTTTTATCATTTGGTGCTAAAGCTTTATACTAGATGTTTGTAGCGGGTGCAAGCATTCAAAGCTTGTATAAGAGAGATTTCAAGAGAAAATGTATGGGAAGAATAAATATAAAAAACTCTTGGCACAGTACCCAAAACGTTTGAATGGGGAAAGGGGAAATAACTTAGTAAATAGGGGAAATTGTATGAGGGGAAATTGCATACAATTCAGACTTGAGTGGGATCAACTTGCTATGAATATTAAATACACAATATGTATAATAAGTAAAAGATGTATCATAGTAAATTTGAAATATATATATATACATATAAATATATATATTGGGCAACTTCTTAGTTATTACTATTATTGTAGTATTTCAGTAATTGCTCCACATTCATTAGTTTATTATTCATTAGTAGTTTGCAATAGATATAATTGCATAAGTTAGTTTTGCGCTCAAATATTTGCGAACGTGCGCAGCACGTAAATATTTGACCAGTTGTCAGGAACTGTATTAGGTCTCAGTAATGGAAAACAATGTAAATCAACTAAATAATTAAATGTAACCGTAAACTGAGTGCATGTTTAGCTACATATATACCTGTAGAAATCTATGACATTTTCATTAAAAAGTTGAAGTGTGACTAGCCGTTGCTGCATGTCTTATAAAAAAATTTAAAATATTGTAATGGGATCTGCGGGAACAGGATATATAGTCTATATATGAATTCAATTTAAATTCAAATTTACAAAAGCGACCGAAATGTAGTCTATAGATAATAAATATTCAATAAATAAATAAAATAACAAATGTGAGTTCTACGAACTATGTATAATATCTGATATTATCTAAGATAATTTTTGTCTTCCAAAAGAAATTTAAATTATTGTAAAGCCAATTTGACGTTGGCAAAACTTGGGCGCTGTTTATATAATGATTTTTAATGTCGGACGTAATGCACGATACTGAAAAAAATAATTTCTAATACTATTAGTCCATTTCCTTAATGAATCGCCCTTTTCTGTTAATATGACTAGTTTCAATTGTAGATTTCAATTTAGAGAATTTTTTCTATATACATAATTCCTAAATTCCTGTATAAATAAATTGATGAAGCTGCACTCAGACACGGATTAAAGCTATCTCTTCGTCTCGCAGCTCGATCCGAAATTTAAGTATTTTCAATCTATACCCTGCAAGGGAAGGGGGTTTCGATAGAAAGGAAGGCAAAAAAAGAGATACCGGAAATGTAACAGGAAACAAAATGACTTAATGCGCTGCAATTGCCATAGCAATGGTCAGGCATGGCCATGAGATACGGGATAGGTGTACGGGCGGGCTAACGTTCCGGTTACGGAACACCGATGCACTTAAGCAGGCGGCGCACGTGGTGCTTGGGTCAGCGGAAAATGGCGAACGGTGAATGGCGAAGCAGCAAACGGTGAATGGCTTCATAATTGCAATGGAAACGAAATGGAAATGGAGATGGAAATGAATGGCCACACGAGGCGAGCGAACCGCAATGAAAATGCTACGTTGCATTCATCGAGTAATCAACTGATTTTTGCATTGAACTAAGATTTTTATTATGCTGCTTTTAATGGCCCACCACCAGGATTATAATGCTATAATGTTTTGAATCGGATTATTCCTTTACTCTATGTATGATGACTTTCTCCCTTGATTGGACGCTTGTACGACTGCGATGCGACTAGGCGCTACTGGATTCTGTTGTCGTCGTTGCCGTCGTTGTTGTCGTTGTTGTCGTTGTCGTCGCCCTCGTCGTTGTTGTAGGATTTGACTTAATGATCTTCTGAACTTTTGCTTCACATGTTATCTTATTCGCAGCCAACTGCTCCACAAAGGTGTCAGTGTTGCCTTTAGCATATGTTCCGGCTGTGACTAGGGACTTGCTCTGCCTTTTGATAGCCTGCAGATCGTTTTGAGATTTATTGAGTTGTATTACCAAGCGCTTTATATTGGTTGTGCAGCGACCGTCGCTTAGGGTGCCTTCTAGACATTGGTGCATTGTATCATTCAGCGCCCTAGCGTCTCTGGTGTAGACATAAATTTTATCTTCCACTGTCTGCTCAAACGAACTCTTTCGCTGCTCGTAGCTGCTCAGAGTGCGCTGCAAATTGAGAGTAGTGCGTTCGACAAGGAGCTTAATGGCACTGTTTGCCTGCCGCACGCCAGCTGCATTGGCACCAGCTTTGGCTAGGCTCAGCTGCTCCTCCTCCCATGTCGACAATTCAGTCAGAGTGTCAGTAACCGTGCTGTTGAGATCCTCGGGAAGCTCACTACTTATTTCGCTGAGTGCAGTCTGGAGGTCAGTAACTGTCGAACTAAGATTCTTTAACGCTGTTAGCCCAGTGTTCAGTGCCTCAATGGGATCATCTTTGTTTTCTATTTCCCCTTCGAGAACTGTAATATTGGCAAGTAAGTATTCTTGGGATGTGGCTAAGTCACTGATCAATGTTTCAGATAATGCACTCGATGAAGATTCAGCTGTAGTGTCTCGCCTTGTCCTCCAGAGCTTCCCAGCGAGACTCTTACCACCTTCAATCAACTTGGATCCTATGTCACCGAAGAAAGAGGATTCATTCGATAAGTCGCCGTCTTCTTCATCAACAACTTCGCTGTTAGGTTGATTTAAGTAGTCGTATATAATTTCATCTAGGTCGCTTTCAGATTCAAGAATATCCTTAGCCAATTGCTTCAGCAGAGATGCAATAGCCTTATTGGCGTATACATTCGTTTTGACCAGGGCTCTGCTCGTTTTCAGCAGTATTTCAATTTCGGATTGGGCAACGTTTAAATTGTCTATTAATTTCTTGACCTTTACGCTGTACCGAACAGTGCTAATAGAACCTAACAGATATTGATTCATGTTGTTTATCAGCGCGTTTACGTCTCTGCTATAGTCTGTCAATTTTACCAAGAGTTGCTGCTCAAGCTCACTTTTTTGTACTTCCAACTCACTCAAGGCACCAATCAGATTCTCGGAAGAACGTTTAAGAAGCTGTATAATTATTGTATTTGCTTCTTTAAGGCCCGCGCCGTTGGTTTTATTGTTGACACGAAGCAGTTGCTCGTCTCCCCACTTCAACAATCCATTTATCGTGCTATTAACCTTATCGCTCAGATCGTCGGCTAATTTACTGCTCACATCCAGGAGTGCAGACCTCAACTTGAAAGCTTCCGAATTAAGTTCCTTCAGCGTTTCTAATCCATTGCTCAATACTCTTCTCTTCAGTAGATTCCTTTCACCTTCAATCTTGCCTTCAAGATCTGTAATACTGTCCTGGAGGTTGTCCGTTAAATCCCATAGTCGACTAATAACTAAATTGGATATTGCGGCAGATAATTCCTTTCCTAACTGGGTAACTTGACCCAAGAACTGGCTATTCGAATTGTGTAGATCTTCCAATATGTATTTGCCAAGGTCACCATCGTCTCTCGTTGCATTCAATAGCTTCTCGAAGAGATTTTTGCTCTTTTCACTCAGCTTAGATAGTAAATCGGCAAAAGCTGACGATTCATCAGATGAGTCGCCAGTTTCTCCGTCGGATTTGCCCTCGGATCTTCCATCGGATTCGCCATCGGTTTGATCGTCAGATTCGTCATTGGATTCACCATTGGATTCACCATCGGATTCTCCATCGGATTCACCTTCGGACTCGCTGTTGGATTCACCATCTGATTCGCTTTCGGATTCTCCATTGGATTCACCATCTGATTCACTATTGGATTCACTATTGGATTCACTATTGGATTCACTATTGGATTCACCATTGGATTCACCACTGGATTCACCATTTGATTCACCATTTGATACACCATTTGATTCATTTGATTCAGATAATGATTCACTGGATTCGATGGACCCTGTGTCGGCTTCCGTTGTGTTTAGATTGCGGTCAACGATGTCATCAAGATCTTTTTCGCATTTTAGCTTATTCTCGGCCAGTTTCTTGAAGAGCGATTCGATCGATACTGTATCTTTCACTCCGGCTTCGATCAAATCCTTGCCTGCCTTCAGTAGATTTTTAAGCTCAGTTGATGCGCCGCGCAGATTCTCGATCGATTCCTCAATCAATGATTTGCAGCGAAAGGTGCTTAAACCGCTGCAGCTGTCCATGGCCTCAATAAGTTCCTTAACGTAATCGCTGTATTCACTGATTTTATCATTCAACTGCTGCTCAAATAGAGTTTTTTTAACTTCAAGTTCCTCCAGAACAATAATTAGTTCTTTGGCGGAGCTTGATATGAATTGTGTAATGACATCTTTAGCTTGCTTCAGGGCATCAGCATTGGTACTGTTTTCCACACGCTCCAGCTGTTCCCTGCTCCAGTTGAGCAAAAGGTTCATGATTTCATTTAGCTGACTGTTTACTTTTTCCCCGAGCTTCTGATTTGTATTGGACAGCGAGGAATTCAGTTCGGTAGCTACTGAGTTGAGCTGCTCAAGCACTTTAAGTCCTTGGGTTAGTGCTTTTCTCTTTATAGGATTTTTTTCAGCAGCTACACTTCCTTTGAGCTCCGTTATGCTGTCTGTGAGGGCTTTCGATAAGTCCTTAATTCCTGTTGTTAACGATTCAGATATTGCATTGGATAGATCTTCCCCCAATTGTGATACATCCGACAAGAGGTTTTCTCTTGTAGACAGTTGGTCCAGAAGATCCTTGTTAACGGCAGCGCCATCCTCCGTTGCACTCCTTAGTCCCTGGAGAATATTCCTACCGCCGTCCTTCAGATTGTCCCAAATGTCATTGAAGATCTCAAAACTGGGCTTGCCCCAAATGCCACTCGCGGCTAAGCACAGCGTCAGCAGTAGCAAAGTTCCCTTGATCGACTGCATCTCGTTAGCCGAGTTTCCAGTTCATCGTCGACTGTTCAATTTCCACGCCTTTTATATCGTCAGCCGGTGGGTTGTGCACATATATTTTAGCACACTATTTGCCTTCGTTTTGTGATCAAATATTTAAGCAGCTGATGCAGCCGACTCATTAATATTTGCCCACTATTGTCCGCTTTGCACACAGACTGGCAGCGAGATTATGCGGAAACTGCGAAGGGTCAGTGGGTGTCCACATGCGGGCGAATAGTTGCGTCAACAAAAAAATGCAGTTAAGCATTAATATGATAAATCTGCAGTATTCAGTGAGAGCAACAGAAATGGAGCACATGTTTTTCCAAATGTAGTCGATTTTATTACGAGCTTCACTTCAACTGACGGCTTGACAATGACTTTGCTAGAGTATTTTCATTATTGCTTGAATATAATATAGTGCTTCGCTTGTTCGCTTTTCGAAATTCGATAACTTTTGATAAAAACATATATCGATAATCTTTTATAAAGTGATATCTCGTTCATCTTTAGAGTTAGAGTCTCCGAGTCTTCTGCATCTATACAGATACTAATTTAATGCAATTTCGGGTTTTGTCAGATTTGGGATTCTGGTCCCTAATTCACCCCCACACCCCCAAATGTGTAAAAAGTGTATTTCAAATACTAGAGACATACAGTTTGGTTTGTCATATAGATATGAATGTCATGATCATAGTCTGAAAGTTTGATTACGACTGTTACGATTGTCTAGGAACAGAATTATTAATCAAATAAGTTCTCGCAACAAAAGAGACAGCGGGACAACAAGACGCCTGCAACGCGTACACGCATACATACATGCGTGTGTGTGCGTGCGTGTATGTGCATATATGGTTTGTCATGCGTGCAGAAACGCATCGAATAATTCTTGGAGTAGGGGATCCCGTAGTCGACCAGCTTTCTTGTGGAACTGTGAAAGGTAGAGTTTGTTTTGTATACCGTAGCCAAATCAATAGAGAATATCTAGAGAAATACTAATATAGTATGCAAGAGATTCTATCGCAAAGAATTTATATTATATAAATGTTAGGATTTTCCACGTACTTATGTATATACATATATTTTAATACGAATATTGCCTATAGGAGTATATGTACATGTATTCTAAATATTATGTCTTTAATCCTTAAATAACAGAGCTTTTATTATATTATTATAATATGACTCAGCTTTCAGTCTCTCTTGCACACAAGCAATGGCAAAGAGTCGAGAGGTGAATATATGAAGTGCTAAACTAATAAACTAATATATATACAGTTTCCTTTATTTAAGCTAGTTCTGGGTAGGCCAGAGGGAAGCCCTCGCCTGAGAAAAAACTGTAAGAAATTTGTTTGCATATCACATTCATTTAATGTGTCATTTTATGATGATAAAGTTCAAAATGTATGTTGCATGAATTGATTTAATTTGGCCAATTTAAGCATATACCAAATGCGGGTCGGTCCTCACATGTGAACGACAAAGGCACAGACAAGCTTTGTATTCATTTTGCAATTTAGTGCACACATGGGGCGACCCTTGCCTTACTTTGTACATAAATAACTAAATCGGCATGCAAGGTATTCGGAGAGGGCTTTATGCATGCGGCAAGCGAAGCTGGTATTTTCAATAAAAATATGCCAATGATCGACTGTTTAATACTCCGTTTAATTTACAATAATACTTTAATAGAGCTTACCGCCATAAAAGATGTTAATGCCTGCGGTTACTAAGTGGCTAGTGATATGATATTGATAATATTTAGAGTAATCGCTTTTTAATATATAGCAATTTTTTGGTTCGCCAATTTTGAATTAAGACTAAGTCCAATTCTCCACTTAATTTTATAGTCGCCTCCAAGAATATAGAATATATTATACACATCATGCAATGTATAGATTTCTGAAAAATAAAAATACAATATAATATAATAATATATAAATAAAAGTTAAAAGCATTGACGAACATAAAGAAAGAAATGTTCTTTTCATTTCCATGAAATGAGTCTCAAATTGTAATCAAAACTAATATACCCCATTTGAGTAGCACTTGTGTGCTATATAAAATTATACAGTTAGAATTGTCTCTGGTCTGCATTTATCGGGCCTTTGCATGGTGCTTTCAAGGTAGCCGTGGGCGACATACGGCATAAGCATTTTATTAGTCTGCTGTTTATTTTGTTTAATTATGCTGTCATTAAGTTTGTCACACACACACTCGCACACTCGCACACACGCACACACATGCAGATGAAAGGCAAGGACAACTGTTAAACAAAAGCTTACATGTCTAAACGCAATTATTGCCGAGCTGCGAACGAAGAGTAACGGGCATCAGACAGTGGAACGTTGCCCTGGGACAATGCGCTCTACATGTTTTAGCTTATATAATTTTTATGTGGCTGGATTGCGGTGGGCGTGTGGGCGGGGCTGGCTATCCAGTGTCCGGGCGTCGGCGTGTCTGTCGGGCTACCCCTGTCCCGCTGTGCGACAAGTCGCACGGAGTCCGTTGGCCACTCTCGGCCAGACATTTAATTTGCATTTTCCACTAATTGGCTTGCATACGCTACATTCTCGCTTCGCTTAATTAATTTAATTAGAAATATGTTTTGGCACAAAGAAAGACTCAACCATTTCCAGTTATCTCTCTCTCTCTCTCTCTCTCTCTCTCTCTCTCTCTCTCCTGTTTCTCTCAGTGTGTGAGTGCGTGGTGCTCCGCAGAATGATAATTAGCAGAGTTTTTGGTGGCTTAACAGTCCGCTAAAGTTTCGTCGCTGAATTGAGCTGGAAATTATATTAAAGTAACGGTATATTTGTTTAAAGTTTTTTTTTGGCAATTTATAAATAAATATTTTATTTAAAGAGTAGTCACAGAAATAAAATAATAACTTTCGCCGAATTTAAAGATTTTATTAACACTATTTTTTCTGATACACCTGATTGTATAATATATCTTTATTATTGAATTATATTATAACATTTACAATTTGACAATATTCGATAATTCATTAAAAATGTTGTTATTTGGGCCGGATCATCATTTGAACAAATTTCAGTGAATCTGACTTCCATGAACTCCAAATAATGCCTGGTCTAGATGTGACAGCATCCTTTGGTATATATATTCCATTTAGAAAGCTTCGAATTAAATATTCATTATTTTCTATTATTGATTTATTATACATCTGATTTACTTAGCTGTTACCACAGCCATTAAACCACCATCCAGAGCTCCACACTTTTGCGCAAAATCTAGCTATCTCCTTATCACGATTTTCATCAGGCGTTATGAATTGCATATTAAGATTGCCTCTCAATGAATCACCTCCATTTCCAGAATATTCTCCCAATGTCTTTAGCTCAAATATTTCCTCCTCTCCTCCGATACTAAAGTCACTATACTGAGCATATCGAACTTTATCATCAAAGTCCTTGAGATAAATATACAACTCGTGTTGTTTGGACTTTGTTAATAAGTGGATCTTATCAAGACCCAAGAAGAACTCTCCGCTCAGTTTACCGAAACCGGCTCTAAAGTCGTTCATAATCCGATTAAAGTTTTCAGATCCATCCTGGCGACGTTGAATCACCGTCCAACCTGAATCAGCCAGGCTCGAGTCACATAAAACTTCAAAGGGGCTCGAGCCAGGAACTTTTATTTTGTATATGCCTGTTAATTTTCCTATGCAGCTTGATGGTAAAGCTTCCTCGTTTTGTATATTATTCTCAAGTTTTTTAATGTTATCAGCGTTTTTAATGCTTTGAGTTTTGATTTTTTCTATTTCTGAATCTTTGTTCGTCAACTCCGTATTTAGACGGTTGACTTGATTATTTTTGCTAACTATTTCATCTGACATTTTACGGACTTTTTCTTCGAGCTCTTTAATTTGATTTTATTTAAAATCAGAATCTCTGTTTTTCAGCTCTATAGTTAGTCGCTCTGTATTATCATTTCTGGTAATTATTGCTTTCTCGACTTTATCGAGCACTTCCTCTTTAGTCAAGCAGTACTGTTGATGCGACTTGCTTAGTTGGAGTTGATCCTCTAACGACTTGACAGTCGATTCGAGAACTTGGTTCTTGCTCATAAGTTCATCGAACTGTTTTTCTTTCGATTGAACTGAGGCAGCATATTGTAAGAGGGGCTTAGCTATCTTATAGCAATAGCTGCCGCACTCCTTATCCAATTTTTGTGAGGCAGCGCAATGCTGAAATGCATATGAATGAATATGAATTATGAATATATGAATTCAAGAGACTCGCTTACATTATATTCCACTGTCGCACTTGTTACCCATGGCAGAGATATATTAATTAGATTAGCAATAGCTTTCGGAATCTATATATTTGAAATGTAAGTGTGATCCGCACTCGAGTGAATAAGGTTTCAACTGAATTTGTTTGTGATTAGCAAACTCAGGAAGAAACTGCCATATCAATTTTTGTTATTCCTTATCAAACACAAAGGTCATAAGTTTTCGCGGATTCACATACTGCGCATCTAGTATTCTTCTATTATCATTAATGAACTAATCATAATATTGTGTTTCTTTTTTTATTTTGTATTTTATTTAATTATTTTTTTTAACATTTGTGATATATTGTTATACTCACAAAAAAAAAAAAAAAAAAAAAAAGAGTAAAAGAAATATTTCACAGTTAACCTGCTCTTTAGAAAGAAAGCTAAATAAACAAACGTTCTTGAATTGCTTAATCGAATACATAGCTTTGGAGCTATACCACAGATTTTGGTCTTGTCACTTATTTAACATTATTAATCAATCTTTTAGGATATATAGTTGTCTGCTGTTATTGGGAATTTTGTAGACCTGGATGGGATTGCTTACCTTATTGTACATCGGCCAAGCTATGAATTTGTGGCTCTTTGTAAGTGAACCTCAGCTTCGGCGCTTTGGTGCTGGGAATGCTTTTATGTAGTTTTCTGACCTCAGGTCCAGCAGTAAATGGCCAGCCATTGAGGGAGAAGATGGAGACGGGAGTTGGGATGGTGATGCTGCCGTGGCATGGCATCGCATGGCAATCGCGGCCATTAAGTCATTTTGTTTCCTGTAACATTTCCGGTATCTTTTTAGCAACCTCGTGCTGCTGGTGGGGCTGCTCCAATGAACTGCCCTGGAGCTCTGTAAATGCTTTTAAAGTAGGTGGCTGCTTGTTCAATTTATTGCACCACCAAATGCATTGTTGTTGTTGTTGTTGTTCGCCAGCCAAATGCAACTGCCTTTCAAGTTGCACCACATAAAGTGTTGCCCTGAAATTAACTTGCACTCTTTATGGCCAGCACAGATAACGTTGTGGCAGAACTTAACATTAATGATATGCCTTGGCCATTTAAATGTTCGCAATGAATGACCAAGTCGATAACATTTGCTGGGCTCAAATAATTATGAATACAGATTTGTTGACTTACACACGGTAGGAATGTTCAACATAAGAAAAAGTAGTTTGCTTATGTTTATAGGCTGCTTTTACTCATATTTTAGTATTTAATATTTAAAACGCACTCGACTGGGACTCTAAGAGCAGAGTTGCGGAGCGGAAGTGTGCTGGGCCCATAACCCAGGGGTGTAAGGATCGGAACCTTGTTATGCTATTATGAACATTTCTTCTATTTTACTTAACATTCATTTAAATTATAGGCATTCTGTAGCATATTTTCAAGTGGTGCAGTCGCGTTTTTCTAGTGCTCCCGCAAAAAATAAATATTTACCCGAACGCCGCCACCAGAATACCGGGAAACGGCACAGACAATTTGTGCGTGGGTGCCCGCGCATCGTACCTTCAATAAATCAATCAGAAGAAAATCACTATAGTGAAAAACAAAATTTTCGCCAGCGCACGTGCGCGTGTGTTTTGTTTTGGTTCTGCCAAAACAAAAACAAAAAAACAAAAAAACCTGCAGCCTACTTTTAGGCTGTAAATATTTTTGGTAAAAGGCATACTTTTAGGCCGTACCAAACTCTCAATTGTGTGTGACTGCACTTAAATAAATGATGCCTAACAATAGCAACAATCAAACTTCTACGTCACCAAACCTGCAAGCAAATATACAAGCAAGATTTGATGCGACTATTGCGAAAAGAATGGCATCCCAAACAGCTAAGTCCAACACTGCAAGCGCAGATCTCGCCGCTGCCCCTACAAAAGCGTCAGTAAACTTGCAAGAGCAATTTAAGCTGGTAATGGCCCAGAAAATGAACGCAACAGCCAAATTGGATGTAACAACAGTGCAAACTCCGAGGAACGTAAATACAAAACGGAAACTAGCAGGTACTTCTCCGCAGATCACCAAAAAGAAGATGCTGGAAGATCAACCTAGCACAAGCACTGCGGCAGCTAAAGCTATGTCTCAAAATCGTTTTGCCCTCCTACAAGCGAATGACGATACTGAAGAAATCGAAGAAATTTCAATGGACGATACAGTACCATTGGAGAAACCTACGCCACGCCCGCCCCCTATTTGGTGTCCTAACATCAACTCGGTGGCTAACTTCCACTTGCTAATCGAGCAATGCATCAGTAAAAACTCTTACGATATAAAGGCAAAGCGAAACGACCTTGGCGTACTTACGCGAAACAGCGAAGATTATCGCGCCGTCGTGAAGCACTTTACAGAGCAAGGACTGGAGTTCCACTGCTACCAGTTAAAGGAGGATAAGCCTTACCGAGTTTGCCTTAAAGGTCTTCATCACAGCACAGATGCACAATGCATTAAAGAAGATCTCGAAAATAAGGGGCACACAGTTAAAAATGTGCACAACCCTGTTAGCCGCATCGACAAATCGCCGTTAAATATATTCTTTGTCGATGTGATCCAGGCACCAAACAACAAGCAAATTTTAGATTTGCGGGTTATTTGCAGACAGCGATGCACGGTTGAACTTCCACGCAAGTTCAACGACTTAACGCAATGCTATCGCTGTCAAGAATTTGGGCACACGCAGAGATACTGCCACAAAACACCCAGGTGTGTGAAATGCGCAGAGGATCACGACTCCAAACACTGCACTAGACCAAAAGACCAACCTCCAATTTGTGTCCACTGCGAAGAGCAACACCCGGCCAACTATAAAGGTTGCCTTACGTACAAGAGATTATTAAAATTGCAGGCTCCAGTACAAAGACACAACCCAGCAAAAGGCTTAAACGCTGCACCGCGCCGCTTCGAAGCAGCACAGCCACAGTTCGTGAGCAACAACATGAACGCTACTGCGCCAGCGCACGGAATATCATACGCCCAAGCAGTTAGAGGAGTAAAATCCCAAGCTGACCCTTACAAGCCCGATGCGGGATTCATGCAGATTCTGCAACAGCAGCAGCGACAATTTGAAGCCATACATGAAGAGCTCAGAGCAATGCGAGAGGTGCAAGCCCAACAAGCAACAATGATGACCAGCCTGATGGCTCTAATCACCAAGCTCAGCTCCAAATAATGGCCTTACGTATTGGAATTTGGAACGCTAATGGCCTGCGTAATAAAGCGCAGGAATTAGCAGTTTTTCTCCTACAAAAAAACATAGACGTAATGCTCATTGCAGAAAGTCGTGAATGTCCGACACTTAAAATTCAAGGGTACGAGCACTATCAGGCCCATGGCGGAGGAACAAACAGCTTCGGTGGATCATCGCTCCTGGTTCGGTCAACACTGACACACACACCTCTACTTCCTTATGCCAACGCAACACTGCAGTGCTCAGCTATTACCATTCCAACATCAATTGGAGAAGTAGAAATTGCGTCGATCTATTGCCCACCAAACAGCGATCTTCACACGCAGGACATAACTCAGCTCCTAAGCCGAAGCAGAAACAAAATTCTAATTGGAGGAGACTGGAACGGATGGCACCCATTTTGGGGAAGCAGTAGGTCAAACCAACGCGGAGAGGCAATATTTGATGCAATTCAAAGGTGTCAATATTCCATCCTGGCTACTGGAGGCCCTACACGCTACCCAATAAACGGGCAATGTCCGTCAGCAATTGACTTCGCAATTTACAAAGGCCTTTGCGACCGACAACTTGGCATAGAAGACCACCTAGAGTTGTCATCTGACCATTTGCCGCTAGTTGTTACACTTCATGCGCAGCCACAGCTCTTTCCAACCAGACAACGGCTACTGCCTGTAGGATCGGATCTGACAAAATTTAAGCTTGCCCTGCAATCGTCACTGGACCCAGAAATTGAGCTACGCACTGCTGAAGATGTGGAATACGCAGCAACTAAAATGCAAGACGCGATAATAGAAGCAGCGTGCTTGGCCGCACCACCCTCTCGAGCAACACAAAGTCCTTCTCCTTACAATATAGCCCTCTCCCCGCATGCTCAAAGTCTTCTTGAGTATAAAAGATAGACAAGGAGCCGATGGATCCGATCACGGACAGAAAACAATAAGAGAAGATATAACGAAGCCACCAGACAGCTCAAAGAACTCCTGGCTCAGTTGCAAAATAGGCAAATTAGTGAGGCGCTAGAACGTGCGGATGCAGCCGGCGCAGAATTTCAGCTTTGGCGATATACGCGTAACATAAAAAGACAGCCACTACGTCGTCATCCTATTCGCAATGCAACTGGAGTCTGGCTAATGGGAGACGAAGCTCAAGCTGAGGCATTTGCTGACCACCTAGAGGAGCAATTCACGACAGTAATAACAACTGCACCAGCAGAACTAGAAGACATGCGAGCAATAGTGAGCTCTCCTATCGCAGAATCCCTAGCAATCGAGCCATGCACAAAGGCAGAAGTCATCAACCTTATGAATGAGGTGAACATTAAAAAAGCGCCAGGACACGACCGTATAGATGGCAAAGTAATTAGGGCTCTGCCAAACTCAACAATTGACTACTTCGTAGTGCTGTGCAACGCCATACTTCGCACTCAACACTTTCCAACTTGCTGGAAATGTGCTGAAATAGTCATGATCCCGAAACCTGGCAAACCCGAAACGGAAATTACTTCCTATAGACCAATCAGCTTGCTACCGGTGCTCTCCAAAATATTCGAAAGAATATTTATGCGTAGAGTACTGAAAGAGCTGAGTGAGAGAAACAGTATACCAGATCACCAATTTGGCTTCAGGAGACAGCATGGCACGCCAGAGCAAGTACACCGAGTGGTTCAACACATATTGGGCGCGTTTGAAGAAAAGGAATACTGTTCTGCAGTATTTATAGATATCAAGCAGGCATTTGACCGGGTTTGGCATCTGGGCCTGTTAAAGAAGATAAAAGACGCTCTACCCAGCTCCTCCTTTAAGATGTTGGCTTCATACCTAGCAGAACGAACCTATCGAGTAACAAAAGGACAAGCAACTTCGTCGACTCGGCCCGTCAGAGCAGGTGTACCCCAAGGCAGTGTTCTTGGCCCTATACTATACACTCTTTTCACCGCTGATATGCCACTGCCTCCACCCAATAATGGTATGCTAATCGCCACGTATGCTGATGATACCGCCATTCTCAGTCGGAATAAGTCGCCACAAGTTGCCTCAATAAAGATGCAAACATATCTGCAAGAACTGAATAGATGGCACAAACGCTGGAGCATCGCTGTGAACACACAAAAATCAATGCACGTCACTTTCACACTAAGAAAAGGCGACTGTCCAGACGTATTGCTTGGAGATACTATACCGAGGGCAAATAAAGTAAAATATCTCGGAGTCATACTGGATAAGAGACTAACGTACGGTGCTCACATAAGCCAGACGGTGAAGAGGTGCCAGTTCAAACTGAAAAAACTTAACTGGATGCTAAAGAGCGACAGTAAACTATCGCTCTACAGCAAAAAGAAAATTTATAACGCGATTGTGGCACCAGTATTCACATACGCTATACCTTTATGGGGATCTGCTGCGCAAACGCACATTAAAAGAATACAAATTTTACAAAACAAAGCACTCAGAAAATGGACCGGAGCCGAATGGTTCGTGAGGAACGAAACACTCCATACAGATCTCAAGATGCCGACCATAGCAGAGCTCATTGGCCGACACAGCTCTAGGTACGCGGATAGACTATCCGTCCACCCAAACCAACTGGCGGCAAACCTACACGTCAACACAACAACCAGAAGACTAAGAAGACGCCATCCCCTAGATAATCGTGATATAAATTAAGTAGAATATAATAGAATATATATATATAGAATATAGAAAATTTCGGCATTAAGCCATCTCCTTAGTTAAGGTAAATTTAAGCATGCGCTATAGAGTCAAGGACAAAAGCTGCAATAAAATGAAATTTAAAAAAAAAAAAAAAAAAAAAAAAAAAAATTATAGGCAATATATACTGAAAGAGAAAAAAATATAAATTGTTTCTAATACACGAGAGCAGTCCAATATTATTGCTAGTTTAATACTCTTTATTAATATGAAGTTGGCTAGTAGGGGGATATACGCGTCATAGTTTCGACTTATTTAAATTGACATTTCTCAATGCCACTTTTGGTAGTTGATCAAAGCTACTCCGCACTATCTATATCAGATAGTGTAGCTGACAAATTAAGAGTCAATATAATCAACTGTCGACGGCGTTGAATAACGCCACAGATATTTATCTTTTTGCTAATCTTTTTTATATACATATGTATATATATAATAAAAAAAAAATTTTATTAATTTTTCTTTTGTCGATATTAAAACTTCTCAAAGTAACCCTGTGAAAGCATTGTTCAATATTAATTTGACAACACTTTGACCGCTAGGTGTCGTTGCATCACGCCACAGAAATATCAACGACCGTCTAGGATATTATTTTTTTAAAATATATATATACGAGTATATAATTATGCATATAAGAACTTGTAAGTTTTGAGATTTTTATAAGTAATGTTTACCTACCATTCTGTACAGTTGGTACACTTATATGATGCAATGTGACATGGCAAGCACTTGAGCGTAGATGAAGCCATAATATATCAATATCAACTTATGTGCACACATGCATGCATTCACGTTGCGATGATCATAAAATCGGTGCGATTCCCTCAGAGAATTGTCTTGCCGCACACTCAATCACTTAAGTGGCTCTACAGCTGCAGCTGGGAACTGTTCGCACATACATTTGAGTCCAATGCCCAGATGGAATGTTTCTTTTTTTTTTTTTGTAGCTGCGGCTGCCATCAACACTAATTTAAAAGTGAAGTGCGTGCAGAGATTGCACTGGAATAGTTTTTCATGTAGACCTTTGTCTAAGTGAATTCAGCCAACAGTAAAAATATGTGTGCATTAGTTTGCATATGCCGGAAGGCAAGCCTAAGCACAAGCCAAAGCCGAAATCCTCTGGCCCCGGACTAGGACTGAGATGGGGACCCAGAACTAAAACCTATGCATGCAGAAGGGCAGCAGCATTGCTCATACGACGCGTTGGTCGAGGCCAGTGCATTCTGTGGCCCCATGGCGCACATGAGGCAGATTTAGTGTGCCAGGTTTTTATCTTGTCGCGATGCTATGTGCCGCTTTGGTCGCTCTGGGGATCAAGCAGCAACAGCAACAGCAACAACAACAGCAGCAGGTACGAATGGCAACAGCATTTGTTCATATGAAAATGCCTGACGCGCTTTACCTTTGCCATACAGCTCTTCTAACTGTATTGCCTGGCAATCCCATCTACAACTACCTACACTCCGGCTGCTAAATGTGTAACGGCAGTCACTTAGCTCGCTCCTTCGTGCCCTTTAGCCCCCGCTCCATGCGGTCGTTACTTCATTGGCACAATCCCCAGACTCTGGCTGCTTGACTGCACCACAGTCAGTTCAGTTCGCCGTGTGTTTGGTTGCTTTCATTGTTTTGCTGTGCTTTTATATATATTTTCTTTCTTTTGCCTTTTTATTTTTGCCACGTATTTCCCTTTAATGCGCTGCGGATTTGCTGTGAAATATGCCAGCACAGAGACCCAAACATACGAACCGAAACGACTATGTGCGTGTGTTTGTGTGTGAGTGTAAAGTGTGTGTGCCCCTATCTGAGTGCAATCCCGGTTGGCACTGCGGCCCAGCACTTTTATGGTAATTAAGTTTATGCTAATTTAACTTATTGCCACTAAGTTGGCCCACATATGCGGCCAGCCGCAAATGCTGAAGTCGGATTCTCGCATTCGAAATCGCGATCCGAATATCCAGCACGTGGCGCCATCTAGCGGCTGGCATTGAAAATGCATTAAAATGCAACACTAAATTGAATCATCGTCCATTAAATCCAGAGTAATTTATTTAATTAAAGCCAACACTTTGCAACAAAGCAAAAGGTATTAGCGGCGACAACACTATGCTACAGATAAAGTGTTTCAGTCGAACTTGACATGATACTCGTTCAAGGTCGATCATATAATGTATCGATATATATTCCTTTCAATTCGTAATCGATTAAAAGTTAACTCCAGTTAATATAAGTGTGATTGTCCTACATCGATAACAAAATAATAATAAAATATGTGTCCATGCTCTCCAATTCTTTTCTGTATGAGCCGATGCAGCTGATCTTATTTATAATTGAGCATCAAGCAAGACATACGAATCGAGCGCGTGCTCTACACTAAAGGCTTAAATCCTCTAATTTAGACAGATTTATTTAATATAAAATTTAAACAAATAGTGCTAAGTCCGTGTTGGACAGTGCGTATGCTTGACATTTAATTTACCCATTTGCTGCCCTTTATATCTGTATAGACGCAAAGAGATATCATATAAATACTATCATACATACGTATGGGTATAGATGGACATATAAATATATATATGTATGTATATATTTATGTATATACGTATTCGCATTATGTTTAATATTTACGACTTAAAAAGCAAACGCGTTGTTGTGCTCTACCCCTGCTGTCCTTGTCCTTGTTGCAGTCCGATTTTTGTGCATGTAAATTGCATTTAAAGCAATAAATCAGTTTTAATCAGCCCACGGTCCACGCAGCTGAGCCTTGCCGAACAGCAACTGCGTCTGCACTGCACCAGATAGGCCTCTTTATAAATATGCAGACACACATACGCGCACTTATACGCATTCGCTTATACACACATACATACATCCACATATGTTCATGTGCGTGTGCGTGTGCGTGTGCGTGTGCGTGTGTGTGTCTGCTGGCTGGCTGTGTGGACCTGGGACGCAGGTGATATAAGTAAACCCACTTGGTATGGACAGCGCTTCATTAAATAGTTTTTCTCTGCTGGTTATTATTGAATTCGGTTGATTAAAGTGCGTGGATAAATGGAAAAGCTGTGCGAATAATCGCCGCCAATCGATCTGTGATCTTTTAATGTATTTACCTTTAGCAGACGAGAATTGAGACGAGATTCACTTAGTTATGAATGCCTTAAATTTCCACAGACTATTTTATGTGTACTTCTGCAAGATTTCTTAATGTTATTTTTTTATATATAGGAATCCAGTATTTAAATTCAATATTTAAATTCATTAATTAATTCTAGGTTTTTTTTTGTTTTAAATTGAAAACTCAACAAATGGTCTAAACTCTTTTTCTATTGTTTCTCATTCGAGTGAATTGCTATTTATTTAAAAATTATTTGTCTATTTGTTTATTACATATTTTCATAAGCATTTATTGCACATTTTTATAAACACTCCAAGCATTTGGCATTTTGCTTACACTCGAACTACTTTTGTTTACCTGCAAAAACTTTAATTATTATTATATACTAAAACTTAGTAATTGCTGCTAGTTATTGACAAGAAATGCGTTTGTTTGCTTTTCATTTTATTAATTCAAATAGACTAATATAGAGTAAATAACTGATAATTGAGGGAGAGCTGTTTGCGGCATGAATATCGAATTTGGCCATCATCGGATTTATTCGCATTTTATTGGGATATCACTTCGATTGACTTAAATGCGGCTTGTGTTTGTCAATGTATGTAAATTTCATTTCATTAGGCAGCAATCAGCGCATATTAAAAGCCATCACAATATATTAAAAGCCCACCAAATACAGTTAAAACCCAATTCTGGCCATTAACAATTTACGACAAATGCGCAAATTTATGGCAGGGCCATAGACAAAAGCCAAACATATATAAAACAAAACAAAAAATGCCGAACTTTGTTATTTCACACGCTACAACAGCAACAATAATGGGAGCAACAAATTTGCAACAATAATAAATGCATTTTCATGTAATTGCCCAGCCCCAGTGGGCGGCAAATGCCAAAACCCAAAATCTCGCCAAAAATCAAAAACTTCAATGGGCCAAAAAGTTTTTGGCATGTCAGCTAAAAATGTTTTAGGAACGGCAGCAGCAGCAGCAGCAGCAGCAGCAGCAGCAGCAGCAGCAGCAGCAGCAGTGGCAGCAACAACAAGTGCCAGCCAGTAAAGCGCATAAATAATAAAACATTTGAGTTACACACAAGCAAGCACACACACACACACACACATACAAAAGCACGCGCACACATATATACCCACACACACGCACACAGGCAACTTTACGCGCTGCGAAACTTGTCTATTCACAGCGACAAATAAGTTGGGAAGCGGTGTGCGAATAGCAAACAACGCGACAAAAAACCACAGTAAAACAGCAACAACAACAGCAACAACAACAACAATAAAAGGGCTTATTGCGCTAGTGGGCATGGTCGAGGCGAGGCCACTGATAGAACAAGATCAAAATCAAATGGACTCGATTCAAATCAAATTAACTGCGCTCAAAATGCAAATTCCAACTTCCAAAATTCGAAATCGAACTCGAATGCGAATGCAAATGCGAATGCGAATATGTGCAGTCGTAAATTAGTCTCAACCTGGGCAGACGTTGCAAACAAAAAATGTTGTGCTGTGCCGCCAAAAACGCTTTGAGCGCAAATCAGTCACAGAAATAATTCAAAATTGCAACTGATAAAACAATGGCAGGCAGTGTTAGAGAGAGAAAGAGAGAGGGGAAGGTGGCAGAAGGGGGGGGGGGGGGGGGGTGGGCAACGACTGGCTGTTCGTGGTCAAAAGTCAAGGGCTGTGGCAATGGCAGTGGCGTGCTGCCAGGATGCGAAACAGACCCGAGCTTTGGGCAGGACAACTGAACATTTGGCATGTCAACATAATTGCCTCGAATTACTTTTAGTTTTTCCAGCTCCAATGCCAACAACACGTGTATGTGCATGTGCGTGTGTGTGTGTGTGTGTGTGTGTGTGCATGCCATGCCAACAACTTTTACATGCTGCAAATAATTTGGCAATGCCAAAAGATTGTTCAGTCTTTTTTTTCCTTTTTGGTGGGCAACGCGTTTTACGTTTGTTTTCCAGCTTCGTGGTTAAACAAGAGCTGTAAATTTACATGAACATATTGTGAGGAAAAGTCCTCTACAAATATAAACTATTTCATATCGAAAATACATTTTATAAGTGTTCACATATCTCAATCAGATTTTACTATTCGTATATGCAAGAATTGTGCAAACTTTTGATTTATATTCTATGAATAACTCTTTTCAATAGTTTTCCTTAATCGCATATCTAAAGTCAAATGGAAAACTTTTTTCTTTTATTTTTTTGTGGGACCTTTGGAATAAAGAAAGCGTAGCTCAGTGCCCCATTCACAATGCAGATGTGGTGCTGGCTGGCTGGCTGGCGTGTGGCCATAGATCATTATTAGGAAAAATAATAAAGTCACCTGAAGAAAATTTATCAAAATCATAAATCATTGCAAATTGCTAACATTTTCTTTTTACATGTGTGCGTGCAAGTGAGCCAGAGACAGAGAGAGCGAGTGAGACAGAAAGAGAAGACAAATAATAAGAAGAAGAGGAAAGAGAGGTGTGCAATAATTCCTCAATACATGCATGTGGCGGAACCTGAAATATTCAAGCAAGCTGGCGCTGAAATGTATGCAATGGAATGTATCGCTGCCAGCGGTGGCCTCTGCAGGGTCCATAACATAGCTCGCAGTCGCAATGAGTGAGTTCTGTCGGTGAGTGGAATTTTGAGCATGCGACTCTGAGTGCATAAAGAGTCATGTAAAGAGAGGCGTTTCTGTGTGCTTAAGAGAGTTTGTTTTCGAGTGGCTTGCAACTGAGTGTGAATATTCGACATTCAATGCACTCAAAGTGTGTAATCTCATTGAGTGAGCTATATTTCTACGGAAAGTTACTCAATTTTGTTGTACTCAAAATGAAATTTGGAAGAAACCATTGAGTTTGACTATCATAAATTTCTGTTACATTTGGATTCAATGCAAAACGTTTTCAATTTCATTCACGGTTTGAGTATTAATGCATAACTAGCAAGAAGCAACTCAATGTGAGCTCTTTGCAAATATCTCAGAGTTGCGCTCAGTGCTTTGAGTTTATTTTATTGTTTTTTTAAGAGAGTTTCCATTGCACCTTTCTTAGTGAGACTATTAAATAGGAAACTAGCTTAAAGATATTTTCTGCAAGCGACTCAATCTTATTACTTTTAAAAATTAAACAAAATTTTTTCATTATTTAATTATTTATTGATTATTAAAATAATACCAAAATAAATGCATTACATAAATTATTTACTATATTTAACCAATAAATTAGTATACGTTTTTTTTATATATAATTATTATTTTTATATATTTCAAAATATTAAATAAATTAAAAATGTATTAGTACATTTGATTATTTTTTCTATAGATATATTTAAAAAAATTATTATATAGTCTTGTAAATAATTAATAATATAATAATAATTTCATATAAAATTTATTAAACACTTTTGAACTTTAAAGTCGAGAAAAACAGATTTATTAATATGAGAGAGAATTTAATTCACTTGTATATACATATATAACTGTGTCTATATCTACATCGAAATATAAATATATATGCATATGCAAATATAAAGCTAAAAAACTATGTAAATTGCATTTTTAAATAACAAGACAAGAGAATTTGTTATTGCTATGTTTTATTTATATGTTGTAAATACAACAAACAGTAATTTATTTCGTAAATTGAGACGCTTAAATAATGATAATTAATAATTATTTTTTATGAGCTCAGTTCTGCAGCATACTTTGCAGTTGATTTATATATCATTTATTAGTATTCTACAGCCATTAAGCAGTTGAGAGATTAAAATGAAAATATTTAGTTCAGATGGACTTGGCAAATTGCATATAAAATGCGCTCGATTAGAGATAATTTTAAAGCTTGATCGCTTAGGATTTTCCCCTAAACTTTTATTGTGGGTATCATCTTACTTAAAGGGCAGAACTCAGAGAGTTTTGCTGAGAAATTCAATTTCAAAACTGATCTTTGTTACGTCAGGTGTTCCCCAGGGTAGTCATTTGGGACCATTACTCTTTTCCCTTTTTATTAATGACCTTCCTAGTTGTATTTCTCATTCAAATATACTTATGTATGCAGATGATGTAAAACTGTGCTTTTCATATTCTAACTCAATTGAGCATGTACATCTTCAAGATGACCTTTATGCATTTCAAGGTTGGTGTGAGGCTAATCAATTACATTTAAATTGTTCCAAATGTATGACAATGACCTTCTGTCGTACTGTTCCCCACTTGCTCGACTATAAAATAAATAATATATCCTTACAACGTATCTTCACTGTCAAAGACCTTGGCGTTCTCTTTGACACTAAACTTAATTTTAACCTGCACATTTCTGCCATCACAAATGAAGCAAAATGTGTTCTTGGTTTTATTAAACGTTGGTCTAAGGAATTTAATGATCCTTTTGTTACCAAGCACTTATATATTTCACTTGTTCGCCCTATCTTGGAGTATTGTTCTGTTATTTGGTCTCCGCAACATAAACTGTATCAGGATCGCATTGAATCGGTCCAAAAACAGTTTCTACTTTTTGCCTTAAGGGATCTAAATTGGAACAGTAATTTACGATTACCATCCTACCATAGTAGGCTTCAGCTCATTGATCTTCCATCGTTAATGGATCGCAGAACAATTTTAGGAATTGATTTTTTGCACAAAGTAATTAACGGTAATATTGATTCGTCCTTTTTGTTGATGCGTCTTAATTTCTCGGTTCCGTCCCGAACAACTAGACATTATCGTCCGCTTCATTTACCTATATGCACTACGGATTATTCTTTGCATAGTGCGTTTCATGTTCTGTGTGTTAATTTTAATAAATATTATCACGTATTTTCATTAGAGCTCTCTCTTCCTAAAATTAAACCGTTGCTTTTAGCACACCTTAGGGAAATCACTCGCAATGCACAGGCATAAGCTACATTATGTTGCTATTGTTGCTTGCAGTGATTTCTCAATCCTATTAAATATTCTATATTATAGCTCTTCTTTTAATTTATCTTTCAATATTGTTAATATCTTCCTTGTATCTTTACCTATTTTTATTTTATTTATTTTAATTTTAATTTTAATCTTTAATTTTAAGAATTATTAAATTGTAATTTATATTAATTATATTTAGTCTCTTATAATCTATATGTAATATTTTTCATTTAACACTTTCTTTGCATAGTTTCAATAGTTATCACTGACCATATTTGGCTGTGAATTGGGGCATAGCTAGCCGGACTGGCAAATAAAATACCCCCATCGGGTTGGTGATTCTATTGTAATAATTGTATTTTTTGTAGGCTATTTTGACTCTCGTTTTGTCAACATTTTTTTTAAATAAATAAATTCATTATAGTCGAATTGGAAGTGGTTTGGGTGTAAGTAGTGGGTTATAAGCACCTGAAGAATTTTTAATTACAAATTGAATCGATCCGCAGCGATCAGCTATAATCGCCAATAATCAACAGCTGCGGGCCAAAAACCACTCGATGCCATAAAAATACACTGACAACTTTTGCAGTCGAGCGGTGCGCACTCAAAGGCAATGGCAAATCAACAGACCGACCAGTCCGACCGATGGAATGAGCAAACAACAACAGCAATAACAACAACAACAACAACAGTAGAAGCAACAAAATGAAGCCATAAATACATTTGGCATCGTTGCGATGGCCACTTCAATGGCCGCCAATCCTCCTGCAGCTCGAGCTCCTGATTCTTCTGCTCTGCCTCCTGCTGTACCAGCTGGAGTTGCTGCATCGTTTTGGTTCGCTTTGAGCCGGCGACTTTTTAATTAAAATAAAAATGCAACACTCACACGCACACACCCTGGATTGGGTGGCCTGGTCTGGGTCTGGGTCTGGGTCTGGGGTCGCGGCATAATGATGATGAGTGCTGGTTAATCACGACAACAATAAAAATTAACTTAAAGCGCATTTAAAATGCCAACACTCAACGACGGACAAGGCATGAAATCAATGTGCGTCAGCTTAATCCAATTCACATACAAAAACACTTAACTTAACACACCCACACATACATATACATACATACATATATGTATATGTATATATAAATAGAGGTGGGTATCCGACAAAGCAACAAACAGTTATAAACACTCTCATGCACAAAGGTTGAAAATTAATTTTTTGTTTTTAAATAATGGGCTTATAAAATAATTAAAAGCGAATGGCTTACGTTTAATAGTTCAGGGCGACGAGAGTGGGTCTCGCAGTTATCCTAGGAGGGCCGTTAAAATATGAGTTGAAGCCCGTGAAATGTTTGTTGAAATATTTTGCAATTTTTTGCTCTTGCTCAGGCAAGAACAACTGACAATTAATTGTTTAAAATCAATTTGTGAAACGCATGCGGTCAACTCATTTATTTGACTGCCTCTTCTGCTTGCTGGTCGTTTTTACCACCAGCATTTTTATTTTTATTTTTTTTATCATGCATTTCTTTATGTTTATTATTTTTTGCGCCCCATTTAAATAAAATGCGTAACGAGCTGAAAATATGTACGTTAAGCCATAAGTCGAGCGTGCTCTATAACAATGATACTTTAAATTCGCGTCAGCTGAATAAATCCTGTCCGTAAATGTGTGCGGCGTAAAAGTGCATTTCATAGATTTGATTATATCATTAAAATCGAGCTTTAACACCAATTTGTAAAATTCACTATGGAATGTCTTTGAGAGTGTACCTAAATGTCATATATAAAGCTATTTGCCAATGCGTCTGTGTCTTTGATCCAGGTAAGTACTTATAAAATATACAATAAAGTATAAAGTATATATAAAGAGTCTTGCTGAAGAACTCTCAACACATAATAGCCTGAAGAAGAAGATCGCGCATCTAATCGAATCTTGCAGGCAGGTAGGGCTCGTTGGAATACATGAAAAACCCTTATTCATAGAACATTATAATATATCAAACTTTGAATACTGCAATGAAACAGAATTAAGTTGAATAAAAAATAAAATAGTTTTTAAAATTCAAGTTAATCAAATGATGTTGAATATCGTTTTCGCCAGTCCTCAACTTACATCATAATCATATTTTTACATTAATATTACGACTTTAACAATTTCTCAGCTGTAAATGCTTTTGATCGCCTGCGATTCGATGAACTTAGATTTGCTGAAGTTTACTTTTTGTGTAGGGAATCGTCAAATTAACGTATAAAATGATCAAGTCTTAAGCACAACTGAGCCAATTCGAAAATTTAATTGTCGATAATTGCCCACGCACATGAGAAGGATTTCATCTTTCTTCATTGCTTTCATTTAATAATTATCCCAGCTGACATTTCTAGCGATATTTACGGCCTTTTGTAGCTGCTTCCCATTAAAGCCCAAATGCTTCGCTTTCACCAAAGGAAAGTCTCCCGCAGAATGTTGGTGTTGTAATTGTTTTTGCTGTCGTTGTTGTTTTTGCTGTCGTTGTTGTTGTTGCTGTTGTTGTTGCTGTTGTTGATGGTGTTGGCCATTGTAAATGATGATGATGATGCGTGTTGTCTGCCTTTGTCTCGTTCGCATTCTCGACGGCATTGGCATTGGCAACGTCAACGGGCTACCGCCTGCTGTCTGCTGTCTGCTGTTGCCAACATTACTCATACGCCACGTTGCACCGGCCGCAGACTCGCCTCATTCATTTAGTCGTCAAGTACAAGTGCATTTGCATCGAAATTGATTGCTCACAAAACTGCCGATATGGCAAAATTGCCAATTTGATATGTGTGTGTGTGTGTGTGTGTGTGTGTGTGTGTGTGTGTAGGTGACGCCGTTACGCTGCTGCCTCAACAGTTTGTTGATTAAAAGGCTGCTTAACTAAAATTGAGAGCGCTTTGGTTTAAGTTTAATGCCAGTTGCCTACATAACAACAATACTGCAACACTGCCTGCGTGTGTATAGGTGTGCGTGTGCGTTTGCGTGTGCGTGTGGGAGGGAAAACGTTTAAAACTCGTAAATGAAGAGTTTTAACAGCCAGCCAACAGGCAGCAGGAAAAGGCAGCCGACGATCTGCAATGATTGTTCCCAGTTGCTGTTATTGTTGTTGTTGTTATTTCCACGCCTCGTCAACTTTTCTGTTTGCCCTATTTTGCACTTTTCCATTTTCCATTTTCCACTTTGTTTTTGTTGTGCTTTTTGTACGCAACTTTGTTTTTCCGTTTGTTTTCAACTTTGCCTGCCCAAAAATGTTTCATAAACAGAAATAAAAAAATTGTACGTAAAAAGCAGCCAAAAAAGTTTTCAAATATTATTGCGAAAATGTAAATGAAAATTGAAATAATTACCGACAACTATTTGCCATTGTTTCCAGACAGTGCAGAAGCAAACGCAAGAAGAAAAGAAAAAAGAAAAAAATATAATAAAACAGACAAAAACTTATTATAGTACCTGATGGTCAAAACACCTAAATTGAATCAAATTTCTTGCAATATATTTTCTTTGGCACTCAAACACTTCAACTTTTAATTAATTGAGTACGGAATTTATTTATATGGTTTGATTAATGAGTATAATGAATAGTAATGAGACCAAAACTGCTTTGAGGGTACATTTTAATTATTTATAGATATATATAATTACAACGTACATCTATGTATTTATAGTATAGATATAAACTTTATACCTTTTATTTTAATTTTTTTCTTAATTTTCTTTTTATTTATTTTGTTATATTTTTGTAAGGTGATGCACGTGGCATCTATAAATATTTATATTTTAATGTTTTACTACTTTTTCAAAGCAGAAAATAATTAAAAATATTTTTTAGTGAAAGATGAACGTAGATTACAATAGATCTCTGGGATGTACCAACAATTTTATGGTCTACATTATCATAATATAAAATATTTATAATTTATAAAATAAATAATGTATATAATTAATTAACTACTATTATACAATTTATAATTTAATACAGTTATTTAAAATTTATTTTAATTATTATTTTAATTGAATATATTACTAAATTACGTCAGACTTTGATTTATGTGAATGCCATTAGTATATTGTAAACAAAATTATTCTATATGTGAAAGATTCGTTATACTTTCATAAGATTTATTTTCTTTATTTTTTCCGTGAGATGAGACTTTTCTTACATTTTCTAGGCTCTCACATTTCATTATTTCTCTCCACGACAGCAACCTCGAAGTGACTTTGGTTAAATAAAATAAAGTAAGTAATTTCTCTCTGGGGCACTGCAGCGAAAACGCACATTAAAAAAGTGCAGACTCTACAAAACAAGGCCTTACGGCGAATCACAGGTGCCAGTTGGTACGTTCGAAATTCAGTATTGCACAACGATCTCCACATGCCAACAATTGCCGAACTTATTGGACGTCACTCCTCCAGGTACGCGGACAGACTCCTAGCGCATCCAAACAGATTAGCTACTGACCTGGCACACAACACCAATAGGCGAAGGCTTAAAAGAATTCACCCCCTGGACCGCAGAGTATAAACGCAGTAACTTAATAATTAAATAATATTATTAAATTATATAAAATGTAAATACTGGCTTCTAGCCCATATATAGGTTAAGGTATAGCTATATCTGCGCTATAGAGTCACAGACAATAAGCTGCAATAAAGAAAATTATTAAAAAAAAAAAAAAAAAAAAAAAAAAAAAAAAAAAAAATATTTAACATTTAGTTTTCAGTCTAAATATAACGTTTTCAATCTAAATCATTTCCAAATACGATTTGTTCAATGAAGATTCAATTTGCCGAATCAATAAATATTGCCTACGGAAGCGCATCAATATATATGTTATTTATACATTTCAATAAGATTGAAATGTTATACCCAAATAGCTGCTATCGAGCAGTTCTAGATATGGCCTGAGCCAAGGGGAAAGGTGTTGGTATAACTCAACATGAGTAGTTAACCATTATAGCATTTGGTAGCCTGGTTATGCGCCTCTAATTATGAGCTCTGACAGCAGACATCAATCAGACAGACGTCTGCCTTGGAAGCTGGCAGAAATAGACTACAATTTGCCTACATAATATGGCTATGCATGTATAAGTATTCGGCCTGCCTCAAGTAGCAATCACGATCTGAAAACATCAATCAACGGCCCAGGCGCAGACCAGCCATTGACCTACAGTGATGAGCTCTAACTGAAGTGGCGCAGCAACAATTTTTGGCTAATAAACCCACACATATACTACGTGTGTGTGTTTGTGTGTGTGTGTGTGTGTACTTTTGACAGCTGCCAAACAGGCGTTGCACATTAACGGCAATTGCTTTTAAATTGATTGATTTGCTTAGCCCAGGCGCTAAGCAGCTAAGCCTGTGCTTGCGTCTTACCCTTACACACACACACACACACACACACACACACATATTATGAGTAGGTGTATGTGTGTGCTAGAAGCAAAATATTGTCGGGATGTGCGGCACTGGCATTGACAGGAATGGCTTGATTGCATGGCCACGTCCACGACAACGACCACGCCCCTCACTTCCAGTTGAGCGCCCATTCTCGCATCGTCTGCTTTTTGGGCAAACAAAATATGATTGCCTGCAATTAGGCGCAACGCTTTTGGCAGCCCTCGTTCACTTGCGAGCGCATTAAATAAGAAATTTCACAAAATTGCCGAACAACACGCCAAAAACTAATTATACACGCGGCTGCAGTCGCAGTCGCAGTCGCCACTGCAGTTGCAGTTGCACTCACAGCTGCAGTTGCCTGCAGCAAAGGTCTTTGCCGTGGTTCGAGTGGTTTAGTGGTCAGTGGTGAGGACTCTAAAACGACACCCTAAACAATGTCTGTGCCAATAGCCGGTGCAATAGCCACTCAACTAAAGTTGCCCGATAATAATTATGTTGCTGCCAATGGGCATAGTTTGTGCAATCAAATTGCTTTCAAAGCTATCAAATAACAGAGGTTCACACGAAGTTATTTATTTTATAATAAACTTCAAAGATTTGTAATAGACTAGCTATTGTTAGTAGATATAATGGCATCGGTGCGTCAACTTCTGTTGACAGCCATCGGCATGAGATCGAAGAATTAGGTCTCTTGGTTGCCTCAGGAGCAGAATTAATAAAGACTAATTTCACAGACTGGTCAATGGAGTTGCCCGCACGACTTTATAAATGAAAAAAAAGGAAAAAAAATCGAGTCCCAATAATTCGTAATGGCAAGGGAATTATTATTATTATTTTTTTTTTTTCGATTTACACAGAAGTTGAAATTATCGAGATTTCCATTAAAAAAGGCTAAAAAAAATCGATGCCCGTCACATGACGTTAAAATCCTTCTAGGAGATTTTAACGCCAAAATAGGGCGGGAGGGCATCTTTGGAGCAACCGTTGGCCCGTTTAGTCTGCACGAGTCCACATCGAGCAATGGACTTAGACTAATAGGATTTGCGGCCGCACACAATATGATTGTACGTAGTACAGGTTTTCGTCACCTCAACATCCACAAGGCATCCTGGCTGTCGCCTGATCGTCTGACGCGAAATCAGATTGATCATGTTGTGATCGATGCAAGGCATGCATCTAGCATACTTGATGTGAGATCTTGTCGGGGTCCTAACATCGACTCTGACCATTACCTTGTTGCAGCCAAGGTACGCGCACGGCTGTGTGTCGCGAAAGTCTCACGTCAAGGTATGCCAAGAAAGCTGGACATCGAAAAGCTGCAATCACAACGACATAAGGATGCCTTCTCCACTCGACTCTCGGGCCGACTCGGCCAACTCCCTCCAATGCCTATAAATACAACGGATATGTGGGCGTACATGTCCAATGCCATAAACGCCTCTGCTGTGGAAGTACTTGGGTTCCAACGCCCTCCCAACCGGAATCCATGGTACGACCAGGAGTGTCGGGAAGCGACTGCAGCAAAAGACGCCACCTACAGAAGAACGCTGCAAGCAGGAGCTACTCGAGCGGTGGTGGATATTTATAGGTCGCGGAGACGAGACGAGAAGCGCCTTTTCAGGAGGAAGAAGCGGGAGATGGAAAGGCTTGAGTGTGAGAAGATGGAGAGTAGCAGAAGCAAGAACGATGCCCGTGACTTTTACCGGAGGGTCAAGCGCATGACCCAAGGGTATAAGTCTGGATCGCTTGCCTGCAGGAGTGACGATGGAAACCTGGTTACTGATGCGGAGATTGTACTGAGGTTATGGCGGGATCACTTTGAGAGTCTTTTGGCTGGAAACAGTGAGAATGAGCTTGACGAAGTTGGTCCACTAACCCCAATCAGAGATGATGGTGTTGAAGTTCCCATCCCTAGCCATACGGAAGTCGAGACAGCTATACAGCGTCTCAAAAACAATAAAGCCGCGGGAGCAGATGGCTTACCGGCTGAATTGTTTAAGGCTGGAGGCGATGAGCTGGTAGGGTGCATGCACCAACTTATCAGCAGCGTATGGCTAACGGAAAGCATGCCCGATGATTGGAACCTCAGTATGATCTGCCCAATCCTGAAGAAGGGTGATGCAACACAACGCACCAACTACCGTGGCATCAGCCTTCTTCCCGTCGCATACAAGGTTCTCACGAGCGTAATGTGTGAGAGACTGAAACCATATGCTGAAGCATTGATAGGTCCTTATCAATGCGGTTTCCGTCCTGGCAAGTCTACAGTTGACCAGATCTTCACATTGCGCCAAATCCTGGAGAAAACACACGAGAACCAATTCGACACATACCACCTGTTCGTCGATTTTAAAGCTGCTTTTGATAGCCCACGGCGAGACGGCCTGTACGCTACCATGTCTGAGCTTGGTATTCCTGCAAAGCTAATACGGCTTTGTAGCATGACATTGAGCAACACCATCAGCTCTGTCAAGGTAGGAAATGACCAATCCGAAACCTTCAATACCAAGCGGGGTCTCAGACAAGGCGACTCGCTGTCTTGTGTGCTCTTCAATTTACTTATGGAGAGTATAATAAGGAAAGCTGGAGTGCATCGGATGGGCACAATACTGGGATACAAAAGTGTCCAGCTCCTTGGTTACGCTGATGATATTGATATCATTGGTCGTACCAAGCGTGATGTAACTGCGGCTTTTGGAGCTATCGAAAGGGAATCAGCTAAAGTTGGTCTTGCAGTAAACATGGGCAAAACAAAGTTTATGGTGTGCAGTACTAGAGAGTCGCGGCGTCTTGACTCTTACCTTACTGCTGGAGACTATAACTTTAAGTCTGTCAAGGACTTTGTCTATTTGGGAACTGCAGTGACCAACAAAAATGATGTCAGCCTGGAGATCAAGCGGAGAATTACACTTGCCAACAAATGTTACTTTGGGCTCAGTAGGCAAATGAACAGTAGAGCCCTCTCTCGAAAGACAAAGGTAACCCTTTACAAGACACTCATCATTCCAGTGCTGCTTTGCTCGTATGGAGGAAAACACTCCAGCTCGTTCGGTTTTTGATGCGGTAGTTAGAGGAGAACGAAGAAGGGGTAGACCTCGAACCCGTTGGAAGGACCAGATGGAGGCAATCCTGAATGGTGTTACCAACTGGAGAAGTTGCGCACAGGACAGAGAAGCGTGGAGGCAAATTGTGCATCAGGCTGTGCTCCGATAGGGGTGTTATTGCCAATTATATATATGTATACTTCATAAATGTAAATTGAATAAATATTTAAGTATATGCAACTGTACGTTTTTCATAGTCAATCATAATTGAACAGCAAATAAAATGATAGTTTTTCGTGTTCCATTATCAATGGCTGAAATAATATCTTGCTTTTGTGCGATTGATAAGGTCTTATGTGTACGTCAATTAACTATTTCTATCACATGATGTTGGGGTTAGAATAAAACTTAACAAATCAAGCGAAAACAGTGTGAGAAACGACAAAGCTGCTTGAAAAATGCAACTGTAATTTAATGAGAAAATGCTTCAAATTGCAATACGAATTATAAGAGGTATTTTATTAATTTTTTTTAAATTTATTGCAGCTTTTGTCATCGACTAGGGAGATGGCATATTGCCTGTATTTTCTATTCTATTCTACTTTAATTTATGTTACGATTATCCAGGGGATGAGATATTTTTAGCCTTCTGGTTGTTGTGTTTACGTGTAGGTTTGCCGCTAGTTGGATTGGATGAACAGATAATCTATGCGCAGTATGAAGTATGATCAGTATGATCAATATGAAGTGTTTCGTTCCTTACAAACCATAAATTTTCAATTTATTGTATATGGGGTTTAATACTCTATAGTTGTGCGCAAATGTATGTAATTTTTACAAATTAACAAATGTTTTTTTTTAAGAATATCGAATTTTTCCGGATTATTATGATTTTCGATTAAGCGGGGTATATGTATTCAAGACTAGACTGTGCTTGAACAAATTTGAGTGACGCTGCTGTCGATAACTACAATATATTAAACTTATCCTTAATCGTATTTATATTTAATTTCTCTTTGTCCTGCTTCTCTCCATATCGAAGTATTTTCTTGTCTGACGATTGTTATCACAGTTGGCGCAATATTATAGATTTCTTGTAGTTCGATTGACAAATGGAATATTTTCACTGTTTTTGTTTTCATTATTTAACTATATTTCACTTTATTTTATTTTTTTTTATTAATTTTCCATTCAAAACTAATTCCTTTTTGTAGCATCAAAAAAATTCAGAGGAAACTCTCTTAACAGAAACTCTTTTGTGCATCGATTGGGTAATTTTGCTCGACACATTTAGTAAGCCAATCTGAATTGGAGCCAAGGGCTGCCTTCAGTCACCGTATATGCTCTTAATGAAATGCACATATTTGCTCAGAAAGTACTTGAGCTGCTATTTGCTGGCTAATGTGTTTGCGGCAAATGTCCTGTCTGCAGGCACACTTGAAATATTCGTGGAGACACAATTTGTTGCATATTTTTATGCGCTTTTCACACATCACAAAACTCGAATAGCCGGCGCAATTCATAAATGTTAAAAGGCTTGGCCTCCCCAGCGTATGCTAATAAATTTCTAATTGAATAAGCCATAAGCACACAGACAGAGACAGAGACAGAGACAGAGACACAGACACATACATATATACATATACATACACAGATAAAGACATGCTCATGCAGTATGCATACAGAGAGATGCCCACACATAACTTATAATGTCATTCGAATGGCTTAAAAGCGTTATCATTTCTTTATGTTTTTCCTTATTGCTAAGCTGCATTCGATGCGCGGCCCTTCCAAAGAGAGAGTGAGAGAGTGAGAGAGCGAGAGCGAGAGAGAGAGAGAGACAGAGAGAAAAAAGGCACATGCGGGCAGTAGGGATGGAGGAAAGTAGGACGGACAAGGGGGTAAGGGAAGTTAGCGTGTACAGAGCAAAAAATATTGTATGCATAACGTATACGGCCAACAAGCAAAATGGCAGACAGTTGGCAGGGCCAACAGGACGGACGCACAGGCAACAGGACACGAGCGAATAACCAAGCAACGAACGAGCGACGGCTTCGCATTTGCATTTGCATTTTACAAACAATTGAAAAAGTAGTTAAAGTTTTTCATGCTGGCGCTGCTTTCACTTTATCACATACACCGACATACACCCACACACTGGCACAGACACCTAAAAGTATGCAACATGGTTTTTTGTTCGGACTGCATATGCAATGCCTCAGTTGGATTTTTGCTGGCTGGGGCTTCTGTTTGGCATATTACAGTCCACAGTCAATGCCACAGGAGGAGTTCAACACAAAAAATAAATAATAAAAAAAAAACAGCTAACCACGCCCCCACGAGCCACGCTAGTCCTGGGTTTTTCTTTGCCTGTTCTGCCAAAGCTGCAAAACGTGAAGGGCTGTCGCTGGTTTTTCGTACTTTTAGCACCACATTTCACACACTTTCGCTGCTCGCCGGCTGCGGCTGCTTAGCTTTTTATGGACATGAACTTCACGTCTGCTCAAAAATGCACGTGTCCAGCTGTCAACTATGAGTTGACACATTTGCTTGTCTCTTTGAGTTGCTGTTGCTGCTGTTGTTGTTGCTGTTACAGTTGTCGCATCTGCTATTGATTATTAAACGGAATATGAAATGGGATGAGCTATATATAAATGATGTTTGTAACAGTTTCTGACTGACTGACTCACTAACTGATTCACACAGCTCAAGTCACCTGAGCTACATTTACAGCACTTGCTCTTGTCTAGTGAATAGCTTGCTCGGAATTGGATATACATAAGGCACCTCATTATCATTCCAAATCAATTTTATTTTATTTTTTAAATATATTAATAATAGTTGATAAGTAATTGTTTGAATTATTCAAATAAAATAAAATAAACATAAAAAAAAAAAAAATAATAATAATAATAATAATTTAAAAAAAAATAATAATAATCGAATTAGCAATAAATTTTTGTTTTCCAGGAATGTTAGACAATGATAAGTCAAGATTTAAGACTGCAGAGCCAGCTAGAATGGCTCTTTGCTTAGAACAGAGCAGAAATCGGAATTTTGCTTTGATTGAGATTGGAGCAATGAATACGATTGTCACTTGGCTGCTGTTTTGGCATGATGATAGTCCAAGCAAATCAAGTTCATTATTTGGACTATCAATAACTGATTTACATTTGTGCTGAAACTGCGCAAATAGAGTGGCCCGCTGCAGGGATATCCCAGAGCTATAGAACAACACACACATAGAGAGAGAGAAAGAGAGAAAGAGAGAAAGAGAGAGAGAGAGCCCGACCATGCAGCATAGAAACTCAATGAAGGAGCTAATGGTTGGGTAGAAAAACAAACGCGGACTCTGAACAAACAATGACAACAAAATACGCTGCACTCGGGGGCTGCACTTAAATGAAATGCCAACAAACCAAACAGTTAAATCGGTTGGCTTGAGCTGCAAGACGATGAGAGGGCGGGAAATGGAGCTGAGCAACTGTGGTGGCTCGTCGCTCGTCTGGCCGGGAGCCCAACTGGATGAGCAGCTTCATTTCAGCGTATAATTGAGTGCTCACAAAATATGCGACAGGCAACAACTGCTTGGGCAGCGTGTGGGCGTGCCAAGTGCGAAAAGGCATCTTGAGGAGCGCATTCTGCGGCATCTGCGACGTCTGTGGCGTCTCCACAAAGATATGCGGAAGTATGAAATTTTCCTATTACTTTGTCGCACCAAATAGAGCGGAAGTCAGTCAACGAATGCAAGCTCCGAGGCAGCCACTTGATTGTGTCATGTCTGTGGGCGCTCGCCTGCAGTGCAAAGCGGGTTGGGCATTGTGGGCGTGGCACTAAAAGCCATACTGCGTGCTGAGTAACTAGTAGCAAATGCCATTGGCTTTATGTGTTGGTGGCAATGTCATAATATTTGTGCAACAACTATGAACGGGGGTGAGGAGAGCGAGGACAGGCAGTTGCCAGGTGGAGGAGGTTGGAAGCTTGACAAGCTAGTATGTCAAGCGAATAGACGGCAGTCAAGAATTATAAAAATACACATATCAACAATAAGAAGAGAACTAGAGCAAAGTGAAATATTTGTACCAAGCTATAATATTTGTGATTTGTGATAATTATATATACAAATACATCTATATCTTACATATATAGAAGTAAATGTTAAACTTGCAAGTTTAGTATCACAAGTTAACTAATCCATGAGTGAAAATATTGAATCAATTATTTTACAACATATCTGGCAATTTATGTGAAAATTGTTCTCTCACACGTCCACAGATGAAATGCTTAGTTGGCACTTGTAGATGAAATTTATATAATTTACAAAATATTTCAATAAACTTTACTCGAAATACTCACACTAGCACATTAAATTGTTAAATTAGTTAATTATATGATTGGCTCAGAGGCAACGCCAAATCAAATTCAAATTTGAGCAGGTGAGTTATAACATCTCAGGTAATTGAACTTCAGTATGTGTGTAAATGTGAAATAATATCAGAAATGCATTTGCGATATGTAGTTAGTTAGTTAAGATATAAATATCCTCTTAGGAGAGAATTAGGTAGGCGACTGGTATACTACGGAATTTGTTTTCAACTACTTTGGTTTAATCTTTTGCACTTGTATGTACTTGCTTATGGCTTTACTAGTACTTATACACATATTTCTATATATCTACCTGTTTTGGGTTTGACTTAGCTAACATGGTCTGATTCGATGAAATAGTTTATGGATTTAGAAAACTGAAATGCCTGCAAGAAACTCCACATTTTACGAATTCAAAATCTGAACTGAATTGTTTATTTCTTCCTGAGTACTTACTATACGTCAGGTTATCGAGTATCGCTAATATAAATATATATTTTTGTCATGTTCATGCTTGAACATACTGCCAGGGGGCAGAAAATATTGTCTGATCCTCTTTTTGGGATTACTAATGTATCAGCAAAATAAAAATTATATGTATATAATGTATAATACATTTCATGGAATAGAAAATATTTACACTTTAGTTACTGATTATGATACTATCCTGATACTATCCTGAAATATCACACACATTAGCTAAGACTTAAGAGGTACGCAACAGATTCATACCTCCATGTAAAGGACGATTTTTTTTTTCATATTTACTATAACCAAAAATCAGAACGATTTCTTTACTTTTTTCTACGTCAGAAATTAAAAATTATCGAAATTATTGACAAGCATTAATATTTTAGATACATCGATCAATTTTTTAAAATTACCTTACTTTTAAGTAGATTAATTTTCTTAAGCAAAAATCAAAATGCTAAAATTGTTATTTGAAGACAATCTTCCATGAAAATAATAATATAATAATTATTACTGATTAATCAATGAATAATAATATTATATTATATTAATATTAATAATTATTTATAATAATTAATTAATTCTATTTAATTAATTCAATTACATTAATGACAATAAAAAGTTCTTTTACTTCTCTGCAATGAAATTCTTTGTTTTTCTTTCATTAAAATTTCTCTAAAATCTATCAAAATGAATGCTTAGCCAAAAAAACAAAAGCAAGCTAAAAGTTTCAATAGTATGATAAATTGATTCCCTTCCATAAAGGCAAGGAATTAAAATTATTTATAATGCTACCCTTTCAAAATTCTGATTTACTTGAACCCAACACTTGAGGCAACTATTACGTATAACTATCAATAATGCTCAGTAAAGTAGCTCATAATTAAATAACTGTAAACATTTAATTTTCATTGCAGACCATTTGTCAGCCAATATTGGGGGCATTGGAGGCCGAGTTAGGCATTGTCATTAAGTTAGAGGACGATGATATGCATATTTCCTATTTAATAGTTAATTAGTGCCATTTGCGCAAATTGTTAATTGTTCCTGTCGTCTGCCAAATTCACTTGGCTCTGTGGCCATAATTGTTTATCGAAGCCAAATGACCGCGCAAAGACAACGCCCCCTCCAGCCAAGTTACGCCCAGCTGCCAAATGCCCACAGTAAGCGAGAGGGAGAGAGAGAGGCAAATAGAGATCTGGGTCCAGGAATAGTCAAAGATGCAGGATGCAGCATGGCTGCTATGCAACGTTTCTAAGTTTGCATTCACTCTCTCTCTCCCTCTCTCTCTGTCTCTCTGCGTGTGTGCACATAAATTGTTGCATACCAAGCAGACGCTTTAAGGCATTCGAGCATGGCGTGTGCTGCGGTTTGAAGCCTCAATTGCATTGCAATCTCATTTTGTGTATGGCGTTTTGTTGATTGATGGTTAACCAGAAAATCAATATCAATATGCTAATGAGACACGCATAAATGTTATACGACCATGAGTCCCTGAATCGATTTCCCACTCAGATATTGGATACACTCTTAAATATTGCAAATAAACAAATTGAACTGCACCTGGCTCAAGCCTAGCCACGACTTGATATTAAAGAATTATCAATTTACTGAAAGAACACCCACACACACACACACAACTCTCCCTCTCTTTTTCTCGCTGCTTGCAGCTTTTATTCAACTATTAAGTTGTTTATATGGCGCCATTGACGCGTGACACATTTATCGCTGGCCTCTGTCTGATTGAGCGTGCATTCATAAGCCATGTCCCCTGCCCTTGCCCTTGCTATTGCCCTCTTTGATAATCCTTTTGGCTTTCAGTGTTTGTCATGCATTATGCATCTATTCATACATTCAATCATTTAGTCATATTGCCGTTTTGTCAATTGTCAGACAGGCTGCTAATTTAATTAGATTTTAATTTATAATTGCATTTTTGTGCATGCGTCAAAAATATCCTGTCTTAATAATGATAAAGGTTGGCTCAGTCTGAGGGGATTAAATAGAGCTTGTAAAATATATTTTGCATTAAAGTCTTTGCAGCTCAATTTATCAGTTTATTCTTTTTTTAGTAAGTATAGAATATGTCACTGAAGAGTCTACATTATCAGATAATAATTGTCTGAAGCTGCAATATTAATATTCCGACATGATCATATTCTTGATAAGGAAATGCATTTTCTTTGACCATTTGTTATATATTTTCCTCTTTTTAAGAATGTTTGGCTTGTGTAAAACATAATTTTTGTTAATCACATCAATTCATTTTTTTTTCACTTTCTTTCTTCACCTTATTATTCCTATATTATACCTATTATATATGTTACTATTTTCATCGCTTCTCCCCTCTATTTTACTCGTTATTGTTTTCTTCTATGCTGTTCTTTTATATTTTCATTTTCTATTCCCTACTACCTCGCTTGTTTTCCATTTGCTTCACTTAAATTTTTAATTGTTTTCTCCTTACTTTTCCTCATATTCTTCTACTATTTTTGTCTCATCTATGTGTATTGAAAAACAGATTTAGTTCTATTTACCTGCTATTGGAGTTGAAAACTACCTAAAGGCACTGGCTGATTGGTGCAAAAGGTGGAACTTAAAAATAAATCCACGGAAGACCACCAACCCATGTTTTACACTAAAAACACTCATCAACCACACTCCGCCTATACAAATAGACGGAGTAATATTGGACCAACCATCACAGGCAAAGTACCTTGGCATCACTCTGGACAAGCGTTTAACATTTGGTCCTCACATTAAAGCTGCGGTGGCTGATCAACAGAAGAAGTACCATGTCACTAAGAGTGAAGAGAGCAGTCTGTGTGGCTCCGATTTGGCTCTATGGTGTGCAGATTTGGGGTATAGCTGCAAAAAGCAACTATAAGCGCATACAGGTACTTCAAAACCGAGCTATGCGGCAAATTACGAACTGCCCCTGGTATGTACGTGGCTCTACCCTGCACCATGATCTAAATCTACACACAGTAGAAGAACAGATCGCAAGACACACGAGCAGATATGGTGACAGACTGGTCAGGCACCGTAGCAGATTAGCGAGACAACTGCTCCCTATGAGACCACTAAGGCGACTAAAACGTTTGGGATTTGCCAAAAATATTAATTAATAAACACTAGTATAATTAAATTAAAAATTATTTAAATAGTTATAAGTCCTTCTGTATACAACAAAAGGTTAGGTTATTATTTTAGTATATAAATGTGCTGTTAAGATACTACAATTGTAATGTATGGGTTCAACACTTAAATAAATAAAATAAGAAAAAAAAGTTCTATTTACCTTATCTCCTATTTTCTGTTGTCTTCTCTTTCCTTTATAATTTGTATTCAAAATATTTATCTTGTTTTCGTGTTTGGTCTTCCCTACTATTTTCATTTCATTTCATTTCCTCCTTCTCTTTACTCATTTGTTTTCTTTTCATTCAATGTTTGCATTGCTCTTTTCAAAGTTTTCTCGTCTCTACAGAGTTTTCAGTTTCTGTTAGGTTAACGAATTCTGCCCCAAGATTTTGTTTTATTCTCATTTTCCCACTTTGATTTAGTTAGAGAACTAATAAAACTGTTTTTTCTGTCCTTGAAATTATCATTTGATATATCATTATCGTTTCTCAGCTGTTTCTTGCTGTCTTACAGGGTAGCTGGCTAGTCGAGCTGCTCTTGCTTTCGACCAGTTTTGTAAATGGCTAATTACAAAATATTTCAAATGGCGCATTGGGCAATCGTGTGTTTGGCTTTCCATTAATAATAAATTGCGTTTGCATTATGTTGCATAACTTTAGGCGGTTCAATTGACATCGCTGCGTAATTGGAGAGCTTAAATGATTGTTTTTGCGAAAATTAAATTGCAGCTCACACGCTCAACTGGCGTTTACAAATAGTTGCACACGAAAAAATATGAATATGAATAAATTTGCGCATAATATTTAACAGCATTTAATGATCTGATTTGAGTGCAGCCAATGTGATATATTGCCAATGAATTTGCATAATAAATGACCGAAAGAAGGGCAATTAGAAAGGGGCGTGTAAGGGTTATGAGGAGAATATCTGATGGTAGCAGCAGAAAGAGTAAAGACTTCTATTACTTAACTCCAGAGTTTACTTTTTAAAATCCAAGTCGAATGTGTCAAGTATGAAACTCTTTAAGATTTGAGTTAAGAGAATAATATGAAAATCAATTAATGTTAATATTGCATCATAATAATATTATTTTTTTTTTTATTTGTTTATTTGAAATAATGTATTAATTGCAGTTATATTAGGCATTCCCCAGTGCATTAAGCAGTGACCCAACTTTAACATCAACCCAACTTCATCAGCCTCTTCGATTTGCCATGCCCATATATGTGTAGTTCAGGCGAATACATACTCCAAAGACTGCAGCATCTTCAATGAATATAGTCAATAGTAATGTATACATTTTTTTAGTTTTAGCTAAGAGAATGTAAGTGATATCGGTTTAACTGTAATACCAATGATATTTTTCTCTATATTTTATAACAAAATAAGTGAACTTTATTCAAGGATAAAACAATAAATCAAATGCAATTGCAATTGCATTTTTATTAATATTCTTAGATTGGTAGAGCAACTTCATAGTCAATCATTTAAGCATTTTTCATAATCGCATCAAAGGCTTGGCAAGGAGTAAGTGTCTCTCGAGCATACTACGTTATCCTATAAGTCTATCAGTGTATTTGCTACTCTGCTTTGCAATCTGCTCCTTCATTGTATGCAGATTCAGTTCTCGGGAAAGAGTATACCCACTTACATACCAGGAGCAGTTCGTAATATGTCGTAAGATGCGATTGCTTAAACTTAAACTTAAACTTAAACTATTGTATAACATATATAGATATCTATACAATATATCTATATGTGGGCTACTCAAACGAATTCTCTATTGCCAGCTTTCCTAGTGGCCAAATGCTTTACGTTCATGCAAAAACGTGATGAGAAAGACACAAGAACTATATTGAACATGACCCAATATACTCTTCATATATGTATGTATGCTCACATTTTGTGAGACTTAGTTAAAGGAGTCATTGATTTTCGCCCCTTCAATTCATCGACTTTGCTGTGGCTGAGTGTTCAGCTTGTGAATGTGAATGCTTGAGGGCCTTCTTGCTTCAGTGCACGCAGCGTTTGACTTTTATTTGCATTTAATTTATAATTAAGCGGATTTACTCTTTAATCGGCGTTGACAGTTGGCAACCAGTTGTCAATTATCAGCTGCATTTTGCATCGCTTGTCACTGGCTTTGCCTCAGCCCTTTCCCTCCTGTTCTAGGCCCGGCCATTGCATTTGCCCGGAGTCTTTTTTGTTCAGGCGGCTTTTGGACAGTTGTAACGCGTATTTTAATTATTTTGATATTTTGCCATTTGCTGTAAAATATAATTAACTTGCCACAAACACGATTTAAATGCAAATTAACAAACAAAAAATATTATTAAAAAAAAAGTTGAAAAAATCAAACAAATATCTTCCTTCCCTTGAAAATGCAGCGCATTTAATTAAATGGCGTCGAATTTAAAAAATTAATTGCATTAATGTGTAGCGTTAGTCGCACAATACTCACATGCATACATACATATATATGTATATATATGTATGTACATTACATGTTTGACTGTATTGATATGAATTAATAGAGTCTCGTTGAGCGTTATATAAATGTTTGGTTTGCATCGCGCCGTAAGCGCATTAAATAATGCTGCAAAATATGTGCAAATGATATAGTCGAGCGGAGCTGACAGATTTCGCGACTTACAGCATTAACTGGATAAATCCATTTGACAGGGACCAACAACACGCGCCGCATTTATTTAACATTTCAATTTGCAAATATTTATTGAACGCCCGATAATAATGTGAAAAACGATGCGAACGAAGCGAACCGAATACTGACAAGAGCTACTATGAGCTGTCAGCCAAGTTCAGCGTCAACAGCCGCTCAGGTCAATGCAATGGCAATGCAAAATGCCACATTTAATAAATATATGAATGAGGTAGTATTACTACTCTATGATATCAGTCACCTGTAATAATACTTGTTAGAGCCCTCCATTGCCTACTCCAATATCTAGCCTCATTTCATGAAAGAAAATCTTAGCATCTCACTGGAACAATTTGAAGACCTTATCATATTTATCATCTGTTTTTTTTTTCCATAATACTGATGAAATACATTTGATACAAATGCAAAATATAGCATGAAATCGATGCAATGTGAATCCATATTCATATTTCACTTTTTGCTTGTTTGAAATAGCCGACAATGAAATGTCTTAGGCCAAAGCGATTATTCCATTATATTCAAGTGAATATTAGAATACTAGAACAAATTGTAATTAATAAAATCAAGTGCAAGTATGTAAGTAAATAACTTAAATGACAAGCAAAATGTATGAGCAATTGCCACAACATCAGCAGAACGAATCAATTCAACAGCAACTAGAACCAAGTATAGTTGACTCTCGGTTAAGGAACACAATTCATTCCAGCATATTCACTTTTCCCATAAATATCTATGTAAAATGAATTAATCTGTTCTAGGTTGAAAAATAATACACTTATTAAATTTTTCAATTCGATCTATTATTGAAGGAAAATTACAGCAAAAGTAATCTTCGCTGTGCTCTGCCATAAGCTTATCCCTGTCATTGCTATCTGTCTAAACACAATAGTGTGACCAGATCTTTAAAAAAAAGTGTGCACCTAAAGTGCATGCAAAGTAGCGCCAAATAATGCTAAAACGGTAAATGGACAGCACTGTAATGGACACTTTAATGTAGACAATAAATATTTTCAAATTGAAAATTGTTCGTTAAGCGAAACTTCTTTTCCCAAAAAAATCTATTCATTATACGAAATGTTCGTTATCAGAGGTGTTCGTTAGCATTGGCTCCACTGTAAATTATATAAAATGAATAGCTCAATTCGGAAAGTCTTGCATCAAATTCAAGATAAACAAGTTAGCTTAAAATGATTTTGAATTTAGGTAATATTTACTTCTATTCTCTACATTCTAAAGCATTTTTTGCTAACTTGTTTGTCTTGTTATCTTGAATTTTTTATGATTTAATTTTCATGTAACTTAATAAATTATTAAATAAATAAATTAAAAATAAATAATATTTTTAGTAATTGAATTACATGGGAGAACCTCAATCTGATCAGGTAAAATGAATGGCAAATGTTGTTAAATTGTTTTGGATGCAATTAAAATTGAGATTTAACTAAATATTTTCTTTGGTTTGTAAGTCCTTCAAACTCTTGGCTCGTGCTTGAAACAAAATTAATGATTGAACAATTGGCAAATAGAATGCAATGGAATGCATTGGGCCTTTTATTGCAAAGTCTTGGTCCGAGCTGAGCAAGATAATTGGTTTCTTGTGACACTCTGTGCCTGGCCAGGCTAATTAACTGTTGTGACTACGTCTATTGGTTTAATAGCTCCCATTTGATCAAAACTTGTGCCTGCTGATGTTTGAGAATGCTTCAATGGACAATGCATATCCTGACTGTCGACCAACTAACTACCTTTGCCCCCAAACCCTACCAGCTCAATTAACAAACAAAAGTAAATTACATTCGTCTGTCAGGCATATATATGTGGGTATGTGTGTGTGTGTGTGTGTGTGTGTGTGTAATGTGCATTTGTATCTGTGCTCTGTATATTTCTTTGAGACAAAGTCTTTGGCAGCGACTCAGTCTAATTTTGCACTTTACTTGTGCAATTTTCTGCTTGAAAAAACGTTGCTTTAGCCTGCAGGCTGCACCAGCCACGCCCACACTCGCATTCGCCCTCGCACTCCCTGTCGCCCACACACTCACATGCCCGCACGCCCGCTCGCAAATTGGCTGGCACTTGTTGCATCTTGGCTGTTTGCACAATTACCAATGAAAATGTTCGACAACTGCACCATTTGCTTTATGCATCAGCAATCATTACACCAACAAGCATATATGGCTAAATGAAAGTGTGTGCAATGTGTGTGTGTGTGTGTGTGTGTGTTTGCTTCCAATCACAACAATTGGCAATTGGCAGCAAAATATCGCAATTGCTTGCACCGAAACGATGATAAATGAGTGCATTTTAGTTTTCTCTGTGTTTGATTTGCATGCATTTTGCATTGGCAAATTGTGGGCGTGGCAAAGAGGTTTGGGTGGGAAGGGGAAATTAAGCTCTTAGATACATTAAAAATGTATTCGTGGCGCAGTCATAGAAATGTGATAGCCTAGCAGAGTTTACTTATATATATTATGCACTTATTGAAGTTATTCAACATGAATGAATTTACTTAAAAGTGAATTTTTAAATTGCGCGCCCAAGTGTTGTCCCTCTGTTGACAACAATTTGAAACTAAATAACTCGTATGTATTAACATTGCTTTAGCAAAGTTCTGAACCAACGTGAATGAACACTTCACAAAGCTTCAAGCACTGACCGCCAGTGGCGCTATGCACACTGCTTGTTAGTGCACACTGCTTGATGTTGCTTAGTAGTGCCTCAGCACTGCTTACTCACTTCAAAAGAATTTTAGAGCACTTAACTGAATAACCACAAAATATTATTTATTTGTGAAAAATAAATGAAATAATTAAATATCGTCTTTACAGAATATACATTTCCAAAATGTAAATTGAATATTAAATACAAATAATAACCATATTAAAATAGATTAATTGTTTTAAACAGTTTATGCTAATATTGTCATATATAAGATGTATTATTTAATTTACAAACGAATTTAAACAAGAATTTATCTTATTTTATATATTAAAGCAATTTACTTACGGCATTTGAAGCTTTGGCTTTGAGTTGTCAGAAAATATGCTTCATTTGTTTCGGCCAACTTTATAAAAGATTCAGCATTTAACTGTTGTCCTTCCTGTTGTTGTTTGCTTGAGTCACGAGGCAGCAAACCTAAAACTTTCTCAATTACGCGAAAAAACTTAAAAGCCTGCCCTGCATAGCTCTGCTAATCAATTTTTAATGCAACTGCACGAGCTGCAGCACAGACAACAATCAAAACTGCCATTCAAGAGGCGGCAATTATCCAGCCAGGACGACGCACATTGAAAGTGAAAGTTGCCGGGGCAGAAGGACGACTCCTGCCCCTGCCCACTTGGTTGCCACCGCGACAGGTGAGCAAACAACAAAAGTGCGACGGCTTCATTTATATGCATTTTTTCTTTCAATTTTTCTTTGTTGTTGCAACTATCCGCGACTTGGTCGAGGATGCTGTCAAGGTCTATTGTGCCGCTTGGCCCACAGCTCGGCAAAAGCACAGCGCAGCTTTGGCCTGCTACAAATTTCCGTGTGCGCCATCAGCCATGCTAGTGCTACTGCCAACAACAACAACAACAGACAACCACAACTAACCTTTCCTAATGCAAAATTATTGCAACGGCCTTCTGCCCAATGGGTCGGCAGCCCGCGCTCCACGCCAACCACACGCTTGTTCCTTTTGGGCTGTACACAGTGGAACCAATTCGAGTCTATCATTAATTGAAATTTATTAAATATTATAGATCTTAGAGTAGTTATTTTTTAAATAAAATTAATTACAAAATTACAATGACTCAACGAATATAGATTGTAAAATTAAGAATTTGAACTAAAGTTGAATAAAAAAATTAACATTTGAATAAACTAAAATAATTATATATGCTCTAAATAATATCTTCTTTTTTCATGTTGTTCAGACCGATTCTTTGAATTAATTTTGATTCTCTTTATATATATGTATATTTGTATTTTCCTTTTTGCCTTTTCTATACATATAAGACTAAAATTTTTGGATGTAAGTAGAGGAAACAACGGGAAACGAAAATAATGTATTTATTATTCATACGTAGGATATAAGTATTATTTGATTTGATCCACTGTTTACAGAGAAAGCTTTACAGAAAAATGTACGCGGTAGCTGGGAGAGCTTTTCATTGAGCACAAGCAATGGCCAGGCAGCGCCTTCGCATCTATGTGTCTCTGTGTGTGTGTGTGTGTGTGTGTGCATGTGTGTGGGTCGGCGTCTTTTTGGCTACCGAATATTGTCTTTTTACATGTGCAAAGTAGATGTGATGTGGGAGTGAGAGTGAGAGGGAACGTTAGAAATGGAGATAGAGATAGAGCGAACGATGTGCCGCTCTGAGAGCAGACGCCGCGGTGTCTGTGGGCTTAAAGCAGCCTTAGGATGCCTTCTGTACTCTATGGACAGCGGCTGGTATCGAATAGTTAAGATAGGTAAGTACAGAAGAGAAGCGTTTGTATACACTTATATAATAGCCGCAATGGTAAGATATATGTATATTTTAAATTTACATTTAAACTAAACATAATTAATTAACTACCAAAAGATAATTAGATTGAAAGAAGTGTTGGGGCCATCTTTTGTCATCTCTTGTTTAATTTAACAATTCAGTTTCCGTACTATTGTAATCAATTTTATGTCATTTCCGACAAGTTTTGCAAAAAGTGTTTCGTCCTCATTAAACCCTTTGTCTTGCAAACCGAAGTCATATATTAAGCCATCAACTGTCTATCCTTTCATCTATCATTTATAAGCCCACCTGCCTAAGCGTCAATTCCTTCGATTACGAACCCTGTAGGACCGCTGTGGCTGCCACATTTGTGTGGCTTACGCGACCTTTCCCTACTTCCCCTTAATATCCTCGCAAACTCACCCTCACACTCTCTCGCTCGTGCTCACTCTCTTTTTCCTTTAGGAGCTTCCACAACAAATGTTGGCAACTTCAAACCGGCTTTTTGCAAGATAGCAACAACAATGAAAGTGCACAACAACGAAAAAGTGACGCCTAAAACACACACACACACACACACATGCGCACACACATACATATATCAGGTGATGGTGACTCACGCAGACAAACGTCGTCAGCTTGGCTGGCACAGAGCACAAGAGAGCGACCGAGAGAGAGAGAGAGCGAGCTTTGAGAGCGGCTTCATGAGAGCGCATCGCTAAGCTGCGAGTCTCTCTCTCTCTCTCTCTCTCTCTCTCTCTGTCTAGCGCTCTATCTGTGTACCTGATTGTTTCTCGCTCTGTCTGGCTCAGCTGATGCGTAGCTATCGCTGGCGTCGCTGACTGTTCACGTGGTTTCCCTTCGTTTTTGCTGCTGCTGCTTTAGGCCATGTGCAGTTGCTGTCCAACAAACCTTCGTGTTCACACACACACACACACACAGGCACACTCTTATATGGCGAGAGACTGCTGCTTATTAGCGTTTGCAATTTTGTAGGCTTGGAGCGCTCGACATAGCCAGCGCGAGCTCAGTTGGGCGACAGACTCTGCAAACGCTAGACACGACACGAGCTGAAACGCACCGAGTGCCAAGCGCTGCAACAGAAATGAAATTGGAAATAAATTTGTGAAAATTAAATGAAATATTGTCCTGTGCGACAGCCGAAAGGATTTAAGCCAACGTACACGACACACCACACGACACGATACACTGTGCGAAAAAGTGCGTGATTTGTTCAGCGATTCGCTAGTTTTTCGCTCGCTCTCCTTTTGCATACTAATTAAATACAAACTATGTGCGATTGCAACAATTGCATCAAAAGCAACAACAACAGCTGCAACAACAACAACAACAACTAGCTAAATAACAACAATAAGCAATGCAAAGCAACGTGTTTTTGTTTATGTTCAGATTAAGTTGAGAGCTTTTCATTCGCCAGGGACCCAGCAGCAACACCAACACCAACAGCAACAGCAACAACAACAAATGTAGCTGCTAAGGTAAGTCAGGCTCAACTCATCGATATACCACATCGCATATGAATGTTACTGGAATGTCCTTAAACACAACAACAACAGTAGCAACAACAATAGCAACAACAACGACGTTGAATACAAACATTTCCCCTGCAGCTGCAGCAGCCAATCATCGAGCGGTAGAGACACAGCTTTGGCATTGGCTCCTGATGTTCTTGCAGCTATTCACGTTAAATGTCAGGGGCATATGCGTGTGTCCCAACAACAATGCGAAGGCACCGACTGACTACTGACTGGGCCTGGCTGAATAGCTCAGTTGACTTTCATTCACATTCCCATTCACATTTATTGGGCAAAGTTATTCGACTTTCCTTTTCTTTCCCAATCCCAATGTCTAGAGTTGTAGTTGTTCCCAGGCTCCGTTGAGTCGCGTGCGGCACGAGATTCTTTTTCGCCGGCTGCTGGCCGCCAATTAAAGGCAGGATAATTTCGGGGCACGCTGGGACACGCATGAATGGTCGTTGAGCAAGCAACCCTCGTTGAAGTTGCCACAGCAGATCCTGCTCGCAGCTCGACAGGACATGCAGGCACTTGCATAGGCTACGTCTCAGCGTCTCAGCGTCTCAGCTTCTCAGCCTTGGGTGATTATGCCCCATAATTGCGGGGCTGTTGTTGAGAATCTGGGCAAGAAATGCCAAACGCCAAAAACTTTTAATGAGATTTTCAAGTTTTGTTTTACATTCTCGTTTCGTTTCGTTTTGTTGTTTCGCTTTTTATGCGCTTCAATCGAACGCATTTTTTTTTTAGCTCGAGACGGCACATCGGCAGATGGCGAAAACTGCGCGATTTGCATGCTAAATGAAATTAGCCCTGCAGAGCAAGACGGAAGAGAGAAGAGGGAAGGGGCAAGAGGGAAGTGAGGAAGAGAGTAAGTTAGAACCTGGCAGCACGCTGATGGTGATGGGGCAACAGCAGATAAGCGCATAATTACCAAGTGCGAGAATCGCGATTTTCGCTCGTTTCTCTCACTGTTTTTCTTTTATTCTTTCGATTTTTCCATTTCGTACCTGGGCAGTTGCGAGGCGCCAGGAAATCATCTGCTTCCCCATTCAAATTAAAAATTAATGTGCACTATTAGGGAGAGTTCCGGACCCGAGCCAAACCCCAAGCTGTGGTAGTTAAATTTAATTTCAACGGTTGCCTTGCGATTACACTGTCTGCAATGCCTTAACCCCTGGCAAGCAGTTATCCCTATTAGCCTGGCTCAACATAATCTCTAAATAATATAATTGTGCTCCAAAATACGCATATGCCAGCAAACACCTATCAAATGATGCCAAATTGCATTATAATGCATGTGAAATCTATTCAACTTTCTGTCTGAGTTTACTTTCATTATTAAATTATGCACTTGAGGCAATTTAAACATTGAATAATGGCATTTATATATGAGCAGACTAGTAAAATGCACAGCATAGACAATTGAGCTGATGGTCTTTAATTCAGCAAGAAGTTTATGATGAGTAGAAGGAAGATTAAAATACGCTTGCACAGGTTTTTCTTTTTCAGCTAATCTAAATTTAGCAAAAGATTCGTGTTTGAGATACAGCACTTAATGCTTGAGATACGAACTTTATGCTAAAGTGTTTGTGGCTTCAAAGAGTGAAAACTCTTATCGAACATCTTTTAGCTACCATGCCATGGTTTCCCATTGAGGGTTATTTCACAAGCAGGAGACAAGTGTTTCTCTGCTGGATCCTTTTGACATTGGGGTTGGTCATAAATTGCTTAATGCTCTAACGCAATCTGGTTGATGGCATCAGGAGTGAGCCGTGAATACTAAATTCATGCTTGAACAATTAGCTTGGAGGCATTTCTAAAATGAAATAAATAACATAAACTTTTCACAATTATATATTCATTTTTCGCAGATAAACAAAGCTCTGCTACTAATAATAATAACTACAAATTTTCTTATTAAACTAAAAACTATATAAATAATTAAACATATACAAATTTGTCCATAAATATGTAGTATATGAATTATATTTAATATATCATATTTATTTATTTATTTTTTGTTAATTAGAAATTTGAATATTTTATTAATAAATTTGTCAGCTACCTCTAAAACTAGTTGAATAACATATTTTTCAAATATATATTTGAATAATTTATTTCAATTTCAAATACATAAATAGATAATATAAATATATATAAATAAATATAGTACATAAAAATAATATCTAGAATATATTTCGCTGGCAATGTGTTATAATCGCTTTCTTTTAATTTGAACTTTAACTGATTTATGCCGAATTATGAACGTTCTAAGTGCTTGTTGTTCAAGATAAGACGCTTAGCATTAAAGAGCTTAAATGCTTTTAATTTTGCTGCAAAGCATTTTACCTAATGCAATTCGCACGGCGGCGCATATGCCTCCTGCTACGCATTGGAATCCCTGCGGCATGTGCGGGCGGATTCATGCACGACTAATGCATTTTAATGGCGCGCAGATGAAGACAAGCGAAAACTAAAATAACTTTGAAAATGCGAGCGCTAAAAATCTCAACCATCACACAGTCAGAGAATGAAAGAGGAGGGGCGGGAGGGAGAGAGAGAGAGGCAGGACTAAAAACAGAAACCAAAACAAATTAGTGAAATGTGAAAATGCAGCGTAATGAAATTAAAATTGCATTTCATTTGTACGGTGAGGTGGTGTGCGGGTGGTGCGCGCGGTGGTGCACAACTGTTTTCTATTGCATACTTTTGTGCGTTTGTCGCTGACGCTATTTTTGGTCTGCGTGCATCAGCACGTCCATGTCCTTGAATTCGCTGAGGGCTGTCTCTGTCTCTGCCTCTGCCTCTGTCGCTGCCGCTGCTGCTGTGCCTGGCTAACATAATTTAATGCCGCACGGCGAGTGGCTGCTGCACTTGTCAGTTTATTTAGTTTAGTTGATGCTGCTGCGGTTTCACCTAGGCTGAGAGCAACCTGCCAGATGGCCACTGACCACTCAATTGACATCGCGCCGACCTTCGGGGGCAGCGCGCAATATAAAAAAGGCAAAACACGCGACGCACGCATCAATTACGCGGCACTTTCTTTGAGAGAGAGACAGCGAGAGAGCGGGAGAGCGGGAGAGCGAGAGAGAGGCGAGCGAGTCACGTCAGCCGCTCAACTGCTCAGCTGGTATATCCCACACAGAGCATCAGCTCTGTTTATTGCTTCTCTTTATACATACCTACATACATACATATGAGTATGTATGTCGCTCGACGTAGGCACACGGTTCAATTTAATTGATCCAGCGGCACCAGAGCGAGCGGCACATGGCAAAAGCATATATCAAGCTATCGATCAGCGCTGTGCTCGCTGTGCTCGCTGCGACCAAGTACCAAGTGGTCAAGGAGGGGGGCACGGGTCAGTCGCTCTGTCTCACGGTGGCTCTCACAGTGTCTCACGGCTGGCGATCTTCAGATCAATCAATGTGGCAATGTCAACGTCAGCATCGTGCGGCAAATTGCTGCAACATGAATTTTCTATTCCGCTGCTGCTTCGGCATAATTGGCCCGATTTGAATTTATGATTGGGCGGCCACTGATTCAATTAACCTGTATTGCATGCCCATCCCACTGTGCAAATTGAATTATGTGTCTCTGTTGATATTGATAAATGGCAATATTGCAATCAAACGATGAGAAAACATATTGGGAGGCCCCATAATAAGTGCGTGAAAGTCGCTCGCTCTTAATTGACATCAATAACTGCTCAATAATTGTCAATTCGCTGCGCTATACTAAATAAAGATTTATTATGGCATATATGGAAAGTTGAGAAATTTTGACAACTTCAAATAAGTTAATGCGAATACCTTGAATTGGGTACAAATGGCTATGTGCTGAGCAATTTTCTTGTATTTTCTGTTATTTTTAGATAAGCAATTCAGAGAAATTCTAGCAATTGCAATTAGGAATGTTATTGGCATTCGTTAAATTCGACCTTTCTTAATCTGACGGGCAACATAAATAATATTTCGTTATTTAAGGTGATAACAGACTCAAAGTGCGCTTCATACTAAGGGCAGAGGTCAGGTCATGGTAGGAAATTCCTTGGAAGTGTTATTCAAGTTTTCTTGGAAGTTCTTATTACATGTGGCAGGCTAATCAAATCAAAATATTAGAACAAAAACTTTGACACATTGAGAGCGTATGAATTATATACTAAGCTTTTTCACTTGTTATTGATGATATTTCCTTGCTGAACAAAGTCAAAGATAATCCCATGAGCTATTCAGCATTAACTTTTAGTTGTTCGATTTTCAGTTTGTCTTTTATCAATCGTATATTTATGTAGTTTGAGTTGATACATTGAAAAAGTTAATTCTGGTCAATACGATTAAAACGAAGTGCAATCAAGTTTACCAAAAACTCATCCTAATCGCAAAACGACTTACAAATCAGTTCATTTTATAAGGCGCACTTTATAGTTGGCCAATAAATTTGACAAATCTTTTTTTTCTTCTCAATTGATTTAATGGCCTGAAGGACAGTAGCTTTACTGTGTCTACTTAGTCAATCACTGTATCCAACAGCTTATGATCTGCTTGCTAACTGTCTGCAGATTTAATTCACATTGAGATAGTGTTGGTTCTAATGCTTCTATAAACTTTAGGCTAATGCTTCTATTTCTCATTTGGTTCTTTATAATTCCAATAGTCTAATGCTTCTATAAATTAATAGTCTAATGCTTCTATGTCATCAACATACATTTTTCATATTTTTAGTTACCCAATTTACTACGAAATAAAAAAAAAAAAAAAAACATCTATTCGAAAGAAAGATTAGCTTAACTATAAAGTGAACTGTATAGATATAACCAATATCCTAATCTAACCTTAATACTTAATTCCAAATACACACTCTATATAAGCTTAATATAAAACTCACACATGATTAAAAACTCTTTCGTATTCTGTAATATTTGTTAAAATACTTTCTAATGATATTTTGAATTTGATTTTTAAATAGGAATTTCATAGAAATTCAAATTCAATAATATTCCATCAATTATAAGATAATAAACCAATTTGATATAGAGAAGAGTTAATTCTCATCGTTTAATAACTGAATAAATTCCTTAGGTATTCATATATTTATATGAGATAGTTTGTAAAAATTAGAAAATATATCGTATATATATATATTTAAAGCCAAAGAATACGAAAAAGTGCTGATAATAGAAACTCTGCCTGAAGGCCTTAATTTTGAATCAATTCTCTGTGAAAATTAATTTAATAAATTAGAAACTAATACAAGTTCCTATAGCATCATAGAGAATGAAAGAGTTATATCAATTTAATTACTTTATTTTCTAGCTCCAGTGCATCTGACTTTAGATATTCAAAGCAATAAACAAATTTTGAAACATATAAATTTGTTATCATATTTATAGATTTGTTATGGTCATATCCATTAGTATTACGCTAAATAGTCGAAAGAGTCAAATGATTTGAGATATATGTAATTGCGAGCAGTCAGTGGCATATTTTCATACTAATTATATGCCTCAATGAATTTGTCACCCACACTCCATTGACTGTCGCAGGGCATTACGGAATCATGTGTGGCTATATTTTTGTTAATGCCCTTGCTCTTGTTTACACGTTTTAATGAACTTGAACTAGCGATTCGCATGAAAAGACATCACAGCTCCATTCACCTGTGAGACGAGCTGATAAATAATAATGCAAAAACAATTGAAGGGCGCGCAATGAAAAAATAATATAACATTAACAAAATAAATACCCCTGCTGTGGCATTTTAAAATATTTATGATAAATATTTGGTGGCTCGCAGCTAATTAACATTAAAATTGCGCCCGACTTCATTAAAATAGCATCAGCAAATGGGGCTTGACATTTCGCATGGTTCAATGCATTAAGCGGAAAATCAAACAGCCGGAAAACCTCATTTGACATTGCAGTGGAAATTTATAGAAAATTTGCAGAATTCGAGACTACAAAAGCCAGAGAGCCAAGATGTCAGCTTATTAAACTTGGCTAAACAATAATTAAATACAATGAAACTTTAATACTATTGTGCTTTGATGTGTTTGGCACTTAACACGGCTTTGACTGGAGAGTTAGAGTATGCAATATAGGGGGAAGCGATATCAATCAAGTACAGTCTGAGTAGCTAGAAATATTTGATAGTATATCAGAGATATATACTCTAAACATGAGCAGCTTCAATAAGACCAAAACTATTATATTCAGATTAGGCGAGAGCTCAATTTATTCTGGTTCAATTTAAGCTGCATTAGTACCCAACAAATATATATGTAATAATCAACAATAAATTTGTTTACAAAACATATATAAAATCTTATGCCATCCTTATGTCTTTTGAGCATATTGTCAGATAAAGCAAACAGAAAATTAATTTTGATATATTTGGTTTATTATTTGTTTATTATGTTTTGATTGCAACGGGTTTTAATAATACATTTTTATTTGTTTTTTATTAGTGTTATATTTGATGGTAAGCTAAGTCATATTCAAGACTGAAATTTGTTTTTCAAACGAGCATTAAATTATTATATTAAATTATATATTACTAAAAGCTCAGAGAACTTCGAATCGAACATTTACTATTATTATTATTATCATTATTATCATTATTACTATTATTATTATTATTATTATATTAAAGATGTGATATTATTTTATTTAGTCTATTGAATTTCGTCTCTATATAGACAATGTTTTGTTAAGATAATGTATTTATTTTAGTTATAATAACTTAACGCTTCATGAATGACCAAAATCAAATTTAGAAGGCATGTAACCTTAATCCTTAGCGGCTTGGGGTCTGTTTACATTTTTCATTTTATTTATCTGTTGTGCTTCACATGTTCATGCTGCGCAGCGGGCTCGGGCTCTGGAATTGTTTGCTCTCTATTAGATTTTTAAGAGACGCATTTAAATGTCAATGTTCTAGCTTTAAATCTGTGGATAGACATTTGCTTTTTTTATATTTAAAACAAAGATAAACCAATATACTCCATTCACACCGTGCACACGGATATTAAAACAAAAACAGAGAACGAGAAAAACAAAAACAAAAGCAAGACGTTCTTTGTTTGGTACACACAGCTTACAAAGGTCTTACATACCTGATGATATTTATTCTTTAGCGAGTGTAGCTGGAAAGCTCATAAATATTTCAATTAATGTGTCGACAACATCGAAGAGCCGGAGTCAGGAGTCAGGAGTCAGGAGTCAGAAGTCAGGAGACGGAAACCAGTAGCCAGCAGCCGAGAAGCAAAGGGCCGTAATCAGAAATGCGTTCAGGCTGAAACAGTGGCAAATTGTTGTATTTATGTGCAACTTATCCTTCAGGCGCACTCATTCGCCGCTCATTTGCTTTTCTCTTTTAATAACAGTCCCTTTTGTAGTCGACATTGTTGTCATGCCATGTGCCAGCAGTGAGGCGAAAAGGGTATCCTGCGCCAGGTAGCGCAGTCCTTTCGCATGTATTCACAAACTACAGCTCTGGCCCCATCTAATTTGAGAATATGCCTTATTTATGTTAGTTTCATTATCGTTATGATGGAACCTGTCTAAGTGCCCATATAGGGTATGCCTAAGTCGCGCTGTGGCCCTTCCCGTTGTTATGCTTTGCACACGTTTTGTACAAAATAAATATTGCATACTTTATGGCGCTGGCAGCGGTAGCAACAGCAGCAGCAGCTTCAGCAACAACAAAGTTGACTTTTCGTCATCGCCGACGGCTTTTGTGTGTGCCCCGAGTATTTCGCCATTTTATGACCCAAAAACAGCAACAACAAAAACTACAACAACAACAATAGCAGCGACAACAACAATGTTCATTATGTATTGTGCTGAACAAATTTTTGGCAGCCTCAGAGTGTGTGCGTGTGGCAGCAGCTATATTTGTGTATTTCCCACGATATTTAACATGTGGCATTGATTTTATGGCCTCTGCCAGTTAGCAGCCCAAAGCGATTCGCCACTCAAGTGCTTGTCCCAAATTAATTGCCGGATAGGTGTGAAACAGTCCACCTAGTCTGATAGGCCAGGGCCCAGGACAGAGCACCATAAAATAGAATCAAGTAAATTAAAATAATGCGAATATAGACGAACATGCCGACACGCCCTTAGAGTTTCAGACAGCATCAACAAAATTAAATATTATAGTAATAAAATTGCAATCTATAAATGAATACAGTTCGTACGACGCTGAAAGGCCGGCTGCTTATAATAAAAAACGCTTGATATCTGTCGGGTGGAGAATTTTCCACCAGACTGGCTGACAGCTTGAAAGGTTAAAGCCTAGGTACATAAAGCTGTGACAGAACTGAACAATGGAACAGGACTTGTACATAAATTAAGATGTAAATTGATGTGTAAAACACATGTTTGAGCTTCAAGGAATTTAGCTGAGCTTCCCATTACTCCAATGAACAACGGCTTTTATTTAAATTTCCCTTCAACCAGGAATATATATTTTTATTATGGCTTGGGCTCCCACGTCGTCAATCGACCGTTTTTCCTGCTAAGAATGGTCGTTACTCAATGCTCTATCGTAGTACAGAAGTCGATGTTGTATATAAAGAGACTCGAATGAGGTCGCCAACAACATCAGAAATAACTGAGCATCTCTCAATATATTCTAGTTAGTTTTTAGTATATTTATAAAGAAAATTATTCATATTTTATATTTATGTATTAATAAAACAACACAAATTATTTACACATGTAGTCGATTCCATTAAAATATTTAATATTTAATATAAACATGTGCATGATTGTAGTGAAATTTTGCAATTTTGTATGTAAACAAAATATTATTTTAACATATCATATGCAAAACAAACAAAGCGACGCGTCGCGACGTAAGGGTTTGCATAATAATTAAATATTCAATAAGCAAGCTTCTACAGTAAAAATAACTAATGGTGATTTTTAATATTTTTAATATTTATTCAAGAGTTTTTCGTGGACCATTAAAATCTATTCAAAGTGAACTAACATTCATTGTAATTGAATATTTTGGCTCTGGTTAGCTCTTGAATAGAATTCTAACGTTTTTTTCTTAGAAAGTGCAAGTAATTTGAAGTTTTCATATTTGGGAAATTTTCGTTGTAATTAAATATTTTAGCATTCATTTAATGCTTGAAAAGTATTTCATTTGAAAAATGTTAAAGCAGAATTTTCATTATAATTTCATATTTTACCTTTAATTTTCAGTTGCCATTCCTGGAAGTATTTTATTTAATTTTCATTTTAATTCTATGGCTGGTGCTCAACCCTTGTCGCATGATCTAAGTGGAAAGCCTGGCAGCGCGACACTTTGTACAGCTGAAAGCAATTAGAGACTCGTTTGGTAAACATTTAGGTAATAACAGCGGGCGCCTCCGTTCGTTAAATGCAGCGCAATATTATATTTTACCAGAAGAGCATTTTAATTATGCCACTGAGCCAACAATTGCGGCTGGGCTTCGATTCGGCTCATTAAATGTTGCAGCAGCGCGTCTAAATGGGATTCAGACTGCACACACAAACAGATATGCTATATATCTATATACATATATAGGGTTAATCTGTCGGTTATATAATTGGCTTTAATTTGAGACTCTTTGGGTTGGCACCAGGCAATCAATCATGTGGTTCGGTGTTCTCTTTTTTTTTCCTTCAGTATGCAGTACAACAGTAATTAAAACCCAATCGTATCAAATAAGGCGCATAAATTGGTTGGTTTTGCGGAAAGTGCCTTGAAAGCAGCTTAAAGCGTTTTAAAATCTCAAAGATATTTAAATTGCTGCTGCGATAAGTATAAGACGCAGCAGCGCAAAAGTAATACAATGAAAAGCTCTTAGGTTCAATGGCCAAAAAGAAGAAGCAGAGGAAAAAAAAGTCACGTCGAAGATGGAGGCAAACAGCAGAAACAAAATGGGCCAAAATGAATGCCAATATTCTCGGGCAAGTCTCTGGGTAAAACAAATTGTGGCCTAACTCAGGAGCCAAGTTGAGAAATAGGCAAACAAAAGATAAAGAAATTTCAGCACACAACAGTAAAGTCCATGATGCTTGAATACCCTGTAACAGGTGCTAGAAGTTTATTACAATAAATGCAAACCGATTTACGACTGCTTGACTATCAATCAAACATATAACCGAAGCCAATATCTTACATGAGACATACTTCACTTGTTAAATGTATCTCAAGTCAATTTATCATCGAAGCTAACCCTAACCATGATTATTTAGCAAATTGTAAATAAATTGTGTATATTGGCGTTTCCGTATTTGAAGTTTTTCACGTGAAATCAATCTGTTTTCTAATTCGATTTTCGAACTCTGAGCTTGGTCGTTGTCATTAGCATTGCGTATACGCCATGTGAGTGTGAAATGTTTTTAATTGCTATTTACACATTTTCTGCATGATTTGTCAATTTTAATGAGCGCTATAAGTGCGTCGCAGATGCCAACAGACAAGAAGTCGATGCCAGGACTTGTTCGGCTGCCCAAGCAGATGGCCTGAAGCCAAGGGCGAAACGCAATTGCCTAACGTTGAGTGAACTTCCTGCTACGCCTCTGACCAGCTCAACAAGCCGCACGAAGCACTCACACACTCACTCACACACTCACACGCTCACACTCACATACATTCACGCATAGGAAGGCCTCTGCGCTTTGTCGAAATTGAATTCGCTCATGATTGATTGCGCATACGCCCTGTGCACCCGCTCGCCCTCTCGCCCTCTCGCCCTCTCGTTCGTTCGCTCTTGCTCAGACCCTTCGTCTGCGCTCTGGAATGTAGGCAACACTTTTTGAGTGCCGATGCGATTCGATTTTGCTACCAACATTCAATTCAACACAATTCGCTTTCATTTTGTTTCAGTTTCAATTTATCAGAGTTGCCTCACCGCCTCGAAATATTTACACAGCGCATTTTTTCCGGTGCCATCCCATATTTATTGAGCTCGGAACCTGGCCTCGTGCTGGATGAAAGCGTATAGAGAGGATGTATTGAACTTCCATTGGATTATGTTTATGTTTGTGGCTTGAATTCAGTTTGATGCTGTTTGCATTATGCGCGTGCTGAAGCACAGCTACAGCGATTCACTGACAGCCACCCAGACTGAAAAACTGACAGACTGACAGACTGACAGAGTGTCTGGCTGGCTGACTGGCTGACTGAATGACTGAATGACTGACAGTATCGGATTTTTGATAAGGTTTGCCTGTTGCTTTTGTTAATTTAATTAATTCAATGTGTATTTGAATGGTGGCAACGAATTTTAATGCCATTCGAGCGATGCGAAAGCCGAATTGTGTTTGTAGAGCGTGCGTTGAAGCAATGTGGGTTATCCCAAGAATTTTAATCAATTCAAATCCCACTAATGTTAAGCTGGAATGTTTAAATTCGTTTAAACTGTATTATTCAAGCGTAAAAAAGCAGTTTCCAGCTTAGTTTTAATGGCTTATGCAATGCGGAGCCAACAATCGCTGTCAGCTCGATTACTTAGATATGTTAAATAGATATAATTTGGGTTTCTTTTGTATATATTAGTGTTTCAGAATCAAGAATATTTTATTTTTGGTATATATTTGTATTATAAATATGGAACACGATAGGAATTTTGTTTGGCTGCTATAGACTTAAAGTATATTTTTATTAAAAATATTGTATTAAATTATCTTATATAAATTATATACTGACAGCTCCATTGTTCTCATTAGATGACAAATATAATAACAAGAATATAAATTCTCCGCTAATCTTAATTGATATATATTCTCGCGGATAGAGACTTCGTCATAGCTCATGAGGCGCATATACTTGTATTCAATTAATCTAACCGATCAATTCCATAGATTGAAAAACATTGAGCTTGCAAATAGCTGTTGATTGTTTTTTAATGTCTTTTACTAATACTCTGAGAAAAATTGGAGAGAAAAATCCATTGCGTCGATTTTTCTACGAGTTCGTTCGCGATCGGCCAACCGTTTGATTGATTTGCAATATGTGCTCGCTAAACCCATCAATATCATACGTGAATTGAGCGTTTTAAAGAGATGTGCGTTCAAAGAGCATCGCACGAATAGTTCAACTTAAGCGCTCAATAGAAATCGAAAACGAAAAGAATCCAAGTCTCTTACTGAGCGATATGAAAGCAAGTGAGAATTATTTCATTCGGTTGATCTCGAACTGATATTTGTCAGCTATGCCTATAAGACTATATTCAGCTTCTATTATAGGAGCATGTCTTTCGATAGAGTCAGAAGCCTCGATTTTAGGATAAAGGCTCCAAGTATCAATTCTCATGCTAGGTCGATGTTAACCAGTTGTTCGTTAACATTCTTATGTTAGCGAATCAGTAACTATGTTAAGTTTAACAAGCTTAAAGGCAACTCAAGTAGATATGAAATTAGAGAACGATTGTTAATTACTTTAATGTTGAGCTCAGAACAATTCATTTTTAATATCACTTTCTAAATTCACTTCAAATTGTTGTCAATTTGTTTTTTCATTTTAACAGATTATTGCCCTGCTACCATTTAGACAGCTTAATCTAAAATGAAATTAATTGAATATATTTTTGATAGCCATGAAAGCAAAATTAAATACACAGAACAAACTACGAAAAGTAATTAATTAAATATTTATTTGAAATATAAGAAATAAATAACAGATAGGTAATGGAAGAAATAGTACTTCTATCAGAGATATATTTCTAGTTATCTTTTGATTTATTTGAAACTTTCAAGTTGTTGCCAATTACTCTTATTCATTCATTTAGTTATAGTATTCAATGCAATATTAGAGCTGCTTTTTAAATTTATGTTTATCAATAAAAGTTTAAATATCTCGATTTATTCTATTCTCTGACAGCTTTTCTCTGCTCCCACAAATGATTTCTTTTTAGTTCTGCATATTTCACAATGTTTTTTATTTTCATGCACTTTGCATATAAATCCTCACGCACAATTGTTTTAAAGCATTTTATTTAATAGTTTGTCTGTTTGCAAATGCATTCTTTTTCACTTCTCTCTTTCCGGCTGCTGCTGCTGTTACTGCTGCTGACTACAAATCTTTTTAAGTGTGCAAATTTCGGACGACATTTTATCATGTTTTTTACGACGAGCATGTATAACAATTTGCAGGCAAATGCAATTTGCCACAGCGCTGTCGTCTCTGGGGCCGAGCGTGTGGGCTGGGCGTAACCAGCTCAGCCCCAAAGGAGCATCGAAAGTCAGGCTGTAAGCCCCAGGGACGAGTTGTGTCAATTTTTGTTAAATTGTTTTGCAAACATGCAACAGAATGTTCCTAAATGGAAAATCAACTCTGTATATGCAGACGTTAGCTGGCCGGAATCAATACAATCCCATATGTATGTGCCGAAATGGGCTGTGTGTGTGTTGTGTGTGTGTGGATGTGTGTGGGAGCGGACATATAAGTATAACATAAAGTATAAATGTGTATCGTTCGATTCGTACTCCACTATATCATAGCCCCTCTTCCTACTCCTGCTTCTCCTCCTGCTGCTGCTCCTGCTCCGCCTTGTGCTCCGGCTTAATCGTTGTCAGTGCCAGTTGCAATTGCGAGAGCATTTAAATTGCATTTTAAATTGACTGTCGCAGTGCAAAAAGTTTTCAGCTCAATCTGCCAGAAGCTGTGTGTGCGTTACGCTGTCAAGCCCTGAACTCTGGCAACATCTACCAAAAATAGCCACTAAAATCAATTTGGCAAATTTTATTGTCATCATTTCTCAAGGGAAAGCCCATTATGCAGATGGAAAACACATTTGGCTGCAACCAAATACAAGTTGTTACATAATGAGACTGTGACAAATGGATCGAATTGAATAAAAACAAAATTGCAATTAGTTAAATTAATTGTTATTCGTTCTCACGGCAGCTCCAGCCTAGGTTGTTGGGCAAATAAAAACGAAATCAGCTCGATTTGAATGATATTTGGATTGGAGCCAAACGCAACAAATCTCCTGGCCAAAATACCATCTAATCTGCCATCTCCACCCGCTGCCGCTCATACTTAAGCAATCACTTATTTTTCGGGGCTGTTGTTATTGCTGTGGGATATCCTGTTCTTGGCACTGCAAATAATTGCCCCAAAGCACAAGGGAGACAGACAGAGAGAGAGACGGAGAGAATGAGAAAAAAATAGTCAATTTTCAGCTTATAAATATTAAATGAACTAACTGAAGGAGCTAGAGATAGAGAGACATAAAGGGAGAGTGAGAGAAGAGAACTGTCTGTCGCAGCTTCTGTTCTAATGACTCTCGCATTGTTCTTGTTTTCAGTTCCCAAAATAAATTTGTTCCTTTATATCTTTATAAATATAAACAGGGTATGTTTAGCTCGCTCATGGAAATAGTGCACTGCTTATGCGCTGCGGTTGCACGAGTCGGGGCTCAGCACTTCTGTCTGTTTAGCACGAGTGCACTTTGGGGACTTTGGGGTCTGAGTGCAGCCACTTGAGTAGTCCGGGCTCGAGTCCAAGCAACGAGTCGCCTTCGCTTGTGACTTTTGCCTTTGACGAGTGACGCTTGTTTGAATTTAATTTATTGTTTTGGTTGAACAACTGTTTGCTTTTTATGCTGTCGCTGCTGTTCCGCTGGCTGTCGTCGCGCCTGTTTGTCTGCTCAAGTGTCACAACAATGTCTCAGCTTTTATTGCCAAAAAATTTTTTGCGCACTTATTTGCGCTAATTTAATTTCTTGTGTAATTTCATTTTTATGTAGTCAACTTACGGCAGTCGCTCGCTGGCTGCCTTGAAACGGAGACAGCGGCAGTTGCTTGCCTTGAGGCGAACTTTGTCAACAATTCCGCGCACAGCATTGAAAATTGCTGCTCTTGCGAAAAAGGACACACGCCCCAAACGCCAAAGCGACATCGCCTGCCTAGCACAGGCGGGCCATCATTATGAACACGAGCTCTATGCTCGCTGCTCGGGCGGCGTGTCACTGTGTCACTTTAACGAATTTTATATATACATATGTATAAGTTTATATATATATACATATATATATACACACTCACCCACATACATTCACGTACACAGGCAGCTTCTCCGCCAGCTCAAGTGTCTTGAGGCTCTTATGCCTAAGGTCAAGCGGCTTTGTCATCTGCTGCTGCCGCTGCCGCTGCCTACTTTCAGGCGCATTTTTCGCCGTTCATTCCAGCAAATAAATAAATTGTAGACACACACTTGCACACACACACACACACACATACACACACACACACGCACACTCTGGCACATACTAAAGCGTCTGTTGGCGCCTGCAGGCGACGGCCCAGCCACTTAACATAATTCACACGAATGTCGTTAGATGGCGCCACAGCCGAAATGCAGTCAACCTACTTGTGTCCACGACAGTCAGAGCATCTCTACTCCTGTGGCACTTCCGGTGTGCAGTTCTAGCCCCATTTGGCTGAAATTGATGTGCCCAGTTTGCCAGCTGCCAGCTGCCCGCCCCTATGCATTCGAATAAGCAAACTTTTAGTGACCGTAATGCTAATGGCTATAGTAATAACCATTTCAGCTGCCATTTCGATAGCAACATCAATTTGTATCCAATTCAATTGAGGTTGAACCTGGGGCTAAAGCTTCAAAAGTACAGGTGCTTTTTATAGCATATGCGAATTCAGTTGCATATACATATATGTATAAAGGAATAAAATACAATAAAAAAATATTAGGATATATATTATATATGGGCAACTATGACAGAGACTGTAGAATTTTGTTATTTAAGCTCTAAAAATATTAAGGCTAGATATATATGGCAAATAAATAGGATATACAAAAGTATTTGATATGCCAAATTGCCAAAGAAAAATACATGCAAATTTTTTTTATAGTTTGTATATATCACTATATGTATATATATTTATTTACTCGCAAGTATGATTTTTAGATCCCTGCTTATGTAGAACTCAAAGCAAATATTAATGAAGAAATATTTTAGCTATTTTTAATTCTTTGGAAAAAAATATAAATTTAAATTGAAATTTCATACTAAATTGAGTTTTAAAGTAAGATTTCATTTATACTTTTGTATATTAATATAAATACTCGGTCAAATTATACAAAATAAAATGAACATTAATAGATATAATAAATATAATATTTATATATTCATATTCTTTGTCTTGCAATACTTCATAGATACTTTATTAAATTAAATTTAAATGCTTACGTAGAACAAGCTTTTGATTAAATTGTCCACGAGAATAAATTTAAATATATTTTAATTTTACTTATTATTTAAACAGTTTCAGCTTCAGTTTCAGTTTACGAATCAATTCATAAAAAACCAAGACGTTTTACAATGGATATTTGTAAATAATCTAAATAAGACTTTTCAAATCCATTTACAAGGAATAAAACTTTTAATATGTTTTTTTGTATAAATGAAACTTAAGAAGTATAACATAGCTGGCATTACCTTAAGCTAAAATAAAAATTTAGATTTTTATTTGAAAGTCATATTTGAAGTTCATAAAACAATCAAGGATACATGTTCAGGCGTTGTACTTGATGTGATTTAGATCTTGAATATTCTCAAGAGTAATAATTGAGCTAATATTCCTGGAGTCGTTTGCCTTATGGGATTCGCAAAGGCTTACTGTTACTGAAAGTAACATCAAATATAATATATAAAATGCCGAAGAAATATTTCATATAATTTATGCATTATATAATTAAGTTCTAAAACATCATTTTCATTTATGTAATTATTGTATAACTAAATTGTTGTCAACTATAGAAACCATTTCATTACTCCATAATTTATAAATGTCCAAATGTAGTGCAATAATTTTCAAAATTTATATTTATAATTACTGAGTTTATTAGATGGGTTTGAGTTGACCTACGCAACTACCTAGTAACTACTGTGAGTTTACCTATGCGAATATAGAATTTCCAAAGCTTGTACATTTTGTTGCGCTCATTTGGCTTAAAATTTTAGTTTCGGCCATGTCAGTTTTTAAGCTCATTCTTATTTTAGACAACACACAAAATGTTCGATGTTCATATTCTCGACTCGCTGGCAATGCAAAAGTTTAAGCACAGTTCAAATAATTGCCTCGACGCTCTGGGGGCCAAAGTAAAAGGCACATAGCTTAAAAGTGAGACAGAGAGAGACAGAGAGTGAGAGAGAGAGAGAGAGAGCCCGAGCGAGACTGAATCAGAGACATAGAGAGTGTAATCGAGGCAGCTTACAGATAGCACACCTACACGCTGCAGCTTTAAGCAATGTTTACATTAACATGCAACATCGCAGCTATCCATACTGAGGCACAGTCGGGCGCAGTCGGGCACACCCGGGCAGGGAATGAGCTGCCCACACAGCTGCACATGCGATAAAAGTTTGCCCAGTTTTCGTTTATTATTTTCCCATGCGATGGTCGCGTTGCATTTTGGCAAACGTTCAAAAGTATGCGGCGGCAAACACGTTCCTGGCTAGCAGCATGTAGAAGGAATGTGCCCTTATGTGTGTGTATGTGTGAGAGAGTGTGTGTGAGTGTCCATGCGTGTGAGTGCCAAGTTCTGCGTCAGATTTTGGCTACGCCGCTTAAATAGAAAACTTGCAACTTAATCTTGGCAGCCGAGTTGTCGCCAGCCCAGCCGCATTGCAGTAACTTAATTAAAAAGCTCTTGTTGACACACACACACACACACACACACAAACAGTCACACATTGGAGTGTACACACAAACACATTCACACAAAGTCGACCAAGGAGTAAGTCAAAAGTCAGCGCGCATAAAGATCACGCGACTCACTCGCGTCAAAACCAGGTATGGGCGGCAGCTCAAGTGGGCGTGTGCCACAGAAATTTCGTCCCGACTCCAAGAATCACTGACATAGTCCAATACATATTCACACACCCACATACACACCCACACACCGACTCCCATGGCATACATTTGAACCCTAAAACGGAAATGCCTTTCGCAAAAAGGCAGCTAACAAAATGGCGACCGACATCTACAGCAGCAGCAGCAACAACAACAACAGCAGCAACAACAAAGAGCTGCACACTTCCGCTTTTTTATTTGTATTTTCTTAAGTGTGCCTGTGCGTGTGTGTGAGTATGTGTGTGTATGTCAAGCAGCGATTTGATATTTGTTATAGTTTCTTCTCAATACTTTCGCAGGCTGTGAAAAGAAAAGTGTTGGGATTGTGGTATGTCCTCTCGTTCTATTGTAATCCTTGATTATTTTTCTTCCATATCAGTATTTAACATATAGTTATGTTTCCATTTTCCTGATACTATATCATTATATAGAACTTGTATTATATGATTCTTATTCATATATTTGCTTTGAAAACATTTTAGAGTTTGCTTTAGAATAATGCAATTAAATTTTGTTTATTTAACTTTGATAGATATTTTATTATGTTCTTCCTATGCTTTGCACTACATAGGGATTACTTGTAAATATTTTAATGGAACGTGCACTAATTTGTATGTGAGCTACTTTCTAAAGATAGTTAAATTGCAATAATTTATTTTTTATTTAAGTAATATTTTACTTCTCTTACAATTAAGCTTCGAAACAAAATCTTCTCAGTTCTCAGCTAAACTCAGTTAGGTTTCGTTTAGAGACATGTCTCATTTTTATCACAATACATGTTAAATTTGTTAGTTTTCCTATGTCTCCCCTTAGCTTGAAAATGTGATACGAAAAAATGCTGTTACTTCGAATTATCAAGTTTCTGCTGTATTGAAATTAAATAATTAGTTGTCTCTTTATTTTACTTCTCGTTAACTCTATTTGCAAAATTTGCACGTATTTGTGGACTTCGTTAATATTTGACAGAACTGTAAAAGCGAAAACAGCTAAAGTTTCTAGCACTTAATAAATTGGACTGTCTTTCGACGTATTGTCGAATTGGCCGCAAAGTAATTTGCCTTGCTATAATTCGACAGTTGCACGAAAGCCTGTCAGAAAGCATTGTTCGTAAATAAAATATAGACTGGGAAGAGCATACAATGTTTAGTGAACTGGAAGAGACACTAGAGTGGGTATATACATTATTCAAAAGGACGACGGGGTGGCTAATGTAGTAAAGTTTAATGTTTCACTTTACAAAATGTCTTGATCACAGTTGTGGAAATTGAACAACTAAATTTAGGAGTTTAGCATAAACTGTTTTTAAAATCTATATATTCGTTTGTACTGATCGCAGTAATGGGTATCGAAAAATACTTATATCCAACACAAGTTAAAATCTAGATATTCGTAAAAGTTATAAGCTGTTTTAAAATGGAATTAAAATCAAATTTTTCAATTATGTATTCAATTTATTGTACTCTTTGAGAGTTTAGACTAAGAGCTAGAGAGCTAAGAGCTTTTCCATGACATAAGGCATATATGATGACATAAGTAATTGGAAGAGAGTCTCCTCAGGAGACATCAAATAAATAGAAGCCCCCAAGATTATTTATTAAAAGCCAAATTAAACACTAAATAAAACAAAAGTTACATGGCTATTCCATGTCGTTTATATGCAAATATGCTGATTCATGACACTTCATGTAAGTTAAGCTCATTAAATATGTTTATATTTGTTTATAGTGTATCGGTCTAGCAACATGACTAATGTTATTATTGCAATATTCTTCAATACTTATTCAGACTAAATATTATACTTGTTTGACATATTTTTCAGTTAACTCACGTTAATCTCAATCTCTTTTTTTAATAAATAAACAAAAAATGTATCAAAAACTTCTCGTTCTACATAAAAAAAACAAAGGATTTATCTAAAGACTGACTGACAACGACTTTTGTATTTATATACTATGAATGGTTTTATTGAGCATATATAACTTATATAAAGGCATTAATAGCTCAGCAGGTGACAGAGAAAGAGAGAGAGAGAGAGAGAGAGAGAGAGAGAGAGAGAGAGAGAGAGAGAGAGAGAGAGAGAGAGAGAGAGAGAGAGAGAGAGAGAGAGAAAGAGAGATCCAAGTTCTCTGTACAAAAATTAACATTCATCTTGCTTAGTATTTAAAGTCTCACATGAAAGCAATGGGCCATTAAGGGAAACATGTCTTTAAGGGTATTCAATTTGCGGCACTTCAAGCTTAGCTGTTCTTTATTGTGTTTTCTTATAATTTGCCTTTTTTATCGTCCTATTTGGGCATTTGCTGTGTTTTGCTGCGGCTTTGGCCTCGGCTGCGGCTGCGGCTGCGGCTGCGGCTATGGCGCAAGCATTCCTTTTATTTTGCAAATTATGGCCAAGAACAGCAGCAAGAACAGCTAGCGCCACAGCAAATGATGTTTATGGCCCGCCATTTTGGCCACTGGACGCCATTTTATGCAATTTCTTTTGTCGCATCCGAGTCGCTGCTGCTGGAGCTGGAGCTACAGCTGGAGCAGGCGCTCCTTGCCCAGAGTCTTCCAAATGCTACCCAATGATTTAGTGCTTATGGCAAGTTTATAAATTAAATTTAATGAAGCAGCAAGTCAAACTATTACACAGTACTTTTCACTTGCCCCATTGTCCTGTGCATTGATTATGCGCCCGACGTTCTATTATGCGGCAACACGCGGCCTCAGTGTGTGTGAAATTTGATATAGTTTGCAGGAGGGGGAGCAGGAGGGAGCCAGCAGGCGCTCAATTGCCAAATCTAAAGTCTAAAGTTGGCCTTGCTCGAAGCAGCTAACTATAATGAACGAGCACAAGTTTCATTGGCTGCTGTGCGAGCCCTTTGACACTTTGGCAGATAAAGCCATTTGAAAACATATGACTGGCATTATGCAATAACAATAAGAGAGTATCAGCAACAGCATCTCAGCAAACTCAATTGGTCCACACAAATGTCGCACACGCATCAATTACGAATGCCCCGGCCACCCACAAAGACCAACCAAAAAGTAATTATCGACAACTTGCGCCAACGAAGCCCCAAATACCCAAACAACAAAATGTTTTAAAATTCAATGGGCATACAAACACAATACACACACACACACATATATACTCACATTCCAACAATAACAGCAGCAACAACAATAGAACGCCTGAGCTTATGCAACATAATCCTAGTTTATGACAGTTGGGGGCTTCTCCTGCTCAGAGTGTGTGTCTGGTGTGTGTGTGTGTGGGTGAGAGTTCTTATGCCCTTTTCGAACCAGCAGATGCTCAACCAACTGTACAAACACACCAACAACACCCATACACACACACACACACACACACACACACACATACATGCACACACATACCTATTCTTACTTCATAAAGACACTCGCAGGAGACAGTGGTTCAAGCTGGCTAGAACATGGCATCAAATTATCTACTATGAGCCCAATTTAGCCCCAGCTAACATGTACTCAATCAATTGTATTTGGCACTCTTGTTGAGCAACTTTGATTAAAGGCAGTGAAAGCGGATTTGGCGTGCTATGTGCGCATTGGGACACTGTTCAATCAAATGCCTGCCTCACATATGTATCTACATAGATTATTTGAAAATTCCTATAGCTTTGACAAGTGTCATCAGCACAAAAGATATGGGAGAGCCACACAATCTTCGAGGCCTTTGTGCAGCAGCCATAATTGAAGGTTCTTTGGATTGCTCCAAAATGTCGACAATGGGTATTGACAATACATATGTATGTGAAGTCCTACATATATGCTAGGCAGATGAGATCTAAATTGCATCGGCAATTAAAGTATAAATATTTGCCAATTGTGCGCCAGCAGCAGTCGTAGCAGCCATAGCAGCAGCTTTCCTTTTTTATGATACTAACGGCAAAAGTTTTGAATGCAAGGTCAAAAGTGTTGAGGGTCCTGAGAGAGTCAAGCTAAAATTACTGGGCCATCATGCAAATATGCGGGCTCAACATGGCATGCATTGTGGGAGTCGTTGAGTCGCAGGCGGCAACAAGCCGTTGACAGTTGTCATCGGATCCTCTGTGCTCAAGCCCAGGCCCTGGTCCTGGTGCTGGCCCTAGTCCTGGCCATGGCAGTTGCCATGATGAGAAGAGAGAAAGCCCATGCTGGGGCTCATTTGCATGCTGTTAGGCGCCTCTTTAATCTCGAGTGGCCCCGAAAATGCATAATACTAAAAGTGCGACATATGTTACCCAGTGCGGCTCCCAAACTTGTATACCCTGTTGCGTTTAACGTGCAGGGTATGCGTGTGCTATAGCTCACTTAAGGTTCTGCTTTACGTTTTATTTACGGCAGATTCTGTGCAGATTTAGCCAACTGATTGTTGTTCCTTTCAACATGTTTTATAGCACAACAAAAACAACAAATAGTGTGAGAGTGAGTGTGAGAGAGAGAGAGAGAGAGAGAGAGCAATAGGGAGGTAAACACAAAAATCGTATAGCAATTCGCTCTGGTCTCTAGTGTGTCTGCTCGTTGTCAGCCGTTGCCTTTTATTTATTCTTTTGGTTTTCTTTTACCATTTTTTTGCAACTATTCATCCATGATTTTCATCCATCCATGATTTCGAGCTTCCGCTCATTGGACAAGGGCGAGCTGTCGTCTGGCTACTCGATTGTTTATCCTGTCGGGCGTTCGATATGGATATGGCTAGTTAAGCTTTAATAGCCACATCGAAATTGATGTTGGCCATTAAATGCAGCCAAGACACTTGAGCAACATTGAAGCGCACGTGGGCGTTGACAGAAGGACATCCGCCTTGAGTCTCTAGCAGAAGCCCAACATGAAAGGCGGCATCAACAGTTGCGAATTGCGGCAAGTCAATAACCTCGTTCGATAGGCCCACTTCGCGTATCGTTTGACATCAAAGTTGACAGTCGCATTATTAATGCCTGACTTAGACGAATGCCAATGCGATTTTCCAGCACAGTTCGCAATTTTAATTGCTCCTTAATCATAGGCTGCAGCTAAATGCAAAGGAGGCCAACGGCTGACAGGACGAACGAAATAGACATGGCTTTGATACAGCTAAATTCTGTTCATTTCTCTATTGTTAAAGCAGATTTATAATTAATTATTGGCTTTTGCCCTTGTTATTCTCCATCTTGCATGCAAATAAATTAAACGACCTTACTCAATGGTGCCATAAATATTTAAGGCCAGCTGTTACTATGGCTATAAACAATTCGAGAGAAATAATGTTTGTTCAGATACGTGTAAGGCAGCGCACATTTCATACCTGAAATATTTTATTTATAAATAATAAACAGCTCACAGCACGGGATGAATTTTACTTTAATTTTCATTTTTAACTGTAATAATTTTAATTAATTCTCATTTTCATTTTATGCCATGTATAATTTGCTATAAATACATTGTTAACTATGCGAAACAGATATATTTATAGAGAGATATTGAATGTGAAATATTTGTTGTCACATTGCAACTGTCTGAATGCATGTAGTTTATCTTGCTTATATTTACATAATTATATATACAATTGAAATGCGAAATGCGAAGTTAAAAATACAAAAAAAAGTATCTGAAAAATAGCTGACAATTTTTTTAAAAATTCATCAGTTTATAAGAATCTCATAGATTCATGCACATTTCATTTGTAATTCACAATAATTTTTCCTACTAAATACTCTTTTTTCCTCATATTCCTCTTATAATATATTTTATATTCGAAACTTCTTTAACATTATTCCGAAATATCTTATAATTCGAAATAACGTGAAATTTATTGCACTCTCTGCACTTTTGGTAAACCAAAATTTCAGCAAGTGATAATGGAACAAAAGAATTGAATAAGCAAAATAATTCAAAATAGCTCCATCAACATCATCATTATCATCATTATATCAATTATAGACAAGAAATGATTTTTTATACAAACAATCTGATCTTCAATACAAATTTTCTCATCTCTGTTAACTGAATGTTATTTCCAGCCAGTTAAACCATTTAATTAGTCAAAAATTCTAGTTGCATGGCATTTAATGTTATGGGGATTCCATTGTATATTATCAATATTTACCATATATTTCTTACAGTTACACGAGTATACGTTACATAGTCGGGATTTGCATTAACAATAACTTGAAATGCAATTGTTGCGTGATTTTAAGTTTCTGATTCCAAGTTAAGATTCCCAAAAGTGATTTGTGCTTATCTAATCCAGTTCGCCTGTGTGAGTGGCAGGATGACTAGAGTGTAACAAGAGACTATCTTTGTTTGCGATTAGTTTACAATGTGTGAACAACTGTCAGGTCTTAGTTGGGAAGTGAAATCAGTCAGTTAATCATTCCGGACAGACACTTCTTAATACAGAGATTAAATGTGCCTTTGCATGTTGTCTCTTTAAATTGATAATTCAAGCACAAAGCTCGAAAGGAGGTCACATTAAGCCAAGCGGAAATATCAGATATTTCCACACATTTGAAAGATGGGAAATGTCTTCTGCTCCTACGACTGTTGGCGCGTATGTGCGGCTTATAAATATTTTAAAATATTCTGCAAAAGATAAATCTTGTTCATGTCTTTGCTTTCGTGCATCTATATAAGTTAGTGAGTTGTGAATTTCTCTTGGATTTATTTTATGCCTTTATTCGTGCCTTCCGCTTCTTGGAATTCAGCCATAAAAGAGTTTGACATATGTCATACTGTGAAAACTTAAAAACTTTTCCACGAAGCTGTGACAATACCTTCATTCTGTCTCCCATCCGTTCATTTTTCCTCGGGCTAGAAAATAAAGCGAATCTTGCTACATTTTTTTTTGTTCGGTTGACGCTAAATTTTCTTGGACTAAATGTTCGCCAAACTGTCATAGACTGGAAATAGAGAAGACAAGTGCATCGCGGGGGGAGGAGTTCAGTCGAGTGTTGCCTTTGTGGCTGCTCACCAAGGCAGCAAAAACCATTCCATTCTCCATTCTCTCATAACCGCACTGTCCGGTCCCCGTCACGCCCCTCCCACCCTTCTCGCTGTCCACTCACCTGTATGTTTTCGCCTTAATTGCGGTCAGTGTGGTTGCGCCTTTGTCTCCGACCGAACGGCAAAAAGGAGAAATCTAAAAACTCGACAAACAAATTTCTCTGCATACTTTTAGGCGCTCGCTGCGCTTCAGGCAAATATTTTCCACGTGAATTCTATGCAGGTAGTTCCCCGTGTTGTGCTCAGGTATTTTCCCTTTAGATATTTGTTTTATTTTATTTTGTTTCGGCTTGTTTGGTTTTGTTTTGTGGTCTCGGTTCGCTCTCTTGTTCTGCACGCTGTGGCGTGCGTTGTTCTGCTTTTTATAACGTTTTTTTTTTCTTCTCATATTTTTTTGTTGTTTATTGTTTTTTTTTCTCTCTCTCTGTCTCTGTTGTTTTGCAGCTTCAGTTTTTCGCTTCAGCTTGTTTGCATTTGCAACTAGCCGCGTATTGATTCGCTGCCACTGCTACGCCGACGCCGACGCCGACGCCGACGTCGACCGCAGCATCGACGCATGCTGCCCATTTTACGGCCTCAGTTCATATGCTCGTCCGATTTGCTTATGTTTTTTGCTAGCTATAGCTTTTCTGTGTTTTCTCTTTTTGCAATCGTCGTTCATGTAATTCCATTGCACACTGAATCGAACTCGATTGAGAGCTGTAAATATTGCTTATATAACTTGTAAGTTGATGTATGCAGAATATGAAACTGTGTGTTTCATTATATATATTTTATTTAGAATTGCAATTTTTAAATATGAATTTCTCTTAAAGCTTCTCCCAATCCATATTTCATGCTAATCCTTGCAGCTGCTGTGCCACTGTGCGTTAGGCTCCGATATCAGATTTTTCATTAAAATCGCGTTCCATAGGCATTGATGATTTTTTGCTTTTAATAACTGCACACGAACACGATTGCGTGCTACCGCATTGCCACATTTTGAATTTTAAACAGATTCGATTTCCGTTGTTTTCGCATTGGCAATTTTATGAATTGAATTTCGATGCGATGCAATGCGATGCGTTGAAAATCGTTTATAATTGGCAGAGTGTGGCAAAAGCGATATGGAGCACGTTGCGTATACGTAATTTGCAGCATTTGCAGCTCATTATCTGAGACAGAAGCTGTATGAAACTGCAATTAAGTATTAAATTTCAAACCAAAATGCGCATAAATCATAGACTACATACACACACACATACATAGATATGTAAATATTACCGATAAATTAGCATATGCTCAGATGTTGCCTGGTTGCTGGGGCAACCACTTAATTGAACTTAAAGCATCTGCTTCTGATGCAAATGACGACGGCAATAATTATGATGATGAAAATGCTAATGATGATGGTGATGATGATGTGGACGCTGCTGTTGGTGCAACTGCCGCAACATTTAAGTGATTTATGAGGGTCAAACAGACACACACACTCAGTCGAAGTCAAATACACTCTCAGGCATAAATATATACATACGTAAGAGAACTCGCGTTCGTTGTTGTTTTTTACGTTCATGCTTTGTTTGCCCATATATCAGATACATTCGTGTGTACACACGATGCACGTGAATGATTTTTCAAGAATGTCAACAGCTGACAAGCAGCGTTCGATAAAGTCCGTTGAATGCAGACGTGCTCAATGATGAATTGAAATTCATTTGGCAGTGCGCAAGAAAATAACACTGAGGAAATATAGATACTTTTAATTATGTATGCTTAGTTGTTTGTGCTTGGAACAAGTAGAAACAAAACATTTTCTCTTGTACGAATAGCACATGGGCACAGCAAACATTGGCTTTGTCAACATGTTTATTAAACACAAGTGGATTATGTCGATGAGCATCAGTCAGCTAACTGGGCGATATTGAAGCTTTGATTAGTCGCATAGGCAAAGAGTTGGCAGCGGCAAATAAAAGAGACCGCAGACCGCAATGTGTGTGCGCGCTGTAAATGAAAATGGAAACATGGAAAAAGTGAGGGCAACACATTTAATTAAGCCAACTGGCACGACAGAGCTCTGACAGCTTTGCCCCTGCTCCTGCTCTGCTCGTTGCGGTTCAGAAAGATCAACGCTCCACAACTGCCATCCGCCTGAGCCACCCAGCTGCGACACGGTCATCCTGTCTCTGCTCCTTCTCTTGACAGACTCGATTTGTATGCATTGATAATATCGTATAGAAAATTGGCCCTGCTCTCTCCTTTGACTTATATAAATCATGTATGGCGGGAAGTAAATCTTTTGATTAATATTTAACGTTGGCGTTAGGGTACGTTTTAGTCGAGCAATCTCTTTGCATTTGTTTCCCTCTATTTTCTATTTTCAATTTTCTTCTGCATTCCTGCACGTCATGTGCGCAGTTAATTCCCTCCAGACTGTGCTCGATGTAGGTGTTCGGGTTGCATTTGTACTCGAGGTTGGAGACTATTTGAATTGACTCTAGTAAATGGTTTGTCGTTTGCATGTTTTCTATGAATTGATCTAATATAATGCAACTGTGCCTTGTGTAAAAGCATTTATTTATTTCTCTAAACAAACAAAGCCTTAGCTAGAAATTGTGCAGAAGGTTTGTGCTTGGGTGCATCGTAATATTCTTGGTGTTGCTTTTATTAGTTCATATTTAATATGAAAATTAATTAATGAACAATTGCGCATATCAATTACTGCAGAATACCAAAATATTTCAGCAAATACAATTTTAAGCAGACAACAAACGGAAATGTCTCTCTAACATCCTTCCAACATTCAGCCAAATAAATATCATCTCTCTAACTTGAAGCAAACTTAGTTTAAAGTCGAGGAAAATCGTGCAGGTAAATCAGAGTATGATGAGATTTCTAAATGTCAGCTAAATCATATTCTTTTATGCAAGAGTCGTAATGGAATCAAGTGCCACACGAGCTAACAATGATTTCTTAATAGTTTGCCAAAAAGGAAACTATGTGCCGCATATTAAAATGCGCACACGATCCGGCAGAGAACGTTGCCGCAGCAGCAGAAAAAGGAAAAAAAAAAAGAAAAACTTGATAAACTGCTGCCAAAGGGCGGCTGTGGACCCTCAAGATGGCAGAACGAAATTGAATATAAAAAGCACTCGGCGCTGGCGATGAGGAAAATATATTTCCGTTAACGACAATCGGGCGAAATGCAAAAACTGTCGCGGAAGTTGTCAAAACATTCGAGTCGTAGCGATACGAAGCCAAATGCCAGATAGTAGCAGCCGCTGCCTGTTGGCTCAAACACACACACACACATACACATACACTGAGATGACGAATTGGAAAGGCTAAAGAGAGAAAAAGACAGAGAGAGAGAGAGAGCTGATAGCGATGCTCGACCTTCTGTGGAGGCTATCCTTCAGGCGCACCTTGAAAGGTCTTAAAGTACGTAGTTTTCCTTAGCCTGGCTAGCAAGCGATTGGCTTGGCATATTCAGCTTCTTTCTCATGTTCTTCTTCTCCTTGTTCCTGTTCTTGTTCTTCTCTGAGCCAAGTATAAATTAACTTTTATGCGCTTATCGGACTGGGAATTCATAATCTCAACCACTGGCCAGCGAGTCCTCGGTGCGAGGCTTGCCTTATTTATTGTTTAACTGCGCACACACTGATAATAAATTTCGCTTCATTGTCGTTTTTGCTGTTGTTGTCGGTTTGATGTTGCAGGCGTGAAAAATTGTTGGCGTGCATTTTACATTCATTTCAGCATTTTTTTTTCCTTTTTTTGAACGGCCATTAAATATGCAGCCCGGGCCTTTTGCACACTCGTCTATCGGGCACTCGTTTTTCTTTTTTTTTTTTTTAGGTAGGCCTTTCTTTTTCAAGGATTTTGTGACAACCTTTTAATGAAATTAATCTGGCAGGCGAAGCTGGCAGGCGGCCCGCGCGCAACTGCTGCCAACAATTTTGCATATAAATTGCAATTTAAGATGACCGTTTATCAATGCTCATAACTTTCGCGGAGCCTCTGACTCGGGCTATCTCCGGCTGCAAGTCGTAGAATTATTTATTAAAGCCGGGCCATAGTCCAAGCCGCATGATAAATATGCCGCATATTCGCCTTAAGTATGCCAGTAACGGTCAGCTTAAGCCTCTTAGCGATAATTGAGCGCAATTTCACATAATCAATATTAATATTGTGGGTGACTCAACTATATGTTTCATTAAGGGTCTTAAAGAACATTTATTAGTCTACGCATATTAAACTATAAGTAATCTATGACTGTATTAAAAACAAACAAACAAGTAAGACAGCTTATGCTGGGAGTGCGCAGCAAGCACATACCCTGCGTTTCCGAACATGCTACATTTATGCAGTCTAATATGCGAAACTTTTTTTATAGTCAATAGATATGAGTATCTCAAAGTGATTTGTTTTGATAAACATTAACAATACAAACAAATTCAAAAATTTTAATTTACGTTGGCAAATATATTTTGACATATGATAAAAAATACGAAACTTTACCAAATTTTTCTTATAATGTTTCTTATAATTAATAAATACATATCCTTTCTTAGCACGAATTGCTTTTTGAGACGAGAACTCTTCAATCAGAATCCAGTCAGAAATTGTGTTCCCCCTTATCAGAGGTGTGTAGCTCCGATCAATCACTTGATATATCCCAATTATATAAATTATACTTATATAAAGACGTTCAGATATTTGCCTTTGTTTTTCCATCGACAGCAACAAAGTCTCTGATGTCATTATGGGAAACGCATTCCCAAAGCATGGCAACCATTATTATATTATTATATTTATGTATATGTATATTATTTATGCATATATTTAAGCATAAACTCTCGTAAAAACAGTAAAAATGTACTCCGCAGAATCTCACATCATAAAAAAATCATTAAATAACTGATATATAGTTTGAGTCGAAGCTGCGTATATTCTCCTCTGGCACAGACATCAACTATATCATCGGCAGCACTTCTTCGGCGTCTCCCCGAAATAACATTGCAGTTGACCATTGAAATGAAATTTAAATTCCAATTCATTGAAAAGTATTCACAAAAAAATCAAAAGCAATTTAATAATAAATTATTTGCATTCATTTCGGTACTTTTAAACGGATTTCAATTGAAATTATTAAGGTACGTTTTATACATTCCATTATCTAAATTCTTAAATGTGATAATTTAGAGGAAAAACAAATATTAAATGAATTGCCTATATTTCAAGATTTTTTTTAATTCTAAGAAAAAATATGAACAAAAAAGGAATTTTTATTAATTTGATATTATGAATTAACGATTCTAGCTCGATGTAAGCAAGACACCATTCGATGTAGAGTCTTAAAACGTTGTTCTTGGTTTTATTTATATATAGTTTATACAATTTGAATTTATTATTTATTACTTATTTATCTAATTCTTGTTTATTTATTTATTTATTTAATTACCTATTTATTTATTAATTTATTTATTTATTTATTTATTTATTTATTTATTTATTTATTTATTTATTTATTTATTTATTTATTTATTTATTTGTATATATGTTGCTCTTTGTCTTTTTGTAGTTCAATGTTTTAAGTACTTTTTATGAGCCCATTGAAATGGATTTGTTGAAAGTATGTAACATGCATTTGGATACCGGCCCTACATTCGCCTACGTCCCTCCAACTTTGGAAAAAATGTAATTCAAATATTAGAGATGAGCAATTTAGCAACTAGACCGATTTTAATGCTATTATTACATTATTGTTATTTTAGTATTATATTCACTTCCATCATCATTATTATTATTTATTAGATAGTATGTGTATCCAATAACATTGCCAGATGAATAACTTTATCTTATGCAAGAGTTTTAATAAATCTTATGTGCACATATAATAAACACATCTGCGCATGTGAGATGTAAATTGTGATTTGAGCTGAGAGCTGTGCACACAATTAAACAGTTTTTGTCAGGTCAGATTTCTATGTCACTCAATTCTCTGGCCAGCCAAACAATAGCTGACATAACCTGGTCCAGGTTAGCTCTAACCCATCCTGAACAACTGGACTGACTGAATGACTGGCATATGAGTAGGTGTAGCTGACATTTGCAGCTTTTGCATAATGCAAAATGTTGCAAAACAAAACAAACTCAACTTGTGGCAGCTATTGAATCAGTTTGTGATGCTTCCACACACAGTTGCACTTCGCTCTTCGAGTCAATTATGCAATTACAAGGATAGCACACAGTTACCATTACATTTTGGGTCACTTTGGGCAAGAAGTGGCCAAAAGTTGAGCGCAGGCCTGCTAAGCAAACATTTTCCCATGCAATACTCAACCGCATTACGTATACGCCGTGTGTAACCCAGAGCTTACAACGTGTATGCATCTCTGACATGTAAATAGCTCATTAAAAGTTTCACACACACACACATGCACACACACTCATAGTGGGGCCATTTATTAAATGTTGGCTTTAGTAAAATTTCATGTGGGCAAACATTTTGCTATATAAAACAAACGAGCAGCGTAGACAAGTAGACAAAAAAATGCCAAGTGCAGGGAGAGTACGAGAACGGGGGGCTGAGCACAGCCGTGTAATACATATGCCATATATATATATATATATATATTTAGTGTTCACACAACATAGATGACATAGCATACACAGCACTGCACTGTTTACTTCCGCCTCTCTGCCCACTCCTCGCCTCTCGCCCTCTGTCTGTCTATGTGTTAGTTTTTACACTGTGCCTGCAGCGCAACACTTCCTGTTTACATAAACAAACACGTCAATGCGTCTGACATGCAGCTACCCCACCAGCACCACCCAGCACCACTCACCCATACACCATACATTGCGCCTCTCTTTCTGTCTCTTTCAGCCTGTGTGGGCGTCGCATCGCCTTCACATGTATAAAAATTTTGCATTAGCTCAACAAGGATTTTGTTTTCAATATTACAACGTCACATGGAGGACAACGTTTTTTGTCATCTTTGTTGTTGTTGTTGTTGTCGCTGTCGTTGTCGTTGTTGCATGTCAGTGAATGCATTGAAAAAGTTAACTTTGCCTGCAGGCAGCTAAATACATTTGAGCTTGTTTTCATATGGATATTTTTAATGATTCATTGCGGGCAAAGTTTTCCGATTGGTAATAGAAATAAATAAATACATATAGAAAAATAACTATTCAGTAAAAGTTTTGGTTTACATTACTCAACTCGCTTAGCATGCACAATATTATTGTTGAATATTATAAAAGTTGGCACAACTAAGTCTTGCCTAGCAATACGAATGTATTCAAGGCTTGGATTCGAATTCAGAGTGGCGTACTTGAAGTGCTCAACGCTTGCAACTGTCGGAAGTATTTTTAGGATAGTTTGTTAAATATTTCGCCTTTTGCTGTTCGCTTTACGTCTTGCAGAACTCTTGGCAACATTATTGGCACAAAAATATTTTTCACTTTAATTAAATTGCATTCTCTGGCTGTCTCAGTCGAGCTCAGCCCGCCATTTGCCGCCCGAGGCTAACGTCCCACTTGGAATTTCAGTTAATCAAACGCAGCGCTCTGCATGAAAATGCTTAATTGTATTATTACATAACTTTGCTTTGCGCTCTCGACACTGAGGCTAGAGATGAGTGTGCCTACCACATCATGGGTGACGAGAGTAGGAACCAACGTGACCTCACGCGCAAGCAAATTCCGCTAATAATATTTGCTGTCAAGCCAAGATTTTAAAGTGATGCTAATATTTAATTTAGTAATATTTAGTTTAACACATATTTATCTTTTTTGTAGTAAAAATTGAAGTTCTGTGTTGTTTTGTACAATATATGGCTAGACAAGTGAATAAAAGCTTATGTCACAGTCAATTGTTGCTGTCTTCAGTGTTTAAATATTCATATTAAATACAGAAAAATTTTATAGTAAAAATATTTTTTAAATTGCATGAGATTTCATAATAAATCAGAGCTAGTATATCTACTAGTTATTATTCTACACCGAAAGCGAGAAATTATTATTCTACAATTTAGCAAAAAAAGATTCAAAATCAATTTATCTATAACTACATTTATTAGGACACAGAAAGCTATATTAAATAATTTAATATTACTATAAATAAAAAAAAATTAAAATAAAAACTTTGATATAGTTTGATATATTAATTTTTTTTACATATTAAGTCCTAAACTTTTAGAGAAGGAGCTTAATTTTGATATTAAATACATAAACTTATTTTATTTTTAATATCATTTTTAATTTTAATTAAAAATTTTTAAACAAAAATTTGATATAATTTATAAATTTTGCTCTAGATATTCAGTCCTCACCTTTTAGAAAAGGAACTTAATTTTAACATTAAATACAATAAATGATTCCATTTTTAATTTAATTTTTTTTTTTTTTTAATTTTAATTTTCAAACAATAATTTGATATCAATTATTTATTTTCCTTTTAGAAAATGAACTTAATTTTAATATTTAGATCAATAAATTATTTTATTTTTAATTCATATTCACCTTAAGCTATGTAATATATTCATCTCTGTCAACTTCACAATTTAGACTAAAATATTTTTATATTTTTTTTATGAAGATCTATGGAGAATAGTCTCAGAAAAGATTGAATATCATCTTTAGTAATCATATTGTGTAATGAAGCTTGTATTGATTCGTGTCACGCACACATCTCCAGACTTAAGTCAAGTTCTGTGTCAGCATTTCCAGCTGCCATAATTCATTTGGCACTCGATACAAAAGTCTTGAGCAATTAATTCACGCGCGCGCTATTGATAAATCAATGTGAGATTCGCTTTCAAAGGATAATTAATGCGTTGCACAGCAACGCGGCCTGCTTGTGACAGCATGAGTGTGTGTGTGAATGCGTGTGCGTGTGTGTGTGTGTGTTTATGTGTTTGTGGGTGTGCGTTGCCTAGTTTGGTTGAACATAACCAACCAATTAGCGGAAAACACAATATTTTATGGAAAACACTTTCGGCTGAAGTAATTTTTTAAGCCGGAAAAATACACTACTGTTAAGTCCATTATACACGTTCGTTTGAAACATGCATATATGTATAATATAATATTGTGTGTTTGAGTATGTGCATTCTGTTTTCTGCGCAGGCAAAGCCTTGAACAAATTTCGTTTGAGCGCATTAAGGATGTGCTCAAGCAGAGGCATCCACACGTAGAAAGGAGCGGGGCTCGACGCGGTTTACTGTCAGCTGGGTGCTGCCTGCTAGGCGGACATGTGGAGACAAGCTCTTGTAATTAAATTAGCATTAATGTTGTCTCTGGGATTGTGGACTGCCAGCACTGGCTCGTTGCCATTGTCGTCAGCAATGTCTGTTCGCCTTGTGGGACTTCGTTAAAGATCGCTCTACCCTCATGTGAGCCAAGTGTGCCTGTCCATGGTTCCGCCTTCTGTGCCGCTCTCTTCGATTATTACATCTTTTGTATTGCAACTATTGCAATCAATTGCCCACTGCGGAGCCAATTCCAAGATTTGACTATAAACCAACACCAACTACAGTAAAACCAGAAGCAGATGCAGCCGAAGTGTCCATGAAACTTTTGCTCAACTGCGCTGCAAAGATTTTATGCGCTGTTCATAAAGTGCAAAGAGGTATATTGGCTTTGCTGTTTAAGACTCAACTGAGCTGCTTATTTGTTTGGGATTCTCTTTTCTTCCACTACAATTTGTTTGAAAACTAAAATTTTAGCCTCGCTAAGTTATGCACTAAAAACAGTGTATTGAGCAGTCGAAGCTTTAGTTTAAGCTTTGTCAATATAAATTGATAAAAGCAGTGAGGCAAAAACTCGAAGCCAAAGTTAAGCAAAGTTTACAAAGAGAAAAAACGAAACAAAATAACAACAAATGCAATGCAAACAAAAATTAAGTCAAGTCAAGTATGAAAAAGCTTAAAGCAAAAGTTATTGATATTACCAATGGAATTTTGAATATCTTTAAAAAAGAAATAAAAAGCAGAGGGGAAGCGAATATCTTAAAAAAAATATATATATATACATATATATAGTTAAATCCATAATTAAGTTTCATAATATTTTATATATAAAACTCTATATGAAAAGAAATCAATATTTGAGTTTTGCTTATCAGACTATGATTGCAAATTCATTAAAGAGAGAGAAGGAGAGAGAGAGAGAGAGAGAGAGAGAGAGAGAGATTGAAAGTCTTAAGGCCTTGCAGCTCTCTTGCACTGATAATATTTATATTACTTTCTTTTGTTTTCCATGTGCCCATAACATTTTTTGAAAAGGATTCCATATTAATAGAAAACTTTAGAAATACAAAAATGTGAATGAATAGAAAAGTGTTACAAACAAGTGTTAGACTTAATTAACTGCTGTGGGTTGAGTAGATGGTTAAAATGAAGACGAGATAAGAGTAAAAATTATGAAAGGCGCGGAACAATCTGGTAATCTCAGTACTTTCTAGGCAGGCATACTAAACATCCACAATCGTTAGAATTCAACTTTGAGCAATAAGTGAATTTGCATTTATTTAGAATTTTGATTGCAACTTGAAAATAAATGCAAAATATTTCTGACATAGTTGCAAATATTTAATAATATTCAAGCAAACTATTTCTGAAGAACACACAAAAGGATTTTACAAACTAAACGAAATTCAAATTTAATAATGTTTGCTTTTATGCTAAATTATTTACAGTCTGCTCATAGAAATTCCAATAAAATACCAATATACGAGTATTTTGGTTAACAAAGAAACTTTCATTATTTCATTAAGGGAAATAAAATTTTCTACATTTCATTATTCTTAGGTTCATATTACAAAACGTATTTTATGTGCCAGCTGTTGCAATAATACACAGCACAAATGAAAGAAGTGTTGAGTTAGATCTGAGCAAAAACTCAAGATACTTCCGCCGGATGTATATAACTAGCAACACTTGAAGTGTGTGTGTGTGTGTGGGTGTGTGTAGCAAAGGCTTGGCGGTCTTTATGTTGCTTGAAAACTTTGTGAGTGTTCTTTAAGCAAATTGCCAGTGTAAATATTGCAGCAGCAGCAGCAGCAACCAGCAGCAACAGCAGCAGCAACGGCCGCAGCATCTGCCAGCAATAACAACAAATCCGACCCTTGTCGCAGCTGTGTAAACAGCGCCAACAACAAACTAATATTGCTGACGTCAAAAGACGCACACACACACACAACACATACACTTATACAGCCCTAATATACCCAGTCAAACAAAATGCATTTCACTTGGCTCGGCTCCTGCCTAACTAACGCTCGGCACCGCAGCAACAGCTCTGTCGGGCACTTCTGCTATTTTATGCAGACAACTCGACGCAACTGAACCGAACTCAATGCCAGGCAGCGACTAACCAAAATGGCCGCACCGGAAGTAGCTGGTCGCCATTTGCTTTGCTGTTTTGCTGCTTTTCTGCTTTGCTGCTGCCGCACGCGCGATTCAATTTGATCTGATTTTATTGCTGTTGCTGTGGCCATTATTGCCGTTGTTGTTGCTGCCATTGTTGGCTGAATTTCGTGTAGTTTATATTTAAGCATTTAGTGTGTGTATTTCGGTTTGTTTGTCTCTTGCAAACGAAGCACACAAATCATTAGCTGCTCCATTAGAGAAACCAATGAGCAAAATGGCCAACAAGGATTTGCATTAGCCGCTTTCCACTTAATCTAGTTTCCTTATACAATTATATTGTCCTATGTGGCTTGCCCAAGCGAGAAAGTAAATAACCAAAAACAACTAAGAATATTGCAGTCGGCCATTACCGACAGCATAATACTCATTAAATTGCATATTAAATATTTCCCGACTTGTTGGGTTTTTGGAGACAATGCAAATCGCATTTACTGAGCGTCTCAGAAAAATCATAAACCTTTATCGGACGTGAATACCTTAAAGTCTACATTCAAATTTTAAATTCATTAGCATTAATAGCCACAAAATGTTTTGAATTCATTCGTACAGCTAGCCGGTCGAGTGAACAACAAGACAGATAAAGCTAATATACTCATTTCATTTTATTTTATAAATTAATACTGCTAAATAAATGATTAACATATCCAATGCTAATGGCATACATACGCTACCTATGTATACAAGAAAGCCTAGTAAAAAGCTACTCTCATATGGACAAATGAAATAATAATAATAATCTCATTGATTTCTTTAACTTCGATGGTAATATGTAACAGAATTTCATATTCGAATGATTAATAAAATAATAAGCAGTGAGAGAATACAACAAGCTCCATTTTCACACAATTCGAATATCCGAGAGCAGCAGTTCTAAAGAAGCGAATATGTACTTCTGAAATCTCTCAGCTAAGTCGATAAGAGGCATCTGATGCCTCTGAATTTCACACTGCAGTGTCCAGTGCACTGTCCACCTATTTAATTACTTTGATGTATTAATATCAAGAAAATCTAAACACTATTTTCGCCTATCGAATTCAATTGTATTTACGGATAATATATTACACCTGCCAGTACATAGCTATCAAATAACATTTTAGCCTTGAAGTCTAAGGTCCCAAGATATTGAATTCAATTCAATGTAATATTTGAAGTTTTAATGTTCGCTCAAAAATTGATTATATTGGCTGTGAATAATAATATTTACAATATCTGAGCGTAAAGTTCGTATATACTCCAGAGTTGCAATAGTCAGAATTGTATAAATATCAATGAGGCTCCAGTCTTACTATATAGACGAGTAGTTTATAGCCTACTGTAATATATATCCTACTGTCATTCACCTGTTTCTATTCAAACTAATTGGTTCTGGGTGGCAATAACTTATTAAGTCTCAGCTACTGTGATTCTATTGAAGCGCCTTGCTTAAGATATCATTCAAAAGATGTTGAATTGAAGCCAGACACTTTTTTCTCTCTCACTCCCTCTCTCTTTTGCTCTACTGTACGCATCAGGTAACTAATTCGAGGAATATTTGTGCACACAACAAGCGCCTCGAGTGGCAATTGAAAGCCACACGGCGCATGCTTGATGCCCGTCTAATTAGTGCCCTAATAGGTTGGCGCATTACTGCATACAGGCAGTTGGCGATGTCGCGACGTGTGAGCCGCACTTGACTAAGAGCCCGTTTTGTCACTTGTTCTACTTGCAGCAATAACTGGATTTGTGAGAGCAACAGCAACAGCAACAGCAACAGCAACCGCAACCGCAGCAACAGATAGAGCTGAAGCAAGCCACAGCAGCACTTGTTAAGTGTGGTAGGTGCGAGGCAAAGTAAACAGCAACGCCTTCACATTGGATTACGCGCAGTTTTACTTTAGACCGGAGCCAATTAGTGGCCAACAGCAACAACAACAACTACAGCAGCAACTAGCGCAGCAGCAGACGCAGCAGACGCAACAACAGCTGCAGCTGCAGCGACAGCAACAGCAGCAAGTGCAGCAGCAATTGCTCGCCCAACAGCAGCAGCAACTGCAGATACAACAACTTCAACAGCAACTGCTGCTGCAACGGCTGGAGCGTGAGTTGCAGCAGCAACAACACCAGCAGCAGCTAGCCCAACAGCAGCAGCAGATTCTCTACCATCAGCGACAGCAGTACGGGCGACATCGCTGGCTCTCGGGCAGCAACCACTACAATTACACGCCCCTGCACCAGCAGCAACACCTCCACCACCACCCCCAACTGCAACATCAGCAACAGCAGCAGCAGCAGCAACAACAGTACAGCTATTACTTCAGTCGCGGCAGCAGCAGCAGCAGCGGGCTGGGTCTAGGCCTGGGCGTGGGCTTGGGTTTCGGTCTGGGCAGCAGCAATCTAGCCAGCTGGTACCATCTGCCGTCGACATCGGCGCACATTTACATCGGCAGCAGCAGCACTGGCGGCGCTCCTTATCCGTATCGGTTGGGCTACAGCGGCGGGGGCTATCCAGCAGCGGCGTTGATCAACTTTGATACGTCGCCCACACCGCTGCTATCGTCAACGGGCAGCTCGCCTGGGTACTTGCCGCCACTGCCGGCTCCAGCACTGCCACCGCCACCACCGGCGCCCAGCGTAGCCACCGATTACTACTTCAGCAGCAGCAGTAGCAGCCGGGCGCCCGCTATAGTCAGAGCCGAGCCGTTCCAAGAGTACGCAGCGGCGGCAGTTGCAGCGGCGGAAGAGGAGCTACAAGCTGGCGGCTATCGCTACAAGGCAACGCCACGCCGGCGATACGACGCCTACGACAACTACGGCTATCTGCCAGGCCTTGCCAGCACCACCGAGGACGAGGACGATCTGCTTGAGGAGTGCCTCCCGACGGCACTGCTATCCACTGACTGCGAGAGTCTCGAGGACGTGCGCTTTCTCGAATACAACAGCAATCACCACCCAGAGTACTACGACGAGGACGACGAAGAGGCCCAGCTGGCGCACATACTCGATCTTGATCTGCCCGATTTTCTGCGCCCTTACAGCAGCAGCAGCGGCGGCGGCGGCGGTAGCAGAAACAGCCACAAGACGCCGCCACAACACGAATACCAAACGGAGCACGGCGGCGCAGCCGGAGCAGGGGCAAGCGGCGGAGGAGGAGGCGGAGGCGACGGCAGCGGCGGCGGTGGAGGCGGCGGAAGAGGCAGCGCAGCAACAGCTAGTGGCGACACGGAACAACAACGCTACCATCACTACCAGCAACAGCAACAGCAACACCAGCAGCAACAGCAGCAACAGCAGCAACACCAGCAGCAACAAGGCCAATATCCACACCAACACCAACACCAACATCAGCACCAGCAACAGCAACAGCTGCAGTCACAGCAGCAACAGGCCTATCAGTCCTACCAATACCCCTCGCACGACAGCTGTGAGGGATTCAATCAATTCGCCAACGACGCCAGCAGCTGCCTGGGCAATCAGAGAATGATGGTTAGCAAGTTGTGGAATAGCTGCTTTCCGGAGTTTACGCCGGATCACGTACATCGGCATAACTTCTATCTGTGCCAGGTGAGCGAAATGGCCTAAGCAGCCGAACCCAGCATGACATGCACGACCATCAAATGACCTATAAATGCATTAAATGTTGTTTAGATTACTTTATATAAATGAAGTGGAGTCATTCGGTACTAGGAACTATCAGATATTATGTTTAATGAATCAAGACAACCAGTTATATTATTTCAATGATAATTACTATTTTGTTATATATACAAAATTAATAGATTATAAGAACACATTCGATTCTGTAAATTTCCATTTAAATTGATTTTTTATTAATTTTGTAAGAAATATTTACATTGACTCATCTATATTTATTTATAGATAAACCTATATCGTACATACATTTCAACTCAATAGTTCTTGAATATGTCTTGAAAGAATTCTCTTAAATTGATCAGAATCAAAGGCTTGCAATCGTAGGGTATCCCGTCGTCGGTCATTACCGATTATAGCACTCTAGATAATTTAATCAAATATTGTCATATGACTCCAGGTGCTCTGAATACGAAGCAGGTAAAATAGAATTCAGTGCTCATTTCAAGAGTTATTGGACAAAGCTTATTAGAAAGCGTCTCGATGAAAGGATTGCCCAAGTAATCGGCCGCACTCAAACTGAAGCACATACACACACACATACACATATGTGAATGAGCTGCTTGAGTGTATTAAATTGAAGCCAAATCGAATCGAATCTCGAGGACTGCCTCAACAAAGTACAAATAGATATATTTATACTGGCCCACAAATGCTTGTGGCTAGACTGGGCCTCAATTTAAGCAAATATATTATCTGAAGAGTAACTCGAGTTGATGGCAATTGGTATTTAATTGAACACAATTAAACGTCTTTATATATTCTTCTTCTTCTTCCTCTTCATCATCTTTTCATCATCTCCGCAGTGGCAGCGCAATACTCAGGTGCGCATTGTGTACCTGTTCTATCGCTGGATAACAGCGATAACTTGCCTGGCGGCCCTGGTCTGCTCGCTGCTGGACATTGGACGCACCGACGAGCACTTCGAGCACCACTATGCCAAATGGTGGATCTACCTGACCCACTGGGGACTGCTGTTCTGCACGGTGCAGGCCTGGCTGGCCGCCTGGATAGTCACCCAGGGCATGATGGTCGAGCGCGAGGATTTCGAGATTGTGCGGCAGGCGAAGAAGAGCCGGCTGCACCACCTCTACTGGGTGCTGTACACGTGCGCCACAGTCTACGCCTTTATTGTTACAATGTGCTACTGGCTGCTCGTCCACAATCCCGGTAAGTAAATAGTTCTCCAAATCAATATATACATGTTTAAAAAAGAAAGAAAAATGGTAAGAGACAGCCGTTTGGTTCGATTGAATTCAACTTCAATTTCCTGGTCCGATTGTCAGACTAATGGATCGTTTGTGACAAAACACCACAGACTTGCAGCTCTCAATCTCAATGTACTCGTTGGTGATGCGACTCACAATGACCAAGCCGCCCACAGTGCAGCCAAAGGCAATATACATTTGGGCCGCCTGCTTCAGGAAGCTGTGCCTCCAGTAGCTGTCACGGGGAATGGTGTGCAGCTGGAAGGCGTTGTACATGGTCCAGGGTCCGAAGAGCATTTCGCAAATGGTCAGCGGAACGTACAAGTGCATGGCGAGCCTAGTGATCAGGGCCACGGCACTCGTGACCAGAACAGTGATGCTCAGGAATATCAATATCCAAAGATTGACGGTGAGAAAGGCGGGCAGCCAGAGCCCAAGCGGCGTGTAGATCAGCACGACGACAATGCTGATCAGGATGTAGTGCCAGGTCAGCTCCATTTCGTGCGTGCACAGGCACATGACAAGCAGGGTGAGACTCTCGAACATGCAGACGAACACGATCCAGTTGATGGGCGCCGTGATCTGCAGGCGGCGAAAGCCGAAGAAGGCCAGCGTCAGATTCAGCCAGATCAGGAAGAGCATCATCACAGTGAAATTGCGTTCCGGCGCACTCAACTGCAGACGCACTCGATAGGTGGCCACCAGCCAGTGGAGAGTCGACACGCCCACCTGGATGAGCAGCAGCACATAGACATTGGCGAGGAAGCCGATGCGTGACCTTCGATTCTTGTGTATGATCGAGCCGGACTCAAAGGACATGTGCCCATTAAAATGATGATTCATGCTCGAGTCGTGCGACATGGTAGTATCGTCCACTCTCACGCTGGTGGTGCGGGTGTCCGTTTGCGTTTCCGCTGACCGCACGTAAAGTTCCGGCGCTGACGCATACTTGTTAGACATGCTGCTTGTCAAATAATATAGATCCATTTTCCAGACTTGACTGACAACTGTTGACAAGCAACTAGGTACACTCTGATTTAAACAGAAAAAAAAGAATGATTCAAAATAACAATAGGGGCAACAACAATAGCAGCAACAATCAACTGAATACAATAAACACACAACTTGATGAGCGATCCGCCGCGCGGATTGCCTTACAGCTTGCGCAGCTATTTCCTGCAACTGTATGGAGCTGCCCTCGCATACATCCTGTTCGCCGTGATAATGCTTCAATCGATTGAGGCCGCGCGTGAGAATCCCGCCGAACGCAATGCCTTAGCTGCACTGATCCTATACGTGATTGGCCTGACCTTCTTCGTCATCTACGTGAATGTGCTCTGGCTGCGTCGCAAGTATCCGGTCAATTGGGTCGCCTGCACTGTCATTGCCGTGGCGCTGGGCTTGGGCCACGCCTTCCTGTTGATCGCCCAGGGCCCGGAAACACTAGTCCATGTGCTGGAAGTTATTGCTGTGATGTGCCTCTATGTGTCAATGGGATCCTGGCAGCCGAGGCGCTTGTCCCCCGTTTGGTATGTCCTTGTCATGTCCCTCAGCGTGCTCGTGCTGACGGCCAGTGCTCTAGTGCTAGCCTATTTTGTCTCTAAAAGCGACGTTGACATAATGCTGTACCTGGTCCACGGCATTCTGGTGGTGGCAATGTGTCCCTTGATGATGTTCCAAGTGCTCGTGTTCAACGGCCTCATCTGGGGAGTCAGGCCCCTGCTGGACATTCCTATCTGCTCGCTCATTCTCCTGATCGACTTCCTGGCCGGCTATGCCCTTGTGGATGCCGACGATCAGATTGCGCATTGCTTTGAAATACTCTCCACGTCCAATGTCAGATTGATGGGTAAAATGCTCGACATGTAACGCCATTGTTTTTTTTTTTTATCTAATTAATTTGGAACCCAATTCTGCAATTGAGTGTCTAAAGTGTATTGTCTGAGATACGCTTTGCTGCATCATTGAGTTTGAGAATAAAGACAAGTTTTCTAAATCTACAGTGCAAAAGCAGGCATACAATTTAATGGACTAGCTCGTCAATTTGATAGGTTTTCTCTCAATCATAATAAATCGAAGAATAGTTGATGAATCAACTGGAATTGAAAAGTTAAAACTTGATCAAACATTAGGGTGCTCATAATGGGATCGCATAGGATTTTGATGATAATGAAATGAGAAATGTTTCTAGTCCGTTAGGTGTATTCCTCGATGAGTATTGAGAATTTTATAAAGTAAACAAAAAATTATAAAAATTGACTCAATACAAACTATGCACTATGGACTAAATGTTCCTATTATTAGCGTTAGCTCTTAAGTATTCATGGAGAACATTTTCAAATTTGCTTGGTGCATTACTAATAATATATATAATTATAGCTCCAAGATAAATCATAATTCTCAACATCATCATTAATGAAAAACTCCTGATAATGAGAAATATATTTGCAAAGATTTGCTAAGCACTCTGAAAAACATTTTAAAGTATCTATAACTATGTAGAACTGAGCTAATATTATATTCTGATCATTTTAATAAGTATTGTTTGTTTAAGCTTTATAACCATACATTTTAGAGTATGCTTAAATATATTATTAAATTAACAATATAAAATATTACGTATATGGGCGATATAATTTGCTGCAGCCTGCTCTGTTCAAAATTTTTGACAATTACTTAACTTCCAACTCACCATCGAATAATGATTCAATACCAAAATAAAGTGTAATTTGCACATAGTAGGATTGGATAGATATAAAATTTGAAATTTCTCGATCTATTTTTATTAGAGTTGATATTGAAAAGCTTTGGTCAAACTAATAAGTTTTCTGAAGGCGAAATTAAATGAATTTACTTCTTTTCAGATTCTTAACCTGAATTCTAACAATGAACGTTTCTTCTGCTTCTCTCTCTCTCTCTCTCTCTCTCTCTCTCTCTCTCTCTCTCTCTCTCTCTCTCTCTCTCTCTCTCTCTCTCTCTCTAACTCTCTCCTACATATGAATAATATTATTCCCATCTATCCTCTGTAGATATCCACAAGATTGACGCATTGAACATAATGGTGCACGTTTTAAACTCCATCATAATGCTCATCGATCTGGCCATTGTGGGCCACCCGATTAAGATGAGCCACGCCTACTTTACAACTGGCATTGGGCTGGCGTATGCCATTTTCACGGGCATCTACTTCTTGGCCGGCGGTACAGACAGGTAAGCATATGCCTATGTAAGATTCCAGCTCGGGCCCCTATTGAGATATTCTTTGTATTAAGGAAAAATCAAACTGCCATCTATCCGATGATGGACTGGACGAAGCCGGGCAAGGCCATCATTGTGACAGCTTGTGCCATAATTTTCACCTTCTTCGTGCACTTCTGCTGCTATCTGCTCTACCGCGGACGCGTCTGGCTGTTCACTAAGCTCTGCATTCGTGGACGCCATAATCGCGATGGGGAGATGGGCGAGGGCCTCAACGATGATTCTGGCTCGCGCATGGGTGGAGGCGGCGGTGGTATTGGTGGTGCAGCTACTGTAGTGGGCGGCGGCGGCAGCAGCCAGGACTATGCCCATCAGCAGCAGTATCCCATTGCGCACACGGAGCAGCCGCGGGCCACTTCACAGCAGCCGCCTGCCAGCTACCAGCTGCCTCCGCAATACTCGGGCTATCTGCAGCAGCCCGTGGTGGCCGGTGTCAATGTGGGCGTGGTCAGTGCGGATGGGGTCTACCAACCAATTGGCACGGACTCGGGCCGCACGAGCGGAGGCGGCGCCGGCGCCGGCGATGGCTCTGGCAAGCACAAGGGCTCTGGGTCTGGTACTGGCTCCGGTTCCGGCTCCGGTGGCGGCTCAGCATTGACACGTACCGTCGCCCATTTGGATGCGGCACAGCGGGAGCAGTTCCTCAATCCCAATAAGATCGTCGAGTATAAGATGTAAAGGCGTTGTACCCGGCACCGGTATACGTTCCGCTTGTCCATGAAGTTTCTGGAGAAGCACTGTGCACAATGCGAGGCAGCTCGTCAGGCCGTCAGCGAGGAGCAGCGCCATCTGGCGGCGGCCGAAACGCATGCGCACAGTGGTTAGTTTAAGATTTGCTTTTGCCGTTTGATTTCCAAGCCCAGCTGCCCGGCCGGGCATTGTGTAGCCTGTATTTAATATTCGTAGACTGTAAATGTAGTTTCGTAATTTTGTAAAAGCTTTGCCAGATTTTGTAAGCTGCAGCTACAGTAGTAATTCGTTTTGTTCGCAAGCGCCCACAGCTGCGTTAGCTTGCTGCTAAAGAAACTTATAGATATATTTTAACTATTGATGTATGTAGTTGTCGTATCCTGTATAGAGTATAGACAGACTCATCGATTTTGAGCGATTTCAAATCTTTTCAATGGACTAAGTTGAACATTCTTATGTTCCACCTACACACACACACACACGTACACTAGCATCTAAAACAGCCAAAGAAGAAAACACTTTCCCTAATTTAATTAACAGCAAATTGTGTTCAGCAAATACGTAGACAACTACTTATGTAAACACACAGCGTCCATTAATTAATAATTTTGTTGGCCAAGCTATGCAAACACAGCAAAAGGAAGAAAAATAAAACACATACTGCCTAAAGCCTGGCACACACACATACACGCACTCACACGCACACATGTTTTATAATTTAGATCAACTTTCAGGTATTTTTTTTAGTTTTTGCTTAATTTGAAGAACATCTTATATACATACATATGTATCGGTGCAGGAGTACAACAACAGCAAGCGCACGCAGAGTGTTCCCAAGAGTCAGGTTTTTCGTTTGGCATTTGCTCGCATTGAGGACACTGTGCGCGTGCCTAATAAGTTTTTATCATCAGTATTAGTTGGTGCATGTCAAAAACAAAGGTCTTTTTTTATTACTTAAACAAAAGTAAAGTTTAGGAGCTGCTTGACACTGCTTAGGAGTTTAATAAAATACCAAATGAATACCTAAAAGCACAGCAAAGAGAGAAAACTAAACTAAGAGCAAATATATAAATATATTTAAAATAATTATCGAGTAAAAGTAAAATAAAAACCAAAAATTATTTCAAAGCAATCTCACATGCTGCATAAATAAACAGAAAAATTAAACACAAAAAATGAGAGAAATCAAAGAATAATAAGTGCACGATATTGAGAAATATAAACAGTTATTTAAATCAAGTATTAAAAACATTTCAAAATTGAGAAACTAGCTTGTATGACGTTTAAAATAAAAAATAAAAGTAAAACACAAATTAAAACAGTATTAAATTGAGTTGTCAACAATTGCTCACAGAGAAAACTAAAGTAAAAATAAATTAAAGAAAATAGAAAATTTAGATTTACGATAGAATTAAAATATTGAAATAATTAATGGGCCTACCTTGTACCACAATTCACAATGACCTGAACACCTGGACAACAATATGAAACACCTGCAAGAATAATAAATGAACTCAAATAATACCTACTATAGTTACGTCTATGTAAATATTTGTGTTTCAATGCGTTCTGCTATATATGCATATATATACATATATGCTGTATATATACATATATATATTCACATACCTATATTAAATCAATGTTGAGAATTAAAATCAAAAAGCCTAGTAATTACTACGTGAAATGTTGCAATGCAAAAAAAATATAATTAAAGAAAAAAAAACCGAAAAACCGCAAAAAACCAAAATCAAATGCAATGAATAAAACTCGTCAAGAGGAATGTGTTAACAAACAAATAGATACAAAAGATATTTAACTACACACACACACACAAACACAAATACACACATATATATAGTATAGTATATATATACAATAAATTAAAGAAAAGGAAAAAACAAACAATAAATAATGGCATAGTAGTATATCATACACAATGTCTCTTAGATATACGAAATATGTGTAATTTACAATTAATTTTCGATAGATTTACATAAAACCAAAAATATGAATAAACGGCACATACATAAGCATACACAGCCTATAAATCAAAAATAATAATTAAATATAAAAGTAAAAGCAAAAAAAGAAAACAGTTGAAATACATTTTAAAAATATAGTATGTGTAAATGTTAAGAGTTTTAACGCAGTTTTCCGTTGGAATTTCTCTTTCTAAATACCCAGTGGATTTTTCAACTGTATTTGAAGTGAATATCAAAGTGGTTTCTCCAAATCGTCCTTCCGCTTACAGTTTAGAGTTGATTAAAGAGACTTTCTCAGCTCAAATATCCTAAATATACAAACGATTCAAGACTTTGTTCAATGCTTTCAGATCGATTCCAATTTGAATCCAATTAGCCTAACGAAACTTTGATAGATATTCATGGTGTCTGCTTGGGTATTTTCTTGCCTCGGTGCACCGAGTATCTATTTTCTATGGTTTGTATTTGTAATCATATTGTTTTTTTAACATATATATATATTCAATTGATTTTCTGTTTGTTTTTGTCGGGGTTTTAGCAGAACTGAAAATATGCTTCATATTTTTGCTTTGCAACCTTTAGCATATATGTATAAATGTATGTTTATATAGACTGAATATTATTAAAAGGAAAAAATATATAAAAACACAACAACAAAAATAATAAAAAAAAAATTAAGTAAAGTACACAAAATTTAAAGAAGTTATTCGGATATTAATACAAACAGTTTTGGATTGTGTAAAATATATAAAGAAAATTGTATTAACCACAGCAACAACACAAAGAAACAAAAAAAAAAAAACAAAAACAATAAGCACATATCAATAATTAAAAGGAAAACAAAAAATAAAATCGAAATGAAATCTAAAGAGAAAATAAAAAATATTTATATTAAAATTATATTCTTCAAAAGAAAACTCAAAGTTACGTATTCTGAAAACCAAAAACCAAATCAATGTTGACCTCATCAAACCCCAAATACAACACATAATAGTAATTATTTAAAAAAAAAAAAAAGCAAAAGAGAAAGAACATACTACATGTTAAACAATCATTATAATATGTATACACATTAATGTATAATATATGCAATTAGATCTAAGAGAGGAAATTTAAATATTATATTTTGTAGATTTTTAGTAAAGTAGCCAAAATGTCGAGATATATGGATATATATGTATATATCTGCTCTATATATACCTACTATAACCACGCATACATAACTCCATCAACAATCATCTCATCCGTACGCGAGATGGAGATTCTGTAATTGTATTCAAAATGTTCAAGCAACAAACAAGAAATGGCAAAGCTTTAAGATACTAGAACTGTTGGACGGAAACCTTTTACAACTGGATAAGTGTAACATTTGTTTCAGTTTTTAGCATTACGTTGTTGGCTCATCTGCTACATGTATTTAATAGTGTAGTACGCATATCCCATAAATTGCTCAACAGGCGACATATTAGCAGTTAGTGATTAAATCTATAGATAAAACCAACACCCAACAAAGCTTATAAAAGGAATAAAACAAGAAAAAATTAAAAAAAATAAATAAATAAAATAAATATATAAATAAAAATAAATTACAATTTTAAAGACCTAAAACTTGAAAGAAATGCATGCGTGTACACACAGCTGTTTATATTTCAAAATATATTTAATTGTGAAGTTTAACAAAAAGCTACATACGAAAGAAACAAAAGAAGTAAATTAGATCTAAAGCCAAGTGTTTACCTTTAAAGTATTTCTCCGCATTTAAGCAAAAAGAAAAACTCAAAAACTATACGAAATCGAATGAATAACAAACAGCAAAGCAAAACAAAACAAAACTCTTCAAAATTATAGCACCAATTGCAAAGGCCTCTCAATTGTGTTTAAATTTAAATGAACAAAACAAAAGAAAAACTTACAAAGCATATTTCAAATAATGGTTTTTAAATATAGAAAAACTACATAAGAAGAAGAACAAGAAATTTTGATTGTGAACATCATCGGTGAATGAGAAACACACTAAGGATAGGGCTCAACAAATGGAGAACTACATGTATTATTTAAATAAACCAAAACAACAAATTATACATACATATATTACTATGTATATGTATAACAAATAAACAAGTAAACAACAAAATGAACAATTAAACCCAAAAAAATTCCCATATATATACTATATATATGAATATATATACTTTAATAATATGAAGTATGAATACCTATTATTATGTATTTGAAAGCAAACCATTGTGAATTAGTATTAAAACAACCAAACAACAAACAAGAAAGGTGGTAAATAAAGATTGTAAACGAAATCAATAAAAATGTGTAGAAATCATGCTTCAGGATACTCAGAGGTCTCTGACCTCAATGAGACCATTTTCTTTTTACAGGTAAATCAAGTTTAGAGCGAAGTGTATCGATTTAACCTTTGATATGTTCTATATGTCAATATGTCAGTAAAAACTAGATCTCTAAAATTTAGCTTTGCTAAAGTGGACTTCTTTAGACTTGCCAAAAAGATACCCCAATGCGAAATTCTTGTTTCCCTTACTTTATATCATCATCATGGAATGCCACCGACTAGAAAGCTAATACAAGTGATTTTCAAGATCATTTACATATATAGATCCAACATATAATCAAATGTGATCAATTCGATTTTGAGATAAACATCACCAAAGTGTGCAAAATAAACAGGTATTATATTAAACTTTCTAGAAATCTTTCGATATTTCCAATGAACATCGAAATCCATCAATTGCGCTCTTTCATTTGATCATTTACATACTCCAGTGGTAAAGATGACAAGTTGGAAAAAAAAATATGTAATCTTATTTTCATGTGTAGTTTAAGCAATTTAATTGGTGTTAGTGCATTATCATGCATTACTGTTTATTCTTTTCACCTAATCATTTTATAAAGGAATTTAAGCAAAGTCATTTCCTCCATATATTTGCCAATTAATTAATTATTTAGCAGTTTCTCAGATTTGGGTGATTGGCGTCGCACCCAATAACAACCAGAATCTAAGTATTCTGCAAAAAACAATTCTTTCCATATGTCGTAATTTTGAATATTTCTTATGGAATTGTATATTCAGACTATCAGTCATTCAAAATTACTTAGATAAATATGCAACCTCCCCTTTTCTATTCTCTCTTCAATTTGCTCTGAAAATTGTTGTGAATTGTGGGATAATGTTTCAGAATCTATGTTCTTTAGTTCAATTTTAATCTTATAGTTATAATTCATCATTAATTATATTTCACATTGCATCTTTGGCTTGACTACCTTGTAACACAGGCCTCCACTTTACCCATCTTTTTTTCTAGAAACGGAAAAATGGTTCTATATATATGGATCTGACAAATATATGCACACAGTTCTCATTAAACACTTTCGGTTAAAATATTCGTATCTATCTCACTTATTTCCCCTGCAGCGATAACAATATACTATTTATCCATTTTCTGTTCATGTAGATATCAAAAACTTGAATGCTGCTAATATTATTGTTTTGGCTTCCCACGAGGATGATATACTATAATTGCACAATCAGTTGAAGCAGATATCTGTGAGGTTCTCGTAAGCAAATTATGATTAATAATTTTTGTTTTCGAGCTAACATTCTAAAAATATTTTTTCAATTAACAAATAATTTAGATTTCACCAATTTTATTAATATATGCTGTGTTGTCTAATATTCAATACAAAATCTATTTGTCGTTTTCTTTATTTGCATACATTTATAATTGATTTCAGTTTTAGTTATAGATACATTTAGTTTTACATTAATTTTTTCTTTATTATTAAATAATTAGTAACATAATTTGGTTTACTGCGACTTAAACATTAATCATCATTTAAATGTATACATAATCACTTTATTTTCCATTCACTTCGCTTCGCTTTTGTGTAATTCAACAAATCGTACAAACAAATACATATAGGGAGACTGCGAAAGTTAAGTTATTACACTTTATATCACGTATTGGGGGATGGGAGTTTTGTGTTGTTGGCAGAACTTTGACAGAAGTAACAAAATCATATGCGAAAACAATATCAGAACTTTTTTAGTAAATAGTCATACAAAATAAGTGCAAATAATTTAAGAAAATTAATTTTGTAACTGAAAAATTCGTCGCTTTCTCGGGCTTATTCGTATCTAAGAGAGTTTCAAATAGGATGGCGGCGAGCACTTCTTTCGTAAGAACTTTATTATATACAGGGGCAAGCAAGAGACGACTGTAATAAGCGATACCTTCCAAAGAAAATCGTACGACCAGATGAACTCCCAATCTGAAAGAATATAACGAACGTCAAATAACATATAGCAGATAGTAATCTTTATAATACCCACCGAAATAATCGTGTAACACCGCCAGCGAGATGAGATATAGCGCCAAGCTGAAGAGTTCCGCCAAGACCATAAGCCTGCGTTATAAACAAATTAAAAATAAATAAATGTTCTACAATTGATAAAGCTTAAGTCGGTCTAACCTGTGCCAGGTGCGCACCGTCAACGCTACCATGATAAGCTCCGTCATAATAAGCGCCGAGAAACTGATAGCTACAATATGTATAAACTCATCCACAAAGAGTATCAGCGCGCCGTACATGATAACACCACCCTGGTAGATGCTGATCAACACCCAGATGAAGAATGTCTTATAGCTAAGACTACGCCCCTTTGACAGATCCTTGTAGAGCTCCGGATATGTGACAGCTGTTTCTGATGTAATGTCCTGGTCCAGAACCAGGGAAAACACAGGAAACATGGTGTACACCGTCGAATAGCCGACCATCAAAAAGCCCTGATACAGAGCCACAGAACTCAAATAGAACACCGCTGAGAAAACGGCTTGCAGTGTGGTAATTATCAATCCACGATGGATGACGAACTGAGAGAGAGCTGCTGACCGTTTGTAACTGCGTCGCCCATGGATCAGAAGCAGCTTGGCAATGTGCGAGAATTGCGGAATGCTAAAGTCTCCAGCCAACGATGCCTGACGGCCTTCGCGTCCCTCGATTCCCACACCTGCGTCCGCTTGCTGAATCATGCTCACATCGTTGCCACCATCGCCCACGGCACATGTGCGCTTGCGTGTGTGCTTCTGGATGAGAGACACCACCTGTGCCTTTTGGGTGGGCGAGCAGCGGCAACAGACAACTGCTGGTGAAGCGGTGGCCAGCTCCAAGAACTCGAGCTGATAATACTGTAGACACACCTCCAGCGACTCCCCGGATATGACCAGGGCGTGTCCTTGCTTACGCCGGAACTGATTTAGCTCCTGGTGCGCCTCCGTTCGAGTCTTCACAGAACGCAAGACATGCAAGCCTTGATTGCGGCCAATCAGCTGTGATGATTTGGCGATGCAGCAGGCGGTCTCCAGCTTGTCGCCCGTTAACATCCAGACGCGTACACCCGCATTGCGCAACAACTCAAGCGTAGGTCGCACATTCTCTTGCAAGCGATCCTCGACGCCCGTGAGACAGAGCAACTCCATTTCCCGTTCCAGAGACTCGGTAACTGCTGCCACCTTGGCCACACGATCTGTAATGCTCAGCCGTGCGGCATTGTAGCGCATTTCAAAATCGTTGTACTGCTCCTCGGTCAACACTTTTTTGGCGACAACGAGCGTGCGCAGACCCTCACGTGCCATGTTGTCGGACTCCTCGCTGAGCCAGTCGTTGTACTGCACAATCGTCGACATGACCACATCAGCGCCCTTCAAATAGAAGGTTATCTGACCCGACTTGCTCTCCCGCACAATGATGCCCATGCGCTTGGTCTCACTCGTGAATGGGAACAGCTGCAATATCTGGTAGTGCAACAAAATGTCGTCTAAAAAATAAAATATAATTAGTTATGAAATAACTGTTATTGTGAAATGTTCGCTTACTTTCATCAGAGGCCGTCTTCACCTGCAGCGTCATGGTGTTCAGATCTCGTGCAATCAGTGTCAGGCCCACCTGTTCGGTCCACTTGACCAAGGCTATCTCATCAGGCGAGGCGGCCTGATATTGGTGCTCCGTGTCTGTGCTGCCTGGTGCCTCAATGTTTATCACAGATTTGGTGGGCGAATTGTTGCCACCGGTCACCGTCGATGCAGTAGATACCGAATGACTGTCATCATCATCGCTGACCGGCGTCACATTGTGGCACAAGGCTAAAGCACGCACCGCTTCCCATTCGCGCCAGCCTTCCGGACGACGCATGCGATTACCAGCAAACATGATTGGTTTGATGGATTCGCCGGCGCTGCTGGAGCTGGAGAGGCTACCCTGTTGCTGCTGTTGCTGTAGTATATTTCCCGACAGTTTCTGTATGAACTGTCCAATGTGATGGAAAGTATCCGCATCGTGTGATACTATGCCTAGATGTATCTTCTTAAAGACCATTTCATTTTGGGTCAACGTGCCCGTCTTGTCCGTCAACACATACGAGATGCGACCAAGCTCCTCGGGTATAGTGGTGGATCGTACAACTGTACCCTTGATATTGTCATCATTTTGCATTTGCCACGAATAGAAGGCCTTGCCCATATCGAGATTCACACGCAGACTGATCGGAATGATGTACGAGAAGAGCAGCACAAAGCGGAACATATAACGATACCATGGACCACCAAATCCCTTTAGCATCATCATGACCAGCGAGAGTCCCAGAACTGCACAAAATAGAACCTGTAAGATGGACAATGTTCGTTTTAATCTCTAATTTAACAATCATAAAAATAGTTATTCACCTTAGTCAGTCCGTTAATCTCAGTGTCCAGCAGCCCCACCTTGGAACGTGGCTGAGAGTTATTCATCACACTGCGCGTCTCACAGCCCGTGTAGATAACAATTCCTGTTGCGGTGCCAGCGGCGACGACTGTATTGGCCCAGAGAGTGTTCTCCACGCTGAGGCCGGTGTCCTCGCTGCCATCCGTCACACAGAAGGTAGCAATAAAACTGTGTATGTCATTCTGTGGCTTTTCTACATAGAAGCTTGCGTCGATATTGTACAGGTCTGCGTCCCTACACAGTTTTTGGGTGTAGGGCACCGCTAAGCGCGGCTTCCAGTCCGTTTCACCGTCCAGTTGATCGGTGCGAACAAAGACGGAGCCGCTGCGATCGCTGGTGCGCAACAGGATGAGATCGGCGGGTACTCGCTCGTTCTTCTCCACAATGATTACGTCGCCCACTTTGAGCTTCGAGCTAGGCACCATCTCGTAGCCGTTGCCATGCGCAGCCGACAGCCGCTTGTATTTCTGCGAGTTGACCTCACGATCGCGCTGATGCCGGCGCAGATCATCTACGCCCTCCCTGCAAATGGTGACCATCAGCACAAAGCCAAGCGGTCCCCAATAGGTGTACGGATAGCCGATGCGTATGTCTGGATACAATTGCGAGAGCGCCATCAGCAGAAAGTACAAGTTAAGAAAGAAGCGAAACTGTTCGAAGAGCACCAGCGGCAGGAAAGTAATGAAATTATACTTCTGGTTGCGTATCTCATTTGGCGGAAACTTCTCTGTATTTGGCCTGCCTAAGTTGACCGTGCGGGCTCGCAGCTCTCGTGGCCTGAACCATTTTTTCCAGCAGCTGTAAGACGAACACAAATGCATCAATATATATATTCGTAAAGCTACCTTCCAGTAAACTGTCACATTAAGTTAGCCCCTTTTTTGATTACAAATCTAATCTGATGCGTACGTTTTCTTGGACTGGCTCTGAGTTTGGTTCGAGCGTACAACAAGCAAGCAAGGCGGCGCTTGCATTCGGAGTTAACCAAATTTTGGCATTTATAAAAGCTTTAAAAGTAAATTTTGATTAACGTGAATCCAAAAGTAATTCAAATGAGCCGAAAATAGTTTGTTGTGAATTAACATAATTTTTTAAATTTATAAAAACTAAACTATATTTATTTACTTATATTTTATATATAAGAAAAAATATAAAATATAATATATAATTAAGGTCAGAGATAGCAAGTACTTGCTTTTAATAGATGCTTAAATGCATATTTTTATTTAGGAAATAAATTCAATGAAAAAATTTCCCAATATTCAAAGTGAAAAACGATTTTTATTCTTTGTGAATAAGTTCCAGCTAAGCACCATTCGAGCTAAACTGATTCCGTTTAAGGTTTGCTACAAGCAAAAAATAATTACTTGGAACTTGACAAAATATGCTTTATAAACTGCAAACAGCAGCATTAAATTTCACAAGAGAAAGTGACCTTGACAAAAAAATCAATAATAACAAAATCCAACATGCATGTTTATACAAAACCACTAAGAATAAAATACACGCATAGTATGAAAGTATCTGTGTTGACAACAGACACACAAATATGTGGGGAGTCAAAAAAGAGGTTGCCTTGAAGAGAGTGACAAGTGGGAGAGCAGAGAACATTGCCATTTACTGCAACAACGCTGTGTACCTCTGATTTTGTCGCTCATACAGAGCGAGAGCAGAGTCGGGGACTCCACTCAATGCGAAAATGCTGATAAACCAGATTCGCCGTTAGGCGGAACTGCGGGTCATGGATGTTATGATGATTCACCTGAACGAATACCAGCGATTACGATGACGACTTAGCAGCGGAATATTCTCTCTGGTCATGGGCGCTGCAGCAGAAGTTTGTGAAGTGCCATCATCCATTTCAACCGATTGATTTGATTAACAATTCACAGCCGAGTTTTTATAGTTTTTATTAGCGGGTGCTGAGCTGCCTTTGGGCTTTGTTCTGGCAGCAGCAGCAGCAGCAGCAGCTGGATACTTGTTTGTTTTTTGTTTTTGTATTGCTTCACACAGTTATACACATATTTCATGGTACACAATTCAATAAATGCATCTACATGCCAATCTAATTCAATCGAATCACACTTGCAATCATTAAATGCTACCACACAAAATTCTTATGCACAAATTAACGCAAACGAAAAATTCCGTGTCAAAACTACGTTGTCTGGCATTTGTTTAACAACCCTGCTTCCTGGTGAAAAGAGAAATCAATACAATGACGGTACACATGCGTGTGAGTGAGTACACACTATATACATGCGCGTGATTTGTGTTGGTAGAGTCCAGCTAACACAACCAGACTTCGTTTTAAATAGTCTGGCAACACTATTCTGATTATGGCGCGCATTTTAAATTTTAACGTTATGAAAATGTATAATATAAACAATTTTGCTGATTGCACACATCGTTGCGTTCACATAGCCATGTTAATTAAATAACCTTAGTCAGGTTTTCGTTTCAGCAGTATAAACAACTCAGAGCATACGACGTCGCTAGCAGCTTATTTGCTTTTGGTCTCTGGGTAAACTTGTTTCTACTTTTATGGGGCAAATTATGTGACTAAAGTTGCGGGCGTTAGGCGTTGGGCGTGTCAACGTATTCGCGTCTATACATATATTATTCATCTTTAAAAAAAAACTACACGTTTGTCAATAGTAGCGTTACGTTTACGTCTTATGATCTCATACTCAACAGTTGTCCACGGTGAAAAAAAAAAAAAAAAAAAAAAAAAAAAAACAAAAATAAAGAAAAAGAACGAGAAATGCCAACATGAATTATAAACCATACAAAAGTGAAAAAGGTTCAATGACATCAACGTGCTTAATACTGTTTAAACTTACAAAAATTGAGAAATGGCCAAAGACAATGATCTCGACCAGGCCAATCGCGAGACAAAGGGTCAGCCCTCTGCTGTAAAAGTCAACTGGAGAACGTTCACACGAATATCTCTCTCTCTCTTTTTTTTTTTTCTCTTAACCAGTATATCATTTGGATCTGAGTCAGAGTCAGCAAATTTCACATCAAAGGCTGAGCCGCTATATCGTCGGCGTTCCATTTCCTTAGCTCGTGCCCAGATAGTTTTTATATATAGTTTCTTATTTTCATTACTATTATTATTATTTTTTATTTTTTTTCCAAGCCAACTCAAAAATGCTGAGCCAATCCAAAAACGTAAACAACAATTATAAAACCTGTTTTATTTGGCATTTCCTTACCCTCAACTAATTGCAAAATGCGAAATGCATTCGCTGCATTTTGCTTTCAGAGATATTACAGCACGTTGCAGAATTACGAATACCTCTATCTGTATACGAAGATATATATGGTTATACGAAACGTTTTGAGAACTGCCAACAATTAATGTCATTGTTGTTGAAGCTCAAACATTAACTTTACCGTTGTTGCACTGTTATACAATATTGTTTGCAGTTCCCATTTATGTGACCCACTGTTAAATATAATTACGGTTCTAGATCAACAGGAAGAGCCAATTCGATAAGAAGCAACTCCCTTTTCAGTAGGCACATATATAAATATATATAAGTGAACCATCGAATAGATTGTAAATTATGTATACATATATTAATCTATCACCAATCTATCTATTTTTCTGTTTATAACGATTTATCTATTAATATATCCAATCGATCTAAGCAGTTAAAAAAGAATTGTTCGATTAATACATAAAACTTTTAAATAAAATTTGCTTAGCCTAAATTGCGTTAATTCTAAAAGAGTATTTGAAATTCGACGTAAGATAATTATTTTCTCATTTTAGAAATCGAACTGAATTTTGCAGTTTTTATACCCTGAACCCATTGAAAATGGGAATTCAGGGTATAATGGTTTTGTGAAAATGTATGTAACAGGCAGAAGGAGACGTCGCAGACCCCATAAAGTATATATATTCTTGATCAGCATCGAAAAATAAGTTGATCTAGCCCTGTCCGTCTGTCCGTCCGTCTGTCCGTCTGTCCGTCTGTCCGTCTGTCCGTCTGTCCGTCCGTCCGTCTGTCCGTCCGTCCGTCCGTATGAACGTCGAGATTTCGGAAACTACAAAAGCTAGAGAGCTGAAATTTCACATGAACACTCGTATGTTACCTACGCAATACGAGTTTATTTTGTTTTTTCGATAACTCATCCCATTTCCAAATTATCGTTAAAAAATCGAAAATTCGTTTACATTTTTTAGGTTTTCTGTGTATAACTACTACACCGTTTCACCTAGAGACTTTAACTTTATATATTTAGATAGATATTATGGATACACAGACTTTGTAGTTTTCAGATTTTGGATGCCACGCCCCCTTCGCCCACAATTTGGAAAAAACGCATTTCAAATACTAGAGACTTGCAATTTGGCACAAAGAAAGATTTATATATCCTTAATCTACTCTGAAAATTTTACGAAGATCGTCCATCTAGAAATGGAGTTATAAGCGTCCAAAGTTCAGCCCAACCCACCCCCAAGCCACGGCAGCAACTGCGCAGTTAGCAGAGCGCGCGCTTATAAGTGCGTAAAGAAGAAGATTATCATTTTCTTTACAGGGTTCAGGGTATGTCGTAGTCGAGCCGTCTCGACTAGAGCCTTCTTACTTGTTAAAACTGCGTTTTTCTTTTTGGCGAATTATTGAAACACAAATGAACTTCAAATTAACTAATACAGAAATATTTGAAAGAATGTTAACTGTTTAATTCATAAAAATTTAGTTTATATAACCTTATTGGGTTCTCTTTCTTAGCCAGATCTGCACACATAGAAGGGCCAAAGCAAGCAGTTATGGTATTTCTCTCAAGCACACCTATTGTAATTCATAAAGCGTGGATTGGAATATGGATTTCCAACAACTATAAAAGAGTCTTATGTATTATGTATATAAGTATACGAATACAATGCAAGAAGTCGTCAAATTGTATGGCAATTGCCAGCTGGCAACATAGTTTTCCCAAGCTTTTTTCTGTTTTCTGTTTTCCGTTTTCATTTTACTTTTGCTGTCGCCGAGTCGCATGCAAAACAGCCCTCATGCCCCATTCCAGTTCCAGTTCCATTTCCAGGGCCCGTCAATGGCAACCGTTAATGTTATTATTTGTTGCCCACAAGTTGGAAAAAGAGTTGGCAGCGAAACAACAAGAACAGCACATTCTTTCACCCACTGCCTACAATGTGGGTTAATAAACAAGTCAACCAGCGGCGTACCTATTTATAGCGTCTCTGTAGTTCGTAGAACTGAACATCGCACCACTTATCACGACCGTTCGTCTATTTGCACAGAAATCAGCCGAGCGACTCGATTCCGGGCGTGTCGAGGCGGTCCACAGCACCGCAGGCTGTCAGCCAAGCAGGCATTCAGCTAAGCTAAGCAGCCATCCAACCAGCCCGCTTGTTGACACACAAATTGAAAATTAGCCGGAGTGAGGAGTCGGAATACAACGCCTTCTCTTTTCCACTCTCTCCTCTGCTGCCTCCGGCTGGTTAGCGGTTACCGACAGGTGGATAAGTGGCGCATAAATTATGCGCCACAGTCGAGCAGTCCATCACTTAGCCAATAGCTCATTGTCTGCTCTGGAATTAATTCCTTTGACGCGACTCGCTTCTTGAAAAACATATGAAAAACAAGTGTGAATTACAGTCGGGTGCCATCGACTGCATGATACTCGAGAAAGGACAAAAACTAATACATTTATTTAAATAAATTTTTTTGTAAATTTCTAAGATCTTAACTCTAGCCCCATTGATGATATAGAGCGAACTAAAGCTGATCTAACTTAGCAGTAAAGCTTTGTCACAAGATGTTCAGCAGCTATTCTAGATAGAAAACCAATCTACTCTTCTCATCCAGTGAGCGCGTATAAGAAGTAGCTAGAGAAAATTCTCCAGTGTCTCGACACTTTTGCGGTATTTACGAGTTTGTTATGCTCGCAATTTCCAGCCAACAACAATTCTTATTTTCCATTTAGCCATTGTTGTCTTTCACATACAATTTCCCCCTCAAGGCGCCTTAAAAGATTCTGCCTCTTCTACAAGTGTAGCCTAGGTGAATGTAGTGTACACAAAGTAATAAAGAAAAGTATAATAGTTATGGAAAACCATTTCTAAATAGCTCAAATATGTCTATACAAATACAATTACTAACGAATTTGAAATATGCCAATTTAAATATGGCCAATTTATATATTAAGTAGTTGTAGTTAATCTAGGATATGCCAAGTCATAATTTCTATTTTAATCGACTGTCGGTAGTTGGTAGTAGCCTTCACACCAGCTTTAACCTAATCTTCAATAGAGCGGAAACCAATTTCACAATGATAGGTTCCCCCAGGCCAAACAGTTGAGCATTATCGCTGAAAGCAATGCTTACTTGGCTTTCGAGCTAATGGATACATCTGGACTAATGCTCGCAATTAGACCAGTTCCCTCTGTGACAACAACAATAAACCAAATGGGAAAGCAGTTAAGCGACACGTTAGTTACACAACGTTTGCTTTACCTGAAACCAAATTGCAATTCTAATCGGCCGAAATCTTTGAGACTCATATAACAGGCAGTGCTTCGAGTTTAGCCGTAGGCGAACAAAGAAAACAAACAAACCCCAAAGCACTGTACTAGTTGGGCTCCAAGCATAAAGGGAGCCACAGCAACAAGACCTTCAAAGCCAGCTCAAAGTGCGTTAGACTGGAGAAAAAGAGAGCTCACATAGCTCACAACGAAGAGAGCTATAGGCACTACAGAAATTATAAAGCGCAAATAAAGTGAGCTCAGGGTCGGCACTTGAAGAGTTTTGTTCAGTTAAAATACGATTTCGAGGGGGAGAAAACGAGTTATTGTTGAATCATTTATGGTGATCATATTATGTAAATTACGCAATTTACGTCTCATCAGTGCAAGCTTTCAATTAGATGATTTTATAATATTATTTAAACAAATATCTAAAACAAATTCTGTTCTCAAATACTCGTAAATATGGTCGAGATTTAATATATATCTTAAAAGATATCATTACATATCCCTTAATTTATGTACAGGGTTGATTTTTTTATCAAACATTTAACTACAAATACATATAATCCAAAATATCTTAGTTAATATTTTATATTAAATACAGCTTTCTTAAGTCAAGACTTAAGAATAAGACTTGACTTTAGATATTTATTATGCTAGACTAAATGCTAGATGCATTTCATCGTATTCGATATTGGAGTATATTCAAATATTATATTTTCAATTTCCTCCGTATATTTAAAAGTTACATTTAGCAGATAAAATATATAACACATGCACAGAAGGCACTGCCAAAAAGGAAGCTATATAAATAAATAAATATATTCATTATTGTCGAATAGTTTTACTTCAATTGTAAAAACCCCAAAGTAAGTAAATAGAAAAACTTTAGTTAAGGCGTTAATGTTGACTCGCTTGTATATTTTCAGAGTTTACGATAGTTTAAAGATAAAGTACGCCCTTAACTATTTAGCTCATTTGTAATTAAGTGATTTTCTATAATTCATTAGACAGCCCGCTCGCTGATAAGAATTCAATTAGCTATTGAGCACTAGCTAGACAAGCCCTTTTCGCTACATTTCTGATAAGAATTCAATTACTTAACTAATAGGTTTTCGATTACTGAATCATTGATAACAGCCACTAACTTATGCAATTTGCAATTAAAGTTGAGCTTTATATAATGCAATTTTAGCTAATGTACATTACGATGTAAGCTGCATAACTTTTGTTCCACTTGCCCGAACAATGGGGCTCGATTCTCAGGCCCAGGCCCAGGCCCAAGCCCTGGCCCCTTGGCTACAGTTAGAGATTGTAATATATACTTGGAAATTCATCTATCATGCGCTGTTTCATTTTGTGGGCATTACTCAATTCAAAATCTCTAGCCGAGCTATGCGACGCGTTGTGCCATTTTTTTTTTTTTTTTTTTTTTTGCATTTATTTTTGCCCTCGCAGACGGCGCAGTAGGCACCGAGCCGAACGCTTGACCTCCTTCTGATAAGCCACGAGGGCACATAACTTTCAATTTTTGGACATGAAAAGAGCGAGGCATGAAAACTAAGCCACTAAGAGTCTACGTGTCAGCAGTGAACAGCCAAATGATTCCCTGTATTTAGTAAGTGTCCTTAACATGCATATTTAACATCTATATATTAGGCAAACTAATTGAATAAGAATCGAATAACTTATCTGTAGATGATACTCTGTATCTATACTATAAATTCATATATCAATATAGCAATTGCCAGAGTTCTATAGATTCTATGTCACTCCAGTTTGTAGTTAATAAAAAACCCTTGCTCATTCTTCTCTTCTCTTGACCCCTTTCACTTATTATTATTACTTACTGATCGCTAGAGTCATCAAACACTGTTTACACACAGTAAAAGAGTACAGGGTATAAAGAGCTCGCCAAAAAGAAATATAACTAACTGGATGCGACTTTTGCTGCAGAACTCGTTTGGGTTTTAGAAACCTTGAAAAAAAAAAAACCTATCTAAGCAAACTGGTTTCGAGTTTCTGTAGTTCAGTGTTCGCTTCTTCTAAGTTAAGCAGCTGACGACACCAAAAAGCGAAAAACAAAACAAAAGCGAGTCGCCTTCACTTCTTTGTTAGGAGGAGTTGCACGCCAAAAATCGATTACAAATGCAAATTCCGTGCTGGGGCTGGGCTCTATTACAACTGGATTCTTGCGACATGTAAAGGTCTCAGCACTTTTGTCACTAGTCGAAATTTAGCACCATTTCGCAGTGTGTGGGTGGCTCATTTATTGTCGGACGTTTCCATTTGGATTTCGATTTTCGCTTTTAGCTGGAATGAGTGTTAGGGCGGACCTATACACATTCGTGCAGACATACGTACAGACATATGTATGCAGGTATATTGTGATGTATTCTTAGGCATAAACAGACCGAACCACTGACGCTTCTCGTACTTGTGGATCACGTTTATCGATTTCGATTTCGTCGCAAATGGCAAAAATAAAAGAAAACAAAACAAAAACAAAAATGTTTTGAGTCTTTATTTATTTTCGCCGGCAGCATTCGGTTTGCGCTCTTTCTCCATTTATTTTCGTCTTGTTTTTCTTCTAATTAAGCAAATTAAAAATATATTTTTACGTCTACTTACATATATCTAGGTGTGTATCTGTGCATATGTCGAAACAATGTGTATCCCATATAATGTCATATACACATTTATATATATGTATTCTATTCGTCTACAATTTTACTCGCGTTTCAAAACACAAACTTTTCTGCGAATCGTCTCGGCCATAATTTTGTCTGCCTTTGCAATTTACTTTTCTGTATCTTTGCCTCATAAAGTTGACCATATATACATAATATATATGTATGTACATATTGTATGTATGTATATATAATGCCAGTCAGTTTGTCTAGCTTGAAGACCTACTTGAATTCATAAGCAGCATATTTAACTCGAGTTCTTTAGAGTTCGATATATATCGATTATTGAAATCTTTTTAAAGATTTTCAGTTTTTTTTTAAATAAATTGCATTTAAAATTTCGCCTTAAGGGTTTTCTGTCTTCATTTTTAGTTTCTATAACTGATTTTCTAAGTTTAAATTTACCATCTGAACTTTTCCCAGTGAAAAGATATTAACAGTGGAAGTATAACCTGGACCTCTTCCAAAAGATCGTGACTATCCAAAATAAATATCAACAAGTAAGAAAACTCTAGTCGAGAGTGCTCGACTAGATAATACCCTGAACCCAATTTCAATAAAATAAAATAATAATCTGTACTGTGGTTTGGTTTTTTGTAATTATCTTGAAAATGCATCAATTTTAGTGCTGAAATGGCAAAAAACTTCTTAATTTTGACAAATAGTTCAATATATTGCTCTTGATTAGTATTAAAATTAATCCGTTTTCAAGATAATTACAAAAAACCAGTGTCGAACGTGACAAAAAGTTGTCTTTTCTGGAGAATTACCCATATGGATAAATCAGAAAGTATACATAAGAATGTATGCGTGTAACGTTCAAAATGTACATATATACATGTATATATACATTGCATTGCCCAAAAAAAATAATAATAGATGGCGCTTATATTAGTTGAAATTCGAAAAATGTTATATTATTAAATATCATTTAAAATAGACCCAACAAATAGACGTTCCTCGATTAACAGGCATTACCTTAATTAACACAGACACTTCATAATTGTAAAAGAAAATATATCAATGCCACTCGAAGCTGTAATAGCCATAGTAAATAAGTTCACTGCTAAAGCGCCATCTATCAAGTTAAAATTTTTAGACCATGCTAGGCTAGTTTTGAATGTACATGCAGATGTCACGTGCTTTTGTTATTTGGGCAAACTTTCTGTTTATTATTTTCTGTTGACTTAACGGAATAAAATATAATTGAAACAAAAACACTTTCAGAAATGATGCTATTAAATATTTGAAATTAAAAAAAAAAAACGCACTTATTCACAATTAGTTAAACTACTAACTAACTTTCAAAGGTATCAAATACAAAAGAATAAATAATAGAAAAGAAAGAAATAATAAAAAAAAAAAAATTAAAAATAAGAAATTATGAAAGGCTTAGGCGAGACTAGAACCTGCGACACCCTAACATTCGGTGCACCTGTCTAGCCATCTACACCACGGCTCACTTAAACAGCAGAGTAGCGAAAACGAATGAAATTCGCCATATACGAAAGAACACTAAAGCAGTGACTGAAAATACAAATACAATTCAAATACAATTCAAAGACAATTCTAACGCAATTCAAAAACAAATGTGATTCTTAGAATTTGCACGCATAGCAACATAGAAAACGGCCCAAGATTTTTTGTGTGTATATGTGCACACGCATACGAAAATTGATTTGCATTGCTCAACGTTGCTTGCATTTCCATTGTTATTTTAATTGTTTTAAAATTTTTAAAATATATAATGGAATGTAATGAGAGTTTCAGCATGATCTACATATTCTATTTGACATTTTAGGTTTTTTTTAGAAATCATAACTCTTTTACAATTAGCTTTACATGCCCAAATATGTACATACATACATACATATGTACAGCCACACGCTGATCTGCGATTGTACAAATATACACATAAACATACATACATATGTACATATGTATGTATGTATGTGTGCCCGCAATGCGTCTTGCTTTGTCGCTGCCTTGCTTGCTGCGCCACATGGGTTTTGATGAGAAAACTTTATAGACTAATAATTCTGTTTCTAGATGGACAATCGTATTGATATGTTCAGATTAAGATTATGATATTCATATCTTTATGCCAAACCAAACTGTATGTCTCTAGTATTTGAAATGCATTTTTTACACATTTGGGGTGTGGGGGCGAATTGGGGACCGGAATCCAAAATCTGACAAAAACCGAAATTGTATTAAATTGGTATCTATATATATGCAGAAGACTTGGAGACTCTAACTCTAAAGATGAATTAGCTAGAATTTTATAAGTGGTTCCCGATAATTTCAGTTATCGATAACTAAGCAAATATACAAGTTATCGAATTTCTGAAACAAACTCGTACTGCGCGCTCAATATACGGACCTAACACAAAAAGAATGAACTATCTAGCTTTTGTATCTTCGGAAATCGACGCGTTCAAACATACGGACAGACGGACAGACGGACAGACGGACAGACGGACAGACGGACATGGCTATATCAACTTTTCTCGTCACCCTGATCAAGAATATATATACTTTATGGGGTCTGCCACGCCTCCTTCTGCCTGTTACATACTTTTAACAAAACCATTATACCCTGATTTCCCATTTTCAATGGGTTCAGGGTATAAAAACATAATTTTGCAGGGTATTCTTTAGACCTCTACATACATATATTAAATGACTGTAAGGCACATGCTAGTCGAACACTCCCAGCTAGATCACCAACTATTTTCGTTGTTGCTTTCGTGAGCTTTTTGCTCAGTTTGCTGTATTTCTGTTGAACATTTTGAAATGTTTCCAGTTGGTAGTTTAAATTTCAGTGATTTGTTGTTGCTGCCCAACGCAAGCGTCATAAAGGCAAAAAAAAGCGATAATAAATAAAGTCAGTGGAGCAGAACTTGTTACCAAGAAAGGTTTCAAGATGCGGACACCAAGTCTGAGATAAAAAAAAAAATAAAAAATTATACAAAAATATTCCGCCATGTGCAAACGGGAAGTTCAATCAAAAAAGAGGAAGTTACTTCTCAGATCAAAAACAACCCAAAGTAGATTTCCCTGAGCTGCATAGAAACTTGCGAGAATTGAACAGAAATATACTGAAATATGCAATATAAATTATATATGTATGTAGAACTAAAAATTACGCTACACATTATATATTATATATTCCTCAGTTTCTTTTTGAAAATTTGTATGCAATCGCAAATATACAGATGTATATAAGTTATATTTTATATATTCATTTTCAAGTTTTGTTTCAACGAAATATTTTGATTAGTTAAAGAAGAATCAGTTTGAATGCAATTGCTCGCGAAATTGTATGGGCAAGTGTCCAATTTAGAGTGACTTTACTGTACTGCGCTATCAGAGTAGATGAACAGAAATATAGACATCTGAAATATATAATTTTTATAGATAATGGCTTCTACAAATAATTATATATGCCTTGACCCACATCACTAGCAAAAAGTTGAACATTTTGTTTTAGCATTTGCACCTCACACAGAGTGCGCACTGTACAGACGTAAGCAATTTGGTTTGTGAATAATTGAAAAAGTGTTTCAAAAAAATAAATAACTTTTATGGGGTAGAGTGAAAGAGAGAAAAGGAAAGAGATAGACGGCAGCTGTTCTTCGACTTCCACTTATTTTTTCTTCTTCTTATTTTTCGTCTGTTTTCAGTTGTTGTCTTGAAAGGGCAACAGTTGTACTGTGATTGTTGACAGCAAATTTCGAGATGTGGAACATCACGTATACGCACCGATGGACAGATCAAAAAACAAATGTGTCGCCAACTGATAAATATGTCTATATACACATGCGTGACTGATGTCGGTTTGATGTATGTATGTATGTATATATGGATGTCTGTTTGTATTGTATTGTATATTTGCGTACGCACCTACAAAAACACATTTTACAAACATTGGCGATGCTGCGACTTTTGCTGCGCCGTCGATTGTTTTGGTAGAAGACCGTGGAGGAGCCGTTGTCCGGATCGATCACTGTGTGGGCGCCAATACCGTTAGCCGCATTAGTGTCTGTGGGCACATGTGTGGCATGTGGCGCGGAGCTATCGACGCCAGCGGCGCCGGTCTGTGTTAGTTGCGCCAGTTTCGCTGCACTAGCGCCAATAGTATGGTCGGACGTAAGGTCGCGCGAGGCGCTGCCGCTGCTGTTAATATTCGAGTGTCGGGCGCGCTCGCGGCTCCGCTCATTTCTATAACGTATCTGGCCGGCGGCTGAGCCAAGACTGAATAGATTGCCCAGAAAGCTGCCGCCAGCGCCGCTGCCACTGCCGCTGCCAGTGGGACTGCCGATGCCGCCGATGCCGCCGATGCCGCCGTAACCAGTTGAGCTTTTGCGTCGTCTTTGCCCATTGTTGACGGTGACGTTGACGTTGCCTTTGCTTCTGCTTCTGCTTTTGCTTTTGCTGTTGCTATTGCCAATGGCTGCGTCAGTGTGGCGTATGAGCAATTCTGTTTCCGAATCAGTCTCTTCGCTCTCTTCGTCAAAGTCACGTAGCGTCAGCTCGTTATCAGTCATGGCGAAAGAGAGCGTTTTATATTGTTATATATATATATATATAAATACGATTTATCTGTATTTGCTGGATGAGACACAGAGAGAGAGAGAGAGAAAGAACGGTGAGCGGGTGAGCTGGTGAGTGCGAGAGAGCGCTTTACAGGTGTGCCGTATTTTGTATTTTGCCTAAAGTTGTACAAATTCTCTCAGTGCAGTTTTGCAGCTGTTGTCTTCTATGTATTTCCGCTTTCCTTTTACACGCTGCTTCATATGGAACCTTATCCAGCCTTCGCCTGCCACGTTTTCATTGAACTCCACTGCAGCTGCCAACCGAACTTGACAGCAATTTATTTGTTGAGCAAACAGAACGTGTGAGGCTGCTGCCTTATCAATTGTCTTTATTTGGGCGCGTAAACATTTATGGGGGAGCTGAGCAAATAGGTCTCTTTATTGCATTGGGCACATACACACACATACAAGCACACGGGCGTTCCCCGTCGACGTCATCTAGCGGATCCGCCAATCGAACGCCTCATGCTTACTTCAGTCAATGCCAATTGATAATAATTGTTTATCAATTATTATTGCTGCCGGGCAGTAGTAATCCGATTCGTATCACAATATTATACTATAAAAAATTCAACAACAATAACAACGCGGCACTTGCAAGTTTTATTACCAATGGCCCGGGCCACATAGTGGCACACACACACACATCCGCAACACGCACACGCTAAAAATTAAAACCTCTGCAATAAGAAATTTTCAACTCTTTATTTGAGTTCACATTTTGAGAAAAGCTGAATAGCACTAGTGTAGAGGTATCTGAATAAAACTAGACAATATTTATAACCAATTTAGCACATGTTTGCGCACGTTTCCGTCTATTTACTTTAAATGTGTTGCCAGTGGCCACTGGCCAATTGTATAAATTTAGCCAAACTGGCGAACAGCTGTTTTGCAGTGTTGGAAAAAGCTGCGTGGATTGTGTGTTAAAATGCGTTGAGCGCCAACTTTAATTTTTAAAGAAATCTGCTGGGTAAATTTTAAGTTTGTTATAATTGAATACCAAAAAAAAAAAAAAACTATATATATATATATATATATATGTACATTCGTGATAACAAAAAAAATTTAAGTGTCTGATAAGTATGCAAAGTTTATAAATCTATTTTAAGGCTATGCATTTGCCTGCGCCGTCATGCTAATTAGTCCCTTCACGGAATCGTCTCTGATTGTATAATTCCAATTGGAACACATGTTGAGCAATATTCTTGTTTTCTGTTCAAGCTATTTAAAAAAAGTCTTCGTATACCAATAGAAACAGAGGTCAATTGATTTTATTTTATTATATAAAACGTTATTTATTAATCATTGTTCTTTTATGTACCTTAATAGTTTACCATATAAACAAAGAACGGGAATTTACAACGAGATCTTATCAAAGAAACAAGTAAATATGCACAATTAAATCAGTTTCGCCTTTGTCCTCATCAATGGTGTCTATAATTTAAAAATACATACACGAGTGTTTTGTTTCAAGCACATAATACGTTTAAAGCTGCCTAATAAAACATATAATTTCGCTAAAACGCAACGCAACACAACGATTAAATAGGTTGCTTTGATTTTCTTAAGGGCTTTACGTTAGTTTACATAAATATAGATAGTTGTATTATTATCATGTATACGTATTATATATATTTTATATTATGTGATTATATTGCTCCGCTGCGTGAGCCGCGTATTCTACCTGCGCTCCGTTTGCAACGTTATGTTTGAGTCTGAATTTGAATAGTTCTGCTCCAATCTGGGTCGAAAGTCTTCCTCGCCATCCGAATAGGAGCCCACAGAGCGGCAGATGCTGTAAAAGGTAAATAGATAAGATTTTAAAGTGGGTATATATAATGTAAAAATAGAGTAAAACTATTTTACTATTTGTTAATGCCTATCAGAGCTGACTTGCAAAATGCTTTAACTTAATATGTAATCTAAAGCAATAAGATCGAAAGGCTATTTTATCTTGACTGCCTAGAGAAATGATCTATGTACTATGAACTATGTACAAAACTCTAGTTTAAAATTGCTTTCACGCATGTTTCATTATTAATTTGTCATACCGCTGCGTTGACGCATAGCCCTCGATAGATAAAGCTTGACTCACGCCCGAAGGCAGCAAATGCTGTAGCAATGCATCTTTGGCCGCATTTGCCGTTGTTGGTAGTGGCACATGATTCATGTCCACTGATGAATGCGATTCCGATAGTTGTGAGCTAGCCACCGCCGCGGTCAAGCCGTTCACATGTCTGGCCGCACCCGTGGATATCTTTTCGCCGTTATCGATTTCATCGCGTTGGGTGTGCTCAATGTAGCGTAGCGTATCGAAGAGCTGCAGCAGATTGCCAAATGTGTTCCGCATATCACAGTGGCCCGTAATGTCGTGGCAGAGCTGCGAAACGTTCTGACGCAGCAAATAAATGGCGTACTTGGTTTGTTGAGATGGCAGAATGGAGCGCGTATACAAAGGAAATCTGCAATTAAAATAGAAGGAATCAGTAATATAGTCAGGGAACTATTTAGTAATCTAATTGGATAGCTAGCTCACTCTCGTGTCGCATAGGTGAGCTCTTTGATTTCGTCGACGATGCGAGCACGCGACGGCTCATAGCATATGGGATTGCGCAGCGGACGATCCATAATGAAGGCCAGCATCTGCACCAGATGCGCCACATAGCCGAGCGCTGCGCTCACCGCCAGCGGCGAAACATTGCCCAACAGCTGCGCATTGGCTGCCTGCCGCGATTCACTTGTATACTGTTCCATGTGGGGGAAGGCGATGCCACAAATGCTGAACTGCTGCACGCCCAAGCTCTTGATATTGTAGATCTCTTGCAGCTCTAGCACCAACGTGGACATGCGACGCTCCAACTATTTAATAAATTTGATATATTTAGCGAAAATTAATAACATTGGAGATTTCTTAGATATTTCATATATACTCGCCTGCAGGGTGATTTGACGCTTCTGGTCGCGCTGTGCCTGCTGCTGGGGCAGCTGAGTGCGAAACTCCAGACGCTCCTGCTCCAGCTGCAGCCGCTGATTATGCAGCTTTATCTGCAGCTCCTCTCGTTGCTCCCGCAGTAACTGTAGGCACTCCTGTTGTCCCGCATTGCGCTCCTGGCAGGTGGAGCGCTCAGTCAGTAGCAAGCGCTGCTTACAGCGCAATGTCTCAATCTGTTGCATCAGCTGCTGAGCACTATAGAGGGTTAGGGGCGCGATTTCATGCTGCTCGGCCAGCAGCACACTCAACATCCGCCCCATGGAATGATTATTATGTTGCGAGTACTGACTGCCATACGACGAGCCAGAGATTGAGGTGGTGCGCGGCTTCAGCCTCAGCTCGTTCCGAGTTATGCAATGAACGCTAAGTCGCGCGATTTCCGTGTTCAGCTCCACCAGATCGCTCATTTTCTTGAGCTTATCTCGCTGTCGTCGTTGCAGCGTCAGTAGGTTCTCCAAGTTGTAGCTACGACGTATGTTCGCCCGCTGGCAGCTCAGCTGCGCGTAGCGCATCCTGCTCATCTGCAGCACGGGGCTACTGCTGCGACTCATAGGCGGCGAATTGATGCCGTCGTCCTGCGGCGCACTTCGTTCATTATTGTCGTAGTCGGCGTAGCGCTGGTACTGCATATGCAGCTGGGCGTGCAAGCCCTGTTCGCTGATCAACGCTGGGGAGGTAAAGTGTTCACCATTTAGATAAAAAATCAAACAGTTCGCGCGGCAGCTGGCGAATGCCAACGGGGCCAACGGTATTAGCCCAGAGAAGTAAACACCCCAGCTGAACAATAACTCCGGTGGGCGTGGCAGCGTGTGAGGCGTCAACTGCACGTTGGCCAAGCGCTGTGTCAGCTGCGAACTGCAAAAATAAACAAGAGAGAGAGTGAGACACACATAAACAATAAGAGAAATTCGTCAAATTTTGCGTTATTTGATCCAATTTGAATCATTTATACCTTGGCGCCGACTCTGTGGCCTGCTCAGTCTCGTTTGGCCCGCTGGGCCACTGGGCAGCCGGCTGGTACTGGGCCCAGACCTTCACACAGACACATTGCGCATTTGATTTGCGCCAGACGGCGTCACCCGCACAGATTTCCGCCCACTTTTGCTGCTGGTGGCGTTGCGGCAATGCTTCGCTGGTGTAAAACGCTTCACTGGTCTTATCGGCATGCAGCGTGTAGTAGATGAGCAGTTCGTGGTCTTCCGCAGCAATGTCCTCGCCGGCGTCATGGCTGCACTCAATGTTTACTCCTTGGATGCGCGCCAGGTTGCGGAGTCGCAATTGTTGCGATGCCAGCGGCAGCCATTCGCGACAACGCGGTCGCAAGTGCATTGCGGCTTCCGTTGAGCGTTACGCTACGAAATAGGCGTTACACATAGCAGAACTACTCTGAATTATTATTTAAATTCACAGCAAAAATTTACTTTGAACACTTTGAGAAAACAGCTGATTTTCCCTGAACAACGGCAAGTAGTGTGACCATACACCAACAATTTGCAACTAGCTGGCAGCACCAACAGTAAACCAACAGTCAATCAGTGCTGAATGCCGCACTTAAAAATCTAGCTGTTCGTTTGATCTCATTGAATTTTAGTTTAAATACCCATTTAATAAAATTAGAAAATAGTTTAATTATATTGTATTCGGACAACATTATGTATCTCTCTTTATATCATATGTAAATCAAAATGTGTATGCTACAGACTTTAAATTAGCTGTATTCAAATAGGTAAGCTAACTCTAGCATAAAAATTGCGCAGCACTGTTGCGTTGTTGTTGGTTAAACTGCAACGCTCTGGCAACGCTGTCTCAGAAGTTTATATTCGTCCGCGTAAAAGGCAGCTTGTTGCAAGGTTTTCCCAAACAAAGTATTGTTTTATTCATCTATTCGAAATCAAATCAAGTCAAACTATAAACTAGTTCGTCGCTTTTAGATGCTTAACTACATTAAGGAAGCAATTATGGCGCCGTCCACACGCAGCAGCTGTAACAAAGTGAACCAAGTTCTGGACAAGGATCCAGATAAACATAAAAATCAAAAAGCTTCAGGCAAAATGCTGGGCTATAAAATAACAGACAATGAACGCACACGGAAATTCGGTATTGGCGCCAATTCGTTAGAAATGCTGCTGCAGAAGGCGCAGCTCAAATTTCCGGTAAGTGTTTAAAAATATTTGGCAAATTACGTTGCTACACGGTAAGAGAAAAACCTCGGCCCACACCCGCCAACATTTAACCCTGCTCCACCCACTCTGCGTCCCTGGCCATGAAGTTTCAAGGCCAATCTTTCTTTTGGCTGGCTTCCGCCTTGTTTGACGCTCCGCACGCTTCAATGTCATAAAATGCTCATGACCACAGCGCGCATGCCCCAAAAAGGCAAACAAACCACAAGCAGAGCACCTGTTGCTAACACAAATCCCCCTTAGGTCAGGGCCTAGGGTATTACCAGTCAAGGGCAGTGTACTCATGGCCTTTACGCTTGATTTTATTGCAGCTGCAAGAGTTGCACATTTATCTGGCCATTGATGGCTTTGAAGTCTCGGATGAGGAGTATTTCAACAGTTTGCCAGCTCAAACTCTCTTCATTGTGGCTGGACCCGATGCTGTCATCACAACAGGTGAGCTAGCAAATAAAACAAAATGTTGAATTTTCATAAACTCGATAATATTTGAAAACAGATGCGGATTTTGAATTTGAGAAAATGCGACAGCAGTCACCGCTGCTGAAGGTCGCTGATATTTTCTACGACTTCATCGAGCAGCATCCTGATAAGTTTCGGCGCATGATTACGGACTATGAACAGCAGAAGCAGCGACGAGCCTTGGACAATACCAAAGCGCATCTCAGCCTGAAGGCCGAACACGTTGAGTGGTTCGAGGGCAGCGAGGAACGCTTTCAGTCCAAGGAGGAGGCCATGGCCGTCAGGGCGCAGACACGTGTGCGTGGCTACTATTACAAGACCAAGGAGGAGCTGACACGTAATCCGCTGTACAGACAAAATGCCAAGGCCAGGCAAATTATAAACTCGGTGCTGGAGCAATTTCGCTATCTTCTCATTGGCTGCGATTACTTTTCCATGATGTTCAATCGAAAGTGTGAGCTAAAGCATGAGATGTTGCAGCAGCATGGCGAAGAGGAGCAGCCAGATGGGACGAGCGTGCCCAATAAGCGGTTACGGCAAGTCATTAAAGAGTATACTTCACGACATGCCATCCTCGATAAATGGTCCGTTTCGCTGTGCACGGACTTGGGCGACTTCTATTGCCAGGGCGCCTACTCGGACAATGGCAATTACTGCTCCATGCAGCACACTATCAACCCATATGCTTCAAGAGAGAATCTCATATTGTTTCAAGTGTGGAATCTGGATCATCAAATCGAACTATGTCGCACCATTTTACCGGCCCTGGTAACCAATGTCCAAGAGCTGGTGACACAGCCGCAGCGCAAGTGCACGTTGCACAACAAACGCGTTGTAGACGTCTCTGTGCTGGAGTATTTCCTGGAGATATTCTCGCTAAAGAACCTCAAGTTGGTCCACATAGTGTGTCACGAAAAGGCGCAACGCACCAATCAGTCCAATGGGCGTCTCCTATGCACTGATTGCCACGAATATCGTATTGTGCAAGAGCTGATGGAGGTGCAAACATCGGAGGAAACTTCCTAGATACATAATGCTTTAAAGAGTAATCTACTCAAGCAATATAATATACAATATTGATATACTATCTCCTATGCAATATTACGAACTGCTTTAACAAGCTTTGGACTTTAAAATATGTGCCAAACTACTCTGTGTATATATCAATATATGATTTAGACGATTCTCGAATGAGTTAACTCAATGTCAAATTGTACAAATCTCAAGTATCTCAAAGTTAACTATCCAAGTTTATTGTTATAATAATTGACATATTACTGCATTTATTAAGAGGAAAACGTCGATCTGCATGCCCTATATACAATATACATATATGTTAAATATATACATATATATGAGTTAGCTTTAAATGTTGTTAATTGTAGTAACTGATTAATTAGATGAGTTTTGAGCAGGTATATTGCCCGTTGCTTTGTTCAACATGTCCATTTTAAGATAAACTTGAAATATATCAAATAAATGTAGAATATATATTATACATATATGAATATAATTGATCCTATCTTAACAGCGTATAGCAGATTAATGAATTTACTGAACGTGTGCTATTATTTAAGTGCAATATGAATACTACTTTAATATATAAATATACTATAAAATATACACATACATATATATATATATATATATATATATATATAATACAACATACTCTAGAATAAGTTCATGCTCCTGTACCTAAATACATTTATAACTACGTACAAGTAGAACAGTTTTGCTACGCTCGGCTTCTCTGTACCTCTGAACTTAAAATTGAAAAGAAAGAAGAAAAAAAAACAAGTGAATCTATTGAAATATATATCTTGTTAAAACTGCAAATTAAATATTGAATATTTAATGTGAGCTATAATCTATGGTGTTAAATAAATGATTTAATAACTGCGATTGCAAGTCTCCATACTATTGTATCTATTCAAGATAGCATCTATTATAACATATATATTCTGCTCTTTGTTTTTGATGCTGTTGGCCTAATGAGAATTTGGAATGATATTTGGCATTCGCAATCAATTTTCATTGTAATCGTTGGCCAATTTAAATGGCAAACTTTTGAAATTGGCTTTCTTCTCCCAATCTCTGTATATGCAAATAGCCTTTATTATCCAATGAATAAGTTGGCTTTATATCTTGAACACCTTTCAATTCAAATCAAATATAAAAATTATGCACAATTTCTTTTTTTTTTTTTATATATTTTTTTATTTACTTAAAATGTCACTGCATAAAAAATTATACAACACAAAAATATATATGAGTATAAAATAATAATAGTAGTCAAATAGATTTGATAACACATTCACACATTCGTATGCATACGAATACCATATGTATGTATATATCTCTCTCTTGTATAAATAACTACGACATAAACAAAGAGTCCGATTTTTGAAATGAAAGAAATGAGAAACTATTCAAATCAAATTGCTGCTGGATGAAGACGATACAGAGAAAGAAACTCTTAGATAGAAATGTTTATTAATTTGTTTTCATTTTATTATTCTGAATATAATGAATCGTTTTCAGGATGCGCTTTCGTATTATCCGGATACATTTTGATGATTTGTCGATTGCGTTGTTTTTCGTTTCGTTTTGTTATCTCAGGATTAATTCATTCTCTCGGCTTAAGAGCTAAGGTTAGTAATGATTCGCTTCGCTAATAGAGTTCGTAAGTTCTGTTAGAGATTATTTTTTGTTTTTGTGTTTTTTAGTGCTGCTACCAAATCGCGTTTAACAATTGAAAAAATATTTTTTAAATACACTTTCATCTCAACTACAATGCTAAAAGTAAGTTTTATGAAATTTCACTAAAAAGAAACTGTTCCCAGGTTAAACATCTTTCTGTTTACTTTGCTGTTCCTAAGTATTTGCTGGTACTTAAGCTAGGGACAAGTGCATTAAACTGCATCGAGTGCTGTAGTGCGTTGTCAGCTATAATTGATTTCTATGGCTGTGAGAAATAATTATAGATCCGATTGTCCCGGTCCTGAAAAACAAAGTAAAACAGATAATTAATAAAAGATCACAATTTGCATTACATATAAACATATAAGAATAAAGCTAACAATACGTTGTGGAAGGTTCTGTGTCTGCGCCATTTCGTTTAAAATTTCTAGATATATACATATATCAGTATATATACGTAGGCCAGACATGGGACAAAATAAAACATAACAATTACAAACAAATGAAGCGCAAATAAAAATTGAGAACTTGCAAAATTAAAATTAAAATAAACTAAGCAAAAGCAGCCATCAGAATTTTGAGAGGAAACTTCACCTTAATTGTTTAAAATATTTTTTTACTTTTTGTGTTTTTTTTTTTGTTTTTTTTTTTTTTTAGGATAAAAAGCCATTCATATTCATTGTCATCATAATAAACGATTAATTATTTTGTTAAGAATATATATTTTTTAATTGTGTGTAAAATAAAGAAAAAAAAAAACAAGTTAATCAAATATAAGAAAGAAACATTCAATTATGTATTGTAACTCATGAATGGTTAATATTACGAACGACTTTTATATTGTACAATTTGAAATCGTTGATGTTTTTATCTTTTTTATTTTTAATATTATTTTATTGTTACACTAAAAAAAATCTTCATTCGTTGTTCAGCACTTTGTTCAAGGTGGAGTTTGCTCTCCAAAATTCGTTAACTCAAAAAAATTATTATTTATTTTATTTTATTTTTTTTTTTTAAGAATATTAAAGAAAATATTTGCGATAGACATTTTGTGAATGGTTTTTATTTTACGTGAGCTTAGTCAAAGTTTGATTTAGAAATGTTTCGAAGTGCTACGCAACATATAGATGAGGTTAATGTATTGGGCAGCTCTACTAAATGGGTGTTAATTGTGTAACATTATTGAGATACAAACCTGGTTAATTAAGTTTAAATTTAAGTTTTAATTTCAAATTTAATTTTATAGAATTACTTAGATTCAAGTACAAAATGTGACTATCGCAAATACTTGTCGCAAATAATTAGGAAATACGGCACAATTATTAAAAAAAAAAAAAAAAAGAAATCAAATAGCGGCAAAAATAAAAGAAATACATATAGAATAGATATTGGGCAAATTGGAAATATATATTATATAATGAGAAAATAAAAACATTAAAGAAATTAGTTGAAATTTTGGGATAGGATATACATTTTAATTGAATATTTTTTAGGTACCTTAGGATTTTGAACGAGTTTTACAAAATCATTGAGTTGATGATATTGTTTTTTTTTTTTTTTTTTTTTTTTTTCGTTTTAATATTAATTTTTGTTGTGGCGATTTGATAGATTTTTGTTTTGATTTAATTTTCTCTTTTGTTTTGTGGTTGTTGTTGTTGTTGTTGTAGTTGTTATTTGCTTTGATTTCGATTTGTAAATACATAAGTATGTATATGTAGTCGAATTTTGAAATGACTTTGGCGAAGAGTTTGCGCTTTTAATTGAGATAACAAACGAACGAGCGAACGAACGAATGAACGATTTTCTTTTTCTTTTTCTTTTTGCTTTCAGTTTGTTTATATACATTTCAGATTATATGTATTATTCTTTATTAGATATTTAGTTATTAGTCTGAGTATATTTTTTGTCATATTATACAGTGTAATCTGATGTGATCGGGTTTGATGTGATGTATGGTGTGATGAGAAATGCAACAGTTGGCTCTCCAAGGAGGGCAGTGACTAGTGAGGTCCTAGGTCACTTGACCTAGGCCAGTATCAAGAGACTCAAATGCAAATACTTAAATCTATATACATATATTATATATTTCTACATATATATGTATTTCTGACCCCCTTCCCAGCTAACCCAATTGACTAAACCGACTAGACCTTACGCCAGCTGCTAACGGATCGTTCCCTAGACTGTTGCCTGAAGCATTCGGGACTTTTGCTACCGCGACTGCTCAGGATTTCGGGTGATTCAGTGACGCGTGCCAAGTCTCGATTGATTGTCTTAGAGCTGAGCACACGGGGACAGCGCACCGTCCAGGGGCTGCGACGCGGATCCTGCAATGCTCGAAATGCCTTTGAGGGCACGATTTCCTCACCGCCACTCGCCTCCGTCCAGCTGTTGTAGTAGTCCGTGTATTCCTTGTCCTGCTTTGGTGTTATGGCAGGCGTGCTGTCCAACGAGCTGTTCTCCACGGAGTCCATTTCCTCAGCCAGGGCACGCTTGGCAGCAGCCTGCAGGCGCTCCATGGGCAGCTGGCGCAGGTGAGAGCTGTCGCTCTTGAGCAGCAGACTCTGGACTAACTCATTTACCAGTTTGTCGCTGACCACACGCTGTTTGCTGGGCGACGGCCCGACAATGGGCGAGGCGGGACTATTCGGCGTGGAAGGATTGTCGGCATCGATGCTGGTATTCTTGCGGAGTGGTAGTGAGAGACGTTCGCGTCGCTGTGTCATTGTCTCGGCCTCGCTGAGCGCATTCGGATTTTGGCGTCGTGTGATGGATACATTGTGAATAATCTTGCGTCTGCTTGGCTTGAACTGAAACTCGTCCGTCAGTCCAGCCTCTGAGGCTTCGGGCAAATCGTTCTCGTCCTGCAGCAGCTTAAAGAGTCTGGAATGTGTTGCGGCTCGTTGATAACTCGTCATCTTGCGCAGCTCGGGGAAACTTTCCGACTCGGTGTCCGTCTCGGAGAGTTGTCGGTTCATATCTGTTACGCCTGAGTCATCCTCCTCGATCTCGGACTCAGAGCGCTGAGTACTGCTATTGCGGGACAGCTGTCCCTTGCTACGGCCGCTATCGACGGACAACGAATGAATAGTAATTGCCTTATTGGAGGTTGGAGTTGAAGGCGTTGCCTCAAATACATTGATGCGATCACGTACTGAAATTTTGGGTTCATCGATTTTTGTAACACCAAGATCGGGCAGGCCATTGGATAGCAATTTTTTGTTACATTCTGGCTCTCTTTTGGGTGCTGATTGGGGTTCTGGTTCTGGTTCTGGTTCTGGTTCTGGTTCCGGTTCCGGTTCTGGTTCAGGTTCCACGTAAACCTCTGGCAGTTGGTTAGTTGGTGTGGTTGCACCACGCTCTTCTTCTTCTGTGTGGGTAATTTGTATTTTATGTTGTTCCAAGACGACACCATCTTCGCCCACAATTTCGTATTCTCCGGGCGCGCCTAAGTCAACTTCGACGGGTTCTTCTGACTCTTGAATGACACTGCTTCGATTGGGTTGCGCCTTTGGTTGCACCTTGTGTTCATCGATTGAGGTATTGAAGAAGGCCATAGCTTGACGATAGTTCTGACGTTTCTGCTCAGCTTCCTCCATCTGATCGATCTTAGCACGTTCCTGTTCTATGTCTGCCCAGAAGTCGGGCTCGTCATCATTCACTGGCTCTTCGTTATCATATGAATAGGGCGCCCAGGTATGGACAGTGGCTGGCTCGTGCATTGAAGCCAGCGACATAGTATCTACCATGTGGAGATTGGTCTCGGCAGCTTCTTGTGTTGGTTGTTCGATTTGCTTTGGGGACTCCTCCTCAATTTTGTTGTCATGCTCAAGCTCTTCGTATTGGACGGCCAGAACTTTTTCCTCTTCAATAGCTGGATCAACGATCACTGGCTCCTCGCCACGAGCCTCCTCCAACTTTGCCCACACATCGATTTCCACGGCTGGTTCGTCGGGCAGCTTGGCAAGAAAAGCCTTTGTCTCCACGGGTTTGTAGGGCGTTTCTTCCACCGAGTTTTGGCGTTCTTTGCGAGCCCAAAAGGTAGCAGATTTATGGAACGTAACATCGTCGTCGTCTGACTTACGATTCGCTTCGATTTCAGTCCAAAAATCAATTTCCTCATCGGTATCAACCTCGCGCGGTTCTTCGGGATATTTTGTGGGATCGAATTGAAAATCATTTACTTTATGCTCAGAGACATCTTCTGTAGATTTTATATTAGCCCAGAAATCAATTTCCTCTTCTTCTTCTTCCTCTTTTTCTTGGGTTGTTTGGTCAACTGTACTTTCGATTGAGCTTTCTAGCTGAGTCTCTGTTGTTTGATCTGCCCAAAAGTCCACAGCTTCTGTCAATTGCCTTGATTGCGTATTAGACTGTTTCTTCTCGGATTTCGCTTTGTCTACTGATGCCCAAAAGTCCTCCTCGGGCTCAGGTGCAGCTTCGACCTCAGGCAATTCTTCAACTACAAAATGAACTTCGGCACATTTCGATTGGGGCATATATTCTACTTTGGCTCTAAGTGTAGTCGTCCAATGTTCCACTTTGGTCACCGTCTCCTTTTGTAGTGGGGTATACGTTACTGTTTTTTGTTTCTTTACCCATTGACTATCTTCCTTACTCTTCTCAACGCTGGCCCAGAAGTCGATTTCTTTCTCTGGGTGTTCTGGCTCACGAATCGGTTCAGGTTCCTTGGCTGCAGTTGCGAATGTTGACCAAAAGCTGTTCTTGGCTGCCTCTAAAGAGGCCTGAGTCTTGGTTATGTCACACGACTTTGGCCTAGGCGGTTGTACCTGCTCATTGTTTTGCTTCACGCGTAGTTGGACAGTTTCCTTTTCTGAAGATTCTTTCACCTGTGATTCTGGCTTTGCCTCTGTCGTTTTCCAATAATTCTTGGATTGTTCCATCATCTTCTGCGCTTGCATCTTGGTAGCCCGCAGAGTGGCAAAGAAGTCAAACTCCTCCTTAGGTCCCTCAGAGGTGTCATCAATTTCCTTCGTGGGTTCCAAATTCGCAATGTTGTTCGTTAGCTCTCCACTTTGGGTTTCCGCTAAGAATTTATTGCGCATGCCCAGCAATATGGAGGTTGATACATCTTCATTGCTCATTTTGTGAGTGCTCGAGAGTATTTTGTCCGGGTTGCAGCTCTGTTGTTGCTCCCAGGACTTATCAACAGAATTGGAACGTGACGAGTTGGACAAGCTAATGGTAACGCTAACTTCGCAATCGTTATCGTCATCGTTATCGCTCTCTAACTTGGCAATGCTAAAGGAATTGCGTTTGCCCTCCACGCTCTGGCGCCTCTCCTCAATCTGTGTGGTGCTGCCTACCTCCAGAGTAGCTATCTTTTCGTCATTCGAGCTGCGACTGAAAGAGAAGCGCAGTGGCAAGCGCACAGTCACCGAATTGGATTCCTCATCATCGTCATCAGCATTCACTTCATCCTTATCATTGTCCTCAATTTGCTGATCCAAATCGTCATCTTCATCGACTTGACGATCTCCTATGGTCGCATTGCTAGCACTGGATCCATTCCGATGGATGACTGTCCTGGCGTAGTTGCTGCTGCGTTCCATTTCGCTTTCCTCCTCGTATATCGTGCTCAGATCCTCCTCAACGACATAGTCATCGTCCAGCTCCTCTTCCTCTACTTGTTCCTCCTCGTCAACCATTTCATCTGCTGTCGTTACATCCTCATCCTCACTCTCGGAGCCCAGCTGCTCAATGGGCATTTTACCCAATCCCTTATAGACCTGCACATTGGTCACCGACTTGATGGCCTGCAGCGGCGCGTGCTTGGGTGTGTCCGTATCTTCCTCGTCCTCATCGCTGCTATCATCCGATTCTGTCTCACTGTCGTCGTCGTCCAGCATGGCTGTGACCTGCACCGGCGAAGCATTCTCGCTGGGTGAGCACGCTCCCAACTCCTTAAGCTGTTCGCCTGCATAGTCTTTCTGAACCTGCTTCGATAAATTCGCTTGGGTATTGCCACCGGCGATTTTATTAATGTTAGCCAGTCGCTGGGTAAGCATATCGATGACCTGCTCATTGTTGCTGCAGACGTTGCGCGTCTTTGGCTGACTTACCAGCTCCTCGATCTCAACAGAGTGTGAACGCTTGGGTGGCTCACGGGGCTCTACCTTGATGTGGTGTTGCATTATGACCTTTGAGGGCGTGTCGTCGGTGCTGGGGGTAATAATAATATCGGGCAATACACTGCTAGCGCGACTTTCAGTTGAGCTTTGGCTAAAACTTGGCGCAACCGGATAGGGATATGAGCCATAAGGCGGCATGAACTGTGGAAACTGTGCATCACTGGCTATGCCTGGCTGGCCATAGACTGGCGGTGGGGGTAGGTAGTAGGGATAGTAATAGGGATAGGCTTGATTCATGTCGGGTTGCTTGCCATCTACGGATGGCGGCATAGGCGGAGGTGGATAGGGATAGGGATAGGGCCAATTTAGGACTTGGGGCTGTTCCCCGTTTGCTTTCCCTGGGGCTTGATGGGGTGGTGGTGGAGGCATATACCAGGGGAAGGGGTAACCATAAACATAGGGATATTGCGGAGGCACCGATTGCGAGCGTTCCGGTTGCTTAGATGACGGATAAGAACAATCTGAGCTAAGAGATGAGTTGGATGAATATGAGCCATGAGAAGTGCTTGTGCTTGTGTCTGTGGTGGGCGGTGGAGTGGGTGTGGCTGATGTGTAACTATGACGTTTATTGATTTTATTGTTAATTTCTCGGTTATGGTTATTTTCACTGACATAATCATTATTCTCATTATTGTGATTAATATTATTATTATTATTATTATTATTATTATTATTATTATTATTATTATTATTATTATTATTATTATTATTATTATTATTATTGGATTCGTTCAATTCAATATTTTCCAAATCCGAGTCCAGCTCGGTGTGAATTTTATGTTCTGAGGTCGGTTTGGTGCACGGTTATCAAAAATAAATAAAAAAGAAAGAAGAAAAGATATAGACACGGTGAGAGTGCATATTATGATCAATACACCAACAATTTGGACTGTGAATGTTATACAGATTAAACGATCGAGCAAAGCTATATACAGATTTCAATAGTCGCTAATAGATGGGCGGGACACAGTGTGTGTGTGTGTGTGTGTGTGTGGATGCATAAAGTAGATGTACATAGAGTTCAGATATGAAACACTGAATGAGTCGGTCTCAGATGTTTGTATATTCGATATATTCAGATTGGAACTCAACATGCTTCCTTCCCAAGTGAAGGATCGAAAACAACTCGTATAGCTAAGAGTCAATGCAAAACAAAATGATTTTCAAGAAAGGTGAAATCTCTCAATAGGTAGAATACAATCAAGAACACTGTGAATAATAACATGATGCAAGGTATACGTATAAATGTGAATATACATACGTGTACTCAATGTGTGTGTGTGTATTTGTTAGTGAATGGCTAGAATGGCATATATACAAGTTGTGTTAGCCTTGAGGCTAAGCGCCGATAGTTGATCATGTGTGTGTGTGTGTGTGAGAAATACAATAAAAAAAAAACATATAACCCCAATTTCTCGCAGTGTATTACTTCATAGAGGACTTACCGGCGTTTTCTGGTGTTGTCATTGCCTGTAGAATCTTAAATGATCGACTTGGTATTGCGCTTCCGGTATATTTTTTGGGCTCCGGTGCCTGTTGCTCACTAGGTGGCACATATTGCTGTTGGGGTGTATCTGAAGATAAGAAGAAATATAGCTGAAAAGAGATCACTTTGATAGACTTTTGCTACCCACCGTATGGAGAACGCTGTGGTGTAAAGCGGTTCTGTGTGGTTACGCCGTTACCTGCAATCAAAAAGAAATTATTTCACATCGTTTTAGTCTGGGACTCATTTTGGATGTGACATCCAATCTATTGGGTTTAGTAGTGCTGGCAATTTTGATTCGAGTTCTAAGGCATTGCCATATATTCATGGCGGACTACACAGGAAGCGTATTAGTTTCTTTTGTTCCAAACGGGTTTGTTGTGGCTCAAAGCGTGGAATTAGTAAAAATAACCATTTTAGGATTAGACTCAGAGACCTAGACCCAAACCCAGACCCAGACCCAGACCCAGAAGAAGACCAATGGATACCGAATCGACGAAACCTTACAACTCTCTCTCTCACTCTCGGCAGGCCTTACCCGTCCGGCTCGCTGTGGAAATGGGGCGATGGGGCTCACCTTGCGGGGACCAGGCTTGTGGTGTACCCGACTGCTGATCCTGTGCGATTTGCAGTCGCCTCATTTGCTCAATGGTCGGACTATTGCGCGCCTGCTGGGCGCTCATCTGGCGAGCGAATTGTGGCCGCTGCAGCTGCGGCGTCTCCACGTCCCCGTGTGGCTGTTGCACTGGCCGAGCCTCGACGCTGCCATCGTCCACCGTATCGGTTATCTTTTGCAATATTCTAAACGATTTCGATTGTATGGGCGGTGAGCGTGGATCGCTGCAAGTAGATATAGGCGTATGTTAGGTTATGTTGTTGGTTAGCATGCACTCGATATTAGATGTCTGGAAACCAAATCACATCATTTCTATGGGCTGTGTGAGTGTGGGGTTAGCTGAAACCGAATGCGGTTCGAGAACGAGAATTTTCAAATGATGACAAGGGAATGTCCCTTGCATATTACGAATGAATGAATGTTATGCAAATAAGAGAGACGCACGCACACAACATTTACGACAGAATCAAAGGAATCTGGAGCATAGTTGAGCTGCTCCAGGTCCCAATTAGAGGTTTTGACTAGTATGCATTTGTTAGCGAGCTGCGAGTGACGACGACGACGACGACGACAACGACTGTTCTGTGACTGTACTACCTGAGTCGATTCTTTCTGTAGTTTATCTCAGCCTCGAGCGGACATTGATGCACATACAAATTGTAATTGCCACTGAAAGTCGCGGTAAGTCGTTAGGTTTTGTAAAGAAGCACAAAATTTAAACGCATTAGTGCTGGGTAGTGGTTGTTGGTTTAGTGTTGGTTAAGCACAAAAGAAATTTAGTATTGCAAATAGAGCTTCTGTTTCCACTTACTTTTGTAGCACGACTGGTGACTGGGAGACGGGACCACCGCGACCTCCTTCAATGGCAATGGGTATGATCCGTGTTGAATTGTTGCTGTTGCTGTTGCTGTTGCTGCTGCTGCTGCTGCTGTTGATGTGATTCGAAGCAACAAAGTGCTGTGGCTGCTGTTGTTGCTGCTGTTGTTGCTGCTGCTGCTGCTGCTGAAGAGAGGGCGACACTCCTGATGCTGGATAGTTGTTGTAACCTTGATCGACAAATTGATTAGCTGAGCGTATTATGTGGCCAGCAGGCGCTTTCGTAGGAAAGAAAGAGTATACATAGACACATTTTGATATCGAGATGGAAAGTTACACAGTGGGACAGTAGATTGGATCATACGGGAACAATCGTGGTACGGGTTGGAGAGTGCAAGGGTTCGCATTCGAGGTAGAGGGGGAACAACTGCTACTGGGTACAGGGCTTGTTTAGTGACGAACATTTAGAGTGTTTAGGAAAGCGCCAGAAAGGGTATTAAAAGAACACATAAAGAATACACACACAACCAGAAACCAGAGAAACCAACTAAAACATCAACTACAACATCTTCAGACTTACCACCAAAGTTGGGCTGAGCCGCAGCATATGTTGGTGTTTGCTCCAGTGTTATGGGTATGATGCGCTCCTGCAAGTAATCAAATTAGCATTTATAGTTGAGTCAGATACCCTGTAATCTGGCGAGTTACCCTGGGGCCACTCTGGCTCGCATTGCCGCTGTTGGCATTGCTGGTGTTGATCTGCAAACGCAATCCACTCTGCTGAGCTGTTGAGCCAAAGTTATGCTGAGCAGCTGGACCGGGAGACGCAGCTCTTTCATAGCCATTGCCCTGCATCTGCATCTGCTTCTGCATGGGCATCTGGGGCTGATAGTACGTGCTTGTGGGCTGCGCTTGTGTTGGCGCCGACGGCGAGGCTGTCTGCCGCAGTGACGATGGCATCACATTGCCATTTTCCTCGGGACGTGCCCAGGGCGCCTGTTCCTTGGCCGCGGGCTGTGAGCTGAGCCAGCGCAGTGGCTGGCCGCCCACCTGTTGCTGCGGTTGCTGCTGCTGCTGTTGTTGCTGCTGCTGCTGCGGCATTTGTCGCATGGGCGAGTCACGAGCTCCCGACAACTTTTGCTGCTGCAACAAAAGACGTTGGGCCTGGGGCTCTGTGGGCTGCGCCAGCGGAGCAATGTAAAGTGAGCCAACATTAGTCTGTCAAAAAAAAAAAAAAAAAAAAATTGTATAATAATTGGTGTAACTATGCGAACTATCAAGTTTTCATAATTATATATATTATATATCTATTTGAAAAATACTTAGATTTTAACTTTAGCCTACACTAGCCCAAAACTGCATTGAGAATTTTCTTCATATTTTATATAGATTTCCCAGGATCGTAATGGGTATTAAATGTTATATCCTTATTGACCTATAAGGATCTAGTTGAGGATATATTAGATATTATTGAGACAAGAGTATTCTACTTCTGCTAAATTTGATTGTTTGTTTCTTAGTTACAGATTCCATTTAAAATGCATCTGTATCCATTTGGCATACTTTCTCTTTAATATAGGAATAGCATTAAGATTAAATCGGATAGCTGGTAATTTCCAATTGGAAGTCTTGCAACTAACCATCACAGTAATCACTTGACTACATTGCTCAAAGTTCCAAAGAGTGTAACACTATACACATATACAAATATGTTCTTACAAAAATAATTCTTCCACTAAAATATTTGTCTTCGCTGTCTGTCTGTATTTTGCACATGCTTAGAAATTAGTTTTTCTTTAGATATATTTTCTTAAATATATGTATATATCTATATATTTTCTCAATTTATAATAATATATTTGCCAATTTTCTAGTTAACCAGAGTATATGCTGTTTTTTATACATATACATATATTTAAATATATATGTATATATAAATATATAATTTCACTAGATTTTCGTGAATATAGAAGTAAATTAAATAAAATGAAAATGAAATATTTCTAATACTTTCTTCTGTTCTCCTTTGCATACTAAAATAATAATAATAATATAATAATAATTGGCAATAACACCCCTATCGGAGCACAGCCTGATGCACAATTTGCCTCCACGCTTCTCTGTCCTGTGCGCAACTTCTCCAGTTGGTAACACCATTCAGGATTGCCTCCATCTGGTCCTTCCAACGGGTTCGAGGTCTACCCCTTCTTCGTTCTCCTCTAACTACCGCATCAAAAACCGAACGAGCTGGAGTGTTTTCCTCCATACGAGCAATGTGACCCAACCAACGAAGACGCTGAATGTCAATTCGCTTGCCAATGTCAACATCGCCGTATAGCTCGTACAGCTCGTCGTTCCACCTGATACGATAGGTTTCGCCAACGCAAATTGGTCCAAAGATCTTGCGAAGAATCTTTCTCTCAAAGACACCAAGAGCAGCTGCATCTGACTGCGTCACGGTCCAGGCTTCCGCTCCATAAAGCAGCACTGGAATGATGAGTGTCTTGTAAAGGGTTACCTTTGTCTTTCGAGAGAGGGCTCTACTGTTCATTTGCCTACTGAGCCCAAAGTAACATTTGTTGGCAAGTGTAATTCTCCGCTTGATCTCCAGGCTGACATCATTTTTGTTGGTCACTGCAGTTCCCAAATAGACAAAGTCCTTGACAGACTCAAAGTTATAGTCTCCAGCAGTAAGGTAAGAGTCAAGACGCCGCGACTCCCTAGTACTGCACACCATAAACTTTGTTTTGCCCATGTTTACTGCAAGACCAACTTTAGCTGATTCCCTTTCGATAGCTCCAAAAGCCGCAGTTACATCACGCTTGGTACGACCAATGATATCAATATCATCAGCGTAACCAAGGAGCTGGACACTTTTGTATCCCAGTATTGTGCCCATCCGATGCACTCCAGCTTTCCTTATTATACTCTCCATAAGTAAATTGAAGAGCACACAAGACAGCGAGTCGCCTTGTCTGAGACCCCGCTTGGTATTGAAGGTTTCGGATTGGTCATTTCCTACCTTGACAGAGCTGATGGTGTTGCTCAATGTCATGCTACAAAGCCGTATTAGCTTTGCAGGAATACCAAGCTCAGACATGGTAGCGTACAGGCAGTCTCGCCGTGGGCTATCAAAAGCAGCTTTAAAATCGACGAACAGGTGGTATGTGTCGAATTGGTTCTCGTGTGTTTTCTCCAGGATTTGGCGCAATGTGAAGATCTGGTCAACTGTAGACTTGCCAGGACGGAAACCGCATTGATAAGGACCTATCAATGCTTCAGCATATGGTTTCAGTCTCTCACACATTACGCTCGTGAGAACCTTGTATGCGACGGGAAGAAGGCTGATGCCACGGTAGTTGGTGCGTTGTGTTGCATCACCCTTCTTCAGGATTGGGCAGATCATACTGAGGTTCCAATCATCGGGCATGCTTTCCGTTAGCCATACGCTGCTGATAAGTTGGTGCATGCACCCTACCAGCTCATCGCCTCCAGCCTTAAACAATTCAGCCGGTAAGCCATCTGCTCCCGCGGCTTTATTGTTTTTGAGACGCTGTATAGCTGTCTCGACTTCCGTATGGCTAGGGACGGGAACTTCAACACCATCATCTCTGATTGGGGTTAGTGGACCAACTTCGTCAAGCTCATTCTCACTGTTTCCAGCCAAAAGACTCTCAAAGTGATCCCGCCATAACCTCAGTACAATCTCCGCATCAGTAACCAGGTTTCCATCGTCACTCCTGCAGGCAAGCGATCCAGACTTATACCCTTGGGTCATGCGCTTGACCCTCCGGTAAAAGTCACGGGCATCGTTCTTGCTTCTGCTACTCTCCATCTTCTCACACTCAAGCCTTACCATCTCCCGCTTCTTCCTCCTGAAAAGGCGCTTCTCGTCTCGTCTCCGCGACCTATAAATATCCACCACCGCTCGAGTAGCTCCTGCTTGCAGCGTTCTTCTGTAGGCGGCGTCTTTTGCTGCAGTCGCTTCCCGACACTCCTGGTCGTACCATGGATTCCGGTTGGGAGGGCGTTGGAACCCAAGTACTTCCACAGCAGAGGCGTTTATGGCATTGGACATGTACGCCCACATATCCGTTGTATTTATAGGCATTCGAGGGAGTTGGCCGAGTCGGCCCGAGAGTCGAGTGGAGAAGGCATCCTTATGTCGTTGTGATTGCAGCTTTTCGATGTCCAGCTTTCTTGGCATACCTTGACGTGAGACTTTTGCGACACACAGCCGTGCGCGTACCTTGGCTGCAACAAGGTAATGGTCAGAGTCGATGTTAGGACCCCGACAAGATCTCACATCAAGTATGCTAGATGCATGTCTTGCATCAATCACAACATGATCAATCTGATTTCGCGTCAGACGATCAGGCGACAGCCAGGATGCCTTGTGGATGTTGAGGTGACGAAAACCTGTACTACGTACAATCATATTGTGTGCGGCCGCAAATCCTATTAGTCTAAGTCCATTGCTCGATGTGGACTCGTGCAGACTAAACGGGCCAACGGTTGCTCCAAAGATGCCCTCCCGCCCTATTTTGGCGTTAAAATCTCCTAGAAGGATTTTAACGTCATGTGACGGGCAACGGCCATATGCTCGGTCGAGCTCTGCATAGAAAGCATCCTTGGTAGCATCGTCTTTCTCTTCCGTCGGGGCATGCGCACAGATTAGGCTGATGTTGAAGAATTTGGCAGTTATTCGGATCGTCGCAATCCTCTCGCTAACTGGTGTGAAGTGCGAGGCTCGGTGCCGCAACTTGGGCCCTACGACGAAACCACAACCAAATTCACGCCTATCATTAAGACAACTGTAATAGATGTCACAGCTGCTTTTTCTCATGCGCCCCTGCCCTTTCCATCGCATTTCCTGGATGGCTGTGATGTCAGCCTTCAACTCATTGAGAGTATCCGCTAGTTGTTGAGCAGCACCGGGTCTGTACAATGTCTGTACGTTCCAGGTGCATACTCTCAAATCATTTTCCTTTTTCCGTTTGCCGTGGTCGTCAACGTTTTCCGGGTTCCTTTCCGAGGCTCCTCTTGCTTCATTCACTGATGAGTCTTTTTTCTATGGGTGGATATCAAGTCCTACGCCAAAACCTAATTTAAGGATTAGGATCCCGCCGCGCACTTTGGTTTATAACTCAACGGGGGCTGAGTCATAATCCAGGAGGAACCACGTGGAGGTAGTGTGTCGACTTGAGAAGAGCAAGAACAAGGATCGCACTGGCACTCACCAAGTTGAGCACAATCAGAAACTTTGCCTTGCCTGCTCTCCCCCATAACAAAATATAATGATTTAAAAATTTAACATAATAAATTACACTTTACATGGAGGTGATTTAATTATTTAATATTCCATTCTAACTTATTTTTGAAAAAAAAAATATTATGAACAATATAACAAAAATTGTAATTGTTTTTTCGTAAGTATCTTCTTGAGTTAAATTTAATGTCAGCATAATTTTATTTATACAAAAAAGTGAGTTTTAATTCAATTGGTTTAAGTTGTGAAGTGTTTTATTATTTATTTATATAAAATAAAAATATTATTATTTAAATATAATATCTTGGATAAGCTGCATATGTCTGAGAGTGAACTAAGAGAATCAAACCAATTACACTCAAATCAAGTAACTACTGAGAAATTGGCTTATATATAAATATATAAAGATGAATCTTAGTAATTTCTAAGAAGTTAATTTTCTTTCAAGTTCGGAATGCAGTGGATGATTAAACAATTTCTGCATCATGGCTATGTCAATGCATTTGTCGCAATCGACGATCGCCTCAAGTTCAAAATTCGTGTTTGGCCTTTGGCAATATTTAATTTTAGCTGCTGCTGCTGCTGCTGCTGCTGCTGCAGCTACGAATTGCGTTCAATGTTCAATTCGTATTTAAAAATAGAAGTGAATGCTTCCGTGACTGCGCTAAAACAAATCACAAACACTCGACGGCAGTAAATTGTTGCTCTTGTAAACTTAGCATCGCGAGCAATTATTGCATCTTTTGTAAATTATATTACTCATACGACCCGAAAATGAATTGGTCAATATTCAGGCGAGTGAGTAAGCGTCTGGAAAGGTCAAACTATGATGGGTATTTCACAGTTGTTAGCTACTCACCGGCTTAACGCCTTGATAGGCCGTTTGTTGTTGTTGCTGTTGCTGCTGTGCATTGAAGGCTGTTGCTGCTGGCTCGACTCTGGCGGGACTGAAGACATCGCGAGATCTTTGCTGCTGTTGCACATTGTTGTAAATGGGCTGTGAATGCGTTGGCTGCTGTTGCTGTTGCGGTTGTTGTTGTTGTGGTGCAGCTGACTGGGCGCGTTGCGTACGCCAAGGCACAGTTTGAGCAGACTGTTGCTGCTGCTGTGGCTGAGCCAGCGGCGATATGGCTGGCGATGGACGTGGCTGCTGCTGCTGCTGTTGTGCCAAAGGAGAAATGGCCGTGGGTGAACGCGGCTGCTGTTGCTGCTGTGCAAAGCGGAAGGGACTCTCCGTGGCACGCTGCTGTTGCTGTTGCTGCTGCTGTTGCTGTTGTTGTTGTTGTTGTTGTTGTTGCTGCTCGAAAGGCGAGCGTGGACTCTCTGTTTGGCGCGTATAGACATTAACAGCTGGTGACTGTGGCATGGGCACACTGCGGAACTCCTGACGCTGCTGTTGCGGCGGTGTTGCCGGCGGCGTCGGTTGCTGCAACTGTTGCTGCAGTGGCGGTGTTTTGGGTGAAGGCTGCTGCAGTTGGTGCTGCTGCTGCTGCTGTTGCTGCTGCTGCTGCTGTTGCTGCTGCTGCTGCTGTGTTGACGGTGTATAAGGACTGTAGCTGTTGCTGTTGCCATTGCTGTTGTTGTAGTTGCCATTGCTGTAGCTGTTGCCAGCTGGCTTGTAGGCTGCAGAAATATAGGAAGCTGAGATTAGAATTGCTGTGGGCGAAGTATAGTAAAGTGATTTTGTTTTTAGTGCCGTTAGTAGGGAAATGCCAATAAAGAGATGCCGCTTGATGTCTGGGATTAGTCAGATGTGGTTTTTAAAGCACCAGATACCGCTTAGTAATTAGCCGGCGAGCGACATGAGGCGAGCCGCGGGCCAAGAACTGTACCAAGAGAACTTTGGCCCACTCGAGAGTGGAATTAGAGTGTGCCCCAAAACCAAAACCAAAAGCCAGCGAAATGATGCGATATCCGAAGAGTTTCTCTCTCTCCTTCTCTTTCTCTCAATCTGCTCACCATCAACGGCATCTTGGCTGTTATTGTTGCTGTTGTTGTTGTTGTTGTTGCTGTTGTAGTCACCATTGCCGTTGTGAGCTGGCTCCGGCAGTGGGCTCTTGGAGCGCTCCTTGCAGTACTCGTCCTTCCAGAAGGTGTTCTTCTCAACTGGTGGCGGCACCTTGCGCAGCGCCGCCATCGGATTGGCCGGTATCTTGATCTCGGGCCGGAAGCCCAGCGGTGGCGGCTCGAAGCGTTGCGGCGTTGGGGATTTGCGTGCCGCTGCCGGCGAGCCGGGCGCGCTAACCCGGCCCGTTGGTGGTGCTAATGTGCTTTGTTGTGGGGGTGGCGGTGGGGGTGCAGCATGGTTACCGTTCTTACCCGTCTGTGACTGCTGCTGCGGCTGCGGCGGCGGCGGCGGGGGCAGCACCTGAAACGGCATGCCCATTGCAGCGGCGCCCATCGCGCTGGCCGCGTTGCCAGCAGTGACGCCCGGCGACGACTGAGGCGATGGTCTGTTCTGTTGAGAGGCGCCAGTGGCACCCTCGGCCTGAGCGTTGCGCGCCAAGCGCTTGGCCATGCGCTCCGATCGAATCTGCGAGAGATCGATGCCGCCGGGCGTGTAGGTGAAGGGCTTCTTGTCTTTTGTCATCATGGCGTTTTGCACGCAGGCGGGTGCCTCATAGCCGCCGCCTCCAGCGGCGCCTCCGCCGCGTTGTCCATACCTGTACATCGAATGATGAAGAGAGAGGGAGAGAGAGAGAGAAAGAAATTCATTAGCATACTGCGATTGATTGTGGTCATCGAACGGTTTCATTTTCATGTAAATTTCGTGATTCTTGTTAAGTATCTTGACTTGCTTTGTACGCCTCTTCGATTTCTGCCTATTTATCATATATTTGACTTAATCTTTTGTTATTAACTGTTTCATATTGACGCTCCATGCCAGAGAGCTCTCATTTGTCTGACCACACTTCAAGATCTTTATTTTTTTTTTTTTTTTTTCTTTTATTCCAAACTGCTTGACTAATGACTCGCCCCATCGACAGTTCAATGAGCCAATTTTTTTTTATTTGTTGTCGCTGTTGATGAGCGGGGGAAAGTGAGCTGAAGATGCTGCCATTGGCATCCATAGCCACTTATTAGTCGAAGTGCTGTGCCTAGGGCCATAACGGCCAGCTGTTGAAAGTGAGAGCTCGAAAGATGTGCGAATCTCGAGCAAAAAAGCAATTAAGAAAATGATTAAAAAAACATTTGTTGGAAGCTGCCAAGCTTTTTCGGCAACTCTGGCTCCAATCATTTACGAAGGCACAAAATAAAAAGCCAATACGATTTAATTTAGCTTATTATTTATTAATTTAATGCCGAGTCCGTGATATTTGTTTAGGCAAAGTTAATTGTATGCGAAAAGATAAGAGAGATGTTGCGCGCTTGCAGACAACTTTCGTACAGAATTAGAGAATTTAAAGAAAAAAAGTTACAAGTATAAGCAAGTAAAAGGAAGGCGAAAATTACATATGTATGTCTGTTATGCTTTCTTATGTGTATGAGTGCATTAACAGCGAATGAAATGATATAGAGAATAGACTAATTTAAGAGAAACTTATTTAAGAGTATTTATTAGCTGCTGCGCCGAACATCCTCCCCCCCGTTGAAAGACCAAGTCTTTCAACAGGATCATCAACCGGAAGGACGCACAGCTTATTGACAGCTCGACGTGTAGTTCCAGTGGGCGTACGTAGAACAGCAACTCTCACGACACCATCAGCTCCAGCAATGATCTCAACGACCCGGGCTAATGGCCATTTCAAAGGTGGCAAGTTTTCGTCTTTCACGCATACGACATCGTTGACTTTGATAGAAGACTGCGGGGTGCGCCATTTTCCACGCTGTTGGAGAATGGTGAGGTATTCATCACTCCAGCGTTTCCAAAACAACTGCTGTATGTACGTCATGCGTTGCCAGCGATCAAGGCGATTGTGGTCCAACCCAGTTACGTCTGGCTCGGGGAAACTGATGAGTGGTCGACCAATCAAGAAATGTCCTGGAGTGAGAACTCCAAGATCATCGGGATTTTCTGAAATTGCAACAAGAGGACGAGAATTGATTATGGCCTGAATTTGGCATACCAAAGTGCGCAGTTCGTCGAAGCCAAGAAGTGCCGATCTCATAGAGAGATATAAATGTTTTTTAGCTGTCTTCACTGCTGCTTCCCATAGGCCGCCGAAGTGTGGCGAACGAGGAGGTATGAACTTCCAATCGAAGCTGTTGTTGATGCAGTAGTTGTGGACTTCAATGCGATGTTCCTGGCTCAACAATAGGCGCCGCAAATCCGCCAACTCGTTCCGTGCACCCACAAAGTTAGTAGCATTGTCAGACCAAATGCATTTTGGAATGCCACGCGTACCAATGAAACGCTTGAGGGCGCCCAAAAAAGCAGCTGTCGAAAGATCCTTTGCGAGTTCCAACCATACAGCCTTGGTTGCGAAGCAAACGAACACGCAGATGTAGCACTTTACAGAGGCTTTGTTTCGTCCATCAGGCTTGTAGTAAAAAGGACCACAATAATCCACTCCAGTGACTGTAAATGCCGGTGAGCACTGTGCACGATCCTTGGGCAAGTCCGCCATTATATGCTCAACGAGACGAGGCCGAGATCTGCAGCAAATTATACATTTTCGCAATGCTCGGGCAACCGTTTTCATGCCACCTATGGGCCAGAATTGCTGTCGAATTATTCCAAGCAAAGCCTGCGGTCCTGCATGGTGATACTTCTGATGAAAATGCGAGATTATAGCGAAGGTTAGGGGATGCTCTTTGGGCAAGATAATTGGGTGGCGCGCATCGAAGCCGAGAGTAGAGTGTCGCAAACGACCACCGACTCTAAGTAGACCAAAATCATCCATAAATGGAGAGAGCGAAAGAGTGGAGCTTGACGAATGTATATTCTTTCCATTCTGTAGGGCAGAGTATTCTGGCTGCAACTGAGTTCTTTGAAGAAGACGGCATAGTAGGAACGATCCCTGACGAAGATCGTCTGATGACAACTCAGCTGACTTTATTTTTCTGATAAATTTGTGAATGTAGCCAAAAATGCGCTTCATTATTCCGAATGAATTTATGTGTTTGAATGACAAAGAGATATCTACGTGCTCAGCTGAGAATAAAACCTTTTGGCGCATTTCAGGAAGACATGCTTCAGACAAGCAGTGCCTTGGCCAATAACATTTCTCCTTTTGCAAGAAAGAAGGTCCATGCATCCATAATTTTGAGTGCAAAAGTTCCAACGGTGCTGCTCCCTTGGATAACATATCCGCCGGATTCATCTCGGTTGGCACGTAATGCCACTCCATGCCGATCGTGAGCTGCTGTATGGCACAAATCTTGTTAGAGACAAACACATTGAATTTGGATGGCTCTTCCTTTAACCAAGACAAGACCACGGCTGAATCTGACCAACAATGCATCTCACACTCGAACAAGTTCATTTTGTTTATTTCGCTTACCAAGTTCGCAAGCAGAAATGCAGCGCATAACTCAAGTTTAGGCACAGTAAGAGTCTTTAGTGGGGCGACCCTGGCTTTGGAACAGAGCAACTGAACTTGAACAGCATTCTTCGATGAGCGAACATAAACACAAGAGCCATAAGCCTGAAGACTAGCATCGCAGAAGGCATGCAGTTCGACCCTTGCTTTAAGTTGGAGTACATAACGAGGAAATACTGCATGGCTCACTTGCTGAAAGTCCTTACAAAACTCGCTCCAAGCCGTTTCCAATGGTTGCGGTAAGCTCTCATCCCATTGCAGCTTGTCTCTCCACAGGCGTTGCAAGATGATTTTGGCCCTAGTTAAAGTTGGTCCGATCAAACCTAACGGATCGTAACATCGCGCAATGGTTGATAAAACCGAGCGTTTTGTGTGTGTGCCAGTATTAATTTTGGGCTCGAAAGTGAACACGAAGCTGTCCTTCCGAGGCTCCCAGATGAGTCCAAGTGTTTTTGTCACATCGCTGCCGTCGTCGAGTTTGAGAAAACTCTCCTGCTCAGTTTCTGGAACTCCGCGAAGTATATCAGTTGAGTTAGAGCACCATTTTCTCAATTTAAAATTTCCTCGGTCAAGAAGATTTGTAGTTTGTCGCATCATGTCTCGAACTTCTTCAACTGAATTGCCTCCTGATATCAAATCATCAACGTAGAAATCTCGCAAGACAGTTTTAGATCCTAATGGGTACGACGAAGACTCATCCATTGCTAGTTGATGCATTGCACGAATTGCCAAAAAGGAAGCGGGTTTGGTTCCATACGTGACGGTATTCAATTTGAAAACTTGAATATCATGGTCTGAAGAGTCTCGCCACAAAATGCACTGAAGCATAGAATCAGGCTCTGAGACTTTAACACACCTATACATTTTACCGATATCTCCTGTAAGTGCAATGGAAAATGTGCGAAAACGAACGAGCGTGTTAAACAATGTAGCTTGAATAGTCGGTCCTGACATAAGCAAATCGTTTAATGAGAGCCCAGATGTGGTAATGGCTGAGCCGTCAAAGACAACTCTCAGCTTTGTTGTCGAACTCTCTTCTTTGTATACGCAATGATGGGGTAAGAAATATTTGCATTTATTGATATCTGCGCTGGGCACCAGTGACATATGTTTGAGGTCAATATATTCCTTTATAAATGCTGAATATTTCTCCTTGAGAATTTCATTTCGAGCGAATTTACGCTCCAAGTTTACGAGTCGACGCTTGGCCTGCAAATAAGAGTCGCCCAAAGATTCGACGCCTAGCTTTTTTGGCAAGCAAACTGAATATTCCCCTGATGACAATCGACGATAGTTTGCGATGAAATGCTGCTGACAATGGAGCTCCTCGGTTGTTACCTTGGCTATAGGCTCGAAGACGTGCTCCACTTCCCAAAATTGACGCACTAACTCATCAAGCCGAGTGCTGTGATTAGTGTCATCCGAAGCTCTTTGGGTTGCGATGAACGATGAGAGTTTGGGGGCTGATTGCCCGCCACCTGACACGATCCAGCCGAGTTGAGTTTTCTGCAAAATTGGTAAACCAGGTGCTAACAGAATTTGACCAACACACAACAGCTCGAAGAAAAGACCAGCTCCGATGAGAAGATCAATCCGTTGTGACTTATGGAATAAGGGATCAGCTAGCTGTATGTTTGAGGGTATATTCCAACTATTAGTAGACATTGACATCCCAGGCTGATTGTCAGTAATCATTTGGGCAACGATTGCAGTGATAGTAGTAGAATAATTTGAAATCCGCGATTTCAAACGAGATCGACTGAGTATCCTTCAGTTGAGAAGCTAGCATCTCCAATGCCAGAAACTGCAGTGAGCGATTTGCTTTTTCGAAGCTGAAGCTGATTTGCGAAACGACTGGTGACGAAGTGAAGTTGAGATCCTGAATCCAAGAGTACACGACACGGAACGAATGTTCCAGCTCGATTCTTGACAAGGATTATTGCAGTAGCTAGAAACACAACATCAGACGAACTAGGCGATATGTGGGCTTGAGGCAGAGAAGGTGACATTGCAACCATGGCAGTGGGGTGTATTGTATGTGCTTGTTGATCAGGTTTCAACACAGCGTTGGATGTAGCTATCGAAGACTGATTGTAATGCAATAGAGTATGGTGCTTCGATTGGCAAGTACGACAGGAGCTAGATTTACAATCCTTTAGCTGATGACCTTTTCTCAAACAATTAAGACAAAGCGCGAGTCTCTTGGCCTCCTTATGTCTTGCCATTGGCGACAATTTCTCAAAGCGCTTACATTGAAATATCATGTGACTTGTGTCTTCGCAGAATACACAACAACTAGGAATCTTGGAAGCAACAAATGATTTTCTTAAATGTGTACTCACGATCTTCCCTGACTTGCCAACCTGACCATCTTGCAAAACTTGATCCACATTTTCAAGCATTCGACATCGCCCTTGCAAGAAAGCTGACAATTTGGCCCACGATGGTAACTCATTAGCAGACGAGCTTTCCTCCCATTTGACCTGAGTTGACTTATCCAATTTCTGCAACACTGTCTGCACGATGATAATATCAGCAACTTCTTCCCTCGACGCTAAAGAATCCATAGCACGAAGGTGAGATGTCACTTTATCTGTTAATTGCCTCAGCCTACCTACAGAGGTATCAGCCTTCTCAAGCCCAAATATCGCTCTGATGTGTGCCTGTAAGATAAAACGTTTATTATCAAAACGACGTTGAAGAATATCCAGAGCGACGATATAGTTAGCCTTGTTAATTTCCAAAGAGCTGATGGAATCCAAAGCAGAACCGCTTAAGCAAGATCGAAGATGCTGGAACTTCTCAACAGGATTGAGATCAGGATCAGTATCTATGATCGTTTTGAACATAGAGTAAAAGTTTTCCCACTCAGTGTAGATTCCATTAAATTTTGGCAGCTCCAGCTGCGGCAAACGCGATCGATTAGACATGACGACCATTGGATGAGCATTTGTAAAACTTGTATTGAGCGTTGAAGATAGCTGTGGATTCGGCCGACTTCCCAGTTCACGCTGAAGCAAGGCCTTAAACTTTAGTAGAGTTGATTCAAATTTCGCAGGTAAATCACTAGATATGGATTCAAAATCTGATTCCTCTAAGCTAGTGTGAACCGCTTCAAAATTTGACTCTAACTTGGTGATCGAATCCAACAGCACACGTAGCTCACACGAATCCATATGACTTAATTTTTCCACGTCTAATTCGGCATATAACCTTTCAAGTCTGTCGAAAAGAGCTTTCGTTTTAAGCCTTAAATAAGTGACCTGAGATGCAGGCACTCCATCAGCATTAGATTCTGAGTTATTCATTTTGATACGTCACAAATTCACTTAAGTTATGCTCAATTCAATTCAATTCACAAGTTCAATTGCAAAGTTGATGCACAAGCTAATAGACTCACTAATGCACTTCCAATTTAGCTGCACCTTTTATATGCAAGCTCACTGTGTGTGTATGTTTGTATGTGTGTGATCTAACACAGCTATTTTCGGATTAGCGGGCCTTCTATGCAGACGCTGCACAAAAGGCGCCAACGGCGACGAACGAAGCGAACGATTAAAAGAGAATGAGAAAGACAAAGATAATGCTCGCACAACTGCATACACTGAATTATGCACTTTGAACAAAATTATTTGTTCACAAATGCTAATGTTTTACACTGTTGCGTTAGGATGAAATTAATTGTTAATTTGAATGCACTATTTTGCACAAATGTTTATAAATTTCACGGAGAAGGCTAATGTTTTACACTGTTGTGTTACGATGAAATTGATTGTTAATTTGAATGCACTATTTTGCACAAATGTTTATAAATTTCACGGTTGAGCGACGACGAAATAGATTAATAACTTTTAGCGCACTAAACGAACATCACGAAGTGTATAAATCACGTCGGGGTCACCAAAATGTTGGAAGCTGCCAAGCTTTTTCGGCAACTCTGGCTCCAATCATTTACGAAGGCACAAAATAAAAAGCCAATACGATTTAATTTAGCTTATTATTTATTAATTTAATGCCGAGTCCGTGATATTTGTTTAGGCAAAGTTAATTGTATGCGAAAAGATAAGAGAGATGTTGCGCGCTTGCAGACAACTTTCGTACAGAATTAGAGAATTTAAAGAAAAAAAGTTACAAGTATAAGCAAGTAAAAGGAAGGCGAAAATTACATATGTATGTCTGTTATGCTTTCTTATGTGTATGAGTGCATTAACAGCGAATGAAATGATATAGAGAATAGACTAATTTAAGAGAAACTTATTTAAGAGTATTTATTAGCTGCTGCGCCGAACAACATTAAAAAATAAAACTGCGCCAAAGAACACAAATTTTTGCTCATTTGTGTTTTCATTCCCACAAACTAAGTACACAGATTTGTATGTGGGCAGCAGCTATTAGTTCAAACAATAATAATAAATCATGAGAATGATTTTTATATACATACATAAGTATGTATGTATGTAAGTATATGCAAAGAAAATAGCAAAACGAATAAGCTTAGACAAGCATTGCTTGCTCTTTCCTTACAAATTTCTAATTGCTTTCGCAATACGTCCTAAATCGCCATCTCACTCTCTTTCCCTCTGTCTGATTTGATATGCAATGTAGTAAGAACTTCTAACTTCTACTTCGTTAACCCTTGCTTAAAATAGTATACTTACTTCAAGTATTAATCAATGTTGTTACTACAGTCCATTAAACTTTTAATAATTAATTATTGAATCTACGTGAAAGCAAAGTCAAACTTGAAACTTGTTTAAAAGCAAATGACGCAATGGTCATTTTTATAGGCTTTTGATATACATATGTATGTATGTATGTACATATATATGTATGTATATAATGTACATACATATATCATATTTGAAAACTAAACAATAGAGATAAATAAGAATAACTACGCATCCACTCGTCATTTTGGTTGAAGTTACATTGTTGCAGCCCACATATTTTGGTAAAAGTCAAATGCTAATTAATAGTAAGGTTGTTACTAAATTGATCTGTGCGTGACGTGATATTAACATATGAAACAAATGACGTCACTGAGTCTGCAGTAAATGCGCTCAATGTGCGAATCTGCATATGTATGTATATTGCTGGAAAATACTCAAACTACTGTCTATTTGTCACTTTCCTTTGCATGTCATAAAACTTTAGACAATCAAAGGGAAGGACGAAACAGCAAATTTGCATAATTCTCTTCTTTTCTCTTTTAGATCAAAATTCACTCAAGTCTTATACTATATAGACTATAGATCTCCCAGCTCTGCAAATGTGTATGTATGTACATACATATAGTGAAGTATACACATATGCTTATATATGCGAACCCATATGTATGTATGTACATATATGCAAACTAAATATGTAAATTGGAAAATTAAAATTTGATAATGATTTATAAATCGTGTTATTTATTTTATTTTGAATACGCTTTTTATCATTGCCAACGTATAATTTGTTGTTTTTGTTGCCGTTGCTAAACAAAGGCTTTGCCTTAACGGTTAACTTTCTGCTACATGAATACATATGTACATATGTATGTAGTTTGCTGGATGTATGTATGTATGTTTGCATATTCTTTCAAATGTTTCTTTCCCTCTCTCGCTCCTTGCATATTGACACCTTTAATGAGTGAATGTTAACACGATTCATTTAGCATTGTAAATTAGCAGAATGCTGTAATAAAACAGCGTAATGTATTTTGCTAACAGGCTCTGCTAAATCTGACATTCTTTGACATTAGTTGACATTAGTTCTAATATAATATTTCAATAATTAAATAATTACATTAAATTATAAAAAACATACATATTTTTTATTTAAATTTACATTATAACGAATATAGTTATAAATATTTACAAATTAAAACAATTCACAATTCAATTAAAATACGTTTTATTTAATCTTGAAAAATAATTTCTCATAAAAATGCAATTTCAATATTTCTTTGAAGTGAAGTGATAAAATTATATAATACATTTGTAGCATATGTATACTAAATGTTTAACAGAATCGTTTGATGATTAATAAATGTATTTATTGGAACTAGCTATGCATATGTATATATAGGTATGTGTATTCAAATATAGTTATCTATTATTTATATGTAGTTATCCCATATAATGCATACAGTTCAGTTAGGAGGAAATGCGCACACATTGCATTGCACAACAATTCAAATCTGGCAGCTTTCTAGGCTTGTCAGGCTTTAATAACAATACTCATAAATGCGCTGCTCCCCCTTAAATGGCCAGGTCTACAAATATATTGACAAGCGAAAACAGTTAACAGTTTAGTTAAGCTGCGCCAAATGAGTTTCCTAGCTGGCCATAAACGTTAGCTTGGGTGCAATGGACGGGACTAGGGGGGCGCGGAAATCGTTAAGCAAACAACGACCCGAACGACCTTACAATTTTGGCCTAGCCTGGAAAATGATGGAGCGTTAAACTTTGGCTAACAACTCAACTCAGCTGAAAGAGCAATCAATGGCAAGTTCAAGTTTTCATTGTTGTTGTCTGCCACTTGCTTCACATAGCGCACCATAATTTCAGATGAATTTATATGGTCATTCCGCATATCGCAGATGACATTTCTGCAATACTAAAATACAGAAATTGGCAACAAGTATGCATGTGTGTGTGTGTGTGTGTGTGTGTGTATGTGTGTGTGTGTGTCTATCGCCCCGTTTGGGCTCAATTAGCGCCGACTTTGTTTGTCATCGACCGCAGGCAGTTACGTCACAGTACGACAGAGGCTTGGATTTGCATTTGACATTGATGCACTCGCTCCAATTTGTATGTAAAGCGGATTGCGGATTGTGGGATTGCCGCACTCGTGAGTTGTTGTGGGTGCTGTGTGGTTTGGCTTGTGCAATTCTGTGTGTGGCTTGCCTTCGCATTTGCGGTTTGTGTGTGTGCTCGGAAGGGGAACATGGAAAAGTGCTGGCAACACTTTTGCTACGGCTCTGCCAGCGAGCAAACAAACACTTGGCACTTGGCACTCGGCTCTTGGACAGCAGCGCAACACCTGTTCCTGTTCGCCTGACCCACTTAGCCAAGTTGTTAAAAGCGAATCATTCACGCACCGTTCATGCGTATTCTATGCCATGCTGTGGCTGCATGTCTCTTGCTGTATGCGCACATAAAAACTAATGAAGCTGACAGGCGACAGGCTAACAGACCAGCAGACCAACAGACCAGCACGCCAGTGGACCAGTGGATCAAGAGACAAACAAAACAACAGACCAATGGACCAACAGGCCCGACAACTTTTCAGAACCCCAATACCAACACCAATACCAATACCAATACCAGCCAGAGAGAGAGATGCTCATGCACGCCTGGCCAACAAGGCAGCTGCCCATCACTTTCTTTTGGCCCCAACTGGCTGACCATCTGATGCTTTCTGGGCCTATGCTAAACTAACTACACACAGCCAACGTCTTTAGCATTCGCTTTTAATTAGCAAAATGTCAACGTTAAGCGCGACTAAATTAAGCAAATTATGCGAAGAAAAGTCGAAAACAAATAACTAGGCGAAATTTTATTATTTATGCTGTAAATCACAAAATAAATGTTTTGCAAAAGCTTTGCTTATCGGAATTCAAAGAAAATTCAAGCTGCACATAAAACCAAATGAAAGTTTTTAATTGACTTGACTTGTATTTATTATACAGAAAATGTTGGGAAATCTGCAGAGATTTTCTATAAACCTAGGAGGCTGAAGCAATATAGACAGCTATTTATATAACTACGAATTTTAGTCTTTAGATTAAGTTGCTGTAAAGCTGTACATTAAGCTGTAAATAAATATTTCTAAATAAAAGAAATTTTTGGGCAAATAGATGTGAGATGAAAAGTGAGACACAAAGTTTTATTTGTATTTTGGATGGCAAATTAATAAATCATAGCTGCATAGATCATATAAAATGCTATAAAATAATAATTGCAATTCGGCTTTTAAGTAAGTCGAATCTACTGGAACTTTTACAATATATAGTGCATCCATCTTCAAGCTGCAAGCTACTAGAACAGAAATAAGTTATAATAACAGAAGTTACCGCTTGTAGATGGATTTAGTGAACAAGTATTAAAGATCAACTTATAAATGGATCTTTTCAAGCATTCAACATTCAGTTGGATCTCTGGAGTGTTTATTGCCTATCTTGGCTTTTACCATCTAAAACTCTCAATATTCGTAATTATTCATTAAATTAATTATTTGGCAGTTTTATCTGTTGAATTCTTCAGTTTGATTATCTTCAAAAACTAATATAAACTTGACATGGAAGAAAAAAAAAAAAAAAAGATAAGATTATACACTCTATGACATAAGAGAGAAGATTAAATGTCTCATAATATAAATTCCGTAATTCAGCTCTTTCGGTCTTATAGCTTATATAGGCAAATATCGCCTCGGTTATGTTCCAGGAGGGGCTCGGAAACGTTTGACAGAAAAACTTTTACGAAATTTGCATTAAATTTATAAACTTTCTCTGAGATCGATGCGTTCGCACATGCAGATAGATGGATAGAAGGACAAATGGAGGAACGTATTGACGAAACCAAGGTATTGACGAACTTACAGACGGACGGACTGGCCTAAATCAACTAAGCGCCCTGATAAACAATTATATATTTCATATATGTAATTTACTATGTTTTCTGCAGCCTTTTAAATACAATTTAATAAAAACTATTATTCAACGAATTCCCATTTTCAATGAGTTCAAACTATAGCGAAAAGCTAGAAATTTGAGGAAATCTTAAAGGTCTCACAAAGAGCTTTCGAGTTAATAGGTTTAGTTGTCCTTCGTATAGAGTTGACGTCATAGTCTGATATTTTCTTTTATTTTTTGACTCACACGTGTGCTAAACAAATCGAGACAAGTCAATTCTTGAAAGAATATACTGAAAAATAAACTTTGCTCGGCACTAGATGTGAAAATATTGAGAACAAAGATCGAACGACAGCGCCGTCTGATGACGTCAATCTGTCAGGAAAATGGAAATGGACCAAAGTGCTGCCGCTGCTGCCGCCAAATTCTAGACAAGTTCAGGAAGGCAACTAGATCAGCAGCTGATTTTGACAGCGTCGGCAATTAAGATGTCAGGAAGAACCCAAAAAGTCAACAATGTGCAAAGTCAGTGTGAATTGGAACTAAACAAATACAAATACAAACAACAAAAAATAATAATAATAAGAATATTAGGCTGCACGCTTCACATGATCTACTTAAAGCATTTGCATATGAATCACTGAGCCAATTCTGTGACATTTGCAATTTGCATTCTTTAAAAATAGAATGCTGCTTCAAAGATATAGTATACAAATATCTATACTAGAGGAGGTGAGAAATATAGAACAAAAATAATACCGTATGGCATTTGGCAGCAGGCATGCAGAGGCCATTAGCAGCTGGCATGCGTTATATGAAAATAGCTGAAAGCCAAATGCAGAAACGTAAAAAAGAGCAGGAAAATTATAGAAAAACATCTGTAAGATTTACATTTTCACTTTTTTGCTCGCATGCAAATGAGCGTGAAAAAATGTTCAATCCAAAAAAAGAAAAAAGAAAACAGAAAATGAAACAAAAACTGGATCTGTGGGATCAGCTCCACTGGCAGTGGCCAGTTCTGTGCATATTTCAAGATCAAGGGCAACACACACACACAGTGAGCGAGATAGATAGATAGATAGAGAGAGAGAGAGAGAGGGAGAGACAACTTGAAAGCTGCCACATGCAACATGACATAATGATAGTCATTGTCCGCCTGCCACAGCCAGCGCCTATACTGGGACTGGGTCTATAAATAGAGTTAGAGCGCTACAGGGTGCCTCGAGTGAATTGCACATTCCAGGCTGCTAATCTCGCCTCGAGAACAGCGAAAATATTTACATAGAAATTGCTTCAGTTGTATTTTTGCGCACCAAAAAGAGAAATTCTTATCTCGTAGTTGATTCTGTCATAAATTGCCGTAGATTCAGCCTAGCCTACTTACGTATCCAGCAGGCAGCCTTTGTCTTGGCCATTCTCCTGCAGCTGCGGCTGTGCCAGTGGCAGCTCCAGCTGAAATCCACGATCCTCGCGCACCATATACGCGGGCAGTGTCTCGATAATGGCATTGGCCTTATCGTTATACGAGCCCAACAGCTCCCGATACTTGGAATAGACGACGCGTTTCAGTTGCGGATTCTGGATCGCAGCTGGACTCGTTGTAGTTGTCGCAGTTGCACTCAGAGTGGAGGTGGCCATTGTATCGACTCACTTTTAATATTTATACTGTTATTATTATTATTATAATAATTATTATTTTTATTGTGGATAAACAGTCTCAGACACTTTGCATAACTCACTGGGCTCTGTGCGAATGAATCAAATTGCTATGTCAATCAAACAAACTTTTTTTCTATAAAACTTTGATCATACAATATGAAAGGGAATTCGAGCTAAGATCGAAGATCGGTGTGCGAAGAATATAATTTTGATATACTTATGAGTTCTGCTTGTGCTGCTGGCTCATTTGCCTATAGATAAGGTGTCAGCTATATTGAAATATTGTATGAAGGTATTCATTTTATTTTTTTTTTTTTTTTGCATGCCTAATACTCGTGCAATTATTGACTTTGTCAAACAAAGGCGCCGAGGCGAGGCAATAAGTCAGAGACCCAAGCAATGGGCAATGGGCATGGCGCAGGAACTGAGTCAGACGACAGACGATGTCGATCGACCGATTGACTGGCAGCGATCTAGGCAAAGTCAAGACCTTTTTGATGACTCACAATCAGAACAACAACAACAACAACAACAACAACAACGACAACAGAAGCTTCATTATGAGCATCTTTATCAACATAAAGTATGCCGGGCAGCTCTTTTGTATCTGAGAGATACTTATGTATGTGTGCTCGAATTCCCTCGCACTCGAGTTATATTTTATGAGCGAAAAGTTTATTTGTTTGTTTGACTGAACATCCGTGAGATAGAACAACAGTTAGTAAGAGCTTACGGCAGTCGTTGTCAATTAGCACTGAAATACTTCAATCACACACACACACTCACACACACATACAGACTACAGCAGATTTAATGCTGCTTCAAACACGACGCGACGTAAAAGTATCTACAAGTTGCGATCGGAAGTATCTTTAACTGGAAGCGCACCGCGCGACTGCACACAGCAAAGTCTCGAAGCACTTTGAAGCCGAGTTCGTTCGACTCGCAACTTCGATGCCGACCTCAGCATCGCTGTCGACGCCGCCGTTGCCGTCGCCGTCGTCGTCGCCGTCGCTGCTGACGTTGGCGTTGGCAACTTGTTGCAGATACATTTGTGTGTTGGAGGCCGTTGTTGTAACTCTGCAGCCACAAAAGGAAAACCGAGTGCATGACAAACGTTCGGCTGGCACGCGGCGTCGGCGACTGTGGCGGCAGCTGTGACTGTGGCTGTGGCTGCTGTATCTGCAAGATACAAGATACACGGCTAGCTGCCTGGCAGCCTGGCTGGCTGTGGAGCAATTTATATGTCTGTCAATCCGCTGGCAAGTTACTGGACAGACGATCGCCGCGACTGGCATTTCAAACGCGGCGACAAATTTAAAGCTAAACGCCAAACGCCAAACGCCAATCGCCAAGCAGCAAACGGCAAACGCTTTCGACTTTTCTTGAATATCTTGTTGCTTGTATCTTGTATCTCGCATCTTGTATCTGCGTCTGTTATCGTGCGGTTAATTGTTTACGTTTTGGTAGTCATGTCGTCTGCTTATTACTTTTGTAGCTTTTCATAATTAAAACGACATTTATCTCGGCTACCCAGCTTTTGTCTTTCCCATTTCGTTATCTTCCCACATTCGTGCAAGTTTGTGGGGCGTGTTTTTGCCAAAGCCAAAAAAGAATGTCCGTAAATATGACATGCCTCAGCCTTGAGATACAAATGTATTTGTCGACTGATAGCGCCGTAATTATTATCACTCTGCTCTTCACCCACAAACACACTGACTGCTTAGAAAGTATAATAAAAAGATTACAGAGGCCTTAGCACACTGTACTGCGAAATTGTACTCGCACGGGATTCCCATGAGCAAAAAGACGGCTCTATTATAAATTTGTTATCCATATTACATAAATGTACACAACTATATATGTAGAATAATAAATATTTATTAAGATTCATTGCTCAGAGCTTAACTAGTTCAAGTTTATTAGCTGCGATATGGGTCCTTTATCAGCTGATTAACTAGCTGCTATCTAATAGTTTCATAGTAGAAATATTTCATTTGAGAAGAGTTTATATAATTAAGGTTAATTCAATTGATATTAGCATACCTATGGAAACAAACAAGAAACAATTTTAATACGAATATGAATTTCAACATAAACTAGTTTTATTGCATAGAAGGTATGATGACATTAATTGTCTTTTTATCTTCAGCTAAAGTTCTAGGGCATTTTCCATATATAAAAACTTTGTAATTGAAGCTCATTAAGTAATTAATATTGATATTGTAATTATTTATTTTTCTTTAATTTATTTTTGTTTCTGTAAAGTAAACTCAATTGATTGATAAGACAAAATTTAAATGTTGGTTAATTTCTCGCTATGTACATATATTTTTATTTCTTCCCAAAAGGAAGTTGCTGCTGAGCAAAAACTTTGGAGGCAAGTGTGGACCAAAGACTCCATCAAGCCATAAGACAAAACGCATACAAAAATTTCCAAACATTGCTATATAAATTTAATTCCAAATTGATATCCGAAACCAAACTGAAGCAAAAACTTTCGTAGTTTGTACAGAAACACTTTACATAGAGAATAGAAAATTAAATTATATAATTTAAATTTATTGACTTTAAGTCAATAAGTCTTTGCAATATATCAATTTTTGTACTTTTAAGGATGATTATTTAATGCTGTTCGGCGCAGCAGCTAATAAATACTCTTAAATAAGTTTCTCTTAAATTAGTCTATTCTCTATATCATTTCATTCGCTGTTAATGCACTCATACACATAAGAAAGCATAACAGACATACATATGTAATTTTCGCCTTCCTTTTACTTGCTTATACTTGTAACTTTTTTTCTTTAAATTCTCTAATTCTGTACGAAAGTTGTCTGCAAGCGCGCAACATCTCTCTTATCTTTTCGCATACAATTAACTTTGCCTAAACAAATATCACGGACTCGGCATTAAATTAATAAATAATAAGCTAAATTAAATCGTATTGGCTTTTTATTTTGTGCCTTCGTAAATGATTGGAGCCAGAGTTGCCGAAAAAGCTTGGCAGCTTCCAACATTTTGGTGACCCCGACGTGAATTATACACTTCGTGATGTTCGTTTAGTGCGCTAAAAGTTATTAATCTATTTCGTCGTCGCTCAACCGTGAAATTTATAAACATTTGTGCAAAATAGTGCATTCAAATTAACAATCAATTTCATCGTAACACAACAGTGTAAAACATTAGCCTTCTCCGTGAAATTTATAAACATTTGTGCAAAATAGTGCATTCAAATTAACAATTAATTTCATCCTAACGCAACAGTGTAAAACATTAGCATTTGTGAACAAATAATTTTGTTCAAAGTGCATAATTCAGTGTATGCAGTTGTGCGAGCATTATCTTTGTCTTTCTCATTCTCTTTTAATCGTTCGCTTCGTTCGTCGCCGTTGGCGCCTTTTGTGCAGCGTCTGCATAGAAGGCCCGCTAATCCGAAAATAGCTGTGTTAGATCACACACATACAAACATACACACACAGTGAGCTTGCATATAAAAGGTGCAGCTAAATTGGAAGTGCATTAGTGAGTCTATTAGCTTGTGCATCAACTTTGCAATTGAACTTGTGAATTGAATTGAATTGAGCATAACTTAAGTGAATTTGTGACGTATCAAAATGAATAACTCAGAATCTAATGCTGATGGAGTGCCTGCATCTCAGGTCACTTATTTAAGGCTTAAAACGAAAGCTCTTTTCGACAGACTTGAAAGGTTATATGCCGAATTAGACGTGGAAAAATTAAGTCATATGGATTCGTGTGAGCTACGTGTGCTGTTGGATTCGATCACCAAGTTAGAGTCAAATTTTGAAGCGGTTCACACTAGCTTAGAGGAATCAGATTTTGAATCCATATCTAGTGATTTACCTGCGAAATTTGAATCAACTCTACTAAAGTTTAAGGCCTTGCTTCAGCGTGAACTGGGAAGTCGGCCGAATCCACAGCTATCTTCAACGCTCAATACAAGTTTTACAAATGCTCATCCAATGGTCGTCATGTCTAATCGATCGCGTTTGCCGCAGCTGGAGCTGCCAAAATTTAATGGAATCTACACTGAGTGGGAAAACTTTTACTCTATGTTCAAAACGATCATAGATACTGATCCTGATCTCAATCCTGTTGAGAAGTTCCAGCATCTTCGATCTTGCTTAAGCGGTTCTGCTTTGGATTCCATCAGCTCTTTGGAAATTAACAAGGCTAACTATATCGTCGCTCTGGATATTCTTCAACGTCGTTTTGATAATAAACGTTTTATCTTACAGGCACACATCAGAGCGATATTTGGGCTTGAGAAGGCTGATACCTCTGTAGGTAGGCTGAGGCAATTAACAGATAAAGTGACATCTCACCTTCGTGCTATGGATTCTTTAGCGTCGAGGGAAGAAGTTGCTGATATTATCATCGTGCAGACAGTGTTGCAGAAATTGGATAAGTCAACTCAGGTCAAATGGGAGGAAAGCTCGTCTGCTAATGAGTTACCATCGTGGGCCAAATTGTCAGCTTTCTTGCAAGGGCGATGTCGAATGCTTGAAAATGTGGATCAAGTTTTGCAAGATGGTCAGGTTGGCAAGTCAGGGAAGATCGTGAGTACACATTTAAGAAAATCATTTGTTGCTTCCAAGATTCCTAGTTGTTGTGTATTCTGCGAAGACACAAGTCACATGATATTTCAATGTAAGCGCTTTGAGAAATTGTCGCCAATGGCAAGACATAAGGAGGCCAAGAGACTCGCGCTTTGTCTTAATTGTTTGAGAAAAGGTCATCAGCTAAAGGATTGTAAATCTAGCTCCTGTCGTACTTGCCAATCGAAGCACCATACTCTATTGCATTACAATCAGTCTTCGATAGCTACATCCAACGCTGTGTTGAAACCTGATCAACAAGCACATACAATACACCCCACTGCCATGGTTGCAATGTCACCTTCTCTGCCTCAAGCCCACATATCGCCTAGTTCGTCTGATGTTGTGTTTCTAGCTACTGCAATAATCCTTGTCAAGAATCGAGCTGGAACATTCGTTCCGTGTCGTGTACTCTTGGATTCAGGATCTCAACTTCACTTCGTCACCAGTCGTTTCGCAAATCAGCTTCAGCTTCGAAAAAGCAAATCGCTCACTGCAGTTTCTGGCATTGGAGATGCTAGCTTCTCAACTGAAGGATACTCAGTCGATCTCGTTTTGAAATCGCGGATTTCAAATTATTCTACTACTATCACTGCAATCGTTGCCCAAATGATTACTGACAATCAGCCTGGGATGTCAATGTCTACTAATAGTTGGAATATACCCTCAAACATACAGCTAGCTGATCCCTTATTCCATAAGTCACAACGGATTGATCTTCTCATCGGAGCTGGTCTTTTCTTCGAGCTGTTGTGTGTTGGTCAAATTCTGTTAGCACCTGGTTTACCAATTTTGCAGAAAACTCAACTCGGCTGGATCGTGTCAGGTGGCGGGCAATCAGCCCCCAAACTCTCATCGTTCATCGCAACCCAAAGAGCTTCGGATGACACTAATCACAGCACTCGGCTTGATGAGTTAGTGCGTCAATTTTGGGAAGTGGAGCACGTCTTCGAGCCTATAGCCAAGGTAACAACCGAGGAGCTCCATTGTCAGCAGCATTTCATCGCAAACTATCGTCGATTGTCATCAGGGGAATATTCAGTTTGCTTGCCAAAAAAGCTAGGCGTCGAATCTTTGGGCGACTCTTATTTGCAGGCCAAGCGTCGACTCGTAAACTTGGAGCGTAAATTCGCTCGAAATGAAATTCTCAAGGAGAAATATTCAGCATTTATAAAGGAATATATTGACCTCAAACATATGTCACTGGTGCCCAGCGCAGATATCAATAAATGCAAATATTTCTTACCCCATCATTGCGTATACAAAGAAGAGAGTTCGACAACAAAGCTGAGAGTTGTCTTTGACGGCTCAGCCATTACCACATCTGGGCTCTCATTAAACGATTTGCTTATGTCAGGACCGACTATTCAAGCTACATTGTTTAACACGCTCGTTCGTTTTCGCACATTTTCCATTGCACTTACAGGAGATATCGGTAAAATGTATAGGTGTGTTAAAGTCTCAGAGCCTGATTCTATGCTTCAGTGCATTTTGTGGCGAGACTCTTCAGACCATGATATTCAAGTTTTCAAATTGAATACCGTCACGTATGGAACCAAACCCGCTTCCTTTTTGGCAATTCGTGCAATGCATCAACTAGCAATGGATGAGTCTTCGTCGTACCCATTAGGATCTAAAACTGTCTTGCGAGATTTCTACGTTGATGATTTGATATCAGGAGGCAATTCAGTTGAAGAAGTTCGAGACATGATGCGACAAACTACAAATCTTCTTGACCGAGGAAATTTTAAATTGAGAAAATGGTGCTCTAACTCAACTGATATACTTCGCGGAGTTCCAGAAACTGAGCAGGAGAGTTTTCTCAAACTCGACGACGGCAGCGATGTGACAAAAACACTTGGACTCATCTGGGAGCCTCGGAAGGACAGCTTCGTGTTCACTTTCGAGCCCAAAATTAATACTGGCACACACACAAAACGCTCGGTTTTATCAACCATTGCGCGATGTTACGATCCGTTAGGTTTGATCGGACCAACTTTAACTAGGGCCAAAATCATCTTGCAACGCCTGTGGAGAGACAAGCTGCAATGGGATGAGAGCTTACCGCAACCATTGGAAACGGCTTGGAGCGAGTTTTGTAAGGACTTTCAGCAAGTGAGCCATGCAGTATTTCCTCGTTATGTACTCCAACTTAAAGCAAGGGTCGAACTGCATGCCTTCTGCGATGCTAGTCTTCAGGCTTATGGCTCTTGTGTTTATGTTCGCTCATCGAAGAATGCTGTTCAAGTTCAGTTGCTCTGTTCCAAAGCCAGGGTCGCCCCACTAAAGACTCTTACTGTGCCTAAACTTGAGTTATGCGCTGCATTTCTGCTTGCGAACTTGGTAAGCGAAATAAACAAAATGAACTTGTTCGAGTGTGAGATGCATTGTTGGTCAGATTCAGCCGTGGTCTTGTCTTGGTTAAAGGAAGAGCCATCCAAATTCAATGTGTTTGTCTCTAACAAGATTTGTGCCATACAGCAGCTCACGATCGGCATGGAGTGGCATTACGTGCCAACCGAGATGAATCCGGCGGATATGTTATCCAAGGGAGCAGCACCGTTGGAACTTTTGCACTCAAAATTATGGATGCATGGACCTTCTTTCTTGCAAAAGGAGAAATGTTATTGGCCAAGGCACTGCTTGTCTGAAGCATGTCTTCCTGAAATGCGCCAAAAGGTTTTATTCTCAGCTGAGCACGTAGATATCTCTTTGTCATTCAAACACATAAATTCATTCGGAATAATGAAGCGCATTTTTGGCTACATTCACAAATTTATCAGAAAAATAAAGTCAGCTGAGTTGTCATCAGACGATCTTCGTCAGGGATCGTTCCTACTATGCCGTCTTCTTCAAAGAACTCAGTTGCAGCCAGAATACTCTGCCCTACAGAATGGAAAGAATATACATTCGTCAAGCTCCACTCTTTCGCTCTCTCCATTTATGGATGATTTTGGTCTACTTAGAGTCGGTGGTCGTTTGCGACACTCTACTCTCGGCTTCGATGCGCGCCACCCAATTATCTTGCCCAAAGAGCATCCCCTAACCTTCGCTATAATCTCGCATTTTCATCAGAAGTATCACCATGCAGGACCGCAGGCTTTGCTTGGAATAATTCGACAGCAATTCTGGCCCATAGGTGGCATGAAAACGGTTGCCCGAGCATTGCGAAAATGTATAATTTGCTGCAGATCTCGGCCTCGTCTCGTTGAGCATATAATGGCGGACTTGCCCAAGGATCGTGCACAGTGCTCACCGGCATTTACAGTCACTGGAGTGGATTATTGTGGTCCTTTTTACTACAAGCCTGATGGACGAAACAAAGCCTCTGTAAAGTGCTACATCTGCGTGTTCGTTTGCTTCGCAACCAAGGCTGTATGGTTGGAACTCGCAAAGGATCTTTCGACAGCTGCTTTTTTGGGCGCCCTCAAGCGTTTCATTGGTACGCGTGGCATTCCAAAATGCATTTGGTCTGACAATGCTACTAACTTTGTGGGTGCACGGAACGAGTTGGCGGATTTGCGGCGCCTATTGTTGAGCCAGGAACATCGCATTGAAGTCCACAACTACTGCATCAACAACAGCTTCGATTGGAAGTTCATACCTCCTCGTTCGCCACACTTCGGCGGCCTATGGGAAGCAGCAGTGAAGACAGCTAAAAAACATTTATATCTCTCTATGAGATCGGCACTTCTTGGCTTCGACGAACTGCGCACTTTGGTATGCCAAATTCAGGCCATAATCAATTCTCGTCCTCTTGTTGCAATTTCAGAAAATCCCGATGATCTTGGAGTTCTCACTCCAGGACATTTCTTGATTGGTCGACCACTCATCAGTTTCCCCGAGCCAGACGTAACTGGGTTGGACCACAATCGCCTTGATCGCTGGCAACGCATGACGTACATACAGCAGTTGTTTTGGAAACGCTGGAGTGATGAATACCTCACCATTCTCCAACAGCGTGGAAAATGGCGCACCCCGCAGTCTTCTATCAAAGTCAACGATGTCGTATGCGTGAAAGACGAAAACTTGCCACCTTTGAAATGGCCATTAGCCCGGGTCGTTGAGATCATTGCTGGAGCTGATGGTGTCGTGAGAGTTGCTGTTCTACGTACGCCCACTGGAACTACACGTCGAGCTGTCAATAAGCTGTGCGTCCTTCCGGTTGATGATCCTGTTGAAAGACTTGGTCTTTCAACGGGGGGGAGGATGTTCGGCGCAGCAGCTAATAAATACTCTTAAATAAGTTTCTCTTAAATTAGTCTATTCTCTATATCATTTCATTCGCTGTTAATGCACTCATACACATAAGAAAGCATAACAGACATACATATGTAATTTTCGCCTTCCTTTTACTTGCTTATACTTGTAACTTTTTTTCTTTAAATTCTCTAATTCTGTACGAAAGTTGTCTGCAAGCGCGCAACATCTCTCTTATCTTTTCGCATACAATTAACTTTGCCTAAACAAATATCACGGACTCGGCATTAAATTAATAAATAATAAGCTAAATTAAATCGTATTGGCTTTTTATTTTGTGCCTTCGTAAATGATTGGAGCCAGAGTTGCCGAAAAAGCTTGGCAGCTTCCAACAAATGCAAAGTTAATTAATTAAAAGTCTTCGATATTTCGATAATTGCAAATATTAAGACTTATTAAATATATATAAACCAAACTACTAAACTCAATTAAAAGCCATTATCAGTTGTTAAATAAAACAGTGCTGCCAACTCGAAGCTTATAACTTCTAGGAAAAGCATCATTTATTATATATTGAACAGATAAGAGTGTTAAAAACAAGAAATTAAACTAACCAGAATATATATTGAGATATTGAAGCATTTCCACCATTTATTGCATTTGTATGTAATTGTACATCATTTAAAATTCAGGCATACAAAATTGATTTATATCACTTTCAATTTAGCATTTAATTCGAATCTGACGGCTATCAATATCAAGGTTTCTATATATTCTTAACTTTAAAATCAAGATCCGAAAAGCGTGCACATACTCCTGCTCCAGGATAAGATGATTCGTTCTCATTGCATTCAAGTTGATCTTATTATTTTATAGATTGCCAACAACTTAAGGTTATTGAAAACCGTTTAACTTTTATTTCGACGAAATATATGACAAAACAATAAATTTCCAAATAATCGTTTGCAACACAATAAGTTTGGTTAGGAACTTCCGATAATCGATAGTAAATAAAGTTGTAGGGCTGCATCAACTGTCAAATATCCTTCGATGCAACTGTCAATTTATAATAAGCTGACACAGTTTTGCTCAACTCTTGAAAGAAATATTGAATTCGAGAGCAGTTTGCAGTTATGGTAAGTTACTTGAGCTGTTGGCTGTATAAATCCCATTAGATATCCGTTTGTCTGCTCGTAGAATGCCTTTGCCCACTTGGATCTCTTTGATGGTATTCCCGCCAAATGTCCCGTGAGGGGCTGCAAATTGCAGTTGACGCCTCAGGAAATGCTGACGCACTTGCTGATGCGTCATCGGCCGGAGGACTCGATGCTGGAGGTTGGCGCAGACTGGCACACGGTGTGCGACCTGGACTTGGTTACGCTGATGCCTGGCTACAATCACGTCGTGGCTGTCATGGCCTATGCCGGCTCCAACAAAACGAAGCGCAGCCGTCCCATCGGACCGGAGCTGCAGCTCGTCCATCATCTGCCCATAGTGCTTATGCTGTATGTCAGCCCGCAGACGCGCAATCTGGAACAGATGTTCGTGCTCTACCTGGTCAGTCCGGTGGCCTCGCGTAAGGTGAGCGCCCACGTGAGCCTGCTGAACGGGCTTTGCGGACGTGAGGTGCGGGGAACGCGTTGCATGCGCAATTTCCTGGATGCCCCGCTGCTGGACAGCGAGGAGCTGCTCCACAGCAACATGGACTACCTGATCTACACGGCAATGGACGTGTGGGAGCACTGCACCGCCGGCGAGCGTTGCAAGCTCCAGTTCAAGGTGGTGCTGCACGGGGAGCCTAATCTCTTCGAAGTGGTCAATGAGACGAACAACTATTCCCTCTGGTAGGCCACTCAATGACTCATCTCTCTCTCTCTCTGGCGAATGCCAAACAGCTGGCCCACAGCCCAAACCATAACCAAAACCAAAAGAAAAACAAAAACTAACGAATCCATTGACGCACTCTTGTGGTCTGAGTGCCTGTCAATAATTCGCTGGATGTTGTTATTGTTATTGAATGAAACACTGCTCAGCTGTCAGAAATTGGTTTCAACTTATTCATTCAATAATTTCTTGGCTCGCCCAAAAGTGGGTCACATTCGTATGCGCCCAGCCAGACATCAGATACCAGATAGATACCAAACACTTACAACAACCACAGCACCACGCCCCCTGGACCGCCGACTCATCGATCAATCAACAAGGGCTATCTAATTGAATAGCCATTTGTATAGACTGTAGCCGGAGTAAATCTTTTAATTTTTTAATTAGCTGCTAAATGATTTTTCTCCCTTGCCAAAAACAATTTTTTTCCCTCTCTAAACAAATTTTCCCAATTATTGTTGGCCTAATTTGCTTTTGACTGATTTAGTTCACTTTTCAATTCATAATTAGGTTGAATGAGTTCTTTACCAACTTTTCTAGAACTCTTTCAAAGTAAAAATAATAAATAAATAAAATAAAATAAACAAAAAAATGTTTTATGTTTATAGAACTATTTATTTCCAAAAATCTATGCCTTTCATTACGATCATTACGATCCATTTCACAATTGTGGAGATCATAATGCAAATTGTTTCAGAATTATATTGAACTGATGATTAAACTGATTTCGCAAATTTCGTTTTCCGACTTACTCTTAAAAGCTCTTACTTTTCCTCCTTCTTCTATTCTAGTGTCAATCAATCGTAGAACAAAGCTGAAGATTCACTTGCTAAATAAATTTTACTATATTATAATCTTGATTCTTTTAGCATAAACAGGCACTTTCATTAGTTACAATTGCAAATTGCCCATCAGACTATAATTTAAATAATTTGAATATATTTTACTACATGTATATCGAACAAGAAGTTTCTTATAGGATTTCATTATACGGAATCAATCATAAATTATTCTGTCCATCCTCTATTTTAAAATATGTTTTTGAACAAAATATAAAATACAATCATATTTCATAGAAATAATACGTATGACTCTCATGTATATACAAATATATGCATATTAAATATTATAGTATATTTTCATATAATTTTGTCTAATATATACGAAAATCTGACGTCAAATCTTAGTTCTTCGAGAAATATGAATACAAATCCAATGATGAAATTCATTCAATATTATTTATATCAATTTCTAAACTCAATAAATTGTTTATAATTGTTATAAATACAATTTTTCTTTTTTAATAGTAAATAGTTCCAATCGCAACATAGGTAAAAGGTAAATACATAAATATATATCTAATTATATGTCAAATAATTAATTAGCAAAAAAAAAAAAAAAAAAAAAAAAAAAACTAAATTGAAAAAAAGCAAAAATAAAATTTATGCGCCATATCCCAAAAATACAAAATAAGAGAAAATAAAACGAAAAAGCAAATAGTGAGAAAACTGCGATGAATAAGAAGGCAATAAAAAACTGTTTAAATAGACAGCCCCGTAAGCATTATAAGAAAATGGGGAGAGGAGAAAGAAACTCATAAAAACAACACGAGCAAATCCCAAGATATGAGCTTAGGGCCCATGCCCAATAATCTTGTTATGTGAATCATGTGCGACCTTGAAATTATATATACAAAATTAAATGTTAAATGTAAAAAGAAAAGAAAACAAAACAAAACACTAAAAGCCAATTTGACAATCGGCAATTGAATGCGACGCACTGAGGCATTTTGGTCGCTTTCTTCTGCTGCGGCTGTGGCATGCAACCCGTTTTCCATTTGTCATTGGAGCCTGGTGTGGCCTGGACGCTGCGCTGATTGCATGACATGAGCACATCAGACAGCCCGGTTGCCCGGCTGCCCGGTTGCCCGGTTGCCCGGCTGGAATCATAATTATTTATATTAATCTGTCGGGTCACCAGCGGCGCGACTCAAGTGAAAGTAAAATCGGCGCCCAGCTCCAACTTCAACTCGAACTCGAACTCCAACTCCAAGTGCAAGTCCAAGGTGCAGTTGCAAGTCTGTCGCAGGCCTGTTGCACAATAAACTGTGCTTATATTTCATCTTCAGCTTCAATCGAGTGTTTCGTTTATATTTTTTGTGTTTTCAAATAAATTTCCCAGCATTGCCCACATGTGGCCGGGCCACGCAAGAGGCGGACATTCAGCCAGCTAGCTGGCTCCGCCTCGCCTGCAGTTTTTCATTTTATTATTTTCATTTTCGACTCGTAAACAAATTACTCAGCTCTGTGGGCCTACTGTGAAAAATGGTAGCAATATTTGGGAAATGACGCAAGCAGCTTGTTAGAAATACAATTGCGAAAAGGTCAAAAGGCCATCAAATGTCAGATGAATAAATGAACGAAAGGAAGTAAATCTAGCTAAGCTGGCAAAAAAATACATTTCAATATTTGATTAATTCGCTTTTAAGGATAAGGCAAGTCTCTCTCATAGTAGAGGACAAATTTAAAATAAATTTTAAAAAAATATTTAAAATTTGATTTTTTTTTTTAGGGATTCAAAACGCCAGCAAAAGCTAAAAGTCTTCTTTAATTACTTTGAAGAACTTGTAGCTCTGTTTTCTTGGCTCTTCCCATTTTATTTGTCTTCTGTTTATTTTTACTTTTTGTGGATACATAATTCACGGTCATTTCACACACACTTGAACTCAGGTGCAAAATCCCAACAACAACAACAACAACAACGAAAAATCCCACTTAAAATTTTGTATGCAAAAATGCGTAAAGTAAATAAATTCACACCCGATTTACGTAACTCACATTAACAGCGAGCGAGAAGAAGTGTCAAAATAATTGCCGCTGACAGAAATCAACGCAATGCATCAAAAACCTCATCGTAAAAACACCTTCGAGAGCATTAAAAGCATACGCGAATCAAGCGAGTATTGTATTTGTCGTATGTATATATCGACTTAGTTCAAGTTCGCACGAAAATTAATGAATTTTTACGCGTTTCCCATTTTGTTTATAATTTATTTTCTTTTTTGGTTTTTACGACGTTTACAAGTTCACATATGAAAGTCATGGCTGAGACGAGAGAGATTAAAATTTATGCAAATCTTTTGCTAACCATTATAATTGTTAAGAAGATGATTTTGATTAATGAAAGTTCGACTAAAATACAAGTGTGTGCTTGTGTGTGCTTAAATTATAATTATGGCAACATAAATTGGAAGTAAATATTCATAATAATGCTAAGAGAAATTCTACATATTTAAACAATAAAGCATACTCGCTCACGAATTGAGAGAAGCGTATTTGATTTGACTAATTTGGGGCTGTTCTATGTTCAAGCTACAACACTTGAAAATTTAGAATGTACATATATACATAAATACATATATGAATGTATGTGTCTGCACCATCTATCATCAACGGAAATCCAACTAGACTATAAATCCAATAAAGAAATTTCTTTAGCTAAGTCAAGTACTTCGTTTTCCAGTTAAACATTGCATTTCATAGTTCTGATATAAATATTAAATATTATACTCTAAATATATTATCCATATTTATTATATGCTTTTATTATTACAAAGCTTTCGAGAACTGGCTAAAACCCTGTGAAGAATGTCGTTATAGCTATATAAATAATTGCATTTTTTTTTTTTTCATTTGATTGATGTTGTTGTAGTGGCGACCCGATAATACAACATCGTGGTTGTATTTCCTCGACTTTATTTAGTGTAAGAGCTGCAAAGAATGTAGGAAGAATATCCTAATCGCCGATTGCGAAGCAGTAGGAGAACTGGAGTGGGGGTTATGTTATTAACAGAGTATAACACTGTTAGTAGCATAGCATGTCAACGTGAGGGAGGAGCAGCTCCTGTTAATGTAATCTGACATTAGCAGATGTTATTTTCATTTATTTTTTTAATTTTATTTTTACTTATATAATGTATTTTGTGTTTTTAATATTTTTTTATCATTACTATTTTACATACATTTACTTATATTTATATTTTATATATTTAGCTTATTTTTTTATTTATTTTTTTAAATTTATTTTATATATTTATATATTCATATTACTGTATTTTAATTTTATATATTTTATATATATATATATATATATATATTTTTTTTTAAATTTATATTATTTATATTTATTTTATATTATATTTATTATATTTTTAAATATTTTCTATTTAATTTTTGTTCACTTATTTAAGTTTTTACTTGTTATTTTCATTGCACATTTAGCTCAGACTTTTAAACATTTCATTCTTCATTCTTTTGCAAAAGTGTTTTTCTAGTACATGAATTTGACCCAATTTTCATAATATATATGTATTTATACATTATCCATTTATATTGTTTCTGTCTTTCGCAGAGCAATTTCTTGACGGTCGTCGAGAATTTATGTGCGCCACATCAACATCAACATCAACATCAACATCAACAGCAACAGAGAAATGCAAAAAATAAATCAACTCTTTCAGAGAAACCTCTAAAAAATTAAATGAAAATAAATGCATTTTTATGCCAAATTCTTGGCTATCTCGAAAGTTTTCCTTTCGTTTATTTTCTTTCTTTTTGAGCATTTTTTATGTGCGTGGCACGAAGCTTCCGCTGCTGCTGACAGCTAAATTTTCAACACGTGTGCTAAATTTAATAGTACGCAGAGCATTCGAGATCGAGCGAAAATACGAAAATTAATTAATTAATTCGCGTGAGCGAGAAAAGCTCGAAATGAAAATGTCGCCTGCCGCCAGAAAGCGCGTGCGGTCCCGAGGGCTGCCAGAACAAGAGCTGACAGCGCAAGAGCCAGAGACTGCGACAGTATCGCCGCCCCCGTCAACCATGGGCGTAGGCGTGGACGTGGGTGAGGGCGTTGGTGTGGGCGTGGACCATTGATGGCCTTCAAAATTCATATGAACCTTAATTGTACGTTTCATTCGCGTATATTTCAGATGTATGTATATAGGGAGATACTATGTATTTATTTATTATCGTGCATATAGAAATGCGTGCACATATGTTTTCATATGTATAGGATCAAACAAGAAAAAAAAAAGAAACACAAGTTTATTACTTTTTTTTTTTAATTTGCCGGCAGCAGCAGCTGCTCTCATCTGTATAACTTGCGCGTATCAGACAAGACTGCTCTGCTAACAAGAAGTTGCGAAATCTTTAGAGATCTTCAAACTAGCTAAATATAAATCTAAATAAAATAAAATGTATTTTAAATCCTTCTCTAAACAGCAGAAAAAAAGAGAATAGGAATATAAGTTGGATGTGTACCATAATATGACATTATATTGGAAATTGGGAAATAGGTAAAGTGAAAAATGTATATAGATATATTTATCTTTTTATGTTTGTATTGTAAACACGATTATTTAACATTTTCAAATTATTATATTTATAATATAATACGTTAAATTGTATAAAAAAAAGAAACAGCTGAAAATGTTTTGAACTTGATAATCAAATTAAGAATTATATTTGAGTTGTAAACATCATTATTAGATTTTTTTTTAGAATTGTTGAATAATTCAAAATTAAGAGAAATAAATTATGTATAATAGAAGCATTTTTTTAGTGTAATAAAATTTAAAAAATATAATTGTATTTATTGAACTTATTAGCACTACTTTTATATTTTTAAAATATTATTATATTTATATAAAAATTTTGAAACAAAAATTGATATATATTTTTATCATTTCTGAGTAAAAATTGTATAAGAAATCCTTTCCACTGATTGATATTTTTAATAATATATAATATATATTAAAAATATAAAAATATACTCCAAATTATGTGGCAATATTTATTTCATTCAGCTTGAGCTTTAAATTCATATAAAAAGATTAAAAATTTAAAATAAAAAAATTTTTATACATATTAAAATATTATTTTTGATTTCAGAGCATGAAAAATATTTAAAGTATATTCAAAATAATATATATTTTTACACCTAATCAAATCTAATTTCAATCGCAACAATAAACATTTTATTATTTTTGTAGATTCTGTAGGAACTTGAATTGAATATTTCAAAAACTGAACTCTGGCGTTTCCATCTTTGCAAATAGTAAATAATTTTTTATAAAATATTTCAAAACTATTTATTTTTTATAATTTTCAAGATGTTTAAAACTTACCCAGAACTCATGATGCTTGTTGTTTTTGTTTCCTGTTTTATTTTATTCTAAATTCAAAATTTTAGTTTTCACTTCGCACAGGGAGAGAGACAGCAGTAAATCGTAGTCGCGGACGTTGTTATTGCCTAATTGCACGATTTTTCAACGAAAATGCAATTTATGCACATAAAAGCACTGAAAATTTATGAAAAACTTTAGAAACTGTTTTTTTTTTTTATGAATATAGATATATGTATTTATGTATATATATTTGATTTAAATCATTTGTGGTTTTTTTTTTTTTTTTTTTTTTTTTTTTGCACAAAGATCACGATTTCTTATGTAACATCAAATTGAAAAGCATTAGCTCGCATTCACACACACACACACACACACACACACACACACACACACACGCACACACACAATCATACTCAGCATATAGTTTATACACAGAGAGAAGAAAATGCCCTAGCGTTCTGGTCTTTAAGGTTTTCAGCAGAGTCAATGAGGAAAAACCTTTTTTTCAAAATTTTCGCGCAAGAATTTTGTAATTGTCTATTAATAAAACGCGGCACGACGACGCATTGCTCACTTTTGCCCGTGCTGCAGACTCAGCAAATAGATCTATATATACCGCACTCGGCTATATAGACAGCTAGCTAGATAGATGGATGAATGTATATATATACATATATATAAAATATATATATGTGTATATATGTTTGTTAGTTTATAGTTGAAGACTTCTATTTCGAATGTTTTTCTCGTTTGCAACGCGTTCAAGTTAGCAGCCCAAGTCGCACTGAATTCGCACACGAAATTTTCTTGGCCGAAAAGCCGAAAAAATCACATTTCGAAATGCTTTTCCTTTATATACAAATACGTATATTCGTATATGTATGTTTCGGCCATTCTCGGACAGCTGCGAGTGCTTGTGTGTGTGTAAAGTGCGTCTGCTTGGAAAATTCTATGAATTTTGAGTTTATTTAAAAGAAAAATTGAGCAAGCGGCAACCAGTGGGCGATCAGTGCGCGGTTGTTTGTACTTCTCATTTTATTTATTTATTTATTTATTTATTTATGTGCAGCATAAAGAGAACCGCAAATGTTTGCCAGATGCCCCAAGCACTATGCTACAAGCACTATCCATATGCAGCTAGCCAATCTCTCTAATATTTGATATGAAATCAGTTATGCATCGATTCTAAACTCTTTGCTCACATTGTATTTATAAAGATGACCGCGACTGTGTCCATTGGGGGGTACTCATGCAGTACATAGGCAATATGCTTATGTTTTAGCTTTTTGTCAAATTGATCGGGTGCCAAAAAAGCGAGAAGCCAAAAAGAAAACATGTAAACAAATAGGCGCATGCAGCTCGTGCCTGTTTGAACATTCAAGTATATAGACAAAGCGTCAAATATACATGTATAGGAATATAGATGTGGATATATCGGAATATATGTAGTATAAGGGAATAGCTTTAGACCAACAGCCGCCAAATATCACGCACACATTGCTGACAATCAAGTAGCAAAGGCGAGTGAATGATACCAAATGGTTGGGTCAGTCAAGGCTTTTTGGTTGAGCGGCCACATGCTGGGATATATCATAATAAATCACACATAAATTAAGAGAAAACTAAAAGATGTTTAAGCATCAGCTCCACATATATAAATACTATATAGTCGAGGCAAACATAAGCCCAGCCAGACAAACCAACACAATTGGCATCGGGAATATGCAACGTCTGCGGCATTAGCGATTCATTCATCTTCGTACACAGAAAATCTATAAACCTGCTAATAGATATAGCTATATATATAGTATATCTATATAAAGATATAAGCTTAGTTAGTCTGTAGACCACCTGCCTCACACGCTAATTGCCTTTTCATATTGCGCACTTTTCTTTAGTGCCGACGATGAATTATGCTAATGCCTCGATTATAGATCGAATCGGTATATGAATATATATACATGTGTGTTTGTGTAGCTTCTTCAGATGTACTATATTCAAATTGTACTTTATTTTTGTGCAAAATGCGCCATTAAATCCTATAAATAGATCGCCGAGCAGCGCACAGCGACTGGGTCTGAGTCAACGAGCTTCGAACATTAACCTCATTAGATGAGCGTAAAACAATTTGTTTGAATTACGAGTTTTTTGTATTTGAAACACTTGAGGCTTTCAAGTGGCCCGACAGATTGTCTATAAAATGGGCGCGGTTGTCCAAATATTGAACAACAACAACAACAACAAGGGAATATGCTCATTGAAATGTCAACTACTTTGGTTTTATAATTATAAAATGCCTATTAACATGAGTCATATATATATTTTATTTTAATTATTATTATCTATTATTAGTTTTTTTGTTTATTTATTTATTTTTTATTTTTATTTATTTATTTATTTTTTTTTTTTTTTTTAATTTAAATATTTCATTCAACAAGCTGGAAACTATCTATAAAGGAAATTTAATCTTGTTTTAAGTACTTATTATTATTATTTTTTTTATACAAGGTAATTTGATTGTGTGAAAATGGGTGTGAGGTAGAAGGCATGGTAGAGACATTAAAGTAAATATGGTAAATATATAAGAGGATGAGGACTTGAATTGATCTACCCATGTCCGTCAGTCTAAACCAAGCGACCAAGGCAAATATTCCACTTCCAAACAGTATACAAATTTTGTTCAATGACACATTTCATTTCCATATAATCAAAACGTCTTCTTAATGGAAAAAAAGATCTTTTCATTCGTTTCGAAAGTATATAAAATAAATAGGAAACTATATTAGAGTAAATGTGCACCAGTAAAGGTGATTGGAAAAGTGTGTAAGCCTGGAGACACTGGATACGGATAATATATTTCGTTTAGAACACATAGAAAAGCTCCACATTGAAGGATTATAGTTGATTGGTTTCTAGTGGATAATCAGGAGTCCAATCCGCTATACCGCTAAGAATGACGACCTGACTGATATAACTTGAATGTATATTAACATAAGATATATATATTATTATATATTATTAGCATAACATTAAAGTATATGAGTCCTTTGGCACACGTGAATGCCATGAATGAAATTGTGAATTTGAAAAAATTAATCATACTTTTTGTGTACAGTTTTAATTAAATTTAAAATTTATTTGTTTCTGGAATCAAATGAAATACTGCTAAAAGGTATTTTTCGTATGATAGATATTATTAATTTAAATCTATTAATATCATAATTTTGTAACTGCTAAGATTATTAATTATTAATTTTTCGTTTTTTATTTTCAAAACTATTATATGTATTTTATAAGTTAGAGATGTGTAACCCCCCAAGAGTTGTACATACTTTATCTTTATGCAATCTTCAGTTGAGGTCAAGAGTAACTCTCTATTTTATCATTACAAGTTGTCAAAGAGTAACTCACATATATCATTATACATACTCGTTAAGACAAAAAGACTTTTTTCCTTTCTTGCAATGTCTGCCTCGATGCCAGTCCATTTATGTGCATATAGTATATATGACTGCAGAGATGCATAATCCCTATTGAAGCTACCGACTTGAAATCGATTGAGAGCAATACTTGCTTGATGAATATTGAAAAAAAAAAGAATATACTCTTTTCAAATCGATCATTTGAATAAACAAAATTATCTGCAATTATCGTATAGTAAACGATGAGTCCATAGATTTCGATATAGAACTAGTTGAATATTTAAATATTATATTATTAAATTTATTTATTTTTAGTACATTTTTAAATTATTTATTAAATAGTTATAGATATACTTATTAAATAAATATGTTATTTTTGTATTAAAATTTTACAATATTTAATGCAATGTTTTGATTTTCAACGAGACGGACAGAAATTTGTTGCTAAGCTTAGAGTCAAGGTTCGTTGTATATATGAACATTTATAAATATTTGTCAATGAAAATATACTGTTGAAAGCAAAAACTATTTTATTTTTTATGACCGTCAGGCTATTAAAACGTTTTCCAATGCAATAACTGAAAAACAACTTTATTGGAAAATAATATATGTAATATAATACTAGATTATTAGATATTCTGTACCTAAAATCAGTTCTGAAAATAATAAAAGCTTCGAGTTTTTTTTTTAATTAAATATATAATTTAGTTTTGTAAATTTTTATTATTGCCTACGCTTATCTTATTGATTCTGAAAAGCTGCACTCGAATTAGATAAAATAAACAAATATGTTGTTTACTCGGAATTTATCAAATAAAAACACATTAAGGAAAAGGCAATTAAGCCCAGGAAAAATCACACAAGTTCAATGCACTCGTCGCCAACAAATACAACAACAAAATGTTTAAACAAATCGCTCAGACGAGAGAAAACTAAATACATGACATGAGCGAAGCAGACACTGAAAGAAATTTCTGGTACAATTTGATGCGTTTGAAGTTGCGCGAATTATAAAAATCATGTGCGCGTGTTTTGGACATGCAAATTGCTGGCTGTGCGTCGAATATACATTAAAAAAAAAAAAAAAAAAAAAAAAAAACAAAGCAGAAGTAAAGAAAAAAGAAAAGCAAATTGTAGCCAACAAAAAAAGCATAACATGGGCCTTGGCCATTGAAACGGACGCGTCGCAAGTGTTTCAATGATTTCTTATTTTATTTCTGTATTTGCAATTAAATTAGTTTGGCATAAAAAACCAAGCAAGTATCTCTGCATCTTCAGCTACACACATATTTATATATATATTATATATATATGATTTTTTTATACATTTTAGATTTGTAGTTTGGTTCTTGTGCGTCAGCGGAAATTTAATTATAGCGCAATTGAATATTTTAGTTAATTAGTTGAACGTCGAGAAATGAAATGCCAAAAAAATAGATACAGGCTAAAGGAAATAAGCTAATCCAATCATATGCCGCCCGCGACTCGCCCTAGGGGTAGTCGTCGTCGCTTTCCTCATCGCTAGGCAGGTGCACCGCCTCCTTGCTGGCAAGCGTCAGAGAGGAACGCAGCACGTCTATGGCCAATGGCTTCCGCATGTCGTAGGCATCCTCGTCGGGATCGCCTGGGTAGTAGTCCAGTAGGATGCGGCGCAGAGAGTAGCCCAGGGCGCTGTAGAGCTGGTAGGCGGCCTGGTTGCTGCAGCGCAAATACAGATCCACATACCAGGCATTCTTCAAATCCATCATATGGGCAAAGGTGTTCATGAGTAGCGAGGCGACGCCCAGGCGGCGATAATGTGCCCCCACGGTCAAGGCGCAAACGTGGCCATGCAGATCAGTCTGATCCATGCCGGGCTGGCACTTGCCAAAGATGAAGCCAGCCAACTGGCCATCGGGCGTGAGGGCGGCCTGCGCCAGCTCAGGCCACTGGGCGAGATGGCGCATGAAGAACCCGAGGCGATACACCTCTGTGAATGGATCAAAGACTAACGCATTGAATTTGAACAGATCATCGAGATGCATCTCCCTCAGGCAACTCATGACGATATAGGTATACGATATACAGTGTGGTCAACAAATAGATTTTGATCATGGAAAGTGAGTGTTGTTTACTAACTATAGATTAATTATGGATTACACTCAAAACAATATGACAACGTTCTCAAAGCACGTTCAGTATGGCATTCTTAAGCCTAACGATCAGCATTTTCAATTCCTTCGCCAGCGCCTGCCCAGTGCTGTAAAATGTGTCTTTTTGCTTGAGACAAATGCCGTCAACGTCCCGCGAGAGCGGCAGGCGCATTTCGTACCCATAGTCATCATCATAGTATTTCCACAGCGTTAAGTACTTCGCATAGCCCAACAGCTCATAGAACTTAATGGCGTTCTGGTTCTTGCTGCGCACAAATAGATCAATGTACCATTCTCGTTTGACCTCCAGCTTAGCTCTCAAGCTGTCCATCAACAGTGTGCCCAGTCCCAGACGTCGATAGTCGTTGTCAATGGACACGGAGCTGACATGCCCATGACTGCTGATCTTATGTGAGTCCTTGCAATCACCATGAACGCGAGTGCCCATGATGAATCCCATCAACTGTTCATTGGGAGCAACGGCAACTTCAGCCAGCATCGGAAACTCAAGCAGTCTGGACGCGAAGAAAGAGATCTCATAGACTTCGGTCATGGGATCGAAGAGAATTCTATTGAACTTGAACAGATCATCGAATGCAAGTTCACGTAGTTCCACCATTTTGCCAACATCTGCTCTCGAGTAATGCTTCTATACTAAAAGTGTGACGCAAAGTTGATAGTTTATTGACAGAATCCGACTTTTCACTCATAGCCAGTCATGCCTATGAATATCAAGATTAGAATAGAATAGAATTTAATAGTTAAGCTAATAGAAGAAAGTAATTAATATACCTTATTTAAAGTGCTCAGCACTTTAACTTTTGCGAGTTATAATTATGATCCTCTACAGATCACCAGAAAAATGTCCTTGTCCTCTCTGTTTATTTGAAGCAGCATTGGAGAGAGATACTTTAAATGTTGAATGATACTCGTGAATACAGTCAGCATTGCAAAAGATATACATTATGCTTCTAATATAATCTCACATTTTTAAGGTAGAAATTTACAAATTTGATTATAAAGTTTATGGTTTTAAGAGATAAACTCTTGATGCAAAAATAAAAAAAAATTAAAAAGTTTACTATTTGGGCGTGATATATAAAAGTTATTACAATAATACGTATATATTTACTGAGGGTTATAAAAATAATAACTTTATCATTGCCCGTTGGCTATGTATTTTCGCCTGTAAATTACTGTAAATATAATATATTAGTTATGCATTCATCCAATTTTCATTTACTTTGTAAATCTAAACTAATTACAGGGCTTGCCATGCCAGTTTAACTATTTTCCTGCCAAGTCTGGTGCTGGTTGGGAAATAGTAAATATAAATTACAGCAGGAATGATTGTTTCTTAGCGTTGGACATTACTGGATTAATCTTATGATATCATACATAGTTTAACTTTAAAAATCGAATCAATCTATAAGGTTTTATCCTTATCAGTAAGGCTTATGTGCTTAATATCCCATGAAAGCGGTAAGCGCATTTCATATCCAGAGTCATCGGGAAAGTACTTAGTGAGAACACGATACTTCGTATAGCCCATAAGCTCAAAGAACTTAATGGCGTTCAAATTCTTGCAGTGTACAAATATATCGATGTACCAGTTCCGTTTAGTCTCCAGTCTTGCCTTAAAATTTCCCATCAACAAAGTGGCCAATCCCAGGCGTCGGAAATCGTTGTCAATGGACAGGATACTGACATGGCCATGGCTGCTTATCACATGTGAGTCCATGCCCTCTCCAACAAATTCATCATTAACTATTCGAGTACCCAAGATAAATCCAATACACTGGTCGTTGGGCGCAATGGCGACTTCATTCAGCATGGGAAACTTAAGTAGTCTAACGACGAAGAATGAAATAGCATAGGATTTGGTAAACGTATCCAAAGTCATCCTGCCGAATTTGAACAGATCATCGAATGCAAGTTCACGTAATGCCGTCATATTGTAAAAATTGAACTTTTCATTCAATTCGAATTGTAAATGGTTCTCAACGAAAACTGTGTGCAAAATAAATAGATTATTGACAGTTGCAAATGTATACAGACAAAAGCTTACTGCTTTCAGCTTGTTCAAATTTATTAATTTAATTTTTATCAATAACAGATATTGATTAAGCACCGTTACCAAAAATATGATACTTCTTGTACATCTAAATTTACTGATAATATAACGAATAGCCACAACTTTAATTCATTTAAACTCTCTCTTTCTAGTTAAAGTTAACTAAGCAAATGGCGATTTTAGAATATTTAGTGGTGCACAATTGGCACAGTATAACCCATCGATAGTTTTTTAATAAGCCAAATAGCTCTGTTAAGATGGTATCGATATGTGCAAATTCGATAGTGATGAACCGCATGTATTTCTGCTGCTTAACATATAATACTCCGTAACAACAAAAATGTTACGAAATTTTTGTCGAATTGGAATTCAAAATATTAAATTAAGCTTCAATGAAGTACAGCCCGTTCGTGGCATGGCTGGCCATTCAAAATGGGCCAACATTAAACATATTAAGGCGCAGAAAGATGGATTACGGGCGGCTCTTTTCGAAAAGATTGCCAGACAGATTCGCCTAGCCGTACAGGAAGGCAAATCGGCGGATCCGGCTGTGAATTCGCTTCTACGATCGGAAATAGAAAATGCACTGAAGAAAAATATGCCCATGGGATCAATACAAAATACAATTAAGAAATGCCAGCACAACAAAGCGCAACTAAAGAAACATCGGTTCGACATAAGATATAGAAGAAAAGTCTATATGATTTGTAGCATATATAGCGATAATCTGCCTATGGTTAAAATGGATGTGACACCAATGGTAAAAAAATCTGGGTAAGTGTATTAAATAAAATAAAGAAGAGGTAAAAGTAAATAATAAAAAAAACGTAACCTAAGGCAAAAATCCTTTGCAGAGCCGAATTCATTGACGTGAGCCATATGTTCGAAGATTTTGGATTGATAGAAGCCCGATGCACCTCACCGTTGGACAACACTGGGAGCAGCTTAGAGGAAAAGGTCACGGAAGATGCCATTCAACTAGGAGCTGAAGATGTGGAAATTGTTGATGCTACCACGGCTGCAGTGAACGTTAGTAAACAAATTAAAGGACTAATGGAAAGCATGAATGGGATATCTAGATTCTAGATTCTAAATCAACTGCAATGTCCCATCAAAATGCATAGAACGTAGTCTTTACTAATATGATTTCTACGATTAGTTCATTTGCAGTCCGATTCATTTGACGGGCCTGAGTAAAACTTTGCAGCAAAATGGCTATTCGATCGAGAATAGCGAGCATGTATTTACACCAAATGTAAAATGTCCAATCTCTTCTGTATTATGCGATAATAATTCTAGTTTTGTTTCAGAGTCTGGTACAGCTGGATGAGGATGAAAAGAAGGCATACCATGTATTTGTACAGAAACTACGCAATGTTCCTGGTATGGAAGACATCTATGACAACGTAGAATAAAGTCATGTCTATAGCTATATTTATATATATTTTTATTGTACATAACTTGCAAATATTCTATGTTCAAATGTTACATGTCTGTAGAGATGTGAATAAATATGTTATAAAATTACAAACTACTTCAAATGTGCTCGCTCGGCCTACGGGTTACAATGGAACAACATTTATACTATGAAATCTCTTATATCAAATGCTCTTTACAATGCGGTAATGGGAGTCTTTCCTTGCTTGTCTCTCATTAACAGTTATTTAACTTGAAGTTCCCTGAATAAGGTCCAACCTATTTAAGGAATTTGAAATTAGTTTCTGGTACACGGATATAACTTTGCTTAGACTTACAGATTGTGGAGGTTCAGCAGATGAAGGCCTAGATTGTCTAAGCGAAATTACAAATTATGAATATCTATATAGGCGATAGAAATATTTAAATAGGGTTTACACAATGTTTAACACTTGTTTTAAAATTCCTAAAAGATTTTAATTATTTGTAAATAATTTAAATGAACTGGTTGTAAATCATATAATCAATGCAGCAATACTTGTTTAACATTACACTTAATTGCATCTAAAAATTTTCTTTTAACTTAATTAAAAATCGTGTATATAATCATAACGGGTTATCCTCACAATGCATCCATGCATGCAAGCTCCTACACTGTTTACAATTTCGGATTGTCAAACAGAGGACCGCGCGTTACCGTTATATCGGCATACGGCGCGGATTGCGTTATGTGCAGGGCCTTGAACTTCTTTAATACCAGCAGCGAGTAGAACTTCTGAGCCGCCTGCTTCCTCGAGTTTCGCACCGTCAGCTGCGAGAGGGTCAGGTGATCATGGTTGTTGAAGTGAACTCTGACATCGAGGAAAAGCTGCGCCGCCCGCTTGTTCAGCACTCGCTCCTCGAACTGCTCGTCCGTCTCATTCTCCATTTGCTCCTCGGCTGTGGTATTCGGCAGACCCGCCGAAGGTGGAAAATCGTAATCATTCCAATCGGTTGATATGTCGCACGACTTATTGAAGTTGCTGCCAGCGGGGATATTCCTTCCTTCGGTCTCGTTGAATATCGAGCTGACTTGGTCTGGCGGCAGGTTGGGCATGCAATCGATATCTCCCATTCCGCCATGATGCGGCGTCATCTGACCATGCTCCAGTCCAGCCGGTGTCAGGTCGCCGTGATGGAAATCATCCCCCATATCCTGGTGGCCGTCGCGCGGCGTCAGCGGAAGTTCATTGAGATTGGAGAAGTTCTCCATGTCGTTGAACGAGAGCAGGGCCGGACTACGCATATTCTCAAAGATAGCTGACTCATTCTGAGGTCCGAGACTCTCCTGCTCTTTCGTGGTAATCTCCAAAGATACAGCGGACACGCCCAGTGATTTCTCCTGCTCGCGAAGCATCTCTGGCGCCGCTAGGCTCTGTGTGAGTGTATTATTGTCTGCACTCTGATCAGCAGCCAAATTTGCAGACGTGTCGTTCTTGCGCTTTCGTCCCTTCTTGTTCACAATTATGACCGAGCTCTCGCCTTCCTGTGCGTATAGCTCCAAGGCCAGCACGTCCATGGGCGCAATTGCAGAGAAGTCCTCCAGGGGCGTTGAATGTGATACCAATTGCCGGTTATAGTTGTTCAGTAGAACTCGAGCGGGTATCGTCCGAGAGGGCAGAGCAAACAGCTTCTCCACGCCGCCCGTTTCCTTCCAGTACATTAATCTCTTTGTGGGCGGGGCCAAATCGAGAGTCGTCAGTATGTCCGATGTGTCTGCCAGTTGGGCTTTCATTTCCTCACCCGATATATTCTTGATTTCGTCAATAATAAGCTTTCGCTTGCGCTTGGCTTTCGTGGCTCCCTTGTAAGTGGTGGCATCAATGGGCGCCAGAGCGAATCCCTCGTCGTCATTTTGTACCAGAGTCAGATCATTTAAGGCCGCATCGCCGCCAGCTGCATTGCCGTCTTCATTAAAGCTATGATCCTTTGCCTGAAAGTTGTCCTCCTTATCATCGTGCACCGAGTCGGCACAGGACGACGCCGGCGACGGCGGATTATTAAAATTGTCGATGCCATCGTCGTCCGAATAATCAGGCGGATTGTTGGGTTCATTTATTGCCGTATTAATGCCAACAGTTTGTGGGGGCTCGCCAAACAGATCATCCTCGAATAACGCAGGCTGGCCAAAGGAATCTCCAAAGCCGTCCCCGTCCAGTCGATCACTCGGCATTTCGGATTGTGTTAACGTGATGTTTGGATCGTTGGGCTCAACAACATTTGTAAGCACATCATCATCGAAGAGCTGATCATTTATATTCCCTGACAATGGGCCACGCATCATTTCGGGCGTGTCCGCCTCGAATCCAATGTCTCCAAAGCCATCGTCCTGGAGGGAGAGCGACAGGCTGCCATAATCCTCTCGCATTGTTATCTCATCTGCTCGGGACTGGTTGACGGAGAACTGAGCCTCAATATCAATGTCATTAAGCTCGGGCAAAGCTGTGTCAAAGTCGTGGAAAACTTCGGGCAGTGTAATTGCATTAACGTTAGCTTCTCTATGGCCCTCGGGTAAATCCACCATTCCAGGCCTGAATGCCATTTTGATTTTAACAAACGCCTCATTGCAATCCGCCAATAGATATTTTGCCTTCCTCGAGTAGATCCGCACAACGCCAAGCAGTAAGTGGCCTGACGTACGTAGCGCCAATTTTACTTTCGGTTGTAAAATACCCTCCACTGATTTTTCAATATTTGTTTCGAATACGTGCGCTTTTGTTATTTTCTTATCCCAATGGGCTGCTAACCAGATTCTGGCTAGCGGGCCCTTTTTGGCCAATATTATGTGTTCGTAGAACATTTTTTTATTTTTGTTTTAATCTTTCAATCGTTTTAATACACAAACAAAACAGAGACGCACAAATTACTAAACAACATGGCGACCCAAATGCAAGTATAAATTTTCGATATAATATATCGATAGTTGTAGTTACTTAAAAATGTTAAAAGATAATGTTGAGTACGTAATTTGTGTATAATATTTGTTATTTTAAAAGACATTCAATAAATTAATTAATTAAATAAGTACATAACCTGCGAAATATGAAATAACTAAAATACCGATTAATACTCAAGCTGCTGTAAGTGTATAGGTTCTGTTAACTATTTGTTGAAAATAAATATTGGATCATTAATTTTTCTATAATGTATTATTAATTTAATTTTTTCAAATTATTTTTTCAATTGATAAGGACAATTTTTTAATTTTTGATAAATAATATTTTAGATTACTGTTAATTAACAGACGAGCAAGTTCTATTAGTTTTTTTTACATTTTAAAGCTGGTCACATTGATTTAACATATGTTTTCTTGTGATAAAGTGTTCTTAATTTATATACAAATATACAAATTAAATAAAAGACTAACACAAAATGGCCCTTAACGGGTTTTTAGACTTCTTTCAAAAAGGAAAGGTATGCCAGTGTCTATAGGATTTTATAATATATTAACAGCAATGCTTCTATGATTAAAATGAAAATGTTTTTTGGTTTGCAGACTTTTAGGCCAAATAAAAGATTTACCGCGGGTACCATCCGCTATTCACTTCATAAACAGGCCCAGGCGAGTTTGAACTCTGGAATCAATTTACGTCAAGTGGTGCGATTACCGGAAGGCGAGAATATGAATGACTGGCTGGCAGTGCACGGTGCGTAGCTTCGACTATTAGCTATATACTACATTCAAATGCATATGAGACACCCAGAATAAACGTATTCAACACAAATCATTTGGGCGGCAATTTCCGCTCAACATTGTATTTACTCGTGTGTATTACTCTATAGAGCAGTCAATTATGGATGCCTGACAGCCATTGAATAACAATCTGTTGGGAGCTCCGCTGCTTTTGTTGATCACGTTCATATTATTTATTTAAATTATTTAATTTAGCATGACTATATTTAGACATAAGTAATTGTTGAAATGTAAGAAAGACCAAGATGCGCGTACAGTTACGCTCCCTTGTGCATGCTGATGTCTCATAGCTAATTCTATCTATAATATTTTACTCTTTTTTATACAGTTGTCGACTTCTTCAATCGTATCAATCTCATTTATGGCACTGTGTCTGAATACTGCAATGAAACTACTTGTCCGACAATGTCTGGTGGTTCCAAATATGAATATTTGTGGGTAGATGGAGACGTGTAAGTAAATTACCTATATTCATATCTCATAAACAATTACATTCTAATATCACATTATAGATACAAGAAACCCACTGCGCTGCCTGCTCAAAAATATATCGAGTTGCTAATGGAGTGGATAGAGACTCAGATTAACAATGAAGCAATATTTCCCGTTTCCACAGGTATGCATTGATTATAGGCACATTATAAATATATGATGATTCATGTATTTTCGTTAAATTTCAGATGTTCCTTTTCCAAAATCATTTAGCTCCTTAAGTCGAAAGATATTAACGCGATTATTTCGTGTCTTTGTACATGTTTACATTCATCACTTTGATAGAATTGTCACCATCGGTGCGGTAAGTAAAGGACAATGATCCATAACCATAATGAAAATTGAATATACTCTAAGTAATTATAAGATTTGCATCATTTTTAATTGCAGGAAGCACATGTAAATGCTTGCTATAAGCATTTCTATTACTTTGTCCAGGAATTCGACCTGATATCTGCCAAGGAATTAGAGCCGTTGCAGGAAATGACATCCAGAATCTGTAAAGATAAAGAGCAATAGTTGAACAGGCATAAAGCTAACTATTATATATATTTCTACATATATATAACTTTTAATCTCAAGTCATAATTTTATGTTGCTTTTACATTTAGCTGATATATATGTATATGATTGTATGTTAGCTATAAGTCTGTTATGTCGAAGAGTATACAATAAAATAGAGCCAGAAAGTGTGTTGCCAAACAACTTCATATTTGAAGTGAATGTATGCATTTAAAAAGCTAAACTGAAAATCCTAAATTTGTTTAATTTGATTGGAAAATATTTTTAGCAAATAAATTTCAATGCATTAAGTAAAGGGAATAACTAACTCTAAAAGCATTTACTTACACTGGTATATGAATTGAAATGCATAAAAATGTAGTAAATAACTCAAACTGCAAAGGTATAGCTTTTACGGCTATGCTATCTATCTAGTAATATATATTTAGTAATGTGTATCTATATAAGAATTCTCATTTCTATTCTCATAAGCAATTGTTCGGCAACAGTAAATATAAGAAACCTTTATAGGAGGCTCTCCACTTTGACGACGCATCCAAAAAGGACTAGAAAAAGCTCAATGATGATTTATTTAATCAACTCTTGCTCTTTAGCTCCGTCCACTATATGAGCTGTGAGTTGTGAGATATCTAAGTATCGTCAAATTTTTAGCATAAAATAAAGCAATCAGTCTTTCACAGCATCTGTCGCATTTTCTGCCCAATATCAATCAAAGAACTTTGAAGCTGTTGAAGCCAACGAGTAATTTGTTCTCTCTCTTAATGAGAACGAGCTTGATGACTGGGCTGCCACAGTCAATGATTTGATTTTTTAATAGAATTATAAATTTAACACATTGTTTTTTTTTTTTTTTTCGCAAGTAATTAGATTTATAAATATTCATATTATTTATCTATAGTGTAAAGATAAGATTTTTCAAGCACTAAAATTTTTATTTATGTAGATAACTCAGATTGATTCACTTAGATTCAATTGAGTAAAAACATGGTATTCATGAAAGAAAAAAATTATAAGCCAAACTATCTATTTGATAAATAATTGCTTTAATATCAGGCTTTAACTAATTTCAATTGTTTAAGCCCGTTGGCTCGACATAAGGTTTCCACATGCCAAATGTAATCTTCCAATTATTTAAGCACTAAAAATCCACACATTATACATGAAAGGCAAGCAATTATATACTTTTAGTTGAAATTCAATTACAAACTTAAGTGATACATATTTTGGCATTTCGAATGTCTGCGAGCTATTTTCATCAATTTAATCCAGGGATAAACTGCGGGCTACGTGAAACTCCACCCACATAGGCGATTGCAAAGAAAATTATTAGGTGTTTTATACACAGTTAATGTGTATACAGGATAAAGCGGCTATAACCAATAACAGTAAAGTTGGGTTGAGCCAAGCGACCTACAACCACTTTACAACAACAACAACAGCTAACACGTAAAGACCAATGAGAATAAATTGAATATACATATACACAAACGTGTCGGACAGGGAGCAACACCTTCCACTACGGCTCTATGGCTCTTTAGGGGTTGTTCCGAATGGTCGATAAAGAGCGAGGCCAAAAGGGAGCGAGCAGATTTACTCAATGAGAATTAAGCGAGAAACTTCACTTAGCTCGCAAATATGCATTAAATAATATTTGATTTAAATTAAATAAATCAAAATTAAATAACAACAATTTTAATGATTGAATATTAACATTTCATATTTATATATATTATAATTAATAAATATTCAATTACCTAATAAATTTCTAAAAATCGTATTATATTTACCCTAATTAGCATAAATTAAATAAATGTTAATTAAACTAAAATTAACTAAATATTTAAATATGTGCCAAATCTCAAATGCTTGTTGATCTAAAGCATCTCTCCATGTGCGTGTGTGTGGTTGTGTGTAAGTGTGTGTGTTTTGCTCTCTCCCAGTGGGGGCGAAAGGTGGAAGAAGCAGCAGAATGGCATGCGCAGCCGTTAAGAGTAAAAGCAAAAGGAAAAAGAAAAGATAGAAAAAAGTTGAGAGAGATGTTAGCTCTATGTAAGTTTCTTTTTATATTTGAATTGGAATGGAACTGTATGGGGACCTGTAATGCTATTGGCGTTTCCTGTGAAGTAGTCGAGCGTTTTATTTTGTAAGAGCAACTATGATGCATCGGAGTGAAAGTGCTGTGAAGAAGATTTCAATATTGAAAAAACATAATTTGTAATTATAGTGCGGCAAGATGGAGCAATTAGCACAGTTTGTAAATAAATCATTTGAGTTTAATTTAACGAATAATCGAGTCAACCATTTGTTCAACTCGATGACAAGTGCGCGCATCCATAAACTGGCCGACGCCACAACGACGGCAACAAAGTCCGTATTAGTGAGCCCGAACGGATTGGGCAGATTATCCGTTGATAACTGTGCTAACGGTGAAGAGTCCATGGATATTGATATAACCGATATTTCGGTAGCCGAAGAGAATAGCTCCGAGGATGATACGAGTCTGCCCAAGCCCCTGTCTCTAGTCAAAATTCGTACGCTTCAACCAATTTCGGATAATGAAGAGCTCCGTAAGACTGATCCTGCCCCAAAGCCTAAGAACTGGTTAATCTCCGATCTATTGGTATCGGATACACAATCAGAAGGTAATTCTCTAAGGCACCATTATATATACATGCATTTAAAATATAATTAATTTGGGAATTATAATTCCCATTCATAATTATAATGATCATCCATAATTAAAATTCACTAATTCATTAGCTGTTTGAAAATTTAAACTTTAGCCAAAATCTAGATGTAAACAAAAATTGTGGCTCCCTGGTGGATATTTACCTTTTATATATGAATATATGAGTATATGAATATATAGTATTAGAAATATAGTACATAAATACAAAAATATATAACAGTCTATATCCTACCTACCTATATCCCATTCAATCGCACGCCTAGTTGATTTTTTTAGTTCTTTAATGTCAAACTCTTTTCATATATTTTCAGATGAAAAATGTGAAAAGAGATCTTCCCGTTTCGATGATTCGACAACATTCATCTCAAGCACAGCGAATAGTTCGAAACTGAATGGTGACCTGATTGTAAAATTTCAAGATGCAGATAGTAAATCAAACAGCAAGTGCATGAATAATATGCAAGTGCCTGACATCGAGAGCTCGTCAAGTAAATATTTTAAAAATAAATAAATAGAAAAATATAAGTAAAACAATATAATATAAAACAATATAATATAAAGACTTTAATATTTTTCAATTGATAAAATTTTGGTATAATCCGTCCATCATGAAAGGTATTCAGTATTTAACTGAATTACTATATATCAAATTTTGAACAATTTACCTGCATCATCATAAGCTACATAAGGTTTTCTGATTTTAAGTACCCCAATTAGCGAGATATACATGTATTTATTAAAGAAATCTACAGCGATTCGTAATTTAAAACTTCAATTTTGATCGTCCCTCTAGGCATTGATATATGATTTTTATCGAGTCCGAATCAAAAATCTACAATAACCCATTTTCAATTATAATTGCTTTCGGTATTAAAAGTTGTTCTTAAATTTATCAAGTTTATTCTTTCTATTTATATTCGATGTATCAGTAAGCATATCAAATATATGATTTTCTTGCTTCATAAGTAAACTCGATGCAGATAGATCAACTGACTTTATCTGAAATCTATTCGACTTTGCAGTTGGTAACTCTAAAATTATGAATTCAGAAATATTGATTGTAAATGATAATTGGGAAATGTTGATTTTTAGAATGTGCAAATATTTATGGATATATTTTGTATATACGTTTTTACATATGTACATATATTTGTATGAGATCAACTTATAAGTTCTCTTACCTTTAAGATTTCGAATTGTTTTTGTTTTCCTGAGTCAATAGAGATTACAAAGGTAGAAAATGTAAATTATTCAAAAATCGTTTCTTAATCGAATTACTAACATATACAAAACATATAAAATCTTAAATTTAAGTGTTATACTATGATACAAAACAATGAAGCAGGGGAGTAAAAAGTGAAATGTTTATGATAGTGATACCTGCTAAAAACAACTGTTATATCCAAATTATTTTACTGTAATTAAGAAATTGTGAACCATAGTGTTATATAAAATTTGAGTATAGCTGGGAATATTTATTCTATTCAAAACTGTTGACAATCAAATCTTATAGAAATTTTGCATAGCATCTACAATGTATAATTTTATTTTATGAACAAGGAAGGCTTGTGTTTATCAATGTGTTATACTACATAACGTAAATATATATAGTGGTCAAATGTAGAAATGAAAATGATATGTGTTATATGAGAATAGTGAACAATATTATGATAGTGTTATAAGTAGTGCAATGTGTTATATATCTGTACGTGAATATGTATAAAATCAGAAATATCCATTCATACATATGTGCCAGTGTTAGAATTTAATAGTGTTATAAAATATTGAAAGTGACGAGAAAGTGTTATACAATAAATTTGTATATGTACTTGGGATTTGCAGTGGTATACAAGAGTGCTAATAACCTTTTGAAAAGAGCTGTAAATGGTGTTAAGATTATACATTCTAGCACACATATGCTTCTATGACTCAACCAATATAATGCTAGCTTAACCTAAATTAATATTTATTTAATATACTAGTATATACTCAACTTTTAGTTAGTAACTAAATATATAAATATATTCTATATTTCATTCACTTTCCTTGCAAAAACCAAAGCTACGAAAACATCTGCAACAATCACTATAAACATCAATGAGTGCTCCAACGATAGTAATTCCCCGGAGCTATCGTTGCATAAGGTGGTCACTTCTGAGAAGAGTATATCTATGTCGCCGGAACCACAGTCAAGCATAGGCGACACAAACATAGCCCGCATGGAACACTCAGGACTCAGCAGTAAACAGCGAAGATCGCGCACAAACTTCACGCTTGAGCAGCTGAACGAACTGGAGCGACTCTTCGAAGAGACCCATTACCCAGATGCCTTTATGCGGGAGGAGTTGAGCCAGCGCTTGGGACTGAGTGAAGCGCGAGTGCAGGTAAATAAAAAGCAAGTAAATAAATTGCAGTCGGATGTAGCCTACTTATAAAAGCAATCAAATGCCATTTTATCTGCCACGACTCAATGGGCAGTTCGGCTCTGTCTGTGGAGTAGTTCAGCAACCTGCAAAATTCTGAGAGATATCTTTTTGCTTTTCCTGATTGATATACCTAGAGAAAGCCAATATAAAAGCAAATGGATTTCTAGTAGTGAAAGATAAAGCTTTACTTTACTTTACCCAGTTACTATGCCCCAATACAAATAGATTTACAAAAGATGTGCAATTGATCTAGAGATCTTTCTATATATATTTTATAAAATATCATATATTTATTTAATTAATTTTTATTATGTTTTTTGTGTGGCTTTTTTCACATTAATATTTTTTAATAATACGCTTTCTAGTTGTAATTTATAGCAATAAATGTTGTAATCTTTAATATGTAGTGCCTTAGGAATTATCAGATAAGTACTTGGACACTTTGAAGGGCCTTTGCCCTTTATAAACTAAGGGTATACACGACTATAAGAATTAATAATTTCAAATTTCTACATACATACATACGCAGCCTTTGTATTATCTGTTAATGTTGAATATATCATTTTTTGACTGTTTTATTCAACTCAAAACAATCATTTTAGAAAATATATAAATATATATATAAAAGAATTAAATTAAATTAAATTAAAATTATCATAACTTTTTATATTAATTTTATTATAAAGATCAGTTTTGTGACCTACATAAAAATTGAGCAATATATTTAAAATTACATTTCGAGCTGAAATTATTTTTTTTATTTGTCGCTATTTTATGTTTGTAAAAATTAAATTATAAAATTATGAAGAAGAATAAAATGAAGAATATATAGATATGGAGTTACTTTTTTTTCTAATAGTAAAGTAGAGTCCTATAGAAAAAATTGTAATAAAGCTAGATAATATAGAAAATATGAAGCATTAACATACCAAGTGGAATGTGCTATCCTGTTGATATACAGTGAATTAAGATTGCAGAAAACTCATATTCCATTTATGCCTTTGGCGAGAGTATTAAGAACTGTCATCAAATATTACGGGACTGACAAATAGATAATGATTAATATGCAGAAGATGGACAAAAGTCTGGGCATAAATTGAAATACAATTGATATTCATTATACGCTGTTTTCTGCTCTGTACCAAAAGTTAGTTTTGCTACAAAATGTTGGGTTTGCAACCACCAGAGTTACGAAAAGAAAGATATGGGGTGTTAAGTGGTTTACGCCGCCCTTCGTTACAATTACACCGAAGTAAGAGATTCGTGGCAACAACAGGGGGCCGATTACAAGTTAAATGCTCAATCAGGGCGGCTCTTAATGGACCGCTATGTGGTAATATATGAACAACCTACTGGTTCTTCTAGCAAGTACTATAAATTACAAGTCCCGTACTACGCACGACAATTTACAATCAATTTATTCTAACTAATGGAAATGAGAAATGCCTACACTTAGAGCTCGTTAGAGTTTTTGCTGTCTATTCCACAAATGGACTTTCGATATATGTTTGGCTAGTTTAACATAGCATAGCTACAGTTGGATAAAAGCTCTTCAATCGTTTGAGGAAAATTTATGTATTTGGATTTTATTTAAGATATGCAGAAATCAGAAGCCATTTAGTTGTAGTTTTTAGCTAGTTCATTTGGAACTAGTTCTGGTTCACATTTCAATTGTTACATATTTGTATTTTATTAGTAAAATCTCATTTTTTAATTAATTTTAAATTTTAAATTATTAATTTTGAATTTTCTATATTTTCCCAGGTTTGGTTCCAAAATAGAAGAGCGAAATGTCGAAAGCATGAAAATCAAATGCATAAAGGTAAGTCAAGTATTATTATTATTGGTATAGAATCCTTTCATATCGAGTGCATTTTCTTCTTATTGCTCAATAAAAGTTTTGATTTATTATGCTTAAAATATTTATTTCGATCAAGTTATTATCAAAGAAATATTTAATAGAATAAATATAAGAATATATATGTGTAAAATTTAATAAGAATACAAAATATGTATAAAAGGAATGCAAAATATGCATTTCATACTTGTTGCATAATACTTCTTTATGTTCTATTATTATTCCATATGTATCCAAAGTTTAGATCTAACTACAGCGAGTATTACTAAAAAATATTGATTTGCTTTAAACTTTAAATCTTCAATTATTCAACACATACATGTGTGTTATTATGAGCTTTCTTTTTGTGCAACTTCAGATTTGATCGAATCCCTTGCTTTTAGGTCCGATGAACTAAAAATTCGTGCGCTTTGAGCGCGTTACGAATACAGACAATTCTTTTATGTTAGTCCACTATACATATAATAAATGTTACCTTACTCCCTGCTCTTGCGTTCTCAAATATATCAAATTACATCTACAATATATAGAGAAGAAACATCAACTCTTGAATAAATTTCAGTTTAAATTGAATTTTGATCACTACAGGATCCCATTGCTTCTCTTTTGATTGAAGGGGTATTGTTCATGCAATAAACGGGGATATACGTGGAGTTGAAAGAACGTAGTTTCCAACGATTATCCAAATAAAAATATTTAAAATTTAATCAATCTTCAAATGAAGTGAATTTGAATCAAGCTTTTAAGCTGTGGTCTTTGTCACATGTACGATGTAGCACTTCCTGTACATAAAACTTTCTGAAGTCTACTTTGATTAATTATTAATTTGAATAATTAGAAGTCTCTAGATAGACATAAATACCGTCACATTGAAAAATCGGTATACCCTTTTCACTTTACGAACGACGAGTATGACAATTCAAGAAATTTGTATGTAATCAAACTTAAAATTAAAATTATTGCCTGAAATTTGAAATTCGCATCTGCTGTGATTTTCTGAAAATCGCAACAAAATATCCCCTTTTGTATATATATATGCTACATCCATGTATATTTAACTGCGGCCTGGTGACAGCGACACAAATCATTGCCAACTTAATCAAATTAAATATTCCAGCCGTAAAAGTGGAAAATAAAAATGTTATCCGTGAGGCTGAGCGGAGCGGAGCAGACCAGCGACCGGGCTGAGGGGGCGTTGATGAATGAACGGGAAGGAAGCAATCAAAGAGAGATAGACAGAGAGAGGGGTAGTGCGAAGGGGAGAGCGGAAGAGGGTGAAGGTTTTGATATATTAATGATGATACATTTGAATAAACTGCGAAACCATGACATATTGTGTTAAACAGTTGGTTAAATATTTTCACAGAGGGAACAGGCATTACATTAAGAGAACTGCGGCGTTACACAGTTAAGCTGTAAACTTTCAACATTTACTTAACTAATTGCCGTGTTCTTTTAAATTTGCATAAATTCAAATCAACTCCGTGTTCGATATAGCGACGAGGAAGGATTGTGGCTTAGGACGGCATTAACGAACGAACGTAAGAAGGGTGCAAATAGAAATTAAAGAGAGAACGTAAAAGTGAAAAACTTTTTGGTGAGCGGAGGCTTAAGGCCAGTTAGCATCTTCGTGATGTAGTAAATCCCTACACACTTACAATTATTAAATTAATGTAAATTAAATTTCTACACTGCTGTCTCGCTCTCTTCGCCCAGTCAGCCCCACTAGTATCCAGCTGCTCTGCTGGTAGTATGATATCTATTAATTATGACTTTATGATTTTGGCTACGGAACACACGACGGGGACTCCATTCTGAGACTCATTTATGGTTGCGCAGGAAGCAAAGTTTGTTGCCCCCATAACAATTATTTGATATTGTTGTAACATTTCAAGTCTTTAAATCTATTGAGCTGGGGGTGTATAAAAAAGTTCTAATGTGGAAGTCGGAAGTACGTACTTATCACTATTACTTCAAGTTGTGTGAGGAAAACTTTAGTTACTTTCACAACAAGAAATCTGTTAAGGCTCTGTCAAAAATTGAGTCACGATTAACTGGCTTCAAAATTGATACAGGATTGTTGAATACTGGGTAATTATTATTATTAATTTTATTTTTTTTTTTTTTTTAAGTTTTATTAATCGAAAATAAACAAGTAAGAGACGGCTCGACTACGAGATACCCTGAACCCTGAAAAACAAGTGATACTCTTCTTCTTTACGCACGTATAAGTGCGCGCTCTGCTAACTGCGCAGTTGCTGCCTTGGCTGGGGGTGGGTTGGGCTGAACTTTGGATGCTTATATCTCCATTTCTAGATGGACGATCTTCATGCAATTTTCAGAGTAGATTACAAGTATCTAAATCTATCTATCTAATCTATCTAATGCAAAATTGCAAGTCTCTAGTAATTGAAATGCGTTTTTTTTAATTGGGCGCGAAGGAGGCGTGGCATCCAAAATCTGAAAACTAAAAAATTGTGCGTATCCATAATATCTATCTAAATATACAAAGTCTCTAGCTAAAACTGTGTAGAAGTTATACCCAAAAAACCTAAAGAATGGAAACGAATTTTTATCGATACTTTGGAAATGGAATGAGTTATCGAAAAAAAAAAAAAAAACTCGTACTGCGTAGCTTACATATGAGTGTTCATGTGAAATTTCAGCTCTCTAGCTTTTGTAGTTTCCGAAATCTCGACGTTCATACGGACGGACGGACGGACAGGGCTAGATCAACTTATTTTTTTATGCTGATCAAGAATATATATACATTATGGGGTCTGCGACGTCTACTTCTGCCTGTTACATACATTTTCACAAAACCATTATACCCTGAATTCAGGGTATAAAAACTACATTTGCGGAATACGATCACATATTTCATGATGAAAACCTTCGCCTACTTTTTTACTTGTCCTGAAAGTGCTGCGCGTTGCTCCCATGTAGGTTATTTCCTTACATGTTTATATTTGCTAAAATAATTGCAATTATGAATTTAGTTTATACCCATATTGTTATCAATCCATTGATTTCAGCTGAGCATCATGAGAAGATGTCCATTAAGATGCCCGCAATATAAAACTTGTTAACTCCTAGCTTATCAATATTGTGACGTCACAGAAAAGTCCTTCTTTAAAACCTAAAATAACAGAAATGAACTTTAAGCAGCTTAGAGTAGTTTAACAGAAAATAAGTTAACAGTGAATACAGTCATTTAACAGTGATTCGCAAAGACTGTGATTGGGCCTGCATCAAAATTCAAATATGTTAACAGAGCTGACATCAATATTGTACGATCGAGTGATAGTATTAGATTCATAAAAAAAGTTATAAAAGTACATATTGCAACATGAGTTTGCAGGACTTTCTCCTTTAGCTACAGAAATGTAGTCTGTAAAAAAGTTGATAAGTAATAGAACTATTTTATCTTGGTTGCACGCCACTCTAGCATAACATTGATCATTATTTTTATTATGATTATTATTTTCTTTTTAGCTATATTTCATATATGCTTAAGATATAGCATTAGGTCCTACAATATATCAATGATTCAGTTTGCTCGAGTTTAACTAAAGTGCATGGGATTGCACATAAATTGTTGAATGAAATGGATTTTTGGAGGGGTAGAAGGCCGTGCAAGCTAAAATAAAGTAATCAAATTAAAATTCGAATAAAAAAACACACGCACACACACAGAGAGAGAACCTTTTTCATACAGAGTAAGGAATCGTTTTATGGACTTATATCAATTCTCAGACTTTTTATCGCCCCAAAAGCAAAATACTGCATAAATGACGAGGCCAACCTGGTCTTGGGCTTGTACTCCCTGGAGTGTCATTTTGATATGTGTCCGTCTGGCCTTGGTCGAGTGCTGAGCTCGCCCCCAGCAGCATCAGCAGATTGCGGCAGCAGTAAGTGCGAATCCGGATCCGGCGAATCCAGCCCTCAACTCAACTCCGCTCAGTTCAACTCGAGGGTGTTTTCATGGCAATAAATTAGAAAATGAATTCAATTACTTGTCACGAATTTTTGTACCGATTTGCCAAATTGGGATGTTCATTTGTATTTATGTACTTGTATAACGGTATGTCCTTATGTAAATTATTTACACATATAAACAAACTCACTCAAGCAGCGACGGGAAGTAGGAAATGCCATTTCGGACTGGGTTCGAATAAGCAAAGCAACATATTGTGCGGAATATTAAGCATCATGGGATGACATTCAGTAGATATACATATATGATATACATTTATCTGATATTACCTTAAACCTTATTTCCTTGAAAATATGAGTACAGTGTATCCTCGGTTAACGAACACCTTAGATAACGAACATTTCGCTTAACAAACACATTTTTTTTTGGGAAAAATAGGCTTCGCTTAATGAACAATGTTTTGCAAAATGACTAACAAAACATTTATTGCATACGAAATTCCTGTCTCTGTTAACGAAATAGAATACACATTATACATATTTAGACTATTTTAGCATTTTTTTTTTTTTTGCATTATTTTGCATGCATAACGTTTCGTTTCGCTAAACGAACAACATGCTGTAACGAACTGTGTTCGGTAACCAAGGCTCCACTGTACTTATGTTAATGAAGACAGTTGCAAGACCAAACTTTAGTTCCGAATATTGAACTCTACTACAAAACTTTTAGATCAAATTTGTCTGACTTATGTAAGGGAATTTATATGAGTGAATGTATGTATTTTGGAATGTGAGGTCGTCTAGAGAATGTAAAATTATTTTTTAAAGGGTGCTATGTCTATTTATTAAAGTTATTAATAAAATTGTTAATGACTTATAATTATTATTGCATAAAATAAATAATTAAAGCAATTTGGCATTTTTGCCAAATTGAATTGATGAAGTAATAAGATTTTCCCAATATAAAAATCCGGTATGCGCAAAATAATATTAGTTGAAGATCTGGAGAGTTTTAATTTGTTATGCACACGCACGTCGGCAGCCCAAGATCAAAAATATATGGCGAATATGCATACGCCCATTGGGACGTGCTTGCGCAGCGCAAAAGCTTATATTCTGTTAAAGTTTTAGAGCGACTTACTTCTAAATTGAATAGTTAGCTTACTGATAAGCTCCTCTCTCGATGACCCAATTATTATTTTTATACCTCTTTGGAAGAGTAAGGCTTGTCGAAAAATAATGTTTCACATTTTTTAAGCGTAAGCAGTCAAGTTTTATACTTTAGTTACATAAGGCTCCTTCTAAGAACTAATTATGGTCTTACATCCAGTAAGGGCGTTGTAAATTAGTCACAGCGCCAAACCATCAATATAAAGTAGCTGAATAGATTAGGCGGCACAAATCATTTCTAAGATATATGAAGAAAATGTATAATTCAATTTAATTTTTAAGTGGGGGAAAATATTTGATCTGCTAAAATGCCTCCACAAAAATGTCTTAATTTTATATCGCTTATGGAATTTAATAAAATGTCAATAAATAATAGGTTTATGGAAATTTTTAGATTCTTTAAAATAATAATAAATAATAGGTAACATGAAATTATTTTTTTTTAAGTGTTTACTTAATATGTACATATTATAATAACTAAATAATTGGAAATAATTGATCAGACCAATTATGAGCATGAAATCTATGCATATGTTTTTTAAAATAATATCAGAATCTTCCTACAAATAAAAATACTGAACTTATTAGAAAGTACAATAAAAACGTAACTATAAAGTTGAATTTCTTCATGTATTTATTATAATGATATTTTAGTGCAAGACTGATTTTATTTTTATTTCAAGTACGTCTTAATTCTCTATTAAAAACACATCAAATGTTTCAGGAATTTTATTAAGCAGTCGAAGTCCGCCGGTGTCGACGCCACTTGAGCCTTGTCGCGTTGCGCCTTATGTTAACTTGGCCAATATTCGCAACACAAACACAACGATGATTCCCTCAACTAATGGGCTCTGCACTGTACAACAGCCTACAGGCGGAAAGAACGCCGTCAATATAATTAATAAGCGGCCTCCATCTCCGATATCCGTTGTAACGGCCGCTGCGGAACATTTTTCAGGCAGCGTTGCAGCAGCGGCTGCATTCTCCGCCTTCGATCCAGCTATACTCTCAGCTGCGGCTCATCAGGTGAATTGTGCATATTAAGCATCATTATTTATATATATTTTATTTAATTTATATTTTTATGTTTTTAGTATGCGGCCGCAATAAATAATAGAAGTAGACCTGCTGGACTTTTTCCGTTGCCGCAATATCCGCTTCACTTGGCCGCTTTTGCTGCAGCGCACAAGAATTCTAGCATAGCGGATTTACGCATGAAAGCGAAAAAACATTCGGAATCATTGGGGCTTGAAGCAGATATAGTTATTTAGTACATAATTTGTGTATTTAAATTAGGTTTAGATTAGTCTAGACTTGTCTATTTTAAGACAATTTACTATTTACACATACATAATGATATTTGAAAGAAAAATTACAATAATTACATTTAACACTATTAACATATATTTACTATCTATATGTTTCAATAAATAAATGCTTAGTTGTCTTGTTTTTTAATCTGTTATTTCGTAATTCGAGTCAAATCAAAACGTATAACACAAATACCAGTATTTGATTAATAATAGAAAATACTGAATAACAACAGTGGGCATAAAAATACCTGTTTTAACAGAAACCCATTCTGTTAACGGTGGAGCATAGACATGGTTTTTCTGTAATGCTGCCAAGCTTTCAGTTGAGTTAGAAAATAAATGTTCTTAGAAAATAAATGTTTTACTCACCATATGAAATATTAAAAATAACAGCAATAATAGTTCTTAGCCATTTACATATCGTATTAAAATTTTACGGAATACCCCAACCTGCATATTTGAGCTATGACTTAGATAAATTGGTATTTTTCTGCAAAATATTTTCATTGCTGAATCGTACATCAGTATTTCAGTTTCGGGGGATACGGTCGCACTGCAACTTTCGCAGCGAAATTTTTTTATTTTTATTTTATATTTCTTTTCGTTGAAATAAAATTACTTAATTTAAATTGCAATATCAATTTGATTAGCAAGCGTGAACGTCAGCAGATGAATATAGAAAATTAACAATGAACGGAAAGTGATCAAATCGAACCAACAGGCCGCTTAATCGGCCACCAAGATCCGATCTCCACCTAAAGTAATGAAACGAACAGAGTGAAAATAAAGAAGTGACGTTTGCACTGTCTAAAATCTGAAGGTTGTTTTTTTTTTTTACGTTTTTGTTTTTTGTATTTGTGACTTCTAATTTATTTTTCGAGATTATTTTCATCAACATATGTTATGGGTGTGTGAGTGTGTGTGTGGGCAATGCAAAAAATAAAATTTTTTCGGAGTTTGACCTTTAATCTTCTTTATATGCTCCCTGCTTTTTTTGTTGCACTTATTAAATATTAAAACAATAGTAAAAGGTAGACTTGCCAGTTGCGCATTCGCATCCTCGACGTTAAGTGAACTACTACCGGGGCTGAATTGGGGTGTAGTCGTTCGTTTTCATTCATTTGTTGCGTTTGCGTATGCGCCTATGTGTGTTTGTGTGTGTTTCAACATGCATACATAGAGACATGAATATTCATATATGCATGCTACACACACACGCACACAATTATATATATGTATGTGTATGTCCATATGTTTTATTCCATAACGCTCACTCCAATTGGCAAAATTTCCTGATGTTTGACTCTCTCTGTCTTACTCTCTGACTCTCTCGCTCTCATATTTTTCCCTTTTTCTATTATTCGTCAACTTTTTCTCTTCGATTGGGAATGCACGTAGTGCGTTTAATTTACACTTTCTGCTTGGCTGACTCAATTAATTCTTTTAGTTAGTTACTGTTGCCGCTCTCCCACTTTTTATGCTTACGAGATACACCACTCATTCAATTTGCGCAACAACAACAACAACAACAATAGTAGCAACAACAGTTAGCAATATTAGAGTCATTAGCCTTTTAAAAGCTTAACTAGCTTTATAGCTAGTTTAAAGCTTCTGCAACTCCATTAAGTCTTCAGTTTGCCTTGTCTTTGGCTTTTTAATGCCCGTTGTAACCGGAAATGGAATTGCTTTGTAAATATGTTTATTATAGCAATAAAATACTATTGCAGCCATAAAAGATTTTAATTAATTAAAATTACATAATTAATAAAAAATAAATATTAAAAATCGAAAATCTACTACTGTTACTACACTAGTGTATATCTATATTGGTAGACAGAAAAAATATGTTCATTGCAATTCTGTAATTAATATCTTTTATCTATATGGATAAACAGAATAAATAGGATACGTTTGCATTATAGTTAAACAAAAACATGTCTTAATAATCTAAATTCAGTTTTTAATTAAAATTTAAATTAAATTAATTTTTTTCATTCAGCTTAACTTCATATCTGATTATTGTACATTGGAAAAAATGATAATAATGAAATTGTGATGGCGAAAATGGCATCTGGGGACCTTTCGTTGACCAGCACAAGCAGTCAAGAAGGTGAGTTTATAGGACATCATTCTACAAGGATTATTTTTAATATATATTTTCACTATAAATTACAGAAGAAAGTTCGGAATATGTGGGGTATGATAATACTCTGCGGCCGCCTTCGAACTCGAGTGGCAGCACAACGGCCGCCAATATGGCCAACAACAATGGCCCAACAAAGGTGGTCAATAGCGTAGGCGGCGGCGGGGGAGTTGGGGGCAATGGAAAAAAGTACGAACTGTTGCAATCGCAGTATGAGTCGGCGATGTGCGACCTAACCACCCTGCGGCATCAGCACTCAAATTCGGAGCGGCGTTGTGATGAGCTCGCCACGCAGCTAAATCTGTATCAGGAGCACTACATGGCAGATCGCAACAAGTACACGGACATTGTGGCCGAGAGTGCGCGCCTAAAGCACAAGTTGATGCTGCTTGAGAATCAGAATCAAAATAATGGAAATCCTTCGGCTTCGCAGCCGTCGACACCCGGCAACAATGCGTTTTACTATGGTAAAATGCAAACGCCCTGCGATGGGAGCTGCAACAGCAGCGAGAAGCTGGCGGAAATAAAGAAGGAACGCAATTTAATAGCAATGGAGCGAGAGAAGTACAAGAAATCATACATCGAGTTAGAGAAGGAGCGAAACTTCTATCGTGAACGCGGCGACGAGAATCAGACCTTAAAAGTTCTTCTGTCCAAGGAGACGAAGCACGTCGTTTCGCTAACAGAGGAGCTCAATCAGCTGCTCTCCGAGAAGGACAATGTGCTGCAGGAGCATCAAAAGATGTCGGATGACCTGGCGCTGGCCAACAAAGAGATTGATCGTCTTAAGAAAGATGAGCTCGTATACAAGACCGAATTGAAGGCGTTGCAGTTAGCAAATGCCGAGCACAAGAAGCGGGATCTACTTAAATCACGCGAAAGCAGTTGGTCGAAGGAGTTCAGCAATGACAGCAAGGAGGAGTTGGAGAAGCTACACAAGAGCCTGGACAAGGCTCAATCGGAAGTCGATCGCGCCGTGCAAGACGCCGAAGAGGCGAAACGCGTGCGAGACTGGGCAATCTCACAGCGAGAGAAGATCGTACAGGAGCGTGACTCGGTGAAGACTCTCTGCGATAATCTACGCAAGGAGCGCGACAAGGCAATATCAGATTTATTAATGGCCATACGCGACAGTGAGAAGATCAAGAAGCAAAAGGATGAGGCCCAGAAGAAAATCGATGCGCTCAAGGAGCAGCTGGAGAGCCAAACGATATCGACACCAGCAACACCTTTCGACAGTTCATCGCGCCGCAGCTTTCGCTTGAGCAGCTTTGAGAGCGGCGAAGATCTGTTGGAAATCGAATTGTGCAATTACCACGACTCAGATCTGGGCATAATCCTTGATGATAGCAACAAGCGTCAGCTGGTCTGCGGCGTCACCAACAGCTCGTCTGCATTTGGCAAGCTGAAGATCAACGATGTCATCTGCAAAGTGAACAACCTTGAGTGTCAGGGTCTGTCGAAGCGCATGGTCCTCGACGAAATCCGCGCCTGTGCGCCCCGCTGCCTGCTGCTCGTCTCCCGCACACGGCACAGCAAGCGACACTCGTACGCCGTGCAACTGAAGACAAATGGCCGCGATGCCATCGGACTGCAGCTGGATATGGGCGTGTTCATAGCCAAGATCGAACCCAATTCGCTGGCCTTCTACGAGCCGGAGCTGGATGTGGGGGATCGCGTGCTGAGTATTAATAACAAGTCAATGGACTCGCTGCAATCTATCGATGAGGTGATGCAGCTGCTCAACACTGACACCGTCAACATATTCGCCCTGAAGTATGTGCCGGAGCAGCAATCGGACGCCCATTGCCGCATGACCAGCTCTTCGGCCCAGACCGATAGCTCCATTGACTCCATGCAGCAGTTGAATAGCAGCAGCGGAGTAGCTAGCGGCAGTAGTGGTGCCGCCAAACATCCGTCCAAATTCGCAGACTTTCTACGTAAACTGAAGTTCAGTAAACCGGGCACGGCCGACGACAGCTTCGAGCAGGAGCACGACGTGGCCATTGCGGCGCTAGACTCGGTCCTGAGCGAGAACAGCTCGGAGAAGAGCAAAGAGAATCTCTTCAAGCGCCACAAGCGAGGCAAAAAGGGCGAAAAGGAGGCTAAAAGCATGGGCACCTGGCCCCGCACCAACATCTCGCACGACAATCCAACGGGCACCATCGTCCAGCGAGGTGGCGAAAAAAAACGTGCGCTGATGTCGCTCTTCACTGCTGGACCCATCAATGTGGACAAGGACGACGACGTCGTCGAGCAGGTGGAGTCGAAGCCGCAGCTGCAGCTGCAGGAGCTGCCACCGCCGCCGCTGCCGCCGCAGTTGTCGAAGCCACGCAACCTGAATGGCGGCGCGATCAAGACGCATCCCAATCGCAACTCAAACCCCGTTAGCAACGTGGCCTCCACTCTCTTTCAGCCCGGCAATGTGGGCGTCACCTATCCGCGGCACTCACTATATGGGGGCGTGGTCAGCACGTCATCGTCGGAGGATAAGCAGTCAACGATGCAGCGACCCGCACCGCTGATGGGTGCCAATGCCCGAGTGAAGCTGCACGGCCAAGAGCGCTCCATCCGCTCTCACAATCCACATCGGTTCTCGCTGAATATTCCGCCCAGTGGTGGGGATTTCTATCAGCCCAAGACGAGCGGCCAGCAGGCACAACAGCAGGTCGTCCCGGCAGTGGCTGCCGGGGAATTTCCAACGCGTAAGCAACAGATGTTCGACATGTTTCAGCAGCCGGCGCCACCGCTGCCGCTGCCAATGCCCAAGGTGAACGCGACATTCATGCCGGTTCATCCGCCGCCTCGGGTCTCGGGCGGGAGCGGTTCGGCCGGCTCCAGTTCTGGCGGACCCGTGGACATCATCTCGCTCAAGTCACAAAACTCCATTGAGTCCATGCTATCGGCCAAGAGTCCGCCCATAAGTGAGAGCAATGTCTACAGAAAGCGCAATGTGCCGCCGATGCCGCCGAAGCACGTGCCCAAGTATCCCAGCGATAGTGAGAGCATTGGCTCCGGCATTCTGGTCACAGGCGGACATAACTATTTGCCACCGCATCAGGCGCACATGGCGACGGTCGGCAATCGGCACACGCAACTCTTTCCCAGTTTCCAGCCCAGCACTCAATGGGCGCGCTACATGCGACGTTCCAGTCCCTTGACACTGCCCTCGCCGCCGCCGCCAGCGATGACGTCGACACCGCAGGCTCCGCAGGCGGCTCATTTGGAAAATGCGAGCAACAACAGCACCATTGGCATACCCACGGATCTGGACTTTGTACCAGGTCAACAGCATCCACACTCACACCCACATCAGCACATCCAGCACCCGCCGTACATCGACTACAGTCAGCCGCAGTCTCACTATCCGTACAGTCTGGCTGGCGTCGTGGGGTCGGGGAATGGCGTCATTTACGAGGGCGGAACCTTTCCGCGAAAGAAAGACAATCAGCGCCTGCGCATTCCGTCGAATCCCAGCGTGGCCAGCAACAGGCAGAACAGCAGCAGTCTGGTCAAGAACAGCTCCGGATCCATTGACCATCACTACGCGACCAGCGGCAGCACAGGCGTGCCCGTCTCGCTGATGAATTCGTCGCTGCAAAACAACTATGCAGCCAATGTGAACAGCGTTAATGGTGGTGTGGGCGGTGGAGGTGGCGGCGGCGGCAGTGGGCGTGGTTCGCCAATGCCGCAGGTTCACGTGGAGGTGTTGAGCCATGGCGGGCCGAGCGGCAGTGGCAAACGCAATTCGAATGTTGCCACGGATTTTTTATGCCCTGGAGACCTTAGAAGAGTCACGATCGACAAGCGCGATAAGTCGCTAGGTATTACCATACAGTGCAACAACAATGGTGGCGGTATTTTCGTGTCAACTGTTGCCGACAAGAGTACCGCGATGCGTGCCGGTCTCCAGGTGGGCGATCAACTCTTGGAAGTATGTGGCATCAATATGCGTGCGGCCACCAATGAAATAGCCGCAAATGTGCTGAGGCAGTGTGGTGATTCCTTCACAATGCTGGTGCAGTATAATCCAGAGAGTAAGTAAAAACAAACATCCCTTCCATACCATCTATAGTTGTTAACTTAACTATCTTGCACAGAGTTTCACACAACTGAGTACGAAGGCATACACAATTTGGAACCAGAATCTCCTCTCAATCATTCGGGCTCGCCAACCCCTAGAAATTCTCCACGACCCCCGGCTCGCAGTGTGCAAACGACTCTTCCGATGCAGCCGCTGTCTCTGCTTCCGTCCGCGGTCTCCGTTACGCGTGCACCGCTCTCTCATCAGTCCATTAAGGATCAGAGCTTCACAGACAGTCTGGAGAATCAGTCGGATATTAGCAGTAGCCAAGACATGCCGTCCTCGGCGGCCACAACCACCACAACCACTGCCTCGGCCACATCGACTGTTTACGACGAGGACACCAAGCTCAGTCTGCCATCGGCTTCGACATCAGTCTCGACAGAAGGTTAGATACATAAAATCAAATTAGTTGATAGAATGGAAAGTAAATGATTAGAGTTAAAAATTATTTAAATATGTAAATAGATAATCAGTTCCTTAAAAGCTATACGTGTGGAATAATTTCCTGTTAATTTATATTAATTCACTAATGATTTAGGTACACTAATATTCATTTATCGAATTAGTGTTAATTCTTAATGTTGTGTGCAATTAGGATCTTCCTTAAGTAAATTAGCTCAATATACCAAAAACCTTATCGATCATTAACTATCGAACTAACTAATATTCCTTGAATCGAGCTATATTCACATGTAAACTAGCATAGGATCTTGCACGGGTATTTATGATATTATATTACACCTAGACAAGTTATCAGAATATTCTATATATCCCTCAACCTAAACTATTGCAAGATCATTTAGTGAAACAGTGCAATATTCCATAATATTCCTTAGCTGAATATAACAATGTCAAATTTAAAAATTTCCATATTTATTTACAGGTCTGCGTTTTGTCACACTGCACATGGATAAGTCGAAGAATCTGGGCATTAAGCTTTTTGGTGGCAACAAGGTTGGAATCTATGTGCACGATGTGGCACCCGGTTCTCCGTCCGATCACGCCGGCATACGTAAGGGTGACCTCATATTAGAGTACAACGGTGTCGATTTAAGCGGAGTTACTGCCGAACAGGCTGCGAATGAGATCTCGAAGCTCACGGACACTGTTACCATGCTAGTGCAGAACAAGTTGCAAAGTAAGTTGACATTTCGCATAATGAAGCGCTTACATTTGAATTAATGTTCTCCTTTTATTTAAAGCACTCAAGCAAATCAAGGATAAACCTGGCGATTCGTTCTATATACGAGTGGGGTTTGATCGCGTTGGTGAACTGAATGAGGAGGATTTGCGTTTTATCAAGGACGAGGTGCTTTATGTGGATAATACGGTATTCAATGGAACCTTTGGACTATGGCGCGCATGGAAATTAGATGCAATGGGACACCGAAAGGAGTGTGGCGTTATTCCAAGTCAAATGAAGTATGTTTTTCTTTAGACTGTTGGAAGATCACTTATTAACCGTTTACTTTGCTCTTTTCAGGGTGGAGGAGGAGCTGCGTTCAGGCGAAGTTGTGGATTGTGATACGGGCACTGCGCGTCGCGGGAGCACCTCAGCACGTCGATCATTTTTTCGTCGCAAGAAAAACCAGCGAAGCTCGTCGCGCGACTCAACGGAGATAGCAAGTTTTAGCAACACACAGCTAAGCTTTTTTCCCGACTCGGGCATTCTTAATGACGATGGTGGCGTCCTCAGCTATCAGCGGGTAGAGCTTCTAGACTGTGAGTCGCTATTTGTTGCTAATGATTGTATTTAGTAGCTCTAATTTTATATTTAACTTTAATATAGCACCAATACGTCGACCAGTGCTAATCATTGGACCACTGTCGGAGTGCTTGATAGATCGCTTGAAGATCGACTTTTCCAATTTGTTTAAGTTGTGCGAAGTAACGACCATGGACTGTTCACAGGAAGCGATGGAGGAGGGCCTCAAAGAGAACATATTCGTAGACTATCGTCGACGTGGTAATAAATTCGAATGCACCACCGTGGAAGCTATCAGTAATGCGTGCAAAATTGTAAGTATCTAGCTAAGGAAAATATAAAATATGTACTAATTACGTTATGCAGGATCGGCGCCATTGCATTCTGGATGTGTCGATCTCAGCGGTGGAGCGTCTGCAACGTTTGCAAATTTATCCGATTGTTTTGTTGCTACGCTTCAAGTCGGCTAAACAAATTCGCGATATCCGAGACTTTGGCACCGACAAAATATCAGCCAAGGCAGCTAAGGAGATGTACGAACGGGCATTAAAATTGGAGTTTGACTACAAACAATATATATCCGGTGAGTAACTATTTTTGAAAATTAACTGCAATTCAATTGTTGAATTACATTCATATTATATTATTATATTTATATTTTGTGATCTTTATTTAGCCGTAATTCCTGGAGTCAGCATTAAACACATGTGCACACAGATCAAGGATGCTGTTGATAAGGAGCAGGACAAACTTCTCTGGGTCCCTATAACAAATGGCTAGCACAACTAAGAGAGTTGTGAAGTTTACTTAGATTTAAGGATTCGCAGATATATACATATATGATAATAGTATTGGAGTGCGTATTAATATTATACAAAGTTTTTGTATTCGTTTCGCTTAACGTAGAGTATTCAATGTCGTCTATGCAAAACACATATTTTGCCCACATATTTCGTTTTCAAAAGGGCGCTGTATTTCTGTATGTTTTTCCATGTCTGATCTAGTTTACGTAATTCTTAAATACTTGTGAAATAATTGTTGTTTGTCTGGGCGAGAGTTTTCAAAATTCTCACTGTAGGTTTTCAAATCAAATTGTGTGCGAGCCTTACTCAATTCTATTGTTTAAATTATTTATATTTAATTGTGTGGCAATCGATAAACTGGCTTTGTAATGCCTTACTTAATTTAAATACTTTTCTTGCAATATCAAACAACTTTCCAAATTCAAAATGGGCCTTAAAAGAAAATGAAAAGAAATCAAGTAAAATGTAATATTAGGTATAATTATTCAGATTTAAATTCTTTATTCGATGAACAAAGTGGACATTGAAAAAATGCTAAATACTATTATTAAATCACTTAAAATGTAATTGTAAAAACTGATACAGAAAATGCCTTTAGCGAAAATTAATGCTACATAATTGAAATATACCTAAATCAAAGTATATTATGTAAACGTATTAAATACATTATAAACGATTTTATCCATAATATACTTACATATTTGCGTAAGAATGTTATTACGCGCATATCTATTTTTGCAATAAATATTTTTTCAAAATTTTCTACTTTGTTTCGTTTTATTTACAGTTGAATTATATATTATGGCCACACTTAATCATAAAATGCAATACTATTAAACGTTGCGTTGCGCTGTCGTCTAATAGATATTTCTAGGTACACTTGCTCTGTCAATGTTCGCTGGGAAAGACATTATGTTGATCTATATATACAATAACATAATGACTTGCTTAGGCTAAATAAGTTAGGCTGAAGGTGAAGATCTAACTTCTATTTTAAAACTTGAATCGTAACTAGATGTAATAAAAGCTATTTATATAAGTTAGCCACAGTTGGTTATAGAAATAAGTTCAGTTTTATCTGGGGTTACATTACTGTACATTTAGAGGGACTAGGTTGAAAAGCAATTTACTCAGTCGAAGACAATATTCTGATAGGCAACTCGATAGGATTGCTATGTTTAGCGATCCAACTAGCCCTCAAAGAAATCGAATTCATCGCGTGGTCGATACCACTGATCGGTCGCATGCTCGTAAATGGCGCGCTGGACCTCAGTTTCGGCTGCATCAATTGGATCTGGAGGAGGTTGGGCCTGAGACTGGGACTGGGCATCAAAGCTGCTATCGGATCGAGGACTGCGCGAAGTTGCACGAAAATCCATTGGGATATTGTAGCACTTGCAAATGCAGCTGGAGGGGAAGCGGAACCAGTCGGAGAAGATGCCGCGGCACTCGTTGTGCGGGTCGTAGGCCAGCAGACGGTGCAGTCGGTACTGCTGCTCGCAGCGACAGCCATCTCGGCAAAACATCTGCTTGAACTCCTGTGTGCATTTCTCCCAGTGTACGTACTGCTCGAAGGGGTACAGATTGAGCAGTGCCAGGACCTCGCCACGCGTGTTGTTCGCCCAGAACGGAGCAACCACCTCGTCCTTGACAGGACAAGCATTGCTGTGGAAGAGATTAACATTAATGTTGTTGGCTGAGAATTGATGATCGATAATGTTAATCGATTGCACTTACACTCCACGCATATTGGCTGTGACAGCCATCGGCTCCTGTTTCATGGCATCCTGAAACAGCTGACCTCCCTCGCGCAACAGTCCAGCTTTCGTAGCGCTCGCAGGAGTCGACGTTGTGCTGCTGCCCGGCAACGGCTTGCGCTGCTTGTCCGCGATCAATGACGTGAATGTGGGCGAGAAGAGCGATGCAAAACTGGCTGGTGTTGTACTTCCTAATATCGTTTTAGTCACATTTCTGCGTGGGACTAAGCTGAAGCTGTTGTTGTTGCTGTTGCTGTTGCTGTTGCTGCTGAGTGTTGCAGTTGTTGCTGCTGTTGGTGTTGCTGAAGTTGTCTTAGTTTGTGCCGTAGTGCTGTTAAGAGATATAGATGGACTTGTTGTTGTTGCATTTTGGTTGACTTTTTGCTTATGACTGGGCATCGCTGCAGCAGTTTCTTTCACAGCCGGGGCAGGTGTCACAGGCAGAGGGCTGCTCGTAGAATTGCGTAGGCCCTGATCGACTTTTAGTTGTGGGCTGTCGATATTATTCACATCATCTATTATCGTTTGCTTAGGCCGAGCGGTTGTTGTTGTTGTTGTTGTCGTTGACGTCGTCGTTGCACTTGCTCCAGTAGAGTTGGACACTTCATAGACGCTGTTCGACTCGACGCTGGGTTGCTCCTCCCCCAGGTGCACAACTGCAGCCACTGTCGGCTCAGTCGTCGAGAAACTCGTTGTGCTTGGAATCGTTGGAGTCGATGGCGTCGTAGTCGCCGCAGTAGTCGTTGTCGTTGGACTCGCTGTGGACACTGGCCGGAAGTGCGGTTCCATGAGCACATCGTTGCTCTTGTAGTTGCTAAACTCATCTCGATCCGTATCCCTGCCATGCAGCATGTACTTGGCACCACGCGGCATCTTGGAGTAGCGCTGTGCTGCCTCATCCATGCTGTCCATATCGACGACCTCATTATTCTGGATCTCATCTCGCAGTATGGAAATGTGACGCACATCCCCGTACATGCGCTTCATCAGGCCCTGATTCTCGTGCACAAACCGGCGAACGGCGTGCCACGGATAAATCGAGCCCGGCAGGTGACAGAACGGCTGTTTGGCCAGGTCGCAAGGTATCGCCGCCAGCATCTGGGCACGCCCACGTCGCGACACCTTACTGTTCGGACTGCACGAATTGGCCGAGTCAAATCCAAAGCTGTTGCTACCCTGCGAGGGGCTCACAATACTTATGAGGAGCAGCAGCCACAGCAGAAAATCGCACTACAAGGAGAGGTAAAAGAATGGAATTTATATTTGAGTATATGAGTAGTAGTTCCCTATCCAGGAGTAGCAAAATGTGTTTCAAAATTTTTGTTTCCTAATGAGTAGGTCAACCAACTGCAGAACTTTGTGATCCCAACACTAAATCTTGGAGGTCATTAAGGTTTCCCCTGAGGGGTCTCGCCCACAGCTAACATTTATATATTTTATATGATTAATATCATTCATTAGTTAGGTCAAATAACATAAAATAAGAGTATATGTTTCTAACTGAATCTTATCTAATTCGATATTAATACATAATCAAATATGTAAATTGTCTCAATTTTAAAGATAAAATATGGTTTATAGGGAGAAAATATAAATTAAATATAGTAATAAATAAATAAATAAATAAATAAGTCTTAAGTGACTTTATAGAGCAACTTCACGATTATTAATATGACAATGTATAGACTATATAATATTTCTGTATAAGATATATAAATTGATTAATTTATCTATATCATAGACATTTGATCTATACGATTATATTATAGATTTAAAGCTTCAGGTCTTTGCTTTAAATATTAGTTTTAAAATATAGTAATGATCGCTTGGATATATTATATTTGGTCGATTTATAGAGAAGGTGAACTAGTAACTAGCTCTCATAATGTTCTGGTACTAGCTATAAGACTATACACAAAAGATTTTAATAATATTTTATGCCGTCAAGAGGAAACATCTACAAACAGCCTCAGTTTTTGAGAAAACTAAACTTTTTAATAATCCATTATTATTATTATTATCATTATTATTATTTTTAAGACTTCATCGAGCAATGCACTTAACTGGCTCTCACTCTGGCAAACAATTCATGGCTAACATGATGAAAAACTTAAAAGCGGAACGGACAAAACGAGATTTATTCTCTCCTGCTCCATCCCTCTCCCTCTCTCTTGCTTTCTGTCTGTTGCTTTGGGTCTCTGTCTCATCAAATTTTACTTTCACGCAGTGCCAACTGCAGCAGTCATAAAACGATGATCGATGTGCATCGGCATTTGCATATGCGGGCAGCCTGCAATGGCGTGCAATGGTCCAAGTCTAGAGAATGCCAGCAATTACCTTGATTTACAGATGCTGGACGACCAACACGCAAAGTGGAGAAAGATAGATAGACAGAGATGGAAAAAGAAAAAGAGAGCGCAATTAACAATCAAGTAAAAGTAAAAAATCATCTTCGATCCCTTTCAACTTTCCCTTTCCCTTTCAGGAGCTCTTGCTGAACTACATTTAACATTTTTAATCAAATATTGCACAAGTGTTGAGCTCAATTTTCGTCTCTTTTGAAACTGGTTTGTCGCCTGGCATCGTATATTTGCTATCCATTTGGTTTTAGTTCAACTGACTCGAGTGAATCACCTCTATTGCGTTTGTCGAATAGAAAGTGTTATATGCCTTCCCAAAAATTTTAACACGTAAATATGTCGGTGCAATGCGTTTATCGACTGGTTAGGTAATGTCCCTGTCCCAATACGGACTTACTTAATCGCAGTCGGCACTTACAACTAAATTTATTTAAGCAATTATGAGAAATTTGACGACCTTTAAAAATAACTCGGCAAATATAAACAATTTTTGAATAAAAAAAAAAAAAAACAAATAAATAATATATAATGAAATAAATATATATTTTTTAAATAAATAAATAATATAAAGGTTTTGGAAAAATATAATAATACTGTCATACAAAATGGCATAAAGAAATATATTAATAATAAAATACAATAATAATAATAATACATAATTTAAAAATAAATTAATTTAATATTAAAAATAAATAATAAATGCATAGAAATATTTTATTAATATTAAATAAAAATATATAAATAGTTGTTAAAAAATATAATAATATTAAATATAAAATTAATAATTTTTAAATAACTATAGTAAATTTTAAATCAATATGAAGTAAATTTAAAAACTCATTAATATGATATAATAATATGTGTTTAAGTTTTCAAATATAAAACTTTTACTTTAACCAGACTTATGCCTTCACTTGCTAAATTCGTTGAAATCATAACAAAAGACTTAAGAAACAAACTTGTTTTAAAATTAATTTTAAATAAAGCTGAGAATTGGGTCAAAGCCTCTGAACTGAAATGGAAAGCAAAAGCAAAAATTGCTTTCGCTATATAATCTATAAAACTAACTGACTGAATTTAATTCTCAGACAAAAAAATAACATTGTCATATTTCCCAGTAAGTGGAGAAAAAGCCATATGAAAATTGGAGCAATAGTCAGGTGGACAGCTGGGCAGCTGTCAGCGCAGTCTAACAAATCAATATGTCCAATTGGCCATTAAGTCAAGTCGCATTGAGGAAGACATTTGTCACTCCATGACTCGATTGCAGCTACTTTAATGTGTCAGTGCGATTAGGATTGCGACTTTCTAAGAAGACGCTGCCAAAGGCAGCCTCCATCAGCACGCTGACCGCCTGATAGATGGCTAGTTAGATGGAGAGTCCAGCTGAGCCACTAGAGAAGTTGAAAGACGTTTGCCGTTTATGTCTTCATTTCCCCCAAGTTGCTGTTGCTGATGCCAGCACACAGACAGACAGACATACAGACATACATTGGAGTATATACTGCGACAAAGAATGAATTATTTATCAATTCAGAATGCCAACTGCAAATGAAGTTGATGTTACATTTAACCAAATTTGGTTTTGGTTATTGCCGTTTCTGTGCTTACTAATTGCCATCTGCCAGAGATCAGGTGAGCGCAGCATCAGCAGCATCTGGTGAAACTCGAGGCTAACTAAAAAGTAAGGCCTCTTCGAGCCTTCTTCAATTTCCAAATGCTAATTGAATATGCTACGCCAATTCGAACTTTTTAGCTGTACATATCATAATAACTATTGCTAAATCCAAATGTCATAAATTTCACTTAACTGCCCAACCGGAAAAGCAGGCCATTATCAAAACAGTTTGTATTCAAATTTGGCAATAGTCCATTTCATTTGTTTTCGTCGCGCTCAAAATTCAAATGACGTACAAAAAAAAAAAAACAAAGAATTAAATAAATAAAATAAAAATTGTATACCTCCTAACTAAGAAATCGCTCCAAACCGTCAACGCTCGAAGAAAGTGAAATTTTTTTGTTTTTTTATTTTTTATTTTCATGTCTCCCAACCGGTAACAAAACAACAAAAGCAGCAGCGGAACTTTTTTTTGTGGTTTGTAATACTTTTTATACTCTCAAAACATTACAAATTTATAAAAAGGGTATACAGACTTTTTGACAAAGCATGTAACAGTAGGAAGTTGACACAAATGAATACAATTCTATAAACTATTGATCAGGATCAACAGCTCAGTTATTATAGTTCAGTTCGTCTACTTTTTATATAACAATCTCAATGCATTTGATAAAAATTGATATAAAACAGATATTGACTGGGTAACTGGGGAGGTAAGACCTTAGTTGTTTATAAACCTGTGTTTATAATTATACTAGAATAATATCTAATTATAATATATATTATTGTAATTATTTATATTTTTTCTATTTAGGATACTCGATTAAAGATTACATATTAAACATCTGCAGGCCATATTTATGTCTTCATGCCGTCTTTCATTTATATCGTACACTTGGATCTCGAGTCATTCAATCTGTTTCCCGAATTTAGGAACTATAGGAACAAGAGCAACTGCTACTCTAACTCTTTAGTTATACGTTTGAATGTTCAAGGTTCATAGGGTTCATGTATATGGACTACTTGTTTTATATACATATGCATATGCATACAGTACTATTTTCCTTATTAGAAAGAAATAAAATCTGTTCACTGTTAGCCACTGTATATACATATATGTATTAAAGAAGATTTACACTCTAAGAACTTAGCTTCTCCTCAAGAAGCTAACAGCTGATATAACTTTTAACACAGACCTCCCACAACTAAAGCTTGTAACATGACAATCGATCAATGTGATGGGTATTGATATTTACCGTTATTAGTTTTGTAATTTGCAATCCTTTATCCATTTTCGTAAGATCCATTATTTACTTTCACTCTATTCCACACACACTGACACTCACAATGAACGGCTTGTAGAAATTTGTTTAAAGGATTTTCACAATGGTTTTTGGGGCCTGGGCCCAATAGGTTTGCGCTTTGGACTTATCGCCAGTGTGAAGAGTCACAGGTTATTAGCACACGTACTCGTATATAGCTTTCGATTTGGCTTGCGATTTGTGTGAACATTATTGATATTCGTAATATTCATAATAACTTAAATAGTTATTTTTCTTTAGCGCGCACTCGTATGTGTTTTATTTGTTACTTAGCTTGAGTTTTTCTCCAGCTTTCAGCGACTTTTTTAGCAATCTGTCCCGCTAGCTTAACAGGCGCGCATAAACCACAAGAGCGCTTTGAGAGCTGAAGCTTAAAACCAAATCACGTTTACACGCTTCGCACTCACGTTTGCAACTGCGTCAAGAGTTAAGGCGAAAGAGCCATCGCAAAGCGAAGTCGGCAAATGACGACGGCGACGGCGACGTCCCCGCCAACCCGTAAAATCGGAACCCGACTCACGACACAGCCAGAAAGACGACCAAACCGCGACGCAAGCGAAAACGCTTTCTATACCCTTCATATATCTGCTGGGAAATGGGTATGATAAGCCCGAAGCAAGTGTTAATATTGTTAGTAACTACAAAATTTGTTAATTTAACAAAATTATACAAGAACAATTTTTCATTAGTTGAAGATTTTCACTTAATGGTGCGCCTAATTATTCTAGGGTGTCTTAAGCTGGTGTTATTGAGATGAACATTGTTGTTATTTTTACAGCGTTGTATGTTTCTTTTTTTTTTTTTTTGTGATTGCAGGAAAACTTTTTCTTATTTATTATTCGAAACGTTAGCGTCGGGCGGGCGCAGCAAAAAACAACAAACATTGAAAAACAAGCGAGCGCAGCAGCAGCAGAGCAACAGCGCAAAAAAAAAAAAAAGAAACAACAATATAACAACAACAAACCACAGGCACACAAAGAGCCACACGCAATGACAAAGCTACGACACGACGAGAGAGCAAAGCGCAAGCCCCGAAGATACACAGATGGTCGGACTCTGAGACGAAACGAAGGCACGACCGACCGACCGACCGACCGACCGACCGATTGCTACCGCGGCTGACGCCGGCTTTGCTGTTATTGTTGCTGTTACTTTTGTTGTTTTCAAACGTTGATGGTACTGGTGCTGGTGCTGGTGTTGGTGCTGGAGCTGGAGCTGGTGCCGAGTTTTGCCGAGCAACGAAGACGATGACGCCGCTTAGTAGGTCAGTAGTGGCCTTTAACTGTGTTGTTGCTGTTGCTGCTTCTTGCTGTGTTGTGTTGTTGTTGTAGATGTTGTTGATATTGTTATTGCTATATTTTGCTGCATTGCATGTTTGTTACTAATCAAATACAAAGCTTGCCGGTCTAACAGCTGCTAAAAACTATTAATGCTGTTAGTTGCTGTAAGATATTCACATGCTCTGCAGTGAAAATAATCGTACCCAAGCAAGTTGCGTGCAGATCTAATGTGCACACATGCGATGGCTATCTTCGATTATCGTGTCTCAGTAAAACATAAATTAATGTACTGAGACTAAGATATAATCTATAATTCATATGTATTTCATTTCAATAATGATTTACATTACATTAGCTAACCTTTTCATAATCTCTTGCGATTAATATTGTTTAATTTATTCGCGTGAGCAGACACGAGCTTACTATATACACACCACTAAAAGTAAAACAAAAGTAAAGTGCATATTAAAGACATGTAGGAAAGAGGAAGAGGAAGAGAAGACAGGAAGGCAGAGAGATGTAGAGAGAGTGAGAGACAGTAAATTAGAGTAAGAGTTTGGCTAGAGATTAAGTCTGTAAGATATATTATAAGCGGAACGATAAAAATAAAATTCAATAAAGAAGGAGTGAGTATAGAAAAGAGCGAGAGTGACAGATATAAATTCGAGTAAGAGGTAATTTATTAGATTTTAAACACAAAACGATTCCCTAAGCCAAAAATTAATTCGCGGATGAATTAAATTATTTAATTATCAATATTAATATATTATCAATATTAATTTAAAGTGTATTTAAGGGGTAACATACTGTCGAGCTTAATAAATGTTTTTATATTTTTCTCTTCACACAATGATTTCACATTTACTTCACACGCACACACACACACACACACATGCGCGCACCTTCAGCGTGAATATGCGACTGTATTTGTGTGTGTACCCACACTTCATTATATTTGGAGTAAAGTGAAAGTGTAGAAATAAAGACACGGCTAAGCCACCTTTCAAAAGTATAATCAATATTAATGCTGCAATCGGATGGGAAATAGAATTTTGGAGTGCAAAAATTGAAAATCGTATTTTAAATAAGACTTTATAATGATAACCTTTATCAGCTTTATCTTGCATCGGCAACTTAACCGTTGGAGTGGTTATAATTTACGATTACAGCGACATAAACGTCTCCTTTACTAGTTGCGTCGCGACGTACGACGCCAAAATGTCTGCGCTAAAGCTAATTCTGATTCTGGTTCTGGCGAGATGAAAGTGCGCGACTGACTGGTTGGTTTGCTTCCCATGCAACTACAACTCAGTTCATTAGCGTCATCGTTGCGACGTTGTACTTACGAGATGCTGTAGACGGTGTAGACGGAGTAGACTGTCTAACATACAGATTATGTTTTAAATTTTTAGCAAATAGACAAATAAATGTTCTACTTTCACCAATGCATCAATGGTGCAGCAGACGCATGATAAACCATAAAGAGAAACTTTTCCAAACGTAGAACACACACGCGAACTGTCATTGCAGTCCAAACACATTATACATCAGCTGTTAGCTATTTTTACTAAAACTCTTTCTAAATAATAACATTAAATAAGAACATTAAATGTTTTCAATTTGAAACAGCTGTTACAATATTTAAATATGTGTAATATAGCAGAAAGCTATTGATTGTCTACAAAACTGTAGTTATATATCGTTCAGCTTTTGTCATATGATACTCTTTTATATCGATAGCTTGCGGTTATTATTGTTATGTGGCGAATTATCGATATTGAATTGCACTCAAGTAAAAATAAATAGCAAAACAAATTTATTTACAATGGAATTTACAGAAAGTATGGATTTGGAAAATGAACGAGTGCTGAAATTAATATTCCCTAATGGAGTTCCAGGTGAGTATTTGAATTTCATCAAAATATATGTTCAAAACTGAACTATTATATCCAATATCAAAGATAATCTGCGTGGCAATCCGGAGCTGGATAATTATTTGGCCAAGTTGGGCACCTGCAAAGTAGAGCAACTGAAGAAAGAGCAAACAAGGCTGGCCGACGAGACAAAGCGCATATTGGAGCAAACCCAAGAGCTGGCCATATCCAATTATAAAACATTCATCACAACAGCCGAGAACTCTCGTTCCATATTCCATGAATTTCAAAAGGCCGAAGATCAGGTTAATACGCTCATTGGCAAATTGCCTGCGTTTAGCGCCAAGTGCGAGGAATTCCTGGCAGAGTCCGCTGAGCTGACCGAGCAGCGGCGTCTGAACAGCACAACATTGCACAAAAATTCTCAACTGCTGGAAATACTCGAGCTGCCGCAGCTCATGGAACGCTGCATCCGCGAGGGTCGCTACGAAGAGGCTCTAGAGCTGGCAAGCTATGTGCAGCGTCTGGGTCAGCATCAAGGACACATACCCGTTGTCAATGTTAGTAAGAATATAATGATTCAATGTGCACTTGTCTCATGCAAGAGAAATTGAATTTCTGCAGTGCATCTTAAAGTCTTATATCCCCCACTTTACTATATTGTATTCTCTCTTTTCGCAGAGCATTGTGCGTTCCGTGGAGGCCTTATGGCATACGATGCTGGCGCAGCTAGTGGCACAGCTGCGCATGGATCTACAGCTACCCAAGTGCTTGCAGATCGTTGGGTATTTGCGACGCATGCAGGCCTTTGGCGACAACGAGTTGAAATTGAGGTTTTTGCAAGCGCGTGACGCTTGGCTGACAACGTGCTTGGAGGCCATACCAAAAGCAGATGGTATGACATAGAAACTTAATTGAAGACTAATATAAGAACGTACAAATTGAAATTTTTAGCTCAGCAGCATTTGACGAAGATAATTGAGATCACACGAATCAATCTATTCAATATTATAACGCAATATCGAGCCATATTCCCGGAGGCGGAGCACGTTAGCAAATCGACCCCATTGAAGCAGCTACAGGGTGTTACCTGCAATGGCAATAGACTCTTTGAAGCCTGGCTGCATAATAAGGTAAGCTCTTTACAAATGTATATAAATATATATATATATATATATATATATATATATATATATAGAAATATATGATTGAATAATATATTATTATATTATATATTTATAGAATTTTGTGTTATAATACATCTTTAATTACTAAATTGGAAATATAAATAACCCATTAAATTAAAATATAAAATAAAATAATTGGCATAATTTATAAATTAATATATAATAAGATATACATTTTTTTTAAATTATTTCATTTATATATTAAATATATTTATTGATGAACATTAATTGGTTTTAAATAGTTTGATTTTAAAATTATGAATAAGGTATAAATTAGTAATTAAATAAAAAAAATTCAAATTAATTTAATAATTTGCCTTTTAGATAAATACATTTTTGCTAACACTTGAGGAGGATCTGGAACGTGGCGTTAGCTCAATTGAAACAGTTCTGGGGCAATGCATGTATTTCGGGCTGTCCTTCAGTCGTGTGGGTGCAGATTTCCGTGCACTGATTGCGCCCATTTTTGTGCGCGTTGTGCGCAACAAGTTCGAGTCGAGCATTATGCAAGTGAACGAGAACTTTGAGAAGGAGCTGGAGAAGTTCACGCTGATCAACAAGGTGAGCCTGCACACACGCAAGCAGCTCGATACGGCCGCATTGTCTGGCGGCGAACGGGAACTGGAGTCGTATGCGCCGCCCGAGACATTGCTCGACTTTTATCCACTTGCTGTGCTCTGCAATGGCTATTTGAATGCCCTGAATGAGTTGCGACTGTGCGCGCCCTTTGCTGTTGCCACAGACGTCACCTGTTGCCTGCAGAGCTCGCTGGAGTTGGTGGCGCAGCGCGTGCTCGCCTTCTATCGCCAGGAGCAGCAGGCCTTTACGCCCAACGAGCGCGAGACCTTTGGCAAGCTCTGTTCCTGCTTTGCCTACGATCTGGTGCCCTATGTGCAGCGCTGCATTCACGGCGTTTTCCCACCTCAGTCCATAACGGTGCATCTTGGCATAAGCCTGCTGCAGCTGGAGCAACAGCAGCTGACGTTTCTGCTGCAGCCACAGATACTGGAACCCCTGAAGCATCTGCTGCCCAGCAAAGTTCTAATAAATCCAACTGCACTGACTACTACAGAACTTACGCCAATTGCTACAGAGGGCTAAATCAGCGCAAAATCTGTATCATCTTTGTATATTTTATAAGTTATAAATTTATCTTTATATATATATCGTTAATGTGTATTATATAATTATAAACTTAGATACACCTCTGTGAGAGCTCTTGGCCTCATTCCTAAAAATGTTTGTGGCTGTAACTTGTTCCAATAAAATTGTGCGATGCAATATTTCATTTAAATTATGAATTTCATATTTATAAAACTGTTATAGATGAAAAGTATTCTGCGAACATTATACACAAAATGTGAAAGATATTGATATTGCATCCGTTCCTCTGTCAATCTGTCCGTATAACATTTCGCAGCTAAGTTTGGGATACAAACTCATGGGATCTGCCGATAGGTATATGCGCGGCAAATCGGGAAATACTGTACTATAATGCTATTTAAGATGCTTTAATATCAGTTTTATAGTTCGCAACTCAAAACTTGTTAGTTCAATTACTGCAGAGCTGTTTTAATTCACCATAAATTATTTGCATATTATTTGCATATTTTCCTACTACGTAAAACATTATATTTCAAACTTTAAAGCTCGCCTGAATGCAATATTCTTTCAAACTGAGATTAGTTAAAAATCGGAAGGTTCTGCCTATAAATACGCTGCGCGTTATCACCTTAGCGCTCCCTTTTACACTCACCGCCAATGCAACATCTGAGATATGGTTGCGAATAAATACAATCATACAATATACAAACAATAAATATAGATAATGACATTTTCACATACAAAATTCATTTGTATAATGCATTTTTGGCTAGTTCATGAAGGTAATGCATGATCATGACTCAGATAGTATATATACGGATCATCTGACTGTGCAAATCAGATAAAACTAGCTAGAAACATAAAGAATTTGATATTCTCTGCAAATATACTTCCATATATGTATAGGTATTGACATAATAAAATAAAAAACTTTAGTCATTTATAATTTATAAAATGTAAAGAAGTATCAAACAGTCGGTTATGCATGCATGCAAAATTCTTAATTAACATTGATTAAGTCTGAATTTGTAAGATGGATTTTTATCGATAATTGGGATGAGTTATCGAAAATGCAATTCGTACTGCGTAACTAACATTCGAATATTCATGTGAAATTTCACCTCTCTAGCTTTTTTAGTTTCCGAAATCTCTTCCTACGGACGGACGGACGGACAGACGGACAGACGGACAGGCGGACATGGCTATATCAAATTTTCTGGTCATCCTGATAAAGAATATATATACTTGTCTACGTCTCCTTCTGCCTGTTACATACATTTTTACAAAACCTGAAATCCCCTTTTTCGATGGGTTCAGGGTATTAAAACGTGTGAAATCTTATACTTCACGGTAATTGGGGTAATTCAAAATTTAGATAAACTTAAATTTGTTGAATAAATTTGGAAACTAAGCCCAATTGAAATAGCTCCAATTGTCGATTACGATGCTAATTTGTAGTTGGTCTTGGTTTTGCCCTAATCGAACGTAAACGCAACGAAACGAATTCCGAATTTTTGTTGTAATATGCGTGTGAAGCCTGCGAGAGTGGAATAATATTTGGATGCCGCTTTCTGCTCAATCAGAAAGTGCTGCCATACAGCCGGCAAATCCGAAAGGGGAGTGGGGCCTGTGGTGCCTGTGGGGTTGTGTAGGTGGTGCGTGATGCGGCGACATGGCCGTTCATGGCAGATTGAGTGCGGTTAGGCGACCGGGAAACGTTTATAAGCAAATTTCGCGTACAATGACTAAATTTGGAGAAAGCCGTGCGAGTATTTTTCTTTGTTGTTGCTCTCGGCCGAATCCGCATCCGAATGCGATTGCGATTGCGAATGCGTATACGTATGCGAATGCGAATGCGAATGCGAATGCACCGTGCTGAAAATTGGAAAACATGGCAGCTGAATGCAAGGACATGGATGCGGACGCGGATGTGGATGTGGAAATGAACACGGTTGCGGCTTATCGTTGAACGTCAGAGGCCGGACGGATGGACGGATTGGACAGCCGGACAAATGGACGAATGGACGGTTTGACGACCACGGCCTTTGTGGGTGCACGGACGTTTCTGTATTTTTAAGTCCACCACTAAATACAAACGAAAGCACTCAAGCACAAGTTGGTCACGATTGGGCAACCGGGTAACAGGCATCGGACAACGGACAGCGGACAACAGAGAGTGCCACCTTTTTGGCTGGAACAAAAAGCCTGGGCCTACTGTGCCCAGTGCCCAGTGCCCAGTGCCTAGTGCCTGCTGCAAATGGAAGTTGCGATTTTGATTGCGAATCGAAATAGATTTTGTGGTATTTGCAAAGCAGTGCCAACCAGCTAGCGATTGTGTGAGTGTTTGGAAAGGGATAGATGGTTGGGTGGTTCGGTGGGTGGTTCTCATTTGTTACATTTGGCGCTGCAACCACGTACAACATTGCGTATACGCGTTTTTGTTCATTTATTGATTGATTGAATTGAATGAATGACTGTGTAGATATGAAGAGGGGGGGGGGGGGGGGGGGGGGGGGAGAAGAGGGGGGGGGGATTTGGTATGAGTATTTGGGGTAAAGTTGAATGTTTCTTTTACACGCTTGCTCGCTTCGTTTTGAAAAGCGTTCGTTTATTTTGCAATTTGTGTGGCCGTGTCTCTTAGTTCCTGGCTACAGCAATTCCATTCAGGTTGATTTTTGCCAAAGAGGAAATAGCAAAGCAAAGAAAAAACTTGAATAGTGGTGGATTCCTTTGGCCATATTCGCATATGAGATGAAATTGTTTTTGGCATCGCAGCTCGAAATTAAATTTAGTACTTAGCGCAACCCAAGTGGCAAAGGCACTTCAGAGCTTTTTATTTGAGCCAATTCAATTTGGCTACATTTTCGTATTCGATATGCAGAAATTATTACCGCAACGTATTGGAGTCTACGAGGGCAACGACTACTTCTGGGTCTGCTCAACGAGTTGGAAAACACCCAGGGATTTCGATTTCAATAGGTTTTTCTCATTCTTCTTGTTTTTGGCGGAACCTCGCTGCATGTACATATATGTAAATTCGCATACAAATCACTTGCGTGCTCGCCAAATGCCCTTAGGGGAATCCTTTAGTTATCCTTTAGCGATTTTTCAAATAAACACGAAACATACACGGGACTTTTTTTTCTCTTCTTTTTTCCGTTTATTGCCTGCGGCTGAGAAAAGTTTGACGCGCGTCTTGTCAGGGCGAAGTATCGTCATCAAGTATCTGATTTGCTCAAACTCAGTTTGGGTTTCACTGGAAATTGATAAATTTAGTTATTTTTTCTGTTTCATTCATTTCTCTTTTTCTTTTTTTTTTTTTTTTTTGCATATCTGTCACTTTGGACTTATTGTCGTTGTCATCAGATATTACGACAATGCCAATCAGCGCCCTCAGGACTTTGAATGGGATATCTGATCAGCCTGCTCTATTCGTATTCTGATACCTATTAGATTCTGACTTGTGATATCAAAATTTTTACTAAATATTGTGAATTAGATTTGTAAGTAATTGGAATGTAAATTAAATCTTCGGTATGAAACTAATTATCGTAGAGCTAATATACAAAGACTCTTAGCAGATGAAAGCTGTCTTCATTTGATAATACTCTAGATCCATAGAATTCCCAACTTGAGTTTAGCAAATAGTTTAGCAAATCCAGTTCAATCAAGGTAACTGAAAGACTTTATAAATACCTTTTTTATAATACTTTAAACCTATTGAAAATGGGAAATCATGGTTTTGTTAAATGTATCTAACAGGCAGAAGATTGCATGTCAGGGTATGTATGTTCTTGATCATGGCGACGGACTGAGTCAGTATCAATTTCAGAAACTATTAGAGCTAGTTATGAATTAATATTGATTCACTTGGCAATTCTTTGATATCTTACAATCAAATCAAAATGGAGTTGTCAAAATATGTATATATTAATAGTTCCTCCATTACTAACCTTTTAACTATTTGACTACTGTGCCATATGCCTATAATAGTAGAACTAAACTCTAGAAAGTCAACTGATTATAGTTTGGCTATTTGAAATAGCCATACTGTGATTTTGAATTCGGCAAATGTGGAGTTGTTTTTATTTAACAGACAAGCTGCTCACGACTAAAATGCTACACTTGCTATTATACTCATTCAGAGAGACAAATGAGTTTATTAAACGGATAAAGGAATGGACGACAATAGGTTATGGACGGCTGGACGGATGAACAGCAGTAGGTAGGCAATGTGCATATTGCTCTCCGTTTGTCAATGAGACTCAAATCTGTATAAAAATAAAAAATAAGAATGGTGCATTTCAATTTTAAAATAAAAATCAAATTGAATTATCTTTCGATAAACATATAGATTAAAAATGTCTAATATATAGAATAAAAATGTATTTCTCTTAATGAAATCGTAATTATGCAATTGCCATTATGACAATTCTCTCTGTTCCCCGCTCTGCTCACTCATACTTCTCGTACATCTAATTAAAACTTCATTCTATGTTAACCGCCGAATGAAATGGAATCGAATGAAACGCAGGCAAAACAAAAAAAAATAACGTCACGTTGCAACAAAGTTTTACTCACCATTCCATTTTTCTTGCATCGCACTGATCCCTTTACCTCCCTCCCTTCCAGCCCAGCCCCGCCCACATTTTACCACTTCAGGCTGCACAATGTCTTCTTCTTCTTTTTTGCACGTTCACTTGACAGCAAAGCTTTTTTTCCCTAAATACCCTGTAACCATTAATGCGCTGCAGACAGGTGTAAAAGCTGTTAAGCTGAACATGTCACAAATATATGTATATGCAGATCTGGGAAGCATGAAAAGAAGATCTATCTCGATGTATATATAATGATTATATTTATTTATCTATATTGAATTGGCATTCTTAATTCCATACAGGGTATTTGTGACTACATTTTAACGTCGCATCATTAAATTTTTTCTTGGTTTTCTTCCCCTGTGATATTTTTTATATTCTCAATTTTTATATTCTACATAAGTATGTGGCAATGTCTGTATGTATGCGAGTGTGTGTCTCTCTGTGTAGGTGTGTGTGTGTGTGTGTGCAGTTGTGTGTATATTATATTATTGCGACGCGAACCAATAACCATCGACCGGGCAGCATGTTTCAGCTTGCTATTGGCTTGTCCTCGTTCTCGTCCTTCTGCGGCAACGGCTCAAGCCCAGACTCAAAGCTACATCTCAGTCTCAGTCTCAGTCTCTTTTTTTCACACAACTACTGCCCAGTGTGTGTGTGTGTGAAGGTATGGAATGACTGACCGTTAGGTGCTGGTGCTGCTGCTGCTGTGGCCGCTGCTGTTGCTGCTGCTGCCGTCTCTGACCCGATTCACCTGTCCGCCATGCGAATTTTGCTCTGTTATTTCTCTTGTTCGTCTCCTTTGTATTGTTGCCACGAGATAGTGAAGGTGCCAGCAAGTCGAGCTACGGCTTGGATGAAACACCCACTCACCCACGCCCCACGTTGAGGTCACCTCCATTTTTTTTTACGATTCGCTTGGGTTTGGTGCTGGCCAAAGCAATATAATTTATTGAAGTTCTAGCATTTTTCAAAATGAATTTTTCTTTCTTTTTTTTTTTTTTTAGCAGCAACGATGATTGAACAAAGTATGTGTGTGGGTGTGTTGGTGTGTGTGTGTGTGTTGCAGATACGCTTGTAATTGTGTCTGTAAGCTTGGTGGCTGCCATTGTTACGAGTCCGGGTTGCGCACGTTTGGCCTGTCCATTGAACGCCATATTATTGGTCGATTGAAAAGTAAAACATTTTTTATTATCCGCACGTGTGCAGGCAGCCTCCCATAGTCCAGAGTCAGTCCAGAGTCACACACACACACACATATACATCGATATACAATGTACCGTTTTATGACTGCGAAAAAAGAAGACGACGTTAGATTGGAATGGTTGGTTTTTGGTTGGGTTAGTTGGGTCACTTTGACCGCCTACCTGTTCGTTGACCATAAAACTTTGGACTTAACTACCCTTAGGTGCGGTCGGCAAGGTGAGCTCATGGCTTTTATGATGCCCCCACACTCATTCACCCACACACACACACACAGAGAGCGATTCGCTTTTGTGTGTGCTCCTTCATATTTGATAAGCAAGTTTTCCTTTTTTACTTTTATTGCTGCACGCCATCAATATCCTGCTGCCCCTCCTTTATCTCTGCTGGCTTACTCTCTATCTCTCATTGCTCTCTCTCTCTCTCTCTCTCCTGCGCGCTCTCTCTCTCTCTTTCGCTCACATGCTGTCTCGCTCTTCCTTTCTCCTGGTTATAAAAATATTTCATTCAATTTTTTATTCCTGCCGACATTCGGTGGCTCTCGCTCTGTTGCACGTACATCATGCGAGGGGCGGGGGCTAGCTTCCCTTTTTGCTGATTTTCTGTTTCGCTTACGCTCGGTTTTTATGTCCAGCTATTTATTTGCCCAGCCAGCGGACCACATGGTTTCTCATTTTTTTCCTTCTTCTGCTTCTTCATTCTTTCGCTTCTTTTATTTCATTTTCATTTTTTTTTTCTTTTGCAGCGGCCACAGGTCGGCGACGCCATTGCCATTGCCATCACCATCGTCATCGTCATCGTTTTCTTCGTCTTCTTTGCTTTCGTTGCCGTGCTGCGTCGTGCTTTAGCTTCATAATTTTTTCGCCGTGTTCGCCGTCGCTCACTCTCTCTCTCTCGCTCGCACTAGCATCGAGTGTGCCTGACTGGGCATTAGTATTGAGCTGCTGCTCTTCGTATGTGTGTGTGTGTGTGTGTATGTGTGTGTGATGCTCTGTCTCAAGTCTTTTGGGCTTCGTGGCTGGAGCGTGAGTCCCAAGTCCAAGCGAAGTTAATTTTGTTTCATTTCGCTCACCCCGCTCTCCCCTTACCCTTCCCCCTCCCGCTCCTTCTCGCCCTCAGCAACTGCTGGCCATGTGTTTGTTTGCACTTTTATAACAATGTTAGCGAATTGTGGGTGGTGTCACAGCCGGGCCAAATGTGGTCAAATATGTGCTATCCACCCCACCCATTAGCCGAGCTGAGTCTGCGGTCGCTAGCAAAATATGATGTCATACTCTGAATAGTTCCATGACAATATATGGATATTGTCATAGTATATATGTATATATATTTACAGTTAATTCCATTTTCTTAATGTCTTCCAAATGTGTTGCATACTTCTAAGGGTTGCATTAGAAATTCATAATACCTTCGACATCTCTTGCTGGCTATCTAAGTAATCTAATTTTTACAGTTTAATTAGTTCATGATTCGATGAACCAAACATTAATTTCTACTTCCCTTCAATAAAAGTCATTTGAAATATTGTGAGTGGATTGCGTTTGGTAATTTTGCTCTTGGCTAGTTTTGACCAATTTATTTGGGCCATTAAAATTGTATGATAAACCGTTGGCCATTAATTGTGTGTTGCTTAATTTTCTTTTTAACGCATTTCATATCAAGACGGGGCCACAAGAAGTTGACTCGCGGATGGTTTACCTTCCATTTCGTAAAAGGAGGGCGCATTTCCAGTTGCTTCTACAGCCCCGATTAGTGCTTTACACATACATATATATGTTCATATGTATATACAAATATATATAGTTTATTTTGTCTAATGTGTTTCTATTCGCAGTAAATGTGCAAAAAATCGATAGATAAACTTGGGCGCTGACCATTTCACTAGCCAAGGGGGCGCTAACACACACACACACACACACACACACACACACATTTACTATCCATTATTTGTTGCTGTGTAATTGCGATGGCTTAAGTGTCTCGCATATTGAGGGGGAATGTCTTATGTATGTGCATGCATATGTGTGTATATCTTATATGTATATTATATTTTGATTATGTATATGAGCATATATTCATGTATATATACACATATGTATTCCAATACATTTGGTCAGAAAACTAGATTCATAAAAGTGAAAGGCACTGAAGCTCTCAACAAGTTTTCATTTTCTATACTCGAAGAAAAAGAGTATATCAGTTTACTATGCTGATCGCCATTCTATGTGGTTGTGCATCGAATTCATTTAATCTATCTATCCGGCAGACGCCCTATATTAACGCAAAGCATTTATCCTGTATTGATTCTAGAGTTCTTGTGTTATGAGTTTCGGTTCATTTATGTTATTAAGATTCCTAGCTTAAATATAATGAATTAAACTTTTATTTATAATAAAAATAAAATTTTAAATAAAAAACAAATTTAGAGTCCTGGCATTTTATATGAGTTATTAGTTTTTCTATACATAGACTGGGGAAGGGTAAATTCTTGTTAAACTTTATATATTTCATAGATTTCAATATAGAATCCTTAAGCTTTGCAGTTGGATAATAACTAGCTTTGTTCAAGCCGTAGCTTATTTGTTATTCGTGCTGGTAGGCTTAGTCTATATTTTTCCTTTGATTATCAGATTTACTCAAGAATATGAAATAATTAAAGAATAAGTGAAAAAATATTAAATATGTTCTCATTTTTCATCATTTTGCCACTCTTCAATTTATTTCTTTCACATTGCTTCTTCTCTTTTACTCCTTACTTACTTTGACTCTTCCCGCATTGAGCCTTCTCCACTCTTCCCTTTCTTTTGTTATCTTCCTTCTTCATAATGTTTCCTTCCTTACTTCTCCCCTTTGTCCTCTTCCATCTTCCCGTTTCTCCTTCGCTCATCCCTAGTGTTTAGGGGGCTGCCCGGCTTAGATATGCCTTCAACCTCGTCGGATCTACGTTTTTAACTATACTTCATATACTCTCATTTCATTATATACATTTTTGTATAAATTAGGCACATAGATATGATCTGACGACAAATGCGTATATAGACATACATGTTTATACAATTACGAATAAGTCCTGTTGCAAGTAAAGGGACATACATACGTATCATTCTCTAAGATCGCTATACAGCTAAAAATAAGGAAAATACTATTACACAGTATTCACACATATGCACATACATAGCTACATATACATATATACGAGCATACATGATTTTTATTGTTATGGTTTTCTGTCTTTTATATATAGATTTCCTTATGTGTGTGTCACACACACACACAACCACACATCCACTCACACCTACGATATTCGGTAGGAAGATTGAAGAAGAAGGAAAAAAATGAAACAATAATAATAAAAGGACGAGCGCGTTAGATGGACAAGCAGACATTGAGAAGCAGACGCAATCCGACTGGAAATCTATTTTCAAATGAGCTCTATCTGAGGCACACTCACCATACACCCACACACACAAGTGTATGTATATATATATAGCTATAATTGGGTGGCATTGACTGGGTTAGGGTGCTGCTTAGGGTGGCACTCGCCGCGTTTGCCACAGCGTTGAATTTCACCCCCAAAACGCGTTGCATTTATCATTGCCTTCTTCTTTTGTTGATTTAAGCGCCCCCATACATACGTACACTATGTCTATGTGTGTGTGTGTGTGTGTGCATAAGTGTGTGTGTGTTGATTTTAAGGGGCTGCTCTGACTGCTGACGATGTTACTTTTCGTATAGAGCTCCCCACCCACCCATTGGCACTAAAGGCCTTCAATTCACTTATGGGTGTGTGTGTGTGTGTGTGCGTGTATGCGGTCGTAATTTGTAGCCCGAAAACAAAACACAAACACGTATTAGCCTGTACAGACTACATACATACATGCATATATACACGTACTTTATATATAGTTATAGATATTGATATACATAACTTTATGTAACGAGGGCCCACCACGTTTGCCTCTGCCCTCGTTTCCGGCTCTCGCATTGGTCACAATTTCATATTTTTTCCTTGTGGTTACTTACGAAATGTGATACGCATAAAGCCCCGGACAATCAAAATGGAGTTCATAACAATTCTGATGGAGTTTTTGTTTCGTTATGAAATGGAATGAATAAACAGACGAGAGAAATTGTGAAGTGATAGCTATGATAGATATGATTTAGATTTATGAGAGTTTATCTCGGAAAGTCTTAAGACTTTTATGTTACAAATTTTAGAAAGTCATATTATTGTGGGAGTATAGTTTGTTGTGATGTATTTTATTTATTTTTATTTTTATGTCTCCAACCAAAGTCATGGAACTTCAAGTTTCGAGTAGAGCGTTTCGTAAGTAACACTCGTTACAGCTGTCAGGTCTGTGGAGGGTGGTTGAATTGGCATTTTACACTGAAATTGAAGCCAGTATACTTTTGTATAGAACTAATTTATGTTTAAATGAAAATCTTGTTGGTTGAACTTATTCCAACTATTATATACGCATATTCGCTTTATATATTAGCTATACTTTTTGGCTTTACTTCAATGCTTCGATCACTTTATTAGTTTTCGATGAATATATAAATTTAATCACTTAATGCTCACATATTTGAATAGTAAGCTTCACTAAATATTGCATTTCCTTGTGCATAGAGTATATAGAAATAACTTGTAATCAATTTTTGTTTAAATACGAGTTACCAAACCTATTACAAGTGAAAAGTTAATTGAAAACCCAATGCAGTGCTTCAAAGATACTCAGAGGGAAGGGAGCAAGAAATCTGAAACAGTTTTTAATATTTTCTTTCCGACTTTTTGTTTGTTTTTCTTTTGAACTTGAACATTCGTTCCAGTTAACTACATATATATCTATAACATATAAATGATTATTTTAAACAATTATATTCATATTTATTATAAGAAACATTTTTTTTTGTTATACGAATTTTAAAGTTCCGACATAAAAATTGTAATAGAAATAAAAACGCTATAAAAAATAAATAAATATAGCTTCCGCTCTATTATTAATATTAACTGCGCAAAACAGTGAAAAATTCTGCCTTAGCTCAGTCAACAATTATTCCATTTATTCCTGACTTATTTCCTTCAGTCAGTTTTCAACAGCTCACTCATTAAATCGCCCCACACTCAAAAACTTTGAAATAAAAACTTGTCTGTGGTTGAATAATAATAACGTGCGCAATGTTAAAATTGTAATTTCAGATTTCGGAACGGAAGCATAAACGTCTTCTCGGCGGCGGTACCTCAATCAGCATTTTGCTCACTTTGAGTTTATTCATTTTCTTAATTTACCTAAGCGTGTCTCATTTTGGAAAACCGCTCGCTCGCTTGTGCTTCGTCGCCTTTTGGGGCCGCCTACCACTTGAACCCTTTTAGATTGATAAACACAGGACTCACCAGGCAGCCAGGCGAACCCTTGCTCCGGCACTTGACAGGAGAGCCGTATCGCGACACAGACATCTATTAAAAGCAGCCAGGAGGCATTTTTTGGCAAATGCCAAAATTACATCAAAAAGAGATATAAGAATGCGAAGCCAGTGCCAAGGCGAAGCTGAAGTCTAGATAGATGAGCAACAATGCAAAGCGGAAAACGAATGGAAGATTCCTGCGCGTCTTAGTCGACGTTGTCGTCTCCGTCTTCGTCTCCATCTTTGTCTCCATCTCCGCCTCAGTTTTGTATGCATAAATATCTAAATTCCGCCTTAATTGCCGGGACATTTCTTGGTATTATGTTCGGTGTGGGAGGAAAATTTAACTGAGCAGTTGCTATCTTCATAATGACTTTGATGTGTCACATAATTATTAATAAGACAAGCAAGAATGGGCTTATTGGGGCGTGCTTGACTTGGAAATACCCTGTATCTCCTTTAATTGCTACTATAAACAGTTAAGCTTTTATTTATGAGAATAGTTTAAAACGATAAGTATGGCATATGAAAAGAAACAAGTAAGAAAGTTGTAGTCGAGACTGCTCGACTACGAAATCCCCTGAGCCCTTCTTCGAACGAATAAGATTCCAAGAATGCTTCGTTTCGATTCTCCACGCGTAAGAAACTATACATGCAAAAACACAAACACACACACGCTTGTAAGCATGTATGTGTGTGACCAATGCAGGCGGCTTGCAGTCTCGCTGCCTTTGTTGCTGCGCTACATGGGTTTTGATGAAAACTTTGATGATTAATAATTTTGTTTCTAGATGGACAATCGTATTGATATCTTCAGATTATGATTATGATATTCATATCTATATGCTAAACCAAACTGCATGTCTCTAGTATTTGAAATGCATTGTTTTTTTCACATTTGGGGGTGGTGGGGCGAAGTGGGGACTGGAATCCAAAATCTGACAAAAACCGAAATTGTATTAAATTAGTATCTATATATATGCAGAAGACTTGGAGACTCCAACTCTAAAGATGAATTAGCTAGAATTTTATAACTGGTCCACGATAATTTCGTTTATCGATAACTTTGCAAATATAGAAGTTATCGAATTTCTGAAACAAACTCGTACTGCGCGTGCAATATATGGACCTAACACAAAAAGAATGAACTCTCTAGCTTTTGTATCTTCGGAAATCGACGCGTTCATACATACGGACGGACGGACGGACGGACGGACGGACGGACGGACAGACGGACATGGCTATATCAACTTTTCTTGTCACCCTGATCAAGAATATATATACTTTATGGGGTCTGCCACGCCTCCTTCTGCCTGTTACATACTTTTAACAAAACCATTATACCCAGATTTCCCATTTTCAATGGGCTCAGGGTATAAAAATTGTAAGTGATGGAAGAGAGAAGAGAAGAAAAGAGAGAGTGAGGGAGAGAGAGAAAGAGAGAAAAAATAGAGAGACAGAGAGAAGAATCGTAAATGGGCGATTGGATATGATAATGGGACATGAGACAGAGAAGAGGCTAGATACAATGAAATCAGATACAATGAAATGAGATACAATGAAAAAGAGATAAGATGAAAAGTACAAAATCGAAGGCAAAATCAGAAAACAGTATATAGGGTAGGGAATCGATAAAAAAAAACGTTATGAAGCATGAAATGAGAACTGAGCTAATAGATTGACGTAAGATTGCGTTGAAGTATCAGAGTAGAGATATAGAATGGAAATAGAATAAATAATGGAAAATAGAAATTGGAGCAGAGAATATTAAATAAAGAATAGAGAAAAGAAACGACAGAAGTAGATAAGGAAAAGAGGAGATACAATAAAAAAATAAGGATTACAGAATTGCGAATAAGGAATAATTAATAAAGAATAAAGAATGATAAAAGATTTAAGAAATAGAGAAACGTATCTAAATAAGAGGCGATAAAACTATTTAAAAGTGCAGATAACAGAAATAAAATAATGATAAAATCAAGTAGAATTCAGAATTCAGAATACACCTTTTTTATATATTATCTGTGTTTAGTTTAAAATACTAGTTTTAGGTACTCTATCGAAGCATGTCCAATAAACTCAAAATTTGGCATCTATTTTAATTAACTTAACACAAAATATATCTTTGGGTCTAGTTCTTATCGACAGAAAGGCGCACTGTCTAATGTCGCTGTAGCCGCTAAATCTGATCAATATATAATTTATGTAGTTGGCCACACCTCCTTTTGTCTATCACATGCAATTGATTAAAACAATCGACCCTTAGTCAAAGGTGTCTCTTGGTATACAAATAACGATGTTTGCCTCAATTTGATGAGAAGTGTATTAAAATCTATAGTATGAAAAGGCAATTTGTGCGAGAACTAAAAAGAAATCATAAAACTTTATCAATGTCCGAGCAAAATCAATTTATTCTCATGCATGTTTCAGAGCCTTGGCCGAGCTTGTTCGAGGCTCAAAAATTTCACTTAAGTGACTTTGAACTTTTGCAAAAAGAATGCGTAAAAGTTAGTTACAAACTTATTGGGCTTCTGGCTCCTGGGAGTGGCAGGGCAAATGTATTTAGAAAGGATATATTTACATGTGTGTGTGTGTGTGTGGCTGCTGTGTGATGTGGCTTACGTTTTTGGGTCTTACCTCAACTGGCCAGCCAGAGATACTTGTCTTAAATTGAGGGCGCAACTCGTTCCAATGTGAAATTTTCACAAAATCAATTTCATGTGTTTATGCGACCCTATTAGATTTTCTGTTCCGAAATAAAAATGTTCCACCAAGACAGAAGCAGTCGAAGATTTTGCATAAATCTGATATATAAATTGTAGTGTCCTGCAACAGAGGGTGGAGGGGGAACCAAAGGGAAACACTCGAGCAATCCAATTGGTCTGCGAATGTGTGGAATATCCAGTGAACACTTACATGACAAGACAATAACTTTGACTTGACCATTCGACCGTTGCTCATATCTAGCCCAGCCTCGCTCAAAGCTTCCTCCTGTGTCCATCTGGTTGCTTGCTTGTTTGCCTGTGCTGGGGGCTGGTCAGGTGTCATTTCTTTTCGGGCTTGGGCAGAGCTAAACAGGTACGTCTGGCATTATGTGCATGTATCCATCTTTCATTCTTTCATTTCAGCCTGGCCTGAACAAAGAGAAATATTTATGTGTTGACCAGTTGACCAAGCAGACGCCTGCAGGCAGAATTGTGCTTGAAAGCCGAATTCCAAATTCAAATCCAATTTGAAATCAAAGCCGAGACGAGCCGAGCTGAGCCACCAGCCCAACACTTTATGATGAAAAATGTTCAAGATTCCAGCTACGGTCAGTATACAATTGGCATTACTGTACTGCCACACAGTCTCTCTCCCTCTCCCCCTCTCTCTCTCTCTCTCTCTCTCTCTCTCGTTCTCTGCATATCTGACTGTGACACACACACATGCACTCATGTTGACCTTTTTGTACCAACATCGAAAGGGTCAGTGCGAGACAGTTCGACTTGAGCTCTGGCATTAATATTTAATAATACGAATTGCTGATTGAAGCATTTTCTATGGCCAACAGCAGCATAAACAATCTGTTTGTCCATGTCTCAAATGTTTCAAACCATATATAAAACAGGAACTACTATGATTAAAAAAAAGATTTACAAATAAACAAGTTCTAGGCGAATTAATAAAAAATAGACATGTAAGGCTAAAATTGTTGAATCCTCGTCCATTTCTTTTATTTTTGGATTTTTTACTACTATTTGACTGACAGAATTTAAAGCTTTTTTGGCATTCTTAAAAATAAATTAAAAGTCGACTTACGGAAAAAACACTAATAATATATAATATATAAATAATAATAATATAAAATAATAATAAATAAATATATTAATATAAAGATAAAAAAAAAAAAACGAAAAAAAAAACTTTCGAAAGCTTAAATTTTTAATAAAATCAGATTTAAAATTTAATTTTGAATGAATTCTTAAAAATGAATTTAAAGTCGACTTAGGGAAAAAGTCATAATAAATAAATGAATTTACATAAATAATAAAGATTGAAAATCTAAAAAATAAATAAAATTTTGGATAATTTTTAATTCTTAATAAAATCTGATTTTAGAGTTTAAGCATGAATTATTTAAATATTAATATTATCCAACCTGATATTTCATAGTGAATTTGTCTTATGATACACATTTATAATGACATTTAGGTTTGATTTATAAAGCTTAGCCCTTAAAGCTAAAGTATTTAGAATATGTAAGTATATGTCGTATCGGTGTAATATTATGGCGTTGTGTTAGTTTTTATGTTGTGATTGACAGTTGCAGTAGTATTAAAGAGAAACTGACAACTAGCGCTAATCGAATGAGTTAGCATTTTAGTGACAATTAAAGGATGTGTCATTAGAAAAGAGACAACCATAGGTTTGGCTGAACGTGTTCTCGGATGTCGCAGAGTGAGAATGAGATGGCTATGGCTTTCACACAGAGTTGCTATGATATTGATGAACGAGAATATGCAACCAAGAGGTAGTTTGACAAGAGAGCCGAAATAGGGCACTTAATCAGAGACGATTAGGTAAGGAAGACGTTGTGGAAATAGAAGTCGGCGACACCGAGAATTCGTTGTCAGGCAAACATAATAATTCTAACGCTACGACATATGTATGTATATATCAATAAAATGGAAAAATCGTTTTACAAATAATTTTCTGTTCATTATTTAGAAAACATGTGCGTGATTTAGATAAAGCAGTCTTTGAATTCTATTGCTAGAGTATATATAATATTTAATAGTAAGAGATAATATGTATATACACATAATATTATTTGTATTTTATGATAGATATATAGATAGATAGATAGATAGATAGATAGATAGATAGATAGATAGATAGATATGATTCATATTTATGAAAATCCAACTGGCATTCATTCAGTTTAACGTCTAAGCTATGCATAAAGTAAATAAATGAATGTGTATTGGATATACAAATGATTTATTTTTACTAAACAAGAATCAGAATTATTTAAACAAATCAAAACACGTGCTACGTACTCTTTTTCTCTAAGAATATCTTGAAAGTTTAATTAGGCTTTTCTAATAATCTACGATCTGATCAAATGTTAAACAATATTTAATATTTAATAATTAATATTATATATTAATTTAATATATTTATTCAATATTTATTCAATATTTATTAATTAATATTATGAATGAAATGTAATCCGCTGAAAAGTATGCTACAATTTTATGCTTGGTCAAACTTGGAAAAATTCCATAACTATGTAGAGTCCCGTGTGATATAATTTGCGTTGTCTGCAGTCCAAATTAAGCAACGAGCAATATTTTATTATATTTGTTAACTTCCGGCTCCTCCTGCTCCACGGGCATATTACGAGTTCCTGGAACAGAGAACGGAGAACGGAGAGCGTAGAACGATGCTTGACGCTTATTTTAATAACGTGCATGCTGTGTGCATTTAGGATAACATCTGAATTTATGTAACAGCGCAACACAAACAAAGATGGCAGCAGGCACGTCGCAAAAGAGGACGTGGATGTGGACGTGGATGAAGGCAGAAAATAAAAATAAAAAGAGGAAGAAGAATAAGGAGAAGAAGAAGGAGGAGGAGGGGGAAAAGGACAACAACGAAGCGATGTCGATGTCCTGGGGTTGTCGGCAGGACGAGCGCCACGACAGCGAGTGCCCCAACACTAAGATTCAAATGAAAACTGATGCGGATTAGTATTTAAAATAATGTCCTGCAGGGATATAATTTTTTTCTGTAGCACATTTCTGTCGCATTCACTTGGTGTTATTTTTATTTTTTTTTGTTGTATTTTTTTGTTTGTTTCTTTCTTGCTTTATTTATTTATTTTACATTTTTTCCATTGTCGCGTTGTTTTAATTCCTTTGCTTTTCTGGAGCGGGGAGAATGTTTCATAAAATTTATATTTGCAGCTAGCTCTGGCTCTTCTTCCTGCTCTTGGTTCTTGGTTCTTGGTCTTGGAAATTTTATTACAAGACAATTTAAATATTTCACTTGTGAGCATTCCGTTCATATGAATGTTTTTCTCAACGTTTCCTTGTTTTCAAATTAATGTTAATTTCCATTATATGCCCATTGTTTCGCAGCTATCCTATTGACATTCAAGTTGGTTTCCTCCGCTTGCCCAGTGTCAATAAAGCTGGCACAAAATGTTAAAATAGCAGCAGCAGAAAAAACAACAGAAACAACAACAACAATTGGAAAATAATAAAAATAGAGTCCTGTCGTTTCAGCCACCTGCGTCGTCTGACGGTAGCCGAGCTCCCATTATGTATTCTCTAAGCAAATGCCATTAATTATTGTTATGTCCTTTTGATGGCAGGATTGGAATGTTTCCCGCTGTTCTCTAAGCTCCTCAGTCCTTTGCTGCTCTTTTTTCTATTAAGCAAATTTGCATGACGCTAGTGAAATCAATTGAGTTTTTTTTTTGTAGAGAAAAAAGAAATTACTGGAAATTAAATAGTAAACTGCAATATAATGCTGATCATATTTTATATGTGTAAAATTTCAATATGATTCTGATTAAATTGAGAGAACAATTAATTTTCAAATTTAGAATTTAGTATAAAGTTAATTCCGCTTACTCCACTGCAGTGGCTCACAGCTTTGTTTCTTCATATATTTAAACAATATTTATATAACTTTCCACCTTTGTCTATTGGCATTGAAGTGAGAGAGAGCTCAGAAATTTATTTTATAATAACTTTCAAATTCCAAATTAAAATCCCTCAACAAAAGTTATTGCATTTCATTTAAAACTCGTTGCACAACTTAGGCACATCATAATTAATCCCCCTACTGCTCTACCTCTCCATCTCTCACTCTCTCTCTCACACACACACACAAACCCACAGCTACTATTTAGATGTACATGTGTGTGTGTGTGTTTGGCAGCTGCCATTGTCATATAAATTCCATAATACGACGTAATTAAATTTCCCTCGAACTAACGTCATGCGAGACCAAACGACGTAAACGACATAACGACGTAAAGCGCTCTATAATTGAGCGACGCATATGAGGAACAAACCTCGGCGCAGAGCTTTTTGTGTATGTTCAGAACAGAATTTCGAATGGTATATTAAGTCATAAACTAAGTGCGTAATTAAGCTGGAATAGACGCAGCTCATACATACATACATGTATGTACTATAAACTGGCCAAACATACATACGTATATACATGCACACATAGTCAAGCGTTGAGAGCGAGTGTAGTGCAATTTATCACAGCTACTTCTTATTAAATGTTATTAAAATTTAATTGCCATGCAATGCAGAGCCCAGCAGCAAATTCCTAACATGTCAGAGATGAAATTGAACAAAGCAGCCCTTTACATATATTTTTTTTTTTTCCTTTTACTCTGCAGCAGGAGAAGGCGTCGCATAGCTTGACCAGTCGAGACGGATCTCATTACAAAATGTTGCAGCCAACGAAAGTTGTCAGTTACACATGAAAATTGCAAAAAGCGAAAAAATGTACAAAACAGAATTCTTTGAAGCACGTTAAGCCCAGCTGTAACTGCCTTACAATACACTTGCCAAAGGTCTTATGTTTTGTGCATTGCTTATGTGACACTTTAAATTTAAGATATCATTGATTTAATATAATATATTTATAGTCAATATCTGCATCGCAATATACATGGACAAGTTGAGCTATCTGAGTTTGAATGCTTTCTATTTAATTTATATTCAATACTCTATTCAATATTCATCCAAATTCAATATTCCAATATAATAATCGTAAATTCGATATGCAAAGATATCTCTCTTTCTCGATATCTCATGCGTCATTGAAATGAAATTATGATTAATTATTATTTGATTAGATGTAACCTTGAATGAAATCAATTCATTGTAAATAATAAAAACTTATTTAAAATAAATTTTAGTACACTAGAAAGAAATCGAGAGTGTTTTATTTCAATGATCTTTTTCATTTCGAGGAAACTTTTCTGATCGTAACATTTTTAATTCATTGAAGAGATCTTAAGCATTTAATTTGAAATATTCTATTTGAGGCGAGTTCAGAGATGTTTTAATTTAATATAATAAAATTCTAGTTGGAATATCTTCAGTGCATAAGATCGAAATAAAGAGATATTTACATAAAATACCATAAAATTCACAAAAGATTTAAAATATCATGTTATAAATAATCGAGAACGTAATACTTTTATTTATGAAAATTGTTATGTGAAATATTCTAATTGGACGAGTTCCAAAAGAATATATTTTTATTATTAAGAGATAATAGGATATCAATATAGATCATTGTACTTCACATGGGTTATCAGCTATTCATTATACAACATCTAACGTCATATAAAGATAATGTAACTACCATAACAAGAAGGAAAACATCTGTCTTATATTTGCAATAGAAGAGCATAACAGCTTCTGCATTCTGAAGGTAAAACGTTCTTTTTCATTGTTCGTTTCATTTGAATTTTTGTTATTTTTTTAGCCTCGCTTTCCTCATTTTCTTTTATTCTAATTAAATTTTTTGGCCGTGAAAGGCCTCCAACACAGTCTCGAGCTTGAGCGGCATTGTTTTGGGTGCCAACGGAAAACAAGGCAAATTTATTCTTATGTAAAAACAAGAAAAATTACGCAAAATAAATAAATTTACATAAGCTCGCTGGAGGAAAAAAAAAAATAAACAGCTACATAACAATAAATAAAATTGCATTTTCATTCATTCCTTTTTTTCCCTTCTTTTTGGGTTCAGCTTGTAAACATTTCGTTTTGCTTTTCTCCTTTAGAAAAAATTACAAATAAAAAAAAAATTAGAAGGGAAAGAAGGTTCCAAAATAAAATTGCCTGGTATTTGTATGCTATTTGAAAGTAATTAAAAAAAGTAAACCTTTAAACCTTCAGTTCCAACAATATGCACACTTCCGTATAATTAACTAATCTTAGGCTGACGAGCAGCAGCAAGTCCACAGTTAAGACAATACGTACCAAAATGAAATATATTCTAATGTTACTTTCAATGTTAATTTACAATTGGAGTAAGTGATAATAAAACTGAAAATGTATTATTATCATTATTGAATATTGTTTTTATTTATTATTTAAAATAAGTAGATATTAAAAAAAAATGTATTGTATGATAACTCTTCCAATCCCAATTGAGCTTATTCGAGTTGTGAATTAGATATCTTAGCAAAATAAAGCCAATTTTTTGTATAATTTCACTCAATCTCAAGATCTTTAATTTAAACAATCTTCGAGTTCTTAAGAAATATATTTTAATTGTTTGAACTTCGCTCATTTGAGTTCATTAAGTCAGAAACTATTCATATTTTTGAATAGAATATTGATTGATATTGCCCCGTTCAGAATATTTATTAGTTGCATTAAGTAAGAAGTAAGATTTATACTATTAACGTTGATGGTCTTGCAAAATTATAAATTTTCGAATTCGATATTTCGACAATATTTTTATTTATTTTTTGATTCAAGTTATCAATTGGCATTCCAAACTTCAATAAATATATTTCCAACTATATTTAACTGAAGGCAAAGACTTGAATCGGGCCATAAATGAAAAATGTCGCTGTTGAGATCTATAAATATATTTGAAATGAGAACTTTCTTTAATTAGATTACTGTATATACTTTTTTTTTTTTTTTTGAACGGCCTAATAATGAACGGCCTAATGAATAAGGAATACAAATAGAGGCAGATTTCTAGTTAAGTTCGGCAATAAATGGCATAATGAAGGAATTAATGAACAGACGAACTGGCGAGTGGCAAAACTTATGCAAATGCAAATGAAAATTAATTTAATCCGCAGTTCGACTAAATTTTTTCATTTTAATTTAATTACATGGACGCTGCCTACGTGAGCGACAGCTAACCAAAAAAAAAAAAAAAAAAAAAAAAAAACGAGAAAAAAACAATTGAAATGACCATTTTTTTGTTACTTCTGTTTCAGCTGCTTGGAAGCTGGCTGTTGGGCTTCGGCTTCGGCTTGGGTTTGGGTTTGGGTTTTTGTTTTGTCAAAGGACATGACAGAGGCTCAAATAACGGCACTTACTATGTGATTTACTTTTAGAGTCTTTTAAGCCAAGTTGGCAATTATTTTTAGCCGCATTCGTAATTATTCCATTCCAAATTATGAAGGTTTCCTGCGGTTGCTGTGTGTTTGCTCTAATGACTCCTCTTGCCAGAGGTTGCAATTAGTGTGGCCAGCTTACAGCACCTCTCTCTCTCTCTCTCTCTAGCAGTCGTTTATGAAATTAAAATGCAATTTTCATTAAAATAGGAAAAAAAACGAGGATTTACTTTCATTTGCATCCCTCGATTTCTACGTCTGCCTTATTTAATTATACATCTTGCGCCTAGACATGATAGAATCGCGTCCCTAATAGCTAGGACAAAAGGAAAAAAGGAAGAAGAACTTAAATCAGACCAAAGACAATGCGCTTCAGCAGAAGCAGACTAAGACTTTGTCAAAACAACAAATTAATTAACAAAAAGCAATTATTCGATTCGTGCTTTGACTTAGCTCTCGACCGATTCGAATTGATTGAGCAAGCAATTGAAATTTATTTTTCAATATAAAACATACTCCAGTATTTATTGGAATCTTTTCAATTAATCTAATACATATATATAGATATATACATTTGTATATGTATACATATATTTAAAAATAAAAAACACCTTTTTATAACAAAAGCTTACATTTAGCATGAATGTTACTTTATAAGCCTCTCACGTTTCCAACCCTATTTTGTGTATGCAGAAAATGTGAATTTTTAAACTCATTTATGGAGCATGGGATTACGCAGAGTCACACCAATTGCAAAGTGGCAGAAGCTAAATTATACGAAGACAAGGAGGAGTGTTTGAGCTGATAGAGCACAACTAGAAAATACCCTAGATAGAGCTGAGATATGTAAGCGAATATTAAGACAACTTAAAAAAAAAAAAAAAACACAACTTAAAAATTTAAAAAAATTGGAATCACGTAAAATTAAAATTTTGTATACAAATTATATATAAATATTAATAAAAAAAAAAAGGAATATATAATTTATATACAAAATTTTACTTTACATATATCGAGCAGAAATTTAAAAAATGTATATTGAGTATGAAGACTTTTCATTATTTTGCCCGTTATCTGAAAATTCAAAGAAACTTTGGTAGATAATTAGTTTAGCTACTGGGACGTGCAAGAAATTAATTTTCAGTTTTGATCTTCATTAGATTAAGGGAAAGTAAATAAATAATGTATAATTGAAGGAAAAACTTGAAATGGAAATAGACTGAATAGCTAGACAGAAAAGTTAAGATCGATTTGACTGTTGATCTCTATGAAGAATATATACAATGTATATATTTTTTTATTGTAGATAATGTAAAAGTATATGTAAATATAAATGTATGAGTTCTCGCTTTAACAAGAGCTAATTCTTAGACACAGATAGACGAGCAGTCGGACGGTCTTATAAAAAATCGTTGCTTTACTTAGGCCTTCATTGACTCGCTCGCCTTGTTCATTATGATTTTTTAGCCCTAAGGTATCCTATCTTCTATATCTAATAGATCTTTAGAGATTGATGATCAATCAAATGGACAATACCTTCTCGTCTCGGCTCATCATCATCCTTCATGCTATAGGCACTTACTCACTGTCTCTCTTGCCTGTTACAAACATTTATAGTAAATCAATATAGCCTGCATTTTTCATTTTCAATGGGTTGCAGGGTATAAAAATGCTAAATAAGCGCTTAATGCATAATCTGTTCGAGGTAGCACACACTCACACGGAAAATGTGTGGGGAAGAAGCGTTCACATTTGTCCCAGCCCCCCCGAGGCGGACACAGCGAGCACAATGGGCAAAATGGACAAAAGACACAGGACAACGGCCGGCGGGCAGATATGGGCATAATGTATGACTGCCATTTTATATGCTCCTTTTGAAAAATGTGCTGACACTTCGAGGCCGGAATATAAACGTGGGGCGGTCGGCACTGGCCGGTGCAGAATGATGGCGTTCGTGCGAAAGGGTTGACCCCAAACGCAATTGACCACGTGTGCTTTACCATTTTGGGGTGGTCAGCGTGTAACTGCGAGTTAGTGTGTGTGTGTGTGTAAAACGTTAAAATCCTTTTATCATTTAAATGGCATATGGCAAAAGGCAGGTTTTATTTTTATAACCCTCCTTCTGAGCAACGAGCAACGAAGACGCCACACGGAAGTTGCGGATACAAAAACTCAGCGAAACATATAGCTCGAAATTTGTAAATGTCTATTGTCAAGCGGTTTCCTTTTTGCACTGCTTCTCGTCCTTTTCAGTCTATTTATTAATTTGCCTAGAGCCAGTGCCAGTGCTCCTCCGTCTATGTCCAGCAAGAACGCATTGTCATGTACTGCTCGGCCACGCTCGCAGCCGTAAACCTAATCCCCCAATCCCCCCACATGTATATGCGCTGAGTCTACTCCTGACCAAAGCCTGATCCTAGCCAGTGAATTGTGCGTTTATTCACGTGTCACACACACACACATACATTTATACAATTTACTGCACAGCAGGTGGAACTGAAACATAGGTCTACCATATGAAAAAGGGGGGAGTAAACGGAACGCTGGTCACTGTGTGACATAACGTAATTTTCGACTACGCCGTGATTGGCGGCCATTAAAAATTTTGCGAGTGTCTCGACCGGGCTTGTGATTGATGATGTGGACTTAATTCGTTTACAGCATTTAGATAAAGTTACAGTAAATACATACACACATACATATGTATATGCATGTATGTGTGTAAGCCTATATTAAGGGCTAAGAATTATTTGTAAAATTTTTAATTTATATTAAAATCTGTTACATTGAATTACTTTTAAATCCTTGAATTAATGGACACAGCTGCGCGAATTATATAATATTAAATTAATTTTGTATGACTTCTGTAAGTGAACAAAAGAGATTTATATATAAATATTAGATATTATCATATATATGTAGGATGCAAAAAAATATATAATCAAGCTAAGAGATTCTATTTAAATTAATGAGAATCTTTTCAGGATAGATAATTTAATTATAAAATCAAATTATTTCTATTTCCCTCAACTCAATAAGCTGAGCATATATTAATGATCTCTATCTGCATAAGAGTTATTACTGTTAGTGTCTTTAAATGAGCAATACGTTAAAAATCATGGTATTCCCAGCTGTATAACCAAATTCAACGATAGTTTATACGGCTTACTTCAATATATCGAAGAAATAATACATATCAATATATCGATATTTGTTTGGATAAAAAATATATTTATATCAGCATATTTTTTTTACCAAATATCGAATATATTTTGCGATATTTTGAATATTTTGGTATCTTAATAAGTGAATCAAGCTCAAATGTGCAAAAACTAATTTTTTTGAATGGTGAAAACATACTCTTCTGAACTTAAAATTGGAACAGCCAAACGTAAATTGTGCTTTAGGCTATGCCAGGACTATCAAAGATCTAAATTTTTGTGAGAAAAGAGTTTTTAAAAAATCGAAAAATATCAATATATCGATATTTTTAAAATTGCATATCAAATATCATTTTAATATTTTTTCAAAACTTAAAATATCATCGATACGATATTTTTAAAATATTCGGTAACCCTAATATAAGGCCTAAACTTACATAGATATATATTTAACGCACTTCAAGGCATATAGGCAGCAGCATACCACACAGATAATGTTGTATTTGACAACTCGTATTATAATCAATCATCAAATCTCAAGCTTCAACAACTTTGCTTAACATTCATGTGTTCAGCAAAAAGCAAGATGGAAGCATTTCAATCAAACAAATACGCTCTCCTTTTGTCTTTTAATGTTTGTTTGGGTTTTTCCAATCGATCGGTATGCAATTGTGTAATAATAAATCAAAATAATGAATCTACCGCCCACTCTCATCGATATCAATTCAATCCAAAAGCCTAGTATCATTATCATTGTTCAGTCAGCATATTCGCCTAAATTCTCCTCTGCCCAGCCAGTTGCCCAAAATAGACTCAGTTAAAGAAGGAAAAAATGTCGCACAGACTCAAATATCAGGACAGATGCGTATATAGACGCCCATGCACCTTACCATCATGCCCTAATGTCAATGACTAATGATGTGCCAACAAATTTAACGCAACCGGCTAGACTTTACCCGTTTACAAACCCTCACTCCGGAATGCGTAACCAGACGAAGTGGACGAGTTGACTTTGTGCCCAAGGCAACTCAATAAAATGGTAAAACGCCTAATTCGCTTAACAGCAACAACAACAACAACAAAAACAACCCGAACTTGGACAAATTTGACAATGGAAATCATATGTCATCATTATTAACAGCGAAATGATTTCACTTCCTTACAATAGTCGGCACATATGGCTGGCTTCCACACCGTGAAACTAAGCGGATAATTTCGAAATAATATCATAATCATAAGCATCGCATCTTCTCTAACAATAATTTCAACCCCCTGTCTATATGTATGTGTGTGCATATAGGGTTGCTACCCACAGAACCCTGCGAGAAGTCAACCTGTCGACTGCGTTTGAAATTGCGCACTTGTGGGTCCATGGACCACCCTCGAGGCTGGTTTTAAAATCTCCACAGCGAAAAGGGAAATTATGGTAAGTGAAGAAATGAAAATGAAAATGAAAATATGTCAAAATGTCTGTTAACCCTCGTGACGTCCCCTTTTCTCTGTGCCTTTTTGCATATTAAATTAATATAATGAATGCAATTTTGAAAGTCTTGTTGTTTACATTGTACGACCATAAAGGAACGGAACCAAACGCAACGCAACATCCCCAAAAAAAAGTCACAAATAAAACAAAGCAATTGGAATATTATGCACTTGTACGCCTCGGAGTATTCTTAATAATCCAGCAAAGTGTTGCCAAAGTGTTTAGGGTGCCAGAGGGCGTGGTCGCGCTTCTTTTGGGGGTAGAAATTTAAATATTATTGAAAAGCTTATGAGCTGAATGCTTACTGAATACACTTTTCATATACTTTTTTGTGACTTATATTAATAGAATTGATTTTAAAACGTTAAAAGAAAATTTAGAAAAATAGTCAAGGATGTAGACTATTTCAATGCAAGTAAAATCAATCTGATTGTAATTCTTGAATTATGATCTGATTAATATTGAAATGTTGGATCTTTACAGCTGTGCTCAGGCTTAAATTCAATTATTTTTCCATTTTTCGTGTATTGAATTAAGATAACAGGTGCATTGTAATGGCATATCAGAAATAAGTCTTTTGATGAATTTTGCAAAATATATTTGTAGCTCATCTGAATAGGTTTGAAATTTAAAAGTTTAATATGAGCTCTGCATGGTGAATTGAATATATTTGTGCTATTTCGGTATAATATAAAAGCATTTAAATTATTGACGAATACAATTGAAGAATGCCAAACTAGAATTAAATTAAAGTAAGTTAAATAAATATAAAAAAATAAAACAAACAAAAAATTTATTTAGTATAACTGAACGTTTTTGTATAGTTATTCTAGTTTGAGTAAAATACTTAAGATGTGAATATCTATGGAAAGATTGTATCAATAATATATTACGAGAAAATATCTATTGACGAAATATAAATACGATAGCAAATTAAAGGTGAATGAAACTAGTTTTATTATTCTGCGGGTCTTTCGTAGATAAATCTATTCTGCTCTCAGATTCAAATTTCAAACTTCAAATTTAGTATAACCAATCGAAAGAACTTTAACAAATTTAAAATGAATCTGACTTAGAGACATATATTTCAAAAGAACGAAAAAGAATAACAACATAATTTATAATAATTATAATTTTAGACTTTAACTAATAGGAATATTCTTATATTCTGTGTAAAGCAATACATGATGTTTGGTTAATTTTTAAAGAACTCAAGAATAATTTAGAGATTATTCAAATAAATATATAAACTAATAAAGTAATAGAACTAGTTATAAGATTCGGAAAACTGTTGAACATTTTTTATGTCTACTAAGAATTCTGTGCATTACGCCACAAACCTTCATCATTTGTATACCCTGAACCCATTAAAATGACAAAGTAATAGGCAGAAGGAGGCGTTTCAGACCCCATAAAGTATTTATAATAATATTCTTGTAAAATTATTCGTACGAAGAAGGGTTCAGTGGATCTCGTAGTCGAGCAGTCTCGACTAGAACTTTCTTTCAAATTGTACAAGATCTAAAATTCAATATTCCTTTCCCCATTATTTATGCATTTAAAATGTCATCAGTGATAGCTGTAAAAAAAATTATAGTCAACTCGCATTGTTCGCTTTTATTTGATTAACTTAATACCTAAATTATTCCATTAGGGCAAACCCTGCGGCATAAAGCATAAGGCTAGAAATTGCTACTGAAATGAAAACCCGCCCCAGACGCGGACCGCATTTGATGGAAACTGCACTTGTCGAAATTCCCAAATGTCTACTTTGAACTGGGCTTGCGATTTTTAAGCTGCTTTTAATAAGTTCGACACAAAATTGAATTTTCATAACGGCTTGTCCTAACACTTGTCCTTTTAACACCACCTCGGCCTCGGGCCTTCGGCATGGTCCAGGCTGTTTCTTGGGGAAGGGGACGAATGGGTCACTTAAAAAGTAATCCATGTACACAAAGTCACCCTAAGAGACGGCCTTTGCACGGCTGTTTCACATTTGGCTGTTTGTTTGTTTTTCTAAAGCTATGAAGGGTGTGAACACATTGCACAGCTACATATCAAAACTTTTCGAATAATACAATGTCTAAATGCTCGACTAAGCAGAAATATCTTTGCTTATATTCATTTTATTTTAAGTTTTAAGCCAAGCTATAAAATATTTTAAGATATTATATAAATTATTATTATTTTACTCTGCATATTCTTTTATGACGAACATGGGAAATACTCAATATTATTACTATTATTATGTTATTTAATAAATATAAGTTTATATACACTTTTAACAATTCTAAATTAGGTTTCAATATCTTTAACTTCAACATTTAGCACCAAAAGATATTGAAAAAAAAGTTTAATAAATTTACCTAATAGAATTTATATTCTTTGAATATTTTATTAATACTATATATTTAACCGATATCTTCTTGTCTATTTTGCGTTCTTTTATCTCTACCAAATGTCCGAATTATTTATGGGAAATATAAGTGTATGAATATATAAAATATTCTGCTTTGTATTTTAATTTTCAAGTTCAAAGTTTGAAAATTTCTCATGTACCTATGTCTATTATATAAATAAAATATTTTTAATAATATTATTAATATTAATTATAGGAATATTACGGTAATTATGATGTGTAATAAGCAATAATACTCTAATTATTAATAAAAAAATTAGTTCTTTTATGTGATTTTTTTTTTATTTTCTGTATTCTTAACTTTCCCGACATGTACAAAATATTTAAATAATAAGTTTATAACATATTTATTATTAAATAATTTGTATTTTTCTTCTTCTTCTTCTGATATTATTTTCATGTTAGGATCGTAACAAAATTGGATTAATATTTTAATTAAGTATGCATAACTAATTAATTTGTATAAACTCATAATTTTAATATGATATATTACAAAATATATATATTTTATTGATATTAATCAATTAAATAATTAAAATACTTTTATACTCTAATTATTAAAAATCTTCACGCAAACATCGGAAATCTAACGAGTATTAAAAAATAAAAAGAGAAAATAATAAGTTAATATATTTATATTTTCTTTTAATTACTACTTAAAAAAAAAATTAGTTTTTAAAGAGAAAATAATAAGTTAATATTATTTGATTTTCTTTTAATAACTTACTTTAATAAAAATTCGTTTTCGAATTCATTTATCGAATATCGTATTAGCCAATAATCGAAATCTACAATATTCAATGTTAACTAACAAACATCAACTCAACATCATCAAACTCTTGGATATATTCGCATGTCCTTTGTTGATTGTGGTTTTTCGTCCGATACTCTTAGGCAATCTCACAAAAAATTAATGGCTATGAGTAACTGTTACGCTTATAATGATTTCGACCCCAATTTATCAAGCTATTTTCTAACAAACAAAAAAATGAGCTCAATGAAAATGAAAAGTCGCTGTGTAACTCCTAACCCAGCGAAAAGCGAAACAAAACGAAAATGGAAGCCAGGGGAGTGGGAACGGAAGAAAGTTTCAAATATATATATGTATAAGAATAAAGCACGAGTAATCAAACAATGATGATGCGCAAGAATTCACATTTTCAAAATGGATGAACGGGCAAATGAATGAATTATATGTAAATATGCGTCAAATACACCCCAAGTGCCAGCATACCCTGCAAGTGGGTGGCTGCTGGGAGGTGGGAGGTGGGAGGTGGGAGGGGCGGTTTGCTGCGAAGCGCGGCATGTCAAAAAGTTTCTGACTTCAAGACTTGAGGCCTGTTTGTTATCATTATCATTAGCCCGGCAAGGCAAGGCACATTTTTCACAGCGCCAGTCGCTGGGGCTGTAGTCGTGCTTCCTTCCCTGCCAGACATCCATGAATTATCGCTTTCGGTGTTTTCCTAAGGTGGTCCTTGCTCTGCCGGAAATAAGCACTTTCATTAGCTTTAATTTTCTGGAAATATTTTTCAGCCAAAGCTCCCTTTTTTTTTTTTTTTTGGGGTCGGCCTGCTCTTTCGGTTGCTGTGTGTTTTTCTGTTGAACGCGCTCTTAAGTTCTTTTTAATTTGGTTTACAGATTATTAGCTGCTCATCGCTTAATGCAAATTCGATTAGGGAATCTTGTCTAGGTGTTGACTTTTCCCCTCAACTGCATTTATGTTATTTCATTTTAATTTTGGTTATTGCGTGAACGTAACGACTTTTTAATGCTGAACCCCATAGCCCCTCCATAGCTGCCCGCTACGTGATGATCTTCAAAAGGCGCGCGATAGCTCTGCTTGTCATTTTTTGTATGACAAACGGACAAACGGACCAGCGGAGTTCGAAGTGCCTCGCGCGTGCTGGGCTGTTATTCTCGGAATCATTGACAACAGCTCCAAACAGCGTCGACACGAGACGTGTTCAGGTCCAGTTGCTCAAGCCCAACTGCAACTGGGAACTAAGTTGCGCTTATGACAAGTTACATGTACATTTAGCGCGCTCCACATACGAGGCATGCGACACATGGCTAAATATGTATTGAGGTTTTTTCTTCATCATACTCGTTCATTGAGTGAATAGGGTATATTGGTTTGATGTAATTGATGTGTCCATACACATCAACGATCTCTTTTGATCTTCCTGTAGGTCTATGTCTATCTTTGTATATCGATCAGCTTTCAATCATGCCATTTAGTTAGACATCTTACGCAGTATTACGCAGTATTATGCAGTCAGTTACACCCGATGTCAGCATTCTTACTTGGTTTCTTTTAAGGTACGCACACGCACAATGTCGTTAAAATTTTCATAATTTTATCGCTTTTTCTTGTAAAAGTCGTTGAATTTTTATATGACGAACGTTCTTGAGGTCGGCTCACCTGCGCGTATGTGAAATTATAATGTGAAATAGCTATAAAAACTCGTTAACCTTATCTGCTCACTTGGATTTGTTTTTTATGACTTGAATGCATAAATTTGTGGCCAAACGACGACGCTTTGACCCGACCAACTCGACCGTGTTGATAACTGCGGCAAGGTGAAACCACGCATAGTTGTCATACTTTGTATGCCCAGTAGTAACAATTTTATATGGAATTGTGGTGATACTCACACACACACACACACACGTGGAAATGTTACCACATATACAACATTCTGTACTGTTAATGTGCAGATAAGCTATTCCACATTTGACTTGTTACACAATCACAAATACTACACTCTAATATTATAGTCTAACCTACATATGAAGCGTAAATTAGGGAGATACTCAATCATATGTGCATATTGCAATAAATATATGAGTAATACTATGCTATGCTAAATTATATATAAAATACTATACTGTAAACTAAATATTGCTCTATACATATTGTAGTATGAATTAATATATCCTGCATCATACAGAAACTGTACGAAATACTATACTATATACCAAATATATATGCACAACATATGTAGAAATATACCGAAAAATATATATACTAACCAAATTTATATTTTATACTGAATACTACACTAACTTAATACCAAATACTGTACTTTTTACTTAATACTACACATACATATATTAAATACCATACTTGATACAAAACACTATATTATAAATACAACTGTGCTATATACTGTATTATATCGTATTGTAGTCTTGTATATACTATTAATACGTTAAGATAAATACTATAAGATACACAACATATTATTAATATCTAAGTAAGATACACAAAATATTATTAATATACTAAGTAATAAATACTTATAATACTTATACTGTGCTTCTCATAAAATACAAAATATATGAATAGAAATATACTAAGCCAAATTTGCATTGTATATTAAATACTGCACTACATATCTAATACTTCAGATTAAATTAAATATTTCGTATTTTACTTTATACGAAATACTATACTTTACACTAAATACTAAGTTAAGTCCTGAATTCTATAAAAATATACTCCATTCTAAATTGCATACTAAATTATAAACTGTATACTGTGTACTATACTATAGTGTCCTGTCCTTGACTAAGACTGTTTACGTGATTATTAATTAATTCACTTTTAGACTGTCAAACCATCGTATCATCTCAAGCATATCAAGATAAACAGCTTATAGAGATAGTCTAAACGATTACAAGAATGTTAGAAATTCCGATATTAATTCATGTATCCACATACGACTATTTTAATCAGTAGCGCGACTCATAAAGGACTCATTCATGATTTGTTAACATCAAAAATGCTTGAAGGGCTGTTTCAATAATATTTGAAAATATTTCGCCGCTTATCTGATGTACTTATTGATCTTGAAGTAAAGTCTAGTAAGATGGAAGAGACCGTGCGGGGAACTATGAATAAAACAGAATCCTATTAAAATCAATAGACTTTTACTCCAAGATTGATAGATATATTGTTTTCAATATTTTAAAATATTTCTTCAATCGAAAGTATTCATTACATTTATCCTAATTTTACTTTTAGCTATATCTTTTAGCTATGTATTTGTGTTACAGAACTTATCTCGATTACCTAAATTGATAGGTCCTGATAAACTCCCATTTCGACTTTAATATGAAGAAATTCATCGTAAAAGTAAACCTTATTAATGATTATTAAATTACATCAGATATTGTTGAGGTATCAATATTCTTCTTGGTTTTTCCTTTTATTTACTTCATTTTAGATTATCAAATGATTCATCGAGCCTATGAGTGGAAGTAGTTAATGTTTGCCGTTGGCTTTATTATTCCACTAGCCACACTAAAAACTGAAAACTTTAAGTAAATAAAAGTGACAAGTCTCCAATTACAAAGTGACGCAACGATTCTCACGCGAACCGTTGGCCCAGGGGACTTGGCTGCAATATCCAAATTGAATCTTAACAGGGACAACAATCAGTCGCTTTGCCACGCAGAGAACGAAGCATCAGTTTGATTAGGCAATTTATATGGCACGTTCCTCTCGGTCTGCTGTGGCTCGCTTCGGCCAGCAGCTGGCCGCTTCAAAGAATTTGGAGCGAGTCGGCACAACGCATGACCATAAAGTGCAAAACAGCAACTGGCGGCAAATTGTGGCAAAAATGCCAGCGCAGGCCAAGTTAGAAATTATTTCATACTCGTTGCAAGCTGCAGCTCAAAGTCCCCCGCCCCAGCCCCATCAGCCCCAACTCAATGCTTGGCCGCCTGTGCCCGGCGCATGTCAACATGGTTTTCATAAATGGCAGCAGCGTTCAGCGTTTTGTCAACGCTTTATGTTCTCTATTGTTGCTGTTGTTGTTGTTGTTGTTGTTGCTGTGGCTGTCGCTTATGCCTTTTTTGCGTCATTTCGGTATTCAGTTCATTTTTTTGCTCAATTTATTTTATTTAATTTTTGTTTGTCTCTCTTTTTTCTTTTTTTTTTTTTTTTGCTTTGCCATTTTTGGCAACAGGTTATGAAGTCTCATTTTCGTATTTCTCTAATTAAAAACTGCACTAATTTTTAATTAGACGTATTTATATAATGAAAAGCAGTTTGTCATGCACTGCCTTAGACGCTGAGCCCATTATGACTTTAATTATTTTTATTTCTATAATAACTAACATTTTTGTGCAATCGCTTGATCAGCTTCGACTAGAATGGAAGTTTAGCTCTTGGCTCAGATCGTATATAACACTTTAATATTTCCATAATTCAGACTACTTCAGAGTACGAGGTGTGTCCATGTCAGAATGTTTATCGCAATCATTTAACTCACTTGAGCGAGCTTAATGGAAATGCAATTTCGACCAATTTGGTTGTAACACGGCGCGTATGCGCAATGCGGCGATGGGGCGACGATACATATAAATCATGTTTCCATAAATACCGAAAACAGCGAATGCGATTTCCCTAATAATAGTCAAATGTGCTCAATAAAATGATCACGTACGTGAACGATTGCTATGCCGTTGTCGCCAATTTCCAGTGATCGATTGCTGATCAGAGGTGACACAAATTTTTCTAACTTGTTTTTGATTTACTGCCAAGCCAGCCCGAATTGGACAGCAGCTTTAACAAACTGTTCAATTTATTAAACTCAAAGCGATGCATCAGCATCAGCGGCAGCAGCAGCAGCTAGAGATACACAGATTGACATACAGCCCCAGCTCGGTAAGCGGTTTTAGTTGTAGTTTTTTTTTTTAGTTTTTTTATAGTTATCTCAGCTATTGCATCCATCCCCGTATTGTCACGCCGGCCGCACCTAGCTCGTTTGATATCATTGACAGTGTCAGTATCTTTATATGTATCTGAATTTTTATATGTAAATGGAAATGAAACAATGTAAAGATATTTGTGTACCTATATCTGTGCATATATGTGTAAGTATCTGAATTGTATATCTGTATCTGTATCTGTATTTGTATCTGTATCTGTATCTGTATCTGTATCTGTATCTGTATCTGTATCTGTATCTGTATCTGTACCTGTACCTGTACCTGTATCTGTATCTGTATCTGTATCTGTATCTGTATCTGTATCTGTATCTGTATCTGTATCTGTATCTGTATCTGTATCTGTATCTGTATCTGTATCTGTATCTGTATCTGTATCTGTATCTGTATCTGTATCTGTATCTGTATCTGTATCTGTATCTGTATCTGTATCTGTATCTGTATCTGTATCTGTATCTGTATCTGTATCTGTATCTGTATCTGTATCTGTATCTGTATCTGTATCTGTAACTGTATCTATATCTGCATAGTCATTTGTATCTGTATCTGTAACTGTATCTATATCTGCATAGTCATTTGTATCTGTATCTGTAACTGTATCTATATCTGCATAGTCATTTGTATCTTTATCTGTTGCTTATGTATCTATGCCTTTAAATGTATCTTTAAGTGGATGTATGTTTCTCTGTGGCAATTGCAGTGCCACTTGCCGTGTCGTTTCCATTTCAGAACGACAGCCGTCAATCAATTTGTAAGCTTCGTCATCACAAAGCGCATTGTAGATTGCCATTAAACAAATGACGGCTGATTTCCAAATTTGTTTGAGTAATTTTACTTAATTTGTAATATTCCTTGTCTAAAGTGTGACGCGTGCTATGAAATCATGCGTGCCAAACACATATGTACATAATAATTCTGTTTTTCAAGCAAATGAATCAAATAATTCTGATTACTCGGCTTTAGTAATTAAGTCAAATATTTGAAAGTCTTTGTTAGAAACCTCCTTATGAACCATCGGATGTAAACTGTCTAATGAAAACTCTTGCTTCTTTGAACATCTTAACTTTGTGAAAAAGTGATTGCTGCGTAATTTGATTGCTGCTAAGCCAGACAATGACGTCTGTGAAAGAAAATTAATTTTAATTTCAGGAGCTGAGCGTGAACAGTGTAATAATTGTCAAAGGACAAGCGAAGAGCTCTCACACGCCAATTGCTTGAGACAATGGAAGATAACACTTGAGACGGCGCACATAAATCGCACAAACAAAAAAAAGTTGTTGAAGGATTTTGAAAAGTTTTCTGCACTTATAGCATAAGGCTGGGGTCGAGGGTCAGCACATCATCAAAACAAGTGTCAAAGCGGAACCGGAAGTGGCACCGCCCGCTGACAGTGAGAGTTAGAGGGGTTTTTGCATAAGAATTTGATTTGCCTGAAGTCGGGCGGCAGTGAAGACAGGAGCAAAGCTTTTCAACTGGCTGCTGGATAGTGAGCAACTGGGATCTCAAGCCACAAGGTTTTTCAAACTTTACTCATTTTCAAAATTACAATGTTGCCACAAGCATGCGCTTACCGCAGCAGCAGCACATTGAAGCTAGAAAAATCTAAACGTAAGCAAAGTCAATCGGAAAAGTTGTCGACGCCAACAGCAACAGAAGCAAAAGAAGACCAAGTGCTGGCGGTGTCAGGGCAGGCTGTTAAGACGGCTGCCAAAGGATGCTGCCAAGGCAAGGCCGGTATCTCTTATCCGCAAGATGTTTTTTTGCCCAGCTGCTTCGCCTTCAGTAGACATTTTTCTGCTTTGCGAAAGAAACTTTTTGTTGGCCCAACCACTTGACGCTCGGTTATCTACCCATTACACCTCGTTCCCTCGGCTTTCAGCTACAGCTACAAGAGGAATAATGCACGCATCTGCCAGCCACGCAACTTGTGCAGAGAAGGCGCTGAGGTTGATGCGGTAAATCAATTTCTGCAAATGAGATTTTTCAATTATAAATCAATTTTCGATTAAAATTACTTTTACGCATTTTGCTTTATGCCCGGATAGATCCGACGCCTTCTTTATGTGCGGTTAAAAGTTTCTGCGGAAATTAAGACCAGATACGACGCAAATACGAAAAGTTTCAAACTTAAATTGGAAGTCGAGTCCTAAGACAATACAAGGAACCTTTGTTGATATTAGACACAAACTACAATTTAACATCAAATAACTTTTATCGAGATGTGCTCTTTCAATCAAGATGTTTATGAACATGCCTGAAACGAACCGAAACTACATACATATTTGATACATCAGCTGCAAAATCGATGCGATATCTGATGCAGGAGACTCGGCGATAAAGCCGCTGATGAAAACATGTACTTTGCTTTATGTACGGCTCTTAATTAAATTGTGAATTATGGCCTTCGATTTGCCAAACGCCATAAAGGCCACGAAAATATGAGTCGAGAGAGAGAGAGATATATATATAGAGAGAAAGAGAGAGAATGAAAACTGCAACTCTTGCGGCCCATAAACCTGACAACGAGGCAAACATAAACTTTTACGATTCCCAAGTGTCCCAGCAGTGCAGTGAAGCATCGACATCGACATCCACATCTCATCTCATCTCATCTCAACTCTTCTCAACTCAGGCTGGCCATGCCAAGCAGCCATCCATCAGAGCCTGAACGATACCGACACCGGCCGTTATTAAATTATAAATGAATGAATGCAGTCGCAGTATATGACACAGCGTGCTCCAACAGTGCTCCACATAAGTATCCAAACAGGTAGATAGATCTGCAGGCAGACGAGGAATTGCATTCGCAATTCTTAAACGATTCGCCGTGTAATTGTGAAGTTCGAATTATCTCTTGCTTAAGTTATGGCCTTGTCACAAAATATGATGCAATACGAGTTTTATTGCAAAGACAACAGAGCCCTGCACATAAATCGATAGAAGAGGCCAAATGGAAACAGCTGCAGCAGCATGTGCTGGCAGTGGAGGACGTTCGTCAAAGGTCATAAAGCGGCGTGCACGTATTTATGAGACTTGGCAATTAATAAATTCGTGGCTAGTTAAAAATAAATCGCAAAAAAGCCAATCAAATTATTTATGGGGAAAGAAGGCCAAGACTTTATGGTAACACCGAATCGACGCAATCACTTTAAATTGCCAGCAAGAATTCGCGCTTGTGTTCTAGGCAATAACAGCTCGACTTAGGCTCAGTTGAGGTGAGTTGAGTTGAGTTGAATGATTGATTCCCTCAATAAAATGGTAAGCAAAAAAGGGTTTCCAGTTAAAGACCACAGACTGGGTGTAGAGGTCAAATGCACCTCATACATACATATAATATCGAATTACATTTATTATATAGTCCATATAATGCATATTCCATATACATTTACCAATCGATCAATCACAATTCCGCATATCAAACTTTGTTTTTTCATGTTTTCAGTACTTTTCTTTTTTTCCTTTTCCGTTTTTTTGATAAATGTTGCACGCGTGTCGAATGTATTTTTTCTCAGCTTCACACAAAAGTGAAAACTGTCGCATTTCCTTGAATTGAATGCGGAGTGCGGAGCCACAGCAGCGGCATCAAATCTCCCAAGGATACAAAATTACACTTAGAGCAATGTGTGTCCTGTGCGCCAGCTCTGGGGGCGCTCCATTGCCCCAGAGCGATTTTTTGTTCTATTCGTATGTTTTTTTTTTTTCTTTCTTTCCTTTCTTTGGTTTGCTTTGTTTCGAAGCACGTGGCTGGAGAAATCTACACTGAGACAAGCCTTTAATTTATGCAACCCTGGGGAGATTTTTGATTTTTTACGATTTGTGTGTGTGTGTGGTTGTGTGTGTGTGTTTGTGTAGGGAGAAAATACTTAACAATTGTCTGTAATTAGCTCGACTTCGAATAAGTCGGAATGTAATTGAGATCGCTGAGAGTCAAGGCATTTGGCTCTACTCTAACTACTGAAGAGCCTCACACAAACAAACTCGCTTTAATCAAGGGGATTATACTATATCTGAAATCTGTGTGCATCAGCGAAAGGTGGGCTCAATGTACGAGTATCGTACATGTCTGTCTACTCATGTGCATGCTCGACTGTCAATTCAAGCCTCACCCACACACGACACACACCGACACACGGTGGGAGCGCTCGTCACTGGCTGTCACATTAACACATCATTCATAAGGACATGTGCCAATGGCTTTGAAATATTTGCAGTAACATAGGATATCGAGCACAAAAACAAGCAAGACAAGCGCCAGTCGAGAGTACTTGACTAGAGAATACCCTGACGTGACTCGAGAATACCCTGAAATATATATGATATGAATATATGAAGATATGACCTGCTTAGAAAACATCCTAAATATTTATATATCTATAAAATATATAGAGAGAGATCAATAACTATGTAAACATATAGAGCATTAGAACTTATTAAATTCGATTAGCGATTTTGTTTTTCTATAGATATATACTTACATTATTCGAAATCAGCTTTAAGAATCATATTCATAATTCATAATTCATAATCAATTTCTGCAGTAAATCTCAAATTTATATATAAAATTATTAAGTAATCTTTTTCCTATAAAACCATATATAAAATATCATATCATGTTCTATTATGACATTATAATAATCATGTAGTAGTAGATATATACCTAATTTAGTATCTCTTGGTTATATAGTTCCCGAGATCAATGCATGAATGATCAATGAATTCTGTGAAACATGACTGATGGACTCAACTCTTTGTTCTTTATCATTTGCCTTTTTTCTTCTATCTATTACGTATACCCTTTCACATACTTTCCATAGATATAGGGCATAATAATACGGACGATCTCCCTAGCGATTTGGCGTCCTCCTGTCGCTATTTCAGATTTAAATTTGCGTTTGCCAAAATGTCAATAAACTCGGACGGAATTTATTTTTGTTATTTTATTTATTTCTGTTTCTATTGTGTGTGTCTCTCCGGGAGTGTGTATGTGTGTGTGTGGTACTCTATTTTTTATATATACATATACATATATATATTTCACATATAGCAAAACTTTCTTATTTTATTTTGTTTGCTGAATTTGCTTTTATTTCATGTTGACACATGCCGCTGACAAAATTTGATGCGAAACGATTTTCGCATTTTGAAATAGTTTCATAAAAAGTAAATGCCTGTCTCACAGCCACAGCAGCAGCAGCAGCAGCAGGAGGAGCAGGAGGAGGAGCAGCAGCAGCGACAGCCCCCATTGCGTTTGATTTCCATTTGACATTGATGATGTTTACTTATTTTGGTGAAAATGGAAAATATACACAAAATACACACACACACACACATACATATATACAAGTGTGTGTGCGTGTGTGTTTGTTTGCATATTGGTACTTGGTAATTTTTCTTTGCCGTGTTTGATTTTCTAGTCATTTTTGTTATTTTTTGTTGTAGTTTGTTTTATTTTTGTTCTTTTTGGAAAACATTTTATAGTCAGGAGACATTGATGGAAGCTTATTCAGCCTGCCAGGCAAACTACATATGTATGTATATACATATGTGTGAAGCTTCATCTTTATATTGTTTGGTCTACCGATTTCCATTTCATTTTTTTCCGCTTTGAACACACGACAAGTTTGACTTATATGAAAAAGAGATTGATTACCCATAGAGCTCATGGAGCTAGCTGTGAGTGCTTTCACATGTACAAATGAAATATTTTTTTGGAATCTATTCGCATTCGCATTCGTATTTGTTTTTGTATTTGTATTTGTGTTGTGTGTGTGTGTGTGCGCAAAGCCAACAAGAGCAACGGCTGTTGTAGGTGCCTTTGTGGGCTTGTGAAAATATTTAAATTTGAAATTGCAACCAATCAAACAATTTTCCAATCAAAAGCTTCTATTTTGCCAATTTTGAGTCGACGTGTGCAACTTTTAAGTTGCATAATTCAACAAAGAACGTCAAACGCACTCAACATACCCCCAGCGCCAACCCCAGTCCCCCTTCCCAGTGCAGTTACAGGTTTACCTGTGTGCAAACATCCAGCCGAGTGGCCTAGGCCTATGCATCCCATCAGCAACAACAGCATCACCATCACCTTCACCATCAGCTCCGCTGCCGCCTTCTCAATCATCCAACTATTGGCAACGAGGCAACCGGCTACGCAATTACCATGAACAACAACGTCCGGCACTGTGCACTGTGCACTGTGCTCTGTGCTCTGTATCCTGGCTGTGTCTCCGTTAGAAAAGTCGTAAATATTCCAAATGTCATTTTGAAATCCTAATTTACGCTTCGTCGTTTGAAAATGCACAAGCATCCCAAAGACCGATGCACAAAACACACGCACTGCAATTTGGTAAGTTCCCTCCGGTACCGTCCCAGTCCCTTGACCAACATTGGGCAATCTTCAACGTAGAGCCAGCTCGTCGTTCTCATCGTCAACGGGATTGGCATGCCTCATCATCATCATCATCAGTAGCAGCAGCAGTAGCAGCAACGGCAATGGTCGCTTTGCATTGCCATTTTGTATCGAAACATGCAATCAAAATTTTCAAATTTTCCCTCTAAAGACTGGGAAAGAGAGAGAGAGGGAGAGGGAGAGAGAGTCAAGGGCTGGGCACAGCGCATTGGGGTACTGTGTGCACTCTTCAAACAGACACACGCACCGAATGAATTACAATCAGCACACAATTCAACGAAAAATGCCGTCCAATTTCTAAATTGTCTGCTGGCTAAGGCAACACAACCCAATGTCCCTCAGAACAGGAACAGGCCCGAATCCCATCGTCCATCGTCCGTCGCCCAATCCCATGGGGCGCGTTAGGAAAATGAGTGCATTTTGGAGCCCAAAAACAATATGTTTTCCAAACGGCATTTCCATTTATGTATGTTGCATGTTGTGCACACATTTCCGCAAATGCAACTACCTCTACCACGACCGTCCTATGGCCTCTCTATGAAAGGACGCCCACACCCGACCTCGGACACACACACACACACTCAAAGTTTTGTTTAGGTTTGGTTTTGGGTGCATATTGAAATTGCAATAGGTTTTCGCTGCAATGGTGCCGTGGTGCTGTGGTGCCGTGGTGCATTCCCCCTCATTACCTATTCCGTTTTTGTGGGCCCAGATTGGAACATTTCGTAACTTGATGGCCGCTCAAACCGTGAAACTGATCGAGTCAGAAGCTTATCGGCATTTGTTAGAAATTTCACAAGTGATTTATGCAATTAAACTTCCTATAGTTGAACGTTTGCCTTAAAAAAAGCCAAAAAAAAAATCTACAAAACTCGGCTATATTTAACGTTACTTATGGGGTATATATAAATTATCTCATCCCAGTTTTTTAGACAAAATACATTTAATTTCATAATTGGATAATTATGAATTATATCATATCATATTTGAATACATTATATATCTACATAAATATATATGTGTATGTAGTTTATTAATAGCCTTGAACTTTAAGCCTTAAACTATATTTATATTTATTTTAGTTTACTTATTGCATAGTCATATACACATATGAACTTAAGTATGTTTAAATAAATATATATTTTATTATCATTATTATTAGTACGCTGCTTTTTGTTAATATCATCATATTAATCATCATCATTATAAGCATCATCTTGATCACATTGTTTTAGTATTATAATTATCTATATCACATTCATGTTTATCTTCATTATCATTATCATTATAAACATCATTCTCATTGTTAATACTAGCATAAACAAATATTATCATATAACTTGGTATTTCATCATCATAATCACAATTCTCGTCAATCATTATCACCGTCGTAATCATCATCCTGGCAAACAATATGGGTACATTAATCATAAATGTCATCATCATCATTCTCATCAAAATTATCATCATTATTGTCATAATAATCATCATCATCATCATCAACATCATTATCAATCTAATTAACATCATCATTATTTCAGCCTTATCATATCATCGATGAGCATTCTGTCTCATCATATCATCTTTCAGCTTTTTCTCATCATCATCTTTATCATGATCTGATTGATCAGATATCATTCGTACAATACAATAATATGTTTAAAATAAAATATTATTAGCATGATGATGATATCATGCTCATCATAATTATAATCATCATTGTCATAATCATCATCATCCTTACAATATAATAATATAATAATATACTTATAATATCATCATCATCATCATCATCATCATCATCATCATCATCACCATCATTCGCATCATCATCCCAATTAACATCTCCATCATTTTAGCTATTATCAGTTTCTCATCATCATCTTCATTACTTCATCATTGTTCATCATCATCATCAACTCTATCATGATCAATCATTTCCATCAGCCAGTTACATCCATTGACACATAGCCTAGTATATTACAAATTCCTCTACATCGTTGGGACCGATACCCGCCTATCTAACACCATTTTGGGTTAATAATTACCAAGAGCAATAAAATTAAAAATACATTTACCAAATATTGAATTTCAAAGTAAATAAATTAGAATTAAACAAAACCTCAGACCGAAAACACACAAGAAATAATAAAAACAAAAACAATCTAAAAGCGAGAAACAAAAAAAAATTAAAATACAAAAAAAAAAGACGAACAAAAATTCGCTTGAAATCATAAAAACAAAATTTTGATGGCTTCGTTTCTGATGGTGAACGACTGTCGAACAGACGAACGATCTCTGGACAGTTCGCAGCATCATCTGAGAGGTGACTGCTGGATCAACTTAAAATTGAAATTGAAAAGAAAAACTCGAATAATGATGAATTAATTGAGTATAAAATGTTGAAAGCAAAAGGCACGACTAATAAAAACTGAAACACCACTCACACAATATCATAAAAATTATACAGTAAGCGATTGAGATACGCGCCTCGACTCGCCTTCAGATGCACAGCTTTCACAATCTGTAAGCTGTAAATTGGTCAAGAATTTGAAAGAAAAGTGTTGATGGCCACAATTTCTAAGAATGTCGATAAGAACTTGCTATGCTAATGAGACCCCGTATTAAATCATGCTAATGGCCGCCAGCCCACCTCGATCGGGCATCCTCTCAATCTCGCTCAACCTCTCTCAGCTTCTCTCAGCTTCTCTCTCAGCCCAGTTCGTTCGTTCGTTCCTTTCATTTAACAGATTAAATTGATTAATTCAATGTTGGCGGCGGGTCGTGAGCATATTTCGCTTAATTTCATTTCCGCTTCACAGCATTTGCCCCACGCCTCATAGCCTCGTAGCTCCGCATAGAGAGAGAGAGAGAGCACTTGTTTGTTCCGCTCGCCCTCGAGTGACGCAATTTTTTACGCCGCTTCAAATTCGGTTTGCCGAAAGGGTTGCGAAAAAGCGACAACCTTGTACGCATTATTTCGCATTTTGCCCAAACTGTCACCAAACTCACGCTCGAGGGTTGGCGCAGCGACAGCTAACTGAATTTCTGGCCTGGCCAAGTTATTGATCTGAATAATGCGTTGTCAATCTTGTTTGATGCATTGCCATGAACAGAACAGACAGAGTGAGAGAGAGAGGGAGAGAGAGAGCGCAGAAAAACATGAGATTAATATTGCTTCATAGTGTGCAAAGAATTTTGCTAAAGGGTTTCCAGTTCGACATAGACACGTACTTAACATCATCTCTCTGCGAGTGTAAGTGTGTGTGTGTGTGGAAGTATCTATTACACGGCATAAAGTGTTGAGTCATCGCGCGTAAAAAGCGAATTTTCATGTCAACTGTCAAAGGATTTGATGCGCATTTTTAGAAATGCTTCCTTTTGAGAGCAATGCCTGCATTGGACTGATATTCAATCCCCGCAGCTGCTTGCCTAAAGCTCGATACCTTGGGCATAATAATATGCGATAGAGCGTGTTTGTTGAAAGTGGCCCACTGGAAGATATCTCAATATGCCATGATTATGATTGTGTGATTCATATACTTATAGTTCCATCAAAGCAATGATTTTAAGTTTAATTTATGATACACAGACGTCAGATTTAAGTCTTACTCAATATTTTCGGAATTTTCTGAAACGTGAGATTCATCTACAAAATACTACTTTTAAAGAAATGCTGAAAGCCGTATTGATGGAGAAGTGACTTCAACTCCTGCCTAATTTTACTCGAAAATGTGTCATGTAAATGCCAGAAACATTCGAAGACAGCATTAAAAGATCTGAGTATCCAAAAATTCTGGTACCCATGGAAAATTAAATGAGATAACGATCATTTATTCTAATGAAAACGTATTTTTCTGCAGTTATTTTACTTTGTACGCAGACTTTTTCTTGTCAAAAATTTGTTGTTATTTAGTTTTATTTTTAATTATGGAAAAATATAGCAACTTAATTTTATTTATTTATGCATTTATTTATTTTTTTTAAATTATTATTTATTTTATTTATTAAAGATCTATTATATTCGTTCAATAGCATATCTACAAGTCCATACAATTTGTGCATTGAACTTATATGCATATTTATTCTGGCAACTGTATATCCATATTAGTATAACTGTTGTCCGAAATAGCTTAATGATAAACTCAATAGTTTAACAAGTAAGAAGGCTCTAGTCGAGACGGCTCGACTACGAGATACCCTGAACCCTGTAAAGAAAATGATACTCTTCTTCTTTACGCACTTATAAGCGCGCGCTCTGCTAACTGCGCAGTTGCTGCCGCGGCTTGGGGGTGGGTTGGGCTGAACTTTGGACGCTTATAACTTCATTTCTAGATGGACGATCTTCATGAAATTTTTAAAGTAGATTAAGGATATATAAATCTATCTATGTGCCAAATTGCAAGTCTCTAGTATTTGAAATGCGTTTTTTCCAAATTGTGGGCGAAGGGGGCGTGGCATCCAAAATCTGAAAATCACGAAATCTGCGTATCCATAATATCTATCTAAATATATAAAGTTAATGTCTCTAGGTGAAACGGTGTAGTAGTTATACACAAAAAACCTAAAAAATGGAAACGAATTTTCGATTTTTTATCGATAATTTGGAAATGGGATGAGTTATCGAAAAAACAAAATAAACTCGTATTGCGTAGGTAACATACGAGTGTTCATGTGAAATTTCAGCTCTCTAGCTTTTGTAGTTTCCGAAATCTCGACGTTCATACGGACGGACGGACGGACGGACGGACGGACGGACGGACAGACGGACAGGGCTCAATCAACTTATTTTTTTATGCTGATCAAGAATATATATACTTTATGGGGTCTGCGACGTCTCCTTCTGCCTGTTACATACATTTCACAAAACCATTATACCCTGAATTCCCATTTTCAATGGGTTCAGGGTATAAAAACAAATTAATACGATTGTTAAGATGAATATATATATTTTATATATATTTTGTATATTAGATATATATATATATTTTATTAATTTAGATGTTGATATTAATACACTAAGTCATTACATTTTTCAGTCACACTCAATATTATTTTTATGTTTATATGTATCTGTACAAGTATTCGAATTCCAATGTCAATCTCAGTATTTGTCATCGCCTCACAGCAACACTTTGGCATGTGATGAAAAATGCAAACTAATTTGACAGCTGACGTAGAAATAAAATAAAATGCATTGCAAATGCAATTCAGTTCATGAATCATCCAAATATATATATATTATATATAATATAATTTTATTCAAGACTTGCTGAACAGTTGACATTGAAAATGTATTTCAGCTTGACTCTGATTGCCAGAAGATTTGATCAAGTGAGTTGTGATAATTCCCTCAGGTGATAATGTCTATAAAAAGCTGACTATATTTGTATTGTATTTGAATTTCTATTTTATTTACTATATTAATGCTTGATGTGCACATTTTTTATTTCATTTTATTTATTTATTTATTTTTTTTTTTGTTTATATATTCGACAATGACTTTATTAAGTTGAGTTTCAGTCCATCATAGAGTGGAAAATAAATTAAGAAATGGAAAAGTGTGAAATATGTAAAATGAGAAATTATGAAATGGAAATTTGTAATATAATGATTGAATTTGTTAGAATACAAAGTATATATATTTTTAAAATTAAATATCATTAGCTCTAAAAACATGAGATTAATTATAATAAATATAGATGCAAGTATCGATGTTGACCGATATTTTTCAAATGGAATACGTTTCTGGAGAAGATGGATTATGTGAGAGCAGCTGATGATGATGGATGATAGATGGATTGGAATAGATTAACTCAGTTGAATAAGATAACATGAGTCTTAGTTACGGTTAGACGAAATGAGCTTGATTAAGTTAGTTAATGAATGAAATTAATGTATAGATGGAGAGACAAACACAATGAGTTCTAACAGCTGAGTTGGCTATACAAAAATATATTATATATAGATATTATATATTTCTTAAATATGTAAGGACTACTTCTGCCTCTGCTAAATATAGTATATATATTGTTTTTTTTACTGACTCAATTCCCATTTTCAATGGCTCAAAGACGACAATAACATTGCAAAATTCAGTCTGTAATAAGTTAGTATAAGATATTGTAAATGTCTATATATAGAAGTTAGTTTATCTTGCTTTTGTATTTGTGTATTTAAGTCACTTAGTGGCGGGATCAAACCCTCGTCTTTCATAAAATGCATAAATTGTTGTCATCCACTTGAGGAATAGCTGTGAGGCAGGCAGGCATCATTAGTTTCCAGTTGTTTTAGAATCAACACATTTGTAACAATATTTGATAACTAATTTTAGAAATGAATGAATTCGAAGCAATCAGGAGATCTTTTTTGGGGAGCGATATATATATGTATATATATATATAAATGTGTGTGTGTAACATACATATAGATTGACAGCTCAAATATTTCAGTACAGATTTTTGACGTGCGCCCGTGATTTGTCATTGACATCGTTATGGTCGCTGTGAGGGATGGAGGGATGAAGGAATGGAGGGACTGAGGAACAGCCTTGCCCCCGAATGCTGCAGACAATCAGGCTGCAACACTTCAATGGGCATCGAAGCACTTCATTTGTATCGCATGGATAAACAAAGGAGCGTTGCCTTCGCCTTCGGCTGCTGCCTTTGCCTGCTGCCATGCGTCGCCACATTTTCTAATTGATTTCAAAATGTTTTCCACTTCTGTATAAATAATTTCCGATTTTGACATTCCCATCGCATTGTCAATTCCATAATTTCTTGGTCGCTGCACCAGAATAGAACGGAATACGCCATATATAGCGCTGGGGCTGATAGAGCTCTACGGCCGCGTCTTTGGGGAATGACCCGAGATTCTATTAAACTGCGCACTAGACACAGTTGACAGTTCGGTTAATTAAGGCGGCTCATTTTGAAGCTTACAACGAAAATTTCATATTACAATAATTTAATTTATGCTTGCCATTTATTATTTTCTAAATTGTTTTGGAACGTGCCGCTGCCGCTGCTGCCGCTTCGAACCCCCTCAGCCACTGGCTCCGGCTCCAATAAATTTCGGCAACTAATGATCACTTCTATTTTAGGGATTGCTCTTCGAGTGTATTTCGAAGGCTGCACATCCGCAACGTAATCCACGTTAATGTTTCTCGGCTACCCAGACAACTTTCCAAACTAATCCTTTTTTCATTCTTTTTGCCCTCGAAATGGAGCCACATATGATCCAAGTCATATTAAAAGCAAATTAATATGGTTAATGCCAGCTAGGAAATTTCTAAAAATCTTTCAAATAAAATTAGTAATGTCTATAGGATGTATGAGTAGAGCATTTTAGGTACAAGCAAAGATTTTTGGTGATTTTATTCTTTCTTATTAATAAATAAAAGTATATTTCTTAAAAAAAAAAACTAAAAGCAACTTATCAAGAGAGTAATCTTTAATTGTTGAGCTGAATATATAAAATTTTTTTAAAAATTTTTTATTTGTCAATTTGCAAAATTTTTCGATTTATTGATTCACTAACTTTTAATATCATTCTATTTTTATTAATAACTGATTAGGCTACAATTAATAATCTATTGGGGAACATTTTTTGCAGTTGAACCAGTGTGCAATGGGATCACACATGAATCGTGTGCAGAACTCGCAAATATCCATTGAATGAAAGTGTTTTTCAATCACACTTTGAGAAAAAACTTTGAGAATAACGGATTGCAGGCGTCTTCAACGATTTCGCTCGCACTCAAACTGAGACGTTTTGTTTTGGGGTTTTCTCTATAATCGTCATTCAATGACGTTTTTGTATGCGTGGATTGTTTTCGCTAAGCACATCGACAACGTGCGTGAATATGTGTGTGAATTTAAAGTTTGCATTCACCTTTTGAGATCTCCGTCTTTGAATAAGTCTTAGTGTGCGAGCGTGAATATTATCACTGCCAAAATAAGACGTTTGAAAGCAGTTTAACGCGAATAACTCAACGCAAAACACTCAGACGAAGACGGAAACGGAATAGCTATGAGTCTATGGCTCCGAGTGAGAGCGTGTGTATGCTTCTTCCGTTCATCCCATGAGTAGGGCGTGAGCACTCAAACGGATAACTATTATATGCGAGATAACTGATAACTGTTATATGAACGCTTACATTTAATGTTAAAGAATTATTCAATTAACTAATAAAAAATATAGAAACTTCTCATAAATATATAGAAACATTAGTTAAAGACTATCCTTACATTATGCCCCTTTTTTTTGCAATTGTAATTAAAAGAAGTAAACAATGGATTTCTTTTCTACATTTGCATTATCTTTGATTGGACGGAAAATAATGTATAATTTATTTAGTAATAATAAATTATACATTATTTTTTAGCAATATTTAGCCAATATTTAATTCCTAACTATGTGACGCTAATGCTATTGACTTTAGTCATACTAAATATTATATAGGCATAATAAATTTGTAGTTATATAAATAAAAATAAATATTTTAAAAATATGTATTTTACTTTTCGAATAACAAGATCTTGCAGAAATAAAGAAATATATATATAAAACAACTCTGATCTTGACTAAAGTCGCATGACAAAGCCAAGAGAGAAATGCTCTTTTGCAGAATATGAACTAAAGTTTATCAAGGATTCTCAGAACTTGTTGCAAGATATTTGACAAGGATTCAAAGACAACTTTACTCAGTTGTAGAGTCAAATGCAAACTTCGACAAAGAATGTTTGTATTAAAGCACTTCAGCTGCACTCTCTCCCTCTCTACCCAATGTAGTAAAACATTTGGCAATTTATCTGATAGATATCCTTAACACACACACACACACACACACACACACAGACACACAGTCGAGTACACGCTTAACAGTTGCTTATATTTAAACATTGGCTTGTTTTCGTGGACAGAGCAAACAGAGGCGAGCATCGATTCGACTTGGACTTAGTTTTTAGGGTAGGTGAGCCGCAGCACTGAGTTGGAGTGGAGTTGGAGCTGGAGCTGGAGCTAGAGCTAGAGCTGTAGACAGTTTGTTGACCCAGCTTCCATGACTCAAGTGATGGCATTTGAGAAGGTTCAATTGGCACCAGCGACATTTTACACCACGCTTCCTTGTTTACATGCCGCCGACCTGTGCTCGGGCAGGGACGGAGGATGGAGGAGCTGTTGTCAGTTGTATGGGTAGCTGCTGAGAGAGGGGAGGGTTGCATTGGCAGTGAAAGTGAAAGCACTCGAATAAAATGAATTCGAAATGAAAATGAAATGGCAACAGATGCGTTTGCTTGTTTGTCACATTAGAAGATGCTCCGCAGACAGAGGGGAGAAACACTCTCCTCTCTCTTTCTCCCAGTCTCTCTGTCTCACAGTTTGGGGCACAGTTTTTGGGTCTTTAAGCTGAGCTGTGTCTCGGAACCTCAGACAACATTTGCACTCGATTTGATTTGTAGCCGACGTGTGGCCGATTCTCTTTTATTTTTTATTGCTTCCGCTGCTTGGCCAAATAAATCAGTGCTCAAAGGCTGACGGCATTTAATAACTGGGCATTAATGGAAACACAACATATACAGACCGGCATACATATTTATATATGCACACACATACATATATGTTGGCGTGAATCCTTTCTAGCAGCAGAGCCAATATTTACATTAGCCACGAAATCATTTTATTAAATCTCGCAACGCCCAGTGGCAGAGTGGGCAAGTGCTTAATGTAAACATAACGCCTTCCTGCCACGTGCCACGTGCCACATGCCCCTGCTGTTGTGCTCCTGCACCTCCTCCTCCTCCTCCTCCTCCTGCTGGCCCTGCGCAACATATTAATAATGAAATCGCTCATAAAATTATAGCCACACCAAGCGCTTGCGTGTTGCAAGTTGCTGTTCGTGCAGCGTTGACGCCTGTTCGCACATTGTACGAGGGTTGGCTGCAACAAAACCCCCCTCCCCTTGCCCACCTACCCCTCCCCTTGCGAGTTATGAAATTATTTCCCATAATGAGCGTGTGTCCTTTTATATCACCCCTCGTCCTGTTCCTGTTTCTGTTGCTGTTTCTTTTTTGTTAACAAGAAGTCAACATATTCTTTGTCTTCTCTCTCCCTCTCCCGCTCGCTCACGCTCTCCCTCTCTCTCTATCTCTCTGTCTGTCTGTTTGTTTGGCATATCTCAAATCGATTCTATATTCATAAAGCCGCTAGCTGCCGGAAAATGTGCGACGCGTGTCACTATTTAGCGTCTATTATCCAGCGAACATATTCTGAATGTCCTATCTGTTGGAAACATTGGGGCGTCGCAGAAGACTTTCACAGTTTGTGCCTCCTGCTCCGACTCAGCTGTTTGTTATCCTGCTGCAATCCCCGTTTTGCTAGAATGATTTCTTTCCTTCCGGAACTCGTATGATGACATGGCAAAAGATATGCACTGAAACCCTATCAATAACGCTTAAATGAGCCAATGAATTCTGAATACATATCGAATATATTGAATACGAATTTTGATTTATGTCAACTGCTTATTTATGTAACGATCTCGCCTGACCTTCAATACTTTCGGGGTTTCTAGTTTTTCCTGGCCTTGACAGAGTCGAATATCCACTCCTTTTGCCTAATCGTTCACGCTTGAGAAATTGAAAAATGATTTTCTGTCAATATTTGCATATCGACTGAAGCGTGAAGGATTTTTCTTTTTCTTTTTCTTTCTATTTTCTTTTTGATAATTTCCGTTGTATTGGGTTCTGGGAAATTGTCAAGCAATGGTCGAGTTCGTGCTCGGAGCAAACGTAACGCCCACTGGCCTATCCTTTGACAACAAAAAGGGTAATTGCTGCAAATCCGATGCGCTATCCGTGCTGTATGCAAATTTTGCAGCCTGCCTCTGGCTCTAGCTTGAGTCTTGCTTAATTAGTACGCAAAATATTTGCCGTAATTGTCGTAGAAACAAGCCCTAAGGCGAGGGAGAAGAATTATAATCCCTTCGATCGGATTTTCCGGTCAGCGAGCGGTCATCCTGCTACCTGCATTTGCCTCGATTCTCGGCTCGGCTCTCAAAAGGAGTCTCAAAAGGATTCTCAACATTTTGCACTAATTTTCGCGCATGATCCGCAGGATCAGAGATATTTTCTGCTGATTGATCCTGTTTTGTGGGATGCGGTAAGGCGGCTCTAAAGCCAACAAAGGTTGCCGCCCGTTGTTGTCCAAGTCCGGACCAGATCCAGCTGTGCCAGCCTACGAACAGGATTAGAACTGAGAGCCCATTGTAGGCGTTACTATTGAGACAGTTTACAGTGCATTTAGCTCGGCTTTCGATGTCTCCTCGACGCGACGTTGGCAATTGATTTGTCAAATTTTGTTCCGTTGACCACCTACCTGAGCCTACCTGAGGCCGAACTACCGCAGTCCAGTCCGGAGCAGCTCTTGTATGACAACTTCGCCTCGAAATAAATCAATCAATTAAATTTTTATAAAACTTCCCGAATGCAGCCACAGAAAAAAGCTTCAGTTAGTAATTAAAATTTCTGCTAATATATATCTTCAGGTATATATACCTACATATATATAGGCATGTGTATGCGTATAAATGTGTTTTCGGGTCCAGCGTGCGACAAGCATATGACAGCTTGACAAACGGCCCGAGACAGTGGAGACAACTCAAAGATATATAGATGCAATGCAGCATTAAATGCTGCGGCTTTTTGGAATGTCAGAAATGTCCGCTGGGGACAAAAATCATATTAACTTGGCCACATTATAAAACGAACGAACGAGTGTGCTCCAGGCCGCATAACTTATTAAAAACTCCAGCAAAAAAAGGCGAAAAATGTCCAAAAATTGTCTTGGACTCGGACTCGGACTTGGACTTGGACTGGGACTGCGTCAGCCCAGTCTAAGCGCCACTTAAACTTCAAGTTCGACGTCAACTGCAAGCAACGGGTTTCCAGAATGTCATTTGAAAGGAGGCTCGGGGAGCTGAGGAATCCTGCTCCGGGCGCCATTCATCGTCAATGTCAAGTGAATGCGGCCCAAATTGTCATTGAACTTTTCATATATGTATTGGATTCTTTGCCAACTGTGCGATCGAACGATTGAAAAACCTCATTCATCTAAATTTCAGATGATCCCCAAATGAGAGCAAATTAATATCAACAATTCAGGTGGAATTCCTAACCAATGCAATGGGTAAACAAGTTCTGAGAGCTAAAATCAAAATTTCGTACGACAATATTGATAAATATTATAATACAAATTAAATTAATAATACATTTACTTTTTTGTATTTGACTGATTTATTTCGCTTAAACTGTTGAGCTCTGTAGAAGGAATTAATAATAACAATTGACGTCGAATTTCTTAACGATTTGTTAAACAAGTTTTGAAGTCCAAAATCGAAATGTTTCTTGGTAATAATAAAAATTAATCAAACAATAATAAAATTTAATGAATAATCGATTTTGTTGACAGATTTATTTCAGTCAAGCTTCAACATTTTGTTGATCATAAATTACGATTACTGCGTCAATATCTTGACTATTTGGTTTTCTTAAAGCTAATGACGACCTTGATCGTTTCAGTCATATATATAGTTATCCCTACATTTTAACAACAATTTATATATAATATAATATAGAAAATCTTTGTGATTTGGTTCTTGAATAGTATTTCAATTTTCTTATACTTTCAGTTATTTAAAAATATATTTACTATATGAGAGTAACTATGGAAAGAGTAAGCTCAAGCGATATTTGAAGTGTGCATAAATGTGTTCATATATGTATATAGATATGTGTACATATTTATGTGTTTACTATCCTAATCAAATTCATTATACTGTCATCTAAATCATTTTCATCTAGGAGGAAAAGAAAAAATTCCAATATATAAAAATATTATTATATATTCATCAAAGAAATGTGTCTTCAGAGTTTATTTGAAATCTTCACATATTGTGATATGGAAATTATGGCTAGAAACTAAATAAAACTATGGATTATAATCGATAGTATATAAAATTATATGAGATATCGAAAACTATAACAAATAAACAACTTTGTTTATTATTGAGTGATATATGACTTAAATTTCAAGTCTTACGAGATCGATGGGTTCATACCGACGAATCAATATGCCTAGTTCGACTCAGCTCGTCTTATCGATCAAAAATATATATACTTTATAATGTCTGCCACGCCTCCTCCTCCTGCTTCTTACATACATCTGCCCAAAATGATTATACCCAGAATTTAAATTTTCAATGAATTCTAATTGAATCAAATAGAACTCCATATGTGTTCGACATACCGACATATATCCACATAAAGACCCATATTCGTGTGTACAGCTATATCTGTCTAACTCAATGTATACACTATATCATTTTCAATCCCCAACGAAACTATATAGCGTATATTTCCACACAAATGCCATAAATATTGTGGGCGATCGAGCAATCGTGATGATGCTGCGTCCAATGATGCCCATGATGCCGATGATGACAGGGATGAATAGAATTTGTGGTCCCGCAAGCATTGACTATAAAAATTTTTAAAAATATCATAATTTTTGATTCCGCTGAATGGCAGAGGCCACGTTTGTGTCATTAAAAGGCTTCGGCTGAAGCCGTTAAATGCAACGATAAATTATGCTAAAACTAACATCAATTACGAGTCGTAAAGCGCGGCCTGCGGCAAGGTGAACTCCAACAGCAACTGCAACTGCAACTGCAACTGCAACTGGAGCTGGAGCTGCATCAGCAAAGGCGGGGGAGGGCAGAGGGCAAAGGCAATGATGAACCACAATTGTGTTGCATAATAAAAACGAATCATGTTGAGTTGATCGATCCGAACACTCGTTAATAATATATATGTATACGTATGTATGTACAGGGTCCCCCCTGCTGGATCTATGATCCGTCTCATCATCAACTGTCATTGGTTCAATAGAAAAGGCATAAAATTTGAGAAAATTGAAACAAATTTTACAGAAGAAAAACAAATCTTGATGAAAAGCGCATGCATTTTTATGGATATTTGTTTAAGGCTGGTCGAACGGCTCCCGAACACGGGAACGGACGGAGGGACGGCGGGACGGACGTAGGACTTGTGTCATAGGGTTGAGTTTTTATTGCTTTTCAAATGTTTCCGCAACTACACAGTCTCGAGAAAAAATTTCTCTAACATGATCGTAAAAATTTGATTTTTCCTATGAGAGAGGGAACATCATCCTTGGCCTTGGGACAGGCGAACGGCGGACGGAGCTACGGACGGGTGGGCATGTTTACTAATAATAGAAGATAAATCGTCTGGTTTGCATTTAGAGCAGACATCACAATGCGCGATCAGCGAGCCGGGCTGGTCGTAAACATTCCGTTTATTGCCGCCGGCCCAGTGATCCTTTATCCTTTCGTCGAATGGCAGGACATTGCGCGTGTTACCTGGGCGCAAGCCCATCAAGTGTCTACATACATACATACATACATATATACATATATTATCATCCTTCACACATCTCTGGGCCTCGTAAAACTTATATAGTTTATATATAGTAATACTAAAACTTTTTATTGCCCTCTTCTGCGCCTTTCTCGCATATTCCCATACTGTTATCAGCTAAGAGCTGCAGCTAATTGCGACTAATTGTGCTCTAATCAATTGTCGAGCTTAATTGCTTAGAGAAAGGCGTCAAATGCACTTGAGCTACTGTTTCACGTATCTTTCGAGGGTAGCACTTAGTCGCGCACTCAAAACAAATGAAATGCCCTTAACTTCGCATAAGAATAGTTTCATTTTTATACCCTGAACCCATTGAAAATGGGAATTCAGGGTATAATGGTTTTGTGAAAATGTATGTAACAGGCAGAAGGAGACGTCGCAGACCCCATAAAGTATATATATTCTTGATCAGCATCGAAAAATAAGTTGATCTTGCCCTGTCCGTCTGTCCGTCCGTCTGTCCGTCTGTCCGTCCGTCCGTCCGTATGAACGTCGAGATTTCGGAAACTACAAAAGCTAGAGAGCTAAAATTTCACATGAACACTCGTATGTTAGCTACGCAGTACGAGTTTATTTTGTTTTTTCGATAACTCATCCCATTTCCAAATTATCGATAAAAAATCGAAAATTCGTTTACATTTTTAATGTTTTATGAGCATAATTTCTACACCGTTTTAGCTAGAGATTTCAAATTTGTTTATTTAGATAGATATTATGGATACGCAGATTACGTAATTTTTAGATTTTGGATGCCACGCCCCCTTCGCCCACAATTTGGAAAAAACGCATTTCAAATACTAGAGACTTGCAATTTGGCACATAGATACATTTATATGCTCTTAATATATTCTAAAAATTTCATGAAGATCGTCCATCTAGAAATGGAGTTATAAGCGTCCAAAGTTCAGCCCAACCCACCCCCAAGCCACGGCAGCAACTGCGCAGTTAGCAGAGCGCGCGCTTATAAGTGCGTAAAGAAGAAGAGTATCACTTTTTTTGCAGGGTTCAGGGTATCTCGTAGTCGAGCCGTCTCGACTAGAGCCTTCTTACTTGTTTTAATAGAAATTATAATTTGAAAGAGCGCAAATTGCGCACTCAATGGCCAAGCATAAGAGCGAGAGAGAGGGAGAGGGAGAGCAACTCACCTCCCTCTCTGGCTGTCGCCTGTCAACATTTTTTCTTCTTTTCCGTTTTGAAGTGTTTTGTGCTGCGGTTGGCCACAGTCGAAGCAAAAGCACTCGAGAGCTGAGAATTTGTGCAAATATAATTTGCACATCAAATATATAAATGCAGCAAACGAATTAAGCGGGTGGATGGGCAAAAGCAAAAGGAGAAGGAGCAAAAGAGTGAGCGAGCGCGACAGAGAGCGGGAGTGTGTGGCGTGCGTAAGAGAGCGCCCGCTAAGTGAGTGCAATTGACAAAGGAAACGTGAATTGAGTTGATGAGGCAGAGCCAGAGCCGAGTCGAGGAGTAGCTCTTCAGAAATTTTGCGTGCATGTGAGAAGAGCTGTCAAGACATGTTGCGGTCGCAGCCGCACTCTTAGTGGAGTCGAATGGCCAGTGAACAGTTATTGAATTACTTACGCAGTCAATTGAGCGCAAAGCAGACAGAAAGCAAGCTAGCAAGCAAAACTAACGGTTATTAATTCTGCTCTCGCAATTGTTGCGAGCTAAGCGGCGCCTCACGAACGTAGGCGACATTTCCTTTCTCTTCTTTTTTTTTTGTTTTTTTTTTTTTTTTTTCTCTGTGCGTTTACCTGCCAGGATTGCGCAATTGCAAAGGACTCTCGCTGCCCTCGATCCGCATTGATATTGATCCGTAACACACACCTTCATAATTTTGTCAAGTGTTGTCGCCAATTGTCTGCATTTCATTGAGGCTTGCTTTGAGGCCCGCCAGCAGGTAAAAAAAAGAAGGTAATACGTGTGTTTTCTTTAGGGCTCGTTTTATTTTTGTTTTTTTTTTTGTTTTTTGTTTTCCGTAATTATTATTTGGGAAAATGGTCAAAGGCGAAAGGAAATCCTTTTTTAATATCGTTTAAACTGCATTGGCAGCTGTGGGCAGCCGCCGGCCCAAATTTATGGCCCAGACTTGAAAAACTTGTTGACGTTTTTCTTATCTCTTTTCCAATTGTAATTTCAACCTTAAGCCGTATCAATGAAATATTGTTCGACTCGATTTTACTGTCTCTCTCACTCACTCTATGAGTGTGTATGTGTGTGTGTGTGCCTCTATGAAGATATCATTATGCATTTTCTGTTGGGAACCCTCGCTGCATTGATTTATGCGTAATTATTCGATTTTGGTTTCCCTTTTACCTGAACCACTTGACAACAATATTTAAATTGTGTTCTATAAAAATTTCGTTCAGTTCGAGTTCATTAAAGGACACTTTTAAACGCCGTAACCGTTGCTTGATTGACAGATTTATGTTGACTGTTTCTTAAAACACTTAAACAAATTTTACGTTTTGGCTACTGATCAAACTCGCTGATTGCAGACAACTCCCTAACTCAAAATCGTATTAAATAATTAAGAATCTTGTAGACTTTTCAGCTTTACATACATACAAATGTATATGTAAGTATATACATATGTATGATTATTTAAAAAAAATATATAAAAAAAAAAAGAGTTATTTTCTTGCAGGGGGAAAATACATTTCGTTTTCTGGATTCGAACCCAGGACTTCATGTCTTCAATGCCATCGTCTCCATCCAAAACGCCAGCTCAACGCTAATAACTGAGAAAAAAATTATTGTCTCAGCTGACACACATACAATTGCACTCTCAATTCTATTAATAGCAATTCCATAATGCATTTAAATGAGTGTGCTCTGTATGTGTGCGTGTGTGCGTGTGTGTGGGTGTGTGTGTGTGTGTGCACACGCATAGAGTCCGAATTAAGCTTTGCTATGAGAAAACGTTTTCGTTAATAACTTCTGTGTTACTTAACGGATTGCAATGAAATTTTCAGATGTGACTAATATAATTCCAGTGAATAAATCGTAACATTCGTTATAAATAGTGTCTTAATAGTAATGGCAATAAGTGCAAAGTAAATTGAATTTGATTGAGTTATCCAAAGAATAATTTATGAGTAATTTTTAGTGAATCTTTTAAGTGAAACTATTAAAAATAAATTCTGTTTTCAGAAAAATAAAAAGTATTGTTCAGCTTGATGCAGTTGCAGAAATATAAATAATATATGTGTGTATGTACATACATTTATTATAGGGTATATAAACTTCACTTGGTAAAAATAAGAAAAATAAATAAGACTGTGAGTAGTACTACTACTAATAGTCGTCCATAAATGATAATGCTTGAAATAGTATTTTGTTTCTATCACTAAATTTTGTTGTTCAAGATTTAGTACTTAGTCGAGCTATTTTGATAAACTCAGCTATACATGGCCTCTAGGCATGTACTTATGCAGTTCAAAATAAATATAATAATTATCGTTCATTAGATAAGAAGTGATAGCTTTACATAGCATATATAAGATAGTTCTTCATATATTTTAAGGCATGTACTTCTCTGATATAATAAAATATTCACTCTTTAGAAGCATTTTCAATGGGTAACCTATAAATTGATTGAGGCATTGACTTATGTCTTGTTCAAATATGTGTACTACACATTGTGTAGATATTTACATATGCATATATGTATTTATATACCTACATATATACGTACACATGTATGCATGTCTCTCCATGTATATTATTTATGTTTGTATATATCCATAATGCATACAATTTGTGAGGTGAAATTAAGCAAAGCTCATAAAGCAAACATTAAACGTGTTTCTCGGCAATTTAATCGAGTTCGCGCTGTTATAGAAATTTCGTAGCACTCGCCTGGAATACAAAGTAATATCAACGTGTATCTCTGGGCAATGCCCATTAAACTCGTTTGCCCATAATTCGAATTGAAGCGAAGAAGGCGGCAAAAATAGTGAGCATTAAAATCAAATAAAAATTTGTTAAATTGTTAAAATTCTGTAACGCAAGCGAGCCCTAGAGACGTGGCCATAAAATGCCCCGAAAAGAAAACCCATCCATAACTCTCAGCCCGAATACCGCCGAATACCAGCCAAGAACCCATTCAGTGGCACGTCTAGGAAGACGCTAAACGAGCGGCGTCTTAGAATTTTGCTTTTGGCATAATTTTGGATGAGGCGAACAAGTGTGAAAAACGCGGGCTGAACAAACGAATGGAAATTTAGGGAAAACAAAAGAAAATCCTTTAGCGAGGATCGCCTACAAATTTAAATTCAATACGCATGCGCAACGAGCTGGCAATAACTTTTATTTATTTATTTTATTTTATTTGCCGCTGATGTGTGCCGACAGCGTAAATGGCTAAAAACAAAGCTAAATTCAAGTGCATCTCTATATGAATATATTAATGTGTATGTGTGTGTGTCTAACGGCATGCTGTGTGGCAATGCAGATGAAGAGTAAACGTCAGTGCTGACAATTAAATTGAGTTAGCCGTTTTTAGCGGGTCATTATGTGAAAAAAGAGAGCAACTTAGCTGAAACATATTTAAAAGTAGCCAACATAAATGTGTTACAGTTAAATGTAACCATTTCTGACTGCTCTCTCAGTTGATGTGCTTGTAACGGTACAATTGAGCGTGGGCTGAGTGTACGGTATCTAAGTGCAAAGGCAACAGCTACAGCAGCAGCAGCAGCAGTGCTGCTAATTTAGCATTTAGACGTTTTAGAGAGATTTAGCTTCTTATTTGAAGCATTTTTATGTACCAGAGGATGTGTGTGAGAGGGACATGTTAAATATGTACATACATATGTATGGATATATGCAAAAATACGAAATATCCTTGACTGTATGTATGTACATACATATGGAAATATGTTGTAGGTAGCTAATAGTTGAAGAGTAGCGATTTTAAGAGGAAACGTTTCTAGCTATTTTTAATGTACATATGTACATATGTATATTAAATACATATTATGTTAAATATATTAAATAAACATACATACATACATATGTATATATGTATGTACATACATATGTACATATGTATGTATGTACATATTATAACTGCTCTTACTGAGCTCGGTTCTACTCAGGCAGCAGCAACGATTTGCGTTTTGTTTTTTTCTACGATCTTCATTCACGCATGTTTATGTTGTGCTCAAGCAAAAAAAAAAACTTTTTTCTGTAAGTGTCGTGTGTAGCGGGAGTTCTTTTCGCTAAACACATCGACAGCGTGCGTGTGCGTGCATGTGTGTGCACATCGATATCGTACGTGTGCGTGCATGTGTGTATGTTTATTTTAATTTGAAGCGTTGCCCTTTTGAGCTCTCCTCCACCGAATAGTCAAAGTGTGCGAGAGTTTACCGTATTACTCGAGCAATAGCTTCCTTAAAAATGAGATAACGGGAATTCATCAACGCTAAATTGTCTGACTGAGAGAGAGAGAGAGAGAAACAGAAAAAATTCTCTTACTCAGAATAAGAGCGTGTGTGTATGCTTTTTGGCTTTTTTCTTGCCGAATAGAATGAGGGAAGTGAGTAGGAAAACTGTTATTTGCGATCTATGATAGTTAAACAATGTACAAATTTCATATAAAATAAAATTAAATCATAAAAGCCCAAAAATTCTTTGTATAATTATTAATTACTATATAAACAAAATCTAATAATCAGTAATTTAATATGTGAATTAACTTCATCATATGTGTGATGTCAATTTAGCTATTTTTTAAGCAGATCTAGCTTTTTTGTATAAGAAACTTATCATATACATACATACATACATATGTACAGTGGCGAGCACGTGTGGATACATGTTGGCCAAGCTGACGTTAAAATGCCCGTAAAAACTTAAAAAATGCTCTAATCGATCCAAATTTTTGGACTTAGATTCATTAGATATATTTTAATAAGGAACTCAACAGGTTTTTTTCAAATTTGCTTACAAACTAAAGTTTTTAAGCTGGATACATAAATCGAGCTATGTATCCACTTTTGCTCGTTTTTAACTTTCTTAAAATAACTGCTTAATTTAGTATTTTGTCCAAAGATCATTAGCTTTGATCACATTGGCAATGCTGCTAGACATACTCTCCACCAATTTTTCAATATGGGGGTGGGGAATTTTGCTCCAGTCCGCCTGAACCCGACACCAAGGATCACCCATCCCTGTCGGTGTTGTGTCATATTTTGGGAGTCGTTTTTTAAGCAAAACCCATACATTTTCTATAGGGTTTAGGTCTGGACTTTGTACAGACCACTCCATTATATAAAATTTTGGACTGCCGAGCCAAGTCTTGACAATTTTCGCTTTGTGCTTGTGGTCATTGTCCTGCTGAAAAATGACTTCTTCCTCGGGATACGCACTATTATCCACAAATTCTAATAGGATGGTCTTCTGAATACTTAGATAATCTTCCTTCTTCATAATTCCATCGATCTTAACCAGTGGGCCGAAGTTCCACCATGTGAAGCAGCCCCATACCATCAGTCCGCCCCCACTATGCTTCATGGTCATTTTGACCTGATGCTTTTCTTTTTTGCAATGCCAATAATATTGCTTTCCGTCAGACTGGTAATGGTTTATTTATGTCTAGACCCGACTGGAAGAGGGTTATTTGGTCAAATGAAAGCAAAATAAACCATTACCAGTCTGACGGAAAGCAATATTATTGGCATTGCAAAAAAGAAAAGCATCAGGTCAAAATGACCATGAAGCATAGTGGGGGCGGACTGATGGTATGGGGCTGCTTCACATGGTGGAACTTCGGCCCACTGGTTAAGATCGATGGAATTATGAAGAAGGAAGATTATCTAAGTATTCAGAAGACCATCCTATTAGAATTTGTGGATAATAGTGCGTATCCCGAGGAAGAAGTCATTTTTCAGCAGGACAATGACCACAAGCACAAAGCGAAAATTGTCAAGACTTGGCTCGGCAGTCCAAAATTTTATATAATGGAGTGGTCTGTACAAAGTCCAGACCTAAACCCTATAGAAAATGTATGGGTTTTGCTTAAAAAACGACTCCCAAAATATGACACAACACCGACAGGGATGGGTGATCCTTGGTGTCGGGTTCAGGCGGACTGGAGCAAAATTCCCCACCCCCATATTGAAAAATTGGTGGAGAGTATGTCTAGCAGCATTGCCAATGTGATCAAAGCTAATGATCTTTGGACAAAATACTAAATTAAGCAGTTATTTTAAGAAAGTTAAAAACGAGCAAAAGTGGATACATAGCTCGATTTATGTATCCAGCTTAAAAACTTTAGTTTGTAAGCAAATTTGAAAAAATCCTGTTGAGTTCCTTATTAAAATATATCTAATGAATCTAAGTCCAAAAATTTGGATCGATTAGAGCATTTTTTAAGTTTTTACGGGCATTTTAACGTCAGCTTGGCCAACATGTATCCACACGTGCTCGCCACTGTATGTATGTACATATGTAAGTATATTCAAACATAGGTCAAATTAAGTATCAAGGATTTATTAACTATATAACAGTGATAGTGCTACCAATTTAGACTTTGAGCCTGTCAAAATCTGCTTTATTTAGGGATTGACTGAGTTAGCTATAAATATCTAATGTAATGTAATAGATTTACAGAAAATTAATTAATAAATTTATGAATATTCTATTTAAACATTAAAATTGTTAAATAAAAAGAGCGAGCAAAGACTTTAGCTGTTTAAATTTGGCTATAAGTTAGCCAATAGTTTAAATTTAGCCATAAATCAACCAGTATTATTGATGATATTATATTTAACCAGTTTGTAAACAGAAATCTTTGCTATTTCATTTACAAATCCACCACATTTTTCATCTGCTGCCAGCTTCAAGCCTTTTCTACGTAAGAATTTAGCCTTTTCTAGCAGGAAAATATTTATAAAAGGCCTTCCGTTGACAACATCCTTGCTCCGCAAGTAGTATTCCGATCAGGTACACCCGAGTGGAGCATTTTCAATTGTTTTTATTTATTTTTCACATTTCCATTCGGCTTCCTCGAGGCTTTGAGCGGAGACCGACGAATAAATTTCATTTCGATCAGGCGGAAGCGATTCCGTTTTTTGTGTATGTTTTTTATTTCACTTTCGTTTGTATTTTGTAAATTACATACATATTTTATTTCACTTAACTTCGTTTTCTTCGATTTTTAATTAGGCCAACAAAGAGGCCGCTTATCTCCAGATCCCGAAACTACGATAAGAAAAGAAAAAAAAACTAAAAACAAAAAAAAAAAAGGGTACTAAAAATGGAGCGAGGAAATCGGATGGGTTGACACAGGCTGCATATTGATGATATTGTTTATAGATCTTATATGAGTGGAAGAATTCCAAAATGTTGGCAAAATGTAAATTTCTCTTTTTCATAAAATAAAATTAAGTATTTTTTATGGCTGTCATAGAAAATAAAAAAATCAGTTTATTGTTTTGCATTATGAGCTAATGGAATTTATAAAAAAAAAAAGGCCAACCGAAACATCTGTAATAAAAAAAAAAACTTTACGCCAATTCGTACACTCACACAGCTACGCACACACACGCGCACACACACACACACGCATAGTCATGTACAATTTAACATTCTTTGATAGCTTAACATTTTGCAGGGGTAATCGCTAACAGCGCACACAGTTTTTCGAACAAACCATTTTAACAGCGTATAAGACTGACTGCTAACAGCGCATGACAGAGATCGAGAGAGTGACTGAAATAGCAGACATTTTTTTGTTTCGAAAATGAGAGCGTCTGTTGCGCTGCCTCTGCCACTGTGTGTGTGTGTAGTAAACATGAATGCGCTCACCAGAGAGTGCAAGAGAGACAGGCGAGCAACCTGTAAGAATTCAATGAGCGTGCAACGCACGCTGTTTTCCTTGTTGTTGCTGTTGTTTTCGTTATGATTATGAGAGTCTATCAAAAAACTCACCGTCGTGCTATGTGTCCGCCTCGTATCTGTATTGGCGTATCAGTTTGAGTATAATGGCAGATATGAAAAGGGCAGCTACATACACGACGTCGGCAGCGGCGGTTGGCGGTTGGCTGTTGACGGCGACGCAAAATGAGCGAATATGAGCGTTATGAATTATGTATTGGTCTGGTACATAAACAAACCCTCACACTCGCACTCACACACACACACACGCACGCTAGCTGAGATATGAGTGGGCAGGAGGCGTACTGTATACATTTCGCCGCGTCTTGTTGTTGGTTTATGAGTGCGCCGTTCGCCGTTTGCCGTTTGCCGTTTTCTTTTTCTGTTTCTGTTTTCTTACTGGTGCGCAAGGTGGCGATTGGCTTTAACTGTGGCGTCGACTTTTTTCATTTTTTTTTGCGCTGCCCTCGCCACGACTTTTTTCTTTTACTTTAAGCTTCAGTTCGAACTCTCTTGATATATAATATATAAATTTTAAGCAGCGCTGCTTGAGTTTTATTTTAGATAAATGGTTTAAATCTATATAAATTAAAATTAAAAAATGAATCAGTAGATTAAATTGAAAATGGAACAATTAAAGTTAGTAATCAAAGAGCCGCTATTCATCGATTGTTGTTAGCAATTACTCAAAGAGTTTCTTTTTTTTTTTTATTGAAATTTTTGCAGTTAGCAAAACGTCAAAACAATAAAAATAACAAAACAAAGAAAATTAATGTTTATACATATGTATATAAAAAAAAAAAAAAAAACTCGTCAAGCTTATCAACAGATGTCCGCAATTTTGAGTCACAAAAGAATTCTTGCGAATCTTAAGTGCGAATTCTTGATTGTTTCAACAGTTTCTGGCAGTTAGTTATCAAACTATTTGCCAAGTTGCGACCCATAAAAAGCCTCGAATCGAACAATAAGAATATAATAATAAAAAAAAAACAATAAGTGGGAGTTGCCCAAAGTATAAAAAAAGAGCAGCAGCAGCAACAACAACAATGAAACGAAACAGGAAACCAAACATTTTGATGAATGGCTCATAATACTCAGCACACACACACATGCACAGACATGCACAGGCATGCACACACACGCACAAAACGAAATTGACGAATAAGCGAAGCACCCAAAGCAGACAGGCGGACGAACGGTCCAATGAGTCGGGGGCGAACAATAGCAAAGAACCGAAAATCTTATAAAACCGAAATTAAAAAAGCAACAACACAGAAACGGCGCTCATAACTGCGCGCAAGAGGGACAGAGAACGAGAGAGAGAGAGAGAGCAAGAGCAGTAGCATGAGCGAGAGCGAGAGCGAGAGAGTGAGAGTGCGAGTGGCAGCGCCAAAGGTGGGAAGAGCGCGCGCAACACACAAGCGAAGCGCAGGCGTGCGTGGAAGCGAGACGGCAGCTGTAAAAGGGCCGTACATTTATAAGCGGTGGCTCACAACCAGTTGCCGGGGCATATGAATTATGATAAATTATTAACCAAGACTGTGCGAGTGCGAGCGAGAGGGCGGCTCGTCAGACAGCGCACCCGAGTGCGCCGAGCAGCCGAATCAATGTACATTCATACATACATACATACATACATATGTAGCTGTTAAAAACGCCAAGAGCACGCTTACCACAATCACAAAAACAATGGCGCAAAAGGTGAGCGAGCCACAGAAGCGGAAGGAAGCACCAGCAGAAGGAGCAGGGAGAGCGCTGCCTCTGCCACTGGCGCTGTCGCCAAGGCACCAAGCACCAACACAAACTTTGCTGCTGCTGTTGATTTTTTTTTTTTTTTTTTTGTAACATCAGCCGAGACGAGTCTCTTTCGCTCTGTGTGTGTGTGTGAGTGTCTCATAATTTTTCGAACAAGTTTCATAAATGTCCGTTCGGCAAACAGGTAAGCAGCAACAGCAGAGACTGGAGCATCCTGCGCTCGTGAGCGCGACAGGGCGAATGAAAGAGAGTGTGAGAGTGAGAGAGAAAGAGAGCGCGAGGGCAGTGAGCAGCGGTGAGAGGTTGATGGCAACAGTAACAGTAACAGCGACCATGGCTGCTCATGGGTGCAAGCAAGACAACAAAAGGCCGACTGTCGAGCAAAATTTAATAAAAGTTATGATGAGAGGGAAATACGTCTGTGTGTGTATGTGCGCGCTGGAGAGGGTGTGTGTGTGTGCAAGTGGGAGCGAGAGCGTTTATATATGAAAAATTATATGAAATGTGAGCGAGTGCGCGTCTGAGATATACGTATATACGTGTGCGTGTGTGTGAGAGAGTGTATAAGGTGGGTAGGTTGAATGAATGTCAGGATAAGCCAGTTGCCCATGTTGTTGTTGTTGTTGCTGTTGGTGGCAGTTATAATAAAAATGTTGCACACACACACACACACACACACACGCAGCCCTGCATAGGTAGAGCGCATGTAAAAATATTGATAGTAAACCGGTCGCGTCGTCGTCGTCGCTGCCCGAAGCAACAACAGCAGAAACGACGACAGCGCCGCTGCGTTCGTGTGCTCGTATAGTCGTGTCTGTGTGTGCATGTGTGTGCGTGCGTGTGTGTATGTGTGTGCCTTAAAAGTATCTCAAAGATATTGTTTGTGTTTTGTGTCAGTGTTATTTTGACGCGCGTGCTGAACGTTCGTGCCGCAGAGAGACCAAGCGATTCCGCCACTGAGCAACCGTTTCTATATAACACACACAAGAAAAAAAAAAAAAAAAACAAAAATAATATTTTAGCGAGTGCGCGTTCAGTTTCCAAATTCCAATCAGATTGTGACAAAGTGTCCATAACAATATATCGTCTGATTCCTATATCTACATATGTATGTATGTGTATGTGTGTGTAGCCATGTGTTGAGTTCGAGTTCGTGTTCGAGTCGAAGATGAAACTTGCAGTAAATTGTTATCGAAAAGCCGACGGAAAAACACAAACGCGCTAATAATTGAATAATTGAAACAATACATAAACAAAACTGAGTGCCGTCACCGTCACCGTTATCGTTACCGTTACCGTTAGCTTAGCACAGTGCGACAAGGCGAGAGGGACCATGGGTCGAATTCCACGCGCATGACATATCATCAATATTATTTGGCCAACTGGCGCCAAAAAACATAGAACACACAATTCGCAATTCAAACCCATTCCAACAATTCCAACTCTGCTCTGAATAATGTTTGATAAGCGAGGAGGATAATCAGAAGAAGAAGAAGAAGAAGAATCAGTTTAAACATAGTACATGAAATTAATAGAGAGTAATACTAGAAACGAAATCAAATTCCGCATTCTTGATAAGACATCACTTGCCCAAAGGTTTTTGTGTGCAATGCGTAGTGACTTCAAGGATAATCACCAGGAGACTATCAATAAAATGATACAATTTGGTACCGTTAAATATGGCATTGTCAAACAGCTGAAGGATCGCGCCAGAAGCGCCGAGAAAGGTGAGTGTCCCATGAACATATTGAACACATAAGTAAATGGAGATAGGGCTAGAGCTAGAGCTAGAGCGAGAGTTAACGTAAGAGCTTGCTCTACAGTCTATCAGATACTTGAGATATACATATGTATATATATATATATATACGTGGTTCTTTCACGACAAATTGAATCAAGTTAATTAGTTTTGATATTTATATGCTGATTGGCATGTTTCATAGATTTTTTATGGAATCGAAGCCATACTGAATGATTATGAATTCTTTATGCATTTATTAGCTTTGTCCACAGCTAATGGCCAGAGTTATGGCCCACTACTGTTAAAGCCAAAACAAGCAATTTGGCTATATAGAATCTTGTATATATGAATAGATTTGTCGAGTTATGACAGAACTAACTGTAGTTTTGTAACACTATAAAAATATCAAACACTTGAACTAGCTTAAAATGAAACAATTTGTTGCTAAAAGCAAATCAAAAATGAACTCAAAGCGAATTGCTTTGCTATGCAAATAGTAAAAGCTTTTAAGCAAAGATATATACATATATATATAGTTTTATAGCTGTAAATATATATTTATTTATAGCTGCATTCACTTAAATCATTTTACACAAATTCAAATTGATTTGTAATCGAAAATCAGCAAATATAACAAGTTAGAGTTGAAAATGATGAGACAAAGTGCATAGAGAGTGAGCGAGAGGGAGACAGAGAGAGAGTGAGCGAGAGAGGAGAGTGTGTGTGAGAGAGAGAGAGAGAGAGAGAGAGAGAGAGAGACAATGTGTCTTTAGGAAATATGGAGACAACAGAAGGCTTTCAAGGCACATTAAAAAGCAAAAAAAAAAAAAAAATAAAAATAAAAACTTTTATCGTTTCCAAATGCATTTTGTAATTTATATATTGAAAAAACAAAACTGTTGCATATATTAAGAGCAACAAATGCACGCACTAATATTTATTTATGTTGCGGACATTTTCTGAAAATTTTTCAACACTTTGGCTACCATTTTTTTACCTTATCGGAAAACGCTTTTAAGCGCTTCACATTTCCAGTTACAGTTTTTGATTTGATTTGATTTTTGTATTTTTGATTATTTTTTGTTATTTTCTATTGTGTTCAAAAATGACAAATTTGTTAATTAACCAAAAACTGGTTCAGTTATTTGTTGATTCTGTTTTATTTTTATCTATTTTTTGGTCAGTCTTTAGCTTTTCGCTTTTCGGTTTTCGGTTTTTGGCTTGGAGCAGTCTATCGACTTTCTACTTTATGATTATATAATAGTCCATTAATGATAATTTAAACAATATATTATTTGATTTTTGATTAAGGGCATTTATGCCTCATTCAATCTAGCCGACTCTACAGCATTATTCACAAAGTCTTTGGCTGCAGGTGTTTTTGCCTCTATGAGTAGAAGCATTCTCATTTTTCTTTTTTTTTTTTTTTAGTTAAGCTCAAAATATATAGCAATTTTTTTGTGGGGGGATTTATCAATTTTAGCGCGTGCTGTTATGCACAAATATTTAACTTAATATATACTACATATTTATATATTATATACATCATTTGCTCAAGTTCTTAGCTTTTGCTGAGCATTCATAAATATATTCACTCATTAGTCTGGCATCATAAATTAGACAAATATCGAAAGAACAGAAAATAGTTAATAGAAAAACATAATTTACTCGTTCGCATGCTGAAGAAGGGTATATTAGCTGCTTCAAGAGCAATATAATTGGAAATATTGAAATATAAAAAATATGAATATGAAAATATTAAATTATTAAAATGTAGAAATAATTATTAAAATATTAAAATATAAAATACTGAAATGAAGTTTGCAAAAATATGAAAAAAAAATTAATATGAATATATGAAATTATTAAAAGAAATAATTATTAAAATATTAAAATATAAAATATAGAAATATTGATATACTGAAATACTGAAATATTAAACAATTTGAATACGAAAATATTGAAATATTTATATATTTATTTATTTTATTTAAATATCGAAATTAAATATTAAAATTATGGTATATTTATTTAATGAAATTATCAAAAATTGTAAAATTGTAGAGTTAAATTATTGATAAATGGAAATATTACGTATAAAAATATTGAAATTTTGAATTTAAATTTATAATTTTATATATTTAATATAAAAAATATATTTACAAAAATTTAATATATTTAATAATATAATATAAGTTATTTTAAAAAAATGTAATATATTTCATTGAATAATATACGAATTCAAATGTGAATATATTCAAATATTAAAATAGTAAAATATGGAAGTATTGAAATAATGAAATATTGAAATATTAATATTTTGAAATATTGAAACTTTGAAATGTAGAAAAAAACAGAAGGTTTTAAGTATTAAAATATTGCAATATCTTAATATTGCCATATTGAATGAATACATTATTGAGCCATTGTAAAATTGTCATATTGAAATACTGAAATATTGCATTAATGAAACATTGAAATACTATATATCAAAATGTATTAAAATATTCTTAAAACTTTGCCTTATAATGTCTTACGTTGCCTGAGGAAATCATCCTTAAAATCAATCATATTATTATGTGTATATAGATATGATATCTATGTATATAGATATGATATAATCTATTTATATTATAGTAAATCATAAGAAAATTCATAACTTTTACAATTTGATACTTGAGATAGTTAAGCATTCGCTTTGGGTATGATAAATCACAAGAATATCTCCATCTATCTATCACTTCATCTTACATCCTATATCCTATTATATCTTATGCTCTGATTTATCTATCTATCCATCTATCTATCACTTCATCTCACATCCCATTATATCTTATGCTTTGATCAAATCTTAGCTCACACTCAAATTCCCCAATAGATTGTAGATCTATAACTTTTAAGTTCTGCCCATGTTTGGTTGATCGAATCAAAGCAATATGAAATTGAGATTTTTCATCATGTGCTTGAGCGTGTATTATGCAGTCAGTCAGTCAGTCAGTCAGCTCCGACTTATGATTGATATATGAATGAAGTTCAGCTTCAGAGATATCTTTGTATGTGCTCGCTGTTCATATGCATTTCGTATTATTTGTTGGCTGGAGTCGAGCAAAAGTCAATGGCAATTAATTATTTAATTATTTTTATTTATGCGATTCGGTTTCTGGTTCGTTTTTTCTTCGTTTTCTGTTTTCTGAGTTATATATTTCCATTTTGGAGCTGCTTCAAGTTCCGTAGGCCAATTTTAATGAATTCATTTGTGGTACGTCTTCGTTTTCGTCTTCTTCATGTTTTTGTTTTACTTATGCATGCTTGAAATTCATATAAATGAAATTGAATTTGAACCGAGTGTCAATTTTATGCCATATCGAAATGGGCAATCGACAATGGACTTGGATATTATCAAATTATGCACTATATGCTAGTACAATGTCTCTTGCTGCTGTTGCTGTTGTTGCTTTAAAGTTGTTTTGCATTTTCTACATGGCTGCACAGAAAACAAAAAAAAATCAAATAGAAAATCGTTGACTTGTTGGCTTCGTTCGTACAGCGCCTAGCTCTAGGTACGTACGCATATACCCTGACTTATTTGCATATTGAATATGCTGATGGAATAATTGAACAAAAACCTCACACAATACACTAAAAAGAAAGAAAAAAAGCTAAAACTAAACTCGAGTCTGTTTTACAGCTAAATGAATATGATTATTCAGTTTGCAGTTTAAAGCCAACAACGACTCAACTAATTTTCAGTTGGCAAAATATTTGCTGTTTAGCCAAATGCTTAACAAGTATTATAAATTGAGGCAAACATTATATTTGACACTGGGCTAAACTTTAAATCTAAAATTTTGTTTCTAGATTTTTTCAAAAATGTTTTCTCTATTCTCTATGTTCTGTTATATTTATTTATATTTAATGCTTTGGGGGGTCGCACAAATGAATTTATGGCTTGACTTAATCCACCTTGGAGGAAGAACTTTGTGCAGCTCAATAGAATTTATGTGCTCAGCTGAAATTGTTTTGTTTTCTCTCAAAATACATATGGATAATAATGAAATTTCATATAAATACAATAAATATATAAAGATATATATTTATATATATATATTTTTAAGTAACTTTTGACTTGACTCGACATTTGTATGAGATATGAATGCAGTTCGTTGTCTTGGCCAAGAACTGCGTGTGTGTGTGTGTTTTGGCAATTGGCAATTGCATAAACGTCTGGGCCATGTTCGCTGCGATTTGTTGACAATTTTATGGGCATCATAATACGATTTGCTGTTACATTTTTATGGCCGCTTGTCAGAGGGAACAAAGCGGCCGCCTCTCAGTTTAACGGCGCCCATTAAACTTAATTTTAATTAATTAAAATAACATTCACTTATCAGTTATAATTATAATTATTATTATATTCGCTGTGCATTTCGTTAAGCATTTTCGTTTGAACTCAACTCAAAAAACAATTACGAAAATAAGAGTGAAACAAGTAATAATATTTCTTTTTGTTGTTCTTGTTTTTTAACAAGATGCGACACTTGAAATCTTTTGCGCAAGTTGCATTTGGCAGGCGGCAAATCAAATACAAAATTAAATTGAAACAATAACAAATGAAACAGCAAACTGAGAATTATAAATACAAATTCCCCAAATGAGGAACAACGTTTTCAGATCTCAGCGTCATCGTCGTAATATTCGCTTTAAAAATAATAATTATATTAATGCGATCGATATGCAAATAAACTGAGATAGCCAGCCGTTCGTAGGTATTGCGAGCCTGTTGTATATAGAAAACTCGCTCGACTCGTTTTGATTTGTGCAGAAATATGTTTTATTATAGCTAGAGTTTTTTCTTCTCTTGAGTTTCTGAGTTTTTGAGGCAAGCGAGGCTGCAAATGGAGATTTATCTCGTTTTTGTGGCTCTGCTTATCATAAATTATGTTTTATAGCCGCTGCGCATGCGAACCAAATTTTTTGTAGCTCTTTCAATATTCAAGATATAAAACAAACCAAAGACCAAAATAATAAAAAACATTTGTTTCACTGCCTTTCATTGGCCTTTTTCGAGCAACAAATGTCAGCTGTTTTTTTTTTTTTTTGTTGCTTTCGCGCCTTGATTGAGAGAGAGAGAGAGAGGGAGAGAGAAAAAAGTTATGCTCACAACAGGTGAGAATCAGCTGGTGAACAACAGCAAATTGCTAATTGGTTTCCAAAAACAAGCATTGACGAGTTGGCTGACTCGACTGCCGCAAGAAATGTAATTGCATTTAGTTAGCAGCAGCAGCAGCAACAACATCGCCGCATTGCAATGAACAATTGCTAACGATTAAGTCATATATGCGACATTGCAATGGTCAACAACAACGGCAGCAGCAGCAGCAGCAGCAGCAGCAGCAACTGCATATAAAAAGGAAAACACGGCCTGTGGCAGCAGCGTGCAGCAGCTGTGGGGCGTGCGGGGGAGTCTTACAGCTAAACCAGGTAGCAAGCAGCAGCAGCAACAACAATAGCAACAACAGCAGCAGCAGCAACATGTTGCCAACAGCCCAAGTTGCTGCCAGAGAGACAACAAGTTATTGTTGTTGTTGTTGTTGTCATTGCCAAGTGTGCACATTGGAGCAAATATCTGCAAACAATAAAGCAAGAACTCTTATTGAAAATGTCTGAAGAAACTATTTCACAGGAATTGCTATAGAAGCAGAGATTTGCGAATAGGAAGAGCATAAGTTAATAGATAAATATCAGTTATTCATATGCATAGATATATATTATATATCTGCAATTAATCAATATATAAATTAACTATTAGCTTATTTTCTTCTATTTAAATACAAATGTATTATAAAATAATTTTATGAACATCCATAAAACATCTACAGACTAAAGAAAGAATATCACAGCAACAGCTTAACAGATATATATAATATTAAGTATTTACATTCATTTATATATGTATATATATTCAGATATTAATATATATCTCCAGCATAAATTCATTTACTTATTATTATTATTTATTATTTATATTATTAACAATTATATACAAATATTTTATAAAATGATTTTAAAAATATATTGAACTGTTGTGGTACATGACAGAAGAAAACATTTCACAGGCATATTAGCATAAGGAGAAAGAATTATATATTTATATATATAATCTATATATATATAACCTAAATGTAAATGTTAGTTATGATTTTTCACATAAATTCAATAGGTAATGTAAATATATTAAATATTGCACATTGGGCGCAAATGTCGATTTAGCGGCATAAACTCTAAATTTAAAGATATTCGATTTGAAATTTTGCAAATATGCTAAGATTATTTTTTGTTAACTTTAGATTTTCTTGTTTTGGAAATTTCATCTTCAGCTTCATTACATTTAGATTGATACAAGATATTTATGAATTCAATTTTATTTATATAAATAATATGCAATAACTAAACAAACAAGATAAGAATTATTTTCGAAATTTATATTTAATATAAGCATATAGAAATATAAAAAATAAATAAAGATTAATATATTGATGCACCTTCATCATTTGTAGTCTTTAATACAACTTACCTTAAGATATAAATCTTCTATTGAAACAATTCTGCAATTTCTGTGAAAGGGAAATATTTAGTTAGCGGAAAAAAGAAAAAACAAATATTTGATATATAATTTAATATTTCTTGATCTGCTTGAATGTTTATCCTCTTATGCGTGGTCAAAGTCAAAGTTGCAAAGATTCACGCACTTTTGCTCGCTACTGTAGATATGGATATATATTTAGATATATATATATATGTATATTATATATATTCATATATTTTACTCATAAATAAAAAGGCAATTTGATTGCTTTTTTTATACAAAAAATTCTTTATACATATTTATATATATCACCAATAATTTGGATCGGTTTCATATCTTCAGTCTCAAATCTTCACTTGAATTACAACAACTTCACATTGTATACATTTCTGGTATAAGATTTAGTTAATAATATATATTAATACATATAGAATTATTATCAAAAAACTTACACATAAATTTGATTAAAATCTTCAATTGAATTTTCACATGAGATTCGTAAAATTTGCCAATTTGCCATTTGACTTTTATGACTTTTGCTTCAAGTTGTCAAAGATTTCCAATGAAAATAAGTAACTACAATTTATAAATATATCTATATTAATATTTATTTATATTTAATGTTGTATTTTGTAAAATTGATGTCAATTTCCATTCATTCGTGATTTTTGTGTGTGTTTATTTCGGCAGACATAGCAAGTGATCAGGAGGATAATGGCGCCTGCTCGCCACTGACAACAGCGACAGCCAGCGCCAGTCCGTTGGGCAATAGTCCGTGTCCCAGCCGCAGCAGTCCGCAGCAGCAGCACCAGCAGCAGCAGCAGAGCGAGGACGAGGCGGAGCAGGAGTCGCCTGTGCCGGCATCAGATAAGCAATTGGAGCTGAAGCACACAGCAGAGCTAGCCAACGAGAAGCAGCTAGAGAATAATGCGTATGAGACAATCGCAGATCACAATCATAACAACAACAACAACAATAACAAAGTGGTCATGACAAAGCCGCCCGTTGAGCACGAGATGGAGCCGAATGCCAATTCGAATGGCAATTCGAGAGCTTCGATGCCCAACTCACCCACAGCCGCGAGCTCCTCGCTGGAGGAGGAGCTGCCGGCCAGTGGCCAGGCCATGTGCCCCGCCAAGGAACAGGAAGTGGATGTGGAGATGCAGGAGATGCAGGAGCCGGGGACGGCAGAGAGCAAGATCTCTAGCACGCCGCCAGCGAGCAATGCCATGGATGCTGCGGCAGCAGCGGCAGCTGCTCAGCAATTCGGCGCCACACCTGTCACCCTGGAGGCCATACAGAACATGCAAATGGCCATTGCGCAGTTTGCGGCCAAGACGATTGCGAATGGCGCCTCCGGAACGGACAACGAGGCGGCCATGAAGCAGCTGGCCTTCCTGCAGCAGACGCTGTTCAATCTGCAGCAGCAGCAGCTCTTTCAGATACAGCTGATTCAGCAATTGCAATCGCAGCTGGCGCTCAACCAGGCCAAGCAGAACGAGGACGAGGCCGACGAGGAGCTCGAGCCGGAAGAGCGCGAGGATGGCGAGACGGACACCTACGAGGAGGAGGAACGCATCGCCGACATGGAACTGCGACAGAAGGCCGAGGCGCGCATGGCCGAGTCGAAGGCACGGCAGCATCTTATAAATGCGGGCGTGCCCATGCGGGAACGATCCCGATCCACCTCGCCGGCAGCCTCGTCGCTCTCGACGTCCTCGTCCCAGAAGCGGCGACGCACTGAGGATGGCAGCGCCAAGCCGGCCGCAAAGCTCTTCGGCGAGCAGGAGAGCACACAGGATGCGCTCTCCAAGCTCAAGGAGATGGAGAATATGCCGCTGCCCTTTGGCACAGATCTGGCCTCGAGCATCATCACCAACCACGACGACTTGCCCGAGCCCAACTCTTTGGACTTGCTGCAGAAACGCACCCAGGAGGTGCTCGACTCCGCCTCCCAGGGCATCCTGGCCAACAACATGGCCGACGACTTTGCGTTCGGCGACAAGGCCGGCGAGGGCAAGGGTCGCAACGAGCCGTTCTTCAAGCACCGCTGCAGATACTGCGGCAAGGTCTTCGGCTCCGACTCGGCCCTTCAAATCCACATTCGTTCCCACACGGGCGAGCGACCCTTCAAGTGCAATGTCTGTGGCAGCCGTTTCACCACCAAGGGCAACCTCAAGGTACACTTCCAGCGACACTCGCAGAAGTTTCCGCATGTGGCCATGAATGCCACACCCATACCGGAGCACATGGACAAGTTCCATCCGCCGCTGCTCGATCAGATGTCGCCCGACAGCTCCCCGACGCAGTCGCCGGCTCCGGCTGCTGGTCTACCGCCAACGTCGACGTCGGCCTTGACGCAGATGCAATCGTCAATGTCGTTCGCCTCGAGTGCAGCCTTTCCGGGACTGCAGGGCATGTACCGCCCACCCATGGAGCTGCTCAAGTCGCTAGGAGCAGCTGCTGGCAGCGCAGCAGGACTCCCTCATCCCTTCTTCCCTCAAATGCCGGGTCTGGGCGCGGCACTGAAACACTCACAGCAACAACAACAGCAACAACAACAGCAGCAACATCAGCAGCAGAATCAAGAGATGCCCACGGATCTGCGCAAGTCCTCAGGTCCCAGTTCACCGCATGAGGAGGAGGAAGACAACATTCAAGTGGGCAATTTGCCAGTAAAGACGGAGCTGATGGAAGAGGAGAAGACGGAGAATGCAGTTGAGGAACAGGCCACAGCTGATTGCGCCGAATCAGAGCCAGAGCCAGAGCCACTGCCACTGGAGGTGCGGATAAAGGAGGAGCGTGTGGACGATGAACAGGAGCAGGAGCACGAGCAGCAGCAGGGGCAGCAGCAGGAGCGCTTGCCTCAATCGGAGGCACTTAACCGGCGCACGCCCACACCTACATCGGCCTCGACAGCTGCGCACAGTCCTCCGCCCATGCACCATCGACACCCTCATCACGTTCACTCCCATTCCGGCGCCATGCCTGCCTACCCGCCCGTAGTGCAGCCCATCCAGCCGCCAGCCATCCTGCATGCCCACTGCTCGCCCAGCTCGCAGTCGCATCTCGATCATCTGCCGACGCCCGGACAGCTGCCGCCGACGATGGGACAGCGCGAGGACTTCTTCGCGGAGCGCTTCCCCCTGAATTTCACCACCAAGACGCTGTCCCCGGAGCATCATTCGCCCATTCGCTCGCCTGCTGGCCATGCCCACGCCCATATTCCGCGGTCGCCCTTCTTCAATCCGATCAAGCACGAGATGGCTGCCCTGCTGCCACGCCCACATAGCAACGACAATTCGTGGGAGAATTTCATCGAGGTGTCGAATACCTCGGAGACGATGAAGCTCAAAGAGCTCATGAAGAACAAGAAGATCACGGATCCCAATCAGTGCGTCGTCTGCGATCGGGTTCTCTCCTGCAAGAGCGCCCTCCAGATGCACTACCGCACCCACACGGGCGAGCGGCCCTTCAAGTGCCGCATCTGCGGTCGCGCCTTCACCACAAAGGGTAATCTGAAGACTCACATGGCTGTGCACAAGATCCGGCCGCCCATGCGCAACTTCCACCAGTGTCCCGTGTGCCACAAGAAGTACTCCAATGCGCTGGTCCTGCAGCAGCACATACGCCTGCACACGGGCGAGCCGACGGACCTGACGCCCGAGCAGATCCAGGCTGCCGAGATCCGCGATCCGCCGCCCTCAATGATGCCCGGCCATTTCATGAACCCCTTCGCAGCGGCCGCCTTCCACTTCGGAGCGATGCCCGGCGGAGGTCCTGGCGGACCACCCGGAGCGGGTGGCATGCCCGGTGGCCCGCACAACGGCGCCTTGGGCTCGGAGTCGTCGCAGGGTGACCTCGACGACAACATGGACTGCGGCGATGGCGATGACTTCGACGATGCTTCCTCGGAGCATCTATCCAACAGCAACGATCCCACAGCCGATGAGCGTCCGCGCTCGGGAGACGACTTCAAGTCGCTTCTCTTTGAGCAGAAGCTGCGCATCGATCCGACGGGCGTCGTGAACATCAACAGTCATCAACAGCGTCCACATTCGGCAGCGAGCAATGCCAATTCCATTGGCTCCGCCTCGGCCTCGCCCTCGGCGCCGACCAGTCCCAGCTCGCAGCACAAGCCGAGCTGCTCACCTGTGCGCTCCATCTCGGAGACTTCGCAGGGAGCACTCGATTTGACGCCACGCGCTGTTCCTCCGCCAGCGCCGGCCTCTTCCAGCTCGCGCTCCCCGCTGCCGCCGCCCGCTGAGCGCAAGGAGAAGACAATCAGCCCGCTCAGCCAGCAGCCGCCGGTGCGCAGCCCCAATGGCCACGCCTCGCTGCTCTCCTCGCAGCTGCCGCCCTCGGTGGGCATTGACTGTCTGCCGCCCGGCCTGCAGCATCATCTGCAGCAGCAGCATCAGCATCTCATGCAGCAGCAGGCCGCCGTCGCCGCCGCAGCAGCCGCCCAGCATCATCATCATCAGATGCAGCAGCACGCGGCTGCGCTGCACCAGCATCAGGAGCATCTGCGTCGCGAGGCGCAGGAGGTGCAGCAGAAGGCCGCAGCAGCCGCCGCCGCAGCTGCTGCAGCCGCCGCTCAGCGTCAAACGTCGCCACAGCCCGCGCCCCGCTCCAGCGAGTCCGCTGTCAGCGGCCCACCCGCCCCACCGAATCCGCTGATAACGGCGCGGCCTCCCTTCGGCATGTTCCCCAACCTACCAATCTTTCCGCCCGCCACCACGCAGAACATGTGCAATGCCATGAACCAGATCGCGCAGTCCGTGATGCCAGCCGCCCCGTTCAACCCGCTGGCGCTCAGTGGCGTGCGCGGCAGCACCACCTGCGGCATCTGCTACAAGACATTCCCCTGTCACTCGGCGCTCGAGATTCACTACAGAAGCCACACCAAAGAGCGGCCCTTCAAGTGCAATATCTGTGATCGCGGCTTCACAACTAAGGTATGTATGTAGATAGAACTTCATTGGGGGATTGGAGGATTGGGGTTGCCTCATCGATGACAAGAGATCTAACACCCATCTTTCTGCTCTCTCTCGCCTCTATCGATTCTTTTGCAGGGTAACCTCAAGCAGCATATGCTGACACACAAGATTCGCGACATGGAGCAGGAGACCTTCAGAAATCGTGCAGTAAAGTATGTAAGTCTTCCAATATCACACACACACACACTATAATAATTCCAATCAGATTCCATGAGAATCCTGACAAACCAAGATCCTTTCACGTCTCTTTCCATTTATTCATACAACTTTTCCCTTTGCTTTTGATCCTTCTGCTTGCAGATGAACGAATGGAGCGACGATCGTGAATAAGCTTATTAATTATCGATAGATTGATCAACAGTAATCCAAATAACAGCCTCTGGCCGTGAAAATAGACTCTCGCAACAATATGATCTCATGCTGTGTTGTGAAGTGTGCGAGTTAATGCAAAGTGTGGACTACAGTGACTACTGACTGCAAGCGGACAGCAACTTGGGTCCTCATGAAAATCCATAAAAACAAAAAGAAGAAGAAGATGAGAAAACAATTATGCGTATACAACAAAAGATTTGTATTTATCAATTTTGTTGCTCATAAAAAACAAAAAAAACCAGAAAAAAAAATCCGAAAATTTGTTTTTAGTTTGCCTAAAAATAAAGCGAGGCAAAATGAGAGTAGGCAAAATTGCGCCTGCGATCGCCTGTGATTTTCTTTTCATGATTTGATTCATAAACATCAATTTGCTAAAGAAATCATTTTGGAACAACAGCAACACAAACTAACTAAATGAAAACAAAATGGCAACTGAAACGTATCCAAAGATGCATCAAAAGCAAATTTCCCTCAACAAAAACACAAAAAACGCCGCTGGATTGCTTTGAAAAGAGACTGATAGCGTTTCAGGCTGACAACCTAATATATAACTATATGTATGTATGATAAATGATATATGATATTCGCCGAACAAGACCCGAATCGAAACAGAAACAGAAACAAAAACAAAAACAAACCCCCATTGAGAAGGCGTAGTTAAATCAAAATTCGAATTTAAATATACACCTAAGGTAATTGTAATCGTAACGTAATGGATAATATAAGTCACTCGATACATGCGCATATTCGCGAACTGTACTCGATGCCTAAGTCCAAACATATTACATCTATATTTCAAATGTGCAATAATAATATGACACGCTATAAATTTAGTCTGGCTTTTGTTTCCTACGTTCGTAATTAATACAATTTATTTTATTATTTTCTTTACATTTCATTTTGATCACAATAAATCCAGGCAGATATATGTATTCAACTTGTGTTGCTTCGGTTTGTCTTGAAAAGAAAAGAAAAGAACAAAATATATATATTAAAAAATAAAAATTAATTATTAATAAATACAAAAACAAAAAAACAGATAAATTGTGATACTAAATGTTAAATTGTTGGCCAACTGGATAAACAGCCAAAGCCAAGTTGATGTAAAATGCTTTCCATATCACTTATAACAACTGGCAAATGATGTAAAACAGAAAAAAAAAACGAAAAAAAAGAATAATTAAATACCTAAAATTCTATATATATATAAATGGAGATATATTTAACATTCTTAGTTAATTTAGTTGGTAAAGCGCAACGTATTCAAGCAAAAAATAAAAAATGAAAATTAATTAAAAATATATTATATAATATCTTATCATTTATTAATTAACTTCGTATGTAAGCTAAGTTGATAACTGGCATAAATTACAATATATCTATACACACACACATAAATCATAAAGATACAGAAATGTATCTCAATCTGTTTGTAAGCATAGTCTCGTAATTTATTACCCATGGAATGAATACAAAAAAAAAAAAAAGAAAAGGAAACAAAAAACATAAAGCAAACGAAATACAAATAAAAAGTATACACAAAGTAAAGAAAGAAAAAATAAAAAAAAAATATGTATTTAATTTATGAAAAATTAATAAACCGACTGTGTTTTTATTTTGCCCAGTTAAGAGCAGCATTCGATACCCATGTGTGTGTGTGTGTGAGTGTTGACGTCTCCCTTGCTTATCGAGATCGTGGCGAATGTTCTGGGAAAACGGGAAAAAAAGTAAGCGTTCAATTTCGTGGTAAAAGGCCATGAACCTCCAATAATGGCCCATGAATGTTTAGATATTGTAATAAAAATGATTAGTCAAGTTTATTATCGTCATAATCTTTTAATTCGAAATCGAAATGGAATATTGATAGCCAAGAGTCAGAGCCAGAGCTAGAGTCAGAGTCAGAGCGAGTGGCCGCCTGAGCTCGATCCAAATTCAACAAAATATTTGTTGCCCAAAAAAATTTTTATATTTCTTTATTTTTTTTTTTGGTCACAAATTAATTTATTTTCCTATTATTTTGTTGGTCTCCTTTTTTTGCTTTTATTATTTGTTTTTTATTGTCATTCCGCAGCCAGTTGCTGCGACTCGTTAATCAATTTCTTGTTGACAACGGCATATCATATTTTTTATAAGGCAATCGCTGCTCGCTGCTTGTGTGGATGTAAGAATACTAAAAGCATCTGCGATTTGAGTTATTGAATTTGTATTAATTTTGTATTATAGTCGAATCTTTAATAATTAATAAACTTTGGCTATTTCAAGTTGCTGAGAATTATTATATTTTATACGACTTTATACAAAAATAGATATGATGGAGCTCGAGTCTTAGCTATTGTGCTTCTGCTTCAGGAATACTAAAATATATTAAGCTGCTGCTGCTTAGTAACAGGAAATATCCCGTGCTCATCTCTCCAATCAGAACATCCTTTATATTTGTTGGCCATTTAATGCTCATGTTCGTCTAGCTGCTCGCAATTTGAGTTTACAATTTTGAACTTGTTCATTTATAAGTCATAAGAGCTCGAATGAATTTCTGTTTTTCGTTTTATTGCGAGGCTTCCTAATGGATTTACCACACGAGTAAACTGTGTAAATGTCTTATTTATGCTTGCTTATAAAGCAACATAAAATTTTACTGCCAAATAAAGTTGGCAGTTTACTGGCTTAGCAACAACAACAGAAGCAGCAACAGCAACAGCAGCAGCAACAATAATAACAAACAACTAACAATCGGCTGATAACTATTAAGATACTAACGTTGCCTTATTTGGGCATCGACTCTTGGGCAAATCCTTGAAAACGTTTTGCAATAAATGCAAAAATCCTTACAAATAATATGAGAATTGCTATGGTCGTCGTTTGAGCTTATCGCAGGCATAAAAATACACACACACACTCGAATACACCCACACTCGTACACACTCACACTCGACACCATCAAAACAATCAAAACAAGAAAAATTCACAAATTGCGCGGCTTCAGCTACGCTTCTAAATAGCAACAGTAAACGCTCCCTCGATCCGACGGATTGTCAATATTGGCCCAAAGTCATCATTGCGGCTATACAGTGGGCCAAATACTATACAGTAGGTGTACAAATTATATATTGTGGACCTATTTAGCATTATTTATAGAGATCATTCAATATCTGAATCAAATAACAGATGTAGCACAAATTTGTTGCACAAAGCCGGCCAGAGAGATGTAAATATTATTTAAATGTACATATATTATTTAAATATATTTAGATTTCAAGTTCATTATGTAAAAGAAAATTTTCACTTCACATAAATATCTGAAAAAATGTATTTTATTTTAAAAAATTCTTTAAAATTCTTATTGAACTTGAAATCCATTGGAATGGTATTGATTTAGCTTTCAATAATGTTAATAAAAAAAATAAATAAAATAAAAATAAAAATAAAAAAAGGCGATTAATAAATAGAAACAATTAAAATAAATAAAATATAAATCAAGTGATTTCTAAATATTTTTTCTTATCATTTAAATATTTAAACGTTTTGCAAAAATCTTAAATAATTCATTTTATTTTTAAAATTTTTAATAAATTTATATTGAATTTTGAATGCATTTAAATGGTTTTGATTTAACATTAAAAAAAAAAAAAAAAAAAATAAATAAATAAAAATAATAAAGAGATTTCCATATTATTATCTAGATATTTTCCTTATCTGATCCACTGTAAATAAAACACTAAAAATATCTGCAACATTTTAACCCCGATTATGCCCAAACCTTTCCACTGTGCCAGTAGACAATACAGCTCGCAACAAGCGAGCATAGACAACAACACTTTAATACGAAAATCTAACGATTTGTTTGCACTTTTATTATTTCCTGCTGCTAAAATTGTCACAAAATAAAAATAACAAAATAACAAAAATCAGAAACCGAACGGAATATGGGCTGCAGTATGGTACAGTGGGCTCTCCACTCCACTCTACTTTCGCCGGCCCCTGCCACCGCAGTGGGGCTGTTAAGCTCCTTAATGGTTTTTGGGTATCTGTATCTATCTGGCAGTGTCAGTTTGGCACATCATTTGGCCGACACACAATGGCAGCGGCTGCCTCCGTTTGAGCCGTCGCCGCCGTCGAGCTGCATTTTGATGGCGGCAGATTCCGAGGCATTGGCTGGGATATGGATATGGTCAGCACTTATCGGGCAGCCTCGACTCGGCATCGTCGTCGCAGTGTCTCGTCTAGGCAGCGATTGACATACGCTCGCATTTATGCAACATTATGCACAGGATTAGCTAGACAGCGTTCCATTCGACACGTGTGTGGTGCGTGCTGGGCGTGTCATTGGCTTCTGTTTTCATTTGGGTAATTGATATGATCAAAATATTACATATTTCATTTAGTTTTATTTGCGGTGACAAATGTGCGAAGAATCTTCTACTCGAATCGAGGCTATATATATCTTGTTGAGATGTATTGAGAGAGCGCCCTTTGCTCAAATGATAGATATAATTCGAAGCATTTGAGCCCTGCCCCAAAGGCGTTGACCAAACGAACAAATGGCCGTTGACAGCCGGACAGAGCCAGGTTCGACTAGCGGGCCAAATGCACAATTGTTGGCCAATGCGATTTGTTGCTTGGCTGCACCGCCTCAACGCCCACACACAATCCGAAGGGAGGAAAAGCCGATGTGATTACATGCAAAATGAAAAACCAAAACAAAACACAAAACAGCCAAAAAAAAAAAAAAAAAAAAAAAGCAAAGCAACTTTCAAGCAATTTTTGCCAGCACAGCTAGCTTTTGGGTAAAATTACTGGAGTTGATGCTGCGATGGCAGGAGATAACTAGATGCAAAGCAGCGCACAGTGTTAGATAGTGTGTGTGTACAGTTTACAGTTAGGCAGCTCCAATAATACCCGCAATCCCAGCAGCAATTTTCAAAATTTCATTCCCAAGTCTCCTCGACTCGCCGATTACATTTCCAGTGATTTGTTTGCTGCACTCCGTCGGCATTTGTGGCTCTGTTGGCCGGGTTGGCTGGGTTGGCTCTGTTGGTAGCGACTGATGATGGGTCTTCCATTGAGTCGATCTAATTTCTCATGGCGGAATCATCGATTCATCGTTTTGTGTTGCACTGTAAATAACTGCAGCGAGCAACTGCCAACCCCGGATACGAATATCAATCGGAGTTGGAGTCGGACTCGGAGTGTGTTGTTCGCATGCCATCCAGTTGTTGATGTGTCTACCAGCAGCAGCAGCAGCTGAAGCTGCGCCTCTCTTGGCAGCCCCAGCAGCCCAATCAATCCATTTCCAAACCACTTCACTCCACTGCCACAGCCAGTGCCACCACCCACCCAGCTATCGCTCGTGTTTTTTGATGCCAAATCTAAGCGGTTCAAATATATTTCCCCCTGATTTGGGAGCAAAAACGCGGCATAATTGCCGTTTTGTTTGTTGCGAACAGAGCAGGAGTACAAACTGACAGACAGAGTGAAAGAGAGAGAGAGAGAGAGAATGAGAAAGAGAGAGAGAGAGAAAGAGAGAGAGAGAGAGAGAGAGAGAGTAGCTGCCTCTTTCAAACAAAAATTGCACAATTTAAATAGCCACAGATATTAGTAAGCATTTTGTGTATTTGCTTCGGCTTTTGTATTTTTCTGGTTTCCATGCTTGTTCACAAATCGAAGTTGAGTATATTCGCATTGATGTGCGTCCGACAGTTTGACCATAGGAAATCAAATTCAAGCTTGAAACGGTATTTGAGGTATTTGATGGTCTTAACGAATATAAAGAAATTAAAATTTAATATATTCAATTTATTAAATTGCATTTAATAAATAAAAAGTCAAAATGTTGGCACTCCAAGAGTATTATGCAGTCGGTCGCATCTTAGGTCAGAACAAAATTATTTGACTCGAGTTAGTATGTTTTATTGCCCTAACAGTGGGTAAGGCGCAGTATATCATCATAAGAATAAAAGCTAAATTTATACAATTTTGAAAAGAAGAATTTAGATTAAAAGTTAAAATTAGAATTTATGAATTTATTTATAAATTAGTTTTATTGATGCACAACTAACTATAGAAAATATAAATACATTTTTTTTTAATTTTTCTTTTATTTAACTAATTTATTTATTTTTTTTATTAATATTATTTATTACTTTTTATACAAAGCAAGACAATAAACAACTAATTCATATAATCATTTATTTACAGAACTTAAAAAAAGCGAAAATAAAATGTATAAATTTTTAGTTATTTAATTTTTTAAAGATTACTTTTAAAACGTAGCAAGACAATAATCACAATTGTAGTAAAATTGTATTTTCTAATTAATATAATATTTATTTATTTTATTTATTATATTTAGATCTAGCTTATAATTAAAATCATATGCTAGCGTAAATATAATATTAATTTACAGAACTATAAAAAAGACCAACCAACTATTAAAAATATAAAAACAATTTAAATATCTTTAAACATGGCGAGACATTAATCAAAATTTTAGTACAATTTTATGTACTAATATAATATTAATTTACAGAACTATTAATTACATATTTCTATTAATTTTTGAGCATTGATTGTTTCCTCGTTCCCTCAATTAGGTTTCTATTAATCAGCTAATAGCCCACCTGAAATTTTGCTTGATTTCTTCCTATTTTTTGTTTCAATCAATATCAATATAAATATAAATTGTGTATTAAAAACTCAAAGACTCACAAATTCATTCTAATGTTATATGCAATTAGCTTTTAACGTCTATTAGTTTGTCTATTTTTAAGTGGAGTAAGTACATTTCTCAAGTTTATACGTGTGCTATGGATATAGTATAGTATAAGAGGACTTCGATTATCCAATATTTTACTGAGCTGTTGCAAAGGTAATGCATTTTTTACATACTTATAATTATATTTGCATTCCTGTATCTTCTCTTTTATTTATTCTTTCGTTTGCCCCACTGTGCGCACTTATTCAACGTTACGTATGAGTGTTTGATGTTTGAATGTTTGTCAGCTACGAGTTTGCTCTGTGTGTCCAAGTCGAATTGGGTTCGCGTTTGATTTTGAGCCAGAGAAACTCGGGCCCCCAATCTGGATAGAGTTTGGGCCGGCAAAGCGATTCCGGGCGGAATATGCAATTATGTATTTTAAAGTTTTTGTTTTTACAATTGCAAACGTTTTTTCTCTCCTCTTTTTTTTTTTGTTTTGTGTTTTTCGCTCGTCAACGAGCCCGTTGCGGTTATTGTTGTTGTTGTTGTTGTTGTTGTTGTTATTTCTGTTGCTGTTCGCATTTGCGCCCAATTGCTGTAAATATAAAATTGCAGCAATTTTCAATGGCTTGGCTCGATTGGAGTCGTCGACTCGACTCGCCTCGCCTCGCCTCGCCTCTCTCTGCCTAACTGCCTGCCTGCCTGACTGCCAGTCTAGGTTTGTGACTTGGACAGCAACTCTGGTGGTTTCAGTCTCGGTTTGTGTACGGTTGCGAGAGACTAACAACCGCCCTGTGGGTGGCAGCGGGCCCAGTTATTATGAATTGCTGCAAATTGCAGCAGCACAACGGGAACATGGCGGCGGCTTAAATTGATGTTAAAGTTCTTAGCCGAAAATTGCCAGGAAATTGTGCGGCCTCAACTTCATGGCAGATGCATATGCACAGCCAGCAACATCGTCAATCTCAGCCGGGACACACCTTATATATAATTGCTCCCTCTCTGTCTCTCTTTCACTCTGTCTCACTTGAGCCAAGCACGCCGACTGCCTTATACGGCAATCGCTACAACATCAACAGTTAGCCATAGCAATCGGCAATTAATATAGACAGTTCATAGTTTAGTCGCAGCCACTAGCATTCAGTGTCTCCCACTCTCCAGCTCCAGCTCAGCTACAATTGAGCTCTGGGTAGAGCTAGAGAGGTGTGTGCGCTTTTTTTGAGTGTCAACTACAAAATACCAACAAAATGTTTAACACTTTTATCATTGTAATACTTCTTCGCAAAATTCGAAAAGAGTATATTAGTTTAATGCAATTATTGAAAATTTGAGATATATGTAATCGAATGGGTGTCACTTGGAATAATATAGTATATGAATTATTAGATACGTTAACAAATCGTAAATTTTCTATATAAATCATAATAGTTTGGGCTTAAATAGATAGATGGAATACATGGAATAAACACTATCAGAAAAGCCAAAGGGAATCGGGTTTAATAAATTATATAAATAATGTTATATATTAATATGAATGGTATGATTTCAACACATATGATATATATTTATATAATGTATATTGTGTTGACTCTACGACATTCAAATTAACTCATCTTAACACACTTGATAAAGTATGTATAGTAAAAATTAAAGACGTATTCCCGCTAAACCAGTGGAGATATCCAAAAATTTTAAATGAGGTCTTATTTATTAGTCATCCATTATATATTAAAGCACTTCATTAGTTTTCTATTCTAAAAAATAAACATTTAAAACTAAAGAAAATTGAAAAACTGGCCGTTTCTATGTCACACACTCCAAATTATCAACAAATTCTTAAATTAGTATTTTGTATGATCTCCTTTATGTTTAATAATGATATATAAGTATATAATGTATATTGTGTTGACTCCACATCATTCAAATGAACTCATAACAGACCAAACCTCTTGCTGCTACAGGACTTCATATCAATGAAATGCTTTTGGTTTGCAAATATGACAAAAAATATTCCCCATTAAGAAAAGTTAATGCCTAAAGTACAGCAGATTTTAGTTGATCATTGATTGTTGCTGTTCGATCAAAAACTAACACGGATGGAAGAGCAAATTGAATGTTTGTTGGCATAATATTTACTTGCAATAAAAAATGCGTATACAGAGACACATATACATGCATATACATATACATACATATATATATTGTCTTGCTAAGAAAATCGATTAATGATAATTGCGTGTAGCTAAATAGATGCGGGAAATGAGACGAATTCGATGAAAACAAGAATTAGTGCGGCAGCAATAATAAAAATAAACAAGAAATCGCACGTTGCAATAAAAATCGGTTCACAAATCAAGATCTATACATAGGCACACATACATGCATACATACACATGTACATATATGTGCATTCTGCAGACATGTAATTTAAATTGTATATTTGAGTTTTGTGGGCACATGCACTGTAAAATTTTTGTAATCGATTAAAATGGAATGCGCACAGAGTTCGCTGTATTGTTTGGGTTGATTGCCGGCCCAAAAACACAATCGACAATAGACAATCTACAATCTACAATCGACAATCCACAATCAGCAGTCGAAGGTTCTGTTTGAACCAGGAGTGGAACTTTCGCATACATATGTATGGGGGAAAAATTCCTAGATCTGGCCAATGGATGATTTTGCAAATTTTTGTGAATGGAACGCACAAGTCGAAAATTTGCTGAATAAAATTCTCGCGCACAATGCGAGATTTGCATGCCGAATTCCAAGCACTTGTCGAATTTCAAATGCAATTGCAACTGCAACTGCAACTGCAGTCGAAATTCAAATTAGACGTAATTCAATACATTGGCTACCCTAATTCAATGCCTTTTTGCAAATTAGAGCCCAATGCTAAAAAGTAATCCAATTTGGGTTCATTTTTAGTTCTTTTTTTTTCTCAAAGAATTTTACAGAATTTTCGAAATATGCACAACATAGAAAAGTTCATTCATATGTGGAATGAATCATGTCAGACTTTACTCTACTCTTTATTTAATCACGCTCAGAAAAGAGACAACTCTACCGTCTCTTCTCTCTTCATTTGTCGACTGAAGCCCTTATCTCTCGCACCGTCCCTCTGGTAGTGTCTCGGTTCCTCTTAGCACAACAATTGCGCCACACTCTGTCGAAGTGACTCTCTCACTGGCAAACCCCGTTCTTTGCACTAATTTCACAACACTAGAAGTTTAGCATATGCAGCTGTTACTGGATCGTCCGATTGCAACCATGTTTTATGTAATTCTTCCTCATGACAGCTCTTCAAACTATTCTTGTGATAGCATTTATTCTAAATCAGATGAAACTCTTGAAATCTACCATACTAATAAATGTAATATGGTCAATAAAAGTATAAATAAATAAATAGACAATGCCACATAGATCACAAGTCTTCAAGGCAACATTTCTAAGTAAAATGTCCAAACTTAATCTGCATATTCAATAGACATAGCATTTCCCAGGTTATGATTCATGGATTACTTGAATATTCCACGAATACGTTGAATCATTTCAGTGAAGGAAAAGACGTTCCTCAATACGATATTCTTAAGCTGCTCAATATCAGAGCTAGCCATGGAGAATACTTTTGATGCAAAACATTGTTCTCATTACTTTGAATATAACTTGTAAATTGGCGCATAGAAACAACGTAGTTATATATAGATCGATCGATATATATTCACATACATATTTATATACCTTAGTTTTTGTTTTCTTGCTTCATCTGGTTGAGGTTTTGTTATTGGTCTTCGACAACATTTCAAATTCATTTCCGGCTACATATTGCTTTGGCTTGGCTGTGTTGAAGGCGACTGGGCAACTTTGTTTTTGTTTTCTACTCTTTTTTTTTTGTTGTTATGGGCAATAGAGGAGGAGGCTGCGACAGCGACTGCGACTGCAACTGCCGCCGGCACCGATAACAAATCGCAGATACATAATTAAATTACAGCGTTTTAATTTCTGTAATTAGTCACGACTTTTGTCGCAGGGGTCTCGGAGCTCCTCTGGGCGGAGGGAGTTGGACGCGCGGCTTAATTTAGACCATGGCGGCGCCAAGAAGGCCTCAGCATCAGCATCAGCCTCAGCCTCAGCGTATTCAAATGAAAGCACATTTGCATCTAAGCAATCGCATCTGCATTGATTTCGCTGTCCAGGAGAGGGCCCCACTCGCAGCTCGAGCTGCATTCGTTCGTTCGTTCGATCTTTGTGCGTCAGAAAACTGGATTTTATCCTCTGTCTTTAGCCACCAATTGAATCACTCGAAATGATCTATTTAATACGAGCGTGGGCAATAAATTGTTGCTGTTGCTGCTGCTGCTGCTGCTGTTGCTACAGCCAAAATATCCTATTTAGTTTGACTTTAGCTGTGCGTGTTGCAAAAATATAGCGAATTTGTTGAGCAAGGCGACTGGCGATGCGAGTACAGTATGTGGCTGCAAGGCTGCGGGGCTGCTTGACTGCGCGTGCGCATTCACATATAAATTAAAGAAATGTCACACATAACATTCACGCCACTGCCAACTTGATTCATGAAATATGCGCAAATTCAGAGGCAGCAACAAGTCCAAAAAAAAAAACAAGTAAGAAGGCTCTAGTCGAGACGGCTCGACTACGAGATACCCTGAACCCTGCAAAAAAAGTGATACTCTTCTTCTTTACGCACTTATAAGCGCGCGCTCTGCTAACTGCGCAGTTGCTGCCGCGGCTTGGGGGTGGGTTGGGCTGAACTTTGGACGCTTATAACTCCATTTCTAGATGGACGATCTTCATAAAATTTTCAGAGTAGATTAGGGATATATGAATCTTTCTTTGTGCCAAATTGCAAGTCTCTAGTATTTGAAATGCGTTATTTCCAAATTGTGGGTGAAGGGGGCGTGGCATCCAAAATCTGAAAACTGCAAAATCTGCGTATCCATAATATCTATCTAAATATATAAAGTTTAAGTCTCTAGCTAAAACGGTTTAGTAGTTATACCCAAAAAAACTAAAATATTGAAACGAATTTTCGATTTTTTATCGATAATTTGGAAATGGGACGAGTTATCGAAAAAACAAAATAAACTCGTATTGCGTAAGTAACATACGAGTGTTCATGTGAAATTTCAGCTTTCTAGCTTTTGTAGTTTCGGAAATCTCGACGTTCATACGGACGGACGGACGGACGGACGGACAGACGGACAGGGCTCAATCAACTTATTTTTTTATGCTGATCAAGAATATATATACTTTATAGGGTCTGCGACGTCTCCTTCTGCCTGTTACATACATTTTCACAAAACCATTATACCCTGAATTCCCATTTTCAATGGGTTCAGGGTATAAAAAAAAAAGAAAAGAAATCACTGCAAAGTGGCTTAAAACCGGCAGCTGGCAGCTGAAGTCACATGCGCGCCTTCGCCATCCTGATCATCATTGGCATAGTGTAAACTCAATTATTATGTTATATATCAAAGATGTACAGATAAACGTTGATATGAATATATAACAATATGCGATTAGATGCATATTTCATGGATATACGTGGCGATTATAGCTCATATATCAAATATGTCACTTTGTACCATTTGTTAATGTATTTTAAAGATTTTATAATATTTTGTGGATTTCATTTGTATGTTAATCAAGTTAATGTCATCTTCTACAATTTGTGTACTGAGTTTTTGTCTCTGATCAGCGCAGCAGCTAAGAATAGTTCTTCTAAGAAGCTCTCTTAAATTTATCATCTACTTTCATATGTTGACCTTGCTTTTACATAACAGATTCATACATATAAGCAATTTGTAAGTATTGCATGTAATATTACTTATAATTTAGATATCTCTCCTCTAACTGCCTATTGAAAAAATTACGACAATAATAGAATAAAACAATTGAAATCAATGGAGATAATAGAAAGATATAATAATAAATCAATAGAAATAATATAAAGTTCTATTTAGTTATCGAAATTGATTGGAGTCAGACTTGGCGATGAAGCTCGGCAGCATTCTATATTCTATCTTTCTATATTGTGGGTCTATATATAAATTCTTATTTATTTTATTTTTCATATTATGTTTACAATATATGTTCATATAATCTTATGGATTAATGTATAAATATACAGTGTTTAGCTGCTGCACTTCAACTGAGAAATAGTTTTAATAGTTTATAATATTATCCCTGCAAGCATTTGGAAGACTGTTTTAACAGAAATCTTCTTAAGGAGTCTTTTCTGATTAATCTTATGAGCGATCGAAAGAAAACTCATAAATGACACTTCCATATGCTCAAAATATGATTGGTTGAGAATACAGAAAACATGATTCAATTATGACTCAAAAAAGAGTCACAAATGATTAACAAGATGAGTCATAAGCGACTCATCAGGAAGAGTCGCGGCTAGGGTACCATTTTCTCCCGACGGGGGAGTCAGTTATGATCAGAAAATGATCAGCGCATGATATGACTATTTTCGATCAGTGCGCGACTCATAAAAGACTCATTTATGATCTTTTAACAGAACACAGAACAGATCAAGTCTATCTTAGATAAGCCAATTTGACAGATTATATGGAAGTATTCAGACTGCCATACAAATGCAATATGAGTAATATCAAAACTAATATACCTTTCTCATGTTCTGAACGAACACACAATCACTGCGAATTAGACACTCTACTGCTTACTTCTGCAGACTTTATTTGACGTACACTGAAATATTTTCATCCTATCAGACATTTTAGTCTGACGATTCTTGAATGATTTAAGAGAATATGAGGCGACAAAGACAAAACGAGAAAGAAAATTGTATTTAATTAAGATTATATATAATATCCACAATTTGGATATCACGGTGGACATGTACAAGACGCAATTCGAAATACTAATTTAAAATATTCTATATTTAAATATATAAAACAACTATATATAATGTTAACTCGATGTAAATTTTCTTCCAACAAGTAGTAACTGCAAAACAAAGTTAAGTCGAGGCTCTCAGACGTGTTTATATGAAGTCCATATACAATGCAGCGCAAGTTGCTTGGGATTTTAAATAACAATACGTGCATTCAGCAAATTCAGCATTAGTATATAGAGAGGAAGTCTATATGAGCACAGAGAGGCGTATTCGTGTGTATTTACTCACTTTAATACATTATATGGCATGTCTGCTTATATTCGTGCACATATTGTAGTTTTGTTTGTGTTGAGCGCTGAAGTTAAAGAACAAAAAGGTCAAAAGTTTCTCGATTGCAGTTAAAAGTTCTAAATGCACTTTTTTTTGTCCTTTTCTTTATCAAGCGTGTTTGCTGCACACAGAGAGACGACAAGGAATTTTTAGGTATACTCAGTTACACATACAGTGAGAGAGAGAGAGAGAGAGAGAGAGAGAGAGAGAGAGAGAGAGAGAGAGAGAGAAGGAGAGCCTTTGTCCTGGCTGCGCCTTAAGTGCGCTTTATCCTTTAGCTTCGCGTTTGCTTTTGCACCGATTTTTCTCCCCAAACGAAAATGTACTTTTCATATTTTTGGCGATAAGCAATGTGTGTGTGTGTGTGGCTGACTGTGACTATATGTGTATGTGTATGTGTATACTTGGCACTTAACCACCGCAGCGCAGGCAACAACAACAACATCAAGACGAGTCCAGGTGGAACCCTGTACGCAATGGAAAACAAAGCAAAGAAAAAATTCTCTGCTGCAAATGGTAAAGCACAAATTTACGTAAAAGAACTGTGATTTATATCGGCAACGGGCGCAAAACTTTTATTTTGGCCCACGACGATGAAGACGACTGCGAATCGTTGTTTTCCAATACACTTTAAGAAAACTATTCCAACTTACTTTCTCTAACTTTAACTTTAACTAGAAAAAATATTTGCCATACTTTTGACTTATTTCTGTCTGTGAATTTCATCTGATTTCAATAGGATTATGATTAAATGTCTGCTTTTGAGACTGGGATGAGAATATTTCAGTGTACGGCAATTAAAGCTTGGAGAAATATGCAGTAGAGTGTCTAATTCGCAGTGTTCGTTTACAATATGAAAAGGGGATATTATTTTTGATATTACTCATATTACATTCGTATGACAGTCTATATTTATTTAATTAACAGTTGGAATTAATGTAAAATTAAAGCTAACTTAAATCTAAAGCGCTGGCTACATATACTTCCATATAATCTATCAAATTAACTTATCTAAGATAGACTTGATTTGTTCTGTGTAATAAAGTTTTAATGTGTAAATAAGTTATAATTTGCTTATGTACGTGATTCGATTGCAATGTGAGAAAAAGCTCAACAGCTTTCAATGGTATCTAATAATATTAACATCTTTCGAATCGATGGCATTTTTAGCTTCTACCGAACACTCATTCACTACCAAAACCCTGATAGCTGTCTCAGAAATATCTAGTATATCCTTTTGATCTTGGCTAGTCAATATATAATCAATACATATTCAGAATTTCAAGTCTCTAGGTGAAGGGGCGGATAATGCACAAATCCAATATACTCTTTCACTTTTAAAAATGATATAGCTAAGACACGCAAGCTTTGCAGTTTTGATTTTGCTATATTCCATAAACAAACAAAATTTCATAGATTGTCAATTGCCGTTGATTAAATCGGAATATATATGTGTTTGAATGACTTCAGTCACAAATGAGTATTACGACGTCTTTAACGCTCATCATTCTTAATTATTTGCACTTATTTTCATTAGGATATTTTCACAGCTGTTTTCTCTCAGTGTACGTTTAATTTATGGAATTTTAGTTAACGTTTCATTGTTGTTGTAGTCCTGGCTGTCCTTGTTGTTGTTATGCCACTGAATGTGCCATGTCTGACGTGAATATGTGTGTGTGTGTGTGAGACTCTGTGTGTGAGGGAGTGTGTGTGTGAGGTGGGTCTTCTTTTTAGCGAGGATGTTAAATTTAAAGTTCTAACGCACATAAATCAGATGCACTTTCGGCATTTCCTGCCACTAAATAAAAAAGCTGGACAACAGCCCATATAGCCCGAAATAAGCCAATGATTTTACGGGTCCGGCATACCTCAGCACCAGCCCTGAGCCGGCCATGTCCTGGCCCCAGCCCAGCCCATTGGCCGTGGCCTCAAAATGCATCGATTGCACTCATTGCAGCCATTTGTGGATTGTGTAAAGGACTTGAGCGTACATCGATTGACAAATTCGAGTCATTTGCTTTAAGTATCATTTTTATACAAGCGAGCATGAGATGCGGCCAACGTCGAAATTCAATTAGCCGCCTGCATCGGTTTCACTTTCACGGACTCCTCGCTCTCCCTTGAGTGAGACGAGACTCAAGCGCTCATAAATGATGGGCGCATGAAATATAAAGCAATTTTGCTAATTGCCATTAGGAATTTTCGTTGCAGACCCACCTAATGCGTGCTCAGTTAATTGAAAGACGTGCTCATTAGAAGGAATCGAGAGAGTGAGACTGGGAGAGAGAGGAGGGATGGAGCCCGAGCAGATTGGGGCGCGTTTCCAAGGTGGGCTGAATGGAAGAAGCACAGTCAATGCTATAAATAACGAACATAAGCCGGTGTCAGACGTCAGAGGACGCGCGCTATCTGAGAGATACTTTTCGCTCATATTTCCTGGGGCTAAGCCAAATGAACGATTTGCGATACTATCGAACAGGAATCCAATTTTCCCAGCTACGAACTTTGCAAATCCGCTTTGATCCCCATATGAATGTCATAAAAAATAAAGGCGCCTTCCGGACAAACTTCAGTCTGAGCCGCAGCCGTTGCCGCATCTGGTCAAATATTTTCCCAGGCTACTGCAAATACACTTGGCATCATTTCGGAACAACTTATCCCACTAAAGTGTGCATTTAATTTTGTTGAAGTAGAAGTACATTTAAAAATATACTTATATGTGTATATAATCAAAAAAATGAAGAGTGCCAAGTGGAGGACTTGCTGACAGCTTTTTGTTTGCCATTGTCTGTTCGACACGCGACAAGTGCGCACTGAAGCTCGCACCCTTCGTTGCATGGGGGTTGCGGTCAGGGGATGGTTATTACTCCAGGGGTGTGGCTGTAGCTTATGTTGTTGCAAATCACAGTGACAAGATAATAAATAAATATCAAAATATGTCATAGAGAAGACAGAGAGAGAGAGAGAGAGGGAGAGCGAGCAATGAAGTGCGACGAGTGCTGCTGGTGTATGTAGTGGAAATGGGGTTGGGGGTGGAAGATTGGGAGTGTTTGCATTCAAATTGAACATAAGGTCGCTGTGAATAGAGTGAATAAATTCTTATGAATGAGAGCAAAATATATTCCAATAGAGCAGAGTCGCAGAATATGAAAGTGAATAACTTGAATATGATCTAAAATATATTCATTATTTACAAATTAAATATAAGAAATTAACTCAATTGAATTCTTATTATTAAATTATTAATTTACTACGAATCGGAGTGAATATATTTTTATTTATTAGAGAAAGTGATTAACTATAATATGATCTTATATATAATTATTTACAATATTAATTAACTGCAAATTCCAAGTCTCATATGATATTTTAATAACTGGCCTTCAATAATGTCTCAAAACTAAGAGTTTCTTGTTGCTCTTGTTAACGTCTCTCCGATGTCCGGGTGCCACGGAAAACGTCAAGCTAAGTGACAGGCAACGAAGTGCGAAACAAGCTCAAATGCCACTCAGTCATTCCAGCCTGTCTATAAGGCCGTATATGATTGTGGTTGTCAGCCCTAAAAGGGGTTAAGCGTTGACTCAAGCGAGGGCGACGGCAACACACAGATACAAATATATATACATATATATATATATGTGTAGTATAGCAACCCTCAAGTACCACACACATCGGGCTCAAATTGGAAATGCTTGTCATATTCTTCATTTATCTGGCTTGATACATGGATTATACATTTTTTATACATGCGAGTATTTCATAAATTATTTGTCACAATTAATTGAATTGTGTTCAACGGGTGTGTGATATTCTATAGCTTTATATAGCACCCTTCTGTGCATGAAACTTTTACTGAGCCATTTATACATTTTCAGCAATTTTTGTAAAACTTTGTCACCACGAAAAATGTCCCCCGCGTGTTTTGGGTGGTTCGCCAGGCAGGCAGGACCTGTCGACCTAAGTGTCTGCGGACAATTGTCTAGCTGCAGACGCAGGAATGACAAAAGGATGAGCAGCAGGAGAAGCAGGAGCTGCAGCAGCAGCGACCAATTTGACAAATAATATGATGAGATACGACATATGTGCAAACAAGTTTCCAAGCATTGCTTTATATAATTGAAAATCATATATGTACGCATACACACACACATACACACATACATAGATATAGCAAGATATAGCAGATACAATATTTTTGTCAATTCAACAGCTAAAGGGGGGCGGCTGGTTACATTTGTGGGGTAATTTAGAGGCCAATATCCTGCTGTGAAATATGCGCGGCTTTTCCGACCAGACTGTTCACTTGGCCATTGTTCAGCGTCCTTGGGTTGCATTAGGCGTTGGATTTAGCGCTCAGAAATGATTTATGATTATGACAAATTGTTTGGCAGCAACTGAAATCAATGCGCACAACGCACAGCCTGTGCATAAGCTCAGCCAGGGGCGATTGAGCTATTATAATGCCAATAGAGGGAGAGACAGAGACAGAAAGAAAGAGTAAGAGCTTTAAGATTAAGTAAAATATGTAGAGCTCTTAAGAAGTTGCTGATTCGGATGCCCGCATATTAAATGCACAGAGTAAGTCGTGGAGGGTATAGATTAAGTTTAGAAGGCTTTTGTAAATCACTCATAAATCGATAAGCTCAAAGTTATTCAAGTTTATTGAGAAAAGATTTCGTAACTTTGATGCTGCGTAGCTTACTGGATTTCTATACACATTTACGCAGTGAAATGAGTTTATTGGTTCTGAGTAAGGTGCGTCTTGCAATTCCCTCTATCAATATGACAATTGTAGAGACTGGAAATTTTCTATATATGTTGTTTAATAGGAAATCGAATATAAATAATGAATACATGTAAATTGCGTTGATAATCCAAGAGCGATATGGTGGGTACATAAAGTATATATATATATATATGATATATAAGGTATATTTATATACCTATACCATTGAGGAGCACGCAAGCTGTAAAAGATTATATCTTTCGATCTCAACAAATTGGATGATTCAAAAATTTGTGTACACCTCTATGACAAGTGTAGCACATCGAAAATATTGTTACTTCATAGAAAAATACTGGAATATTTATTAATCAAATATACATTCAGAATTTTTTACTTGCTGACAATCTGGAAATTCTAAATATATATTTACATTGATCAAATATATGTATATTTAGAATTTCCAGATATTTGAATAATAATGATACCAGTGCTATGTACAACTAATTGGATTTTGAAAACTGATGAAAATATTATCCTAAATGTTATTGCTGACCAATATAATACTGATTATTAGCCTCGTCTATTGATTTACCAATATACACATTCCTATATTTTCGAATATTTTAAAGTTTTGCAACAGAGATAGAGTGGATTTCGTTACAGTACGTCATTTATGACTCATCTGCCGACACAGATGTGTTTGGACTGTGCAAGAGTATTGTGCAGTCAGTAATGCCTGATTGCAACTTGTTATACACTTAATATAACTTTAAGCAAAGTAGTTTCCTATCATATGCAGCATTAATGGATCCATCCTCCAAAAACAAATTCAAATGTTTTCCAAATAATTCCTTTTGAGATTATCAATGAACCAAGTCGAGTTCTATATAAAAGCCATACTCACTGCTAACCAGTGTTGCCAACTTGGCCTTTTTCCGGACAGATCTGTCCTTTTTGAAATTACAACTGCCGCAAAAATTTAGAAACAGCCCCTGTCCGGAAAAAATGCCTTTTTTATATTATTTTGACCTTTTTTCATCCTTTTTTAATTGTTAAAGGTTGTTTATAAAATTTGTCAAATAAGTCGATATCATTGCTTTAATATTGCTTTATTGCAACATATTTTACGATGTATCCCTGTTTCAAACGCTGTAGTCCTGTAGTCGAAAATATATTTATCGATCGATCATTAACGTTTTTTTGAAATTTAGGGTGTCGCGGTCAAACGACCCATTAAAAAATTAATGGATTAGCCGCGTTCCCAATTATATTGATAAGGCATTTTGCAAATACTGCAAGTGCAGTTTAAATACAAAACTTGTAGAATGGAGAGATATAGTAAGTATCGTATATTTCTGGACTGTACCTCAGAACCACACAGACTCAGCAGAAAACAAAAATTTTTCGGACCTGGGTGCATTTGTTATCACTTTGCTGTCGTTGCCGTGGTCAATTGCTGAGGAAAGGGCGTTCAGCCAAGTCAATTTGGTTAAAACCAAATTAAGGAACAAGCTGCATATTGATACGTTAAATTCTATTTTGGTAATTAGGTTGGTTTTACTAGTTAACAATTACATACAATTAAATATAATATCTTTGGATTAGGTTTGGACTACATCGGAACGGCAAATATTGCCAAAACTATAAGCTACATGTAAATTGTGTACGCCAAATTGGCGCAAATAATACATACAACAAAGAAAATGTCAATTTTGATGAGGTGCTACACCTTTTAAAGGAAAATTAAAATCAAATTCCATTTTTAAGTGTAGAAAAAAATGTTATCCGTTTTTGTTGACCTTTTCAAAAATATTTTATCCCTTTTTTGTCCTCTTTTTTGCGTCAACTGTCCTGTTTTTTCGGCGAAAAGATGGCAACACTGCTGCTAACAATAGTTGAAGCCGCTATTAAAATATTTAATACTCGTTTTATTTATAACATTCTTTTGTCGGAGTTGGCGCGTATCTGATGAAATACACAGAAAGTAATCAGAATATGCTCATTAGACAACTGAAATCTGAATACCGAAAGTTGAAAATGAAATAAAATAAAAATAATAGAAATACGGCCGGGCGCATGCAATTAATGCTGATAATAATCAAATAATTAACTTTCTTAATTGAAAACAATGAAAATAGTTTTATGTCGGGGCTTTGCTGGTGTTTGGTTTGTTGCTTGCTTGTAGCTGAGGCAGAACTGCGCCGAAGTGTTTTGGTAACATTAACACTTCACCTAGAGCGAGAATAAAAGGGGCGAGGGTTTCTAATACCTAATACCTGAGTCGAGTCTATTAAAATTGCTGGTTCTTTAAAACGACATTAAAGGGACCCAAAAACAATGGTCAAAGGGCCAGAGGCACATGACCCTTGGAAGAGCTGCCGTTTATCGCAATTGGATTTTCCGATCGCTATAGCTCGACAGCATGTAATAATAAAATAGACGAAGAATATATAATTTTATCCAAGAAAGAAAATAAAAATCGATGCCATAAGGCAGCTATGCCATAAAAATGTGACAGGGCACAGACACAGACAGAGAGAGCGAGACAGAGAGAGAGAGAGAGAGAGAGAGAGAGAGAGAGAGAGAGAACGACACATGCAACATAGTAGTAATTCAGGCAAATGGTTGGGAACGTTGGGATATCAGCAGGACAGTGCGGTCCACAAGGAAGCAGACGCAAGCAAAAATACAATAAATTACTTGACGGAAAATATTGATAAGGTGGCACACAAAACGAAAGAACGAACGAACGGATAGACGGATAGACGTTTAGACGGGCAAACAGCTTCAGATTCAGACCCAGACACAAGATGACACCCAGCTGATCAGAGTCAGAGTCCGTTGATGGCAGTCGGCGCACATAGAATTTCTGTGGCCTTGTTTGCTTTTTATAGTCTCGTGTCTCGCCAGTGTCGCCAAAGATGACGCATGTGCTTCCCGTTGACGGTGGCAGAGTACCAGGCCAACAGGCCAACGGACAGACCCAAATGAAATGAGTTAAACGACGCAGGTAACTCCGGATACATGTGCCGATAAGCATTTATGGATACAACTCTGGGCTCGACTTGGATAGACTGTGAAGCACCTTTGCCACCTTTGGGCAGTGGTCTAAGCTAAAGGCAAAAGCAAAAGTGAAAGAGCTCTACAAATGATACAATAAATTGCCAGTGGACAGCTGAACGAGTTGTAATAAGCATATAATTTATAAATTCAATTTGATATTCCACTGGCATAAAACTGCAAAAATAATTCCCATGATCGAGGCGAGGCACAAATCACCAACGACTCCGACTCCGAGCCCGACTCTGACTGCAAAGCTTTCCAAACACCGAACCGAAATCGAAGCCGAAAATGCAAATAAAAAGACAATTTCCCAGCACGTTCGCGCGGAGGCAAACTCATTAATTAAAGCAGCATTTGAATCGCGTCAAAGAGACAGCACACATATTTGCTTTATGGGCCTAGAATGACGAACTATTGCCATCACAGCGATTGCCGGGTCTAGGCGACAATTCTTGCAATTAAGAAAATTTATAATTCCCAAACAACGTTGGCAGTGCGCAGTGCGCAGTGCGCAGCCAATTGGCGACAGAAACGAATTAAAATTACAGACAAAACACACGATAAATATGTAGTTAGATGGATATGTACCCCCGACAGTGTGCCGAGGACCACAAATAAATAAAATTTCAATTTTACATCATAAAAAATCGTTAGAGACGTGATTAGAAATCTTAGAAACGCTGCCTAGCCAGCCAGACCGGGCCGGGCCAGCGTCTAACGGAGGCGCCTCGAGGCGACACATATCACACCACGAACGTGTCCACGTTGCGCATGCGCAGCACAGTTCACAGCACAGCCAAGCGAGACTCTAGCATATGTATCTCAGGGTATCTCAAACAGCATTTAAGCTAATTGAAGAAGTCTCTCCAAGACGTCGCTTGCTCGCTTGGCCGTGTATGAAAATTGTGCCGCTGCTGTCATTGTTCGCCCCGAGTCGCTGACAGCTGAGCAATAATAATTGTCAAAGCCCTGACTTAAGTTGACTTATCGCTGTGTGACTTCTTAAGGTGCTGTTTCCTCGGCCATTCAGACTCAATTAAATTGTCAAAAGTTGCCGCCGTCGCCGTTGCCGTCGCCGTTGCTGGTTTATTGGAGTCGGCGCCAATGGGCCTCAGCTACAGTCCTCAATATCAATTAGCGCCACTTGAAAAGCATATTTAAATCGCTGTACGCACAATATTTATGCAGTCATAAACAATTTACCTGTGCCACCTCAACTTGTTCAAGAAGCATTCTTAAAGCTCAACTCAAATGTGTTCATGACTTGCCTAATATGCATTGGAATGTGAAACAACATTTTTATTATCGGCCCGCAATGGCTGACAAAAGACAACTTCGAGCTGTGAATGGAACGAGCATTGGCTCTGCTTAGGAAGAAATGGATGTATTAAGGATTTATAAGGACAGCCAAGTGCAGCGACACTAATTAATTGGGCTTTTCATAAAACGTCCACGATGTATGCAGACGAAGCAAGCTGCTCACTCACTCGCTCTGTCGTGCGCTTTCTATGCACAGCTGACACTGCTCGGCATAAGTATATTGGCAAAGTCAAAAAAACTATTGGTATGAATAACTCAGAGAAATTTTAAAACAAATTAACCAGTTAAAAATATATATATATTATTTATTATAGATTATATAGAAGAATATGCATATTTAGAATGATATTATATAGAAGAAATATTATTTTGATATATATTTAATTATTGAAATAAATTCATAAAAACTATCTTAAAAAAAAAAGAATAATAGTAATAACAATTATTTCATAAAAATATTAAAAATTAAGCACAAAATATTTTGTTTTTATAATTCATGTTTTATTTGCAATTATATATAATTTTTTTAATAAACATATTTGCTAAAACTAACAATAACTAAAATTAAAATAAACGGATAATTTAAGCTTCAATAAGTTCAATCTATATTTATATTATTTACAGCTCTGGCTACAATATTATCTATTCGGCAAGTCTGGATGAAATCAAATGCTTTTAATTAAAATGTATTTCTTTATTTATTTGAATAAATGGCATTATATTTATAAATATTTATAAATATATATATAAATATAATATAATAATAATAATTCAAATAGAATTAAATATTTGATAAAAAAAAACATACAAAATATATTAAATTTATTTTTATAAATGTATATGGATTGCAATCGATTCCAATCGATAGATAGGAGTGATATTTTCGTATTTAGAGTTTAATGAAAGTGTTTTGAATGTTGAATATTGAGGTTCCTACGTTTATCTTCCTCTATGATTCGTATTACAATTATGCATTTATTTGATTGGATTCCTTTTATATAAGATAGGGTGTAGCTGCCCAGATGCGGCATACATACTCAATTAAATTATAAAGTTTATGGTTTCATGTAGCTTTTGGAAATATTTATATTTAAATATATGTTTAAATATTATTCAGATTTTATTTCGTATAAAAAAAGAAGAAATCCATAAAAATAAATACAAAAATACTTATAATAATTATAAACAAACATTATTCATAGAGCCATTTAAAATGTCTACTCAAATATGCACGCATTTTATTTTGACAAATACTTATGCCGAACAGTGTACATCTCGTATCGGTAACTGTATGTATCTTTATCTGTATCTACGACGACTGCGTCAGCTACCGAGCTGCTCATGTTTGCTGTTTGCTGCTGCTGTTGCTGTTGCTGCTGCTGTTGCTGGCCAATGTCTTACTTGGTGCGCTGCCAGCCGGTTCGAGCCGTCGATGCTTGATTGCTAATTGCAATCCACGTTGTGAACCGTCCAGGTCTGTCCCGCTGATTGCCAGCGACACAGCCACTGAGGGACTGAGCGACTGAGCAACTGAGAGCGGCACAGAGGTTCAGGATCAGAGCTTTAGCTTTGGGCAGTGAGCCAGTTTTTTTTGTCGAGGTCCGGTTCCGGCAGTTGGCAAATGGTAGCAAAAACACAGAAAATAGTGTGTGTGTTATAGCAAGTGGATTAACAATCTGTGATACTTCCTGTAGTGCAATGGCTTAATAGTGAATATCCATCTATTCATGCTGCCATCAGCTGTGTGTGTGTAAGTGCTGAAGTTCGACAGCGCACAACAAAATCATGTCAGGCGTCAATTTGAGAATGTTTAAGTGATTTGTTTACACGCGGCAGCGTCTATTAACGAATTTATGGTAAACAAAGGGAAGTCGTTTGTTCAGCTCTCAGCCCTGCCAGCCCCACACTCCACACTCTCCACTCCCCACTCCCCACTCCATTGGGCAATGGGCAGCATTGTATTTCGAGTAGAGTCAGCTAGCAGCAGTCAGGTACACAGACACAGAAAGATACACTTCATAAAATATTAATCTGCTGATTTATGTTTCTATTTTCCTTTTTTATTGGAGCGCATGTGCCTGCAACAACAACAGCAACAGCAACAGCAACAACAAAGATACTATATATCAACTACTGAAAGTCTGCAGCTTCTATGTTGCAGCTCTGTTTATGTTGCGCCGTGTAAAGTGGAGATGCATCTAAACATGTGTAAACATCTTGTTTGTAGCGTCGTCGAGTTGGAGTTCAGAAGATTGGAATTCTCTGATAAATATCTGAATATGAAAGAAATATATATGTATGGAAAGAGCTACGGCTTATCAAACATTTACGTATTTTAAGCTAAGACGATTAGGCGTGGCCCTGGCGAATGCAAATTCTTTCTCACATAAATCCAGGCTAATAATATTGACAGGCATTACAGAGGCTTGCCAAGCAGGCCAATAATTCATCTGGCAAATTAGCAACGAATTACAAATTAATTTGTAGGCTCTGAAATGAAAGCCCCGCGCAAATCGAGCGAAATGAAATGAATTCAAAATTCTAACAAAATAATAAATATCGCGAAACTAATTTAACTGCCTTGGTTCCGGGTCTCAGGCTGACTCAATATTTGCATAAATTAGCGACGCTTCGTCTGATTCACGTGCGACGAGCGACGGAGCGTCAAATGCAGCCAGTGACAATTTCAATAGGTTGCCAGCATCGTCAGCATCCAACCGGCAGCCCTCTGCCAGGATGCAACCCTTACTGAAGACTTCTCGGACTTGATTGTTTATTTAAGCCATTCGCCGTCGTCGTCTCCTGTTGGTGTTGGTACTGCCGCGCTTTGGCAGGATGTAATCCTGCGGCAGCGTGACCAATTAATTTGATTGTGAAATGTGAAATTCGTATTAAAATCAAATACAACAAAAATGACAATGCGTATGACGGGAATATTAAAAAGTTACACAACAGCCACCACCTCGCTGAGCCACCCCAGAGTCGAGTAAACACACACACACCCAGAGAGATAGACTTTATCTCATCTCATCTCGCTCGGCGTCGTCATCTTTTGCCGACTTTAAAGTCACGCACGGAGTTTGCGCAAATTTTATGATAATTTTCAGCTACGATTGGGCTGCTGCCGCCATTGCTGTGGATCCCATGCCCTCGATTGGCAACTGGAAAGGGATTAGGATAAGCATAAGGATATTTTACATTTGCATCGAGTTTCCTTGCTTTTTTTTTAATAACAATTCAAATGCGCGCGATCAAATCGATGAAATGTGAAAAAGGTCGTTATTCACTTACTTTTTTTTTTTTGCTTCACCTTTTCGTGGCTGCTTTGTCATCGCTCACGGATTTCTTGTCAATGCCAAAAAGTTTACAGTTGAATAACTTATTTGCATATTTCGTAAAGTTAACGGCTTGAAAAATTGACAAAAATCGTCAAAGCGAACTGCGAATGCAAATAAAGACAAACATTATATCTATTCTGGAATATTTGCCAGATAACTTGGGATTATCTGAAAGTTATTAGGATGATGGCTTTAGAAAATAAAAGAACATGAATAGGAGCTGGGTCGATTTGGCTATAATCATATATCTGTGTAGCTCTTTATCTATTTGACTGTTTATAAAATCTACATAAAAAATATCTATTTATTTACTACTTTGGTATATCTCTGTCAAGTCAGGCCAACTATATTACTCTTATCTTACATCAAATTATATATGTATAGATAAAATATTTTTAACGGTTTTTAGCATACTTATTTACGAAGTCTTTCTGTCAGATTTTTCGGCATGAACTCAAACCAATTGACCGCTGTTGAAGCGAAATAGTTGAAACTTGAAATATATAGTAGCAGCTCAAGCGACCGTCGTTATACCCGCTAGATGCTATAACCATATAAGTTTACTCACAGAAGTATGAATGGAGACCTTACGAACGCTATAAGCGAAGTCTAAGAAATAATTAAGATTTTCTTAATACTTGATAGGAAAATATTATTTCCGGCATTTCAGAAACAATATTACAGTCACTGTGAATTTAGACGTTCATTTGGGGCGTGGCAAAACGAAAAACATAGGCTGAACATATAAGTTTTGAAGCTAGTGTTCTAAATTGGGAAATTCAAGTTACTTCAGACTCCATCCTGACTCTATAGGAGTCCTTAGCAATATTTATGTTGAACACATATATCTCTATCTATAACTTTAAAGGAGATTCAGGCCAAGCCCTCGTCAAACAGTCTTAAACCTTAGATATAATCATATATTTTTAAGGAGCCATAACAGTTGCTTTTTGGTTTTGTGCTCAAGTAGAAATCGGAATGAGCGAGACGTGTCTATTACTTGGAAGCAGAACTTACGACCCACCTACACACACATGTGTGTAGTATTTGTCGAGGCAAACCACACGAATGTGGCGCATATAAAATTCTGCTTATATGCAGTCCAATAATATTTCCATTTGGCGTATGGCCATCCAAAGCGCTGCCACGCCACGTCATGGCACGTCACGGCACGCCACGCCCTGTTGCCCACTTTACATGTAGTGTAATACAACCGCTTTTATTGTGATGACTCCCAGGGGGACGGCGTCGGAACGAGCTTGAAAGCAAGTAGACAACGTTGCAGAAAAGGACTTTGGATTGCATTTATGTAGTTTTCGTTTCACGAGGGCAAGCAGTCCTATATGATTTTATGAATGTGTCATAGGACGGACAAATGGCAACGGATAGAGATGGCATGAAATGGCGGGTGTGAAGAAATCCTTTTTGCCACTTCGCAAGGAAATTGCTCGAGAATTGTTATGTGCTCGACGTGTATTTGGGACTTACCTGCAACACATTTTCAGGCTGTCCACGAGTCGGGCACAAAGCGGACTGGAATTGGATTGGAAGTTTATTGCGTCACTCAACCCCTTGGCGGAAGAGCGGAAAACCCTTCTTCCGAGGCTGCTGCTGCTGCTGTAATTATGCCTGCGCCTGGTCATTAAATCATTCATTCCGAGCCATTTAATAATTTTTGCCAGCAACGAACAAAGGTTGGAGAGAAGGCGTGCGGCCCTCTCGAACGTAATAATTCATTAGTGCATGGACCAGGAGCCAGAGCCAGAGCCAGAGCAGGAGCCGGAGTCCAACTCGGAACTGAACTCATAAATGCTATGCATCGAGACAATAACTTTAATAGAAGCCAGCCGGCTGCCCTGCCTGACGAAATCCCCCATCGTTGACCCACAATAGCACTTGACGGAGAGTACTCAACTCAATGTATAACGAGGGGCTGGCAAAGAGTTTCTCGACTCAGGCAGGAAGGTCAAAAATGATAAACGGATATGAGGAAAGGATATTTTTCGTATTTCGTGTCCTTTGCCAATTGTTGCGAGAGCTGGCATTGTCGTTAAATAATTGCAAGTCGCATTCGGAAGGCAAGGAAATGCGACTCCGGTCCAGACTCTCTCTGATTGCCTTTCGCAGAGGAAGCGAACACAACAATTGCGACCGAATGGCAGAAGAAAAAAGTTTAAGCTGTCAATATTTTGACTTTTTCTGCCTCCTTTTGTGAAGTGGGCGTATAATTAATGGATCGGGCGTTTGCAGCCATCAATGGCAAAATATTGCAAACACGAATGCAAAAGGGGCCCGAAAAAGGGTTCAATTGTGATTCGGGCGCCGACTCAACCTCGATTGCTTTATTTATGGCGAAATGAATTGAAATGTCAACCGGGTAGGTCGAATATCATATTCGAGCGGCCAAAGCATAAAAGTATGAAAGCACCGCATTGTGTAAAATGGTAATTGCAGAGACGAGTGGACGACGCTGGGGCAGTCAACTGCCTCCCCCAACAGACCGAAGTACACTAGTCTACATACATATATATTTATGTGGCAAGTGAATTCCGGTCAAGGGTTCAATTATACTTCTGAACTGGTCGCACATAAAAGTTTCAACAATAAGCCAACAGCGCGCATTGTCCTGCAGCCAAAGTGTCTTGACATTTGTATAATGTAATCGAAATAGATTAAGATGTATCAGGCAAACTCTGAACAAGATTGTCAAAGGAAGACTAAGAAAAAGGAGAGACATCAAAGCTAGGCAGGATATAAAAATCATTATGTAATCTTTTATTTATTATTTGATTTATTTTTTAGATTTTTTCTTTCAAATTTATTTATTTAATTTTTGTATATCGTTTGCAGTGCATATACTGTAGAATCTGCTTATAACGACTCTGCTTATAGTGTACGTCCGGTTATAACGACGAACAATCGATGTCTTGGTTCTCATACAAACTTATATGAAAGGGGCACCGCTTAATACGACTAATTTTTAACGACAAACTGCTTATACCGACGATATTTTTCTAAATTTTATCTACCGGGTATTACGAGGTACCAAAGTAATAGTATCCTCAAATAATGACAAGCATCAAACGACGCTGTTAGAAATATATATGTAGGTAAAAAAAATGATTCTTTTGCTTTTGCTTCTTTTGCTTATGGCCTCCTCCGGGTATAACAACGTAAAGTCGTCGGTCTCTTGAGCATTGGCTTAACCGTATTCAACTGTATATCTTTATATAATAAGAAGACTAATACAAATATAATATTTATTTTAAAATATTTTTGAACTGCATTCTGAATGCGATGGAATTGGGTAGCTTGCAAAATATTTTTCTTTTTGCTCCGCTAATACCTCCCAGACAGATAGAATGTCCCGGATATAGAGCTCTGTGAGATCTTTGAGCTTTCTGGAAAACATGGATGATTATATAATCTAGCTGCGAAGTGTTAAATATGACTGTCTGCTCTATACTATATGCTTGTTTGGCTAGGGCACGGCACTTATGATATATTGATTATGGCATTTGCCTTCATAAATTACAATCACATTACACGGCTCATATAGGTGGACAGCGCTGTCATGTATTCACGTACTCATAACACGACAGCGCACATGTCGTTGGCAAGAAGCTCATAAAATTGAATTTCATATTTCATATTGATCGAAATTAGCATTTCGAAGCACGTCGTATTGGTAGCGTCGTCGTCGAGTCCACATAAAACACTCCAACGCTGACGCCCCGCTTCACTCCGCTTCACTCCGCTTCACTCCGCTTCACTCCGCTTCACTCCGCTTCACTCCGCTCCACTCCAGTGGGGTTGGTGGGGGGCTTGATCATAATCACGCACTTAAATCATAAATTCATGATTACTGGCCACACTATCGAATTCCAAGCAGAGTCGAGACACCGCTCCCTGCGGATAATATCGAATTGGATTTGAAATTGGAATTGGAATTGGGCCGTGGCTTGGTTCCATAAAGCGCAATCATAACAATTTGATATATTATGCGACAAATAAAACTTGTTCGCCTCGCATGACAAGTGGCCCACATTTGGCAATTGGCTTTCTCTGGCTGCAAAGTGGAATACTCTCTTATGTTATTAATTTCCTAATCATTATATGAATACATATACACACACATATACGTATATATACCTGTATATAGTATATTTTTGATTTGAAGCTGATTTGCTATGACTCGTCTAGTCTGTGTCAGCAATTGTCAACTGTTTTGCATGATAATAACTAAAGTCAGCCGTGCGGAATATTCTGTGCAAAATAAAAACATAAACGAAAATTTCATTTTTACATTGTTAACATTATTTGGCACTAATAAGCAAGCGGCCAACATTGGCAGTGCAGCACAATGCACAAGCCGCCACAGCATTGCATATTTATGAGTTACGCAGGGGGCAGGCCAAGGGAGTGCTGCTGCGTATGTATGTATATGTGTGTATGTGTGTGTGAGTGTGTGTGTGTGTGTTTGTCGTTCACATAGTTCGCACTTTGGCCAGTGTCCAGTAGGCACAATTTTTCATAACTTCACTAGGCCGTTACGAGGCCGAACAGTATTTTTTCGCACTCTCTCTGTTCTGATACCCTGTAGCCATGACAGAGAAGAAGAGGTAACAACTTCGTGGGGAGGATAGCTGAAGTTTTACAGATAATATTTATATAATAAATAATATGTAAATAATAAAAAATAATGAATAATATATTTTTTATATATATCATATATCATTATATCAATATTTCATAATATCAATATATCAATATATCAATATATCAATATATCAATATATCAATATATCAATGTATCAATATATCAATATATCAATATATCAATATATCAATATATCAATATATCAATATATCAATATATCAATATATCAATATATCAATATGTCAATGTATCAATGTATCAATATATCAATATATCAATATATCAATATATCAATATATCTATATATCAATATATCAATATATCAATGTATCAATGTATCAATATATCAATATATCAATATATCAATAGATAATTCTCTCTCTTATATATCTCATATCTTTACGGCTCTCTTCTTATGCCAAGTTAGCCAATATTTAGTTTTTTTTTTTATTTCTAGCTTTACAGGGTATCTTCACACTGACTTTTCACATATTTGAATATTTGTCAGTGGTTTTCGTTGCTGCTGCCGCTGCGCTGTTGTTATTGTGGTTGCTTGGCTATTGTTGTTGCAACAACATGTTGCAGCACGTACTAGACGCTTGGCAAAAATGAAAAACAGAATCTGAATTGAAAATGAATTACGTTGAAATAAATGCACAACTCTTTATCATATGGTGAAATCTATAAGCCAGCACAGGCACGCACTGATTTCCCCCCACACGCCCCGCTCCCCTTGCTTTACGTCAGCTTGAAGTAGGGCTCTCAAGCACAAATTTCACTTCGAGCTGCGCAATGCCAAAGCAGTTACTAACTAAACATATATTCTTCATTATATTCATATTCCATTTTTTTTTTTTAATTTTAATTTTTTATTGCATTTTGTCAAATATAATTAAACTGGAATCAATTTTACGAGAAGGAGAACTTTCTGCATCTCCTGCTGCTTCCACTCTTCTGTCCGCATTCGTGTTGTAATGAACAAATAAATTTACCGCATACGAGAATTTATAACGCCAACTTTTCTCATTAAATTTTATAAAAGGCGGCATATTTTAAACTTTTTCGACACTAACGGAGTTTTCTCACCTGCCTCTTGGGTCGGCTTAGTTCGCTGCCAGCTGAGGGCTATGCCAAAAGGCATTGCAGTAGTTTGGAAAAGCGCTCAAGCGGGAACGAAACTTAATTTCTATTCATTTGCTAAAAGTCATTCACACAGATGTACACACACATGTGTGTGTGTGTGTGTGTGTGGTATATACAAATGAGCAGAAGAATTGAATTTGTTTGGTGTTGAGGGATGGGGCTGGGGATGGGGATGGGGATGGGGATGGGGATGGGGATGGGGATGGGGATGGAGATGCTGCGCTGTCTGCAGTCATATTGGCAGCGGAAATTGAGGCGAAACTTTTGTCTTCACACACGTGAATATAATGCCACGACAAAATGCATAAAATTAAGAAAACTAAAGGTAAGCAGATTAAAGAACCTAGTCATGGATGGCAGCGGTGGGGCGATCTCAAGTGAACAGGGCGATAGCTGAGCGCCGAGTGCAGGGCATGCAGGGCATGCAGGGCATGCAGGGCAGGGGCGGGAGCCTAGCAAAAAATAGTTTTCCAATTAAACTTTATCCTTTTGCTTTAATTTACTGGTTTCATGCTTTGTCGCCTCATTCAACCGCAGCAGCAGTCAGCAGCAACAGCAACAGCAACAACAAAATCAGTCGGTAAAATCCCATTTTAAAGTTTTCCATTTTCCATTTTGGCTTTTAATTTTTCTGCAGCTCGACAACGATTTCTTCTGCAATTTCCAAGTTTTTGGGCGCAGCATCTTAGCAGCAGCTCAGCTGATTTGCCCCCTAGAGAAAGACAGAGAGAGAGAGAGAGAGAGGGAGAACAGGTAGTTGAATCGGTTTGATTTTAAATGCAGCCAAGGATAAACTGACCAAGCAAAGGCAATACGAATATCCAAAACCAAAAACTGCTCAAAATTGCAGTACGAGTGGATGAGAAGGAGAAGGAAAGAAAAAGTCGAAAAGGCCTCTGCGAGGACGATGCGATGTCAGCGACGGCAACGACGACAAAAATGTGAACATTTTTCTCCCAGAATTGTTTCATGTATTCCAATATTAATTTGGTCAATTTATATTTTATTTGGAATTTTTAAATTGGTAACGTTTTTAGCCCAAAAACATATCTCGCTAACCCATCGGAAGCAGGCTGGCTTTGTCTCTCTCTCTCTCTCTCACTCTATGTGTGTGTGTGTGTGTGTGTGTGACAGAGTGTGTTAGTTAAGTGGCTTAAATGCTCGTAAGCGACGATCGTCATAAGGTTGAGACAAGATATAAAAAAATTTACAGCCAAGCAACAGTAACATACACTGAGAAAAATTTGCAGTTTTATATTTAATTCAAATTTCCAATAAATATAAGAAATGTATGCTGGTAAAGTTAACTGATCTCTTGTATACTTAAAAAGTAATAGATTACTTAAAAATCTTGCACATTTTTGTCTCTCAGTGTATTTTGTCGAAATTCTCCCACACTGTGCGCGCACGCATATAATATATTATGATATTGTTACCGGCTCGCGTTCCAATTGTTGCCAGCCACAATCGCATATGAATCCATCCATCCGTCCATCCATCTAAAAGCGCTCTCTGTTCATCCTTTCCTCGCCAGCCAAGCAGCGCTCAAGCTTGAGCCAGGAGCAGCTCGCAGCGAGCATCTCGCGTCGAGTCAGAGGTCTCATCTGTGCTGCGTACAGTAGCATGCCAGATAAATCAATGTGTCAACACCTCTTTTTGTGCTGTCAGTTTTTTATGGTTTTCGATGATATTTCGCCTATTGTCAGTCCAACACACACGCGGCCAGTTGCCCGCCAGCCCGCTAGCCCGGTTGTCCAGTCTCTGACCACTTTTGGGGCCGTGTGTACCCATTTGGTTAAATCGCACTTGTACGATTGTCCGCTGGCGGCCAGTGGCCACAGCTGCTGTGTTGGCCATCAGTGGCCAGTGCTTTTTGCCTCTCGGTGCAGAGCGCTGCTCTTTGGCTTTTTACCACAAGAAATATGGTTCTCTCCTGCCTCTGCCTCCCCGACCATTGTTTCAGTGATGAAACATTTCGAGCGATGCGAGGCATTTGCAGCCGCTGCAAAACTGCTGCAACTGGATCAATTTCAGTGGCAAACGTGTCGTCATCAACGTCGCGCGCTCCCGCCGAGAGCCGAGGAACAGAGACCAGACCAATGCATCCGAATCCAACATATATCTGGTTATTTTTTTGGAATACCCTAATGTAGAGTGGATATAAAGGGTATCATGTTTTTAAACAAATTTATGCTAAGTACATCAAGAGTAGCTGAGTCGACTTAGATATGGCTCTTTGACTTTAATTTATTGGTATGGAAAAGGAATTATATCTTTACATTTCTAAATGAAAGGTTAATCCAAAGAAAATACTAGAAAATATCAAAAATATTTGTTACAAAATATTTGAACAAGGTGAATATCTTTTCAATTTGATTGGAATTTGGAAGCCCTGAGAATATAAGTAAGTTAAACTTTTAATTACGATAATCACAATCGATTTAAAGGTCAAGTAAAGTATATAGAATTTATATTCATATATACTATATTTATTAGAAATCTCTATGTATTATTAAACATATTTATTATACAATAAAATGAATAATTTGATATACAATAAAATAAATAGTAATTACAAGTATGAATAATTTGGGGATAAATTTAAGATAAACTAGCTAGGGTTACGATATTCTATGCTTTAAATTTAAAATGTTTTCTAGAATATTATTCATCAATTGAATATATAGTTTCATATCATATATCGATACAGGTATAAGTTAGTCGAGCAATCCATGCTAGAACAAATTTAAATCTTCTTTTTTTTCTTAACAGGGCATGTGAAATTTGAATTGCCTGCTTTTTAGTGAAGATTTATGGCAGGCTCGTTAAATTTTAATATGAAATAAAAGTTTTTAGAAATTCAAGAGTCAAGCGCAGTTGCAGTCGCAGTCGCAGTCGCTGCCTTTGAGGGGAATCGAGCGCTGCTTCTTTCGTAGTTCGATTGACATGCAAAGCGAATTAGGTGGTCATAAATCTGCAGTGAAGCAAAGCTAAAACTAAAGGCACATACACTTGCAGATATATACATACATATATATGTATGTGTGTGTAAATGTAGTTATTACAAATTTACAAGTGCCTAACAACCCCAACTCATAAAAGGTAAATGCCAGACTAGTGAACCAAGGCCCGAATCGGATTGCAAATCGGAAATTCAGTAATTGAATCTGTAGCAATTAATGAAAGAAGAGACTTTAATGTCTCGATTGTTGAATGGAATGACTGGACTTATATTCAGCATGGAATACTAGAGTAGAGAAGAGAACCTACATACTCTTAGATTAAAGATTCCTACAACTATCTCTTTAAAGTCAAAGACTCGCGATGAAAATAACTTGAATTACCATTTACATGAAATAAAAATAATATATTTAATGAATTAAAATAGTGAAAATATTCTGTGAGCAATGTTAATTAACTCGCTTGCAAACAATTTCTACATTCATGAGATAGATCCCAAAATTGTACTTCCATAAGCAGTAGCAGTGTGGAGCAGGGAGGAGCAGGGAATGAACTGAAAGTGGCCCGGCGGTAACTTCCGTTTGTACTGCAAAGTTGCTGAGCGCCGATTACCAGCCGACTCGGGCTTATAATAATTCAAAATATGTTAACAAAAAGAAGGGAGAAAAACATTAAAAACGAACATGGAAATTATTGTTGGCTCGGGCCATTTGAGGCTGATAAAAGTTTTTCGATAGGGCCAGTGAAAATGCCACAAACAGCTCATTACAAGCGTCAAAACAAATTTATGCAAATAGCTGCCAACAGCAGCAGCAGCAACAATAACAACAACCTGTGGAAGAGAGCAAGCATAGACCGTAGATCGGTGACTCCAAAAATCAGGTCCGAGCAGCTGAGAGGCGAGCTGACGGTTTGGAGGTTGAAGCTGTGGCAATTAACATTGCGCCGTACGTTGAGCATTAATCATTTTAATCGCAATTTATGTGTCGTCGACGTCGTCAACACCACTCGACACGATAACGATGGTAGCAGCGTCAGCTCCTCAGCTTCTCAGTTCCAGCCTCAGCAGCAGCAACAACAACTGCAGCATTGCCTCGCCATTTTGGCCACAAATGAGCACTAAACGAGTAACGGCCTCGAGATTGGAATCGAATTTGGAATCGGACAGAAGAAAGCCAATTTTTGAATTGAGTTTTTCGGGGCACACTCGGGCGGTCTTTCAAAAGCTCCAACACCATGCCGCACCGCACATTCTACCACGCCCATTCCCCTGCCCCTCCACACCGCCTTCTGCCCAGCCATTTCTCCATTTCCACAGGCCATTCATCGTCTCGTCGGTGTCAACGTCAAAGTCGTCAGTGAGGCATTCGCTCCGATCAAATTATGTTTCATAAACGCTCGCATTTATGGTGTCGGCAAATGGCAATGGCAAATGGCAAATGGCAACGACGACGACGATGTCCAAAGATTTGTTACATTTCTCGGGTTATTTGAACTTTTTGAAGTTTTTCTGAGTGATTGCCTGGTTCTTAAGGCCAAGTTGGTATTTGGTCATGATTGCCATTAAGGTTCACTTAAGACTTTTGGTAATTGGCTTATGCCACATAATGGAAATGTGGAATAATTGCAATTTGAGCTCTATGTGGGAGATATATATACAGGTATGAATATGCATATATTAGCTATAGGAACCGAGCCTATTGGAAAGAAAGAGGGAGAGAGAGAGAGAGAAAGTTATGCACGAATAACTCGTTCTCTTCCTCTCCCTGTCGCTCTTGCTATTGCCATATGAATAACTAGATTGCATTAATATTCTAAATATGTGTACATATATTTGTTTGCATCTGCTCATATAATATAATTTGTAATTCACCTTAAAATCAAATTGCTCCTAGCCAAAAATCTAAATCACATTTAGAATCACACACACATACAAACTATGTACATGCACATTAAAAACAGCCGATGCGAACAAGCCTATCTATCGGCAGCTACTTTCACGCTACATACAGCTCACGCATTTGTCATACCGTTATGATTCATACCATCTCACTCTCACTTCAATACAAAGTGCAATTCACTTGCTCTTAATATTGTCGCTTCTTCTAATTCACTATGCATACGCGAATTAGAGCAAAGGAGAGCGCCGTTTAGGCATGTTGCGAAATGGCAAATTCGAATTCGAAAAAGAGAGCAAGTAATTGAGCTACGCTTGTTGTGGTAAAGTGCTGATCTGCAGTTGCTATTGGCTGCAATGGCATTGAGGCAAGTTCGATATCGAAAAAGAGAGGAAATAATTTGTTATTGCTGCCGTGTGTAAATATATATTTACTTCTTGACGTCAAAAAGGAAGAAGAATATTCGAATTGAAAATTTGTTGCTGTGCCAAGTTAAATCCCAACTCTTGCTATATACATGTATGTTGCTATTGATGATGTTGTTGTTGTTGTTGTTGTTGTTGTCGCTGCTTAGCCAAGCAACATACGAAAATTTATTATCACAATAACAGCAAAATTGAACAATAATATTTGTTAACGCTTGAATAGCGACGCACCCAATAATTTTATTGAATCTGAAATGCAAACACTCGGACACACATACACAAACACACAAGCCAACCCTAATTTCAAAAACAAAAAACAAAACAAAATAAAAAACCAAACAAAAGTTGCAGCTACCGCTCACAACAAGATATACAGATACACAGATACAGATACAGATACACAGGTACAGATACACAGATACAGATACAGATACAGTAGCGTTGAGAGAGCGAAATTGCTTAGATTTGCTTCGCATGAATTTCGATTTATATAAAATTAATGAATATTTAAATTGTGGGCGCTGTTTCATGCAAAATGCCGCCGGAAACGCGCTTTGCTGGAGCCACCTGTATTTGTGTTTCGCTTTTTTTTTTATTTATAGTTTTGTAGTTGTTGTTGTTGTTGTTGTAGTTATAGTTGCTGCTGTTGACTGGCCGGATATTCGAGCACTCCCACACCCTGATTGAGGCACGTTCTGATTTGCCATATAAGTATTTTGACCATGGCTTACGCTCTCGGCTAAATATCTCGATATTCTGTTTTAACTTGGGCTTCGATTACTTCGCATGCTAAGAAGTTCTCTTTACACAATCAATTGAGATTTTACAGATTCTCCTTGACTTTCGGTTAATTTACAAACGGATATTTCATTCATTTGCATGCACAGCCCACCCAGATCCCAGAGTAACACCTCACCTCACCTAATCGCTACACCTCCCCACCTCCGCCTACCCCCACCACCTGTGTCTGTGACGTCAGATTCGAGCGGCAGGTGCGTGGCATCCGGGCGCCTGGTCAGGGGAAGTGGATGGGGCATGGCATGAGCTGGTATGATGGCATAGATCAATTGTTGTTGTCAGTTGCTTTTCGGGCCGATTTGTTTGTTTACACCTAACCCCGTATTGCTCGATCTCTTTATGAATGAATGAAACGAGTGCCGACGGCGCAGTCTGCTTTTTAGCAATTTGATGAATTCATGCCCAGACGTGCCTCTGCCATACACCTGCTGAAGCTGTTTTTCTTTTACAATCACTAAAAACTGAAATTTAGTTTTAAGACTCTGCCAACTCGAATGCCAATTGCCTCAAATCTCTTTCATTTACAAATGAATGATGCAATTGTGGACGCTGTCTGGGGGAACTGTCGACGAGGCTTAATAAACTGATTTCAGTTAGGAGCAAATATAAATTTAAGAGAAAGTATGATTCGAAATTATTTAATAAAATTATATTGTTTATGTATGAATTATTATTGCTTTCTCAAGTATAAAACATTGTTTGAAGCAACGCACGGTTTATGTGACCAAAAAAACTTGTATGAATTTCAAGTTTACTTAAAGTTCTAGATATATAGATATATATAAGAAAAATGATAATGCCAAAGTAGCCCTAAAACCGCAGGAATAGCTACTTACACATCATTCTGAACCCCATGTAACAATTTCTTATTTTAACAATAGATATATAGAAATATATGGAAATATTTAAAAATAAGTTTATAATTATAAAAGCAATTGCTTAATCGTTATTCCTTTAAACTATATGATATGATATGAATTATATTTACTTAGTATTTTTACATTTACTTACAGTACCGTAGGTGCAACCCACAAATCAAGCTAACCAGAGACTAATTTCATTTATATCTACTTAAAGCTATATTAAATCTAAAATAGGATAGACAATTTAGAGGAAAAAGAGATTTTGTGGTTTGGAACTTATGGATATCTAACTGTATTCATTATTACATTGAAGTAGTTCAGCTTTAGACAAGGTCTTGAGGTAGTGGAGTTTAAGTCTTCTCTTAGTAGTAAGATAGCTCTGAGCTGCAATGACTATGACTGAGAAACAATGTAGGTAGCATCGTTAAAGCAAGAGTTCAGTAGAAAGATTTAACCTTTTGGGAGCATCGTAATATATCTAAAAGTAACACAGAAATCGAACATTAATCAGTCTAGTCGCTTGCTCATATTAAGACTAAAGTTAAGTTGGCTGCTTGGCTGACTTTCTCAGAGACTGCTAAATATAATATTTAAAAAATGGTACGACTTCACTCAAGCAGCTAGCAGATCTATGATCTCATTAAAAGATATGACTGCTTATGACTGCTTAAACTTTACATTCCCCTGTTTGACAATCTCATTGAGTATTATGCGAACTAAGCGATAAAAACCAAAGAGACCTCCATAGATTCACAGACTCAAAGACTAAATATGTCCTGCATGTACTTTTATTTACGAACCGTGAAGAAGACTAAAATTTGCCTTATTTTGCTGGCATTGCTCTGGGAGGGTTACTAATTCCCAATGCCCGTTGGTCGTGTTGTAACAATAATTGCTAAGCTGCAATTGTTTCACCTGCACCCTCCTCCACCTCCACCTGCGCCTCCACCCACTTGCTATCCCTCTGGCTAGAGACAAAAACTTTTTGTTGCCCAACTGCAGCTCTAGAGGCATAGAATTGCTGCTGGGCCTGGACGATTGTTTCTGTTGTTGTTGCAGATCCGTCGCTCCAAAAATGTGTGCAGTTGCTGCTGTTGCTGTTGCTGTTGCTGCTGTTGCTGTTGCTGTTGGTCGGGGCGACGTAGTCCGTGTCGCCAATGTCGCTTAGAGTCGCCTTCGATTGTCTTGTAGACGATGTTGTTCGAATGCAATTCACGGCTTGTATTTTGTTACGTTTCGTATCGCTGGCAAGTTTTTGCTTTGTTGCATTTCTTGCTGCTTGGTATTGTTCTGTGGGTCTGGATAATAGTCGCCTACTAATGACAATCTCAAAGACGTTTCCACAGTTTGTCCAAACTGTTTGTAGCCTGTCCAAACGAACATGATTTGAACACACAATTTTTTCATTTCTTTTTCTTTTCCTTTTCCTTTTCGTTTTTCTTTGTCATTTTATTTACCAAGTGGTAATAGAAGCTGCACAACCTTTTAACCCACTATCTCTGGCCATTGGCGACTAGCGATAGCGAGCGCCTAATACCTCTGCTTGATCATGTTCAGCCGCGCCACTAGCGCCAACCTGGCCAAGCTCTATTACTAGTTGCTGTGGCCGAGCATTTCAGGAATTTACACGAGCCGTGTACCACTGACAACAACTTTGCAGCAACAGCAACATCAGCAACAGCAACAGCAACTGTCAGCACCATTGGTAACGGCAACCTGCTGACCTGCTGCAACAGCAGCGGCAATCGTCGCCGTTGGTCAACTTCAAAGCGATCCGAGTGCCTGAGACAAAGACCATGCCCTTGCCCTTGGGCTACGCACACGGGGATCAAATCGATTGGCGAACAGTAGCCAAAAGTTGTCGCCGTCGCTCATGTTCTCGTTATTGCTGTTGTTGTTGTTGTTGTTGTTGTCGCTAGCTGGACTTTGATTTGCGCCTATTTAAAAGAAGCAACTCTAATTGAGAGTGTGCGACTTTTAAATACCCTGATAAGACTCGGCTAATGAACTGCTTTCATTCATCTAGACTTCATACTACATCTAGAAGAATATAGAGAATTTAGAATTGACTACTTTTCGCTCAAAATATATTCATTTTACTTTTAGATACATGAATGTGAAGAGCTATTTTTTTTTTAATACATTTTTTTTATACATTTATTTTCATTTTCAATATATCTATTATTTTAAAATATTTTTAAAACTTTTTTTTTCAACATTTATTTTTGTTTAAAATTTATTTTTTGTTTAATGTACTTTTCATTTAATTTTTTATTTATTTATTTTCTCTGTCTAAAGAATTATTCATAATATATATACTTACAAATTATAATCCTAATCTGATATCAGCAAATTTTAAAGCCTACAAGTTATATCTAAATAAATATAAATAAATAAATATAAATTTATTAATTATAAATCATTAAGAATCGTTGTTTTTAGGTTCAGACGATCTGACAGACAGACGAACGCGTGAACAGATGAACCTACAGACAATCAAGAAGTCAAGCAGCTAGATCTTACGCAACTTATTATATATATCTATTCAGCCTCATCTTGCTCTGGATACAAGTTATATGCACTTAAGTCACTTTAATGAACTGACGATTGGTCTTAACTGCTATACTAAACCTATCACAATGACTGTATGTGGTATTCCACAGCTATTGATCAGACTTGAAAGTATTGCGTACTCCAATCAAAAATTCAAACTCATTCCATTGGGCTGGTTATTATAAACTCAAGCTTTTGGCTTTTTCCTGCCTGTTCTCACCAAGATCAATGCAAAATTTCAACCATATTTAAATTATGGAAAACATAAACGAACATTTCTCAAGCGACAAACATGAACAAAATCAAAAATTCCAACAAGTTACAGAAATAACTCGTTGCAGTATCCACTTAAAGCCAAAAGGAGCTGCACCACTAACAGCAACAGCAGCAACAACAGCAACAGCAACAACAACAACAACCAGTTGCTGTGGGTCTGCGTATTGACCGAACAGGCAGACAGAAATGCAGAAGAATTCGCGCTCATTGGACAACTACAATGGACAACAGTCAGCAAAAGCGAAGAGTCGAATGAGAGGCATTGGATGGGCTTAAGGCTAAGTCTGAGCCAGTATTTGTCTCTGCCTCTGCCTCAGCCTTTGCCTCTTTCTCTGCCTCTGCCTCTGCCTCTGTCTTAGCCGTTTATCTGTATCCTTGTGGCTGACTGGCCGCGACAAATGAAGCTAACAACTCGGACGGCGTCTGGCCGTCGTTGTTGGCGTTTGCGATTGGCTTTGGGTCGCAACAGCAATTGCACATAGCAGTCGGCTACGACAACATCAACATCAACATCAGCAACAACAACAACAACAACAACAAGAAGAAGAAGAAGAACTCTGGCAAAACAGCTTACAACGACAATTATAAAATGATGACAATAAGAACAACATGCGATGATGCTGGCTAGAGGCATCCTGGACGAGCCGAATGCAATTGCGAATCACTAAGCTTGGATTTCAACTACAGCCCGATACTCTCACGATCTAGCCGATTGCCACTGCAACGCTGTGCTCTGCTGCTCCCAAGGTCTCTGGTAATGCCGAGAATTTGCCGAAACAGCCCACGAACTGATCCCAGTCGCCAGAGATGTCGTCGTCGTCGTCGTCGTCGTTGTTCTCGTTCATTGTAGTTGTTGTTGTTGTTGTTTTTGCTGTTTCTTTCGAGGGAGCGACAAATGTGTTTTCGATTGGTGGCCCAGCGAACGCACACCGGCGCCAAGAAGAGGCGGCAAGTTTGTTCACAGCCAGCCGGTTTCATCTGAGGCCCTCTTGGCCCAAAAATGAAAATTATTCTAGGCAGCAAACAAGCCAACGTTGCTCCCGCCATGCTTTTATCCCAGAGCCACATTCACTTGTCGCGATTTATCGCACAGATCGACGCTTTAGTTAATTTTTGTGTGTGGGTGGCTCCAGCCAAGCTCCACGGCTCCTTCGGTTCCTTTGGCCTGATCTGGTTGTTCTTAATTGACGCAACTTTTATGAATTGTCATCGGTCCGAGGGCGGAGGGCGGAGGGCGGAGCCACTGGATATGCATCAGTCGTTGCTGGAAATGGCAATGGAAATGGAAATGGAGTAAGAGCTGTTTGCTCTATAATTGGACAGTTTGTCACTAGACTGAGCGAGTAAGGATCACTGGAGGGCTTCTTGAAGTCAAATGAAATGTGAGTTGCTAATGCATTGAACTGTCAGAATTGGGAAGGAGAATTTATATTCGATTTCCAGCTTTGCTCAGCCTGTCCGGCAGCTACTCTAAGTATCCTTGCTTGTCCATTGATTGTTGTTTCGTATGCATAAAGTTTTTTTTTGGTTTATTTTGTATTTTATTTATTTATTTCTTATTTTTTGTTTTTTATCAACCCGATCCCGACGTCGAAAACAACAGCTCAGATCAGTGGGGGGCTGGTGCGGCAAGGCAACGCTCGACGTTGTCGAATGCTATGTTGTCACGATATCAAAGCATTTTAATTGGCCGATTTATAGATTTAATTACGTATTCATGCGAAACATCGAATCCGTGATTCGTAAAAACACACACCGCGCAACGGGTGGAAAGAGCGAGAGAGAGAGAGAGAGAGAGCGAGAGAGTGAGAGTAGATGAGAACACGCCAGAGATCTTTGGCTGATCACTGGCACAGCCAACGCAGTAGATCTTAACGATCTTGGAATCTCCTGGCTGGGTTGGAGCTGTCTGGAGACGAGTGCACCGGGGTGGAAGCAAGCCAACACAAGCCAGACCAGCGCAGACCAGCAACAACATTACCTCTCCGTCTACCCACCTGCCCCCCAACCAGTTGCAGCTGCAGTTGCAGAGCGCCACACGCCGCCAGAGACGTCCGAAATTTGTACCGAAATGGGGAAAGGGCTGCCCACTGTGAATACATACATCTACAAATACACACACACATATATATATATATATATATATATATATATATCTACATACATATTCATTCCGTTTAGCAGTAGTTGTAGTGCATTACGTATTCGAGGCAGATGCGGGGGAAAGCCCGAAGCTCTAAGGCCATCCTATACGCCGGACAACGAGGCGTGCGTAGTGCCATTTGTAAAACGATTTCGGGGGCACATTTCGTGCAACGTTTTAATATCTTTATTGGTCATCATCGTTGTCATTAAAACTGAGAATAATAAAATCATAAGCAACCCGTCCATCGCTGCTTTCTGATGTTGTTGTGCAAAAAGCGAAATTATTAAATTTTTCTGCGCCTGCCTCGCATTTTAAATGAGCAAACGCATTTCATTTTGGTTTTTGACTTCGCTCCGCGCACGTAGCATAGCTGGGTTATAGGCCCCACGAACGAAGCCAGTGGCTTCAGGTCCACACTCACACACTTAATTAGAATGAGTTCACTTTGCCGGACAGTAGACAGCAGACAGTAGACAGTAAACAGTAGAAGAAACAGTTTTGCCATCAAGCAGACGCCATAAATTATGCATAGCAAGTGCGATCCGCGATCCACGATCCGCGATCTGCGATCCACAAGTCCAGGCCATGCAGAAGCCCGTGGCGGAACTCGGGCCCATAAAGCCGCCGAAATTATTCAATATGACAGCCGTACATGACAGTTGCTTTCGGAAATTTCATCATAAATGTCAAAACTGAATTGTTTTGCTCGTAGATCTTATCCGTGTGTTTGTTTCGCTGATTTCTGCCGTTTTCTGGGACAGAGCAATTGCCAAATGACAGCTACTGTCTGCACATACACACACACATTTATATATATACATATATATATGTATGCATATGAGCGAAAATATCGCAGCGATTGTGCCAATTTATAATATAAACAACAAACAGAATAATATAGACGCAACTGATGAACTTGCAGATACCTCGACTCATTGACTCTGGCTAATGTGTCTGCGAGCTAAGATGGAATATATAAACTGATTTATCTATCTAATCTATAATTATCTACATATATAATCGATGTGGAGATGGCAATAGTTTTATATATATTTTTATGATAATCATTAGACCACATTGATATAATTTAAGTTATATATATTGAATGCAAATAATAATAAATTAAAAATTAAAAATTAAAAATGCAAAAATAAAAATAAAAAAATTATTAAAAATATTTTTCATCGAAATAATACTAAATTCGAAATTAAAAAATTATAATTAATACAAATAAAAATGATAAAAATAAAAAATATACAATTTTAAATCAATATAAAAAAAATAAATAAATAAAAATAAAAATAAATAAATAAAATAAAAATAAAAAGAAGAATAAAAAACTAATTGAAAATATTAAGCATGCAAATAATAATTGAAAAATTAGAAAAATGGAAGAATTAGAAAGAATTGGAAAATGTTGAAAAATTGAAATATTAGATTAAAAATATATTTGAAATAAAATTAAAAACTTTTTGATTGCTTAACACAAATAAATAATTTTAAAAAAATTAATAAATAAAATAAATAGCATAAGTAAAATAAATGAAATAAAATAAATAAATAAAATCTTTTGGTTGTTTAAGACAAATTGTGTGCGATACGGAATAACTTCCACATATATATGAATAAATTTACTGGAGTATTGACGGACGAATGGAACTGAACTGAATCGACTCGAATGTTAGTCCAAATCATTCTTCTATAAAATTCATGGGGCACATCCTTTTGCCAGCTACATGCATTTCGACAAAACAATATACCCAGCCTAAATAGTTTTCAGGGTATATAAGCATTCGATTTATATGTATAGTATAATATTTGTATGCGTAAAAAGTGCCAACCAACTGATTGTCTTAATAATTTCTCTGCCAATTTCGCAAAACACATTTCAACGCGAAAAGAGTTATGAAAGTTCTTATTCTTTGTTAAGACTGTGTATTAAGGCTGCAGACTTTTCCTAAATGAATGAATCGAGGCACCAGGTGCAACAGATGGCTAGGTACATACACTAATGCGTATATTTAGATGGAATAGAAATTTCTTGTGTTAATTTATACGATGTCTGCTCTAGCATTTGTTATGAAGTTGGTCAATAGCCATATGAAAAGTTGTTTGTTAGTTGTTGTCGAATTTGTTGTTCGAAACTATTGGATCATAAAAGAAAATTTGTAATTTTTGTTAAATATGTTTAATTTTCGACAATGAGAAATCTATTTGATTGGCATGTGAAAATGAAAAGAAAAAGTTTTTTATCATTACAAAGCTGCTTTATAACTTTAATTATGAGCATTTTTCATTTGAGATAGAGTACAAAATTATAAAAAATTTTGCCTTTCAATTTACTTTTCTTAAGATGATTATTCATTAATTTCTATGCCCAGCTGTTTCCTGTTCTAATGTCTTTTGCTACATTAAGATATAGATTGATCGATTGTCCATGCAAAATTTGTAAATAATAATTATTATAATAATAATAATTAATATGCATATACATACATACAAATATAAATGAAATGCATTCCAAAAAAAGCTAAGAAATAGAGACTGAATCCTGGACTGAATTCAAATTGTAATAATTGTGTCATTCCTCTTTATAAGGCATATAACTGAATAGTTTTTTTTACAATATTAATGCTTGCCACGTGTGTATTTGATATCCTTTAGCTGCAGTGCTCGGCATTCACTGAGTTACCAAGTAGAGAATCACAAAGCACAAAACTAAATTCATTAAAGTGATACTTTTTGGCAGCGCCTTAAAGAAGTAGCCGAACTTAGCTGTCAGCACTTTTGAGTGGGAATTTACGTATCGTATGACAGAAGGGAGAAATGCGGGCAAAGTTGTATTTCCATAACCACAAAAGCTGCCATCCGAGGCGCTGGGAGTTTCGGCAAGTTGTGGCTTCATGAGTTAAGCAGCGTTTAAGCCAATCGACCGCAATCGAGGGCATGCGAAGCTGCAACAAGGGCATTTAGTTATGCACTCATATTAATAATGATATAATGTAATATAGTCAGCACAGGAAGAGAGGTAGAACGAGAGAGAGAGAGAGTGAGAGAGAGGTGAAGGAAGCCACACACGCATTGCAATGAGCTCATTATACAATAATTACAGTTCAACTTATGTGATTCGCAGCCAATTCTCACCGTTGCGATCGATTTCAGGTGCATCCGGTACGCATCGCCCCCTGTTTGAACCGCAGAGAGTCAGCCCGAAAGCCCGTAGCCGGTCAGCGGTCAGATATATTTACAATATGCGAGTGTTGAATAGCGTTTTGTTATTTTTCTTTTACGATACGGATATGAATGCAATTGTTGCCCAGTTGTCCAGTTGTCCAGTTGCCCTTTTGTGTAGTCACTGTTGCTGTTGTTGGTATTGTGAATGAATATATCATATGCATCTATATCAATTGCTGGGTGCGGCCTTTAATGTAAATCAGAGCATACATTAATTTCACAACTTGGCCCCAGAAGGAAGTTAAAGACTGGATGGCCTGTAATTGAATATGATATACGGAAACACACACGGACAGACGCACACTCAACGAACTGGTAATGGACTCTTGGACATTGGACATTGGGTTATACGAAAGGTCAACTGCTGGCAGAGACAATTGAATTTCGTACTGCGAATGGGTTAAGTATAGTTAAGCAGGGCGCGACAATTCCCAACGGAAATCAACGTCTTTGATTTCAGCATATCAGTTTCGCATTGTAACCATTTGTGAATTACATGCCTTGGACAGAGAGGGCGTGGCACACACACATACACACGCACACACACATGCAGACAGCCCCAGCAGACAATGTCAAATGTTTGCATTGCGAATGTCTTGTGTTATTTGTCAGCCACGCCGACTGGCTTTATGTCTGTTTAATCAACGACGTCAATGGTAAGCAACGGTCAACAGCAATTCTAAGATACATATATATAAATATATACATACATGTATATATGTATATATTTATGTATGCATATTTACTTGCCAGACGTTTGCTCATAAGCAGTGCGCTTTCGTTCACTTGGGCTGCAACAAACATCTTGGCTTTTTGAGGTTTACTGAGCACAAATATTTGTGCTCAAACAGATGCAGAAATCCAAAACTTACAACATATGCATAAATGTGCAACGACATCTTGAAGTAAATGCCTTTGTGCATAGATAGATGAGCTGCTGCTTAGCCATGCTTTGATTCACTTAGATACAGGCTCAGAGGTCGCATGTCGCATGAGTATATTGGTTGTGTGTAATACTCTGCTTCATGTCAGTCTAGTATTTCTTTGCTGTCGTAGTTAAAAAGTTACGTGTTTAGATCAAAACTTATATAACAGATAAAGAAAACTGATTAATCTTATGATAACATAAGAAAGTGGACTACCACTACCATCTGAAGCAAATATGAAATTAATCCTGCAAAACATTTAAGAAGGTATTCTACTATACGTACTTCTACCTATTTATAAGTATATAATAAACGTCTATCAGAAATACTAAAAATCCAATTAATCATTGTTTATTTTAAATTAATTAATTTTATTATTACTATTTGTTATTATTATTAAGTATTTCTTTTATTTTGGTTAATTACACATTTTATTTTCTTACCATTTATTTATTTTTATTTATTTATTTATTATTAATATTTTGTTGCTTAAAAAAATAAATTAGAGTTCTAGTTTTTACTTGAAAAATGAAAACCTAATCTGATGATTTACCAGAAATATTACGAGATCTTTCGCATCTTAAGAATTCCGATCAAGAAATTCTGCTCATAAATTATATTTAATTTATCTGCATATTCACTTAAATGTTCAGTATGACTCGCAAAATAAGTCTCTTTAAAAAAGTACGACACGAATAGCTCAACGCAAAACTCTCAAACAAAGACTGAAACGGAACAATAAAATTCTCTTGCTCAGAATAAGAGCGTCTGTATGTTTTTTTCTGTCTCTCTCATGAGTAGAATGTGAAGATTGATGCGGATGAATGTTACTTGCGACACATTATTTTTATACATTTATCTTCTTCTTTATATAGTGAATGGAGGTATTTTATAGTCGGTCACACCTTACCACAATAAACAAAATTTCAAAATGGCTCTGTGGCGACTTTACCATCTATTTCTTTTATGAGTTTTATTTTTTTGCCAATTTCTATTCTCTGTCACATTTGAAGCTCCAAGTTTATTTTTATACCAATTGAATGCCAATTTATGCGATACTTTTTGATTATACGCTGCAGCACGCAAGCAAATGGACTGTTTCAAATATTATATTGAAATCTATCTGCTACTAGGAGCTACGATTGAACGCCATTTGATATTGCTGGCAATTTCAGCAATATGAGCATCAGTCATAAAAACGAGAACGGTTCACACTAGCTCGACAATTGCAGCAATTGTTCGGCTATTAGTGCTGATTGCTCCATTGCGGTCTATCTCTAAATATCTGTGTGGGTGTATATCTATACCTATATCTATATCCATATACCCACAAAACACAATAACAACAACAGGCAGGCAGGCAGGCAACGCCAATAACAATAACAACACGCTTGACACAAGAAGTAGAATATTATTTGCTGGCAATAACTAATAGACACATGCAACATGTCCATGTTCATGTCCATATCACTGTCTGTGTCCATGTCCCTGACCATGCCCCATGCCCCATATCCTTCCTTTCCACATCGAGTGCGAGCAGCCCAACATGAATTTAATGATAAACATCACAAAGGCCAATTTCAATAGTCGTCCGATTGTATTGTAGGTAGTTAGTCCGGCTGTCATTTCCAGCATAATTTGTGTGACATTTGCATATCGAGGCATAAGCAAATACGAGACTCACTCATTTGTGTCTCTGCCGTAGAGAGCTAGTTTGCGGCTCTCGAAATGTAAATTTTGATATTGACGCATTGATATAACAATCAATATTTAATTTGCCAGCCTTTGTCCATCCTTTGATCCGCAATGAACGCCAAAGTGCACGGAGTCAACTTCATATTAAATATCTATAGTGAATTTACGGGGGAAAACCAAGGGAAAACATTTAGAATTGTAAGTGCTTAGAGTATTGAAGTGATTTATATGTAGACCTTATAATGTATTTTTATTTAATATAAATTTATATTGAAATTTCTTTTTTAAAAGTTATTTTAAGGAAAATGAATATAAGGAACGGAAATCTAGAAGCCGAGTTATTTTAAAGCTAACATCTCTTTGTAGTTAGAATATATCTATTCATAATAATATCGTATAATACAAAAAGTAAAAAACAGTTGGAATAACAGTCCAAGTGCAGCAGTTAAGGTATATTCTGGTTAGACTCGCTCAACTTTGTATTAATTTCAAAAAATATTGATTTGACTTTCAGGTCCTTTGAAAAATAAAAAGTTTAAAGCAGCTCAGCGCCCTTGGGCTAAACGCCTGTATAATTGGCAAAAAAACTGTCAATGTCATCGATATGCTTTGACTGTGCTGGCAGCGAAATTCCATGAGCCAACTCACTGCTGGCTGACAACTGTCAACAGGCAACTGAGTGTAACAAGCCAATTATGAGAGTTGCGTCTAATAGGCTTAAAAACGTTAAAGACCAGGCAGGGTCATGGTTGAGCAACCGTAGTCCATGGGCAACTGCTGCAAATGAAGAAGGCACGAAGACACGCAGACAACGTGGAAACAGAAAAGAAAATAACTCGGCAGACAGAAGGGTTAATTAGAAGGATAATTAGTGCGTAATCCGATATGTCAACAACGGCGAAGTGAGCGAAACAGTTTCGGGTTGAGGCGAGCGCCTAATGAAATTTGGCTGCCAAGCGAAAAGTTATTACACCCGAACGGGGCCAAGGGCCAAGCGACGACTGAGTGCAAATACCTAGAAAATTATGATGTAAGTTCTGAGTAGAGCCCTCAGCCTGGGGCCCGAAGCACGACGGCGTCTTTAATTTAAAGCTCAGATCGAATTGCATAGATGTTTCGCTTGGGCTGGTGAGACGATGACGATGGCGATGAGGATGAGGATGAGGATGACGCTGAGCCAGCAAAATATGAATAACCATGCGCCGCAGGTGGAACTGCCAGTCGAAGATGGAGTGGGCAGCAGAGAAGCTTCAAGCTTTTATGGCAATGGGCGCCACCCAATTAAAAGGCACTTGAAAGCCATTAAAAGCGCAGCTCTGCCAAATGTCGCTGCTGCTCGCTGACTGCCTCCTCCTGCTCTGTGCAATTATAGAATTATTAAAGTGTCATTACACTGCGGGAGCTCTGCATATGAATCATGGCGTCTTTTTATGACGTCTGCCAATGCTCGTGAGTATTTATGGCTTTATGACTTCGTGGAGCAGAGGCAAAGGATGCCTCACTGACAGAGACTTCTGCTGCCCAAGTGTAATCCCATAGTTATGCCCCAAGTATTTGGACAAATCGTGATTTACGTTTATTTTCATCAAATATTGAAATATTATATCCATACACAATCTGGAGGCGAACGCAAAGCTAGCGAGGAAATTGAATCAATGAATTTAGTGCGAGCATCAGCAAAAAAAATTACTTTTATGATAAAAAAGATACTAAAACCGGGACAAAGAGCACAAAACGAGAAAAAGTGGCTGACCCAAGCGCATGAGAACAACCCCCAAGGAGCTGCTGCTGCTGTTGCTGTTGCTGCTGCTGCTGCTGACCAGTCCAGGTCCTGCTTGAGTGTGGCTATCTCATATCATAATAAGCGCTCATCAATTTCCATTAAATTTAATATGTCACTTTTGGCTCAATGGGACGTGGCACAAAGGCAAGGACATTTGGCAAACAAAGTCAGTGTCCGTCCCTCTTCAGCTGCTCAACTCTCCTCCTCGTCATCATCATCATCATCATCATCATTCTCGTAAAAAGCGTATGTGGCCATAAAAAAGCTTTTTCATAATTTCCTAGCCAGCTAGTGCTCAGAATAAAGGAAGCGGAAATAAAATATGATATGAGCTTGTAATAGATTTCTATCACATTTTAAGTGCACAGCGAAGAGGGAACAGCGCCTGGACACGACTTCTGGGCAGAGTCCGAACTCGAGTCTGTGGGTGTGGGAGTGGTTCAGGTCATTGAAACAAATGAACGTGCTAAGTGAAAGTTTTGATTTATGCTGAAATAATATACGCTTGGGACTAGAACAACAACAGTTGCCACTGCAGTGAGCAGTCTTGGCCCGGTCTAATGACTGTCGCTCCACAAGCAAATTTTCGCACAAATTTTAGCTAAACATGCAATCGTAAAGCAGAAGTACTCAACTTTTATTGACTGGCCCTGCCCAGCTAGTGGCCACTGGCAAATGTGAGCTGTAAACTCTCTTGACAACTGCTCAAGCTTCAAATTGGTTATTAAAGAAGGCCATTGAACGGGGCTTCGGCTCCTGCACATGAGTCAGCCTTTGGTCAGGTGTGGTGCAGAGGTGCAGGGTAGAGGACTCTTCTCTGGGTGGGCTATCAGTTTATAAATCAAAATTAATTAGGCTCGCTCAAAACACGGCCAAGACTCCAGCTGAGTTCGATTTTTGTCTCCGAAATCACTTTTTTTTTTTTCATTTCTTGTCTCTTTTTGATTTCCATACATCAATGATTGAGGAATATCGACGCATCGACTATCCGGCGTTCTTTGGCAGAGCCGGCACTCAATAAAAATTTTATTACACTACATCAGAAACGGCAGAAACAACAACGTCTAGCTCGCATAAACGTTGCAGATTTCCAAAGAATCCGCGATGAGTTTCGCCAGCGACTTTAATGGGTACTAAGGCGGGCGGTGCTGGTGGTGCAGGTGGTGCCCACCGTTGCGAATGTGTTTTTCATAATTGATTAATTAATTAATTTTTCAGGCCAATTTGCGAAACGTTAAGTATGAGTCAAACGAAGTCATTTGGCTATTGCAATTCGCGCTTTTATGACCGCAAACAAACCATAAAAATTTGCTCGAAATCTTTAGAGCTTAATCAGAGGAGCATAGGAAGTTATAGATGTTGTAACGTAGATTGCACAGCTCAATTAAACTGAAATTAAATTGCGTAATATCCGACTCGTATATCAAACTGAATATTTGAAATGATTAGAATCAAGTGATAATCGATGTCAATCGAATATGGTAATCGATGTCAATCATTAAGGTGTTTGAAAGTATTATGAAGTCTTATTCCTTCACTCAAAAACTCTTTACAAATTATAGTTTTTCGTCGAGAAGAAAAATAATTGCCGAAGGAGAGATTTATCTAATCTATTACTAGATATACTTGTAGAAGCATAGTAGAGTCTGTCCGACTAGGGGATACCTTGAGCTCTAACAATAACTTATATCCTATTCTTCAATTCTACATACACAGCATACAGCTCACATCCACACTCTACTTTGGGCAATTGATGGTTAAATATAGTTTCTTCCAGATAGACTTGTTTAATCAAATATACAAAGCATATTAATAATATTTGTAATTTGATGGTTTGGAGATATCATATATATAAAACATATATACATAAGGAAACGATCATGGGTTAATTTGTCATATAAACAAGTAAGAAGGCTCTAGTCGAGACGGCTTGACTACGAGATACCCTGAACCCTGCAAAAAAAGTGATACTCTTCTTCTTTACGCACTTATAAGCGAGCGCTCTGCTAACTGCGCAGTTGCTGCCGTGGCTTGGGGGTGGGTTGGGCTGAACTTTGGACGCTTATAACTCCATTTCTAGATGGACGATCTTCATGAAATTTTCAGAGTAGATTAGGAGTGTCTTAATCTATCTATGTGTCAAATTGCAAGTCTCTAGTATTTGAAATGCGTTTTTTTTTTTCATATTGGAAGCGGAGGGGGCGTGGCATCCACAATCTGAAATCACAAAATTTGCGTATCCATAATATCTATCTAAATATTTAAAGTTGAATTCTCTAGCTAAAACGATGTAGAAGTTACGCCCAAAAAACCTTAAAAATGGAAACGAATTTTCGATTTTTTATCGATTATTTGGAAATGGGACGAGTTATCGAAAAAAACAAAATAAACTCGTATTGCGTAGCTAACATACGAGTGTTCATGTGAAATTTCAGCTGTCTAGCTTTTTAGTTTCCGAAATCTCGACGTTCATACGGACGGACGGGCGGACGGACAGACGGACAGACGGACGGACAGACGGACATGGCTAGATCGATTTATTTTTTTATGCTGATCAAGAATATATATACTTTATAGGGTCTGCGACGTCTCCTTCTGCCTGTTACATACATTTTCACAAAACCATTATACCCTGAATTCCCATTTTCAATGGGTTCAGGGTATAAAAAACAAAGTTAAAAAAATAAAAAAATTTCATATCAGTCAGTAAGAATTTGGAATACAATAACGAAAAGAAAAGTTAATTATAATAACAATCGATTATAGATTTATATATACAAATCTCTAGCATTTGTTGCTTACGATATTGCTGAACTCACACGGACGGACAGACGTAAGGACTTAGAACCAGACGTAAACATCTAGATCAACTCAGCTGGTCATCGACATCATGAAATGATTGAATATTAGATGTGATCTGCCACATCTAATGCTTTTTATACAACCATTTTCAATCATTATTCAACCATTTCTTCAAGCCCATTTTCAATGAGCTCAATATATATTTTCATTAAGAAGATATTGCTAAAAAAAGATAGTTTTAATGACCATTCGAAACTCTAGATCTGAGTGAAAAGTAATTTTTCTTTAATTTATTACTTTTTTAGAAGATAAACATAAATGGTTCAGAAGTACAATAAAAATATCTAACCAAAAATGATGATGATGATTATAGCATTTTCGAGGCGAGTGCCGTCAATTTGAAAGTATGTTTATCTATAACTGGCAAAGAACATTTCGCATCGATATTGATGTTTTCCGTTTAGAAGAAATGTTTTGCGACACTATAACTAACTAGATTTCCCCTTGGGAAATCAATGGCCAGTTCTATGCAGTTGCCATGGCGAAGACAATGCCAGAGAGACAAAGATGAATCTACGTGTGCTGAAATTGTGGCACTTGATATCCATAAATACGTCACAATGTGAAAGTCGCAGCGACATGCAAAGCAGTCTCAGTTTCAGCTTTTGCCATTTATGTAGAAGTCGAAGTCAAAGTGCTGCCGCATCTGCATCGGCAGCAATTGTTGCTGCGAGTGCTGCAAGTGTTGCCGCGATGCCAGCAGATGCAAAATTGACGGCTCCAACAGCAGCAGCAGCAGCAGCAGCAGCAACTGCAACGTGGAGTTGTTTGTTGCCTTGAGCGGCATTCATTCTCTTATGAAATGGATTTTGTCATTTATTTATAGCTTTTTCACATACGAATGAAATCTGATTGAAATGTGTCCCGTGTCTGTGCCTTAGCATTAGCTGCTGGCTGTGGGTGAATGGCTAAGAGAGAGAGAGGCTAAGAAGAGACGCGAGCTGGTGTAGCTAGAAGAGAAACGTGGATGCCTAATTTGGCTGCGAAAGCAGGCAACATCAATTTGGCCAATTATATTGACACTTTCGCTCGGCCATTGGCCAGAGGACACGACGAAGCCGTTGCTTGACCATACGGCAATCGCATCAATTGACGGCCGCCTTTATTCTACACTCATAGCCAGAACAATGTCCGACAAGCTGTGAGCTGCCAAGGCCCAAATGGCGACAGAGAAATTGGCATATCTACGCTTGACAATCAAATCTCGGCCTTAAATAGACGCAGCTGGCGGCTCACTTACTCAAGACGACACAGAGTGTTCGGACTTCGGACTTCGGACTGCGCGACTCGGCCTCAGTCTCGGACTTGAACTCAAACTTCAGCTCCGTCTCCATTTCCATGTCAGCCTCCGACCCTGGTCAACGCCTCTGGCTGGCAATGGTCATCAATTCGCTCGTCTGCCGATGATGTTGGCTATGATCGCAGCAGCAGCAGCAGCAGCATCAGCAGCGCAGCAGCTCGTCCAGTGCCAAAAGTGCCGCGGCACAGATGCAATCTCTAGGAGATCAACCGCAGCTTTTGTGCACGCCTGCTTAGATGCAACAATGGCAGCGACGCGACGTCGATCGTGACACAAGTGCGACGCTGTAAGCGACGCGTCGCAACGCTTAACACTCAGCCAACGACGGGCGGCAACGGCAGCGACGATGGCGGCGTGTCAGAGGTGCCGCCAATTTTTCAACACCAAGCCAAACACGCGGCTGGATCCAGCCACAGGCGAGCAGATATCAGCAGATATTGCAATTCGGTTATAAAAATTCTAACTGGAGCAATTGAGTCGCGGAGGGAACTTTATCCACAAATTTGTAGCGAGTGACATTTACTCTGTTCTCAACTACATCTACTTAACTGCCATACCCCAATCCCGTCTAGCCCATGATACTCTCTCTCTCTCTCTCTCTCTCGCTCTCTCTTTGTCTGCTTCATCCAGCTTAGCCGGATAATGATCGTGAGAGAATTCATGAGACTCTTTAAACAACTAACCTGGAATTTCAATGCAGTCAAAGTGCTAATGTGTGTTTGCTAATTAATGTCACAAGTACTTCGGGAACGACAAGAACTAAAGAACTCACTGCAGAATTGTTGAGGAAAAAACTGTTTAAGCTAGAAATACTATTCTCTCTTTTTGCAGAGCTCAAAAAAAAAAAAAAAAAAACCTTTAAGAAATTATTATGCATTTTTCTTTATTTTTAATAAATTTTTTCCTCTTGTCAGCTTACAGATTTCTAAAGCAGATTCCTTTATACTCTGCACATATTGAAAATGGGTATAATAGTTTTTTACTATGTATGCAACAGGCAGAAGGAGGTATGATAAACCAAGTCCTGTCCGTCTATTCATAAGTTTGAATGCGTCTATCTCTGAGCCTGTAAGAGCTAGTGACCTGAATTTCATCTGTAATTGCTCGAATACAAAGAATCAAATTTGCTTTCAATTAATATAACATAATTAATATCGAAATTAAGTTCAATATGTAACTTATGTAAGTTAGCGAGTATATTAAAAGACGCAGTCTGCAGAGTATCTCCTAGTCGGACACACCAAATAGCTTTCAGTGTTTTTTTTTTCTCACTCTGTATTGTATTATTTACATGAATGTACATTGAAGCAGTCTACGTTGTTGTGACACTTAAGCTGATAAGTGCGATTTGTTCTTTGAAAACGCTGTATCCTCTAGCCGATGATGGGTCGTCTTGCATGTTTCTGTGGTCTTGACTGTGCCACGGCAGGCGTTGCGCATAATAAAAGTTTGAAGTTGCGCTAAATTGGGTGATAAAGTTGATCCGAGCACGATAAGCCCATTATAAATGCATTTAATGGCTAAATATTAAATGTATCTTCGTTCGTTGTCGTGCTCGACTGCCTCTCCCCACACACACACAGAAACACACACACACACACACACACGCTAGAAGTTAGCGGCGAGTGCCAGATCCCAGATCCCAGGTCCAAGATCTCTGGTCCGGGTGTCAGGTGACTGTGCCCCGACTTCGCCCCGACTTGAATTTATGAAGTTGTTTGCGCTTATTAAATTTTAAGTTGAACACTTTTCGCGCCTGCAGCGTTGCACACAGAGATAGAGAAATGGAAAGAGAGAGAGAGAGTGCGAGCGAGAGAGGTAGATACAGACAGAGACAAACATGGAGACATGCAACTCCGCACTTGGCGACAACTTGGCGTTGCCACGAGATGCACAGATAAGATTTTTTTGTGACTGGTGACTGGTTCCCAAACGGGGCACTGGACTTGGCAATTAGCGCAGGCGCTTGAAATGTGTTGAAAGATATTTGATGAATGGATAGCGTGCCGCGTGGCTATGGCCAAGCGGAATGAGCGAGGCGAATATGAAACTCAAATTAACGAAATTGTATAACTTTTACATAAATAAACTGACACGAACTGAAGTTAAGCTAAGGCTGGTCAGGAACTCCTTAAAGAACTTGAAAAATAATGCTAAATAAATAAATATGTAAAACTAGTTTAATGGCAGGAGAAAAGTGTTTAAATAATAAAATTAATAAACAATAAATACACTAACAAATAAATGAATAGTAGATAAATACAAGCCTTGGTTATGGTAAGTCCGTAATCTTTAGTTGAAATTCAAATAAAGCTGTGGATATCAAAAAATTTTATGCAGATTAGAATAAATTGAAGAAAGTTCAATAAATAATAATGAAAGTCTAGATGAAGTTGCCAGCAAAAACAGGACAAAACTTGTTAGGTCAAATTTTTTTAAATTAAAATAAGATAAAATTATAATAAAAAAGTAATGAATAAATAAAGCCATTGTAATAATAATCTTTTGTATGCATCACATATGTAAATCTTATGCTGGTTAAAAAATCTATTAATAAATTGAGCGAAAAATTGTTTTATTTTTTTTTTTTAATAATAAAGTAAATATAGATTAAAGCCGGAGAAAACTTGTTTAATAACATATGCAGAGATTTTAATTAAAATGAAATAAAAGACAAATAAATTAACTGAATGATAATAATTTAGATAAATAAAACTATAGTTGTAGTAAATAAATCTGATATGTGCGCTTGTTGAAAAATCTATTAATAAATTTAAAAAGTAAAATATAAAAATAAAAAAAAAAAAATAATGAAAATCTAATCTAAAAGCAGAAAATTTGATTTATAATTTATGAAAATTTTTATTTAAAAAAAATAGTAAATGATAATAATAATATTACACATTACACATTAAGTAAATGTGATTGATGATGTGCATCCACAATAGCAAAATATTAAAATAAAATATTTTTGGTAATCATCCATTGCAAGTATTTAACAAATACATAAAAATACTATAAAAGTATTTATATATATATATATAAAATATATATTAGTAAATATATAAATAATAAATATAAATGAATAAAGAGTACATGATTCAGTTATCAATAAGCATGAAATCCTTTTACATACACAGCTCTTCATGCATATGTAACTATATTTAGTGGAAATTCAAATAAAGATGTCGGCCTGAATGAATTATGAATTATATCACACGGTGGCCGTTGCCAAATTTGGGCAAATCCGCAGCACAAATGCACTGTGTAAGAGCCAGAGTCGAAGCTGGAGCTGAAGCCAGAGCCAGAGATACTTAGTGCAGTAGGAACAGGAAGACAATGCCTTGTGTTGTGTTGCCCTGGCGCTGGCATTGGGAACAACAATAGCGCAGCTACCAGAAATATTTCTGAAGACAACTCAAACACACACACACACACACACACACACACACACAGACAGACAGAGTGGCCAGGCCAGGGGGTGGACCAAGTGGCGACGATATGCCAATGGCAACTGTGGCATTGTGTCGTCGTTTTGGATATCTTCATATGGCTATGTGGTGGCCGCCATGCCGAGCATTTAGTTACATTTATTTGTTGCTATTAACTGGCACGCTGACGCTTATCGACGCCAACTGGGCCCGAGCTTTCGACTAGACACGGAAAAGCCAAAGCGCACGCGGCGAGAACAATTGCCGAAGCAAACGATGCCAGCCAGCCACTGAGCCAGTCGGCCAGTCACTGAGCCAGACAATCAGCCAGGCTAACATCCGCCCCCGTGTTGGTTGCTGAATATATGTCCAGTTGGTCGTGGCGCACGTAGTATTGTTATCGGCTGGCAGAGATGGGCCGCGAGGCACAGAGCCCAGCCATGTGCATACTTATGCTATATTTCTGCTTCGATTCTAAGGCTGCCTGGGCCAGGACCAGGGTCCACATGGCGCGCGGTTGCTGCTGCGCTTTTCATATGGCTTTCACAAGAGACAAAAAAGCAGCATGTTCATATCTCAGAATTGGTCTGCGGCCGTGCTTGGGTTTGACTGCAGTCAGTAGTCAGTAGCCAGCACCCAGTAGCCAGTAGCCAGTAGCCCATGCCCATGCCCAAGCTCATGCTCATGCCCATTGCCATTGTGACCCGGCTTTGCGCCAGGCTCTGTGGTTACCTTATAATGTGCCTGGTAATGCTCATCGTAATTTTTCCACATTGACGCTGCTTTTTTTTTTTTCATTTTTTGTTTGTTTTTGTTTTCGTTTTGCGGTTTTGGCCATCTCGCTGCTTTAATCTGCATATCTTCATTTGAGTCTGCCGCTTTTGCTCTTAAATGCCCTGCGGTGTCCCCGGTGCCAGTGGCCGGCCTCACATCCAGTTTATTCCCATTCCTCTGCTTAGAGTAGAGTTTTTAGCAAAATAATGAGAATCATGATTTCTGCTGCAGACTTCTGCTGCTGCTGCTGCTGCTGCTGCCTCCTGCTCGGCTCGCTGGCTCAGCGCAATTTTCAGTTTCTACGCCATTTTTGTTTGCTTTTACTTATTTTTTTTTTTTTTCGTATTCTGTGTACAAATTGATATGCAAATTTTTGAGTAGCACTACGGCGACTAAATGCTGCGACTCCTCCGATCGCTGCTTGCATTTATCGTAGCTAAAATGTAGCCAGAAACGAACGTTAATTAGTTCCAAAGTGTTTGGCAGCCACTGTCGCCCCAGCTGGTTAAGGAGCGCAAGAACTGAGCTTGTGCTTCCTTCAATTGAAATCCAAATCCAGATTCATATTGCTTTGTGCTTTGAGTCTGCTTCATTTGCAGCACTCACTCCATTTTGATGGCCATACGTTGACCCAGCTTTGCTCTTCGCTCGCTCAGCCTTTCAAAAACATGGCCACAATAATCTTGACTTCAGCGCCCTTCCCGCCCTCTCCGCGAGGCTGGCAAACAAGTTTCTGCACTCGAATAATCTGCATGAACCATAATTTTATTGAGAGCACGCCTGCCAATAAATAACTCCAGCCCCGCTGCACTCCACTCCCTCGCTGCTCCATCTCTCTCTCTCTCTCTCTCTCAGCCACTCTACCTCTCTCGCTCTGTTCGTGGCCATTTATTAATATGGAAATCTACAGAGAAGCCGCTCTGGCTGCTGAAAGTGCTTCTGCTTCTGTTGTGCTCGCCGTTGGCCGTTGCCCGTTGCTGCAGTTGCTGCTGTTGGCAGTCGCCTCTCGCAGCCTAAACACATTACACGATAGCGTCAAATGGAAGCCGATGGAGCACGCCACTTGGCGCTGCCTCTATCCTGGCACCCCCTGGGCCTATGCTGCTTCCTTTTTTTTTTTTTTTTTGTTTTTGTTTTTAATGCTCGTTGCCGCCATCGTCATCATTGTGGTCGTCATCCGCCTTGTTCTCATTGTTATCGGAATTCTGCTGTGCCATAAGCAACCGGCGATGCTGCGAATGCGGCTGAGCTTGAGGCTGGGAATGAAGATGGGGCCACGGGCATCAGCATCGACTTGAGCAGGCGGTCATCACAAAGAGCCGAACACAATTTCAATTTCGTGTTATCCGCAAAATATTCATTTTAATATCTCTTCAATCCAAGGAGCGATGTGGCTGCTGCTCAGCTGCAGAGCTACAGATACACGCATTACCCACACACACACACACACACGCACACATACACACATATTATATCATCCAGGTGCATCGTTAATAACCAATCACAATTGCTGCGAAAATGCTTGAAATGCAAATTGCTTATGTCGCGCCGCACATAACTCATTGCCTCTGGCCAAGCTCTGTGGTTGGCTATATCGGTGGTTAGGTGGTTAGGTCGAGCTCCGTCGGCCTGAATGGCTGTCCGAGCAAAGTCTATGCCTCTCGGCTGCGCAGCTTTGCATATGAAATGTGCTGCACACGGCTCTAACTGCACTCGCCATAATCCCCAGCCTGGCGCACAAACAAAACAGCCCGCAGAGGGAGCAGCCCCAGCCCCAGCATACGTAGATACATACATATGTGCACAGCTGCATCCCTGGATGTGGAGGAGGGTGAAGAGCTGGCCACTTCTATTTGGCACATTCTGGCATAATTATAATGCACGCAGCGAGTCCTGGCTCCCCTTTTGCAATGCCAACTGCAACTGCAACTGCAACTGCAACTGAAACTGCAACTGTAATTCTCCTAGTCAGCCACCCCCACCGTAACAAGTGACCGCTGTGGTGCTAGCGGTTTTCATTTTAATTCAGCCAACGGATCGTCGAACATATCCACCCTCGACATTGATGGACATAATCCAGCATTCGTAAAAGGAACAAGAGTGCATTAGACGACATTGCTCGACTACACAATACTCTGTTTTGATAATACTAGGTAATACTAGGTCATACTAGGTAATACTAAGTAGTACTCAGTAATGCAAGGTAATACTAGGTAATACTCAGCATTTGTCAAAGCAACAGGAGTGCAATAGACGGCGTTGCTCGACTGCATAATACTCTGTTTTGATGATACTAGCTAATACGAAGTCATACTAGGTAGTACTCAGTAATACTAGGTAATACTAGGACATACTAGGTAATACTAGGTAGTACTCAGTAAGTACTACTTGATGGACATAGTCTTCGTTAAGGTGTGCTTGTCGGCCTTGTTCGACTGCATAATACGCTGCTTTGGTAATACTACTCGATGATACTCGGAAAGAGAAAGCTCGACTAGGTAATACTGGGCTACGCCAATAGGTAACTTTACCTATATTACCTATAGATAAGGAAATTAGTTCTTTATTCATTTTGATATTCCCTGGGGGAACTGCTGCCACCTCCAGGTTACATACATTAGATGAAAAGCATGTTACCTTACTTAACCATTTTCATTATGTTTAGGGTATGAAAAACACAGACTCGCTTCACTAAACGATTCAGTCTCTCGAACTAAAAGAAACTGCTTTAAAGCCGAAGCACAAACTTGATGGAAATGAAAATTTAATTGCACAAGATAAACTTGTGGAACGCGCATCACAACATTAGCTTTAGCCAAATGGAACCTTCAAGTTAGTTAAGCATTAATGCAACTAACAACATTTCGTAACTAGCAATTTATTAAAACTAACGTTTACTTTGTCAAATTAGAATATTATTTATTTAGAATGTAAATATGAACATTTGACCACAGACAGTGTGTTTGTGTGAGTGTGTGTGAGTGAGTGTGTGCGTGAGTGTGTGTGTGTGTGCAAAGTGCAAACATTTAGCGACACGCACATTTATTTCCTTTTTAGGCCCTCACCAACTATGCCCCCATGTAGGATGTTCGGGTTCGACGACGTCATTAATATTTATGCAATTCTATGGATGAGTCTGGCTGTGCTCACTTTTTGCACTAGACAGTAAAGCACACATTCACTCACACTCACACACACACTCACACTCACACTCATGTGAGTACATTAGAAACGTAATTATTATTTTAATTGCACTGCAATGCTCATTTTGTTTAGTGAGTGCAGCGGGCAGGGGCAGGGGCAGGTGGAGTCTGTGGTCTGGGTTGGGCTTTGCTATTTGCCAGTGCCACAAATAATAAATGTCCGAAAATTTGCCTGGCTTTATCGTATCCATTTGATTTCGGTTAACCAACTCACTGTAAATATGAATAATTTCGCACTGCCTGCCAGCCAAATTAGCATTCATCAGCTGCATCGAGTGTTGGCATTTCGCATGCGGCCGCCGATCATCAAACTGTAATTGACGGCGATGCTGAAAACTGTCAGCATATGGAGCGATTCATTATTTGGTCAGATCACATCATTTACTGCCACGCCCCACCATAAACAATTGGCGAATATCCAATCAGCATAGAATATGGAGCCAACAGCACCCGCCCTTTTAGTTAAATATTTTTAAGCAAAAGCTTACTCAGGCAAGAGTCAAGCTCAAAGACGTTTTTAAAGCAATAACAACAATTTGAAAGTGGGTAATAAATACCTTTATTTTCCACTTGAAAGGTATTTAATGCATAAGAAAGTTTTACTTAATAAAACCATTTCTGCGTAGCTCTTCGACAGAGTATAATTGTCTATCTCTTTCTCTCACTCCGTAGGCCCAACCATCAGCACATCCGTTCGACGGTAGCTCCGTTAATCTGCTTACGGACAAATGCCTCTGATAAGCTATAAAATCCAGAGATAGTCATAGTCATAGCCCATTATTCTCAATCAATCAAAATCTATCAAATCTGGAAGACCTAATTGGAAGGTATCTCTCTAGAGCGAAGAGGGAAGATGAGAGAAGAGAGAGAGGAGAGGAGAGAGAGAGAGAGAGCTCTGCTCTCTCTCTCTCCTCTCTCTCTTCTCATCTTATCTCTCTCACTCCTCTCTCTCTCTCTCTTTCTAGCAGATCAGAGAAGCTCTCTCTCCATCTCTCTCTCTCTCTCTCTCTCTCTCTCTCTCTCTCTTCTCTCTTCTCTTCTCTCCTCTCTCTCCCTCTCTCTCCTCTCTGTTCCAACGATTAATCGTCCCCAAGCTTTCTTTGCCTATATATGATCTTCCGTCTTTCTGCCATACGGTACCTTATGACCCATCTCTCCCATACCGCACCGTCCCACCGACCAATCATCTCTTAGTAGAACCGTCAACCCCCAGTCTCTAGGAACTAAGGAACAACTTCCACTGTAGGATTTACAGTAGACTTACTAATAATATATTCTCCCATAGCATATTTAGTTTGCTTCATCGATAATTTTTCGATTCTGAAGGATGCTGATGAGCTACTTGAGCCAACTAAGCTCTATATATACTACATATTCTTCTTAGTCAGTTACAAATATTAATAACTCAACAAAAATGAATAGAACTGATTTTCCGTATTGGGTCTAGGGTATCTGCTAGTCATTCACTGCCGATTATTTTAGTTGATTTTAATAGCTATTTTTGTGCGATGGTTTCAAGACCATGTCCCTGCCCATGTCTATAGAATTTGAGTTGAGGTACAGCATCTGAAAATGCAGCAAGTGCATCGATTTGCAGCCAAACTCTACAACTCAATTGGACTTACAGCTCGCCACTCAAAGGCACGGCAGAGTCGCCATCTATAAATGGAATACACAAACCCACACATACAGGCCAACATTTATATAGATATATATATGTATATAGATGGATAGGCAGAGGGAATCGCGGACTAATGGGGACAGTGTAAAAATGAAACAAGAAACATAAATTCAATATGAACTTGTGAGTGGAGGAAATCCAAATCGGAGAACGAACAACTTCAGGCTGGACTTGGGAGTCCGGTTCGCTCCACTTGTCGCCATTTGTGTCCGGTGCGCATCTCGTTGCTTATTCGTCGTTGCCATTCCTTTTAATTTCATTTATTTTGCAAAATACAATTTAATTTGATGTGAATGCAACTGACAACTGGCAGAGAAGACAGCAAAGGCAAAAAAAAAAAAAAAAAGAGGAAAAAGAAGAGAAAAAAAAACGAGCCAACGACAAAAACGGCAAGCGACTGTGATGGAGACGCCGCTTCCTCTCTATTGGCCCCAAGTTGAGGCCTCCTACCATAAGGCAAATATTGAACTACAATAATCATCAACATCGATATCGACAACTGCACCGCGGCCATATCAGCGAAATCCCCAACATCGGTCGCCATTTCGTGCCGCCGTTCTCATCATCATCATCATCATCTCCGTCGTCGTCGTCGTTGTCGTCGTCGTCGACGATGGTTAACTGTGGGCAGGTGGGTAGACAGCTGAAGACAATCAAGCGCAAAACGAACGAGCAATTGTGGCACACGGATGAGCCAAGCCAATGATTGTCATGAAGATAACAAAACTTGCCTTTTTGCATACCAAAAACATTGCCAGCAACAACTGCTGCCGAGTAACCGCGCAGCCAAACAGCAACAACAGCAACAGCAGCAGCAACAACAACATTCACAACAGCAACATGTTGCTCAAAACTAACAAAGTATTGATTGCGCCGATTGCCAATGGATGTGGATCACTCGTCGTTGTCGTCGACAGCAACATGGATTGTCATCCAACTTCAACAGCAACAACAGCAGCAGCAGCAGCAGCAGCAACAGCAGCAGCAGCAGCAGCAACAGCCAAGTATCTGTTTAGGCTTTAGCTTCAACTTCAGCTGCATCCTCATCCTTCGCAAAAGTCTTTTTAGTGCTTGCGATGCCAAGATACCCCAGTTGATGCCGACGACATTCTCATCCGCTTATCAAACTTCAAACAAATCATTTTGTTGGCGGCCTTGTAGGCCTTCTAGGTCACAATGAAAAAACCACAAAGGCAATAGTTATATATACCCTGTAGTGTTTGAAGAGAGTGAATTCCTCTTACGATTGAATATACATACACATAAATATCTGCAGTGCACATAAATATCGACTCCACTTGAACCTGCTAGCCAGTCTTCGATATGAGAGCATTCCTCTAATACCCTGTATCAAGATGAAATGATGAAAGCGGAGGTTTGACTCAGATGTAGATGTAGATGTAGATGTAGATGTAGATGTAGATGTAGATGTAGATGTAGATGTAGATGTAGATGTAGATGTAGATGTAGATGTAGATGTAGATGTAGATGTAGATGTAGATGTAGATGTAGATGTAAATGTAGATGTAGATGTAGATGTAGATCATCTACATGATGTAGATGTAGACGTAGACGTAGATGTAGATGTAGATGTAGATGTACTAATACGAAGATAGATAAATAGATAGATAGATAGATGGAAGATAATAAACAGAAATATACATTTATAGAAATGTTGGGTATTTTGTCGTCGATCATTCTCAATTACTTCAACTTCTACAAGAAGACAGACAGTTGCGTTGCTCATAAACATTTTGTGTCTATATTTAAACACATTGTATCTTATGGACTTGCTGCAATCATTTTATAAAGCCTGATAATATAGTGGGGCACCACAGCATTTCAGTGCACCACTGCTGCACCACCGAATTTGATGCGAGAAGAGGCAAATGCTTGTGGCTTCTATGTAAACCATCATTTGTAATAATGAGCCCATGCCTATGCCGAAGACGGAAGAATTCTCGCTTGAAATCAATTTATATAATTTGGTGAAAAATGATTAGGCCATAAGGTGTGAAAATACCTACAACAAAGCGATAGATTAATGAAGGCGCTGAAAAACTACTCTCCTAGTCTCGAGAGATACACTCTCTCTTTCCCTCTCTCTCTCTCTCTATCTTTGTAGTTGCCACAATTTTAGACTTATCTGAGCTGCATCATGCCACCCAAAATGTGGCAGCCAAGCTGTCATTAGCGGTATTCAAATCATAACATAAATATACTTGTCGTCTGCCGAGTGTCTGCTGTAGCTGCTGCTGCTGCTGCCAAGAGCTGCGAGTTGAGAGAAAACTAGGGGCGCGTTTGTATTATGACAGGATGATGGAAGTGGGTGGAGGTGGTGCTGGTGGTGGCTGGCTATGTAAGTACATAGAGTCTGACTGGAACTGGCTGACAGACGACGGTGCGTCGTCTTCGGCTGCTTGGCTGCCTGGCTGCCTGGCTGCCGTCTGGTTGAGCAACTTGTTGGCCACATATCATTTTGATAACTTGTCAAAATAATCTGTCGTCTGCAGGGCCGCCGGGGCGTATGATAAATGCGGCCAGACGCCGAGCAAGCCACTGAGTAAGTGTTGAATGTTATGCCACTTTATTATTGCCATTAAATGCTGTGCACTCGTGGCTGCTGCTGGCAGCATCCACACACACACACAGACACACACCTTGAATTTTGGTGAATTCGCTGCAAGGTTGTCTTTATGGCTCTGCTGGGGGCAGCGTGGCTCGGGCAGGGGTAGCATAAACTTGTCGAGCATTGTCATAAAACTCAACCCTCTGCCTTGGCCCGATATTGAACATTGAATATGGAAACACTTCTGGGACGCTCGGGTAATATCGTGCAAGTCCCTAGCGTGATGCGAGCAAAAATATTTTGCTCTTCGTAATAATTTAGCACTTACTGGACAACAAATGCTCGGCAGATCCGGCACAGCTCAATCTAAGGCATTATTCCCCTTCCCACTTGACTTTGACCTTTATTGATGCCAGTTGGTTTTATGTGCTCGGCTGATTGGAATATAATATCGAAATTGTGTGTATTGCCATCGACTTTCAGCTCAATTCAACCTCAACTTCAACTTCAACTTCAACTTCAGCTGCAGCCTCAGCTAATAAAGTCTTCTGCGGACTCTTGGCAGGACATAGCTTAATTTGTTAAACGTTATCGCTTCCGCTTTCAGCCAACTGCCGCCGCAGTGCGGCCAAACAAAATGCAAGCCAACAGCAGCCTCTAGCAGGCAACTTGTTTAGCCCCAGCCAGTAGAGGCCCAGCGGGGACAGAGCGAGAGTCTGGGCCTGGCCTGCCTTGGCTTACCTTGGCCTGTGTGCAGAAGATGTTGCAGTCACGTGCATTGTGCAATAAGCCAAACTTATTTCGCATGCCATGCGATCACTTGCCTTATCGACGCGATGCGATGCGACGCGACGCTTGCGTGGCCTTGCCGCAGCTGGGAGGGGATCTAGTTCAACTTTGTGTAATGCCGAGTGCCTGCTATGAATTGTATATACATTTTTGAATTCAATACAAGATATTGGTATTTGCTGCAGAAAGGAAAAATTGTTGATAAAAGTGCTGAATGAAGTCTAGAAATATTTTATTTTCATGCAGACATAATATTGTATAAGAAATATTTATAAATTGAACTAATTGAATTTTGTGGAATATACTTATTTTATTTTTATATAATATACTAAATACCTTTCAGATATATGATATAATTTTCTTTAGTGCCCAAAAAATCAAAAAGTATTTAAATTAATTATTCTAAAATATTACATGGAAAATATTGCTACCTATTTTCTAAGGGGGAAATGCATTTGTTAAATAATAAATTGTTGGTTAATAAATATTGAACTGATCTATGATATTTTTTATTAAGTAACTCTAGATTTATAAGTAAAGAATATATTTGGCTGAAATCGTTTGGCTTGAATAAAGTTACTACCACGAAAGTGTATGCACGTATGTATACCTATTGCCCTGAGGTATGACATCTCAGCTGCAGATTAAAGAGTCTTAGCTTTAAACAGAACCTAGTTATGTGACACTAGCACCTTGTACATACATAATACAGCCCAAATTAGAACAGTCTAGCAATACAAACGTTTTAAAAATACTATTTAATTAAACAGTAAGCAGTGAGTAGAAAGATAGTAAGTAGTTAATAGATAAGTCAAGGTTTTCCTCCCACACTTGGTTGCCTTAAACAATATTATAAAAGCAAATTAAAACATGTCAATTTTGAAATATCAGAACTATTTCACTGTTTGGAAAACAGCAGCTAAACACTGAATATTTACACAATAATCTTTTACTGAACATATATTAAAAGGAATCAAAGCACAAAAAAGAAGAACCAATTTAATATTTAAATCATAAAAATAAATGTATGAAATAAATAAGAATTTAGATCTCTTCAACAAAATCTTCGATTCAATTGAAATAACTTCAGTTATATAAAATAAATAAATATGAAAATAAATCACAAATGATGAAGAAAAGTCTGCATAATTTCATAAAGGAAATATTATTTTTTTTAATTATACAAACATAATATTAAATAACTAATGAATATATTTATTTATATTGACCAGCTCATCAGGATTAGTCAAAGCCAAGTTCTAGTCTAATAATTTTAATATTGCATGCAAGATAAATATTTTGTAAAATATAGAAATATTCACTTTTGCACTACAGAATCTGCAATCAATATTCAATATGCAGAACGCTGGCACCGCCTGGCTGTTGAGCTGGGCCTAGGCGAAGGCAAAGCCGAAGGCGAAGGCGAAGGCAAAGGCGATGATCATATGTAGATATAGAGAAAGACTGCCGCTCGGCTCTCAATCCAGGCAAGGTGTTGTCTAGATCGTGGCCACGCACGCGGCAACTGCAGAAGCTGAGCCGATGCTGCTAAAGTTGTAGAAGCATGCCGCAGCGTAGAGCAATGCAGCGCAGTGGAGTGGAGTGGAGTGGAGTGGAGCCGACAACGTCAAGGTTGTCAGCGACACTAGCTCTAGAGATTAAAGATTCCACCATAAACAAACAAGCGAAATAATTGAGGCAAAATTGAAGCAAACTACTCGAACTCTCGCAGCAGCAGCAGCAGCAGCAGCGGCAACGACTTGGCGATCTTGGAATACGGATATGGCCATGGCAATGGGCAATGGATGCCGAGTACTGGGCGCTGGTCGATGCTGCCGAGGCTGCTAAGGCTGCTAAGGCTGCTGCAGCAAACCAGTTGCCGGTGCAACAATTAGCACGGAATTTGTGGGTGCCATTAAACGCGCAACACGATGGCCGCATGTTGCGTTTGCTCCCATTTCCATTTTTATTTACCATTTCGATGGCCATTGCCAAAGGTGGGCGATAAAACCGCAGAGTCTATAGTGGTTGGGGTGACTTCGCTCCCACATGCTAACGGTGCCCAGCACTCCGAAATTGTGTGCATATGCTTAGCGCCAGCTAGAATACTCACACTCAATTAGGCACACTTCAAAGTTGCCTCCCGGCATTTGCTAGCTGGCTGGCCTGGCCTGGCATGGCCTGGCTGGGGATTTTTATTTATGTGGCAGTCGTCTCTCATAATTTCGCATATGCAGACGAAAATTTAATTACTCGTTGAGATCAAACAAATTGCATGCAACATAAATATGAATCGTACATAGAGCACGACGTCGGGCCACTTGGCCACGATTCTCATCGCGTAACTGGCTAAACGAACCAAATGAGGTTATGAAATCGAGAGTCGAGAATCGAGTATGTCTAGAGCTGTAGACTTTCTTCGATATGCTTTTCGTCATATGCTCTCTCTCCACACGAAATCTTGATCTTGAAATCCCCGCCTGCGTGCACTCCAGACATGTCACAATTTCTCATCGCTCATTTCGTTGCAGGAGGCAACTCCGGCAATTTCTAGCCCCATTCCCCATTCCCCATTCTGTTGCGATTTAATAGCTTGCATTTGGCACATTATAGTCTGGGGGACTGATAATAGTTCTCTGCCAAGTCGACATTGCCCTTGCGAACAGTCTTCACGCCCCGCCCACCTCCCAGCCCCGCTCAACTGTCGACATAGTCTGGCACTTTACGGCCCGGTCTGGTAACAGTGTCCGTGCAAAAGCCGCATATGAAATATGTGCGTCCGTGAAATGACTAAAATTTCATTGGAAAAGCGCAACATTGTGGAAAATGGGAAATTACAAACGGCATGCGAAATGCTGCTGCATACTCTCAGAGGTGTTTATAATAGTCGAAACAATCTTTTGCATGCTACAAAACTATAAACAGAACAACGGCACGAGCTGAACAGAGCAGAGCTGAGCAGAGCTGAGCAGACTACTCACTTCATAACTCAAATGAGTTTAGTAAAGTTTTGAATTCCTTGAACACAAATTGAAAGCTCATAAAGAGCAATGCAATGATTTTATGAAAGGGTGTGATGTACATATTATATTACTATTGACCAGCTGAGTGGATGTAATTATTATTATTATTTGTCTTTGTGTATCCAACAAACATAAATTCATCCAAAGTTAACTGCTAGAACTTTTAAATATACTTACTCTTGTTTACCACACGCAGTGAATCATTTCAATTCGATATTCAAATTCATCGAACAAATTGAAATTTCAATTTTTTTATGAATGCATAACGTGAAGACTTCAATATAAAGTATATAAATATCTTTAATTTACAATACCCTCGCAGATTTTAGAATCTTTTTCTTTGATGTATGTATATATGTATATGTGCATGTATAATTTATAAATATTATATTTACACATTTCCAATCTATATTTACGCTGTAAAAATTTCATTTAGAGCACATAAATAGAACTCAAGTCTGTCACTAAAATATGTTCTATATTCATAGAGCCGTTGGAATTCAGAGTCTATTTTACGCATTATTATTTCTTATTAATAAGAAAACAAAACCATTATACCCTGATTTCCCATTTTCAATGGGTTCAAGGTATAAAAATATATTCACAAAACAATTGCCAATAAAAATATAATTAAATAAAAAAAAAAAATAATAATAATTTTATTTGTATATCTCAATAAAACAATTTTGAAGGCTCTAGTCGAGACGGCTCGACTACGAGATACCCTGAACACAGAAAATAAAGTGATACTCTTCTTCTTTACGCACGTATGAGCACGAAGGGTGTATCTTATAGGCCAATTCTACTAAATAAGCCCCTATTCTTGTCCATATATGGTCAGTGATGTTATGGTACCATGATAAAAAAAAAAATTATTTTTTTTTTAAATTGAATGGAAAAATAATGATGAAAAAAAAAGGTAGTTATACGAAAAAAAAAAAATAATAATAATAATACGAACAATTTACAATTTAAAAGAAAAAGTAGTTAAAAAAACATCGTTTTCATTTAGATATTTTGAAATTTTAAATTCAAATTTTATTTAAATAAATACGTCTTAAATAGCAAAAGCAGATTAAGAAATATAAGAAATAGAGCAAAACGAAAGAATTGGGAAATCACATGCAAAAATGCTTAAAAATTAAATTTCTTTTGATTGTTCCTCTTTTCAATGAATGTATATAAAGTAGTCTAATATACTCTGATCATGGGCTAATGGTATTTACTAACCAGGCACTTCCGTCTCTGGCATTCATAACCCATTGCAAGGCTAGCATTGCTCGACGCTAGAGAAAAACCTGCAGTTATTTACAAGTGCTTTTACATTTTGTTGGACTCACAATATTTATGGCACTTGCTCACTTGTCATATTCGAAAACACGGGCAAATTATAATTGGCAGCGACATTAACTTGTTGCGGTCTAGAAATTATAATTTGTTGCAACTGCAACGGCGACGGTGGACAAAGAAAGGCATTTGCCAAAGTGACAAAGATTTAATTAACAAGATGCGAAACATATATTTATTTGACATGCAATAATAATTCAAATATGTTTTCAACAAGTCTGAAAATAAATTGAAATTCTTGAGTAGAGCAAAATAATAATTAAAAGTGAATTTAGCGCAGAGAGAGAGTGAGCGACAGGAGTCTTAAGAGCTAAACTTAATTTGTAATTTAATTTATATAAATTATAGTAACATATATACTTACTTATACTTCCATATATATTCAAATTGCCTTAAATTAAAAAAGTCATTTGAATTTTGCAATTTGCACGCACGATTTTATTTTTGATCATTCGATTTTCGATTTCGCTTTTATATGCAACTACCACAGTTTACATTACGTGTATCTACTTTTTGTATTTTTGTATGTTTAATGTGTGTAGCCATAAAATTAGTTAATTGTGTTTGTGTATGTGTGTGTGAGTGTGTGAGTGTGTTTGTGTTGAATCTGATTTGTTTTTGCTCACGTTTTGCAATTTATACAACTTATTGCTATACTTAATGCATTTAAATGCCTCAAAATCGCCATCAATTACTCGTACTTTAATTTAAATATATATATATATGCATGTATATATATATGTATGTATATATATAGACACAGAGGATATATTCGTATATATGTGTGCTAGATCAAGCTTAGCGTAGTGTTATGCTCAAGATATGTACTCCACAAAAAACCATGTGTATTCCAAACGGCTGTAAGACTAAATATATTACAGCTACTTCTCGCAGCCCTGCGAACCCGGTTCATCTGGCCCGACATCTGGCTCAGCATCCGCATCTGTGCCAGCATTATCCTCCTGCTCCAGCTCGCTCTGATTGCCAATATTCTCGTTTTGATTGTTCTCCATCTTGATGCTATTCAGCGGATGCCAAATGCTATTGCTTAGAGCGCCGTCGTCTTCCCGCGAGGCTGGACTCTGCGCCGGCTCCGATGTGGGCGACTTGCTGCTACTCCTTTCCGCTGCATGTGGGTATTGGTGATGGACCCCAGCACCGCCCAAGAAGCTCGGAAAGCCCAGCAGCCCTGGCGGATACGGATATTTGGCTCCATTCGCAAAGTGCGGTGGCGGTAGATTGGCAAAAGCACCTGGACTCAATTCACCCGGCTAACAGAGAAAGAGAGAGAGAGGGAGAGAAAGATGATGATGATGGAAATGGTTTTACAAGTATATATCCTTATTAGAATAATGTGATGGCTGAAATGTATTTCCAAGGATCTTAGTCTCTATAGCTAGCTTAGAACCTACCTTGGGTGGAATTCCATTGAAGAAGGGTGGCAAATAAGGGAAAAAGAGCTCCGGTCGACGTTGCATGAACTCCTGCTCGGCCGAAGGTGCGCCATGTGCTGAGCCCGGGCCAGGCCCTGGGCGCATGGGCAGCTCCAGGGACATGCGACGGCCACGACGAGATGTCGGATTCGTCCACATGTGCGTGCCCATATGAACCTACAAAAAGCAAACGAACAAGGAACAGGAATGTAAGTTAAACCCATTTGGAAAGCAGGCCAGTTATAAAGCACCTTCAGGTTGCCCTTGGTGGTAAAGGCCTTTTGGCAGACGTTGCACTGGAAGGGCTTGTCTCCGGTGTGGGTTCGCATGTGGATCTGTAGAGCGGAGCTGGAGCTGAAGTTGCGCCGGCAGACGTGGCAGAAGTGCTTGTTGTTCACCGGAGGATCGAGACTGGAGCTGGGTGGCCCGGCTGACATCAGGGCCTGCTGAAAGTCCAGAGGACTAGCTGGGAAGCGATGAGCATCTGTGAATTTCATGAGCGCCAGTTGAATGGAAATGTCGCGCCACGCAGACCATGCAGAGATATCAGACTTACGCAACTGCATCTTCATCAGCGACTGCTCCGCATCGGCGGCTGCCTCGTGCTGATAGCCGCTGGCTGTGGGCGCCGCTGCACCACCACTGTCGCAGCCACCCTCGTCGACCAGCAGCTGCTCGGAGTCGGGCTCCTCTTTAATGGATGCCGCCGATGGCGTCACGTGCTCCGCTGGCGCCAGCTCCTGCGGCTGCGGCTGCGGCTTCGGCTTCTTGGCAAATAGATTTGGATTGAGAGTGAGCTGAAATACACACAGTGAGACGAGACGGAGACGTTCGGACTTTGAATTAGGGGCGCTAATTTCTTCGCATTTGCCGGTTAATGTGGCGTTCAGATCCCAGTTCGGGAAGTTCGGGCCAGACGCGATTCTTAATTATCTTATATTTCGAGCAGAAGCCACTGACGAGCAAAAACATAATTTACAATTATTCTATGCCGGCACACGAGCATAATAATGCCAACTAATTATCTCGCACAGACAAAAACCGCCGGGTCTCATATTTTTATGGCAAAACAATTGTTTGTTGTGGACTCGTTCTGGTTGTTGTCCCCGTTGGCTGGCAATGCTAGCTGCCGGCTGCTGGCTGGTGGCTGGTGACTGCTTGATGACACCCAGCCCCAGTTGCCCCACACAGATGCCGCTGCTGATGCCGATGCCGGCCGAGGCGCGACAAACAAAAGATTAAATAATTTTGCATAAAGCGTAACATAATTTATTTGCATTGAATGCATCGCACACACCGCCACCGATCCGGCACACAGAACGCCCCACCCCCAACCTCTCGCCCCTCGCTTCACGCCCCTCCCCTCCCCACTCCCATTCCTATTCCCAGTCCCACTGCTGTGGCACGCGAGGCGCGCGTTGACATTCGTGCGGCATGGACTGCTATAGAGAGAGATGGCGAGAGAGAGGGAGAGCGGGGAGCTGGCAGTTGTCTGGGACCAGACCAACTCGTAAATTTCGCATCATCATAATGCATTCTCGTAATTACTTACAATTTTTGAATCATTTAAAAATTTCCAAGACCAACAAAAAGCAAAAGATAATGCCCAACTCTGTCGCTGTCTCTGTCTTGTGTCCCGTGTCTCGCGTCTGTCGTAGATCATCAACAATGTGTTAAGCGAGCAAAACGAAGCACGGAGGAGTACTGGGCACGCACTAAGGACCACAGTCTGGCCAGGCAGCCTAACAGGGCTGATTACTACTCGAAAATGTTATGACATTTACACCGCATTCGCATTTGAGCCAAAATATCGCTAGCGACAGGAGCGCAGCGCGGTTACAAAGGCGCCCAAAAGAGAAGGCGCTTTAAGAGTGAGCAAGGAATGGATATATGGATCAATCTCTTCAGATTGAATTTTAAATAATTTCAGATATATATATCTTAGAGTTACTCCAAGAATTGACACTAAGAGCAAGGTTAGCAGTATTTCCTCTTCTTCTTCTTTTATCTTTAGATTGAGTTTAATTTATATTCACTTTTATATATATATAATTTTTAAATTATTACCGCCCTTTGATCCATCACCGTATTCAAATATTCGCTCACAATTTTGGAGTTACTCCAAGAATTTCAAATATAATGAACGATGTCATTAGTCATATAGACAATGCCAACAGAACAGAGCAGAACAAAACAGAACAGAATCACAGCCACATGAAAATGTGAACAGAACATTCTTAAATATTAATTCTTGCATTTGTGTTTAAGTTATGGCCAGACACATGGCATCGACTCGCAGTCAGACCTAACTTGACATACTGCTAGACTACTTCCCTCACTCTCGGTCACTCTCGCTCACTCCCCTCTACTGTAGCTTGGAAGGCAAACGCACTTTAATAAATAATTGGCATTGTTGTGTGGTGTAATCCCAGCGCTTTAAGTCATGCGCTGCTTCTGCTTCTGCTGGATGCGAGTTTGGATGCTTTTGCTGCTTTAGATGCGACCGCCGTCAAGCGGAACGCGAACAATTAAGGCAAACTATGGCAAGTCGGCCACAATTTCTTCATAATAATGCCAAAGTCGTGAACGACGAGCGAGATGAGCAATTAATAATAAGCTCATAATTTGTATGGTCCTGCCTAAACGGGCGCAGGCCCAGTTTCCCAGTTTCCGCACTTTCTGTCCATATTCGGCCCTGCCTAGGCCATAACAATTTCATTAATGATGCCAAGACCAGGCTTGAGGTATTTCGCAGTAAACAACTTGTGCGCGCACAGCTGGCATTAGTTCTCATCGTTAGAGCTGGCATCAAGGCCTATAATGCATTTGCTTTAAGATAAGCAGGAGCGATCGACTGGGCATTACTCGACTAGGAAATACCCCAAACACAACCGTTTACGGAGGTTGCATAGGAATAACTGACAGAATGAAATGGTTAGGTGTAATTGAGTGGGGAATACCCGACCAGTAAATTCCCTGAATATCTCAGCTTGGAGTTTAGCTAAACTTAATAGAATCAAAAGAGGCAAGAGTCGAAAATAGGAAAAAACTAGGGTTGTTGATAATATATCAAAATATCAATATATCGATATTTTTATACAAAAAAAATATATTTATATCGTGATATTTTTTTTACCCAAATATCGAATATTTTTGCGATATATTTGATATATCGTTGGTCACACATTGTGAGACATTCTGAATCAAAATGGTTAAAACGAATTATTCAGTTTTTAAAAATGGAACAGCAAAATGCAATTTATGCCCTGAAATAATAAAAACAAGTTGTAACACATCAAATATGGCAATGCATATAAAAAACAACATTATGATGAATTTAGAAGACCAAGGTGATACCTTCGAAAACGACCACAATAGGTCAATATTGAAAGTACACATTGCGGAAGAGGGAACTTGAGATGTAACGCAGCTTGCCACAAACTTCTTGGGAAAGCAATCCAATAATTTTTTGGAATTCTCATAAGGCCATCGAAGATCAATTACGATCAGCCCCTGGTAGCTAGGTGCCTTTGGAGCGACTTGCTTCGCCAATAAAATGAGTTGTGTGCGGCTCACGAAGTCGTATGACGGATTCTCACATATCAGAACGCGTTTTTTTTTTTTTTTTTTTTTTTTTTTTTTTTTTTTTTATAATAAACTCTGAGTATTTAATACTGGTCATTGTTATTATATTAAAATAGTTATTCTTATTATTCTTTCTTTTTTTGTTTTTTGGTCGGATTGTAAAGTTATTGTAGGAAAAAGTTTTAAAAATATCGAAAATATCGATATATCGATATTTTTAAAGTTGAATATCAAATATCATTTTGATATTTTTTCAAAACTTTAAATATCATCGATACGATATTTTAAAAATATTCAACAACCCTAGAAAAAACCCTTGCTTGGATATGTGGGAGTGGGTAGAGGAAAGAAAGGATAAATAATCTTTGGCTTTATATAAGAAGTATTCTGATTCAAGACCTCACCAATACGAACTACAGACTTCAATGAATAACAAGTAAGAAGGATCTAGTCGACACGACTCAACCCCGAGATCCCCTGAACCCTAAAAAACAAATAAGCGCGCAGTATGGAGGTGGATGAGGCTATACTTTGGACGCTTAGAACTCCAATTCTATACGGACGATCGTACTGGAGACTCTAACTTTAAGGATGAACGAGATATGATTTTATAACTGATTTTCGATAAATGTTAATATCGATAACTCTGAAACGGAAGTAGTTAATGATTTTCTGAAACAAACTCGAATGAAACCTCTAGCTCTTATAGTTTCCGAGATCGATTTAAAGTGGGCTCAGGGTATAAAAAACATCGAAATATAATATACATATCTGAAATAAACCAATATACCCAGTTTACACACATCACGTCGTATGCAGGGTATAGAGATAATAAATTATTGATCACATCATAACAGTTCTTCATATTTCTCAGAGTAGTTAGTCCAGACAAGTTAGATATGTGTATATGCCTATATAGAGTGAAACGGAAGCGGACTTACCTTTGCTCCGTAGGGCGTGACTGGTTCGTTGCAATGGGCTCGGGCGGAAGGAGCCGTCATTTCTTTGGCATGTTCGCTCTGTAGATGGCTCTCCAAGGCGGCCAGGCTTGGCAGCATCTTGAAGCACAAGTTGCACACATTTGGGGGCGGCTGCAGGCCTAAAGATAGACAGACAAGGAAATAACAAATTACTCAGAAAGCCCGTCATGTGATACGACATAACTTTGGACGCGTGCTGCTGCGCGACGGTACCGAAAATTCGATATAATAAATTTCAATCAGTATAAAAATGTTGTGACATAATGACGGCGCGATCATGAAGCGGCGCGCGTAATTCATTGAGAGTGCCTACCTCCCTCCCTCCCTCAGCCGATCACGATGTATTGGTATTGAAAATGTGCGAAAAGTTTATAAATAAATTTTGGAATTTGGCATAGGCATGGGATGTGACTGTGTCTGTGGCTGTGACTGTGACTGCGTCTGTAGCTGAGGCTCTGTCTGTAAATGCTTTGTCTTGGTCCAATTGAATTATGTCGCGGCAAGAACGCGAGATTTATCGCCCAGCTACTGCCGCATGGCAAACAGCGCTCGGGTCAAAGGTGAGAGACAAAGAGACTTTGTCATCTCGCAACTGGCTGCCAACACAGGCAACGCAGGGCTCAGCACTCACCCATTAATCCGAGCGGTCCGAAGGGCAGCAATGGAAACTTGGCATGCGTCTGGCCTAGCGCGTGCATCTCCTCGCGCGCCGCTGCCATCAGCAGCAGATTTGGCGGCATGGGCATGCCGAGCATCGGCAAAGCTCCACTTCCACCAGCTGCCGCTGCTGCTGAACTGTTGCCGACACCAAAGAGTCGCGCGGCTGCTGCTGCCGCCGCGGCCGCCGCAGCTGAGGCTGACGATGAGGAAGGCGATGAGAGATCCATTGCGGGCATCTCGACGCTGTTGCTTTCACGCCCACCGCCATCCAGATCCGATCTGGAGCGCTCGTCGTCATGGCCCGGCCGTCTATCTCTGTCAAGCAGAGCAGTTGTGGCTGCGCTTGAGTTGTCCCGGGAATCGTCAGTGCTGTCCATGGTCATGAACTCGTCGAAGTCGCCTCCTTGCGACGACTCCGATCGCTGGCCAGAGTGATCCGAAATTGTGGTCGAGAAGTCCAGGGTGTCCGAGGTGCCCATGGACTTGTTGGAGTTCTGGTCCTCAATGCCCAAGCGTTCGGCCTCGCCAGCGCCAAGGCCCTGACCCTGGCCCTGGCCATGCATGGCCTGATTGCCGCTGCCATCGTCCATGGTGTGGATGCGAATGTGCTGCTGCAGGATGATGCCGTTGGAGAACTTCTGGTGGCACACGGGGCACTTGAACTGGCTGCGCATGGGCGGCTTGATCTTGTGAATGCTCATGTGCGCCTTCAGGTTGCCCTTGGTGGCAAACGCGCGTCCGCAGATCTTGCAGCGGAAGGGTCGCTCGCCGGTATGGGTGCGGATATGCATCTGCAGAGAGCTCCGACAGGACATGACCTTCTGGCAGAAGATGCACTGATTCGGATCGGTCAACTTGTTCTCAATGTTGTCCACCAGCTGCTGGAGCTTTGATGTTTCCGATGTCTTGTCGATCTCGATTAGATCCTCCCACGACTTGTCTATGATGCGCTCCATCTGGGCGAGTGAGTACTCGCCTGGCAGTGCCACAGCCCCGTCACGACTTGCCGAGGAGCGCCGCACGAGTTTGACCAGCTGCATGTGCTCGGACTGCTCCCGATCATCCCCTGGCGGGCTACCCCCATTGCTGGACTGACGCTTGCGCACGCTGCCGTTGCGACGATTCGCCGTTGAACTAGGCGGCGTCGTGGACTTTGGGCTCTCCTTCAACTTATCCTTTTCCTTACTCTCGGATAATGTTAAACATGGCTGCACAGCATCCGTTGCACTCAGAGTTCTGCTGCGCTCGGGCAGGGACTTGGGTGTCGGCGCAGACTGCATGGGGGAATGCGCCAGCTCCCTGGCCGGTTTGCTCAGATCCTCGGCCTGCTGCAGCTGTTGTCCCGGCATCGCCAACGCCTGCAGCTCGTGCTGCTGCTGCTCCAATGCTGTGTGCTCGCTGCTAATTGGCGGTGGCGGCGGTGCTAGAGGAGCTGGCGTGGCAAAGGGTAGGCGAATGGGTGCTAGAGAGCCGAACTGCTCGGATGCCGACGGCGAGGGCTGTGCCCCGTTGACCACAGGCGGCAACAGCATGGGAGGAAAGATCTGCGTATGGCGCTGATAGTGAACCTTCAGATTGCCCTTGGTGGTGAACTTGCTGCCACAGACGTTGCAGTGGAAGGGCCGTTCGCCGGTGTGGGAACGCAGGTGTATCTGCAGGGCCGAATAGCTGCCGAAGATCTTGCCACAGTACTTGCAGCGGTGCTTGAAGATCTCCCCGCGACTCTGTGCTTCCTTGGAGGCATACTCCGAATACTCCTCCTGCATTTGGGCCGCGTGCAAGCTCTGGGAGGCCGAGTCCAGCACCTCTTCCGTGCGGCGTTGCAGCATTTCGAGGCAGTTGGGCTCATTGGGTGCCGGCGGTGGGTCGTGATTGGTGATTATGCTCGATGCCAGGCTGGAGCTGATGTCGCACATGAGTGGTTTATACTCGCTTTCCAGCTCCTGGTCGCCTTCAGCCTCAATCTCACGCTCCCGCTCAGCCTTGGCCAAAGCTACATCTCGGTCTCTCTCTCGATCTCGCTCCCGTTCTCGTTCTCGTTCTCGTTCTCTATTGCACTCGTTTGATATTTTCTCCCTTTCTTTGCACATTTCCTGTTCCTCAGTCTTTGAACTCTCCTGCAGCCTTTCGTGATCGATCTCTGCTGCCTCGCCATTCACTCGCGTCTGCTCTTTGGAAGGATCTGGCTGGCCCGTCTGTTCCGGCTGCTGCTCCTCCTCCGCCTCGTCCTCGTCGTCGTCCGGCTCGGCATAGTTCGGTCCTTGCCGGCTCAGCGCAGCCACCACGCCACCCGCTCGCTTCAATTGACTCTGTAGATGCTGGATGAGCTGCAGCTGCATCAGATGCTGACGCTGAACGTTGAAGATCGTCGACTGGACCATGGCCAGATCGTTTGGATCCGACACCGATCCCGCCAGCGCAGTGGCCGCAAATTGTGCCACCGCCACTTTGGTATGTTGTAAAGCTTCTAGTGCCACATGCCCGCTCGAGGGCAAACGGCTGCCGGGGATTACCGACAAATCCAGCGCCTCATTGCTGTTCTCCGGCTGATCAGCGCCGGTCAGCGACTGTTCCGCTTCGAGCTGTCGCTCCATCTCTGCATCTGGCGTCTCGTCTGCTGCGCTGCCATTGTTATTGCTGTCGGCGCTCAGTTCCTTCGCTAGCAAACTGTCCCTGTCGGCAGTGGGTTCGGCAACCGACGAGCTACCCGCACTGGATGAGCCGCTGCGCGTGCCTGTGCTCCGGTAATTGATGCGATTGCGAAATATTGAACACATTCTCCTCTGGGACGGCCGATGCCGAACGCTCCGCTTCCTTTGCTTGGTTCACAATTACTCGATTCGATCTTGGACTCTGACTCCGACTCTGGCTCTGTGGATGAAACGACAAAGTTTAGGAATCAGATAGTGGGATTACTCAAATTTACGCACATATTCCTGGCAAATTATTTGCTATAACTGACAAGATGTCGATGTCGATGTCGATGCCGCTACCTATGCCGATGCCGATGCCGTCACGTAAGGAGGCTCCGACCCGGTCAGACTTTATGATAAATTTTTGAATATATGAATAGCGACGTGTCGCAACTTTAGGTGATGAATAAATGAACGTATTGCATATTATTAGGGGCGTATAACTTAATTGTAACCCACCTAACCAGCACGCCGGCCCATACATATCTATCTATCTATCTATCTATCTATATATGAGCAGTTTTTTTTTCAGTTTCACTTCTATTTTTTTGGTGGACTTTCTGCCTGCGTGTCTTGGGATTGTGAATTATTGTAAACTGAAACTGAAAACCTCAAAGCGTTTTTGCGTTTTTGCGTTTTGCATGAGCCATTGGCTTGGGTAATTTATTGATATATTACTTGGAATCACTCAGCATAACTTTGTTTTGATCCCATTCGATTTATTCCGGCTATATCTAATTTACTTTACGCCTAGTCAACTACACACGCACACTCACGCACCGATCTATCTATCTGTATACATATATATATATATATATCTCACTGATTACGTTATGGGTGTCTTATAATACGGAAATGCGGAAAAGCCCTTTTTTCTCACATTCAAATGGGCTGCAATAGTTGGGTTGGCTGCTTGGGTGAATATCGGTCAAACGGGTAATCGAACTCCTTTGCACGGGGAACACTTTTCAGACTATTACAGAACAGTTCTCTCATATATCAGAGATTACGAATGCAAAGCGTGCTTTGCTTTTGATAATAACTGGAGATACAGCTTATGCAAACAATCTACACGCCCTCTCACTATTCTTCTCCCTCTCTCTCTTTCTCTCTCTCTCTCTATTTATATGTAGAGCAGCAGAAATCGATTTCAACATAATTCTATACGTTCGCAAATAGTCTCTAGCATGAATCGTGAATCGTGAATCGTAAGAGGAAGAAAAGTAAAGCAAATATTTCACAATAATCGATGCGCACATGAGCATAGAGTCGGTGTTGGTATACGAATCGTTCGTATTACGTTCGATTGCTTTATGATTATTTCCCGGCAATTAAGTGAATTTATTGGCAAAGGTAAACACAAGGTGTGCCCAGACGCCAGCCCCCGCCCTGCACCCGCCCAAGCCCACAGCCTCGCCCTCGCCGATAAGAACTATAGCCAGATTGTTTGGCTATCCACAATTCGTGCTCAACATGCTCAGCACACATACATTATATCGATTGGACGCTCGCTCGCTCGCTCGCTTGGAATCGTCGGGGCGAACATATCGTATAGTATTTCTATCAATGCCGAGGCAGGCGAATGTTCTCATCCGAAATCAATTTGTTTAATGCAGCAACAGCCTCCACAGCGACGCACTTTTCCCATGCTGAAACTAGGGAAAGGCGGAAGGGGCGAAAGGGCTGGGATGAGCTGCTGTGGGTGGTTAGTTTGTTGGGTGTTTCTTGGGCACCTAGCTTTGGTCGAAAGTGTTGACCGAAGTCGGAGCGAAAGTCGGTAACCCTTGAATGGCCAGCCACAACTTATTCCACTTGAGCTGATTTCTTGAGCGATTTACGCACAGCTAAAAACATAAAACTTCCGCAATTGCTTTGCCTTCAATCTTGGCGGCGTCGAACGGTCATCACTTGACACTGGGATGCTGAGATGTTCAGAAATTCAGATACTCAAATACTCAAATGCTCAGGCTAGCTTTTCTCTCCTCCCTTACATTTGTCATTCACTTCAATTCGTGTGCTGCGGAGGCTCCCGAAAAAACTCACGCTTCCTGCCCAGCAGGTGGTCCGGCCCCAACTTGAGAGGAACTCTAAATCTTACCACAGCACAGACACACACACACACAGATATATAGAAATTATATATATATAGTTACTCTCGCTTCGATCGACTAGCTGGCGGGCATGCGTAAATATTGTATCTTCGAGATACAACAAACCGTCAATCATTTGGTAGCAGCGTTAATTATGGATGTACGAACCTCTCACGTACATTTGTTTTATTCACAGCGGATATGGATCAAAATTCTATGCAATTTGCCTGACTGATTGATGGCACACGCACCAACAGCAGCAGCAGCAGCAGCAGCAGCATTGGCCTAGCCCCATCATGTTAGAGATACGAGTACTTTCATACATCCGGATTGCATCCGAAATTTTTAGCCGAGCAAGTGCGAAGCGAAAATAAACAATCGATTGAGTGATTGCTATTGAGATATTGATTAAGTTTCGCTATTCCAAAAGTCAATTCAAGCCAATCGAACAATGAAATTGATTTCCATAATCGCAACAGCCAAATGGAAACCGACTCACCGCAGCACTCCCCATAAATCTAAGAAATTATGCTATAATTTCGAAAAGTTCCGAATATACAAATATGTTCAGATGATATTTATGTTGGCGATAAGGATAAGAATTGTATACAATAATTCACCTATTGCCTGTAGTTAATATTTTATCTTGAATCTGCACATACGATATGCAATCATTACTTACTCTTCATGGAACAAGTTCTTACATGAAAAGTAAATATAATATATAAATGTTTATATATCTCAAACATTATGTCTTGAATGAGCAAATACGATATTCACAGCATTCGATAAGGGAATCTAATTCGACTAAAGAAAGAAAGTTAATATGAAAATTTCTTATTGAATGTTCTGTTACGATATTCATACGATATTCCCTTGATATAATAAGGTTGCCTTAGATAAGGTTAGTATTTGGTAATTCGATTATTGATAGAAGCTCGTCTTCAATATGCACATCCGATATTCAGTCTGTAATTTAAGATTGCATACGATAATAGATATAATATATAAAAATGTCAACATATATAACTTGGGCTCATTAGAGCAACATTTATATTGAAGATGTTCATTCATACGATATTCATACTGAGCCAGATTATATTTGTTATGAATGTTTGTGTTGAATATGCACATACGATATTCACTTTATTCATGAAGATTATTTGGTATATAGTATATATATACACACGAATAAAATAGTAATTTATCTATCAAAAGAAGTTGCCTTCAATAAATACGATATTCACGAAGATGCGATACGATCAAAATGGAAGAGCTTCGTATATTGTGAATTAAATGAAGATATCTGAAGCAACATTATTGAAGATCTATTTGACTGGGATATGCTATTCACTGGGAACATAAAGATTCCATACGATAAGCCCAGAGCGGAAAGAAATGAAAGAAAAGTTTGCGCCAAATTTAATGAGCTTTGCTTAAAATATGCTAAGGTAGAGTGAGGAGAGAGGGCAGAGAGAGAGCGAGAGAGGGAGAGCGCTCGATGCTTGGGAACTAAGCATGAAAAGTAGTTGTGGAGATGGGGTGAGGAGGGGTTCCAATAACTTGCAGTATTTAAAGGTCTAAAGACCGGAGCGCATACAATGAATGGAACGGGCCAATGAAGTTCCAACTGGAGCTGCGACCGGACACAGAGCAGAGCAGAGCAGACAACAAAATGTCTGCAAATTTATTAAGCTGCAGAAAAAATTTTATGAGTTGAATTGGTATAATTTTCATATAATTTTTTTTTTCTCTCTTCGAGAAAAAAGAAACCAAATGGAACGACGATACGAAGACGTCGACGACGACGACGACGACGTTTAAAGTGCAGACGCAGTCGCCGGAAGGGGCTACGACGGGCCAGAGGGCAATCAACCAGTTGAGCAGCAGACGCCGCGGGTGCTGTCGGAGGTAGAGAGCAAAAAGAGAGGGGAGAAAGGGGAAGAGAGAGGGAGACAGTGGAAGAGAGCGAAACGAAGTGGAGAGCTGCAACGGAACAAGCGCCACACACACCGTTCAAGCAATGGACGATTGCGTGCATGTGTGTGTGTGTGTGTGGGAAATGCAAATGTCTGCGTGTCTAAAGACGAAGGGCAGGACAGCAGTGCAAAAGCGAAAGAAGAAGAAGCAGCAGCAGCAGCTAAAGCAGACCAATGCCAAGTGGCCAAGTGGCCGGAGCGTGTCATGGAAGGGGGAACTGGACAACACACTCACACAGACACACACACACATACACACACACAGACACACATAATGTTGCTCTGGGCCTTGTAGATGAATTTGTATTGTTTTGCATTTGCTTTTGGGGCGCTACTTTGTTTTTGCTTTAGCTTTCGTTTTTATGTTTTTTTTTTTTTTTTGCTTGCCTGGCCAGCAACTGCTGTTGTTGTTTTTTTTAGTCGAAAGGAATAATAAAGGCCAGTCATCCAAGCTGAAGCAGGGCGAAAAACGGCAGCATGAGGCAGGCAGGGCGAGCGGCTGTTCAGGGGGGAAAGGGGGGAAGGGGGACTAAGGAAGGCGCAGGAAGAGTTGTTAAGCTGCCATTGCAAACAATTAAAATCATAAGAGACGCACATAAATTATTCATGGCTTAATCTAAAGTGGACAATCTATGCAAAGTACACACAGCACACACACACACACACACACACACATGCATATGCATATGCATATATATGTATATATGTTTATATAAGCTGTTTTCTATTGGTAAGTTCTATGCCAAAACAAAAACTTCATTTTAAATATTTTTCTGTTTTCTCTTTTACATGTATCTTGGAATAAATAATTTAAAAGCTTAAATTAGTCAATATGAAATGCATTTAGTAATAATTTACCAAGTTAAATACATTATTATATCAGTAAAAGTATTCAAATATTTTACGTATATATAAATTTAAAAAATATATAATTAACTAATATTAAATAATTCAGATTAAATGTTAAGAATATTAAAATGTATTATTTAAATAAATATATTTGTATTAAATAAATGTAAATAAAAAATAAATAAATTACGTATTCTAGTTAAATATTATTCAATTATTCAGATTAAATTTGCCAAACTTAAATAAATAAATATTTTAATAAAAATATTAAAATTGTATTTTATAAATAAATATATATTTTTATTAAATAAATAAATTAATTCTAAATAAAATTAATTCTAAAAAAAAATAATAAAATCATTCTAATTATTATTAATTTATTCTGATTAAATTTGACAAACTTAAATACTTTCTTATATATATTTTGTTTAATATTCAAATGTACTATATAATATTTGTTAATCATCAAAGAGATATAAGTAAATTTAAAAAAAAAAAAATAGAATAAAATGTTTAAAATGTATTTCAATAATTTATGTAATATAAATCAATTTATTTATTTTTATTCATCTAAAACTGAATTACTTAAAACATTTAAATATTTTAAATTATTTAATAAATATAAATAAATAAAGTAAAATATTTAATTAAGCTTATATAACGTATAATATATTATAATATAATACATAATAATATAATAAATATATTTATATATTAAAAAATTTATTAAAATGTATTTTAAATATTTTAATATATTTATTTATATTTGCCTTAAACTGAATTATTCAAAAATTGACATAAAATATATTTAGAAATAATAAATATTTAATTGTATTTAAAAATTGTAATGCCTAATAAAAATATTATATAGATAAATATATATTATTATGTAGCATAAGGAAATATATAAAATTAAATTATATATATTATATTCTATAAATATATATTAAATTTTGTTTTTATTTCTTTTGATGAATATTTCAGATATGTAATAAAAAATTGGAAAAATTGTAAAAATGCGAACGTATTTAATATAAACGGCAACCGCAATAGACTGAAAAGCAAAACTCATCGAATTATTGAAATTTATTTCGCGCTTTGGCAACAACAATAAATGCATTTTATTGTTTATTTCTATACACACATATATAAAATGTGAGGAAAAAAAAATTGAATTCATCCACATTACAAAAATTTCTATAAATTTATCGCTGAAAATAATAAAATTTTGTGGCTTTTTGGCAAATATTTGGACAGCGCAAGAAATTGAAAATTAAAATGAAAATAAAAATGATGAAAGCGCGCGCTAAGGAATTGAATGAAATCATATGTGTGTGTGTATGTGTGTGTGTGTGATATATAGATATATAGCCGAGTGTCGACAGTTGCGATAGCTGCGCACATTTCTGTCATAACGAAACGAAAATTAGAAATATTTTTGCACAGCTTTTCCGTCTTTGACTTTATAAAAATGAATATAAATAAATAATAAACAAACAAAAACGTAAAGGAGAAGAAAATGTTAAATGAAATCGCATGCCAATAGATACAAATAAATATGCGCTCGATTCAGGGCGGCAGCGCCGGGGGGCGGGGCAAAAATGAAAAATAGACTCGAACGCAGAAAACGTTTCGAATTTTATATAAAATGAAATAAATGAATTTATTGTCGGGCAGCATTCGCAGACATGACAATGGTGATGATGATGATAATGATAATGATGATGATGATAATGATGCTGACTGTGCATGATCATGATGAAGATCGTCAGTTAGCTGGGGAAATGAAATGAAATCGCGCAGCTCATAAATTAATTAAGCCAATAAATGCATTAGGCAAATGCGATTGCAGCTTTGTATCTTTGTATCTCAGTATCTGTGTATATGTGTGTGTGTGCAAATGTATCTGTGTATCTGTGATTGTTGTTGTTCTTGTTAGTCTCGAATGCTCAATGTTCACATGTCACGTCTGCAGCTTCTGCTGCTGCCATTTTACTGTTGTTGCTATATTCATATGTATCTATCAGATAGTTTTGTATCTATGTCTAGAGCAAATGTATTTGTAGCAGCTGATACTTGTTATTTCTCAAGATCATATAGATAGCTATTTCTATAATCATCAATAAGCAATAATTCATCATGTAACGAATTCATATCTTAAGCCATTTATGCTTTGCATCTTTGCATCTATAAGATAGTTTTATTTGCTAATTGTATCGAATGATAAGCCATCTGCAGCAGAAGTATCTACAAGATAGTTTTGTATCTATTGCTAGGTGTATCTAATTATAAGCCAACTACAGTTTGTCCTGCTACCATTTGACTGTTACTAGCAGAAGTATCTACAAGATAGTTTTGTATCTATTGTAAATAGTTTCCTAATATCTATCTATCTATTGTCAATTATGTCTAATGATAGACCGAATAAGGAAAGTGGTCCTCTCTAGTTCTAACGTTTGTCCTGCTACCAACCATCTAGCAGAAGTATCTACAAGATACTTTTATAGCTAATGCTAATTATTTCAATAATATGACGTATAATACTTATTTTTGTATCTACTACTAAAATTATTGGCATTCTCAATGGCTATAATGTCGCCTGCTACTCTTTGATTATAGCTCGCATTTGTATCTATGAGATAAATTTGCATCTTACACGTGTCAAATCAAGTGTGACTTAGGCTCAGCATTTGCAATGACCAATACATAATAAAGCAAACTGTCTTCATGAGATTCAATCATAAATTCACAATAATATACATTAAATTGTGTAGGGTAGTCAAAAGTCAGTCAAAAGTAGATGTATCTTTGTATCTCTAGCTGCCACTGCCATAGAGATTGTATTTAGTTATATGTCTAGCTGTTATTCTTGCTCTATCCAACTATCTACATAATTCATCATTCATCTCTTAATCAGCATACTCAAGCCTCCACGGCTGCTCTTTGACTTGCTGCATCTACAAGATACTTTTGTATCTTTTACATGTTACCTATTCAATTAGTCTTTAAAGATGGTGATAATGATGATGATAATGATGATGATGATGATGATGATGATGATGATGATAAAGACCCCACATGACACTCACACACACATGCAATCATAAATTCATTGAGCCAACAAATGCCAAAGTGTGGCAAATGCAATTGTATCTTTGCATCTGCAACTGCAACAGACATGCCTATATATATATATATTTATATATAAATATATATATATAGATATATATAGATACACTATTTAGCTGCTGCTGTTGTCATGCTTAATTGCTCATCATTCAAATCTTAAGCGCTCTCTTAAGCTGCTGCTGCTGCTGCCATTTGACTGCTGTGCGTATCTGTGAGATACTCTTGTATCTGACACCTGTCATCTTTTCGTTTAACCTACGCCCCCGAACCGTTCTCCCACAATATGTGTATATAGCTGCTGTGCTAATTTTACCCATACGACATGCGTTCCCCACTCAGTCCCCCCCCCCCCCCCCCCCTCTCTCTCTCACTCTCTCACCCGCCCACTTGTAGTACGTGCTGTCACTCTGAAGTTGTATCTCGTGCCCATGCCGAGACGTCAATAATCTCACCTTTCGATTCGTCTCTTGTATTTATGTTTAACTTTGACATACATAAGTCTGACATGCAACTTTTTGCTGCTTTGTTGCTCCTCTTCTTGTTGTTGTGCTTATTATAATATACACTCGCTTAAGCATGCCAAAGGGGCTATATTGGCTATGTGGCTTTTGTTCTGCTTGTTATTCTGCTTGAGGTGTATAGCTCGTCTCTCTCATACTCTCTCGCTTTATAGAATCTCTACTTTTGCTTGAGCAGCCCTAGGGGCGTGGCTAGCAGTCAAGTTAATGCTTCTATTCTCTATTCAGTCTAGAGACTGGCTAAGCTCATTAAAAAAAGATGTAATCTATGGAACTACAGAGTTTATATACATATATATGTATGTATATATATAGTAGTAGTAGTAGTAGTAGTAGTAGTAGTAGTAGTAGTAGTAGAAAAGTAGTATATATACAACATCCATTGAGGGCGTGGCAAGTGCATGTTAAAACTGTTCAAGAACTGTTCAAGCTTCTAAGCAATCTTTTGTCAAGTTGAACAATTTATTGACCTTCGCTTTAAAGGAACTTTAATGTCTTTAACATCAGTGAGAATTGAGAATGAGTCTTTAATATATCATTAGAATACTTGTAATATTATTATCATTATATTATTACCATATTCTATTATATTTAAAGTCTTAGTATAAAATAATTAGTGTAAATATTAATATTAAATTGGAGTAATTTAACACAGTTTTTATTTTATGTAATATTATTTTGATATACAAGTATTATCTATTAATTATTTTTATATATATGTTTTTTTTTTTAATATAATAAATTTTAAATTGAAAGACATTTACTCTACAAAAGAGTTTAAGATCCTATTAAGATATTATATATAATATATATTTTGTATGTATATACATATATGTATTATATATGTATAAAATAGTATATAATACGATATATAATAACAGGCAATTCGCTTGCACCAAAGCTATAGTAAAGCAGGAAGCTGTAAAAGTTAAAGCCATTCTCAAAAAAAAAATTAAAAAAAAAAAGTTCGAGTTCGATGATGTACATCGGCAATGGAAAGATATTAAAATCTGTCCTCAAACTTGATAAATATGTTTTAGAGTTTCTATTGAGTTTTCTTATGAATTTACCATTAGTTAAGCGCACACACACTACGAGAGTAGCGATTATATGCGCTGAGTTATATTCTCGCGTAGACAAATACACTTGCATTTAATGAAATAACATATTTTATATAATTTGGTATAATTTAGGAACAATAGGTCTAAACTCTGTCTCGTCCGAATATAAGCTGAATAGAATACTTTAGAATCAGTTGAATACTGAATAGAATCAGCTGTATTCTCCCCTCATGTCTGATAGGAGAATCCAGTCTACTACGTATCCTTAACTTACATATAAATATACATTATTTATTTATCATAGACATATCAATTATGTATTTAAATATTTAGCAACATTCTATTGAAATTTTCATTAAATATCTAAATTTAAAGGACTTTCCATTAAAGTTTTTGCATCTTCGCACAGTTTTCAAGCTGAAAACATGAAACTTTTGCAATTGCAACAGAGTCTAGCTACTCCATAGATAGAACAGATATTGATTTTCGATTCAGTTTACTCATAATTGAGCTGAGAATGAGAACTTTTCCATATTGGTATGCTATGGGTTTACTCGATCTTTATAAAGTACAGTGCATGACTCGATCTTCATAGCATAGCATAATGAAAAGTTCTAGTTTCCTCAACATTTCCAATTGCAAGTTAAAGAATCGCCAAGCAGAGCAACAATTGAGATGCATAGAATTTATGGCCGAATTTGGCTGAAAAAAGCTAAAAATGTAAACTCCAAAACAGTTTTTTATGAAGTTATCATTAAACCTATTGAATATTTGCATCTCCCATAATTAAAGCTGAACGAAAACTGAGTGAAAAGCGAGAGGGAAAATGAAGCTCATAATTGTTGCTAGCTCAATTATTATTAAAAAGAAAATAAAGAGAAAAAACAAATAATAAAAAAAAATTTAAAGAAAATCCAAATAACATTTCAATTTACATTTGCTTCTACTGAAACCTATATATTATATATTTTATATTTAATTGATAAATTGATATAAATTGACATACATTTTATATAATTTGAGAATCAAATTTCAATTTACTATAAGATGGATAAGTTTAATAAAAAAACTGGCTTAAAGTTAAATAATTTACTCTAATACACTTTATAAATTTTTTTAATTTAATTCTTTTCATTTTAAATTGCAAAATTCTTAACAAAATCAAATTAAAATTTTGTTTTTTCCTATTTATTATCTAACTTAACTCAGCTTATTTTATTTCATTTTTTTTAGTTTTTTTTTTTTTTTAGCACATTTACAGCATACTCACGTTTTCTTTTTCTTTCTTCAATTTCTTGAATTTCTCATATTTATATTATCCAGTTTTGGTAAACATTTTTCAAACACTTTTTGCTGTTTCTTTCGTTTCGTTTGCTTCTTATTTGCCGTCGGCAGGATTTATTTAGCAAATCTGCTTCTTCCTCTTCCCGCTCCTTTCAGGGACTTGATTTAGTTTGTCTTTGTTTCACTTGTTTCACGTTTTTGGCCGTTTCTTTTCTTTTTAACAAATTCTATTGCACATATTGAAATTGTTTTTGTTTTTTTGTTTTTGCTTTTGCTGCGTTTGCCATTTGCATTTTGTTTTGTATTTGCGTATTTGTTGTTGTTGTTGTTGTGTATTTGTATTTGTATTTTATTTTATTTTATGATTAATTAAACACACGCGACCACAAAAACTTCGACGTCGACCCCCCGCGCACTTTTGCCACATGACACGGCAGCGCGATGGAGCGCTCACACCCACACACACACACGCACACGCACACGCACTCACTCACACACACACACGCACGCACACACACTCGCTCACATACGCACACACACGCACGCACTTAAGGCTGTTGATGAGGCGGGAGAAGAGGAAGAAGAAGAAGAAAAAAAATAAGTAACGTGCGTGAGCTGCGTCGACGACAACGACGGCGACGGCGACGGCGGCGGCGGTAATAAAAACCGTTAACTAGCCAGTGGGCGGCTGGCGCGGCTGCTGCGACTGCGAGCGCTGCTACAGCAAGCTGTCAAAAATTGTATTTGACTTGTTTTCGTTGGTTTTTTGTTTGTTTTTGTTTTTGTTTTTTTTTCTTGTATTTTTTGGCAACAATAATTTGTTGTGATTGTGTGAATGGCAAATTAGCTGTAAACTGGCCACGGGCAACGGGCAAACGGGCCACGGATAACGGGCCACGGGTAACGGGGCGACACTGTCAACTGGAGGCTCTAAGGCGGCTGACCAAAAGCCAAGAAGTGGCGGCTGTTGCCTGCTGCCTGCCTCGCTGGCTGCCTGAACTGAACGCTGAACGCTGAACTGTCGCTGGCGCTGTCGTTGGCGCTGCCGTTGGCCGTGGCGTTGGCCGTGACTGGAGCCGAAGCAGCGAATGTCCTTTATGGATTTAACGAGCGTGCGGCGCAGCAAGAAAAACGAGGCAACGACGCAACGAGGCAACGAGACAACGCAGCAACGCAGCAGCAGCGCAGCAGCAGCGAATCGAAGTGTCGCTATCCGTTGGGGGCAGATTTTCGTGTTCGGGCATTGCAAAAGCTTAGATGGCAGCAGCGGCGGCAGCAGCAACAACAGTGGCAGTGGCAGTAACAGCAGCGAGAGAGCGAGCAAGAGAGTGAAGATTGCATGTAAAAGTGCGTGCAACATTTTCGAAATAGCGGGGAATTGTCTGTATAAGACTGTTAATGTACTGTTATAAGCAGTGGTTAACAGCGTGTGCCACTGTTAAGCTGGCAACACATTAGCTGTGCTCCTCTAACGCACGCATTATGAAAGGTCTTGAGTATGCATGCGAGTGTATGAGAGTGTGTGTGTGCCTCAGCGAATGCCATAAATCAAAAAGAGACTCGCTCTGCTCGCTGCCTGTGACTGTGTGTGTATGTTGTGTCTGGCTATGTGTGCGTGAGTGTGGGCATTGGCTCTTCTCTCTTGCCGGCTGCCGAACGAACGAACACTCGCAAGAGCCGACGGCGCTCAAATCGATACCCCCAAGCAGCGGGCAGCAAACGAAAAACTGTCCGACAGCAGACAACGTCATCTTCGGGGCAGCGCAGCGCCAAGTTTGTTTTTGCGCAGCGTCATTGTCGCTGCTGCCGCTGAGCCATCGACAAATAAATAAAACGCAATGTAAAAGCAAAAACAAATTATGACAACTTTAGGCGGAGCATAACGAAAAATGTGAACGAAATGTGAAGCGCTGTCAGCGTCACAGCAGCGCGTCGCAGCGAATCTCTCATTTTCTTTCTTATATTATATTCTCAACGTTGGCAGCGCTCAATCATATTTTTGTCTGCGTCTCTGTTTCTGTGTGTGTGTGTGTGTAATATAGTGAGCTTATGTGTGTCGGTGTGTGTGTGTGTGTTATTCTTTATTTACTTATGTATTCTTAGGATGTTTTTTTCTTTCAGCTGCTTCTAATACTTTACCGTTGGTCCTTTAGCAGCCATTGCGAAAACAAAATGCCGTCGGTAATGAGTGAATTCCAATTGGAATCACAGGAATGGCTGAATCAAGGCCATTTTAAAGGGTTAAGCGCAGCATTTCACAGTTATCAATTTATGGAAACTCAAATTTAAGTTAGTTAATCGTTGTTTAATAACTAAAGTCTCTGTTTCGCTCATCTAATTTCTTAATTTCAATTCGCTCGCATATTTAACAACTCGAATTCCATGCGGGAACCCCTTCTGCTCAAATGCCACACAGTTGATGCAGTTTGTGGCATGAATTATGCATGCCACCAATTGCATTTCATTTGTAGATAAATACGTGCGTATCTTCTAGACACACATGCACACATGCACACATATACAGAGCCACACACATGCATATGTATAGAGACATACATAGTAGTAGGCTCAACCCTCTCCCATATAATCTGAAAGTATTCGTGCGGAACATCTGCCCGCTGCGTGAGTTTATGAATTACTAAAAAACAGAATACTTTATACAAGCAACAACAACAACAACAGCAGTTACACGACTTTGGATAAATTTCAAAATGGTTTCACATTGTATGACAAAAAAAAAAAAAGAAAAAAAAAAAAAAAAATTGAAAATGAAATGAAATGATAACAAACAACAAGAGCAAAAACAATATCAACAAAACCTCACCACCCCGTATAAAATATATTTCAAAATGTATTTCAAAATCCCTCGGCATCATGGATCAACTAATAACTAACCCTCTCCCAACCGAACTCAGCTCATCTCGACGGATCTCTCCCTCTCCCTCTGATGTTTGAATCGAATGATTCACAGACTCTACAAGCTAAATTAGCGAACTGCATATAAGCCCCTAGAAAATACCAACAAAATACCAACAGAAGAGTTGAGCTTATAGACTTCCTTATAGACATTGAGTCTAGAGCTCAACAAAACTATTCCCAGACCCAATGTCATTTATCATCGTGAAACGCATCCAATCAAAAAGAAAAAAACAAATTTTCAAAACGTGGGCAAAGATGATGGCCGCCAAAGAGCGAGATAGAGGGAGAGAGGGAGGGAGATAACAAGTGGAATTTCTATGCAAATCGAAACACGTTTTAAAATTTTGATGACGCCGATTTGTCTCTCCACATTCATAAAATATAAAACGAAAGGGGGAGAGAGAGAGAGAGAGAGCGAGAGGGGGGCGAGAACTGTTTCAAGAAAAACGTCCGCAGGAAAATCAAAGTCAAAGCGAAGCCGACCAGAACGCAGTCAACAAAGCAATAATTAAAATCGGAATAAATTATTATACACACCTTTTAAAGGTAAATGCGACAAATGCCCAGAGAACCGAAACACAAACTGAATCGAGTTCAAATGTTGAACAACATTTTTAATCATCATGAGAAACGTGAGTCGGAAATCTATTCAAATCCATTGATTACGAATGCTTAAATAGCGCACGAGAGAGAGAGAGAGAGACAGAGAGAGATAGAGAGAGAGAGAGAGAGAGAGAGAGAGAGAGAGAGAGAGAGAGAGGGGGGGGAAGGAGAGAGAGAGAGAGAGAGAGAGAGAGAGAGAGAGAGAGAAGGAGCTAAATTAGATTAGATTAGCTTATATTGCGATTATTCATAATATTTTGGTAGAGCATTGAGGGAATTCTAAAGTCCAATAGTTGATAACAATTAGATAAAGAAAATGGTAAGAGAGGAAGATATTATATGCTCAAAAATACTATTAAGATTGTTCTAAGCAGTTTGGTTTAGCTAGACGGTGAAGAATTGCTCTTACAGATATTCCACATTATATCTATATAACTTTTCGTTAATTTAAAAAGAATGATATACAAATATGTAGTTAAATTATATATGAATTCCATATATTTATTATTATTATTATTATTAGTATTATTATTATTATTATTATTAGTCAATATAAACACAGCAAGCCATCAGGATAGCGTGCTCTCGATCTTCTCTGTAAATTTTTCATATTTTCCATACCATTCAAGCTAAAGTTCTCCATTTTATATTCTCTTTGCAGCTGTTATATATCTTTAGAAATATTATACATTATTTCAACAAATATATTTTAAACACTTGAAGAATAAATAAATAAAATGCGAACCATACTTATCTATATACAATTATTATAATCTATTCAGTAACTAGATCTTTAAAGGAATAGGAAGATCTTGGAAAACTTGTTTACTTAGTAATAACTTTATCACATATATTATATTATTATTTTGTATTATTCATATCATGATTAAAAATATTAATAATTATAAATTTATTTGTATAATTATATTTATATCTTCATTTTTATTTTATTAAGCACTTTCCGGGATTCGTTTGATTTTGATATTCAAATTTAGTGTTCTTAGCTATAAAAATCAGATTTCGATTTTAATTTAATCCTCTATTAATCCTTCTTCTTCCTCTTCTTAAACTTCCTCTTCTCAAACTTCAAACTCAAATAAGTGAAATTTGATATAGAATTTGATTGATTTCAAAAGTAATCGATTATTGGATGCGAACTAAAACTCTTAGTGTTATTCAAATTCAAATGTTTAGAGAGACAGATAGAAGATAAAAGGGGAAAATGACACGGCACACAGGAAGATTGAGCCCAAAGTGGGCTCTAAGGAGAGAGTAAAAGTTATAAACAATATGTCAAAATGTCTTAAGGAGCTTATAAAACATAATGTGTACCATGCCAAATATCCAATATGATCTATTTTTTAGTAAAACTCCAATTGCGTTTGTCGTTTAAGAGAGCACCAAGTATATATGTAACGCTAAACAAAACGTACTTCATATTCGTGATTTTTAGCCCAAGTTCATTCTAGATCCAAAATTCTCATATCAATATACCTCGTATCTCTATTTCAGTGGGTAAAGCGTTTATGTAACGTCAAATTTGCAAATTTGCAGTTGCATTAGTGTTAAAGAGAAACTGACAACTAGCGCTAATCGAACGAGTTAGCATTTTAGTGACAATTAAAGGATCTGTCATTAGAGAAGAGACAACCATAGGTTTTGCTGAACGTGGTCTCGGATGTCGCAGAGTGAGAGTGAGGGGGATATGCCTTCACACAGAGTTGCTATGATATTAATGAACGAGAATATGCAACCAAGAGGTAGTGTGACAGGAGAGTCGAATTAGCACCTTCAATCAGAAGACGTTGTGGAAATAGAAGTCGGCGACACCGAAAATTCGTTGTCAGGCAAAGATACCATGGAAGGCGAGGATAATAATTCTAACGCTACGACCTATACTAGTTTTATTTTTCAATATTTTACTTAGCATTTACACTTGTTTAATTAATTACTTAATTTAATATATTTTATTTGCGCTTAAAATTGAAAAAGCAAAGAACTGAATATAATTGTGAGACACTGTATATCACATGATTACGACAATGCCTTTTGCTACCTATATATAAAACACATTCTAAATTTAAATAAAAAAGAAATACCCTTGTTCATTTATATTACATGTAGTTAAAAACAAGTTCAATACAATTTTATTTAAATTTTCGCCTTTAGAATTTATTCTTCACAGTTTTATTTCAAGTGTTTCATCGTAAAACAATTTGAGAATCGTAACATTTGTTGTTTTCACAATCGGAAAAGTTTTTATATTTATTGGAGGCTTTCTTTAGTGCAGTCATAATAAAGCCCCACATGCATCAGCGAGCTGCAAGTTCTTCGAGTCGTTGACTAATTCCAATGATAGATGCAACTATTGAAATAGCTTTTCGATTGTTAATCGAATACAAAAACTATATAAAGATCTAAGTAAATGACGAGGATTTCATTTGTTCTGAACAACGCACGAAACTCGAGCTCTAAAATGGGAATTTTTTCTACTTTTTTTTTGGTACATAATAAAATCGTGGTACTCTAGACGTGAGAGGAGACGAGGAATGGAGGAGATGACGCGATGACGACGATTCAGATTTGATTTGTCCCCAAAGTGATTTATGTGAACGAAACTCTTGGTTTATTACTTGCGGGCTAAAACGAGGTAAGACTTTTAGCTATTGTATTTCTAGTAAAATGTTTTGTTTATTTGCATTTAATGTGCTTAACCAAAATTTAAGACTCTTGCGGGAACTGACCTTGGGCCGGGACATAAGGGCTGCCCGGCTGCCCGGCTGCTCGACTGGCTGGCTGGCTGGCTGGCTGGCTGGATGCCTGGCTTTGGGTCATTTACTCGATTGCGTTTAATCGATTTCTTTGTAAACTCGAAACCAATGTCAACAGCCCCAACACATACACAGATACAGATACACAGTCACACAGATACAGATACACAGCTACAGCTACACAAATAAGCAAATTTCAAGTGGAAGCTAAAGAAATTTGCTTGATTTTTTTTTTTTATTTTATTTTTTTGGTCTCGAAGCGCAAAAACATTTACACACTTTAACGAAGCAAAAACATTTGAGCAAACGGCCAAAAAATGCGAAAAGGAAAACAAGTGAGAGCATGCAATACTGACTGTGTAATACTCTATCAAGGTACAAAAATAAATATTTGTTTAAGAAAGTGTACAACTAAAAGCATTAATCAAAAATCTAAAAGTATTCTCTATTCCGTTTTTTTTTTTTTAATTAGCTCGAAATTATGGAATGTTAATCAGACTTTAAGAAAAGATACTAAAAAGCATACTACAGAAAATAGATAGACATATAGATATAAATATAGATAGATAGATCGATAGATAGATAGATGGATAGATAGATGGATAGATAGATAGATGGATAGATAGATAGATAGATAGATGGCAAGATAATATATTTATAGATATTAGAAGAGAATAAATCAACTCTATATACATAGATGATGGATAACGAATAGTTCTAGAACACATGATCTGATTTATCATTTCAAATATTATTATATATTTTTATAGTACTGATGATGTACGAGAATATATTTTAAATCTTAAATATTACATACAGAATATATATAATCATATTTAGTTGAATCTGCATATAACGGCACTCAAAGGCCCGTCGCACGAATACCCTTTATAAGCATATAAGATTCCTCATTTAAGTTTGTTTAGGGAACAGAATTTTCGTTACAACTGCATTCTGCTCTATATAGTAATTCCAGATATGCCTTGCCCCCATCAGGCATATACGACGAGAATACTGACAGTTATACCTCAATTATTTAAGTATTCCGGCTGTCAAATCTCTTGTTTCAATACTTCATCTTCATAGAGCTCAACGAATATAGAACAAATGAAACATATATGCTCTGTTTTCCACTGTGAACGAGTATGGAAAGAGAAAAATATAAATAGAATTCAAATTGTAGGACAAAGAGTGAAGAACGCGAGGCAAGCGCCAAGGATGCAGCTGGAGCACAGGACAGGGAAGATCCCCAACGACGATGTTGGCTTAAATTTGCTGCCTGTCGCCTAGGTAAATAAGCAACAGTTGTACACACACACACACACACACACACACACATAAGCACACACAAGTATCCACAGTCAGCATTGGCACAGTTGTCCTTGTTGTCCTTGCTGCTGTCTGTGACTATGCAAAACTATGTCTAAGTCTCTGCTGCTGCTGCTGCCTTTTCCTGCTGCGCTTTAAGTTTTTTGGGCACACAAATTTCGACTTTGCTCCATTTCGACTTTTCCCATTGCATGGAAAATCTATGCCCTTCGCATCAGTTCAATGGAATATTATTCCCGCCTTACGCGCAATTAACACGCCCACTTCCATTCCAAATGGGCGTTAGTTGAACTCAACTCGAGTCTGAATTTATGTGGCAATGCCAGACCAAAGAATATAACAAGATATTGTAAGTACTCTGAATCATCTACGAGCTGTACGGAAATTTCGACTCGTGCCGCACATATGTGCCGGAAAAATCACATTCTTGAGGGGCAACAGTTAAGCAATTTCAATATTTCAGTTAATTAACATAATTTATTGCATGATTTTATTTTTGAGAATTTTGTCAGCAAAAGTTTTCTGTTTGGAATATCGAAATTATATTAAACTGTTTGAAATGAATTCAAATTAATTCTGATTCTAATCTATTCTACTAATGACTGATTCTACATATTGCAGTTGATTTCCAGTTGTTGTATTATTGTAAAGTTTCAAAAATATTGAAAAGATTGAAAATTTCAGAGTTTTATATTATAGTATATTATACATATATATATGAACTCATCCATTATTCATTCATTTATACATTAATTAAATAATATAATAAATGAATAATATAATAACATAAAAATAAGATCATATGATAATATGAACTTGAATATACTTTAATGTAATGTTATTTCTAAGCTAGGTCTATTGGGCGAGCATTTTTGCTTAACTGAAACCGAAACTAGAGCCCGACGGATTTTGGTTTGCTGAATTCACATATTAGACTGGAATATATCCCTAATAAAGTTATATACATTGCCTACAAAATGTCTTCATAATATCTTTAGAGAAACAGCTTTATAATTCTAGCTACAATATTTCGTAGAGTTGAAATTTTGAATCTGCATATTGTATTCCTGGTTATTAGGAACGCTTGGTCTGACAGAGCATAGAGTGTGAGTTATATAGCTTATTTAGACTATATAGTCTATATAAACTTATTAGTCTATATAGTCTATATAAACTTATTAGACTATATAGTCTATTGCTTATACAGTTTATATAGTTCATATCGCTTTAATATAGAGTTTATTACATGATTTAAGATATTTTATGTAATTATATAACTTAAGTATGATATCATTTTTCTATTCCAAGACTCTTTAAGGTATCTTAATTTACGTATTAGTAAATATTTCATATTTATTGAAATAAGTCGTTTGCTCGGATTACACTCTATTTAAGCGATATAAAAATATATTGTTTAGGCTAAAATTTGATTTGATTTCAATTATAATACTAATAAATCTTCCATCTTCAACTTTAAATGATATTCTGATAAAATTCGTTATACGATTTCAGAAAACTTTCATTCCAAGAAGTTTCTTCACTATTTTCCCTCATCAGAGTTTTGATTTCAAAGATTGAAAATTCGATTTCATTTGAATTTTGGCGGCATCAACACGATGTTGCGCTGTTATGGCGCTTAAAGCTGCGTGAATTCAGCTTGAAATGAAAATTTAATGACAATTGTTGCATTTAAATGCTGCCCAATTTCGGAGACGCCGCTTTCGAGGCCAATGCCATTTTTGGCTGGGTGCTGCTGCTGTACGAGTTTGGGTCTACTACGGGTTCCCGAAAAAAAATCAATATGCTTCCAAATAGACATGTCTGTTGCTCTCTGCTGCTGCTGCTGCTGCTTCTTCTTCCTCTGCACAACAACAGAGATGTGTGTGTGTGTGTTAGCTGACTTCATTATGGGGCAAGCAGTTAGGGGGTCTCTCCTGCTGCTAGGGAAAGTGTTGCCACCAAAGTTCGTCCGTTTGTGTCGGCCCATCAATGGCCCAAATTACGCTGCTGCAACCAGCATAAGTATGTATATATATATATAGAACTATATACATATACAAGTGTGTGTGTGTGTGTGTGTGTGTGTGTTTATGTATGTGTGCCACTGTTTTCGTATCGTCCTTGCCAATTGCTTCCTCTCTCACATCAAAGCCAACAACTAACTTTGCCCTGACACGCCTTCTCTTTAGCTTACGCCCCCCTTTTAACTGTCTCTCTGACTGTCTGTCTCTTTGTCTCTTTGTCTCTTTGTCTCTCTGTCTGTCTGTCTGGCTGGCTGGCTTTTTCTGTCGCCATCGTCTCGCAGTTTCACTTTTTGTATGTGGGCGACAATTTTCCACTTTTTGCTACTCAAATTTTCACTCGCTTTTGTAGGCGAATCGGAGTCGCTGTTTTATGTACCAAATGTCTCTGGTTTCTCTCGCTACTGTGTGTGTGTGCATGTTAAAGCTTAAATATTCCAAAATTAGTTAAACTCTAACGATCTGTGTAAAAAATAATGAAAACAAAACAAAAACTGCGGGCTATTTTGTTTTATGCTAATCAGGTCAATGGCACGCCCTCATCTGGCACACTGAACGTGTCGCCCTCTGGCGTGTGCTAAGTGCACTAATTTCACACACACACTCACACACACGCACATGCATATTAGGCTCGACGCCATCTACAGTGTGGTTAGTGCACTAATTTCGAGATGTCGAACAAGGTTTTTTTTAAACTCATTTCAGATTTTTGCTAAACGAAAACTGGAAATTAGAATAGCAAAATGTGGAATGGGATTAAACTACATATATACTATATATATTATATAGCATATATGTATATGTGTTTATATAGGCATTGTTGAGGTCTCTTTTGCGAGCGTGTTTATTTGTTTAGGTTACGCGACATGCGAACGTAAACACAGAGATACAAAAGCAAACACAGATTGCATTGTCGTGTATCTGTCATGGCGAATATCCTTTTATGAATCTAATGCGAATTTCATATCTTGCTGCGTGATCGACTGCTCCTGCTGTTGCTGTTGCCGTTGCTGTTGCTGTAGCTGCCTCCTGCCTGTTGTCTGCTGTCTGCTGCCTCCTGCCACTGTTGCTGCCTCCTGCCTCTGCTGCTGCCCCTACTCTCGTCTCCTGCTGCTGTTAAATTTGCTTGGGTTTTCGTTTCGTTTGTCTCGCTATTCGGTTTTGATTTCATCATGTTGTATTTACTCAAAATATCTTTATGGATTATCAGAAATTGTCACATACTATAATTAAATTAAATAAAGTTTTTATGTCCGCCATTAAGTAACTTTTTTCGATGGCAATTTTCCAAAAGCTTTTCCAACCACCCATTGCTTCCACCCTCTTCCCCACTCACACGCTCTATAATTATGTATTTATGCAAATTGTTCCGGCTGCCGTGTCGAATGTTGCCTTCCATATTGTCGCATCATTTAGCATTTACGAAATTGTTTAATTCAATTATATAATTATATGCATATGTTTTGCCGTAACATGCATGACACCCTCGCAGACGCCAACAGCAACGGCAACGGCAACGGCAATGGCAACACCAAGCCGGAGACGTAGACGGAGACACGCACACACATAAAAAAAAAAAAGCCGCCCTCTTAGCTTGCACCACCCGCAGCACCACCCAGTGCCAAATTACGAGCGACAATAAACTTTGTCAACATTGAGGTGGCTGCGTGTGTGTGTGTGTGTGTGGGTGTCTGAAAGCCTTAAGCCTGCGCAGGGAAGTGTGTGCCGTCAGCTAATTCATATACATATATACATATATATATAGATATACATATATCCATATATAACGCGAAATTCATTTGCGTAATGCCAAGAGGGCTCTCTCGCCTCCTGCTCTCTCTCTCTCTCTCTCTCTCTCTCGCCTCCTGCTCGCGCCTTGAAAGGGAGATTATATGAGATGCGGGTCGCTAGATTTGACAAGCTCATATGAAACTTTATGCTTGGATTTGCTGTGCATTTTTATCGTGGCATAACCAGAAGAGCAAAATAAAAAAAAAAACATTTCAAATTCGATTCCGCATGCAAATCCTTTTATGGGCAATCGGGCGACTTCCTTAAGGGAACCTTAAAAGATTTAGCCGCCGTATTTATGGCCTGCCATTGGCAAATGGATAAATGAAAAGGAAGCCGCCCCACACCCGACCCCACCCCACTCCACAAGAGAAATGTGAACTAGTTGATGTGCCGGTTCACACACCATTAGCTCAAGCCCCCACGATCCCCACCTGAACTCCACATCATTTAAATGCACGTCAAGTAATTTTCTTTTTTCCCTCTCTCTCTCTCTCTTTCTCTCTCTCACTCTCTCACTCTCTTCACAATTTTATTTGATTTTCATATAATTTGGATTTTGATTGAAATTAAAGTTTAGCTCACGATTTGCATGCCTAATGAAAGAAGAGCCAAACCAGCCAGAAGACACACGCGCTGCGAAAACCCATCAAATTTCCCATTTTCCATTTTCCATTTCCCAACGCCCACGCCGCATCAAGTCGTACGATTTGTTAGCTCTTTTTTATTATTATTTAAATGTACTCATTATCATTAATGTGCTCGGTAGTGCCAGCTGCATATTACATTCGCTTCGAACTCTACGTATACCCTGTAGCCAAGTGATGAAGGGTATACTTTGATTTTAGTGTTGATGTGTGTTACAGGCAGACGAGGATGGTGGTGTTCGAATAATGTATGTGTATTCCTCATATAGAGGAATTGCGGACTCCATTTAGATATATCCGTCAGTCTATCAGTCGGGCTGTCCGCGTAACCGTTTGGCAGTCCGTCCGTCTGTCCGTCCGGCAGACTGTATGGCTCTTAGTCTACCGGACCGTGTGTTCGTCCGTCTGTCTGTCATTCTGTCCGTCCGTCCATTCGCTTCTCTGTCACCTCTGATTTTGAAGGACAAATGTCTAATCGTGCCTAAAATATAGTTAGGGTATACGCAAGTTGTTCTCACCCGACATGAGCGAAGTTCGGGATCTAAATGGCATTCATATAGCGATATATCCAAATTTTTGTCTCATTTGTCAATTTTTGCTCATCCAAGATGTGGGAGGAAATCGATATCATGTCATTTAGCTTGAACTTTGGTAGGGAAAACAATTTTCCCGCAGAGCTGCAATAAATTCAAATGGAAAATATCAAATTTCCGCGGCTCTCAATCAAACCACACAGAAAGGAAAAACAATTCATGTAAATGGAAGCGATTTATGTGTAATGCAATTTTCCAAGTCTGTCATCGATACACAGGGCGATCTGGGAGATCGATGCGATCGAGGAGATACTTAGACGACAAGACGACCAAATAGGAGGACAATTTCCGAGGAAAAAATAATGAAAAAGCAAAAGGAAAATGTAGGAGAAACAACAAAGAATGTGAAATAATTGATATGTAAAATAATATTTGATCGCAGAGCGACAAATCTCTAATGATCCTCGTACCCGAGTCGCCATTGTGCGAGACTGTGCTCCTAATATAATAATAATAATAATAATAAATCCTTAATAATTTCACAATGATCAAAGGAGAGCGACAGGCAAGGACAGATTGGTATTTAATGGAGGGTCTAGTCAGACGCGATGCGGACCGGCTTAATGAACTCGAGCCCAACAAAACGCCGGTTGACAAATTCTTTGCCAACGATCCTTGCTGATCCTTAGCGAATACCCACACACACAGAGACACACACGCATGGACGTAAATTTCATTAGGTTGCACAAACAACTCATCCGTCAGCTACTCAGGTCTTATGTCTTTCCCTCGCTTTGTTCAAGATATTGCGGTTGATTGCACACGATTTGAGACTGAGCCTTAGCCTGAGGCCGAGGCCGAGGCTGAGGCTGAGGAACTGTTCCAGATCCCAGGCACTTTTAGGTAACATTTCGAGATGAGTGCTCTCCAATTGTTTTGGCCAAGCTACTGTGCGCCATTGTTTCCATTGCGATTCAGCCGAGAGGAAAATTTGTCAACACATAAACTCGGCTCGGCTCGAAATCAGTTTTTCGGAATCTTCTTAGATCTCTTCATCTGCAGCCAATCAATGTGAGTTTGCGCCATATGCGACTTGTAAATGGAATTCGAGTTTTGGGCTCGACCGCATTTTATTCTATTTATTTATTTTTTTTTTTTTGTTCTCTCTCTTATTTTATTGATATTTAATTTATGTTCTCTATTTGCTTCCGCGTTGCTCGCACGCATTGTTGGTTGGAATTGACGACACAAATTACATATTGACACGCTGATGGTTTTTTAATATGCACACACACACACATACACACACACAGACATACACCACCTACACAAGTATATAGGGGGCGGTCATCTGTCGAGGCAAAACGAGAAACAATAAAAATGAAATTCATTAAATGAAATTCATTTATACATTTAATTTATTGGCGCGGCTTTTTTATCAAAAAATTTGATAAAGCAGACAGTTTGGGGTTGGGAATTCTATGTATATTCCGTTACGATCCAGTAACAGAGTATGTGCATATATGTATATGTATATGTATATGTGTATGTACCTATACGACTCTAGCTTCATTGCACACAGCCAACGTCGACGCTTCGACGTCGATGCGTCGATATCGGAATCAGCTTCGACGCGCCCTTTTCGCAGACATTAACAGATGCGGTTATGTTGGTTAACAAGCATTTTATTGCCAGTTCAGTTTCGATTTTTAATTAAAGCCCAAAATATCTTACATGTTTCCAGTTTTGACATAGGGCAAAAGTCTGTTTCAGATACTTTTTATAAATTATATTTTCTTTATTAAGAATGTGATATAGAGGAGATATAGGGGAAGTAAAGAAGTATAGTGGAACAATAGTAAAAGTACGCTCTAACTATCAAGCATTTATTCTATATAACAATTTAATGAAAAATTCAAAATTTTAATAGTTTTCGAACCTCTTTGAATCTAGTTGACAAATTTCTTGAAGTTTTTAGTTAGACATTTCATTAAATATTAAAAATATATCAAGCAAGTACTTAACTAGAGTTTAATATGTTGATTTATAGCTGAAACATTCTTAAGCAGATATTCATCTGAATGAAGTTTACTCGCCTGAACACTGAGTACATTCCACTAAGTCTCAAAGTTGTATAATAATTCCCATTTTAGCACCTTTTTATACAAGTTTTACAATATAATATATTTAAGTACTTCAATGTAGGTAATTTTCTTGTTGTCCAAAGAATCGACACAAATCCAATTAAAGCGACGAATGCCTTTTTAATATACTCGTTTTCAAAATGCAAGCGAGTCTATTGGCTTTGTGCAATGTGCGATATAGATTGCAGAGTGCTAAAACTTTTGGATATATGTATGTATATATACTTTGGGGCCTGTAGAATCGGGTTTTACTAAATTATTTTTAGAATAAATAGTTTTTAAGTGGATCTACTAGCTGTAGACTTGTCGAGTATAAGAAATTATAATATATCATAAATAATATGATAGGAGATTATTTATATCAATTATTTATCTTTTTTATCATTTAATCATGAGCAAGTATTAAACAGTTGGATACGACGCGATTTCAATGTGTTTACTCATTCGATTTTGCCTACAAACTATAAAACACAAAACTAAATTACAGTAAAAACAAAAAAAAAAAAAAATATATATATATATGTATATTGGATAACAACAACCGCAACAATATCGATAACAATACAAACTAATGTACACCACATACTCACACACTTATCCTTGTATGCATATAAATTGAAAAAAAAAGCCTCGGGTTGCATCTTTAGGGCTTCGCTTGACTGTGGATTGGCTAGGGAAGTGCTCCATTTAAAATGGATACACATATGTACATACATACAAATGTACATACATGCATCGTTCTCTATTATATATAACTATTTTTCTATGCCTTGCATTAAAATACGATATAAAAGGGGATTAAAAGCAAAATACACTGAAATTAGTCAAATGAACAAATGGAAAAGCACAAACAAAGGCGTCGAACAAATACGATTAAATTACAAGCTTTCAATGCATTTGTTGTTCTTAAGAGAGAAAGAGAGAGAGAGAGAGAGAGAGAACGTACAGAACGAGATAGAGACAGAGTGAGAGAGAGAGAGAGAGGGTGAGAGATAGCGGGACGTACTTAATACACATTAAACCATAGAACACATACAATTTTCAAAGTCTGCAAAACCAACAAAAAATAAAAAAGCTAGAAATAAAAAGGAAAATTAAAAATCAATAATATTAAATTCAGCCAATTCTCTTTGCTGGGCGCATATTGTAAAATGGGGCGTGGCATTACATTATGCAGTGCAATTTTGTATTTTTTTTGCGCTTGTTTCGCTTTGCTAGTTCTTCTTATTGATGTGCTTTAGCAAAGGAAAGCAAAAAGTAAGAACTTAAGCGTATTAAATTGGATTTGCCGTTAAAGCTGCAGCAAAACATGCGACAAATGCGACACATACACACACACACACACATATATACACACTCATGCACAAGGATAAGTATTCCTATGCGACTGTGTGTGTGTTCATTTGCATTCGTTTATAGCGCTCACATGTACAGCAAAGTGTGGCGAGCAGGTCTCTCTGAAGTTCGAATTTGCCCGTTACCGTTACTCTCTCTCTCTGGCTCGCTGTCGCTCTCTCTCACACTCGTTACAAAGCTACAGCATCTGAACGCCTTAAGGCTATGTGTGATCGAGGGTGAAGTGTGCTGCTCTTGTAAGTGTTGCTGTTTTAGCTTTTTCTACTTTAGATCTGGCTTTTTATTACTATTCAGCTTATTTAATAACGACCTAGCTTGCTTGCTGCTAGATAAAATTTATTAGATTTATTTAAATGGATAATTTTGTGTAAAAAGTGTAATTTTGCCAAAATATCAAAATTTATTAATATAAGCTGATATTTTAATTAATTTTTGCATAAAAATGTATTGATTTATGATAATTTAATTCGGTAGATTTTATAAATATTTCCCGCATATTTTATTCACATAAATAAAGGGAATTTAAAAAAAAATACGTTATTAAATTAAGATTTTAAATATAAGATACAGATGAAGCTTTTAGCTTGACTTATTTGGCTGATCTCAGCTATGCACAGTACTGCTCACGATACGCCATTTTTTTTCTCACTCTCACTGCTCTCCCAAATGGACTTTTGTGTATATGAAGAGCAATGAAGAATTAGAATTTATGTATATATTTTGACACTCATTGCTTGGCCTCTAAGAAAGAAGAGTTACGCATCATAATTAACGGATTGCCTCGCTCACTTACACTCATTATTTGAATTGATATTTTGCCATTATAGTGTCGTCTATAAAGCAATTATTGATGCACACATACATATGTATGTATGAACATATGAGTTTGTGATTCTGCTTTACATACTTACGCTGATTAGCATGATACTCTACAAATGCATTGCATCAAATTTAATTGATCCGCTCACATTCAATATGAAACTATGCAAAAATACGCAGACATACCAAACAGTCAATTATATTTGAATAATATTCTGTGAAACCCGCCCCCACCACATGCCGACATAACATCAGAATTGAGCATTGTGGATGACCCCAGAGCATGGGACAATGGTGCCATCAATTTGCTGTTGACATTAGCCAAGAAAGAATTAATGGAAATGCATTAAAAATTGATTTACGATGCTATTTACGCTCATAAATTTGTAGCTATTTAGCGGTAACACACAGAAAAAACCTACAAATTGTCAACACAAACAAAACAGCAGCAGACGCTCCTCAAGAACAACAATAAGAGACGAAGCCGAAAAGAAACGACGAAACAACAAAACTGAAATATTACACTCAAATATTAAACAAACGAAGCGAAGCGGAAGCCAAGCAAAACATTTTCCAAAACAGACCAGAAAAAGGAAAAAAAAAAAAAACATAAATGAAAATAAAACATAAAAATAGAATTGACGACGCGTTGACAGTTGGAGTCGAGAGCGTGGCATCTGGAAGGGGAACGATGGATGACGCTCAGGCTCGCTGAGTGAGTGACTCGCCCGCAGGATATGTGCTGTGCCCCCTATACAGGCCGGGATATTAATGTGCGACAGGCAGCGCAGAGCATGGAAGATAAATGCTGCCTCGGTCAACAATGGCATTGCAATGCGCACTTCTGTCATCGATAGGACTTTTATTATTTACAATTATTAAATGTTTCATAATATGGGTTGAAATACCTGAGTAGCCCAGAAACAAATGGGTCTTTGTCTAACTTGCAGTGGAATTGTACTTGCAAGTCAGGTTATAGCATTTATATCCGAAAGGATTGTTGGGCTGTCAAATATATGAATTTCCTAACGAACCACAAATTATATATGAGAGAAGGGAAGTTACTCCCGAATATCTTTATTATACTTTAAGATATAGATGGACTATATATCACTTAAACTTAACTATTCAATTCCAGATACATATACAACAAATATTATTAGGATATTTAAAGTGTTTCTTTGAGATTTTTAGAAATGTGTAGAACAAATGTGTAGAACAAATGTCAAATGTGTAGAACAAGAAGGAATAGATCTATTCTGATAGATTACCGGAAAGTGCAATTTCTCTCATTTCAGAATCTGTTAAATCTTTATTTCTCAATAATAGTCTGTTGAAAGGGCATTGCCAAAGGACTAAGCACAGTTAAAACCTTAGACAGATAATAGACGGAGTTCTTCCTACTAAACTTACATTGTTATATTACATTATATGTTATCTTTGAACTCTCCTTTGCCTCAATCGCCGTCATAAGTTTTTTCTCTATAATAATTGTATCGATTTGAAAGTATTTCTCAAATATTGACAAACATCTGTTGAGAAAGTTCAGTACATGACTCAGTAGACTATCTTCTATTTCCGATAACTTCAAAGTTTTTGACAGCGCAGCGCTGGAGGGCTGTGTCCTGTGCCCAGTGTCCTGGGTCCTTTCACATTTCATTGTAAAACCGAAACAAACAAAAGAATTTTTGAATCAGAAGCAATAAATTTGATGACATTTATTGGTTTTTGGCTGGGTGTCATGAGCCGAAGGACGAGGGGGGGGGGGGGCAGTCCTTGCATCATTGATAGCGGGGGATGACTATTTGTTATGTCCATCTGTGTGTCGTCTATGTGTCGCTCTGTTCGGGTTTCAGTCTCGTGCGGGTGTCATTTTCGGACTTAGTGCCACCAGTCGAAGAGCCACTTGAAACTTTGGGCTTCCGTTGGGCCGAGCCTGATCATTAGCCTAAAGCAAAAGGCGGCAACGCCGGCAACGGCAACGCGTGCCAACGTTCAACCCTCCGCCTCCGCCAGCCGCCCACCCCTGCAAATGACCATAGAAGTGCAGGGACAGTGCGAACATAAAGCCAAATAGTTCCGTTCGACAGTTGCAGTTGCCGACTGAGAACTCTCGGAATAATAACAATAACAATAAACCGAAAAATGCAGAACAATGCGTGGAGAGACCTTGCGACCTCTGCGGCAGCCCAATGCAATGGCACGGGGGTTGGGCCGACTGGACAAAGGTCAGCAGTTTAAATTGTGTCAATTTCTGACAACTCTCTCGCTCCTAGCATCCGGTTGCACATTCAAAAATTGAAATATTACACACATTTCACTTTCAAATAACAGTTATTGCCAATGGGCCGAGACAATAAACCAACATTGACAGATGAATACTGGAATATGGACATGGGATATGGCATCGTCCGAGCATACAGCAGATATTTATCCTCTTTCCCAAGCATTGGCTAATGTGCCAGCTATGAGTGGGTTTTGTCACATTCGGACTTAAACTCGACTCTAATGACATCAACGACGGCTCGACGCTCAGGCAAATCAATTGCACCCCACGCACAGTTCAGGCCAAATGGAAATAACATTTTTCTACATCTCGGAAAAACTCTATAAAATTGTAATTGTGACTCTAAGCACATCAAGATTTATTCGCATAATGGTAAATAATTGTAAATATTGTAAATAAAGATATCACAGAGAGAGAGAGAGAGAGAGAGAGAGAGAGAGAGAGAGGGAGATACATAGTATATAGAAAGAGATAGTTTAAAGATTAATCATGAATCAGCTAGGAAAATAATTATTGATATAGTGAAGCAGGATCAGCTGGAACTCATTTTCTCATAAGCTCAGCTGCCAATTTAATTCGAATTTATTGTAAATTTACAAGAAATATATTTAAATGAAATAATGAATATAGTCTATATACATAATATAGTTACAAGGAATTATTGAGAAATAAATAGAAATGAGCAAGATATATATGAATTAAAAGATGCAAAGGAATTTCGTAATAAAATTGCATAAACTGAATTGATGGAAAAGTAATTATAATATAATATAGTTAGGATCAAAAAGAATTCATATTTACAGGATAAATTTAAAATCATAAACATTAGTGGATATTATAGATTGGAAGAGAACAGGAAAGCATTCCTCAGTTATAGAATATGGTCAATATCAATTAGAATTAATTGTGTCACATATGCGAGAGTCGCTTTTAAAATTGACAAATGAAGAGCTTCTGTCTAGAAGAAGTATTTGTGACAGTCCCAACCTTAAGTCTTCGTATCATATTCGTCTTTATATCCTGAACCCATTGAAAATGGGAATTCAGGGTATAATGGTTTTGAAAACAGGTAGAAGGAGACTCCACAAAGTATATATATTCTTGATCAGCAGAAAAAAATAAGTTGGTTGAGCCCTGTTCGTCTGTCCGTCCGTCAACTACAACTACTACAAAAATCGAAAATTCGTTTACATTTTTAAAGTTTTTTGGGCATTACTTCTATACCGCTTTAGCTAGAGACTTCAAATTTGTTTACTTAGATAGATATTATGGATATAACTTCAATTCATATAATTTGATTTACAGCATCTCAAGACATTTTTACTAGCTTGAATAGCTTCAGACCAAGCTCAGTGATGTAAAGACATGATTTTAGAAGCATACTTCAAGGAAATTAGTATTCGCTGAAGAATTCGTCTCTTTTAACTCTTCCAGCCAATATTTTAGTGCATAAACTGAGATAATTTATATGTAGCTCAAATCAAATATTATTTAAATTTGATATTTCCTAAGGGGCTTTCAACTGTGTATTCATTTTCACTAATTTATGAATAGCGATAACTGTTGTTGACCGTTATAAGTAAGCTTCGTTGAGTCATTTACATACTTGTGTCTGTCTGAGTAACTTTGGAGTGACCCTCGTATATATCTTCGTTATGTTGCACATTTCTAATCTTAATATGTATTTGTAAGCCAAAGTAGAGCTTCTTCGCCCACACATCCATTACGATTTATTAAGCTGATTAAATTGTATGGCAATTCATATTTTAGCCAATTAGGGGAAACGATCTCAATGGAGCATCCAACAGACGGCACTAATTGGCAGGCATTTAACACTTTCCCCAACCCGACAGCTCCCACTGAAAATGGAAGGCTGGCACTCTCGTGCCTAATCGTTTGGCTGCCATATGATGTCTACTGCTGCTGCTGCCACTGGGCCATGGAGAAGATCATCAGCAGACATTAAGAGACGGCTGCTGCTGCTGTTGCTGCTGCTGCTGTGATGAAAGGGGGGAATATCTGGAGAACGGAGGAGGCATGGTTAGGGCAATGTGATTCGCCCCCACGAGCCAAACCGTTGCCGATGATTAATCGTTTTCGAAATGTTTCTCTTTTCATAAACAATTTTTTAATAGGCCCGAGCATGTCTCTCAGCTTAACACACGATGATGCGTGTGCATTCGATTCCGGATTCTGGGGTCAAAACGTTTGTGGGCGGGGTTAAAGAGTTCAATTTGTTTCTGTAGAGTGCAGAGTGTATCTGCTGCCTTTGCTTAACTCTTGATGAGACGCTAGCTGTAAAAGATGTTGCCATGTTTGGAATTTAAAAAGAGTTGATAAATCAAAATGTTTTGGCTGAACAAGAAGAAGCACAAGCAGGGAAACAACAACTCCCTCCATACCAATTGATGAGGCACGCATAGCTGTGGGCAAACTAGCATAGGTAGGTGTTAATTGTCAGCTATTTGAATGGGCTTTCTTCAATTTTCCCAGCTGCTCCAACTGTATGCCAGAGATTCATAATATCAGGGACAGAGAGAGGGAGACTCGCAGGGAAAGTAAATCAGATCTGAACGTAAATAGAACTAAGAAAACACAAAAAATAAATATATATATATATAAATTTAGCAGACAAAGAAAACAGAGTGGGGCGAGTTTTTAGATTCTTCGTGACACTGAAGTGGCACGTGGCATGAAAAGGAAATTTATGAAATTCTCTTCGTTTCGCTGCCAATAATTGAATATAAAAAATGCTCGCAACAGGTGAACAAAACAATTTTACGACTCGGCGACCGCCTTTAAAGTGTTTTTCAACTTTTAAGATATATCCATATGAATTTACTAATTATATCTCTGGCATTTTATGGCATTTAAATAGCTGCCTCGAGAGCAGCAAAGCAAATGCAGTAAAGCATTATCGGCTCTCGCCAGTAAATCATTGTCTAAGTAGAGCTGTTTAAATATTGTCAAGCATAAAAAAAAGAACAACAAAAAAAAAAACGAGCCAACTACCTGAGCTGCAGGTAGAACAAGGTGCGAGTGCAGCTCACCAACCTCAGGCCTAATGCTCAAGGACAACGCGGCATTGTCCTCCAAGCAAACGTGATTAGCTTTATGAATATGAAGCAATTATATATTTATGAAGATCATAACGAAACAATTTGATTTATGAGGTCACTTCGTAGTTCTAGAAGATACTCAATGCTTGGCAATTGTTTCAGCCACTCCAAGCTGTGGCCGCTGACAAAGACTGGTTTTTGCAGCCAAATGGCTAAACGACAGCTGTGCTCTGTACAGGTGTAAAAAGTACGAGAGACTCTGGCTAAATTATTATAGAATTATTTATGAGTAATCAAAGCGACTTTTCATTGACATTACAACATTTGTTCAGTTATTTGCTGTCGATTAGAAATGAGCAAGAAGAGAGCTACAATATAAAGTATGGATGTATTTAGATATTGAATAATTGCTAAAATAAATCAGTATTAGCAAATCATTTATAATTTCGGCTAGTGGGCACACATCAATACATATCAATTTTAATTCAATTGCAGAACTTTGTAATTCTTAATCTGAAATCATTGAACATATTGATCTCATCACATTTTAGTCAAGCACTTCAGAGAAGGATATAGCAGAATATGTATATAATAAAAGGCCAGATGTTATCGAACAATTATTTATTTAAGAAATACGTAAGATATATCAAATGATATCAACTTTCATTCAATTGAAAACCTGTGTAATTCTAGCTATAAAATTGCGGAAGAAATTGAAATGCTTTTTTAAAATAAATTTTTTAATTCAATTTATTTTCCTATATTTACATATTTAAATCTGCATAACATTTATGTATAAATAATAAATATTCCTATTTGATTTATGAAAATGTTATTGCTAAGTGTATATATAGCCATTTAGTTGTAAGTCAGATGTAGATATATGTAAGTCTTTTACCTAAACCTACATTTTAACTTTAGGTTACCATAAGATATTTGCCCATGCAGTAATATCAATTAATAATTTTTAAGTAGAAAAGGTTAAGGGTAAAAAAAGCAAAATAAATTATAATATTTATTGTAAACAGGGAAATACATGATCAATAATTAGATACAAAATAAATGTATATTTATATAACATTTCTGTTTTGTTTTTCTTTTTTATTTAATTAATTTTTATTCTTTTTTCTTTTTTATGGGATATCCACTTAATGAACGAGTAAATTTATAAAATTGGTGAGCGGAGCAAATCTTGTCACTTTGATTGAATTTCTGAGGACCTACGGATTGGATGAGCTAGAGATTTTCATTCGACTCCAAACATTTTAGTAGAAAACATCTGGAAAACGAAAAATAAAAAAAATTGAATATATTTCAAATATATATATAAAAATTATTTAAAATTATTTTGGCAAAATAAATAACTGAGATGGATTACGGCAATAGTGGTGCAGAGTTCAACTGGAGCTACGTCGGTGGACAGGGCGCCAATGGCTGCCAGGGCAGCCAAGGGATGTCCAGCTATCCACAGGTAATTGCGCAGAGCCGCAGATATTAGTTATTGGGATCGACTTCTAATGCATCGCTACACACAGCAGATGGGTCAAATGGGCAGCTACGGCAGTGGTGGAGCCAGTGCCGGTGGCGGACAACAGTGGCTACACTCGAACCAGGCCAACCAGAGCTACCAAAGCGCAGTGCCCAATTCGCCGCCATTCGAGGCGTATAACCAGTCGATGATGCGCTACACGAATGTGCACAAAACTGCCGGCGGAATGGGACAAATGGGCATGGGAGGCGGCATGGGCGGCGGCAGTTACGGAGGATATGGCGCCGGAATGGGCCGTAATGGTAAGACCCGATGCCAAGTACTCTCGATCTGATCTAATAATCTACAATGTGTATGTATATAGGAATGGGTAATGCTGGTGGTGGCATGGGTCAAAATGCCAACAGCGGCTATTCCAGCTGGTAACGGATTGTTCGTGATATATCTCTCTGCATTCACGTATATTTGCCCAATTATTTTGCAATTTTTTTCCCGACTAGTTCTTTGCTACTCGAATGTTTGACTTACTAAAAATTTTCCTGAAGTACACAAAATTACAAAAAATATAAAATAAAATATAAATATAAAAAATGAATAATCCCGGACAATGTTTCACTGTATTTCCGGATCACAATCGATATTTAAATGCTGATCTAGCAACTGCTAGGGTCAGCGACGTCTATTAACCTACGAATTGACGTCTGTTGTGACCTCTGTCAGCGCCTGGGATCACTCTGCAACAAGGAGGGTGGGCAGGCTCGCACTCCGTCCGGCTGTCTGTCCGTGCGTCTGGGTACTCGGGGTTTGCAGTGGCATAAATTACGCTCTCGTATGTGTGCTTTGTCTATGCATGTATAAATTATGAAGCCTACTATTAGTTAGCATGTCATTTGGCAGCGCTGCTATAAATTACACCAGAGCAACAACTGCGCGAGTGCCACTTCCCGTGGCAAATGCAACTAGAATGGAATTATGGCATGCCATGGGCTGGTATGGGTTGCTCGATGTGTTTGTTGTACTAGACACGTGTATGCTGCATCGCTCCGCATCCACTTATGTTTTTTCTACGCTCTACTCGCTCACAAGTTCAAGAGAGTATATCAGGTTTACACAGTGCTCGCCTCGATGAACGTCTGCAAATATGAAAGTTGAGATAATCTATATATAGACATATAGGATAATAGAGTAGGAGATTAAAGACAATAGAAATTTATTTTATAATATGCATATATAGTTTCATGGTTCTACTCTTCTGGTAGGGTATAAATAGTTGGAATTAAATGAATAATCCTTTATTTACTATAGCTTACACCCGAAAGTCTAAACACTACCTATCCACAACTACTGGACTTACTTACAGCCGAAAGTTTAAACACTACCTATCCACAAGTACTGGACTTACGATCGGATAACTCTTTCTCTTTAGATTATAACTATTCTACATAAGTTTCTTAAAGGTAAGGTAATTCGAAAGATATTTTTTAAGTAATTTATAATTATTTAATTATAAATTATACTAATTTTAGTATATATTGTATTTAATATTGTTGATTATTTATCGACTTTCTCCACAGATAAATCCATAAATAATATGACAAATCAGAAATTAGAAATTTTCAACCAAATTTCTGCTTCTAGCATGAGCGAGCATTGCGTAGTTGATTCGTGTTTCGTCTGCTACATTCCTAAATATGTTTTTTCTGCTTTTTGGGAGAGTTTTTATTAATAAATTTCCATAGTGAATTTTTTGGGGCTGCTGCGCGCGTGTGTAATGATCTGTCGCTCTGGATCAGGGTTGTGGATTAATGGTAAACCGAACGCATTTTTCATCGAACTTACGTCGCATGCATTCGACTGCATTTGCCTGCATTTGAGTTGTTGTTTTATTTCTCAGCTTCTTTTTTTTCTAGTTTTTGTTTTTAGCATGGAAATTTATGTCGTCGCCATTTGCCATGCGCCGAGTTTTCAGTTCAGTCAACTATCTAGCCAACTGCTCCAATTATGAGAGCATTCCAACTGTGCTCCAAATATTTGGACACCGTTGTCAGCAATTGTTTCCGCAAAACGTGTCTCACACCCCGAACTGAATGTTGTGCTGCCTCAGATTCTAGTCACGTTTAAATAGGAGAGAGTGAGAGAGAGAAAGAGAGAGAAATAGAGAGAGAAAGAGAGAGAGAGGGAGAGAGGATAGAAAGATAGAATGGAGCTGCTCAACTCTTTAGTCAAATTTGATGAAGTTGACTCTTCAGATGATTTGAAATATTTTAATAAATATTTTGTTAATTTTATTACGGGTTTCATCATTAATTTTATCGAGTTCCATTCAAATTTATTTTATAATTTTTATAATATTCATATATTATTCTCATATTCATTTTATAAATTAGTTTTAAGAATATTATTTTCTTTCTTCTTGTTATAAATTGTGAAATGCATAGAAATGTAATTGAGCAATATTTCCACAACTTATTAAGAAGTCTGGTTAAACTGATAGAGATATATATGATATGTCAAATATATATCTCTATCAGTTTAACCATATATATTTTATATATTTTATATTTTATATATATTTAATATTTTATATATTTTATATATTTTATATATTTGAAATATTTTATATATTTTTCACATATTTTCTACATGAAATATTTTTATTGGGCTATCCACTTGAAATGTGACTGCTTCTAAATCGTTGTCGTATAATGCTGCTAAATAATAGTTTTGAATATGTTTTAGTTTGTACTAAATATTTTATTTCAGATCAGTTCTAAATTCTTATAAATATTCACAAAATATTTACTTGAAAATTAAGAAAACTTATATATATTTATGATTCTGTTTTTAATAAACCTATAATCAATAGATTAGATTATTGATGGGAATCTTAGATTACTTTCCCAAATATGTTATTTTATATCTATTAAAAATTACTATAAATATTCACAAATTATGATATACTATTAGCAAATATACAACAGATTAACCAACAATTTCCATAGACTAGAAATATACGATTTGAGGAGCAACCACGTTTTTTTTTCCATGGCATTAAATAGTTTTGATGGGGAAGGGAACTCGTTGCTTGTGCCGGTTCGGTTCGATCGTGCTGCCCTTTCACGTTGTGGTACTTGAAAATTTCTTGGTGTTATTTTAATTTGTGAGTTTTTTATTTGTGTTTGTTGTCCGTGTGTGTCTGTTGCTTTGTACGCATTTGTTTTCTATGCACTTATTTAATTGTGTTTTTATATTTATTATGTGCTTTTCTCAAGCTGCCTTTAAAGTGCCACATTTACCTTAAAAATGTATTTTTAATTTATTTTTTTGTAGCTGCTTTATCGAGCAGCTCATCGGGTTCAGAGGCGGCATCGGCGATAAGCACGCACCATTTATTTTTTTGGGGTTTTGGCTTTTTTGAATTTAAATAGAGTTTTTTTTTATATATTATTCGGATTTAGTTTTAGTTGTCTTCATTGCGTTCGTTTTTAGTGCGATGTAATGAAGTTTTTTTTATGGAGCTTGGGGCACATTAACATTTCGTATAAGTCAGCTATTACTCTACATTGTGCCGTGGGTAAATACATATACACACACACACACACACATACATACATACATATACACTGAGAGAGTGGGGAAAAAAAAAAAGAGTGTTGAACACCATTTGACAATTGTCCAGTGTGGTCCGTTTACCATATCGGGCATTGCCATAGATTGTCTGTCTTTTTAAATGCCATATGACTCTGTGATTTTGTCGCTAAAAAACGGCGGCTGGCCATAAAATCAACACTTTGGTTAGCAAAACAAACCGTTTAATGCAAAACAAACAGTCAACAACAACAACAGCTACACCTGTAGACTACTAGCGAGCAATGCATCTGTCTAGTTATAGTGTTGAAATGGGCGTGGCACTCGCATCGGCTATCACTAAATTCACAAAGTGATTGCCAGCACAAAAAATATCCACAATTTGTACAACATTTTTGCTGAAAACCACAAAAATCAATTGCCAATTTAAGCAAACCACCTGAACGAGTGTGTTTGCGTGTGTGTGTGTGTGTGTGTGTGGATGTGTGAAATTAATATGCAACACTTTTTAGTGACTTTTCTATTTGAACGTAATTGAATCATAAAACACTCGATGGCCTGTCAATTGAATGACTTTTCGTTTTTTAATACCCTGCAATTATTGAAATTTGTTCAACTGGGTATTTTGATTGCACTAGTCTAAATGTTGTGGGCAGAAAGAATTGTTTGTGTATAAGAGTAAAAGGCATATTAATTCTTATTAACGATCAGCAGACAACGCGATCGAGCTTTGTTGGCATGTCTGATCTGTCCATCTCTGTTCGTTATTCCTTTTATATGATCGTATTGATCTCGTAGGATGAGTATATCATTTCCAGCATATCATAGTTATCGGTAACTTTTTTCCTTCACATTGAAATCGATAACATTCAATATCTAACATCAATTGAATGACAATAAGCGAATGAAGTATTTCAAATTTTGAATACTTAAATCTATTTATTATAAAGTGTATTATAATAGTCAAAAGTATTAATCGAAATATTTTCAAACTTGAATTGATCAATTATCGATCGAATCATACAACTTTGAAATAGTCAAAAACAACTTTAATACATAAATCAATATATTTTCAAACTTGTACAAACCCATTAACACTAGAATAAGCTGTCATCATCATCAGCGTCAATATACTACTGCTAACTCTCTCTAACTATATCTTTATTTTATTGATTAAATGCGAAAGTATCTAAAATCGATAAATCGATATGTTTTCAAACTCTTGTAGATCGATTTACACTTGAATAAGCTCTCATCATTTTCAGAGTCAACGTACTACAGCTATCTAAATATATATTCTTTAACATTTGAATAATAAAACTTTAAATAGTAAAAACTATCTATTGTATAATCGATAAATCGATATATTTGCAAGCTGTTATAGATCGATTAACGCTTCGATTGTATTTGTCTCTTAAAACTTACAAATACTCAAATTAGCTTTAATAAATATATGTATTATATATTTAATAATAATACTTGGAGAAAAACAGTTATAGATGATTTTAGATAATAAACATACACTAGGAATTAAATATATAGAGTCAGCTCTAATTAATACAAGCTATGAACTATTCGATTCTTACGTTAGCTTGAGTTAGTCAATATGTAATTCAGCAATGTAATATCAATGTATATCTCATATATAGATTCTATAAGACAGAAATATGTTTTCATTCAGTGGCAGAACAAGTCCAATAAAATTGTGCGCAGTATTTCGTAGTCGCGCATTGCCTCTGGATTTGTTATAGTTTTTGGCTCGTGTATTTTTAGCTGCAATGAGAGAAACCGCCAATTGGACATTTTTGACACCACTTCACTGCGTCGCATTGACAACTCAATGCGCTTCTCCGGCGATGCATTTATCATTCGCCTGTGGAGGGCGGGTCCAGTCTAATCCGGCTGATAACAGCGGGTGGTGGCCCACGACGCGTCGCGTCGGTGCCAGCGCTTAACCTCCGACCGTCAAGCGGAATGGTGTCATTTTAAAGTAGCCATTACCACGCTATTGTTTGGCCCTAATGGCGAGTCCCATGCCACACTGGGCCGGCCGGCTGGTTGGTCGTTTCGTCGGCTGCTCGGTGTCGACCCCCCGTTCTGATCCAATTTCTTAGCGTCTGATTGATATGTCCGGTTGAGAAGTTGTTTTTTCCCAAAAGAGGGCAAGACCTTTGGTCAGCCATGGTGGACAGTGTCTTTGGGGTGTTTGCGCACAGCAAAGCCAAAAACAAGTTTTTCTTTAATTGTAAAATATATTTGAAAACTCTTTGAATTTGGTTCAAGTATTATAGAGAATATTTAGCCATTAAAAGTCGTTCCAAAATAAATAAAACATTTCTTTAATATCTCGCTTGAAATCAATTGTCGGTCACGCGAATTCGTAGAAATAATCAAGAAATATTTTCAATCATTTGCCATGGCACTTCCACATAGATAGGGAGACATACGTTAAGGGCATCAATTTTATTTGTATTTTATATTGTCTTTTTTTTCCCTTATTTGAGTTTTAGCTCGCACCAAAAGGGAGCAATGCCAACAATTGCGCTAATTTCGAAATAAATTTTTAATCTCAACCAAACTGGACAATTGCAATCAGCAGACGCACATCCACCCACATGGGCTTTGTCTTGACGTGACGTGGTGACACGCCGCTACGTCTGCGGGTCACTCGGATCAGGGGTCAGCTGTTGACCGTTGGTCAGCAGCGAAGTGTCCCACCCCGCAGTGGCAACAAAGGGAAACGTCAAAATTAACGAACGATTTTTGCCGATTTAATGCTCAAAAATTTTCCAATACCAAGATGAAATTCGATGCTCTCTAGAATTGGAATTGGAATTGTCTCTCTCTCTCTCTCTCTCTCTCTCTCTCTCTCTCTGTGTGTGTGTGTGTGTGTGGAGCAAAGGCAAGTTGAGGTCGAGCTGTAAGCGGATTTGTAACGCCCACAACAATTTGTAACAGGCCAGACAATACGAACACACAGACAGACAGGAGCAGGATGCATGTGTGTGTGCGTGTGTGTGTGTGTGTATCGAATTCCCTTTGCGAGTGTGTTTTAGGTGTCGAGGCTCGGGACCAACACCTACGGCAACAGTAGCAGCAGGCGGCCAGCGAAGGGTTCAATTCAGCAATTCATGTTTCCCAGTTTCACAGTTTTTCGCTTTGTTTGCCGCTTTTATTGGTGGCTGCTTTGATGCCTAAATCCAGTTGAAAGTCATCAGGCAGCCGCTCAGACAGTCGATGTCCGCTGACTGTGTCCAGTCCCGCTGCCGTCGACTCCTGCAAGGTGTTGCCTTTGTGCCAATTCATTAGTTGAGCCAGTCGCCGCACCTACGCCACATGCACAGGGGATCACAGGAGCAGAGATCAGCGCCAGGCACACACGCGCCAGACCTCAACGTCAGCAACTATTTTGATGTTTCCATTGCGAACAATTGGCTATTGTCTGTTGGTCGCTCTGCATCAATTGTGAACTGTTTTAATTGCTTCTGATTGAGTTTTATGCTGGCCAGCACACAAAATTAACAATGGAGCGTATAGCTTAGCCTTCAGGCGACTCCTGCTTGGCAGAGTCTTTAATATTATCATACAAGCTAATAATATCTTTAGCAGCAACAATATTTCACTCAAACTGCTAAGCTTAAGACTTGAATATGAATATTCTCGTGTATTGGAAAAACCTTCCCCAAATCGCGTCTGCTTGCGCCGTTTGGCAACCCTTTTCGGTGTCTGCTTCTGTTTCCTTTGGCCATAAACCAGAAAAGTGCATAAAAACGTCAGGCAATCTCATAAACAGAGAATAAAATTGAATTGAAAATATCTCGACTCTGCTTATATCTATGCATAACTCGTGCCAACTGACAAGGGAGCAGAGCAAGGCAGAGCAGGAGCAGAGAAACCGCAGACGTCGCCGCCGCCGCCGTTGCCGCCTTGGAATATCTTATTTCATAAGCAAATAAGACATAAAGTAAACGCCAAACTGAACCCTCCAAGCACGCACACACACGCAGGGATATTATAACAAACCCCCCGAAAAGCAAATATAAATAGTCATACATATACATAAGTATATAGAGTAATATGTATGCAGACGCGAACAAGCAAAGTTTACGCAGATTTTGCCACAACATCCTTCGGCAGCGAAAAGCCAGAGCCCCAGACTCCATCAAAATTCTGGCCACAGAGCAAGCCGCACAGGGCCCCGACTCTGCTGGGGCACGTACATGGCCCTCGGGGGAGTTGCCGCAGCTGAAAGGGTTGCGGCTGCCTGCACCTTTATGGGGGTGGGGAGGGGGTAGTGGGGCGTGGCGAGGCATAGCTCTACCGGGGTTCGCCCCAAAGGTTGAGTTGACAAAAGATTTTGACTTTCGCCTTGGCGCTAGTCGCGATAAACTTTGACCAAAAATATTTCAAACGGCGCGGCGAAGCCGCCAAAACGGGGTGAGTGCGTGACGCCCACAAGGATTTTGGTTTTTCCTCTAATAATAATACACTCAGCAAAAATGGTTCTGAGAACGTGAAAAAGTAAAAGGCCTTTTATGAATCACAGATTTTTGTATATAATTGATTTATATTAATTAAAAATTTGTAAATTCCTTAGAGGTAACATATCTAGTTTTACATTGCAGGCAAGGAACAAATGGTGGATAGGAATAGTGAATGTTATATATATGGAAAAGGTATACTTAGATTCTACAGGACGATATATTTGTCATACGATCGTTTGGAACCTAGTTCTAGAAAGTTCAGATCTTACAATATTAATCACTGTAAGATGATACAAAAAATAAATTGTTTAATACTAAGAGCTATAGAAAATTAAACATATAATATATTTACATATTAACTAAATTTTTTTGTCGATGTTTTATATATATATTCTATATGCATATATATACATATTCCATATACACATGTTCATCAACAATAACAATTCGTAAAATATTTTTTAAAATATTTTGTTCAATACAAACTGTCAAATCTTTGCTCATAATATAATATAGAAGTATCAAAAGTAGATATCGCATTTCTCTGAGTGTATCTGAATTTGTGTTGTTTTTGGTGGGGTCTGTCGTTAAGTTCTGTTTGTACTTGGCAGCCCACAAGTTAATAAACTTGTCAAAATCCACGAGTTCACGAATCAGCGAAGCGAGCGATGGACTATCCTTGTGGATTGTCCTGCTGCCTGGCTGGCTGGCTGGCTGGCTGGCTTTGACCTGGCGCGACTTTTAATCGATTTCCATGACCAGCGGCTGTCACCTGCGCAGTTAACAAAGGATTACACAGACAACGCCTGATGCATCTGCGCAAAAGGGGGAACAGCTGACCTCTGCTGCAGTCGCTGTTGCAGTTGCTGCCTCTGCCTCTGTCACTGCCTCTGCCTCGGCCTCTGCTGGAGGCGTTGGCTGTGACGCCTGCGCAGAGTTGAATCGCATAAAATTCAAATAAATTATCAACTCGTTCGTGCGAGTTCCATTTTTCATTTGTTACTTGGACATGGGCTTAGGTTTTTGTTTATGCCCAAATACTGAGTGACTGAGTGTGTGAGTGAGTGAGGGTGAGTCGAGTCGAGTCGAGTCACACTCAGCACTCGTTGCAGCCGTGGGCTGATCAACGCTGTCTTCCTCTTCCTTTGCCTGTTACCCATTTCCCCATACGCAATTCACAATTTCATTTTCGTTTTATTACAGCGAAACAAAGACAAATTACATAAAATAAAATAAAATAGTATATGTGTATGCCTGTCTGTACCTGAACGTCTCACACTCTCTAGCGTCTAGTATCTTCAAGATACACTCACTCAGCTGGCCCACACCTTGAGCTGCATCTGCATTTTTATGTAAATTGCGCCCTGGCAAACATATTCATTAAACAAAACCGCCGTCAAGTTGCTGTGCTGCGCCGAGTTCATCGCGCCTGAAATTGCTAAAGGAAGTTGTTACTTTGTAATTAAAATTTGAGATTGATTAACTTATTGTTCGTGTGAGTTTTACAACCCGAAACTATTACCGCCAATTTGATGGTTTGATTTGGCTTTAGCTTTGATGGGCCCTCCTCATCCTCACTTCTTACGACTATCGACTGTCGACAGTCGGTCGACTCCCCATTCGACGACTTCTTAATGTCTGCTCTTTGGGTTATTGAACTCGGTTTAATGAGACCAGAAATCTCAACTTCCAGCTCTCAGTCTGTCTGCTCATTTCTTTTCGTCTTGTTTTCGTCTATGTTTTTAGGTGTTGCTTTTAATTGTGCACAATTTATTGCTCTACATTTTAATTTGAATTCGAATTTGATTTGCTCTCACGGCAAAGAGCAGTTTAACACCTGCCCAGAACTTAACTATCGACCTCTTAGTTATGCTTCGTGAATCGCATCAGAAGAATCCAAGACTTTGATTGATTTTTTTTTTCTCTGTTTGGCCTGAAAAATGAAGTTGGGTTTATTGCTGGAAGTTGATAGATAAATGATATGTCTTTTATTATTATTTTTTTTTTAATAAACAATATATCTAATATTTCTAGAACCAATTGCTACTTAAACTATTTGAGTTCTTGTATTTAGTAGATGCTTAAGGTATTAGAATATCAAATAGAAATAGTTTTGCATATTCATACATAGCTCTAATAGAGTTTTAAGTCTCGCTCAAATAAAGATAAAGATATTAGTCAATTTCACGAATAAACAAAAGTTATAGATGATTTCGTATAAACTTTAGCTGAATCAAACAACTAAAGTAACATTTATTTTTTATTTTCTACATCTTTAGTCTTTAAAAAACCCTCACTATACTTTTTTCCTATGATGAGGAAGATATTCCAATCAAGAATAAATAACATCTTTTATATCTTTTAAATATCTCTTATATCTCAACCACATCAACTTCTGTCTTCATAGTAACAAAGCTTTTATATCTACAGCTCTCATTTTTCAATTTATTCAAGACATAAATAATATATCTCTAATGTTTCCGATATGTTCTCCATATATGTATTTGGCAAATATTAAAGTGTTTCCACTTTGACCCTCGATTGGCGGATTTGTGGCCTGTTCGAAAACATAAAATCACTTAGCTTAAAAGCTAGGAGTAACGGCGCATAAATCTCGAGATTTATTATTCATATGAAATCATTTTTTGGTAGTATATGCATAAATTATGCATGTGTGCGGACCGCATTGGCCGCATTGGAGGCATTGGCAGCGCTCAGGTTAAAATTGAATTTCAAATCAATATTTCTTCAGGACGTAGAGCAGTCGCCGTGTCACGTACTGCCCATATTTTGGCAAATAAATGTAGTCAAGTATGAACTCGACTGGCTGCCATTGCGGGGATTATTGCTGCAGCAAACGAGAAGAGAAAAGTTTAAAAATTGATTTTCATCTGTCGAGCGCTGCAATGGCAAACGCATAAAAGGATTTTTCATATGCTGCTGCTGCTGCTGCTGCTGCGCCAGGGAAACGTTTTCAATTGGAATTGATTTTTCTACGTAAACATAAATAAAATATGAACAGAGCACACTCGATAGGGTGCATCCATCCATCCATCCATCTATTTGGGATGGGGGAAATGTTTGCACGGCAAATATTTTTACAAACTGTTGCCCTCCGCCCCCCTCTCTCCGGTTACTCCCCGTTCTCTGGCCGTGTGCTCATCAGCAGTCCAGTGGCGAGCTGGTCAAATAAAGCCGTTAGTAAGTATTTCATAAGTCGCTGGCCAAGACGAGCAAACACGGACGTTCAGTCCAAGTCCAGCCAGATAAGCAATAAGCCCTCAGCTCAGCTGAGCTGCGATGGACAGCTCAAGTTTTCGTCTCCCAAAGAAAAGAAACGAAACGAAACTAAACGAAACGAAACGAGACGAAATGAAAAAAAAAAAAAAAAAAAAAAAAAAGAAAAAGAGAAAAAATTCATTGGCACACGTACGCCTAATACAAACAAGGACATGAGCTCGGTTCGTGACTGCGAAAGTTGTTCTGCACTCGATCCGGATGAACTTCTCGTACTTTTCGTATTTTATTTCCATCATTTTTATTTTAACTCAACGCTCGAGCGAACACGACCGTCCGAAACTTTTCCAGATAAAAATTTCTTATTTATGGCTTAAGGATTTCAAGTGAAGAGCTTTCTGGCTAAATTTGTTACCTCAGCTCACCAGAAAAAGAAAAACTTAAATGCGAAAGTCCAAATGTAATAAACATCTTTAAAATCTATTTTTCCCCTTTCCCCTTGAGCGTGGAAAACTATATATCACTATATATATATAGAGAGAGATCTTTCGATTGCAAATTGTATTAATACATTGTTGTTTGTAAAATTTTTTGAAAGCGACTATAAAATGGTTTCTTATAATTGCTTTTCGATTGCATTGATTGAATAAATTCTTTAGCAGTTTTTTAAGTTTTATTATAATTGAAATTCCCGAGCATCGATTAATGCCAACAACGAAAAACAACAAGAACAACAAAAAATAATTCGAAATAAATTAAAATGCAATTAAATAAATCGAACGAATCGAAACGCAACGAATCTCGCTTCGAAAGGGTGAAAAATCGCAAAAATTGTAGACGTGCAATATTTTTTATGTGCTGATTAAAAAACATTCCTTGGATATTGGCCAAAATATGCAGCAGCGAGTCATTTGCATTTGCAATGCATTTATTTTTTTTTTTTATTTTTTATTTTTAATTTGTATATATATTTTTTTTGTATCTGTGCCTATATTTGCAGCTGCATCTGTCCCTGCATCGGTATCTGTATCCGTTTCATCGATTCGGATTGATGGCTCGGCAATTGTTCTTTCTGTTTTTATTTTAATGACAGCTCATTGGTCTCTTTGTGCACGGCAGCGCAGTCTGGGGCCATTGGAGGCAGTGCGGCCGGCATCTGCTGCGCTAGTGAGTCTGCAATTAAGAGTTAAAAATATAATTATTGCAATTGCAATTGTCGGGCACAAACAGTTCGAAGAGTTTTCGCATTTCCCAAATGATTAAAACGGCAAATTTCTGAGTTCGTAAATCACTTCAAAAAGTGTGATTGAAACAATTGTCAATCGACACACACACACGAACACACACACACCCAGTTGATCCTTACAAAAATGTCAGCTACGCCTCTCGCTCTGGCATAAAGCACTTAAGCATTTGCCTTCTATTTATTGCTTGCCTTTAAATGCCAGCGGCTAAGACAAGTGCTATATAGAGCGGTTTTATTTTTTATATCTGTCTAGTTTCTGCTTCTTCTGTCTCTTAACGTGTCAATTCAAGTCACACATTCTTTTTGGCATCGCGTTGACAATTCGACATTTCGACTAGTCCGACAAGGTTTACCTCTCATTGGAATATGCTGTAAGCAGAACAGAAAATAAATTACAATTTCTTTTTTAATTACACAGCGAAAAGAGCAAAATAGCATATATCAAATACCAATTTATACAAAATAAAGAAATAATTAAATAAAAATTGGAAATATTAATAGTTTATATGATAAAGTTGATCTAGAACTTGGATTTTCTTTTAAATTTAATATTAATTAAGCAGAAGGCTTTGCCGATCCCATAAGGTATAAAGACATATATTGTATGCGCATCTGACTTATAAGTTAATCGTTCATCTGTTTGTCCATTCATTCACTTGCGTATCCATCTGTCCGTCTATCCGTTCATAACTCTGTCAATTCATCCTACATTCTACCAAGCATTCATCCGTCTGTCCTTCTCTCTGTCCGTGCGTCCGTCCGTCCATTCTTCTTTCCGTCCGTTTGTCCGCCATCTATCCGTACGGTTGTTAGCACGTCCGTCAATATATCTATTGTTCATCCCACCATCCGTCCATCCGTACAATAATTCAAGTTGCCGGTCCAACTGATTTACATCCATCGGCTTATTTGTTTATTGGGATGCAAGAATTTCTCGATCTCAAAAGCTTTCAGAGTGTCTGCTTCCATACGACTCAAAGCTCATGTTTTTTTTATGATCTATGAATAGATTTAAGCTTTTATTATTTAAACATATTTTGCATTTTTTAAAGAATAAGATTCATAAAATTTGATATATAGATTAATGAAGAGTTCATCTTTTATTTTGTGTTTTTAATACCTCACGGCTTTTACATCAAGAAGGTTAGATTAATTTGAAATATAAAAAGTTTAGCTAGTTCTTTTAAATATTTCCTCATATTTTGTAGCCAGCCAATCTGAACTAGATATGACTATTTAGTTATTCTAAAGCAAATTAATGTCAATTGAGTGTACCAAGTATGTATTACCTAAGTGTAACGTGCTCCATGAATGTGACCCCAATTTACTGAATAATCATTTCGCTTTTTTTCGCTTTTATTATTCGTTTTGTTCATTTATTATTGTCCTAAGAAATTGGCGAAACTGTGGGAAATTTACATAAACTTAATAGTCGCATGATGGATATGGATAACTGCGGCCACACGTGGCCTAGCCAATGGCATGTGTGTTTATAATGATGGCTATTACTGCTCGCAAGAAGTTGACAGGTGGGGGCTAACGGTGCGTGAGTGTTTTGAAAGCCATTTGGCTGAGAGCTTGACTAACCTGCAACGTGCATATGTATCTAGGCGGCTTTTCAGCTTTTATTACAACTATATACAACATACATATGCATATGCGCGCACATACAAACATATTTTAATTTACTTCTTTTTTTTCTGTATTTTTTTTTTTTATTTCATTTTAGTTGGCAATAATCAAGGAAGGCGCGTTTTGCATAACAATTACGGCTAGCAATGAAACTGTCGTACCGCCGTCGACATTCCCTGCCATAATTCTAATTCTGACTTTGCCCCACACACACTCAGACACACACACTCACACACACACACACACACATACACTCACACACTCACACACACACACACACACTCACTCACTCTGAAGCAGGCACGCATAAATATACAAATGCCAGACGCACGTTCGAATTAGCCCAATTTCGTGCGGGCAGCAGCAGTAACAAAAAACAGAAAAAAATATGTAAAAATGTTCATAAACGACAAAGTTTGGAGTTGTGTAGAGGGGCTCTGGGCTCTGGCTCTGTCCATGTGGGAATGGTGGCAGTTAGCTCTCGATTAGCTACTCGAATTCGCGCACACGTAGCGGCCATAAAAAGGCGTTTCTAATCTGCTATCAAATTTTTGGAGGAAATTTTTAATTAATCGCCATTTGCTGACGCCGTACGGCATACGGTTAAGTCGAGCTCATATCTTTGCCAAATATCGTGTGAAAATTTGTCAGATGAGTACTCGAACATCATGGCCTCGTGATTGCGACTCACATCACACTCGCGAGACAATCAGAAACACTTTCCTCTTGTTCCCGCTGCTCGCATTTGTGTGTGGCTTTCATTAAAGAAAGAAATTTACACTCGGACAGCGAACCATTTCCGCTTACAATTCGACTCAAGTGAGGGCTGCCTTGATCACCGTCGATTCGTCAAGGTACATAAAGCTGAAGAGTGTAAAACATCAAACTTGAGCGAAATGCAAAAAGAGTTAAGAGAGCGTCGAAGAGGGCTTCTTGCATAAAGGGCTGCATTTGGTTGTAAATATTTCATATTTGAGAAAAGCCTAGAAAAGTCTATAATGAGATAAGACTGTGCTTAGATTAGCTTAGGCTCTTCCCTATCAGTGGGTGGCTTTGCTCAGGTGCCTGCTGCCTGAGGGCTGTTGTCGGTAGTCTGCAAGAAGTGAATCTAATTGCTGGCAAGGTGGCAACAACTCGATTCACATCAACAGCAACAGCAACAGCAACAGCAACAGCAGAAAGCATTGAGGAGCACTAAAACTGCCCAGGCAGCAGGCAGTTAACCGATTTTAAAATATGTTTGGCTCGTTTTTTATGGCTCGGGCACAGCTGCCCAGCTGTGTGTACAAGGACAGTAAGCTATTAACTGTAGCCTAGGGCCAACTGCATCTCCCTCTCTCTCTATCTCACTCTTTCTCTTTGTTTCTCTCGCTCTGCAAATGCAATTTCGATTATGGTCATTTGCTGATTCGGAACTAATTAGGTGGCTAACTTCACTAAAAGGCGTGGCACAATTATGGTTTATGGGGTACAAAAAAAGAAAACATTTAAAAGCTTTTACATGTTCATTTTTCTTTCATAACTGCTTACCTTTAGCTGTATATATGCATATGCATATGCATATGAATATGCATTTCCTGTGGCACTTATACGTATGTAACTAATTTGTTAGCCCGCATATTATATTTGCAACTGTAATTAGCAAATCCGCAACACTTAAGATTATATGAATTATTATTCACGATTAGACAATAAAATGGGGTATATTAGTTTTGTGCATTGTTCGTCTGTCTAATGAAAAGTATTATGATGAATCTATCTAGAGAATTCGCAATAAATGTTCATATAAATATTCATGTCCATAAATGTTCATGTGATCAGTTACAGGAGGAGCAGGTTAAACGCTGTAACACGACGAGGAAATCTAAGTAAAAGCCTTTCAAAATACAAAAAAATTAACTTTATACATAAGTAAAATACATATTATTTATTTAATCGTTTTTTTTAAATATATATTTATATATAAACACATATATATTTTATATTAATATAATTTTTTATATTTTTATAAATATAATTTTGTAAGAGTTGAGTACTTTGGCTAGATATATGCTTAATTTCAAATTCATATTGAAGTTATGTACTAACAAAGTCAAATCAAGGATTTCTTCTCTATATACAATATTATAAAAACAAAGAAAAAACAGAAAATTAGCAAAACTTTTTATAAGGTGAAAAGCAGCAGCTAAACACTGTATAATTTACATAATAATCCCAAAGCTTTATATAATTTTTAAAAAATATTATTAAAGGGAAGAAGAAATATATAAATGCATATTCTAGATATGGCCTAAAAGTATTTTATTTTATTTTTTCCCCTGATCTATTTAGGGTAACGTGTTACATTCTGTAGAAGTTATAGCTCTAGTTTGATTATTGTGTTGATGAGCAGAGGTAGAAACACGTGTTATTGGAGAAGAATTATAAATGAGATAGATGCCATTTATGATTTCTGATAATGAGATGAATGATGATTAGGCAACGACTAAGATTATTAAGATATCTACTTGGATTACAGTCGACATAAAAAGTACTCGTATATCAATAACTCAAAATATTTGATAACTTTTGGTAAAAGCTTCTTTCACATTTTTAAATTAAATTTGAGTTTCCTCAAGAGTTGTTCTCTAATTCTGATTCTAAAACTACAATTATATGAACAAATTCATCTATGACAGAGTATTAGGCAGTCGTTTACTGCCCACTGCAGCTTTCCAACTTGTTTTCGCTTCACTTAAGGCAATTAGCCAGATTTAATATAATAATGAGCGCCGCTCAAATACATTTCAGAGATTCATTGGCAATTATTATTTATTTTTCAGATCATTATTTATATGAGTTCTGTATCGAAACACAATGCACACACTTGAGTCTTATAAATAGTTGAGGTATTGAATTTATTACTATTAGAACGCGCTTAGCATTTATGCATTTGAAATGCTGACGACAGCTGTAAATATGCATATATAGTCATACGGATTGTCATAACTCTCGATGTCGTAGCATTCGTTACTCACTCTGCACATGGATGGGATGTGGATGGGGATCGAGATGGGGATGGGGATGAGCGAGGGGCCTCAAGGCTTCGTCACAGTTCGTCACATGCGCATTGTGTGTGCAATTTATTGGCAAGCTGCATCGATATTTGCTGCTCGATAAAAACAAAACTCGGGGATAGTTCGGGGCATTTGTTGTTGGCAAGCGACAAGTTATGAATATAAAATATGCACGAATGTGCAGCGCCAACACGAATAGAGCATGTCAATGTAATAATAAAATATAATACAGCAAATTATTAAACAAATGCAAAATAAATGCTAAATGCTAAATGCTAAAAATGCAAATGCGTTTCTATGCACACATAACGAACGATCGCCGACTGACCGTGGACTTATCTACAATCAAAGACTAGAAGTAAACGCTCTTAAAGCTCCCGCTGCCAGTCCCTCCATAACAACAACAACAACAACAACAACAACAACAACAACAACATCAACAACAACAACAACTGCGACTACTACTACTACTTCAACTGCAACAACAGCAGCCCACATAAACATTTTGTTGTCGCATGCGATACGATTTCAATTTCCATTCCCATTCCATTCCAGTCTCTGAACCCGATCCACTGCATCACCCAAGTTTTTTCTTTTTCTCTTCATTTTTGTATTTGTTTGCTTTTGCCTGGGCCGTCGCTTAATTTGTTTATTTATTTTTTTTTTACTTCTTCTACAAATCGTCGATGCTGAAGCTTCGATAGACTCGCCTTCTTCTGTGGCTGGTTACCTGTTCGGCATGGAGTCTCTTTGAGCTGAGAGCCCTCAATGAGTGGGTGGAGCCAAAGGACTTTGCTAACAGAGCTTAGCTCTAATGAGAATTAAATTATATTTTTTAAAAGACTTTTGCTGAATACGAAACTGAACAAAGTATAGACTTTTCAAGTCAGCTTGGAGGTCAGTTGATATTGTGCAATTTTGTGATGCTTTCGTCACTAATAGCCTCAGAGATGCTCATTTCGCCTTGTATAAACTTGGCTAATGACTTCTCAATGAAATAATAATTTAATAATAATAGTAATAATAATAATAATAATTATATTAATAACTGTAATAATAACAATAATAATAATAGTAATAAGATAGGCATATACTTTATGCATTTTCGTCGTCACTCTGGCTAGGGTTTCGGACTGCATTACCGACCAAAGAACTTCCTCTTGTGGGGCTCTAATTCCATCTTGGAATCATGAGCTAACCCGCAATCATCTTCAATGTGAAACCCTCAAATATGGTCTATCTGAGCGTTATCCTTTCTGTGCCTGGGTCCAAGTCTTACTTCTCTCGCCGCAGAACTGCTTTGGCGGAGTCATCGACTTTTTCCCAGGTATTTTTGCTGCTCCACATTTGCTGTACTAACCTGACTTACTTGGACTTTACCGACCGACTCTGCTAAGGCGGTTCTTTCTTCTAACTACCTTTCGCACTCCAAGAAAGTGAAAATATAGCTGAATTCGCCATTAAGAATAATAATCATATTAATAATAATTATAATGATAAAAAAAATCATTTATAAATTTTCTCCTAATAAATAATGGTTTCATAGCACAAAATATTCTCTTTTCATCAATTTTGAAACTAACTAATATTCTATACCTCAAACTGAATGTAAGCTAACTGATAATAATAATAATAATAATACTAATAATAATAATAATAAAAATAATAATAATAATAGTAATAATAATAATAATAATAATACTTCCCATTTTAGCTGTAAATAACTCTCTCTTTCTCTCACTCTCCCTCTCTCTTTCTCTCTATCTCTCTCTCTCCTTCTTTCTCTATCAGGATCGTCTCTTTCAATAATCTGTTCATTATTTTTCAAAATTTAATTTACAAAATATATTCACAATCCCTTAGTGTTCTTCTCTTTTCCAATTCAGCCTCCATGATGCTGAATCTCATTCTTGTAGGCCTGTGTAGTGCTCCATTAGCATTAAATTCACTCTTACATAAACCCAGCATACGATATGTTTATTCCGCATTCCAATTGAGATACACAAACAGATATGAACTCTAAGCTATCAGATTAGAGTTACTTAAAGTTAAGTTTACCAAACAGAAACACATTCTTGTTGGCCAGTGTAGACTATAGAGTTGGAATTTCGTTCATATTAAGCAGCTTTCATTTAGTCACTTAAAAACTGAAATGTCTTGTCAAGCTTAACTTGTCTTTCCCATACTGATTTGGACTCGTTGCTCCGGCTGCAGCGAAAATCATATTTGAAATTTCGCATTTTTAATTCGAAGACAGAATTCCATTGATGAATTGTTGTGGATGTGGTTTTTGTGGGCTTTCGATTGGTGTTTTTTGTTGGTCTTGAAAATGGTTTGGCTGGCGCCTCCGACTTGCCTTCGCCTCCACTGCAAGTGGAAAGCAATTGGCTTTCAGGCCGCTTTTTTCTTGTGGTTCGTGCGCATTCCGCAGAATTCCGTGTCCAAATTGATGGCGCCAAAATTCAGTGGCCGGCACTGCATTGTGTTTGGCTTTGAGAACTTTGAGTTGTCGAGTTGTTGAGTTGTTGAGTTGCTCATTCATACACATACTAAGGGAGTGGAGCATTTGTCCCATAAATGTCATTGGCGACGCATTCGCATACGCATTCTGTCTGAGTTTTTCACGTCGGCGTCGCCGTTGCCGTCGTCATCGTCGGACTTTGAGGCCTTGAGTGAGCGGGGCCCTAATTTATTCTAAACACAGCCATGGCCATTATATGAATTTTGAATATTTGATTGAAAAAGTGTAGCACATAAAAAAGAAAATTTTTCGCACACCGGTTTGTCGGTCACTGGGCTCAATCGATCAGCTCAAGACATTCGCAGCAGCTCGCGATTCATTTATAAAAATTATGTCACAATAATCACGCCACCATGTAACCCGAGCCAGTCTCTGATAAATTAACCGTCTCCAGGGTCTGCCCCGAACCCTTCTCTTAATTACTCTCACATGTGCAAACGCTCGGAGAGGTGACAGTCCCGGGAGTTCAGCTCAGTCGGTTATTTGAATGTCATCATTAGGCGCCTGGGCCTCGGTGGCCCAGTGGCAGACACTGATCCAAATCCAAATCCGATTGTAGTTCCATCATTAATTATTTTATTACGGAAATCAAAATGTCAGTTGCTTTCAGCGCATTCGTTGTTCAAAATGTTTGCACTTCTCCTGCTTCTGCTTCTGCCCCTCATGCCTGCCTGTGTTTACATAATGTGGAAAATTAATGATGAATGCGTCGCCTAACTGACGGCAAATATCAAATTGTTTTTTCTTTCCCTCAGCCAAACAATGGCTGAGCGAAAAGTTAAAAAAATTACAAATTCTGACTATTTATGCTGTGCAGCAATGTAGCAGGAGGCGGAACGGAGCTTCAAAAGTATATATAGTCTTTATGGGGACTACAAACTGACTATGAACTTAATATACTGATGAGATTTAGGAATTATATAGTTGAAATAATTACTATAGTTATTAAGGATAAGTAACAGCGATTTAGATTATTTGAAATATCACAATTTTTAATGGATATAAATTAAATCTGGATATACTAAACAGTTGAAATAAGATTTAATTCCCTTAGTATATACTCGATACTGATATATAAATGGAAGACTTGAATGGAGCAGAAATTAAAAACATTTTTGGATGCAAAATATGTTTCAGAATACTGAAGTATTCCAATTGCGCTTCCAATTTAGTCAAACACATATGCTATATATCTTATATCTTATATCTTCCTTTTCTATTGCTAAGTACTATAAATATTTCGATAAAATCAATTTGTTTTCAAATGTTGAATGTCATATACATTGAGTCCGAGCCGAACGAAATATTCTAGTGTTGTCAGGTATTTGCTGCACTTTTCGATATACCAAGAACGAACAAAATACTTGAACGATACGAAATATTTGGTTCGCTTGCTCACATTAGCTTTAGATTATCTTTTGGTTTGTGTCCTTCTTTCTCACTATTTCATTCGTATTTGATTTGATGTTTAGCTTAGTCCATTTGCTAAGATAAAATAGTGGTGAACCGAGTTGGGGTATTTCGTTTTGCTCTTCAAATGTATTTGTGCCTCAGTAACTAATGAAATTTCCATATTACAACATGTTTTTCTATATATATACTATATATAGATATTGTAAATAACAAGATATTGTAAATATCAAGAGCTTAACAGTTAGAATCAGTCTAGATTCTTTTTGTGAATCATAGATGTCCTGAGTTCGAGAATTTGACTGATATAGTATATCGTTTTACCAAAATAAGGAAAGTATGAAAGTATGTTAAAATTATTAGGTGGAAAATAAATAGAACTTATTAATTAAAAAAACATTTCGCCTTAAATTAGAAATCGTTAGAGATAACATTATCAGCCGTTAAATACATTGTTGTGTACTTCTGTCCACAAAAACCTCGATAAATTGATATATAGAAAATCTGCACCTTTTCTTAGTCGCACAAATTCAACTATAGAAACTTTACTAATTCTAGGCAGTTTCGACTAGAGCAATTCATAATATATGATTGAATATTCATAATAAGCTGTTTGATAATATCAATAGAATAAAGGCTTAAGAATATATACAGACTATATAGGGTATTTCCAAGTCAGGAACTTCCGATTATAGAAACTTTACTAGCCGTTGAGTCTATATCAATCCAATCCAGTTTTACAATAAACTATTTTCTAGTACCAATACATCAGGGGCTTCTGAGTCTACGCAGAGAAACCAAACTGAATAGCCTTGAAAATTCATATGCTTGCATCTTGTATGAGTTGACTTGGAGTTGGTGGGGAATCATCTTAATTTGCATAAGCGCCGCGCACAAATCCGCGCTCCAAATTCAACACGCAAAGCTGAAATGGGATCTGAAACTTGGCTGCGACCTGTTCGAGCCAGAGTCTGAGTCTGAGTTGTTGTTGTTGTTGTTGTTGTTGTTGTTGTTGTTGTTGTTGGTGTGTCAACTGTGGAGATATCTCGTGTCGGCGACATTCAATGTGCAGGCATAACAAATGAATTATTGACGTTTTTAAGCAATATTCGCCAATATTCGGCCGTAGCCAGAGATATGAAAATTGTCAACGTGGGCTTTCATTTGCTTAATTTAATTTTGTATTTCGCATTTCGCATCGTCGTTTTTGTATGTGATGGAGTCTTCCTCCTCTCGACCTCGCTCATTTGTTTCAAGGAGGGAATGTGCTCAGCTCGTACCTGCAGAGACAGTGGATCCGTCGTGGTCGTTGTTCATTTTCGTGATGCTGCGCCTTTTGGGACATGGGTCGAGGTCTGAGAATGACGAGCGACGAAGCAACGAAGCGACGTAGAGCTCGTAAAGCGATTCTCAGGTAAACGTCTTCCATATGTAAATTCAGGCCTCTCTTTATTGTTGATGTTGTTGTTGTTATTGCTGTTTGATGGTCGAAAAGAGTATGTGGCTCATTAATGAATTTAAATGGTCTCCTTAATAATATTTAACGGCTTCTTTGCAGCGCTTTATGATGACAATATTTTTTGGAGCCCCAATACCCCAATACCCCGCCGATACCTCGTTACTCGTTCCTCGTGCAGACAGGTTATACCTACATATATGGGTTTCTCTTTTCTTAATGGCTCCGCATCAGCGTTTGACAGTTGACAAGTTCGCCCTGTGTTAGGTCAGGCTGTGCGCGAGGGCAGCGCTCAAGGCATTGAACTTATGACGGAACACATCCTGTTCGAGTGGACTATTAATAATTCTCTTTCATATTGGGAAAACTTGGTCAATTGGCCGCCATAAGCAGTCAAATCTGTTTGGCAATTTATCTCATAAATTCCATTTGATGTACAACGTTTCGCCTCCTGCCCCCCAGACGAGTGCTGCAGAGACTCTTGTACAAATCGATTTTTGATTGAGTTCATTAGAGGGCAAGGCGAAGATACTATCGACTGGCAAATGGTATCTAACACACATACACATGCTCGCACACTCACATAGGTTAATGCATCCCTGGAGCATTTGCAGCTGGCTGGGCAATTGGGAGAATCATTTTTGTTATTAGCGAAAATCGCGCTGAGTGATTTACTTTTACTTTTGTTTTACGTGCCATGCCGGACATATCGTGGCGAATGTGCTTTGATTTGTGCACATGTCTCTCTCAGCAGAGAGAGGGATGGGGATGGATGGATGGAACGTTATCTTGTCTAGTCCAGGCATGTGGCATCCGAGTGCCAAGTGGCAAGTATTTGAGCAAATCCTAATTGGATTTATGTGTAGCAATGGATTACAGCTTATGTTTTCCGAGTTCTGCTGGCATTTTCGGCATTCTCATTTAATTGGAGCTGCTCCAGACGGCTCTGAGGGGTGCAAAATCACATGAGACCTCTGGCCGGCCGGGCATATTTTCTCTAATCAGATATCGAACGCCACGCTCGATAAGCAAGAGTATTAGTCATCATTAATGTTACTGTTAGTCTTGGCCAACTTTTGCTGTATGAGATGTTAATTCCGAGCATCAGAGAACAGAATATAGAATTTATTGTTTTCCTCTTATCTCGAGCTGAGAACTTGTTCTGATGCATTCAACAAAATACAAAATACAAACGTGAAATACTTGCACATAAACAACACAAAGTTCTACGGGCTTCGAATATATCTGAAGATTATTAGCATGAATCGAAAGAAAACCGAAACGAAACCCAACTAATAAGAACGCTCACAAATTTATGATATGATATCATCTAAAGGCTGCTCGATTTGAGTTCTCTGTGTTTCCCAGAGACCAAATGTCTGCCTCAGTGCGATTGAATATTGAAAACAGACACAGAGAGAGAGAGAGAGAGAGAGAGGAGGAGAGAAATATGCGACCCTATTAAAAGCGAGAGATTCTCAAATCAGAACCAAGAGTTATGTCAAGCCAGAAATGAGTATATAAATATTTTTATCAACGGCCAGAAATCAGATATCTCTTTGATTCATAGATCTAATTTATGGCTTCCTTTTGTTTCTCCTATCGCCGAACTAACCCAGACCAACAGACACCAGAGCAGCCAGCCAGCCAGCCAACCAGCAGCATCTCCCTAGTCTTTGCTCATTATGAACACACAAAAATCAATAAAAATATACATATACATATATATGCAGATGTAGCTGTGGATATGTCTTGTGGATGCCACAAACTTTGATTCACAATGGAGCGAGAGGCATTCCACTGAGGTCGCAGCATAAGCAACAAATCTCCAAATGATTAGATGATCGACGGATTGTGCATCTATTTCTATGATGGAGTTATTGGGAAGGGAATACTACTATGATGCATCAGAGACGCATATCCGGCTGATGCACATTAATGAATAAAGTCTGCGGAATCAGGCGAAATATTTAAATGAGCCAAAAAGAGTTTTTCTCTCCTATGATGCAGCTTGCATCTCATTGATTTGTAATTCGCATGCGCAGCATAAATTTAACATGTGAAATCTGATAGCCGGACCAGGTTTCAAGGTCCGCAACGCCGTCTCCACATATGATCATTTGCACCTCGCTTTCCGGCAACAAATCTTTGCTTTTTGCTTTTATATTCAATGTGTGTGTCTGTGTGTGTGTGTGTGTGTGTGTGTGTGTGTGTGTGTGTGTGCATGCGTAGGTCGGCTCCAGCATTTGCATAAGGCAAACAGCCAGTTACTGCTGCTGCTGCTGCTGCTGTTGCTGTTGTTGTTGTTGTTGTTGTTGTTGTTGTTGTTCTTGGGTCTTTGCCACATTTATGAATCAACGCCAGGCTCGCCATTTCATTCAATAAAACACATTGGACCCCTGGCACCCGGCGTTGCCTTTCGTTTAAGTTTCTTTTTTAGCCTTTTTTTTTAAGCCTTTTCTTTTTTTTTTTTTTTTTTTGAGCAATGTTCAATGCACGACAGCGACAACTCGTTGCTGTTTGTTGTTTGCTAATTCTCAGCGGAACATAAATATTTCGACACTTTTGCATGCGCGACAAACATGGCATAAAAATATGGCAGCTCCAGACTTGGTCTCTGCTGCGGACTCGCCGATTTGTGGCTGATGGCCATTTAGTGTGCGGACGCGAACTCAGCCTACAGCATCGCATCGACAACGGCAACGGCAATGGCATCGACTCGCCTGGGCGTTGGAAATTTGTCGTATGGTATATGCTCATAACTCATGCAACAAATGGACAAATGCACAAGCTTTGACCAAGCACCCAACATCGGCCCACGCAAATAAAAGCGAGCCGGATGCACATGCAGCCCATTCCGTTGACTGTTTTCTGTTGTCCTGCTTGGATTTGGTCAAATCTTCCCATTTTTTTTTTTCTTCTTTGCAACTGCTATGCAATTTTCGCATCACTTATGTCTGTTTATCACACGATTATCAGGGATTCAGCAACGTGCGAATGACTTTCAATTGTCTTTAACTGTTGCTTGATTCCTAGGAAATCAAATATTGAGCAAAAGTTGATTAGAGAGAAGCTGAACCAGGTACATATAAAATATTTATTATTTAACTAGAGAGTGATTTGATAATAATTTTAAAATATCTTCAACATTCAACACTGAATGGATCTTTTGCTATGAGTTGAATCGATTTATAATTCTTGACGCCGAGTCGAGTTAAATTTGTGGAAGATTAATTATATAAAGTCTGGTGCGAAATTTCACTTTCAAATTGTATTTCAGAAAAGGAAAATTTATTTTATTTTATTTTATTTTATTTTTTTTTTATTTTTTTTTTTTAGGATCAAGCACTGTATTGAATTAAATGGATAAAATATCTAGCATTTTAAAGTAATTTCAGAAATATATAAATTCATTATACTCGAATAGAGTACAAGAAGAGACATAAAGACTGAGAGAGTGAGAGAGAAAGAAAGAGATATGATCATGATTGAAATGAATTTATTTGACTATTTGAACTTATACAGTGTAGTGATACGTATGAGCCCTTGAGAATATATGCCATGAACAGACACTACATACTCAAAACTCAATCTGAGAACTCGCGAAATAGCATATATTATACAAGTCCTTAACTTTTCTTTGTTATTTCTATCTAAAGTATCTCGGATACAGGTATATATCAAAGAGATTCTATTCAGGCTGTCACAAACACTTTATATAGATTATTCAGCCGTTTCCAATGGAATTAGGCTGTTCAAAATTTGACTAGAATTAAATTGGCATCAATGCCTGTGCCGAGTGCTAATTATACAGAAAATGTCTTAAATGTCAATACAGACACTGAGCATGAGATCAGCTCAGATCAGTGCGCTGAGGCTACCCATATCAATGCTGCTCAAGTGCTCGACTGCACAACCGGTAGCAATTGGCTGCCACCGCGGGTTGCTACAGCAAACAAATGTAATAACCGATTAAAACATATTTAAACGGGTGATTAACACAGCGGGCGGTACTTAAAAAACTGTGCCTATGTGGAGCCGAACGGAACAGAACCGGATTCGATGCCAGCAGCAGAAGCAGCAGCAACAGCAGAAGCATCACAATTCATTTGCCTTTGGATCTGTTACAGTCTTAGTCTCGGCGCCTCTGGGAGTTTACACCTTTAAGTTAACCCCTGGATCAGCATCCATTCACCTTTGCTGTGCGCCACATGCGGTCTCGCGGCTTCTGCTCAGTTTTTTAGCTTCAGATTTAGCTCCACAAACAGAAGTCGTCGTCGTCGGGTGATTATTTCATAACTCACGCGAACCGAGGCGGAGGCGGAGACTTATAAATCTCTTTAATATTATTTTGATAGGCCAGCTAATTGGTGTAAATATTGTTTCTAGGCCAACTTAATGGGCTTTTCCAAATGCTCAAGCACCTTGAAATTATACGTATTTATAGCCAGCGAATGGCGCCCGCTATCGAATTGTTTATTGTTCAACTTGTTGTTAACTTGTTTATTTGAAAAGCAATTAGAATTATTATGAAGAAAATATATTTATTGCAGTCGGCAGTCGGCAGTCGGCAGTCCGCACGATGGGGCAAGATAAAGCCACATCGAGAATTAAACAATAAACAGTCTCACTTTGCCAGGGATTTGGATATGGGATTCCAAACAGTTTCGCTTAAATGCCCACCAATTGGCCCTCAAATATGAGCACACAGAACTTGACTGAAGTTGAGCTTGCAGGGCCTTAAATTGCCCGACTCCTCTTCAAACAGACAGGCGAACAGAAAGAGAGAGAGAGAGAGAGAGAGAGAGAGAGAGAGACAGAGCGCAAGAGAGAGAGAGAGAGAGAGCTGCGTGATTTTTGCTTAGTTCCCATAATTTAAATGTCAAGATTTGTCTATATTAAAAATTGTTGCATTTAGCTTCGCAGTGCTCAGTTATTGGCCGCTTCAACATGCTTCAACTTTCCTCTTCATCTGCGCAGTCACACGCCCTGTCTGAGGCTGATTTCCATCGGGCTTAAATGCTATGATCAGCTACAAATTGGCCTCATTTTGTTTTCATATGAATATTTCTGATGTTGGCAAAGCTTTGCTTGAATTTCACAAAATTATTTTTTGCTTGAAAAATATATTTTAAAATGTAGAAATATATATAATGTAGAAATATATATAGAAATAGCAAGCACTTAACAGTACTCTAGTCGGGAGAGCCTGACTAGAAACTAAACAGCTCGACTACAATTAAAGATTTTTTTAATATGTGAGCCGAACTAATGAATTTAATATTATTGGATATTAAAGTCTGTTTCGTTAGCCAAGTACAAATGTTAATCTCATTGTAGAAGAGTTAGGCTTATATATAGAGTGTTCGGTATAGATTAGTAATAATGAAATGCTCAAAATGCAGCTTTAAGACTTGTGCTCTCGAGCTATGCGATTATGGCAAACTTAAATCAAAATTTAATTAAATTCAAAATTAAACTACGGAAAAATATTTATAAAAATTTTAATTATGTAAACTAAGTAATTTAAAATTTTAATAAGAAAAAATTGAATAAATTATATTATAATAAAAATGTATATTAAAATGTTTCTAAGAACTTAAGTTTTTTAACTAAGTAATTTTTAAAAGGAATAAGAAAAAAAAAATCAATATTAAAAAAAATAATAATATATAAAATAGATATTATTAAATATTAATATTAAACAAGTAAGAAGGCTCTAGTCGAGACGGCACGACTACGAGATACCCTGAACCCTGCAAAAAAAGTGATACTCTTCTTCTTTACGCACTTATAAGCGCGCGCTCTGCTAACTGCGCAGTTGCTGCCGTGGCTTGGGGGTGGGTTGGGCTGAACTATGGACGCTTATAACTCCATTTCTAGCTGGACGATCTTCATGAAATTTTTAGAGTAGATTAAGAGTATCAATATCTATCTATGTGCCAAATTGCAAGTCTCTAGTATTTGAAATTCCTTTTTTTTCAAATTGGGGGCGGAGGGGGCGTGGCATCCAAAATCTGAAAACTACAAAATCTGCGTATCCATAATATCTATAAATATATCTATATCTATAAATATATAAAGTTGAAGTCTCTAGCTAAAACGGTGTAGAAGTTATACCCAAAAAACCTAAAAAATGGAAACGAATTTTCGATTTTTTATCGATAATTTGGAAATGGGACGAGTTATCGAAAAAACAAAATAAACTCGTATTGCGTAGGTAACATACGAGTGTTCATGTGAAATTTCAGCTCTCTAGCTTTTGTAGTTTCCGAAATCTCGACGTTCATACGGACGGACGGACGGACGGACGGGCGGACGGACGGACGGACGGACGGACGGACGGACGGACGGACAGGCGGACAGGGCTCAATCAACTTATTTTTTTATGCTGATCAAGAATATATATACTTTATGGGGTCTGGGACGTCTCCTTCTGCCTGTTACATACATTTTCACAAAACCATTATACCCTGAATTCCCATTTTCAATGGGTTCAGGGTATAAAAAAATAATAATAATTGCAGGAAATTAAAACAAAAAGTGAAAAATTAAAATTATTAATATTCAAAGTATATTTGAAAACAATCTTTTCCAGATTAAAACTCCACAACATAATGAATTGAAATAAGATAAACAAATTAATAAATACAACAAGTAAGAAGGCTCTAGTCGAGACGGCTCGACTACGAGATACCCTGAACCCTTCAAAAAAAGTGATACTCTTCTTCTTTACGCTCTTATAAGCGCACGCTCTGCTAACTGCGCAGTTGCTGCCGTGGCTTGGGGGTGGGTTGGGCTGAACTTTGGACGCTTATAACTCCATTTCTAGATGCATGATCTTCATGAAATTTTAAGAGTAGATTAAGAGTATCTATATCTATCTATTTGCCAAATTGCAAGTCTCTAGTATTTGAAATGTGTTTTTTGCAAATTGTGGGCGAGGGGGGCGTGGCATCAAAAATCTGAAGACTACAAAATCTGCGTATTTATAATATCTATCTAAATATATAAAGTTGAAGTCTCTGGCTGAAACAATGTAGAAGTTATACCATAAAAACCTAAAAAATGTAAACGAATTTTCGATTTTTTATCGATAATTTGGAAATGGGATGAGTTATCGAAAAAACAAAATAAACTTGTATTGCGTAGCTAACATACGAGTGTTCATGTGAAATTTCAGCTCTCTAGCTTTTGTAGTTTCCGAAATCTCGACGTTCATACAGACGGACAGACGGACAGACGGACAGACGGACAGACGGACAGACGGACGGACGGACGGACGGACAGACGGACGGACAGACGGACAGGGCTAGATCAACTTATTTTTTTATGCTGATCAAGAATATATATACTTTATGGGGTCTGCGACGTCTCCTTCTGCCTGTTACATACATTTTCACAAAACCATTATACCCTGAATTCCCATTTTCAATGGGTTCAGGGTATAAAAATAATATATTAAACTTTTATTTCTGAGCTTCATAAAATTATTTTGGTAAGTATAAAAAAAGTTGAAAATTGTTGATAAGAATTTGTTGTTTTCTTTCTGGGACTTTTTCCTGCCAACTTCTGCCTGTCACATATATTTTAACATAAAATACTATAATCCAAAGTCCCCACTTTAAATGTAGAAAATATGTTATTGAAAATGCTGCTATTTGAGGGCTATTAGATATTTGCAACGCTGACTTTTGTATTAGGAAAATTTCGAAAACTTCGTGCCTCTCAGTAATTTGCGACTCCAATTGGTCTCTGCTATGCCAGCCCACGACATCAACGGCGAATGCAACTGCAACGGCGACTGTAGCGACTGAGGCGACTGCAGCGACCCTGTAATGTTGTACAAGTCGGTTATTACTGATATTCTCGCACGCTGTGAGCCATTGTAATTTTCATGTTGCTGTGATGCAGCTCCATGTCTGTTCAGTCAAATTAAGAGAGAGAGAGAAGAGAGAGAGAGTGAGTGAGAGGGGAAAGAGCTGACACGAATTGTATGCCAGACCGCGTTGATAATGGCAAATCAAACGATGACACATAAAACGATCGTGTTGGAAAATTGGCGACGGCCACAGCGAGCGAACGGATGAGGGAATGAGCGAATGATTGGCCATTCGTATAGGCGGATGGCAGCAGGCAGGAGGCAGACGAAAGAAAGAGCAGAGCAATCATTACGATCATGACGATCATGTCGAGGGGCAGCCAAGGGGCGTGCGGCTGCATTGTGGAAGCGCTCCAAAGGAAGTGCAACATTTGTTTGAATTACAGAAATGCCAAAAATTATTTCCACTCAAGTCGCTGTCTCGAGGGTGCTCTCAAATAATTATTTATTATATATGTAGAGGCTCACGGAATCGAGCAGCCTGTTAAAAATGAAAGAGATCGCAAAGCTGTTGCTGCTGCTGAGCAAGCTTGAACAACTGTTGAGCTGAGCTGAGCCTCTGAGCCTGGGAACTATATTCATATCGCTCATCATCTACAACAGAACATTCCATTTTGCGACATTTTCCACATGCGCTGCCCTTAAGGATCGAGGATCGAGCATCGAGCATCGAGCATCGAGGCTGTGCCCAGCCTCACTCACGCTTAACGATATTCAAAATTCATTACAATTGATATTGTTTCGAATGCATAAATACAAACAAATGGGCTTATGCCAGACTCACAGTCCGAAGGACCATTGAATTCGCTTCCAGCACCAACTCCAGCTCCAACTTCAGCTCCAGCTCCAGCTCGATATCAGCGACGAAGCATCTGTGAGCTTTACAAGAAATAACAATCTTACTAATTGGCCGACTTTAGCATAAACAAATGTATTTTGGCTCTAACTAAAGTCCAGGCAGCCAGCCACAAAAGACTGGCCAGAGCCAGCAGAGCAGCCAGCTCCACATTGGGGCCCAATCGTTTTGTAGTTCTGCTCGAACGTTTTGCATACGTGGCCGAGGTTCTTTTCGTGAATTATTCCCAGCGCTGGGAAACGGCTGCATAGCGTAGCCGAAGGGCAGCAGTGAGGTTGTTAGCTGAGCTGGCATTAGAATTGGTCGGTATGCGCTCGATGAATGGGATTGTGGTGGTGGGGTATATCAATTTAATAAATGCTATGCACTCATCTGGGCAGGAGAATGAAGAGATCTGAGATCTTTCACCTTGCCTACGATCTTGATGCGAATGGGGCCATTCATAGCTGTCTGCTATCTGCTTGATCTCTAGTCATAATGAACTCTTTTTATTTTCTCACTCATAAATATTTATAAGGCGATGTAAATGCAGTCGCGGCAGACGCCGTAGCGCCACAACTTGTGGGGCCGGCTAAATTACGAATTCTGAAAGAGAGCCCAACTAAGATGTACAAAAAAGTCAAAGTCCGCTTTTGGTAAGCCTCCAACTAGGCGCACAAATCACAACACACAGCACAGCACAGCACATCACAGAAACTCAGCCAAGATCATGTCACTCACTTTGCTTCAAACAGAGGGCGGTCAGGTGGGGCAGGTGGTCAGGCAGGTGAGGTGAGATGGGGTGAGGTGAGGTGAGGTGAGCAGCTTTATGACGGCTTCAAACGGCAGCCGAACGGCAGTTGAACGCGTCGCATAAATTGCAAAACGCTTTAATAATTCACCTCTGGCTGCCGATATGGTCAGCAGTGCGGCGGCTCCATTGGTGGGACTTGGCCGTAACCAACATCGGACAGAGTCATACAAATCACAGTTATGATTATTGCCACGATTAAAAACTGTCGCCCGCCACGACAACAGTTGCCGCAGTTGCCGCAGTTGCCAACGTTTGCCACAAATGCTGAGCCGCTGGTGGCCACTGCGCGTGCGGCACTCAATGAGGACGTCGCGACGTCCGGCTCTGCGCCGGTGCTCGGTGCAGTGCACCGAGTGAGGCAATGAGTCTATTCGACATTGATGTCGCCGCTGTCAAAGTTGCCATAAATATCATCTTTTTCGCAAATCTCCAGCTGAGCACTTGCAGTCGCAACTGCCGAGTTGAGTTTTTGCTTGGCTTTTGCCCCAGCGGTGATTAATTAAACAGTTGCTGCTCATGATTTATAATGATGAATTTATTTAGGCCTCGTTTCAGACTGAAGCGGTTCGATTTCGTTCGGTGTCGGCGCCTTTTACTGGACTTATTCAGCTTTAATTCAATCACAGCGTCGCAACGCTCCCGACTACCGGGAGAGGCTTCAGTTATGTAATTGAAATGAAAAGATCTAAGATCTGTGTCTGTGTAGACCTCCTTCTTCTTCTTCGTCTTCTTCTTCTTCTTCTTCGTCTTCGACTTCTTTCTTTTCCTTTTCTTTTCTTCTTATTTTCTTTTTTTCTTTTTCTTTTCTTCTTATTTTCTTTTTTTCTTTTTCTTTTCTTCTTCTTGTCTTCTTCTTTTTCTTCTTCGACTTCTTTCTTTTCCTTTTCTTTTCTTCTTATTTTCTTTTATTTTCTTTTATTTTCTTCTTCTTTTCTTCTTCTAGTCTTCTAGTCTTCTTATTTTCTTCTTCTTCTTCTTCTTCTTCTTCTTCTTCTTCTTCTCCTTCTCCTTCTTGTTCTTCATCTTCGACTTCTTTCTGTTCCTTTTATTTTCTTCTTATTTTCTTTTCTTTTCTTCTTTTCTTCTTGTTTCCTTTTCTTTTTCTTCTTCTTCTGCCTCTTCTCTTCCTCTGTCATATTGACTGGGCACGAACAAAGAGCTGTAAATAAAATTTATTTAACTGCTATACAACAAATTGCATAGCTGTTTAGACATTTGGACTAAACTTTAACTGACATCTTACATAAGGAAAATTATACTACATAAGACTTGAAATGGGTGCACACACACACACACACACACACACATGCACACATACACACATTTAACTCCATTTTAATGCGATCAAGTTGCCCGAATTGGGGGTAAAGGCACTCCGGAGGGTAGGCGACCCGCTGAGCAGGCGTTCAAAGGCCCCGAAAAGAGTTAATTTGCATAATTACGTTGGAAGCGGGCAGAGGCGGGCCCAGGCGGTGGTCCGGGGGCCTGACTCCATGATGCATAGCCAGTCAGTGCTGAGGTGTCTCTCTCTCTCTTTCTCTCTCTGTGTGTGGGTGCAAGTGTTCGCGCAGCGGGGCCTGAGGTGTGTGTGTGTGGAAATGGTGCAAGGCACGAAACGAGCCACGAAATAAAAAAATGAAGTCGCTTTATCATTTTTAGCTCGCGGCGCTGTTTGCCCAAAGTGTGGAAAATAAATGTATGGAAATTTGCATACGAATTTCGAATTTCAAATGGCGTTGCCACCGCGCCGCCTCCCCGCCTCCCTCTGCCCTCTCCGACCCCCTCCACCCCTCCCTTTTGCCGTTTCTTCCGTTCGCTCTATCCAATGGCGGCGGATGGTGCTCCGTTAGGTGGTGCCCGCCTAGCCGTGGCCACTTAAATTCCAGCCACGCCCCTTCGCTCACATCAGCTCTGGGGCTGGCCGAGCGACGAGCGACGAGCGACGAGCGACGAGCCATTGACGTCATTAAATTATTTATTATTGTTATTATTTGCAAAACGGAATGAAGATGAATTGGAAATGGGATTGGAATTCCAATTGGAATCTGTATTGGTATTGGTATTCGCATTCGCATTCGCATTCGCATACGAATTCGTATTGGGAATGGAATTGGCATTGTAATTGGGAGGCGGAAATATTCGTTGGTGTTGGATTATTGCGGTCTTTGTTGATTTAATTAATTAAATCGCAGTTGTTTTTTTAATTGATTGACAGATTAAAAACAAAACCAATTAACAATTTTAATACAAAATGACAACCACATAATATGCTGTAATAAAAACGGAAGGCAATCACACACGAGCAGCTGAAGAGCGGGAACTGGACACACACTACACACACTACATACATATATGATAAATACAAACTCAACTGGGATGTCATAATCCGTAAATGCGCATTAAAAACAATTTTAATTACTGAACTCTACCCAAGGGAATGGCTAATGGTGGCCAACAACTGACAGATTAAACAATTTCAGGGCCCATGAATGTTGCACATTCATTTGGATTCGCAAATCAATAAACCGCCAATATTATTTAATTAGATAAATAATTATGCACATGGCGATTTGCAAATTCGCGAATTGGAAATTTGCAACTTTTGAACTTTTCTCACCAGCTCGAAGCGGGCAATAAATATGTGCGAAATGGCTCTCGATTAATTAAAGCTAAGACATTGGCTTGAAAATGGCATGGGAAGCATTATTGCAGAAACTAAGGCAACTTAAAATTCAGCTTCGATCAAATTCATATTGAACTTAACATATAAATAACTATTTTCAATTAATAGAGACAAAGCGAATCGGAATCGCCGCGAACCAAACCAAACAAAAGAGTTATGCATAATAAATGCCTCGGAGACAATTTGAATAAACATATTCCCACGAAGAGCTGGAACGCAACAGGTTCAATTCGCACGCCATAATCAGTATCGCCTCATTGTGGATTCATAATTTCCAGATTGTGATTTAGAAGCTGAAATCGAGATTGAGCTGAGACTTGGACTTGGAGTGAGTCATGAACGAGTATCGGGGCTGCTTCTTTGCTTTTAGCTTTTGCGATAACTCTCAGATGCGCTGTGATACATTCTCATGGCTTGGACATTTAGTGATATGGCAGAGGCAGTTGTTCTTGGCCGTTTCATATGCAAAACAGCAATGGTCAATCTTCATGGCAGAAGCTACCAAAGCTGAGAGAGAGAGAGAGAGAGTCGTAGTGCATGAGCGCAAGACGCGCAACGAAGATGTCAATAAATCTGCCGCATTGGCCTTGTTTTGCATTTCCGCTAACAGAGACAGAAACAGAGACAGAAACAGAAACAGAAACGAAAGCAAACGAACTGAATGGCACGCAAGCCAGGCCAGAACTGGATACAGCACAGTAGCCCCACGTCAAAATCAGGTGATTTAGAATTGTCGAATTTTATTTAAATTGGATGCAAACATGCGAAATTTATTGTAGAAAATCAATAAATAAGAAAATCACAAGCCGAAGAAACTGGATCTGGGAACGCATGTGCGTACACTTTTGACTACCACTGTCCACAGTCAGTCTTCGACTCGCTTCGACTCGCTTCGACTCGCCTCGACTCCATTCCCTTGGCATTCACAATTTGCATGCCTCGATCGTGGACTCTGGCGACGATTACAGGTAAAGGGACGCATGCGTTACCTGAGCACGAACTTTGTTTTTGATAATTTTGTGTGTGTGGTGTGCAGCTCTGGGCTCTTCATTATTTTATTTCGTTTCTTTACATTTCATTTTATTTTATATCGATTTTATTTTTATTGAATCTTTGCAGTTCATTAAAATTTCGTTTTCGGCTAATAAATATTTCGTGGGTATTCACAAAGTTTTGCTTCACTTTGCCCTTTCGCTCCTGAGGCAACACGACTCAAAGTACAACTCTTAAAGTCTCCAATAAAGCATCAAATTTCTTGAATATGTTTGCCATGCATATGATTTAATACAACTGAAAGACTTTACTCTATAGAGTATTTGCTATTCGACAAGCGATTCTTTCATTTATTTTTTTTTGGGCAAGGAATACTGGACATACTCAAAATCGATGGTAGCGATAGCATAAATGAGTCTCGAACTGCTCCTTAAGGTCTTTCCCTCTCTCTCTCTCTCTCTCTCTCTCTCTCTCTCTCTGCTTCGTGCCTTGTATCTGATTGTCTTTGACTTTTAAGGTTCTCTGTTAATTAACTCCAATTAGAATTTTGCCAAAATGCAGAAAAACATATTTCGTGTATGGATTAATAATGCTCTAAGGAATACTCGAATGCCAACAATCGAATTGAAATTGGATTTGATACTGGATTAGTGCTGCCAATTTAGCAATTTAGTTGCTAGATCTGGCAACTTCCATAAATAAATAAAATTATCCAGAAATGTAGCAATTTTTAATTATCTTTTAACAATGTTTTCATCAAATTTAAAAAAATTTTATTGTTCTTTAGGGTAGTTGCATTTTCCATTCCTTTTTGTCATCGATTAAAGTTTTTTTTTTTTACACTTTAAGATCAATTATTCATTAAATGTTTAAGATAACGTTGCTTTTAATTTGAGAGTCTTAAGTTTTAGAATGTTCTTAATAAATATGATATTGTTGAAAGTAAGAAAGAAAACGAAAATATAAAAATACATTGGTTGAAAATTGACATTTTAATGGCAGCGCAATTTTGTTCTGCAGTTTTCACAGTTTTAGCTATTTTTAGCTATTTTTATTTATTTATTCCCAAATCTAGCAGTTATTGCTAACAAAAATTCTGGCAGCACTGTACTGTATCAACTTCTAAGCAACTAAAGATTACAATTTTGTTTTATTTATTAATTACAATTGAAACTTTTTCAGAAACAAGAAATTGCGCAATATATTTACCTTATGGAAGTTGAATGGAAAAAGTAATAATTACTACAAAATTTAAAAAAGTTTCAACATTCATAAAAATGTAAAGAAATATCAAAAGTGCACATATACTTATTTCCTAAGGAAGAAACTCATTTGTTAATTAATAAAATGTTAAAAAATATTGAGCTGACGTATTACACATTTTTATTAGTATCTCTAGTACTATAAATAAAAAATTAACTTGACTTAAATCATTCGGTTGAAACAAGTTATTACCATAAATGTGTATGCACATATACTTATTGCCCTGAGGTATATTTCATTATAGAATTGTTATTCTATGAGGAATACTTTAATCTATAGAAAGAGTCAAGGATATGTGCAACATTCAGTCAGCTCTGGTTCAATTTTAAATACTTTTAATACTCAAATGTCTAGTATATTTATATAGATAGAAGTCTAGTCAAACTATGATATTCATTCAACTAATCTTAAGTTCTATTATTTAACTCCAGCTTGTTGATTTTAAGTTATTCATTATGTAACTCCACTTGGAACTTTTCTAAAAAAAAATAAAGAGTGATACACATGCCAAGTTTATCGACTAATAATTCTATAGAAAATACTGATATACGGATAGTAATGCAGGCTAACCCGTAGCAGACATATTTCCCTGAAAGTGAGAAACCAGCTTGATGATTCTAACCCTATTGAAGTGGCAGTGGCCCAGTTATAAATGAACTCGCATATATAGTGGCATTAGCATTAGTTATTATCAAATTGGGAGCATGTGCTTGAGGCGTGAGGCATAAGGCATGAGGCGTTACCCTCGCAGCTGGGTTCCCCAGCACGAAGTCTGGCTGTATGGAATCGAATGTCGCGAGGGTTCGTTGCATTTCTAATTAATGTGCACAACTTTAAAAGGTGTTAAATGACAAACAAACCATAAAACTCTGATAACAGTTGACACTATGCCAATGCCAGCGAGGCATTTTAAATATGCCAAACAGCAAATAAGACAAGAGAAATAGTATGAACTCAAGGAAAACAGCCCTTAAAATGATATACGAGGCAATATGTTGCCTGTTCGATGTCTTCGAACTCACCCACTCGCAACTGGCGAACAGGTGCATGACGGCGAGGGATCGCACTGGCGATCAGTAGAAACGCGCAATGTGGGTTGATGTGTGCTTATCGAGTTGTCATTGTCCTGGACGCGGTCCCTCTGGACGCGGTCCCTCTGGACGCGGTCCCTTCGCGACGTGCCCAATTAATACGAAAGGATCAAGTCGACTCCGGCGAGTGTAAGCATGCATAAGAAATGCCCAAACATGCACTTAATTAATATTAGCCTGCGGCGCATTCACTACGAACTGCCCTCGCGATGTCCTTACCAATGCGCAAGACGCAACGCGCAGTCGCAACTTCCGCTTGAAGCTGCGGGCAAAACAACAAATTTTTTTGTTTTTTTTTTTGGCCAGGATCAGAGTCAGTAGATGTTTATCGCAGAGTTTTTGCAATTCGCGCGCTTGTTTCGCTTTGGCAGAAACACGTGGTCAAGCCACATACTGCTACCGGCATTTAAGCCCGCTTAAGCTCTCCATCTGATTTATGGCTGGCTGCCGCCAGGTACGCAGCAGGTGCTACGCAATGCACGTAAATTGTTTTGTATCTTCGACTTGAGTTTGTTGGCCTACGCCACCAACGCCACCAACGAGCCGACAAATGACACCTAGCCTAAGCATATCTAACAAGAGCACAACAACTTCAGCTCCGAGCTGGGCTCAGGCTCTCGGCTATCGGCATCGCCGCATTCATAAATCAAGCGCCTAATTAATGGCAATGCAACGGCTGATAAAGCACCAGAATTAGAACTCACTCGTGTTTATCAATTATATTTTCTCTACTTAATTTCTGTGCCATTTTATTTGTCGGCTGCTTTGCTCTCGGCTTTCAATCTCCTGGCTCCAGCCTCCAGCCTCTCCAACTCTCCAGCTAATCTGCATGAGTTATTCTTGCAAATATTTTCATATCTGCATCGCTCCATTGCCTCACTGCATTTGCAACACGTTTGTGGCTCTCTATGTGAAGTCTGAAATTCCATGATTAAATATCTGCTCGAGAATGAATAATACGAATGTAAATGCATTTCTAGAGTGGCCTAATGAATTAGGGCAACTTAACTAACTCAAAGAGATTACAAATCATATGCTCTCTCAGTCCCATTTGCATTTTATTTGAATTAATGTGAATGAATTTTAAATAGTTTTTTGTTGTAGCCTCAAGAGTGGGAAAAATGTCTCTAAACAGAACTCTTATCTCACATTCCACTATAATTTTTATATAAATAAATTTCTATACATTTAATAAGCCAGGATATTTAAATAAAGTTAAGAATAAAATAAATAATAAATAAATCAAAAAAATGTTTGTAATACCTTATTAAACAAAGCATCCAATTAGGCTTCTATGCAGATGCTGAGACAAGTCTTTTCTTTATTTTCAAAGCTTGAAACGTAATTAAGAAAGAAGCATTTTCCATTCTGGAATTTACAGACAACATTTTCTTACCTTCATAACAAACACAAATCACAATCACAGTTCTTTAAAAGCATGTGAAAACATTTCTTCTAAGGTTTGGAAATTTATTTATTTCGGGAATTTTTCCAATTTTTTTTTTTTTCAAATTTAAAGAAGAATTTTTTTTTAAATTTTGTACTTTTTTCATTTTATTTTTATTTATTTATTTATTTATTATTATTTTTTTTTTTTTTGCGAAATATTTTACTTTTTAATGTACAGCTTTTTGTTTGTGCATATTTTAAAATTATTTATTTTACATTCATAAGGTAGAGTTGTCTTTTCGTCTTTATAAAATATAATTGCCCTTACTCTTTTCAGGCAATTTCTCAGTAATTGGAATCACTTCCTAGCTGCATTCTCAATAAACCAATTAAATCCATAATTCGAATACACGAATCGGGGCATAAACAAATAAAAAGAAGAGTAAGAGAGCCAAAAGAATGCGAGCTACCTCTGCCGCTGCCTCTGCCGCTGCCTTTGCCGCTGCCGCTGTGGCTGATTAACGTGCAAGACATGATCCATTCAAAGGCGTTGCCATAATTTGTCAACACCCCAAATACTTTACGAGCACTCATTGCAATATAATTGGGCCCCTCAACAATATCGTATTCGCAGTGGCTTGTTAGCGTTTCATTTCACATTTCGCATTATTGCGCATCATAATGGCCGCCATATGTCTGTCTGTCTGGCAGTCGATCCGTCTGTGCCCGTTGAAGTCCCCTTTGCGTTTCCACCTTGGCTTGGCTTATGTTTTATGTATCAGAGCAGGCGACTCGGCGATATATGTGTAGCTAAGAGATACAGATATGTGTGTAAAAGATACAAATGTATCTATATACACATTTTAACACGCAGTCCGCCAACCCATTGTGTCAAATATAAATCAGATCATTTTTTCCGCATGAAAAACAAAAGCGGCAAAAGAAGAGCAGTCTGATAGAGAATGCCAGATGCCAAAATACCCTAAGCCAAGAGAACAGCAGTGCCCAAAAGCAAGCCAACTGAAATGAATTTAAATTGGGAGATACATTTCAGAAATAAATCGATTGCATTCATTGAGTATCTTAAAGCCCTTGAAACTATGAATTCTCTTTTGATGTAACCAAAATACCGAAATATAAAATATAAAAGATGTCTCTTAAATTATTTATTTAATTGATTGTATTGACAAAGGTAGAATCAAACTTATGTAAAACTACAAGATATAATTGTGTAAAGCTCTTAAAATGTTCGACAATATTTAAAATGTTATTAGGGTCCATGCGATATCGATCGATCCATGCGTTTATATAGTTAGGCAAACAAGCAAGGCTGATCTACGACCACGCCCACCAGCAAAAACATTATACCCTGACTGTCCAGTTTGAGAGGGTATTAAGTGTATAAAAACATATAGCGACGGGCAGAGTTTTTTTTTATCGCAAAATTGGCATAAATTTATTGCGGGCGGAGGCAAAAGCCGCTTTAAAATTTTGACAAACATTTTGGTGCGCCATAATACTCGCAACATTTATATTGGGCCAGTGATTTTTGAAAGTGTTTTGATTTCGTGGCTGTCGTTAGCTGTAGCTTTAGCTGTTTCTGGCTGGCTGACTGGCTGACTGGCTGGCTGGCTGCCCGACTGATGCCAGAAATTAAAATTCAATGCACATTAAAATGACAAAAACGAATCAAAAAGCGAGTCGAGTACATTAAAAAGTCATGCCAGTATCCGAGTAACTGACAAAATGCCCGTCGCCCGAAATTAAATCGACAAATAAACCGAAAAAAGACAACACATCAAAATGTAGATCATACGTCATTGAAGCTACCAAAGCTACCCATAGTTTCGATGGCAATAAATAAATTTAACACGCTGCCAACACATGAGCCATGCGAGCACTCCAAACGGGGCTCCAAACTCCAAACTGCAAAGCGGCGCAAGAAGTCACGAACCAATTTCAGAATATAAAATTATATGTTTCTATAACGGTTTACTACCGATTTTATGCCCTGCCAATTCGCCATTGTTCATTTTCAAATACTTTTTATTTAGCCTATCAATTGCGTCATCTCTCAGTTTCCAAATTGAAGCAAGTCATAAAATGACATTTCAGCAGAAATATCTCTGAGGATACATTAAGGGAAAATAAAGTGTGTAAATCTTTGCATAATTATTTGTTTTCGTATGGAGAAGATCAAAAGATATCAATATATTGAAAATTTGAAATTTTTAATTATAAATCGAAAATAAATATGGACTTTTACCCGAATGTGGCATGCTCCCAATCGGCGTTAAATACCCCTAGACTTATATTTTTGTAATTTAAATAATTAAGTTCCTCAAAGAATCCAACACATATAACCTCATATAAAAATAAATGTAAAACCTCAAGCCGAAGGCCTCAGTAGCCAGTGGCTTTAGCTTTTAGTCAGCTTTAATTTAACATTAATTCTAACTGATATAATTAAATAAATATAGCTATTGTATATTAATTCTATAGCAAGAGAGCAAGTGCAATAGATAGCTGGAGTATATGTATATGGCTACAAAATTTATTTTATTAAATTTCTATAAAAATCAATTTATATAATGTCTACAGAATTCGATGCATAGCAGCTCCCTATATATCACTAAAACTTTATTCAATTTGACATTCACTCGTCTTAATGTCTATGCTATGGATGCGAGAGTGCATAAAAGTTAAATTCAATTCAGTTCACCTTAAATTTCTCACACATTTTGATTAATTTTGCAGCAGAGGCGTATCCTTTACCTCACAAAGGGCATACAAAATACAAGAAGCCTTTTCAGAGATGTATTACCAGCAAAAAAGAGAAAGAGAGAGAGAGAGAGAGAGGGAGAGAGAGGGAGTGAGAGGGATAGAGAGGGAAGTCATCGTCGTATCCTGAGCCCATTGACTACGGCTGGGCGATATGGCGGATCCTTTGACCAGATGACCGACGCGAACGACAGCGCGTCGATGGATGCGGATGTGGATGCGAATGTGGATGAGGCTGTGATGCTTTCGATGTTGCCTTTTTGGCACTGGGCAGAAAGCAGAATCAATGCTTTGCCCGTGGGATACGTAATCCGGATTTTACCATTCAGAAAGTGTAAATGAAAAATCTGTTTTTGGAAGCATTTTAGCGTGAAAATGCAATATTGAATTCATTTAAATTCAGCAGCGCCTGGCTGAGCGGCGTAGTCGGTTGGCAACGCAAAAAAGCAATTACATGACAGCCAGCTCCAACTCCAGCTCCAGCTCCAGCTCCAGCCACAGCTCCCGCCCACATCCTCCTGAAACATGTTTGGTACTCAAATTTGTACACGTTGCTTATTGGATCGACGGGCGATGTCAATGTAAAGGATGCAATATATAAAAATTGTCACAATTTTTGTATTTTCTTTTCGCTTCTGTCATGCAAAAGATACAAAAAGACGAAGCGAGACGCGATGGGGCGAGGCGACGCAGGGCGGGAGTGAAGTTCAAACAGGCTGCGCCGTATTGAAAAGGGGCATTAATAATAAACAGAAAATGAAATGTAAATACGGGCAGGAAATCTCAGGCAGCGACAACTCATAAATTTTGTCCACAAATCGCCGGCGAGTGCACAAAATCTGTCACCTATCAAAAATACCCTAAAAGGGCATAAACTTCTGCATCAGCCCACGTCTCTCTCTCGCACTGCTCACTCTACTTCATTCTTCGCTCGCTTGCTGCTTTTTTAAGGCTTGCTGCGCGTGCGCAGACGTCGCAGCAGCCACCGTCTCTGACAATCGATGACAATCAATGTTTGCATTGCATTATTATTATTGGAATAAATGAATAAAGTATCGTGGCTCAGTGGCATGCAGTGACAATGGCTCTGACTACGACTCTTTGGTCTCTCTCCAAGTTCGACACATTCTGTTCCTGTTCCCCATGTTTCTCCTGTTGTTGTTGCCATTCTGCCTCTCTCTCTCTCACTCCCTCTCTCTCTGCCCTCTTGTTTATGGGATTTATGTATGCCTCTGTTTTAGCAGTTCAAGGGAATTGTCAACGCGTCGCGTAGCAGTCAAAATCGTCGACATCAAAAATCGAGATCGGTAACAAGATCAGCAGAAGCCGCAACCGAATACGGAATACAGCAGACGCAGCTTAACCAGACGAAGCCAAATCTTGCGAGTCACAGTCTCTGCTCAATCATAATTCGTGACTCTTCACGCGATTCATTGGAATATGATTTCTTAAATTTAAATAATATTGAAATTAATAATATTATTAACAAGAAAAACTGAAGATTTCTATACAATGCTTAGATTAATAATATAATGATTTATATGTTAGATACGTTTAGTAAGGGATATATATTTATTCATATTTTTGTTAAAATTTATGGATATATCATAAATACTTAGCCTATAATAGCAGAATAGGCAATAAAGTCTGAATTCCAATTATAAAAAATAAAATAAAATAAAATAAATTAAAATACACAAAAAAGTAAGGCAAATATTAAACAAAAAATAAAATATAAATTTTTAAAATATATTTTTACATATTAAATTTCAAATACATTTTGATTTTAGCTCAAAAAACAAAAAAAAAAAAAAAAAACGATAAGCAGCTCAGTTCAAATAAATTTAAATTTTGTAATTTAAATTTTTCAAATAAATTTTGGTTTTAGATCAAGAAACAGTTCAAGCTCGCACCACTGTGCCTTCGCAATTTATGTTTATCAAATAAATTCTATCCGTGGCGAGGCAAACAAACTGCATATGATTGTGATTCGTTCACGCTGAATTCCAATAAGAAGCTTCGAGCAGCGCTCTACGTTCGTCGTCTCAAATCCAAAGATTTCTATCATATTTTGCATAGAATGGTTAGATTAGACAGCTTGGAGCTCTGCCCAGTTTGGATTCGATCTTGTGTGTGTGTGTGTGTGTATGTCATACATATGTAGACACACGAATCGTATCGACTCGAATCGGATGCATAACACAAGTCTAAGTAAGCTCAGATGGCATCTCATCGCGCTGTATCGGGCGAACTATTTTAATATTTCACTCGGCCGCTGCAGCTGAAGATGAAATTCAAATCGCGGCTGCTGTTTTAACAAACACGTAAGCTAATAATGCCCTCGAAGACAATGCGACGCCTGCTTCGATCTCTCGGCGAGTCGATCTTCGGCCGCAGATGCCAATAGCCCCCGAGGCAGGGCTCCCCAGACGACGCGGCCTTTGTCTTTGCCAGGGCGACACTCCACTCGCATTGCCAGACAGCGTGTCTGTGGCAATGCCAATGCCAATGCCAAAGCCAATGCCAGAAGCCGAGGACGTCTTCGATGAAGCTGAAGCTGAGGCTGGCCGCTTCATTTATGCAGCAGGCAGCTCTTTTTGCCGCTGCTTGCTCTGGCTCTGGCTCTGGCTTTGTTGTTAAACAATTTCTTCGACACCTTTTTGCAGTCACTTGAACCGATTGAGAGCAGACAGGAGGCGACAGAGGCGAAGATCTGACTACGTCTCAGACCGCATTGCGCATATGCATCGCATCGCATCGCATCACATCGCATCGCATCGCATCTGTGTGAAAAATGGAAATCCCTTTTTGGCAATTTTGGTCGCTTTTAGGAAGCGCTGAGACCGGCCGCACTTTGCCGACGACAATCTCCTGGGTGAATGGCGCAGTAACCCGCCAAACCGCCAAAGCACCCAACCGGCGAATCGTCAAAGATCGCCTTGCATATTTCCAGCACTTACAGGCGATGTCCACATTGCGGCTGCTGCTGCTCCTCAAGCTTTGTAGGACGACGCGTCGGCTAGCAGACATCAAAAACTGAGTAATATTTATGATCATTGCGATATTTTTGTGTTTTGTTGCACTGTGTCCATCTGTCAGTTGAGGAATTGACGCTGCTCTTGCTCGGCCAGCTCTACTCTGCTCAGCTCTCTGTTCGGTGCTTTTGCAGTTGCTTAATGTGCATTGGAATGTGGTTCTTGGCCTGTCGCACTGATTTACAGATATGTCATTGAGCGATTCAATGCGATTCACACTCACACACACACAAACACATTGACATGTTTGTAGATCGAGAACTTATTATATATATCGTTGAGATAGTTTTGCATTCTGGAATTTAAACGATTTCCAGTTTAAATATAATCATATGACCAAATTCAACATGAGAGAATCGAAATGAGACCATTCTAGGAAACCCACAAATTGGCGGAATCGAAAACGAATCAGATATATAGAACAGCAGTCAACAGTTAAGTGTTGGTTGGTGATATAATTATCATATTTTGTATTATTATTTTTTAAATTTTTTATATAACATCGGTTAAAGTTGGAATTTTATTTAAAAAATATATACATTATTTATATAAATATAAAATTGTATTAAAATAAACAAAAAAATTAATATTAAACAAAAAATAATTGGTGAGAATCTTGTCATAAATTATTATTATTATTGTTTTATTTTTTTTTTTTTTTTTTTATTAATATAAATTTATATTTATATAAATATATATAAAACATCAGCTGGGCTTTTATTTTTTATATAAATATATATTTATATAAATAAAAATAATAAATAAATTTTTAATAAATATTTGGTTAGATTATTGTCATAAATTATTATTATTGTTGTTTTATTTATTTATTTTATTTTATTATTTATTTTTCTTTTTGCAATTTTTAGACAATCTTTTTTTAAGTTTGTCTTTATATTGACACAAAATATATTCCAATTTCTCATTACAGATTAAAATTAATAATTTGACTTCGTTTTTTTTGTAAGTGTAGTAAATATCAAATTTATTGTGGGAGTACCTCTAATGAATACAAATAATAAATAATATGATCAAAACTTGATTTTGAATACTTTGCTCCTTCCAAAGAATTTATTTGATTAGTTTAATTAGGTCGAATGATTTTGATAGTACTGAACATTAAGGAGAGAGTGAGCTTAAAACGTAGTGAATATTTTGGAATGTTCCTTGTAAATGATTTGGAAATTCCCAATTTACTATTTGTTTAATCCATGAAATGTTCATCATATATTATCGAACGATATGGAAACACTAAGATTTCTTATGCCACAGCGCACAAATGGGCAACAAGGCGAACAATACTCAAAGCCTGTATACTACGCTTGGAATAATATTTCATTATATGTATATATTATAGATATACATACATCAACCTGGAATGACAAATAACGCCCGCAGTTATTCAATTGACTTTGCTGAGTCTAAAATGTAATTTACAGCACACGGCAAAACTTCGCCCGTGGCTAAATGATGTAATTTTAAAAAGCACTCCCACTGAACACACTCACATACTCATTCAAACACTCACTCGCACTCACACTCAGACACTGCATGTGCCAGGCCACGCCCCTATTCTATTATTTTGCAATAAACGACAGTTGGGGAGAGTTGAGTGCGCACTTTTTTTTTTATTTTTGCATGCACAACGAGGACAAATGTCAAAAACAATAAAGGCAACAAACGCGAGTGGGAAAATTGTTATTGAAAATTTATAATTGAATGGGCAGAACACACCTGAGGCCCCGGGCCACGTCGCAGCCCATCCAAAATCCGCCTGCGCCCCATCAGCTGCTGGCAGCGTAATTGAATTTGACATTCGAAATGGCGAAATGGCGATATAGTGACTGCGTCTGTCAAAGCACACAGACAAACGGTATTTATATATGTATATGTATCTCAATAGATGGATCCATAAGATTTGCCTGGTAAATATTTGCCAGAACAATGCCTGGTCTGAACTAGCCTGAGCACCAGAGACACGCAGTGTAATTAAGAAGCAAAAAGAAAAGAAGAAAAAACTGGAGCTATCGAGATGACAATGTGGCTGTGGGAGGAATTAAGCTCTGTGCCCGGCAATAAGTTACAAAATAATTGAACAATTATGTCCAAATGTCCGCCTGCCACTCATTATGATAGACAAAACTCTGGCGACCAACTGACGGGCCTAAGACGAGCGTGGAAGGACATTTATAATTACCTCGGGGTATTTGGGGAATAATTTGCTCGTCCATCTGTCCATTCACTTCCCCCTCTCCACTGCACGGCAGCGTCGTCTCAGTTTTGGGCTAATGGCTGCACAGCCAACAACAAAAGCAAAAGCAAAGGAAGAGGAAAATTTCTGACCAGATTTGATCCAGCACCCACCACCCAGCGGTAGCAGGTCTCTCCTCTCCCTGCTCTCTTCCAGCTGGAGCAACCACAGACCCAACACCCATGCTGACCAATCCCTCTGGCAACCGCTTCTGGCTTAATGAGCCAGATTCTGCTGGCCCAAGCCCAGGTCGCCGAGTTTGTACGAAGAAGCCATCATCAGCAGCTTTTGTCCATTTTTTCTTTTTTTTCTCTCTCCTCTCTGTGTGTGTGTGTTTTCTGTTCGCTTCTTTCGCTTTGTGCGCGTTTTTCTTGCCCTGCCAACTGAAAAATGTTATTGGCCGCAATTTATATGAAAACTGCGAACACGTACCATATCCCCAGCCTCCTCCCTTCTCCCTGCTCGCTGCTTCGTCCTCCTTGGGCCCAGGCAACAATAATTTGGTATCCGCCCCGCAACGAAAATGAGCAAATTTTCTAAATGAATAAACTTTGCCCACTGCCAGCAGCTGGAGCAGGAAAACAAAGGGCGCATCTCGATGTCGCCTCGCATCTCATTGTCAGCATCTCTGATGAGGCCGAGTAGGTGGGCGACGAGGCCAAAGCCAATGCTGCTGAAGATAAAGAAATATTACCGGCGACGACGACGACGGCGACGGTGGTGGACAGCGCCAAAGTGGCTACGTGCAACGTGAGCAGAGCAAAGCGGACCACAATAGAGAGAGAGAGAGAGAGCCAAAGAGCAGAGCAGAGCTGAGCTGAACTGAGCAATGGCTAATTCTCATGACCTCGCAAAAATTAAGAAATTAAAAAATTGCTTTTGCTCCATTGCTGACGGTGCGGAAAATTCACAGGGTGTTTTTGGCATTTTCTAGAATTGGATGGCAGGCCGTTGAATAATTGCATTCCATAGTTTGCAGAGTGTTAGTAAGAAAAGTGGAAAAGTGGAAAAGTGGAAAACTGGAGACAGACAGAAGCAGAGCTAGAGCGAAAGAGAATATGAAATGCAAGCCAAGTCGCTTGAATTAGAGCTTAATTAAACTCTTCACTAATGAAACGAACTACATTTATTTTTATTATTTTTCTGTTACATTACAAAATTCTAGCTCTCAGTAATTTTATAAAAATTTAAACATCGAAAGAAAGTTAGTAGAACAAATTATATTATTATTATTTATTAAGCTTAAAAATTGATTAAGTTCAAGTTCAAAAAAATAAATAAAATAAAATGAATAAAATAAAGTAAATGAAATAAATAAACTAAATTAAATGAATAAAATACATAAAATATATAAAATGAATATATTAAATAAAATAAATAAAGCAAATTAAATAAATAAATTAAACAAAATAAATAAAATAAATAAAAAATAAATTAATTAATTAAATAAAAACAAATAAAATAAATAAATAAATAAAATAAATAAAAACAAATAAAATAAATAAATAAAATAAAATAAAATAAAATAAATAAAATAAATGAGATAAATAAAATAAATAAAATTCATAAATAAATAAAATACATAAATTAGATTTCATTAATAAAGGTAAAAACTAGGTGATTCTAGGTGATATTCTGATTTAGTCTGTAAAGTTCCGTGAAGTCGCAACCAAATGTCTCCAATTCGAGAAACTACACAGATCACTTTCCTCAAAAGTGTCTGAAGTGCTAAAAAAACATAAATTTAACAATATATCACTATAAAATTAAAAAATGAAAAACAACAACAAAAACGAAAAAAAAAAAAAAAAAAAAAACTATAAATTATATCTCGTTCCTTAAATTGTACACAGAATATTCCGCCGGAAGTGAGGTAGTAAAATACTTAGGAGGATATACTTATTATACTTACCGGAAAATTTATCATTTTTATATTTCATCCCATATTTCCATCTCAATATTTAATTATGCACCGACTGAACAGTTTAGTTTTAGTTTTATATTTTATCATCCATAGCAACAGCAAGAAATTCTATTTATTTGTATATATTTGTAGAAAGCCCCAGAGCCTCCTTAAGTTCAATTCTCTTTATCAATTCTAATCAATATCACAAATTTAAACTTAAATTATATGTAAACACTTAGAGAACTAGTAGTGAATAACCTAGACTAGCGAGTGAGAACGTTTTTAAAGTGCCTTCTTCTTAGTCTTGGGCAGCTTTCCTGCGAGCCGTTTAGCGAGGACCTTGAGTTGATCGTTATATCGATCGATTCGAGTAAGTGAGAAAAAATAGGAAACATTAACAAATAATAAAATATTAAAATACTTGCCCAGCCCAATTAGTTAATATACACAAAAAACTTTTTTTTTTTATTTATTTTTTTTTTTTTATTATTATTATCTGTTTATTTTTAAACCATACGGGACTTTACAATTATCCCTTTGTGAGCTTTGTCTTCAAAAATTTTGATAAATAAATTAAATATCACAACTTTTCTATGCCGCACAGGTGCTGCTCAGAGAAATTCAAAAACTCGAATGATTTAATTTACATTTCATGTTGGTTCATACAATTTAACGCTGTTAGAAAATGGCATATTTAAATAATCAAATCTCTTAATAAATTACACAAAATATTTACTCAAACACTTGAGTTGTCAAGTTGTAAATTTATTTATTGTAGTATACTTTTTGGTGCTTGGAAAAAAACCGGAAAAACAAATATGTAAACACTTTAGTAATTTACGACTTTTGAAATTACCGCGAGCTTAGCTACGATGCGACGATGGGGCCACCCTATATAAACATTGCATAAACTTGGCAACGGCTATAGTGAAATATCGAAAGATTTTTAGATTTATTAAAAACTTTGACTCAATTTAAAAGTTTTTCCATTAGCAGACAACAAAGTGGGTGAACGCACACACACACACACACGAAGGTTAAGCTAGATTGGCTAGGTATGCGGTATATGCATGTATATAATTACGATCGGTACAATCTGGCGAGGGTTCATCATTAAATAATAATCAGTAAGTTGCCCTGCCTGGTGCAGTTTAATGGTAATTTGTTACGCCTAAACGTGGGCACGCGTTCCTAATCTTCGCTCTACACCCCAACACGTTCTCCCCCTCTCTTTCTCTATCTATCTATCTCTGTCTGTGATACCCGATACGAGCAACTCATTCCCAGTTGGAAAACTAACTTTGGAACTAACCGCAGCTTGCACGCAATGGCCAAGGACAGAGCATTTCGTGACTTTATGGCTGACGTGTCGCGGTTTTGTTGAGGAATGAGCACTGCCCGAGTCCTGTCAAGTCCTTGATTGACTCGGAACCAGGACGTGATGGTGGCAGTGCTGGCAGTGGTGGCAGCCACCCCTTGTTTGCATATTACTTAATGGCGTTTGCATTTGAAGTGTGCCAGAAATTACCTGTCCGCCGGCAATTAACTTTTTAACTCGTTTGCTCGTTCGCTCGTTCGCTCGTTGCCTGAAACTGATGTTGCTACCAATTGAAGTGCCAACTCTGAAAGTTTGGCTCATAAACGCGAGCTAATTTTTGGCAAAATGCTTCGTTGAGGGTGTTCCAGGACAACGGGAACGATCAATCAGCGCAGCACCATAGAAAAGTCTTCAGCAACCGTTGGCTAGTCAACACTTTTTGAGGGGCACGTGATTTGCTTGTGGCTAACCCAACCACCCAAGGACCGAACCACCCGCTACTATGCTAGGCAATCAGAGCATATGTTAATTCAAGTGGAATTAATTGTTTCCGGTGTTTAAGTTTTTCCGCAAAGCAAATTTCCAGTCACTGCTGGCGTTGAGTGGCTCCTTGGCTGCTTGTTGTGGTTAGCCGTTCCCGCAGAAAAGGAGCCCACTAAACGCGTCACGAACACCATCAAAATACACCTACACACAGAGAGAGAGAGAGAGAGAGACAGAGAGAGAGGGAGACGCTCTGTGTCCACTGTGGCTCGTCGAGCTTCGATGAATTTTTGACTTTTATATTTGATTTGAATTGTTGTGGTCGACTTTGTTTGCATTTAATGAGGTCAACCGTGTGGAAGCAATTTCCTTGGCACAGCTTTTATGTATTGCCTATGCCACCATGTAAGTTGCCTTTTTTGATTACAAAATCCAAGTCGTAAATGCAAGTAGGGCTCGTGCTTCGTGGGTTACATAAGACATAACCACACACACACACACACGAATACAGTTCAGTTAAAGAAGTGGTTCATCGGTATAAATAGCTCTCCTATATACATATATGCAGTATATGCCATTAAAGTGCTGCACAATAAGAATAAAACTGCTTTAATCGGCATTTTAATTACAGTGCACTTGAATAAAATGCATTTGCATTCACAGTTGCAGCAGCTCATCTCCTTTGGCCGCCTTGTGTCGCATTCCTTTTTATCCCTTTCGATTTTCGCATATTCCCAATTTTATATGGCCAAGCATCGACATCGGCATCGGTTCAGATATTGGTAATTGTGATTGATTTCATTGAATGCTGCTTGATGTGCTTTTAATTAAACTTTTAGTGATATGCATAAATACGTCGCGATGCAGCGCAATGCTGAGCTGACCACGGCCAGCGATTGATTGTATCCATATCCAACGTTTTCGTTGGGCATTGTGATATTTTTCATTTTGCCGAATCACAATTTTTTTATTCAATTTATATACCCTACAAAAGTGTGAATATGTATTAGCATGGCATATTAGTTTAGTTGAAATGTATGATTCTTAAATTTAACAATTACAAAATGAAATTGATCAAAATTTACAAAGAAATTATTAAGGAAAACTGTGTTTCTCTTCTTCTTAAAAATCCGAATGGTTCACGTATATAGATGTATAAATAGATATAGAATATATAAATTTAAATAAGTAATAATAATAATAATCATTAGAGACGCACTTCCAGATATCTCAATGGACTAGCAGACAAGAAGAAGGCTGACAAAATAACAGCCTTTAAATCGTAATGGAATTTCGATGAACTTAAAATATCGTAAAATGGAATAGAATACTAATAAATGCTATATATTTATGATGCACATACATGCACTTTCTCAAGTTAAATATTTGAACTAAATGCGCTATAAATTCTACAAAAATAAGCTACAAGAAATCGAACAGAATAAAAATGCAATAGACACCATACAAACTGAATATGCCAGTGTTGCCACATCAGCTTATATCCCTTCAAATCTAAATTTTTAGAAAGTCCAATTTGTTTTTACTGAACAATTTATCATTTTTTAGAGAACGCATGTACAATAATGTGTTGTTCATTAAAGTTGAAATAAAACCATATAATACAGTAAATATATACGAGAATGCCAGGATCACTTCAAATGCTGCGGCTGCGGAGAGACTTAAATGATAAGGACAGATAATAAATATGGTAATTTGCAGTCGTTGCCAATGCAGTATAGCTGCCAGTTGACCACAAATTAAATGTGTGCTTGAAATATTTTAGTAATAGATTTGGGAGTTCTGTGAAGATTTAAAAAACAAAATTTTCAATTATTATTAAAAACGTTTTTGCTTCCGATATTGGCGATACAAAATATAGCCTTCTGATTGACGAATACATATATAAGTGTCTTATTGAGTTAACTGATTTGCATAAGACGTCTTGTTGGCTTGGATCATAAAACGTGAGGGTTCTCCCAGTTTTATTCAATTTTATATTTGGCTTATTACATGGAATAATCTAAGTGAGCTCAGCCGCTAAAAGCAGAGAGAGAGAGAGAGAGAGAGAGAGAGAGTTGCAGTACATATATGTATATGTATATGTAGATGTATATGTACATGTATATTATATATGGTACTCTACAATACTGTGGGCATATGCTCATTAGACATACAACATACTACAGTAGAATAAATGCTGTCGCAATTACGAGTTGCCAAAGAAACAAAAAAATTTAAATATAATTGGTACTATAGAAGAATGCCATAAAGTTACTAATTCTCATAGAGAGGACAAAACACTGGACTATTCGTAAAAAAAAACACCTAAAAATATGGAAACAAAACTTCAACTTTTTGTCAGATTTTTTTTTCACATAGCTTCAGATTTTGTTTAAGTAAGTCAAAACGACTTTCTTCGCTTCACAAAATTTTGCAACACTGGTTTTAAGACTTCTTCGCGCTGATTGCAATATAACTGCAAGGAAAATTCAAGTTTAAATAAATGCAATATACATATGTATATTATATAATATCTACAATATCTATCTACAATAATATATTATTCAGCGTCTGTTTTTTGAGTACATTTGCATGTGCATATGTTTTGTGTAAAGTTAAATCGTTCGTAACAGGGTTCACAGTATCGCATAGTCGAGTACCCCCGACTCGTTGGCTCATGTTGTATTTGCATTTTGATTTTCGTCATTACTGAACCGCTTCAGTTGCGAAAAGTGATGTAAATCTCGAACGTATTGAAGTTTTCTGACAAATGAAAAATAAACAAGTTTGTATAAAGCGCGCGTCGCTGCCAGCCGCCAGCTGAGTGGAAGTGGAAGTGGATCATAGCTCGCGGCACCCCTTTAGGTCCAGGCAGAGAGGAACAACCCTTAGAGCCTTGCCTACTCATTGTCATTGTCAGTTGACGATCGTTGGGCATTGTCTTGTGCTTGTTTGCACACATGTCATATCGGGCATTTTTGACAAATCACTAACAAGCGTGTTAATAACTGCAGCAACATGAATGTGACAAAAAACAAAAAAAGGATATGCCAGCCCTAAAAAGGATGTGCAGATGGAAGATAAGGGCTGCCTAACTAAACGGAGACAGTTGACATTTCAATTGATCAGCGCAGATGGGCAAATGCATTTTAAATTACAAAACAAATATGCTCGCAGCTCGCGATTCTCTCAACCAGAAGGCCCCATAGGGTCGAGTCCAGCATTTATTAAAACTAAACTCATTCTATATGCGATATTCAATTTGTAAGCTTTCGGCTTCTATTTTTCTATGCATCAAATAGGCAATATTGGTCATAGTTTAATTTAATTACATTCGCTGCAACGCTTCATCGATTGAAAAACATTTATTTTAATATTCGCAAAAAGTCGGCCGTCAGCTCGTAAAGGACTTCAATCAATCCACCAGTCCACCAGTCCAGCAATCCACGCAGTGCACGGACTGCTCTGAGGCCGTGTGACAATTGCCATTTTTGCAATTTCACAAAATTGAAATGCAACATTGATTTGAGCTGTAGTCTAGCGAGAGGACGAGCGGACGAACGGAGGAGCGTATGAGCGGATGCCATTGAGGTGCAGCTTGGTCCGCCGATTTTGAACTGTGCATCGTGTTGCAATGTCGACTTTTTATGCCCGTTTATAGCAGTTATTGACACGTACCAATTGCCCTGTCCCAACTCAGTCCACGGCACAATTCGCTCCAACATGGCCATAAAATAGAAACCAATCAACCAATCGTCCAGCTCCTAGTCTGTGTCCCCACACATGCGAATATGCAGATATACATTGGCACATGTCTATTTTTAATACTCGTTCGTGTTGCACAAAGGAGTATATGGGTTTTGACAAGAGAGAGAGAGAGATAGGGAGAGAGAGAGAGATAAAGAGAAAGGGAGGAGAGAGAGAAAAAAAGAGAGATTGAGGAAGAGAGAGAGAGAGAGAGAGAGAGAGAGAGAGAGAGAGAGAGAGAGAGAGAGAGAGAGAGAGCGAGAGCGTTTTAGAGAGAGGGAGAGGAGAAATTAAGTGAGGGAGAGGAGAAATTAAGTCAGAGAGAGATAATCTAGTTTCAAGATTCTAGAGGCCTTAGATTTGAAATACGTACAGCTGTGAAAAATTAAATGGCACCACTTTGGAATGCAAAGTTTAAGAAGTTTTCCTCGATACATTTATCAGTGGATTGATCTATAGATTACTTTTATAAAAGCAGATAACAATAAATTATTGCAACAAATAGCAAATATTACCAAAATATTCAACGTTTTTATATAATTAAAAATTATTTTAAAAATATCGAAAAATGTACGAAAAAGTCGTTATTTTTCGCAGAGGTTGATTTCTTCAAAAGAGAAGAGATTTGTTGATTACATCATATCTATTTTGATTAGTCAATTTTCAAAATTTGTAAAAATCTGCATCACAGAAAGTAAGAAATCACATAAATAAATAACAATAATAATTAATAGAAATACTTACAATCAACTCATGTCAACTTTTATCAGAAAAAGTTTATAATACTAAAATTTATAATAAATATAGTCAGCGAAAGATATATATTTTTTATAAGATTGTTTGTATAAGCAAATCGAGAAATAAATATTATATTTATATATATATAGCTTATTATGAATGAAATATGATTAATATAAGCAGTTTTAGATAAGATAAAGGTATCTCCATAAAAAAAAGAAGATACTTCCACAGTTGTAGGACTAGTCTCATCAAGAATTCCATTACTCTAAAATTGATGGATTGACATAGGAAATCAATGAATTGATCTTATTTTTATATGATCTCTGTGAATTATGATTTCTATACAATTTATTGATTCAGATAATGTGAAATGGAAATATTCTATTCTTATCAAGTAATTCAGCTAACTTGGATAGCAAACATAAAAAATTTAATGCACGTATTAATATGCATATTACTTTAATATAATTTTATTGCTATACATGCAACTCTTCAATTTGAATATAATAGCTTCAAGATAAATTCATCTAACTATTATATTCAACTCTTCTCCTAACATGAGCGAGTATTATGCAGTTGGTTAAGCTCCAGCGACAGGGCGAATTTCTACTTGTTTTAGTTTGGAATCTCCTGCTACTGCTGCTGCTGCTGCTGCAGCTGCTGCTGGCTGTGTGATAGTTCATCTATTTTTTAGCGCTTCTGTTGGCGGCGATATTCAATTTTGTTTGACTGCTGTTGTTATTCGCTGAACAATTTGTTCAGTTTTCGCACGATGTTTACATTGAAAAGTCGAAAGCGCAGCAATATTTCAAAACGATTTCTATGGGGCCAGCACGGACAGCATGAGCCAGCAGCAGGAGTACGTCGTCCGTCAATCACATCTGCAGTCGTGACTCCCCGAAATTGGCAGCCTATTAGAATAATTGGAAACCGGCAGAGTCGCGTGACTTTGCCAAATTCTCATGGCACCCTTCGCACATTGCACGGCTCACGGCTTATTAGCAAAAATTATGAATGAATGAACGCGAAAAGAGTTTAGTCGAGCTCTAAGCGGATTACCATTAGCACATTTGTTCGAGCGAACGACGCTCCGGCTCTGGCTACGGCTACGGCTACGGCTCCGGCTACTGGTGTCGCATTCTGCCGTACGTAATCTGAGGCGCAAAACGTGCCACGGCTCAGCTCTAATTATGAAATTAAATACAAATTAAAATTCAAGTCGCCTTGGAAATCATTCACGTGCCAGCCAGCCAGGTTTCAAGTGCCAAATGCTCAAATCTTGCTCATTGTCAAGATTCTCTCTCATCATGTGAACTGATCTGCTCTTTGCCCATCGTAAGTCTTATGAAGCAATGAGGAATCATTATTCAATATTTAAAGTCGAGAAACTTACTCTTATGCTCGAATTGATCGATGACATTGAGCTCGACTGGCTCTGGTGTCTGCTGGTTCCAAAAAAAGAGACAGAGAGAGTGGGAGATAGAGAGAGAGAGAGGGACAGGGGGAAAGGAAAAAAAGCAACCCTCCTTTGGGCTGGCTCTGAAGCGCTCAACCACTTCGCATGATAAATTTAATTCCGCTTCTATTTTGATGGCACTTGTCAATTCAAATACTTTTGTCATTTTTGTTTTCGTTGTTGGCGAAGTGCTCTTCAGGCTGCCACGCCCACTCCGCCTGCCCTCGCCACACTGCCGCCCTGCGCTCATTGCGCTCATTGTGTACGCAAATGCTGCGAAAAGTTGAAGGATTTTGACGCTTTAGAGTGCTGCCGAAGGGAGGAAAGAGCTCCTGCCTCAATCATGACACCCATTAGACTCGCGCACACCTGCAGGCAAATTAATGTATTTGTTATCATGCTCTGCTCCCGTCTGCCAAAAAATGCCAAAAATAAAAGCAAGAAACAAAGAATAGGCTTTCAATTATGCCCCCTGGGCGTGGCAGCTCATCCGCTTAAGATGCTAAGTATACTTATGAATTGATAATATACATACACCAGAAGAAATATCGATTGGGTGTACGAAAACATTAATGTTCTTCGCACATATATGTATTTGAATAGAATAAAGTTATCATTTAAAAAGAAAAGAAAATCATTTTCTATTGCATACTTCTAGGTTTATCAAAAACAAGCTTTAAAGCCTGCTCTCAAATTTAAGCTAACCCCAACTGAGGACAAGTTATACTGAACTCTTATTCCCTAGGGGCATCCATCTCTTCCGGGTAGAGAGAAATGATGACTTAATACAGAGAAATCACAAAGCTGATGGATTCCTCTAGGGTGCTTTTTATTTGTCACAGACGCTGAGCCTGCTCGAGTACCCGGCGCGATGCTCTATGCTCCGCGGGTCAAGCTGACAGCTGCGAAGTTGAGCGAAGGCCAACTACCCATTGGCTACGCTCGACGGCGTTTATTAGTTATTAAGCGGCGTGATTTATGTCAGAGCACAATATACAATATATATGTGTGCATTTACACAAAAAAAGAAGCGGAAATTGGAGCCATGCTGACTCTACAATTGGCATATAATTGCGCATCTTAATGAGCTCTTCCTGCCTGGCCGCGGGCTGCGAGGCTGTGCAGTCAGGACATCTGTGGTCCGGGCCATGCACTTCACTTCATTAAAACGAGCGTGTTAAACAGCATATGAACAAGTGAAATCAAATGAGAAGCAGACAGAAGACATGTTGCTGTCCGGAAAAACTGAAAACTGAAAACTGAAAAGTGAAAGGGGTCGAGCCACTGCTAATGGGCGGAAGCGGATCCTCGACAATGCCAAATGTCACGCGTGTCTCTCGGCCAGTTAATGTCATGCAACACTTGCACTGATTCCATGCCAGGAGAGTGGCTGTGGCCGGACCATTTGCCGTTCCCAAGTTGACTGCAACAATCTGCCTTTGACAAATATTCATTTTTTATTCTTTGTTTATTTCTGAACTTTACAAAAATAAAAGTAAAGAACTCTATAAGCTGGCAACCCTCGGAAATGGGTTTTCGAGACACCCTGCATGGCCATTTGACTTGGCTCTAAATTGAGCTGTGACTGTGCGCTTCTATTTGTTTATACTTATTTCATTTTCACACTACCCTCAGCCGAATGCTTCATCATCATCATCATCATCATCATCATCATCATCATTGGCAACCATTTTTCGTTTGAACTTGGTGCAGTTAGTCGTTGTGTCTTCTCAGGTTACTTTGTTTTCCTTAGCTCCATTGTTTGTTTTCATTTCCGTTTCACTTTTCGTTTTGAAAAATGTACTTTACAGTTTTTTCTTACTTTTAATTCAATTGCGGACTGCCACAACCCCCACACGACTACTCCCATGTCGCTCGCAGTCACCCCTTTTTTTACAGAACCTTCGCCCATCGCCCTTCGCTCAGACTTCCCCCTGCGGCTAATAAATGTTCCGTCAGCCTTTTCCGTGTCGGCAAATTATGGTTTAAAATTTAAACACAAATTTGTCAGCGATTTGACGTACGGCTGCTGCACAGCGTGAAGCTCAAGTTAAATTATTAACTTTGATAAGCAAACGCCGAATACGAAAACCATTTCGAGTGAGGACAAGCAGAATCTGAAGACTGTAGAAGCCAACTGTCTAATGATCGATTATATATTTTGATAATAATACATTTTATGTTTAATTATCACTTGGCTTTTTACCTTTTAGTATATTTTATTTTTATTTTATTTTTTTTTTAATGCATAAAGGATGAAGTTCCCCACTTTCTAGAATTAGCAGAATACCGCGTAAGCATTCGTAGTTATGTAGAATTTTCTTCAAGTTCCTGTAGAACTATATAGTAGTTTTAGAAGAGAAATATTTGTTTAATATTCAAGCTCGCGACATGAGTTTGCAATCGAGTTCTATGAGCTCAGTATAGTTATAAAGATCCGATTTTCGTCACATCTTTTTCAAGTCTGCAGCAAAAAAAGTGAGTCATTGAGAGTATTCAAATAATATTAGCTCTTATTAGATGCGTATATAGCTGAGCAAATTATATATAATGCAAATATAAAGGTGCAAGCAGTGGTGCTGTTCAAGCATGAACATATATATATTTCTTTTAGCGATACTCGATAACCCTTAGTAGCAGAGAGCAAGGCAGCATCTAATAGAAATGTAATGTACTCTTCCAGTCGACTGAAAGTAGTTTTAAGATATTATTATACATTTCAGATTTTGCACCCGTCAAAGGTGGAGTTGTTTTCATAACTCTCTAACTGCTACGGACCTAGAGTAAGACTACTTAAAATATGCCATTTCCCACATCTATTTACCTAATCTGAGAATTAGTAAATGACACAATTTTCGATATGCTAAATATTATTCAGTGATAAGATCGTGTTGTGAGCCAGAACAAAAGCCTGTGCACGCTCATCCAAAAAAAGAGAAAGAGACGGTGGAAGAAAAAGAGGTCTGCTCAAGTTGATGCATTCACGTGCTAGTCTCACACTTAATCCTTTTCGATATAATCCCCGACGTGCGCACAGATTGTAGGCAGTGTTGTAAGCCTTCAGTGAAATTGCAGCGGAAACCAGAAACGATGCCACGACGATTTGTGTTGGGGTGGAGCAACGGAGAGAGGGCGAGACAGTTGCGACCCATTTGTCATTTTCATAATGGTCGCAAAGTCAGTTTTCAGCAGGCGGAACGTGTCTGGGAGATTAGATCCTACGGATTATCAGTGCGAAAGAGGCACGATGCACGTGCCCTGAGAGGGCAAGAGAGTGCCTGTTAGAGATCGCTAACACTTGATACACGAATATTTATGTTAAACTAAGACTAACGTATTAACGGATGACAACGAACCAGAGAGAGGGAGAGAGAGAGAGGGAGAGAGTGAGAGAGTCCTGCAAATGACACGTAAACCAAAACTTTAAGCCGTTGCCAGTTCGTATTGTGATTATTAAACGTAAAATTGTTGAAGATCTTTTCGTAATTTATATGGGGACCATAAGCTGAGTTTCAGCCATGGGGACGTCGACTGTCACTTCTAATTTTTGTAGCCATCCAAGCTAAATTGATTGATTTATTTTGGCAATTATGTGCAATTGATTAAAAAGTTCAACTCGAAGTCACGCGGTGCTCGCTAATAATATGCAGAGAACACACACAGACATAGACACAGACGCAGACACAGTCATAGTCCAGGCCAGCCCCGCTCCGCCCCCTCCTCCGGCCCCATTCTTACGCCGCCCACGACTTTGCCTAGGAATAAGAAAAAACAGGGACAAAAACAACATAAATCCCTGAAATATCCCACGGAGCTGGGGATTACATGGCCATGAATTGAAAACCAATTGCGCTTGGAATGAAAAATCACGCTAACAAAGCACAGCGGGCCGGAGGCGGGGAGGCTGACGGGGGACCTCTTCTTGGGGGCGCCTATATCAGTGTTTTTTTTTTTTTGTTTTTTTTTTTTTTTTTGGACAAGGGGATTTCATTGTTTTGCTGGATTTTAATTTTGAGCAACGAATAAATTAAATCGACCGACAGTCAAAATAATTGCCGGAAATTGGAGACGTTGTTGACTTTCTATTTCTATTCTATTTGAAAACAAAAATCCTGTTTATATAATAAGCTTACGCTAATCAAGCAACTAACAGCGATGTAGGTTTGAAGCTCTACTATACATGATATATATATAATAATGTATACTATAGGGTGGGAAACGGTAAATCTGAGAATAATAGAAATATTAATATCATAAGAGAAGGAAAACTGAATTCCACAAGAGAAGTCAAAGTACAGAGGGAATCGTTGGGTAAATCGGAGCTTGGATTAATTTCAATATAAGATTAATGAGCCCATCACATGGTAAATGAGAGATATAATATACATAATAATAATAATATTGCAAGTTCTCTAACTAAACCTTCAAAGTAGCAACGAACCCGTGGAACTGTTCCAAACTTATGCAGTCCATTTATAACATACTTCCACTCAGTTGTTCAGCTGTTCCGTTGGCTTAGACAGTAGCACAAATCAAAATTGTCTAGTAATAAATTAAACAAGTAGTAATTATTACTTCTGTGCTCTGTGTTTGCTCGCCAGCAATCAAAATATTTCAGCCAAGTGCAAAAGTTGCTAAAAGTCAGGCTGGGCCAAAGCCGTAGTAGGCCTTGGCTGCACCACCTTAGTTCATTCAGAGAGAAAAATGTAAATGAGTCTCTAGCGACTAATAAATTCCCAATTACACGTCGACTTGACCAAGAAGCGCCGGCACATGAGGTCCCCAGCTCGACTCATAAAACTGTGCAGCACAAACCCTCCTCCAATGCCAGCCTGATGGTCAGGCAATAAACTAAAAAGCATAAATTCTTTTTCTTCTTTTTTTTTGGGTGTAACGACAAATTCATGCATTAGCAGGGGGTGTTAGCGACTTGCGACCTCTGCCCCATCCCTTGGCTGTTTTCATTTCAATAATTTCTTCACGCAACGCGTCAAGGCGATAGAAATGGAAAATCAAACGGAAAACATGGAAAATCACAATTATTTGCGCCCAGTCAGCAGTCAGCATCGAGCAGTCTCCAGACTCCAGATTCCATATCCATAACATTGCATTAAGGGTCGCTCGGCGGGTCACAGAACCTGCCCACTTGAACCAATGTCCAATTATTGGTAGCGCTGATGGCACAAATATAAACATCTGTGACCTCGCCAGGCAAGCGTGAAAGGCCCTTTGGCATTCGCATTTGTTCCGTCCTCTGTTCCCGCCAAGTGCCAAAGATTGATACCCGAAATGATATCAGATGCTTTTAACGCGGCGTACAATTGTAATTGAAAGCATTATTATCGCAACAACAGACATACGACATTATAAAACTATCAATTAACTAAGTAAACAATATGTTTTTTTTTTTTTTATAAATGAGATAAGAGCAAATGAGATAAAAAGCTCTTATCGGCTAGCGACAATTAACAATTCACTCCCGCCGGCTAAAGGAAAAGAAAATAAAAATGGATAGAGCTGAATTTAGCTTGCTTGCTTGATTAAGAAAAGATATATCTTAATAGGTCTCTTATTCATCCTTCTACTTTTAAAAATAGACTGCCTTCAATAGAACTAATATACCATGAGTCCACATTTATAATGGAATGATCTAGCTACGATTAAATATATTAAACAAGGTAAATACTTAATGTAATTAACTAATTAAAATAATATAACAGACTTGTGTTAAATACATCCGTTTTGCTAATCAATCTAATTGATCTAACTTTAATTTTTTATTTATGTATGCATATATGGATATTGAGCGAATCCCGAATCAACTCATCTAATCAACAAATGTTATCATATTATATATAAAAAATTTTCCTCTTAAAATCGTTTGAATTTCAATACATCCATTGAGTTAATTATCTTCTATCAATCTATCCATATCACTTTAAATTTTAAAAATGTGATCTTGGATGCCTTATAAGGAAATTTTTTTTACTTAAATCACACAAATTAGTCGACAATTCAGTAAATTTGCTGTCATGAAGAAAAAAAAATAGAAAATAAATAAAAAATATATTTTTAATAAATAAAAATCATTTTCAATAAAACAAAATTTGTTCATGATATTTAAACTATTTGCTATTAACAAAAATTATAATTCAGTCAAAACATATACAATTTGCATTTATAAGATGGGAATGTAATATGATACATTTATATTATTACTTACTATTATTATTATTATTATTATTATTATTATTATTATTATTATTATTATTATTATTATTATTTAATATTTATTATTATTATTATTATTATTATTATCAAATTTTTATTTTTATTTTTTATATATATTTTTTTAAATAAGATTTTTACAACCTTAAGCAACCTAATCTAGTTTTACATAATAAGGGTTTTAAAATGGAGAATAAATGAAAAAGAATTCAGAGAAGATATATATAATAAATTAAAAATACATAGAATAGCTATTATTATTTGCAATATTTACAAATACTTAACAAATTATTCTTGCTTCGTGTTAGGAAAATTGGTTTAATCGAAAAATACATTTAAATTAAATTTGAGAAAATGAAAATTAGTTAAAATTCTCAAATGTATATTAAAGTTTCATAATTATGAATAATGAAAGAATACATAAAAGAATTGCAATTAAAGTAAAAAGTTAAGCTGCAGTAAACACGTTTAACAAGTTCCCTAATTATACACATTTATGCATATATATATATATATATATATATATATATATATATATATATATATATATATATATATATATATATATATATATATATATATATATTACTTTACTTTATAATATATGTTTTACTTGACTTGTACATATACATACATATATGCATTCTGCATTTCTGAATGTAGGAACTTATTTTTATATGCACATATGTATATATGCAAGCATATATACAGATATGTATATACATATACATTTATATATCTGCCGCCTTGTTGTGCCTCGTTAAAATTCCTACGAAATCACTGCGTGCAAAAAAAATAACGAAAAAGCAAAAAAAAAAAAAAAATGGTTACGACTTTTCAGACTCTTCTTCATGTTTTACGATTATTCGTAACAATTTTTGGTGAGCATGTGTGCGTGTATTTGTGTGTGTGTGTGTGTGTGTGTGTGTGTGTCTGTGACAGCGAGTTTCCCAGCTCATTTTTGTGTGCAGCACACTCGTTGCCATAGCCCCACACTCACACACTCACACACACACACACATTTCTCCCACATTCCCCTGCCCGCAGCCATTTGCTGGTTTCTTTGTTCGTTTTATGCTGTTTTTGCATACTTTATATACACACACACACACACACGAACACATATAAATATATATATTTGTGCAGAATTTATGTGCGCTATTGTTTTTATGGCATGCACCCATTTTTCCCCATATACCCCCAGATCCATAGCCATGCCCAATTCCATGGCCCATTCCAATCTTCATTCCCATTTCGAAATGCTGAAACGAAATCCAAGGTTGAAAGGCAAAAAATTGGTATCCTTGTTGTGCCGGCTCTTGGCTCATGGCTCGAATAGTAGTAGTGGGGAGTCAAGACTCCTGTATGTATGTGTGCTGATGTGTGTGTGTGTGTGTGTGTGTGTGTGTTGACTCTGCTGGCACTTTTCTGCAAATTATGGCACATGAGGCAACAGAGCAGTAAAACGGCATGCCTTGTAGTCGGCATTATGCATGATCCTTTCGTTCTTATGCATATATCTATGTGTGTATAGCCATCTCTCTTGCGCTCCATATAGATTGGCTTACATATATATGTAAGTGTGTTTATGTGTGTATGTGTGTCTGTGTGTGTGTGTGTGTGTGTGTGTGTGTGTTGCCACTTAAGCTGCTTATGTGGCGAATACATAAAATAAAAAGAAAATCCTCGCATAACGAGCATTTCCTTCTGCCATATTTGCGTTATTTTATTATCATTTTTCTTCGTTGTCGTCCTCATTCGCTTACACGCACACACACACACTCACACTCACATGTATACACATGCATACAAAATGGCGGCAGCTAGTCATTGTTGTTGTTGCTGCTTAAGCTTTTATATCTGTCAGATATGAGTTGCCATAAACTGGAATACATATACACAAGCTATATATGTTTATACCTATATGTATGTATGCGTGTGTAACTCTAACTGTACGTGTGTATTTGTGTATATACATATATATATATATATCTTTGATACAAATCCAATTTCTGTACGCCACAATAAAACTCAGCGCTGCTTTTGTGGGCGGGGCAGCAGCAGCTGCCGATAAGCAGGGAAAATGGCGAACTGCCTTATGAGGCGATTTAACGGGATTCCATGTGCTGATTATGGGCATAAATACAAACCCCAAAAGAAATTTAAATAAACCGATAAACGAATCCCATTCTAAGCCCTCCCCGTAACAAGAGCTCTGCTTGTTGTTGTTGTAGTTGCTGTTGTTGTTGCCTCTGCTTCAGCTTCTTCTTCTTCATCTTCCTCTTCCTTGGTTACTTTGCTGGTTGCATGCTTGAGAGATACAAAACTAAAGACAAGCAAACTGCTTTAATTAAACTCGCCAAAAAGAAGAAAAACAAATACAAAAAATGGAAAAGAAGTCGCCCAGGATCGCGCTCCACATCCACGCATCGCTTGTTTATGACCCGCAGCGGGCGCAACGATCAGATACAATATCTTCACCTGACACGGTCACAGCCCGTCTTGGTAGCCAGCCCCAGCCCCGGTCTCAGTTGCTGTTGCCGTTGGAATTGGCATTGGAATGGGAATGGGAATGGGAATGGGAGTTGTAGCAGGAGTCGGAGTTGGAGTCGCGTCTGCTACACTCGCCACGCGGTGACAATTTATGACGTACAACATTGGCGCGCTACAAGAACAGCATCCAGCCTCGTCACGATGTGGTAGCCAGCACCAGCAGCAGCAGCAGCAGCAGAGAATGCAAATGCAGCCAATGGCCGCAACGTTTATGAAAATCATAAACATTCGCCGACGGCCACAAAATGACATCGGAGCAACGAATATGCATTTTAATAAAATATCCTAAAAGCCATATAAATCACACAATGAACAGAGTCGCCTCGGCTCGCAGCTGCCGCTTGGCAGTTTATCGCGTGGCTTTAGTCAACTTCTTCTTCTTCTTCTTCTTCTTCCTTTTCTGTTTTTGTCACAGTTTCGTTTTAGCTCTTTTTACACTGGACATAGACCTCGATCGTGGGCTGATCCTGTTCCGCATGTAAGCCGTTACGCTAATTGAGCTTTTATCGATCAATAACGATTTGTTTTGGCAGCTCGGCGTCTTCTGTGCAGCATTCAAATTGATATAATAACTAATTAGCAATCACATAATAGAGCGTAGCAGACATTAAATTTAATTTATTTTTTTTATAGACTGTGAATCTGCTGAATTCAAATCTGAAATGAGAATAGGATAGGCATGTCAAGCTTTTGCGATACTCTAGACATTCCCAGCATTGCTTAGCTGTCTCTAGCCTCTTCCGGAAACTATCTTATATATTAATCTAGAAAAGTTCGTTTTAGGATTGGGTTCAAATAGTATTACTCTTAGATTTACTTGAATTTATTGAACAACTCGAATCGATTCCAATAACTAATATAATAAGCTCATTTTCGAGTAGTTCCTTTATATAGCCTATATGTCACTGACAATATAGATGACTTCCACAATTTTAAAATGCAATACTTTACGAGAGGGGAAGTAATTATGCTCAGAGCTATATTTCCTTAAATTTTCTGATCGAATCCCTGGCTGGCCAAATAATTTGTGAGCTTCCTTGCCGTTACTAATTACAATATAGTCTTCAATTTAGGCCACATTGTGCCAATCAAGTGCCAACTGTCAAATCATGAAGTCAGCTTTTGACTTTTTTAGTCTAGACTTGAGCAGCCCCAGGCGCAGTTCCTCATACTTTTTGGGCCAATTATGAGGCGAGGCATCGGGCCTGGCGGAAGGTTCTGCTCCAGCTATAATTATGACAGTTGACGGGCAGCCGGAACCCTTGTCAAAACAAGAAAGGATAAACGAATACATGCCTATATGTAGACCATGTACATGCATACATATTTAAGTTTTAGTTTCGTGGAATATAATGGTCTTGACACATTTGAGTGCCAATTTAAAAGTCACACATGATTCGAGCTGCTGCTGCGATTATGCAGGGCACACTCGACTTGATGCGCACACTAAATTGAGCAAGAGTCAAAGTGCTCTAGTAGGGAGTGCTCGACAATAGGATACCCTCTAAAGAAGAGTATAGCTAGTTCAGCTAGTTCAATCTAAATTGTGTGAAGTGCTAGAATATGATATACCCTTAGCCCGACACTAGTTTGTTCTATTCTAGCGTAGATCATGCTCCATATGTATTTTCTCTGTATATACAAATAACACTACGATAACAATCATACATTATGTACATATGTAAAAGAATGTTCCTCAATAAGTTTTTAGTAAATTAATATTATACTAAAATGTAAAACCTTATCAAGCCCAAGGATTCTACATATCAAAGTCTGTCAAAAATATATACCAAATTTTAAATATATTACATGATTAAATGGATTTATAGTGTCTCAAATCGTACATTTTCATTATTATTGATTACGATTTCGGAGACCATAGATCAATTTCTTCATATACTACAATCCAAGTTAGGTATATTTAATATTTATTATACAAAATAAAATTTTACTATATTTATTATTTAAAATATCAATAGAATAATGATAGCCTGGTGCTGTATGCTATATTATATCATAGATCTTTAGGTCTACTGGAATTAAGAGAACATATCTATATCGACTTGGCTCTGCAAGCTCATGATAACAACTCTTTATGTATTCAGCCATGTCCCCTTTCATCTCCACAACATCAATATACCCTATTTAACAATTTTCGATTGGGTTCAAGGTATCAAAAGTGTTAAAATATCAAATAACGAATAACGTATGCCAAATATATGTATGTCGTCAGCAACGTGTGCCGCCTGCTGTTGCTGCTTTTATGGCCATGCTGATATATACAAATATATACATATATATAAAAAAGAATAAAATGAAAAGTAAATACCAAAAAAATGCAACCATAATCAACGTGCCTCAACGTGCCTTCATCTCCCCCCCCGTCCGCCCTTGACGAGCAAACATTTAACGATAACACCCAAAGATATCAAAATCGAAATATCGTTAGACAACCCAGACCAAAACGCCCATCCATCCATCGCAGCACAGCCCCACTCCCAGCTCCCACTCCCATTCCCGGCTCGCCGCATGCGTAAACTGCTTGACAAGCATAACAAACAGAAAGTACACGAAGCCCCGCAACCTGACTGGATGGCTGTATGGGTGGATGGCTGTATGAGTGGGTGTCTCGGTGTCTGGGTGTCTGGGTGTCTGGGTCTCTGCAACGGTTTTATTGCGCTGAAAAGCATCCCCCAAGTGAACCCAAAACCGAAAACCGAAATCCAAAGACCCATCGCCCGTCACTCGTCGCTCGTCGCCCATCGCACATTCAACATGGCGACGTTCTCTGTTGTGTTTCCTTTTGCGATATAAACGAAGTTTAGCAAATAAATAAAACCGTGCCATCCCTGCCCTCCCCCCTCGTCTTATACGTACCCCTCCTCGTGCCATTCGATTGTATTGCAATATATATCGCGTACGTGCTGGCATGCCATAAATATGTGTGCGTCTGCACGAGAGTCGAACAAAAATTATATTTCTGTTTGTATTTGCAACAATTTATTTTGACTGCGTGAACGCCCACTGGCGAAGCTCCACAGAAAGTGGACCCCGTACTAGGATTGAGAAAGGGAGTAAGAAGGCTGCCCCTATTTCCATATCGGCTTATGGCAGCATTTCACTTATGGTTCAACTGAATCGAAAGCCCACTTAGCAGGTGGCACCACCTGTCGCCTGTCGTCTGTTCAAATGCAAATTCCTGGCCAACTAGCAGCAAAGCCACGGACTAACCACACACAGAGAGAGAGAGAGAGAGAGAGAGAGAGAGATGGAGAGAGAGAGAGATGGAGAGAGAGAGAGATGGAGAGAGAGAGAGAGTGAGAGAGCTGCATCGCAGCAATTTCAGGTGCACAGGGCTTGGCTGAAGAACTACAAATAGTAGGTGCCCATATTTGAGGAGTCTTCGTTGAAAAATAAAAAGAAAACTCTATAAATATTTACGAGCATCTTTGAAGTGGCTGCGATCCAAGCAGTAGCCGGAGGAAGCACCTTCAATAACTCAACCAAAACAGAAATTCGAAACAGGCAATTCAATTATTTAAAAAACAAATTAAATCTTTACTTATATCTCGTACCTAAAGTATATTTGATTAAAGACAGCCAATGTATTGTTAGGATGGGACGACGATACATACATACATACATACATACATACATATATAGTTCTGTTCTGTATAGGAAATTGGCAAATTCAACAACGCCTCGGCAAACAGCAGCGAATAGTCGAGTATCGAGTATAATCGGGCACAGTCGACTGCATAATACCTTACAATTTATTTAAAACTCTATCTGGAAAAAAGTATTCGAATGATTGTAATTATTATTAAAATCATGATACAATTTGTTGTATATTCATATTAATATTTTTAAAATATATTACAAGTAACCAATTCATTCAGTTTCATCAATTTTAGTAGCTATAAAAGTAGATTTGAATTCTCGATTCCCAATTTGTCATGTCCCATATAAGCTTGGGGAACATACCAATAAATATACCAAGTTGAAGCCTGCCGTCATGCACAAAACCAATATACGCCTCTCAATGTCGTGAGCGAGTATATGGAATACATGGGAACCCTTAAGCAGGAGGAAAAGCAAAAGAAAAGGAAAAATAAATGGAGACTAGCCAACTAAAAATTTAAAATGTGCAAAACTTTGCACAGTAGCTGTTGAAATTGGAAAATGGCAAACGGGAAAATAAGGGGAAACTGCGAGCGAACCGCAACTAACTGAGCCAAAGCTGAGCTGAGCTAAAGAAGATAGAACAAAGTCGTCTGCGGCATTCAACGTGGCCCGTGTGTCTTTGTCTAAGCAGTGAAGGATGAGGGCGCAAAAGGTGCAAACACGAAGCAAGAATGAGATACGGGCCACAGAAAGAGACTGGATGATGATGATTTTGATATACATATACATTACATATATATTTATTTGTATCTGACTACATCTATCTCTTGCAGCATTTCTATATATTTAGGTAAGGGTAGGAGTAGTAGCTGCTGCTGCTGCTGCTGAGATTTTCTTTGTGGTTTTCCACTTCTTTTGACAAACCATTTTCATTTTTCACAAAGTGCGCTGCAAGTGAAGGCAAGCCGAGTGAACTTCAAAGCACGTCCACCAAGCACTCCCCTCAAGGACCTAAGCTTGGGCGCCATTTTAGAACTCCGCCAGCATTGGTTGACGCCCACACGAAACGCTGCTGTGGCCAGCTATGACTGCTATTGTTATGAAATATGATGAAATATGAAAATGATATTCCACCCCCAAGGTCTGCTTGTGCGCAATCGCATAGTGAGTGAACCCCGAGGGGGCTCACTGCCACAGTCTAACGGATGGAGAAGTCATTTCGACATGCCAATGAAATTGCGGCATAACAAATATTATCACAAGAGGCCACAGGATTGTTGTTCGTTTAGTCTTTGAGTCTTTGGCTTTGGCTCCTGGCCAACGGACTCATCAATCAAACACACTCAGAAGCTCAACCAATCATCCAATCAAACAATCGCTCAGCCGTAATGCTCACTCCGCAGCCACAGAAGCACAACAATTTTCCAATTAAGCGACCAAAAATTTGAGCATATGATGATTATTGACGATAAGAGCTCGTAAGGAGCTCCAACACACTCGTAAAATGTGCAAATAAATCGCACAATTGTTTCTTTGTCCATTCGCCGTCCCTGCCCTCTCACTCGACTATCGACGAGCACTGAAACTAAAAGTTATCTGCGGCCAAGCCAAAACAAAGAAACTTTCATTTCCAATTTTCTTGATGTATTAAATTATTTACGCCCTCTTGAGCACAGGATTTTTCGTGTGCGTGGCCAGTCATGCCGACTATGATGAGATACGTATGTACATATAAATAAATATATGGCATAGTCTATATATATATTTATATGTACATATCTGTATGTGTGCATTAAATAAAAGCATGTGTATTTATCTTGTTTTAATGTTATTTTGTCATATATTTTGAGAGTTTTTCTGACAGTACTTGAGCATTGTAGCAAATGCATTGTAGAAATGCCTTTATTATACCCTATATCTGTAAACATCAAGATATAACATACATCGAGATATCATAGAAATTGTTAATTGAACACACTTTCACAAGATTTTATATTTTGGATAGGTAAAGCGCAACTAACTAGGTAGAAAGTGTTGAAAGTGTCTCCAACACTTTTAACCACGTTAATTGTAACGAGTAAGAACATTGCAATCGGGTAGTAGCGACTGCATAATACATGTTCAAACTCAATAAATAATAATCAAATATAATAAATAAATATGAAACTCAATTGCTATTAAAAACTTGTTTATCTATTTATCTATTTATCTATTTATCTATTTATCTATTTATCTATTTATCTATTTATCTTTTTATCTATTTATCTATTTATCTATTTGTAGTTAGTGAATTTAGTTCAATTATAATTTTTTTTCACTGCTGATTGAGTGGACTGTCGAGTCTCCAGTTTCAGTTGAACTACTAATATATACTAATATAATATTAGTTATAATTCATAGCTATTTTGCTTTAGTATTTCAATTCAATTTACGTAAATTTTAATTCATTTTCATATACCAGAACTCAGTCCAATGATTACAAGCTAGAGTGTACTTGGCGCTCATTCACACTATATATCAATTCTAGCTTAGAACATTTATGTCATTCTATAATATATATTTAAAATGATATACTTTTCAAGTATTTGATGTTCATATGGCTAGACAGACCTTACATAAATCTGATATCTGATATACTCTCTTACAGCTTGTGAACGTGCATTAAAAACTGTCCCTCGTTAACAAATAAACTAGAGTCTTACCCCGTGGAGCCCGCTTTCATTGTTGGATTGCAGCTAGCAGGCGCGCCTAAGACATATTTCGTGCAAGCTTTTTACAGTCGCTGCGCAAGTTGGCGGCGAAGAAAAGAAAATTTCTTAACTGTACTCAACTCAATTTCACCCACCGGGGCCCACTGCACCAAATGTGCAGCCTAGCTCACAGCATCGTCGACTTGGGACGTAGCTTGGCGAGGCCGGCAACCTAAACGATCCATCTTCTCTCATGTGCGGCTGTCTGCGCTGCGAGGGACCGTGGCCAGCTCTTTGGCTGCTTAATTGCATTATGGCACGCATCATAAAAATGCATTAGATTTGATTTTCCAAAAAAAAAATGCTAACCGTTTCGATTTACGGCTCTTAAACTAGGCTCTGGCTATTTGTTTTGCTTGAAGTCAGTTCTACTAAACTCATTTCAGATTTGTATTACTTTAAATTTATTAATTCTTTAACATGATAGGCATTTCAACCAGTTTGGTATGCAGAGTATTTAATTTTTATGAAACTATTTGAAACAATCATAAAAGACCTGGCCGACCCCTTACATTAAATATTCTTTCCTGATCTGTTATATGTATCCGTGTCTCATATTTGTTCATATTTGAGAAAGTGTCGATCTTAAGACGTGTGATAGATAAAATCTTCGCTTGTGATAAGTTAGATTTAATTTCATGCAATTGATTAAATAAGTTGAAAAACTATAGTAAACCTTAATGCTTTTAGTCATCTTGAACCAAGTTCTAGTAAAATCTAAAAAGTCATTTAGTATCTTTGGTTCCTATATTCTAATGCAAACAATTTCATTATATTCAGACAATATAATTCAAAGTTATGTAATATTTTGTAATAGAGTTTGGAAATCAAATGGAAGTTTTTAGCAGAATTTGCATAAAATATTATACTTATTTTATAGTTTTTCGACACTGCAGTAGAAAATTTAACTTAACATAGTAGAGAAGAAATAATGTATTAAAAAATATATATCGAGCATTTACATAGTTGTGTATATAATATGTCATTTTGGTATATATATATAGATAAATTCTATATGCTTATAAATACAACTAAATCATATTTCTCTATATATATATATATCGATTCTATTGTATTCAATATAGATATGTATGTCTTATGATTCTTCTTAGTATGAACGTTAACATGTAAAAACATATAAATTAATTAGAATGCAAGGGGAATTATGCTGTCGATCAGTCCCAAGCAGAGCTCTGTTATGTACTATAGATATTATCCGGAATGCTTATGAAAGCTATTCTAGACGGGTTCAGGGTACTTCCTAGTCGAGCAAACCCAACAAAGGAACACTCTTACTTATTTCTTTCAAATTTGCCAATTTGTTTTTATGTTTCTCGTCGATTAATCAGTTTTAATATTTGTTTGCGTATTTACGAAGTTGAAATTGCTGGAATCTTATTCCCTAGCCTAGTAATTACATAGGTAGAAGAGCACTGAGATGGTAAACAAAAGCAACAGCCGAGTCATTTGGCCAGCTGCTGCACTAATGCAGCACGAATGCGATCTGAGCATGAATGAGCAAGAGCATCCCATCCATGGGTGAGCAAGTAATGAATACATGTCAGCCCCATAACGCCAAATGCCGATTATACCGATCAAAGAAAGGCAAATTTTGAAGAAGAGAAAAACAAAAACACAGAAATATGGCTAATTTTAATTGGCCAACCCCAGAGGCAGCCAGATCTCGCCTCGTGTTTCCATTTGAGTGAACAACCTTGGCCATGGATCGCAATTTATAAAAGCAACGAGTCGACAGCGGTTGCGCTGGAGTATCATTCGAAGATCGTTAGCGGCTGGTAGTTGGTGGAAGTGGATTCAAGTCGGAATATTCATAGTACGATACATCAGTAGGAAGAACAATGACGCGTCTCGAGTGGTTGCTGCTCCTGGCGTGTGCCGCCAGCATTGGAGCTGGTGTGGAGGCTGCCACAACCCAAATGCAGAGACGACGCCGTCATAGCATCGCTGAGAGCTCACAAGCTGCACCCGCAGCTGCAGCTGCACCTGCTGCTACAACTACAGCTGACAGCAGCAATTGGGGATTGAGCCCTGAGCTGACCTTGGTTCGACGCGTTTACGACGATTGTCAGGAGAAGAACGATTTTGTTGGCTGCCTCAAACAGAAGGCATTGCATGCCTTGTCGCGCGCCCTCGAGCAGGACTCCATTAAAATCGTCGACGGTCTGGTGCTTGAGAAGCAGAATCAAAGCGACACTGAGAGCATCATCGGATCGCTGACTGATGCCAGGCAGTTCGGCAGTCTGTCGCCCATCGATCGAGCTCTTCTCTCTAAGGCTGACAAGCTGATGCGCACCCATGCGCTCAAAGTAGACATGGACTTGGACTTGAACGTGGGCGTCGCTCGCGGGCATGAGCATAAGAAGAAGAAACACAAAGACGGCGGACACATAAAGTACGTCATTGCTGCACTGCTAACGGCAATGGGCATTGCCGGTCCGCTGGGGCTCAAGGCGCTGGCTGCTATTGCCGGCAAGGCGCTTGTGATTAGCAAAGTCGCTCTGACCATTGCGGGCATAATAGCGCTCAAGAAGCTCTTTTCGCATGATCACAGCGAGGAGACCAGCTTCCAGGTGCACGCCGGCGAGCACAACAGGTAACTCTGATCCTATACGCTTGCCCCGGCACTACAAGTCAATTTCAACCAATCATTTCAGACGCAACACGTATGTCATCAGACCCGTCTCGAAAACAAACGCTGGCGTGGGCGTCACAGCTGCCGGCGGTAGCTCCCCGGTGGATCCATATCGCTACTACTACGAGTACCATCAGAAGTAGACATTGAGCTCAAGTCTTTGTTCAAGTTGCGTGTGCGTGTGGGTGTATTTTATGTATGATGCGTGCTTAAACGTCGTTATTCTCCAAAGCCGATGCAGCTAGACTACCAAAGAATCGAGCCGATCCGAGTGCAGTGTAAAGGGTAAAGTCCTTGCAGCCTATTGTGCGTTAAGAGACGGGCGCTAGCTCTTATTGTAGCTCTTTAGTTTAAGTGTAAAATAAGTAATTTTCAAGTGGATCACACAAAATAAACAAACAATTAAGTGTTTCAAAGTTGTTTTCCAAAACACTTTATTCGGAATGGAAATTGAAAATGCGAATTGAATTCGTAGCTATGGAACTATCAACTGGTACAAAATATATGGCAAATACCATTGAGCTATCAAATATAAAACGTAATCGTTCTCATTATAGGTAAAAAAGTATTAAGAATACAGGAATTCAATTTTATACAAACATATTAATCGACAATGCATAACAATAAAATGATATTCGGGCGCAACGCAATGATATGGACTATATAAGCCATATATCCCACTAATTGTATTCTTACGGAGTATCTTAGTCGGAATCATCAGATACCACGTAGGTTACTGTTGCCTTTGATCTACGTCCTCGGTTACAGGCGTCCAAAAGTCCTTTCGTACCGTTTGCTGAATTCTAAACGAGGCGATAAGGAATAAATAACACGAATCATAGATAGAGTTGTAATAATATGCTCACTTTTGTGTTAACGGATACATCTAATTTAGCTTTAGCACGAGTTGCAGCTGCGCCACCTCGACCACGAGCTCCACCTCCTCGAGCTGCTCCGCGGCCAGCAGGTTTGGCACTGGATGTCGCGGGCGCCTCGGCCTGGTCGGCTTCATTATTTGCTGTCTTGATGTTAGCAAGTGAGCTCTTAACGCCAAAATCATCCAACATTTTCAGCAGATCATCGGCCTTGTAGCGTTGCCTGAAGTTCTCTATTTCATCATTTATATTCTCAATGGAAGGCAGCGTTTCCATTAAGTGCTCGACAGCCTTTTCATTGTAGAATCTGTAATTTGAATACCTATGAATAGTTGTCTTTCTTCGTATGGGCTGAAACAAACTTGAAAATTTGATCCGCTGCATTGTTGTCGGAACGCTCGACCATGCGATAAGTAACCTCCGCCAATGCCTTTGAGTGCAGAAGCTTGAGCGGATTTTTGTCTTTGACTTCTTCGAAGTACCGATCTACTAGCTCCTCCACACGAGCCGTATTCTCCACCTCCTGAAAGCACCATATAATTATTGAATTGTAAATGACTCTTTTGACTCAAGGAAGTTGCTTACCATGACTCGCTGCATAGCATCTTTGTCTATATTAACTTTATCACTTTTTGTTCTTTTGATGAGCTTCTCAAACTTGACAACGTCTGCAGCATTAGCCACACGAGTACCAAAAATCTGACCGAAACGAATGGTATTGAACATATATGACTCATCAGTGTAGCGGAGACGGAGTCGTATCAGAGGAATCGTGGGCTGCTTTGGATGACCCGTGAGCAGAGTTTTGGCCAGCTCAATCATTTCCTCCACTTGCTTTATGGCAAAGTTGTACACCTTTGTGGACGCGTCGCCCTGTTTTAGATTCAATTTGTCCACGTAGTCCTCTAGATCGATTGACTCAAATATAAATGGACGCACCGTTTGCAGCGGCAGTGGCTTGAGATTGAACTTCGTTTTGTAGATTTCCAACAGACCCACGTGCTTTTTTATAGATTCACCCTTAGCCAGAGAAGTGGCCACTGACGAGCCTGGCTGGGAAACATAAAAATCGCGCAAAGCGTTTACTTCCGGTTCAATGCGACAGTCGTGCTCATGACCCCAAATTATCAAATGCAGAAAGGCCGGCAATAATTCCTCAGGCAAATAGTTTTTTGGGCCGCGGTCTGCGCGGTTTTGATGTACAACCATTAAATGGAACCAATCTTCTTCAGACTCATTGGGGCAATTGATGGTCACTTTAAAGTCCTTGAAGATACGAACCAGTCGTGCATCATGAATGTGACTTAACCCATAGAGTGCCATCTTGGTTTCACCCTTGCGAATCAAAATGGGACTTATCTCCACTTTTGTAAGATCTGTCCAACGACCGAAATAGTTAATCAGACCCGTTGTACTAAGCAAATCTAAGGAACTCAAACGCCCAAAGCCACTCGGGTCGTCATGATTGCCGTGTATAGAAAATACAGGTATGGATATATTCAAATTGGGATCCTCGTAGTTTACTGACTGGTTGATAGCATTGTAGAAACACTGCGATTGATCACTTAATATTTCGAGCGGTACGGGCTTGTCGCCAAATGTATATCGCCTCAGCAATTCAATGCATCTACAAGAGAAATTCAAATTTAAAAACAAATCGAAGCTCTGTAACAAAAACTCTACTCACTTGTACATAGCATTCTGGCTTGGCACTGAGTCGTGAAATAAATCACCACCAAGCAATATCATATCCACATCCTCGGACACTGCCAGTTCCAATATCTCCTCAAATGTTGTGAAACTATCCTCACCGCGTACTGCGTCCTTTTCAGCATAGCCCAAGTGATTGTCTGTGGCCACCAATATACGGATAATATTATCTACATCCTTTTCAGCTGCTTCTGCTTCTGCCATATTTATTCGGCTTTATTAAAACGAAATCACTTTCCAAAACGCTATTTCACAACTAGAGCGCGGGCCGAACATCGATTTATCGATAAGTCATCAATCAGCTGTTGACTCTGAACAGTATAGATGTCTGGCAACGCTGCTTGACTTTAAATTGAAGTATACTATTTTCACAATATATAATACATTTTAGGATCAATCACTCAATTCACATCAATAAACTCAAACACTTCACTTATATAAACTTCCCCGGTATTTTAGCAAGATAAAATGTGCTACATTACTAAAAAGAAATAAAAGAATATATATATTTTCATTATCTCTCTCATCACTCGTGCGGAAAGTGTAACGCTTTTTCAAAGGCATGCAGCTCTTTTCATATGTACATCTCCATATGTACATACATACATATAGTATATGTATAGAGCTCAATACTTGACATTCGATGACATTCCGTCTGACAACTTTCAATATACAAATTTACGACCTCTGAGTAAATGTAGCCTATGTTAGATTTCGAAGTAGAACTGTAGAACAGATAAGATTTACCAGAAAAAATTGAAACGAATTTGTTACATGCTTTACAATTTTATTTCACAAAAGATTATAATTAGAAAAATGTAAAAATAAAATTTGTAAGCAGAATAGTAGAAATATTTAAAAAATTATATTATTTATTATAATTATTTTTGTTGCTGATAGCCTTAATCTCCATTGTCAATTATCATATCTTTGAATTCCTACACATACAAATAACTATTATTAAATTGTTCTATAAAAGCAGTTAGGTCATAGTTATCCCTCTATATATAATATACTTCTGTATATTTCTTCTTTACTCTTAAGTAAGATCAGTTCGAAATTTAATGTTTACCCATTCTGTTCTATTCCATTCGAATCACAGCTTGCTTCTGTTTCCTTAAGGTTCAACTTGTTCAATCCAAATATGGCATTATAACTTCATTGATCACACGCTTGTTCAAATGCCACGAAAGATGGTGAACGTTAGGTTTAACAATAATAATTAGTTTATCAGCTTCCAGTAAGGTTTTTAGTCCGATCGAGTCATTCATGTAGATTTCCCGTTTGTAAAAGGGAACCACATCCAATGATTCATCGAAATAACTAAAGTGACTGGAGGAAAAAAGTTTAATATTATATTATATTTTGTAGACGTGAGTATGTTACCTAGATTGCCATGGTGTAATTACATCATCATTAGGTCCTCCGATAAGGACAAGCTTATTCAGCCGAACCATTCCCATTTTGAACGAAGTTGAATTGGAGCTCATCTTCTCATTATTAATCAGGGGCAAGAATTCACTATATTTCATATATAGATCTTGTTTATGCGGGTCGTTCCAGTATCCGCCAACCGACGTGTGTTGCCCCACCCGTGAGTAAAATAGTTCATATGCAGTCTTTGCGGCAAGATCCGGGAAGATTAAATGCAAGAAACTTGCTGAAAGGATAAATTAGTTTGATAAGTCTTAATCAGTTGACATATATTTATAAATGTACTACATACTTCCATATTGTCCAGCTTGGGGTGATGATAGCGATATAAAGGTTTTTACATTGTGATTAGGTAGACTTTGTATAGCCGCCCTCGCCAAGAGCCCCCCTTGAGAGTAGCCTGCGTAGAGGATCAGTAATCAATAACAGAGTCAAAAGATAATTTCTATTTGCGACATACCTAGTACAATTATACCTTCCGGGTGGAGCTTTCCAATTTGATCTAAAATATAATATTAATAATAATAAATAATGCTAGACCTTTTTAATAGTATTAACCCACCTATATAATCTCTGATTTGTTGGACTTGCCACCAGGCATTTTCTAGGCTGTACCAGCCGCTGAATTTATCGCAATTGTACACAACTGTACCCGGATGCAACTAAACAGTAAACAAATGGAATTAAAAAATTGACTTTGAACTCGTCATTAGGCACAAACAATAATAAACAATAACAAAGAAAGGTTCGACCTCCCGAACTTACTTTTTCAATATGTCGCACCAAAACTGTCATAGATTCATCACCCGATAGTATGCCATGGAGTATTACAACTGGCTTGTATGCCAGAGATACAACAAAATACATGCATAATATCAGCAAGTACTTTATTCTCATTTTTTAATCCGCTGATGATGTGCGTCCTTGCCAAAAGATTTTGTTTTGCGTTTACTTTACTTACATAGCTATAATTAAACACTGTTAACAGAGGAGTGAGTATGTCAACAGAGGAGCAAAGCTGTTATGTTATCCAGCTGTTAATAAATCAAAATTAGTATGCAGCTCACCATTTACAGCTTAACCAAAATTTGCATTTAGAAAGTCTCCAAATATTTAAAAAACTGAAGGAAAACTCAATATTGCAATTTAAAAGACTTATTGTATATAATTATGCTCATTTATTCTTTTCTCATCTTATACCAATTTTGTTATATACTTTCACTAATGAATCTGTTCTTAAATATATATGTGTGTAGATGCGGCAAAACAATTAAATACAACGAACTTATCAAGCCCTTCATTAACGTTCACTTTAAAATTACATTTCAAATATATATATGTTTTTGTATATATATGAGGATGATTTACAAGCTTCTCTTTAACATTCATTTATTACTAATAATAGAAGTGCTCGCCCAGGCCGTTCGATACTTCTGCTTCAGTTTCAGTTTCCGTCTCCGTTTCAGCTGCAGCTACAGGGATTGAACTTCACCCAGCCACCTCCTCGCTGACAAAGTCCAGCTTGACAACCTCTGCGGGCAAGCACTCCTCCACATCGTTCTCCTGCACATTTATCCTATTTAGCGTCATCGACACATCGGGCCCGCACTTGAGACCAGCATTTGTAGAGGTGTTTGATGTGGTGCTAACCACATCCTCAGCAACCACAACGGCACCCACGCCAGCTGCTGTCACTGCTGTGGCTCCAACACTTGGCGACAATACTGAGCTATTTGAGTTGGCAGGCACAATGATTTGTTGTGTTGCAGTTGTCGCCACGATTGGCAGCGTTGTCTGCTGCATCGCCGTCGTTGACGTGGGCTGCTGTATGATGATGTTCTCTGTGATGGTTGGCGTATTGGCTGCGGCGGCTGCTGCAGCTGCGGCTTGGGCTGCAGCTAAAGCAGCTGCTTTTTGTTGTTGCATTTGCTGAAATTGCTTGATTGTCACCGTTGTTGTTGTTGTCGTCGTTTGCTGCGGCTGCAATATTATTTGCTTTGCTTGCTGCTGCTGCGGCAGAGGCAGCGGCTGCGACTGCGGCTGTTGCTGCTGTATGATGTGTGATTTGAATACGTGTTGCTGCTGTGGCTGTTGCTGTTGGACAATAGGCAACTGTTGCACTGTTTGTATGACATGCTGCACCTGCTGCACGGGCACTTGCTTGGCCGGTATTCCAGCATCCTCGAAGGCCTTCTTCTTCAGCGCCTGTCGTATCTGGGAGCTGTGGGAAATTAAATTTCATTTTATTGAGTTTACTGCTTTCCGTATCATGTTCTCTCGCTCTTACACTGTGCGGTTTTTAATGCTTAAACTGATTTTGCTCAGATCATCGGAGAAGCGCATAATGGACGAGTGTAACATGTCAATTTCCTCATCTGTCCATTTACTGTGGCATAGCGAGGGAACATGAGATTCAGTTAAAGCCATCTTTCATTTATAGCCGACTCTCACTTACCCAGAGGGAGATTCGGCATTTGGATGCAATTGCATTGTCAAATCCCCGAGTCTGCTGAACGCTTGGCCCGCTGCCGTGAAAATTTCCCCAACCTGTGCAAAACCACAAAAATATTTATACGTGTACTCAAGGCAAGTTGTTTATGATTAGCCTGCGTTGCAAATTCAAAACAAACGCGCCCCATGAAGCAAAACAACATTTCGCTAACATTCGCATTCGAAGGAGTGAGATGAACTGACCGAGGGACGCTCAGCCGCCAAAAATTTTGCGACACACTTTTGAGGAGCGGCGTTTCGATGGGAAATTCACTTGAACTAATTAAAATGAACTGCATTCGATTAAAACATACCTTTGTTGCCGAATTCATGGCCCACTTAAGCAGAATTACTTTTTTTTTAATACAAGATTTAATATGTGTGTGGTGGTTTGCCGACAACTGTTCGATCAGCTGGCATTGCAACCCTTGTATTTTCGATTTTTCAAGTGAATGGTTATCGGTCACATCGATAGGTTCAATTTCAGTGTTTCCACTTCGTACATTACTTGTACACATTTTTGTAGGACGCGCCAAAAATAATTTATTTAAATTAAGAGTGCTTCAATTTGAAATGCAAATGGTACAAAAATGGCACTCAATATTTTCATCCTAATCATACACTTATACAAATATATTATAAATATACATATACATATAATCACTCAACGCTGTAACATTATAATAAAAATGAACAAAAAAAACAAACAATTTATTTTGAGGATCTACCAGTATCGAAGCCAGAACCCTGACGCAGTTCATCCAGCTCTTCCCGTCGCATTTTAAGTGCTCTTTTAGCCAATTCGTATTTACTGGTAAGCGCGGAAAATTCTTTTTTCTGCATTTCCAATTGGGACTGCAAATACATAACAATTCAGATTAGTTTTTACTAACTAAACTATTATATTATAATATAAGTAAATGTACCTTAAGTACGTTGATTTGACCAGCCGTTTGAGACGATATATTGGATGTATCGTTATTTTCATTTTGTCTTAACTGCTGCTCCAAGTCTTTTATTTTATTATAACGATGCCGACACAGTTGCATGCTATCATGGAACTTGTCAGTCATCTTTTTTAGTTCCGTCTCTAGATTGGATTCCGTTTGAGTCTCAACCGATTTTCCCTCAACGGGAGCTCGACTGCTCGCCGTGATGGCAGCAGAAGCCGTGCAGACGTTTAATTTACTCATAAGATCAGCATTTTTTTGTTTAATGCGCTTGATCTCATCACGCGCCTTGGCTTGCTCATCGAGGAGACGCTTCTTTAATAAAGCTGTCTCCTCCTTCAAGGGATGGTTCTTCAACTCAATGTTTAAAGCAGTCACCATGCTTGCCTTTATGAACAACTCGCGCTGACACTCTTGCAGCTTACGATCAAGTTCCGCACAGTTGCACTTGTTGTCTAAGTGTGAAAAGTTGATTGATTAACTAATTGACGAACGGATAGCAATTGACAGTTCTGGAAACCTACCCACGGGATCCGTCATGCAGGCCACATTACGGGAATCATTCCAGTAGGATTGGCGCCTTCGTTCATCGTGTGTGCTGATTCTTCGATTTCTGCGCACCTCAGAATCAATGCCCAACGATTTCTATACGTGACATAAATATATCAGTTATAAATATCTGCGAGTTATGACAAAGAACTTTTTACCCTGGGCTGGCAAGCATCACGATCCAAACTTTTTCTGGCCCCAGGCGATGTATTCGAAGCGTTTGAATCAAATGAGACATTGCTGCCATTGGCCTTGGCTCGTAACTCTGCCTCCAGCTTCTTGAGTATTTCAGTGGTTGTGCACAGTCTCTCTTCCAAGTCGCGCTTATCCTCCAAAAGACTGGAAACTGTGCAATCCAGACGTTTACGTTCTTCGTCAAAGTTGCTCCTGGACGCCAGCTGCGTGCAGACAACTTGTCAGATAAAGATATATAACAATTAAATTAAACAGTGAAACTTACCAGGGATGAGCGAAGATTTTCAACATCTTTTTGTAAGTTCTCATTTTGCAGTCGCAGTTCATCGATACTTTTATTGTCTTCTACTGCAGCAGCTGCAAGCCGATTCTCCAGTTGAACCAACGCTATTTTCTGTTGCTCCGATGCAGCTTTCATAGCTTCGCAGTTCGCTTCCATAGCACTTAACTTGAACTGAAGTTGATCATTTGTCTCCTGCAGGCGACTCTGTAGTTGAGTGGACTCTATTTTCTGCTGTTGCAGTTCTTTCTGCAAAGCATCACAATTCGCCTCTTTAGCCTCTAATTTGCTTTGAAGTTGTACACTGCTTTCACGGAGTCGATGCTCTTGATGTCTCAATTTCTTCTGCAAAGCATCGCAATCGGTTTCCTTATCCACTAACTTGGACTGCAGTTCAGCATTAGCTTCTTCCAGTCGCTCTTGGTGTGCTTGAAGCTGAGCAATTCCTCCCTCTAGTCTCAATTTGTCCTCTTCGAGTTTGGATTTATCTTTTACGAGTCCAACATTGATCTTTTCGAGTCTCGCATTGATCTCTTCGAGCCTGGCTTTTTCTTCTTCCAGTCGAGTTTTAACTTCTTCGATTTGTCCATTGCCCACCAGAAGTCGAGTATTGGTTTCTTGAAGTTGGGCCGCATGCTCTTTTTCCTTTTGCAAAAGATCCTGCACATTCACCATATTCTTGAGCTTAACTGTTAGCTGGTTGTTTAAGGCATCAGCTTCTAGTTTTTGACTCATCAGAGAGTCAAGCTTCAATTGCAGCTCAGCCTTTGAGCTTTCCAGCTCGACCAGTTTTCGTTCAAATTGTTGAGCCTGTTGCAATATTTGTGCCTCCAGATTTTGTAGCTTGTCCATTAGCTTTGACTGTTCGGAGCATCCGTGCTCCAAGTCCAAGTGCAGCTTTTCAACTTCAGCCTTTCGTGCTGTTAGATCATTGTTAGTCGATAGCAATTCACTTTCAAGATTTTGCACTCTCTGCGCGAGATATTCATTGCGATCCTTTGTCGTACAAAGCTGAGATTTAATTTCTTCATGGTCCATCTGAAGTTTTTCCAAATTCAAAGCCTTCAGATTTGCTTGCTTGATATCATGTGAGAGGACTTCAATCTTTGCATTTAAGATTTCAACTTTTTCCATAAAATCAGCCTTTTCGTTCTCACTCGCGTCCAGCTCAGCACGCAGCTGTTGCGCAATTCTCTTTTGCTGATGGCGTTCATTCTGCTCAGTGAGCAGTTCACTGTTCAAGCTTTCGATCCTTAGCTCATTCTCAGCAATAGACGCCTCCAATGTGCTCTTCTCCACCTTCAGTTTTTCCATACTTAGCTCATGTTCAACCTTCAGCTGCTCGTACTGAAGTATTTGCGATTCGTATTTATCGCGCAGCTGCTGCGCCATGTTGTTCGAAGATGTGACCGATTCACGTTCATTCTCTTGCTGTTCCTTGTTGCTCAATTGGACTTTCATCTGTTGGACTAGCTTCTGGCTGGCATCATACATTGATTCGAGATCTTGTTTCTCCTTGATCAGTTGATCGACTGCCAGCTTATTCGCAGTCTTAACAGACAAGAGCTCAGCTTCGCTATCGGCGCTCAGTTTCGCACAGCGCTCCTCAGTCGATGACAATTGCTTTTGCAAGTTCAGCAATGTCGATTCGTACTGGTCCTTGCTCTCCTCCCACTCGACATTATATTTGCGCAGATTTTCACGATACTCGCATTCGCTGAGTTCAATTTTCTGTAAGTACTCTAGCTGAGCATTGTTCATTTGATCCTTGTTCTCTTTTTCCATCAAATTTAATTCATGTTTGGCACTATCCAGTGCGAGCTGCATCTCGGTGACACGTTTCTCGTATTCGTCTCTCGAGCGCTCTATTTCGGAGGTCTGTGCAAGGCGCTGTCTTAATGCTTCGGCAGTTTCTTCAGCCTTCATGCTACGCTCTAGCAGCTGGGCATTGGACTCTTGAAGTTTATCGATGCGATTTGCATCGTCCGTCAATTTGGCAGCCTGTCGTTCGAGTAGCTCTTGATTTTTGTTGTTATTCTCTTGTAGTTCCACCTGCGTCACGCCCATTGATATACAGCGTTCGTTCATCTCCTGCAGCTCAGACTGAATCTTTTCAATCAGCTCATCCTTCAGCAGGATTTGCGTCTGCAGCCTATTGACCTCGGCATTCAGATCAGACAATTTGGCTTCAACCTCCTCTTTGTTTTGCTGCGGCACGCTGTCCTCCTCGCTCATCAAAGTCTGCGTACTGTTTGACATGATCTGGCTCTCGTTTATCGTGCTTTCTTTGACTTTCTCCTGCAACTCCTCGCAGACCATAGTCATCTCGGCGTGTTGCTTCTCGAGCGATTCGATTTGCCGTTGATAGTCTTCAACTTTGTTGACTATCACCGATTTTTCCAGCAGCGCAGACTCCAGGTTCGTCATCTGTTCGCGCATCTCATTTATCGTGCCTTCTGTTGCATCTATGAGCATATTCTTCTCACTAACTTCACTTTCCAGCTGCGCGATATGTGAGAGCAGCTGCTCGATCCGCTTATCCTTTTCATCGCTCTTTTCTGCCATTTGATACTGTTTCAGCTCCGCTTGTAGCTTGGTGCACTGCTCACGCAGACTGTCGCCGTCCTGCATGCTATCAACTAGCTGATTGGATAGATCTTCGTACTCATGTTGCATTTCATTGTACTTGGATTCCAATTGAGCTAGGCTCTCGACGAGTTCGTCATTGTGCGCCTGCAGCTTCTGTATAATTTCTGTCTTATCGCCGTCTTCTTCATTTGTGGTCTGCAGGAGCTTCTGCTGCACCTGCTCGAAAGATTGCTTCAACGTGCTAATTTCCTGCTGCAAGCTTTCATTCTCAAGCGACAGCTTCCGATGTTCTTCCTCTGTGGCTGCTGTTGTCTGTGCGAGGAGTTCATAATCCTGCTGTAGCTTTTGGTATTTTGCCTGTATGAGATCGTACTCGGCCTGCATGCTTCTTATGATGTTATCGTGTTGCTGCTGTGCCACTTCTAAATCGTCACATTTCTCCTGGAGCACAGTCTTGGCTTCCTCGGCAGAGATGACATCGCGGCTTAGACGGTCACACAGCTCCGACTTTTCAGCCACATCCGTTGTCGCCTGCCTGTAGGCGCTCTGCACATTTTCGAGCTGAGCACGCGTGTTGGCGATCTCTGTACGCAGCTCTTCGCGCTCAGAGTCGATGACCTGGGCGGTATCAAGATTAGATGTTGTCTTCCTGAACTCGTCTAGCATGCGCTCCAGATCTACACACTTTTTACAGATGCGCTCGCAACTGAGTTCAATCTCCGGGTACATGGAACGCATCTGATCCTCCTTACTGTTCCGTAGCACATCTTTAGATAACTCCTTGAGGGTCTTCTCCAGATTCTCGATGGTGTCCGCTTTCTCAGATAGCACCGACAGCAGCTCATTCTCCCGCAACTTCGACTTCGATTTATGGTTCTCGAACTGAAACTCCAAATCCACAGCCGCACGATTTTCCATCTCCAGCCTGTCAACCGTTTGCTTCAACGTCTTCAGCTGATTCTCGTATTGCTCGATTTTTGTATCAGCTGCTTCCTTCGACTTGGTCAGAGCATCTACCTCGGCTTGAAGAGCTTCACAGCTGAAAGATGGGAAAACATTTAGATATGAAAATTTACTTGAGTCTTCAATTAGTATTGATTGGTGATCAATTGCTCGATTAAAACTGAATTCCGGGTTACAAATTGTTCATAGTTTCTCCATATTACATATAATGAGAAACGTACAATTTTTAAGATTACTTGGCCGTTGTGCCTGGGATCTGTTTTTCCGGAACGTGCATTAATTATAGCGAGCTACCTATAAATAGAAACTGCTGCAGCCGCCTGCAGATGCTTACAGACAGTCTTCCAGTTGATGTTGAAGCTATAACAAATAGATACACATGCACACACACGCACATACACACTCACATTTGGGTTATACGAGCATATTTACAAATAAAAAAAAAAAAAATTATTTGCTGCGCTGTTGCATTCGCTTTTACTCATGCATATACATATATATACATTTACTCACACACTACTTAAGTTTGGTTGAGGGCCAATTTAGTTGTGAGTTACATCAGAGAGCATTTGGGTACAGAGTAGTTATGAGACTGACTGAAGACGTCATCGATCGAAGCGCGCGTCGAGCAATAGGTGCGGGCGGACTGCTGGACAGCTGAGTTCGAAATAAAATTAACTTCTGGAGCAACAACATTTATCGACGACAACGACGTCGAATGCTTTATTGTTTAGATCGTTTTTGCTTATCGCATTCGCACTCAGTCAAACGTCAGGGCGATCGGCTGGGCCAAAAATTATTCGCAAAACTCGCTTCCATCACCTATGTATGTATAGGTATAGGTGTAGTTCAGTGCTATCAAAACAAAACGCTTAACAACAACAGCGACAACAAAACGCTGTGTGAGTGGGCTCTGCTAAGCATTTGTTTATCTTCAGTCAGCTTGCAGCAGCTCGTGCGGGCCTCTCGCTCACGTCGTTGTCGGCAACTGATTCAGAGAACACGAAACAAAACGAACGCCACAAAATAGAAGAGACGCCAAACAGAAGCCCAACACGAGTTGACTTCGTGTCTAGTTAATGGGGCGCACCTGAAGTGGTGAATTACGCAAATTCAAATTTAAATCCAACAAACTCTTAAAGAGAATGATAAATATAGTCCACATTATATATACACATTATTTTATGATGATATATTAAAAACGAAAAATGAGTAGAGTGTAACGTTTTTTATGAAAAAATATGTAACAGGTAAAATGAGATACCAGCTCTACAACGGTGCTAAATTCAGTATTAATAAACTATTGGAATCGGAATACGATTTCTTGTAGTAACCAGATATAAACTATTTTCGAACATAAATTCAAAATTATTCCCCTTTCCAATAATCATTATGTTAACTGTATATATAGAGTTGGCAATCGAAATCGGTTTCAGAAGGGTATTCAGGGTGTCTCTTAGTTGATTAATTTCGAGTGGAAGGAATATTATTTCTTCATACAATGTCATTAAATCATTAAATAAATTCGATTCAAACAATTGCTGGAATCGTGCTAGTTAGTGTGTAACTCACCGCTCGATTAGATCGACTCTTTCAGACTGAAGCTCATCAACTTGAGCTGAAGCGACAGTTAACTTTTGATTTAGGTCTTCCCACTCGTTACCAATGTTTTGCTCTAGCTTCACGAACGTTGATAGCTCCACAAGATCACGTTCGATCAGTTGCTTACTACGCATGTTCGGAAAATATGTTTGATGGGAACATGCATGCGATTTTGATTATTATGAAATACATGAAATTATTAGTGAGAGATGAGATTGATGATGGAATGATTAATGCTATGGTAGGCTTCACCTACCTTTGTTCGCCTCCTTGGGAAATGCGGGGAGTTAGGCTTAGCGGTGGAAGGATGCGGCTATTGGTCATCGGGTCTGGTACTTCCCCAAAGTTGAAGCCAGCCGAGGGTTTGAATTCTTCTTCCTCGGTTACTTCCAAAGACTTCATAATGTTTATTGTTTTGGGCGCATTGAGGCCGGGCCGATGACTCAAATACGGAGTTGAAGGATTGAAAATTGGTTTCGGCAAACCCGAGAATTTGCGATGTCCGTTTAACGCAGTTGTTGAACTGGGCGGGGATGCCTCATCGCCGTTCGCTGCCACAGGATGTGGATTCGATGTGGCTGGACACCAAGTGCGACGACGATTCTTATTGCGGTTATCAGCAATTGTATTGCTGCTTATTATCTTCAACGTATCCGTCTTGATTCGTTGCTCCAGGAGCCGCACCTTGATCTGGCTCTGATTTATGCGCTGCTCTTCAGCCAAGCGATCCTTGAGCTCCTTAATTTCGCGCTCTAGACGCTTCATCATGGTCGCATCCGAAACAATTTCATTCATTTGTGGTTTTGAACGGATTTTCTTAGCGCGCATTGCAAAGTTCAACGTCGACTGAGATTCTTCCAAAATGGATGGTTTGATGCTACAAATTATAGACGTAAATGCATTGCCGCCCAACGAGGCCTGCAATATGCGCGTCAGCTTCGAGTCCCGAAAGCTAACATATTTATTCTCCTCGTTCTCAGCCAGACTTTTGATCACATTGCTCAGGAAGTGAAGGCTCTTATTGATGTGTCCGCCCTCCTTCAAACGTGCGCCACGCGCTCCCGTCTGATCGGCACGCTCAGAGCCTGCCAGATCCACCAGATTCAGCAGGCTTTGAATAACAGCATCATCATCATTCCGATCAGTCTTACGCGATTCAATGATCTGCAGAATCAGAAATAACATATATGTATGTAGTACATGAATATACGATCTAGGATTGGGACTTACAATGCGGAATATCGCATGTGAGCGACTGGAACGTTCATTCAAGTTGGTTTCACCCACAGTGCGCTCCTTGTTGCCCATGCACAGGAACTGCAGCAGGTCTTCTTCGCTGGTAATGATGCACTCCTCGCAGTTGACGTGCACCATGCCGTTGCTTTCGTGAATCTTGAGATCATGATTCTTCTTATTGAGCAAATCGTAGATTTTCTCGTTGTAAATCTCAATGTAACCGACCCGCAGCAAAAAGTCGCGATCGCTGTGCCGAGCAATCTGTTTGAAGATCTCCTTTGCAGCCAGGACCATTACACCAGGATTTTGCTCATCGCCCATCATGGTGTACGTCTTGCCCGACGAGGTCTGACCGTAAGCAAATATTGTGCCATTGAAGCCCTTCATGCAGGCTTCTATAATGTGTTTGGCCATGCAGTCGAAAACAATTTGATTGTTCGAGTCCTGATCGAAGACATAGTCTGCAAGAATCGATTCAGTAGAGGCATCTCAAAAGAGAGCTTTCGACTATCACTTACCGAAGACGCAGGGTTCCGACTGGCCGTCGATGATTTGAATGGTGCGATTGTCCTTCACCTGCCACAATGTGGTCTTGTCTTGCTCGCAGGGACGCACCTTGATACACACCTGAATGGCGTTTTTGGCAGACATTTTTAAACAAAAATACAATTAAACAATTTTTAGATTTATTTTTTTTAAATAGAAAACAACACTACTCGATGCACGAACAACTGTTTTCACATAACATTTCATTACAGTTAATTCGAAACAAATGCCGCTTCCAACTTCTTCTTTTAAGTTTGCCATTCACCAGAGCAGCAAGCGTCTTTATCGAAATCCATAACAGTGCGGTAACAGAATCGCACTGTTATCGATGCGATCACTTCAGGACTGCAAAACTGATAGTTCCGTTATGTTCAAAATTAAACTTGAATTTGTATGAATATGAAACAGAATGCAAATAACAAGGCTTGTTCTTTTCAACGCATTTTTATTGTAATTTTAATAAATATTTATAACTTTCTAAGCACATGGATCTCTACTTAAATTGCTTATGTAACTTTTATTTAACTAACTCATTTAATTCTAGCGACTTAATTGCATATTGTGTGTGAGGTTGTGTGCGTATGCATTGGTGTGTGTGTGCGCGTGAGTGCATTTCAGGTTTACATACATAGGTATCAAAATGCATATTGCAGTGGGCATGTTCGAAATGAAACAAACATAAGCACAACCAAGGTAAATGGACAGTGAGTGAGGGATGTGAACAAATTTAACATATTTGTATTTACTTATAACTTGCTTTATTTAATATTTATATATATAAATATATATATGATTTATTTTCTACTCATTTTCCATATTCAATAAAATTTATGCTAAATATTTGATGACTCGTGTAATTTAGTTCGAGAAACACAATTACAATGCGACAAAAAATATATATGTATAGGTATATGTATATGTGTGTATAGTATGTATATGTATATGTATATTCAAAATTGCGCGCTTAAATAATAACATAGTTAAATTAATTGAGGTAGAAAGATTACTAAAAATTAACACATATTCATAATTATTGTTGAGGTTTTTTTCCTTTTGAAATAAATCAAAAACGCAGTTTGTGTAAATGTAGGTGCACAAAAATAAGTTTATTTAATAAAATCAAAATTATAAGTAGCAAGTACACAACGCGACGTTTTCAACTTAACTGAGCCGACACTTCCATAACTGATATTGCACAACACAAATGATACAATGATACAAAGCTCGATGTGCAGCATGTTTTTATACTTCCTTCTCTTACGTCTAGAATGTTCAAGTAGTCTTCTTCCTATGCTACTTCTCTTACATATAGAATGTTCTGGATGTCTCTTTTCGCTTGCTTTTCGTATGTATGTATATGTATGTATGTACACAATCCAGAACATTCGTTTGCCTATTCTTATGAAAATGCTCGAACAGCCAACGACTGATTTTACAGTTACATACGTTAAATGCTTATTGCTACAAAGATGATAATGATGATGAGTTTTATTCGAGATCATTCTTCAACACCCTCCCTAAAACTCAACATCTCTATAAAATTTTTCTTTACTCTTAATTCCTAATTTCTCTCTTAGATATACAAATTTGGGTTTTGGCAAAGCTTTAGTGAAAATGTCAGCAATTTGTTCTCACTCTTAACATTTTCTATCATTCATATATGTACATACATATGCTGCTATTGCTTCAAGCACGACATCCCCTTCTGTCCTTCCTCGGGCTCGTTCATTCATTTTAAGCGATTGTCGCCTTCCCTTCTGCCCTTCTTCTCTTAAGCACTTCGCTTACGTCTATCTCCGCTCTGCTTGATCTTCTTTGATTTCGTCTATCTTCGCTGCTACTACATGTCTGCCAAATCTACCCCTGCTTTCCTTACCTCCTCTTTTTTGCTCTTCAACGCTTTTGCGGCGCCTTCTATCATGCTTTCCACTGCTTGCCTTTGAGACTTCTTCCTCCTCCTCGCTGATACGGTTATCATCACTGCTATTGCTACTGCTGCTGTTGATGCTACCCCCGCTCCGATGCGTCGATTTCTTCTTGTTTTTCAGTTTCGTCAGTTTCCATTTCTTCCGCCTCCCTTTCGGCGTCTCTTCATCACTCTTTCTGCCTTGGGAGTATCCAGCTTTTCATCTACTTACATTTTGCATTCTTCTTCCGCCTTTTCTGATTTATTCTCAGCAGCTTCTTTATCTTCGACCTTCTCAGCTTCTAAGGTGCTGCAACTGGCCTCCAGATGCCTGTTGGTGTCATCTGTTGCCACGGCGGATTTTTCCTCGTCCTCTGAACTACCTGCTTTGCCTTCTGCACCCGATTGTTGTTTCGCTTTCTCCACATTGCTCCTTGCAGCCAACAGTTTATCCAAATCCTCGTTGCTATCATTGCTATCGTCGCCCTTTTTACTCTTCTTTTTCTTTTTGTTGCGTTTCGTTGCCTGTTCCTGGTCCGTCTTGACTATGCGATCGATTTCTTTGAGTTTCACTATATTCTCCAGCAGCTTACGTCGAGATTCCAGCGGATCTTCCATTGCCTTACGCTGTATGTTCACCTGCTCTATGGATTGTTTTTGCTTTTCCCATTCATTCCATATGCCCTTCATGGAGCGACGCTCAGACTCCAGTTCCCGTAGTAAATCCGAGATGCGTTGATTCTTTGCCTGTAGCTCACTCCAGCACTTGTACACTATTTGCTTCTGCTTCTCATCTTGTTCCACCAGCAGCCGCTGCATTTCGCACTCATCCAGTATTGTCAGCTTTAGCAATTCAACTTCCATTTGGCATTGCTGCAGATCGCGACACTTTAACTGATATTCGCGCTGCAGTTCCTCACGATCCCGCTTCTCATTGATCTCCCTGCGCAGATCATCCAGCTTGCGTTGCTCTTCTTGTTTCACTTGTACCGTTTTCCAAACGCGCTGCTTTTCATGCACAGCCGCCTCACAAATTGCAATCGCATCTTGACCTTTACGCCTCACCTTGATCTCGCTCAGATGCTGATTCTTGCTCATCTGCAACTGGTTACGAGTCTCATTCAGCAACGTCCTGATCTCCATGGATTCATTATACAGCGCGGAGAACTGCAATTGCAAGCACTTATACTCTGTCGTCTCCGCGATGACCGATGCACGTAGCTGGCAAATATCCATTTTAAGCTTCTCGACTTCCTTGAGAGTTTCACGATGCGTGGCATGCAGCTTATCAAGCTCCTGTGATCGATTGTTCGCCAATTCCCGATACACCACCAGCTCTTTCTGCAGCTCCTCCAGATGATGACTACTCACATTCATCGTTGCAATACTACCACCGTTGAGATTTGCTTTTCCGTGCGCTTTGATAAGTTGAGCACCACCTACGCCTGCCTGGGAATCCAATTCTTTATATGCAAAATAGCAGCCTCGACGCCTTGACATGTGATCATATGCTCCTGAGTCGATCACCCGCACATCATTTTCTCTGTAGTCCTTGCTTGCAATCAATCCTTTCCTTGAGAATTCGCCTGATTCTTCTTGATTATTTTCAGCACTTCTCCTTTCGTTACAGTTGTTGCTCTTGTGGCCTTTCTTCTTACATATATAACACCTGTAGCAATCTTTCTTTAGATGTCCAATCATACCACAATTATAACACTTCATAGTTTGCTTCTTATGTTCATATTCACTTTTATTTTTCCTGTTGCCTGCAACTAACGCTGTTGACTCTTCGGATACCACTTCTTGCTCTTTTGACCTTACTTCTTCTGTCATTAAACGAGTCGTCAAATTATTCAATGTTCTTTTACTGTCCTCGACCGAATCCCACGCACTATGAAAATAGTTAAACTTCTGAGGCAAAGATGATAGGATTCGCGACATTAACATTGTTTCAGGCACAGCACTTCCAAGATTTTTCATCTTGCTCCACAAAACTTCTAACTTTGAAATATTATAGTCCACACTTTCATTTTCAATCCACTTGAAATCAAAAAACTGTTTCTGAATAGCTGATAAATTTTCTTCTGATTTCATATCATACACTGAGTTTAATTTTACCCACATTTCTCTAGCTGTTTTGCAGCTCACAATCAATTCCATCGGTCTTCTCTCGATAGAATGAATTATTATTTTTCTTGCAGTCTTATCAGCCTTTAAAAACCTTTTCGAGTCTCTTTCATACGTTGCAGACTCCTCTGTCGGACACGTTAAAACACCTTCGCACACGGCAAGAACATCGTCGTCTTCTTCCAACATCGTGCGAATCATGAAACACCACAAATGCCAATTATCTTTGTCGCGTAACCGTTCCATTTCATATTTCATATTTACCGGCTCCATTTTTACTGTCTTTATTTTATTACAAATTTGCCACTAATTCACTTTTGTACTTGCACTCGATTTCACACTACATTACACTTTTAGCACCGTCTGGGCCCATAACCTGTTGAGGTTTTTTTCCTTTTGAAATAAATCAAAAACGCAGTTTGTGTAAATGTAGGTGCACAAAAATAAGTTTATTTAATAAAATCAAAATTATAAGTAGCAAGTACACAACGCGACGTTTTCAACTTAACTGAGCCGACACTTCCATAACTGATATTGCACAACACAAATGATACAATGATACAAAGCTCGATGTGCAGCATGTTTTTATACTTCCTTCTCTTACGTCTAGAATGTTCAAGTAGTCTTCTTCCTATGCTACTTCTCTTACATATAGAATGTTCTGGATGTCTCTTTTCGCTTGCTTTTCGTATGTATGTATATGTATGTATGTACACAATCCAGAACATTCGTTTGCCTATTCTTATGAAAATGCTCGAACAGCCAACGACTGATTTTACAGTTACATACGTTAAATGCTTATTGCTACAAAGATGATAATGATGATGAGTTTTATTCGAGATCATTCTTCAACAATTATAATAAGGCAAGTGGGGGAGTTTTCAACTCTTGTAGAGTTTCCTCTTCAAACTAACAATAAAACTAGCAAAGAATTTTGGGTATATTCAAACTAAACGTACATACAGGAAGTCGGGCATATAATAACAAGAAGAAACCTTTCAATATATGTAGCTTTGTGCGAGTCGAGTTTTTCCTTTTCGTTTTCTATAAATTAAGAGTGAACTGAGTATGTTGAGGTATTTGATTCAATTACACGTAACCCCAAAACAAATTGGATTGCAATTATAACTAGGCACACATATGCATATAAATGTATGTGTGTATGTATTTGTAACTCTCATTTGTATAAATAATGTTCAAAATTTACATTGCCTGAAAATCGTTTATATATGTAACTATTATATTAAATTGGCTTGAGTTCTTAGTTTTCCTCTTGTACTCATCCAATGGAGAACCTAAAACTAGGCAGCTGTCAAGTCAGCTATGAAAGTTGTATGCATGTATGTATGTATGTATATGTATGCTATAAGCAAGTCTGACCATAACGAACGTAGATCTATATGGAAGATATATTACGAATTGGATGGTTCACACAATTTCATTCAGTTGAGGTAGTTTGGTTGTTCTGCGTGTATTCCTGAGATATGGTTAGCATTATAAATAGTATACATATATGTATATACATATATATGCGTATATACATATACATATATGTATAGGTAGGCTGTGGCATGGCACATCTGAATTGTTTCTCTTTCACAATAACACACACATATACATGTCAAAAACTGAGACGGATTTTCGTAGAGTATTCAATTGGAGTATGCGTATAGTCCGCTTAAATGCTTGCTTGCTTCTTAGCTATTTACAGAATTGAATTGCTAACACTATATTATATATTTATATATATGTATATATGTTTTTGTATATGCCTAGATCTAGGTTTAAGTTTAGGTGTTTTGGAGTTGAATTTGAAACTGTCTTGGTTCTTGCATTCCTAAACTGCCTTTTACATACACACAACAGGTACATGTGTATATATAGTATATAGCATATATATATACATATATATATGGATAAGTATGTATATGTATATCTCTCGTCCATTCCAACTCACATATGTACGTATTGTATAGCAGTGTCTTCTTCCCTTCCTTTCTTCTTTCGTCTTTGAAAAGCACAACATAAATTCTACTATATATAATAAACGCAGCACATGTCATGATATTATTTCATGAACTGTTTCTAAGTCCTAGGTAACTATCGTAACTATCGTATGCATATATATTATATTGTACACGTAAACTGGTATACATGAGGATAAGGCTACTCGTTACAAATGTTCCATTTTCTGGGTATACAACTGTTCACGACGACGACGACGACGACGACGACGACGACGACGACGGCGGCGAAGACGATGATTTTTCGAATACGAATATCGTAATATCGTAAAAATGTAATATCTTTTGTTCTCCTATGCGTGACGATGACGATGCTTCTCAAAATGCGATATGAGAATATCGTAATATTCTAATATCGTAAATATCTTTTGCTCTCTTATAAACGACCCGCTCTCTATAACTGTGTGTGCGCTTTCTCTCTCCCTCCTCTCTCTTTCTCTTTCTTGCTCTCCCTCTCTGTGTGCTTGTCTGTCTGTGTGTGTGTGTGTGTGTGTGTATTGCCTCTAGCTTATGTATGATGCACGCCCTCATCCTCAGAGAAATTATCCTCGGCATCCGAATTGTTTGCCTCATTGTTGCTGCCCGACTGATTGTTGTTGTCGAGACTCAGGCCCAGGTCCATGGGCTCAGAGCCATCCCGCCGTATCTCAGCCTCAGCATCCACATCCGCTTCATCATGCTCTCCGCCAGCGCCAGCTCCCAGATTGCCATGAATGTGACCCATCGAGCTCAGCCCCAAGGAGCCGTTCGCATCGGGCGAAAGACTCCTCGAGTGCTGCTGCTGTTGCTGCTGCTGTTGGTCGCGCCTCAGTATTGGCTCAATGGACAGTCCAGCGGCGCCCTGGCCAAATCCACTCGCTGCTGCGCCAGCCGCGCCGGCCAGCTTGCTGAGGTCGAACTGAGCTGGCAGCAGGCCCGCCGGCAGCTTGTCCAGACTGTGACCCATGGCATTCAGCTGGGCCATTTTGGCGGCATGCAATGCGGCCGCAGCTGCATGCTCCTGCGTCATGCCCATGCCTGCAATGGAGGAGATTGGTTAGTTTGAGTTGAAGAGGATGTTCAATGCCTGCTATTCCTGGTACTTACCGAAAGTATTCTCTGTGATGAACTGCAGATAGGTGTCCAGGAGCGATTGCCCCGCACTGCTGCTACCGCCAGCTGCGGCGTTCAGTTCCTTCTGCTGGCCCATGGCGGCCGCTGCAGCTGCTGCCGCCGCAGCCTCGTTCCGCATGCGCGAAATGGTGGTGTTGGCATGGCCGAAGTTGCTCAGCAGGCTCTCGTGGTAGCGGCTCAGATCGTTGGCATTGTTGCCGTAGAGCACGCTGCCGGTGGTCAGATCTTCGGGGTCATCGTCGGAGTCGTCGGCATCGTCCAGGGGGCCGCCGCTGGCATTGCTCAGGTCTAGCTTCTGGGAGCCGTTCCCGCCGTTGCCGGCACCGCCGCTGCTGCCGCTGCCGCCGGTGGGCGAGGCGCGGGCGCGCAGCTCAGCGGGCGATATCTTGACGCCGGCCTTGGCCAGCAGCCGCGAGGCGAGATCTGGATCGAAGGCGCTCGGCATGGGCAGCACAGGCAGATCCTTCGTGGAAATGCCGCGATGCTGGCGCGACATGTGCGAATGCAGCGAGTTCCGCGACTTGGCCACGGTGCCGCACAGCACGCAGCGATAGCCCGGACACACCGTGTGCTTGTCCTCCAGGTGGGTGCGCAGCGTGTGAGCCGAGCGATAGATCTTGCCGCACTTCGGGCAAGGCCTCGGATCTGTGGCACGCACACGCATCTCCAGCGAGCGACGCGAAACTGTCGATGGAACAAACATATATATATGAGTAAGTATATATAATAAATGAAACTATGTAATTCAATTAAAATAATCAATTCACTCGACTTTTCTTCGTTTGCTCTTTATTATTAAACAAAAACATAATCGCCTCATCGAGTCGTACATCAATTTGAGAATACATTTCTTGCCTTTAAGAGCTACACGTTCTCCAAACAATTGGCCAAACTAAAATATATATATATATAATTATATATATCTATGTATATATTCGTATATAAATTATAATAGAAGTAGGAGTACACATATGCACACATACATATGTACATGCATACATGTGTGCATGTGCATTTGTTATGGGCTACACAACTGTAAAATTGTCCGTGTCGAAATGGAATATAAGATCCTCCCAACGATCTTCGATCTTCGATCTTTGATCATCGATCTTCGCAGTTGAAGTCGATTTGTATTTTTTGTTTAGTTTAATTTTAATTAGTTTTTCTTTTTGATTAACATTATAGGAACCTTTTTACGTATGCTTTTCTCTCTTGATGCTCTTTTGACATACTTATATACGAAACTAGAAATCAAATGACAATTTTGAGCTCTTTTGAAATTTTTCTCTAATAAAATTTGCAACTTCTCGCTTCTCTAAGTGTCTATGAGTGTGTGTGTGTGTGTGTGTGTGTGTGTATTTTTTTGGTTTTCTTTTCTTTTGTTTTTTATCTTGGCTAAAAATATATTACGCAGGCACATTCTATTTTGTAGTATCATTATAATTAATTATAATAATTATTTATAATTGTTTCTGCTCGGTATTCAGCTCATATTTATCTACAAATACCTTGTTTCATGTACTAAATATATAATATATTTATATATTTATATTGTTTATACGCTTATGTAGTAGATAGTATACTATAAATTGTGTATGCAGCTTCGTTACTTGCGCTTCGTTCCTATGCACCTATAATACTGCAGTTTAGTGGAGTACCCTAGTGCCAGCTAAAGCGCCATCTAGCGTGTGGTAGGCATCCAGCAGCGACACCTTACTAAAAATTACATTTCACTTTGCAGCTCTGCTACGCCTCATAGGTGACAAAAGTGTATTCGAGTGTATTTGTGCGAATGTGTATGTGTGTGTGTGTGTGTATGTGTTTACTAATTATGGAATATTATTATTATTATAATTCATATAATCATCTCTGGGCTCTTTACAGTGTAAAACTAGCTTTGTATGTTGTACATATATAAAGTTGCACATACGCAGTAGTGGAAGTACGAATATGTACTATTTCATAGTATAGTATACTATATATATTTCTTTTGAATATAGGAACGTAATAATTGTTGTATGCCAGCCTCCTCAAGTCGCTTCAGCCAAGAAATTTCAAATCGGGGAAAAAAAAAATATTTTTAGCTAAATTTGAATAATGTAAGAAATCCAAATGAATTGTTAAACTAGACCCAAAGAGTTTTCTTCAAAATGAAACCGTCTTAGGTAAAATACAAATAGAGGAAAAGCTTTCAAATTTCTTGGCTCAGTCAAGTGACCTGGGCTTTGGCGACGTCTCGCTTCTGGCTCGATCGAGTTTAGTACTACGTTTTGTTTTTTTTTTTTTTTGGTTTTGGTTTTACTTATTCTGTTTTCTTTGGCTATCTACGATAGACGCGAGTGTCCCGAGTTTGGGGCTTAGGATTATTGTCGCCTTTTGACCAGCTAGCAGCAACCTAGGAAAGCGTTTGATATCGCCACTAGTGCGAGTATCTGCGGGCATATTGGTTGTGGACTATTGGGTACCGGCTCGTACCGCCATCGGGCGACGAGAACTAGTTGGCCGCTTCGCTCTTGAACTTGAAGTCGGGTCCGCCGGCGAAGGGGCCGCCGGAGGAGCGCATCGCCTTCATTTTGGCCCACTGCAGCGTGTGCTTGATGCGCATGTGATTGCGCACCGAGTTGGGATGGGCGAAGCGACGGCCGCACTCGATCACAGGACAGACGGGACTGTCGCGCGGATAGTGTCTGTCCAGGTGCTGGCGGAAGACGCGCTGCTCCAGCGGCGTCTCGCACAGCGGACAGGGCAACATGTAGTTGCTGCCAGCATTGCTGCTGCTGCTGTTGTTGCTGCTGCCACCAGCTGCAGCTGCAGCCGCAGCGCTCGTGCTGCTCGCCAGGGCAGAGGCTGTGGCCGAGGCAGTGGCAGTTGCTGCTGCTGCTGCTGCTGCAGCCACGGCTGCTGCCGAGGTGTTTTGAAATATGTCGGGAAAGTCGCGCGAGCGACTCAGGGCAATGGTGCGAGCCATAAACAGATTCGCCGTCAGCTGTTGCTGATGTGACACGGAAACGGATTGCTGCAGTTCATCCAGATATTGTTGCTGCTGCTGTTGATGTTGATGTTGCTGCTGCTGCTGCTGCTGCTTGAGATGTGGGCGATGTTCGCTCTGTTGTTGCAGATGTTGCTGCTGCTGCTGCTGCTGCTGCTGTTGCTGCTGACGATGCTGCTGCAGTGTGTGATACAGCGTAGATTCATTGGCCTGACAATTGCGTTTCATGGTCAGCGAAATGGCCGACGAAGCTGAACTGGAGCGTTCGTCCTGATTGTAGTCCTGCTCCTCCTCGCTGTCGTTCCACGAGCGCGCCGACGGCGTGGGCGATGAATTTGTCGAGCGATTCTTCTTGAACATGCGATTATTGTTATTGTGGCTAATGGTATTGTTATTGTTGTTGTTATTATTATTATTGTTGTTGTTGTTGTTATTATTATTATTATTATTGTTGTTGTTGTTGTTATGGCTGCGTCGCTCGAAGAGCTGCGCCAGCTGCGGCCGCTGCATCAACTTGGCCAATTTGCATGCCGCTGGCTGACGATCGGCGGCGTGCGCCTCGTGCGGCTGCTCCTCGACAGCAACATCCATGGCCTCCTGCTTGATGCTCGACTGCTGGCTGCTGAGGAACGTACCTGCAGTTGGATACAGTTTACAGTGTTGCAGGAGGTCAATTGAGAATCAGAAATCAGTTGGGACAAAAGTTAAACATTTCGTAATGCAGTTGCAACATTTTTTTTTTGCGTCTCACCCAATTTAGAGTGCCAATATGTGTGTGTGAGTGTGTGTGAGTGTGTGTGTGTGTGTGAGTGTGTGTGTAGCTGTAGTCATCCCATTGACAGCAGTTGCAGGCATTTGGGCAGCAGCAACAACAACAACAACAGCAGAACTGAATAATCCTCCTAAATGTATTCGAATTTCTATTTCTTTCTTTAATTCCAATTGTATTTATCATTCCATTTCATATATAAATTTCTTGTTTAATCAGATTTGTGCCAATTGTTGCAATTTTGGATTTCGGTTATTCGCTTTTTGGTGCTGGGGGAAACATTCAGTTCTAACAGTTCGAATTGCTCTTACTACCCTCGTCCACACACATTCATTGATCGTCCAGTTATTGCCAATTCGGTTCACTTAGCTTAGGAGCTTTTGTGATATGTCATACTTAATACACATTCGAATAGATATATATATATATATATGTATATGATAGATTTATATACGTTTAACAGGCAGGCAAGCAAATGTTTCTATATATCACAAACGGTGCAAATTACATCAATTTAAATATATAATAATAATTCAAATACATGTAGATATTATATACAATAATAATATATGAGATCTTAAAATACATTTAAAGAAAATAATAATAAATCAAGTAGAGAATAAAAACTATATAATAAGGCAGCGAAACTCACAAGGAGATATCAATTTGAATATAATTATTTGATAAGTCCAATCAATAGATAGGGCTAATATATATATCCCAGATGAGGTAGTTGTATATAAGACCTAACTCTACTTTTTGATGAAACCATTCATCTGTCAGAATGTATTCAATTTAAAAATGTTTTGAGTTATATAAAAAATACAATGAAAATTCTCTTTTCAAATTCTTTTTTTTAGTCAAACAGAACAAGCTGATAGATTCAATAGATCAAAAGATTTCAAAAATAAAATTAAGTAAATGCTTCTTATGTTTTAACATGGATTTCAAATATAGTAAAACACCATAATATCGCTTTTTTTTAGATTTCCATCTCTGCGTGGCTTTGAAATTGGTTCGTGCAATCTGTCAGCTTGTTCGTAATCCCAGCAAACACACCCGAAAGGATTAGATCAATTTGTGGACCGTGACAAAAGCCATTGGCATAGAAGCGACTGAAGGTGTGAGTTAAGGTGTAGAAGATTTGAGGGCACGGCATATCGCGTGCCACGCTATCATTGCTAGATCTGGCGAACAACTCTATAATATATATAGAGGTCCGCACATGACGTGCAGGCACACCATATGCCAATTGGCGTGTGGGCGGTGAGGAGGGGCTGATGCATTCGCATTTGTGTATCGTTTTCAATATTCGATAATAATAAATATTTGAAAAATACAAACGCAATTAAATGTGTGGAAAATTGGCAGCAGGGCGCTGCCATAACATATATTGAGTCAGAGATTTGCAGTGCACACACACACACACGCACACACACACACCCAGAAGCTATTAGGGGCGTGTCTCTGGGCGATATGGTCATATGGAAAACGCCATTTAGCCAGGAAAAAGGCCATGACGCAAGAGCGCCCAAAATGAAATCAAATTAAACAATTTACTTTTTGCCTTTGTGCGTGACAACTCAAGGGAAAATGCAAACAAAATTTGTTGCATACATAAATATATAAATATATATACATATACATATATATATGTATATGTGTGTATATGCATGCATGCATATATTGCCTATATATCTCAAGTGAAAAATATAATAAAATTGAAAATAGAATACGATGCTATCTACATATGTATATACCTGTCAGAGTTGCCGTTGATATATACTACATATATATACTAATATGCATGCGTATGTATAAAAACATCTCTTGCAACATGCCCCCAAATGTGGCTCATGCCTCATGCCGGACTCCTGCTGAGGCACTCGATTGGCTGCAGCTGAAGATGGCCCTAGCTTTAGCCTGGCTAAGCGACGCAGAGGGGATTCCTTTGACCAGCCATGCATCTAAGTGCATCTAAGTGTGTGTCTATGTATGTGTGTGTGTGTGTGTGTGAGCTGCAAATGACAACGCAGGAGGCGAGCGCCATGCGAGTGGACTTTGGTTGCCGATCAAATCAGGCGTAAGATTTCCCACCTTGCGCCCCACCAACAGGTGCAACTTTTGTGCGCTTGTCTTTCACTCAGATTTGGTCTGTGCCTCGATTCCTTTCAGAAGGTATTCAAGTGGTTGGGGTGCTCCCTTTTTTCAAAGACATTTCGCTGCAGTGTGCGTTGGCCTGTGCGTAATGCAGCCATCAGATGCGTCACTCGCTGTGCATAATTAATGAAATATAAAATGCAAACTTAATTTTCCTAATAGTTCTTGCACATTGCACATTGCTATTTTTTTTATAATTTCATATGATTAGGCAATGGAGAGATGCCAAGCACTGACTAGGCCAGAGCTGATCGGGTAAATGGAAAAAGTCAAGCGAATAGAGAAGGCTTTATCAAACGAATATATTTGTATATTCTTAAGCTCCTATCCTCATCTAAATATCCCTTTTATCATCTACCTAATATATATCACATTTCAAAGTTATCTGAATTCAGTCATCTAGAATTTCGAATCAGTTTAAGAGAAACAAGTTATCCTTGACAGAAATATTAAAACTAGTTACTTGAAAACATAATAATAAATCTAGATAAGTCGTAGCACGAATATAACGTAATGAGTAGGTATCGAAGTTGTTACCCAAGTTGGCAGGACGCTCACAAAAGTAAGACGAATATAGTTAGCTGTTGCTGCTCGTATTCCCTGGCGTTGCTGAGAGAGACCAAGTTGGCAGCTCTATGTGATGACTAGAAGAAATTGTTAAGAAACTTCGAGAGGTTCGACTCTAAATAAATGAGGGAGTAACAACGCAGGAATTACGTGGTATAGCGTGACTAGTAGTGACGGAAAATATAGAAATTGACCTAACAGATATATATGATTGAAGCTCACTCATTTACATATGTAGGAAATGCAGCTAGAGAAATGAATGTCATTTCCACATTTTTCGTCACTATATACATATATATTCGTTTGTAGACGCAGCTGAGAACATGATAAGTCGGAAATAATATAATTTCCATATGAATACAACGTTTTATGGACTATGCACTATGAGAGAAATACCCTTTGCTGACATGCGCTTTATCACAGCTAATTAGTCATAGAAGAACATGATCTAGTATTGTTCTAAAGCTAGATTTACAAACATTAAATATGATAGAATTTGCATTTGAACTTGATAACAAGTGCTTTGGGAACGCGAAACATTTAAATAAGCTTTATCTATAGATAAAGATAAGATATAAGCTAAGATATATGTCCACAATTGAAAATGAATTTAGCTCAAAGTGAATACAGATTCTAACCACACGACATGCCCATTAGAAATCTGCATGAGTGCATTCCAAAGTGCAATTGAATCATTCATTCTGAAAATGAGTACACTATTTTACTGTACAGTATTTAGTATGGATCAGTAACAGTTGTAGTATACTATATATTGACTCACTCAATTTCTAAATGAGCACAGTAAAAGTGTTGTGGACGAATTTTCTTGCTACTTGAATAAACTTTACAGTAAGGAATGAGTACAGTATTTTCTAGAACCCTTTGCTACTGTATGTATGAATGCATTCTTGCAGACCTCTGGTCCTGGGCATGGCCTACAGGATAACTTCCAGTTGTGCAATCTCTCTCTCACTCTCACACTCATTTGATTGCTTGCACACCTGATTCACATATTTTTTCTTTACTTTTGCTCAAGTGCTATAAAATAAAACTGTGCAAATTGACCAAGCTAATCACGTCAGATTGAAATAATATATGCATATGTATTAAGTGTGCATGCGTTCGTGTGTGTCAGTTTGTGTGTGTATGAGTGTTGTGCTCATATCCTGTATCTGGTGCCTAAATGACCTGGGCTTGGTGGCCCGAACTCATCAATTATAGCCGCATGCCCATGGGCGCCGCCAAACACTTTGCTTAAGGTGTCCCACAATGGCGCAGTTCGCACACACACACACACACACAGACACACACATATAGACACTCATAAGACATTCGAATGTAGAACAATTGCATGTGGCACCCCTCGGAGCGGAACTTAATGGTTATTTAAAGTTGACTTTGCCTCGCATTCGCCGAGAATCCGATTCTGATTCAGTTTTAGACTTCGACTCGCATGTCGCAGCGCTGTTAGCGTCAATAGAAATTAGCTTTATTAAAGATAGAGCTGGCCGAGTCAAGTAACGTTTTCTTTGCCTGCTGCTATGACCTGGTCATTATTTTTAGCCCCCTCGCCCACTCCTCCTATCGTCAGGCCAACCATTTTGCATTTGGACTTGGACGAGACGAGCAAATAATGAATTTTTCCATATAAATCACTCGCGTCAATGGGGCCGGGCCCATTGATATTATAGAGAGGGTTGTCCCGCTTCCCCTCCCCTGGACTCTCCTGCACACTCTATAAACATTTCATAGGCAGTTTGTCAGCTGTACGAAAGGGTTGCCTCCAAGGGGGTGTGGCAGCTGGGCCGTAGGTGTGTTTAATGGTCATTTTTCGATGTCTTGCGATCGTTATCACCTTTGCTTATTATTATTATTATTAGTAGTAGAGTGCATATTTCTCTTTGCCTTTGCCTTTGGCTTTGGTAATTTGCTTGCTTTTGTTTTTATTGGAATTTATTACTTAATAAGTTGAAATGCTTTTGGCCATTTCATAGACCCGCCCCCGCCTCTGCCTCCGCCTCCAACTCCTCTATATAGAATATATTTGAAGCGATTTTTACGAGCGCCGTTTCAGTGAAATTTTTGTTGCTTTTGAGTTTTGAGCTGGACACAGCTTAATTTCAACAAAATCTCCAAAGATAATAAAACTATAAAAAGGGGTCAAAGGCTATGCAGAGAGTGAAAGAGATAGACAGAGAGTGAGGGTGAGGGTGAGGGTGAGAGTGAGGCAGAGGATGGAGACTGGCCTAAGCCACGCTTTTATTAATTTTTATGGGCTCGTTTTATATGCGCGCACAAGTTTATCAGAGTCTTTGCAATAAAACACATAATACAAGTCCCAAGTCTCAAGTATTCCGACTGTATATTCCTTGACAAATTGGCGACGCAGTTTTACGAGCGTCTGCAGAGCGCGCGTCGCTCAGAATTGTGATTGAATTATTGATAAAGTGATTACACTTCGCTGACCTCCGAGCGTATTCATAGGGTCAGGCCGTAAAAATCGTTTGACCGAATTCATTAGACGAGCATTGAGTTAATTAGGAGCTCGCTGCAGCACGCTGCCGAAACTCAAGATTTATCGAATAACCATTTTAGATTGTCCAGATGTCGGGCGACACACGACTTTCAGCAATCCATCTCTGTATTTGTTTATCTTAGGACAGCAAAAAAAAAAAAAAATAAAGCAGAAAACTGCAAACTTTTATGTGGGGGGGAAATGGAAATTCAAGCAACGGACGCATGGAGTAGGGTGTTCCATCTATCTATCTATCTATACATAGCCGGCACGTACAACGATGGTCTAAGCTCAGTGAGAAAAAAAAAAATGAAAACACCAAACGAAACGAAACGAAACGAAATGTTGTTTAAACTTTGCAAACAAGTTTGCTTGTTTTTTCTTTTGTGTTGCGTTTTTTTTTTTTCGCTCCCTCTCTCTGCGAGTGTGCGTGCGTGTATATGCGTGTGTGTGTGTGTGAGGAGCGAGTCTCATAGATAGCATTCGAAATTGAAAGCGAAATTGCTGTTGAGCATGTGTGACAACGCAACAACGGCAGGACAGAGGCATTGCCTCTGAGCCAGTGATATATTAACTGACAGCGTCTTTGACTTCAGGGCAGCGCCAAACGCTGGGCTGTGTCCGCAGGAAAAAGAATTGTAAGTGACAACGCATGCATACACATACACAAACACACACTCACACAGACATGCATGTGCTGCCAGCCTGGATTAGTTTGGGTTAAGCCGAAGCGAATAGCGTAATTAGGTTTATAGGCGAAAGGTAGCATACTTTCTGGGGCTGAGCTTAACAAATTATGGAGAAGAACAAAGTAACAGAAGAAGAAGAAATGTACAAACTTGTAATTAAATAAAATAAAAAATTAAAAAAAAAAAAAAAAAAAAAACATTTATACTTATAATTATATTTATACTTGAAAATTAATTTAAATTATAAAAAAAATGTATTTAATAATTTATATTCATTGATTTTTATATCAAAATCTATAATAATTTTCAACTATAGCTGTAGATTATTGAGCACAATAAATAATAAAAATTATATAGTGAAATATATAAAGAAAAATATATTAATAATTTAATTGTAAAATCTTTTTTTTTATAGTTTTGTATTATTAATGATTTTATTTATTAAATGTAAAATTTTTTATTTAATAATGTAAAATCTATATAAATTTTCAATTATTAAATAAATAATTTTTAAAATTAATTTTGAATTGTCTGAAATTCTATGTTCATTTTGAATTAAAATTATTTGTTGTTTAAATTAAATTTTAAAAATTTTATTTTAAAATCCATATTCATATACAACTGCAGCTATAGGTATGTGCCCCTGATAAATAATGAAAATTATGTAGTGAAATAAATAAGTAAAATTAAAAATAGAAAATGGAATTTATAATTATAAAATCTATATTTATTTTCAAGGGTAGTTGTATTAATTTCATTATTTAGATTATTATTACTGTTATATATAATTTTTCTTTATTTTGTAATTTTAGCTGCAGACTATTTCTCAAAATTTTTATTTAATTTTGTTTACAACATTCAATACAAATTTTTAAAAATTTTATAAAAATATTTGAAATTCAAGTTTCAAATAATTTAGCTTTAGAGCATATCTTATTCGACATTTTTGTATTTTTCCATATTTATTTCCGATTGTTTGCCTTGGCCACTTGAAGTTTTTGGCACAGCTTCTGTTTTTTTGTTTTTGTTTTTTTTTTTTTGCTTAGTTTTTCTTTTTGACATGTGATGAATGGCGATAATGCTGTTTGTTGTTTCAACTTTGAAATGAGAAAAGTTTGGGAGAAGTCAAAAATCGAGGAAAACGATTGAAAAATTGCATATGTTGAGCGTGCGAGACAAACAGAACAGAAGGAAAACATTGCATAGTTTTCGGGCGGGGGACCGAGAACTACGCGAAATATTGCGGCATACATTCGAGAGTTGTCAGTAAACAAAATAAGCTGAGCAACACACGCACACACATGCACACACATATACTTACACTTGGCTGCTTAGTTTAAACCCTGCTTAGATGATGCCCTCTTGCGGTAATAAATTAGTCACGGCAGAGATGTGGGCCGAGCGAGCGAGCGAGCGAGTGAGAACAAAAGCAACAGCAACAGCAACAAACACACACACACACACACACATACATACAGAGAGAGAACATAGACAAACGAACATAGTATGGGTGGACAGCTGTAGCCAGGACTGCAAAAGGAAAAAGTTAAAAAGGATAAATCGCTTGTGTTCATCGCTCTTCGCACATAATAAATGTATCTTTTACTTGTGCTCGCAGCTCGCAGCTCGAGAAGTTGCCCAGCGTCTACTTTGCGTGGGCGTAAGTAACTCGGCCACAGCCCTCGGCCACCCACCCCTCGGCGAGTGCGACAGAGTCAGATATAGCGGCGCCCATGTGTATGTGTAGTATATAAACTTAACAGCATTTGGCTATCTTTTTGCAATTGATGTATTACACATAAAAGTTTTCAGACCCATCCCCGCCCCAGCCCACACACATGCCCAACGCCATGTACTCGAATTGCTATTCCTATTTCTATTGCATGCGTATGTATGTGTGTGCGAGTGTGTGTGTGTATATGTACAAAAACGTCGACGTCCAAGACGGCCACGTCCGCAAACAAAACGCACGCATACAATTACAAAACTGTTACACGTATGTGCGGAGAAAACCAAGAACTACGAGAAGAAGGTGGCAGAGCAACAGCAAGTGCGAGCGAGAGAGAGAGAGAGAAAGAGCGAGGCAGAGGCAGAGGCAGCGGCAGTGTAGAAAAGGGGTTCAGGGGTTCAGGGCAACGGGTTCGGTTGGGTTGGTGCAAAAGGAATATTGTTAACCGACTGCAAAATAAATACAAAAACTTTTAATGCCTTCGGCTGGCGTCGCAGTCGTTGAAAAATGCTTCTGCTTGCATCCCATCCCCCCTAAATACACACACACACACACACACACACACACACATGCATACATACATACATATTTGTATGATAGTATGGGGTAGGTAGCATCGCACGGACAGACATTGAACGTCTTCGGACTCATTGCCACTTGCAAAATGGAACTATACACAATCACAACACACACACACACAGAGCAGACAAGATATGCTTGCGCATGTGTGTGTGTGTTTGTGTGTGTGTTCGTATATGGACATATGCATGCGAATCCTCGCCCTCGTTTGCCTTCTCGCCCATAACTCATCTATCAATTTTCACGTACTTGGGCGCAGTTGCTGTCTCCGTTTGAGTTTGAGTTTTTGTGTTCTGGTCTGGGCCTTAAGCCTGGACCTCACAACTTGAAATGGGGCGTCTTATTGCCCAAAATGTAGCCTTTGCTTCTCTTTTTTTACATCTAATGCACAGTGATACGATATCGTTGAAACTGATGAATTCATTGAATATTTTAGAAATAATATTTATAGCTTCACTGTTTCATTGCATACCCACTCCACTCCAGTCAACCGCTTGAATTTCCACCCTCAGTTAAATTACATAAGATCTCAAATCTCAGATATTCTCATGTGGATAGATTATTTTATAAAAAACTCTAACTCTAACTAATCATTATAAAAATTTAATGGGCTAAATTCTATTTGTAGTATGTAATCATTGTCATTCAAATAAATTAAAAATTGAAAGTTGCCCATAAAGACTGCAGAACAATTATTCAATATAATATATATATATATACTTGATACTGATATTTATAATTGTAAACGAATTTCAGAGAGTATATTCAAAATCTTAGTTGGAAATATTGTAAAATAAGTATTATAAAACTGCGAAAATAGAGCTGCAGACTAGAGCTACAGATACATATTATATGTATAGGAACTCTATAAAATCCTTCTATAAACTTCATAAAAACCTTTTATTCTGAACTTTTATACTAAACTTCTATACTGAATTGGTTTATTGAAACTTTCATGTTCAACCTACTTATAATGCTTATAAAGAAGAGAGTTACAGCACTTTCAAACTTTGTAATTTTTGGTCAAGTTTTTTCTAGCATTGCCCCACTGTGCGGTACTCACAGTCCACCTCCTCGCTGCTCTGTGTACTTAAAGTTTTCATCTTCACGCACACTCGTGCACTCGCATGAGTCGGAGGCAAACTCAATACAGCACACACTCACACACACAGACACACACTCACACACGCTCACAGGCAGACCTAACAGAGCTGGGTAACAATGAGAGCTGACAGCCCCGAAATGTCATTCTATCTTGGCGGTCATTAGAACGGAGTTCTGTCTCGGCAGACCTTGGTTTGCTGGCAGTTTGTCGGCAACCCGGCTACACCCCCTAAGCACACACACACACACACACACACACACACACACACACATGCAGACAGAGACACCGACACAGACTGCGTCTAAAGATGTTGGTTCCTGGCAAGCATTTGGCCAAGATTATCTCCTTTACTTTTGGTGGCAACAACTTTTGTTGTCCTTGCCTGTCTTGTCTGCAACTGCTGCTCAGGCTCTGGCTTCTCCGTGCTGTGCTGTTCTGTTCTGTTGTGTTGTGCTGTGTGTTCTCTATGAGATATTCGGTTTTTGGCTCGGTTCTGCATGAAGTATTCTACTCTTTTTCCATACACTCTCGCACACACACACACACACATGGCGAGGGATCCATGGATATATTAACTTGGCTATTGTTTTTGTAGTCGTTGTTGGTTTTATTTTAACACGCCGCATGCAGCCCGAACTAAGGGAGGCAAACCCTTATATGCCAATGTATGTGTGTGTGTGTGTGTGTGTGTTGTATTGATGCGGCTAGTTTGATGTATTACCCCAAAAAACGAAATGTCTGTATCGCTTATGCGGGGCCAACACAGAATAGAAATGGGCATTTTGGCATTTCGATTTAGTGGCACACACATACATATTTATATATACATATATACATATATATACACATATACGAATGTGTAGAGAGACAAACGATGATTACGCCATCGGATGCTCTCATTCTCGCACACACACACACACACACACACACACACACACAGTGAGAGATCCCGGGCTTTGGCAGCTTTCCTCCTGCTCTCTCGCCATCTCGCTCATGCGGGCCTTTTTATGGGCATTTTGTATAATACATCATCGACAAACATGTTTGCAAAGTGTGTACGAATATTATATGGGAATATAACTGTTATTGTTGTTGCTGTTGTTACTGCTTTTTGCGCACGCTTTCGCTCTCGTGTGTTTGCCTCCTGCCTGCTGCCTCCTGTTTCCCCGGCCCCTATTTCCTGCTCATGGCTGTCCAGCGTGTCGCTGGGGTAGGCAAGAACAATTGCAAGGACATGTGCGATGGATGCTGACGTTGACGCCAATGGTGTCGCTAATGGAATGGCAATGGAGCGAAGGGCGTCGGACGCTGATGCGAGATGCGAGATGCGAACTGTGCTTAGGCCCGGTAGAGCAAACTATACTACGGCCATCTGCTGATGGGGTTGGATGGACGGACTCTGTGCGGACCCTCAAATTCGTATTTCGCTTTGAATTATTCCCGAAAAATATATACGACATCAGCGTCAAAGCCGAAGCCGAAGCTGACGTTAACTTTGACGCTGACGTTGACGCTGGCAGCAAAAAAGTTTGCCCAAAACTTGTTGTTGTTGTTGTTGTTGGGTCGCCCATGCTGTGAGTGTGTGTGACTGTGTGTGCGTTTCGGTTAGTTTGGCGTACAGTTTTGTGAATTTGAATTAAATGTACATAGTTTTAGATTGCGTAATTCATTAGTACAGTCAGAGCATACTGCTAGACCTAACCAACACCCATTTCCCCAGCGAACCCACTCTCCACCCCTTACCGGAAAAACAGGACTAGCGCAACCCCATCCACAGCCTCCCGTCGGCACACACACACGGGCAATGATGAACGATGTGGTCGTATGTGGTTAGCATAGAGTTTGGGGTAATTTAGATGGGGGAAAGGGTGCCAGGGATTTGATACGGCATGTGCGTGTGTGTGTGTGAGTGTGTTGGAGTGTGGGGCACACACAAGTTTTGTTGGCCGGGACGTTTGCGGGCGTGACAAAAGCAAATAAGCATAGTTCCACTAGCGGGCTACTGCCAGCAATGGGCTGATCCCTTGCGCATGGTGGGAAGAAATCGAATGCCAAGCAGCTCTTAGGTGCGCTACAAGCCAGTCCCAGATGGATCTGCAGCTGGTCCACACGAGCGACACCCAAAAGATGAATTGCTCTACGACTGCTTAAGGCAGCGTGGCGTCAAAAGGAGTAAGCTTCTAAGGGGCGGGTAGACGGGGCTAGCCATGTCCCATGCCCATGCCCATGCCCATGCCGAACGAACTTCTGTCGACTGTCCTGTTCGTCGAACACTTGCGCCGCACTATTTATGGTACAATTTATTACTTTATGAGCGGAGAGGCAACGACTCGTTCCACTCGCTCGTCCGCTTCGTCCTCCCGCCCGGGCGAGTCGCTTTGTTTACGGGCCAGCGATTGTATTTAACATTGCCAGTGGAGCAGGAGGCGACTGAGTGGGTCGTCGGAATGGTGTGCGAATGAAATGCGCTGGTAATGAATGTATGAATTTAGAACGCAACTGAAAACCGGCGAGACATTCGGGCGAGATAGTTTTTGCCCACTATCAGCCAACCGATGCCGATGCCAAGGAGGCAACAACGGACGGGGAAAGCTGATGCTGTGCAGGGGTAGAGGCAGGAAATGAGTAGAGGAAGTTTTAGTTTCATATTCATTTGGAGGGCTGGAGTGTTGCAGGAGGGTTGGGGTCGACGCTGCAGAGTTTGAGGTTTCAGCCAGGCAGAGTCATTGCGATAGCGTTGTTGCCACTGCGGTTGCCAGCCACCATGAGAGTGGGCGAGAAACGCTACTACTGCTGTCTCACTCTGGCATGCGTGTAGCTGCCCCACAATCTGTGTGTGTGAGTGTGTGTTAGAAAGTTTGAATTGTATTGAAATTGTATTTTGTTAAAATTCATGTTTGTTATTGCTGCTGTTCGTGTTGTTGTTGTTATTGTTGTTGCTGTTGTTGTTGTTTAGACGTCGTTGGCCAACCATTTTGTCGGCCTGTCGCTCTGTGTGTGTGTGTGAGTGCGACTGAGCGTATGAGTAATTTTATTTAACTGCTGGGCGTTATATATATGTATGCGTGTGTGTGTGTGTGTGCGTTGTCTCTGTGTGCGTGTTATTTTCTCGTAACGCAACTAAAAACTCTTTTCCACATATTTTCGTACATTGAAGACCCAACGCTTTGCTCTGTCGCTCTCTGTGTGTGTGTGTGTGTGGCTGCTGTTTAGAATTGTATATGTATGTGTATGTGTGTATGTGTATGTCTCTCTATGTGTGCGTGTCGAGTGTCCAACCAAATAAATCGCACAGCAAAATAAATACGGCAACAATAAATCAATAAGTACACTGAGAGAGAGAGAGAGAGACTTATTTAACAGGAACATTCAAATGGAAATAGTTGAATCTATTATTTGTTTTAATATGCTTATAGAACTATATATAGGTATAATATACACCAGACAGCTTCATATTAAAACTCTTTGTGAATTGGTCAATTTCTATGCACTGTTCCATTTCCATTGCGGGTCAACTGGACTCTGAGAGGGGCGCCAGGTTCATGAATCGTTGCCACGAATATATATCATCGACACGTTAGACTCCCTCACACACACAGTGAGAGATAGACAAATGTATGTGTGTGTGTGTGTGTGTGTGTATTTGTATTGAGGTCCACAGGATTCGATCGCACAAATTGCTCATTGCTAAGGAAATATTTGCAATAAATTTAGTTTATGGCTTCGGCTGTTGGCAGCCGCCTGACTGACACCGACACCCACACAACGTATATAGAGAGAGATACACCCACCCAGATATATCCGTCTCACTCTCACTCCCACTCTCCATATACATATATGGAAAAACTTCACACTCTGTCAATACCTGAATTATATGCGTATGTGCGTGAATACTTAGAAATATTAAAATGCAGCACTCATCCTCATCCCCATTACCATCCTCATCCTCATCCCCATCCCCATCCTCAGACTCCACCTCCGCCCTCTGCTGTGGTCAAGCAGGACATTCAGATATCCGCAATGCTCAGTTCACTGTGGGGCGCTAGCCATTCGGTTTATTGATGTAATATCCTTCAATTATTATGGATATTTGGCGCATTCCAGCGTATCCGCATGTGCGAATGGGTTGAGTGCTTTGAGGGGCTGTCAGAGCGCCGGCTGTGGGCCCCGAGGCATCTGACGCCGCTTAATTAACTGACCCTAAACAGAAACCCCACGCAAAATACGCTGTCTACTAAGAAGCTAAAGTGGTTGGAGCCAAGCAGATCTGAAGGAAATGAAATGCAAACAAACCATGTGTGGGTGGTTCCCCCTCCCCCACTCTCCCCCTCTCTCTCTCTCTGCATGTGTGTGTGTGTGTGCGTAAAAGGATAAGACGAACGCAAGTGGCGGAGCAGAGTTCCAGAGACCTTCTCAAGTCGCTCGTCCAGAAACGTACGGTTGGGCGGGGCTGTAGGATAGGGGGCAACTACTTTCGCATGTGCGGCAATAATTCATCCATTAAAAGGGATATCAATGTGAGGCATTTGAAATAGAGGGGCGGAGCGGGCGACGGGCGACGGACGACGGATGAGACACTGTAGATGCTGGAGATGAAGACGAAGTAGCAACGGGGTCAAATGGAAAAGGCCGAATGAAGCAGCCGTTGCTTGCTTTACCGTACAACTTCCGTTTGAAAACCGCACGCACACAGAGAAAGAAAGAGTGAGAGAGAGAGAGAGAGAGAGAGTGAAGCTGGTAATACAATCGCCGGAATTTGAAGGTTGAACGTTTCGGGGCGTTTGTACGGTTGCTCATCGCCTGCTTACGGCTATCAATGGGTTCGAAAGCGAGGCAAGTAGCACTCACAGCGACACACATGTATCCATAGATACACACACACACACACACACACACACACACACTCACACATATATATAGAGCTTTGTGTGATAAGCAAAAATACCGAAAGGTTGCATGCAAGAGTTCGTTTCAATGCTTCGCTCGTTCGGCTCTTGTCACCGGCACGTGGCCCAAAGACGCTGGCTAAAGATGTAGGAGGATTTATCCGGTGAGGGGCATCAAATGGACTCAGTCACACACACACACACACACACACACACATATGCACACGGACACACACACTCACTTACACTTGGACATGCGGCATCCATATGGATTTATGTAAATTCTATGCCCCAAAAATGACCTTTTTCCATGCGGCTGGCGCTGCCTAGCTAGCACCGGAGTACCGGAGTATACCGGAGAGTTTACGGCGTATGTGGAATGGTTTGTGTCTTTGACTTTTGTAATATTTTGTAGAAATAAATTCGCATTTGAAACGGATTCGGATTCGTAAGCGAAATGCTTAAGCATAACACCGACGACACCAACACGCACATACATCTATTTATATTTATATTTATATATGTGTACGTGTGCGTGTGTGTGTGTATGTGTGTGAAAGACCACTTGAATTTAAAATACGACATGGCTGAAAGGGCTGGGCATGCCAGGCCGCCCGTAAACCCAGGGACCAACCCAAAACCAAATAGTTTTCAAAAGTTTTGCATTTGCCTGGGCTTTGTGTCTATATATCTAAAAAGAGAGAGAGAGAGAGATAGAAAGAGAGAGAGAGAGAGAGTCTTGGTCTATGTATTCTGTGTGTGTGTGTGTGTGTGCGCATGTTAAACTCAAGTAGCAAAACAACAAAATTTTGTATAAATTTAATGTATTTTCTATGACAAACACTTGCCCAGCAACTGAGCCTTGCCCCTAGACCCATTCCCAATCCCATTTCCATTTCCATTCCCATTGCCTGAGCTTAACATATCGAAATTATAATAATAATAATAGTAATAATAATGTTCTTCTTTTAGCCTTTTCCATTCCCATTACAAATGTGGCTTTTTTCTCGGAAACTCTCTGCTAAACTATTTCAAATGAAGTTTAAGCAGAAAATTAGAATTTTCAAGTGCTGCAATGGGCTTTCGGCTATGGACGTTGCCCAGATCCAGATCCATGCCCATGTCCATGTGCTTGGGGTATGCTTTCAACTTGCTGTAGTTGTTGTAGTTGTTGTAGTTGTTGCCTCACACACAATGACATAATCCCTCATATACATAAACATTAGAGCGAGAATTTAACTCAAAAGTTTTTAGTTTCGGTTTCGTTTTCGGTCCACTCCCACTCGCCATCTCTCTCTCCCTCTCTCTCTCTCTCTTTCTCTCTCTCTGTGTGTGTGTGACCGAAAGTGTCCCTGGCATTTTGTTTTTGGATAAAGTATATAGCTTTTCGTTATATATATATCTATATATTAGATACATGTGTATATAGGCATACATTGTATCTATGTGCGGAGCCTGTGGGCGTATGTGTATGTGTGACGTGCAGCAGATGCGAGTTTTTGGCGTAAATTAATTTGATAACAAATTTTCATAGAGGCTTAAGCAATGCCAAGAATATTCTTCCAAGAGGGAATATTCGTCTATATACTCGGGCACAAGCTGATCTGTTGAACTACTCAGATTATATTTGATTTGTTATTATTGCCCGAAAACTATTTATAATTTAATATGAATCAAATAAAAATGTAAATTTTTATATTATTTTAAGTTAGAGATAAGATAAAAATATTAAAGATATATTTTAGCTATATGTTATCAATCAGAAAGTAGGTCAAATCAGATAATTTATATTATCTTTCACAGTCCATATTTATTTTATAGGTTCTTCAACTTAGAATATCTTCAAACTGGAATCTCATAGGAAAACAACCATATCTTGGTCTTACTCAGAAATTCCTCTGTATATACTTATCTCCCTCTATATATACTATAACAAGATCGAAGCATAATTACATTTCATTTACTTCAACTATTTCTGCATCGCGAACGCGTATCCTGCAGTTGTTCAAGCTCAACTGCAATATGGTAACATAATTTTAGCTCTATTGTTTAGGCAGTGGGCGTGGCCAGTACAAGAGTCCTCAAAGCGAATTAAACTTTTTGAGTATGCAATAAAAAGTTGTGGCCAGAGAGACTTCTCAAAAGGAATGCAAAAATGCAATTTAGTTAAGAATTCTTTTTGCCACAAATTGAGTTGAGTGAGGAATTTAAGGCTCTAGCTCTCAGTATCTGTTTGTTTGCTATACAATTAAAAATCGGTAACACTTATAGACAGCAGATACCACAGCTGGCGAGTGGGTGAAGCATGTGAGGCAAGCACGCACTGAAAACGTATTTCCAATAATTTTACTCATTATCCTGGGCAAAAGTTTCTTGTGCGCCTCTCACTGGCCCCCTCCTTGGGATGCAGGCATGTATGTATATGTATGTATGTATATGTGTGTGTGTGTGTGTGTGCGTGTGTGTGTGTGTTGGGCAAGTCAAGCTGGCCAAGTGGGTGTGGTGGGAGGTATAGCTTGCAAGCGTGTTGGCGTTAATGGTTCTTGATGAAATGAAATAATGGGTGCGTTTATTCACGTAATGTATTTGTATTTGTTACAGCAGCAACAACGACAACGGCAACAACAACGGCAACAACATATTTACAATAATAACACAGCTCGTAAAACGAATGAATAACTGAATGGAATGATTGAATGCCGTATAGAATGAAAGCGGCGCCCAAGCGACGGCAACAGCAAAGGCGACGGCAAAGGCAAAGGCAAGGGCAAAGGCAATGGGAAAGACGACGTCTAACAAAACGCTTTTCGTTAGTTTTCATTATTTTCCGCATTTAAGCGTATTTATTCCGTTGTTAATCGAATTTATTAAATGCAAACACGCCAACATATATAAAAGACTGCCATCATACAACAACAACCCTCCAATCCCTACACACACACACACACACACACACACACACACACATAAACACTCGTAGAGTTTGGCCAACACGCACACGCACACGCACACTCACACTCACCTGGAACTGGGCGCGTTTTGTTTGGCTTGAGAAATGTTCTTCGCATGATTATTGCCGGCTGCTAATTTTATGCTTTACTTTGTGCCCATTGAATGTCTCTATTCTCCCTCTATCTATCTCTCACTCTCTGTATCTCACTCTCCCTGTCTCTCTCACTCTTTTTCACTACTGTCCAAGCCCCTCCAACAAATAGATTTATATATAAATATCATTCGAAGCTCCATTTTTCGCTGGAAATGCAACTGAAAATAGTTTCCAACATTTCTGTTGCCTACGCTTAGGCGCTTCGATCCAGCAGATGAGAGCGAAATTCTCAGCATGCTACCAGAAGTATTACAGCTGTAAAGCGATTTCAATCTTCTTTAAAGTTTTTCATTATATTATAGATGCTTAAATTAGGTGTAAACTTCATTGGGAATATCGGAAAATTATTTGGAATATATTATAATATTTTTTTATATATTATATATTTATTTATTTTAATTTTCCTTGCTCAGACTTTTACTATTTATTTAAGGATTAATTGTCCATATTAATTAGAGAATAATCTTATTTAATATACAGAAAAAAAAATACTTTCTTTTGCTTAGGAAATATATATATAAAACAAAACTAATATACTCCACTATATGCACTTCGCGAAAGATTATAAAAGATTATGAACGTAGAAAACTTTGCTAATTATAAACAATTGTTCTAAATATGGAGTAAATAGATGTAGAAAGTTGTAAATAATAAATTATAAAATTATTAACAACTCTCTCCAAGATAAATTTGTTTACGAAATATCAGAGTCAACTGACTGAAGTGCTCAAAGAGAATAGAAATTGTATTGCTGAATTGTAAAATAATTTACTTAAGAGATTTTGAAATTCAATTTTTTTTAAATATTTAAGTAAGGTCTGAGAAGAATATTCTTATGTTTTATATTACATTTTATTATATAACATATATCCACAAATATATTAGCAATTTTATCTGCTATCATGTTAAAAGAAACGCTTGCTAAAATGCTTAGGAAATTCTGAGTAAAACAAATGTTTCAAATCATCAACTTCAGTTCATTTAAGATTTGCTGAGTTTTGAAATTTGTATATAATTTTTTGCCTGTCTCTATTACATGTATTATCTATTGCATATTATGTATTACCTACAACATCTCATCTGACTTATAATCTTAGCTCTTCACCCTATGATCAAATCAAAAAGTGTCGCTTGGAAATAATGCTGAATGTGAATTTTATGCGAATGTGGCGCAAGATGTAATGCATTTCAGTGACGGAGCACAGCTGGCAAATAAGACTGAAAGAAACTTTGCGCATTAGCTGGCCAGCGCCAGTCGGTCCGGCCAAGTCTGAGGTCCATTCCAGCGCCCTCTCGGCCGCTCCGTGGAACTTTTGCATTTGGATCTCGGCACAAGAAATGAGCAAATGGCCTTATATGTCAATGATTTTTCTTCACCCACGTCTGATGGCGCCAACAATTGCACTGGCCAACAGATAACAAGAGCTGGGAATGAGGTCGGTGTCGGGGCAACGTGTGTGTGTGTGTGTGTGTGTGAGGGGAAGGGGCAACACTTTCTTGACGCCTTGCAACCAACAATGCTAGCCAAACAGATGGCGCTCAGTTGGTATAGGGACTCGTTGCTCTGCCAAAAAGTCCTTACCGTTTGTCTAGATTTCTTTTTTTAATTTTCTACACACACACACACACACACACACACACATGGAGGGACACACATTTAGATTATACACCCACACGAGCTGCTGCACCTCCCCTTTGCTGTTATTATTTTGGCTTCCATTTATTTGCTGTCAATGTTTCGACTGCCTGCCGCCTGTCCACCTCCAGTCCGGCCCGCCCGTGGGCTACGTCCGCTGCTCGCATTTCCTCGCTATTTTAGTTCTTTTTTTTTTTTTTTTTTTTTTTGCTTTTTGCTATCATTTTCATTTTAAAATGTCGCTCAGAGCAACGTCATGGACGGCAACGCCTCCTAGAGGTCAGCGTCAGCTCCTACGCCTTGTTATTCTGGCCGTCCTTTTTTTTTTTTTTTTCTACTGTGCGCTCCCAAGAGCGACGTCGCGTCGTCCCAATGTCCCGGCGTCCCAGCGTCCCGTCACCTAGTCCGCTGACTGCTGCTACTTCTTCTAGACATTTTGGGGCTGGCCACTTTATAAATGTTTCTGCAACGGATTTTGCAAAGTAAACTTTTTCGCCTTTGTAGTTTTTTTTTTTTTGCGTCTCTCAACCACTTGGCCCGCATCTGATTGCGAGTGTGTGACACAGGAAGGAGCAAAAGACGAGGACGGGCGCAAATAATATATTAAAATGCAAACCCAACTCATATTACCGAACTGAACCAGCGCGAACTGGCCCACAAGAAAAACTGTACTGGACTGGCTTGTTGGCACAGCTAGTGAGTGGAGGAGGAGAGGAGTAGGAGGAGGCGTGTTCTAGCTCTCAAGTCCTTGCGCACACATGTGCGCAATTTCCAAGTCCGTTTCGGCCATTGCCAATGTCTTCAAATAAATCGAATGCACAAAAAAGCAATAAAATGAAATAAAATCTAAATATATGTATGCATGTGGAGTGTCGTCCTTTTTGTTGTTGTCCTTTCGTGTCTACTCCAAACGAGCTGCTGGAACGGAGGCGGACAGCTACTGACAAAGAACAACAAACAAAACGAAAAACGAAAAACGAAAGAACGAAAAAACGACGAAAAAAAAGAGAAAAGAGAAAGGAACTTATCATTTTTATCATTGCACAAAACTTTATCCTTTTCAGCTTGGGCCGTTAATATTTTCGTTTCCAAATGCGAAATGGCCAAGTCGAAAAGTCCCAATTCCAATACCAAGTACAGCCTAGTGCCAACACGATACCGCTGTCCGGAATTTCAAATGACTTTTTCCTCAGCGTGTGTGTGATGTGAGGGCGTGCAAGTCCGAAGCTTATTGAATGTTTATGCTTTATTAAATTTGATTTCTTTGCAACTTGGAGTCAAAGCAAGCCGGGCAGCTGCGACCGACCAACCGACAGACCCATCGACCCATCGACCCATCGACCGACCAACTGGTTTACAAATCCATCGACTAGTCGTTCGACCCAGCAACTAACCAAACAGCCGGTCAACATTTGCTGCAATGATCTATGTGCGCTGAATATTAAATGGCATCGCCGGCTTAGCGACGCTCTAGTCCCAGATCCTGCTAGGCCTCCCAGCCCGTGCTAGGTGGACGATGTCTTAGGCTCAAGCTAAGGCACCATTATCATTTTAATGCGCGATAAATGCGACATTTGCGACGTTATACAAAGTGCGTGTAATGTGCTCGCTCGACTACCCAACGGCCGGGAGGAGGTTGGAGTGTGCGTGGGTTGGCAGCCTCGACTCGAATTCTTGACTTCGGAAAACGGAACGGAACGAAACGAAACGATTCATATTTGTAAACGGGTTTTGCCGCAGGCATCCGGCAATGCTTACGCCAATGGCAATACCAATACCAACGCCCACGCATAATATCGAATGGTAATCATAATCATAATAATAGTAATAGTAATAGGAATAATAATAATAATTCGAAACATTTGCACATACGTAAATGAACATTACGGCCGTTCGCCTACCCCGGAATATGTTTATAATCACACGCCAAATGTCCCCAACAGCAGTTGTCCAGGCCAAAAAACTTTACTCGTTGATCGGCCGTTGTTCTAATGCGACACGTGGCCCGCGCATATTTCTTCACACTCCGAGCCGATTGGCTGGGATTGGTATTTAGAATTGGAATGTGGCTCTCTCGCTCTTTATTGTTAGTGCTAGTTCCAAGTGGGTGATGGGTCTAATGATTGCCTCGATTTGGATAACTCGTTAGGCGTGATATGAGCTTTATGTGTGGGTGTGGGTGTGGGTGCGTGTGTGTTTGTCTACCGAAATGGGCGCGATAAGTGTTATCGTATTATCGCATTATCGATAGGTAATCCCAAATATTTGTGAGTTTCGCTGCATAACTTAAATAATAATAAATAATAAAATTGAGCACTATTTATAAGAGTTTGTATGCAATAGAATAATATTTAACAATAAACCGATAACAATCGATATACAGCGCACTTAACTAAACTTATATTTATGTACAGCTTTATTAATTCATTAATTTTGAGTTCACTTTTGGGTTTGATTTGATCTTATCTTTGGCCAATTGTTTGTCGAATTGTGAATGCTCTGCCGTTTATCGGTTTATCTATAGCTATCGATAGATTAGTAACGAGCTGGTAGCAAATGCAAATCATACGCAAATCTCTCGCGACAAACGAAATCATACACAAGAGGCAAATACCCAATAAGATACGAGTATATACTTATATAGTGAGCATTAAGAGAGATTCGATCTGTGCACTTACCAAAGTCATTGCCACCTAGGCCGGAAGGTCCTGGCAACAGGCCGGGTATGCCCTGCAGGCCAAGGAATGCATTTGGAAAGGAGTGCGAGCGTTGATTGTCCATGCCATCGAGAGTGCCATCGTGGTGACCGTCGCCACGATCCGAGGGTTCCGTGTCGCTGCTATTCGAGTCCTCGCCGGCACTCTGGCCGAGATCGTGTTTCTAGAAAGAGTTCACGGGAAATTGCCAGCTAGATAAGGAGTATATTCCATGGGAATCATGGCGCAACCCACCTGATTGGCCTGCTGTCCATTGCTATTCTCCAGTGCCTGACCGAGCAGCGATTCGCGCAGCTCTAAGCTGCGATCGCGATCCTTGGATGTGTCACGGCTGCGATTGCGCGTCAATGGATGTTGCCCCGCCACTGGGAAGTCGCGATCGATTAGCAAACGCTCCGGACTGATGCCGTGCTGTGCGCGAAACAGATCGGCGCTTTTGATGCGCTTCTGTGGCGGCGGTGTCAAGTGGCTCTTGCGACTGCCCTCCATGTCGCTCAGATCCCAGTGGTTGTTGCTGCTGGCCTAGAGTGTGGGAAGTGCATAAAAGGAATTCGAATTGAGGGAATTAGTTAGGATTGTGACCCGTCGCAATCGGAATGCATGCAAGCGACTTTACTTTGCTTGGATTGGGATTTGAGTTTCTTACGGGCGACGCTGCGGATGCCTTTAGTTCCTGAATGGCGGGCGTGCCGCTGCTGTTGCCGCTCTGTGCTGCGCCCGACTCCCGCTGGCCGGACTGACCCTGGTTGCTCCCGCTGCTCAATGGCAGATTAGCTGCGGCCGCCGCTACGGCTGCTGTCAGCGATGCTGCTGCAGCGGCAGCAGCCACAGCACTTGATGCCGACCCTGTTGCTGGCGTCTGTGGAGTGCTAAAGGTCGAGCTCTGACTCTGGCTCTGATTCTGGCTGTGGCTGTGGCTGTGGATGTGGCTGTTGTTGGCGCTGGCATTGCTGTTGCTGTTGGCATTCAGGTTGGCGTTACTCAGCGCCGTGGGCAAATAGTTGCTAATTTTGTTGTTGTTGCTGCTGTCTGCATTGTTGTTGTTGTTGTTGTGGTTGTTGCTGCTGCTGCTGCTGCTGCTGGTGCTGAGTGCAGCAGATAGAGCTTTTGAGTAGGGATAACCACCGTTGACATCCGCCAGGCCGCGTATCTGCAGCAAGTGCGCAGTCTTCAGAAAGTCCGGCAGCTGCTCATGACTCACGTTCACCTCACCATTGTACATGAAACTGCAGAGAATTCAATGAGAATATACATTAAAGGAACAAGTAGAAGTAGCTCTAGTCGATACTCGACTAGGAAAGTTAGGAAATTAATTAAAAAATATTACTTAAAGCAATATACATATATGTTAACATAGGATATATATAAGATATTTTATTTGATATTTTAAGAGTACAAGGTATGGGTAGGTCTTATGGGTTCGCCAGGAATGGGAAGATTTTCATGTCAAGACACAATTCAGCAGGTCTTGACGGTGATGTCGTTTTAATCTTCACCTAGTGTCGACTAGGAAAGTACACAAACTCCGCGAAGAGCTGTTGTTAAATGAAGAGTTACAGTTAGACTTTCTCAATAATAATTCCAGAACGTGCTTATAATAATTGAAATGTTTTCTTCCACAGAGGAGGAGCTGGTATCGTTAATCCAAAAATGGGAAGTGACATGTATTATAATTGTATTGTACACCAAACACAGTAGTTCTTAAGTCTCCAACTCTAACGAAAAATGATCGATTTTAATCGATAACAAATAAATGAAATGAGTTACTGCAAAAGGGAAAAGGAAAAGGCAAGAAGTCTTATGTTGCATTAGTACGGATGGGCAGATCCCAGTGCTTGTTGCTGCTGGCCTAGAGTGTGGGAAATGCCTAAAGGGACAGATCGATCGATGAACTGACATACGGACATGGCTGTATCAAGTCAGCTCGTCCTTTTTATCAAGAATATGTACATAAACGTTATGGGACTGATCTGCCTTTACCTGTCTGTTGATACATTTTCAAATCGACAATAGGTTCACTTTTCTTAACTTTCTTAACTTAATGAATATCGGACTCACCTTAGCAGGTTCTCTACATCGTCGCTGCGCACATCGCGCAATATGACAATGGGATGCTCACAGGGATTGGCCTTCAGCAGCTTGCGAAAGTAGGGACTGCAGGCGCTGAGGACCACCTTGTGTGCGGTAAAGGAGCGCTCGTCGCAGGCGAGCGTCACATCCACGAAATCCTCCTCGTCCCGCAAGTGGCGAAACGAGCTGAGTATTGACGTTTGAAAATCATTCCATTTAAGCGCATAATGTTGCTGCTGTTGCTGCTGCTGCTGCTGCTGTGGCAGTGGCGGTGTTGCTGGGGACAGCGCCGTGCCGGCGCCAGCGGCTGCTGTTGAGGCCAGGGCGTGCGTGTGCGAGTGGGTGGAGGTCGCCAGTGGCGGTGGCTCCATTTTGACCACGCCCGCGTTGTTATTCTCCGCCGTTTGCAGCTGAGTGGACTCGGTCATTTATAGGAACTTGTGCCGTGTCCTTGACTCTTTCGTTTACTGCTGCCGCTTTGTGTGTCTGCCTAATGTCCTAATGGGCTCGATCTAAGCGCGCTTTGTTGCCAAATCCTATTTCGTTTCTATTGTATTGTGAACGTCTGTTTGCTCGTGTGCAGCTTTGTGTGGAGATTCGCAAATATTTACAGTGTGCCGTTCCGCCAGTCTTGATGCTTGCTTCTACTCCTGCTCCAGCTGCTGTTTCTATTCCTGCTGCTGCTCCTGCTCCTGCTGCTAATTGGGCGTAAGTTATGGCAACCTCTGACGGCCTTTGTCCATTTTCACCGGACTCTCTCACTCGGTGTCTCAACCATGGACGGAACGTTTACGATGTCGGGCCGGTTTGGGTCAGTTGAGCTGGGGGCAGCACTTCTCTCTCTCTCTCTCTCTCACTCGCGTTCTCTCTTCTGCTTTCCGCTGTAATCCAAGACTAGAGGAAAGAAAGAAAGAAAGAAAGAAACTCATGAGTCTTTGACTCATTTCAGGTTCAATTGCCACCGTCCACAGCTTGAAGTACGGCAGGTGGCCCCGCTCAGCAGCATTGGTAGCCCCATCATTAAATACTATTACCAATTATTCATACTTAAGCACCGAGACGACGACGCTGGCGGCTGATGGTTGCCAGTTGCCGATTACCAATTGCCGATTGCCTCTTACCAATTGCCCAGTTGTTGTTCAGTTCAGTTGTTCAGTTTGGTCAGCTTTACGGCGGCCCTCCGCGGTGTCTAATGGAATCATTAATTACGCGAGCGCACCGAGCGGGCCACTTGTCGGGGGCATTAGACGCAAATCAATTTAATTTAACCGTTTACAAGCAGCGAACCAGCGCACTTTCCGACTCCGATCTCTACACTTGGAGCCACGAAAATAAAGAATGTAATTGTAAAAGATCATTAGCCGTTTGCACCACGTCGCGTTGATCTACCTACAGCTGCAGGCTGCCGTACTCGCTGACTAAGCGAGAGAAGAGAACCCCTCAGTAGACGGGACTTGGTCTGGGACGGGAATCTGATTCAGTGAAACAGAAACCTGATCGATGTGCTGCCTTCATAATATTTATAAACCCATACATCTACCCCCGACTCGGCTCACGATTATGATCTTCGGCACAATGCGAGCGACACGCCCCTTTATCAAAATAATAATCACAGAAGCCTAATGCCACAAACTTTTCGATTGCAATTGGCGCCTGCATTTTGAGGCATGCTCATTTTTCATGGCACAGTCAACATTGGAATTTCCAACTTTGAAAGTCAGTTGTGGGTTCCTGTCCCATTTTTTGTTTCTTTTTGTTTTTGTTTTGGAGTTACTCTGTGTGTTTTCTTGGTTTCTTCTTGTGTTTACAATGTTCGTCGGGTGCGCGCTTAGCCCGAGCGTTGATTAATGATGCGCCGCTTGAAATTCGATTATGAACATCATGTAGAACTAGATTTATGTACACCTGTCTTTTCTATCTCGTAACTATTGAAATCTAATTGAAATTCATTAAAGCAGATCAACAACTGAGCCAAGACCCGAGCTAGTACTCTATCATATTCTAAATTCCAACTGCCTTGAAGCAGCAGCTGTAATTCCAAATTTTAGGGGTTTATATGTGACTCTCTCTCTCTCCCTCTCTCTCTCTCAGTCTTCCTCCCTCTTTGTCTCTGCTTGTGCGCTAATTTATGAAGTAACCCAAAACAATTTTATCATAACACACTTGCCGACAATTATTTCGTTTATTGAACAAACATTCGCGTCGTATCGCATAAATTCGAAAGGGCGACAGCAACAACAATAACTAAACAAAACCGACCCCATATATAAAGTAGAGGAAGAAGACAAAAAAAAAAAAAAACAAGTACGAATGTTTTTGGTGAAGCATAACCGACTACGCAATATCCGTTCACTATTTTACGGTTATTCTATACGGGCATCTATAAATCTATGTGGATCAACTTTGTATCTTAGCTCTACAATTGTCAAAGTTTAGATTTAATTCTGATTAATATCAGTTTTAGTCAGTTGATCGAGCTGATCTACAGCAAACTCATTTGTCAAATTTTATAGTTCTTGCTAATCTAGTTTGTTTTCTTATAGACTTTCATGTGTCACGCCTCGAATAAATATTTATATATAAAATCTTAAATATCCCGCTTCAACTCTACGCACTCATTTGTACAAAAGCCAATATACCCGTTCGTGAACTATGATTGAGTATATAGAAGAACAACAACAAAAACAACGCGCTGCCGGTTGGTAACCAGAAAAATATGTAAATGTAAACGAAAAAAATGAATTTATATGTTTATATAATATTTATTATATACACATAGAGGATAATATTTGCACCTGTGTGTATGTGTGATTGTGTGGGTGCAACGCAATTGCATTTCTCACGTTAGCGCAAAATTTGACAACACAAAAATAAAGAAAGAAAAAAGAAAATGTTGCAGCTAAATTGGGAGTCAAAGCGCAATATCAATTCGCCTGTCTAAAGCAAAACGAATCAAAAATTTGCGTGGAAAAAACAAGAAGCCGTCCATAATAAAAAGGCCAAGCGTACAGACACACACACACGCACACACACACACACACACACACACACACACACACACTCATATATATATTTTGTGATATGTGAAGTTTGTGCAAAATGGCAAAGGAGGCGGAGCTGAGGGAGTCCTATCATAATAACAAATAAATGTAAATGATAATAGTAAATAAAAAACGAATTACTAAACAACACACAATCCGCTTCATATCCAATCATGTGATGGCACCCACATACCCCCATAAATATACACATACATACATATGTATGTATGTATATATATATTGTGTACACGATATGCGTGCAAAGGAGTTTGGGATTGAGACAAGTAACAACAGTTGTTGTTAGACAAACAGGAAGCAGCACACACATAAGGATAACAACATTTATGCCAACTATTCGAGTAAATTGATACGGCGCCTTGGTAAATGAAGCAACGACCCGCCAAATATAGCCAGAGAATAAATACAACGCACGACCTCCTTCCAGTACACTAAGAGAATGACTTATCCAATACGCGTAAAAGTTCTTATGGCTATCAAATATAAATAAATATACTAAAACCTGATTTTATTGCTTGTAAATACTTTGTCCCAGCTGCTGTTCAGCTTGCATCTATATAGTTTATATCCTCGTACAATATTTTCTTCAAGTGTATTCACAGGTTACTTAAGCACACATTCTGCACCTAAGCGAGGGCTTTTGCTATTGCACAGACAAACGAAATTAACTTGAGCATGGGAACCAAGAAGAAGATATAAACTTTGGAAGATTTTTGATTAAGCTTAGGCGCAACTGAAAAGCTATAGATATATGTACATAGATAGATATAGATAGATGTACATTGGGAGAGAACATGTATAGAAAGAAAAAGATTCTCTTATTCTTTTTTGATTATTTATTTTATTATTATTATTATTATTATTATTATTAATTTTATTATTATTATTATTATCTTTTGTGATAATATTTTGGTATATAAAATTGGCTTCGATTTTCTTAATATTTTCTTGATTATGTTTTAATAAATGTGCGAATTCTTTATTATGATTTTATTATTTATATGTTTCTTTAGCCTTTAGATTCTTGTCTGACTTCCTGACTGCCTGACTTCCTTTCCACTTTATGTATTCCGTGCCTAATCTAATATCGTCTCTGTAAACTAGGCTATATATGAAAGACTGAGTCTACTTAAATATATATAAAAGTAGAATTCATTCAGGAAACTTTTACTCCTGGTAACAAAATTCCATTGGCTAAAACTTAGAGCGATTTTATGACTCTACTTTTATTGATGTGCCGAAAATTGAGTAAATTCATAAATGAAATTAGATGAAATTAGCTATTAGAAGGATATCCATTTCTAAATTGCTAAAATTTTCAAATTAATTTAAATTATATCAGACTTTAAATTAGATGTTAAAGCATTAAAACTGATTAGAATATTATGTCAAAATGAATTATATACAATGTGTAAATTATAAGAAAGTATGCAAACACACGCACACACACACACACACACTCACAGACAGACACACACCCTCATATAGGCAATTGGATTGATACTGAAAGGGGATGCAGGCAAATTAGTTAAAAACCAATTAAAATTACGCATACGCCGCATAGGCCGCATGCCCAAATTGTAAACCAGTTTAATAGTCAATATATACATATAAATATATATATATTTATATTATGTGATATACACACACATATATATATGTATATATGTAAGCATGTGCACACACACAGCCAATACACACACACACAAATGCGTTGAGAAAATTTTTCTAAAAATCCAAATTAGAATGTCAATAAAATACGCTTTTAATGAAATAATTAATTAGATTTTGCACATCAACAAACCGAGGCGCATTTCGCCATCACAGACAGCTGTACACGGGAATAATAGCAGATATCTATATATAGATATATATATATATATGGCTATATATTTGTGCATTCGATATCTATTTACTTGCATTAAGCGGTCATCGCATCTGCTCTCCTCACGCTCACGCTCACCCTCACCTGTCCGCATTCAACCCCCACCCCTCCCCTGCCCCTGCCCCTGCATTCAATTGTATTTTAGATTTTCAATTCGCATGCGTTATCATGCTCTTTTTTTTTTTTGCTTCTTCTTCTTCTTATTAGTTCTGGTTTTGTTGCGCGCGATTTATTCGATTTTCAATTATTTAAATGGTTTTCATTTCGGACCCACACAATTCTAATTTGCATTTGCATTTAGAGCGAGAGAGTGAGAGAGAGAGGGAGAGGAACCACCGCCACTGTCTCTGACTCTAGCTCCGCCCCCTTCCCCGGACACGCATCAAAGTGCCACTGAGTGGCACAAAAACTAAAAATGTCTGAGCAGATAGATAACAGAAACAATAAGAGCCACAGCAGTGGCAACAGCAACCAGAATTGACTTTCCTAATTGCCTCAGAGAATTTAAATTGAGACATGAAATTGAATAATTCAAAATAATTAGCCAGCCAAGACAGACCAGGGAGACAGCAGCAGCAGCAGTCAGTCAGCCGGCCAGACAGTCGGCCGGCCAGCGTAATTGCATTAATGATTTTGATAAATGACAATCGCCCAAAAGTCCTCTCTGACAATGTGACGCACACAATCTTAGCACCTGGAATGTGGCTCAGAAACACTTAAATATGTTAAGTACAAGTTGAAAATGAAGTTGAATCTAATTGAAGCTGAAGCTGAGGAATCTGAAGAGTCTGAGTAAATTATGATCAAAGTGAATGCAATCTATACAAGTGAAACTAATCTTTGGCAATCTTAAATATTATGATTAAAGCTTCACAGATGCAGGAATCTAAAAGAGAGCGAGCTATATGAATATAATCAGTAATTCTGATGTGGAAATCAATCAAGATAATCATAGCAAAAGTGAATAAACAATTCGTAAATCAATACAGTCTATTATGAAAGTTATTCAGGAATCTTTAGATTCAGATGTAGACTAGAATCTGAGATTCACGAATCTAGAAAAATAAACTTAAATTTGAATATTAACAGAAATTCTGATCAGTCAATTAATAAAATCATAGAAATATTTAATAAAATATTCGGAAATCAATTGCCTATTATAGAAGTTATTCACGAATTTGAATGCAATCTGAATCAGAAACTGTGATTATGAATTCAAGAGAAATAAAGTTCAATTTAAATATTTCTGGTAATACTAAATCAATCAAGAAAATCACGATTAGAACTGAAACTTCAATGCAAGAACAAGAAAATCAAGTCAATTTCATGCGCTAGCTCAACATCTTTGTTGAGATGATCTAAAGCACAAATACTTTACACATTCGACAGCAAATGCGTAAAGAAAACTAGTCTATCAACTTTGTATCTGTGTCCAAGTCTAGCAACAAACAATGTATTCGAATCAGCATAGTCTCAAGCAGCTGCGTGAGGGCTATATTGCCGAGCTGTCTACACGATCCATTTCGCTGGTAGTCGCATTCGTAGTCATAGCCAAATGATCGCAAATCAAGTCGAAGCGCTCAGGCTGCTAATTAAACTAATTGAGTAATTTCAAATTTCCAAAGCCCAGCATCAAAGTACAAAATTAAATGAGCAAATAGACGAGATGCGACTTAAGATACGACGAGACATGGACTAAAACACGAAACAGAAAACAAACAACAACAAAATGAGAAACCTGCCTGAAATTGTGAGGCGCAATCGAAACCTGAACTGAGTGTAGCAAATGCTCAACTAGCAGGTGGACATGGATATGGATATGGACTGTTGACCCAACTCGATATGGATATGGGCTCTTAAACGGGGCAGATCCCATCACGCAGTATCTGAAGCTGTAAATCGCTATTTGAGTCCATATAACGAGCGTCTCTGGTTTAATTGAGTATTGTACTCTTCATTTTTTTTTTATTTGGGGCTTTATGAGCACCCACACAGAGCCGAGTGGAGCGCTTGCTTAACCTGTGCTAATTAAATTCCAACTTGGTCCAAAATGACGCTACTAATGGGTGCGGGCCACTCTCTGATAGGCATCTAATGGGCCGCAATTAGACGCGCAGTCAAGAAAACGTTTCGCATGCTTGAGACAACCAGAGACAGAGAGAGAGAGAGAGGGAGAGAGAATGAGAGATTTAGAGTTGTGGCCAAATGTATGCAAATGCCACAACACAACTAAAAGAGTTTCCAACTTTCTTTTGACCAAATATACAAAATACAGATACAGATACATTTGTACATTTACAGAAATCCAGATACGGATACATTTGTCGCTGCTGTGATAAATGTCAATGAACTGTGCGACGCACAATAGTGAACAAATTTTGAGAGAAAAAAATACGAATCAAATTGTTAATATTGAGAAATTGGGGAGAAAAATGAGTTAGAAAAAGGCACAACAAAAAAACGAGTCACTAAACTAAAATTCCCCCAAGAAAAAAAAAAGAGTATATAATATTAATAATAATAGTAATAATAATATAGAAACATATGACAACAACAACAGCAGCAGCAGCAGCTGAGTGGTATTAACAAAATTTACATAAATTGGCTATAAATTCAAATAGTCAGACCCGAAGCGTTCGAGGTAGAAAAAGTATCTGATAGATACGTAGCTCCATCATTATTCGAATACAATTAACGCCACAAGAGAAAGCGCCTGCGTATGTGTGTGTGTGTGTGTGTGTGCACGTATGTATGTCCAACTACCATCATCAGTGTATGTGTGGTATGTAACCATGCCCACTACAAGCTTCATTTGTTGAGCTCAGCTCAGCTCAGCTCGCATATTTGTACCGTTTGGCCAGGGCAATAAAACCAAATCAAAGTGAAAGACTACACGATCTCGAAGCCGGAACGCAAATCATACATATACATAAATATACATATATAATTTATTTATCATTTTGATAGAGCGATACGGAGAGTGAGAGAGTGAGAGAGGGAGAGAGAGAGAGAGAGATGGAGCGAGAGTAAGAACATTATAAAAGCGCATATTCGACTGCTTAATACTCGTTCAGAGGGCAGACCGTTCTAAAAGGCTGTGTGTTCAGTGTGATCTATTTAAAGTGTTCAACTATGGCTAATTGGATTTGTTTCGCTTTTCGCAACTTCTGAGCTTATCTAAAAAAGAAGCCAAATAAGCTGCTCGCAAAACTTTAGCGCTAGTTCTTTTCAGGAAATCGGAAGATAAAGCGTACAAATTGTAGATATTTCTCTGTGATCAACTGCCTGTTATCTAATATTATTCATATTCTATTATTAACAATATTCAGAAATTATAAATATATATTTCTGCTAATTTAATTTAAGATTGAGAAGAAAAAATTAAGAACATATATTAACTGATTTGAAAACCAATATACTCATTTCAGTTTGCTAATGTGTATAAAAAAAGCAGCATTTAGTAATTTTTTCTGTGAGAAATTTATCTAGTAATTCCATTCTTTGAGAAATTTATTTTAAGATTTTTATATTTATTAGTCCCATGAATAATACTAAATTTTAATTTCATTTCATTTTCATAAAAATACAAATATAGAAAAAGAATAGGAACAAGTAATAGAAACAGTGAAAATAAATTGTAGGATTATAGCTAGCCTATATTATAGGAATTATAGGAATTATGCAATATAATAGGAAATCATAAATTGCACGCAATCTATATAAATATTTATCTCTAGCTTAGTCTTGATTCCCTTACGATTATCTAAGCAGACTTTACTGCACAGCCTATATGCTCTCTCTCACTGCCCACTGAACGTGTATTCGAAATCATAGATATGTAAGTGTCATTGCCTTCGATCTAAGCGCGCTCTCTCCCTCTCTCTCTCGCTCTGTCTCTCTCACACACACACGCTACTCATTCGATCCTCTATAACTTATAACATTTAATACATTGTTTGGTTCGGTTTGAATTTGGCTTTTTATGTTACTCAGTTTTCTCTCTCTCTCTGTCTCTCTCTCTCTCTCTCTCTCTCTCTCTCTCTCTCTTTCTCTCTCTCTCTCTCTGTCTCACTCCCAGTTTCGATCATTTTCAAAGTAACTAGCTAACTGCCCTTTGTTTGTCGCAGCTCTGCTCGGCGGCGACTGCGCAGTCGCTCTCTCGCTTTAACCTTTGCATTGTGTGGTCTGTAATGTGCTCTGGCAATGGCCACGCGTATTGGCCAAGTTGTTGCCGCTCGCGTTTTTGTCATTAAATTTGCGTTTATTTCATTGGTTAACTTGTTTTTTCTTTTCTATTTCTATTTGTTTGTCATTATATAGCCACACTGTACTCGTGTGTGTGTGTGTGTGTGGAGTCTGTTGTTGTTGTTGCTGTATTGTTTCGTTATTCAATGCTTCGTTTAACGATCGTGTTTACATCAGTTGATCCATCTACATACTTCGCCCACGGTATTCCATCTAATTATTTTTGATAGTATCAACCATTTTGTCTTTGCCATAGCCGGATTTACTTTGGACAACCCATTTTTCGGGTCAGCAACTCGGTTTCACACGTTCTCATTTGATTTACACTTGTTTTCTTTTTCTTTTATTTTGTATACAATTTTTATCTCTTTTGATGCTAGTTACGAAAACTGAGTCAGGTGTTAAATGATATTCGACCCGAAAAACGTTGTACAATTTCTGAATTGCTTCTTTTTTTATTCGAATTTGAAATTTGTTCAGTTTTGATAAAGTTCTGTTAGTTGAGATGTGGGAAAAGTTGAATTTGAATTAAAATTTAAAAAAAAATTCTGAACGTCTCGATAAATATTTATAACAAAAGCTGATTTGATTTTGCAGTTTTAGAGTTAAGATCAAGGAAAACAGTGCAATATAATTTTGTTTATAAGTATGTTTGCCATAACATTTGACATTGACTAATTGGCACATTTATTTTGGCCTAAAGAATTAACAAAAATTCAAGTTTATATTTTAAACATTTTTCAATAATATTTAAATGAAAAAGAAAATATATTTACCAATTTTAACAAATTCCAATCAAGTCTTTAATGCGAATTGTTAACACAAATTGGAAGCTAAACCCACTCAGAGTCGAATAGCGCAAATTAAATTGTAAAGTTTATATATTTGGGTTAAAAATAAAACAGAGAACTTGATGTGAATCTAAATATATAGTTTTAATTGAGTTGGCTTTTCAAATCTTTCATCTATTATCTTAAGGAAAACACAAAGTTAGGCAAGTTTTAGGGTATTGAGCTAGCTGATGTCTCTAGCCTTGAGCATTGCTACTTGATTTCAGTGTGGTCCTAAAAGGTTTACATACCATAATATTTGCGGTGCTCGTTTAGTTTTATTGGATCTGCATCTCAATCAATTGATTTGAGTCTCTAGTCAATTTGTTTCTGTTTCTCACACTGGGCCACAGTGCCATTAAATACATTTTATTTGATGTGTTTTCAATCGATATTCGAGCACTTGGCTTGAATGTTTTGATGTTTTTTTTTTTTTATTTTTTCGTGTTTCTTATTTTATTTTGTTGCGCTCAGTAGGTTAATTATAAAATTAACATTAAGCGTTTGACAACTGGTCAGCCAAGGTTCACATACGCCAATCTGACACCCGCAACGCTCTGACCCACCCTCGCTTCTCCCTCTCTCTCGCTCTCTCGTTCTCCTGCTGCCTTCCCGCTCCATTTCTCTGAGCTGACAATGCCAACACATGCGCTGATTTGTGAAGCGGAAGGTGTTCGTCGTCGCATCCAAATATATATTTACCCATACAGAGAGCGTTGTCTATATTTCCAGTTCGCCTGTGCTACCCATTCCCCTCCTTCTCCTCCTGCTCCTCTCTCACTCCTCGAGCAGCCACGCCCCTGGTACTCATTTGGTGTACGATAAATTTCACATGACATTATTAGGTGACTCTTTTATTGTTGTTGCTGCTGCTGCTGTTGTGATTATGTCATAATTTTAGGAAAATGAAGCGCTCAACCAAAATAAATTAAAAATTGTTTTCATGCATGAATTGGCTGCGAGAGCCAACGGAACGCGCTTGGCACCCCACACCCCCACACCCCACAACAACAGCAGCCAGAGTGGAGCAGGGTGAAGCAGCCGCCACGCAAGTACGCTGCGAATCTTGGGGCAAACTTGATTATCCGCAGTATCCAAATATAACGTCAGTTGGCTCACATATGAATCGATCGGTAATGCACACTCGCACACATGGGAGACTTAAGTGTTTATGGTCGATTTGAAGTTTATAATGGATAGTTGGGAAGAGAGCTTGACTGCTGCTGCTCTTAAAATTCTGAATTCAAATTCAAATTGAAATTCTAATTCAAATTCAAATTCAATATTGTGTATAAGCATTGAAATGAAGTGCGCAATATTCAATTAAAGTCATTGTTATTAGTAATTTCCCTTCAAGCTGATCGATCGCATCGTTCCTCATTGATTGATGCTCGAGTGGCAGTCGCCATCGACATCGACAGCGTCGTCTCCATACCGGATAAGTTCATCAATTTTCAATTTGTGTGTATTAAGGCGACCTCACACTCACACACAAACATCTCAAACATCTCGAACCAACCACCCACCCACCCATCCATCCATCCATCCATTGCTTGATCACTTGTCCGACCCGATCTGCCCCATCTGCTGCCATAATGAGCCATTATGCAAAACCATATTTCGCTAATGAAGTAGAAAATTTCCACGCACGGACGTCTTTATTAAAAGTAATTAAGCCTCTGTAATTTTCATTTGTCAAAGCGAATGACAAGCCATCCCAGTTACAGTATATATAAGTTATATGTGAATGAACTACGTTTCCTTTTGATAAAGTCATATATACATATATATATATCTGATCTGATCTATAAGGATCTGCTACATTCATAGAAAGCTCCCATCATCCACGTTTGGCGCCATTGAAGTACGTAATAATTGAGTATCTTAATGCGTACAGAGTTCATTTGAATCTCAATCAATTTTATCGTTATGACATTTGCACGAGCAATTGGGCTGCTTCTAAAAATATGCCAACTATTGTAGGGCTGAAGCTGAAGACGATTTCAAAGCATTTTATACCCCAAAAATTATTGGCTCTTCTTATTCTATTGTGGTTGTTGTTGTTGTTTCAGTTGCTATTTGTGAATCTGTTTCTGTTTCTGTTTCTGTTGCTGACCGAATACTCGAGAGTAACAAAAATTGAACTCAAGTGCAGACAATTGAAGCTTTTCGAAAAAAAAAAGAAAGAAATTGGCGCGCCAGTCTTTGGAGAGCGAGCCAAGGGGCGTTCAGTCCGTAGACGCACCCCTTTGAAGAAATGGAGATGTATGCGTACTGCGAGTGCTCTCAAATCGGGCATGCTCGACTAAGGGAACAACGTTTCGATTCTGCTATAAATCATCTTTTACTTTGAATATCTTGCGCTTGCAATGTTCGATATTTATTAGATTTTAACAATTATCTTAAGTAAAATATTTTACTACGTTATTAAAAAAACGAAATATAATTTTCAGAATTTTCATAAAACTCTTTCAGATGATCGAGCAGACATATATAGATAAGCAAACCTAGATCAACTGAGCTAGCCTCGATCAGCTCGGCTGTCAATGCTCATTAAGTACTTTGTGCTATAGTCGAGGCCTTCTCTTGCCTGTTGCACATTTTTCAAGCCCAACCAATATACCCCATTCTGAAATAGGCCTAGGACATAGAATACTCTTCCTTTTGAACTTTTGATGTCAGTTTGAGATTTTTGGACAATTTGTTTACTATCCGCTGTTTGTTTTGGAAACAGTTCTAGATCGAGTCGTACTGGCGACATTTGGTTAATTGATTTCAGCTTGTCTCGAGGAAGGGGCGCGCTGCATTCATTGTTTGCAAATATGTAGTATATGTGAATGGGTTGGGCCGAGTACAGCGAGCACTGCGAGCACTGAAGAGCTTTCAGTTGTGCACAATTACGTTGAATTAAAACTCATATTGCGTCGCTCTTTGATTCTATTAAGATTATTAAGCGCTCGCTCGGCTCCCCGGTGTTTCGTACGCATTTAACGAATATCGGAAAGGAGCATTTCAATTGCGCGGCATTCAATTAGGGAATTGATTTGCCGAGCAGACGGCCAAGACTAGCTCCAAGAAATCCATAGAATATAGAATATAATATATATAGAATATACTCACATTTAGTAGTCGTGTGCTGGCTGTACTTGTCGTCGCGTTGCGATCTGTAAATGAAAAGCAAAAGGTGAAACATTAAAGCGGGGTCTTAGGACTCTTCTCAACTACCCCCAACGATAAAAGTGTCGAATACTATACAATTTATTGCCGCACGCTCGATCGCCCTAAATTCCGATTCGATATGATCGTGCCCACCTCCATAGAGAGTGCTCTGGCGGTGGTTGCCTTTACCTTGCCCGACACCGGCCTCTACCTGACTTCTGACTCTTCTAATTGCAGCCACTTAGCACTCCGTCTAGCTTGCTGGCTTGCTGACTGCACTGGACCGAGCACAACAATTGCTGTTGATTTTTCCAAGATTTTCCTTGCTTGCTCTGCCCAAAATAAATTTCCTGCATGACAGTGACTCTTTTTGTTTGTTTCGTAAATCCGAGGCAGGATCAAAGATTCGAGGAGCAGTCGAGGACCGCTGACAGCTGCACTCGCTGCAATTGTTGTGACTACACTCGATTATTCCCTTTGTTATTGTTATGTTTTGAGGGAACTGCACAAAGGTTACCGATCCAAAAGGATCTCTAACATAGTGCTAAATATTGTTAAGCAAACACTGTCAAGCTTTGCTACTCGCAATTTGTACAGCGAAATTTCAACTACATTGGGTTCAATTCGCGTCGGCTGTTAAGCTTCATAGTATTCACAGAATTCCGAAAGAAAAAAAGTTGAGAGCTATACAACTTCCATCAAAAACGTGAAAACAATAAGCAAACTAATTACAAATACGCGTGAAAATTTCAAAAATCTTGCCCAAGCAAGTGAAAAAGGGTTCACTTAGGGGGTTGGCCAGTGAAAACCCCAAATGGAGGCAGATGAAAATTATGCGCTGCAATTTTTATTGCTTCATTGTTCTTTATTTTGTGTACGCTGAACCCATTGTATAATACTCCAAGAGGGTATATTCATTTGGTTAAAGAGTATGCAACACTTGAGAGAGCTCAGAACTGTAAGCTATATAAGAAGTATGACCAGTCGATCTATTCCATCTCTAGATCTAAATATCTCGAGTTCCTTTCAAATATAATATTAGATTCCATATATTTTGATATTACATATATATGAAACGAGTGAATTGATTTCATATAATAAAATAGATAAGATTCTCATCAAGTATATAGAAATATTTGTCACTTTCTAGCTTCCTCTTCATAATCTGACAGATAATCAATTTAGTCAAATTATATTTTATATACTTAATTAGATAACAATTCCAATAATGGAATTTCTTAATTAATCTTGCTTCAAATCAAAAATAATAATTTATAAAATATTCAGAAAATCGACTTAAATGGTTCATTTGTAGACTTCTTCAAGCATATCTCAGCTATTATAAGAGCAAGAGCTACCAAATTTGATATATATAGATGTTCCTCAACCGTAGTCCCTTCTTTTGACTATCTCTAGTAATTCTCGCTCAGTTAGGGTATCTTCTAGTCATGCACTTCCGATTCGAGCACGCTTCACTTGTATTGTTGTTGGTGTTTGACTCCTGGCTGGGGTTCTTTGCATTGTACGCTTTTTGGGTTAATGTTAATTACCAAAACTGCTTTGGCACTTCGGCTGACCGACAGAAAAAAACAACAGCCCAAAGCAATTAAAATTTTTATGACGCACTGAGTTATTACTTCAAATCCACAAGCTTGAGTAATGCCAACGCCTCTGCGAAAGGACGTGAGAAATTTTCAAAAAAAAAAAAAAAAAGAAGAACTGAAAAGGAAAATGTACGCCCCCGAAACGAAGAAAATGTGAAAAGCAAATGAAACGGCAGAGATATTAAAAAGATTTATTGTTTTATGATATCCAACAAGAGAAGAGCGAGACAGAAACAGACAGGGAGAGGGAGAGGAAGAGATAAAAAGGTAGCACTGAGCGTGCAATTGAGTCTGTGCTACCTGTGCGGCAAGAGGTCAAAGGTTGATCGCATCGCATCGCATCGCATCGAATGGGATCGTAGTTGAAGTCATGTGTTGCCAATCGATGGACGCTTTCCCTATCGAAATAGAAATGCTGTAATTAAAGTCTAACTGTCAAAATCCAATAAATTATTCCAATTCCAATACAATCTGAAATGGCCAAGTTCGTTGGCTTCTTGGCCATTTAATTGATCATGGCAAGCAAACAAAGCTACGACGACTTCTTGCCCCTGCCTCTGACTCTGTCCGCCTTCCAGTCGCTTCTTCAGCAATAATTTACATAAAACGATTCGACATTTTTACCACTGCAAGTGAAAATGTTACCAAGTCGGAGAAAAAGACTGAAGATGTGAAAGTTTATTAATTAGACAAAAGCAAGAAACAAGACGAAATCCAACTCTCCAACGAAAGACAATGCATTGCGGATATGTAGGTCTATCAGCACATCGCATACTATTGATAATTCCAAAGCAATGTTTGTAATTGGAGTTAATATATATACTAAAATTACACACACACAGAGAGTGCTCTCTCTCTCTCTCTTTCTCTCTCTGTCTGTCTCTCATTGTAGCAAAGGATTGCATGATAAGGACACATATCAATTACAGTTACACGAGCCAAAAACTGTGCGATTAACATAAAAGGGCAGCAGAGCCAGCAACAACAGCAACAACAACGCAAAGTAGTTAAAAAAAAAATAAAAAAAAACAAGTAATAGGCGTAATAAGAATAATTGGCGCTGAGCGCCAAGAGCCGTGTGTGTGTGAGCGTGGGTGGCTAAAGAGAGAGAGGCAGCAGGAGGCGATGGGATGGTGCTTGGTAGTGCGTGTCCTTCGACTGTCTAAGGGTTGATGGCGTTGACTTGTGACCATTTCATAAATACCGTTATAAACAAATTACGACAACAATAATGACCCAACAACAACAACAACAACAATTTGCTACTAACACGGTAACTAACTAACGACGACAACAACAACAACAGCAACGAAACAAAAGGGCTGGCAGGATAACGCAGCAGTCACAGCAGTAGGCAGCAACAGCAGCAGCAGCAGCAAGCAAAAAAAAACTACATGAAATTCGTTTTTTATTGCGCACATTTACACATGTACAAGTGACATCCCACCAAGCTGAGCCCCAGCCCCAAATTCCGCTGCCCGCCTCCTGCTCGGACACCCATTGACCGACGCCGCCTCCTGCTCCTGCTACCCCTTCACCCAAACGCACACTGTGAACCTATTTATGAATTTCTAATGAAATTAAACGTAATGGGCGCACGAAACACATGTATATGGCACATCTATGTACACTGAGAGAAAAATGTGTATTAAATGTAGAAAAATTATTGAGAAATGATCAAACAGAAACTTATGATTCTTAAATATGTTTAATTATCAATAAAACGAAGTTGTGATTTTCAGACAAATGTTTATAAATAGGCGTAGATCACATCGATATACACTGAGAGAAAATCTTGATTAATATCAGTGAAGAATAGTTATTGAGAAGAGGCATAGAACAAAGGATATTGGCATATGCTCCATTCATATCCACTTAGAAATAAAATCTGGTCAATCAGAAGAAAACGTATTGAAGGACAAAATTTGTATATGATAAAATTGTATTTTATAAGTAGAAATAAAATCTTATTTTTTTTTTCAAGAGATATATACATACGTGTATATATCACTGAGAGAAACAAGTTGTGAGTATTTACTTCAGCCAAATTAATATTCATTTCAAATTGGTTTAACTCGAAAAATAATCAAATTAATGTAATTACATATGCAAATAGCTGAACAGCACTGAAAAAAATAACCTTTGATATTTTGTCATAAAAAAACATGAAATATATTCATTAATGATTATTATTTAATCATAATATTTTATGATTTTTTAACAGCCTATTTTTGTATTCATATTTCCCAATTCGTTTTACAACTTGAACGAAAATGAAACTAAATGTTAAATGGTCACTATGAATATACATCAAGTGAAAACTTGTGATCTATCGGAAGTCAAAGGAAAATATTGAGAATATAATGAAGTCTATCAAGAACTCAGCTTATAGAACTATTCATGCATTATAGGAAACAGGATCAAATCAAAACAGAAATTATGTGAAATTGCAGAGTAAACAGAAATTCCTTTATAATGTAATATGATTAATTAATATAATGAAATATAATTTTAAAAAATAAATAAATAAAATAAAATAATTATACAAATATATATTTAAAATTGTTAAATTTAAAAAATGCCTTTAAACTGGAAATTTAAATTTGTATTTTATTTTTAAATATAATAATTAATAAATAGAATCAAATACAATTCTTTTAAATAATACAAATAAATATTCAAACTTTTAAATATTAATAAAAGTTTATAAATTTGAAAATTGATTGCAAAAATGTACTTATAATTTCGAGTAAATAATTAAAATAAATATTAAAATGCTTAAATGTTAATTCAATTTTTTTCTTGGTGTACTTTTATGGGTATATGAACTGACCTCCCCAAGTCTTTTGGCAGGAGGCACCACCCGTCGACAGCTCAGCAGCGTGTGCTATGCTGGAGTGGGGTGTTTATTTGTCGACGGGTCGCGACTATTTAACACACACACACACACACCTAGACACCCACACCTACACACCTACACACCTACGCAGATATGCAAGCTTAAGCGCTGACCGAGAACAAAGCTGCTGTTGACCCTTAAGACCTGGGCGCGAACCCGAGTCGAAGTCCGCTTCGCTTGGTCAGCGCCTCGAACGTACAATTAACGTTTTACCCTTCGCCTTGCACCTTTGCCTCTTTTGGCCAGTTGCAGCGACGCACATTGTAATTTTTGGTAATAAAAAATATGGTAACTTCATAATTTGGTAGGCTGCTCTAGTCCTGGCGGGCGTGTCGCATGCCCTGCGCAACCAGCACAGGATAATTGCGTCCATTTGAATATTCAGCAGTTGCGATGCATGTTGAGGACTCAAACAAAAACCCAAACCCAAACCCAAACCAAACCAAAACCAATTACATTCCATGGCAATGCAAATTCGTGTGATTCACCTTCCAGTTAAGGCCAACAACTTTACGGAGTCAACTGTCCAGTTAGGCTTAAGTAGGTATTAATTTCTCCCCAGCGTCTTTTGCGGCCCCCGCGATTGCAGCTGGAGAGAATTTCGTGAGCGTCTCATCGATACATCGCGCTGCTAGTGTGCTCTGAGTGCTGATTCGGCCAATGACCAGCAAAGAAACACCCAAAGTTGGCTAAAAGCCCGCTCCTCGATGCCCGTCGTCCGGGCAGTTACTCACAATCGTGTAATTAATTAAGCCCGTCAGCTGGACAATGGACAAGACGGCTCCGACCATTACGAAGGTGACGCACAGTGGAACCGATAAGCCAAACTCAAATAAAGCTAGAGTGGAACAAGAGTTATCAATTCCATATGTGGAATCTTGGAATCCTAGAATATCATTATGTCTATAAGAAAATGGGAATTCTTAGTCTATGATTAGAATTTGAGCTGTCTGGCACCACTGTGCAGCACTTCTGGCTGTCAGTAAAGCCTCATGCTGGGCACGGGTTTATAACCTGCCCAAGGCACACCTGGGGGCGACACACAAAGAGAGAGAGAGAGAGGCGGGAAGGGGGTAAGGACACGCATTGTATTGGCCTGGCGCAAACACACCTCAAATCGCGTTTTGTCCTTTATCAGGTAATTCACTTTTTAACTTGCTCTTCACATTTCATTTTGTAATTCCAGCTTTGGATGCGCGCAGCTCGTTGGGTTCTTTTTTTATTTCATTGTATTTTTTTCTTTTTTTTGTAATTGTTTGCCATTAATTACAGCAACAGCGACAACAACTACAGCAACAAGAGCAATGAGGCAGAAGGAGATGCGTAACCCAACAACAACAACAACACTTGAAGCGCAAATATTTCCGCTTGTGCTTGCGGTTAATTTTATTTATAAGTCGCAATGACACACCTTCCATTTCGATTTACGATCTGCCGCATTAACGGTTAATGAACAGCTTACCAAGTTCTGGCCAAGCGTGCGTTGTTGAACGAGCAAACGATGAAGTCTGAGTGGGTGAGAGAGAGAGGGAAAGGGAGCCAGAGCATCGGCGAGGGGCGCACCGAAGGTAGTTGAAGCAATTGCCCTGGTTCAATTCTCTTATTCGGTTTGCATTGCTGCTTCTAATAGAACTCGCCCGATATGATTTCCTTTTCCGGCACCTGGCCTCTCGCTCACTCACTCACTCGCTCGCACGCTTGCTGCTCCCTTCCTCCCTCGCTCGCTTACTCATACGCACACATTCTTTCGGCAAATTCGAACAAGTTCGAAACGACACGAAGTGCAAGAAAGGCAGCAACGAAGCTAGCACGAAACCAAGCAAAGTCAAAGTATATGTGTGAGTGAGTGTGTGTGTGTGTGTGGGTGAGCGAACATTCATTCAACGATTCGCCAAGCCGGCATAACGCCAAAGGAAAACAATAACAAACCTCAGCTGAGGATACTAGGCGAAAACTTAAGAGTCGGACTTGGCAAAAGAGAAGCAATGAGCGAAACAGAAAGAGTGCAAGCACTGCAAGTGCGAGTGCGAATGCGAATGCGAATGCGACTGCGAATGTGAATGTGAATGTGAATGCGAGCAATGCATTCAACGATTGCACAATTGGCCAAAAAAGACATCTACAAGCGTCAGGCTGGCCATGATGGCAAAGGTGTTTGAATGCCGTAACATCCTCCGTAACTAACATACAAAAATACATACATAAATATCTCTTTATATACTAAAATATATGTCTATGTTTTGCAAATATCTTGAGAAATATTTCAGTAAATTTGCTGTCTCTGCGCTTGGCGTTGGGCCAAAAAAGCAGCCAGTAAATCAATAATTTTTGCTGTAGTAAAAGAAAAAGACACAAGAGTAAGAAAGAAATTGCATTGCGACTTGGTCAACGCATTTCCTATTGCAGCTCATTCGAGCTACTCACGGTGAGGGGTCGGGCAGGCGTAGGGCAGGGGCTGGGCCAGGTGCTAATCCCACGAGACGTACGAGAGCTAAAAAAACGAACGACGAACGGCGAACAACGTCATTATGAACATCATCAAAAGCGACTGCAAGCTGCCAAAATCATTATGGGGTTTTCCCTGTTTTGCACTGTCTGTGAAATGCGAAATGCGAAATGCGAAACAGAAACAGAAACAGCGGCAACGACGACGACGTCAAGCGCAAGCATAAAAATCAAAAGGAAATTCACAAAAGCATAAAAATCAAATAAAGCTCAGCCAAAGCCGTGAAAAACAGCGAGCAAACGAGCTAAAGCGAACGAATTGGCGACCATGAAAAGGGAATAACAGTGAGTGAAGAAGCAGAGAGTAACACCAACAACAGCAGCCGCAGCCGCAGTCGCAGTCGCAGTCGGCTGTCGTCGCAACAGCACCAGCAGCAGAGAAGCATGTGGAAAACAAAACGTCACAAAACGCAGACAGACGACGACTTTGACGTCGACGTCGACGCCAAACTTCGCTGGCAATGACGATGACACGTGCTTTTTTCAGCTGTTTTGTGGAAAACTGGCAAACTATGCGAAAAAAAGGACAAAAACAAAAATCAGAAACGAGAATATGAGTGGATATAGCAGCAAGAGCGCCAAAGAGAGAGAGATAGTCAAAAAGAGAGACGGCGAGAGAGAGAGAGGCCAAAGCGAAATCAAACAGCAAATAATATTGAGAAGGGGACAACCAAGCCCTGCAGGTGGCAGCAAGAATTGCACTGTGCTACATGTGTGTGTGTGTGTGTGTGCATGAGTGTGAGTGACTGCTTATTGAAGATATGAACGTGTGTGCGTGTGTGTCGTTCGGGCTGCCGACAGACAGCGAAGCTGACGGCGTTGCTGGTCGTGCAGTCTTTTTGGCGCGTGACGTCGACAACTGTGTGTGGAATGGGCAACTGAGGGAGTGTGTGTGTGTGTGTGTGTGAGAGAGCGGGTGAACGGGTAAGCGGGTGCCGGGCAGCTGGCAAATTGCATTATTATGCGAGTGTCTGCAGTCTGCAGTCAGCAGTGCAGCAACAACAACAATAGCGAACGGCTGGGACAGCAGAACAACAAAAACAAATTGCAACAAAATACGCAAACAAAAACAAAATCGTACGATTGCTCCTCCTTCCCACCCCCCACTACTCCCATTTCCATTCTCTCTCGCCCTGCTTGCTTCATTCAGCATTCTATGGCGATTAGGCAAACTGCACGCAGCAGTAAATAGTGAAACGGCTCCAGTGTGGATAGCGTTGGGGCTGGGACTGGGGCTGGGGTGGCGGATTATTGGGGACAGACATTACATGCAGTTTTGTTCAAAAATTAATAGAATTTCATAAGCATTCAGCTCTGTCTGTCCCATTCGCATGTGTTGTGCATCGCTTGCTCGCACTCTCCCTCTCTCTCTCTCTTTTTTTTTTGCTATTCGCTTGCTCGCTCGCTTGTTCTCACTCGCTCTCGCTTTCTCTCTCACGCTCTAGCCTTAGCGGCACCCATTTGCTTGCTCTCTCTCTGTTGCACACTTGTGCCTGCTCGCTCTTTCAAATGTTAATTTGAATTTTTATTAGGTTTTAGGCTTTTATTGTTGTTGGCCAAAAACTGCTGCTGCTGCTGCTGCAGCTGTTGTTGTTGTTGTTGTTGTTGTTGTGTGTTTTATTTTCACTTAAAACTGCAATTGTTGCTGCCGCTGCCGCAGCTGGCGTTGACGCCGTTGTCAGCGTCGAAAGTGCGGCTGCGTTAGAAAATTGCATTTGACAATAGTTGCACACATACATAAACACACACACACACGCACACATGCACACACACACAGACACACACACATATAGTTGGTTTTTAGGTCGTGGGTTAGGTTTTTGGCCAGCCTTAGAATAAAAATAAATGAAAAAATTCTAAAATTTGCAGTTTAATTTTTTTAAAAATTCTTTTCTAATGGCGCCTATCCTGTGTTCCCCAGCTCTCAACTGTCTAACTGTTAAATCTGTTAACTTTAGTTAAGACCTAAGTATAAAAGAGTTAAAAAAAGACATTATATTAAGTTTAAGCAAAAAAATTAAGGGCATTCCTGTATCTTGTACTATTATTCATCAATAATTAAAAATAATATTTTATAATATATCCAGAAAAGTCAAATGTCTATAAGGCTTTTTTTTTTGACAAAAATTAAAAATGAAATGTTGTTAAAAATACTAAGGGTATTCCCTATATTTCATATATATACAAGAGTATTGCAAATAAACACAGTAAAGAGATAAACCTCATTTCTGCTATGATAAATTTATCTGAATTCCACGATTCAAATGTAAAGAGAAGATAAGTCATAAATATTAAGGGTATTCTGAATAAATTGCAAATGTAATAGAAGTAATCAATATTATAGTTGCAAATGTGTGTCAATGTATTTTCTAGATCAATCAAATCAAATCTCTACATCGATATTATCGCTCGATTGCAATGCCTTGAGAAATAGCAAATCATCTTCTTAGAATAATGCCAACACAATGGCTCAAACCCTTCTCGAGATGCATGTGTGGAAAGCGTTTTCCACTAGCAAACTAAAGAAAACTCAAGTAAACTAAGTGCATTTCAATTTCCAACACGGATTTGGCATTGTGTTGGCCGATCACAATTGTGTCCAGTCATGGCCAAGGCATGGAGGCGCCACTAAGAAAACAATTGTCCTTCCAGCCAGAATTGCCTCTGGCTCTAGCTCTTCCTCTTCTCCTTTCGCCTCTGCTGCAATTACCCATTTGCACCTGTGTATTTGCAGAGCATTTGCAGGAAAAACTCATTGTCATTGGCGTCGTCGTCGTCGTCGCTGCTGCGGCCAAGTCTTCATTTACCGACGGCAATTGGCCAACACGTTTTGGCCACTTTGAATTTTTCATGAGAATCTCAAGAGTTATTTGGGGGCAGCTAATGGCTAACGACAAAGACGTCTTCGGCACCCTTTTCTGTTGGCGGGCAATAAAAACATTTTCCTTTTCTGCCCGCAAAAATAATAATAATAATAATAATGAATAATATCAAGAAAAATACTTTTTATGCTTCTGCTTCTTCTTATTCCAGTTGTTGGCGAAACAGAAAACGCATTAAGTGCGCGGTTTTTCCATTGTTTATAATATTTTTTGTTATTTTTCTCGTTTTTTTGTTGTGATTTTTTTTTTTTCGTCCAGTCAAAATGGGGATAATTAAGAATGCTTATTTATCTAGAACGGCGACGAATGTGGCCCATAGGCCCAGTCCTTGACCACAGCAGGGGGCATGGTTAGGTAGTTAAAAAAAAAAGCTAAAAAGCCAAAAAAAAAAGAAGAAACTTTTATTTTTTAATGATAAATTGTTTGAGGCCTTGCTAAAGACACTCGCACACACACACACACACACACACTGAGAGAGTGAGAAGGCGCCTGTCAAAGGTCATATCAGTGTCCCTCTCTCTCTCTCTGTCCACTCTCTACTCTTTTTCCTTGGATGCTTTATTGCAAAATCAATAAAGGAACAAGTAAAATTGCTCAAGTCGAATGCACACGACTTGTAGATACTCCTTACCAAGTGAAGAAGAAGAAGAAGAAAAGAAGTCTATATATTGAGTCTTTGGAATAACCTATGTGTATACTCAATTTAAATTCTAGCATTTACAATCGATAAAAATCGATATCATGTAAATGTGAACAGCTTCGATTACTCTAAACAAACTTTACGTAACTAGACTGTGGAATTTCTAGTTCATTAAATAAACAAGATTTGCTGAAGAAGATGTGTTTTGCTATCGATTTCATGAGAAATAAGAGTTATCGACTATTTATTTATAGGATTTAAAAATTACTTGGTATTTTAAGCTCTAGTTCGACCTGCTGCTCTTTCCTTTATTTGCCTAACTTGGACTAATTTTCAATTTCATTTAATCATTTCAAATGACTAAATAATTGAAATAATTAAAATTTATATATCAATTTAAAGTAAAATCGATCGATAAACTAATCGATAAATAATAACTGATATAGAGCTTAACTACCTTGTAAAAGTGGTCGATAGCTCAATAGAGAAATAACTGAAATTAGTATATAAAGTTTAAATAATTTGTTAAAGTTATCGATAAATAAATTGATAAAGAACTGAAATTGGTATATCATTTTAAGTAATTTCGATAATTCAATCAATAAATAAATTTGTATAATTTGTAAAACTTATCTATACTTCAATGCATAGAAGATGAAATTAGATAGACTTTGAAAGAACTAGGAACTAGACATTAAAGGTAAATCTGTTGGATTAGTCTTATTAATGTTGAAATTGTGAAAATGTCTGATATAATTAGAATAGCTGAAGTTGTTATATCGATTTCAATCGAACTTAGACCTCGGCATGCTGTAGAAAAATAAATTTGAATGAGCTAGCAAGAAAGCGATCTATTTGATACTTAGGTATACCCTAAATCCCACTAAATACTTTGGCAATGGTAGTCTCAACAACGTCTGAGATAGATAAGAAAATTGAATTCTACATATCGATTTTTATCGATTTAATTTAATGTATTAAAGTAACAGACTTAATTGATGCCATTCTCAAATCTCTGATATTTTCAGAGATCTACAGATCGATAAACTTAGTTTATCAATTAAGGACTCTGTTCAATTTTCGATCCTTAACACACCTTCTATTTGCCTGCTGCATGCATCCTACCTATTAACTATGCAACCTCATCTAACTGACATTTCCAATGCTTATATTTAATGAAATGAACTGAACTCTGAATTACCTCGTCTTCTAACCAAATTCTTTTACTAATTAGCTACGCAACTTGGTGAGTTGCAAATTACAAGCGGTACGCGGTACTCAAGCACTTCAAAATTGTTGTTGTTGCTGTTGCTGCTGTTGCTGCTGTCGCTGCTGTTGTTGTTGTTGCAAAAGTTGGCTGTGGGGCACGCAAATCACTTGTTTTTTTGTGTAATTAGTTGGCTCACTTCAGGGCAATGGTTAGCGACGACTGCTGCAAACCCAAAAAGCCAAACTCAACTTTGACTTTGAAGCGTAATTAACCGAAAACCGATCGCTGGCTTACAACAACAACAACAACAACAACCGCAACATACTGTGGGTCGCACCGTTCTCTGGTTTGGTTCAGCCCTCAGCATCCAGTTTGGCAGAGAATTCGCTTGGAAATCTTCTCGTTCAACGACCGATAAAATTAACTCCAACTCTCTATCTTCAGCCCGCTAAGACTAGCAACCCCCCCTGCCCACCTCTGCAGCACTGTTGGCGTCTTGGCTGCTGCCTTTTAGCGGGTTATTGATTATTAATATATTTTTTTTTATTTCGGTTTCCCAAACATTTTTTTCTCTCAAATTTTTGTTTTGTTTTAGCATTCGCTGTAATTACAGCAACGCGTTAATTGTTCAACTCCTCTGCATTCTTTTTTTTTTTTTTTGTATTTTGTATTTTGGTATTTTGAGGGCTTTAACTATACACTTCTGTTAGCTGGCTCGAATGTTTTCTCTATTTGTATTTGCTTTGTTGTTGGCCCGAAAAAACAACATTAGCCGGGGCGAGAAAACTACACTTACGCAGCAGCAGCAGCAGCAGCCGCAGCATCGACAGCAGCATCGGCGGCAGAAGCAGCCGCAGCATCCGTAACTCGACATCCATTATCTACCATTACCATCATTGTCTCAACCATTACCGTTGCCCCCGCGCCTCCCCTCCCCTGTCCTACTACCCGACAGCAAATAACTGCTATAACTATATAGTTGGCTAAAACTGTGAAGGGCTAAGAGTTGTGAACTGCTTATTAAATATGCTGTGATTGATGAAATGCAAATACAAATCGCAAATGAATCCGTATACTCCAAATATTCTATAGAATCGGACTCTCAACTACATTACTATTGTCGGAATTGATGATTTTGTTGATTTCTTCGATAATATAACATTAATCTTCAATAATGATTTCTTTTTACCAAGCAACTATATATATGATTTTTGAATTTATAGTTTTAAAAAATATATAAAATATAGTTTAGTTTAAACTATTATTTATTTAAACTATAAAAAAAATATAATTTGTTTTGCAATATTTACTGAAATCCTTAATTTTCTATTTCAATTGAAACAAACTAATTTTATATAATTAAGCTAAAAAGAAATTATTGAAATCCCCAACTATTTATTATTCCTTATAATTTAACTCTTTTTGTAACAATAATCTTAGATTTTCAACCTATTGGTTTAAGTATTATATACAGATATTTGTTATTTCTAATTCTTAATTTATTTGACCTACATATTTATACACAATGCATATACATACATATATGTTATATATGTATATATTATATATATTATTGAATATAATTTTTTATTCAAACAATTTAGAGGTAATCGAGTAGCTAAAATAATTTTACAATTGTCTTCATTTTTTTAAATACACTAAATTTAATCTAGCTTGAATGAAACTGAAATTGTCTCCATTTTTGTTTTTTTTTTTTGTTTTTTAATTATCAGTCGAATTTGATAAATAAATCAATAATTAAATAAATCTAATTTAAATAAATCTAGGATTGTCTCCATTTTAGATATAATAAACCATATTTTATTCCAGCTTCAATCTTTAACTAAAGAACTTGGAATATTATTTTGTATTGATTGCATAATATTCGTTAATTTGTTCTAAGATGAAGCTAAATTTCATCTTTTAACTGAATCTTATTTCATTATTAATTGCATAAGTAAGTGGTTTGATTCATAAGAAGAAGCTAAATTTTCTTCTATTAACTGCATATAATAATATTTTTAAAGAATTTGTACTTAAACATAGAAAATTATAATATATGTAGACCTATCTGAAGAGCATCTCAACTCAACTACATGCGTAAGACTTATGGATCTTACCTCAAAATACATGTACATATATGTAACTTACATCCGATAAAATAATTTATAAACTTTGGGAACTAAGTTTAAGATTCATAATAATCTGCAATCAATCAACCAATAAGTATATATACATAAGCATCAAAATTTTTGGTAATATCTTGATTCAAGTCTAGCCAAATACATATGTTACTTATAGCTATAAAGCTAAAAATTAAAACTAAGAATTGTCTTACAATATTAACAATATTTAACAAATATATTTTCGATTTAACAACTCTATAAAATGTAAACTTTTCAATTATTTCCAAATTTTGTATGTTTAAACTTTTGTAGACTCTTAATACTTAATGTGTTTTTAAAATATGCTAAATTTAAGTCTCATGTTTTCAAAATTGTCATGGAACTATTGAAAGCCAATAGAATATGTAGAATTATTGAGCATGAATTCAAAATGAATTGAATTTCGAAAACGTTTAACAAATTCTTTTAAAATTTATCTACCTTACAGTATATATGTATGAAAGTTGTCGTAATTAATGATATAAAGACTTTAATATGCACTTACCAAATGCCGTTAGCTGATTTGATTAAATTGAGTTCTGTTTAGGATAGTCAATCCTGTCGTACCGTATATATATCTTTAATATTTTTGTTGTCTTTTTGCTGTCGCACAATGCATTCAATTGGAAAAATCACAAATTCGGAAACTTTTTTCAATGCGATTTCGAATTTTTGTATGTTTATTTATAGTTGGTTTTTTTTTTTTTTTTTTTTTGTTTATGTATATTTGGGGGAGGCTGGACGTGTAAATTTGTTGGTCGATTTAGAATTTAGAATTTTTGTGGAGGCGCCTTATATGTTGTTGTTGTTTTTTTGTTTGTATGTTTTCTTGTTTTTTTTGTTTTTTGTTTTTGGGGATGCACAAAACACCGCAAACTGCAAAAATTGAAACGAAGCCAATCAAAATCAATGAGGGGGGCCACAGTGCAGCACAGACAACAACAACAACAATGAGAGCAACAACAACAACAACAACTACTACAACTGCTACTGCTACTGCAACAGCAACAGAAACAACGAACGGCGAGCAAAGCAAAGTAATTGTAAAAGATGACGCTCAGCGCAGTGCATTTGTGCGCTCTGATTTTGTTGTGATTTTATTGTTGTTGTTATTTGTTTTCTTTTCTCATTTTTTTTGCGCTTTGCTTTTGGGCTCTGTGTGTGATTTTCGCTTTTATTAATAAAATGCACAACTTCCGTTATTAATTTTGCAACAGCAGCAATTGTAGTCTATGCGTGTATGTGTGTGTGTGTGTGTGAAGCACGGACGACAGCTACAACAGCAACAACAATTGCAAGCGTTGAGCGCGATGTGTCACCAAGGCGCTCGCATGGGGAATCGCGTTCGAAATCGAAATTCGCAATCGAATTGCATACGGTATATAAACAATTGACAGGGCTGTAATAGGCGGGCGCCGGGTGCCGTGTGCAGTGAACCGTCTAGGCTCTGTTTAATGGGCAAGGCGCGGATTACGCTGCTGCTGCGCTCCTGTGCACGCGACGTCGCCGTCGCCGTCGCAGTCGCTGCCGTCGCTATTGCTGTTGTTGCTGTTGCTGTTGCTGCTGCATTCATTCATAAAAATCAGGTTGTAAAAAAACAAAAACAAAGCTGATTTTTATTTATTTATGCCAATTTGCCGCTGCTGTTTTCTGTGTGTGAGTGTGTGTGCGTGTTATTATGATTTTTTTTTTTTGCAGTTGTCAACGTTTGATGCGATTGTTGCTATTGCTGTTGTTGTTGTTGTTGTTCTTGTTGATGTTTGCCTAGCCGCAGGAGGCGAATTGTCACTGATTTTAGTTGTTGTTTATTTTGATTATTGTTTTCGCCTGCATCTGCTGTGGCATGCATTACAAATAAACCATCACTTGAACTATGCACATGTGGCATGTGCACTAAATTATTATTTGTGGCTGAAATGCATTTTGATTGCTTTGATTGTATTTTGGAGCACTGCAGATAGATAGATCGTTCGCGTCAATTGCATGTAATTGTAATTGTAGATTGTGAATGAATTGTAATTGAAATGATTATCCAATTGCAAAGCCAGTCGGCCGGCCACTCGACCACTGACCACTCGGACTTGGCCAAGAAACCAAAACAAATCACAAATAATAAGTGAAAATAAGCCGCACTTAAACCACGACACCTGCTGCCCGTCTGATTGCTGGAAATGTACTGAGAACACCCGCGTAATTTTTTTTACTTGCTCTTGCGTCTTGTTGGACTTGCTTCGGCTGGTTGGACCGAACGAAACACGTTCGGTAGAGCGACGAACGCCGGCACACACACAAAACAAAGCGTCAAACCGAAATGTTGCACGTCATACCTGAACTGGTTGCAATCGAACTAGCGTCGATGTCCGTTGAGCAAATATCTAATAGAATGTGTAATTACACTCAACAGAGAACTGTTAATAAGTGGATCATTCTCTTAAGTTTAGAAATATTTAGGTTAAAGACGATTGCAGAAATGGAGATTTTAGCCACATAATATCTTATGTTTATATATATTTAATAATAACATATATATTTAGTAATAACAGCTAATCAAGCAATAAACAATTAGCTGAATGAGTTGTTTATTCATATTAAGATTTACTTACATTAACATTCTGTTAACTGTTTGAATGGCATGCAACATCAAACACGTTTGATGTACTCTAACTGGTCAAGCCAAAACATAATGTACTCAAACATGTGCGATGTACACAGAGCGTGTAATACACCTTTGTCCGCTTATTGGCAGGTGCTTCAAACCAATTTCATTATGTTAACTAAGCTATAAACGTATTTTGAAATATTTCTTGTATATTAAATTCTATTATTTTTGGACACATATATATACACATGTTTTTCTAACATTTTAAATAGCGCAAATATCGTCATCAAAATACGCACAAGTATTTCAATAAATTTATAATCACAGCGCTCGGTACATAACATAAGCGATATAAATGTTTATAAATAAAACAACTGAGCAAAAATGCAGATACAGCTCTATCTATATGTCTTTGTGTATGTGTGTGTGTGTGTGTGAATTAATAAGGTGTGTGACCAAGCGCTAATCTTATTAAATAACAAAGTCATTCAAATTTCGATAGACAGATATATTTTGATGATGAACACATTTTTCATCAGCATTTGATGAATAGTTGAATTGACAAGATAAATATTAAAATAATTCCTTGTTTTTCATTCACCTTCACATACCTGAGGCACATCAGCAGAGTATATGTATATTCCCGAAGCAAGTACTATCAAAAACTTGAACCTCCCACGATCTTCCGTTTCAGTTTCTTCTTCTCGTCAACAAATTGTGTCGAGAATTGAAACAGAAATGAAATAAATGTACAGAAAACACTTTTTGTTGTTATTGTTGTTGTTGTGTGCTATAAAAATATAAAATTAAAGCAAGACAGCCAGAAGAGCAAACACACGAATATTTTAATTAGAGTATAGATAAAAAATAACAACAACAACTATATATGAAAAACAAACGCATCAGACAACAACTACTCAGCCTTTGAGTAGGGAGTGCTCGACTGAGAGATATCCTGTAGACTGCATAGAGTTGCGGTTAACTAACACATAGACAACTTTGTACGGTAGCTGTGCCTGTTCATCTTTAAGTTCTCTCGGCATTGTCAATATGTTCTTTAGTAACTCGACTTCTAGATGTACGATTTTACTGAAATTTTGAGGAAATATATATTACAATGAAATCTACGTATATACTTAAGAACAATCCTCTACGCCTGTTAATATAATTATTGTATAGAAAATTGGGAAGAATATAGGAGAGAATTCGAAATTATCAATAGTTGGAATATTCATCTGACTAAAACTCGAAGATCTGTATTCCATATTGGGTTTCCTCGAGTTCTTATGTGATCTGCAAGTTATTCGAAATTACATTTTGATAGGTATTAAGAAAATGTGATGAGATTTCCACTAAATTCTATGTAGGCACGCCTCCTTCTATCCGTTACATACACTGGCAAAAGAGCTGGCATACCCACTTTCAATGGCTGCAGGGTATCAATAGTATATGAACAATAATTATACACGAAATAACAAAGACAAGCAAAAAGCAGAGACACTATAGAAGCGAGATCATATGAGCTGCCTAATTCATATAAATTTCGAGCTTTCCACAATATTTATAAAAATAAAATTCCACACCCACTCGCACTCAGGAAAAATTGAGAAAATGAATTTAAGAAAAGTACTAACAGACCAGCATCGACCCTACCGATGGAGGAACACCGCCTCGCCCCGCCCCGCCTCCCAACACGCTGATAAAAATAAAAATTCAAATGTCGCCGGCATCAATAAGATATAAATTAAACGTGTACTACAATACCGAATGTTAATTAGAACCTCACGTTGGGAATGCTTTCGATCTACCCACTGCCAGGGCCCATCGAGTAGAGCCCATCGAGCTCATTCCATTTCCATTCCTCTCAGACTTTATGCTCCGATGGCAGCGTTCGACATGCTGTCGTGTATCTATTAGATACATTTAGCCGCTCTATGTGATCGGACTTCCATTGGAGGAGATCGAGTGATAGGAGATGGAAGATGTTAGTTGGGGTGCTGAACCACTCCAGCGACAATTTGATGTTTTTAGAGTTCTCGACTATGGGCTAACACCTAAAATTTTTAGTTTCTTCGAATGTGCGCTGCCTGTCACAGTTTAGCTTTTGCCTGATACCCATTGAAATAGGTGTAAAAGAGGGTATTATGTCTAGCTAAAGGAGGTGTGTCAGTTTTCATAGGCATAAGTAGTTGTAGTTTAGATTTACGTCAGAGTCGTTCTATCAACTAAATGTCTATATTATCTATCGTTCGAAAAACTGTACTAAATCCCCAACTAGAATTTCGAAGAATGTGCAAATCAGGTTTGTTTCAAATAATCGATAGCTATCTCAGATTACCTGTAATCGATAACAATGTTCAGTCCCGAGCTGAGATTGTACGTTTAAAGCCTATCGGCTTAAAAACCGATAGATTAGATTCTCAACAAACTTTAATGAAGTGAGTCCCATATGAGAGAACTTCCCTTTATTACTGTTGACTATGATCGACTTATTTTTTATTAAATATATATAAGGACCATATTAATTTAGATCAGAAAAAAGGCTATTCACATTTTAGAAGCATTATATTTCGGAATATCTTCTAGATAAATAGTCCCATATTCAAGCAAAACAAATTTCATTAAGATCGGAAAACCAGCGCCGAATTACTAGGTTCGGGAAGAAAGTATCTTCATTGAGGTAATCTCATCGAGGTGTTCTCATCAAAGTATTCTCTTCTAAGTAATTGCTTTGAGATATCTTCTCTGACGTATCTTCCCCATAATATCTTCTCCTAAGTATTTTCCCTCTAGTATCTTCCTCGAAGTATCTTCTTCATACTAGCTCCTTTTCTTCTAGGAAGCTCCTTCAATCGATCTTCCTAAAATCATTATGCATATCTTTTTTTTTATCTATTTTCCTATAAATATAATCTACAAGGCATCTCATTCAAAATATTTTCTTATCCATAGGTATCTTCTAGTCTGGCACTGCTTGCCGAAGCGCGTTTCCTTGTCTTGTTCCTCTTTTGGCAGAGGGAGGTAAACTTTATTTATGCCACCTCATGAGCTTAATGACTTCCTGCAGCAGCTAAAATTATATTCCAAAGTGGAACAATTATTGTCAGCAGCAAATGTCGAAAATGTTCATGAGCTAACAGAAGAGTGCCAGAATAGTCCAACTGGAACTAGAACAAATTCAAACTAAGAAGTTCACGAAGCAATTGTTGAGCGATCATAGATGCAATTGAAAGATGATATGATTATTAGAATTCGATATTCTTTGGGTAACAACTTTTTCAAATATTATTTACAAATTGGCCCTGATTGAGTTCGAGACTAGAATTCTTCAGACTGGGTCAGTTAGCTAACTTTTGTTTTCAAGATCTACTAAAAATAGGCATATTAGTTCCTAATAGGGGAATCTTAGCTACATACATATATGCATATCACAGCTATATATACATATATATGTAAATGCACGTATTGGAATAATGATGCTGGTCGTTCGATCTGTTGTACTAAAAACACGTACGGCAAATGACATTTCATTTATCTTTCGAATGAAAGTGGAGGCGTCGTTGACACCGCTTATGGGATTGGAGCTGGGGCTGGAGATGGGGCTGCGTATGAGTTATTAATGCCTCGACATTGTACCGTAAAAAAACATGAATGCGAGAGATTTATATGAGGGCTTCAGTTGTTCGAGCTTTGCAGTTCCGGTGTGGAGTTATCAATGTGAAAAATAGAAACATGATTATGAAATTATCGAAGCAAATGTGAGTGCAGAGAGTCCAGAGAGTGCGGAGAGTGTAATACCAAATGCGAATCAAAACACGCGCCGCACAGTGTAGTGGAAGATGCTCTAGAAAATGGGTGGCGCTTTCGTCAAAGTGAAATTACGCCTCGGCATTAGATTGGATGGAATTATGCTCGTGTAAACGAGCAATCAGCCAACGGAGGCGCAATTAAGACCAAAGCATGTGTGTGTTAGTGCGTGTGTGTGTGTGTGTGAGCTGTATACCTAGCTACACCTATGCCCATACAAACGAAACAACCTGACGCGGCCTACACGGGCAGCAGCGCTTAATAAAAATATACATGTACAAGTGTTTGTATGTATGTGTGTGTGTGTGTGGACAATAGAAATGATCGAGGCATTCAAAGTGTGTACACACACATACACACGCACGCGCACACACATAGAGCTGAAGACGACGCGACGCGACGCTCACCTTGCGGCGACGTCAAGCAACAAAGCAAGAGCGAGTGCTCGAGCGTTAGAGCAAACGAACAGACGAACGTGCGAACGAGTGAGAGCGGGAGAGAGAGAGATAGATAGAGCGAGAGTAGTTGACGTAGAGCGAATAAGGAAAAGAGGCAGAGAGGGAGAGAGGCAAACAGCTTTTGATTTGCGCTCATGTTGAGACACGAACCATGAATTTAATTATGATTAAAAAGAAAGAAACAAAAATGTTATTTTCATCAAAGGCACGCAAATAGATATTCAAGTGTGTGCGTGTGTGTGTGTGTTAGTGTGTGGGGGTATACCGTATACGTATGTATGTTTGTACATACATTACATATGCACGTATGTAAAACAACTTGGGAAGAGTCTAAAAAGATATTCGCCTCGAAATTGAGTACTCGCCGTGAAAGAGTGCGTGTGCGTGTGTGTGAGTGTGTGTGAGTGTGTGTGTGTATGGTAGTGTATTATTACTGTATTAGTGTATGGCATTTCTATTGTAGCAGCGAATTAAGTGCCGCTAGCTAGCTAGCTAGCTCAGTTTAGCTCTCAAAATGGAGTCGATCATATTGAACAAGTTCCATACTTGGAGTACAGTTGTGCTCGTGGTAAGACAGCGCAATCGACGCTTGAACTCAACTTACTTTTGAGTTGAGTCGAAAACTGTATTTTGCTTATTTATACAAATTAGCATAAAGACATAATAATAACCCAAATTTGCTAACTGATTACCAAATGTGGCTTTGAGCTTAATAAATTGGTAAAATTTCCTATATGGTGGGGTAAAGAATCTAGCAAAGTGCTGGTCGATTCATTGATGATGGCAGGGAGCAGGGTTGCCTGATCAAGTACTTAACTTATTGGACCATTCGGGCTGATCCTCAGTTCTTGTAGTTGCCCTTTGACCTGGATTCCTGCTTTGGCAAGACATTGATGGAGCTATAGCTTAGATTAGAGCAGGATTTGTTGATCGATCGTTCGAATGATCCTCAACACTTGCCCTTTGACCTGAATTCAACAGTTCAATGAACTGCTTAGAGCAATGTGCGCAGCTCAAAGTCTGTCTGCCTATGTTAATTAGCTCGACATAAACGGGGTTTACCTAAGCCAAATGGCAATAATGGCTGCCACAGACAATCAATCATTTTGCATTTTGGCCACAAAACTAAAGAAGATTGGCTGAGTTTGGCTATTTAGTCATTGAGTGATTCGTAATCGTTCCGCCAGTAATCGTTGCTGTTGCTCTAATTTTTCGCTGTCACAATTCACAACTTACACGACTCTGCAGTTGCGGTACTCCAGAGGCGCCATGCGTCACGTCCCAACGGGTGGCCCAAAGATACACAGATGCACAGATACAAAGATACAAAGATACATTTCATAAGCAGCTTGAGAACAATGCATTGCTTAGCGCCGCATTAAAATATCTGCAATCATTAAAACTGTGCACGCTGACATTGTTTTCCGAATCGCTCAGCTTTGTTGTTTCGGGGCCTATGCTGAGAGTTTATCCCCCTGCCCGCCTCTGGCTCTGCCTCTGGCTCTGGCTCTGCCCAGTGCAGCATTTGCCTTGCTGTCATCGTCATCGGCCTTTGTAAAGCGAATCTAACAGCATTTTTGGTTTCAGCCTGGTCGATTCGCTCGATACCATGGCTAAAAAAAAAAAATTAGTAAACAATAAGCTAAGCCTTACAATGCAACAAACTGCATTGCGAACATATACTAAGGATTTAGCTAATCTATACACTCAGAGAAAATTACACAAGAAAAAAGAAAACTCAATTAATATTTTTATAAAAAATTATTTGTTAATAAATATGTGCATGAGATTCTTTGATTTTAATAAATTAATTTTCACACAAGTATTCGTATATTGATTCAATACTTAAGAGGCCTTGAACTTTATCTTCTTAAAGATATAGTCGACAAGATAAAATATTAAACAAATTGTGAGAGATTACAATTTCTATACAATTTCCTTATTCATCCAAACCTGAAATATTTTGAGATCCTGAACGCTAGGAAAATATTATATTTCAAAAAAAAAAAAAAAAAAAAAAAAAAAAACTAGACAAACAAATATTTTTTATATACATTTAAGTATTTTTTTATTTTAATATAAATTTTTGTATGCAGTCCAAATAGGTTATATATCAATTATTGTTATTTTTTACTATCGATGTAGAAATTAATTTGATCAATATAGGCAAATGAAATTTCTAACTTGATTAGCAATGAATAATCATATTATATATTCATATGAATATTCATCCGATATAATATATATATAATGGAATATGCACTAAACACTCATATTTTCACATAATATGTATACCTTGAGAATATCATTAAGATCGCTCATCTAGAAGTCGAGTTATTCAAGAACATATTTAATAAACTGGGAGAACTGCGGGAAGCACAAGCGCAGCTACTGCATAAAGTTCTATGACACTGATTTTATACGAGTATGTATGTATGTGTGTGTGTTTCTGACTCTTTATTCATAGCCATTTATATTTTTATCAAAAGAATGCTTGTTCAGGGTACTCGCTAGTCGGGCAGTCCCCATCGAGAGCGCTCTTGCTTGTTTATTTTATTCAAAAATGGCATTCAATGATGTCAAGCGCTTACAATGCCCAAAAGTTTGGTCAGAGATGGGTGCAAATTGTACAGATTAAGCGCATCTTTACACTGGGAGAAAGTAAGTGAGGAAATTGATTATAAATTGAATTGAATTAAATTGAAAAATATTTGAAAAAAATATAAAAATAGATACAAATTAGCAAAATATGTTTTGCTGTATAGAAAATATGTTTTGCTGTGTGGTCAAATGCAAAAATGTGATTTAAAAAAGATGTAAAATATAAATGAAAAAAACATTAATAAATAATAAAAATAATAATAATAATAATAATAATAATATTACAATCTTCATAACTATTTTCAAATCAAAGTCAATCTTTACGGATAAAAAAAAAAATAATAATAATAAATATAATAATATCAATAATAAATAAATAAATACTAAATATATAAATAAATAAATAAATAATAATAATGGTAATAATAATAAGTAAATAAATAATTTGTATTGTATTGAAAAGGTTTTTGGTTTAAGGTTCAGAGCAACTACATATGTATATCAATCGCTCTGAACACTTATTTTATTTTGTTTTAAGTTCGGAGCAACTGTAGCTGTCGCTCTGATGCTGCCGTTGCATTATGCTTCAGCATCAAGCGATACTGCAGTTGTACCGAAAGCCTTGAAGCTTCAGTTACAGGGTGTTTTTCTTATGTTGTCTTATGTAGCTTATATATAACTAAGTACAGTAAGCATTTGATATATGAGCATACTACAGTATAAAAATAATAAAATTGTAACAATCTAATAATAGATCGAATATTTACTCTCAAGCCATATTTGTCAATGAATCTATATACGCTTTAAATAATATTGAATAATATTACTTTTAGCTACATTTTTGAATGTTCTATTTAATTTTCTATATTTCCTATTAGACAACGAGCCTTTAGGCTTCCTTAACAAGATCTAAAAGGACCGGAATCTAATATTTATATAGGACAACAAATCAACTTAGAGAATGAGCTTAAGCCGTGAGTCGTATCATGCGAGCTTATTACTCTGCAAGTCTATTAGGAATGCATTTAAACCAATATATATATATACATATCTATATATTTAAATAATATATACAATTCTTAAGTAGCCCTACTGACACGCCCACTTTCCAGCTAAATTTGCCTCCATTGAATTATAAATTTGTGCATCTCCGCGCTGTGTGTGGGAAGCAGAGAAGAAAATTATTTGCACTTTCAGCTATTCAATGCGCAAACAAATCTGAGCCAGTGTGTGTGTGTGTGTGTGTTTGGCCTGACCCAGAAACCCATTTGCAGGACTAAAGTCAATAAAGGCGTTTTTTGTTGTGTTTTCGACTGCGGCTAGAACAGAGACACGCACAGGCTTTCCCATGCACGAGCGAGAAATGAAGTTGTTTCAACTCATTTCTCATTTCTCATTTCTCGCACATCTCACATCGAAGCAAGTGCAGCTGCACTCAGACGTCGATTGTCTGGCAAAGAGGTTGATCCATGCGCTGCTGACTCCAATTGACACACACATATATATGTGTGTGTGAGTGGTGTGTGTGTGTGTGAGTGTGGTCAACAGTCAGTGATTTGAATAGTTAACACAGCACAGAGCGTAGCAGGAGGCGGGAGTCTAGCGGCGAGGGTTTTGACAGCTGAACTGTGGTGTGGCACGTGCTGCTGCCTTGCGCAGAATCAACATTGCGCAGTGGAAGACCGAAAGTCTCTGTGTAAGTGTGTGTGTGTGTGTGCGTGTGTGTGTGGAAGCCAAGCGATTGTTGGCCATGTCAAAGCTTTGGGATAGGTCGTGCCCTAAGCTCGCCTGCTGCCATTCGTGGCCACTCGATGTGGCATAAAGCTCTGCATGGTTCTGAGCCTGACTGCCTGGAATTTGGTAACTGGAAACATGTCTAGTGGAACCTAAGACACCCAGCACCAGTAGCAGCAGCAGCAGCAGCGCCAGCGTCACCCAAATTAGTTGCCAGCGTTTCGCCATCGCGTTTGTGTCTCTTGTTGTGTCCACGTAAGCGTTTAGCCCAGGGTCGAGTGGCCTGGTCCGTCGATACTGACCCGTAGCTCTGCTCCAGACGAGCGCGATTCCACAAAAGAGAAAAATAATAATACAAAAAAAAAAAATAAATAAATAAATAAATTAAATTAATAAATAAATAAATTAAACACGCTTCCGCTTGAGCAGTGTCCAGAGTGCGAGCCAAGCTGCTCAACGCGGCCCGCCTACGCCTACGTCTACGCCCACGCGTCCGCCTCTGCTTCTTCGACATCGACTTTGACTTCGACTCTGACTCCGACTCCGACTCCGACTCCGTGTCCGTGTCCGTGTTTTTGTGTTGTGCACTGCAAATTGCAACATACGCAAGTGTAAGTAAGTTAGTGTCTGTGTGTGAGTGTGTGCGATTGTGTGTTAGTGCCCCAGGCCCCAAAAAAAAAAAAAAAAAAAAAAAAGTGAAGGAAAATAAAGAAAAGAAGAAAAGGAAAATAATAATGTGGTGATAAGTGAATGTTACCGAACCCCGGGGAAATCATTAGCGAGTGGCCAGCGTTCTGCACATTCCATACGAAATGCGTTTCCTCTTGCAAGCCAATGCTCGCCATTTAAAGCAGAGTTAGCGCGTGTCGTGACGTTTAATTATGTAAAAGCCACAGGAGCAACGCACACAGCTAAAACAACACAAACAAACAAACACACACACACACACACACACACACACACACAGACAGTCAGTCAGAGGCGTCACAGATACAAAAGTATCTGCACGTTTGTCGCTCTCGCAACTCTCAGTTAACAGCTCTCAGGTCACAGCTCGCCAGTTGTTGGCTCGCAGAGCTCGCAGCATGGAAATGTTTAGCACAAGTCGAAATTACATTGTTAATACAAATTGATTTTCTTTCTTTCGATTTTTTGTTTTTGTTTTTCGATTTTCGTTTCGTTTTTTGTTTTTTTGCATTTCACATTTGTTTTGCGCCTTTCGCCTCGCCATTGCCGCTGGCCCAGCGGGCGTATACGCAACGTGGCCATCGGCCCTTTGGCTGCACTCCGAATTTGTGGGCCAGGCCAAAGCCAAAGTCCTGCAATTAAAATCCAAATTGTTTGTCAGTTATTTGTGCCGGCATGTTGTTGTTATGAACTAACAACAAGAGCAAGCAGCAGCAGCAGCAGCAGGAGGCAGAAGCAAGTCCAATACACTCGCAATTCCAACTATACATATTATATGTACATGTATATGCTTATACACATACACATGTCCCTTTGGCATGCACGTGCTTGGCAGCAAAAAATAATTTAAGCAAAAGGCTTCCACACACACACAAGAAAACGGAAATGAAAGAGAAAGAGAAGAAAAATGAAAAATCAATGATGCTGTCAAGTAGCCCAACACCAACAAATATATCGTAGCTATACGTATGTGTTCAGATATACGTTGCAATATATATTTCTATATATTTACATATATTCACATATATATATATATATATATATATATATATATATATATATATATATATATATATATATATATATATATATATTCTTATATATATAAATATATATTGGCATACTTTGGACCAGGCATTGCTCTAAGCTTTACTCAGATATCTAATTCTATAGATATGTTAGGCATGTCAGTACCCTGGAGACAAATAATTACACAGGTGAACAAGAATCTAGCTAAAGATTTTTAAAAGGATCACATAAATGAATTGAGATCTAACTAGAAGCTCGATTCAGTGGTGGATCATAAGAAAATACCTTGAATACCTTTTATCGGCATTTATTAATTAAAATAATAAATCGAATTTATATCAGAACCAAACAAAATAATTACTGTCATTAGGTCAACAAAGTCCAAACAGTCACTTTCTGGGCTATATGCAGTGCCTCTACCAAACAGTCACCTCATAATTGGAAACAAATAAATAAATTAGCTCAGTAAAATAACACTAGTTGGAAGAAAACATTCGCCATTGCGAATCTTACAACGGATCGGATTGCTTCCATTTGAGTGTTTGTCACTTGCTTCCACATTTTATTCAACAACTTCTTTGTTGCTTAATAAATTTAAGTGGAATTTAAAACCTATGATTTAAATATTCTAATGAATATTTGCTTATTCATTCATTCACAATCCGCAGATATAGTCATTAAGAATTTTGGATAATTTAAAAAATCCTAATTGATTAAAAAAAGAGATAGATATATAAATAACCTTAAACTGATATCCAAAATATGTAAAAAAAAATATTTATTGTATATAACATACTCAAAACGAAACGCTAAATTTGGATAATCTTCCTTAGAAAACGAACGAGAAATAATTTGAATAATATTTAATTCTATATAACTATTATATATATTTTATATTTTAAATTATTAATATTATTATTTAATATTATATAACTTTACTCGAACACGTACAAGATGTATTTCTCATAATATTTACTAAACTATCGCATTTCGATGATCTCGTTCTAATACATGGCAAGAAATCGATTTAATTTATCACGGTTCCAGTAGAGCTAAAAAATGTTGCATATTTAAGTTTCTTGCTATAAAACTCTTGAAGATATAAATTGATGGATTTTCAAGAGCGTATATATGTATATATTCATTATATATGTTTGATCTTGCATTGAAATCACAAGCTTCAGAACTTCTGTGATACCATATATTGTATGTTCTAATATAGATGCCACTATTGAGAGAATCAGAAGAAAAGAAAATACGCACGAGTGAATATTATAAATTTGAAATATTTAGCTTCAATGGCGGCGAAACGGTTTACAATCATGCAGACAGACAGACGGACCTACGGATGAAAGGCCAGCACGGCGGATACGGCCTAAGGCCAATATATTTTCCAGTTATTGAATGAGTATAAAGAGGGTTACATTTGAGGTACTATAACAACAGCATCACTTCTAGAGATAGTGACAATTAAAAGGGACTTGCCGAAAGAGAGGCAAGCGCTAGAGTGAGTTAGATGCAGAACTAATTTAGCTCATACATAAATTATATTGAAAACCTGATTGGATAGACCTATTCTAGTTACAGCAGGTCAAAAACCTTCGTTGAATTAGATTCTCTGCTGCTTGCTTAATTCTGTTGGTGTGTGCTGTGATTTAATTATTTAGCATTTACAGTCGCTGGACAGCAAAGTATATATGCTTCTTTATAAATATATATACATCTATATATATCTATACATAGAAACCCCATTCAAGAGAGAGTACTAGGAGGAAATTGGAAGGCCTGTGACATTTATGAACTGGCAGCACGTATTATAATTGTGTCACAAAGCAGACAGCAAACGTCGTGGCGTTGCTTGCAATGCGTTCACTGGGCTGAGTGCTCGAGTGAGTCTTGCCAAGAGTTGGCAGCTAGCCTTGACCGATTTGGTAGCGGCTTTTTGCCAAAAGGGGCAAAGGAGCCCCTCTGAAGGCGGGATTGATTTGTAAATCATGCATTTGGCTCAAAGACCGCAGCAACGGCTGGCGCAGATAATCAGGCTAAAGTAAACTTTGTATTGCCTGCCGTGCATTGGGGTTCTCGTGCACAGCGAACGCAATGCAGTCAACGAGTTCTCGCGGGTTCTCCTGCTCGCAAACCCCTGAAGTGGACGCTCTCAACTCTGCTTAGCTTTATTAACCCCATTTTCTTGTGCCCACAGTCATTGTTTCAACAAGCAGCTCCTGCTCCGCACGGCCAGATTTGTTCTGTGGCTGAGCAAAAAGCAATTCTCTGCTTCAAGTAGCGCCACCCAGCCACCCATCCACCCATCCACCTGTCCACCTGCCCATCTGCCCAAACACCTTACGCTTGGCTGGTCCTTTGCCTTTGTGCTGTTCCCGAGACGTCGAGGCGTTTGGTAGAAAAACTTTATAATGTCAAGTGGTGCTACAGAAATCAGGTTAGCCCCGCCTCTGCACCCGCCACTGTTGCCACGGCTCCTGCTGCTCCTGCTGCTCCTGCTACTCCTGCTGCCACTGCTTCCACACTTTGTTGCCGCATAACGAATTGCAGCACTGTTGCTCAAATAGCTTCCTCATTTTCTTCGAAGTGCTTTTCCGTTTTGGCTGCAATGCAAAGTGCAACGTGTTATAAGTGTTGAGACCATCATTAATGGTGATTCCTTAACGGTTCTACACTTGCAGAAAATAAGAGATCAAATACAAATATATTTAACTTTTGATGTTGCTTTACTTATTAATATTAAAAGAGCACTACAAAAAATATATATTTATATTAAATATAAAAGAATATTGAAGATCAGAATTATTTTTTTTTAATTTATTTTAATTTTTTCAATATTTCAAAAGTATTTCGTTATAAATATTTTAGTTCTTAGGTTTCATTTAGTTTATACAATTTGAATTCTTAGATAAAACTTATATTTATTTTTCATTTTTGTATTATTTGTTTTTGTAATTTTCAAATATTATTTAAATTGACTTGGAGTAATATAAAAATCTAAATAAAATGTAGCATATTGAATTATTTAAATATAGACCATGTGATAAAAACTTCTATAATTCATTTGTTGAAATATTCAACATAAAATATTTCAATTACTTCAATTATAATAAATATATATTTTATATAATTATAAATTATTGTATCTCAAAGTTCTTAGGAATAATTTATAGAACAAATATTAAATATTTAAAAAAAATTTGGACTTTACAAAATTTGAAAAACTTGAAATTGAAATAGATGTAAAGATTTTAGATTATATACAATTTTAATATTTGAAAATTTCTCAAATTTTATTTTATGTTTACGACTTATTCCATTTAATTATTTAATTATATAATTTTTAATTTATTTTTTTATTGTTGCACAGTTTTAATTTAATTTTATCATTCATTACCCATATATTATATTTTTAATCAAAACGATATAAAGTTGATTTATTAAAATTATAAAATTTGTCAGAGAAATTATATATTTTTTTGCAATTTTTTTTTTAGTTATTAAAATATATAATGTAATTTATAAAATATATATATATATATAAATAAATACAAATAAAATAAATCACTCAATAATAATAATTTAAAAAAAAATTGTTTCTGGTACTCGATTAGCATTTATCTGGAGCAACCCTTCATCAATAACAAAAACTCTCGAATAAGAAAGGGTTTTACACTTGAAGTTTTTTTTTTTTGCAGCTTTTACTTGAAGCTGATGTGAATCAATTGGTTTTCCAAAGTGTTAGAGTGGCTCAAAATCGCAAAATAAAATAAAGCAAAAGAAGAGAATAAATCAAACGCAAATTGTCAAATGTAAAAAAAAAAACATTGTGTAAAATTTCGTGTGATGAATGCGCGAAAATTGCAGGAAAGTTCCCTGTCCCATTTGGATGTGAATTACGTCAGTTTGCCGCATAGCAACGTCTTTGAGAACGATTTACAAGAAGAAGAAGAACTGGTACAGCACCACCACCACCACCAACAACACCAGCAACACCAGCACCACCACCAACAGCAACAGCATCAACTACAGCAACAGGTAAGCAGCTCAGCTAATCATCTTAGCTTTGATAGTTTCTAACTTAATTTCATTATTTACATACTTATATATACATATGTATATACGAGGTGGGTATGTAAATGGAAACTTCTTCCATTGTAGCTGGACTTAGCTTTTGTTATAGTTTGCTAGCAATAGCAATAAATTCGATTAAAGTACGCATTTATAAACGAAATTCGTTTAGCTTTCGATAAATCGTGGCTCCGGCAACGAAATTTATGCATGTTGAATCTTAATGAAGATGGGCCAATAATCATTTTTAATAGCTCTCACTATGCTAAAACTGGAGGAGCGGACCGTACCGCCCGTACAGCCCGTACCGCACCACACCGCGTCGCAATATTCAAATTTTTATCGTTTTTATTTTGTTTGTATCACTGAAATTGGCAACTAAACCGCGTCGAAAACAGTAAACACTAAATCCAAACTACTTATTTTGTCTCCCAAAAGGCTGTGGATGCTGTTTGCTCAGAGACTGGCTACACGGTCCATGATATCATGATCTATTTTTAAGCAGCCACAATTTGGTTAATAGGCTGAATAGATTTGCCAAGCAGCGACGATTGTAATTGATATTAAACTGAAATGCTTTCATTTCTTTTATATAGGAAGAGTGTTTTACTCATGAGATGCATGATATGATATCATTGTCATGGGATAACAATGATATCATATCATGCATTGTGATAATTTATATGTGATAACCCTCTCATATAAAATTTCCCCTTCTGTGATACTCTCCTGAGACGACTTACTTATCACATGACAACAATATATTCTAAGCATTGCATTTCCATCTCACTTATATGACCATAAAATATGATTCTCATAAGATCTGTTTTACATTTGATTCTATTACTATAATATTTCTTATACACAATGTTCTTCATATGATATGCTCTATATATGCTATCATATCCTCATATGATATCTTGCACATAATCTTCTTCATATTATAGTATATGATAATACTATCTTCCTGCTAACATTTTCTTTTATAACTCTTTTCCCATATGAGATATATCTCCATCTCTTTATACATCTTTCTGATATGCTATCATTTTACCATAATATTTCGTAAACATTCTTACTTAAATGATAGCTTATATATACATACATTTCAAGCTACGTTCATTCTCCCAATTTCCTTCCCAAATAATATCCCCATAACATCAGAAACTTCTCATCACATCATGTCTTATACAATCTCTTTCCCATATTATATGCTAATATACTTATACTTATTCTTATCCTTATTAAATATATGATACTATAATCACACTCTCATTAGAGACATTTGCGATATCCTCCTCATATGGAGCACTTCCTCATGCTCCCGATCTAAGCATTTAAAAATTGATTAACATTCCAATCACTTATGCTTATGAATGCTGAGAGCAAATTTTAAAAGCTCGATGACATCGTCGGGCATCAAAATCATTTAAGTCGATCCAAAATGTGGCACTAACTAATGACGTTAACAATGCCGATGTTAATGGCGTTGTCTCAAGAACTCGTTCCGATCGACCAGTAATTGCGGGCGGGTCGAGGGCGTGCCAAGCACATAACACTTCCGTAAACTTACGCTTAAAAACCAGTACAGCAAAAACAACAAATACAAAATACAAATAAGAAATGAAAACAAAATGAAACAATGATCGTAGCAGATCGTTTAATATCAGACTTGTGCGCATGTCCAATGTCCGATCGGAGGCAAACGAGGAGGTGTATATAAATATATATATTTTTTTTTTTTTTGCTTTTGGCTCGCAACTAAACCAGTTTTTAGTTTTAGTTGACGGTTTGACTAATATTCAATGATAACTGAATTTAGTGCAGGATAACTTTGATTTTGGCCAAGTAATGTACGGCTCAAGCGCAGAGACAACATCACGAGTTCAAAAGAGATTGAACTAACTGACCCTGACTGAAAGGCTGCAGTTGCATATGAGATTTATTTGAGAATCGAAGGAATTTGAGGGTCTTAATGACTATATATATAATATAGTTAATTTAATATAATATTGCCAATGAGAGACCAAGGGAAACATGTCTAACTCCGCTCGTTTCGTCTAGCTCAGTAATATATATACTTTTCGCGATCAGCGACGACTCCTTGTGATTGTGAAAACAATATACCTCGCTTAAACATTGGCTACAGGGTACAGAAGATAAAGTGCTTCAGTTGAAAGTGTCTGATAGATGGATATACGAACATATCTAGATCAGCTCAGTTTATCATTGTGATGGAATATTTATAGGAATTCGTGCGCTGCTTCCTGCTGGCTATGCAAGCACTTGCACATATCCATTAAACTCTTTATATATATATATATATATATGTATATATATTTAAAATTCAATAAATGACTCAAGAATGAGGTCAAATTGAAAGAATCGAAGCGATTGAGCTGACTCTTTGTTTGAATTCAGAGTAGATCATTTAAATATCTTACGGCACACGAAGTCGAGCTAAAAGGCCTAAGCCATAAAGAAATAGGTGCCCGAACTGTATGTGTATCTAGACTTGTATTGGTAGCTGTATTTGTCTCTGAATTTGTATCTGTATCTCGCATATGTATCTCTATGCGTATCTGTATCTGTAAGTGATTTCAGTTATGCCGCCGGGCTTCATGTTGGGTAATCAAATTAATAATGGGCTAAAAATTACATTTCAAGTCGTTTGAATAAATTAACAATTATAGTATGTATACATAGTATTATAGTATGCCTATGTATATGCCTTTTTGGGATAAAACAATTTTCTATGCCAGCGACCATATGCTGTTAATTTATGCATAAACAAGTAAATGGTAAAGATATTCCGGTCGAAACTGTATCCAAAACTCTGGCCACGATCATTAACGAGGGAAACGGCAGTTTACTAATGCGTTTGCTAACGTTTAATTACTTGAGTTTTGAGCGTATTTTTTGTTTTAATTCGAGACATTGTTGAATGCTAGAAAATAGTCTTGCATATTTTAAGAGCGCTAATTCCGAGGGAGTCGCCTGCAGTTCTACTTGAACCGACGACTCTTCTAACCCTTGAAATAATAGTTTTGATTCATAGTATTCCATGGCGCATAACTTCACTAGAAGCGGCACAGAGAGCCCGAACAAATTGTTGTTTGCTCAAAACTATTCAAATGAATTCTACAAAATTAATTAACTCATATACCTTCATGACTTCCGTCAGCAGCTGCAGGGATAACCAATAATAACAACAATGCAAAACACACCCGACTGCATAATACTCGCTCATGCTACAAATTGAAAAGTTTACTAGATATCTGAGAGTATATTTTCTATTATTGTTGGTTTACTATGTAAGTAATAGAAGAGTGTGGCCTTATTTTTTCTCCTCTCGCCTCCTTCTCTTGCCACGCCTCCTATCACCAGTGATCTGCAGAAGAAATCTATATACAATATAGCTGTCAAAGTTCCAGATGATTAATGCCTCCAATGGTCTCCAAGCTAGAGCTGCAAATACCATCGAGGGTTCCATCCATTAGACCTAACAGCTCACCTTCTTATAGACATTAACTTTCTTACATTTACAAGCTTTTTTTTATTAAATGAATAAAAATAAATAAGTATTTAAATAACAACTTTTTTATTAAATAAATAATACATAACTTTAATACGAATTTTTCAAATTCTTTTTCAAATAAATATCAAAATAAATAATGTAAAATAAATAAGAAATAATATAATATATATTAAAATTAAAAACTTTTCTATTAAATAAATTTATTTATTATAAATACATTTAATTTTTTAATACATTAATAATATAAAACTAAATATAAATGTATTAAATTTATGAAATATATCAAGCTCAAATTCAAATTCATATATTAAATATTTAATATAAAAAACTTTTTCCTTGAATAAATAATAAATGACTAAAAGTAATTTTATGAAATTTAGTTCAAGCTCAAACTCAAAGTTTTTTATTATATAAATAATATTTAACTAAATATAAATGTATTAAATATTTAAATTTAATACATAGTTGTATGTAAATATATTTCATCTACAAAATATATTAATAATATAAAACTAGATATCTAATTTTTTAAGCATATGCTCAAAGTAAATTGACTTTTCATTAATTGCTGAAATAGCGAATTAGGTATTAAGCCCTAGAGGATTTTTTAACTCATTTTTCGATAGACATTTCTATTAATCTGGATGAAATTTCAGCATGATTATAATATAATATAATGTGTATGTCAAGAGCATATAAAACGAACTTCCATTTCATCAGCGAATCAGTCAATATACATTTTTGTTTCAGCTATCCTATAAGTGTGACAATATATCAACATCCAACTATGTTCATCGATCAATTGCAAAAATAAATATTCATTAATGCTATCAATTGGTGTCATCAGAATCTACATCAAGGCAGTCATTTCAATAGTTCCATAAATAATAAATTGATATACCTAAATCATATACCCATAATAGTACATATTACATTCTACCGACAACCAATATACTCATCTTTGTCTAGCGATATATGAATAATAAATATCATGAAAATTGCATATGAAATCTGCGACCCTGAACAACTTGAGTATAGCCATAAAGCGCTTTTGGTTCGCATTTTATTCAATTTGTATTTATTTATATTTTATTTTGTTGTTCATTTTTATTTTTGGAAATTTTTAAGCACGTAGTGCATTGAGTGAGCCCGTTAATTATAGAGCCCGATCAATTATTCATTTGGGAGATTACCTGAGCGAGGCGCAAGCGTAGCACAAACTGAACTTCACTTAAAATGATTCTGCGAATTTTTGCATTCATTCGGTCGCTGCGCTCTCAGTGTCTGCTGTGGGGCTCATTTCAATATTTTTATTGTCTGATTGAAGTGTGACGTTGGTGCTAGCAGCTGCAGATGGAGCTGAAGTTCGAGCTGAAGCTAAAGCTGAGTACTCTGGACTCTGGTCGGCGTTTTGCCAAAGAGATTAATTGCCGGTCGGCTGCGTGCTTTAAAGCGTTGATCAGCGCGCGGGCGGCATTTGGGGGTACCTGATCGTCGCGTCGGTGATGAGGCAGAAACGGGAATTGCAGCATGCCGAACAATTTTCATTTCCGAGTTAATTGTTTGGCTCCAGAACACAAAGGTTCATCAATCTTGTACCGATACTTCAGCTAGACATCAGCCCAAAACACGCAGCATCCAATTCAGCTGAATTACCTCACGGATTACCGCATTAACAGTAAATCTTGAATTTTAAGTATTTCTCAAAAACATATAATTATCTATCCCATACATACATGTTATATATACAAGATATCAGACTAAAAGAGTCCAAAATATTCAAGATTAACAAAGAGTCTGAAGTGAGCTTTATATACACGTTATATATTATATACAGGTATTTGGATATTTTGTCCAATAAGTATATTTCGCTAGCTGCTTCAGTTATCAAATATATCTAGTCCTACGTTGAACAGGAAGTAAGAGTAAGAGTAGGGAATATTCGTCTTTTCAATATTTCTATGCCTCTCGCCTCTTACATATATTTCATAAACAATATATCCTAAATTGTTCAATATCAAGAAGTGGATACAATTTCATTGTAAAGTTTAATCTGAGCATGACGCAAGCAATACAAAAACAAAAAGCTTAAATATGATATATTATATACTACCATACTAAATGGTATGGATATTACCTTAAAACAAGATTAGAAACTATGCGAAATAACAAAATGTTTTCATTTGGCTTTATTACTTTTATTACTATTTGGTCGCCTTATATATTTAAGTTTACTCTTGGTATCTGATTCATTTTAAGAGCTAATTTACACTATATCACAGTACAACTCTGTTTATTATAGTATATATATAACGTTTATTGCTATTGGTATACATACTTCACTTCAAATACATTCTTATAGAGGATGGGTTTAAATATGATGAGATCTGTACATCCAACAATATATATTTCATATTTATTGAAAGAGCTTTCTCTGGTATTCAGTACAACTACCCAAAATTCGCTTTTCTATAGAGCAATAATTTCATTTCAATGACCAAAATCAATATTATTGAATTACTTTTATTTATTTATTTTTTCCTATGAACAGTTCAATGCATCTCAATGCATGCCAAAACAAATTAATTCGAGTGTAACCAGATTTTTTGTCTATATACTCTTATTTACATTCTACTAAAAAAATCGACTATGAAAGCTCTAGTGGTTTCTACTCGACTACCAGATCCCTTATATCCTGCATAGAACTGATATTCGTATTCTTTACGTAAGCATAAACGCGATGCAATGGCTTGGTGGATGGTTAAGAATCCTTTTCTAGGTGGACTTTCTTCATTAAACTTTCAGAACGTTATAATAGCATTGAATCATCTACCTAAATATATATTTTGAAGTCTCTAGCTGAATCAGTGTACAATCTGCGCTTAAAACACGAAGCCAAATGTTCGATTATTATCGATACAATATTAGATAAGTTATCGAAAAATTAGAATAAACACGTTCTGCGTTACATACACCAGTAAACGGACAGACGGACAGAGCTATATCTACCTAACTCGTCGCCCTGATGAAATATATATTTGCTCTATGGGGTCTGCCACGCCTCCTTCTGCTTGTTACATACATGTTCACAGACCCATTATACCCCTGATTTCTCATTTTCAATGGACACATTTGTATTTTCCATAGAAAAAAGTAACTTTTCATTTTTTTTTTTATAATTTGATATCTATTCGAAATTTTAAGAAAGTTCTAGATGTATGCACAGTTTCACTGAACTTTTATTTTCGCCCATTTCAAAGCAAAATTGAATTGCCTATAAATAAAAATCTGCTTCGAAGCGCCTATTCAATTCGGTCCTTCAAAATGTTCCGAGTAGGTGTATCTAGAAATTAATAGGGCCTGGCCATGTAAATGCTCTCGAATTGAACGCTTCGTTGACCGTGTTTGTAGAGCAACAACAACAGTTGGGCAGTTTGGCAGTTGGGCAGTTGGGCAGCTTGGACAGTTGACCGCGGAAATTAGACAACGCTTTCCACCTGCCTGAACTGAAACAGACAGCCAAATTTGGTGATGACGTCGGCCACCACCGGCGCAGGTGAAAATCAAGCGTTTCTTCGGCCTCTGTCACAGGGCCGCGTTGCCTTTGCCCCGTTCCTGTTGCGTGTGAATTTTCAGATGGTCCCAATGCCTCCTGTGCTCAATTTCTCGAACTCGATTCGATTCGATTTCGTGTTGTTGTTTTTTTTTTTTTTTTTTTTTTTTTTGTCGTTCTTTTTTGTTGCTGTGGCCCAGATGCAGCGCACACACACGTGTTGACAGAGACACGCAGCTAGGCCATGGAATACAGGTAGTCCTGGGCGATAGGCCGCAAATGAAATCATCGGACTTCAACTGTGGTCACGGCCAGTTGACATAGCCACAGGTCTGGCCTCACAGACCGCAATTGAATTGAAAATCGATTTGAGGCCGGACAGGCCGAACAGGCCGAATCGACGAAAAAGGTCAAATGCATTGAACTAAGTGAAACTCGATATCGATAAGCGAGCAAATCTAAACCAAGTCCAAGCCAAGCTGCATCTAGTGCAAACATCCTGGACAGCTGCCGTTTGGCCTAGCCAGCCACAAGGACGCAGCGCCAGCACCTCAGTCAAGGCAGAGCCGAGCCAAGCCAACAAGTTGAACCAAACACCCCACAAATACCCAAACACTCTTCTAGCAGATGTTAATGTGGGGCGCCTATGTATGTGTGTGTGTGTGTGTATGTGTGTGTGTGTGTGAGTGTGTGTGGGAATTGTAATTAGTGGCACTTTCCCAGTTCTTTTGTTTGCGCACACTTGACACAGCAACGATTGCGGCCAGCCCAGCCTAGGCTGGGACGAAGGCGAAGCAACCAACGAGAGCCCAAATTGACATGTAATATCTGCATACATATGTATATACAAATAGATATATATATATATAAATATGTATAGCGCAAATAGTATCTGGGCTTAAATTTGCCCAGACAGCATTTACAGCCAGGGACCATAAGAAATAATAACTATTTCTTGAGTTATTAAAAAGAAATTATTTTTAATTATTAAAATTGATTTTTATGATAAAAATCAAAAATAATTATTACAATACAATTTTTATATAAAAATCAAATCATAACTTTTATTTTCGATTTTTATTATATACAAAACAAAAATAAGAATGAGACCTTGATTTTTATTTTAAAAAATTGAAATAAAAATCAAATTGAAATATCTTTTGATACAAAGGAGCTAGATTATATGCAAGCTTTATATATGATATATGTATTAAAACCTTTCAGATGATATATAATATGTATTTGTATATGTTTATTTAATTATCTGTTTTGACTCAAAAGTATTCACACAACAAACATTTTTCGCAGCTTATGAAATTTAAAAAAATATGAATTCAATTTCCCTTTTAGTCAAATTTTACACGAATTTACGTAATATTTTGATTAGCTACTAAACTTGTTTAAACTTGTTTTATTGGCATGCAATTTTGTATAATAAAACTATCAAATTACATATTTTATTTAATATGAAAATAACTCAGTTAACTTCAGTTTCAGTCAAGAAAGGAATAAATAATAAATAATAGAGAATGGAAAATTATTAAATGAACATTTTTGGATACATGACATTTAATTCGATTTTGTTTAGGTAAAGTTTTTTTTTAACAGAGTGTTCACAAAGGACTCTATTCATATGAAAAAGATTAAATACTAATTAACATTAATATTGATCTAAATGATTATATAGTTATCAGATGTCTTGTCATATAAATTTGATGAGGAAGTGACTGAAGTATATCGGGTGGGATTCATGAATGAAAACTTTTGGCTATTGTATTTTCTTTTAAAATATGAAAACTGAATGGAATTTTGTATTATGTTAATACTTTCGTCAACTAGAAATACAAACACATCAATAAATTTTAAGTAATTTGTGACAGTCAAAATTTTCATTGCTTCAACATAGCTGAACATTTGACTAACAGTGCACTGTTAACACTGCAGTGTTATTAACATGAAATAATGAAATAGCCTTGAGCAGGAAATAAATAAAATAAAAATTTTAATTAATATTTAAGTCTTTAGCGATTGTAGCTTTCGAAATCATTGCATTCATAAGCAAGGATTGACATACCACTATATTGCAAGTTGGATAGTCAGCAAGAAGAAGAAGAATACTATGTACAGTAACGAACATAATCATCAAGAAGAAGAATTCTAAATACAGTAAACTAAACTAAAATTTTGGCACAGAAAACTTTTAAGGCTTTGTAACAATCTTTTAAGTCTTTTTAAATGAATATTTAACAAATTAAAAATCAAGCAAATAGAATAGGGCATTTAATATGTTCATCAAATGAATAACTGAATTAAACTGATGAAGATTTGGCTGGTCAAATTGTTAAAAAAAAAAAATCGATGAAATACTATGCACTATGCCAATAATTATGTTCAGTGAAATTTACGAGTTTCTTTTTAATTTTAAATAATAGTTAATTCTACATTTAAGCTTTTATTTCATTTAATAAATACCCTATTCTATTTGGTTCATTTTTAGTTTTTTAAAAATCTTTTAAAAAGACTTAAAAAGTTGCTATAAAGTTGAAAACGCTTGCTGTGCCAATTATTTAGTTCCTCATGTATGTCTTATGTGATCTGCCACGCCCTCAGTCACCTGTTCTATGCATTTACTATAATACAATCACATTTTCATTTTGATTAGATAAGAATGTTTGCAGGGTAAATACTTTTGACTAGCAGTGTATTTCCTTTGAGATTCAACCAAGGGCATATTGTATTATGGCCCTTCTCTAGAGGCTTCCCAGTGCATTAAAGCCATATTTGTATATAAATATTAAATAAATTTGCATTTAAAAAACTTTTCTTTTAAGTTTTATTGCCAAGACGAATGACATTTGTTTTTAAAAGGTGTCGTGCAGCCATATTAAACACTATCTCCACCCACATAGAATGGGCGAAAGAGAGTTTCAAACGCTCTATTTCTATTGTCTAATGTCTGGTCTCTGTTTGGTCGGTTTCATAAGTTCGCCTCGCTCACGGGTCACATTCATCAAAATTATTTTATATACAAATTATGCAAAGCAGTTGAGCTGCACTCAACCCGAAACTCGAAGGCACTTTCCAAAAGACCTAAGATCTGGCTGGAGACCCTAAATCAACCGGCGAGAGGAAGACAGAGCGAGAGAGGAAGAGACGAGCCGACGCGTCTAAAACTTATTTTCGGGAAATTATTTGCCATTGTTTTGTCGCAATTGTTGTCATTGTTATCGGGTAGTGGGGTTTGCGTTTCCACCATAATTCTTTTAATTATAATATATGATCTATTACATTGGGCAACTACATATTTCTCGCACACTTGTAACACATTTTAGCATATTTTATTAATTTAAATAACTCAACTCGGCCACTCGAACAGATCTGGGCGGCACGATAAAGCGTCCGAGCTAAGCTGCACGATCCAGACCAACGTCGAAGGGCGGAGGTGGAGGAAGACGCCGGAATACGCGTTTGCTCAGCGATATGTGACGAAATGCCGGACAGCCGGTTGAAAGTCGCAACTGAGCTGAACACTGAAGAAAAACCCAGCGAAGCGTCCAAGCGATCGCATCCACCTTCGTTTATTTGAGTCGAGGTCGCTAATTAAATTCAGTGGAAAACAGGCGCATTTACCGAGCGACAAACGCAACAGCAACAGCACAAGCCTACCACAAATATCACTTTAAAAATACAAAATAAAAAAAAAACTCCCACTACTGTTCTGTAATTTGTTTATTATCATTTACCTGTACCTGTGCCGGTGCCAGTGCCGGTGCCTGTACCCGGCAGCAATTGACATTTGCCCACCTTTACGGCGTTCATTTGCTTTTCAGCGGCTTCTTCTTTCCACAGTGTCGACATTCTTGACATCCGTGGAACATGACTAATGGGTGTCTAAGTGACGAATACGCCCCTTGGTCTAATATAAATGCTGGGAAATTTAATTTAGTAAGCACAGTAGGCGTATATACAATCAAGTTCAAGTCGTTGCTCGAAAACATAGTTTTCTATAGCTAAGACAGATCAATTCGGAAACTTCTTTCACTGTGCGTCAGATAGATACATCCGGCTCAACAAATAAGAAAGATACAATTCAGCATAATAAACTGTATAATACAATTTAAGCATATAAGAAACTGTAGCAAAAATAATACACTTTTCACTCTATCAAACAAAAGTTGAGAGTTCCATCTGCAGAGAAGATCAATCCTAAGTCATCTATAAAGCTAGGAGGTGATCCTTGTGATATGAAGCTTCCGATTTGTTGAGCTTACCTCTGTTAGTAGAGAAGGTAGTTAGTATATAAATATTGACTGTCTAGTTGCGAAACGATAAAAGACATAAATCTTCCAATCTTCACCAAATGATTTTGGTTTGAAATGCTATACAGTCGAGTCTCGATAATTCGTACCCCGGTAAATCGAAAACCTCTGTAATTCGTACACAATTCGGTTCCCTTGCCATTACGAATTATCGAGACTCGACTGTATATGGACGTATTACATGAATATCTAGTTATATACTATATATACTAGATTTAACTTATAAAGGAGTATTCTATACAATAATATTATATACTTTTAGAAAAAAAAAGAGACTCTTCTCTCATCTAGCATATTCCTTAATATTATATAAAGTAAAGCTTTTCTAAGCGGTTCTCATATCATGACTGCATAGTTCAAGCATAAAGGCTTCATTTCCTAGACATTTTCTATTAAGTTTTCTATTATTATATTAATGTATAATTTATTTATATATAATATAACAACTCAAGTCTACTTTTCATTTAAAGTAACACCTTTCTAAGCGATTCTCATGTCATGCCGTTATGGCTAAGGCATTATAGTTACATTTCAAGTCAATTTGCATGTTAAGCTGCCACCCAGTGCATAAATCTCTCTTAATAGCACATAGAAAATAGCACCTTCCTTTGCGATTCTCATACGATGACGGTGCGTTTCTTAATAACTTTCTGAGCGTATTCTCTCTAAAATGGAAATGTCAATTTGCATATGAGCTTGTCAGTACATAAATCTCTCTATCACCCAGCAGCAACGTGTCAAGTGCACACACAAAGCGCCATTAGCTCATGGGAATTTTGGATGCAGCTGCTACGGGTGCTGCTGCTGCTGCTGCTGGTGGCGGATGCCAAAAGTCAATAGACAACATTGTTTGCCCACTGCACACAAAAGGGCTGCATAATCAAGAGCTCGATTCCCGGCTGGTGTGACGCGTCAGCGTTTATTAAATGCCGCCAATCCTTCAATGATGCAGCAGCTCGCACGTGTTAAATGCCTCAATGTCAAGTGGCTAATAGAGCAATCGACGCTGATGCGCTTTGAATAATGATATCTGGCTACTGTTAACAAAAACCAAATGAATGGAAAACCCAAAGAAAAACAAAAACCTAAACCTAAACCTAAACCGAAAACGAATACGAAAAACTCTAACCCCAAGAGAACAAGTGTCGCTCCTGACTCTGGCTGTGATCCTCACGTGCCATCAGTCACTCAAGCGCCGTAGATGTTGAGATGTTGATGTTTTGACATCACAACATCATTATCTACTCATTGTCTAGCTCGAACTGAGACTGCGACTGCGACTGCGACTGCGACTGAGGCCGACTCTTTGCCCCAATCAGAGGCAGACGTCATTATAGACAGATGTGCCTCATCATCTAGGTGTCTTGGCAAAGAGGCAGCAATAGAAACTGTGTTGGTCCAACAGCTCTGCGCCAACTGTTGATACCATGATCCCATGTAATTAGGGGCCGAACCCTACAAAGTGCCCGTTCAGCCTTCGCCTCGGATTTGATTGTTTCACTTAATAACTACGCACACTTTGTGTGAGCCCATTTTGTATTTGATTAGTGTCCAACGGCTTCAATTGAAATACCCAGGCTAATGTCACTGCGTTGCCGGAGCAGTAAAGATTTCAATCATTGCACACTCGTACAGCCCGCTCGACCCGATGGTAATCTGGGCGGGAATACATCTTGTTTTACAGCCCAAAAGAAAGTGTGAATCAATTAGTCTCGAGCACAGACTCAATTGTTTACTTTGCCAAAAGGAAAAACCAAAAGCAATTAGACATTTTTTATAGCTACTCGATTTAACTACTCAAAGTCCAATCTTCATCATGTTCCCGTTGCTCTTGTTGTTGTTGTTGTTGTTGTTGGGTTCGCTGTGTCTCTTGCCCGTTGTCAAAGTGTCGTAAAATTGTTTACTTGTTGGGTGAAAGGCCTGGCTATAAAGTCGTACAAAGTACACAAACCCCGATGACAACACTGTGGCATTGACGGCGATATTCCGATAGCCCAGACCCACGCCCAGTCAAGTGCCCATATGCCCGTTCCAGCACGAGGGAATACCCATTGGCCCCCTTTTACAACAAGAATTTGTCAAACAGAGAGAAATTAGTTGCTAAATGCGAACGCTGCGTCATCATCGTTCCGTTCACAGATCGGATCGACATCGTCATCGTCATCGTCATCGTCACGGTTCTTGGGGTAAGTGAGAGCCACCTAAAACTCAAATCTTTGGCACGCGTTCGCTGCGCCGCGCCGCGCCGATCTACCGACTGCGACGCGACGTCAACGTCAACGTCGACTGCGCCAGCCAGCACCAATTGAAATGATTAGTTTGAGTTGTCAGATTTTGACAAGCGGTTGTCATCTAGGCTGTCAAACATTTTGGTTTCGCTTGCCTTGGCAATGAAAAATTGACAAATTCTCTCATTTCTTCTCATACTCTTGTAGAACATTTCGATTCTATTTTATTTCACGCTGAAGTTGTTTGTTTTGTTATTGCAATTTAATTCAATTTTTAGATTATTTATATTGTATACTATATATTCCTTATTTGAAGTATCTGGATATGGAATTAGTGAGATCTTATTTGTAGGAAAATATACAAACGATTAACGGCTTTCTTTGCAATTCTCATAATTAATATATACGTACAGGCTGTTCTCATTATAACAGTTTTGTTTGGATCAATTCTGTTGTTTTCGAGATGTTGAGTAAGTGTAAGACATGATTATGTTAATTACAATGAAACCTACTGTCTTAATCAATTAAATTCAAACAGTTCGAATTACATTAAAATCTTGTTATAATGACGGTCAAGCGACTGACGTCAGTATGTGATTTTCAAGCTATTTTTGGCGTCTTGATATTACTTGATTGTGAATAACGTTTAATTTTTCAAGCCTAAAAAAAACTTGGGTAGGACTCGGTTGGGTGCCCGATCAAGAGATGTCAATGCATATAAGCACGAGGCTGTTCTAATAGGTTGCTATAAGTCCTGCCAATTTGCTCGTCAAAGAGTCTCCATTTATGAGAAGGCTTATTTTGCGATATTGTAGACAGGCCAACAGAAGAAATTATCAGATTCCTTAAATTAGGCATTTTCTCTAGCACTGTCGGTATGGTAAGAAGACTGTTACTATATATACACATATTTTTTAGAACTCTATCTTCCAACTTGATCTTATAGATGTCAAATACAAAATAGCCCTTCTGAATGGTTCGTATATTGAAGAATAAATAAAGTATTATATCCTATGCTGATCTATAATCACTTCTAACACTAATTAGAAGCCATGAATAGTGGAGATAGTAATGTTAAAATGTGTAAAAATAATATTGCTTATTTAACGTAAGTAAGCTGATTTTCCTTGTGCTATGCAAGATTAATTTAATGCTAAGAAATTAAAGTTGATTATGTAATTTTGGCTTTAACTTGACACTGATTTTAATAAATAAAAGCCTTTCCCTGCGATTCTCATGGTCACGCTTGAGCGCATAACCTAAAGATGTTGTTTCAGTATTACCTTACACATTTTTACTTTGCTTTACATTAATTTTAACCCCATTCTTGACTTTTAGTCAAGTCCCACACAATCAAGCTGCCTTGAATTACATTTTGTTTGATTGATAACATTGCTGGAAAAACAAATCCGTCAACAGAGACTAAAGCAAACGTCAAAAGCAATCAAACAATCAAGGCAAGTAAAAAGTCCAAAAGTGATTTCGTATAGAATTTCGTAATTAAATGTGGATATGTAATTCCGAAGCTTTATATATATATATATGTATGTATCGTAAGCAACGTTAACTGGACTTTGGTCATAACTGGGCATAATTATAGTCCCAGGTACCATAACCCGAAATTCACACAGACTAGACACAAACACACACACAGAGAAAGAGAAAGAGAGAGAGAGAGAGAGATCTACTCACACGCTAACAGAATTTTTAGAGCTTCAAAAAGATGGTGTACTATAAAAGTGCTTTATATAATTTTCCCATAGCTGACCGATGCACGGAACGAATCTTTATTTATGGCATAATGATCGCTGGACTCCCAATAGTACCCCAGCCCCCGACTCTTCTTTGCATGCAGAGCGAGAGAGAGGGAGGGAGAGGGAGAGGAAGAGTCGCTACGGTTGCCCGTCTCATCGCTTTACGATCAATGCTCGTTGTGTGCGTGTGTGTGTGTGTGTGTGTGTGTGTATTGGGCATCATCTGGACCCGTCTCTGGCCAGGTCTTCGATAATTCTTTATTATTTCTTTAAAACTTCACCTTTAATTAAACACGAAACGAAATTATAAAATTGTACCTGCTTTAGCAGCCACCACTGTTCAAGTCCAACTCCGAGTTTCGACTTCTTCGTGCCGCTGTTGTTGTTGCTATTTTTTTTTTTTTTTTTGTTTTTGTTTCAGCCCACGGGGGAATTTTTACCTGAACCATCGAGCTGAGCGACCAGAGAGCAGCGAGCAGCACGCAGCGTCCCGCTCATCTGCTCTTCGCTCTCTCGCCCCGACCTCTCATATGTGTGTGTCCCCAAATTCGATCAATTTAGATACAAACACCCATTTATGCATCAGTACCTTTTATTAAACTACTAGCATGTGTATCTATCTATCTCACTCTCTCGCTCTCTCTCATTCTGTGTCTCTCTGCATCTGTGTGTGGGTCTCAGACGCTGTGCTACGTGCTGCCTTAATAAGCCCGTTAATGGAATATTAGGCAATGGCAAAGAGTTTCAATTCGGCTCGGGGTAGACAATCAATATCAATATATATATATATATACATATATACACTACACACACTTTGTCGTTGCCACTCGTCGCACATGGCGACACACTGCGAGTGAAAGAGACACCGGCCCAGGGCGCTGGGGACAGAGCCAACTCCAACCGAATTGTCGACGGCTGCCGTTGACGTTGCTTTTCGGTCTTAGTGACCAGCTCTGAGCATCGGGCATCACACGATCGAAAGATTTTAGTGCTGGAATGCAATAAAAATTTTATTTTTGTTTTGTTCGATTTGATACAAGTTTTATAGTTGGTCTTCTTATTGTGTGTAGGAGATACGTATGTACATATATGTACATACCAATGTATGACAGTACACACACACACACATACACAATAAGAGCAACGATAAACAAATGAAGAGTGCACGACTAGAAGATACCCTGCATACTACACAGACTTCTCGATTGCATTCATACATGATATGATATGATGTGATATGAGTGTGTGCATTCATACATATATACATGCACACATACATACACACATACATACACACTGCTTCTGTCCTAATTCTAATGCTATTCTCGATATAAGAAATTTGTTATTAAATAATACGAATTCTAAATATTATTTAATGAATATTACAATGCAGAAATAAGATACGTATATATATGTATGTATGTATGCATCAACTAGTTTATTTTCTTTTTAATCTTTTTTTTTCAAAAAATTTTTTATACATGAATATTTAAGTATTGAGCTCTTGGATGTTTTCTTTGAAGACATATAAAATATGAAAAAAATTAATTTGCAAGAAAAATAATGTTGTGAGGGACAAATTTATTCAAAAAGCCCATAAAAAATCTTCTATTTAAATTACTTTTTTTTTTCAATTTTAGAGAAAGTTTAGTAAGGTTTACCAATCGATCTCGAATTGTTTATAGTCTGTGAATTCATTAAAAGAAACTATCTATCTACACACCTAGATTTTGTTGACTTGAGTGACAAATTCAATATATAGAACAAGTTATAAATATGTGATAATATAGATTTTATGTTTCAATGAAAAATCCAGAATATTGACAATACTATGAGGAGATATAAATACAATTAATTTTTAAAAATATATATAAATATATATTGAATATTTGAAATCTAATTTACATGTATATGTATTTCTGTATGTATTATGGAATAGGTTATTCCTTCTCTAACAAATATTTGTTAAAATGGTCTCGCTTTAGCAATTAGAGTAGAAAAATGTTGGCTGTGTAAATACTTGTAACTAGGACTGTATTCTTTTAGAGTCCAATCAAGTACATAATTTGCCATGTTCCCGCTCTAGAAGCCTTCGAGGTAGAACGTATTAGAGAATTCAGTTCTTTCTGCTGGCTAAGAATACATATGTAGATATCCTTTAAAAGATCTCCAAGATCTGTGACTATCTATAGCATACAGATGATCTAACATAGTATACCCTGCTATACAAAATCAAGCCAACAAATGGAGTTAAAGTAACTTGTCTATGCTATTGTGCTATGAATACACTGAAAATAATATTTTATGAAAAGACAAGTTTTATTTGTTTATGAGAAGCGAACCTAATACAGGATGTAGACTTTTCAAGTAGATCTACAGTTTCTAAATGTACATATTCTATAAAGCAAGATAAATAGGCATTCTCTTTGATATTTCCAGCGTTTTTAAGTGTATTTCAAAGTTTCCGCCTGTGTTTCAACTAATTCAAGTCTGCGCCATTGCACAAGGTATTAGTGTCTCCTCTGCTCAGCTCTCTGGGGTCTTCTCTTGTTCGTTATGTATCGTTGTCTCTCTGTGGCTGTAATAAATATTTGATACTCGCACTAAACCCGAATTAACATAATTTGATCGAGCGGTTTGCCGCTGAGGGCCGCCGTCCACTGACAGCGGTGCATTTTTTATATGTCCGCCTGCCCGACTGCCCGCTGGACACATTGGAAAATTATTACATGGAAAACGATACCTTTTCCCCTCACTCACTCGCTCGCGCGCTGCAATAAAGAAGATGCTTTCTTTCCATCTATCGTCTAGGAGGATCTATGTATTATGATCATGCTCTCTAATGCGGCACAGACAGAGAGACAGACACAGACATACACATACGTGTATACCAACTAGACTAATGTTATTACCACAAGAAAGAAAGAAAGAAAGACGAAGATCTGTAACTAAAATTTATTCAAAAGTGATTCGAAAAGAAAGAAACGTCGCCATCTCTCTCCCCTTTCTTCGACGAGACTCGTTAAGAATAGATTTCTCGATTCGTGGACCATGGTAATGCGTGTGACTGCCATTAGAGCAAAGTACTTTGGACATTTCTTACCCTGTCGCTAGGCCCAGTCCCAGTCCCAGTCCCAGTCCCTCTCCCTATCCCCAGCTCCATTTCCCTCCTTCCAATTTCCATGCATTAGTTACCGATACAACATCGAGCATCGAGCATCGCGCATTGAGCATTTCACTAGATTTACGTTTTCTTCGTTTTTGGCTTTCTTTCACCTACTACAAGATTTATCGCTTTGTATTTGTATTATTTTTAGTTGTTTTATGTCAGCTGCAATCCCGACCAACTGCTCGGCTTTCCCTCCCTCCAGGTCCTCCTCCTCCCCCGCCCCTCACCCACTCTCCCCACTCCCCACTCTCTTCCAGTGCAATGCATACCTTTATATCACTTCACATGCAATCGCATTACACAAAGTTAGCTTTTGAGAGAGTCGCTGCGACATTTTATTGATGCTGGATGCGCATTCAGCTGGAATAAGTTTCTTTCCTCCACACAATGCCCAATGTAATATAATTAGTTTCTCTGTTTTCCGCTGATTGGGTGTGTAGATGCATCTATTTTAAGCTCGTATTGCTGCGGCCACCTATTCTGGGGGCGCCTTAGCAGAGAACAATATTAAATATGTCACAGAATCGTCTAAAAATATTCAACAATTATACAAACTCATGCAATTTGAATGCATTCTGCTTAAAACTAAAAACTTGTATAAATAGTTGGTATGTGAAATGATAAATTATTTATAAATTATAAATATGAATTTGTCAAGTGAAATGAGGCCAAGCGCTATGACACAGCATCTCTCTTAAATAATATTCTCTAAATCATCTGAAACCTAATCCACCTATATTTTACCTTCCTCACTTCCACGTTTCTATTGTATTTTAGAAATAAAATTATTGTCTTGAGGAAAAAACAGTTGAAAACTAACAAATTAATTAGCAACATTCTAATCGGGTGTACCTGACTGCCCAATGCTCGTTCATGTACTTACAAAAACAACTAAATAATAAAACAGTGCTCCAACTAGAGAAATTCTTGTTACTCCAGCTCTCGCACTATGATTGATAAATGTATTTTCTGATTTCGTTTCTCTCCAAGAAACGTATTACTGATTTAATTAATCTATTGTATTATATCTATATAGTGTAAATCCTGATATATATATAGAAATAATTTGTATATACTAACCACTTACATATACAGTCAAATCTAGTTATATCGATCAGCTTATAGTGTTCGTACGGTTCATGCGACTAAAAATTACGGTCCCCAAACAAACTTATATGAATAATCGTTCTTCCGGATAAAACAATAATTGAACGTCCTTATAATCGGATTTTTCTATATATAAAACTTTTCTAAATATACTTTTTGTTCAATTTATGAAAATAACAAACTATAGTTATTGTCTATATAGTTATTGGTCAATCTGGATAGGAAACTAAAGAGCTATGATACTGTAAGACACATAAATATGTTTTGATTTATCACGTTCCATGGAAGTAAATATAGAGAGCTGCAGCTGATTAACCGATTTTTCTACACTCTGAATCCATTGAAAAAAAGGATATAAAAGGTTTTTTAAGCTACTTATCAAGATTATATATGACCCCAAGGCTACACAGTTACATTGCTCAAAACCAATATGCTCTCTTGGCATTTCAGAATCGAGTATACTTAAAGTGACGCAAACCGTTAGAGCTACGCATACTCTTATATACACTACGCAGATTCAAGCTCTATTGATCACATATTTCGCATCGTTTGCCATTTTCGTACAAATTTCTTTAATAATCCAGAACAAAAGCCGCATGAAGAGTGCAAATCGTGTAAGGCGGGGTCAGCTGTCCATCCTGAACTAGAAGAATAAGAAGCAGAAGCAGAATAACACGTGGATAAATAATGTCGCTTCGCTAGTTTCAAAAGAAATTATTAATTAATGTATGATTCGACTCAAAACAACTAACTCGGCCTGCCTTTGCCCTCCGCAACAGTTGACCATCCGAGCCCGAGCGCGAACTCAAAGCCCAAGTCAAAGCCAAGGCCCCGACCCGTCTTGTCGTGTGAGGCTCTCGGTCATTCCCATTTCGTATATTCCAGTTCATGTTATGTTAATCACCCAGAGAGTGACCAAAATGATGGAAGAATCTATGAGACTTTACGATGTGGCCATTGGAGACATGTTCTCTGTATAAAATTAAGTATTATTTGATTGCTTTTGTCGAAAAATCGCCGCTAAGAATTTGTTTAGTTGTAGTTGTGTTACTCCCATATGCATGTATGTATATATATATATATATATATATATATATATATATATATATATATATATATATATATATACATTTGATTCTTTCGCTTCAGTTAATAAATACTCAAATTTAAATAGAAATTTCGGTCGCTCCAAGAGTTCATTGTACTATGCCGAGCCACACACACACACATGTATATTTAGTTGGATGACAGAGTAAAGAGAGATATGCACAGATTACATATAACAACAGTTGAATTTCTCCGAGTAATTCCTGGAACATCGAAAGGATTTTCATTTGCAACGATGTAAAATTGCTTTATGCAGTTGCTTGAATGGCCTCGCCCAATTATTGCAATAGATTTCAATTTCGGAGATGCGATCGATGCAGCTACGTGATTTCACACTCAAGATAGTGGCGCGTCCTTGTTAGGTTCCAGGAATGGAAATGGGATTAGTTTTTCCTTGTTACTTTTTCTTACCACTTTTTGTTCAGCGCACGTTTTGGCAAAGTGTTTGGCCGAAAAACTGTCCTGCCAAAGAAATTGCACGTGTGTAATACCCGCTCTGTTGTAATACCCGAACGTGAGTCTAGGCCGTTGCTTAGTTTCCTTTATATAACTCAGATTACTCAACATATGTTGCTATCACAGCGTAGAGCATTGTTTTATTCAAATTTAACCTGAATTTACTAAAGCGAAATATTCTTTTTTATTCATCTAAAATATAACAAATAATATAAAAAAAAAAAAAAAACAGAAAAATATAATATATAATATAAATAAGAGGTTTTATTACGCAATTAAAATTTATGAAATGTATTTTTTATGAAGTTTTACATATGAATCTTAGAATTTAAGCTAACCTAATCTGAATATATAAATGTGGTCATTTTTCACCAACATTAATAGCTGAGTCGCTGTATGAATGATGTCGATTTAGGAATCTTTAAGAGTAAAAGCCTTTACATTATTTTGTAAATCGAAGCATAATTCATAAAAGTAAAAGAGTATAATGGTTTTTGTACAATATACTGCTATCTTACTGTACGTATGTACGTCTGTTTTTTTCCTCCATCCATCCTCCGTCTGTCCATTTGAACTAGAGAATTTGATTTAGTATATATTTATATTTTGGTATAAATATTTGTACCCTCGCCTTGTAATATATTAATGTTACTTAGGGTTATGCAAATTAGAAATTACTATATTTGTTATATACAAAATTTTATTATTTATAAAGCTGAAGAATTTAAATTTACATTGACAGCCCAAGATCAAAAATACATATATTATGAATATATCGCCCTCAGGAGCGTGGCCATCCGTAATGTCTGATAGGATACTACGTATCCATAACTCCTTCCCTTGAAAAATCTGCGTTCCGCAGATCAGGGAGCATTTGTTCACAAAGCCAGCGTCTTGAAAATAAACCGTCAACAAGATGTACGAGTTTGGTCCAATATTGAATGAATTTCTATCCAATATCCTCAAAATACCTGTCGATAGCCAAGGATCTCCTGAAGATTATACTACTACACATCTGTGTATAAATTACATGACAATAATATTTTCATTTCTTTAGTCGTGATATTTCCAACAATTTATTTCCATTACTGTAAACTTCTTTTAAGAATTGCCTAAAATTTGTAAGTCCATGAACACTGTTGGTATAAAAGGCAAAATTTTCTGAAGTTGTACAGCAATAAATTCCGAATTTTATAAATATATAGCAAATCTGAGTAAACCTAGAGCTTCAAATCGGGATCGGAGAAATTAAGTTACTGCAGACTCTTTGGTGATTCCTTTAGCAATGCTATTTTAACTATTTTTGAATTATGAATGAGTATTATATAGTCGGGAACACCCGATCTTAAAACATTTTCTATTTTTATTATATTTATAATTTTTGTCATAACTTTTTTTTAAACGTCTCTTATATTTTTACAAGTTTAACAACTAGAATCATAAAATTTTGAACAAAGAGTCTTGTTAATGAAATGAAAAAAAAACATTAAATTAATCGATTCATGATGACACTCACTACTAATACAGTGAGTGGATGAAAAATGTCTACGTAGAGCAGCAACTTTAGTCTTTGGGAACGATTAAACTATATATAGCAAGAAAAAAATTAAATGTAGTCCTTTTACTTCAACTATCTAAACTTTACTTTAATCTTAACAAAAGTAATCTCTATTTTTCTTAGCTTAATAGTTAGGAATAATATAATAATGAATTAGATTTTAAATTGTCAGCCTATGCCTACTCAACACAACTAAACATATACTTCTTCTTCTTCTTCTTCTATGCAATTCACAGGGTTCCTCACCTACTCTGACGCTGGTCACCTCAAAGGTAAGTGAGACGCAGCTTTTTACTTGGCGCTTAAACCATCGCATGGCTTTGGCTCAGCTCGAGAATGCATGAGTTACATAGTTAGTAATTCGTTTAGTTTGTGATGCATCGCGGGTTGTTGCGGGCAATTAGGTTGAGTCATTGTTTGTGCTGCTGATGAATCAAGGGCGAAGACTTGGTGGGAGCTCGCTTACTCTGGCCATGAGCAACAATCGACATTACTTTGGGCTACAGGATTTCGGTAGGCTGAACGAGAGGAAGAGACTCCTCCTGCTGCTGCTGCTGCTGCTGCTCTTGCCCCTTTGGTGACTCAGCGTCGAGTCACGTAGAGGAAATGACTCCAGGAAAGTGCAGAGCGGGGCACTGGAGTTCAAAAGAACTTGCAGCGCGAAATGTTGCACCACTAAGCACATACACACTCACACTCACACTCACACTCACACTCACACTCACACTCACACTCGCACTCATTCACATTCAGTAACTCAGCAACTCCAACTGCGACTGGGTAAACACATATCTTGGCGATTTCAGTGCTCGTTCCTTAAGCCGACTGCACTCGTAAAAATTATACTTTATATGTTAAATTGGATGCAGTGTCACCAGCGTGGCTTGTAATGGGCTTAGGGCATATATACATACATATGCATATGTACATATAAGGTATATTTTTAAGGTAACCGACAGATTACCTGGCAGCAGATTACAATATCACTGGATAATCGCAGAGCTGGCGTCGTTAGACCCTGAGAAATGGCCGCACACTCGGCGAAATTCTGCAGAAGAACAAGCTGAGGAGAAGCCGAAGAGAAGCTTCAGTATGCGACCTTGAAAATGCAAACTATGCCGCGAGGGCGCTACACACACACACACACATGCAGACACTCGACAAATACCACACACACACACACAGAGATACAGGCCTGAGAATGGGAGCTCGTCTCACGCTCAGTCAAAGGGAAAACGAAATGATGTGTGTGTGCGTGCGTATGTGTTTGTTTGTCCTATGCATGAAAACGAGTTTCGCTGCCAGCGCACAGGCTGCAGCTGTATCCCGTATCTAACAGATACGCAGATACAACGCATGCAAACCCGAAAGACCGCAACGCAAAAGTCGGTCTTTGTGCCAATAGAACTTAGAATGCGGTAGGACGCCAAAGTCAACTTTATGTTGTTTGTGTATGTGTGTGCGTGTGTGTGTGTGTGTGTGTGTGTGTGACTTGTTGTTGTTGTCTTTGGAACGCTGTTATTATGACGCGCCACAGGAAACGGCAACACTGCCCCCAGCTCTGGGCTTTGATCTTCAATATGTTTTGCGTCTAAACAAAATTTTGCATGCAGCTGTACATATGTATGAACGTATGTATATACATATGTATTTTGTGTTTGTATTTGTCTAACTATATATGTCAACGCTGCTGCTGCTGCTGCCGTTTGTCCCAGTCACCAAATCTGAGTTGTTGGCGGCGATATGCAAGATTTAATTTGACTTTAATCATTTTTTTTCTGATGTGCGACACATTGAAAGATTTAATTAAAATTCATTGTTTGGTCTCCAAAATTTTGACACATTTCATGTGGATTTCAATTTTATGTTTGAATCAATTTTATGTTTGTTTACAAACGCAGTTTTGGCGAGGTTCAGGGTATCTTCAAGTCGAACACTCCCGACAAGAGGTTTTTTTTTTGCTCTGATTCTGATGGAGTATTTGTCTTTAGTGCAAGTTTGTAAGTAATAATTAAATCTTTGCAAATTTCAATAATTTTATATACTTAAACAAAAAATTAGTTTTAGGAAAATATTTTGGAATATTCCGAAACAATTTGTTGATATTAGTTGATGCCATATTTGCAGCTCAATTGGAATAGTTACTCTCAAAATGTATCAATGGATACTTCTTCATAGTCTCTTGAGCTCTGAAGCCATTCAGAAATACCCAATGTAAAGCTGTTTGATAATTTCAAGTCAAGTTTTTTTACTATTCTAATCAATAGTTAAGAAGATAAAATTCTTAAAGCATCTTCATCAATTCTTTATTCACATTGAATTACATTTTCTGAATCCCTATATTCCATTCCAGATTCCATTGACTTTTAAGTATAATTAAGTACCGTATTTTTAAAAAAATATCAAATATAGCAAAACTTGTAAATAACAAAAAATTCCTAAATAAGAGAATTAAAATTAAATATATAAATGTATTTCCCACCATTAATCTACTTTTAAAATTGAACAAAATTTAAAAATTTGTAGTTGATACGATATCAGCTTGAATTTCGAAAAAGTATAAAAAAGAGAAACTTTATACCAAAAAAAAAATTATTTAATAAAATATAATATAATATACTTTAAAAATTTAACAAAATGTAGATTCAGCACTGATATATCAGTTTCAATTTCGAAAAAGTATGAAATTGAAATTTCACAAAAAAAATATATAGGTATTTAACTTATAATTCTTGCTCTTAATAACATCTAGTTTAAACAAATTGATTCAACTTCTCTTTAGTATAATCTCCACATATCAATAGTTAACAATTTGATATGTAGATTCATCTCTGATATGATATCAGCTAGTATATATACATGTATGGAAAAATGTTCCATCTACCGATATCGTTTCGGTCTTTATATGTGATCGATCCGAGCTTCCAGGAATGCATTAAGTTGCCCCTAGGCAGAGAAAGAGCTCAAGAAGCATATCCATATCCAATGACAATAATGCGTCGGAGTGATATACATATAAAGATCAGGGTTTTATGCATCCTTAACTTACACTCTATTTTAATTGCCGAGAGATCCTCACAATCACAGTTGGTGCCGTCGACGCAGCACGGCGACCAAGCTTATGTGCAATTAAACCAGAGTTGCCAAAGGCATGGGCAGAGGGGAACAGGGGGAACGGGGAGATAGGAGGAGAGTGGCGCAAGGGGCACGGGCAAAAGCAAATTTACGTCCGCTGTCAAAAGGCAGCGACGTAGCGTATTTAATATTTTTCAGCGTGTTTTACCATTTCATGTTGTGTCATCATCATCGTCAGCATCAGCAACAGCATCAGGAACGGGCGCAGTCGCAGTCGTCGTCGCAATCGCTGTTCCCAGTGCCCAAGCCTCCAGTGCCCAGCTCCCAGCTTGGAGTTGCTGAAGAGAGAGAACACAAGAAGATACAGATACATTCGGTGTACGGAGTGGTCAATCCTGTTCTGTTCCTGGGGCTTCTGTGCGGGCATGGCAATGGCAGAGCGAGAGCGGGAGTGACAGAGAGAGGGATACAAATTTGTACGCTCAACTACAAACTAAAAAGTCTTGAAGTCTTAAAAGCATTTGCAGAAACGAAGGCAAAGAGTAAACACAATAAAGGCATAAAAATTGCGAGTGAGCAAACAAATAAAAGGCAACAAGACGGAGGGGGGATGGGAATGGGGATGGGGATGGGGATGGCGAGGTGGAGGGCCTGGCTGACTGTTGTTGTTTTGTATCTGTGCTGCTCATTTGCACTTGGAATACAAAAGATACATTTTCGTAAGACCATTTTGACATGACAAGATAACGACAAGCAATCCGACCAAGCGACCGGACGACAGCTCGAGGGAGCAGCGTCCATCGTCGGCGGGGCGGGCCGGGGGCGCAGCAGGCAGTTGCGCCTGCTCATTGGCTCCTTGCCGACCTTTTGCCTGAGTGTTTCGTATTTTAATTTTCATTACGGCCACACCGCATCGCAACTGGTAGAGGTTCTTGAGACGACGACGACGGCGACGGCGACGGCGACCGGCAGCGCATAAAGTCAGCACAAGGCAAGCGCAAATGTGAGTATTTCTCAGAAATTGCAAATTATTTTTGAGCTGAGCGCCTGCGCCTGCGCCTGCGAGTTGCCTCCAGATGCCTCGTCACAGGTACGAGTCGCAACTGGCGTCGCAGGCAGCAACAGCCGCAGCAACAGCCGCAGCAACAGCAGCAGCAGCCAGAGCCGCCAAAATGAGTTAGCATCCCAATCCCAATCCCAATTGGTATGTGTGTGTGTGTGACTTTTGCTGAGTGCCAAGCGAAACAAATGCGCAGATACTTTTGCCTGCATTGACACTCCCGCGCCTCCTCCTTGGCCATGGGCCTGGGACGCGGCCATCAAGTGCTCCAGTCTGCCGCCTCCTCCGCTGCCTTTGTCTCTGCCTCTGCCCTATAAAGTCGTGTTTATGCACTCTCATAAACATTTTTATTTTAATGATTTTTATTATTGCGCACATTCGTTACTTTTTATGCGAGGCAAGCAGAGCAAGAGAGACACACAGACAGACAGACAGACAGAGAGAGAGAGAGAGAGAGAGATAGAGATGATCAACGTGCTGGCATTGGCTACCCTTAAGCTCAATCGTCTCCTGATCTTGACACTGAGTGCTCTGCAACAACATTCTGCATTTATGTATGTATATAAAGATCAGCTAGATGAACTCCTGGTTGCAGCTCCTTCTCAATTTCTATGCACTTTATGCAATTGCATGCCACATGTTGCTGCTGTTGTCGATGTTGCTGCTGTTGTTGCTGTTGTGTGGCCAGTTGCTGTTGCAATCGACGCCTCAACCTTTTTGGCATCATAAAATGTAATTTACGTTCGATTGCCAAGTTTTCGCCTGGCGGATGACACATAAAATTCCACATTTACGACTCCTTAAGATTCAACTCATGTCTGGCAAAAATCTGAGCGGAGCTCCAAAGAGCCAAAGCCGGCTCATCCATTTCGGTTTCATTAAAAGAGAGAAAGAGAAGAGCTGAAACCCATAAAAAAGTAAATACCTCGAAATATACATACATTGTTTGAGCGCATAGATCCCTGCGCATCCCTCCACATAGATTGTAGATTCTGTTTAGTTAGTTTGTTTATTATCAAAGAACGTCTTAGTCTATGGCTAACGAGAGGTCAAAGCGTATTCGTTGGCTATCGATCGATGTTGCTTACAGTCTGGCTAACTATGAGTAAAATATTTTATGCTAAGGTCAATTGGCAATGTTACCGCCGCCGAGACGCGCCACAGTGCGACGTAGCTTGAGGATCTCGGCCTGAAGCTGCTCAACACTTGGGTCTATTGGAATGGTGTTTGCTGCAGTAGCTGCTGCCGCGGGCGGTGGAGCAGGCGTCGGTGTGGGTGTGGGTTTTGGGACGGCTTTTGGTGCGGGCTTTGGTGCGGGTTTTGGTGCGGGGTTCGGTGCGGGGTTCGGTGCGGGGTTCGGTGCGGGGTTCGGTGCTGCTGTGGGTGCAAAGGGCAAGGCAGCGCCCTCCACACTGGCAATGCACAAATTGGGATGTATTTGCGGAGTAGTCACGGCAGCTGGTGGCGCAGCAGTTGCAGTGGGTGTCGGATTGGCAGCAGGTGGAGCAACTGCAGCAGCAACTATTTCGGGCGCAGTTGTTGTTGCTGCTGCAGCCAGTTGTGCTAGCCCGCGATGGGTGGATAGTAATTTCTGCAGCTTTGCTGTGGCGCTCTCGCGCTGTGAGTCGAGCAGCATGCGCATGGCCTCTTGGTCCTCCGACTTGGCCTTCTCCATGGAGTCAGAGCCCTCGTCTATGAAAACGTAGTTGATGACATGCGCATGGGTGCCTGGCTTGATTCGATAGATGGGCTGCCCCTCGCCGCTGCCCGATGCAGCTGCCAGTGAGGGTATGTCACCCATCTTGGCCATTTCGCCGCCCACTTGGAAAATCGATGTCTTGCCATTGACCACCAACGGCTTGGGCATTATGTATGGTGCGGAAACAAACTGCGGGCACTTGCGCTTGGTCACCTCAACATATTTGCTCACCCGGCAGCCGCTCGTACTGCAGGCTCGCAACGGCGCTGCCGTGGTTTCTCCGCCGGCACCAGCTGCTGCTGCGGCAGCGGCCGCGGCGGCTGCTGCAGTTGAACTTGTCGTTTGCATCTGTAATTGCCGTTAATAGTATTTTAATTCATTACTTGCACTGCTTATTAATTAAATCTTACATTCGTTTGTTTGGTTTTGCTCGAAATGCCTTCGATTTTTACACAGAAATTTCTTCGGTCTTTCGGTCACATTGAATTGTTCGCTCAGAGAGAGGGAGAGAGAGCTAAGTATTTTGTGCTCACAATAAAGGCGCAAAGAGCTGAACCAGTTCAAGTGGTTTATTTCAAGTAGCTATGTATATATAATTTATTTATTATTGTATCAACTAGTATTACAATTACAAAAATTATTTAAAATAAAAATCTTATTATGAAACAAAACAAAAGTTTACGTCAATGATTTTTTAATACTAATAACAATATTATTGAAAAAGTTCATGGTCAAATGAACTTGCTCAAATTCAAAGCGAACTATTTGACTCACAAGCAGCGCGCATGACTAGTTATCGATTGTGGCAGAGGTCGATAACATGTTTGGCAGATGTTTTGGCGCGAACGAAATAAAATTCAAAAATAATCAAACAACTGCAAACGAAAAATGTATATGCAAAAATAGAAATGAACCACATATTTATATATTATTATTATTAAATAACAGTAAATACACACTAAAGATCTGAATCAGAATATAAGCTCATTCATATATGTGCATCTGTTTTGTGGTAATTTCTATACTGCAACATTAATACTGTGGCCGTGGCCAGTCCATTTCGAAGTGCAATGACCCAAAAGACCTCGAAATACAACATTTTGAGGAGCCGTAGCGAAGTGCAGGCGCGACAGACACCCGCTTCATTTACATTCCCGAGTACTTTACAAATGGACTGGCAACGCCAAAGTTGAGTCGTTAAAAGCACTGAAAGCGTTTATCATAAGGCGGTTCGCAGACCAATGCCCGGTCCTGATGCCAGCTTCTTTCATTTTCACGTCCATCTCACGGCAACAGTCGCTCAAAGCGCTCGAACGGACTTGCAGCCTCATTGTTGGCTCAAATGAAATAATTACTTTAGCACACGTTGACTGACTGACTGACTGACTGCCTGCATGCAGTATATATGTATATATGGGAATGTATATAAATGCGTGTCTGTTTGTGTGTGTGTGCATCCTTAGTCATGCCCAATATATCGACTCGCATTAACAACAACAATGCGCACCGCAGCCACAGTTGCAATAAAAATCTTCGGACATATCCACGTCGCGCCCAGTCCAACAATAATAAGAAATGAAATGCCATTTATTAAGCATTAATAAGTGCGAGCGTCCATGTCCATCCATCCATTTGCGCTGCACTTGGCTCGAACCGCAACCGGCTCTTGCCCTCCTCCACCTGACTTGGCTTGGCTTGGCTTTGGCTTGACTCTGACTCTGACTCAGTCTCTCAGTCTCCTGCTCTGACGTTGCTTGGGCTCTTCGTGCTTTCTGCCTACCTTCTGAAGCCACGAACTTGACTCGCGTTGGGTCAGCTTGTCTGTCGATTTATGTTTGTATGAATTTGAGATATTCGAACAATAAAATATCTTGAAAGTTCTCTGCAATTGCCGAGCATTACTTTCATATAATTTAAATGACTTTCAATTTGGCCACAAGTTGATTTTTTCTTTTTAATTTGTCTTATTAATCGACATGTATTGAAATACATTTAATATATTAATACATTTCCTAATTGATTTTATTTAATATAGAATACGACAGAGAAGTTATATTTCATATTCATCATGAGTACAGAGATATATAGGATCTCTCTCTCTCTCTCTCTCTCTCTCTCTCTTTCTCTCTCTCTCTCTCTCTCTCTCTCTCTCTCTCTCTCTCTCTCTCTCTCTCTCTCTCTCTCTCTCTCCTTCTTTCTCTAACTGATCCCCATGTAAGCAGCAAATTTAATTAGTTTCATAAAAGCAAAGTCTGCTTAAAATTCACATCGAGTATCCGGGAACAGCCCCAAAAATTGTTGCTTTTAGTCTTTGAGCTGTTTTTAGTGGCGGCAACATGAGAAAATTCCATTGCCATTGGCTCTTCATAACAAAAATCTGCAATTATGAAATATGAAGCGATTTGCTCTTAAAATGCACAGCAGAAATGAATCTTGTAAGCAAGAATAAGGCTCTTTTTCGACGTAAAACTAAACGGAGACACAGTGGAGTAGGACAACCACAATTGACTTTCCGTTGAAGCCGGAAACTGAAAATAAAAAACATAGGAATAAGATGTAAATAGATATAGAAAAATGTCTATATACATATTTTTGTTACACGAAAGTAAACATGGGAACATAATGGAAATTTTCTCCAGTTTTAATAATGGTAAAATATGAACAGCTAAATCGACTTAGTTATTTATGTTGATCAAGAATATATTATATATTATATATATTATTATTATTTATTAAATAAATTATTAATTCTTTATTGGTTCAGGGATTAACACAAATAATATCTTTACTTTGAGTTTAATATTGCATTATTAACTCAGAATTCGAACCCATTAACAATGTGAAATCTGGAAATAATGGATTACTTATAATACAGTATGTAACAAGCACAAATAGAAGGCGTGGCCAAGCCAATCAAATAGCTGAGTCGATGAAGCCCTGTCCATGTATCTATTCGTCGGATTTTCCCTATGTCCGTGTTAGGGAATGTGTCTTTCCCAGAAGCTATAAGATCTATAAACTTGAAATTTCTTTAAAATAAAATAAAGAACATTGACTTTTATTAATTACAAATCAATATTTAATTTCTAAAAATTGATTTGATTTAAAAAAATAGAATTCAATTCAAAAGTCCAATTAGATATACGGGAAATTTGAATTGAAATTTGACCTCTTTCTATAGGAAATTCTAAGATATGAGCTAGTTTACTATGAATTATAGCAAAAGTTTATAGGAAAAAGTGGCAACAAGATTTGAATTGATGCAGCTTATAAGTGCAATTGACAGTGCAGCTAATTTGTACTTGCTGCTGTCTGGGGTCTAATGAGTCTTCTGTCTTTAGGTTATTTGCGCCTGCGCGGCACAACAAGTCGCATTTAGTTTAGTTTCGCTCGTTTTTGGGTAAGCAGGTTTCGCAGCAAAAGCAAAAAAGAAAAGAAATTGGAATTCCTTGTCTGGGCAGACACCCAAACAGCCGAACTAAGCCAACCAAAACAAGCAGCCAGCACACACATGGCATTCATTTCGCAGCTCGAGCAGCCAGAGCCAGAGCAAGCACTAAAAGCAACAACAATAAACCCAAAAGGCCCTCGGGCGCTGTACTTGTGCCTGATCAAGTGAACAGCAGACGGCAGACACCAGACCGTCGACATCCTCGTCTGGCCATCGTTGCGCATGCTTAGCTGTTAGATACGCGCAAGAGATACAGATACAGCTACAGCTATAGCTATGGCTACAGCACAGATACACAGATACAGATACAGATACAGATGCGCAAGCACGTGCAAGCCTTGAAAAAGGGAAGCCAAGAAGACAGCACAAGAAATAATAAAAGGAAGCCAAATGTTTGACTTGACCTTGACTGTGAAATGCTCATTGCAAAAGCTTAAAAAAAAAATATATATATATATATATATATACACTCACACTTATATATACTCACACACATCATAAAGTATTTGTATCTTTTGCCTCTGTAGTGCAGACTCTTTTTTCGATTTGCAGCCTGATTCAATATAAATAGAGCATAACAAATATACACATATACATACATATATACATTTATATATATATATATATTCTCATTCTGTAGATCTTTTGTCAGACTTTCTAGTAATCAAAACTCAACGATTTCTTATTACCTTTTCAGATGAGTGCAGCTCCACCCTGCACATAGCTCAGTTCTTTTCCAAAATTCAGCTGAATGCAGTTGCCAGTCAAGCAATAATCCCATCCAGTATAACCAATATGAGCACATAGAAGACCCCACAAACACACACACTCACACACAAACACACCTACACAACTACACACACACACACACACTCTATATATACATATATATATAGTTATATGTATATATATGTGCTGTAGACAATACGTGTACAACTGAGCCCCGAGCAGCAGTTTTGTAACCCCCCAGAGAATTGCGGAACCAACAGGTACGCCACAAGCCTAAATAAGTTTATTCTATAGCTATCCATTCTAAATATGCATATATATATATGATCAACAACTTTTTTATATAAAATATCATGATTTACCATATGAAAGCATACTATCCCAAATCGAATACATTTTCATGCAACCTGTGGTATTATGTCACTATATATATATAATATTGGGATTGTATTAAAATTTAAAGCAATTCTAATACGTATTCGAATATATAACGTAATACGATGCAAGCGACAATTCATTATGCTGATCCCAAAATTAACTCAATTTCACTTCAAATTTCCCTAAGTCTGTTCTCCAAACAAAAATATTTAGTTTTGAAATCGATTGAAAAGTAAACACTACTTAGCAGTTCAATTGGCTAATTCATATAACAGTCGTGATCTGTTCGAATTTGAAAAAAAAAAAAAAACTATACTAACTCAAATTTTCAGCTAATAATAATTTTTTTTAATATTGTGAATTGGAAAACTTGTATTATCAAAGATCGAATTTTATTCATTCATTTAAGATGTATATTTATATAAATATTTTTCACATGCTCAATATCCATGTTACATCTTAGCTCCTGCTTGTAAATTTCTATTTTTCAAAAATAAAACTTTTTCAGTCGGCTTTTTAATATTTGAAATATTGAAACCATATGAAACAAAATCGTTTCATTTAAACTTGTAAATGTATTTCTTAGAGAAAATGTCAAAACTTATTTATATAATACATATTAATAAACGTATTATTTTAATATTATTATATTAATACATACTGAAATGTCATGATCCATCTGAATCCATATTCGAAAATACACATTTTCAATGACAGAAAAAGATTTAAAGTATGTGAATGGAAAGCGTGGAAAGTAGTAATGCCTAGAGTAGAGCTGGGAAATCCATCGATGGCTCCATCGATGGTATCGATGGAACTTGTGAATTACGATAGATCGATGGAAAATTTTCGATTTCGATATATCGAACTTGTGAGCGTGGTGATGGCAATAAGAATAAATTGCAATCTTTTTGTTATTAATTCCAATTTTACAATTTTCAACAGTTAAAAAGTAAGGTACATAATAGATAATAGCAATGAAAAAATTCTTACAGTCCTCTCGTAAGTACTTTACACAGATATAATTGTAGGCCCTTGTGAATGTTAAAGTATACATATTTACATATGCATGTATTAGAAAATATTTATAGCAGCAAGTTCTGCCGAATCAGAAAGATCGTTTAGCAAAGCAAGAGCGATTGCTTCGGGCCGAAGGTCAAGTTTTAAGCCAACTATAGTCAGCACATTGGTTTTTATGAGCAAAAACCAATGGCTAATAATAATTAATAGACTTAATTTGGAGATGTCCAAAATTGTTGTCATTTATAAATTTATTTTGTTTTTATTTATTATTTTTCTTACACACTAAGTGATTCTTGTTGACATTATTCAATATGTTAAGTTAACAAAAATAAGTTATTTTCTTTTAGATGTACTGAAGTTATATCTTTTTTTCTTTATTTTTGTTTGCACGGAAATCCTTTCTTTTCTTTGAAAAGTTATAAAATTACTTTAAAATCTTAATTACCCATTTTGAATTTTATTCGTGGGGCTTAAACATCTTCAAAACAATGTTTTAAACCTTAAAATAGTTTTAAAAAGGCCTTTTAAATTACCGATGGAAACATCGATATATCGATGGTGTGGTCCATCGATGGATAAAAACTTAATCTTCGATAGTATCGATGGTTTTTTCCATCGCTGCAAAATCCATCGAGTGGTGCCTCCATCGATGGATTCCCAGCTCTAGCCTAGAGGCAGCTTAAAATTTCGAAATGGATTTATATAATGCATAAATATACTATTTCCACAGGCATATTCCATAATAATCTTATGTACATTTGTCGAAGACATAATGAAGATTTAAAGTACAGAAGGAATAAAAATCATAATCGTTCCATTTGAATATTTCGTTTCTACTATTTTTATTTTTCAGCCCAATATATGGCATGTCTCATGTATTTTCTTAACTAAATTATATGAACGCAAATGATTTCCTTTGCTTGCTTCAAAACTCAACTTCTGATGGTGTCTAAAGGACAACGGCCAGAGAAGGAGTTCAGTTGAATGTGAACCGTGACGCTGTTGCCCATTTCGATTCTGATTGCGGTGCAACGAAGGCAACGTAGGCGGGCGATGGAGCCAATTGCAGCTGCTGCTTGGCACACGACAAAAAGTCCTTTGTGCTTAAGTTGTTGTTGCTGCTGTTGCTGCTGTTGCTGCTGCTGCTGTTGCTGTTCCTTTTCGGCTGTCTGTTGCTCTGCTTGTTAGCCGGAAAGGTGTTGCCTCAGACAATAAACTAATTAAATTTAATTTAAAACAGTTCGTGGCATTTCATCAGAGCAACCAAAAATGTTTCATATTTAATTGGCCGGCTGCCGCTGTTGCTGTTGATGTTGCTCTTGGTGGCATGCGACGAGTGTCCTAAATTACCACAGCGCCGAGCCGGCCAAATTAGAAGCAATAAAAAACTGTTTCAGTTGCGTGTGAGGGGCAAGTGTCCGTTAAGCCAAGGGGCGGGCTTAGGCCAAGTACCGCGACATGTTCTCTGCTTGTTCTTATACCCGATCACCAAGTGAAAAGAGTATATTAGCTTTGTATAAATCATCTATATGGAACGGTTTATCATTTGTTATTCATTCAAAGTGATCATAGGGAGGAATTTGATATTTGGGATATTTACTAATGTGCAACCACATCTCATAAGGTCTCTTATGATATATAGAAGCCACAGAAAATATATCTATACAGTCAATATATCAATATGTTAAATATTCCTTAAAATAATTTATGTAATATATAAATAGTACATCTAAGTTGTATATTTACAACGAACGAACGAGCATTATGCAGTCAGTCACATCCTACGACCTTATTCTAATTTGTATCTTTGAATTGCTGCAGCAGCAGCTGTTGCTGTTGCTGCTGCTATTGTTGCTGTTGCTGCTGCTGTTGCTGTTGCTGTTGCAGCAACATGATTTGGTGTGCCTTACGCAGGTGTCTGATCTGAGCAGATGCCAATTGAGGTGTAGTGTCAGCCGAATTTGAGAGGCAAAACCAAAGCTCGATTAGGGAAAACTTGAAAACTTGAACTGAATTTTCCTAGAGGTTTTCGTTTCAAGTCAAATTTGGAAGCTAAAGATAAATGCAAACATGCACAGACACACGCACACACAACCATACACGCACACACTAGTTTGGTTTACCGTTAGACTGACAATCAAAACGGCTTTGTGAGTTACCTGGTCTCGTGCCTATACCCTACTGCCAAGGCCAACACACACACACACACAGAGGGTAAAACCCATCATTATTTCTAAAAATTAAAGTCTCGAATTTGGAGCAACCTCCCGAATATGGATCTGCATGCGGATAATTATGGGTGTGGTCCATCGATCCAATGATCCATCGATATAAAATAAATTTAGAATTTACCCGCCGTCTACGGTAAAAATATTACCTTAGTTTTACCTGCCGCTGCAGCATGCTGCAGGCACTTTCTGTTTGTTTGTGCCCCATTTGAATGGACTTTCGTTTCCAATTCAAATTTACGATCAATTGCCTTTATATATATATATAGCAAAAAAGAGAGAGAGAGAGAGAGAGAGACCAATTAGAGTAGCGATCTCTGCTGTCATATGCTATTCAAATCAATTGTCAATTATAACTGACAAATGTGACTTTGTCTTTAAATGATTTATATTCTGGATATGAATCATTTGCATATCTGCAATTCGAAATGTATAAATCCGTTATATTGAGTTTTGAGTAACCTGGTTAGAGTGACTTATTGGTCACTTAGACTTATTAGGATTATTATCCTACAATTAAACATGAAATATGTTTTGCTGGAACTTTTGTTTGAGAGATCCACAATCTTCTCAATTTTATGATAGTCCAGATAAATGTGTCTGAGTCTTAAATACTAAAATTTATATCACTTTTAGATCAAATTCAACGTTTTTAACAATATTAATCAAGCTAACTTTTCTATCCTTCATTAATTGTCTTTAACTCTTTCTTTAGCATAATTGAAACGAGTATATTGACTTGTAATATGTAATGCTCTTTTTGTTGTACATCTTACTCTCTCATCATGCATTTAAATAGATGTGGCTGTACTAAAACTGTAAAATAGTTATTTATATTGACTTCTACAATTATCAAAACAAAATTTAATGTAAAAATAGTTACGGAAGTTTGCAACTCTATGTCTATCTCTCTACTCTACAATCTCTACTAACTTTTGTAGACCAATATATCTCATCCAGACATCCTCTTCTTGCGGGATCTTTAATTAATGCAGTTCGTTCACTGTTGCTATCCTCTACATATTCTTTTTTTGTAAGTTTTGAATCTTAATGTTTTTGAATCAGCTGGAAATGCAGATCAAGCGGGGATTCTTCGATTCAGAGTAGACAAACTTACTGCTTGATTTTTGTCTGTATTTTATTGCTGCATTTTGTCTTAATCTCTATAACATAGTTCTAAATCGACCTAATGCCTAAATGCCTTTATTTCTATTAAGTCTATTGTTTTTAAATCATTTCTTCAATGGTCCCACCTAAAAGGTACTAGAATTCAAATTGCACTCAGCCCTCGAGTATGCTACACAAAATAGTTAAAATATTTAAAAGTATGCTACCAAATTGTGAGTTCAAACTGAATATGAACTGTGTGGGCAAGACAATAAATAACGTATTTAGCTCTAAGCGTTAACTACTTAATGAATAGGCCTTAAATCTAGACTTATCTATTCCTTATTATATTTCTTTCGACATTCGGCGGTTCAGAGGACGAAATCTTTTTAGCCTTCGCCGTTGTTATTGTTAGCCAGATTAGAATTGAACTACCCTAATCCGCATTTTCAGCTATCTCACTCAGTGATATATCAGCGACTGTAAGAATCGCAAGATCTCTATGTAGCAATGAGTTCCTCCGTTCCTCCTGAAACCAGTCAACTACTGTTTATTTCAAAAAAAGTCGTTGGCTATTAAGATATTCCATGTAGGTGGGGTGGAAGAGCTACAGCCTTGTAAAAGATGGCTTTGCTCTTGATTGAAGAACTCAATTTTGTTGATGTGTAATCAATTTTCTAGACGTTGCAATCTACCAAGAGCTGTTTTTGTCTATCAATTGTAAAACTGAAATATTTGTATTATTATTACATTTTAATTAAAATACTCTTATAAAAGGCTTAACATATTTTATTTATTTATTTTTAATTTTTATAATCTATTAAATAATTTAATTGCAACATTTAGTGGTAAATAATTAAAAGCTAAAAAAGCAAAGTTCTTTTGTAATAGAAAAGTGACAAAATGAATAATAATAATATATTGGAATGCAAAAGCTGAATACCTTCTGTAAGAGTATAACTAGCAAGAATTTTGTTGTAAGCTTGTTAAAAAATGTTAACACCTTCAGATGACAACTTGACAACATTTACACCTGCAGTTACACATGAAACAGAAATAATGCAAATACATAAATACATTTTTGCATATACTCATATACATATTTCACATTTTGATTTTATGTTCGCTCAGCAAAACAATTGGAAATTGCATGGCTTGCACTTCGATTAACTGTGGCAGCTATAAAGAGTGTATGGAATGCGTGGTCGATAGTTAGTTCAGTTATTACCCGTTGAAGTTCCAATCACTGACTATGAAGTTGATTCGCGCCTTCTTAGTTCTACTACTCGCAGCGTTTGCGAGCTCGTCCTGCCCGGGTATAGCATCGCCGCCTTGTCCGCAGAACTATCTGTTTAGCTGCCAGCCGAATCTGGTGCAAGTTCCATGCAATTCTTGTAGGCCTCCCGCTGCTGGCTATGGCTCGACAGGTGCATATACGGATCAGGTGCCCGCCTACGTCTACCTTGGCCATAATCTGCATGGACTGGAGTATCAGTACTAAGAATGAATATACTATTCAGACTGTAAAACATAGATAGGACTGATTATGATGAATCAAGATTTCGATGACTTAAAAATTATATATTTTATTTAAATATTTTTTTGTAATTTTATTATTTGATTGCTGCGTGAAACATGTGAAAAGTAATTCATATCATATAAATGTGATTAAAATCCAATTTTATTATCGTCTACTTCTGCTAATGGGAACGACTTGTCTATACCTTGTGCTTATAGTAGCTACAGTTCTGTTTTGCCGAGACGAATTAATACTAGATCTGTTCGAAATATTATCTAATATTCTAATTAGAGTAAATATAATTTTGATGACGATTATTTTGTATGTACTTCTTATAGAATAGGAATAGATCTGTTTGCCAAAGACCAATTCGCACGACGAGGAAGTTAAGACCAACAAAAATACTTTAAGAAACTTTCTATTGACTGTCGCATTGCCTTTTCATCTAACTACTAACTACTTTTTTTACTAACCAATTTTTTACACTTAAAATTAATCTAAATAGAGCTGAGCTATCACTTGTAATTCACATATGACTTCCAATTGAGCTGTAAAGTCTTTTAACTCTATGCTTAAATTTATGCAACGAAAATTTACTCTATGAATTGCCCAACTATCTGCACTATTAGTAGAGCTATATACAAATTTTCTACAAAGTAGTGTGAACATTATATGAAGCCGATCCCCTATGATTAAAAAATATGTTATTGGCATTCACATTCACAAAGTAATCTCTGTTTGTCTTCAAAGCCTTTCGACCTTACAATCCACAATTTGCCCGCTAAACTTTTAATTAGCACAACTATCAGCTCTTATACTTGCTAACAGTGACCTGTGCCTGTGCCTGTGAAGGGGAATTTCCCACAATTCTGAATAATGAATGAATGAATACTTTTGTTATTTTTCTTATGATTTAGAAAAGCATAGCAAATCGTTCGATTGCCCTTTAGCTCCTCTGCCCCAGTGCGTATCGTTATATGTCTGCTCGTTTAGATATTAAGTTGATTTGTGGCTAATGATTTGCCGATCATCTGCCCAGCATCAGCAGCTGTAGCTCATCTGCCCCGCCCACGGCACTCCGGCTGCCCCTCTAGAGCGGCGTCGGCTGCCAAAAATAATGTCGCCGTGTGCCTCCAATTCGGCATTTAGACATACATCGTTGTCCACATACTTATATACATATGCATATCTGTGAATTCGGTTCCACTTAGCCACAGTCGGAATTGTTGTCTTTGCGTTTGTGGTCGGTCGCAGATCGTTTGTCGTCCATCTATAAAGCAAATAAAGAATAAAGAATCGAAATCCAAAAAACAAAGTGATGCTGAAATTTACATAAATATACAGAAATTGTGATTTTTCCATTGGAAATTCGACTATAAAATGTCACGTGCCTCAATGCGATCTTAACTAAAATATACTCGGAAGGGTTTCGTCCAGTTTTGTGATCGTAAATAGTCTTGGAAGTGCTTTGCCCAAGATGTTTGTTTATATTTGATTTGATTTATTTGTATTTTATATTTGTGATTGCATAATTTATACGGGGACAGCGCCAGCATCGCGATTGCTGCTCTGTTGTTTGTGATTAGCTGTCTCTATATATCCATTAACACCCATTGGTGATCGCAAGGGCCACGATGAAGAAACTACACTTGGGCGCCAAGCATAAGGCAAAGTCGTATAAACCCTTTCGGAATAAAAATCGTCGGGTAAGTGTAAGCACGGACCCAGATCCGACAATACGCCGTACACCCATTTTGGCCCACCCCTTCGCTGGCCCGGTTTGGTTATTTTTAAACACTTGCTCTCGAGGTGGATCTTGCGGCGCTCTTAAAATTCCGCTCACTTGGCCATGCTGAATATCACTCTTGCTCCTCGGCTCTTTTTGTTTATTTTTGCTCAGAATCATTATGGCACAAGTAATGCAAAAGGTATGCGAAACGAGGCCAAAGACAAATCTATCCCTGAAATGCTGCCGATAGCATTTTTAAAGAGGTTTATAGAACTGGGGAAAGGTCTTACGAGTGGTGCGGCAAGTTCATTACTCGTTGCTGTGTCTTTGGGTCACATTTGGAATTAGCGTAAAAGGTAAACAATAATTCGCCACACACTTACCTTCCTTCAGTCAGAGTAACGCGAAAGGGGGCAAATGACATTCGCATTTCTCTCTGGCATTGGTTTACACACAACAAAACAATGGCACAAAGCGCAAGAAGAAGCACAAGCGAAAAAGAGAGCGCATTCTGAGGCATGCGCAGTTCGCGAGTGTAGAGTTTTTCTTTGCAAAGCACGCATCTTCTCTCTCTCCCACTCATTCACTTGATTACTCTCTGGCTCTCTATGCGCTCATCTGGAAATGCTTCCTTCCTCTCTGTTTCTTTCATGCACTTGATGGACAACATAATGTTTACGTTGTAATGCACATTGTATTGGTATTTTAGAATCGCAGGGAATAACTTAATGTTGGCATGATGATAAAAATGGGTTTTATATGTTTAATAAACAATAAACATGGGCCTACAGAGCTTTGAAGATACACTTTGCCATATAAAATGAAATTTTTGTTGGAATATTTCTTATTATATTTTAATAAGAAACAACAAACAACAAAATGGATATATATTTTCTATGCTTCCAATTTCTTAGTTATGCTATTAATTATTTCACTCGAGTTTATTTCACTAAAATTGATTAATAACATAAAAGTCAACATTAGCTAATAAATACATTACATATATTCATGCATTAGCCTTATTTAAAACATTCACTTTCACTCAGAACAGCTCTAATTTTATACCCTCCACTGTGTCCTCTTACACATTTACAAGTACATATGTATGCACATATATATGTGCATAAATATGTATGTATGCATGTGTGTTTGGGTGTGATAAGCAAGGCTTGCCAACAGGTGGACGACCCTTTGCTTAATTTAGACAAATATCGATTTTCCACACATCAACAAAATTCATGACAACTAAATCATGTATTTCTTAAACCTGTAAGCGAGCAAAATAAATAAAGTACTTAATTAGATACATAGTTTAAACAATTAGACAATCATTCACACTACACTTGCATATGTGTGTGTGTGTTTGTACATATACATAATTGCATATGTATAAGTATGTACGCTAGTAGCAAAAGTGTTGCCATTGCACTTGGACTTCCATTTCCAGTGAACTTAAACGAAAAGAGAGTTTTGTTTACATTTCATATTAGCAAAGTAAAAGTGTGTGCATTTGCATTTGTATTCGAATTGAAAGCACGTAGTAGTACGTAGTACTCGCAATCGCAATAGCAATGGCAATCGCAATCACAATCGCACTCACACTCGCACTCATTGAATCGCCTCTCTAGGTAGGTAGAGTGGAAGGACAGTGCAGCGGGGCAGTGTTGCGGTGCACACTCCCAACAACATTTACACACTGGAAGAGAGGGAAACTCTACACAAGTGCTTTTTTTTTCTCCCCAAAAACGAAGCATTCATGAACACATTTTTCGTTTTCCAAATACAGAAACGATTTAGTTTGCGTGCGGAATTGAGTTCGAGTGAATGTTGAATGCGAATGCGAAAGTGAATGTCTTGGGCAAAGTGCACGGGGAATGGTGTCTGAAACGAAATATGAATCGAATGAATCCTAGCTGGCATATAACTGTAACAAAATCACATCAAATTCATCTCTAACACAAGCAAACGCACAAAATGCCACAACAAAAGTGATATGCAACAAAAAAGTTAAAATAAATTTAGCAACAAAATATAACAGAATTTTCTCTCAGCGGGAGAGTTCCCAAAGGCATTTACAGCTTGGGCTTTTCCAGTAAATTTCTGTGTGTGTGAGTGTGTGTGTATATAAAAAAAAAAAAAAAAAATTAAAACAAGCAGATTATCGGCTTGCCGCGGGTCCAACTAAAATGCCAAATACCTATTTTTAACTCACAAGTAATCTTCGGTGGCGCCAATACCTTAATACGGTTCCGGATACGGCGCAGAAAACGCGTTGCGATAAATAAGTTATAATATTTTTAAGATTTCCGTACCGGGGGGAAGTTGCCCAGTAGTTAGAAGAAGAAGAAGCGGCGCGAAGTCAACGTGTGTGCCTTTCCAGTTACATTTACCGTTTACCATTTGCCATTTACCATTCACCATTTACATTTACTGTGTGTGCCTGTCTGCCACTGACTTCCAGAGTTCGTTATCTCGCTCGCCCGCCCTCGCTGTCACTCTCGCTCTCGTTCTCTCGTTCTCCCGCCATCTCCGTCTCCTTCTGCCTTTCTCGCACTGCCAATTGCCTAATGTGGATTGCAGATTGTCGCCTGGCGTCCGAGTTCTGAGCAACCAGTGGGAGAGTGGATGCGGCGGCCATTGCTATTTTCACCTCCTTAACGTTCCTTGGACTTTGCGTGGTGTTGTGGCGCGTCACTTAGTGCTTCTGAACCGTCATTAACATCGTCATTGCTATCGTCATCGTCATTGACATCGTCATCAATTGCGTCCGTTACGTTACGTTGGCAACTCCAATTGCATTTGTTGTTGGGCCATTGGGTCGGTAACGTCATCAAAATATCTTCATTCGAAGAGGATTATCGGGCTGACAGGCCCATGGTGCAGCGTGCATCCTCCTCAGATGCTCCCTCAATTCAGGGCGGCCAACATCGAGAATCTCGATTTGGCCTTGGATATACATCATACCAAAGCGGATACAATAAGCTATTCACACAGGTGAAAAAATATTCAAGTAATATAAATAAATTAATCTAGTTCTATCCCTTTGGAGATACACACATATTTTGATCTAGTATGATCTCACTGAATTCCACAGCCTCTGGCAAGCAGCCAATATAATTACTTATGGAGAGAACGTTGAATTGTTATTATATACATATATAGATATATAAACATATGTTCATTGTGCACATTGCCCTCATTAATAACATGATGTGTTTTGTTTTGCTTTGTTTTGGTTTTTTTGCAGGGTTCTGCCGACTCGAACTACTCACAACCGTCATCCGATCTGTCGCTAGACGAGGAAAAGGAATCGCTTCGGCGAGAAAAGGAACGTCAGGCCTTAAGCCAGTTGGATAAAGCGAGGGTAAGACCCATCAATAATGAATTATATCTATCGTATACGTACTATAATGGATTCCCTTTCCTTACAGAGTAAACCTGTAGCATTCGCTGTGCGAACCAACGTAGCATATGATGGCACAATCGACGATGATTCGCCCGTGCAGGGCGGTGCAGTTTCATTCGAGATCCGGGAGTTTTTGCACATCAAGGAGAAGTATGACAATAACTGGTGGATCGGCAGACTGGTTAAGGAAGGCTGTGATGTGGGCTTCATACCCAGCCCCGCTAAGCTAGACAACATTCGAATGCAGGTGCTGAACTGAATGTTCCCTTATATCTGAAATAATTGAAAATTAATTGAATAATTGTTGTGTTGCAGAATCAAACTAGACCCTCAAGACTGTACGGCACAAAGGGCTCATCAAGTGGCAATTTAGGTGCGGGACAAGCAGGTGCGGAGCCATCACGAGGTAGCACACCCCCCACACCTGGTATGACACACATTTCATTCTCCTGATTTCTTTTCGGCGAGGTTTTATTTCGTATATCGTAATATAAATTTGATTTCTAATCAAAATTTTTTCCGTTGTATGAGTGTTTCAATGTAATATTTACTTTTCGTATTTATGTCGTATAAACTATCTTCGTCGTCGTCGTCGTCGTCGTTAATATTGAATATCTAACGACCATCTCGTACACAAAACGAGTGACCATTTAACATAACTTGTAATTTTCCACAAAAGTACTACGATTTATATATCTATATATGAACACGGGAGTGACTGGGTCAGTACAACAACCAAGGTACTCCAAAAACCGATTGGCATCAATCCAGGAAGACACAATTGTCACTTTCAAGAGCTGAATCCGTCAGCAAACCAGCTAAGATCGTCCGATGTGATTTACACAAACATCAAATGTAGTTTATCGCGTACCGTTTTGAATTTTCATTTAGAGAAACCTTAAATCTGGCAAACACTGGGTTCCAAAATTGCTGTAATTTCGTACATTTTGTGTTATATATATTTATATCATGCGACCTCCATTATAAAACTGCAATAAGGAATTATATAAGTCATCAGCATTTGTCAAATGGTCCAGTCTATAATAATACTGATGTAGATATCTAACAACACTTTTTTATGCATGACAACAACCACTCAACGAATTGGTCCAGAACGCATACCTCTCTCTATCTCTCTGTCTGTCTCTCTCTTCAACACCTACACTCCACACGATCTTAAACTCTAAGCTTACTTATATAAAACTACTAACAGCACGCTCCTAATCATTTGCTCGTACTTTCCTAATACTAAAACTTATATGAAAGTCTAGCAAAATAAAATCCTATTAACTGCACTTAACTCTCTTTTACCTCACACAACAACAACCAAAACTACAACAACAAATATCACTAACAACCACAACAACAACAACAATTATAATATCAACTTTGTGTGTGATAAAAAACCGTGTTCCAAAGACCCCTATAGTACAACACCACGCAAGAAACAAGGTTTGTCGAACGTCTTTCTTCTGGTAATCAGAAAATTTCATTTTTGAAATCTTATGTTCGCCATGCTAGAAAATAATATTCAAATATCAGTAGCTTTATCCAATCGCAATTAACTCCCATCTAGAGTAGAGCGGATAATAAGACTTATATAAAATCATTATCAAATTGATACTCTGACAAGATTGTATTAGTCGAACTTTATTCTACACAGATATTGATTGTGTTTTCCTGTACTTTCACCGGAACTGCTATATCATTCTCTAAATGTAGAGCTCTTTTCTAGATGGTCTTATCTCTTAGCCACTCACTTCATCTATATCCTTAAACTTAAGATATGCTTCAAACTGAATCTCATCCTCGAGTTGGCATTTCAACAGCATTTTAATATCGCGTGGTACGGTTGCAAATTATAAATCAAATCTGATTCCCGAAATTGGATGACACACATGAACACACAAAAACAATAAACAGACACATACACGAACACAGCGAAAAATTTTTAAATTGAAATTAATTATATATAGATAATTTGTATATAAAGCAAATATTTGGTAAAGCAAAAACAAAAAAAAAAACGAACTTTAGTTGTAAATTAGCTTGGCAACTCGTAGCGCTCGATCGTCGTATGTAGAAATCATAAAATCGCTCATCCGTTGCCATTATCTCTTCTCTCTGGCTATTCGAATATGATACTAACAATCAGGTGACGAATCAGATTCCATGGGACCAGGACGTCATGGCAAGACACCATTAGCAACGCCGCCCAACAAGGAGAAGCGCAAGCCATTTTTCAAGAAACAGGAGACAGCCAGCCCGTATGATGTGGTGCCATCGATGCGTCCTGTTGTTTTAGTGGGTCCAAGCCTTAAGGGTTACGAGGTAACCGACATGATGCAAAAGGCGTTGTTCGATTTCCTCAAGCATCGCTTTGAAGGACGCATCATCATAACGCGCGTTATGGCCGATATATCCCTAGCGAAGCGATCGATCATGAACAATCCATCGAAACGTGCCATCATGGAGCGTTCCAGCAGTCGGTCGGATTGCTTGGGCAAGGTCCAAGAGGAGATCGAGCGCATCTTTGAGCTGGCCCGTTCCCTGCAGCTGGTCGTACTCGATTGTGATACAATCAATCATCCGTCACAATTAGCAAAAACTTCATTAGCGCCAACAATAGTTTACTTAAAGATTAGTAGTAGTAAGGTAAGTAAATAACTCCAGTCAGTGATGAATGGGAAACATTAATATTATTTTCATACTTACAGGTTTTACAGCGTTTAATCAAATCACGTGGCAAATCGCAAGCTAAAAACTTATCCGTACAAATGGTTGCCGCTGAAAAATTAGCCCAATGTCCACCCGAAATGTTCGATGTAATTTTAGACGAGAACCAATTGGAAGATGCCTGCGAGCATATAGCTGAATACTTAGAGGTAAGTATCGAACATAAATCTACTATATATCTGTTATATCAACCTATATATCTTAAAATAGACATATTGGAAAGCCACGCATCCAGATATACGCGCTGGGTCCACTGTACCGGCCATTGCCAGGCCGATACCGTCCCAGGAGGTGTCAGCGTCGCCTTCCGCCGATCAAGCACGCATGGGTCCAACACCACCAGGTAAAGTTGAAGCTGTTGTAGGACGTGTTCATTTAGTGAGCGCATTGTCATCTTCATACGTGTATCGTATCCCCTTTTCGCCAAAAAAAAAAAAGAAGAAAAATGTGAACTATATTCAAGAAATCAATTCCGATTGCCCACTCTATATATCCACTGTCTCATTCACAAAACCGTTTTGGCAATTGAAAACTCATCGATTAAAATAAGTCACAAATCAATATCAGATCAGATCTGTTCAACTAGATATGATGCATTTATGATTTGAATTAATTTATTTTGATTTTTGATTTCGACATAATACAAAACAATATTTAACTTACATACAATTTACGAATAACATAAAAAATACTCATATTCACAATTGCAAAACATGAATATTCACAATTTTAATCAAATCACATACTCGTATATGCTCGTACAAAAATACAATTCTAAAATTTGTCTTTCTCAAATTCAAATTCCCATGACTGTACCGATAAACAAAAAAAAAAAAAAAAAAAAAAAAAAAAAAAAACAAACAAACAAATAAACAAACCAATCGATGCTTCTTCTTGCTCTCTCTTCGCATTCGCGTGCCTGCGCAAGTAGTCGATGGCGAGGAGTTTGACGAGCACGAGCCACGAATGGCGAGTGCCGAACGCGAAGGTAGTCGGGATCGGGATCGAGATCGGGAACGGGAGCGAGAGCGTGGTAGTAGGGAAAGAGAACGGGACAATGAACGCGACTACTGGGATAGGGAGTTCAACAGAGATCGCAGTTCGAAAGACAGAGAGCGGGACATGGAGTGGGAGCGCGAGAGAGCACGCGAGTGGGAAAGAGAGCGAGAAAGGGATTGGGATAGAGAGTTCGATTGGGACCAAGGTAAATTCTAATGTTATTTTTCATTTGGTTATACTATATCGCATAATTTTGAACAGCAAATCTATACGTAATACTTTCTCAAATAGCGTTAAACGTCATATACATGCATAAATACCACTATTCTTATTGGTGACTTAGTTGAACCTGTTGTTTATTATAAAACTATATTTGCCATAGAATTTCAATGTCTCACCTATAGATATATCGTATACCTAGCTCAGCTTTTCTAACAGTATATACTTAACACTTTGATCTTTTGATATTCGCTGCAGATTTTATTTCCTTCATTGCCAACTATTTTTCATATACAAATGTATTATCTATTATGTTTCAAGGTTATCTCAATGTCAAAGTTTTATTTTTTATGATTTTAGATTGCTTAGACCCTGGGGCATCGAAATATACAATTTATACCATTAGTTAGTCCGTTCTCTCTCTCTCTCGATGCTTTCATTTACATGATCAATACTTTTTACTGTGTTCTTCTATCTATTTGTTTTCAACTAGAGTTTAAGATTGAGTTTTCATTGGTTTCTTATTTATACATGTTCTTTTATGCCAAACACTTCACAGCATTCACAGCACGAGACATACCCGGTTCCTTTACAACAATGCTATAATTTCAATCCAATTACCAAGATCAACACAAATCAGAAAGAAAGCGACATCAACAAAAAGTACAAAGATAATGACAATACAATACTACAGCAAGAGTTTTCGCTATCGAATGCCCCCAATCCACGACGATCAACAAAGAGATATGAATACGGCTCGAACTGTAATTCGAGTTCCGATGAGGTGCACAAGTCCGTAGGAAGCGTTCTTTCTTCCCCATATATACATATGTATAGGGCGCATTCCGTAGCCCCCTTGATCACTAAAAATCTATTAACCATAATATTTAAGATTGGTTTTATACTCTTTCTATAGTTTCTGCTCGAGTTCTGCTAACAACTACTAAACCGTGACTCATTCGAATCTCTGTGCTTCCTCCAATGCATTAACCATTATTCATAGAGTCCACAGATGCGACTCGGTATCAACGTGTATAGAACTATTTTGTAATTGTCTAAATGTGCATTTGCCATGTTTTGTACTCGTTTCTAGTTACTCCTGGCGTCGTGCGCCTCTAGTGTCCTCTCGTCCTCGTCCTTCTACTCGATTCCTACATTGCTCGGGTCCAGTCTATCAGGCTCAGCAAACCAACTCAGTTTAATATCTTGTGTTTGTTTAAGTTCAATACATTTATTGCCGTTCGTCATTTCGAGTTAGTTAAACAAAAGCAAAAAACAGAAAAAGAAAAAGAAAAAACAAATAATATTCGTTATATTAGACACACATAAGGTTGGCTTAGTGAGTATTTCCTAACCCAAAAAAAGCTTTATTTATTCTGTTTAATGTAACCCCACCCAGATGTTATATTATTGGTTATGTACCACATTTCCCCAACTACCTCGAATGCTTTCGTTTTAGTTGCATTATTTCCATCATTATATACTAGAGAAAGTTAAGGAAATCTGCTCAAAAATACAAATTATAATCTAGTACTTTTCCAGTATTTTTAGTATATTTTTATATTTTGTTTCTAATCTACAGATAGTAACATATAAGATTTTAAACCTATTTTTTATACAAGATTATATTATGAATAATAAAAAGTTTATTTTTCGGCTAGCTTTGCTTTACTATTATCCAAATCCGCCACAAAAAAAAAAAAAAAAAAAAAAATTCTATTGAATCCATTATATTATTACTAACCTAAGGGAGATGATGATTGAATTGCAATACGACTATATACATATATATATAGTTAGAGTACTATATGCACTCTCCCGTGTTACTAACCCGCCAAGAAACCTTTAAAGAATTTTACCTTTGCCAATTGATGCGTTCGAATGCTTTGCTTTTACGTTTTGATTTTAGTTTGAGTTTGGTTTATTTATGCGTTGAATTTCAATTTGATTTTGCTCGCTGTGGACAGTCTCATACTAACGAGTCTATGTGTTAAACGTTTTGCAGGAGGTGCCTCTTATCATCACAGTCGTCGTCAGGTCTCTGGACGGCATCAGGAGCGCGGCAGCGGGGGAGGCGCGGTCGGCCATGCCGCTGGCTACGAGCGGGACAGGGAGCGATACGAGCGACAGGAAAGGGAGCGACTTCACGCCAGGGATCGTGATCTAATGCATTACGATCTGAACAGCGATGAGATGCTGGATGAGCACAACTTTGAGTATCCGGCAATGCGCAGCGGACCAAGCGGCGCCTCCCACCATGGCCACCTGTCGCGTGGCGGTCGACTGCTGGACGATACGGACTTTGAGCGCGACGATCGATTGTTGGGCAGCTCAAGGTCACGCTATGGACCAGGACCATCCACACGCATCGACGATCCCCGGGACATGCCACGAGCAGCCACTGTGGTCGATCGCGATCGCGATGAATACAGTCCGCACAGAGGTGGTGGAAGTAGTAGGAGAATGCTGAATGCCATGTAGGAATCGTGGATATAGGGGTGGGATCAGATCGATTCGAAAGCGCCAGGTTTGATGGAAGCACGTGACAATAGTTTTGATCTTGACATGATACACAAACCGAAACCCAAACCCAAACCGCTGCTCAGACAGCACTCACAATCCCACTATCAGCCTCAGACTCAAATTCAGACTCAGCCTCAGCCTCACACTCAACATCAATCTCAATCTCTAAGTCAGACGCATCAGGCACAACCTTCTCAACATTCATATCTGGCCAGGCAACGCAGCGACGGCCAGTGGCTGTCATCCCCGTCGTTCTCCCTGTCGCAGGCCTCGATCAGTCAGCCCAGGCCCCGCGAACACTTTCCGTTGCGACACCAGCCACTGTCCTACCCGCAGGCACGACCACACAGCCAGAGCCAGCTCCAACACCAACACTCGTACACTTCCAGTCGCACCCACCCGCACACATCCTCAGCCACATCCCTATCGACGCGCTCCCAACTCTATCCCAGCGAATCGTTCCAAAGCACCTCATTCAGTCACCCGCCGTGCAGCGACAGCGACGTCTATCGAAACCGAAACAGAAACAGACCAAAAAGTTCAACCGCGGAATATGATTGGAGAACGTCATCCATTTCGCAAATCGATGCAGTCACACACGCAATACGTAATAAGATCATTGTTGAGGAGGACGAAGAGGACATACTGACCCCAGATAGGTTTTATTGAAGAGATTTCAGCGAGACACCAGGCACAAAACAAACGATATTTTGAAAGAGATGGGGCATTGCACAATATGTTTACGTAGTAGGTTTTCCCTCAAAATTTAGAAAGAATAACCATTTCGAAAATAACAGTATATATTTATATATACATATATATATATATATATATATATATATATATATATATATATATATATATCAGTATATGTATATGCATATATATATATATATATATATATATATATGCATATACATATACTGATATCCATTCACACGTAGAGCATACTTATTTCAGTGCCAAAACACATTTGTACATTTCCATCGGAAGATCGGGGAAGAGGCCCATTCGAATTTCCTAGCGGAAATTGTCGGGATGGAAATACTTACACAGTTTATGATGAATAGCACAATGCTAAGTACAGCCTTATGTGTCTTAAATACTATATGTAGCTAAGTGTAATGAGATTTTATTTAGCAAACCGTATATATATTCATATATATATATATGAATTTAAAAGAGAACTAAGCATAAGATTTACACCTAAACAACATTTGTTGATGCATTTCGCCACATCAATTTTTGGGGGGAGGGAGGGAATGTATAGTGGGAGGGAATCATAGTATTTATATATAATATATATATATAATCACAGACACACACATATATAAATATATATGCAAGAAAATGATAAACTAAGTGGCAGCTTTAATAATTTAGTGAACGTACTACTATATATTAGTCTCTAAGTAAATACAGAAGAGACACATCTAGATCTACACACACACATACATACACAAACATTACAACAACTCGAATGAAATCTCTTTGATAAATCAAATCTGAATTTGCTGAAATGTCTGCGAAAAGTCTTCAAATTATACTCTAAATCTACGCTATTTGTAATCTATATCGAAGTCCACTTCCTATAATCGATGCTGATCTTCTCTAAATTAACACTTAGCTTAGTTCTTATTATTGTTATTATAACTTACTATCGCTTCTTTTTCTAACAATCTTTCCAGCTTTTAGTTAGCTGCTTGAGTACAGCAATTACTATACTACCAGTGCCTTAAAAAAAAGAAAACCATTCGAAGAACAAACACTAATAGATACACTATATATTATATATTGCACTTGAGCATTTAATTTTAGTTAGATTCCCATTGGATTATATTAGATCTTGTATTCCCCATTGCCCTCACTGCTTATTACGTTGTCTGCGTGCTTGGCCATTCGTTGCGATTCAATCATTAGCCATCATATTATGGAGAAACTATTGTAAGTATGTTTTTTGATCTGGCCCATTCCAAACGAGCACTCTTTATACAATTCCAACCACCTGTACGAATTGATCAAAGGTTTTCAACAATTTCAACACTGAATTCAAATCGATCGCGACTTTGATGGGAGTTCCAAACTTCCCTGAACTTCCAGTGTTAACTTGTTTAGCGCTAAGTAGCCGTAACTTCCACACCTGTAATTAAGACCATTTGCCAATCTACCTTTACGAAAGCCTCGCAATAGATTGTGCTTAAAGGACGAGGACGGGGGCGGGGGTAGGGAAAACCTGACGACAGACGAATTATTGATTGATCACTGCACTCCCTATAAGATTAAGTGAGAATATGGCATAAGGGCGACTTCTTGTACTAACGTAAAAATAATAAAGAACAACTGTTGTCTTAAGTACTTATCATCTCTTACATTCAAGATCTTTAACTCTTCAAGTTGTGATATATTTCCACTTCAAATTCTGTTTGAATTGGTTTCAACTTTTCAAGTCGCCCTTAGCAAATTGATGAGAAAACCTACAATGGAGCATTTTGAGCTAATGGAACTGGCTTTAAGAAAAAAAAGAAAGAAAAACTAAAAGAAATATTGTAAAATCGGTGAATATAAGTTATATACATTACACGAGAGCTAATAGAAATATAAACTTCTCAACAAACTGACATTTTGATAAGAACTGTATTAAACAAAAAAAAAAAAAAAAAAGGAAAAAAAAAGCAAACGTAAACGTAAACGTGAAAGCAACTATTGGGCAAAGATTTGTTAAGTGTTCAACCCATACAAAAGAAAGAACTTGTAGGCAAGTGTGCATATGTATAAAAAGCGATAATAATAATATGAATGAACGTATTTAGATTTTAATATTGGTTTTTTAATTGATCCATATATTACCGAAACAAATCATAATACATAAGTATTCTAATGAAAGAGCCTGGTATAACACGTAGAACTTCAGGACTATGCTCAGCTTATAAATAACAAGAAAAAAAAAAAAAACAACTACATGAACAATATTACATATACCCATATACATAGTACACGCATATTCGAACATACTTAATAGACCTGCACTACAAAGCATTTGTATCACTTGAATATAGGAGAAATCAACTAAAAGGACATTGCAATCGGGCGCCACCGACTGCCCAATACTCGTTCACGAACCAAAAAAAAAAAAAGTGAAGTTGCAAAGATATTTAAGTATTTGCTCCGATGGGTTCGGTCAACCCTTATAGAGGAGCTCAACAGTGATAAAACTGTAAAACTTGGTTTATAAAATTCTGAAACTTTTTAAAGATATGCCCAGATCTTCACAGATCTATATAAAAAACACGTTTTTCACATGTGAACGAGTATTGAAGAAAATATTAAGAGACCGGTTCATTTCGCAATAAATATGCTTACGATTTCCACCCTGAATGGAACCGGACGAGCGTGGAGTATGGGCAAATGCTAAAGCCATATGCATATACATACATATATAATATAAAGTAAAATTAAAATAAAGAAATGAATGAAAATTATGACAGTTCTTGTACAAAGTGGCAACAAATTTATTTATTTAGCTATAATTAAATATATTGAAAACAAAAATTACTTTTTAATATTAGCTTGAAGTTCAAGGAGCGAACACGGAGCGGATAAGTAATTAAGTAAATAATATTTAAAGAACCCAAAAACACACAAAAGAGAAATACCAAACAAAATATGATATATGAAACAATAAAATATACATATACCAAATATGGAATATACATGCAGACATACATATGTAAATTATACAGCAAACAATGTATTCATATGAATAATTCACAGAACTGGTAACTCACAATAAAGTTAAAAAATATATACATATATATGTATATAATAATAACATATATATAAATATGTAAATGTACTCTGCTATAAATAACAAAATTTAAATAAACCACTTTACCAATAGTACTATAATTCAAATACTTTAATAATAATGAAATAAAACATGTTTAAAGGATTTATTTTGAATATTGCAAAATTATTTCAATCTAATCAAAAAAAAAAAAAAAAGTAAACAAAACTAAATTATTAACAACAATACAAATATTATAATTCGTTGACTTACTCACACACACACACACAACACACAAGCAATTTTTATAACGATAATACCTGAGGTATTTAAAAACATATTTCAGACACACACAGATACGAAATTCATATTTCATTATTCAAACACAATTTTGCTAACGAGAACTCCATTTCATTTAAGCCAATATAATAAATGCAAGCATTATTTTTTTAACAACAGTAAATATATGCAAACAAATTTATATTACGAAAAAAAATAAAATAAAAATAAAAATTTAAATAAAAGTAAAGTAAAATAAAGCACGCCTGAGGTTCCGTATTCGAAAAAAAAAATCTAATTCAAATTATAATTAAAAACCAAAATGGGTGAAAATAAAAATAACAAAGCATAAAATACCAGAATTTGAAAATTATCAATCCAAATTTATATAGAATATTTTTTACGTATACATATATATATTGTAAAAACCGATAAATTTACCATAATCGTTTGTAAATAGTTAACGATATCTGAATTTCCTTATATGTATATGGTATGCTCTGAGTTCCATATGGAAATGGAAAGAAAATTGCAATCTACCCTAGGTTCGTATGGTTTCCGTTGTTTTGTTTGAAAAAAAAACTATAAAAAATACTAAAAGTATGATTTAAAAGAAAAAGAAAAAAAAAAACGAAAAGATACGAGTATGTAGTTAAATGAATGCTAAATTGCAAATAAAACCAATTAAAATAAAACGAAACTTGAGCATTTTTATTGAAATTTGATTTATTCTTGCTATTCTAAATATATAAAGTTTTGCGCTAATCTAATCAAAAGTTCACTAGACAACATCTGTTATTGATACGAGTGTTTACTTCCTTCATAAATGTTTCCTATATCAACAAATGAACTTTCCATCAGCTGACAACATCCATGACGTAGCTTATACACAGATACTGTGCTGCTTTTTAACCGATGGAACATACAATGGGTTAAACTTGTTTTCGCGTAGCCAGCCAAGAATATTCGCACAAGTACACGAATACATATGCACATGTCTACGCCATAAGTATGTATGCATGTGTGTGTATGTATATATGTAAATAAGCTCGTTAACTTCATTAACTGCGCTGATCTGAGTTGCGAATATTGGTGAGCAAGAAGAGAGCAAACGCCGCTGTTGCGGAACTCTTATCGACACTGATCAAAGCTCACACCAACGCAGTCGCTCGACGCTGACTGCGCAGTCACCGTCGCAATTGCTCTCCAATCGTTTCGCTGCCGGTTCACTCTCATACGCCGAATCAGTTGACTTATTAAGCCCAGTGCGACAAGTGCAGTGCGCGCGAGGAGCTCTGAAAAGTGTTTCTGTATTAGTTTCTCTTCAAGTCTAGCAGTTCAGTGCGTGTAACCTCTCCTCCACAGACTTCTGCTGTATTAGTTGTTTTTCAAGAATTTTACAAGACTTTTGTTATATTTCTGCTGCAAGTATGCCACTGAAAATTAAAAACGTTCTGGTTTGCGATGCAGTTGACAAGGCGTGTGTTGAGCTTCTGGAAGAGCATGGCATCAATGTAAGTCCAAGAAAATGATACATACATACAAATGATACTTCTTAGAATATATGTATGTACATATATATGTATTTATATAAATGATAGGAGTGATTATATATGTATTGTTTGTGCGGTTTGTGCTTTTGTTTCTTCAGGTTACATACAAGCTGAAGCTGCCGGTGGATGAGCTCTGCAAGGAAGTAAAGGTGATTATATAATACTTGCAATCATACGTATGTACGTGTATGTATGTATGTATGTACATATGTATGTATGTATGTAACGTACTTACATTTTTTAAAGCTGTATGTATATCAAATGCCTTAAATAGCACACACATACGTACATATGTATCTACATATGTTTGTATGCATGTGGGTGTGTGTGCAAACGGTGCTCCTCCGTCGCAAACACGTGTGGTTAACCGTATTAATTATACATACAAACATATTTACACACATACATACATATGTACAAGCCACGACGTAGCTGTCGTCAAGCCGTTGCACTGTGCAAATATTTCCATTGATAAGGCTTGTTCAGGTATTTTGCTGTTTATTAAATTTAATTCCATTTACATATTTCGTATGGCTTAAAGATTACTGCTGCGAAGCATATTTATGTATATTTTAAGAATAACAAATATAATGGAAATGAGTATTTAGTATCTTGTTTGTATGTATTTATGCCTCATATGAATGTAAGGTATTATCTGCTGCAGATTAACCCTTTGTGTACTATGGAAAATACTGAAAATATGTATAAATAATTATTGTTTTTCAATTGTTAATTCAAATATGCTTTCAGCTGTTCTATTTAGTTGACAAAATTGAAATTAAATTAAATTTTTCTTCAATAGTTTATATATTATATCCTATGGCTTCATTAAATTCGAATTATATGTATGTACTTTCATACATATGTACATATGTATAATCCCATCTCTTACAGTTTCATAGAGTATCTTGGAAAATATGAATATATATAATATTCTTCTTAATATTCTGTTCATTTTGGTTGCAAAATTAAAATGAATAGTTCTTGACTAACTTATATTATTCACATTAATATTTCGTCATCTTTACGCTTCATTAAATTCGTATTGTTTGCTTTTCTTATCATCTATTTTTTGTTTGCTTGCAAGTATATTTTTGATTTTGTAAGTTCAGTGAACTTTTGTCAACTAGCCGGAGCTCTAGCGTTCGAGCAGGCGAATCATACGCTTGTTCCAGTCTTTGGGGCTCCAGTGCAAATGGGCGGGATCAATGCGGATTTTGCACTTTTCCATGACAATTCGATGCTGCTCAATAATAGCCTGATTGATGCAGACTATGTGCTGACCCCTGCAGTAGGTCAGGAGATTAAGCTGTTTCAGTGTGTAGATTACATCATCTTTTTTCATAGCCGTCTGCAGTGATAGATCATTGATGGAGGTCGAGGATCGCACGCCCCCGTCTGCTGGCTGAGTCAGCTTGATGAGCTGCTCCAGTACGGCCTGTGCCCAGTAAGAGCGATAGGAGAGCATACCCAGATCGGAGAGCGGCTTCTCAGGTGTTCCCGTCTTGCCCTCGCACTTGGACAGTACGTAGCTGAACTCAATGAGCAGCTTGCCGTAGCCCCTGCGCTGATACGGGGGCAGCGTCAGGACACAGGCCAGGTTGTAATCCTCGCAGCTGATCTTCTCCTTGGAGAAGTAGCCGACAATGTGAAAGCCACGAGAGTCGAACTCCGTCATCACATAGAAGAGAAACGGATCTGTGTCAAAGTCGACCATCTTGTGGTCCAGAAACAACTTGGCCAACAAGCACAAGTTCTGGGCGTACGTCTTGTTCTGGCGCCCGTCTATCTCGAAGAACGATATCGAGTCCTTGCGATAGACCTCATTGCCTGGCGGATGCTTCAAAGTGCACTTCGATAAATGACGTCCCAAACACAGGCGACTTTTGCAGTACTTCAAGCAGAACTCGCACAAGTAGATGCAGTCCTGGTTGCAGAGCTGCTCGGGATATGGCGAAAAGTACCAAGGGGTAATACGATAACGTCCCAGCTCAATCATTTGTACGTTCTTGATGCGCGTCGCAGTGCTATCCGCATGCTTCAGTTTAGGCAACTTTATCATCTTACTATTCTCCAGGCCAGAGGCTGCTTCCGATTTCAATTGCTTACGACCCTTGACCCTGGATACTGTCGACGTAGTTTTTCCTGTCTCTGGCTGAGCCTTTGGCTCTTGTTGCTGAGGCAACTTCAACTCTGCCTTTTTGTCAATCACTGAAGCTTGAAGCTTGGAGAAAGCCGCACCTGCAGAAGCTGTGCTCTGCTGACTAGAACGGCTAGCGAATTGAACTCTGCTCAGATCCAGATCATCCTCATTCACCCAGTCATCGAGGCGCTTATTACAATCCTCGTAATGCACATAGAACTGACGTCGACTTTCGCCCTCCACCTCCTTGATGCCAACAATCTCGGCCACGTGCCACGTGCCCTTGCTCGTTCCCGCGTCCGTGCCCGTGGTTCGCATGCGCGCCTTCAGCCGACATCCCACCACGAGCGAGGCAGCCGATTCACATTTGATTATGGGGCTCATCGTTGGCTTATCAAAGATTTGGCAATAAAACAATTAGTTAGCTGTCCCAACACGATTCAGATAATCAACGCAGACGCTTGAACTGGTTCGCACCGGTTTGAAGTGAACGGTTGCTATTTAAACCGGAAACGGTTATCAGCTAGCAAATTCTTTTAGGTGCGAATGGCAATAGTCCGCGATTACGATAAAGCTCGCCATTCATAAGTGCGTAGGTGATATAGTTTATTGGGTGACGAAAATGAACTGGAATAAATTTGATCATCAATTAGCAATATATCATTAGATTAAAGCTAGGCTGGCTTAAGAATAGGAATATTATTATAAATGGCATGATCTTGCGGCATGATTGGTTTCATACATATGTAATTGTGTGATTCCCATTAATTATATTTTTTGTTAAACATAGATCGATTCGATCATATTCACTTCATATCTGGAAAACTGGATATTGTATATCTACGTTCTCATACATATAAACATGTATGCATGTAGCTTACTCAGTTTACATTTTCTTTAAAATAATCAAAATATTTATCGCTTCACGGAAATCGATTTGAACCGATATCAACCGTCAGAGCTTAGAGCTTGCCTTAAGTATACACAATCATTAAATACCTTACCTGTTGCATACCTCTCCAATTCAAATATACATCGATTAAACAAATACTATAGCGCACTAATTGTGCACTTAGCAAGTGGTTCACAAAAAGTATCGCGCTTTCTTCCTAGAATTTTTCGAAGAAGAAGCTAACAATCACTTACACTTGTGTGTGTGTGAGTGATTGCGTGGGTGTGGTGTGTGTGATTGTGTGTGTGTGTGTGTGTGTGTGTGTGTGTGTGTGTATGTGTGTGTGCCTGTGCTTGCCTGAGTGTGTGTGTGTTGTTCTGTGAGAATATATTGTATGTGTGTGTGTTGTTTATACAGTGCATCAATAATGTATTCGTACAGCATCAACTATGTCCTATAAAAAAAAAAAATCTAAATAAATAGTTTTCAATAACGCAAAATTTAATACCGTATTATCTAATTTGTTAACTAAATATAAAAAAGAATTATATCTATATTTTGCTTAGCTTAAGAGTTGCAACTAAAAACTCACAAAATGACAAATTATTTGGTAAAATTTAGTATTCGTGCAGTAAATTGAATTAAACAAATAAGAAGATCACACACACACACACACTGATATGAGCAGCGCTTTGCTGTCTCTATGTTATGGGAACTTATTTGATGAATAAATCTTCTTGTAGATGAACTTTCGTAATCAAACTTTCAAATTATGATCATGTCATTCATATGCATATGCTAAACCAAACCGTATGTGCCTAGTGCTTATAATTGGCGGATGGAGATAAATTTGGAGCCTGTAAACAACATGTATCAATTAACAAATAAAAATTGTATTAAATTATTTATTTATTTTTTTTTTTTACAAGTAATCAATTTTATTAATGCCAAATCGGACCAGCCTTTTAAATTATTTCAATGTGATTTTTAGTTAGCAATGTGATTTTAAGTTTTGACATTTTTCCTGAATTCTATGAAGTCCCAACTTACTGAGAAAAACAAAACAAAAATCAATTTTTAAGCGATAACATTTTTTATACCCTGAACCCATTGAAAATGGGAAATCAGGGTATAATGGTTTTGTTAAAAGTATGTAACAGGCAGAAGGAGGCGTGGCAGACCCCATAAAGTATATATATTCTTGATCAGGGTGACGAGAAAAGTTGATATAGCCATGTCCGTCTGTCTGTCCGTCCGTCTGTCCGTCTGTCCGTATGTTTGAACGCGTCGATTTCCGAAGATACAAAAGCTAGAGAGTTCATTCTTTTTGTGTTAGGTCCGTATATTGCACGCGCAGTACGAGTTTGTTTCAGAAATTCGATAACTTGTATATTTGCAAGGTTATCGATAACTGAAATTATCGGGAACCAGTTATAAAATTCTAGCTAATTCATCTTTAGAGTTAGAGTCTCCAAGTCTTCTGCATATATATAGATACCAATTTAATACAATTTCGGTTTTTGTCAGATTTTGAATTCCGGTCCCCGATTCGCCTCCACACCCCCAAATGTGTAAAAAATGCATTTCTAATACTAGAGACATGCAGTTTGGTTTGGCATATAGATATGAATATCATAATCTTAACCTGAATATATCAATACGATTGTCCATCTAGAAACAGAATTATAAGTCTGTAAAGTTTTCTCATCAAAACACATGTGGCGCAGCAAGCAAGGCAGCGACAAAGCAAGACGCATTGCGGGCGCACATACATACATACATACATACATATGTATGTATGTATGTATGTATATGTGTGCAAGCGTAGATCAGCGTGTGGCTGCAATCGTACATACATATGTACATATGTATGTATTTGTGCATGTAAAGCTAATTGTAAAAGAGTTATGATTTCTAAAAAAAAACCTAAAATGTCAAATAGAATATGTAGATCATATGCTGAACTCTCATTACATTTCATTATATATTTTAAAAATTTTAAAACAATTAAAATAACAATGGAAACTCAAGTAACGTTGAGCAACGCTAAGCAATTTTCGTATACGTGTGCACATATACACACAAAAAATCTTGGGCCGTTTTCTATGTTGCTATGCGTGCAAATTCTAAGAATCACAATTGTTTTTGAATTGCGTTAGAATTGTCTTTGAATTGTATTTGTATTTTCAGCCACTGCTTTAGTTTTTTTTCGTATATGGCAAATATAATTCGTTTTCGCTACTCTGCTCTTTGAGTGAGCCGTGGTGTGGATGGCAAGACAGATGCACCGAATGTTAGGCTTTCGCAGGTTCTAGCCTCGCCTTAACCCCTTCATAATTTCTTATTTTTAATTTTTTTTTTTTATATTTCTTTCTTTTTTATTATTATTTATTCTTTTGTATTTGATACCTTTGAAAGTCAGTTGGTAGTTTAACTAATTGTGAATAAGTGGGTTTTTTTTTTAATTTCAAATATTTAATAGCATCATTTCTGAAAGTGTTTTTGTTTCAATTATATTTTATTCCGTTAAGTCAACAGAAAATAATGAACAAAAAAAAAAAGTCTGCCCAAATAACAAAAGCACGTGACATCTGCGGTTTTCCTATATGTATGCACACATGTACATTCAAAACTAGTGTAGCATGGTCTAAAAATTTTAACTTGATAGATGGCGCTTTAGCAGTGAACTTATTTACTATGGCTATTACAGCTTCGAGTGGCATTGATATATTTCTTTTACAATTATGAAGTGTCTGTGTTAATTAATTAACTAATTAATTAATTAATTAACTAATATAAGCGCCATCTATTATTTTTTTTTTTTTGCAGTTCAATGTATATGTATGCAATGTATATATGTATATGTACATTTTGAACGTTACACTCATACATTCTTATGTATACTTTCTGATTTATCCATATGGGTATCTCTCCAGAAAAGTCAACTTTTTGTCACGTTCGACACTTTGGTTTGTTGTAATTATCTTGAAAACGGATTAATTTTAGTACTAATCAAGAGCAATATATTTAACTATTTGCCAAAATAAAGAAGTTTTTTTTTTGCCATTTTCAGCACTAAAATTGATGCATTTTCAAGATAATTACAAAAAACCAAACCACAGTACAAAATATTATTTTATTTTATTAAAATTGGGTTCAGGGTATTATCTAGTCGAGCACTCTCGACTAGAGTTTTCTTACTTGTTTTTATTTTTATTTATTAAAAACTAATAACAAGTCCATTTATGAGCTTAAACGTCAAGTTGGACAAAAGAAGACTTTCATGAAAAACAAATGAAAACTGAATATTTAATATTTCGTTGTAAACCCGATTTTACTAACTTGTTGCAGACCTCTGGCTCTATGGAGTCCCAAGCTGCCAATAAACCCGCTTTTAATTGGTCAAGTACACTTTGGTACACCTTTCTAGCCAAAACTTCCCAAAGATATTCAATAACGTTTATAATTACTAATAATATTGAATTAGTTTGGGGCAGTTATGTATTAGCCAGAGCTTAGCAGCCATTGATGTGTGCCTGGGATCGTTGTCTTGCTAAAATTCAAAGTCGCCAAGGGTCCCCAAATTCCCCGCACTCTGTTTTACATTTCTTTTCAAAATGTCAAGGTAGCCAAATCTATCCAATACACCATCTATAAAATGCAATTGGCCAACTCCGGCACAAATTACAAAAAAACCAAAGGGTCGAACAATACAAAAAGTTGACTTTGGAAGGCAATGACATACATATATACATTTGTATGCTACTATTACGTTCTGAAATTTTGATAAAAATAGTAAAGGCATTCAAAATATAACCCATACATACTACAGCCCAAATCACTGCATCAACTAAGCAATAAGCATAAAAAATATAAAAATTAAGAATGAAACAAAAGTTTAATACACAGTAAAGGGTATTCACCAATCGTGCACTCCCGACTAAACCACTTTAACTTTTTTAAATATTAATTAAGGCTGGACATATGTACATATATCTATAGACTAGTTGGGCATTATTTTGTTTAAAAGGCTAGAGCACACTTTCTCTTATTAATAATCTATGCAGAGAGTATTCCAGATGGGCACTCAAATATATAATATATATACATATGTCTGTCTGTTTGGCATGTTGCAAATGCATTTCTAAAACCCCGCTATCCACCTACTTCATATAATTCCTGAAACAGAACTTTGATGCTGCCATCGTGCGTTCGGATACAAAAATAACAGCGGAAGTACTTGCAGCTGGAGCCGGGAGCCTAAAAGTCGTAGGACGAGCGGGTGCTGGAGTGGACAACATCGATGTGGCTGCAGCGACGACGCATAATGTCGTTGTCCTTAAGTAAGTAAATGTTGCCCGTGAAAGAAAGCTGAGGCGAAAGCACAAGAACAAGAACAAGAACAACAATGGCAAAAGGCAAATATGCACGAATGTCGCATCGAATGCTTTGGGTGTTATATTGAACGATGTGACGGGTCATATTAGGCTGCTTGCCACGCATAATTAGACGTCGCGCATATTTTGTGAGTGGAGTTTCGGATGGGATGGGGTGGGATAAGATGGGTTGGGGTGTTTTGTTCTGTGTAGATGTGGAGCGCTTTATTGTCATTGAGCCGCCTAGATTGCCAAGGATACTGCGCGAATACGCGATATTTCAGACATTTGCATAACGCTGTCTAGTCACAACAAGTACCTCCCCGCACCCCATCCAGGGGTAGCTAATGCTTAGTGTGCTTTACTTTCAGCACACCAGGCGGCAATTCTATTTCGGCTTGTGAGCTGACGTGCATCCTAATTGGCGCTCTGGCGCGTCCCGTCGTGCCAGCCGGCCAGAGCATGAAGGAAGGGCGCTGGGACAGGAAGCTCTACACTGGCAATGAGCTCTATGGGAAAACCCTAGCCGTACTCGGCCTGGGCCGCATCGGACGCGAAGTCGCCATTCGCATGAAGACCTGGGGCATGAGGGTAACGCTTATCAGTTCAATCAACTCGCTCAGTTTTTGCTAATATGTATTCATACGCTTAAATATTAGATAATTGGCTACGACCCCATTACCACGGAGGCCGAGGCCAAGGCTGTTGGCATTGAGAAGCTTACCTTGGAGCAGATCTGGCCCCTCGCCGACTACATCACTGTGCACACCCCACTGATACCGGCCACCAGAAGTCAGTTGATTAACCTGTCCGGCAATAAGACAACAACTAAGACATTCTCTTCACAGATCTCATATCGGCGGAGTCCTTGGCCAAGTGCAAGCAAGGCGTGAAAGTAATCAATGTGGCACGTGGCGGCATCATCGACGAGCAGGCTGTGCTCGATGCGCTGCAGAGTGGCAAGTGCGCTGGCGCCGCCTTCGATGTCTACGCGGAGGAGCCACCCAAGTCGGAGGTCACCAAGGCGCTCATCAATCATCCCAAAGTCGTGGCCACGCCCCATTTGGGTGCCAGCACGGCTGAGGCGCAAGTGCGTGTCGCCGTTGAGGTAGCCGAGCAATTCATCGCACTGAACGGCTCCTCGCCGAAGTACACCAGCTACGCAGGAGTCATCAACAAGGATGCACTGGCTCATTACCAGTAATTCCGTCGAATTTATTTGTCTTAGTTAATAACTGATTCAATTACACTCACATTCAAATTAATATCGTGTTTTTCATTCGCAACTCACTGAGTCGTAACCTGATTCCGAGGGTTCACATGTGAGCGTAATATAATGTACTTAAAAGAACTCTTAGACGCATTCATTTGCTGCGATACTTGAAGCTAAGTCAATTAAACTCGAGGAAATGCCTATGTCAATTGAGTCCACATTAGGCACTCGACTCAATTCACTGCGTAGAAGAAATGAAAACCCCAGCCCGACACGACCCAACCCGACCCGAACCGAAACCCAGACAGAAAATGCTTAAAAATAACTTCAAATAAGGCATAAAAAATTCCAACGAGTATTCAAACGACGTAAGTACAGTCACAAGCCCCTCAACTAGCAGTTAATTCCCACCAACTGACCCTGAACAAGAGCAAATGATATGCAATGATATACAAATGGACTTGTGTACAAGCTGAAGCACGTGTGGATTACGCAGCAACTGACAAGGGAGATAAACCGATTTGAAGGAGGGAAAAGCAGAACCAGAAGCTGGCCAGTGGCCACCTATGCGAGCTCTGACTGCACGTCATACAAATTAAATTCAGTCGAGTTCAATTTAACTCTTTAACGAATTGAAAAAACAAAAATGATTTACCATTGGGTCACTCTTAATTAAAATTTCGACTAAGCAGAACATGTTTTTTTTTTGGTGTCGCCTAGGTTTGTGCGACACCCACGCTAACGCGATTCAAGCCACAGCGGCCGCTGTCACTCATACGACATTTAATTTTGGCGCGCAGAGCGACAGACGTTACCATTGCCATAGCCATAGCCATAGCCATAGTCGTAGTCGTAGCCGTAGCCACAGCCGCAGCCCCCTTGCGTTTGTTGCCGGAACCGAAAGGAAGCGGCGCCCCCACGAAGCGAATGGCATAAAAGGACCCAGCAGCCAGCAGCCGAGCATCAGTCTCATTGGATACACGGTCGAACAACAACGAACAACGCACTACGCTCAACGCATAACTCGATACGGAGCAGCCGAGCCGTGCAACAAGTGAAACTAGTGAAAAGCAGAGTTCTGAAACTGAATGCCCTGAACTGGCAGGTTGAAGGAAATGCAGCTCCCGTGCTCAGTGCTCAGTGTTCAGTGTTCAGTGTTCAGTGTTCAGTGTTCTCGACTCGTAAAGCCCTTTAGAGTCTCCGCGTAAGTGCCGCGAGGGGCTTACAAAAAGACTTTACTTCCATTAACTTTGCGCTTTCGCCACTGTAATGTGTCCGGTTAACATGACACACAATCGCATTTCTTGGAATATCCGCCTCCTCCTTGTGGCCATCGCAGCGCTGTCCTGCTCGCCGCGCAACTGCATATCAGCCTCAAAAGACACAATAAATATTGGATTCCTAGCCGAATACTCTCAGATGCGGGTGAGTCGAGTTGCCGCATTAAAATGCAACTCAATAACATAATATGGGAAAACACGAGTAAAATTCACAAAAATATACATTTAACAAAAAAAAAAATGCCTTAAAAAATGATTTTTTTATTTTTATTTTATTATATTTATGCCCTGAACCCATTGAAAATGGAGTCCCAAAAAAAAAAACGGAAACACAAAATAAATATTTTTTTAAGCGTTTCTATTTGTGTTTATTTCTTAGCTATACGAAAACATTCTATTGAATTAATGCAAACAATAATTTAAAATATTTATTAATTTTATTATCAATATCAAATAATATTTATATAAAAAATCTTTTTTTTTAATAAAATGTATTTTAAAAAAATTTAAATTTTGTTTCGGCTACTTTTCTTTAATTATTTTTAATTAATACATGTTGCTTACACATTTGATTTCACATTTTACAATTTTTAAGGGATTAAACTTTCGGGCCTTTGTCTTAAGTAAAATTCTGTTGGCCCAGACCAACAAGTGCAACAAACGTCAGTTGCAGTATTTTTTGGTAGTGGGACGCAGGTCGTAAGATGTATATGATATATATACATACTAGCGAGATTCAAATGTATTTAAAAATCATATCCTGCAGGCTGCAGGACACAGCTTTGCATTATTCTTCGATATGTCAAAAGTTCAATAATACGATATAGCCAACAATCCTTGTTTCACGTGCATTATTAGGGATTTGTTTTTTGTTCATTTTTAATCTCATTGTGTGGATTATTGGTCTACATCCACTTTTCGTTTACCGTCGTCATTATATACTGAAATTCGTCTCGACTTGTAGAGCATTCATCAATCGCTCGTGGCTTTGGTTCATACCCGACACATTTTTCTTGTTTTTTTCTTGTTATCACAGCCCCAGCCTCGTGCTGTTTTAAATATGTAATTGAAAATATCCAATTAATGTTGAGACTAATTTGATTATATGTAACGAATTATTCAGCCCTTTAAAGGCTTTATGTTGAGCATATAAACGTAGCAAACTAAAAATAGTCTTCAATTGCATAGTTAAAAATATTTTTTCGAATTTTCTTTTGAGATGTTACTGAAGTATTTATAGTATTTACCTCGATAGTAAAAAAAAAAAATAAATAAAAATATTCCTTAAAGCTAAATATTTAATATTTTAAACAAATAATATTCAGCTTTATGTAAGGACTATGTTTAGTATCCTCTCTTTTTTTATTGCTAATTCAAATACTATTTACAGTACGTTTTGGTTTCATCTCAAAAGGAAATAAATAATTATGTTTCAGCAACAAATTTGCCATCAGTTTATGTTTCCTTTTGTTCAATTTAAGCCGTTGAAGTGCCAAATGCAGCTCGTTATGCAAGCTTTGTCTTGTCTTAAAGTCGACTTTGGTATAAATGTGAAATTGATATGAAATTTCAATTTGAAGGAATGTGAATTTGATTGGCTAGACAATGGCCAATGATAAATAGGCCAAGTATGCATTTCTGCCATTCAGATTTCGTCAATCAAATTAAATAAGCACCATCGAGACAGCACATGCACACAGTATGAAAGTTGAGAAATTAATGGAAGAGACTGAAAGTGAAATTTGCATGACGAACTACACTTTGTGGATAAATCGCCATGACAACGATCCGTACGCAGCCAGCCTCACCTGTAACTGCGTCAGAGGGCGACCGACCAGGAGAAAAAAAGCTCTGCTTCGTGTTAGTCGAGTGTCGGGGGCACTCGACTGCATAATACTTGTGCACGTTATACATTTTGGTATATTTCACACTCTAATGAATTCATTTTTAAATTTTGCCTTTTGCTGTAGACGATGTTAGTACTAGCAATTCGACTGCCTTTAAGTTTTGTTCACCTGCAGCTAGGTTCGATTTTAAAATAGGTTTTTAAGGGAATATATTTATAATGATTATGAATAATAATTTAATATTAGTAATCTATTTAATTCGTATATATCTAAATACATATTCATAGTAAACAGTCAGAATAATAAATAATACAAAATCATATATACCCTGTGATTTGCACAACTTTGTACCGAAAGTCCAAATTTGTATTTAATCTTTACTCCTAAGAATTGATAAAAAATAATAAATTCACTCTCACTGGGCGCGTAGCAAATGCGAAAAACGGTGTCTCTTACAAGTTTACAGTTTGAATCCTAGAAATTAAGTTACCGTTGGTTGCTATAGTAATCAATATAATGGCATAAGACTGTGACGAATCGGCTTGAAATTATATTTTGCAGTGTTTGAGTTCCAGAGCTTACAAATGGGATAGTTAAGTTACTGCTTCTTCAGCATCCCTTTTTCGGAATATATTGAATGGTTTTAGGTCGTAAAGCGGAATTATGCAGTCGGTAGCGCCCGACTAAAAAGTTCTTATTTCCACTTAGAAGATCAAACCCTTTGCATTGGGGCCAAATTTAAGGTTTCTGTTTCGAAAGCTTATTGCTGGAAATAATTGTTTTCATGAGTTTTTCTTTTTCTAAGCACTCTTTACACCATCGATAAGCTGTATCCATTGTAAACCCTTAACTTATTGAAAAGGGGAATTCAGGGTATAATGGTTTTGTGAAATATATACATTTTCTCGTAGTCGAGCCGTCTCGACGAAAGCCTTCTTACTTGTTTAGCTAATTCTTGTTAAATGTTTTAATCGATTACTCTGAAACGGAAAGAGTTCTCGATTTTCTGCACAAACTCCTACTGTGCGTGTAACACACGAGCCTAACACCAAAATAATTAAGTATCTAGCTCTTATATTCCCGGAAATCGACGCGTTAAAACATACGGACAGATAGACAGACGGACAGACGGACATGGCTATATCAACTTTTCTCGTCAGCCTGATCAAGAATATATATATTTTATGGGGTCTGCCACGCCTCCTTTTGCTATTACATACTATTACATACTTTTAACAATACCATTATACCCTGAGATCCCATTTTCAATGGATTCTGGGTTTAAAAGTACTCGAATCTTATCATACAAATTATAAATTACAAATTTAAAAAAAAAAAATCAAATTATAAATAACAAATTAGTGAAAGTTCACCCTTAACTCTTTTTGCTAATCCAACCTAATGGAAGCTTATGTATTCTTATTACTCTCAGTTGTCGAGTGACTAATAAGCCCACTTTTCATTTCATAAACGAGCAGGAAAATACAAGAGTCTAACTCGCATTTTTAAATATTAATGTCAAAGCGCGCGCGTATTTTTCATATACATATTTTAAATGCTGCCTCACAAGTGACAAATGCCAAAGCAAAAGCAAAAGCAAAAGCAAATCCAAAGCCAAAGCTTTACATGTGTTGTGTAAAAAGAGTGAATCAACTAACACATTATTCTCATATATCTATTTATATACATATATATGTAGCTTTTCCCTAACGAGAAACTAACTCAAATCCACATTTAGCCACTCCAATTAGTGGGAAACATCTTTCGCCTCCCTCCAAAGCATAGAAATGACAATCAATCAAAATCGAACATAATTAATCAAATGTTTTTAGATCTCAGATAGCCTAGCATTTCCTAGTAGTAATCGATTAAGTCTTCAGAATTCAGTTGTGGAATAAGGAAACCTTTTCAAGAAACTCTTAACATGCTGAGCAAATTTAGGAACATATTAAGTGCGCTGCGTGCAAGTCGCATTATCTTGATATTTTTGCTTCTCGAGACAAGTCAACTCTTAGGCGTGATGCAGCTCGACTACCAGGATATGCCATACGAGCTGTTCTGCAGCCTAATCTACACGGCCTTCACTATGTGCAGCTGTTTCTATGGCTACGGCATCGTTTTCCTGCGTAAGCTGGGCCCATTGGGCAAGTTTCTGTGCGGAGTCTGTGGCTCGAGCCAGAAAATCTGGCAACGCTCGAGCTTCCTGATGCTATTGCCGTGGAGCTGGAAGGTGCTGCAGCAGATTGAGAAGAACGCAAGGCATTGCATGACAACAGAACAGCCGCTAGACACGAAGCTGCTCACGGAGTTGGCGATCTTAGCATTACAGCTTACACTATTCGCTGCCACTGAATTCGTAACTATCCGGCAACACAAGAAGCTGAAGGAATCCTTGAGACTTACGCAATATAATCAAAATCATGAGATCCGTAATTACGCTCAAGCAGTAAACAATTTATTTGGTTTCGATATGTTCGAAATGCCCAATATACAAAATTGATACGAGTTTTATTTATATTCAATAAAATTGTGAAGTAAAGCATGGATTTTTCCTTGTTATACCCTGAACCCATTGAAAATGGGAATTCAGTGTATGTAACAGGCAGAAGGAGATTTCACAGACCCCATGAAGTATATATATTCGTTATTAGTACAAACAATATAAGTTGATATGGCCCTATCCGTCTGTCCGTCCGTCCGTATGAATGTCGAGATTTCGGAAACTACTCAAGCTAGAGAGCTGAAATTGAATACTCGTATGTTAGTTCGATAACTCATCCCATTTCCAAATTATCGATATTTCGAAAATTCGTCTACTAATTTTAGGTTTTTTGAGCATAACTTTTACACCGTTTTAGCTAAAGTCTTCAAATTTGTGCATTTAGATAGATATTATGAATATGTAGATTTTGTAATTTTCAGATTTTAAACGCCACGCCCCCTTCTCCTCCAATTAGAGATATAAAACGCATTTCAAATTCTAGAGACTTTTGATTTGGTAGATGGACACATTTAAATGTTATTAATATATTCCAAAAGTTTCATGAAGATTCTCCATCTAGAAATAGAGTTATAAGCGTCCAAAGCTCAGCCCAACCCACCCAAGCCACGACAGCAGCTGCACGTTTTAGATTTTTTGCAGGGTTCAGGGTATCTCGTAGTCGAGCCGTCTCGACTAGAGCCTTCTTACTTGTTCTCCTTTCCCTTTGCCAACAGGTCACCCTTGGCGGACTGCCCCTCGCCGTGGAGGATGTCAATAAAAATGTTAATTTGCTGCCAGGTAAAACACTTACCTTTACACCGTTTGACTTGGGACACACGAGCAGCGCATATCGACTAAAGCCATTGAGGTATATTTTAATTAATATTTAAGATTTACCGTCATAAACCACTTTTCTCATTTCATCTCATTTCAGGCTCATGACCGAGCTGCGGGAACAGAAGGTGAACGCGTTCATAGGGCCCGATGAAAGCTGCACGACGGAGGCGTTGCTGGCCTCTGCCTGGAATACGCCAATGCTATCGTTCGTCAGTGAATCTGAGATGAATATATATTCATATTTATTATTATGAATCTATTTATCAAAGATAATTTTATTAAAATTTTTGTGTTTTCTTCTTTTAGAAATGCTCCGACTCAATTGTTTCAAATAAGACCACCTTTCCCACCTTTGCCCGCACTCTCGCTCCAGCTTCAAAGGTATCTATGAAGGGGAGGTCCTCAACCTAACAAAGTCATACAAAAATTCAAAACGAATATACTATATTATTTCTCAACAGTTTATATTGAAAGCATTCAGCTTCTTATACTTGTTAACTATGCGAAAAAGAGTCTATTAGTTTTGAACAGTCACTTTATCCGTTTATTCATATTGAAGCTTGATATTTTAAATATGAAATGTGTCCTGTATTTTAAAGCATTCAGATTTACTTATGTAGCCAATTATTAAAAGTCGGCTATGCTCCACAGCCACCTGTAGAAGATTGGGAAAACTGAATAGTTCTAGAAAACATAGGGCATAGATCTTTTAGTTTGTATTAGGAACCCTGTAAAATAAGTAACATTCCTGTTCGCCCGAAAGCATTCAGATGATCATCCTACATTTGTAGATTTGCTTTAATTATTTGAAAAATGATTTTTTTATGAGATTGCAGACTACTCTAAATTTTTATATAAGACTTACCAAATGATGAACTAACGATGCTAAACATATTAAACAGTATTTTAAAGATTCTAGATCGAATAGTAGTAAAGACAATGAAGCACAACTCTATAAGACTGTGGATAAGTTTGACGCCACTTAACCCTCTAACGCTCATAAGTGTCTTGAGACACTTATTTTATTTTTAAATTTAAAAAAAAATGGGAGCTTTTTTGTCTTTCAAATATTGCTTGATCGTTAATAAAACATTCAAATTTACTGAGAAAAAAGCTTTAAAAGCTCTCCAGTGCTTTAAACGGTACTTTTTATTTTCATAAACACAAAACATATGTTTTTTCGCGCGTGTAAATTGATCTGCTGCATGTGCTGTTGTGCAACAATTATTTTACAAAATCTGTGAAAGCAATCCATTTAAAATAATTTTTTATTGGAAGGTATGTTTATTTACAATGAAAACTAGTTTACAAAAATAAAAATAAATAAAAAATGTGCGTTGTAGCTTAAAAACAGTGATAAGTGTCTTGAGACACTTTTGGGGCTGCAAGCAACTTTTTTTACCAGCAGCTATTTCACAACTGCTTGCAATTTTGTGTGTACACTTATTCATTATATGGATTGTTTTACTAGAAACTGACATATTAACCAAACCGGGTACGATTCAAATTATCCGATTTAACTGATGAACAGTTGTTGGAATTGTTTGAGAATGTCCCTTCCGATGCAGAGTTATCCGAGTCAAGTGACGACGAGGAAGATGACTTAAATGTGGCAGAAACTCTAATAGCTGCTGTGGAGGATATTAGCACAATATCATTTGCTTGATGAAGAGAATGTGCCTGATAATGGTCAGTCTGAGCCTATTAGGAAATGCATACCGATTCGAAATTTATAGTGGAGCAGGCGATAACATTGTCTTACCTGGTCACCCAGATCTTGGTGCTTCGGCCAACATAGTAGTACGTTTGACCAAAACAGTACAAAGCTTTAAGCACCACATCGTCTACTTTGATAATTTTTATACCTCTTTGCCTCTAATGGTATATTTGCGAGCAAAGGGTATTTATAGCCTTGGCACAGTACGTGCCAAGCCCACGCAGGTCGTCCAGTCAGTACCGTATCTCTACAAGACCAGATGCAGTCACCATCTTTGCGAACAGATCGGTCACCTTTTTCACAATCCCCACGGGCCCGACCATCACAGCTTGAGCTTAAACTTGGAAAAAAAAACTTTACACCCTGTTCGGCGCAGCAGCTAATAAATACTCTTAAATAAGTTTCTCTTAAATTAGTCTATTCTCTATATCATTTCATTCGCTGTTAATGCACTCATACACATAAGAAAGCATAACAGACATACATATGTAATTTTCGCCTTCCTTTTACTTGCTTATACTTGTAACTTTTTTTCTTTAAATTCTCTAATTCTGTACGAAAGTTGTCTGCAAGCGCGCAACATCTCTCTTATCTTTTCGCATACAATTAACTTTGCCTAAACAAATATCACGGACTCGGCATTAAATTAATAAATAATAAGCTAAATTAAATCGTATTGGCTTTTTATTTTGTGCCTTCGTAAATGATTGGAGCCAGAGTTGCCGAAAAAGCTTGGCAGCTTCCAACATTTTGGTGACCCCGACGTGATTTATACACTTCGTGATGTTCGTTTAGTGCGCTAAAAGTTATTAATCTATTTCGTCGTCGCTCAACCGTGAAATTTATAAACATTTGTGCAAAATAGTGCATTCAAATTAACAATCAATTTCATCGTAACACAACAGTGTAAAACATTAGCCTTCTCCGTGAAATTTATAAACATTTGTGCAAAATAGTGCATTCAAATTAACAATTAATTTCATCCTAACGCAACAGTGTAAAACATTAGCATTTGTGAACAAATAATTTTGTTCAAAGTGCATAATTCAGTGTATGCAGTTGTGCGAGCATTATCTTTGTCTTTCTCATTCTCTTTTAATCGTTCGCTTCGTTCGTCGCCGTTGGCGCCTTTTGTGCAGCGTCTGCATAGAAGGCCCGCTAATCCGAAAATAGCTGTGTTAGATCACACACATACAAACATACACACACAGTGAGCTTGCATATAAAAGGTGCAGCTAAATTGGAAGTGCATTAGTGAGTCTATTAGCTTGTGCATCAACTTTGCAATTGAACTTGTGAATTGAATTGAATTGAGCATAACTTAAGTGAATTTGTGACGTATCAAAATGAATAACTCAGAATCTAATGCTGATGGAGTGCCTGCATCTCAGGTCACTTATTTAAGGCTTAAAACGAAAGCTCTTTTCGACAGACTTGAAAGGTTATATGCCGAATTAGACGTGGAAAAATTAAGTCATATGGATTCGTGTGAGCTACGTGTGCTGTTGGATTCGATCACCAAGTTAGAGTCAAATTTTGAAGCGGTTCACACTAGCTTAGAGGAATCAGATTTTGAATCCATATCTAGTGATTTACCTGCGAAATTTGAATCAACTCTACTAAAGTTTAAGGCCTTGCTTCAGCGTGAACTGGGAAGTCGGCCGAATCCACAGCTATCTTCAACGCTCAATACAAGTTTTACAAATGCTCATCCAATGGTCGTCATGTCTAATCGATCGCGTTTGCCGCAGCTGGAGCTGCCAAAATTTAATGGAATCTACACTGAGTGGGAAAACTTTTACTCTATGTTCAAAACGATCATAGATACTGATCCTGATCTCAATCCTGTTGAGAAGTTCCAGCATCTTCGATCTTGCTTAAGCGGTTCTGCTTTGGATTCCATCAGCTCTTTGGAAATTAACAAGGCTAACTATATCGTCGCTCTGGATATTCTTCAACGTCGTTTTGATAATAAACGTTTTATCTTACAGGCACACATCAGAGCGATATTTGGGCTTGAGAAGGCTGATACCTCTGTAGGTAGGCTGAGGCAATTAACAGATAAAGTGACATCTCACCTTCGTGCTATGGATTCTTTAGCGTCGAGGGAAGAAGTTGCTGATATTATCATCGTGCAGACAGTGTTGCAGAAATTGGATAAGTCAACTCAGGTCAAATGGGAGGAAAGCTCGTCTGCTAATGAGTTACCATCGTGGGCCAAATTGTCAGCTTTCTTGCAAGGGCGATGTCGAATGCTTGAAAATGTGGATCAAGTTTTGCAAGATGGTCAGGTTGGCAAGTCAGGGAAGATCGTGAGTACACATTTAAGAAAATCATTTGTTGCTTCCAAGATTCCTAGTTGTTGTGTATTCTGCGAAGACACAAGTCACATGATATTTCAATGTAAGCGCTTTGAGAAATTGTCGCCAATGGCAAGACATAAGGAGGCCAAGAGACTCGCGCTTTGTCTTAATTGTTTGAGAAAAGGTCATCAGCTAAAGGATTGTAAATCTAGCTCCTGTCGTACTTGCCAATCGAAGCACCATACTCTATTGCATTACAATCAGTCTTCGATAGCTACATCCAACGCTGTGTTGAAACCTGATCAACAAGCACATACAATACACCCCACTGCCATGGTTGCAATGTCACCTTCTCTGCCTCAAGCCCACATATCGCCTAGTTCGTCTGATGTTGTGTTTCTAGCTACTGCAATAATCCTTGTCAAGAATCGAGCTGGAACATTCGTTCCGTGTCGTGTACTCTTGGATTCAGGATCTCAACTTCACTTCGTCACCAGTCGTTTCGCAAATCAGCTTCAGCTTCGAAAAAGCAAATCGCTCACTGCAGTTTCTGGCATTGGAGATGCTAGCTTCTCAACTGAAGGATACTCAGTCGATCTCGTTTTGAAATCGCGGATTTCAAATTATTCTACTACTATCACTGCAATCGTTGCCCAAATGATTACTGACAATCAGCCTGGGATGTCAATGTCTACTAATAGTTGGAATATACCCTCAAACATACAGCTAGCTGATCCCTTATTCCATAAGTCACAACGGATTGATCTTCTCATCGGAGCTGGTCTTTTCTTCGAGCTGTTGTGTGTTGGTCAAATTCTGTTAGCACCTGGTTTACCAATTTTGCAGAAAACTCAACTCGGCTGGATCGTGTCAGGTGGCGGGCAATCAGCCCCCAAACTCTCATCGTTCATCGCAACCCAAAGAGCTTCGGATGACACTAATCACAGCACTCGGCTTGATGAGTTAGTGCGTCAATTTTGGGAAGTGGAGCACGTCTTCGAGCCTATAGCCAAGGTAACAACCGAGGAGCTCCATTGTCAGCAGCATTTCATCGCAAACTATCGTCGATTGTCATCAGGGGAATATTCAGTTTGCTTGCCAAAAAAGCTAGGCGTCGAATCTTTGGGCGACTCTTATTTGCAGGCCAAGCGTCGACTCGTAAACTTGGAGCGTAAATTCGCTCGAAATGAAATTCTCAAGGAGAAATATTCAGCATTTATAAAGGAATATATTGACCTCAAACATATGTCACTGGTGCCCAGCGCAGATATCAATAAATGCAAATATTTCTTACCCCATCATTGCGTATACAAAGAAGAGAGTTCGACAACAAAGCTGAGAGTTGTCTTTGACGGCTCAGCCATTACCACATCTGGGCTCTCATTAAACGATTTGCTTATGTCAGGACCGACTATTCAAGCTACATTGTTTAACACGCTCGTTCGTTTTCGCACATTTTCCATTGCACTTACAGGAGATATCGGTAAAATGTATAGGTGTGTTAAAGTCTCAGAGCCTGATTCTATGCTTCAGTGCATTTTGTGGCGAGACTCTTCAGACCATGATATTCAAGTTTTCAAATTGAATACCGTCACGTATGGAACCAAACCCGCTTCCTTTTTGGCAATTCGTGCAATGCATCAACTAGCAATGGATGAGTCTTCGTCGTACCCATTAGGATCTAAAACTGTCTTGCGAGATTTCTACGTTGATGATTTGATATCAGGAGGCAATTCAGTTGAAGAAGTTCGAGACATGATGCGACAAACTACAAATCTTCTTGACCGAGGAAATTTTAAATTGAGAAAATGGTGCTCTAACTCAACTGATATACTTCGCGGAGTTCCAGAAACTGAGCAGGAGAGTTTTCTCAAACTCGACGACGGCAGCGATGTGACAAAAACACTTGGACTCATCTGGGAGCCTCGGAAGGACAGCTTCGTGTTCACTTTCGAGCCCAAAATTAATACTGGCACACACACAAAACGCTCGGTTTTATCAACCATTGCGCGATGTTACGATCCGTTAGGTTTGATCGGACCAACTTTAACTAGGGCCAAAATCATCTTGCAACGCCTGTGGAGAGACAAGCTGCAATGGGATGAGAGCTTACCGCAACCATTGGAAACGGCTTGGAGCGAGTTTTGTAAGGACTTTCAGCAAGTGAGCCATGCAGTATTTCCTCGTTATGTACTCCAACTTAAAGCAAGGGTCGAACTGCATGCCTTCTGCGATGCTAGTCTTCAGGCTTATGGCTCTTGTGTTTATGTTCGCTCATCGAAGAATGCTGTTCAAGTTCAGTTGCTCTGTTCCAAAGCCAGGGTCGCCCCACTAAAGACTCTTACTGTGCCTAAACTTGAGTTATGCGCTGCATTTCTGCTTGCGAACTTGGTAAGCGAAATAAACAAAATGAACTTGTTCGAGTGTGAGATGCATTGTTGGTCAGATTCAGCCGTGGTCTTGTCTTGGTTAAAGGAAGAGCCATCCAAATTCAATGTGTTTGTCTCTAACAAGATTTGTGCCATACAGCAGCTCACGATCGGCATGGAGTGGCATTACGTGCCAACCGAGATGAATCCGGCGGATATGTTATCCAAGGGAGCAGCACCGTTGGAACTTTTGCACTCAAAATTATGGATGCATGGACCTTCTTTCTTGCAAAAGGAGAAATGTTATTGGCCAAGGCACTGCTTGTCTGAAGCATGTCTTCCTGAAATGCGCCAAAAGGTTTTATTCTCAGCTGAGCACGTAGATATCTCTTTGTCATTCAAACACATAAATTCATTCGGAATAATGAAGCGCATTTTTGGCTACATTCACAAATTTATCAGAAAAATAAAGTCAGCTGAGTTGTCATCAGACGATCTTCGTCAGGGATCGTTCCTACTATGCCGTCTTCTTCAAAGAACTCAGTTGCAGCCAGAATACTCTGCCCTACAGAATGGAAAGAATATACATTCGTCAAGCTCCACTCTTTCGCTCTCTCCATTTATGGATGATTTTGGTCTACTTAGAGTCGGTGGTCGTTTGCGACACTCTACTCTCGGCTTCGATGCGCGCCACCCAATTATCTTGCCCAAAGAGCATCCCCTAACCTTCGCTATAATCTCGCATTTTCATCAGAAGTATCACCATGCAGGACCGCAGGCTTTGCTTGGAATAATTCGACAGCAATTCTGGCCCATAGGTGGCATGAAAACGGTTGCCCGAGCATTGCGAAAATGTATAATTTGCTGCAGATCTCGGCCTCGTCTCGTTGAGCATATAATGGCGGACTTGCCCAAGGATCGTGCACAGTGCTCACCGGCATTTACAGTCACTGGAGTGGATTATTGTGGTCCTTTTTACTACAAGCCTGATGGACGAAACAAAGCCTCTGTAAAGTGCTACATCTGCGTGTTCGTTTGCTTCGCAACCAAGGCTGTATGGTTGGAACTCGCAAAGGATCTTTCGACAGCTGCTTTTTTGGGCGCCCTCAAGCGTTTCATTGGTACGCGTGGCATTCCAAAATGCATTTGGTCTGACAATGCTACTAACTTTGTGGGTGCACGGAACGAGTTGGCGGATTTGCGGCGCCTATTGTTGAGCCAGGAACATCGCATTGAAGTCCACAACTACTGCATCAACAACAGCTTCGATTGGAAGTTCATACCTCCTCGTTCGCCACACTTCGGCGGCCTATGGGAAGCAGCAGTGAAGACAGCTAAAAAACATTTATATCTCTCTATGAGATCGGCACTTCTTGGCTTCGACGAACTGCGCACTTTGGTATGCCAAATTCAGGCCATAATCAATTCTCGTCCTCTTGTTGCAATTTCAGAAAATCCCGATGATCTTGGAGTTCTCACTCCAGGACATTTCTTGATTGGTCGACCACTCATCAGTTTCCCCGAGCCAGACGTAACTGGGTTGGACCACAATCGCCTTGATCGCTGGCAACGCATGACGTACATACAGCAGTTGTTTTGGAAACGCTGGAGTGATGAATACCTCACCATTCTCCAACAGCGTGGAAAATGGCGCACCCCGCAGTCTTCTATCAAAGTCAACGATGTCGTATGCGTGAAAGACGAAAACTTGCCACCTTTGAAATGGCCATTAGCCCGGGTCGTTGAGATCATTGCTGGAGCTGATGGTGTCGTGAGAGTTGCTGTTCTACGTACGCCCACTGGAACTACACGTCGAGCTGTCAATAAGCTGTGCGTCCTTCCGGTTGATGATCCTGTTGAAAGACTTGGTCTTTCAACGGGGGGGAGGATGTTCGGCGCAGCAGCTAATAAATACTCTTAAATAAGTTTCTCTTAAATTAGTCTATTCTCTATATCATTTCATTCGCTGTTAATGCACTCATACACATAAGAAAGCATAACAGACATACATATGTAATTTTCGCCTTCCTTTTACTTGCTTATACTTGTAACTTTTTTTCTTTAAATTCTCTAATTCTGTACGAAAGTTGTCTGCAAGCGCGCAACATCTCTCTTATCTTTTCGCATACAATTAACTTTGCCTAAACAAATATCACGGACTCGGCATTAAATTAATAAATAATAAGCTAAATTAAATCGTATTGGCTTTTTATTTTGTGCCTTCGTAAATGATTGGAGCCAGAGTTGCCGAAAAAGCTTGGCAGCTTCCAACACACCCAATAGCGGAATTACGTTTTGACCAAGTCAACCACTTCCCAAATTGGTTGGATCGGGACAATAAGAGACGGTGCAAGCTCTGTAAATCATCACAAACGCAATGCATTTGTGAAAAATGTAATTTACATCTATGCTGCACATCAACAAAAAATTGTTTTAAAACATATCATATGAATAATAAAAATTAACATTTCTATTAAATACGTTTTTTTTACTCTTAGATGCCCAAGAGTGTCTTGAGACACTTATTACCTTTTTTGCACCTGACGGCTAAACAAAAACTTCTATATTTTTTCTGAGTTCATTTTTGAGTTTAGAAGCCTAAATTTACTTTAAAAAAAATTGTTCCAATTATTTTCCTCCAATAGTTTAGAAAACAGCATTAGAGGGTTAATAATTAATATAAATTTGAACTATAAAATATACATTTTCGAAATATGTCCTTTGATAATATAAATATTTGATCAAAAACTCTACGACAGGTCTCCAAGAGTGTGATAAGTCTATTGAATGCCTATGATTGGAAGAAATTTGCAATAGTGCTGAGCTCGAAACCCATTTGGGGCTCAGATGTGGCCAGTGCTATACAGGTAAACTAAATACTGAATAGTCATAGGTTGGCGAAACTTTCACTTTCTCCCACTCCAAATGAAACCATAGGAACTGGCTGAGTCACGAAACTTTACCATAACACATTTCAAATACATATCCGACTATATACCGATTAAGAAAACGTTGTCCCAAATAGAGAATATCATTGAGGAGACGTACACGACAACGCGCAGTAAGCTTGAACGCTATTGAGTTGAGATTGACTATAATCGAATATGATCTATCATTTAGTCTATGTATTTATCGGAGAGCACATTGCGATGGTGGATTTCGTACGCTGTTTGCAGAATAGAGGACTTCTGGAGAGTGGAGAATATATTGTTGTCTCGGTGGATGATGAGATCTACAATGCGAATCGTCGTGTCAACATCATGGAACGCAGTAAGCTGAACCCATTTGGGCCAAGTCAATCGATTTCCCTCTTGGGGTCTTAATGCATGCAATATCTTATTGCAGATTACTTAGATCCTTATATTAGAAAAGAAAAGAGCAAATCACTGGATAAAATCTCATTTCGTTCAGTTATCAAAATAAGCATGACATATCCACAAAATCCTCATATTCGGTAATTTTCTTATCTAACACCAGCTATAAAACTTTTGTATATATTTTCTTTTCTTTTCTTCTCCATATACCCTGCATGTATGAGATGTACAGGGTATCAGTTAAGTCCAGAATTTAAATTATATTATATCTCCATAACTACTTAACCTATTTTTCATAAATGATACCCATCTTTAATTAATATAGTATTTTTTGAATCAATCTAAATTGATATATTTCCAGAGACATTTGTACGAAAATTAAGGAATATGCACGTAAGGCCCCCTTTCGTGTGCCCTATCATCAGAGAGTATTCGAGAATATTTCGGTTTGTCTGAAAGATGTTCGCAATCTTGATTATCTAACTATTCCTATATATAATCTTATATAGGTGCCCATATATGGTCTGCATCTATATGACAACGTTATGATCTACGCACGTGCGATTACGGAAATCCTTCAGCGTGGCGGCGATATAAACGATGGCAATCTAGTCATGAGTCGCATTTTCAACAGATCCTATCATTCCATTCAAGGCTTCGACGTAAGAGACCCAAAATGATTGACAATAATATGTAAAATTTCTTTATTTAACCGACATCTACTGTCATTAGGATAAATAAAAGAATACCTATAATAAGACTAATCTATAAAAAGGCGCAGAAAGATACCTAGCCAACTTTATAAAGTACAGCGCCATGTAGCTATGTCCGTCTGTTAAGTATATAAGAGTCTAACATTTATTTTAATATAACATCTCGTTTTTTAAATATTGATACATACAAAAGGACTCGCCTTTCGCCCTAAAGCTTATCCTAATCCTTATCGATAACTAATTCCATTTATTTATTATATTATTTGATTTTGGCTTTTGGGCCATTATCAAAAGGGCATAAAAGTTGTCCTTGATGAGATAAAAGCTTATGAATATTTATAATATAATCTAGTGGATCTCTCTAATTTGTTTTTCTTAGGTATTCATCGATTCGAATGGCGATGCTGAGGGCAACTATACGGTGATTTCGCTGCAGAGCGATGTAAATGCCGGATCTGGAAATTCGCTAGCTCAAATGTCGATGCAGCCAGTTGGATTCTTTGTCTACAACAAGGATTCCATGATACCAGTATGAAGTTCTGCTTCCTTATGAATTAATAATTTTTGAATATAGATAGTATACAAATTTTTTAAGGAATTTCGTTATATCAAAAGTGGACGACCCATACAATGGCTAAACGGTCGACCTCCTCTGGCGGAGCCAATGTGCGGATTTCACGGCGAGTTGTGTCCACGTAAGAAGCTGGATTGGCGTTATCTCCTGACTGCCGCTCTATTCGCCTTTGTTCTGATCGCTGCAATCGCCCTTCTGCTCAAGTAATGCCACGATCTCTAGCAAAACTTAAATATAACATATATAATTAACTCAACTCTATAGACATTATCGCTATGAACAAACTCTGGCTGGCCTATTGTGGAAGGTGGACATGAAGGAGGTCACCGTGATAAACCTGGGCGAATATAATAACCCAAGTCACAAGAATATTGTACGTAAGACATAGAAGCTATACTAAATTTTATATGATCTGATTCAATCTGATCTTAGGTGCAAATTTGTCGTCAAAGCATTCTAGTTGTCGGCGAGCCTAACAAGAGATCATTTACAAATATTGGTGAGGCTTACATAATATAGGCTTATATAATACAGAGATATATTCCGAGCATCATCCATGTATAGCTCTTTTCCGTGGTAATATTGTGGCCATGAAAAAGATTCATAAGAAGAATGTGGACATAACACGCTCGATTCGCAAGGAATTAAAACTGATGCGAGAGGTGAGCGCACTTATGTAACTACTCTTATATGAGATTATTGTAATTCTAATTCAGGTGCGACATGAGAATATTATCAATTTTATTGGTGCATCAATTGACCACGGCTCCGTTATAATCTTCACTACGTATTGTGCCCGTGGGAGTCTGGAGGATGTGCTAGCCAATGAGGACTTGCACTTGGATCATATGTTCATTTCTTCTTTGGTTTCGGACATACTCAAGGGACTCATCTACTTGCACGACTCCGAAATAATATCCCATGGCAATTTGAGATCCAGTAACTGTCTCATTGATTCCCGATGGGTTTGCCAAATATCTGATTTCGGACTACACGAACTAAAGGCGGGGCAGGATGAACCAAACAAGTATGGAGAGCCATATTCATATGTACATATATAGAGTTGACATATTCTCAATTCTTTTATATTCTTGCCAGAACGGAACTGGAGCTAAAGCGTGCTCTGTATATGGCTCCCGAGCTTTTGCGTGATTCGTTTCGGCCAGCACGTGGATCGCAGAAAGGAGATATATATTCATTTGGCATATTACTTTACGAGATGATAGGGCGAAAGGGGCCCTGGGGCGAGACAGCATATACCAAAGAAGGTATAGAAGTATAGGTTCGACTCTATTCAAATTTTTATTATGCATTTTTCTATTGCTACGAATTAGAGATCATAGAATTCGTAAAGGATCCAGATCTGCTGCATCATGGAGTATTTCGGCCAGCTCTGAACTTCTTGGATATACCCAATTATATAAGAAATTGCCTACGACTCTGCTGGGATGAAGATCCCGAAGTACGTCCCGACATTCGACTCGTGCGAATGCATTTGAAGGAACTGCAAGCTGGATTGTATGTCACGGAAAAACTACGTCAATATGTATTTCAATTTGTATGTGTTTTCAGAAAGGCAAATATATTTGATAACATGCTGGCCATAATGGAGAAATATGCCTATAATCTGGAGGGCTTGGTGCAGGAGCGAACCAACTTACTCTACGAGGAGAAGAAGAAAACCGACATGCTGCTCTATCAAATGCTGCCAAAGTAAGTGAATTTTGAAATATAACTCTATTATATAGAAAATATATTTTGATTTTCCCAATAACCTTAGAACTGTAGCAGAATTGCTTAAGAGTGGAGATCCTGTCAAGGCCGAGTGCTTCGATTGTGTGACGATTCTATTTAGCGATATTGTCGGCTTCACTGAACTCTGCTCAACGAGCACTCCATTTGAGGTTGTCGAAATGCTAAATGATCTATATACGTGTTGCGATACCATAATATCAAATTATGATGTTTATAAGGTAAGCAATATCAGATGCTAGTAAGGTTTATGCAGAGTCACACCTTCTACTTAAAGGTGGAGACAATTGGAGATGCTTATATGGTGGTATCGGGTCTGCCTTTAAAGAATGGAAACCGTCATGCGGGCGAGATAGCCTCTCTGGCACTTCACCTGCTCGAAACTGTGGGGAATCTCAAGATTCGACATAAGCCAACAGAGACGGTCCAATTTCGCATTGGCATACACTCGGGTCCCTGTGCAGCGGGTGTCGTTGGACAGAAGGTAAACTTGTTGAATACATTACACTTAGACTGTGCCTCTCAATCCATATTAGATGCCTAGGTATTGCCTCTTTGGGGACACTGTCAATACGGCCTCGCGCATGGAGAGCTCAGGTGTCGCCATGAAGATTCACATATCGGAGGAGACCTACCACTTGCTGCAAGAGGTCGGGGGTTACATATGCGTTGAGCGAGGACTGACCAACATTAAAGTGAAGTACCGCCAATATAAGTCGAATATTTTAATGAAATCCTTTCGATTCCAGGGAAAGGGCAACATGCGTACCTACTGGCTCATCAAACGAGTGCAGCCCGAAATGCGTGCTTTGATGGTCAACGATTGGGCACCAGATCTCATCAGTACTATGGACGCATCCAATGGCTGCTGTCCACAGCAGAGAGCTGACGACTTGCCCTTGCTAAAGTTCCAAAACCTGCCCATGAGCATTCGGGCGGGTTCGTGTAACTGCGCTACCAAATGCTTATATAGTCGCCGATCCGATGACAATGTGACCACCTCGCACAAGGCTTCAGCCCTGGTTAAGGGCACAGAAACAGTGCAGATCAATTGCAACCAGCTCTGCATCTGTCGCTTGAATGGCAGCCAGGTGTTGAGCAATCGAAGTCCGCGCTCCGCTCCCAGCATCTCGTTCAGGCTATAGACCCGAGTCAATTCAAGCGCTTGCTTTCTATGGTTGTCAACTATTCATTTATTATTGCAGACTTACTTAAATAAATGTTAGCATTAGCCCCTAAACCATCTAGGTCTAACTTTTCAATTGTCCAACCGAAAATTGTTCTTGAGCGCCTGCCAGCACTCGTAGTACTGAGCATCCAGCTTCTGGCAAGTCTCAACGCCCCATTTGGTAACGGCCAGACTAAGCGACGACTCGAACATAAAGGCCTGAAGGGGGAAAGTGAATAAGGGTTAAGGAATTCAGATATTAATTGGGGGTAAATTGACTTGCCTGAGTGCCATCGGCTATACGTTCAGGTTTAAGTTCAGCCTTGGAAGCGCCTTCAAAGCAATTGACATCTGGACCGTGGGGCGTCATCATTGAGTGTAGAGTAGCGCCACCAGCAGCAAAGCCCTCCTCCTTAGCCTCATAGCGACCGAGTATGAGGCCCATGAACTCGCTCATGCAGTTTCCTTTAAAGCGAAATTATGCAAATATATATATATATATACATCTAATATAGGGATGATCTCACTGTGATAATAGGGTGGACGGAATGTGTGCTCCTGCACAGACCAGCGTGGCGGGAATATGACAAAGTCGGCTATAGCTGTGCCTGGCCTCAAGCTCGGGCAGGTGAGCACCGTGAAGATGCTGGGATCACAATGGTCGAAGCTAACCGAATTAATGACCATAAACTTTGACAGATCGTATTTGTAGGGCACGTAATTGCCGTGCCAGGCAACTACATCGAAGACGCTGTGCTTTTGCTTAGCCACGAATAAGCTGCCTTGGTACTTGGAAATTACATGAAACTCTACAGAAAACAATAAATGAAAGTCAACTTTATCAAACTTTGTTAAAGTACGGAAATCATGAACCTACCGTTGTACGTTTTACTATCAAACCAGGCAACTGGTGTCTCAAAGTCTCTGGGATTGGCCAGGCCATTGGCCCCAATCGGACCCAGATCGGGCAAACAGAAATGCCCATCGAACACTTCAAGGATGTAACCCCTATGGTATAACAATTCTTAAATAAACGACGTTCAATTCAGAGTATTTATATTCAATGAGTGTTCACCTGCACGGAGTCTTCAGCTTGACGGCAAAGCGAATGCCTTGTGGAATGACGCAGATCTCATTGGGAGCCACCGTCATGCGACCCAGCTCCGTGACGATATTCAGCGTACCCTCCTGTGGCACTGAGCAGGAATTCAGTTCGTATCATTATCAGTGAGAAGCCCGTAGACTTACCTATAAGAAAATCGCCATCGCTGTTGTAAAATGCCGAGTTGTCCATGGAGGCATTGCACAGATAGACATGCACGGCCAAACCATGGCGAGCTCTTGTATCGCCCGCACCACAAACCGTGTGGAGTCCCTCGACAAAAGTCACGCTCTCTTGATTTGCTCCCGGTATATCAAATGGTTTCCAACGCATCTACATAATAATAGGCATTATATTAGGGGACTAAGAGAAGGGTATCTTTAGAGTGAACTCACCTGATTTGGATTGGGCGGCTGCTCATCCCAATTGTGGCTTAAGTACTTGGCCCCTGCATAAGGCAGAAAGGGTGTGTGGACAGCGCTGGGTAGTTTCCTATACAGCCATGTGCGCACGTTCCCGGAACGTGGTGCTGTGAAAGCGGAACCGGACAACTGCTCGGCGTACAGACCGTACGGGCACTGCTGTGGTGAGTTCTGTCCCACTGGCAGGGCATTGGGGCAACGCTCATCCTCGGACGAGAAATGACCACCGAAACCTGTTAGATACTTAAATATGCGACTCCATTAGCCATTTCAATTCTCTCTATCTAAACAACAAATTCTTTACATTTTCAAGTTACTTTTCTTATATTGAGCTTACCTTATATTCCGACATGTGTTTAAGCGACACGCGATATTAAGAGACTAAGGTTTGTCGAGCCCAGATCGCTGGTATTTATATGAGCTGTGTGGATAAGTCCATTTGCCTATAATACCCTATAAACAGCATCATTAATAGAGTGTGCTCAGGCTCGGATACTGCTACAAGGTGTCAATCTCTACGAATGTCAGTTAGCCAGGGCTTCATTTAGTTGGGAATGCTTTCGGGGTATTATGATTAGGTGAAAATGTAGGTAACAGATAGAAAGAGACACGGCAAAGCCCACAAATCATATACCTAAATACAATCTTGGTCAGGACTACCAGCTGAGTTAATCTAGCCAAGTTCGTCTACCCGTCCGTACCGAGCTCTCGTAAACCACAGAAGACTTGTTAGGGTATCTCTCAGTCGAGCAGTCTCCACAAGAGAACTCTTGCTTGTTTCTTTTTAGATATCTTGTTGTTTTGATTATTTTCTGGGGAAACTAGTCGACGCGATAAGCCGGTCCCCCACAAACAGCTAAACGGCACGTAAACACCTGCTCCTAGTTGCCTATGCATCATTATCAGTGCCACGCTCCACAATGATGTTGTTGTTGTTGTTGCTGTTGCTATTCTTGTGATCTGTCAACAACAACAAGTTTATCATATCATATTTTGCATAGTAGCTCAGCGGGTTCTGGATTCATTCAAATGGATCACAACAAATATTCGAACCGGTAGTCGACCGGTAGATCTAGAGGTAAAGTCAAAACTAGATTCTAAGATCCAGTTGCCATATGATTTAGCCAGTATTTACTATTTAATATTGTAAACTAAATACCTACTTTATATACTTTATTGCGGCAAAAGTCAATTTCAAATTATGCAGTATTACAGTTAATAATAAATGTTTGTTTGTTTGTCTGTTGTATATATGTATGTATATGTATGTATGTACTATTTTAAAATACTTAAAGTACCTTTGTGCAGTAATTAAACCTAAAAGAGTTTATAAATAATATGCTTAAAGACATCAAGCGCTCAAGAGACTCTCAAACATTCCAATTGCAGCCAAACAATCAACAATCATGCATGGACTGACTGCGCACATCTATATACATTTTTGTTGGGTTTTCATTTCATTTCATTTTAAAAACTAGTTTTGTATATAAAACTCTGTTACGATGATCAGCATTGCAGTATGTGAATGTCATTAAGTGTTCGTCTTGATTTAATATCAAATGATAAAAGTTCATAAAAATAAGTTCTTTAATGCAGAAGTTCTTTTAGAAAAGTTCTCGATTCTTTCGAACTCGACTCGAACTCGAAATACTGGACTTCTTGCTAATACCCTGCTCTAATTCTATTCCATTGTACATGCAATCTCCTGCAGTAAACAATCTCAATTGTGGCTCAACTTGGATGTTTACAGTGAGAATTATGTATATATCTTATGACTTTAACTCAGAGCTTGGGAGATTCGCGTAACGTACTATAAATATACATATCTATATGTATCTAGTCATATATATAATTATAATTGAATGTTCTTCTGCTTTAAGGGTAGATACTGATAAGGAAATACTGCATTAACTGGGACATGCGCTCGATAGGGTCCTCAGGTCCAGAGGCAGTGCCTTAGTCGCCTTTCCTAATCGTGTGATAAGTTTAAGACATCGTCGCCCACATTGTTTTTGGGTATCTTTGCTGGCGGCGGTGCAGCCAGATCGGCAACCGAAGCGAACTCCATGCGCTTTTTGGGCAACGCACTTCCAAGCAGTGCGCCCGGTGGGGCCAACTCGCTGTAGAGGCGACTCAAGTCGGGGGAGGGACGCCGATGTGAGGAGCCGCTGCTGCCGTCTGACGGCGCCGGGGATGGCGTATTCGAGGGCACGCTTGATATAGCCAAGTCCACGGCACTGAAATTGTATTTGCTGCCGGAATTGCCTCCACCGCCGCCAGCGCTGCCTCCGCTGATGGACTTGGTGGGCGTAAGGCGTTCCAGGGCCGGCGAGGCGGACGACTCTCTTGTGCGCGCCGATGAAGGCGTCGTCGACTTTGGCGGCTTCATCATCATTGCCGACAGCGATTCCTGCTGAATCTTAAACAAAGCCGACGGCGACATGAACATATTGTTAGCTGCTAGCGTCGACTTTGACAACGGATCTGGTATTCCGTACTTTCCGTGCTGCTGTTGAAAGAATGCCGCGTAATCCTGCATTTTTTCCTGCGCCAAGGCATTGTAGTAGGCGGCCGAGTTGGTCAGCGTTGATGATGATGGAACGCCTGAGGCCATCGCAGCCGCTGCAGCTGCCGATGCTCCGCTGCCGCCAGATTTTGAGGCATTACCCGCAGCAGCTGCCACAGCAGCCGCAGCGCCCGATGGCGTTGCGAACAGCGCATCCAAATCAGCTGCGGCCTTATTCTGACGATACAACAGTGCCTTGATCTCCGAGTCCTGCTTCTCTAATTGCAGCAGCTGATTGAGCATGTCGGACTGCATATCTTTCTGCTTCTGCTTCAAGCTAACTGCGCTGCCGCCGCCCGATGGCGCCAACCCACCAGCGCCAGCAGCAAGCAAAGCGGACAACTCGTTATGGGCTCCACTCATGTGCTTGCTGCCCGTCGAGGCCATCGCTGCCGCAAACTGATTATTAGGATCGAATAGCTTTGTGTAGGTCTGCAGCAGAGCTGTGTAGTCCGCCTGTGCCGCCGACTGCTGTTGCTGTTGCAGCTGCTGCTGTTGCTGTTGTTGCTGCTGCTGTTGCTGTTGTTGCTGCTGTTGCTGCTGCTGCTGTTTCTTCGAACTGCTGCTGCTGCTGGCAACGGGCGGCGGCGGTATCGAAGCAGCCGCAACTGCAGCCATTTGCTGCTGTAGGAACACGTTAAGGTCATTGCTTTGCTTGCTCTGCTGCTGCATGTAGGAATCGTAGCCCAACAGCTTGGACGCTTGGATTAGATTGTTGTAGTCGGCATTGAGCGCAGCTGCTGCCGCTGCTGCCGAAGCTGACGACGATGTTGCTGAAGTGGACTTTGAGGATTTGCTGCTGCTTGGATTCGCCACTTGCTGATTGCCTGTCAAATAATTCAAGTCGGAGCCAAAGCCCAGAGTTCCCAGCGTTGTGGCGCCCAGTGCCTCGGCCTGCTGCAACAGTAGCGCCGCGTACTCAGGCGACCGGATGAGTTCGCTCATCTTCAATGGGTCATTCTTGAGCTCGTCGAGCTCCTTCATGAGCTTTGTCTTGTACGAGTTCGACGATGAACTCGAATTGGACGAAGATGAGGACGCCGACGACTTGGAGCGATCCATCTTTGATTTGCTGCCGACATTATTATTGCTGTTGTTATTGCTGCTGCTGCTGCCGCTGTTAACGCTGCCCGATGGCATGGGCATGTTGAAGCTGTTCGAGTAGGCAGCCACTGCTGCGGCCACATTGGGATCACTCAGATTGCCCAGCCCTGCGGCAACGTTGCTGTTCTGCTTGGAGCCACCCACTTTGGCTGCCGCGGCAGCCAGCTGATTGAGTGAGGAGCTGCCATAGTCCTTGCGCTGTTGCTGGAACAGCGAAGCCAAGTCGGCTTGCAGAAAGTTGGGCGGCAACTGGCCGGCTAGCTGAGCCAAGCTGGCGGCCATCAGATCGTTGGCCGTGGGCAAGCAGGCTGCCGACGGCGGCACCAGCGGCGTGGTCAGATCGTATTTGTTGGGCGTGATGCTCGGGCTATTCCTCGCAATATCGCTTACACTGAATTTGCCCGGACTCGGCGCAGGCGAATTGCGAGTGCGGGAAGTGTGCGAAGAGGCATCCGATTTGGCTGGCGAGGGCGAAGCCCGCACAGGCAGTTCAAACTTGGCAGGACTGGCGGCATTCGACGGCAACTGAATGCTGGTTGGGCTGTCCCGCGGTGATGCCGACTGCACCGCAGCAGCTGCCGCTGTACCAACAGCAGCGGGGCCACTGTTCGCGTTCACTGCTGGCGTTTGCGGTGGCAGGAGTTGGCTCACGGCGGCTGCATTTAGTGGCATGGCTGGCACCACGGGAGTGGTTGCTACAGGTGCTGGTGTCGTATTTGTGGGATTCGGCGTGGCCAGCGGAGACAGCATGCGCACAGGATTCATGTTGAGTCCTGAAGGCATGCAGAGCTGCTCCTGCAACGACATTACTTTCAGTTCGCTGGCCTTCTGTTCAGCCTGCAGCGAAGTCTCCTCCTCCGTTTTGCGTGCCATGTCAACGGCAGCTAATTGAAGACTCTCGCTGATCTGCTCCTCCTTAGGCTGTTGCTCCAGCTTAATTTCATTTGCCAGCTCATTTGGAGGCTGGGTCTCTGTTTTCACTACAACTTCATTGCCTTTTTCATTGTCTATAATCTTAATGGTCTTCGGTGGTATAAAATCATCCTCCTGCTCACAGTCCAGAACGGCGCAGAGCCAATTCCACAGCGCCTTGTCACTCTGCTTTGATGGAAATTTTGGATAGAGCGTGTTCTTCAATTTCTCGTTATAGGTCACGTCATTATTGTAGATATTGCGAAACTTGACAATCTCGCCGCGAAACTGAGTGTAGTAATCGACGCAGGACTGTATTTCCGTGCGCACCTCTTCCGGTATCTCTTTATCCGGCAGCACCGAGTATTGCATAAGCATCGGCCTTCCATACTCCATTGCTTGTTTATTCTCATTTGGGGGCACGATCCAAATACACTTGACCACCGATTCCAAAGTGGGATTCTCCTCATAATAGGGAGCTGTCAATACAATCATATATAATATGATGTAAACTATATCTTATATATACACCTAACTTACAAATGATTAGTGAAACACATGGCGTATACGTCAGATCGCTAACGCCTCGCATTCGTATCTGATAATCCAGCTGGGCATCGCAATCCCGCAGAGTGGGCTCGGCCTGGAATTTGGGATGTGAATGATACCAGCCGACGAGAAGTACTTGATCTTGTATCATCATTTTCTGTATATCCCGTTCCACATCTGCGGCCCGTTGTCGATCGAATCGCGTACTGCGACACGGATATGTTTTCGTAATTGTCAATGCTGCAGGGAACAAACAAACATCAGTTTAACGTGACACACGGCAAATCAATAATTTCAATTCTCAAGGCCGGACTCACTGTGTGTGTTCATATCCCAGGTGCCACCCAAGTAGCCGCACACCTCGCGCACTGTCAGATGGCAGTGGAAGTCAGCCAACAGCAGCGCGGAGGAAGTGATGGTCAGCAGAAACGGCTGCAACTTGCCAACCGAAGTGAATGGAATGGCCTCGATCATCATATTGGCATCACTGCAAGAAATACGCTCATTAAATCATGTGCAAAAGAAAAAGAACCTGCTAAAACTTACTGAATTATATTGCGATTGGCAACCGTGTTGTGCGGAAATACTGTTCGCTTGACAACAATATCTGGCGAATCGGTCTTGCGTTCTGTATCTAAAATATATAGATTTTATTTTTAAGAATATATATAATACTAAAGATAGTTTGGAATCAATGCAACTCTGGTTGTAGATTAACATCTAAGACATTAGTTTTACAAGCATTGGATTTGTGTGCAGTCAAGCTCCTTATTATATTTTCCTTCAACTCTTTCATTATTTTTCTATTTACCTGCATCACCGTCTTCGGGTGTCGACTCCTTTTGTAAAGCACACTTTCTCAAATATGTATTTTTATATGCATCTAGCTTCTTGCCCTTGTATTTCACGGACGCCCAACCGCATCCACTTTTCTTCTCGGGATTGATAATACGCTTACAGTGCATGGCCCAGGCGCTGGGCGTTAAGAATATGGTTTCAGTCTCTTGTGATTTAATTTTACCGTCAGCCAGCAAATCGCCCACAAACTTTTGCCCTAGATAGTCAATAGTCATTAACGATTTTCCCGGTTGCAAGACATTTGCGGCCATTAAGGTTTGCAATGTGACTGTGCGACCAGTCCCATTGAATCCCTCATAGTTTTCCTTCGCCTACACCAATAAAAAATTAAAAGGTATTATAATTATAATATGTCTGTGAAGTATTCCAATAGCCACAAGTGACACTCACCTCATCATCATTTTCGTCGTCAGGACCGTCGCTATCCACATCCTTTTCGCACAGACTGTCCTCCAAAATGGATATCCCGCACGGTACATTATTTTCAGCTGCAACTGCTTCTGTTTCCGCTGTTTCTGCTTCGGCTTCGCCTTCAGCCGCATCCGACACAGACAAATCGCGCTCCCCATCTACATCGCCGTCGCTTACATCGTCATTTGTTGTTTGTGGCGGCTGAGGCGTCGAATCGCCCTCGCCTTCACCCTCGCCGTCTGTGCTGCTACCCATTTGATTTTCTCGCGCTCCTAGTGGCTCGCCGTCGGGCAGTAAACCATTTTCCACACCGTTTTCCATACGCTTATTGTCTAGCCTTTAATAAAAAACCTATTAAAAAAAATCACGATAAGCCGCAGCAGCCGCAGAATTTATGTATGTATTCTACGACTTTGCTTCTTCTTCTTCGTGCCTCAAACGAAAGATTGTTGGACTTCTGTTAACTTAACATTTTCAAAAGACTGTTATCGATAGCCGCAAGCCGACACATTTTTAAGAGTAAAAGAGTTAATGAAAAACTCTCTTTAAAAAAATTATAACATTATTTATATTAACTTGAGAACAGTTATGTTTACCCATTTGGCTGAATAAATGCTAATTATTTTTTTATAAATTGTAAATTAACATCTGCTAACTAGTTACTAATCGTCTGCAAAAATGTAATAACATAACTTTTAATGATACAGCTGTTTTAAAAATCTATCGATAATTAGTTTCGTATTCAGAGCAATTTGCACCATCAAAGAAATGTATTACAATTGAGCAAAAAGAGCGCTGACCACTTGATTTGTATATAATAGAAAGAAAACTGAGTTCGTTATTTAACTATAACTTGGAAACCTACAACTAAATAACTGATTTTCGCGATGCTGCCAATAACTCGCGCTACAATAAACAACTTCTGTAGAGCATGTTTACAATACTTGGACAAATCAAAAAGCACAGAACTGCAACATAATTTGAAAGAGGGTCTGCAACTTTTACGAATTGTGGAATTATTGGCAGAAGGATTACAACCGACAACAATAATAAACCTGGCCATGCCAACTCGTCTCTGTTTTAACTGTTATACAAAAATTGCCACATTTTGCAAATTTGCAGAGATGTCCATCTGTTCGAGAATTGCTCTAAATGAAACAACGGACGAACATCACTATATAACGGAAAATACTAAATTTAAAATGATTTACGAAATATGCTTTAAATTAAAATCAGGCAATTGTACTTCCACACCTGAGATACAGAATCTGATGCAACTCATATATACAGGAATTGATGATAAGCAGTCGGCAGCCAAAAGTATATGCAAGCACTGTGCTCTGAAATGTAAAACATTGACTTTCAAAAGACATTGCAAGAGAGTCAACACTATCTGAAGTCTACTATAATGTCAAAGGCAATAGATATGATAGGAGTAGATGTGACACTCAGCAAAATTAAACCCCCTAGCATTGAAAATGACACCGAGGGAAACAAAGATAATGTAGGACACTTGGTGAATAGAATTTGTGGGCCTTTTGTAATTTTCAATAAAATAATATTCTGTAATATTTTTAGTTGACCAGGGAAAGAGAACTAGATATTTCCGACATTGGAAGTGATTCTGTAATAAATCACATTATAATAAACTCATCCAAGGCATTAAATCAATGTCCATACTGTCAACGAGAGTTCAAGCGTAAGACTCACTTAAATGACCATGTGAGATTGGTCCACGAAGGCCTTCGTCCACATAAATGCGACTTTTGCGAGGGCTCATTCGGTTTGCCCAGAACTTTACGCATCCACATAATGAGACATACGAATGAGCATCCTCTTAAGTGCAAGCTTTGCGAAAAATCGTTTCGGCAAAAGACTGAGTTGAATCTCCATATGAATAACCACTTGTCGAACTCGCAATTTCGATGTCTTATTTGCTCGAATAGTCGAGCTAGTCAGGAGGACCTCGAGTCCCACATGTCTCGGCACAACAACAAGGAAATATATCAATGCAGTACGTGTAGACGTAAATTTAAGAAACTTTGTCATCTGAAAGAACACGACGATGCAGTGCATCTAAAACTACGTCCTTTTATATGCACCCATAATAACTGTGGACAGGCATTTGGTGCACGTAAAACCCTTTACACTCATCAAAGGACGCACACGGGAGAGCAGTATTTGTAATAAACGAGTAAAGTAAGTTTTTCTCGACACGTATGTTCCCATAATAAGACATCGCGAAAGAAGAGCTTAAGTAAATATAATAGTCATAAAAAATAATATCAACATTTCTTGACTTGTACTATTTAATTTTCAAAATCCCGCCACTTCTGTATCTGTAGAAATATCAACGATGCGTATAGTATCGATATATTTAATTAAACATATATCAGAAGATCTATCGATTACTTGTAAAAAAAAGCGCGCATCCACCAGCAAAGCCGAAATCAATTTTTTTTATCTTCAATAAATTGCTAAAAGAATTAAATAGGTAGCTTTAATGGCACTCTGGGTAGACAAATACCGGCCCCGTGAATTATCCAAATTGGATTATCATAAGGTAAGCATACATTTTGAATAATATACAATTCTTTGTCTAATATTTCGGATACTTTAGGAGCAGGCTGAGAATCTGCGCAATCTATGCAAACAAAGTGATTTCCCACATCTCATGTTCTATGGACCATCCGGAGCTGGCAAAAAGACTCGGATAATGTGTCTGCTCCGTGAAATGTATGGTGCCGGAGTGGAGAGACTACGCAACGAAACAATGAACTTCACAACGCCTTCAAATCGAAAGATTGATATAATGACAGTAGGGAGCAATTATCACCTGGAGGTGAATCCCTCAGATGCTGGCATGTACGACCGAACTGTTGTCATTGACTTGATAAAGCAGGTGGCACAAACGCATCAAATAGACGTCAACGGCCAGCGTGAGTTCAAAGTAATTGTTATCTCTGAGGGAGATGAGCTCACCAAAGACGCCCAGCATGCGTTGCGTCGCACCATGGAAAAATACGTCGCAACATGCCGTATTATTCTCTCGGTCAACTCCACATCTCGCATCATTCCGGCCATCCGCTCACGTTGCCTGGGCATCCGAGTGCCAGCTCCAAGCGAAGCGGAAATGATAGCCGTCTTACAAAATACATGCAAGCGCGAGGGCCTCGTACTGCCGCCAGAGCTGGCCAAGCGCGTGGCCGAGAAATCCGAGAGGAATATGCGAAGAGCACTGCTGATGCTGGAGGCCTCCAAAGTGCAGCAGTACCCGTTCACAGCGCAGCAACAAATCGCCGAGCTGGACTGGCAAGTGTATCTGCGAGAGACGGCAGCCCAAATCGTGAGCGAACAAACGCCAGCCAAACTGGAAAAGATTCGAGATCGCTTGTACGAGCTGCTTTCTCAAGGTGTGCCACCGAACCTCATCTTTCGCGGTCTCGTCGAGCAGCTGGTCAACAACTGTGATATGTCCATCAAGGCCAAGACATTGGAGTATGCCACACAGTACGAGCATCGCATGCAGAACGGAGCAAAGCATATTTTCCATTTAGAGGCATTCGTGGCTCAATTCATGAACATCTACAAAAAGTTCCTCGCCGAACTGGTGATGACTGATGATTTTTAAAATAACTATAATATAATCTTTCTATGAAACCCACACAATACATTTGAAATTCTTATCCGAACATTTGCTGCTGCTGGCGATTTTGTCTATCAGTTAATATGGCTAACTTCACTTTGTCGTCTGTGGTGCGCTTCACGGTCTCAATATAGCGGGCTACCTCTTCCTCCAGCTTGGCATGTGCCTGCAATTGATAGATAAGCAATCTTACATGAGAAATACAATTATAATTAGAATCTATGCATCAATTACCACTTCGTATTCAATATGTTGACTGCCATTGACCTGCAAGCCGTGCAGCAGCAGATCAATTGTGTTGATGGGAAACGCGAGCTGTGGGCTAGTCACATTCACCGAATGCTTAAAGTCGAAGTATTCACTGCCTGCTCCCAGCATGGCGCCAATCATCTCGCACGCCAGGTCGGCTGCGTCAAGCAAACGATTATGCTTCACCAGCAGATGCAGCAGCTCCCGCGAATTAGCCAGCTTGTAGGAGTCGTACAGCCATTGTGGCAGAAATGCATTCAAGTTAAGTATGCGGTTAGCAACGCATTTTCGGATTGAAGTCGACTCATTCAGCTCATTGTCAGCCACTAATTTTTGCAGTAGCGCCCAAGCCATGTCAGCTGCACTGCTACGATGAGCCAGATCTGTAAAATAGTTTTGATTTATACATGTTTTCTATAATAACATTATTAATATCAATTCAATAATTTACCTGCCAAGTCATTGTTTTGCAACCAAAACCAAGCATCTTTACTCTTATCCTCCGAGGTGCTAACACAGGCAGCCGCCAAGCTCTCGAATATGGGCAGAACCGAGAACGTGTGGCCCTTTGCTAACTTCAGTGCTGCTGTGTATAGACCACAAGTGGCCAAGAGATACGAGAGCTCTTCAGCTCCGGCCATTTCATATGCGCCTACATCCTTTCGATGTTGCGCGAGCTCTCTTAAAGCCTCTGTGTGTAGCAGCTCTCGGCGAATATCGCTTAATTCAAGAACAACGACCTCGTCGACTCTTTCGATCTCTTGAAGGTCTTCCTCAATGTTGGACATGTCCATGGCACCCTTATCGTCACCAATTGCAGGTTTAGCGATCCATCGATAACGCTTATCAACCAAATACAGGCAATTTATACAAATCAACAACGACGAGCATCGTTTCTGGAGCGCATCGGGTGCGTCGCTGTCCACCTGTAGACGCATGGCTTGCTCATACATGACAGTCGCAGCTGTGAAAGAAAACATTTATATAATTGAAGCCTATATGTATGTATTTATGCATATAACTTACCTTTTCGCATATTTCCTTTGTTAGCATGAAACGCGTATAGAAAATTGTACACTTCGTTCTGATCGATACTCAGAGATCGGGCACGAGATTCGACAATGTTCTCAAATTCCTCTTGTAGGCTATTATAAGGCAATCGCATGAGCAGATCAAAGCGTTTGCATTGGAATAGCATTATGACCAGTTGACGTAGGCAATCCTTTCGCCGAGAGGTATCTGCATTATAGACCAAAGCATGATATGCCTCCTCGTAGTGGCCCAACTGCAAATGGTTATTGAATACTATCGATTGGAACATTGGCAATTGATGATCATCGACTGTGAGCTTGTTCATAGCTACATGAGCCAATTGAATGATGTAGTCATATGCCGAATGCTGTTCAAATAGTTGAATAACTTTCAGGTAATAATGTACCAACGCTTGTTTGGCTTCCGCTTTTGTTGGGACAATCTTCTGCCGTTTGAGAACGTTCGAGAGAGTGGAATAGAGTGGAGTATTTTTAAGCACTTGCTCAAACAAAAATGGTTCCTTAAGCACACTCGCTTGAACTCGTTCAAACAGATTAATGGCCTTCTGCGGCTCGCCGCAATCCAAAAGAGAAACTGCCAGCATGAAGCTTCCTAAAATAAAATAGTTGATTACAATCGAAAATAAAAAATGTGAATATATGTATTTACGTGAATCAGCCTTCTCGACACACCAGCCCGACAAGAGGCGCTCATAGTCCTGAATGATAATATGATGGCATGTGCCAAAAAGCCACTCAGGGAACACATCATTCCATGCCTCTGGCCAGCTGCAATGACATGATAATTATTATAATGAATAGATGCAGGGTTTCTTTTCCACTTACAGCATCTGATTGATGCAGCCAACCAGTTGCAGCAGGATTTGACGCATTGACAACTGCTGCGTTAATGCATTGGGCTCCTTCAACAGCATCGAAAGTGCGCTAAATAGGCCCTTCGATTGCAGGAATAGACACAGCAGCGTTGTTTGATTGTTCAAATGTATTTTGCTCGAATAGGGTCTCGTATATCCGCTGAATAGCTGTGCACGAGTCAGACGCTGAATAGAAACCTCACTTCACATGCAAAGAGAACAAAGTTAAAGAAACAATTTCTAAGTTCAAATAATTACTTGCTTCTTACAAGTTAACTGGCGTATTGAGGGAAATTGGTGTCTCGGAGATCCAGACAAGTGTGTAATAGGAGTTCAGGAAATTGATATTAGTAGTAATAGTGTAATCGCACTTGGAAACGCTTCCATATAGAATGTACTGTAGAATCAAAAGGTTTCGGCAAACGGCAAAGCTGTGAAATAAAATAAAATGTATTATTTATATGTAATATTAAACTATAATTGAATTCCATATAATTTACCGTATCATTGCCATTTGCTTTACTGTCTCTGCAAGAATGGAAATTCCATATTCGCTGCCAAACAAAGCTCCTGTGGACTGGAGAAATCGCGTTGACTTGGAGTGACTGCCTAAATTTAAAAATATATATTTTATATTTTTAATATATACATATTAATATTATGCATTATTCGTAATATACCTGCAGAGTCGGGATACGCATCTTCGTCAACAATGGCAAGGAAATCAAGTAACATGTTAATGGCTGCATCCACGATCGCGATGGCTTGCAGCTTCTTCCTGATTTGGTCGATGCACTCAACTGGCAACGCGATTCCGTCGTTATCATCATTATTATCATCGCCCTTGGTAATTTGAACCAGCAATTTAGAAAGAACTTCATCATCGCGTTGGTAGATCTTTTTTTCCATCTGAATTTTAATATCATCGCTTAAAAACTTCTCCAATTGGTTGATGACCTCCATCAGTTCAATGAACCCGTGAGCTGCTACAATATCGTTTTGGCAATAAGGTGCCACAAATGATGCCACATCCGAGTTGTGTTCCCCGACAAGCATTAGATGCTCGAGCATTTCACAAGGACGTAGCAAGGCAAAGGATTGCCTTCGAATGACACAAACAGCATCCATAGCACCCAAAACAGATAAGCCCGTTGGCTCAGAGAACTTGACGTGATATTGCTCGCAGCAGGAGTAGAATCGATCCCAGAGTCTTGTCGCAATCTCCAAGTACTCATCGTCGCTAACAACGAAGTCTTTCAATTCATTCTGTATCTCATCTTCAACCGTCTGACAGACCTGCTCCTTGAGCATGCTCATTGTTAGTTGCTTAATATCGAATTGAATGTTGACGCGTCTAAACATCTGTAAAGAAAATCGATGTAATTAATTTTACATCATTATGCAAATTCGATCGGGAACTTACATAAAGAGCCTTGGCAATTACGTTGCGGTCGAATCGACCTGGATGAAATATATAAGAACAATACGCTTCTCGTGGGTCGACGCCCTGCTCTATGGTGAGGCAATATCGGTCCGGTGGGGGCTCTAATGCAGCGGACACCCATTTAATTGACCTGTCGGCATCTAAGAAAATTGCCGACACATTGAATTCACCCTCAGCGTTGCTCCACAGTGTCCAAATATGCGAGCAAGTGGCATCGAAATCAGCTAAATCCATTTGAGGAGCTGGCACCTTGTGGCGCACAGCCAAGCCCACCGTTTTCGTGTCGCTAGCTTGATTGGAAACAATGCTTAGGCAAATGAATTCAGATTCCTTTTCATGTGACAAAAATACACAGAAATTATGATCATCTATCTTGCGCAGCAAACTGTTTTGTGCTAAATAAATAAATAATTAATTAATTAAAATCTAAGATTATTACTTGCAAAACTTACGACCCTGAGCGCCTTGAGTCTCAATACAGACATAGGATGCAACACTTTGTAAAGTGGCCACCGACCACAATCTAAGCTCGTTATTTCTATGGAGAACCAAGAGAAACATTCCTCCTTCAATACGACTAAACGCCATTGAGGTAGCTCCTTCTATATTTTCTCCTCGTCCCCTGGAATAGATTTCAATGATTATTTATTAAATAGGTTATGTATTTCAAGACTTACGTCAGGGCGCCTTTCAGATTGGTTAAGAAACGCGGCATTAAATGCGACTCTTTGACTTCATGAGAAACTGTGCTGCCCGTTCGACAATTCATTATGTAAAGCATAAGCTTCGAATGATAGTCAACGGCAAAAAATGCCTCTTCTCCGTCTCCCGACATTTCGGCAGCTGCAAGATGTGGCACATTGATAGCCATGGTTCCATCTAACACAAAGAATGTACTGCGATCCTTCAAGAATGCTGAAGCATCATAAAATATGGAATTCCTTTGCGAATCAAATGAAGCAGCAGATGATTTCGTTTTATCCGTATGCAATGGAAACACAATCCTATGAATGCTACTGACGGTCACAGCCAAGAGAGTGATGGTATCTCCGTGCTCGGAGAGCGAGACATTTAAAACTGCGGAGTCCGTAAAGCGTAAACGTAGATGATTCCTTAGAAATGAAACATCTAAACTAGCTTCAGATAGCTCCACGATATCCTGATATGAACGCCTTGAATAATATTAATCTATTAAGTAAATATATATGTACTTATGTACATAATGCCAATGCTTACCAATAAATAAAGCGATTCCTATTTTGACCATTTGTTAAACAATTGTAACAATAACTACCCGACTTGCTATAAGTCTTCATATCCTGCAGAGTACTTTGAGTGCCTGTTATATTACGACAAAAAAAAAAAACAAAAAAAACATTTAACAATATTTACGAGACCTCTAGATAGATAGCACCACACAACGCACCTGTATTTATTTCGATTTCTATCCATTCCTCGGGGTTTATATTTCTAGGTATGACCTCCCGAAAGCTCATATTACATTTTTGGTCCATCTTGAATTACAAAGTTAAGCACAAATATTGTAAATATCTCGCAAATTTGCGGCAGCCGGCGAAAAACACGCGCGTCTTATCGTTTGTTAACGTTATCGATTGCATTAGTGATGACAGCTTGCTATCGATGACATAGTTGAGTTCGATTTGAATAATAAAGCTCAGCAGTAAATTCATTATCCTTAATTACTTTTATAGGAAAGGATAAATAATAAATTTGTTTTTGCAGTACTTTATACAAATTGTTTTATTGAAAAAAAAAAGATACATATTCGATAGCCGTTAATATTAAAGCAACGCTGTGCTCAGTTACAAGTAAACACTGTTAACTACAGTGCTCGAAATGTTAACACAAGATTCCCAAAGCATGTGTCGACTTCTTGTTAGTTAGTTTCGAAAGGTATTTAATTTGTATTTGATGAAAAAATGATAGAAAAGGACGTGAACATGGATGCTTTATCACAAAATGAGGATGACATGCTCATTTGCCTGCCAGGAGACCGTTTGTGTCGTGTGGAGGACAACATCGTTGTAGGTCAAGGCACCTACGAACAAGGCGGATATATTTACGCCAGCAAGTCAGGAATTATCAATATAGACGAATCAAGTGAAAAGGTAATATACATCAAAATATATACTACGAGCTTAAACCGAATATACTTTCATTTCAGTGCCAAATTGTAAGTGTACACAAGCCTGGCTTCCATTTGACCATACCGGCAACAGGAGACGTCGTCACAGCTCGCGTTCTAGTGACGACACCGAAGTTCGCAAAGTGTGCTATATTCTGCGTGAGAAACGTGTTACTCGAGAGTAGTTACCGCGGTCTGCTGCGCAAAGAGGATGTCCGCGAAACAGATAAGGACCGTGTGGATATTTACAAGTCATTCAAGCCCGGCGATGTTATATTGGCGCGCGTTGTTAACCAAATGGAGCAATCATTCATGCTAAGCACAGCGGAAGCAGAGCTCGGTGTGGTGGTTGCCTATGCGAGCGATTTTCGAAAGAATCGAATCCCGATGGTGCCCATTGGCTGGGGCGAAATGCAGTGTCCGCAAACGACGATTAAGGAGCCAAGAAAGGTGGCAAAAGTTTTGCCCGAAAGTTCAATTAAGTCTGAAAAATAAAACAAATATTTCGGAACTCAACACATCTCTAGTTGTAAGGGAAAACGCCAATGTTTTGTTTTTAAACTTTCTTGCTTGACTAATTAAATTTAAAACTCCCAATATGAAGATATTGAAATTATTTGCATATTTTCATATGCCGTTGAAGAAATGCATCCTCGGATCTTCACTTTAAACATTTCTTCTTGCACTCCTTTTCGGAATCAAACATATTTTTTGTGCCCTGACAGCCGCCATAAGTGAAGGGTTCGCAAAGTTTTTTATCCTTTATAAAGCGCCACTTGGGAAACATCGCTCTACAAGGACCTGTGTCACTTGGGCTGTCGTCGCATAGTTCTAATGAATATAACCACTATATCGATGGACGTATCTACATCAAGAGTAGTTTACTTACCCGCATTGTAAGAGTAGCAGACGTGAATAATAAGTAGGAGAAGAATTCCAATCAGGGGCCACAAATAAAACCTCATTTTATCTAAATTTAAATTTGAATATTCAGGAATTTTAATTTTAGCCTAGTTGACAAAACTTGTTTGCTTCCTGACGAGCAAGTGATAGAAACAGATGTGTTCAATGTTTTTTTTTTTTTATAGAATGACTTTTGAAAATCAAGTAAATGCAATGATTTTATACCTTACTTTTGAACAGACTACTACGATTCGAATCTATGACACTTGGAAGTTGAGTATATATGTATATGGATAGAGCTCGCTGGAGGTCAAAGCATATGATCAATTATAGTTATTGTCAGTCATTTACTTATGATTGAGTTTAAGGCATATAAAAAATAAATACAAATTTGAAATTTGGAATTATAAATTCGTCAAACATTTTAAATGTTAAAGCTAGAGTAACATTGTTTATACATATAAGCAGTTATGGCGGTATTGGCGGTATGTTAGTTAACATTGTTTGTCAACTCACTGTTAATTAACATTGTTTACCGTAATACGATTGAGTTTCTTTTGATAATGTAATGTTACTGTATTTACATGTTAACGTTTAGTTCAAAATTTCATTACTCTCTTGAAATTTATGAAATTTGAGATTTACATTACCAACTCAAAAACTAATGAAGCAAAGCCAGACATAAAAGTATTCTTATATGTGGAACATGGCAGTGATATATTTTCTATATATTAACGGATATTATTATATAATTAAAACTAACTTTTTTAGACTAGAGATACATAATTTATACATTTCCGTGCTGCGTAAATATAATATATTTTGATATATATTTACCCTACTATTCGGATCATTTCCGTAGCACTTGGAATTTATTGGTCTAGTCAAACTTTTGTTATATTGCCAGCCATAATCAATTAATTAGTCAATTTAATGGCCTTTTGATTCGACTGCCTTGATTGTTTTCCAGAAAAGGACAATTTATGGGGCAAAGTTGTATAAATAGATCTCGTGCAGAGCATAAAACAAATACCATTAGGAATTTGTCAATTCGGTGCTAAACGCAATAGCAACACAAATTATGCTGCCAGCCAAAATGGAATCGCGTGCTCAGGCATTATAGATGGCTATAACTAATTCAAGCCTTGTATCTCATGGCAGGTAAGTAGGTCCACAGGGTCAATGACTAAGCTGATGCGCTGGGAATATGAGAATTGGTGTTACAGGTGTGTGCACAACAAAAACTGCCTTATCTCACCCTTTCTCTCACACTCTCTTTCTCTCTCAGCAATGGACAGGGAAATGGACAGACAGCCAGCCAATCATTGTTTGATCAATAAGCAGCGCAACTTGTTTTGGCCATTACGATGCCGGTTAATATTCAATTGAGAATAAATAAAACCAATAAGGTATTCAAATGAATCCAGTGGCAGTAGGCAGTGTCTTTCCAAGTGACACTGGGGGGACCAGACTGATATATTGCCTGGGCAGTGCTCATTCACAATACAACAGAGACAGAGAATACAACTACGACAACAACGAGAACGGCAGCTCCGGAAAAATGGTTCAGATATCTCAGACTGAGGAGGATATTAAGATATCCATTGAGTTGAATAGGCTGGTCACTCGGAAGCCGGATGTAGTGCTCCTGCCTCAGTATATCAAGTTCAACAATCCGCCAATATTCTTTGAGCGACATCTGGCCCATGAAATCGACGAAATGGCTAGCTACTGTCGCATCTTCAAGCATGAGGCGCGCATTGTGCTGATCAAGAAGCAAGTGGGCATATGGCCGGAACTGTTCCAAAAGCTAGACAGAGAGGCGCTGCTGAAGAAGCGCTTAGAAATCGCCGATCTAATTGTGGAACGCAACAAGAAACGTGACGAGATGGCCTCAGAGCGCTATGAGAACAAGAGACGCGCCGAAATCGAGAAGGAAGTCAAGCGTGAAGGCGACATGAGGGATCGCGTAAAGCGCTTCCAGGAGACTTCGCGCCAAGAGGCGCTCATGGTGGGCGTGCGTAAGGAGACACATGTCAAGCCCAACGGCTTGCTGCATGGCAACAATTCTGCTGACAACGGCAATAACAAACAGCAGCCGGCAGTGGACGTGCGCCAGGCGACGCCGGTGGTGCGATATCAACCACCGCTTGCAATGTCAGCGGTGCGTGGCAATGGGCGCATTAGCGTCAGCTTCTCCAGTCAACACAAGATGAATACGCCGAAGCGCGAGTCCCAGGAGGGAATCCAGATGCCGTTCACTATTCACGATAAGCTAAATGGAAATCCGCCGGCCCGGGAGAAAACTCCAATGGAGACGCTCGACGAGTGAAATCAGCATTTACAATAGTTGAAAATTTTAGGTGTGTGTGTGTGGAAAGGGGTGTGTGCTTGACCGGGGGTACATGTTTATGTGCGTGCGTGTGTGTGTGTGTGTGTGTATGTGTAACATTTGACTAACTGAAAATAAATGTACATTGTATGTTAACTATTGTCATTTGAAGAAGTAGATCGGATCAAGCTGACTTAAAATAGAGGAATTCTTTTATCGGCCATGACTTGAGTCTAGAGATTTACTCGGGGTTAGTTTAAATTGGAATAGTTTTATTTTAAATTAGATAAAATATACAACAATTATTACATATGCATCCATTATACTGTTTAATAAGCTTTTCAAACAAAAAATAATTATACACCTATCGTTAGCGTATATCAGTATAGATTATTATTTAGAAAATATTTATATACTTGCATATGTATGTAAGATTAACGGTATATACTTTATATATTGCAATTTCATAGCGTGTGTGTGTGTGTGTGTAAAATGCTTTCGACTTTCCTTTGAGTTTTTAAAATTAATTCCTATATTTACAAACTTTTCAATTGTCATTTTGTTTATTATTGTTAATTATCGGTTTTGTATTCGAGTTCTATAGAGTTTATATATATATATATGTATATCGTTTTAATATCCAAAAAAGCAAGTCAATATCTACTTTATTTTATATTGATTCAATTTTCCTTTTCCTTCCAACGCCCATACCTTCTAATCCTTGACGACGGAGATGGGCGCGTGTCGAAAAGAAAAGAAATGAAGACAAGATTTAGCAATAATTATCCTTATTGGCATCCTGCATCAACGACTCGAGTATTAATTCCCTCACGAGGCTTAGGCTTAGCCATGCTACGAATATGAATCCAATACAAATACCTTTATATATAATATATATATAAATATGTTGGTTGTTGAAATCAAATAAGATTTCAATAGCGATTACATACATGTGTTTATATATATATATATATCCATAATTACTGTTGGTATGTGTATATATGCGTGTAAATATGTACAATTCAATTTAAATTTTGATTTAAGGTTTAGTATATAGTAGATAGGTATGTACGCATATTGGGATACTCTTATAAAGTATGGTAAAAAAAAGCTTTGGCGCTTCGTAGTAATCCAACTGGGTGTTCAATCATAACACATCCTACATCAGTTTTCTTTGGAATTACTTTTTCTTCTTGTTTTTAGCAATTTTATCCGGCTTAACCGAAGCCATCAGGGATCAAGCAGAGGTTTCATTAGTTTCCATCCATCCCTCGCTGTCATCTTCACTGTCGGAATCTTCCGACTCCGACAGCTCAATGGCCACTCGCCTGGCCAAAATCGATGCCACATCCAACATTGCTGTATTGCGTTCAATTTCCTTGAGCTCCGACTTTTCCACCTTTCGCAAGATAATGCCTGAAATGGAGCATTTTGGTTTAAAAGAGTCACTCTTAGTCCATTAGTTTATTCTCTTACCATCTCGAATAGCTTTCATCAAATCGTTGCGTGGATCATGGAATGGCGCCTGTATCTTTTTAGCACTGACAATGTGTGAGCCACCATTTGGCTGGCAAAGCTGCATTTCCCCATTGGCCATAGCCTTTGGCAGAATTTGGTGTGGATGCTGCTGCATTTGTACTGCACCGAGACCACCCTCGTCCACTGGCGGCGGTGGTGGTGGCGGCGGTGGCGCTACATTCGGTGGCGACATTTTTGGTGAGTGCTAAAAGAGAAAAAATTAAGTAAGAGACTCATCGATTACTGATGTATATACACCTACCTGATCGGGCACTGGCGGCGGTGGAGGCAAATCGCTTAGCGAGTTCAGCTGATTGCTGTTTGTAATGCCCATGCTGTTGAAAGTGTTGCTCAGCTGCGCCATCACCATATCGTTGGCATTCTGGGCACTGTTGCTGGGCGCCATCTGCGGAGAGCCAGCTCGCGATGTGCTGTTGGTGCGGCCCAGTAGCTTGGCTGCCATGTGCCCGCCGCCCATGCCGTTCATGCCTGCCATAGGCGACACCACATCCGGCACTGGCGGCGGCGGTGGCAGCGCGTCCCGACTTGTCGACATGCTGCGTCCACGCGTGGGCGTATTGGCATTCGATGCAGTGGGCGTGCCGCCGCCACTGCCATTCGATGGTGGCGCTGGTGGCGGCTGCGATGGTCGTGGCTTAGTGCGCGATGGCGTGCCCGGTCCATAGATCTGCTCCGGTGACATTGCGCCCTGTCCGCTCTGGCCATAGATCGCATGCGACTGATGGTAAAGTGAGCTATCATACAGCTGCTGCTGCTGCTGCTGTTGCTGCTGCATATGCATATGCGACGCTGCCGAGATGCCATTGGTGCCATATGCAGCTGCGTATTGATTTGCCGCTGTCTGTGGTGTGAGTGGCTCGTAGCCACTGCCATCGATTTGCTCCGACTGGTAGCTGCGGCGCAGCTCAATTGAATTGGGCCGCAGAGGCCGACTGTCGTAGATTCCCATGTCTGAAAAGTAACCCAAAATTATTATTAATACTCTCGAATGTTATTTGAAATAAAGCCAAACATATACTATATTTATATATAAACAATAAAAAACGAGAAACTCCAATAGAAACGGATAAAACGTATTTAGGATACACATAAACAAAATGGCAAAAGAGTTAAAAATTATGGCAAGCAAAATCTGTATTTTTGTAAGTCTGCGAATAAATGTTGAAATTAGTTGAAATTATTAACGCACAGAGACGATTAAAGTGCGTGAACTAGATAATATCATCAAGCAAGGCTGGGAGTTGTTAGCAAAATTAAAGCTTCAACTGTTAAATCGTTATAGACATATATGTATATATTATTTCATACACTTTTACAATTCCCAACCCTCCTTTTGAATCTTAAAGTGTGTAAAAAGAAACTAAATGACAGAATTAGAAAGTTCTTCCAGTAAATAGAATAACTAATATGCCCATCGGGTAGACAGGAAAGTAGGGTATTTGTAGGCAAAGTTTGGTGTAGGATCAAAAGGAATTCTATAAAAAAAAACTTAATGCTAATAGTGACATTGCTAGCTAAGGGCGCCTACATCGTGTTCATGTTTTAGTTCTCTAATGAATATCAAATTTTGCAAATGCTTGGCCAATGGGTTAATTTTGATACTACTATTATTAAGCAATTGCCATAGAGAACAGCTTAGTAACAGTAGTAGAACATAATTTTTTGGTTTTCCTATTTAAGTTGAGGATGTCAATCCTGAATGAAATTAAAAATGTTCTTTTATGGTGCTTTTTTCTTATTATTGTTTATCGCTGTTCTTGTTGCAGATCTGCGGAACCTATAACCAAAATGCCTAGACAGAGCAAGCTAAGTACACACGGAATGTACGCAAAGTAAAGATAAGTACATAAAGGGAGACTAAAGTGGCGAGTGATAGTAGTTAGGTACGATAGAAGTAGATGAAGGAACATTTATACATACAAACACAATCGATGTGGTTGTGTTTCGTATTTAATCTGTTGATCTGACCTGTTATAGCGATAGCCGTTTGTTTTGCTAGATTACTGTTATTCTCCAAATGTGAGAGCATATTATAGGGCTTAACAGAATCTGGAAATGAGATGATCATGCGGTGTTTCGTTTAAGCTACTTAAAGTACAAATATGTATACACAGACTATATAGTTACAACAACAAATGAGGTTAAAACACATAAAAACAGATTCGATAATGAATCGCTTCAATTGGGATTCTCGGCCATGATAATGTCTGTTTTGCTTTGTTTCAGTCGAACTCCATCGATAGCAAGGTCTATTTAATGTATTGCATTTTGTATGTACGCACAATATTAATCAATCATTGACAAGTTAAATTTGCAATACGTATTATTGCTTCAAAAGCAAATTTTTTGAAAAACTGGAAAGTCAGTGGATCATACATAATTATAAGCATTAAGTAGAACCAATTGTAATTCCAGTAATTAATATCAATTTGTTGGGATTAACTTTGGTTGTCAAATTATACAACATTTACAGTGTATGTTAAGACTCGTCATTAACATTTTCTTGGTATGTCACATAAAATTAACATGCACAGTCTATATTAAGTTAAGAGTACTAGTGTATTAAGTACGTTAACTTCATAGGTTAATTAACAATTATAGTGTATGTCATAAATATTGTAAAACACATTTACAACAAATGTTAGGAGTCATCATTAACATTAACTCGATATGTCCTATAATGTGTGCAATGAGTGCATACACGTACACGGTTAACATTTGCAAGATATGTTAATTACCATGTACATGGTATTTTGAGACACTTCATTAAAATTATCGTTACATATCAACATTTGTTATGTTATTCACTTTATGTAGTCTTTTAAATAACATAAGATATGTGTGTTAAGGATCGAACTTAACATTAGCATTATATGTTATTTAACACTTATTATGTATGCCAAGGCTTGTCATTAACATTTGCATGGTAACATATACAGTGTCTGTTAATTTGCGTCCTTAACATTGTTTGTTGAATTGCATTATTATTGTGCCATCAGTAAGTTGATCAAATTGAACAATATGTTCTTTTCTTTTATAATGATGCTGGGTAGATGAAGTGATCAGAAGAAGAAGAATAGTAATGTACTCTATAGCGGCGCAGATGTTTGGAGGAATTTACAAATGAATGAATCATATCGATTTGGAAGCTCTTGGCAAGCTTTGCAAGTAGCAAGCGATTGTGGGAAATTCAAATTACATGAGAACTCTTTAGGTACATACAAATTTGGATTAACATTTTGTGAATATTAAAACCAAAACGAAAGCCAAGAAATGCGCGCAGTCAGTGATGTTTCGAGCTTCGATCTGCGGGACTCTGATGTACCGTACCTACTTGATATACACCATCGATATTCGCCGGCTGTTGTTGTACGGGCCGCCTTCGACGTGCCAGCGTTCCCAGCTGAATATCGCAGTCAGCGTTTACAGTTTGGATTTCGATTAGCTGAGCTATATGTGCATATAGTAATTGGGCGTTAATCAATGTGATTTTGTGGGTATATTTAGAGCAAGTGCTGTTCTAATCACACACTTCAATATAACGTTTAATATGTACACTCATTGTTAGGTAACATCTCATTCACACCATAACACTCTTTGACATGTTAAGTAACATAATGGTGGCCGTTAACATATCGAACATTTCGAGTAAGCTTTAATTGCAATAGAATTGGAATAGAAGTGTAGCAAATAAATGCAATTTCTTCTTTTAAATAGAATTTAATATTGAAATAGTTCTTTCAGTTCTCTTAGACGCCTACACCTACGCCCAATATTGTTTTGTTTGTTTTATATTGATTTATAAGTTTCATGGAAAATGCGTCTACTTACTGCCATATCCTGCCTCTTCATTTGGCATTGCATTAGGCGTGCGATAGATAACATTGTTGGGCATCAGAGTCTCCCCGTGGCCCAAGGCGATTTGCCGCTGCTTCTCGCGCGTATTGTGTGGAGTTCGAACACGTTTGTTGTGTCGATTGTTTTGACCGCCGCCAGCTCCTTCTTGTCGTGGTCGGTGCGTCTTCTTGCCCTTGTCGTGCATCACACGCTCCGTATCCTTGAGCATCTCCTGTCGCCATAGCTCGAAGAAGTAATCGGGATCCGTGTAGAATTTGAGCCCATCTTTCCCGTCATCACGATAGACATTGAGCTTGTCCAGTGGCGGCGGCTTGTCGCACTGAGCATACGTCTCCAGCATGAGGGCGGGCATTGTGGAACGTGAGAAGATCTGCTGATCAAAGATCTTTGCCGATTTAAACGCCTTTTTGCGCGTTATATCGGTGAGTGGTACTTCCTCCACGGTGCTATCCAGCTGGGTCACCTTTATAGCCAGCCGATCAATGCGCGCCTGCAGCGAATTGGCTCGATCTCCAATATTGCCCACATCTCGCGCCAGCTCGCCAAACACATCCTCCGCATGCTTCGACAGCGACGACAACTGCCGTATTATGTTTGTCAGAGTGGTATTTGTGACTGTCTCCAATTCCACGGACTGCAGCTCATCCTGCTGGTAAACGGATCGCGCGACATGCACGGGCTCTATGGAACGCTTGGGCAACGGCATGTTTATCTCCTAGATCCGCAAAAGTCCTACAACTAAGCAGCTTTGGCTTGGACTAATGCCTTTTCATTGACTGCATATAAAAAGGGAAAACAAATATATATTATATATTTGAAGAGTATTTATAATATATATATTTTAAATAATATATATATTATAAATGTTTCCGTCATATAAATAGTAGTGCGAATGTTAGACAATAAAAACTAGAAAACTAATTGAAACGAATATATATATATAATTATATTGTTATTACCGTTTTCTTATTAACTCAGCTGAATATACTAAAAATGTATATATATATATATATATATATATATATATTAGTTATTTTAAAATAGATTAAAGTGACAAAATGCCGTATCACTGCCAAAATAATTTAATTTTTGCATATTTCTTAATGACGGCACGTGTGCACCTGTGCACCTGGTGTTGAGATAATCAAACCTACTTCTTTTCTGTTATTTTAATTCTGTTAAGTCAATGAAAAAGCAGCCCCTTTGTTCTTAGCCAGAACTACAATACGGGCTTATTGCACGCAAGTTTTTTTTCTTTCTTTTTTTTAGCTCGTTACGCTCTATAGAGTTAACCAGGTTTCTTAACTGCAACTAAACCAATAAATAAATAAATACATAGTAAAGAACTACGATATGGCAGAGTTCTTATTTGATTTAATATTTCAAATTAATTGTGACAGGCAAAATCAGATATCTTTTTTATTATTATTATCAAGAAATCAATTAACCGGATGTACTCATGTACATCCAATTTGTATTCAGATAACAATACAAATATATATAAATATAAGTATGCTTATTTGTCATATAGTTTTTACTGCACGATTCACGAATCGCGTTAACACCGGGCCAAGGTGTTTTGCACAGGCCAAGACACCCTCGCATGTGTGTGTGCTTGTGTGCGTGTGTGAGAACTTTAAAATGTATTCAATTGTAAATTTGCCAGCTAAAAGAGCCCATCGTTAGTTGGCGTGGACCACACCCACAAGATATGAACCGAAATTGCGATAAGCACACACGACAAACACTCACTCCTTCAGCATATAAGAGTATTATAATCGCAGACTGCTTGGAGAGCGACTTAGTTTCTTTTATCATTCGTCACTGCCACTAAAAAAAGTTGTTGCTTTAATGCCAACTGGAGCCCAACTTGTAAATATGTCTCCGTGTGTGTGTGTGCACATGCATGAACATTCAGATTTTGTGCACACATACGTAGTTGTCAAATGAAGGCTGCACGCAAAACATTTGGATTGAAATTCGCACACACACAAACACACGGACGCATACGCGCGCATAACATTTTATATTACTTTCAAAAATTATCAATTTCCTTTACACAGTGGCAAGTCGTTAAACTAGATAGCACCAAATTTCATTTCGTCTCAGTCATCCCCTCTCAACTCACCTCACGTCACGCACACTTTTCACTCACTGCACAACAATATTGGTTTAAGCCTTAGCGGTAACATACACTCCTATTATTTCGAAGCAATTTGTGAAAGTTAACTGACTTATATATTACACTAAATATGAATATTTTTACTTTTTCGCTTTTCTTTTTTGTAAATTTTTGGATTCCACACCTTTATTGTAGTGGTGCACAATTGCATTAGCACTGTATTAATCGATGTGCAATCGAATAGATGGGGTATAATTTCAAGTTGGAATTACAGGACTGCGTTTCGATAACTATAATCAATAATTACTTGAACAAATTTGGAAATAAAACTAAGCTATGAGTATTGTTGAATAAATTATTTAATAACAATAACTTAAAATAATTTTAAAATCTGTATATTTTGGCATAAAATTATATATTCTTATTCTAAAACCTCATCGTTATCGATTATCGCAATAATGAACAAGTAGAACGACCCTGTTTCATTGCATTCTCAAGACGTAAGGTTTTCACATATTCATGTACAATTTTGTGGCCGCATAATAAATAAGATATATATTTTTTATAGAATATAATACAATGGCTGGCGTTGCAACAAAAGGATCCGGTCTCATTAACAGTAAGATTATTAGTTCCGCAAAATTTATTTTAACATCTAGCAAATTTCGGAAATTATGTAATGTTTCATTTTAACAGGGCTGCTTGTGCAAGCAAGACCACAGTTGGATGTTTTTTTGAAATATGCCAAAGTGGAACTAACTCCACCAACTCCAGCCGATATTCCAGCTATTCGCCAAAGCATTGGCAATATAGTCAAGGGTGCAAAGACCGGATCTTACAAGAACCTGTCGGTCAAGGAAGCATGGCTTAATACACTTGTCACCGCCGAGGTTATCTTCTGGTTCTACATTGGCGAGTGCATTGGCAAGCGTCACCTCGTTGGCTACAACGTCTAAATTTACAGTTACGAAATATTAGCGAATGGCAAATAAATTGTCATCCCTAACGATTATGTATGTAAACGAATAAAATTTCAAAATTAAATGTATTGATAGAAAAATGATTAATTTGTGATTCAATACGCTTCCATTTTGGAAGACGTAATAGTTTGCAGGACAACATTGTCGTATTAATTATATAAGTGTAAGCTGCAGCCCAAACTGAGGAATTCCTATCTATGAAATATTTAATTATGACATACCATAAATCACAAAAGACTATAGATCTTTTACGATAAACGAAACATTTGAACTCGTTTCAAACGGGCAAATTATTCTATCAACACGGTTTTGACTTGTCAGAAAAAACAATTTTGTTTTACTTTTTGCTCAATTTAATAATCTTGTATTCACTTATTCGTCTGAATAGTTAAATGTGCAGTAATTTGAAACAAAAATAGTAAAATAAACTTTTCAAAAGTACAATTTATATATCAATTCTTGATAAAATCGTAATAGAAAAAAAGAGATTCGTAGAACTTAAACAAAAGATTACCTCTAATAATTCAATGCTGGTTAATATAATGCAATTTAAAGATAGTAGAATTTCTTCTCTAGTTCATTCTGTGGTATGGCATGCAAATAAGTTCCAACTAAAGTAGCTAGTTTCTTAGCATATTGGCAAACAGCTGGCACTCGAGTGGTTGCCGTCCAGTTGTAGTACAAATGACACATTTTGTACGTTAGTTTTTGAATCTTATCGGGAGATAGGCCAATGTTGCTATACAGCACATTATAATTAGTTGGTGATACTGTGCCCTGAAGTACCGTCTGCGAGACAAGGTAAAAATCGTAACGTTCGGGCAAAGTGACCACATCATCAACGATAGTTCCAGGTGGGGGATTGTTTCTATTATCGAGGAAGAATCGTGTATTGGCTGATTTGGTGACCACAATGTATGCGAGCATCGGAGGAGTTGATGACACCTTTTTGTATTCAATCTGAAGCTTTTCGACAACATCTTTGACCTCGTACTCGAATAATTGTTTCAAGGAACCCGAACTCACGCCATCGCGATAAAAAACAATCCGAGTCGGCAATTGCTGATGCTCCCGTTGATATTGTCTCAAAGCTTTCAATATCATAGGCCACAAATTATTGGCCAGAACATCATAGGAACTGCACTCAGCGACTGTGCTAAAGAAAGTCGAATTTCGCTGCAAGTCCATTGACGCTACCAAGGCGCCATAGGCTTTGGTGCGATCACGCGAGCACTTGGCTATATCAAATCCAATCGTCATTAGACCCGACAACGGCAACTCGATCATCCAAGGGGTATAGCCGAGTTTGCAATTCATTTGTATTGCAATTTTAGTGGCAATACTCAAACCGTTCTTATTACACTTTCTGGTTACCACTTGAGTGGGCACAGCCCTATCCACACAACCTCTCTTCTTTATTGATGAATATCTAAAGGGAATATATGTGTATACTTCAGAATAAAGTAAGAGTAAATAGTATAAATCGAACCTTTCTGCGTTGTCGTTTGGAACAAGGCAGAGAACCAGTTTTGGATCTCTTGTCATGCAGTCGTCCAGAGCCTGAATATAGCTGCTTGTGCGATCATCATAAATCATAACTCTGAAACCATATTGAAATATACTGTAAATAGAGTCCAAGGGTACAGAAGTATTTGTAGTTACTCTCTAGGACCGCTAATACGAAAGCCCATTCCTGATGCAGCACGATTCAGATTAGATAGAAGAGTTCTCAAATCGGATGCCATTTTTTTTGGTGCAATTACTGCCCACCGATCCAAGCCATCCCTTGGCGTTGTCAACATCCGTTGATCACGGAAGTGACGCGTCCAGTTAGCAGTATTCCCAGCATATTCTCTACGAGGAGGTATTTTTTTTTAATTAAGAGCAGTGAAAGTAATTGTAAATTACTATAACCTCACCGTTTATCATTACCGAATACAATCCTTTGTGGTGAAATTACACGCCCCTGGACTTCCACAAGTTGTTCACCTAGTTTCATATTCCAATCGTTCAACACCTTCATACTTTCTGCTGTCGAATACAATCTTCTGTTGAACGTTTTCAAACGTTCAATTCTCCTCTCGGGATTCATTCGTGTATGATTCGCCATAGCACGCATGAGGCTGCAAAACAATTCAAATTTATCTTCATATGTATATACGAATTATATTTATTATAAGTCGCGACTTACGTATAATCAGAACGCATGCTATCCGTGAGTCCCGTAACGCGGCAAAGCTCGGGAATTAGGATTACAATTTCATTGGCGTTGCTACTCTGAGCTTTGTCCCTATTTTTAGAGATAAGCAAGGGCTGCTTGTGATCCTTAATGCGAATATTGTATTTCTAACAAATACATATATATGTATTATATAGTATGGAATGAAAACTATTTTATATCAATACCTACCATGAGATAGTAATCTACAAAAGTAACATCCTTTCCCTTGCAGTTGAATGTGGCACGTGGATTTTGTGCAAAGTCGACATCGTTAATGCGATAAGTTTTATTGTTGTAGTCCGTGAGAACAATTAACCCAAGTACATTCAAGCGAAATTCATTCTGATGCTGGGCAGGATTGCTCGTGGTCCGGCATAGTATATCGTAAACAGTTTCCTTGCGCATTACCTTATGTGTGATCTCGGTGCAAACCAGGATATCCTTTTCATGCTGTCGCACTGAGGTTTCGTATCCAGGCCAAAGTTCAATCGAGTAATTCATCAAAGAAATCTTTCACGTTTATTAGTTTAGATAGAGCTTTTAGACAATATATTAATTAATAACTTACTCGTGCATGGGGATCAAAGAGATTACGTCCGACCTGCTCCAAATTGAGACCCTTCATTGAGCGACGCAATATCAAATTTAAGACTTGTAAAAATCTCGGCTCCGCTGTCGATATATATCCCACGTACTTTATGGTGATTGTATAATTTACGCCCTGCTTTGAAGTCGCCTGCAGCACAGTGACATCCTCATCGAATTTCTTCGTCGTAAAGAGCTGACTGCCATCGAATAGGTAGCCTGTACCTAAGCTTCTAGCATGTTCCGATAGCACGCCGCAACGCACACGCAACACTTCAATCTCTGGAGTAAAATCCACATGATAGTGGACAATGCGCCATTGCGGTTTCGTGGTCAAACGGTAATAGTTTGATATCAATTTAATCCGATCACCATCTGAGCCTTGTTTAGTTACCACATCTGCTGGCCTTGAATTAACAATTTCATAGCGATCAACGCGCCTGCGATCCGAGTTAGGTCCACCAGGAACAGTAGGGCGAGATGACGAAGCTCCAACTGGATCATGAGAGCCACGGGATGACGCAGCTGCATGAGATGTCGAGGCTGCATGGGATGTTGAAGCTTCATATGATCTCGAGGGTGCATGGAATCTAGAAGACCCATGTGAAGACGAAGCCTCTGATCTATCTCTGTCACGAGAGCTATAACTATCAGCACGGTAAATTTTAGGGCGCTGTTTCAAAATGTATAGTAAATACATATATTATATTCATATATATTCTGTACAACTAATAATATACCAATTCAATTTAAATATTTTTACAGGGTGTCGGATAATTTGACCGTTAATTTTTTTTATTTTTTTTATTTCAATCTGGCAACTTTGGGGTTTATGTGCGAGTGGCGAAAATATCGATAAGCGTCGATAAATTATAAGAAAATGTAAGAAATCGTTTATTTCAAAATCCACGACGGCTTCACTTACAAAGCTATGTACATAACGCAAAACGTAAACAAAACATAACCCATAAAAAATCTACCGACCACATACATATATACAATATGGAATTTATGGAATTATGTATACTTCGATAAATCTGACCAAACATGTCATACGCTTTTATCGTTGATACGAACTAGACACACTTTAATAATTTATTTTAATTTCCTTTCTTTTAAATTATTTTCTTTATAGCTCATAATTGTAGTTTCTTACTGTGTTTAATAAATGTAATGCATACATACATAATTGCCAAGATATTTCGCTTATAGAAATCCAATTAGTTCGAAAATTGTGTTTTCCAAATATGCTATATTCCTTTTGTCGGGCCTGTCCGTACACGGAGACTTAATATTTATGCATACATAAAAAATGTATTCAAGAACACTAAAACATCATAGGCTTCTCTTTGGCACACATAAATATACACACATACAACTGTAAAATAGTCGCATCAGCAAATTTAACTCAAGAGGCTCAGCTTTATGCTTATGAGTCGAGTGCAGATAACGGAATTCTGAGCGGGAAACGACGGCAACCATGATTGTATTGGTGTATGTGTGTGAGTACAGAAATATGTGTATGTGTATGTGTATGTATGTATATACATACATACGACTTGCATGCGATGAAATGTATACACCGAATTTTGAGAGTTTATACATATACATATGTACATATGTATGTACATATATACATTTTTAAGTATTCTAAGTAGGTGAATACAAAAAAGCTTAAAAAACTTACCGGCTGATGTACTGATTCAGGACTAACGTCCGATTCGTTTAAGGGACGGCGGCGACCCCGTTGTTGATCACTCATAATGGTGTTTTTTTTTTAATGTATTAGAAAATCACGATACTCGAAAACGAGAACCTCTCCACAGAACACTTAAGATCAGAATGATCCGCGGTGTTCTAATTCCTAAAACTGATAGTTATAATCGGTGATGATCTCGATGTAAATCTAAAAGGGCTTATCGATTAAATATCGACTTTGATTATTAAGTTGTCGATTACACATATAAGCAATTATAATACTTTATAATTATTTTTCCATTTAAAATTAATGTAAAATTTAAATACATATGAAAAATAGACTTGAAGTAATGTAAATAAATACATTTTGTATACGATAACAGGCTTACGATGCAAAGGAATTGGTCTCTAGCTGTTAATAACATACTTTCAACATGTTATGTTTACAGATACACAACATATTTCTTCTTCTTCCAAACTGAGAAAAAGCGCAATTGAAAAGAGAAAGTGAAAATCAACAAACAAACAATTTCATATAAAATGGATGATATAAAAGTATTTGAACGTTTTCTGAAAGATTTAAGACATGTTAAGGATTTTGAACACTTTCAACATTTGGATCATAATAGAATCATTCAAAGAAGAAAAATGTGTAAAGTAAAGCCCAGACGACCGCGCTTCAACCCAATGGAGGAAATGAATGAAATAGAATTTCGTAAAAAATACCGATACACAAAAGAAAATATGAGGCGGATTATAGAAATAGTGCGAGACGATTTAGAAGTTGACCATTATGAACCTATGAAAAGAAATCAAGTGCCAATAGACTTGCAAATTTTATCAGCTATTCGATTTTTCGGCGGCACTGAGGTAGTGTATGTGTACATATTTACATATATTTACATATTTAAATTCGTCTCTATTCTAGCATCCCCAACTTACAGCTATGGCTCACGGTGTTAGTCTGCATACAATGGCCAAGATAACGCGCCGTGTGGCTGTCGTGTTATCCTCAAAGGCGTCGCGTTATATTCGAATGCCGGCAACACTGTCCGAAAAGGAACGAATGATGCGTTCATTTCAATCTCTTTCCAATATGCCTCAAGTGATTGGCGCTGTAGTGCAAACGACTGTGCGGTTGCAATTGGAGAATAAGAGCAATTCTAGTGGATCGGAAGAAGCTGTTACAAATGAGGAACTTGTTCATTTGCAGCTGGTTGCAGATGCCGAGCATAAGATAAGGGATCTGGACATACGTCTCTCTGAGGAACTAGATCAACACACAGCGCCCGAATTGTTCTCGATATCGCGGATTAGGGAACGTTTTGAACAAAATGAATTCCGTGGTCGCATACTGCTTGGCAATGACTCGCTCTCTTGCTCCCACTTCCTTTTTACTCCAATTCAGAACCCCATCAATAAATCCGAGGATCTCTATAATCATGCCCATTCTGCAACCTTTGCGCCGGCAATCAAGTGTTTAAACTATTGGATACGCCGCTTCGGAATTCTCAGTAGTGAACTCCTGGGAACATTTGCATCTGCAAAGCATACAATAACTGCTTTGGCTCTACTTCATAATATGGCAATGGAATGGAATGATCCATCCATAGGTATTTACTTTGAATCAACATTCAATATTTGTAACAATATTAAATAATTTCCCTTTGTAGAGTCGGACAGTTTTGTGCCTATATACAAATCTAACTTTCTATGCAAGACCAATGGTACACATTTAAGCGAGGAACGACGCAATCGAAGTGAATTTATTAAAACTCATTTTTCCAGCAATTGATAGATTAAGCAAGATTAATTTAAATAGATTTAATATACATTATTTATTGTAGAAAACAAAAAAATACAAGTAAAGAATCGAAAAATATTTGCAATTTATTTTTTTATTTTTTATATCTCATTTAAAATATGTATGTATGATAACACAAACCTTTTCATTTTACATTTGGAGCGGATGTCAAACGGGCTCGCTGTTAATAAAATGTTGAATTAACAGCAGTGAACTCTTCTTGTTCTTGCTGTGTATACATTGTTCGGGCCAAAGAACCACATTTATAGTTCACGACTGAACTACACGTGTTGAGGTTGCAGCAGGTTTTGAGAGTGTGTTTTGTTTTGTTTGCTCTATCTACAATTGATATTTACATCAAAATTAAAACACTATATTTCATAGTTATAAGTGGCACGTTTAATACACACACAGTTTAAGCACCTACGTATACAAATTTAACATATTTACATAGATTTGGCTCAAGGAATAAAGTTATAAACAACGGTTAAAAGCAGTTATTGTGCATTTGTATACACAGTTCGGCATTAAAGAACTTATTAAAAAATAAACTTAAAATTAAAATCCTTTTGCACAACGTTGGGATTTGGACTTGGCATTCAAGTCACAACGTTTTGTTTCCGATCGGAAATTCAGTGATTGCCCCCAACAAGCAACACCAGCAGCAACATAGTGTGCAAAGGAGTTACAACACCTTGTCGGAGGACATGTTTGTGACCTAAATTCAACAACCCCCCACACAACCAGCTGATACTTACTTGCGAAAAAGTAGCACAAACCATAAAACGATTAAAAAAAAAGAATACGTGAAGGTCATCAGAATTTGAACGCGGTAAGTTTAAAAAATTTGATTTTGTGTATAATCGGAATTCTGTGTTTAGGAAGCATCAAATATTTCAAAGTGTGTTTACATTAAGTAAGAAATAAATAAATCAGTTTAAAGCGTTTCGCGTGAGTTTATAGTAGTTGAGCCTGTAACGTGCATATGCCAGGCGAGTTTATAAAAAGCTTACTATAAAGTAAAAAGAGCATTGAAATACAAGAGTAGTTGTCCAATTGAAGAAACGTGTGGTTGTTATATTAAATGTAAGCTAGACCTACATATAGAATTTCAATACTTAATACAGAAAAGTTGTATCATACTTTGTATGATAGAGACATATTAAAAATAAAATAATTACCAGGACACTTGTTCAATTTCAATACATTATAAAGCATATAACATTATATCGAGGTGACTTGAAGAGTTTTCGAAGACAGTGATTATTTTCGAATCAGTTCTATTACTTCTTCATCAGTCCCATTGCTTCATATGATACAGTTCTATTAAAAGAAGAAAAAATATACATATATAGATTAGTTAATGATTACTTTATTGAATGAAATTTATTTGATAAGAGCCTCATATCGAAATAAAAAAAATTATGAAATATTCTAATAATGTATATTAAAATTATATGATAAAAGTAGAGCTATGATAGCCGGGCATAAATATAAATATTTAGTTGAAATCATATATATTACAACTTTTGTGTACTTCTCTTTTTGTCTCGTTCTCTCTCTCTCTCTCTCTCTCTCTCTCTCTTCCTCCCTCTTTCTTTCTCATCTCTCCTCATTCAGCAGGTGTTTTCTTGTGTGTGTGTGTGTGTGTGTGTGTGTGCGTGCGTGTGTGTGGATATGTATATATGTTTTACTGTAGCTTGATTAAGACATAAATAGTATGTTCATGTATAACGCCTCAGAAGTTTATGGAAAATCGCCCGAAATGCACCAGTCCAATCAATATTTGAATGACAACGGAATTAATAGCAGCAACAACCGCAACCGCAACCACCAAAACCACAACAACAACAATAGCAACAGCATTATCAACAATGAGCACAATTTGAGACATTGCAATAATGACAATGAATTTACCTACTTTAAGAACGGGAGTGTAAATGGTCCCCTCTGGAATTTGAAGAGCCCAATACGTGCATCCAATCGCAGTCCAGCGAAGACTACGAAAGTGTCAAGACAAATAAACAAAACCTATTATGCAGTACCTGTAACGGAACAAGTCCCCTATGTCAATGCTTACCCCAGTTCATTCGCACCGCGCAAGGCGACGACGACGGCCAACAACAATACCCACGCCTACCAGCCACTCCGCCAACAGCCCACAGAGTATTATAAGGGATCAGCCCAGCTAAAGGCGCGACATGGATATGGACACGGTAACAGTGCTCCCAACAATCACGAATTGGCGCACTATACTCAGGCGTCCCTTGAAAAGGATCAACTCAAGAGGCAGCTAACGTCTCGAAGTACCTGCGAATACTTGGATGATGATTCAACGTACTCTCACAGCTATAGAGCTGCGCCACTGGACCCAAACTGGGATAATATGATGTAATGCTACAACCTAAGATAACCTTAAAATCCAATGCTTTAGTATCCTTATTGTAACACACTTGACATCATTATTTATATTTATATTTTAGTTGTTAGTTTTGAATTGTAGACACACACACTTGCCACGCCTTTTTTTATATACATATATCTTTTGCATTTACAACTAATTGCACACAGTTATCCTCGCAAGTTTTGTTTGCTTTGTTGCATTTAAAATGATTTCCATAAAAAATAATAATTTTATTAACTGCTAGGTCTGAACGCCAAGGATTTCAGTCAACGGATCAGCACTACGAGCATTATTTTTCGTATTTTTACAATCGTGGCCCAGAGAAGTTCAACAAATCAAAAACAAATACGATACGTTCGTATCAAGCACCAATGAGCTTAGCACAGGAGACAACGGGTAAACGTTCGTCAAGGAGGCCCGCAGTCCACAATGATAATAATCAAAATATAGAATACGATAGCTATTTATTGAAGGAGAACAATGAACTGCCATTTGGCTACAATGATAGTGATTGGATTGATTTCCCCATCGATGGTATGGAGAAGTCTGCAATTAAAATAGTCAATGCTAAAGATACCTATGAGTCCACGGCTCTCAACGATGATCCGTATATTAATGAAAGTTTATCTGCTCCGATTCGATGCGTTAAGCTGGGCGATATTCACGAAATAAGTAATACGGGTGATTCCGTGACAATTAAAAGCAATTTGGCAAAGAAAACACTCAAAGCCAATGAGCCTCTGCCGTTGCCGCGTCTGCCCCTGACGCCGAAGAGGGTCCGAGGCGGACAAGCAGCTGCTAAGAAGGTGTTGCCCACAGTCCATCGCGTTCTCTTGTATAATAGTCAAAGTCCACGCGCGGCACGTAAGCATCATCAGTCGTCTAATTTTCGCAGCCAAAACGTAAAGCCCAACCCTCAACCCAAAGGTCAAACTGCAGGTGCCGATCAGGTCACAAACTATATAATTGAAGAACCAGATGATAAGAACCGTGAGTTTCGCGATGCTGACTTCGATAATGATGATGATTTAGATAACGGTAAGTTGCATTAGCATTATCATTCACCTGCGAAAATGAAAATAATTTTATTGAATTTTCAGTCTCTAATTTTGATGACAGCGACGCCGTGAGCATAAGCTCTGATACTGAAGATGGATATAGAGCGCATGCGTATAAGCTGACACACTCGAGCGATCGTTTGTTGTCCTCACCCAAAGACTCATCAACTCTGGTTTATTCTCGGTCTTCCGATGAAGATCTTTGCAATCCAGAATCCGTCTTGGTCTCCAGTCTTTTTCCATATGTGCCGCCCTATCTATCATTTTCGTCGAACACCAAAAAAGGACCCAATGTCCCGCCAGAGTTGCACAGAATCTTGAAATGGCGTGTGACTAGCATAATGCCAAAAGTAGTTCGACTCATATTGGCAAACAGTGGCATGCGCATGTTGAAAAGTAAATAATTGATTATTTGAATTAAATTTATTAAATAAAATATAATCGAAATCTATTTATCATAGAAACGAACGACTGGATGGGCGTGTGGGGCAAGCATTTAAAGTCGCCCTGCTTCAAAACAATTCGCTCGTATCAGAAAATAAATCACTTGCCTGGTTCTTTTCGCATTGGACGTAAGGATTCCTGCTGGAAGAACTTGCAAAGACAGATGAGGAAACATAGCAACAGGGAGTTCGGTTTTATGCCACGCACCTATGTCATACCCAACGATCTGTGTGCATTGCGCAAGCGTTGGCCAAAATATGCCCAACGTAACACGAAGTGGATAATAAAGCCACCGGCAAGTGCACGTGGTGCCGGCATTCGTGTGGTATATCGTTGGGGTCAAATACCAAAGCGACGACCTCTCATTGTGCAGAAGTGAGTGAACGATGGTCTTAATTGATTTATTTATATATATTGAATAATTGATGTCATTACTAGATATATTGAACGTCCACTACTTATTAACGGCAGCAAATTCGACTTGCGCCTTTATGTTCTCGTAACCTCTGTCAATCCGTTGAGAGTATTTATGTATCACAATGGCCTAGCTCGTTTTGCTTCTGGTAAGATATTTTTAATTTAATTAATTATGTGTATATATGTATTTATTTTTCCTTTCCATTTCACAGTTAAATATAGTGCCAAAGCGGATACCTTAAACGATCGCTGCATGCATTTAACCAACTATAGCATCAACAAATTTTCGTCGAACTACTCCAAGAATGAGGATGTGAATGCGTGTCATGGCCATAAGTGGACCATTAAGTCATTATGGACATATTTGGCCAATCGTGGCGTTCGCACCGATGGCCTCTGGGAAGCCTTAAGGAGTCTAGTGTTGCGCACCATTCTGGCTGGAGAGAATGGTATCAACAGCATGATAAGAGCAAATGTTGAGTCAAAATACAGTTGCTTCGAACTGTTTGGCTTTGATGTAATATTAGATGCGGATCTGGTACCTTGGTTACTGGAGGTGAATATCTCACCCAGTTTACATTCCGAATTGCCACTGGATGCCCACGTTAAGGCACCACTAGTCCAAGGAGTACTCAACACTGCCCTATATAATGTAAGCTGATAGAAACCTATTATATAGAACCCATATACATATGTATATAAATCACACTTACTATACATTTGAAGATACCGCCAAAACTGAGCCAGGAAAAGCAGAGGGAATTAGCTGCGGAATTTTGTTTCCCAGCTGGCACACAAATGTGCTACGATAAACGTATGTATATCAACTATTTGTCGCGTGAAGAGAAGAACAAGCATAACACTTTTACACGGAAGAGCATAGAGCATCGAGAAGAGGTATACCATTTCGAATTTAAATTACCTATGCATATTTCTAACAAAGAGTTTTGTGTTTTTAAGTACATCGATGCGATTCTTGAGAAGTTGACGCCTGATGATGTACGCTGTTTAATTATAGCAGAAGATGAATTGGCACGATGCGCTCCACTTGAACGCATCTTTCCGACAGACCAGACCTATAAATATCTCAAATACAATGACACTCCACGTTATTATAATCGCCTGTTAGATGCTTGGGAGTCACGTTACGCTAATAATCGTACAGAAGGCATTGCCTTACTGCGTGACTATTGTCAAAGTAAATATCACTTGGAAGTTCCAGCTCCTCCTGCCAAAAAGGTAAGTTTCAAACTGACTTATGACAGTTATACTCCATTTATGGAACACACCACTCAAAACCAGCCACACTTCATTTACACCCTACACTTATGAAAACCTACAGAAAGAGGCTTGCTTAAGATATATACATATATACAAAATACATATACACCACCTATATATAACATATTATATTCAAGACGAATATGAAACCATGTTTAAAGTATGAAAGTTAAAAACTATTTAATTACAACAAATATCTGACTTGATTCTTGATTCTATTGAATTTTGAGGGCTGTTGGCGAGCTATTCAATCATTTTATTGGCGCTGTCGTGCTCTTTATTGTCGTAAGTTCTATCTGTTGACCCCATCATAGATACTCTCTCTATCTACAAGTTGCAAATCCAAAAATGTATAACAATTTTAGGTAGAATCGAATTGTTCTCTATAATATTGACATTATATTGTATGTGTAGAGGCATTTAACCGATAATATACTGAATATATATTAAACGTTTATACTCATAAGTCGTATATTGTGTGCTTAAGTATCATATTATTAACAACTAAATTAGGTTTGCGATTACTGGATAATCGACTTAATAGTTTGTTTCCAGATAAAATAAAGATAGTCTCTATAACTGCTCTATTAAAAAGTAAACTGTTTGTTAATTGAACAATAGAGCTTGGCGAAAAAATAAAAAACGTAAATCTTTAATTTGTACCCTGAACCCATTTCAAATCTCTCCAAAAGGTATATATATTTATATATATCTTTATCCATTTGGTTTCACAGCAATCTCCGTCCGTCCATCCACAAATTACGAATTGAATTAAAATTAATTTAAATTACAAATTGAAATTGCATATCCCATAATACATATCCCATAATAGAGAACTCTCTTTGTACGTATGAGTCCAAAAAATCGTAAATGTTACGGTCAACAGCTCTTCGCTGGGTTCACGGTATCTACTAGTCGTGCACTCCCGACTAGATCGCTCTTACTTATTTAACTTTCGTTAATTTGATGTATAGGTGAAATGTAACGATTAAAGTAAGAAACGTAATTCAGTTGCCGTTGCTCTCCAAATATTAACAAATACATTATGACTTGAAAGAAGTACGATTAATCAATTGGCACTTAGTAACTAACACTATTATATTGAATAATATACTAGCTATAACTGATTTGGATGTGTTTTCTATTTATTTAAGTAGAGATAGGTCCGCGTTGGTATAATACAAATGCAACTATATAACAATAACATACTACAAACTAAATATATATTCATGTTAGTTAGCTAGTAAGTATTTTAACTTGATTTGCGAAAGAAACTAATAAAATTACACTGAAATGGCTTTTAAATCATAAAGATAAGTTTAGGATTTGAAGGACACTGTTTTCCAGGTCGGAATCGGTATAAAATATTTCATATAAATATTTCAACTCTTTTTCGAACATTTACATTCTTTGTTGTGGTAGCTAGAAAATAGTTTTTGACACATACATTATATTAAATACTCAACAATAATTACACTTTAAGTAACTTTGAGCTTTCACTTTTATAACCTCAGTCATATTTACAAAAATTCACAAATAAACAAATTTTCTTCGTAACAAGGCTGCAAATCATTTACATAAAAAAAGCAAGGCTGTAAATCATTGAATCCGTGTTTCGTTTGTGTTTTAGTTTGAATTCACTTGCTTACATACAAAAAAGAACCAGCAAATTTTCAATTAATGTTTAATTAATTTCAATAATACATATATTGAAATTGACTTTAATATACTTAAACTTTGATCCATATACTTTAAGTTGATGTGATCTTTACAAAAATAAATATTTTCAAACTCACTAGTATCAAATATAGAAAAATATTTTGATTTTCGTACTCATTTCTTCAAATGTAGCTAGAACTAAGAAAAATATAATTTTGACAACTCGTCTAGTAAATTAGCAACATTTTTTTAGTTTTCAGATTACCATTTTCCAATTAAAATCCCAAGACATTCAAAATATTCATTTCTAACTTTAAGACATCTCAACATTTTCTAAACTTTGTAGAGAATTTCCTCATACTGACGTAATTTTTCGTTAGATTTGCAGCCTTGTTAAGTAACTCTCTTACACTCTCTATTAACTCAATCTCTCAACTTAGTTACACTTTTGAAAACATTTTTACTTGAAATTCAATAGATCCGTTAATGCTTATCATTTACAACATTTACGGTTATTATTTACTCTCTTTATGCTTCTCACACAATTCGTTAACAACAAAATTTACTTTCAATCAACTTTCTATCAATGTTTTGTAATTGTAAAATTGCAGGACTACTTCATCAAATTAATGAGATGGATTTTAAAGTGATAAAACGCTGCAATCGGCATTTGATATTGGTCTTTTAGTAATTAAATAGAAATCGTTTTTCTTTTTCAACTCGATCTGCACGTGTATATATATATATTTATATATACAAACTATTGTACGATAGAGTTAAGCCCAGTTATACATGTAATACTTCAAATATAAACATACATTTTTTTAGATTTAAAGTGAGCGTGTATCAAAAAATATATACATATATAGATATATATATATAGTATCTATAGTCACGATTTTAAATTGTTGGCAATTTAGTTAAATGTTATCGTTGTGCATACGACTGTTCCAAATTCAGATTACATTACAGGGTCGATATATACATATAAATAGATATATACATAATTACTGATCAAAATTGTTATTTAATAAGCGAACCTGTGATTTGATTTAATTTGTTGAGGATATTATGCACCAGGCCCTCGTAGATAATAAGTATAATATTAGACAATTTCTGTATATTATTTTAAATTGTTCTATACTAGTATTCCCTATTTTCTTTAAACATCTATTTCCGTTCTCATTTTTGATTAGTTCCCCTATTCATATTGATTTATAGCAGTTTGACCAAATGGTATTTGTACTTGTCATTTAAATAATGTATAATAAATCGGAATCAGAAAACGGTTTTTAGGCTGATTCATATATAGGATATATTTATTATATGATCCACTTAAGCCTCGATTTGATTACCAACGTGAATCTGTTTACATCTGATCCATAATGCCAAGTAGAATCATTTTTCTCAAAGATCGCAAGAAATAAAACCGACATATGAATACTTCTAAGCGTATATTAAATATTCATAATATATTTACATCTTTCGTTATTAATAAAAGTTAACTAATTTTTTGGATGAAATCAAAAAGATTTAATATGATACCACCAAAACCTATAATAAAATAAAAGTTCTCAAATTATGAAGAACAATGAATTCCCAGTTTAGAATCTACGTTCTTACTGTACTTGAACTCACGTTTACTCCTTTTTTTTTATCACTTTCCATTCCAATAATTTGTATTTCTTTCCTAACAATTTTTTTAAATTTTTATATTTAGGTACTAAAGAGAAATAACCACCATAAGTCACGCTTGACTTAAAAAAAAAGAAAATAAAAACACATTTATAATGTAACATTTAGAAGTTTTCCTTTTTAGAAAATTAATGAACATGAAAAACTTGTTATTGTCACCTAGTAGAAGTGAAACTGAAGTACAACCAATATTATATTATACTATCTTATCTGTAGAAATTCTAGCTATCAACAAATTAACAATAATTTAATATTTTATTTATTTTGATGTGAATGTTATGTACATTCTATATATATTTTATATTTATATGCATATATACAATAATTATTTATAATATACGATTCAGAAAACAGAGCAATTTTCCGTTTGAGAGTCTTAACTCGTCTTTAAATGGATTTTATTTTGAGAGCTATATAAAAAGCATGTTTTTTCCGAGGGACTAAAATGTGTGAAAAATATCAGTTGCGCATTGATCTATGATAGATGTAGCTAAAAATTATAAATTAAAAACAAGACGAACTCTAGTTCAAGTTAGTTCCTTGTATACTAAGAATTGTTTTTGAAAAAAAAAGAATTAATATCTAAAATTTTAAAATTGTATTAAATAGGGATTTCAAAATTTATTAAAATAAACCAGGCAATTAGGCATAGAGTATTTAGTGAAATTCATTTTATAGTTCAAGTTTCGACTACCTTTTCGTTGTAATTTAAGATATATTATATATATCATTGACTTGGCTGTTAGAATTAGAGTTTTGAAAACAGAATTATTAAAAAAAAAAAAAAAAAAAAAAAACAATAAAAATATAAAATTATGTGCAAATTGTATTGTTACACATTCCATGATAATCTCAGTGAGATGTTTTTCATTTAGATACATAAGTATATTGTACGATATCATCCATGTACTTAGCATATTTGCCAGCTTGTCTACAAAGTACATATATAATGCGTTTATAACCTCGAGATCAGTATAAGCGAGAGTTCACACAAATCCCTAAAATCTATTTAGTTTTAAAGGTTTCGATTCAATTCTGATTAATTAATTTCCTGCTTAAATAACATTTCAAAAATTACTTAACATTTCTGTCAGAAGCTACCAACTTTTTAACAGTCGTTCACGGTCAAAAAACTGTTAAATTTAGACGCAAAAATTATTGTTAAAATTAAAGGTTAGTCAAAAAAAAAAAAAAGGAAATAATATATTCTGATTGGTGAACGAGTATACAAATATTTATTTTCATTATACATAATACATTGTAGTGTGAACGAAACGCTTTTATTGATTATAAATTTAATTAAGGAACTTCGTATAAACGGACTATATGTGTAAGGTAAAATTTGATAAATTCATATTTATATTTTTCATAAATGAGTTATGGTGTTTTTGTTGTTTTATTTACGCTGTCTCTCTCTCTCTCTCTGTCCCTCCCATTCATTGTTCTCACCATGCAATTTTTATCAACGTATACTAATCGAACCTCTAAAATATAGGACTCGAACGTTAGCCCTCCTGTGGAGAACATAATTAAAAACGCGATGTCTGAGCCCGAAGAAGTGCTAGAAGCATAAAATTGCTGGGCTCCTACTTGTACTACAAGTGCAACCACAACAAGTTTCAAACATCTAGAGGGAAACAAAGAATGTCCATTAGGCAAACTGTTAAGGTAAGATTAGAGATAATTCTTAACAATCTAAATTCAGAAATTCACAATTTATTACATTTTTGTCTTTCAGATTCACTTATTGTTCATCTTGCTATACAAAAAGACTGAACACTTAATGGGTCATTATAAATTTCTTGAGACACTTAGAAGTAACTTATCATCATGCATCGATGCCGGTCTATCAATAAACTACATTAGATCTAATTTTAAAGCTGAAAGCGTATTCAATGTGTTCGAAAACCAAGTAAAATTTTATGTATTATTCATTTTAGAATCAAAATTTCAATGTACGCCTAATAAAAATTTGCAATAGAATGCTACAGAATTTATTAAATTGAAGTTCTTTATAATTTAAAATACAAATGTATGTATATACAAAATGTATGTATGTATTTAGAAGTAGAAATAGAAATACGATAACTGGTTGGCTGTCAGCTACTATAGCAGCACCAAGCTATACAACGGACAAAGCAAAGTTCATACATACATACATACATAGATATGTATTGAACATGCATACATGTATAAGTTGTATGCAGGTTTTTTTTGGTAATCTACTACATTTACAGTTTTATTAGAATGAGAGAAGAAAACAAACGGATGTTCTGCAGCCATACATATAAAATGTTCAGTTGTCCATTCAATTTGCGTGTTTAATCAACATCTAAAAGAAGGGAAGCATTATTTTTAGTTGACTGCGAAGATTTCATGTTAACCCAGCTACTTACGTGACATCCGCGTCAATTAACGTTTACTTACATATTTGAGGATATTTAAAGATAGTAATTCGATGTACGTACATATGCACATAAACAAATGTATATTTAAACATACATTATTTAAAATTTATCCTCAAAAGAATTTAGTTCTAGATGCCAAAGCTGGCATCGATGCTGCAAAGCATCGATAGCTATTTTCTTGAATTTTTAATTCGACAATTCGAAGTTATTTAGCTCGCCATTTAGTTAAATAGATATAGAAATATTGGCACGCTGTAAATAACATTCGAATTTGTCATGTTAACAGACGAACGAAGCCGACTTCGACAAAGACTAACCGAACTTCAAGTGTTCTTCGCTTCGAAATTTTCAAGTAAAATTTTGTCTTCTGCTTCATCTGCCTCATTTGTGTTCAAACCTCTGAAGTGTAAAGATGAATAATTTGCCAGCTAACTCAGGACATTCACGTGGACGTGGACGTGGTATTAAGCATAATGAAGATTCGAATCGTGCTCCAGCACCCATGTTGGTATGTAGAAAATTAAACTAAACGAAATTTTATACAATCTTTGGAGTATAATTTTATACGAGATTGTGGAACACAATTTGAAGAAATTCTTATGTTAAATTTAACTAAAAAGTTCTAGACTCATCTTTGCATTTTCTTCGGTACTTTTTTTACGTTAAATCAAGGCCATTTTTGGAATTGTATTTGTATTTGTATTAGTGTAGTTATTTGTATGCATGTACTTGCATAGGCCATTTTTTCTGTTCATCGTGTTTGTGTGTGTGTGTGTGTTCATTATGATATACGCGGAATAAGAGATGAAAAGAAATGTGTGATATGAAGAAAATGAAGGAAACGATTTGCGACGTCAAATCGTAACGGATTTTTTTGCTTTACATTTTGTGTGTGTGTATCTTACGCTATTTTTCATGCGCGCGTTGCTTACGATTTTCACGGTAATAGTTTCTTATATTTGTGAATGTCAAGTGTGAATCAATTTTGTGAATTTGATGAATACATACAATATACATATATTTTATTGCACTTTTCAGGGTCAACCCATTCGACAACCATTGCGCACCACGTCAGAGTCGAGTGGACAGCAGGATAACAGAAGACCAGCTCAAGGCTCAGAGGGGGCCGAGGGTAAAGTCTTTTATTTAAGATATTCTAAAGTAAAATAAAATTGATAAATTTGCAATAAAACAGGTGATGCTCGTGGCTCCGTTCGCGGCCGTCGCATAATATCCGACGTGGTTCGTTCTCGACCAACTGGACTGGTTACCAAAAGCGGCTCTACAGGCCGAAAAATAACTGTGCAAACTAACTACTATAAGGTGCAGAAGCCACCCAACTGGACCATTTATCAATATCGCGTTGACTTTGTCCCAGACGTGGACAATACTAGATTGCGTCGTGGTCTGTTGAGTGAACATCGCCAACTTCTGGGTGGCTATATATTCGACGGGACTGTTTTGTTTTGCATTACCAAGTTTAAGGAAATGCCCAACTCACAAAATGTTTTGGAGTTGCAGACTAAAGATCGTTCCGGTGAAAATATATTAATCAAAATCAAGAGTGTGGGCACCGTTGAAGCGGCAGACAGTCAACAATTTCAAGTCCTTAATCTGATTCTAAGACGTGCCATGGAGGGGCTACAGCTACAATTGGTATCCCGTAACTTTTTTGATCCACAGGCAAAGGTAAAATTTAGTCAATTATATATATTATATATATATATATTATATATACAGCTGCGAAAAAAAAAATAGCACCACTTTGAATTTCAAAGTTTAAGAAGTTGTCCTGGCTACATTTATCAACGGATTGGTCTGCAGATTACTTTTATTGAAGCAGAAAACTATTAACTATTACTACAAAAAAGAATTTTCATCAAAATATTCAACGTTTCTATGTAATTCAAAAAATTCTGAAAAAAGTCGAAAAATCGACGAAAAAAATAATAGCACCACTTTGTCATTTTGCGCTACAAAAAATTAAAAAAATTAAAATAAGTTACGAACTTTATTTTATAGTTAATATTAAGTGAAAATAATAATATTCCCTAAGTTTAGTATTTAGTTGTGTTGCCCCATTTGGAAATTATGGCTGCAGAACGCCTAGCCATAGAATCAACCATGTCCTGGCATCGTTTAAGGAGAATTTGAGCCCAGGACTCAAGAACGACTACCCAAATCATCTTTATATTAGTTGTCTTAGATTCAGAAACTATTTTTTTGTCATTCGCCCTCAAGTTTTTGATTGGACGTCGAGCCCTGATCTAAAATCATGTCATTCGATACATTCGCAAGACTAAAAAGGATCCTTTAAAGTCGGCTGCTCAACCGAAAAAGGACCTAAACTAATCAGCAATGGACCAAACAGTACGGACATATTTAAAACATCACTATTTGAATGCCCGCCGTCCAAGAAAAGTACCATATTTGAATATAAAACACATTGCCAAACGGGTGACGTTCGCAAAGGAAAAAAAAAAATTGGTCTAAACAGGAATGGAGAAGCATACTTAGGACTGATGAAAGCCAGGTGGTCATGTTTGGTGGAAAATGATCGAGGTTCTACATGAGATGTCCACAGAAGTCAGAATTCAACCCTAGACATAAAATAAATCCATTTAACATGGAGGATCAAGTGTAATGGTATGGGGTCGCTTTTCTTACTATGGTGTCGGCTCAATTCACTGTGCCAAACCCATAATGGACCGACATGTTTATGTTGATATATTGGAAAAAATTGATGCTGCCCTACGTAGAATACAATATGCTACTAAAATGGATCTTCCAGCAAGATTTTGATCCCAAACCCAGCAGTAAGAAAGCGAAGGAATGGTTCCAGGAGAATTCAATCAACGTTATGGAGTGGCCTGCACAGTCGCCAGACCTAAATCCAATCAAAAACTTGAGGGCGAATGACAAAAAAATAGTTTCTGAATCTAAGACAACTAATATAAAGATGATTTGGGTAGTCGTTCTTGAGTCCTGGGCTCAAATTCTCCTTAAACGATGCCAGGACATGGTTGATTCTATGGCTAGGCGTTCTGCAGCCATAATTTCCAAATGGGGCAACACAACTAAATACTAAACTTAGGGAATATTATTATTTTCACTTAATATTAACTATAAAATAAAGTTCGTAACTTATTTTAATTTTTTTAATTTTTTGTAGCGCAAAATGACAAAGTGGTGCTATTATTTTTTTCGTCGATTTTTCGACTTTTTTCAGAATTTTTTGAATTACATAGAAACGTTGAATATTTTGATGAAAATTCTTTTTTGTAGTAATAGTTAATAGTTTTCTGCTTCAATAAAAGTAATCTGCAGACCAATCCGTTGATAAATGTAGCCAGGACAACTTCTTAAACTTTGAAATTCAAAGTGGTGCTATTTTTTTTTTCGCAGCTGTATATGTGTGTGTAAGTGTGAGATGGGAACATAGATATATATTTTTACACAATAGCTTCCCCTACCTAATAGATTATTTTAAATTGCCAGATTTAAGAGTCAACAAAAAGCGTAGGTAATGACCTGTCCTTAAAAAAACTATTTTATACTAAGTGTACTTATGAATGCATTATATATTTATAATATATATTATTTGATATATTTTTGTTCCACATGAAAGATTGTCTTGGATAAATATCGGGTCGAACTATGGCCCGGCTATACAACATCCATTCGCCAACACGAATCGGACATTCTCTTGTGCACGGAGATCGCGCACAAGGTGATGAGAACAGATAGTTTATATCACGTTCTATCAAAAGCTATTCGCGAAAGCGACGACTATCAAGCTGCTTTCAAGCGTGAAGTAATTGGTAATTAATATGAAGCGAAATCTTATTTAAGACTACTAATAATAGTAATATATCATTTTACTATAGGTGTGATTGTTTTGACCGATTACAATAATAAAACATATCGTGTGGATGATGTGGACTTTCAATCCTCACCCTTGTCGAAATTCAGTACCATTGATGGGGATATTACCTATGTGGAATACTACAAGAAGGTAGAGTTGTATCTATAACTAACTATATTTCAATTAGACTGATTTTGTTTTCTATTCATAAACAACTATCCAGCGCTATAACATCACAATTCGCGATCATAAGCAACCGCTGCTGGTGTCTCATCCCACCGAGAAGAATATTCGTAGTGGTGCTAGCCACTTGATCATGTTGATACCGGAGTTGGCACGTGCTACGGGACTGACTGATGAAATGCGTTCAAACTTCCAGTAATACAATATTGCCTGTCTAGCTTTTAGTTATTACATCAAATCGTATAAATTTTAGATTGATGAAAGCCATGGGAGAGCATACGCGACTCATGCCGAATCGTCGCATTGATCGCTTGCGCGTCTTTAATAAACGCTTGCAAGAGTCTAAGCAGAGCCTCGATGTGATGAAGTCCTGGAACATTGAATTGGACAAAGCTTTGGTCGAGATACCCGGACGGGTTTTGCCCTCAGAAAAGATTGTGTTTGGCAATCAGAGACGCTTTTTGTGCGATGCTCGTGCTGATTGGACCATGGAGTTTCGTAATAATAGCATGTTCAGTCATGTGAACATCAATCGCTGGTATGTAATAACGCCACGCCGTAGCATCCGGGAGACTCAGGAGTTTGTAAAGCTATGCATTCGTGCAGCAAGTGGCATGAAAATGAACATTGCCGAGCCGAGATAGTACGTATAAAACATAAACTACGAACATAAGTAATGTAAAGTAATAATTACCAATTGTATCTATTTCACAGCGATGAAATGCCAGATGATCGTAATGGCAACTATTCGCAGTCGATTGATAATGCCGTCGCTCAGGATCCACAAATTATTATGCTGGTTCTGAAGTCTAACAACGAAGAGAAGTAAGCGCTTACCCACACAACAGTCAATTGGGGATATTAACTAAATTAACTAATCATATCCATTTGTCTATAATCAGATATAGCTGCATTAAGAAGCGTACTTGTGTGGATCGTCCAGTACCCTCACAAGTGGTTACACTTCGCACGATTGCTCCACGTCCCGAACGAGCGAGTGGATTGATGTCTATTGCAACGAAAGTTGTTATCCAAATGAATGCAAAGCTAATGGGCGCTCCTTGGATGATTGAACTGCCATTGCGTGGCCTAATGACTGTTGGCTTCGATGTGTGCCACTCGTCGAAGAATAAAAACAAATCCTATGGAGCACTGGTGGCCACAATGGATATGAAGACATCTACTCGTTACTATTCTTCGGTGACGGAGCACATGAAGGGCCAAGAACTGTCCGATCAAATGTCCCTGAAAATGACATGTGCCCTAAAGGCATATCGCGAGCATCATGGTTCCCTACCCGAACGCATATTATTCTTCCGTGATGGTGTCGGTGATGGTCAGCTGTATCAGGTGGTTAATACTGAAGTTAAGTTCTTGAAGGAACAGCTGGATAAGATCTATCGCTCTGCCGGAAGGGAGGAAGGTTGCCGTATGGCTTTTGTTGTGGTCACCAAACGAATTAACACTCGCTATTTTGTCAACATGCGCAATCCGGAACCTGGCACAATTGTTGACGATATAATAACGTTGCCCGAACGCTACGATTTCTTTTTGGTATCGCAGGCAGTGCATCAGGGCACTGTCTCGCCAACTAGCTACAATGTCATACACGACAACATGGGATTGAGTGCGGACAAGCTGCAAATGCTGTCGTATAAGATGACTCACATGTACTACAATTGCTCGGCCACCTGCCGTGTGCCGTCCGTATGTCAATATGCTCACAAGCTGGCTTTCCTCGTTGCCGAAAGCATTCACCGCTCTCCCTCGTCTGGCCTGGAGAACCAGCTTTACTTTTTATAATACCAATGAACTGACTTATGTATACAGAAGAGTGTTCCAGGGAAGACATGTGGGACTATTCCTTAAAAAATTACTTTTTAGTTTTTACCATATCTATTAAGCGTATGTATGAAATATTCATATGTATGCGAAATAGTTGACAATTCAAATACATAAATATTCTACCGAATTCGAAAAAGGTGGATACATTTGAAATATATGAGATTGATGCTCAATTCGCGTTATCGAACTATTTTCTTTTAACAATTTCTTTCACACTAAGTTGTAATTTAAATGTTTCAAACTGAATAAACTGGATTCCTAATCTAATTGCGTTTTGGGTTGTATAAAAATTATTGTAGTATACTTTTTGCGGCGCACACACACTGCCCAGCGTGAAGTCTTCTGATTTTACTATTTAAAATACAAAGTGTACGTTGTAAAGTTTACATCAGCGCTTTCTTTTATTAATTAAAACTTCCAATTGAAGCACAATGCGGATTTCATTAAGACTCCACCTTCACAACGGTCGTCTTCTCCGACACATACAGACCGTCCAAGAACTTACGGATATCCTTGTTTTTAACAGTGGTCGATTGCTGGATGAGTGCAGCGGAGCCGGAAACAGACTCGATGTCGTTGCCTTCAACGATGAGCTCATCCTTTTGAGCTGTTGAGTTGACAACCGTCACGCCGGGTGCCATCACGACGCGACGAATGTACTTCTCACCCAAGAAGTTACGGATCTCAATAACTGTGTTCTGCTCGGAGGTGACGCAGTTAATGGGGAAATGAGCGTACACAGCACGCATTTTGTACTGGAAGCCGAATGTCACGCCTAAAATTAGAAACAAAAAGTTACAAATTGATATTCAATCATTCCCATTAATCCCCGCATTACCCTTGATCATGTTCTCAATGTGGCTGCACACTGTACGTACGGCAGCGAGCTCCTTCTTTGTGCCGAACCATTTCTCGACTTTGAGGGTGCGTTTGTCCGACATGTACATGTCCAGAGCCAGATGCTTGAAGCTACGCTTCAGAGTACCTCTGTTGCCGGTGATCGTGACCACACGCGCCTTCACGGAGGCTTTGATATCCTTGGGGATCTTGACACACTGATTCGAGTTGATCGTTCGCATTTTGGCGACACTGCAAAATGGTAAACAAATGGTTGAATGAGAAACAATTGAACAAATAAATAAATGCAAACATTTATAGCAATCTCAGATTAGCGAGTTTGCTTGTATTTAATAGATTATATACTTTTAGCTGCTCTATGCGTAAACAAAACAATTCAATCAGCTCAGTTTCATTATGAGTTTTCAAATTTGTATATGGTTTCTTTTGCATCGCATATGTGATCAAATATATATATATTTAAGTAACTAATTAATTTGTCACTCGTTTAAAACACTTAGTGATTGATTAAACATATCCATTTTGTTGATGTTTTCAAATTCATTTTGTTCACAAAATTATTAAGAAACTTACACACTGCAGACCGACCGGAAAGAGGCTGGAAAAAGAAAGGAAATATTTGACGTTTCATTTAGGGCTGCCGTATCGGCAAAACAATGAGGGATATTTTGAGGGAAATTATATAGTACTGCCAACCCAATTGAATTAGTATTGACCTGAACAGCTGATATGTTAACCTTATGTATTAACGCTGATATTTAATTTGCTAACAGCTGATGAATCTTTAAGTTTTGTAAGCACCGCAATTTGTTGTATAGAAATTTAGTGGAATATATAACATTATTGCTGTGTGGATGTTGAATACTTTTAGCAACGAACTGAGGCTTCAGAAATAATAACAGAATGCGATTGTAGCAGCGTGCTGTTAATAACATTTGTTTAACAGAGGAATGAGACAAAAAATTAATGGCGGGAGCTGTATGGCGTGGGCAAATCAGTCTCTTTTCCAACCGGCGTTAGTTTGCGAAATTTTAAGTGGCCAAGCGTTTGAACGGAAGGAATATATAATTAATTATATTTAAATACTTTAGATAACGTGCGTTCAAGAGTTAACAAATATGAACAGCACAGCAGCGCCACCAGATGTCCTACAGATTGCGGGCAATATGCTCGAATTCCACGACTTTCGAGACAGACATAAGCCGGAACTTTTAGAGGTAATAGCAAACCAATTGAACCAAAAGGGCGCAATCTAATATTATTTTTTTACTAAACAGTTGACAGGTATTAGCCAGCATGGAAGAGCAACAATGAGCGGTCTCAACGATTATGACTACCAAGCGCTGGGACAATTGACCTCGGGCGATACACATAACCTACAACAGTTGAGAACGCTCACGAAAAGTGGAATACCTAATGAGGTCCTGGAGCACTTTAAGCGTAAATAGTTTCCACAGTGCAATTAATAGTACCATTATTATATAATGTTTATCTTCATTTAGACATTAAATGCCACTGCATAATGGGTTTATTTCCGGCTATTGGACGCGCCTGGCTGACAATAGATTCAGATATATATATATGGACATATGAGCAGACACGAGACGTAGCCTACTACGATGGCCTCATGCACTTAATTCTGAGCGTTGGCTTGATAAAGCCGAAGGCTGGTGTCCTAATCAACGACGTCAAGTATCTGCTATTGTTGACGACGCCCATCGAGGTTATTGTCTTGGGTGTTACATTCGAGGAACAGAAGGATTCCAGAGGATGTACAGTTAAAAGTAGTCGAATGCAGCTATTGAATAAGCCTCTCTTCGTTCTTAGTACCGATAATGTTACTATCAATGTTATCGAGGGCACAAAGGACGGACGCATTTTCTTGGGAGGTCGCGATGGTTGTTTATACGAAATTGATTATCATTCGGAATCGAGTTGGTTTGGTAAGCGGTGCAAGAAGGTTAACCATTCTCAAGGACTGGTCTCCTATATAGTGCCAAGTTTTCTCAAGGTGTTCTCGGTAAGTAATGAGAAATCAGGAATCAAGAATAAATAATTTTGTTACAAATGATTTGCTTTGCAGGAGGTTGATCCTATTGAGAAAATTGTTATTGATAATCAGCGTGGTTTGCTCTATCTTTTAACCGAAAAGAGTTCCATTGAAGCCTGGAGCATTGGCACAAACTTTACGAACGTGAGAAGACTGGGAAGGATTACACAAAATGATATAGCCTGGCAGGCGGGTAACTTGATCAAGTAATTGGACAGATTGTAGAAGTGAAAAGAATAATACTAATTATTAATTGTAATCTACAGAACTGTTGATCCATCTATTTTCAAGAGCATAAAGGCCATTTGTCCGCTCAGCAATGACAATTCCAATTTCCTGCACCTGGTTGCCGTCACGCAATGCGGCGTGCGTCTTTATTTCTCTACAACACGCCTAAATGTCCAACAGCAACATTTGAATCAGGGGCCGGAGAACTGTCTCGTGGCCAATAATCAAAATAATGCGTTGCCAGCGATACAAGGAGAAAAAGATGCACCCAGAGGACTTTATTTATTGCATGTTCGGCTGCCACCTGGTTATACGCCGAATGCAACAACCAATAAGCCGAAGCAAGTTCATGCTGCATATTACAGCGAGGACACAATGCTAATGATTACCACACAGCAGCAGGAGCAGGACTTACTCTGGTCAATTAGCTCAGCGCCGTTTACTAATTTCTCATACCTCATTGAGTCAACAGCTTTGGAGAATCTGGATGGCATCGTTTGGAGCATCGCAGAAGTCAATGATGAGATTCTAGATAATACAAATTCCATACTATATAATGCGCGCACGTCGCGAAGAGTCATTTTGCTTACCAATCAAGGTACACACATTGTAGAGTTGATGAAGTCTGCCCATATTCTTCAGCAGTTGCTGATAGCCTGCAAGGGTCCACACAATGAGGCTGTGAAAATGTTCTTTCAGACGCAGAATGAGCGAGAGGCTTGCTTTACAGCGTTGCTGTTGGCCACCTCGGAACTGCTACGTGGCAGTGATATTGCTCTGTGGGCCACTCAAGCATTTATGTTGTACGGCGGAGAACCTTGCTATCAACACTATCTAAATTCCACCAATCGCAATTTGCATAATAGTAGCATCAACACCAACCCTGGTCTACCAGGCAGAGATCGATTACCGCCTATGTTCATGTCTACACCTATGCCAAACGCAGCAAATATAGCCGCAATGACTAGTCCATACAATCAGCCAATTAGCCCAAGTAAGTGAACATTATATATATAATCAAATAAGTGTGATATCGCAGTGCTCAGTATATCAGTTGTGCAGATGGACCTAGTCATCGAGATAACTTAACTTTTATTTAAAGTTTCAGCGGCTCAAACTACACAGCAGCAGCAACATTTTACACAGAAGCAACCACAACCCACGATGACCAGCAATGAGAATGCTCCAATTATATATTCAGCAAAACATGATGGTCTCTTTTTGTACGTGTCACGAATGCTGCGCTCCATTTGGCAAACACATTGTGTTGATGAGAATCTGTGCTCGAAGATAAATCATGTTGATTGCTCGATGATATTATTGGAGTTGAGTGCCTTGCGCCTCTTTCTGGACAAGCATTCAGTCCATGATCTTTCAGGTAAACCAAGTGCTAAACTTTGATCCTAACTAACGTCCGTCTATAATAGTCGATTATTATTATTGACAGTAACAAGACGAATGCCATACGACAGTCATTTGGGTAGATCGAGTGCTGTTCTGATGAACAGCACTCAAATGCCGCTAAACGAACACAGAAACCTTACGGAGCAGGCACAAATTGAGGAGAAACGTTCGCTGTCCGCTCTAAATCAGTTTATCAGTAAGTTACGAGATAGCTTTGATGAAACAGCTCTAATATTTGTCACAATTGTTTATAGAACATGCCTGCGAGGTAATGTCGCTGTGGAGCATCCTCATTGAGCATCAATTTCAATTGCTTTGCCAACAATTGTCGCCGGAGCATCAGAAAATGTTAAGGTGCTGCACATTCCGGGATCTGCTGATAGCTCGTTCTGAGGTGTGCGCTTTTCTAATCATTGCGCTTATAAATCTATATCTGAAAGACAAAGCTGATGTTGCAGAGGTATCGGACACCTTGCGCAAGCTATGCCCGAATCTCTACAGGCACGAGGACGAGGTGACCTATAAGGCCACCGAAATACTGATGAGCGCCAAGAGCTGTAAGTCAGCATCGGACAAGCAACAAAAACTGGGTGCAACATTGAAAATGTGCTTAGAGGCCGCGCCTACTCTGCCACTGCATAGCATATGCCAGCAATTCATTGCGGTTGATTTCTTTGAGGGAGTTATTGAGCTTGCTGCCACATGTGCATCAAAAATGGATCCAGAGGAAATAGGTATTCATTATTACAATAACAATGAGCCAGCTGAGGATCAGGAGGGCTATGCATGCTATGTGATACGGTAAACATGAATGAAATATTATTAATGATCTACAATCAAACTAAATAGTATGTATTGAACTTTTCTTACAGTATGAACTATTACAAGGAGGTGCAAAATATGCTTGACTATGCCTACAACACGGTTCGCACCAGCAAATGCGATCAGGATCGAAGTCAACTATTTCAGCAAAATTACGAAGAAATTCAGGATGAAAATGATATGGAAAACCGATCGAAACAAATTATTCAAAAGATCACAAGCCAGTCACTTCGAAAGAAAGATCCACTAATGCATGTTGCGATCTATGAGTGGCTGCTCGCCCACGAAATGAACAGCGAATTATTGGATTTGACTGAGCCCTCATTGGGCGAATTCCTACGTCGCAGTGTTAGTCGCAATCCTGAAAATGTTAAACTTATAGACTTGCTGTGGAAGTATTACGAGAAGAATGGGCATCATCATCAAGCAGCGAAGATTCTCGATAACCTGGCCATGACGAGGACTGAGAACATATCTTTGGATGTACGAATCGATTACTTGGTACGGGCCGTCATGTGTATGCGCAATGAAACGGTGGGTTCGTCGGTGACCAATGGCATATTTTTGAAGGAGCTGGAGGATAAGGTCAGCAAGCTCTATTTCAAATACATATTCGAATATAAATATATATATATTCTATATCTGCATATCTAGTTGGAAATTGCCCGTGTTCAAAAATCTGTGCTTGGTGCGATGTCCGCGCTTTTACCTACAAACGAAGCTGCTCGGCAGGCCGTGAAGGATTTGAATATTGCACTCTACGATATCACCCAATTGTATCAGAACTTTGCTGATCCATTCAATCTATGGGAGTGCCAGCTGTCTATTCTCAATTGCTCAAATCACAATGATCCCTTGCTTATTGAGTCCGTATGGGGCAATATAATCAATAGCGCCATCGAAGGTCCTGGTACAGTACAGGAGCGCAGTGCAAAATTGTTTACGAAAATTGAACTTTTGGTTCGAGAGTTTGGTGAATCTGGTCCGTGTTTTCCATTTGCTTTCCTCATAAGGGAGCTAGAGATAAAAGCCTGCCAACTCAATTTGCCTGAGGGAACGGTGCCAGAAAAGCTATTCGCCATGAAGCTGGACATTGAACTACTTCTAGAATATTACTCCAGGTAACGCAACGATGGACGATGTGATTCATACGCTCAGATTTGCTTATGTTTTCCTTTCTCTAGAATGATTTCCATGAATGAGCGTATTTGGGCAAACGAAGGCAACGAATGGCACCTGATACAGTCGGCCATACGAGTGGTTACTCTGCTGGCTGATAATGCCCAAACTATTTGGTACCGATCCAAGTAAGAATCATGCGAAAATGATTTTTAAAAATAATTAATATATTGATTGTTGATTGCAGGCGACGGATATTGGGCAAGGCACAAGACATAGTCGCGGCTTGCTTGAACATTTGCTATCAGAAGCCGGACACCAACCGCCTGCAGCACTCCCTCAAGGAGCTTCAATGCCGCTTGCAACGGCTATTAGGATAATGTCCTTGACAGTAGTTATTTTCAAATTATATATATTTTTTAGAAGAAATAGGTATAAAACTTTGTATTCGTTATTTATTTAATGTCTAACAAACAAACTAAGCAACGAAACTATGTTGTGTCCATCATCTTGAGGTGGGCTTCCGTAAGTATACATTTTGTCATGTGGCATGAACAGGGAACGGGATGTTCTTCTACATTCGGGTCGAGCAGCTCGACTTCTAAATTATATTTTCTCAGATTATTTTCGCTGCGTTTCATTATGATTTGAAAGGCCACTGGTGATTTCTCTTCTAGGCTTTCACAATTTTCTTCCGGGAGCACAACGACGCACTGCTTCCAATGGGTTTCAGGGGCAAACGGCGATGTGGTAAGCACAACAGATTCTTCACCAGGGAACCGCACTTCGAACCATATGCAGAAGCCCTGATGCTTACCCGTAATTTGTGTGGCGACGACTTCTTTGAAGCATATTTCGTCCAGCTCGTGGACGCTAACATCGAGTAGACTCATCCAATGAAACACAATTCCTTCGTGCAGCAAATCTTTTGGAGTTAGTTGGGTAATTTCTGGTCTTGTTGATTTTTGTAAACGCAATTTGCTAGCGAACTTTTCCATGTTGACTCCATCAACGTTTTGCCAATAGTCATACAGGGATGGGACAGAGCATGGAGCCACAAATATCGTACACTCATTGGGAAACAAAAGTCCATTTGGTGTTAGGAAATTATCCCTGGCAAAAAGCACGGAGTCCAACATGCCTTCGTGCAATAGATAAAATCCCATCCACTCTGAGACAATAATATCCACTCTTTCAGCTGTACTGGGCAGCACGAAATCCTCGATCTGGGAATGTATTACTTTGACAATGTTTGTCAGACCATTTTCTTCAATGAGGTCCAATGCTACTTTAGTGGCCATATTGGAGGCTTCTATAGCATAAACCAATCGGGCGCCGGCTTGCGCGCAGAACGCAGAAAGTATTCCCGTACCAGCGCCTACATCCATCACAATTTTATCCTTAAACAAATGCTTATTTTTCATAATGGCATTATAATAAGCTTCTTGTCGTGGTCGATCTCTTAACATGAGCTCGTGCACCTGTAAGGATGTGAATGAGTTATAATAAATATAGCTAATTGTGAGGTGCGTCTAAAGGATTACCTCTAAATTTTCATATTCCGCAAAATATGTATTCATTGTTAGCGCACTTTTTTATTTTTCTAAAATAAAACAATAAATACACCGCAAACAGAGCTTTATAGGTTAAATAGAATGACAACAGATCTGTCATTTAACATAGCAGACTCTTTGACATGTTGAGATAGGCTCATCTGTTTACTAACAGTGATCAAAATTGTAATCACTGTTAGAAGACTTAGTGGTCTTTGGCCACCAGATTAATAATTTAATTAATGAAAGTGTTGATATAAACATGTGGATTGATTGAAATCGAGTAGTATTTGCCAATACCAGTTATTTTTGTAAATTGAAAACTTGGAAAATAAAGTTAATGTTATTTAACACGAAGGTATAGGCGGTCAATAACTGCCTATAAAACGGATTGGAACAATCCAGTTAGTATTTCGAGGATATAATTTGCTGCTCATATCGTTTTCTTTTATTTATTATAGATAACATTGTCAAAATCGTCTCATTTTCACACAAATTTAAACGCGCGCGTACAATTTTCTGTTAACACACTTAATAAATCACATTGCATAACCTAGTATTAATTACTCAATTGTGAGCAAAAAATTATACTAATATAAGGAACATAGGAGGATATTATTCAACGATTAGTTTTGGAAATATACAATTGAATTATTTACAATAATAGTTCGCTGTTAGTAACATAAAATGCTAAGATGTCATATGTTTCAAAATCAAAAAGGAACTAAATGAACGAACTGGTTAAAGGAACTGTAGCTTATTTCTTTAGTCGGCCACGTAAAATCTATAGTAAACAACTGTTTGGCCTCAATAACTAGAATTTTTATTTCTTATGTTTACATTTAAAAATAATTCCAAATGGAAATGAGTAAATTAGATATAAGCGAAATGATTCGCAACTTGGACATAAGTACAACCGAAAAAGTGGATGAAAGCCTCAAACGTATTGCTGAAAGAGAAGTATGTAATTTTCCGATTTTCCAATTTAACCATTATAATGGAAATTTATTTTTTGTAGGTAGATGTGAATGCCAAACTTGAAGCTGCATTGTCCAAGCAATGCCAGATTGACTCAAAATTGAGCGGCATCGGTCGAGCCATGACCACACTGTATACCGTTGAGAGCGATTCCAACAAGCTCAACATGCAAATCGTGAACACAGCTAAACTTGCTGAATCCGTCAGCGCTAAGGTGCGTCGGTTAGATCTCGCTAGATGTCGTGCCTCCGAGTGCCAGCAGCGGGTACACGATCTGATTGACTTGCAGCTGTGTAGCCAGGGCGTAGTGAAGGCCATTAGTGAAGAGGATTATGAGAAGGGAGCGGGACATATCGCTCGCTTTCTGGCAATGGATCAACAGCTTTTGCAACGCACAGCGGATGATGTCCAGGGTTCAATTACATCAGTAAGTGATGCTGTGCACACACTGGAGGAAGCCACTGAAAAGATAAGAGAATTGATTTCCAACCGCTTTGATGAGGCTGTCCAACAAGATGATTTGGCCTCCGTGGAAAGATTCTTCAAGATATTTCCATTGGTTGGTTGTCACAAGATCGGCATTGAGAAGTTCTGTGGCTACATTTGCCAAAAACTGTCTGGAAAGGCCCAGAAAGAGCTACGTAATACTCAAGATATTGCAAAAGCCGAGCGTCGCCTCCATTTGGCCTACGCCGATCGCTTGACTGCGATTTTGGAAAACTTCGCACGTGTTGTTGAAGTCAATCAACCGATTATAGAAGCGTTTTATGGTCAAGAGTAAGTCCACAATGTTTGCAATTGAAATTTTTAATCCCCAAATTTTCTATGTCCCATACAGATCTAAATCGTTGATTAACATGGTGACCATCTTGCAAAGAGAGTGTGATCTTGAAGTTAAGAACTTGCTGTTGGAATTCAATAAAAATCGCCAAATTCAGTATCGCATTAAGCAGGTCAACGATAGCTCTCAACGTCTAAACAGCTCGAGCATGGCAAACAGTAGTATGCAGTCCTTGGGACACTATAGAAAGCCTTCGGGTGGCTCTATAGATAAGTTGAACCCAAAGGACATAGATGCTATTATAGCCGAAATTACCGTGATGCACTCAAGAATAGAGTTATACTTTCGATTTATGCGTCGCCGTTTGCAGGTAATATTTATTTTGCAAAACTAACCGATATCAATAAAGTAAATTTAAAAAAAAATCTAATAACAGGCCAATGCTGAAACATGTTTGCAAGATAAGGAAGCACAAAACTTGATACTAAAGGAATACGAACGGGTTGTGAAGCATTGTGACTTGAGTCGCCACATGCAAGAAATTCTTAGCACATATTTATTATTTGAAAGGTACATATTTAAATATTGATCGCTGAACTCCACAATAATGTTTAATTTACTAGGTATTTTATGGAAGAAAGCGTTATAAAAGCAATTGGCCTGGACACTTACGAAGTTGGTCAGCAATGCTCGTCCATGGTTGATGATGTCTTCTTTATATTGCGTAAATCGATACGACGTGCCTTGACAACCCAATCGATCAATGGCACCTGTGCTGTGATCAACAATGTTGCATCCTGTCTTGATGGTGATTTCGTGTCTGCTTTAAAAGCACCTCTAAAAAATGGTTATCCTTCGGGCTACATTGATCTGGCACAGGCTTACAATGCAATACAAACGAGCTTGCAGCAGGGCAAGCTGCATTCGAGTGACGCAGATCGTGTTCGAACAAATTTCATCGTACAGTTGAACAATGCTGACATGTCAACGGAATATATTGAAACCCTATGGCAGACAATGGAGCAGGAGATAGCCGGCACATTCCCTAATATATCCCAACTAGAGAGGCAGTTATTGGATAGCTGCTTGACTGAGCTTAAAGCCATTCGCGATGCATTGAAGGCAACCGTCGACTTTGGCATACAGCAACTTCGCTCCAGTGCGATAAGGCCCCGTTTAAATCCCTGGGTGGATGAATTCCTTAATTATAGCCACCATCTAACAGAGGTAACTTTATATATATAACTATCTAAGGTAATACGATCGTACTAATTATTTGAGGAACTATCCATATAGGAGGAACTTTCCGCTTATGAGGCTGGAGAAACATTTGTTCAGTATTTCATTGTGCAATTAGATGGGCTACTAAATTCGTTTAAAAATGCATTAAGTCCACGTAATTATGACGCGCTTGTCAGTATTTTAGCTTCTGAAGTGACCAACCGCTTGGAACGCGCGATTAAGAAAAGCACATTTAATCGGGTAAAATCTATTTATTATGTTTAGCTGATATATTTATATAATAAACCGTGTCAATTTGTAGCTCGGTGGACTTGTTCTCGACCAGGAAGTACGAGCCCTTGGAGCATATCTTACGGGCGCAACTTCTTGGTCAGTGCGTGATAAAATGACACGTCTGTCGCAAATTGCCACACTTTTGAATTTGGATAAAGTTTCAGAATTGGCTGAATATTGGAATCCTGAAAATAATAGCGACATGCCATCTTGGCGACTGACACCTAATGAAGTGCGCACCATTCTGACATTGCGGTAAATTTAGATATTTCGATTCTTTCACTTAACAGATTATTAATTCTCGTTTACTTTGCAGAAGTGATTTTCGTATGGAGGATATTAAACGTTTGCAACTTTAAGTTGAGAGCGTTTCTTGTTTTTTTTTTTTTAATTTTTTTAAATTTTACAAATTTTTTTTTATGATGCAGCGACTTCATTTTTCTTTGAACTAAACCAACGATTGAAATCCAATCTTAATAAGAGCTGCGAAAGTGCACCAAAACTGGATGCACTTTTAATGTTAACCAATAATTTTATTAATCCAGAGATGGCAACGTTAAATCTATATTTAAAAAAAAGAATAATATTTATATATATATAAATATGTATATTAACGCATGATAACATTGCACCACTTACCTATCCTCGAGCCTATCGACATCATTTAAATTGTCTTCATTAACTACACAAAATTTCTCACACAAGCTAAATATTTCGAGGATGGTTCCATAAATCGGATATTGAGAATGACGTGCTGGCTGTGAAATATTTATCTTTTTATCCGTCTCATCTGTCAGCAGAAAACACTGTGAGAGTACATTGGCCAGAAATACCGAATGGGCTCTTTGAATTTCTTCGAAATCGGCTTTACTGGCAATCACATTAATGAGCATACTGAACTGACCTACAATTTTAAAATAATATTTCGATTTCAATATAAATATCCAAAAGGGAATATTTTTATGCTTACATTCAAGTACATCAACCTGTATGTAATACTGTAAGTTGTCCAAAAAAAACATTAAATGATTCCGAAAACTTATTATCTTTAGATCGACTGGATTTTCTGTTTTCGCTGCCCATTTGTGACGAGCCCAAACAAGTTGGAGATCGTACTGCAATTTTCGAACAGTCAATAGAAAACGAAACACAGTATTGTAACGTTCCACAGTCGTCGGTGAAAACAAAAGGTTCAATGGCCACTTATATATGTACTTGAGATGAAGATTCTGGAACATAGCGAATTCGCAACTCTCCTCTAAATCGATGGTCGTTTTCTGAACACTCAATGAGAAATTCTCCAAATCATCAGCAGTTGCCATTACGTTTGCTGCAATCTATACAAAATAATAATTGTTTTATATTCGAATATATTAATTATTAATAATTAAAATTCAGGTATTCGTACCTCAAAAGCTTTGGTGTAGCTTTTGTTATTTAGTTCTGCAAAATTTTCGGAACTCTCGTATAGTTGACGAAAGAATTCCAAATAAAATTCCCCTCGTCCCAACAGGTAAAAGTCTTTGATTAGACCCAATTGGCGATCCAAGTCATCTTCAATAACTGCTATTTCCGACAAACGTTGGCTAACGTATTTCTTGATTTGGTTGATCACATTTTCCAATTGAAATACATCGATCTTATCATCTTGATTTATGTCCTCAATCATTTTACAAAACATTCCCTCTTTGCCGTTCCACAGCTCACTGATTTCATCAGAGAATGATCCCTGCATTTTACTCATCCACGAATCAGCTTTGTGTTTACTTCGATCCAACTTGAAAACGAGTACCGTCTGCCCGACAAATAATATCTTTTCAGCTAAAACGGCCGACACAAAGCTTGGCAATTGACTAAATTTGATCTCATATTGCCATATCTCCTCCTCGCTCAATAAACTCTGCAAAGTAAATGGCGCAATATTGGTATAGATGCTATTTTAAATTGCTACATTTTTACCGATTGACTATGGTTGGTTGTGCAAGACTTATCACATGAATTCTTGGCAACGCCTTCGTTTGTTCTGTAAACTATGAAGAACTCGGAGTATTCATCATCAATAATGCCAAACAGAAGCCAGTGCGTCAAGTGCGACAGAAAGGCTAACTTAACGGGTCTTGAGACCCTTCAAAAATATAACGATAATAAAATTATTTTAATCATTTAATTAATTTTTGAGTGTAGATTGTTAAATCTTACTTGTTGATAATTTTCTTCAACCGAATATCTCCGTGATCATAGGACGTATGCAGATTTTCTAGCAGCTGACAGCCATTTAGTTTCTAAATTGAAGACATTTAGGATTATCTAATTCCAATACGTTACCATTTCATCGCTTACCTGTACTCTAGCATCGTTAATTAGTTTACGCAAAAACAGTATGATAGGAAGATGTAGCTCCAGAGTATTGTAAATATATGATAAGGAATTGGTATTGGCTTGTTCGGTTAGAGATTCCAAATTTGCCGTTTCCTCATAATAATCTTCGAGTGCACTCTCGATGCCTTTGGCTAAATTCTTAAGGTAATAGCCCGACGAGAACTCTAAATAAAATGAAATACTATATTAAATGAAGCGGTAAATAACAAACGCTTCTGCTTACCTTTCGCATCAGGGAAGTCCGAAAAGTCATGTTGACTGACGCCTCCAAAGAACTTTGCGAAACGTACAACTTCACTTAGGCTGCTTAAGATGCCAATTATTTCCTCAAAAACGGCTTTCTCACAAGGATGCATGAATTCTTCAACCACATTTGTTGCCTAAAAATTAAATACTATAACTACACATATGCAGATGTTAGCCTGTCGTACTCACAAGAAAACTTTTAATGCCTATTCCTTTGCGACTTAAGCTCAAGCAGGATAGTAAAATATCATGGATCATGTTAAATAGCTTGAGTATAGATGCACAGAAGTTTATTGTATACTATTAAAACTCCCGGTACTAGTTGGTTAATGTTTATATGGACTTTTGTGTGAATGGCAATTATCAAGAGAACGTATGCGGGTCATTGATTTAACTATCGAAAACTCACAAGCAGTCACGTGTAATCGAGAGCCACTATCGATTAATTCAAATTAAAATGCATATCAGCTGTTAACTTTTAAATTTGTTGACGGAACAATTTGATACTGTGGTTACATTACTTTATTCATTTTTGTATATACATGTATGTATTTATGTTTATAATACAATGAATAGCCTATATTCTTGTTTGTAGTATTTATTTGTATTCAGTTGTATAATTATATAATATGCCTTTTCCGGTCTTAGGTGACCTCGTTGCCTAGTTGTTTGTTTTAACTTTCTAAGTTAAGTTAATTGTTCTCCAGGACATTAGGCTCTAGCCTAACCTTATTCGATTACATTGTAAGGCAGGGAAATCATATGCATAAATAAAATAGGTGCACCTCATCTTATCCATATATGCAGGTATACATGAGCCTATAAATTTTCCTTTCTGCTTTTATAGTTGTCAAATTTTATTGTCTTTCGGTACGACACCCTGACCATAGAGACGCAATAAATAATGTTCAAGTGTCGTCCAGCAGCTAGATAAGCTGCCCAAAAATGTTAACAAATATGTCTTGTATGGAGTGCTTTTATTTTGCACCTTTGTTGTCCACGCTGTAGCTTAAGCTATGCAAAAGGGCAAAACGAAACACCTCTCTAACGTTTTCTTTACGCCAAGTCTGTTGCCTGTTAGCAAAATCGCTGACATAGGAAAACTGTAGTAAAAAGAGAACAAGAGGCTGTCTCTATGGAATATGGATAAATATTCTTGTTGGTTTTATATGAACTTAATTAAATTCTTCGTTGCATATATGAAGAGTACATAAACGAAATAAAATACATATTAAATAAATTGATAAATTTAAAATTTAAAAGTAATCTCGACCGACTCAACCAACCAATATATATATTTGTGGTTGAATCTATATATATATGTATATATATGTACATATAGATTCTACCGCAAAGAAACTTATTTAATTTCGAGCACAGCAAAAGTATATGTACTTTTGATTTTATTTTAATTACACTTTTGTTAAATAATTCAGGAACTTGAGCGAACCCGTAAGTGCATTAGATGGTTCTACCCCTTACGGCCGTAGCTATTTGGACCCCTTTGGCTTATTTGCAATTGGTATGGGAGTTTTGGTGCAGACCAGCTGAATTTCGAATTTATTGCATTTTATTTAGTTACATGCATTTTTAATTTTACTGCTACGTTAATTAACTTTAATTTTGTTACTGCTGCAGCCATGGACGAGACCCCAATGCAAGTTCTTTTGCCAATAAAGTTTTCACTGTTCGCAGAGTTTTCTAAAATGCAAAATGCAAAATGAAACTGCGCAACTCTGGACTTGGTCCCACATTAATGTGAGCGCAGAAAGTTATATTTCGTATGTGCATTATTTCTCGAGTTGATTAACTTCTCAAACGAGTTAGCCCTTTGTATTTTATGAGAAAACTTTCGAAAGAGAGCAAACCCCACTTATCTATTTGGCATAGAGTTTTTATCAAGTACAATTATTAAATAAAAATAATTTAAAGTAATAAAAATGAAATCATTTTTGCTGATTAATAATAATAACAACAATAATAATAGTAATATTCATTTGATTATTCAAAAAAAAAAAAAAAAAAAAAAAAAAAAAATGCATATATAAATTTTCGCATCAAGTCGGTTTAAGAATGGAGTTATATATAAAACTTAAGTCAAATTATTGTCCCAAAATAAAAATAGCATACAAATTATATTCTTATCTAAAAAAGTTCATATAAATAGCAAACATAAAACTATATTTTCTGTTTAATTATATATTAATAGCATTTATCTGATTATATTGTATATTGTTCGGCATCTGGTCAATAATGGAATCCGATTTTCTCCACAATAAATATGAAAATATATATCAACTATATATATTCATGAAATAAAAAAAGTAATATTTATAGTGAAAAAGTAAACACAATATTTAAGCATTTTTCTAAGAAACATTTGTAAAATTTATTGATAATAATAATAATATGTATAAGTATTGCACTTACAGTATAATGTACTTTATATAAAATTATCTATTTCAATTTCTTTATATATGTATTTTATGTTTAGATCGTTCTCTGTCGTCTTCAATAGGGATTTGTATAATGAAGTGCGGCACGAGTTTGATTTGAATATGTTTCCTTTACTTTTGTTCTTAACCTAATGGGTTCCTAGGCTCTCAAGAAGGTGATTGGAGCCTGCTGTTAACGAATCTCCACTCTGGTTTTACGATTCTCCTCAGTAATGCTTCTATATAGCTAAGAGTGTGAGTGTTAAGAAAACTTGAAATAGTATTGCATGTCTTTTCAGCTCTTATGTGTATACATAGTTTGATTAGTTTGTTGTAGCTTTGTTGTTGGTTTTAATTTTGGTTGATATATAGTACATCTAATTTTCTAATACCAATAAAATTGACTATAAGGAAAACATCTAAAGCAGATAAGGGATTACGTGCCATTGCATCTATGTGTATGTATATACGTGTATATGTGTATACGTGTATATGTGTGTTTACCAATTTGAAAGGCACATTTTTCTTAAATATGATATTAAGTATATCTGTGAACAGTTACCATACATGTATGTATATATATGTATGTATATATATTTGGTCAGTTTGGTTCATCAAAGATTGGTCATTGTTTATTGCACTGTTGTTCATTTGGTTCGTCATTTCATCCGTCTTGTGTTGATTTGTGATACTTGAGAACTAAGGCATATTATAAATAGAACTACAAATACGACCGATTTTGATTTGGAGAATTCATTCAATTTATAGCTTTCTCTGAGTCGCACTCGCAGTCCTCCCAATCGGCCAGCGCCCAGCTCGGCAGCTCAGTTTCGTACTCCCAACCAGGACCCTAAATAGAAAATATGTTGCAGACCGAGATCGAATCGTTAAATTCTATTCACACATACCTTATACTTCCAGGCGTGCAAATACATGACCAGATCCTTGGGCTTGGGGTCTCGATAGTGCACCTTGCACTCATAGCAGTGCTTGTCAATGACCACTTTATCGGAGGCCACGGCCAGATCCGTGGGTGCTTCATTCTGGACTGGAAGCTCGCTGGCTGCATCAGCTTTAGGCGCGAGCACTGGACTGCTATTCGTGGAGTGCAGCTGCTTGATGGCCTCCGTGCTCGGTTGGTTCTCCAAGCATGGCGGGGTTGTCTCCCTTGAGTTGGCGCCCACGTCATCATCGCTGTGGTGCACGGCTGACGAATTGAATATTCATAATGATATATTCAATTCATTTGCGTCCGAGCTGTTGTTCTCTTACCAAACGTTTGATCGCTGCTCAGGCTTTCCAGATCCGTTTCATCCTTCGTGTTCTTAAACAATGATATGTCCGAGTCACAGTCAATGCCCAACCAATTTTCCGCATTGTGTATATTAATGAGATCCCGAATGAGTTCGTCGTCCGTCTTGCCGCCAATGTCTCCAGCGCGTCCCTTGAGGGGTCCGAACACCTCATGGTTATACAAGGGATCGTTAAGTATAGGAAAGCCTTTGGGAATGGAAGCATTTAGTATCTTTAGCTAGGCCAATCACAATGAGCAGCTCTACCTAAAAACTGCAAGTGAACACGTATTTGGTGCATTCGTCCTGTTAGTGGCTTGCAGAGCACCACGCTGGTTCTGCCATTCTGGGATAGCTTCTGGAAGGTTGTGGTGCAGTCCTTGCCCTTCTGCGAGACCTTACATACGCCTATCTTATAGCTGACCACCTCGATGGGCTCCTTGCACTCCACGACTCCACTGAAAATGCAATTTACAATTCATTATCGAGCTTCAAGGACCTGGATCTGGACATGGACAAGTCTACTCACTCGGGAAAAATGCCCTCCACTCGACAGATGTATTCCTTCTCCACTTGCCTATTGCGTATCTGCTGCTCCATTTGGCGCGCCTTCTTCGGACTGCGGCCGAACAACAGCAGCCCGGACGTCAGCCGATCCAGCCGATGAATTGTGCGTAGATTCTTCAGATTGAATTCCTTGGCAAGTATAAAGACTACAGTATTATGTCTGTATCGTCCGCATGGATGCACCTAGTGAGAATAGTCTTTCGTTAGTATTACGCCAACTAGTAGTGTATTAGGTTCTTGTGTTAGTCGCAAAACTGATGACAGATCTAGCTTAATTTATTGTTATCTAGATTCATAGATTCAAAGAAATGCATAATCAATTGTAATATGGCAGTCGTTTAAGCCACTTACTGGTATAGAGGCTGGCTTATTAACAACCACAATGTCCTCATCCATATGCACTATTGTGATTGGTTGGCAAGTGACGGGTACTTCGTGTCTGCAAAGATATATTCATGAGTGCGCACATTTAGTTAGATGTATGTAACCATTCAGTGCTTTCAATGCAACTACTTTTCGCGTCCCCTTAAACTAAGTCTTATAAATGAGGAACAAGTAAGGCTGGCATATGGGGAAAACTCAACTAGTGGGTATACTACAGTTTGAGATATAAATAAGTCACGAATAAATTACAAGTTTTTGCAATATTATTTACTGTTAAATGAAACGTCAACACAGTTTGATGAAATTCATTAACCAAGAGCTTGAATATACTTTAGTTAATGGTACATATAAGAATGCGAGAGGATATGGCCATAGTTTATTTAGGTTTCAATATAGACTAATTCTAGGTAAGTAAATGCAAGAGATCTAGAATATGAGAGATTAAGAACCGTTTTAAACGATTTTTATATTACTGAATACGATTCCAGTCATTATTAGGCTTATCTTTAACTAAATTCCGCCTAAGTTTTCTGACGGGATCAACTCGAATACAACGAGTATTCATGTCAAGGTATGCATAATAGGTCGACAAAATATATTTTGTGTATAATTAAGAATTCAACGAAAGCGAAGTAGCTGTCCTAGAAGTTCTCGCTCTTATTCACACAATTAAGTAATCAAGTAATCTTCTTTAATACTCATTCATAAAAGTAAAACAGGTATATTGATTTTTTGCTGTCCGTCCGTCAGTATATCTGTCTGTTCGTAAACCAATGTAATTAGAGTATTGCATTTTCACGTTTATAATCGTAGATAGCCCTATCTGATAATTACATTAAGAATTTCCCGATATACTCAATAGGGACGTGGATAATCTGCAAATGATATTTTCGGTATCTTCGAAATTTTGTATTGTTTATGTAACCTTTCGTTTCTTTTTTGCTGCGTTTATTTTCAAACACTTATTATGACGTCAAGCAAATTTCGTTGAGTACTCAGTGCGAGTAAGGGTGAATAAGTTTTAATTTTTTTTAAATATGCTGTGAGTCATTTACTTTTAGATAGCCCAGGAGGCAAGGTCGTGTACTGCGTGTACCTCCAAATAAGTTAGTTGGTTTTCTAGTCAGTTTACTCGTTTCGTGTGAGATTTCTTCAATTTCAATTTTCAATGTTGGTTACTAAATTTCATCAAATTTGTTTATGCTTGCTTTAAGTATAGTATGAGCTATATTTAATATACATATATCTGCCTAAAGCGTTTCTTTCTATACACAATATTAGTACAGGGTATATCTTTCTTCAGTCTACTGGGATGCAACACCAAGAATTCTTTTTGTTTCTTTTTGCAAAATAACCACGTTAAGAAATCGGCAAACAAACTTGGCTCGATCAACTTTTGGATCTGTGCTGCATTTTTGCTACCATTTTATGTGCACTACATAGTTGGACAAATGGTTGGCTAAACATTAATATATATATAAATATACATATATACATTATACAAGTACAAGTTGAGAATGCTGCAGTCGATAGAGTAAGCAATTTATACGATGATCAACATCAAATTTGATTTGTTGTTTGTTGTTGTTGTTGTTGTTTTAGAAGCAAGTCGAGTAAAGTAAAGAAAACTTCACAAGATTGATGACAATGAAGTTATTTGATTATTTGGCATTTCATATGCCCATATTGAGACAACACTTTACAGAGGCGAATAACGTTCAATGGGCATTTAGTCATGGAATTTACCTGTGCACAATATTAGCCAGAAGATCATTGTGTTTCAGCCGATAGTCAATGGGCACCTTCTCAAAGTTAACGGTCAAGGTGCCGGTCTGTATGCAGCGCTCGTATTCTTCAGCTGGATGAGCACGAAATTCCTTGGAGAAGATATCCAAAATCTTCTCGCCCACCCAGCGGCCCTTCGTAAAGGTTGTGAAGGTAAAGTAATATGGATAAACCTTTCGCAGGCCTATAGAAATGAGTTGCAATCGAAGCTTTCATTTCAATTAAAATATCATTGTTTTTTTTTAACCTACCATTTTCTATATAGTAGGAGGTTTCCTGATATCTTTCATCTGTGAATCCAGGTCTTTTGGCCTTCAAAGCTTTTGTCTCCAGCTTTGCCTTGAATTATATGTATGTTTTCATGTGATTTGTGATTCCTTGTCTATTTTCGCACTTGCTTACCTTTTTCAGATCCTTAATTTGTTCCGTGTCCTCAGGTTTTCGCTTCTCAGGTATTTTTACCTTTTGCTTTTCCAGCTCGCTGACGTTTGTCAGCTAAAAGTAGAAGAGAAAAAGTTTCTTTGATTAGCTCGTAATAGTAAATCCGTTAAATAATTATAAATAGTTTCATTGGGTTCACTGGGATTAGCAGGAGTCAGGCAAATGCTTTTAGCTTAAAAATAAATATTCTTGCTAATTCAGGCTAGATCAAGTGTATGCCCAGATTTCATTTGAAGACTCATCTGACGTAGGTCTCGCATCTCAGCAACGCGACTTTCCTACCCATCACAACCCATCACGAATTGTATTTGAATCTAAATTTACATTTTTGGTGTCTGGCATTTGTGCTTTTATCTGGCCATAATTTGATCGTGGCGTATGACTGAAATGTGAATTCTCAAGTGGTCTGCCGAGCACTAATTCCACTTTGCTACGACACGAATTATTTACTACGATATATACGGGCACAAACATATGCACAGAGAGTGCAAGTATATAGACTATCTGCAATTTGGAATAGATACTTGCATTTCAGTTAGTTCTCGTCTCGCTCTCGTCGACTCCGATGAGTGACTGTCGGACTGTCTGGTTGGCTGGCTAGCTGGCTAGCTGGCTGGCTGCCTGTCTTTTGTGTTTTGTCTTTGCTTTCATTGGCAGTGCGCCCAACAAATGATACAAACTAGCTGCATGCCCAAAAAAAGAAGACTGTGTCAGCTGTCGCTTAAGCCACTGCCCAATACTCGTCCACAGACCAAAAGTAACATTTATCAATGTATATAAAATTTTGAAAAATGGGTAGTAAACAAGTTATATAGTAGATCAGATGGGGGGCTGATGCAGCTATTCATACCCTCGATGGGGGATGTTAACAATTATGTAACAATAATAGAATAATAAACCACAACCAAAAATTATTTCTAGCTGTGAAAATATGGAAAAGACACAGTATTATCCGCTCACTCAGTTGTCATCTGTTATATGCTAATAAAATGCCTATTCAGTTTCCAAGTCTGATTTTTATAAGCCTAAGTTTTCTATGGTTTTATGAAGATTTTGGTTGATTTTGTCTTTTTTATACATTACTAATTGAAACTTTAATGAAGGCTAACAAATACTTTTTGTGTGACCTGACAAAGTTTCACATGAATTTCAAATATAGTACATATATTCCGTATATCCAGTATCCAGTCCATACCGACAACAGTACGGTAATTCTACAAAATCAATATACTCTTTTTTCACTAGGCGAACGAGCATACAAAAATCAAAATAAAGCTATGCGGGAGGGCATCGGACTGTAGGGAGCTATAGGGTGAGCCTAGACTCTGACACCGACTGTTTGTCGGTCAATTTTCCTCAAGAAGATGCCGTCTCCACATGTGCACGGCGTATAACAAATGCACAATATCCATCCCAGCAGCCCCATAGACAAAAGACACACTCGAAAATCTCTTGGATTTTTGGCAGCTTAGTTTAAATTTAGAACTGATTTCATATTATAGTAAACCCGAAAAAATACCTCTATTTAGGCTAAAATTTGAAACTATTCTAATTAATAGAACACGCTATTATTATGCTTCCTAATGATCAATTATCATTTATGTTTATATAAAATATAATGAGCAGAATATGAATGAAATGTTTGAACTCTGCCCACACACACACACACTCTCAAACATAAACGTAAATATCTGGGGAGGCTGTGTATATTGTAGCTCTCTACTCATCCATGAGATGATGTTCATATAGAAAGACTTTATAAATTAATTGAATCATTCAACGGCAGAGACCTGTTGCCAGAGATCTTGGCAAGCGACCATTCATGTATCTTTATATATATGTATACATACGCATGTATGTACGTATGTATGTGTGTATATGAATATGATTGTTCGCATGTATGTACATTGGACGCTCCTGGGTTTGGTAGACAATTCCTATGTTGTTCCGTCGCGAGGCAGCCAGAAGTCGCAGCTAATATTTATGAATACACCCACAGTGTGGAACACGGATAGGGCAACATACATATGTACGTACATATATATAACACTATATGTACAAAGATAGTATTTGCATACATATATATGTATGTATATATGTTTATACAGGCGACACAATCTTTCTTTCTACACTTGATTGCGCAAGGCGCTAAAAACGGGCGTGTGGCTAAAGCAAAATGCGTGTGCGGCAGCTGGAAGCAACAAAAAAAAAATATATATATATATAAATATACATATGTATATATGAAAAGAAATGGAAAAAAAAAAACAAAATATATGGAAACACGTGACCACGTGCTGATTTTAATTATCAATTTTTCAAGAGCAATGCGTGGTCTTTTCCAATGTGAAATTGGTTGGATAAACATCTTCGGCAAAACATCAGCTGCTGCGGCAGAACGTGTCCCAGAACCTGATTAAGTGGAATCCCGCTATTAATTAGAACACTTATTATGTCCACACAGATTCAACTCGACTGGCTATTGCATCTCCAGCTGCTTAGCTAACCATATCTGATTGACAACTACCAGTTGCTATAAAAAGCAAAGCTGCGATTATACTGTAAATTCTAGTTCTGCACTGCAAAAAAAAAATTGACTAACAATCGGGCTGCCTTGCATGAAGACTCATTTAGCAATTTCTTTAATGCTTCAGCCTGAGAATCGTCTTTAGTTGAGAACAATGGCGCACCTTGATAATTGTACTTATTTGTGTCTACTCATCGTTCAGAATTGTGTTTGAATTATTTTTGTAAAGAACTTAGTAAAATCTGTCGAGCAATAAAGCTGCATCACATGAATATTCATTGCGTAATTGATTTTATAGTTAATTTTCAAACTTAATTGTTTTTATGACAACTGAAAAGCTTAACAAATAATAGCCAGTGTCACATAATTGGCAATGATCGACTTTTATATACCTTGACGAGATATTGTTGTATAAATTTATATTATAGTTCAGACATTTTTATTAGTTTCAGAATATGTTGGAATTACTTTCCAATTTTAGTGTTTCGCACATACCAAGACTTCATAACTATGAGAATATACATATCTGTCGGGTGTTACTGACTGTTCAGTTTATTAGTTTGTTGAATATGGTTGAGCAAGCATTTGAGCCAAAAACAATTTAAAATGTTTAATATTTGTTTCAATTGATAGTTAAAAATTGTGTTTTATTTATTTACCTAAGCGTGGGGCGAAATAGGAAGCCATGTTTACAAAATATCTAATGTTTATCTGCTGCATACAAAAATTACTCATAAAATCCCAGAACTATATACATCCATCAAACAATATCAGTTGTTATAGAGAGGGAGAGATATTCAAAATGAAATAAATCTATCAAAATACGGCAGATTTTTAAAACCTCAACACATTAAAAAGTTTTGAAAAATAATAAACAAAAAAGTTTCAGTTCTTATTAAGAGTAAAGCTTTGAATGTATTACTTAGAATTTAAAAGAATTGGATAAGTGGAAACCCATAGGGTGTTTTTGATAGAGCTATTTATATAAAAATAAATTAATGAATATAAAACTCTGTGTTTTTGTACATTTTATTTGACAGATAATCTTGTTGTCTGAAAAATAAATTTCCTTTTCTTTTTTACTAATTTGGCACGCAGAAACAAATTAAGACAGAATCGAAAAATACACAAATAAAAGAAATATATTCTTTTTAAATGTGAGTATAAAGTGTTGCTAGATATATTACACAACCTATATATATGCATGTATGTATATTCAAAAACAATTTGAGTTTTCACAAGTTTCAAGTGTGGCACTAGAATAGATATAGATTTGTATATAGGAAGTTTGAAGTGGGGCTCTCACTGCACCTAGACACCTAGAGATGTCTTACTTGTTCTTCACTCAAAAAATTCTCTTTATACTCTGCCTAAAGCTTAAGAAAACATATACTTAGACTTAGGTACTACTTTCTGAGCTCAACTGCAGAAAAGTACATGGAGATATGTAGGAAGATTTGAAGGTCTCTCAGTATGTAACTGGATCGCAGCTGCTTACAGCAATAACAATATTTTCTCTTCTCTTCAGTTTCAACTGCTTACAGAGTCGGCAATGAAAACGTTGTACCCGCCAGCCAGGAGAGTATGAACAAGTAAGAAAGCTGTAGTCGAGACTGCTCGACTACGAAATCCCCTGAGCCCTTCTTCGAACGAATCATATTCCAAGAATGCTTCGTTTCGATTCTCCACGCGTAAGAAACTATACATGCAAAAACACGAACACACACACGCTTGTAAGCATGTATGTGTGTGAGCAATGCAGGCGGCTTGCTGTCTCGCTGCCTTTGTTGCTGCGCCACATGGGGTTTGATGAGAAAACTTTGATGGTTAATAATTCTGTTTCTAGATGGACAATCGCATTGATTTCTTCAGATTATGATTATGATATTCATACCTATATGCTAAACCAAACTGCATGTCTCTAGTATTTGAAATGCATTTTTTTTCACATTTGGGGGTGGTGGGGTGAAGTGGGGACCGGAATCCAAAATCTGACAAAAACCGAAATTGTATTAAATTAGTATCTATATATATGCAGAAGACTCGGAGACTCTAACTCTAAAGATGAATTAGCTAGAATTTTATAACTGGTTCCCGATAATTTCGTTTATCGATAACTAGGCAAATATACAAGTTATCGAATTTCTGAAACAAACTCGTACTGCGCGTGCAATATACGAACCTAACACAAAAAGAATGAACTCTCTAGCATTTGTATCTTCGGAAATCGACGCGTTCATACATACGGACGGACGGACGGACGGACGGACGGACGGACGGACAGACGGACAGGGCTAGATCAACTTTTCTCGTCGCCCTGATCAAGAATATATATACTTTATGGGGTCTGCCACGCCTCCTTCTGCCTGTTACATACATTTAACAAAACCATTATACCCTGATTTCCCATTTTCAATGGGCTCAGGGTATAAAAAGAGCTTGTTGTGCGGCTGCTTAGGCTGCGCTCTGCGGCTCAACTTGTTTTCAAGGGCCAGTCGTTGGCAAATATATCTCTCGGCTAAGTTGAACATGCGTATTATGAATTTTTTTTTTTTTTTTTTTTGTAAAGAAGACAAACACAAGCGAGTGGAGAGCGGAGATGAGACGGGGAGAGGAAGGCGAGCGGTTGTCTACTTTATGGGCTATTTGGGAAACCTTGACCAACTCGTAGAAACCTATGCATTTCAAAAGACTGTGGAAATCGTTGTGGAACATGAAAAACACTAACAGTAGCAGCGGCAGCGATGCGGAAAATCTGAAAGGTCTTTATGGCAATAGCCGAGCAAAGCAATCGCAGAAGGAGATTGCGGATTGTCGGTTTTCGAAAATAGTATTAGTATATTTATATATTTATTAAACACAAAACGCATAATTACTTTGCTTTTTATGATATCATCTTACTAATTTGTTGCCCCACACACCATCGCGTCGTCGAGTAGACTCAGGTATTTAGCAATTATAGAAAACAGCGAACAACGAACAAGTAGAAGCGCCTCGCACAGAGCTATTACATACAAATATACGTATTCGTATATATGTATATACTATAGAAATCGTAATAAGCAATTTCTGATTACAATCGCGCTGACGTTACATAGTTGTTAAAGTGAATGTCCAAACATTATAGCTCGTCGGATTGTTGACTGTCTGTCTGGCTGCCTGACTGTCTGAGAGGCTTTCATGATGCAGTTTTGTCATAATAATTAACCAAAGTCAATTTGAGATCACTTAAGATCTGTGTACATATATATTTATATATATGCACAACACTCGATCTGCTAGATAATACACAAGTATCGACACGTATCTATCTACGAGGTATTTGCTTGTTTTCGTCTCAACATCCGCTAGACATTTGTTTTCCTTTCCGACGTTGGCTGTTGAAATTTGAATGTACATTTCTTTTTCTTTTGTTTTGTTTTTGTTTTTTTTTTTTTTTTTTTTTTTTTTTAATTAATTTCAATTAATTTCTTTTTTCATGTGCTCTGTCTACCTATTTAGCGTCCAGCATATAAATCAAGCTGAGCTAAACAATACAAGTTGTATGTAATATAATTTAATAGTAAATAAGATATTGCTAAGGGTCGTGTTTTTGTTTATAAACAGAATATTTGGAAACGCCAAATGATGCTCCTATACTATATAAACTATATACTAACTATATCCAAGGCAGCTAACAATGAAAATCAAGTAATTTAATACATATATGTGTAAAAGGTCATTCAAAACAAAACAAATTTTAGATAAACCGATTCTTCATAAGAATAATAATTATTTTATTAATTTATAGAGGCCAAAAAAGTTTAAAATTCTTTCGAGAAGACATTTATACAAATTAAATTTTGATAATATATAATTAAATAATAAAATAAATAAATACATATATAAATACATAAAGATACGTAAATGCACTAAGATATAAAAAGATAATAAATATAAAGATACGTAAATACACTAAGATATAAATTTCCTTGAACAGAAAAAATAATTTCAGTTATTAGGGATTTAAATTTCAATAATTTAGAAAATATAACAGATGCCGTTCTTATGTCCTGAACCCATTGAAATGGGAATTCAGGGTATAATGGTTTTGTGAAATGTATGTATAAAGTATATATATTCTTGATCAGCATAAAAATAACTTGATATAACCCTGTCCATCCTACCGTCCGTCCGTATGAACAGCGAGATTTCGGAAACTATAAAAGCTAGGAGCAGAAATTTCACATGAATACTCGTATGTTAGTCTACTTTTTTACGTTTTTTGAGCATAACTTCCACACCGTTTTAGCTACAGACTTCAATTTGTATATTTAGATAGATATTATGGATACACAGATTTTGTAATTTTTAGACACATTTGAATGCTATTAATATATTTCGAAAGTTTCATGAAGATCGTTCATTTATAAATAGAGCTATGAGCGTCAAAATTTCAAGTCAACCCACCCCCAAGCCAGAGCTTATACGTGCTTAAAGAAGAAGAGTATCGCTTTTTTTGCCGGGTTCAGTTTATCTCGGAGTCGAGCCGTCTCGACTAGAGCCTTCTTAATTATTTTCTAATTATGTTCTCCATAAAAAAAAAAAAAAAACAAAAATATATGTATGTGTGTATTAGAAAACTATTGAATATACTGAAAATATATTCCACTTTTGTTTCATTATATGTGGTTTTATTTTCAAGCGAAATAATAATTGAATCAATTCGCAACAGCACACAGAGAAAAAATTAAAATAACAATTTAATATATTCCGAATAATAAAATACATGAAAAAAGCTTTGTAGAGAAAACAGCTTCTAGCTTTTTTTAATTATTATTTTTTACTGCAACAACTTACACAGACAAGCATCAATAGTAGCGTTTCTGAATAAATTAAATAAAGATAGAATTTGAATAGGTAAATCTATATAAATAAATACATACATATTATGCATATGTATATATCCGTGTTAATAACCTAAAAAAAAAAAACCTATGTACTCATCTATTGAACAATGCTTAGATAACTGCACAAGCTAACTATAAATCATTTATGAAAGGTGGCTAAAGATGAGCTCACAATAAATCTACATATTTATGTAATGCATGCAATCTATGTACATGCTATCTACTTATAGCTATATATATATATGTATATGCATGTGTGTGTATGTGTATGTGCATACGTATGTAATGGTTTACTTATGGTTCAAGAGCACGGCTCATTTCAACGTAAACAGCAGCTGCTCAGCCGGCTCTCAGGCACTGACATCAATTGTCTCTCGATGACCTTCGCGTAAGTGCTTGATTGCAGGTGGCTTTCCGTCCGTCCGTCCGTTCGTCCGTCCGTTTGTCTCTTCTCCTCTCTATCTTTCTCATTGGCAATCAGAAATCATGACACGCCGTTTAAGAGACCAGTTTGATCAAAATGCTCAGTTAAGTTTTAAAGTAGCATTTGATCACGCTGTACAAAATTCAACCTTAACTTTGTCAATTATTAAGCTTTTATGAATAGGGAAATTTACTTAAATGCTCTGTTCAATTCAGGAATATAAGTGTACGCGGTCAGGAAGGTAAAAAGTTGAGGCGAAGGACTTTAGAGAGATAAAATGCCTAAAGTTTTCCTGAATTCTAATTTAAAATGTTCAAATTGAAATTCCTAAGGAAATTACATTTGTTGTGGTCAACTAGACCCATTTTATATTTATAAATATTATATACATATGTATGTATATATATTTATTTAATAGTTGTAAATGACTTTGTAATATTATTTTTGGTCTAATAATCATCAGATGATAAAGAATAAGAGTATATGCTATATAGTATCTTATTATTTGTCTTTTAATCTTTTGTTCTATATATTAAAATAAATATATAATTAATACAAATAATATAATCAAAGCAAATAGAGTTCATATTTAACTACAAATATGAAAGTGATATTGAAACTTTACAGAGTATTGCGCTGTCAATCATAGCCGAGCGAAAGGCTCTCACTTTTTCTTTCACTCACCTTTCTGTTAATAGTTAGAGACGCTGGATTTGGTAGCGCTTTGATGGATGCGAGTCCGGCGGTGGCGGCAGCTCCATGATTTCGCAGGGCCATCACGTTGCCTAGGTTTAGATTAATGGAAGAGAGATGCTGCAGATCCTGAGGCATGCAATTCAATGGCTGCACCAAAGCACACGCGGGCGGCGGGGCTGGACGCGGCACCGACACGGATACGGGCACTTGTACGGGCATTTGGACCGGCACTTGGACCGGCGGCGATTGCGGTATGCCCGTTGAGCCGGTTACAGAGGCAGCGGCCAACATAGCCTGCTGAGCCGACAATGGAACGCCACCAAAGGCGGCGACAGCATTCGCATGATTGGCTCCTGCAGCAGCAGCCGCTGCTGCTGCGGCCGAGTAGTAGGCGCTCAGCGAGAGTGGCGAGAACATCGATGACTGCAGCAAATGCGTCTGCGAGTGACTGTGCGACGGATGAGCCTGTCCTGCATAGGTGCTCGCCTGGCCAGCATTAAGCAGCGGCTGATTGAAATTGTAGCCAGGCGCCAAGGGAAAATGGGTGCCAGCGCTGGGATGCAGCGCGGGCTGCTGATAGTTCGTAGGCGGCGCTGCTGCAGTATTCGGTGAATGCTGTTGTGGCTGTTGCTGAAGCAGATGCTGCTGCTGTTGTTGTTGCTGCTGTTGTTGCTGTTGTTGTGGTTGCTGCTGATGCTGATGCATTTGCGGCTGTGCAGCGTATAGTGCACCTGGAGTCACCTTATCCGCAAAGGGCGTCTGCATGGCCAACAGCTTGTGGTGATGCTGCTGAGCAGCCAAGCTCCAAGGCAAATACCAGGCACAAGAAGAAGGTGAGTTCTGCATGCTGCGGCTTTTTGTTTTATTTTTTATTTAAATTATTTAAATATTACTTTATTATATTTGCTTCTTCTATATCACGCACAAGCTTTGCTTTGATTGCTATTGCTTATAGTTTTTTGATTTGCATAATAAATTACATAATTTCAATCGAAAACACTATTTCCTTACTGTTTCGCTTCCCTTGCTGTTTTATCAAACATAAGATTATTTTCAAAATACACGAGCATTGTTTACGTTCTGCTGCTTACAGGTGCATATGTATGTATGTGTATCTGTTATAAAGCTGTGTTTTCCTGTGTCTATCGCGCTATATATATATTCTTGTTTACCTATCTATATGTACATATATCTATCCATATATACACAGAAGATCAATTCAGCTCCGCCTGCCACTTTCGACGCGTTTATTTGAAATTTGGAAGCTGAATTTACTTTGCGTTTGCTTTTGTTTGGTTTATCTATTCACAAGTCGCTGCGATTTCGTGCCTTGCACAATGGGATAAATATTATTAATATGGCTAAAAAATACAAATATTTATTTATTTCAAATAAAATATAGTCAAAAGCGGTATTTTCCCGTGCAAGGAACAAAGTTCACAAACTGAGTTCTGAATCCAGGCGCTTTGCTAGTCAAATGACTGGAATTAATCGAAACTAGTTTCATTAACATAATCTGTTGTGTAAAAGAACTAGATTCTCAATTCCGAAGTCAGCTAAATATTCATGACCTCGAGCTAGGCTCGCAAAATAAACCGCCCGATCAAGGATTCACACTATGAACCGAATCAAAAAAGTTTTCTTGTGTCGCACATATACATACATACATAGAAACAAACACGACTCTGAGCGGAATCTGAAGACAGTGTTGATTTGTAAATTTGTTGTTATTGTTAGCGACGCACTGTCAAAATGTATCCCAAAGACATTCACACAGACACACACTCACACCTACAAGGTGGCAAGCTCAACCACGAATATAACCGGGTCCCACATATCCACATACAAGCACACACACACACACACATACAGACAAAACTACCTGTCTTGACGGCAAGGCAAAAGTTGTGCACTTGTTTATCGTGCAATAAATGAAAATGGAATGGAACAATGGCTAGAAAAGCCACTAAATATAGCGTAATGGATTTTAAATGCACATTCGACATCTGACGGCTAACTGATAGCTGATGGTTTTTTTGGCTGATGGACGACTGGGTTGCCCGCCTTTCTGCCTGCCAAATAGTGTAAATAGAAATTTTATGCTTGCTTGCGCGCACCCACTTCCACGTGCACAGTATATACATTGTACAAAGAGACGTTTAGGACATTGAATATCATTGAATGTTGGCTATATCAATAGAATCGAATTAGTGTACACAAGGTGCTACACGCCATGAAAATGGAACATGGCTGGAAATAAATGAGCTGTAACAGAAATATTTAACAGATTTTTACAACTTTTGAAATATATGTAGTAGAAATTTGAATATTATTTTCTTTCATATTTGAAAGAGCACAATGTAAAATGTTTTTAATGTATGTAGCTTAGAACATTATTTGTAAGCACAAAAGTATTCGAATTTAATTTAAAATGTTGCAAAAAAGAAATTGATGATACTACGACGGTAATATTTTTAAATTCCTTGCATTATCTTAATTTTAATACACATTCAATATACTACTTCAGTCAAATGTAGATCATTCAAATCAATAATGTGGTATTTATTATTATGATCCTATGTTGTCTGTTATTTCGATGATTATTGTATAACTTCTCCATTCCTTAAAAATTTACAACTGAAGACAGAAAAATAGTTTCTCCTATTCATATTTTTTATAGATACGACAAACTTGAGTTCCCAATTAAAATTATATCGTTCATGACACATAAAATGTGGTGTTGCTTATCGCTCAATCGTTAGTTAATATGCTATGTGAAGCTCCCTGGCGCCCCCACTATATGGTACACACTCCTTTGGACGCACCCCTGCCACCCATTCGCTCGGTCCGGGGCGAGCAGCTGCTGCTATCTGTTCTTGAAGTGTGCGACGGCTATGAATTTATTTACTAATGTATTTTATTTTTTTTTCGGGGCTTTGTGCTAAAATAAGTCTGATGTATTACTAGGTTTGCCCCATACATACACACACAGAACCACACACGTATATTAGCTCACACAAAGAAATGGCCGCAAATTATTTAAAATTTGTTTCATTTTTCGGCTCTACAGTATGTACTATGTACGAGTATGTTTATGTGTGCTAATTTTTGTTATTTTCTTGTTTTTTTTTTTCGTGTGATCTTCTTGGTATTTTAGTGTTGCTTGATCATACAATGACAAGATGATGTCTGTTTTACGAGTATTTTGAATAGATATTCACGAACTTATATAATAAACAAAGGATTACCCAATAAAAATGTCAAGTGGATCGCATAACCTGCTCATGGCATATAAAACAGATTCGAATTCGAATTCAAAACCGAGTGATATTCAAATATATCGCGCGCATTCAGAATTCCTCGAAGAAACCATACGAACTGAACGGGCTGCTTCCGAAATTCAAAATATAAATAATTTCCATTGTCTTTTGACAGTATTTACTCTATATATATATAGCAGTGTATATGTATATATTCTTTGTCCTGAATAACGAAACACGCCAAATGAAGATTAGGTAACTGCATGTGCGGCTCGTCTCTTGACGTTTGATGAAGATTAAAGGCCATGCGGTGCGTAGGGCCTGACTACTGAAATTACTTATGATATATATACTGTACTATACCATACTGTATATACATAGATATATACATATATATATTTCAAACGTCACATCTCTAACTAAGAAGACATGCCAACCAACAAAAATATTTTGAATAGAAAATATACAATTTTTCAGAAACAAAAACTATTTGCGTACGTAAAAATGGACGATGTTAGAGACTACGGCAATGGCGCATATTTTTGGTACAGAGCCATGCACGGGCACACACACACACACACACACACACACACTAGCAAAGGAAAATATTCTAAAAACGTTGTCCTCAAATAGCTTTGCTCATACACACTCCTTCTATTTAGTCAGTCGCTTGTCAAATGTCTAAACATGCTTATTATAATTATAATGAGAACTATGTAGATCGTCGTTGCAATGGCACACAAGATCAAATGTCAGATTGAAAGTATCAATTCTTGTGGAACAGTAACTCAGTTAATAATAAAAAACTGTAACTAATGCTAACTGATAACTACTACTAACTATTATTGAATAGCTAAGACCAAGATTTGCTAACAACAATAGAGGGTTTTTCAAAAATTTGAAAATTTTAAAATTAAATCTGTTGATCAACAATTTATTAATTGCTGTAAGCTTTGCAGCGCGTTTACAATGATCAATCCTCATTATGTAGATTATGTATGTACATTCATAAACGCCTTTAGTACTTTATTATCATAAGGCTTTTGAAATCACGTCACTAGTACATTGAGTTGCATTACTTTTATTATCTGATAACGAATGTGACCGGGCGCCGGAGTTTTAGTTATTACCATGCAAAAAAAAAACTAAAACGGAACGGGTTTTATTCACATCAATATACATATATTGATATATATACGTATATAAAGATATATATTCAACTTGCGCGACACGCCCGCACACTAAGCCCCCGTTTAATAGGTACCCAGATTGTAAGCCATCAATGTCGTTGTTTAGGTGTACGAGCGTCGGCGTTTTTCAATAATTTCGTCGCACACACGTTTTAATATCTTAAAAGCGGATGGCAAGCACGCGACAACCTCTGCACTGGCTGAAAGCAAGCGGCCGACTGATTGGAGCAGCCCCAATCGTGGACTGTAAAAAAGAGCGCCCGCCCGCCCGCCGATTTAGCTCTGTGGGTTGCACTGCTTTCAAATTTAAATTACGCGCGCTCTGTTAAACCTAACATTATGTTATCTTAACTAGCGTATAAGTCGCAACGAGAATGAGGAAGAGAGCGAGAGCGGGAGAGAAGAAGGCTCTTGCTCTCTTCGAAATTGTATGTTAAAAGCTAATTAATTAAGTTGTTGTTTATGCAACAATAAAACATATGTTGATAAACAGATATTCTACTTAAAATTAATTAATATAATTTTTAAAGAGCAAAATAGATTTTGAAGAAAAGATTATCAACAGCAAAGACAATATGACCCAAGGAGCGAATTTATTAAGCATATTATATTATTTGTATTATGTATTATGTATTATCTATCAAGCTATTATGTCTTACCTTTTATCCAATAAGCTACATTTAACTTATAATTACTCAATTTGCAAATACAGAATGAAATTGAAATCTTAACATGAAAAGAAAGTTATCATAAACCCAAGCATAAATTTCGTATAATCCAATCTGGAACACTTAAAATAATTTTAAAATAAAATGTAGATTTCAAACATTTTTTTTTATATGAATTTGTAGTCTTTTTAAATTTGTTGTCTTTTTTATCAGTTTTATGAATTAAAATAAATTCCCAGCCTAATATCATAAATAAGAATTTTCTTGACATATTCAAACATTATTAATATTTATAAAAACAGATACACGTGCTGTTATACATACATATGTGAATATATATATTATATTGTATAATATATACATATATATATCACAAGGTTTAGAGACATATACCTATCAATGTTGGATTTTGATGAAACTTTCATATTGTTACGTGAAACAAAAGAATTTTTTTTGGCTTAGGCCCAACAAAAATTAAATTCCTCTTGATTTAGTTGCACAGGGCAAAGTCATTTATGTGCGGGATCTTCTTCTACGAGATTTTTAAACATTCTTACTACATAAACAAATAAATATGTACTATGTATATGGTAGATATATTATATAAATATACTTTGCGGTAGACAGCCATTTCTATAAATTAGGATTTTCCTATGCTCATTTAATGTCGCTCTACCGTGACGGAATATCTTTGTAAGAATCTTATATACAAAATATTTAATATAGTAGAGCGAATGTTTGGTTGTATGTGTCTTGTATGTGTATGTGTTTTGTATGTGTCTTTGTGTGTGCTAAAGCTGATTGGAATTTATCTACACTCGGAATCCAATTTGGACCAAACCCGAAAGAGTGTCGTCCTCATAAAGTAATTACAATCAATTCAATTTAACATAAAGTTTGCATTTTAAATTAATGATCTTTATTCTATTGATATCGTATAGATCACCTTATAATGGTCCTTTCAAATAACCGTTAAATTTCTTTACAATATTTTCAAATTATTAATCGTTTCTTACATATATAAAAAAATAAATATTTTATTTTTAATGTATTATTCAAATAATTTTAATGTTAAATTTTTGATATTAGAAAAAAAGAGAAAATGAAAACAAAACATAAAATATTGCTATATAAAACACTTGTTATTTACATATATATATTTTTAATGTTTTCTAAATATACTGAAATATTTATGTTATAACAAAATTGTACTCATGCAGACTATATTGTTGCTTTAATTCAATTAGAATATTTTTTAATTTGACCAAATCGATGTTTGTCGAGCAAATAGCTGTGCATGTTCGGTTCTGAAATGTTTGTGTTTTATTTAGTTTCTGTTTATATAGCACAGCGCAGCGCAGCTCAGCTCAGCTCAGCTCAGGTTGGCTCTGCATACAAGTTGGGGTAATGCTGCCCTACATTCATGCATAGTAATTATATTGCAATTATTTTTATAGTTGCTTCGGAGCTGGTCAGAGGGTCAGAGTGGGTTGACCTTCGTTAAGGTTGACATTGAAATCTTTGTTAAAATTCCTTTTGATTAAACAGGTTAAAGGTGCGCATAAAGCTCGTTTCTTGTTTACCTCCATTAATTGTTGTGGTTTAGCAAGTTTTCCAGTTTTGAACTATAAGAAAACGATTTACGCTTTGCGTTTTACGTTTCATGTTTCAAGTTTTTTGCTTATAACTCTGGAACATTATTTTTGCGATGCTCTGATGTAATCGAATCAAGAGACGGGGCATATGTCCACCTAGATTGTAGCCCAAAATATAAAACTATCGTGTGTATATGGAGGAAAATAGCCCAACTAACTAGTAGGAGCGCGACCATTGCATGTCCAACTGCGTGACTAGTTTAACACACCTGCACTCTCCAAAAAAACAATCGCTTCTATCACTCTCTCACTCTCTCACTCTCTGACTCTCTTGCTGTCTCTCTGTCTCTTTCTCTTTCTCTCTGTCCTAGTGTTAAAAGAACGTTCTCCTTGAAAAGCACTCGGTCACGAAACAAACTACATACAACATCCTTCTGTAAACCCACAACTCAGGCTAAGGCGACCAAAAAAAAGGCTTGCCCCTTATTTAGGGCAACATTTAATGGCCACTGGCCATAAGGCTCTTGGTCTTGGCTAACCAGAAGGGTGGGGGTGTGCGTGCGTGTGTGTGTGTGTGGGTGTGCGTGTATATGAGAGTAAAAGTTGGCATTTGCTGCTGCCGACGAAGAAAGTGATTAAATCAGCACGATATTTTGTAGGTGTGCGCACTCACCGATTACATTTTTTTATTCCAAATGTAAGTATGTATGTGTGTGTGTGTGTGTGTGTGTGTGTTTGTGTGCTGTTAGATTTATGTATGTATGTACTGGAAATTGACTTTTCGCCTGGACAAAAAGCAAGAAATGACGACATCACGCTTCCTCATCAAACGAAAAAAAACTATATAAACTGTAAAACCTACCCAGCTATTCTACTGCGTGTTTACAAACAATATTGTGTGCGGAGGCTTATATACAAATATATATAAATATACAGATATATGTATGATATAAAAATATGTATGTTTAAATAAATATGATATATGTTTACATATGCTTATATGCCTACAATAAGGTGTGTTTCGCAAAATTTGCATGCATACTAATGGTGTCTAATTAACCACATTAATACTGTATATTATTAAATTTTAATATTTTACTACATTATTAATGACATTTTTGTACAATTTTAAACGATAAACTCACTTTATTTATATTTTGAATTGCAGTTATTAAAACTAAATGAATTAAAGAATTGATATACCCTACATAAATTGTTTGTTTACAAAGTGTTCAAATTGAACTGAATGAACAAATGAACCAAATTGCGCTGGTTCGATTAGTGAAATGGCTCGTGCAACTAAAATAATCGAACTAGTTGGGTCGCGCTCGTTTGTTATGTATTTTATAAGTTAAATTGCATTTTACGAACTTCATGAAGTATTTGCGTTACGTTGACAATACATTTCGCCTGGCAAGTCATAAAATCATGGTGTCTAGCATGGTGTTTCATAAATACTCTTACATTACTTGCGTTCATTCATTAATTTTGCTGGCGCACACGTGTTGATGGTCTTGTTTTTGTTTTCAGTGCTTTAATTTTTTCATTACGAGGCGCTTGTTGAACGCACAACTCAAAGTTAAGAAATCAAAAAACACATTTTTGTGTTGGCAAACAATGACATTGCCCAAGACTCTGCGCCATGTGCAAACCCAGCACGGTGATGCCTCTGTTGATGTGGAAAACATATTTCTATTTAGCGCCAACTTGCGGACCGTGTCAACCATCGCCAACGGTGGCGCTACGAATGAAACTGAATTAGCCGCTGAATTGGGCGTTGAATCTGCTGCCACTGTTGGTACTGTTGCAGCCAAGCCAGAGGAGAACAAATTTACAGACGGTGTGTGGACCTACGAGGCGAGTGAAGATTGCGGCAGCCAAGTAAGTACTTGATTAATTTGATTGAGTTAACTTATAATTATAGTCTATCAAAATTTAAGCTTGCTTAATTTTTGTTATAACACGAGAATATCTATACAATATCCATTAAATTGATAAAAACCAATAACATTTGGAGGTCTCTAATTTAATTTAATGGAGAATCATATTTTTTTAAATGCATAATAATGCTTTCTTTTGCTTGCTATCCTTTCGTTGCTTGCTATCGTAGCATAATATAATTAGGTCTATGTCCGTCCCTGTCAACCTCAAAGTTAACTTGAAATATTTAAGAAGGTTCATAATTAGATTGTTGTATCATGACATACTTCACATTATTGAATTGCAACTGGGTTGCGGTTAAACAAAACAGCTTCAGAGACAATCAGAGTAACATCAGAGCCAACTCGAGGGTCATTGTCAATGTGGAGAGAAGGAAATACTAATTACAACGGCGCCCTTTTGTAGTGGTCTCTATTATAGTATTTCAATGCATCTCTATATTTATATATGTGATGTGCTTCAGGGCTCAAACACAGCGGCCCATTCATCTATACACTATACACATTCTGCATTCACATTCCGTATTCCTACTGGCATATTTATGTAGGTAGATTCTAGCGCGGATTTAAATTTGTGAAATGGTCGCAAAGCCCATCAATCCGTTTTGAATAACTTATATACTAGCCGTGGGGGAGCTTTTGAAGCGGGTGGCACATTTCAGACCGGTTTCTATCAATAATAATCACGTGTAGCTTCGCACTGGCACTGGACAGCATTATCCTTGTGAGGGACCAAATATTATGTAGCTTATGCTAACCTTCACTAAATAATCCCTGTACACTTGGCATTGTGTTAACCGCAGCAAACATTTTAGTTGGCTTACCTTCGTTTGTCGGTGCTTCGACCGGCCTGCTAGTTGCTAGTTGGTTGCTTGTCTAAGCTGTCTCTCGCTTTACCTTCATATTTTAACCGCGGATTTGGTATAATTATTTCTCATTTTGCTTTTCCTTTTTGCTATTCTGTTGAAGGGTGCTTTCGACGCTTCGTGTCGTTTTTCCTACTTGTTTGCTCTGACGAGCAGCGCCTCCTTGTCAAGTTAGCCAACCTGACGCTTCCGCAATTATCAGTGTTGCCTCCTGTTTATACCCTGTGCACCTGTGACGCCAGGCTATGCTAGGTTGGGTTGGAAGCATACGTAAGTTGTGTACTTTAGACACTCACTCGCTTCGAAGAAGGTATCGTTACCTGAGTTCCTTTTGAAAGCAAAATATAAAGCATACAAAACATCGGGTATTTTGTAGTAGATTAATCTCGCTGTTTGATTGATTTTTAATAAGGTATCTCAACTTACTTAAACTGAAATAGATTTTCTGGATAACCAACCATAGAGAATTTTTCAGTCGAGCACTTACCCCGTTCGACCAATTTTAAACATTTAAAAATTAATAGATTTTATGAATAGCCCACCATAGGGTATATTTCAGTCGTGCATCTGTGTCCATTTATTATGGCTTGTTTTTAAGTAGGTATCGCTATGCTCCTTAAAAGTAAATTGCTCTAAATGTTTTTGTCTTCCATTATGCGCGCCTATTGTGTCACTTGCATTTAAAGTTTCCACAATACCTATGCATGTACATATGTATGTAGGTATGTGTGTGTGTATGTAATCTCTGTGTGATGTATGTAGGCTTGTGTCTGATGTATGCACGTCTACGTGCGCTGCTCTCTGTGTTAGTGCTATTGAAATAAGGAATGTGTCTCGACATTAAAATAGAGAATGTCAAATGTGCGCAAGTATTGGTGTTCTCAACAGTGAAGAGTTTTATTATTCTAGCTTCTTCTTTGTTTTGAATGCAGTTTTTACTCGCCTCCCGTCCAGAGCCGCGCGCGCCCGCGTAACGTCCCCCCTGGGTACGGCAAACGTGATTGTGTTCGCCTTCCTCTAAGATACGAATGCAGACCACTGTTTTATGATGACAATTTGGGTTTGTTACAACCCTCTATTACTTTTCCTGCAGTTAAAAGAGTTTTATTCCCATTTCTTGCTTCTCTCTCACATGCTTGGCGTCTTAGTGTGTCATGCAAGCGCCTTGATCCTGCTTTTCTTCTTTTAAATAGAAAATCGTTAGTTAAATACAAACTCATTATTCATTTCCGTTTAAGCTCGCCACCATTGCGGAGGCCTCACTCGTGCAGCTGCCCGAAAAGCGAAAGATTTCCGATGAACCTGAGGCCACCGAACCAAAGAAGCCTAAATTGGAAACAAAGGATCTCAGACTAACACGTCCCGGTTTCAGCGAAGAGCGATATGATGAGACTTCCTATTATATTGAAAATGGTAAGAATTAGAAATTACACCTCTTTATGGATTAGCCCAGTCACAGTCGCAATTTGAAGGCTTGCGAAAGGTTTACCCCTACTCTTTTACATTCACAACATTCACAAAGGGACGCTGGGTGGGTGAGGGAATCTTGGACGTATTCTCACGTGAATTCCGAGCCCATCCGCCTGAGGAATACAAGCGCAGCATCGAGGCAGGCAACCTCACAGTCAACTACGAAAAGGTGCCCGTTGACTACAGGCTTAAGCACAACGATCTGCTAGCTAATACAGTGCACAGGTGACTTGTTTAATCTATATATATTTTATATTGACAAAATTCAAATTCGTCCATCAATTCTACAGACATGAAGTTCCGGTTACTGCACAACCCATTTCCATAGTTCATATGGATGAAGACATTTTGGTTGTGAATAAACCAGCCTCTATACCGGCAAGTAAACCAATTTTTGTATACCCTGAACCCATTGAGACTAGACTTCATTATTATACCCTGAACCCATTGAAAATGGGAATTCAGGGTATAATGGTTTTGTGAAATGTATGTAACAGGCAGAAGGAGACGTCGCAGACCCTATAAAGTATATATATTCTTGATCAGCATAAAAAAATAAGTTGATTGAGCCTTGTCCGTCTGTCCGTCTGTATGAACGTCGAGATTTTGGAAACTACGAAAGCTAGAGAGCTGAAATTTTACATGAACACTCGTATGTTAGCTACGCAATACGAGTTTATTTTGTTTTTTCGATAACTCATCCCATTTCCAAATTATCGATAAAATATCGAAAATTCGTTTCCATTTTTAAGGTTTTTTGGGTATACCTTCTACACTGTTTTAGCTAGAGACTTTAACTTTATATACTTAGATATTATGGATACGCAAATTAGTTTTCAGATTTTGGATGCCACGCCCCCTTCGCCCCCAATTTGAAAAAAAACGCATTTCAAATACTAGAGACTTGCAATTTGGCACATAGATAGATTTAGATACTCTTAATCTACTCTGCAAATAGCATGAAGATCGTCTATCTAGAAATGGAGGTATAAGCGTCCAAAGTTCAGCCCAACCCACCCCCAAGCCACGGCAGCAACTGCGCAGTTAGCAGAGCGCGTGCTTATAAGTGCGTAAAGAAGAAGAGTATCACTTTTTTGCAGGGTTCAGGGTATCTCGTAGCGAGCCGTCTCGACTAGAGCCTTCTTACTTGTTTTTTGTTAGGTCCGTGTATTGAACGTGGTATATGAGTTTGTTTCAGAAAATCGATAACTATTTCCGTTTTAGAGTTATTGATTAAAACATTTATCGAGAATTAGTCAAACATGTAAGAAGGCTCTAGTCGAGACTGCTCGACTACGAGATACCCTGAACCCTGGGAAAAAAGGAATACTTTTCTTCTTTACGAACGTATAAGCGCGTATAAGCGAGACAGCAAGATGCCTACAATGCGTATATATATATATATATATAATGTAAATATGTATTTATCTGTTACTTATATATTTAGGTGCATCCATGTGGTCGCTACAGACATAATACAGTGATATTTATACTTGCCAAGGAGTACAATATGAAGAATCTGCGGACTATACATCGTCTAGATCGCTTAACTTCTGGATTGCTTTTATTTGGGCGCAATTCGGAAAAAGCACGGCAATTGGAGCAACAGATACGAAATCGACAAGTTCAAAAAGAATATGTTTGCTGCGTGGAAGGTCACTTTCCAGAGTAAGTAATATCACCAGAAAAATCAATGTGAATTATTGAAATAACAGAATTTTGTGTTTGTGAATCGATAAGAATCGTGACTTTGAAAGGCCATCGTTACATTTGAAAACATGAAAACTTCATTGAAGATATGCTTTTCTATTTTTTTCACATGTTTGTTTTCAATCCATCATTAGCTGAATAATCTTAATTTAATCATAACAAATTCATTTATATAAATACTTAAATATTTAATTTTAGTGGTATTGTCGAATGCAATGAACCGATCGAAGTAGTTAGCTATAAAATTGGAGTCTGCAAAGTCTCAAAGAAGGGCAAGGATTGCAAAACAACATTCAAGAGGATCGCCCAAACTGGAGATTTCAGCATTGTGCAGTGCAAGCCGCTGACTGGTCGAATGCATCAGATCAGAGTGCATTTACAATATTTGGGTGAGCCGAAATAGTAGCGTTTTTTATTAAACTAATAAAACAAATAAATATTTTTCTTAGGCTACCCGATTGTAAACGACCCCTTGTACAATCATGATGTCTTTGGCCCTTTAAAGGGTCGCGGCGGCGATACGGGAGGAAAATCCAATGATCAATTAATTAGTGATTTGATTTCTATACACAACGCCGAAAATTGGTTGGGTATTGATACAGATACAGAAATCGTAGCGGATAATACTACGAAAAATCCAGAGGTTACCGCCCCCAGTAAAACAGAAGCTATTCAAGCTGATTGCCCATCTTTAATTACATCAGCACATGACTCTAAGGTACTACTATTGAATATTTGCTTGATTAGCTGCGGCTTATTATAATACACATTTTTGTAGGTTACAATTTCGACCCAAACCAGTTATGAACCTGCCGACTCGCATTTCGATGCTAGAAAAGTATCTATAGATCCCCACTGCTTGGAATGTAAAATGAAATATCGGGATCCAAACCCAGAGGACCTCGTTATGTATCTGCACGCGTGGAAATATAAAGTAGGTTCGAATCGATTACGGCTTCAATCAATTCAAAATAACTCGGATCTGTACAATTTCAGGGAATCGGCTGGGAGTATGAAACAGAACTACCAAGCTGGGCCTCTGCCGACCAGGATAATATCAAACTTAGTCTAAGAAACAAACGTTGTTAAATTGTACAGTTGATTGTAATGAGCAGGTGTTGCTGGACGTTCTGCATATATATATATAATTGATGCTTCCTTATGATGTTTATTTGCTTTTGATTATTTATTACATTTTTAATTATTTACATTTTTACTTTGCCAAATATACGACAAAAGTGCGTATCTCCATTGGACTAAGCTCTATGACATACTTTTCACGTTCTTCTGATTGCATAGTTATTTTCAAGTTGTCTGCGTTGGCTGCTTGTTGCCGTTTTCGGTGCATTGTAAAGTGACGTGAGTTGGCACTGCGCTTTATTCGGTTGCTTTCAGCCCCCAGCTGTCCGGTTTCCAAGGTTTCTTTTGAATACCGAACTTCTAGCATTGGCTTCGCGGCAGATAGCAAATGAACACTCTTTGACGGTTTTCTAAATGTGCCATAGTTGTTGTATGCCTCATCCTCGGGATCGGGTACAAACTCCATGCGTCTATGCTCATCTAACCAAGCATTTCCATCCAGCGTTGTTTCTCGAATATTTTCAATATTAAATGAACCCAATACATCCCTAATATTAAATTGAACGTATTTCGAATAGCGTGCGTCATCATTTTTCTCCAGTATATGCTCAAAGCGGACAAGTAACTCGTCCTCGTGCCACGGTTCCAAGGTGAGCAAGTGCACAAATTTCGGAAGGACCGTTGAAATGCCATTGTACTACAAATTTGATAATGTAAAAAAGATAGTTAACTTAATTCAAACTAAAGTACTCACCATATTTTTAAATGAGCTCAGCCATTGATCTGAATTGTAGGACACATTGCTGAAAAACTTCCATGTGGGCAGCAATGTCTCCAACTGCACCAAACGTTCGGTTGCCTTTAGGGAGATCTCGGGACGCTGTAAGGATTTACCCACAAACAAATAATGTTTGCCTCGCGCAATCAAGCCCTCTCCATATTCGGTTTCGTTGAGGGCCTCCCCCACACCAAATGCATCATCGTGCAACAAGCGACGATGAACCATGAGTTCCAAAACACCGTCCTCCAATGAGCTGCCGCCCTGGGCTCTGTCTGTCAAAATAGCCATACGAGCCATTTGATCCTCCAAAGCGATTTTAGTTGTCACCGGATAGTAATTGCCAGCAACAGATTCGTGTATTTTCACGTTCCACGTTTCACGATGATTGCGACGGCGCTTTAACATTTCGCGACCTGATGAAAAACAAATTGAATAAGAAGATAGAATAAATAACAATAATCGTATCTTACCATTCGAATCAGTGAAGAATATGCCGTCAGACTTTATGTCAGACCTAAATCGCGTTATCACTTCCTTTCCATGTTTATCCTTTATGGGAATGGGACCCACTAGCCACTCGAACTCTGCATGGTTGCTCAGCTTATAGACTCGAACCACTTGACTTATCCATTCGTTGAACTGCTGATGCACCTCTTGCACTAGTTGACCCCTGTACACCTCAATAGAGACTTGATCTGTTGCGAAGCGTATTTGATTGTTGTCAGGCCGGAATATATAGGCACCCGATGAGCGATTTAAGAACTCGGCATTGTTTCCAGTTGCTCCTATATAGTATAAAAATTCTTGTGAAATCGAGCGCGTCATTCCGTCTGCTGTGACGTCAGCCAGAAATCCATTGGTATCAAATGTTAGTTTAATATTCTAAGGGACATTAATCGTTATCATTAGAACATCAAGAAAGTTAATTAATTAATTATAATTACATTGTTTCCGATAACCGTATAACTAGAGGTTTTGTTTGGCGAAGGTGAGGGCTTTCCATTGGCAGGAATCGTATTCGATTTTTCGATATAATAGGTCTTATATCCCACGGCAGGTAAATCCGATGCTAAGAAGACCAGCTCATATTGGGCGCTCGAGTTTCTATGCTTAATTTTGGTCACAGCCTTTGGCACGGGCACCACTTGAGTTGGCAGGCTTTTACCTAGAAAATATATATATCTAAATTAGGAATCTTTGCTGATAAGCCTTAAAAATGAAAGGCTCACCTGCCGGATCGATGACAACATAATTGTAATCCGTAACAGGTACTCTCACATACTCATTGGTCGAATGAGCCAGGGGATTGTACAGCGTCAGTGCAAATCGACTGTTCAGCTCGGATGTGGCACAACTACTTATGTTGAGTAGAGTACAAGTTTTGAATTCAAATTTAGACGGTTTTGGGTTGAGTTCATCGGATGGAATAGACAATTGATTCAACACATTTCTTATGTTGGTCGAGCAGGCACGCAGAGCGACACTCATGCGCTTCGCATAGTCGAGGGCAACCTTTTGCTTCTCCGTTCCTGTGACTGCATCATGGTGCTGCATTATGCCCATGGTCTCTCTCATGAAATTCAAATGTGGATTAAATTCAGCTGAGCGCTTTGGAGCCAAAGCGCTTAACTGCTTGCAAGCCTGCAAGAAATGATTGCCATCACGCTCGAAACGTTTCAGAGTGGGTCGTGAGGTGAAGTAGCCCGTCCAATAGGCATGTGGATCAGATGCATAGGGGAAGAAGTCATCGCTCTTGGTCGGCCATGAGATGCCAGCATCATGCAGAGACTTTAGATAGCACGAAGGCGTGGAATACAGCAAGTTTATATTCGATCCATTTGCCTGACGTTCATTGGCATACCTGCAGAGAGTTTAACAGAATATTTATTTTTCCAGTTTTTTATTTTTATCCACGATTTTATTGGTACAATCAAGCTGCAAGGTTAAAGAAAGCCCCTCACTACTCACTTAATGAGTTTATCCAGATTTTTATACCACATATCCGCGTTCTGGTAATTGAAATCCTCACCCATTGTTATAAGCAAGTTGGGCGTGCGATAACCTTTAGCCATCTTAGTGACAAACTCAAAGAACGCATCTATCTATACATAAAGAGCATTTACTCCAATTATATTTTTACAAGGAACAACCAATAGACAAACAAAATGAGGGGCTTTCGATATCAAACACAAGAATGCCAAAATATTCAACATATATAAAATTTTACCGTATTAATTTGTCAAGATTCTTGTAATAAACTTGAGCTGCTTGATAAGTAAAATCGCCGCCCATAGTAATGATGATATTGTTGGTGCGATAATAATTGCTTTGCGTTTTGACATAGTCCAAAAACGTATCAACCTGATGCAGTATTGGGTAAATTAGTGAGAGGACGAAACACAAGGACCAGAAACAGGCACACAATAGACGGAGTTAAGCAACTTCAACTTACACGTTCCTTTACATTATTGTCTGGACTGTGCTTGCCATCAATGATGGGCTGATCCGCACAAAGAATGTCAAAGCAGAAGCCATCAGGTGCTTGGTAATTGTTGTACAACGCTCCAGTGAAGAGATCCGCTTTTTCATCTACAAATTACATGAAACAATTAAGCCAATTTATACCCATTTCATAAGAATATTTAATTCTGTTTAGCTTGCCCAGGTTTTCAGAGCCATGCCAAATCATTTCGGCCTTTTGTGTCATCAAGCGCTCGTCCTTGTCCTGGTAGTCTAGTCGGCCAAAGAACATGCCATCAAAACCCATTTGTGCAAACATCGAAGCCATTTCACGTGAATGTCCAAATGGATCGATTTGCCATCCAATACGTGGTCGTCCGCATTTACCAAACGTATCATTTAATTGTCTGAGAACAACATTTATTTAACTATATAGATAAACAATTATACAAATGCACCAATACATACCTTAATCCCCAGGCGAACTGATCAATTGTTGATTGATAGTGAGTGGTTGCCTCATCATTCATGCTCCAAGCTCCGCCAATGAACTCCAGTCTCCCTTCATTTACTAGCATTTTTACATTGTCCTGCTGCTCTTTCGTCTGTTCTTTCCACCATTTAAAGAAAAACGCCGATTCAACGTATATAAATCGTTTGTTTGGATCTCTCAACAGAGATTCCACAACGGAATCAATGATGTACTGCACTCCGGCTTTTTGAATCAGTGTTTCACTTCCATAATAGTATTGATCGACAGTTTTAAGCCATCCAACATCGTCGTGGGTGTGTGCGATAAGATGCACATTCAGCATATTGGGTTTAGTCGGATGGCAGCTCTGAAACAACAATAACAGTAAACAGTTCCATTATTAATTTTTATCTAAAGAGCGAATAAATCATATATGAGCAATATAACAAATATTTAAATGAGTGTGAAGTTTTGTTCACGATCAAAGAAAAACGATTTTATTTGTTTATGTTTGTGTGTAACAGTGGGGGCTTTCAGCACAGATAAGGAATAATTATATTATATAATATGTTATATATTTAAGAGCATTTCATTACAAATATATGCATTTATGTATGTACATATATAATTCTTGATCAGATTAGAAATATGTGTGGATGTACATGTTTATGTTTTTATTTGTATCAATCATTCGGCTTTCAACACTAATGCCAAGGAGTAATTAGCAGTATTGATCAATGAAAGAATGCACAATAGGAAACTTCACTTACATACATATGTATGTAAATACATACGTATATATACTATATATGTATAAGTGTTTAAATAGACTGAATATAAGTATTTACCGTATAGCCGCATTGTGCGCTTGCATCCGCATCCAATTTTGGTTCACTTCTAATATTCCTGGACTCCCCATGATGCACAATTAGGCTGCTTAAATAAATAATTGCAAGCCAACCGCCGAACTTGTGCAACATTGCAATTAAGTTAGCTATTTCTAACTAATTTGACTCCAATGATACGCTCTTGCTTTTGTAAGGAAACGAAATGTGTAAATGATTGTGTATAAGCCGATAAGAAAAATATAATTATAGCGTACTTAAATGAACTGGTGCTTCAGTATTCCCGCTTAGTGTTCACTTAAAACCAACCGACCGCGACGGCAATGCAAAGCACACTGAGCTGCTTATAAAGACAAGCCTACGCTCGAAGGCGAAGAGAGCGCTCACATGCCCAAAGAACAAAGAACCGTTGGCGGTGACGGGCTTACGCTCTGCCCCAGCGTAAGTACACACACATGCAATTATGATGAGAGAGCAACACTATGGTGCATCTAAGTCTGGGAGTGTTTTTATACCCTGAACCCATTGAAAATGGGAATTCAGGGTATAATGGTTTTGTGAAAATGTATGTAACAGGCAGAAGGAGACGTCGCAGACCCCATAAAGTATATATATTCTTGATCAGCATAAAAAAGTAAGTTGATCTAGCCCTGTCCGTCTGTCCGTCCGTCCGTCCGTCTGTCCGTCTGTCCGTCTGTATGAACGTCGAGATTTCGGAAACTACAAAAGCTAGAGAGCTGAAATTTCACATGAACACTCGTATGTTAGCTACGCAATACGAGTTTATTTTGTTTTTTCGATAACTCATCCCATTTCCAAATTATCGATAAAAAATAGAAAATTCGTTTACATTTGTTAGGTTTTTAGGGTATAACTTCTATACCGTTTCAGCCAGAGACTTCAACTTTATATACTTAGATAGATATTATAAATACGCAGATTTTGTAGTTTTCAGATTTTTGATGACACGCCCCCCTCGCTCACAATTTGCAAAAAACGCATTTCAAATACTAGAGACTTGCAATTTGGCAAATAGATAGATATAGATACTCTTAATCTACTCTTAAAATTTCATTAAGATCATGCATCTAGAAATGGAGTTATAAGCGTCCAAAGTTCAGCCCAACCCACCCCCAAGCCACGGCAGCAACTGCGCAGTTAGCAGAGCGCGCGCCTCTAAGTGCGTAAAGAAGAAGAGTATCACTTTTTTTTGCAGGGTTCAGGGTATCTCGTAGTCGAACCGTCTCGACTAGAGCCTTCTTACTTGTTCTTTTTGCGTAGGTAACTTATCACAGAACAGTCAGGAGAAGTGATGGCACTAAATGTTCTCAGCTCAAATCAAATGAGTGAGTTATTGTACATACATTTATTTTAAATGGGAAACCTTAGCAGAGTGAATAGTTTTTACTCTACACTCATTTGCAGATGAAAGTTTATTTGTGCACATGTGTCTCCTGAGTACACATGTCAACATATGTATGTTCATATATATATATATGTGTGTGCATACACTCGGACTCACGGTTATCAATTCTACGTTATTCTCTCGCGATTTCTCTTATGAATTGAAGAAAGTGGAATATTAAGTAGTGCGTATAAGTACTAAATTATATGATCAGCGACCATTGAAATCGTACTGTACTTCTACTGATAGCAACAGCGACGTCGTTTGATATTTACAATATTTGAGTTATATACATACGTACATATGTAAACACGGGATGAGTTATATACAGTATGCGCATAAAATCGTCCGTAATGCAGTATAGGTTATATTATAGAAAATTTTTTGTTGAATAAATTGTTTTACAGATGGACTATATATATACATATGTATGTATATTAAGCTTTTAGATAGTGATTACCACATTCGTTTGTGTATGCCAAACTAAACCACAAGTCTCTAGTATTTCGAATACGTTTTCTGCATATATATATATATATATATATATATATATATATATATATATATATATATATATACATACATATGGGCATTTCTCCAGAAAAGTCAACATATTGTAGCGCTCGATCCTTTCGTTTTTGTAATTATATTGAAAACGCATAAAATGGTAATCAAGAGCTATAAGATTTATATTTGTCAAAATGAAGAAGAATTGCCCATTTTCAGCGCTATAACTGATGTTTTCAAGATAATTACAAAAAACCAGAGTTGATTCTCATCTTCGTAGTCCAATCCTAAATTCTTATGCCGTGTGCTACAATATACTAAAAAGGCTTAATATAGAATTGCTAAATATAGAATTGAGAAATATAAAAATATAAATTTTAAATTCAAACTAAAATTAAGTTGCAGTTTAAATATAAAAACCAAAAACTAATGTTATGATATTTATTATTATATACATACATATATACATACATACATACAGTATATGAAATTACGTACTACTTCTGGGTATTTTGAAGTTTTTTGTATTTTTCTGTTTGATTTCAAAGAGACGAAGAGAGATTTTTTAAATATTTGAAAACGAATAAGCAAAACTTAAAGTTTATATCCAAGTAATTGCCAAAGTAAACGCAGCGTAAAAAAGTATATAAATTCAACTAAGCCGAGGACACTGAATCCAAGATAAAGACCGGCAGTTCCGCCTATTGAAACTGTAACAAAATATTTCGAATTCAAAAATTACAAATTATATCTTTTTTTACAAATAAGTCAGTGTAAGAACATACCTAACAGATCTGTAAAGGAAAAAATCACTTGTCTCTTGAACTGGTTCCGTGGCCAAGTGCTCATAGAGACGGAACTTCCCATACTTCCAAGCAGCTGTCTAGATCCTCTCATGGGCTAAAAAACAATTTTATAGATAAATAGTTTCAATAAAATATAATCAAAGTTATAATATTAAATGTATTAATGAAATTAGAATATTAGTTTAAACAAATATATAATATTAATATTTTTTAAGAATATCTATAGTCTATAGACACTTAACGTCATGAATCATTAATTATTTTCGATTTGAAGGATATTCTAATAAGATCAAGATGTCTGTCTATTTGAAATACGAGTAAAACAAATTCTTGAATAAAATATATATAACTTTTTTTTTTTAATTCAACCTACTGTTAAGAAATCTAATCATTATAGAAAACGAAATTGAATTAATAGGTAATATTCGGTCAATAATACGTACGAGTGCACTTTTAAGCTTAATCACAGCGTCTATACAGTTTTGCTCGCAGTAGCAGCCAGTCGGCTTGTCATGATGACCATTCTCTTCATAAAATTTTAGAAAGTAACCTATACATAAATGAGCATTCTAAAATAGGATAAAGCTGATATACATATATATATATTTACTGACCGGCATGCTTGGGAAAACAGGATCTTAGTTTTTGATAGGTGCAAACTGGCTTCGGATTGGCAACTAAAAATGTTTAACGATAACAGATTTTGTGTTATGTTTAAAGACAGTAAAAATCTTTGAAATGAGATTCACTTACTGCGATTGGGATAAAAATGAGGAATACATTTGCATATTTTATAGGCCAAGTTAATGCGACATTCTTGCTGGCAAACATTCTTGGTATAGAAAGGATAATGTGTGAGATTGGATTCATGATAGAAGCGGCATTTCCTTTGACTTATAGATGTTTCACTGATGAATAGATCAGAGATATACACATATGTGTATATATGTTATGTCGCATTTAGAAAATCATGTACTAACGTTTCGAAATTCGCTTCAGCAATTATTTCTTCAACTTCTGGTTCGTAAGCAGCTCCTTCGGGTGAATAACCAAAATTATTATCCACCTTCATAACCTCAAAAGCTGAATGTATATAGCTCTGAAAGACATATATTCTTTTGTATGTGGTGCAAATATTTTTCATGAATGCTTACATCTATAGCTTCAGTATCGAAGCCCATTAGGGTGAAGCCTACATCCTTATCAAAAAAAGTTGCCTTCTTGACATGAACAAATCGATGTAAATTTAGATACTTATTGAATTCCGGAAACTCGCCGAAGATTAAGTAGCGCGAGCTGTATTCCTCTCCCAGATATGAGCTGCACAAGTAACAGAGGCCAAACTCCGTAAGAATCTGTCTTGTCTTCAGGTGTACCTGACCATCAATGCAGCGGATGCGAAGTTTCTCTATGGGTTCATAGGTGCCGTCAAATGTCAGATTATAGATCAATTCCATGTAATGCTTAGGTTTGATGCCCAGATAATCGAGTGTGTGGTCAATGCTTTCGTATTCCGGTATATTCTGAAAGTTGGTGTATGTGGAATTTGCCAAATTCTCTAAGAAATCCCAGAATTCCCTTTTTTCTGTTCCTTTTAGCTTTTTGCTCCTGGAATTTGATTAATAATAATCATCATATGATTTCCATTACAATATCAATAAAACCTCACCGACAGTAGTTGTCAAATAGCGATTCATTTAGGCGCTGCATCGGACATCTAGAATAGATGTATGTATATTATGATAGAGTAAAAGAAAACTTGAAATTAAAAAGTTGTAATATACAGATCAATTACATTGTGACACCTGGCATCGAGGTGTTCCAGTAATAGGAATTCCGTTCGAGACCAATGTGTGTGCTTTTTGTATGAAATCGATCCACAGAGGATAAGCAAGAGATAATGCAAAAATATACGGAGACAATCAACAGAATAAGCCAAAATAGTCTAAAAAGATTGAGCATTAGTTTCACATCTAGAATTATGCGTACACCAATATCTACATACCTCTCCAGCAAGATCAGTACGCTTTTCACCAAATATCGAAATCCATGGATACAGCAAGTATCAAAGTAAAGTTTTATGAAACTTAACATCATATTGGAACAATTTAATACCTAGACCGAACTGTGTTTCAGTCACGTCAACTTTGGATTGAATTCATTTTCATAAATCATTATAGTTCTTATCCAGTATCCAAAGCACAATAAACAGGGTATATAGATTTTAACGGAACGTATATAGAAGAGAGTTTATTTATTAATAAAAATAATTAATATATATTTGAGTTCTCATAATATATTCATTGTCTGAGAAATATTTACTTCGTTTTAAGTATATATTTATACAGATTTTAAATCAGTGTGAAGTTTTTATTATTTGTTCAAAGGGTATTTCACAGTCGCCACATTATAAACCTTTTTTGAGATTTGATTGCGTGCCAATGGACTGTTTTAATAGAAACATCAGAAATCCATTTCGTATATAATGCAGTTCTTGAACATGATAATTAAATGTATAACATGATAGAAGTAAAATAAAAGAGGCTAAATTGATTTTTAATTTGAGCATTGATAATGAATCCGTCTTGCTGGTGGACCCTTTAGGGAACAGGAAGATTTGGAATTGCTGATTTGAGCATCAGAAGGAAATACGCATCCTGACTTGGATCTTTGCTCCTCTGCTCTATATTCCCGTTTGTCTTCACAAATATCAATATCAGTTTGGGCCATGCGTTCCTGTACTATACTTACAGCCTTCTGGGACAGCAGACAGAAGCCTATTGATAGCAATAGAATGCATCCGAATATGAGTAGAACGAGCGGAACCTTCCACCAGATCTCCTCTCTGTTGATGCCATCGCTAGTCATATTTTCGGTACTACGTTTTATCGACTTATAGCACTCCTCAGCACTTATAAGCTCAGCACTTGAATGTTCGTTCGCGCTCTGAAAGCGTTTGCCAACACTAGATTTCTGGAACTGCGACCGACAATCGGCGCAAACCTTACTGAACCAGGTAGCACAACGTTTACTCTTTTCGTTGTATTTGCAAAATTTCTGCATGCTTAGTATAGATTTAGAAGTTACTTGAAGTTAAAGTTACAGAATATGTATATAGTTGAATAAAATTTACGAATTTTGACTATATTCGTTAACGATTATATTTTTCAAAGATTCATTTGTCAAATCAGATCTTTCATAATTGAGGCACGTAATTTTGTATGGATAAAAATCGATCATAGGTAAATATATTTCAATAGAGCTGGACTGACTGTAAAATACATGTACATATGAGAAGCAGGAAATCCGCCCAAAAAAGTTTTTCAAATTACAAATTAATATTATATACCATTATTTATAGGATTTGTATACATATATACTATATGGAGCTATTCAACTGAATAGTTTGACATTTTCGAATGACGACCATGTAAGAGAGAATGCGTTAAAAACGGCTGCAGCCCGTTACTATATTTTTATGTACTAAATAATTTGCATATTGCGTATACGAGTTTAATTAGTGGTCTTTTAGGGGCTCACAACTTGGAGTTGGCAACACTGCTATAACCGAACTTTCTGGTAACATGGTGCATGTAGAAAGTCTATCAGAAATGAAAAGTAAAATCTTGGTAACCATTAACGTTAAATATATTGGAAATGCCATTTGTAGGTTTTCTTATCTACCTGTAAGGATTTTGAAAATGAAATTTTCACGCCTCCAATGGACATTGATATACTTAAAACATATTTTGAATATGAAGAGCTTCTTCATTTATATTCAGAATTTCACCTTTAAGAATAGCAATATGATATGGGCGTATCCGAAGAAAGTCAAGCATTTTATTAAAATTAAACTTAAAACAGTTTCAAGATCTATCTTCAATAGAGGCGAAATGGCTTGTATACGATAGACAAGAAAGACATTGCACTACCCCAAAATATCTTTCATTTCCTGATCCATTTATTAATAAATCTTTAAATCCGGTAGGGTATTTAATTTATAAGGTAAGATGAGTGTCCTTAAGCCGAAAATAATAGAAATATGAAAGAAATAAAATTAATTTATTTAAATGAATATATATGTATATATAATTGTTGTAAAATCGGACAGTGCTTTCGTCCAGCCCATGCCGAATATTCATAGTACTGAAAACACTTAATAGGAGATAGATGATTTTCGTATAATATCTTTAAGTGTGTGGCACTTGATTTAGCTTCAGGTCAACATGCATCTTACATATGTCAGTTGGGTTTAGTAAAATGTTTTCTTCTGTTTATGCTTCGTTTACGTATTTATGCACTTAGGCGGTACATGTTAATAGATGTAAATGCACTCGTATGTCAAATTGGAATTCATACTGAGAATTTGTGGCTAGTTTTGATATATGATGCATATATGTAACTACTAATGATCAATTATGAATATATATATGTATATATGTAAGAAATTGCTTTAAGATCACGGCTTTCGTTATTCTCTTGTTCTGTTTCTTTTTCATTTTTCATTTTTCATTTTCCATTCATTCGCAACAATTAAAGCTACATTTTGTTCGATTTAATATAGACGAGTGCACGAGCTGCAGCAATTGTTCCGATAGTATTCATAGCCGCATAGCTTCGCCTGCATGGCCCACTTGCAGTTGGGGAAGTTATCGACGCAGGGCGGCGCCTGATCATTTTGGAGCAGTTCGTTATTCATATCTGATATATATAGAGAGAGCAGATCAGGTATACATATGTATATCAAGTATATGAATTCCATTCATAAATACCTTCACATTTCTGTGTATTGCAGTTGCGATAGATCGGTTCCCTCAATGCATATCGACACCTTGTGGACTCGCGCAGAGCATTCTGCTTGTCGTCGTACTCCAGGCACTTGATGCTTCGTCGCTGGGTGCCACCATCACAGGTCTTGGTGCACTGTCAGGAAAAGATAATGGTTAATTAGAAAGAAATTTATTTGAAGACCCTATTCCATTTACCTCAGACCATTCGGAGTAGTGCCAGCGAGGCGCACAGTATTCAATCTCTTCGTGCGAGCAGTTCTCGAGCGGCTGTGGCCTTAGCTCCGTCTTGCACTCCTCGTCATCCGTGATTAGCTGATTCTTAATGCACAGCACCGTTCGCGTGCGGGTTAGATTGAAGCAGTCGCCACTGCATGGCGACCAGGGTCCTGTGAACCATTCGCCTAGCTCGCAGGCCGTCTGCTCACAGGGCCGGCGGTTCTCCGGTATGTCGTGGGGCTCACAGCGCTCGCTTTTGGTTTTGGGGCGATCGCAGAAGATGGTGCGGTACTGGACGCCCGGACCACACGAAGATGAACAGTACTGATTCCATTCGGACATTAGCCAAACTGCATCGCTGACAATTTTCGGGGCACGATGGCGCACCAGGTGGGTTCCATTGGCTGCTTCCGGATGGAGGTGCATGCGATAACGGGCGAAGTTGCGACGTCTCGCCTTGGGGCATTCGCATTGCTTTTCGCTGGGCGGTTGCTCCTCCATGCAGGCGGCCTTGTCCACGTGAATCACAATGCCCGACGCCAGCTCTTGGACACAGCTCAACTCACGTCGACGCACCGACTCGCCAAGCTGGCAACGACACTCGCCCCACTCATCCACTCGCCAATAGGCCGGACAGGGCTGCGTGTTGCAGTGCAACAGATTCTCGTTGAGCACCGGCTTCTCCGAGTGACTGCAACGCCGCTGAGAGTAGTAACGCACCGGGTTCTCACGGGCACAACGCACTACCGGTGACTGCGTGCCGCCGCCACAGGACTTGGTGCAGGCACTGAAGCCGACCACTTTCCAATTGAACTTACGCTTGCGTCCTGTGCGGGTGCTGCTGCCAGAGCTGCCATCTTCGCTGACGGCACCAGCTTTCAGGAAGCCGTCGCTACTCTCCAGAGACAACTCATTTTCCTCCGAGTCTGAGATAATGGGCAGCAGATACTCGTACTTGATGCCTGGATTCAGTATATTGCTGTAAACCTGATTGGGAGAAACCAAGTGAAAGTAAGTCGAGAACATCTCTTAGACTTCTTGAAGGACATACTAGGAGCTCCACTGGATCCTTGATGGGACCCGTGCATGTGATCCACTCGGTCACGCCCTCGCCTTGCTGCACTCCATCGATGCGATGATAGTCGAAAGTAGCGCCCGCTGCCTCATATGATCCGCTCTCGGAAATCTCGTTCTCGCCATTGAAAATGCTCTTCTGTTCATTCGTACGCAATACTGACAAGAAAATAAGCAATAATAATAATACAAGCTTTTCATACTAAGTTTTAAAGTCTGGTATTTAACTTAAGGCTATTTTTTTAAATATTTAATTTGATTGGCATTTTCCAATACAGATATTATTATAGGTGATATATATTTTCTTCAAATAAAAAATATAAATTTTTTTAAATTTCTACAAATTAAATTATATAAATCAAAAGCTTTCTAGAGTTGTTGAATATATTCAAATAAATATTTTGCAGAATATATAATTTGTAATATTCCAGAAATAAATGCTAGATTAAAGTCAATAAACAACTTTCATTCAAACGTGATGTAAGATCGAATTGGAAATCTAGGAAATAATTCAAGCAACAATATACAAATAAAATTATATATAATAAATAATATATTCATATTTGGAAGAGATTTTGAATATTGAGTTCAGCAATATTTTTACTTGGGGCCAGATCGACTTTGCTCTTGATCTTGATATAATATATATATGTATACAATCGATGAGGACTGCAACGTTAACTTTTCCTGGCATATACAATTGAATTAAAATATTGACAAAAACCATTATACCTTGAATTAAAGTATTGGTTGGGTTCAGAGAATATTAAGATAGCAATGCTGTGGCTTACTGAAGCACATATCAAACTTTGCCAAAAGATTTGGTTATTGCACTACTACCCACACCCACACATATATTAATTCAAATAAAGATATTAGGTGAAGCTCTCTGCGATTGTCATGCACTTGTTATGATTACAGTTCATTCTCTGAAATCAGTTTCTAATAACTTATTTGTTTTCCAATTTGAGAAAAGGAGTTATTTAATTCTAAAATTGTAAACACACAAAATATTAAAATATGAAATGCATTTACTTTAATAAATTGAAGCAAGTACTAAGTACTTCAGAAAATATTTCAAATTTCTTCAATCCTCCAAGCTTGTGATTTCGCGAATGTTTGCAGCTGCGAGGGCATGCTTTAATGACTTTCGCAGTATGTACAGGGTATATCAATCGATACGTAAGTATAGTATTTAGCTCACCAAGTAAATTTGCACTGTTCTTCAGTTCGGTTATGGATATGTTTGAGGCACCCGCTGGTATTGTGGCCACATGAACGTATGCGTCCTCTGGCAACGGATCGCGTGTAAAGATTCCAGTGACGGGACGGCAGAGCAGGCCTCCACAGCTGACGGAACCGCTATTAGCGTATAGGCCCTTTATGGAGCCGTTGCCAAGAACGGCCTGTAATTACACAAAAATAAATAAAAGTAGAATGGGAGAAACAGAGAATATACATATATTTGTGATGTATATATATAGATATAGATATGTAGATGGTATAATTGATTTCAATTGAAACAAATCAAAGCGTTTTGCTTTGTTTACAAAAATCGCAAATGGGCCAAAGGAGGAGGTGGGGGGAATGGAATTCTCGACAGATGTCCAAATTGACTCACCAGCCAGGTTAACACCAAGTGCCACAGCCAAGGCATATCGCACACTAAATAATATATATAAATTTATATTTATATATATATGTATATATGCAAGGTGATCTGTGTTATAATTTCTTTGTTTATGCGTACGATTTAATTGTTTGATTTATACTGGATGTCAGTGCACTACATAAACAAACGTCTTTACTATAGGTGCGTAAAATAAATTTCACTATAAAATGCGAATGAGCTAACTTTGAAGTGCTGCAGACATGAGCACATATATTAGGGTTAGGGTATAATTTAGGTAGCTAATTGCTAATGACGGCTATATAATGTACCAGACTCTGCCAGACTATTCCGAATGATTGGAATATATGCATACATTGAGTTGGGAAAACAAATCAAAATTAAATGAAATGTAAATATTGCAGCATACTCTAAAATGTTGGGTTCATAGACTACCCGATCAATAAGAGCATTATATATGTATTATACAATATATCAAGGCTATCAAATGAATATCCATGGTTTATTATATATTACATAATATGCATGGTACACTAATATTAAAACTATCCTAATATACCCTATATACCTATAATCTTTCAATGTAGATGATTATTATGCCATATACGTTGACGCACATAATTATGAGCACAGCAATCTTTATAAACTTAATAGCAACCTTTTAAGTTTTCATTAAACCAAATAGAATAGGATATTTATTAAATGAAACCAAACCAAATTTTTTAAGTCTTAAATGTAGAATTAACCAAAATTAAATAATAAAAAAAAAAAACGTAAAAAACAAAAAGCTTAAGGTAATATAAATTAATAGTTTGTACTTAAGTTAGTTTTCATAATGGCATTTAAATGATGTTAGATGATAATTGTAGTATTATACATATATGATGAAACATATAAAATGAAATTCAATCAATGAAATGATATATCTAGTTATGGATAGATATTAAAATCAGAATGTTACAAAATGAATGCATAAGCGTATATACCCTCTCAGTAATAGCACCGAAAAGTAATTCAATTAAAATACAATATTGAGTAGAAAATAAATATATGCAAATGGCTCTGTTGTGGGCGAAGGTGCAAATGGAATTTATATTCACTTCCGCTCCAAGTGCGAATTGCCAATATCGACTTCTGAAGTGTCTGCATATAAAAATGTACGTATATGTATGCATGTGTGCCTTTATATATTGTAAATGTATGTGTGAATATATCTGAATATATATGCCAACATTTATATTGAAGTTGTGATAAACTCGTAAATGTCTGATGGCTGTTTGCTGATCGCTGTGAGTGCCAAGCGGCCGACTATCATCGATGTGTAGTACAACACCATTTCAAAGCAAAAGATAATTTTGTTTTAATGGCCAACAGGCAGCAGCAGCAGCAGCAACAGCAGCAGCAGCAGCAGCCGCATTTGACGCACTTTTGCAAGTTTACGATGGCCACATTTCACTTGGCCACAGACTCGCTTGGTTGTTTACGACCTGACCAGCGCAAGACTAAAGTGCTTTTTAGATACCCTACATTAAACCTGTATAGGGTATATAATACCAATTGAAGTAACTTGAGGGCTCAGGCTCTTCGACTGAGCTATAAATGCTAAAAGTTATTGGTGGAACTGAGCAGATTGAAAAAAAATAGGTGCGGGTGCGAAACGTTTGCGAGTGTATGGGGGCTGCAATACTAATACAAAGTTAATTTATTTTTAACTATATTACATACTTAATCAATAACTAACTAACTCGATAATGGTATAACATATGGAATTATGAGTTAAATGAACTGAAGTGGAAGTGCTTAAAATTAATCGTTTTATAAAAGTGTTTGATAGATTAGAATCTATACGGGTCTCGCAACTAACAATCATAGATAGAATATGAAACTAATTGGTAGAACAATACAAATATTTAAATAATAATGAAAAGTTTGTAGAGCTTTCGTTACGTTCGCTAACGTCTCCGCCAATCACTTTAAATTTACGGAATTTATCCAATTTCTTATATTTGCTGACTAAATACTGAATTACTTTAAAACTAATTTAAATAAAATCAAAATAGATAAAAACAACTAGATTGAAAGAAATATACTCAGAGAGTATTTTTGAACACATCATATCTATAGTTAACAATTTTCAACCACGCTTCAATTTCAATCCCTCAACAGCTTACTTTACGCACATCTAAATTAATATGGAAACCACAAAAACTTAAGTATATATATTAGCAAAATTAGTATATTTAGTGCCTATCAAATTCGAATTTTAATGGCTTCTTTCAGATATTAGATATACACAAGTGTTTTAAAATAGTCTTGGCTAAGAACAAAAAAAAAAACAAAGAGAGGACATTACAATAGCCATAAAACTAAAAGTCACCATATAGAAAAGAGAAAGCTTGGAAAACAAAAAAATATTTATATATAAATATATTATTCGATCTGCCCACAATTGAGAAAAAAAAAAAAAAAACTAATACTGACGTAAATCTGAAGTTCAATTAAAAAATAGGCTGAATTTTCGAGAAAGCGGCAAATGGATCTAATTAAAGAATTCGAAAACAATTTAAGTATATTAGTACATTGCGTAAATGCATATTTTACATATAGCAATGGGAAATCCAATGTATTCAAGTGTAAGTCTCAAGAGTTTCGCACAAATTGCAAAAACAAAAAATAAGTGAATAGGAAATAAGTAAATTTAAAATTACTGCACGTTTCTGCGTTAAACAGAATAATTATCTCTAAATGAAAAAAAAAAGAAAAAAATATTAACATATATGAAATAGAAACTATTATGACTAATAATGTATTTAAAAAGTTTATATATATTAATAAATTTTGAAAATTACTTGGAACTATGAAAGTTCAAATAATTTATTAAAATATTGGCAATGTGGTTTGGAATATTAAGCAAAATAAGACTCTCCAAGAATAACACAATTATTATGTTAATATTAAATACAAAATATTTTTGAAAAGTATCTATATGAAAGTTCAGCTCAATTGTTGAAATATAAAATTTTTATATTTCTTGAGTTCGGAATTAAATATTTTTCTTTTAATTTCTTAATATTTATAATATATATATATTTTTTTTCTAAAATTTTAAATATTTGCTAAACACTCAGGAAATGCTCAACTAAACTAACTTGCCCAATATTTGAAAATTGCAAAAAAAAAAAAAATGGAATTGTTAATAAATTTTAAAATATTTGATTAATATCCTTAAGGAACTTTAGCTCATGTGGTCGATCTCATGTTTTGTTATTGTTTTCTTTGTTTCTTTTTGTATATTTCAAAAACATTTAAGGCCAACTAATTTAACTGACATGGTTATTCAATTAGAACAACATTATTATTTACAAATTTGTTTAGATTTTAGTCCGATTTCAGATTGATTTTTAAATATTTGTGTTTGTTATTTTTTGAATTGTTTAACTGGTTTTTGATTTTCTTTGATTGTTCTTAAACGATTAAACGATGCGCGATTCTCAAAGATACGAATACGCATGTGTTGCGTGCTTCGATTCGCGCCGCTTACTAAAATATTCGGCAAGGCGATTCATTTATTTCTAAAGAGTTTTTCATAACTCGAAGTGTGTGTGCACCACAGACACAATCGACAAGCGCTTTCATGCTCGTTCACGCAATGAGAGGAGTATATTGGCTTTTGCAACTCGCTTTGATATATGTACATAGACAAACAGACTGCTGAAAAGCGTATCGAATTAAATAGCTCTGCTAGTGCGAAATCACATCTAACACTGGGGGCGTGACAATTGCTAATTACTATATATTACAAAAAATTATACGTTTAAATATAAATGACAAAATTGTATGTTTATGGCTATGGGAGGTCTGTTAAATCATTTTACAGTTTTACAAATTGGTTAAGAGGGCTATAAGTATACGTAAAAATATATAGATTCTGATATATATGCAGCGCTTTCAGTACGCACACTTAATTGAATCTAATATTTAGACTCTGATATGTAAAAGCTGATAAATCAGATATAAAGCTGATAACAGGAATCTTATATTGAATAAACTAATCTGATGTAATAAATATTATATCTAATATATACAATTAATCTGATAAATACATAGAATTTTTTAAACAGAATCTGAAATAAAGATTCTGATATATGTATCTGCTCTGTAGAATATGAACTTAGAACCTAATTCATACATTGATTTATAGAACCTCACATATAAGGAATCATATCAATAATATCTATTAATTAGCTAAAAACAATATTCCGGCACCCCAAAAACACAAAATCGCCCAAGAGTTACGATGGTTTCTTCAGATCATTCTCCATTGATAGACTTAGCATTCGTATAGAGAGCATGAGAGCGAGCATGAAAAATTCGCCTTCACCCGACTGCTTGCTGTTTATGGATAGCTCTTGGTATATGAGTGATACACACAGAGACACACATAGAAAAATAAGCTCTCGCTTTTTTCTTTGTACTATCCAGCAAGAAGCTGAGCCATTCGTGTGTAATATATATATATTGAAGAAGAGCAGGTATTTATTGTAATTGAGACTGTTATGAATATCTAATCAGAGTCGTGTACTCATTTGCATTAACATGGCCTTAATAAATTGGAAATACAGCTAAGAGATTAATGGAACGAGCATAAATTGTGACTAGTTGTTAATTAATGGAACTACTGTGCGAGCTGATAGCGTGTTTTATCTGCAATCAGTTATAATTGTTATTGTTAGTTTTATTATGCGCGCGAGCGGTATTAACATTCACCTTGCAAATGCCGTCGACACATATTGCCCGACCCACTGGAGTGGACCGATTGGAGCGATAGTATTCAGCGGGCCTCTGGCAGGGGGTGCCATCAATAACCGTATCATTGAGTGTCGCGAAGTATTTCATGCCCAAAGGCTTGCAGTTCAGCTCGCACTCGGCATCGTCTGATAAAGAAAGTGAAAGTCACTTGCAAACTGATTCTTCACATATATACATATATGTAAATATATATTCTCTACCTTTGATGTAGGGCTCCCAGTTGTATTGACGACCCTGAAAGTCAACTTTATTGTATGCAGCGCATTGATATGCACGAATATCCATTGATTCCGTGGGACAGGGAAAGTCATTGCATATCTGATATCGTTTCGAGAGGCCCACACAAGTATCACTCATATATACTCTACTCGTAGTAGAATTTCTGCAAAACACAAATATAAATGTATGTAAGATAAAACAATAATTGTTATAATAGCGCAACTTGTCAAGTCCCCGGTACGGAGAGTTATTAAGAAATTATAATAATCTCCGCTTAGAGTAGCTCAACGTATTTAATTTATACCCTGAAAAGCTTTGAAATTGCATATTGAGGGTATCAAGGTTTTGCTAATGACTATGTAACAGCGTAGAGCTGGCGTGACCCACCTCACTCTATAAAGTAAATTCAATAGTGTTCAGAATAGAATAGAGAAGTAGGAGTGCTGCACTACATGAAACATAAAGCAAATTGATCTAAAATAAATATTCAGTAGGGACGGCATCCAATTCCTCTAAAGCGGTGCTAGGATCTCATCGATGCCATCCGACATAAAATCCAAACGTTGATAAAAAAATCTATTTAATACAACTAAGTATTTGAAAAATAAAAATATTTACAGCATCATATTTAAAGTTAGATAAATGATGAATGAAAAGAAATTATAGATGTTATACAGTTGTTTTTACATTTTAGAGGCCCCTAAAATGTTTATGATTTCCTTCCCATTTTACATTACAATTTACAAATTTATAAAACTAATTTTCATTATTATGATTGGAAAATTTAATTCAAATTTGTTCAAGAGTCATTTTTCAATAGAATTTGAAGAGAAGTATTTCTATATAAATCATAAAATGCATGCAAGAATACTCAATATTTTGAGTTTAAATTTATATATTATATTATATTATATTATACTAACTATTAGATTCTCTCTACTTTATAATAAAGTGATATGATAGTTTTATGTCTATCATAATATCTTATATTATTATCCTCTATTTCAAGACTTTCTATCCAAAAAACTAAAATGTCAACAGCAATTAAAGTTTGAAGATTTCTCTCTCTTTAATAACAGATAAAAGAGATGCAAAATAATGAATTTCTTAAACAGAATTTAGATATATGCATAAATATGATAATATTTTATCATTATCTCAAATTCTAGATTTTTTAATACCCTTGACTCAATTATAAGCAATAAGAATTATTTATAAACCAGTTCTGAAGAACTTTTCTAGAATTCTTACAACTCTTAGTCAAATCCAACCAAAAAACTGCTTAACATAATTTAAACTATTAAAGAGTTTTTTTAGTTTTATTTAATTTAAGTGCGTAGACAAATGAAAATTAATCTTCAGCTTAAATAATTTCAATGTTTTCTAAATATGAGAAGGAAGTTAATTTTTAGTTCAGTTCAGCGAATTTCGCTTTGAGGTATTCGATCAGATCGGCATTAGCAGGATTTCTGATTTCGTAGAGCGTCTTCTGCTTATCGTCGATGGAAACGGAATCGGCCAGAGCTGCTTGAGCTTGAGCTTTCAGGCCTTTAATCTCAGTGGCGTATTTAACATCAGCCTCGGCCAAAACCTTCTCGAAGAACTCAACACCGCTCTTCAGATCGTTGTTAATCTGTGGCAGGGCATCCGTCTTCAGGAAGCTCACTAACTCGGGACTGAAGCCCTTCTCCAGGTTCAAGAAGCCTTCCTTCTTAGCCTCAAAGTCGGTTTGCTTCTGCAGGCTCTCGAGCTCGGCCACAACCTTCTCGATCTCAGCCTTGAACTCACCCTTGGCCAAGAGCGACTTGTAGAAGCTGATGGCACCCAAAATATCCTCATTGAGCTGATCTTCCTGCAATTTGGACTGCACGAATTGGCCGAACTCAGCAGAAAATTGCGCGGGAACCTCGTTCACCAGAGTCTGCTTGGCATTGAAGTCCTCGGTCTTCAGGGCGGTTTCGTAGATGCCGATCAGCTTCTTCAGTTCCTCCTTGTGGGAACCGTCGTCGTTGGCGAGGTATTTCTCATACTGCTGCAGCTGTCCGCGAATGTGGATATTCAAGCCCTCGGCAGGATTCTCCGACAACACGCACTACAAATATGCTTTGGGATTACACCTCTGTGGACAGCCACAATCTCATTCAGCTAGACCTACCTGTACAGCGAGAGCCAGAGACAGAAGGCAAATGGTCAGTAATCTGGACATTCTGATATAAAAGTGTTAAGTGCACAACAGCTCCAATGCGTTGATTGCCGGAAACTCAGGCTTTTCAAAACTCACATCTCGTATTTATAGCAAAAATCTGTTCTCAGCATTGGGGCTTTTTTTTATTATTTATTTTTGTTTTTATTTTTTTTAGTCGGTCATCAAAACGAGCGTACAAAGTCTGGCATTGTTCGGATCGAGCCTTGTTTTTGTAGTTGTTATTGCTTTTCTCAACTTGTTGGGATTTCTCTTTAGCTGAAAACAAGTCCAAAATGTCGCGAGAGACAAACAGCTGAGCTGTGCTTAAAATTACATGACTGACAGATACCCTGTAGTAATGTGCACATCAAATATTCAGAAATGTTTGCCATTATCGCAAACTGAAGTCTGAATTGGGTTGAGATACCCGTTGATATCAAGCATAGATTCTAAATATGATATTCAACAATATGTATCTGGGCTTTGTTTAAATATTCAGTTATTCCCCCGATCAAGGGAACAGCGAAGACATATTTTAAATAACGGCAAATATATACAATTTCTATATAACTAAATGGTATACAGGTTTCCGCGATACAATTCTCTTGTTTTTTCTTTTTTTTTACTTTGAATGTCTTGAATTTACGAGCCACGTCGAACGGAATTAATGTTTGCTCACAAAGTGGATTAGTTAAGTCAATAATTAACTATTTAAGACTTGGCTAAATAAAAATGGGGAAAAAAAAACACAAAATTGATTATTTATGTACATGAGATGGAAAAATACAAGCGAGGCATAGCCGAGGCATAGCCGAGCGCCTCTGCTCAACCACAAGATACCCTGTAGAGTACTTAAAGCACCTGCAGTCCACACAGAATATTAAATAAAGAAAGAGGAGTGAATAAAAGAGAAAAGGGAATTAATCGATTTCAGATATTTGCAATATATGCAAAAATATTCCACAATAGAGTAATATCTCCATCGTCTATGCACCCAGTCACACCATATGCGGCATATATATCTCTCTTAAATGTTGACAAAACAATTAGCACGAATTACTTTTCAGCCAAAATGACGCTAGACGCATACAAAACTGAGCCACAGAAAAAACCCCAAAGTTTGAGGTAGAAACCAGTTTTTGGTTCGAAGGGATGACTAAGAATCAACAGACGAATATTCTACGAAGTCATACTTCAGTTCAACCTAGAAGTAGTCTCAAGTACTTTCAATTACAAGCAAAAGTCTATGTCCACATATAGGTATATACGGGCATATATGTACATAGCTATAGATATAGACAAGTGCAGTATTGTAATTAGTTACATAATAACTTCATTGTCTTTGGAGAACGTTCCGAATCGCACGCAGATCTGGATAGCACAATCTCTGGCACGTGACAGGCCTCCGAAATGTCTTTTAATTATCCGATTTACCTTATGTTCAGCTATTAGAGGTCATTTTGTTCGAGCATTAATAAAGACGTCGTTAAATTTGAATTGCTAATCAAAAGAACGAATCTCTTCACGCTGCACCGAAGATAATATACACTCGAAAGCATTCAAAACTAGTTGATCGAATGACTCTATTAAAGATATACACTTGAAGAAATTATCAGACAGTTACTAATTAAAACTTTCACATATAATGCTAGAAAATAAAAGGAAAGGTTTAGACTGAAAAAATGATGTATTTTGAATTTATTTAATAGAAGAATTTATTTAACATATGAAACTTAATTAATGAAGTCGGTGACTCCGATAACTTGCTATTACCCAAATCTATAATGGAAGGCGAGAACGATATATATATTTATTATATTATATACAAATATACAACAATTGTACATTAATTAGGTAATATTATATATAAATATGTAATCAATTTCATGCTTGAACAAACAGTGTGAAAATATTAATCTCCACTTGAATACAATTGAATTTATTATTTGGACTTTTTAAATCAAAACCGCAATACTAATTACTTTATGGAAAACATACACTTAGCGAAAAATATTCAAGAATTTTGAAGCTTAATTAAACATTAAATTTCTCTTTGATCAAAATCAAAAACAACAGAAAGTGGAATATTTCTAGAAGTGATTCATATGTTATGTTATGTTATGTTACTGTTAATGTCAGATTCCTTTATCAAGAACTGCTCCTCCCTCACATCACCATCATCCCCAACAGATACTATAAAACACAAATCTAAAGTAAAAGCAAATCTATTCATATTTAATTACTTCAATTAATCATGATATTTTTTCTTTAATTTCAAATAATACCAAGGAATATTGCCACAGACACTCTTTAGTCAAAATTCAGTTCATTATTTTTATATGATATATATTTACATATATGTATATCTGAAATACTTACCGATCAATGCACTTGCGAGTCTGATACATAACACCGCCTCCACAACTGCGCGAGCATTCGCTCCAGGGATTCCAATTGGCCCAGCGCGGAAAGGGTCTAAGCTTGGGCTTGGGTTTTTTGGAAGTCGTAGTCGTAGTCGTTGAGGCAGTCGAGGGAACATCAGTTAATTTCGGCAATGTCAATGCCGTTGTCAACACGTCGGGTTCCTCTGCTATCAGGGATTTAGTTGCCAAAGTAGGCGCCACAGTCGTCCATATTTGCGATCTTTCTGTTGGGTTGGTATTATTAAATAGCTCTTGAGAGTCGAGGCTGCGAAGGCGAGGCGTTTGGGTTAAGGTGGTGGGCAGCACATTGATGTTGGCATCGCCAATCACATTGCTATTGATAGAGCTAGTTTCGTTTTCCGTGAATACCTCATTGATGCTTGAATTTTGATTTGTTGAAGGTTCTTTGTTTATGCGCCATAGTTTAGCTGGCTCAAAAGATGATTTCCAATTGGTATATCTGACTTTTTCCGCTCTGAGTTTGTGCCGATTTAGCCACTCTTGATGTTTCTGTAATATATGTGAATGCAAATTGATTCTTGGAATAGTTTATTATAAGAGCATAGTATACACAAATAGGATTAAAAAATTACTCAAGCAAGCTCGACTAGTAGATACCCTGGATATTGAGCAGAGCTAATTTATCAAATATTTCTTATTCACTTCTTTTGTAGCTCCACTTCCCTACTGGAAACTTGGATTTATGATATCGGATCTTAATAATAATATTTAATATATATTTATAACATCGTAACTACCAAATCTTTAGACTTTAATGTAAGATATCATTCGATTCTGTGAGAATTTACTAAATTAGCAATGTCAATTTCATTGACTTAGATGGGATATTAATATTGATCTTCTAGAATATATTATATATATATAATGATTTTCAATTTGAAGCCCGTTTGGAGCATTTATACTTATAGATAATCCCACATATACATAGATAAAGGCAATTTGACGGATGGACATTCTCAGAGCCAACCTGCCGTTAAGGGTATCAAAATAATAGTAGTATTAGAAATCAGAAGAACTTACCTTAATTCGTTCTAACGTTGATGTGTCCGCAACAATCAATTGCGTAAAGGCTGCAACAACTAGGCAAATACTGGAAAGTAGAATAATTACAGCTAATATATCACATCCATTAATATATTGCCTTCTGGGTATGACTTACGACAATATACACATATAATTTGCCATTGTATTGCAATTAACGAACGCTCGGACTACATAGGAATACGACTAATCTGAAAGAAGGAAGCACAAATATAATTATTGATATAATAGAATGAGAAATTATTATTTTGTTATAGTGATAATTAGTAATGACCACAAAAGAGACAAAGATTCGCGCCCCTATGATGAGCCAGTCACATTTAAATATTGACTTAAACGGGGTTCCTGACCTTTTGTCTGTCAGTTTTGCAGTTATCTAAAAAGTAGCCTAGGGAATTCGACTGGCTACGTTTTATATATACATATATCAGCTCTTTGACAATCTATTCCCTGGCGATGGCATCCCTTGAGAAATGCTAGCGCAAAAATAAAATCAATTAAGTCAATTAATATCAAATGGGAAGAGCAATTAAATTCGACTATAGTGAGAAAGCAATAAACATATTTAGTCAACTCATCATATGGGCCTGACAATTAAGTTCAGAGTCAACAAATGGGAATGCTAAAAATATCCTTAACAAATTATTAATTTTCTCGATTTGCTATAAATGTAATTTACAGACACCTTCAGTTAAGAAAATGGTTAACATATTGCGAAAGCCTGCTGGTCCAACTAATCTTTCAACTTAATAGACGTGAGGGTGTATACACATATATATATTTTAGTCTACATATATTATAGTACTATAACTATCTCTCCAACAAAGCATTTTTAAACTGCTTGAGGAAGTGAAAATATTATATTTGTTTATGTAATTTCCGTCTTACTATGATGTTTGTAGAACCATTGAGAATCCTATGTTTTCAAAAACATAAAAACATAGTTAAGGGAGACGATGAAACTGGCAAGCTCACAGTTTGTATATATTCTTATTTTTGCCAAGGCCGTCCGAAACTTTTTGATAGATATCTCTTAGCATAAAATTACAAAACTCAATCATGATTTCTTTTCTGTGCTTTAAATAATCAGATTATTCAATCATTTTCTGGACTTGTTGAACGTGTTCAAGGTATTAAATGTCTTTTAAATAATTAAACTAATAAATCAAGTTTCTAAGCATTAAAAGCACTAAATTAATGATTTATTTAGTCTTGCCATAGAAGACACATAGCTGTCACAGCGCATAGACACATTGGAATGCTAAAACAAAATATATATGTACATATGTATATATATACATGTATCTATTTCAATTTGCACATACACTCAGAGAACAGCGCAGAGTAAAGGCAGAGAGGAAGATAAAAAAATTAAAAATGATTTAATTAAATTATTTTCTGTATGCCTTATCGTAAGTCGAACGTCGAACGAATTTCATCGTGTGATTTAGGCTATTCCTTGAATTGAGTATAAAGAATTCTTAAATAAACGTAATTTAATATAGTAAGTATTCAAATCGAAAGAGTTACATGAAATAAAACTTAACATACAATGAAAAATTAAAAGTATTGTTATTTGCCATAACTATAAATATTATATTTATATTTTCAAATGAATTAAAGATTCGTTGTTTTAGATCTTTAATATCCCATATTTTTAAATTAATATCTATATAGTTCATAATGCACTTCTTCTTCTTCTTTTAGCTATTTATATCAACATTAGATTATTATAAATATAAAAAATATCTTCCACTCTCTTCAATATCAAGTTAATGATGCATTTCTCTCAGTGTATGCGTTCTGTTAGCCATGCGTACATAGATTTTTTGCGAATGTGTGAATGGGTTTCAACACATTTCTATGTACACATCATCCAAAGCTTATTTCTCTTGCGGATGCTTTTACGCATAGCTGAGCTTAAAAAACGAAAAACAAAAACAAAAACAAAATATACGAAGAAAGAACGCATTGAAACATGTGATCATTAATCTGGTCGTAATTTGCGCTCGCTGCGACAGAGTTCGACACGCCCATCCCTCATTTATAATGAGCCGCTGTTCAGATCGGCTCGACTTAGCTCAGATCGGTTCAGAAATGAAACATTACATACATCGGCGAATGGCAAATCGTCCAAGTGCGTATGTATGTGTAGGTACGTACATATATGTATGTATGTATTCGTATGTATATATGTAGACTGCTACCCATGGCGGGTGCGACCAAATTAACTGCGTAGATTCGCTTTCAGCGATAGCGTCAAAAATTTTCGGGATGAAAAGAGAATATTATCAGCCAGCTCATCGGAAGTCGTTAGATCGAACAGACTAGCATATGTATGTGTATGTACCTACATAAATATACATATGTGCATGTACGTTTGTATGTATGTACATACATATATTGATGAAGCACATAGGAAGTTGAATGTATGTACATATTCCAGTCAATTTTTGTATACCCTAGTAAAGAGAGCTCCTAATATGAGAAAGTTGATGATACATGGAAGAATATAATTCTTGAGATGTATATTCATATATTCAAAGTAACTTGGGGAATTATTTGTAAATTATTTACACATATATAGAAAGCAGTGAGATAAATATATTTTGAGATCTGAAGAGCCTTATATACAAACTGATAAATAGGAAATTCGTTGATAGCTTAGGCCAAAGTTAATAATAATCCAGCAAATAAATTTTTTGTAATAAATTTGTATATTATTTAAAAATATTACATATTTTGTATTTATATTTTAATTATTAATATAATAAACATTACCAAAGCTATGTGTTATATATATAAATAATATATATTAAATATCATTGGAAAATTATAACAGAATTTCAGAAAGCGCTTAGAAAACGTAAAAGTCTAATATTAACTTATAAATCTTACATTAATATAGTATGTAGCATATAGTAGTATCATATCATATAGGATATATGCATGTAGACAAAGTAATAAAAAATGTATTACATTTAGCAAGGTATCTAAGTTTCTTTAATGTTTGATGCAAACTTTGTATACCCTGAACTCATTAATAATGGGAATTCAATGGGAACTAGTATGAGTACGTAAAGAAGAAGAGTATTACTTTTTATGGCAGGGTTCAGGGTATCTCGTAGTCGAGCCGTCTCCACTAGAGCCTTATTACTTGTTAATATATATAGACATGTACGAGTATCTCTCAATTATAAATCTCCACGTTCCAAAAGTATATAAAAATATATATTTTAGAGCCCACTTGAGAGCTGATTAAATCATAATAAAAACATTTAATTTTGTTAAACATTTCGAATAAAAATGTTTTTAAAGCTGTTAATTAAATAATAAAACAGCTTGCCTCTAGATGTGAGTTTATATTTAAACTGTATGTTTTAACTAGCTCCTCGCACTCATTATACATATTATATATATACTGATATACTGATATACTGATATATACTGATGCTTATGTGATGTATAATTCACATTGTGCAAATTCAGCAAATCGCCCGTGACCATGCTACAAAAAGAGTGAAACAAATGCGAGTTGAAGCCGTTGCTGGAATCGTTTAAATAATTTGGACATTTTTGAGCAATACAATGAAGACAAACATACATATATATATATATATATATATATATATATCCGTATGTAGACGGGTGTGTTCTCCGAGTGAGCTCCCATAGAACTTCATTCCCAGCTGCTTGCCAGACAATGCTAGACGAATGGATACGATTGAAATTGTCATACACTATTGACCTTCATGGTGAATAGTTTTCAAAGTGAATGTTTCGAATACTTGGGCAATGCCCAACACTAACCCACATTATCCATAATGGATATTGCCCAATTTTTCGCATACAGCATTTTCTCTTTTTTTTTTTTTTTTTTTTTTTTTTTTTTTTTTTTTTGAAGTAGAGATCACTATTCTTGCATTGCTTGATTGATATGTAGAGCATAACCAATAACCTTTGCGGGCTATAGATGATTCAAAAGCAAAACAAGAACAAAAATATACCCTATATGGCTATAACTAAATGCCAATAACCCCATATACGTTTCAATGTTATATAGCTAGAATGTATTGAGGTAAATTTTCAATATGTGATAATTTTGAAACTAGGTCGCGAATATCCACGTTAATTGTGTTAATTATGTACTCAGATTTATGCGATATTTATTAATTGATTGTTTTTATAAAATTAACAATTATTTGATTTAAATGCCTTATCCTTTCTCATCTGTATATATTTTATTTGATGTAAATTTAAATTATTTAATTATATTTCAATATTGTCAATTTATTGTACTTTAATTTTCTAAAAGGAAATCAATTGAAATGTTTATTTTCATAGGATAAAAGGTAATAGAAAATAATGCTGATAAGTATGATATTATGACTTGTAATAAAATAAATATTTTAATTTTTTATTTATTCACAATATTTCAGCACTATATATAGATTAATTATGATTGTTAATAAATTACGAATACTATAAATTTATTTTATTTTTAACATAAAAATACTGCATTAGTAAAAAAAAAATTTTTTATATACATCCTAAGTAATATAAGCTATTTCTGATTCAAATTTATATTTGAAAAATGTATTTAAATATCAATGCATTTAAAAATGCATTCGGTAACTCTACAAATTTTAGACTATAAATATTTTATTTATGATTTACACTTAAAATTTTACATGATATTTACAGATATTTTGAAAGAAGCATTCAAATATTTTGAACTATGAAACTAATAGATAAAATAAAATAATAATTTATTAGCTCTAACAATGATCAAACATTTGATTCTAATTTCTGTTTGCTTTCTCAAGATATATAAGATATATCTTATAAAATTAAATATGAGTTGCATTGGAAAAGATCATATTGAGTATTTTATTTAATCATTAAATACTTGATAAAACTACATAGAATGTATTTGAAAAACTGGAATCCATCAATGCAATTACGGTCTAACAAACATATAGCTCGGAAATGTAGTCAAGGCTCTATATTGAAGCCAATTGGTTGCTAAACAAGATGCAGAGAGTGCATCAGCATTAAGTAACTTTAATGAGCTCGCGCACTTCTCGAATATGTGTCAATGGAGCTATTCCCAAGCCAAGTATATATGTACATATATCGACAGATATTAGTTCCAATATACATATGTACATCTATATATTTATATATATAGATATAGCTGCAACTTGTGTTTACAAACTGTACTTGGAGTAGCTGTGAAAAAGCCCTTAACAATATGAAAGACTGTGAAATGTGAAAAGTGCCAAACTAATTGCATATTTATGCCCCACACAAAATTTCTACATACTTCAATAAAAAGCGACAAATATGTGGATATGCATGTGAGCGGAATATATACACTATCTATATCGGATATGAAGTGTATTCAAACGGAAACCGAGTCAAGTGTCTGCAATATTTGCATTCGAGCTGAACAACAAATGCGCTTGCATTTGAAGTTTTCGGTCATTCAAGAAGTGTTTATGTTTATTTATGGATATGTTTGTTAATTTTTTCCATATCTCATTTTATCATATGTCTATGGATAGAATCCGATCCAAGCAAAGAAAAAACAGTTGCTGAGTGTACGTCAACAAGTGCGTTTCTCAAAACGGAATATGAATGAATGAAATTTTAAGTTATTTTTAAACAATATAATTTATTGTTGTAAATGGCAATGTCGAAAATATTGCTCAAAAATGTTACGAAAACACACTCAATTTTTTACAAAAACAAATATTTTCTAAACAAAAGAATGTAAATATTATGAATAATATGAAATCATGTAATGTATTTCCTAAGATGGAGCAATTGATCAAAATGATTTATTTTTTATTTCCAACATATGTAAATAAAATTAAAATAAAAAGATATTTTGAATTATGTAATATACATCATTTATATGTGTTATAATTCAAATATCATTATTTTTATATAATATTGTTATTATAATATTTATTTTATATATGTATATTATAAATTTTTAAAACAAATAATATTTTTATGACTATTCAAAATGACAACTATTCATTTATCTCTTTCGAAACCTGTATTAATTCTTCTTTTTTTTTTTACAAAATATAAATGTAAAATATAATAAAACAATACAAAATATAGTTGATATTATTAGAAGATTACTCAAATATTATTCAGATTATGTTAAGAAAGCAATTCGTTTCCTACATATATAATCTCCCTCTTAAACATTTTCTTCTTTTTCTATTGTTATTATTTCACTAAATAATAAAATTAAATAAAGCTCTCATAGTGCATATAAGAGCCGCCGATTCTCACTTTTAACACTTCTAGTAAAAATGTTGTTCAAATCTTTTTGAAGTGTTGTTTTCCAGATACAAAAGACTCGCTACCTATCGACAATACCTAATGGCATAATTTTCAAACTTTATTTTTTTTACATTTATATATGTGTATGTGGTCTATTGTCTTGCAAGATTGATTGATGCACTTGAGAATAAAAATGGTAGTAGTAGTAGTAGGAGGCGGCGGCGGAGGAGAGCTAGAGGAGACTGATATGTCATTGGGCCATAAGTGCATTTTGTAATTGTGACGTTGCGATGAAATGGTTATAGCCATCAAATATATTTCAATTTAATTCGTTTTTTCATTTTTCTTTCTCTTTTGCTTTGAATATGAGTTCGGCCCTTCCTTCATCCAGTTTCGATAGCTTTAAAAGGGGGCACGACGCGTGGCATTGTTTAAGATGTTGGTCACACGCTATCAACTCGGCTTTATGATGGGTCTATTAGAGACATTGAAGTTGGAGCCACAAATGCTGAAAATTGAATACCCTAGCCGATTTATAGGTTCCTTGAAATAGAGCTATGACACTGATATGACATGAAGCTAGGGCGAATCAGACACGTCATATCGTATAGATAGAGAGATCTGATTATATGACAATCATATATGTATAGATATGATTATATGACAGGAGTCATAAAGGAATCATATAGTATATAAAGTGCCATTGAAGCTGAGCAATTTAGAGCTAATTAGTTTATATATGATATAAAGATAAGATAACCTTTATTATATGCAGTTGATATATGTGATATGACAAAGAACTCATTAATTCTTGCTATATTGATTATATGATAGACCAAAATAAAGACAGGCAAATGTAACTATTTTAATTTAAGCTAGTCATACCTTAAGGCAATATATAAAGATAGTTATAAATAGATAATTATTGTATATAAATAAATATCTATTATTTATTTAAATTTTTAAAAACTCATTTCATTTTATTTCATTTCAATTGTATTATATTTTGTTGATTTAAGTGCAGATTAATTCTATAATATCTGAAGAGGAAACAAATCTAAATCCAGATATGTAATGTTCCAAAACATTTACAATAATATCCATCTATAAGACAATTGACAAACTCTCCTCCTAGTTTCTGGCCAATCGATAGCAAATTGCTTACCATTAAAAAACAGTTTTAAAACTTGGATATGTAATTGTTATTTGAATTATTAGGGTGTTTAAGTATGCCTATTTTAGAGGAGTGTATAGAGTCACTTTGTGGAAGTTTCATAACTCACAACTGTTTCTGCATTTGCCAATGATCATCTATATGGCACGCACATATATAAATCATAATATATTATTGCAATGTTTTCACCAAGGGGTAATTTCGGTCGCGATAACGTTTGAGTTAAAAACCGCCTCCCAAATATATATCACTAAATATATGCATGCATATATTAACTATAACTAACAAGTTCGAACAATTTCCCGATAGATTTTCGTTTCAATTAAAGCCGCCGTCAACATCGCGTGGTACGCAAATCCAAACTAAAATCGCTGGGAAATCGTTTTGGGAATTGAAGCGCGATGAAGACAGCCTCAGCGTGGCCTCAGTCGCAGCCGCAGTCGCGGCCAGCGCAGACGCCAGCTACTGGCTGCCTGCGACACAGAGAACTGTAAAAGCGCGGGCGGGCGTCGGGTGGGGGGTGGGTGGGGTGAACGAGTTGAATTGTTGGCGGAGGCGCGCGCGCCCAAAAAGTCTGGATGATGCGTGCCTTACAACACTTCGAAAGCGACACACTCAATGCGAGAGTGTGAGCAGGAGAGGTAGAGTGAGTTGAAGAGGGGGTGAGAGGAATAGCGATACTGAATGCGAGTGTGAGCGTGTGTGTAAGTGCCTGAGAGTGTGTGAGTATAAGGAATCTAGAGGCTGTTGTTACGCACTTTAAATCAGAGCAGAGCACAACTCGCATGTAGCTAGTACTACTAAAAAATACTCAAAATATACCAAATACATACATGTATGTATGTACATACATATGTATACATACATATGGTAATCAAATACACATTGTTTTTATCACAAGCGGAAATGTTGGCTCAGCATAATTGCTCGCAGCTCGACCACAAAACAGGTGCATTCACACACACACATTCAGATAGAGTTTACACTGGCATTACAGGCATATACACACACACATATGTACATAAAATTATATATGTATGTATGTAAGTAGTCAAGATCAAATATTTGTTATGCTAATCGCTAATGTTGGGTCTGTCACAATAGTAGTTAAGGGTCTCAACATAAGCCGCAGAGACCTTGCCTTAAATACTAGACTCAACAACACTAGAAAACAAATCATAAACCTCTACCCAGTATTATTTATTGCTTCAAGTTATGTCATAAATATTAATTGAGCAAAAATTTTAACGCATATGTATGTATATATTTCGCAAGAATGTTTCGGGGGTTACAGTTCAAAATACCATATTTTATGATTCACTTATAAATTGATAGAAATTAAAAAAATAAAGTTAAGGAAAAGAAAGCAAAAATCATTAGACAAGCATTTATAAAAAATCCTTCAAGTCGTATCGAGCAGGAGGAGATAGCTTAATGGCATAATACTAAAACAAAAGTATCATAGATATATACTATATGTATATATTTTAATTCACTAAGATATTGTATCTTTTACAAAATTCAGTAAGAATTGGAAATGTATTAAAAATAATTTATTTATTATTTTTATCAGAAAATTTTGAAGTTGCAAAACATTAACGTATAATAAAAGTAAAATATATATACAAAGAAAATGTTATAAATTGTAGAATATTAAAGTTGTTTTCTGGAGTAGTTCATTTTGAGAATATATCATCGAGTGACCAATCCAAAATGTTTAATTAGGAACAAGCATAAATTGATATGATGATGGGCAAGCAAGTCATTAAGAATTAATATAATATATATTTTCTCATTGTGGGAAATGAAATTAAAAGTTGCCACCAAAAATTACCATTAAGATCAATTGAAATTTGTTGTTGGAGCAATTGAATAGCGAGCTGCATTCCATTATTTATAAAATCGTTAAATTCCCGGCCGAGTTCATAAATTTTTCCTAACGGCTTATTTTTGTTGCTTGAGCGCAGCCAAAAAATTAAAAGCGAATTGAGAAAGAAATCTTGTGGTGCGTAACTCGATATTTGAGCAGAAATTCGCCTAAGCGCGTCAAGTAAATTGAATATTTTCATTAGATTTCAGCATTAATTTAAAGTTTTATTTTTAATTGATTTGATATATTCTTTATTGCGGGCAATTGAAAATGAACAGAAAATAGAAACGAAATGAAGTGTGCCACAGCTGAGACGCTGATACGCTGAGACGTTGAGCTTCTGCCTTGTGGGTCGTGTCATTAATTGGGCTGCGAAGTCATAGATTTTAAATGGATAATCGTCTTTATTGACCCGCTTCTTTGACTTCTACGTAATACATTAACGGCAATTTCACGCTTGCTTACTAAACGTTCGCTGAGCCGGAGCACACAGATTGGCATTCATGATATTCAGTTTAGGTTTTACTCTGGCAACGACAGGACTCGGCTTGAATGACGCGGGTAGGACACAGTTGATCGGAGACTAGCTCAACATTGCCCTTTATTTGCTCCTGCATGCACTCAAATTGCCGCCGGCGCAGTCCCGCGGAACTGCCCGCCGGACACTCGCAATTGCTGAAGCTGCTCGGACGCCAGAAGGCCGGACAGAGGCCGCGATTGCAGTTGTAGATGTCGTCATTGAAGGTCGGCTTCTCAATGTCGGCGCAGCGACGTGGCGAATAATATCGGATTAAGGACTCCCGCATTAGAACGCAGCGGAAGATGGGCGTTTGGGTGCCTGGGCCACAGCTGCGATTACATTCGCCGAAACCTAACAATTTCCAGCTGAATTTGCGACGCTTCCGCTCTTTAATGCGCTGCGCATAGCTGGCGTCGGTGTCATTAATGAGCTTACCCGACTCATCCCAGATAGCCTGCAGCTCCTCCTCCTCGTTGACGCTGGCCGAGGCTATGGGTATGGTATAATTGTATTGAATATCATTCACGCCACTCTGAGTATCCAGCACGAATTGCTGTCAAAGATGATTGCACAATTAGTCCGCAACTCAATCAACTCAAAGTTTTCAATCAAGATTTACCATCAACATCACAGCCTTGCCGAGCGGACCTCTCGATGTAAGCAAAGCATTCAGCTGATTGTATTCGTAGGCCTTATCGTCAAAGTTGAATATCTTAAAGTGATCTCTCGGTATGAGCAACACTTGCTCGGCACTTTTCAAAGCTGAAAATGCAAATTTAACGGAAATTATGAATACATTAAAATGAATATTCTATTCCATTGTAGTGCGATCTCTCTACATTATATTTTATATATGTACAATTACCCAATGAATTATTGCTTTGTATATTTTGCTTGATCGATAGATTCATTGCTCCAACAGGCAGTTTTGTAATATTGTTGTAGCCCTTCGTTAGATTGGTTTTATTGAATAGCACCGAGACATGCTTGCACATTACCGAACCACATTTCACCTGGCTATCGCGTGTTGTAACGGGACGTATTAAGCCGCTGCTGTGCACTGCCTGAAAGGAAGACGGAAATGCTAGACAAATCTCAGAATGCTCAGCAGAAGGAGCAACATCTATATTTAAAGAGTAAAAAGTTGTATTGTATTCAAGGGAATCGCTACAGGGTATCGCTTAGTCTCTTACGTATTTACTTATCTAGATATCTAAGATGTAGGAATTATTTAGATCTGAACTGATTGCCATCAATCAACTCTCTGATCTGAAGTCCTTTGCCAACTACTTTGATGATGGTTTAAGGGGCCTGCAAATATCGGTGGATGTGTTTGATCTTCATTTAGATAAAGTCGAGTAGCATATCTCCACTGGCAAGTGAGAGTGAGTGGAGCCACATTTCACACTCTGGCATTGCCGGCATTGCTCTAATCTAGTGCACCTCCTAAGAGCCACTTGAATGTTTTGACACAGTTTCTCCTCATCTTTGTTTAGTTATATTTCGAGAGAGTGGGCAGAGAGTCATTAAAACAATGAAAAGGCTTTGTATCTGGGCTAATTACATGTGTATGTAAGTATTTGAAATTATCAGGCGATAATGGGGTCATGTCAACAGAAGGCCCATCGCAACATTATCTATACATTTTTGTTTCTTTTACCAAGCCATGCTGCTGCTGCTGCTGCGATGCGTATAGAAAAAAAAACTAATTAAATTATAAATTGGAAAGACCCGAAAGCCATATGAATATGGAAATCAATTGCAAGCGATATTAATTAAGATTTATTACATTTGGCAGCTATTCAAGAACCCCACATCGTATGTATGTGTGTGCGTGTGTGTGTGAGGCCACCCATAAAGCAGTTTAACGGACTGTTTTACAATGCAAGAGTACCTATAGCTATGCCTACATATACATATATATCGTGCCTATATGTACCTAAGATATTCATATGCATGCAATAGTATGTGCTAAGCACTTGGGCAATTTGCATGCTTTTGGAGAAAATTGGCTTTAGACAATTTAACTTGGCCATAAAGAGAAATCAAATGCATTCAACATTGAATTGTGGCTGCCCTTGCCGCATGCCCATCATTAAAAAGCCAAAATGAATGACTGCACAAACATTTAAATGATCTACAAAACATTGGCATTCGGGCAGATACAAAAGGCTCAAAGCCTAGCTATTATTAACAGCATTGAAGTTGTTATTACTTTAGTTTAGTTGGTCGGGGGTGCCATGAAAGCTTGCCTTATACATAGACAGAGAATACATACATATCTCATGCATATTTGAAAGTTTCGCTTTTACAGATGACATCACTCGGCAGACTGTCTATCCAGAGTTTGTGGAATAACGAGTTGAAATGAAATTTTATCGAGTTGCCAATTCGACAGCAGAAAGAATTTCAATTCAATTTGCGATTCGTTTAGATGTACGCAATAAAAATCCCGTCATAGACCGACCGGAAGAGGCAAAGTTATTATTTGCAGATGTTACAGAAAATAAGAGAGGCGCCAAGGCAGATAAAAGTTTATCGAATATTAAATACCCTATACACAAATAATATCTATCCATATCAGTTAGTCAAACAAACTCGCTCACCCGACAAATTCCCTCCACACAGACAGCCTGTCGTCGGTAGAAGTGCGTATAGTATACGGCCGGACGATTGCACGGCGTGCCGTCTGTGACCGATTGATTCATACTGATGAATAAATCCGAGTTAGCCACGCGGCAGAACAGCATGCACTCGTCGTGTTCTTTCTCATATCCGACCCAGTTATAGAAAGTCTCACGATATGGCACGTTGTTGAATTTCTCGCATTGTTCGTCGCGCAATCGCTGCTTTCCTGGCTTGCAGCGCTCCTCCTTGCACTGGCGATAACGCTTCAGCACTCCGGAGCAGCCCGTTTGGCCATAGCCGGGGTAGAAACGCCTCTCCACGGCGCTATCCATGGTTGCGTTTTTGAAGCTGCGAAAGCATTAGGTATATTAGCTATGAGCTATGAGCAGGCATATTCATTGGACCACTTACCGCTCTAAGCATTTCCGCTTCTTGATCTGCACACAAGTCGTGGAGCATTTACTCCACTTCTCCCAACGATCCCACGAGTAAAACGTGCCCACTCTGTCGAAGGAGCTCTGATTGCGTTGACGTGTCTGCTTGCTGACTTCATTCTCGTCTACGTAATCCGTGTAATCATCATCAATATCGTCGCTGAGCTCAGACTTGACCGATATATGCGTGCTATTATCGTTTTCCACTTGGGTGGTATTGTGCAGATGGATCTCCAAACATAATACCAATAGAAAACTCAACACTCTATTTGAAAGATTACAAATTTATTTCGAATATACATATATTCACTTTGACTTTACTGTCCGACAGAACGACTTTTTAATCACGGAATTTGTTTATGGCAAGGTTAATTGCTGTCAGCGATTAAATAAAAAATGTAACTTCGAGCTTTTCAACAAATTTTATTGGAAAGACAAATATAATGAATGAGCTACTATATAGGAATTGTTACAATTAATTGTAAATCATGCACACACATAAATTTTATGAATGAGCTAATTCACATGCAATATAAAGCTTATCTGGCAATATTATTCACTGACCTTATCAACTGCATTCTCTTGTATTTCACTCCAAATTGTATTTACTATCTGAACGTTCAAATCTGATGAAGTGCATCGAACGCGTGTGCCATTACAAAAGACTAAGGCACAACTAAGAACATTTCGAAAAATTTTGAATACTGGGGCCAAAAAGCTAAAATGTATTATAACATAACAGAATTATATATTTTTATTTTTATTTTTGTATTGATTATTAAAAAAAAAAAAAAACTAAATGGGAAAAAATTTCCATCTCTCTCTTAATCTGTAGACAACTCTCAAATATAAACTCTTCGCTATGTTTCTCCCAGCAATACGCAATAAATACACTCGCTCTCTATTACATATAGTCTCTTAACACTCAATCATTCAACTATTTAACGCGTACTCTTATCTATACATACACACACGTATATATAAATTCATATTTGAAATACTTGAATGAAGGAAAATTATGATCAGCTGTCATCGGCTTCCGCGCGTTTCAGCATGGGCTCATTGATATTGTATTGCTTGATATATTTCTATAAATTAATATAATATAATTATGCTTGCTTTCATATAAAACACCGTTTAAGTACCTCGCAGAGTTCAACATCTAAACGACAGATGGCTTGAAAAGGTTCACTTGTGGCACTCTCTTTTGAATTGCTGTTCAGTTTTATTTGGGGCAAACCATCAGCTCCATTCTCCATGGATATCAGATTTTCTTTGATTAAGAACGATATAATCAATGAATTCTGAACGGTGTCCATAAAGTTATATGGATTACAGATAAGTTTAAAATATGGTATCGGTTCATTGTTGCCCGCTCGGTAAATATTTTTAATCTGTTTCATCACATGATTCACAGCCGCTGAGCCTTCGCCTCTGCGTTCTAGCTTGTCGCTTTGTTTCGGACGCTTTTCTACGGCCTAAGATATATAATAATTAATAAAGATTAATAGATTGCAGTATGAACTTACATTTGTAATGGTTTTACGAGCTGCACGTTGTTTGGGAACGTGCTGCTTGGGCTCTACATTAATAAACGGCAGCATCGAGGCATTCGTAAAGCTGGGCACTCCATGCCGGCACGCTAGGCTGCACAGGGCGTTCCAATCTTCAGCATTGTCTTTGAAAACAACATTGTTCTTCATTAAGTTGGTACACACTTCAGGAAGCTCTCATCTCAAGTTCTTTGTGGAGAGCCCTGCATTCAATATTTGGTATTGGTACAGGGCTCTAAAATATACTTACAATTGCCGTACAGTACATTCGATCCGTGAAATTCGTATTGTATTGAATTGTCTTTCCAACAACTTCGTGATTCCGTCTTAAGAGTTCCGAGTCTAACAAAATCTCTGTTGAATTTGTTTTGCGCTCCTCATATCCTTTGACTGCATCATTTGCTTTACCCAAAATTTCAAAAATGGCAGACATAGACTCCCCGAAAGAACGGGACTCTATATTTTGCTCTAGAACAGAAAAAAGGCGCCAGTGATTAAGGCATTGGTTGACAAACTTGACGGAAATCTTACCAATATGAATATTTCTTTCAATTAGGTCTTGTAGCTGGATTATACGCTCATTTTCCTCAGCTTCCTCATCCTGCTGAGTCGTTTGCATATCATCCGTACAATCCATGCGTTTATTTAAATATATTTACTTCAAGAATCTAAGAACGAACTGCTGCGCTAGGTAAGGAACCTTTATCGGCATTTAATAAGCGATAAATGCCCGATTACTGAGTCGAACACCAAGCGAAATCGATAATTATGTGTTTTGGTTTTAAGTTTTAGAATTGAAATGAATGATTGTTACTCATAGTGTATATATTTTCAATTACAATGTCGACTTAAGTATATACTCTCATCAGACCAAAATATAAACTAACATATTCATATATTACTATCAAATGAGTCGCATATTTAATTATTTTATATATTACATTATATTACTTTCTAAGCTTATTGCCCTGAGGTGGACGATTGCCTTGCCCGGCATTTCCGCCACGCATGCCTCCATTGCCCAGACCACCTCCGCTAGGCCCACTGCGAACACCAAAGTTATTGCGATTACCGCTTCGCGGTGCACGCTGGTTTTGATTCTGCGAGTTGCCGCCACGATTTTTGTTCATTTCAGCACGATTTCTCGATTTGGCTTGTGCATCTTCCTTAACCATGTCGATCACTTCATCCGGAATACGTAGATACTTAATTGTGCTACCACGTATGTAGCATTCTGGCATTCGCCAAAATCGATCGCCATCCTAAAGGGAAAACATGTTTAATTCCATGCCACACATTTTACCAAATTAGATAAAGAAAATTGCGAATATGAGAAGTTTACTCATTGCATTCGGTTGCTCCGTACCTTTGAAGTACAAATTACATCACGCAGGTTAATATTCATCCAGGAATCGCAACTAACTAAATGTCCATTGTAGGTTTCACCGTTTTTTAGCTCTACCAGCTGTTAAAATAAATTGTTTAGCGGAGATAAACAAATCCAATTGGTCAGGCCAAACTAAATGCCGGTATGCAACTTACCATAGGATGACTTTGAGCTGTCTTTAAGAGTGATAGCGGGAGCTTGAATTATAAATATTTATTTTGTAGTTATCTTATTATATTACTACTGAGAATAATAAAATCGCTTACCATTTTAATATTATTTTTTATTAAAAAAAAGGCAATGCGTATCTTAGAGATGTAACTTTTCAGGGTACCGATATCAATTGTATATGTTAAAAAGAATCACAATAATGGTGTTGGCTTATCGAACTTGTTTCGTGAACCCAATGCAACTCTGAACAAGGCAACATAAATATTTTTGTTAACTGAGTTTGTTAATGTAACAAATAAAAAAAAAAGATCGGCTATAATATAATATATATAAATGGCGTCAAAAAGAAAACAAAACTTTGACTTACCTGATAGTGATTTTTTCACAAAGAAACACACTTTAGATTCGGATGAAGAGGACTCCGACGACTACGAGCGGTATGACAAGCCTTGCAAATAAAAAAAGGAACTAACAAATATAAATTATTGTATTGTTCTTTTTTCAGAGACAATCTTAACGATAGTGATATAGAAGGTGGTGAGGACGGTGTAGGTAAAGTAGAAGATGATGTCAAGATAACACCATTTAATATGCGTGAAGAACTGGAGGAAGGGCATTTTGATAAAGAAGGTCACTATCACTGGAATAAAGAAGCTGAAATTAAGGATAACTGGTTAGATAACATCGACTGGGTTAAGGTATTTAACTATCTAAATAAATCACTATCAGTTAGTAATAAATTTTTTGATAATTCATACAATAGGTAGAGAAAGATAAAAACTACTTTGATCCAAACAACGATGAGAACTCGGGTGATGACAGCTTACCTGCTAAGCCATTTAACCAGTCAATGGCTCTCACCAAAATGCTCGAGTTTATGAATCCAGGTGAAACGGTGCAAATGGCTTTGCAGAGATTGGGTCGTAAGCGACCTAAACTATCCACACTTGAGAAGCTGCGGCAAAAGAAAGCGGGCATTGTAAGCAATGAAACGCAACAAATTGCAAAACTAACTGAATTGGCAAACGAAATACTGTCAAATACTGGAAACATGGATATATATCAAGAAACTTACGAAAAGATAAAGCAAAAGCTGGAAGATTTGCCAAGCACAAGCAAGCCAGCCGGCGATTCTTTCGATATGTATGCCGATGATTTCGAAGAAAAGGAGTCTCAGCTATTAAAGGATACGAAAAAAGAATCAAACGAACCCAGTACAAATGAACTAAAATGGGAATTTAAATGGAAGCAGACTGATGAAGAAATTCAAGGTCCATACAGTACAGAGAAAATGTATAATTGGTCTCAAGGAGACTATTTTAAGGCTGGAGTATACGTACGCAAAGTTGGGGAGAATTCAAGTTTTTACTCAAGTAATAGGATAGATTTTGATTTGTATTTGTAAACAAGTCATTTGTTGATGCTTAACGCGAAAATTCTGTTTTCTTACTGATGTACGAAATAAAGACATTTTAAGTTTCGCAAGAACTTGGGCTTTATATTAAAAACTTAATAAAAAGCTAATTATACATGAACAGTTATTAATTACATATATTTATCTTTTTTTGTAATATTAATTTCGATATATTGTGGTTCGATAGCTCATAGCTTATAAAAAAAAGTAAAAAAAAAATACATTTTAGTAGCTTCAAACGCATTATAAGTATTTTTAATTTCAAAATCATAATGTGTTCAGGTTTTTATTTAGCGTGACGTTTACAGAAAAAAAAAATAGTTTTGAAGAACAGCCAGTCAATATATTGTGGCGGCTTATCGATAATTTTTATCTGATAGTTCAGTTTTCAACATCTCTGTTACTAATAGCAACACTTTGTTGTTTACAAATTTATTGACATAAGAAAATTAGAATACTTTTGTAGTTGTGTTCGTAATCCTCACAAATTCCGGCTTCGCAAAATTTATCGGCCAGCACCCACTGGTCACATAAAAAATTGCAAAAGCTCGAGTTTCCATTCACGACGGTTCATCAATTGCGCGAAATGTTCAAAAACACGTTTCAATCTGGATTTTTGTCAATACTCTACAGTATTGGTTCCAAGCCGCTCCAGTTGTGGGACAAAAAAGTTCGAAATGGACATATCAAACGAATAACCGACAATGATATTCAAAGCCTAGTTCTTGAAATAGTTGGAACTAACGTAAGCACAACGTTTATCACCTGCCCGGCCGACCCAAAGAAGACGCTGGGTATTAAGTTGCCTTTTCTAGTCATGATAATCAAGAACATGAAGAAGTATTTCACCTTCGAAGTCCAGGTAATTCATATACGCATACATATTCGTAAACGTATACGCAAGGAACGCTCATTACAACTGTGTCTCTGAACAGGTTCTAGACGATAAGAATGTGCGACGTCGCTTTCGTGCCAGCAATTATCAATCGACCACACGGGTGAAGCCATTTATATGTACAATGCCCATGCGTTTGGATGAGGGTTGGAATCAAATACAATTTAACTTGTCAGACTTTACACGTCGCGCCTATGGCACAAACTATGTTGAAACACTACGGGTTCAAATCCATGCTAACTGTCGAATACGCCGTGTATACTTTTCTGATCGACTTTACTCGGAAGATGAACTGCCTCCAGAATTCAAATTATTTTTGCCAATTCAGAAACCTGTTCAAAAATCAAACGCTATATGCAGTTAACTAGCTCAGATGTCGATTCAATTCCAAAATACATGCACACATATAAGAATCCAAAACAAATTTATAAAAATCACTTGGCAACAAATTTTCTTGCAAGCCGGCATACTTGTTTATTAAACACTTATCTATGTCAATTATGCGCTTACTACAAAAATTTGAAATAAAAATTCACTATTTATGTTATACTTTGCATTTGCAGCTCTTTAGCCCTCTTTCGTTAGCACCTCAGCGCCAGTTTCTGTGATCAGAATCGTGTGCTCGAACTGTGCGGTCCGCGAATTGTCCAAGGTGAGTGCCGTCCACCCGTCCTCCAAGATCCCGATTTCGCCACCGCCCAGAGACAGTATTGGTTCAATGGTAAAGGTCATGCCAGCTTGCATTTTACCCGGCACATCATTATCTAAAATTTAAATGGAAAACGAATGAATTACTTGTACATAAAATTAACCACACTATACAGAAATTGTACGTCTAGAACAATCTACTATAACATAACAAATTTCTGCCCTTCGGCGTCCTTTATTCTCTCTCGTTTTCTGCAAGCAACAGAACAGTCATAAAACTAATAAGATAGAGAGAGACACCCATCGCCTCTTAGCTTTATTGTTTGTGCTTCTTTCAAACGCTCTCTCAATTTTGTGCATGAGCTACATACAAATATACATATGCAAATGTGTATGTGCATGTATAGGCAACAAAGCTCCTTTATTCTTCCTCGCTCTCTTCGACAGTATTAAGGGCCATAAAGGTAACGTGATAGACAGAGATAGTTACCGCTACTTAACTTTTTGGTAATGCTTCTCTCAATTGCTCTCTTTATGGAACATACATATGCATTTTTTTATTAAGCACGTACTTGTATGTATGAGCAGTAATGCACAAATCCATGCATTTCTTCCTTTTTGAGGGCAGGACTTTTCTTGTAAAAATAAATTAAACGCGTTGCAACTGTTTGGCGACATATATGGAGCTCCTCTTACCGTAGTGATAAATTTCGGGTGGTCCGTGGAAGTAACTGCCAATGCCATGGCCAATAAATGCGGATACCGATTCAAGCTGATGTTCTTCACAATATCTCTGTATGTATTTTCCGATTTCCTTGAAGGGCACACCAGGGCCACAGAGTTCGATGCACTTGGTCAGGCATTCGCGTGTGCAGTTCACAAGGAACCGTCCGCGTTCATCGACGTCGCCAATAAGAAACGTTTCCGAGCAATCGCCGTGGTATCCATTTTGGTAGACGGTGATATCGATGTTGATGATATCGCCGTCAAACAGGGGTCGATCGTCCGGTATTCCATGGCAGGCAACATTGTTAACGGAAGTGCATAAAGATTTGGGGAAGCCGGCGTATCGCAGTGGGGATGGGTAGGCGTTTAAAGAAAGTATTCGCTGGTGCGCATAACTATCTATTTCATCCGTAGTCACGCCCACTCTTGCCATTTTGCCACATTCTTGAAGTATCCTCGCGGCCAATTTGCCGCTCGATCTCATGTGATTAAGCTGTTGTGCACTTTTTATTTCAGGACTTCCATACGTGTTGCCTGGCGGCTGTGATGAATAGTAATACGGAGGCTTCTGAATGTGATCGGGAACGCTGCGCTCTTTGGAAACTCTTCCAGCGGCTGTTATCATTTCCCATTTGCCCTTATCTCTGTAATACAGAGAGATGCGTTTGTAGTATTGTCATATTTTCCATTTTTATCAGTTAATAAATTTCATTTATTATATAATAATAGGATAGTCGGATGGGCGGTTAGATCCTCGGGAATTCCATTATAATATTGTTCATTCGTGCTTTTAAACATTGGTTTTATTTTCATATAATAATTAGTTGAATGCATTTTTAAGTGAAGCATTTTAATTTTTCATTCTTTAATTCGGTTTACAATGTTTCAACCGCATATAAACCTTTTACTGCAGGAATAAGGGCGAAATATACTATTACAAACATTATTTCTTCAATAGACCGTACCGTTTGCTAAGTTGGAAGAAACTTCGATATACATATTGTCCAAAAGCATTCGAGTTATTTTTTAATACTCCGAACAGCATATTAGTTTTTCATTGAACTACAAATAAACTAAAAACAATTAAAACAGCTGGACATGCACAGGAAAATACAACGAACTAGCCGATGATGCTATCGAAATCGGTATTTTTATCGATAGTACTCAAGAACAAGAAATTTGTAAACAAATGGCCAATTTTCGCTATTAGAAATTATTTGAGATACAATGAGTTGTAACTATGCTGAAGGTCTCTCAGCTTACGAAAATAAAGGAGTCCTCGGTGTACCAGAAGTATGCTATACAATTAAATTATCTGATACATTCATAAAGTGTTGATTATAATTCTTCTTAGAATTTCGACAGCGAAGAAGTTGTGAATCAAAAATGCAAACAGTTGGCAAACTTAATTAAGGACTCAAAACATGTTGTATTTCATACAGGTGCAGGCCTCAGCACTTCTGCTGGTATTCCCGACTTTAGGTAATAAAGAAAAGAATTTCAATGAATTACTAACAGAACTGTGAAAATAATAGGGGACCCAACGGAGTCTGGACTCTAGAGGAAAAAGGAGAAAAGCCTACTTTCAACACATCTTTTGACGAGGCTAAGCCAACAAAATCTCACATGGCTTTGAAGGCGTTAATTGATCACGGATATGTACAATATATTGTGTCCCAAAATATTGATGGCTTGCATTTGAAGTCTGGACTAGATCGCAAGTACTTGGCGGAGCTGCACGGAAATATTTTTATAGAGCAATGCCAAAAATGTCGACGACAATTTATAAGTCGAACGACGGTCAAAACTGTTGGGCAAAAGCGATTGGGGCGCCCATGTAGATCGACTGAAGTAGGTCAAAGTCGCAGCTGTCGAGGCGGAGTTATGCAGGACAACGTGTTGGACTGGGAACATGATCTACCCGAACGTGATCTAGATATGGCATTCATGCATTCCACGTACGTATAATTGCTAATTGGCCCGGCAAGGTACCTAAATTGTACTATATACCTTAATTAGTCTAGCCGATGTTAACATAACTCTTGGCACTACTCTGCAAATTATCCCCAGTGGAAACTTACCTCTCAAGAACCTAAAACATGGTGGAAAGCTTGTCATATGCAACCTGCAGCCCACAAAGCATGTAAGTAGACTTATAAAATCGATAATATTGTAATATATCTTAAGCTTCTTATTAAAGGACAAGAAAGCATTTTTAACCATTGCAAGTTATATTGATAATATATTGGAAAAGGTCTGTAAACGTTTGGGTATCGAGATTCCAGAATACTCCGAGAATTGTGACCCAACAAAGCATGCTAAAATTTTGGAATGGACGCTTCCGGAAGAGCATGTCAAAGAGTTGGATAAGCAGTACAAGGAGTATCAGAAAACTTTTGCGAAGAATAGCAAAAAAACACTTATAAATAAGAAACTTAAAAAGCGCAAACGCAGCGAATGAACAGCATTTAAATAGTTCTAGGTCTTATTATATATGGTCTAAAGTTAAATACATAATTAAAAATACTTTCTATAACTTAAATTACTCTAATTAATCTAGAATTGCTTCAGAACAGGACGATTCTGCAAGGATTGCAGCTCACTAAGCATCGTCGCCACGTTATACCGCAAACGTTGAAACATTGACAGAGGCAACTCCAAGGTACGATGTTCGCCATTATTTAATTTGAAATGCAATACAATTGTGGGCTTATCCAGCTGGGCCATTCTACAATAAAAGAGATAATTAACTTACTTTTGCATATATTTATTTAAAATTTAATTTTCTCAGCAGAGGTTTTGCGCTTTTTTGCGATTGTTTACTAATCGATATTTAAACGATTCGTCTTTCACTACTTTCGCATAGCGGCAACAAGTTATAACATAAATACTCTAATTCCTTGAGGCATGGAGCAAAATATGTCTGACGTGGAATGCTCATTTTACTTACGTTGAGCCTAATGAAATGTTAATGCGCCATTGCATGTCGAACATTTTTGCTCTTTCCATCTTGGTTTCAGCGAAATTTCTACTAAGTGTTGTACGGTGGTTAATCAGCACTTTGCTCAAATCATCTGCACAAGCCTCTGTAAAGCTACAAAGAAGCAGGATGTAATATAAATAGAGCAAATTAAATTATTAATTAAATTAGATTGATTAATATAGTGTAGATCATTATTAGCTTACCACAAATCGTCTATTAAGCACTGACGCAATTCTTGGTCCTTGACCACGCCCTTTGGATAGCGTAAATAGATTTGCATTATCAATAATACCATTGTAAATAATTCACAAAAATTCTTAGGCACATCGTGGCCTGCATTTTTAAGTTTATTTACTGCAAGCTCTAGAACGTCAGGTGATGATTTTTTGGTTTCGACATAGTGTACCGAGACCTGTATTAAGACGCGTAGAGTTGATTTACTTAACTGCGGAATGTATATGGTGTATGGTTTGACGCTTTTTAAAACATGATATCGAAAGTTTAAGGACATTTTGTTATTTGCAATTTTTGTAAATAAAGAAATTGCCTCTATACGTCGTTCAATTGCACTAGCTCAATATAGCGATGCGCGACATGAAAGTTCATGAAAAAAATCATCGTATACATACGTAATGAACGATAATGGCAAATATGATTTTAAGAATTTATGAATGATCCATAAAATATCCAAAATAATTAAAACAAATTAAAGTTTCATATTTTTTAATTTTTAAAATTTTTAAATTTCTTGATTACATCACTATTCGATATTTGGATGAGGAAAAATATTAAAACCTTTACAACTACTATATATCGCTATGCGGGTAGTTTTTAAAATCATTTCAGCGGTAAATTAAAAAGAGAATTAGTTTCATATCAAACTGGTGGTTTAATGTTATTATATCAAAGATAACTTTTGAGATAACGCCAATCATTTAGTCAACAAATTTTTTACGAAGCAATTTAAGCGATGTTAGCGTAGTACCGAAATTGCCCACAAACGCTGATAGGACTGGTGGATTTATTATTTTTAAATTAAATTATAATTAGTGAACATTTTGATTTTGGTTGTAGGAATATAGACGAACTACAAGATAAAATACAATAGGTGCTTACATACATGCATATGTACACAGGCGTACATACATTGATAAGCAAAGCTACGGTTGTTGAATGATTCTTGATTGCAGATGGAAATCATAATGATTAGATTTTGTACATTATTTGTATACTTTAATAATTTGCATTGAGTTGGTATATGCATAAATAAATTGCTGTCACACATTTGAATTTCTTATGTTCTCTCATTTTATACTAATGCAACACAAACAAAATGCTCCCGTTCGATATACAATATCATTTCTATGGTTTTTTGTTTTTGTTTTTGTTATGCGATAAAGAACTACTATAAACGCGGTCCGCTTCTTCAAAATTGCTGTTTCTCTCCTCCCTATATCTATCTCCTCATCCTCTCATAATGAAGTGGCGGCACCGACACACACGCACGCATGGAATTATTTGCTGCTGCGGATGCTGCTTATGCTGGCAGTTGCAGCTTTTTGCCTTTGAGCACTTTGGTAATATACAGATAGAAGAAATCGCAGTAGAGAATAGTTTGGACGACGCCGGCAAAGATCGCAATCAGATCGTAATGCGACTCTACCATGTAGCGGTAGACCCAATTGAGCAGATATAGAGCACGGTACGAGCCGAGGGCAAACAGATAATGGCTGGTAATCGATTCAGCTTCTCCGGTCTTGCTCACCAGGAACAGCTGCGGCAATATAGCGACCGATTCCAAATAGATCGAGAATGTCCAGAGCACCTCCATCACGGCAAAGTCATGATTGATTACCAATGAGAGCAGAGCGCAAGGTATTATCAGAAATTCAATGCGGAACGAATCGTGATTGTGGTCGTAGGTTGCCTTAAATTTCACGTACATTAAATAAACAGTGGCACCCGATGTGGCCAGGAAGAGCACCTTCATCACCGAATTATAGAGGCTGACGTATGTGGTGAAGAGGTCCAGATAGCGTGTCAAATAGACAACGGCGAATAGTATTTGAGATTTTCCCGAAATGCCGGCACATGATCTTGTTTTCCATATCTTCAGCAATAGAATTATAATAGCAAATACATGCGATAAGTCTCCAGCGAATCGAAAAATATTCATTCTGAGTGATTCGTAAGTTCTTTTTTTTTTCTTTTTCTTTCGTTTTTAGTATTAAATGGTCTTTCTCCTTGTAGTTCTTTGATTCTTTCCGTCGTCCTCCTAAATTGAACAAAATAATATAAAATTATATTCTATTGCAATAGCAAATATGGTAAAGTACTTTACCAAACTGAATTATTTGTTTAATTTTCACTTGTTTTGCCAACGAGTTAAAACTTTTTGGTGTTGTGCCGCCTATATGTACGTAGAATGTCGGCACAAAAGAGAGAAACAAAGAGAGCCAAAGTGACGTGGCCACATACATATATGAGCGACTGAGACGTTTGAACAGAAATTATTTGTTCTCAGTAGAATACAAAATACAGGGCTGCACGAAAAAATCGAGTAAGTCCGATCCGATAGAAATGTGTACATTTTGCAACAACACGATATCAATCGATGCGTCGATAAGGGGCTTGTTTGCGATTTGGACGCATAAGTTTGTTTAACAATTTTTTTCACATTTTCCTACATTTAACTTTAAGCTGAAAAAGTTAATATTTTGTTAATAAGCTTATAAAGTAACGGCCCTAAAATGGTAAGCTAGGAAAGAAAAGCAAAGAATTTAATTGCAAATATACATTTTAGATATACGTTTATGCCGCCTTTGCCGGCCATGCTTGTTTTTTTTTTTCTTCATGAATTTGTTTCTTTTTTTTAGACTATTGGCAAAAATAACAAAATGATTCAGCACCTGAACTATCGGGTGCGGATCGTACTGCAGGATTCACGAACTTTTATTGGAACATTTAAAGCATTCGATAAACATATGAATCTTATATTGGGCGATTGCGAAGAGTTCCGTAAAATCCGTTCCAAAAACTCCAAAGTGCCGGAGCGTGAAGAGAAACGTGTCCTCGGATTTGTGCTGTTGCGTGGCGAGAATATAGTCTCCCTTACAGTGGAAGGACCGCCTCCTCCTGAGGAAGGTCTGCCCCGTGTGCCCATTCCAGGTGCTGCTCCAGGTCCTGGCATTGGCCGTGTCGCTGGCCGTGGTGTACCTATGAATATTTCGTCAGTACCGGCTGGCCTCCAAGGGCCCGTCAGAGGCGTCGGCGGTCCCGCCCAACAACACATGGCTCCAATGGGCCGTGGTGTACCTCGAGCTCCGATGATGGGTGCTCCGCCACCAGGCATGATACCTGGTGGCATTCCTGCTATGCCGGGCAGCCTTGGCCGGGGTGCACCACCACCGATGAGAGGACCACCACCAATGATGCGCGGCGCCCCACCACCGGGTCGAGGTGGATATTAATGAACAGCTCATCCGCTTATTTGTATAGTAAATAAAATAAATTTCAATTTCAGTCATTAATTGACTTCACAGTCTAATGTGGGGGGTCAAATAGATCTATGGTTAAATTGTGTATATAGATTCAGATGAATCAACTACATTTCACATGCATAGTATATTAGACACTCGAATATTAGAATATTGATTTGATTTCATTTATTGATATTCATGGATTTTTAGTTTTACATCAATCTCGAATTTGATGAAAAAGAGCTTACATGTTGTAAATATAAAGTTAATGTGTATATACGTGAAACATTGCTTATATTATGTAGAGTTTTCCATCATCTTCAATGCTTACATATGTATTTGGTATTTTCGTTAATTTTGTTTGATTGTTTTTTATTTAGTTTCATACAATACAATATTATAATTTTCTTTAGAAATTGAAGTCATGCTATCTTTGTAGATAGATAATAATATAGCAAATAAACATTATGCCCAAATAGTAGACAAATCCCACACCTTGATCAACCGATCCTGTCCAACTGTGAGTAGGCGCTTCCGATCCTCATCCAGATCCATATGCACAATGGAATGCTTGGCGTCGTGAAAGGCTGCCAGAGACGGTCGCTCCACTGTCTGCAGTTGCTTGAAGCAGGGATCGCAGCAGCGCACATCGAACTCAAAGCCCATTATAGGAATATTAATACGGTTCGTTGAACAATTATCGCAAACAGCTTTGCCGCAATGACGACAGTGGTGCTGTCGTATGCCTAAAACCAGATTCAAATTAAATTGCAATTTAGTAATTAATGGGGAACTGCGTCACTTACCCAATTGTTTCTGATCCATCATCGAACGGAAGTTCCAAAAGAATGGTCTCGAGCACAGCTGACAATTGTTGGACTCCACCCAGCCAGGCACCTCCTTGCGCATCGCATTCATCTCCCAAAAAACGACCACCGAGTCCTCGCCACACGTTATCAATTGCTGCGTGTGATTGGCGTACGCTAAAGCTGACACTTTGTTGCTGAATGAAGAAGATACATAAATTAATTTAAGGGTTTCCCTTATGACATAAAGAGAGTATAATTAAAATGTAAACAAATATATTTGTAGATATACCATAATGAAGAGCAAACACAATAATAGAATTATTACAAATATGATTGATTATAATCGATTATTATATTGATTATTAAATTATTGTAGATATATTAATTTATATAGAATTACCTGTGGCCCTGCAGCTCATAGATTGTGCCGCGCTTGCCGCCAACGTCCCACACAATAACAGATTGATCACAGGCGCCACTAAACAAAAGCTGTGGTCCTTCAACCCATCGTAAGCAGCGAATACCAGCTGCAAAAGAAGCTGCTATTACCCAAATGCATATAGTTTACAAATAGTATATACGAGGGCAGTTTGACTGTTTAAATTAATAATAATACAATAACAAGTGAGAAAGCAAATAAAAATCCTTGGCGACTTCTTGAAGCACCCTCGTATATACATATAAATATTGCTGAGATCAAATTTACCAGTATGTCCTTTGAATGTGGTGATAAGCTGCACGCCCTGCGCCTCGCAACGCAACATTGTGATTTGACCCGCATGATCTCCGATGAAGGCGTACTTGGCCAACGCATCGAACCTAGATTAAAGTAATGAATGTGTGATAAAACGCTCTCGCGTATTCAGTAGAGATTACAGAGGCACTCACTGGAGCGCTGTACAGGGCGTCTCGAAAGTGTATCCGCCCACTCGTTTCACTGTTTCCGTGCAATGGTATGCAAACTGTTTATCTTTGCCAGCAGAGAGTATCCAGTTATGCGTCTTCGAGAATACGACGGCCACGACGCGACCCTGATGCGATAAATAGTCGCGCATGAATGATAACCGATTGCAATCCTCGGAGAGTGTGTATTGGGTGACGGTGCCGTTATCCTGGCCAATATACAGTTGCCGCTGCTCCGGCACGTACTCGATGGCCGTGCAGCCCGACGGCATATATTGGCAAATGCTGGGCCAGTATTGTCCAGAGTCACGTTTGAGCCACACACGAACAGTTCTATTCGAATGTAAATTCAAGGGAAATTATATTTCGTTGCGTTAGGGAATTTGAGGGAAATTCGGTTTGTTTATTTACGCACTTGTCGTCAGATACGCTAATGACCCCATTTTCGCCTGGTATTAAAATAGCTGCATTTACGTCGTCACCGCTGCCCTCTAATTTGCTAAGCAATTCCGGCTTTTTTGTCGACAAAAAGCGATCGTTGTTGCTGCGTTGCGCTGGTTTTATCTCGGCTGCCATTCTTCTACTGAGAGAGAGCGATAGTGCGGATCTATAGCAAGTGCAGCTAGTGCGTGTGTGTGTCCGTGTGAATTGCCTAAATTAACGCCGATAAGCATTCACTGTTATACGCTATTTTAATTTGTTTAAACGAATAAACGAATGAATCACAAAAAACTGATTTTATCCAAAAATTAAGATCAGTGTGACCTCCACCAATAAAATTGTTATTCTCTAATTAATTAATGAGGGTACACTTTTCCAATAAGAGCAACAAACCTATCGATAGTTTGTAAATTTAAATATATATATTTAAAAGTATCCATAAGGCACAAAAGTAAAAACTCATAATCAGATTATATTACAAATAAATAGAAAACTTATATTAAAATAAATCTCTCTCATTCCGTTCCAAACTATCGATTATTTCACCACTCGATTACATGGTCGATGAAATGTCATTCGACGACATTCAAATTTTTTTTACCGTGAGTCGAGGTCCTCTGCTCCTTGCTCCTCTTTGACCATCTTATAAGAATTCCACGTTGGAAATTAGCTAATCTGGATTAATAATCAAAACCGATGAGTCAACCTGCATGATGGTTCCTCGAAGTCACCACCTTAAATGAATAAATAAAAAGAATAGGTCAATTTACCTATCCAAAAGCCTCACCCAATTTACTGTTCGCAATTGGTAAATCAATAAATCGGGACAAACTTTTGCTTTAACGAAAGAAAAAAAGCAAAAATAAAAACAAAAGAAAAAACAGATTCTAATCAAAAATGCCAATTGGAAGTATTATCAAAAAGGCATCCAACTTTATACTAGGCGAAGAGAGGTGTGATGAAAAAATCGATATCGCTTACGAAGACAACGAAATACTTTTTTGTAAAAACAATGTCTGCATTCATCCGCCGACCGTGGCTCGCCAGGAGTCTGACATACTGCATTATCCGGGATACCTGACCTGCACTACCAAAACTTTTATCGACCAGTACAACAGCGCCAAGAGGCCGACGCTGCTGCTCACCTGGATACCAAACACCTCGCTCTGCAAATGCAACTCGACCACTAATGAGGGGGAGCCGCTAGGCAATCTGCACCATGACACGTTACCTACCAACGGACACTTCTCGCCCACAGCTCAAGTGGCGGTGCCCGCGCCGAAGATCGCCGACGAACAGGCCGAGCAGGAGATGGGCGAAGAGAATGCGGCTGAGATGCAGGAGTTGAAGAACGAATTGCAGCCGCTACTCGGTGGGCAAACAGCTTCTATTGGAGATCTGGCTGCCTTGCTCAAAAAGAATCCAATTACATCCGTAAACATCACCATTTCGAATCCACAAATCGAGAACAGCAACATCTCCCAGTCGTATAACTGCATCATTTCCTCAACCTCACCGGATAACGAGGGCGCTCATCCGTCGGCAGTCACTCGAGGAAGTCAGCCGCCTCAACAAATCAACTCGGACGGCTCAGTGTCGGATGACAACAATCCCAATTGGATGACGCCCGAGTTACTTGCTTTCAAGCATAATCTGGTGTTCCCGGAAAGTGCCAATGCCACACCCACTGTCCGCCGTAAGGCAGTGATCAGGGGCAGGAGATTCTCGGTGGACCTCAGTCAGATGCGTTCCTTGCGTTTGTTTTTCAACGACGATAAATGCACATCTGGCCAGCTGGTGATAGCTTCTAGGGAATCTCAGTATAAGATTCTACACTTCCACTATGGCGGTCTGGATCATCTGGCTCAGGTATTGCATCAGTGGCACTGCTTTCTACACAACATTACCTTGGCTCCAGGACAGGAAAAGATGAATTTGCCCTATCGACACTTCATGGTCTGTCGCCCGGAAGTGAAGCAGTCGGAGATGCATCCCGACGAGGGCAATGTGAAGCGAATCACCACGAACTTTTTCTATGGCACATTGCTGAACGAAAAGGGACAAATCGACGATGATTTGCTATTGCGAAAATGCGTCTTCTTCGGTGGCCTCGAGAAGAGCCTGCGCAAGACCGTCTGGCCCTTCATCTTGAAATGCTATTCGTTTTCATCCACCTTCGAGGATCGGGCGGTCTTGATGGACATCAAAAGGCAGGAGTACGATGAAATAACTCGGAAGCGTTTGTACTCTATGTCGCCAGAGCAGCAAGTCCAATTCTGGAGAACCGTGCAGTGCGTTGTTGAGAAGGATGTGGTGCGCACAGACCGTACAAATCCATTCTTCTGTGGCGACGACAATCCCAATACGGAGATGATGAAGAACATTTTGCTCAACTTTGCCATCTACAACCCGAGCATCTCCTACTCGCAGGTGAGCGCGAACTCGATGCAAGTTATTATCTATATACCCATATGAGCCTTGATGTTCTTTCCAGGGCATGAGCGACCTGTTGGCTCCCGTTTTGTGTGAAGTGCAGAATGAGTCGGAAACTTTCTGGTGTTTCGTTGGTCTGATGCAGCGAGCATTCTTTGTGTGCACGCCCACAGACAACGATGTCGACCACAATTTAAGCTACTTACGCGAGCTGATCCGGCTCATGCTGCCGCGCTTCTACGAACACCTGCAGCGACACAACGAAGCCATGGAGCTACTGTTCTGCCATCGCTGGCTGCTGCTCTGCTTCAAGCGAGAGTTCACGGAGGCGGTCGTCATTCGCATGTGGGAGGCTTGTTGGTCAAACTATCTCACTGACTACTTCCACTTATTCCTCTGCCTGGCCATCATAGCGGTCTATGCCGATGATGTGATTGCTCAAAACTTGCGCGCAGATGAGATGCTGCTGCACTTTAGCTCCTTAGCCATGTACATGGATGGCCAGTTGATCCTACGCAAGGCGCGCGGATTGCTCTACCAATACAGGCAGCTACCGAAGATTCCGTGTACGTTGAGTGGCTTGTGCAAGCGCTGCGGTCCGGGCATGTGGGACTCGGAACATCGGCCGGCATTGGAGTGCGTCGGTCATACGGATAACGAGAAGTGCTCCTTGGGAATCGATTAATTGATGGCTTGACGTGGCTTCTACTATTGTATATCGCAAGTTACCCTACTTATTTACACTCTATACGTTACCATTATGTGTTACGATGAAAAGCTTTCAAGCAAGTGCTTCTAAATATACTAAATTACATATATACATAAATATACGCCTATGCTGAATAAATGCTTCACTTTGTCAAAGATACGTTCCAATTGTAACAGTTGACAATTGATTAATGGGTCTTAGAATTTATGATTTACTGCATTTCAGCAAGGAGAACTGTAAATAGAACAATTATCAGATTGAGTTTTCGCATTTATTTTTATAATTCTAATTAGAATCGATGCAAGCTTCAGTGCTGCTTATTTCAACAATGCATTTTAATATGAATAAAATCGTATTTGTTTTCCGTTGTTTCTGTCGTGATTAAAGTATGGTCATAACTGAATTTAAAACTAAAGTTGTCCTACAAAACGTGTTTCGCATTTATATCGTCTTGTAAACGTATACGTGATAAATGAGCATCGAAATAATATATATATATATATATATATATATATATATTGTTTCTGCTTCCAGGTATCTTACATTTGGGGTAGCTGATCAATCGGAGTCGTAAACTTAAAGTCCTCTGGAAACAGTTTTGCAGCATGCGGGTACATAAGCTTGTATGATTGTCGAATGGTAACATCAGCCACACCAGCAATATCGCCAATTTCCTTTTGGCTGCGCTTGTGCTCCGATGCCTGCGATGCCATATAAATGGCGGCAGCAGCCACCGAAATTGGTGATCGACCAGGTACAATGTCCATCTCCACGGCCTTTTTAGCAATGTGCGTGGCAGCTCGCTGCACCATATTAGGTAGATCTACGAATTCACAAAATGAAAATGATTTGATCTATAAAAGAAGGGAAATTATTAAGGCAATAACTTACCCAAGTTGGCACAGAAACGGCACATGAAGTCGGCCGTCGTTATCAAATCTACACTTGTTTCCAGTGCCTTCAATGTCAGCTTAAAGCATCTGCCAATTTCTTTCTTGCTAATCTTGCTAACTGCACATATTTCTTTGAATGTGCGTGGCACGCCCTCTTGGCGGCAGGCTATGTATAAGCAAGCAGATGCCTTTGCATCATTCGAACGTCCTTTTAGATTTTTGCCATCATGCACCTGTCAACGAACCAGTAATTATAAAGAAAGGGAGATAGGCTATGCTTAAAACCAAATACCTGCTTGAATAAATTATTTGCGCGATCGACAATTGTTTTGGGTAGATTGATACGATCTGCCATAGATGAAATTTCTTTGAATGCGGATATGAGTGAGCGATCTGAGCTGCTCATTGTGCGTCTGTTCTGATATTTGGGTGCGCCAAAGGCGTCGAACGAGGCCGAGCCTGTTCCCGGTCCAATAATTGTGGATAGATCACCTCCACTGAGTAAAGGATTCTCAGGACCACCCACACGACTGGGATCCACGCCACTTTTCTCGTTGCTAAATGTGCGCCACTCGGAGCCCACATCGATAACTCGGTCGCCAACCACCAGGCCACATTCAGAGCATATCATGTCGCCAGCTCGATAATCCTCAATCAATGGGGACTCCGGATGGGCATAGCAGCACACTTTGTTGTTTTCCAGTCTGGAAGAGTACCCCACAATATATCACAATATTTTATTAGAAATATTCTTATTTACCTTGAAGTTGACGCCATTTATATATATTTGTAATCTGTTTTCGTATAATTATTTTTCAAATTTTTACTTTTTTGTTTGCAAACGCAAATTAATTTCGACAGACTACAAAAATCTAGCTTCTTCTTCTTGTCTGTTAATTTAACATGTGTCTAACAGCGAGCGCAAATATTTATTGAGCTGGTGTTACGTTTAAAATTCTGTCTTGGATTCTTTGAATAATAATAACAATACAGTCGTAGTAACAGATCTAAGTAAATTTACGAACTGCTTATTTAGCCACGAAAGATTGTTAATAGAACTATTAAATACTATAAGCAGACCAATTTCAAACAGCTGATCAAAAAATTATCGACAATCGGCGCAACAGCGATAAGTGAACCGTAAAACAATATTTTGTAATAGAGAAAAATAGTTTTATTTAAATAAAGCCAACAAAGCACTGTTTAGATTACCGACTTCGAACTGAACACAAAATCTATAAATTCTAGGTAAAGTCAGCATATCATTGACAGAAAAAATAAAGAGTGCTGTTGAAATTTATTTCGAATTGTACGTAAATATTACAGCGTAATAAACATGTTCCACCAAAACGACACAATTAATATCGAAAATTTCTACACGGTCAACCGATGGTAACCTATCGATAAGCATTCGTGTTAAACAGATTTGTAAAAATTACCCACATATACACACACATATATACTTTCATATATTTTGTGTTGAAGGAAATACGGAAAGTAGATTTATTATATGGTGCATCGGTATACGGTATAAATGATACGTCAATTCCGTTGTGGTTATATAGCTCCGGATAATCGTGTCAGCTGTTGTTGACAATTCGTCTTCATAAAAAATTTTCTCTGGAAAATACGAAACAATTAAGCAAGGAAAACTATTCTCAACATGACGAGCAAACATATTTATTCGACCACAAATTTATCTGACTTGCAATTGAAGGAGCAGGGCAATTGTTTATTTGCCTCGCGCAAATATGACGATGCTATTATATGTTATTCGAAGGCCATTGTAAGTCATTGCTAAACATTAAGACTCAAATGATTCACTTAAATATGTGTATATATGTATATAACTTGTATTCCACATAGATTAAAAATCCAACAAATGCAACCTACTTTACGAATCGTGCCCTTTGCAATCTGAAGCTAAAGCGTTGGGAGCTCTGCTGTCAAGACTGTCGACGAGCTTTGGATATCGATGGCAACTTACTGAAAGGTCACTTTTTCCTTGGCCAGGGTCTTATGGAGATTGACAATTATGATGAAGCTATAAAGCATCTACAGCGTGGTAAAAACTTGAAAACACTTTTCTAATTTCAATGCTCTTATAAATTTATTTCTAATACGCATATTTTAAGCATATGATTTGTCAAAGGAACAAAAGCAGAACTTTGGAGATGATATAACTTTGCAGCTGCGCTTGGCCCGCAAGAAGCGTTGGAATATTATGGAAGAAAAGCGAATACACCAAGAAATTGAGCTGCAAAGCTATTTGAATCGGTAAGTATGCAGAGAACGATGACTTGAAATTTATACTTAATTTATTTAATTATTTTCAGTTTAATCAAAGATGATATGGAAAACCGTTTAGCCAACTTGAAGTTAAATGCAAACTTAAGTGAGGAAAACTTAAAGGAAAAACAGCAAGAAATTGAGCAAGAATGTGTAAGATATGATCTTTGCAAAACAATCTATTGCTATAATATATTAATTTTGTAAAGTGTTTAGCCTCGAATTTATAAATAATCTAATTTAACTTGTGGTTTATTAATATATATTTCTTCTGTAGGATGATCATATTAAAGAGCTTAATAATATATTTGCTAAAGTGGACGAACGTCGTAGGGTAAGAGTAGAAATATATATTATATATAGATATAATTATATGTATATTTAAAATTGGATTATTTTACTGACAGAAACGCGATGTGCCCGATTTTCTATGTGGGAAAATTAGTTTTGAAATATTAACTGACCCGGTGATCACTCCATCAGGCATCACTTATGAGCGTAAGGATATCGAGGAGCATTTGCAACGTGTTGGCCATTTTGATCCTGTAACACGAGTCAAACTCACGCAGGATCAGTTAATACCAAACTTCTCTATGAAGGAAGTAGTTGATTCATTTATTGCTGAGAATGAATGGTCTTTAGATTATTGATTTGTTGTAGTTTGTAAACAACACAAAAAAAAAAAAAAACAGAAAATGATATATGTATATTATAATTATATAGCTGTTAAAAGCAGTTAAATACAAAATGTCATAAAATTGTCTATATTGATTGGATAATTTGAGTAGAGAATATATTGTTTATATTAAGTTATTTTATTCTCATAACATAAAATGAAATAGAATACCCATAAGCGCCAACCGGAATAAATTATACGTACATAGAAGTCATTTGTTGTCTTTACAATTCTTATTCGTTCAAAAACATCGCCTGAAAGAAAGAGAAAAATGAAGCGATGATTATAATTTATATATCGATAACTTTTTGGACAAGACTTGCTTAGAAAACGGCGCGAATGCGTAAACATTGCTAAAATTTTTATTACAATTTTCTATAAATATGACTGGAAACAATGGAACGGTTGTGCGAATGCCATGGGTGGAAAAATATCGGCCCAACTGCTTGGAAGACTTAGTATCCCACGAGGAAATCATATCTACGAGTAAGAGCACGTTTTGACACAGGCGAATGGGAGACCGCAGCTAATATATGTATTTGTTTTAGTCAATCGTTTTATAAATCAAAAGCAACTGCCTCACTTGCTCTTCTATGGCCCACCCGGCACAGGTAAAACGAGCACTATTCTTGCCTGCGCTCGTCAATTATATTCACCGGCACATTTTAAGTCGATGGTGCTCGAGCTGAATGCATCTGATGATCGCGGCATTGGAATCGTCCGTGGTCAAATCCTTAACTTCGCCTCGACTCGCACCATTTTCTGTGGCACTTTTAAGCTGATCATACTGGACGAGGCGGATGCTATGACAAATGATGCACAGAATGCCTTGCGTCGCATTATTGAGAAGTACACGGAAAACGTGCGCTTCTGCATAATTTGCAATTATCTAAGCAAAATAATTCCCGCTCTCCAATCGCGTTGCACTCGTTTTCGCTTTGCCCCGCTCTCACCAGAGCAAATGATGCCGCGCCTTAATAAGGTTGTGGAGGAGGAGAAGTATGTGTACAATGTCGCCTAAACCATTACCTTGTCTAACCAGCTTGTTTTTTTTCAGTGTCAACATTACGGATGATGGCAAGAAGGCATTGCTGACCCTAGCTAAAGGTGATATGCGGAAGGTTCTGAATGTGCTTCAGAGCACTTCGATGGCCTTTGAAATAGTCAACGAGGACAATGTTTATATGTGTGTGGGATATCCGCTTAGAAGTGAAATTGAAAATGTTCTGCAGACGTTGCTCTCAGCAGCAACATTTGACTTGGCATTTGATAGTAAGTTCGCAATTCATACACATTTTCGTTATCTAAAATTCTGCAATCTGTATGACAGCAATTGAAGAAGCCAAGAGTAAGCGAGGACTAGCTTTAGAGGATATTATTACAGAACTGCATTTGTTTATTATGAGACGTAAGACTACTTTGCAATTTTTGCATTCTATACACAACTAACTTCTTACTATATTCTACAGTGGAGTTGCCCATGTCAGTGATGAATAAATTAATAATTAAACTGGCAGAAGTTGAGGAAAGATTATCCAAGGGCTGCTCGGAGACTGCCCAGACTGCAGCGCTGGTATCTGCATTCTTTATAAATCGTGACTTGGTCTCGCTGGAAAGCTAGGGAGTTACTAATTTAATCGTTTATAAGATAATAATTGAAAATACACAACCATTTCTTAAATAAAAACACATTCATAAATAAAGCAGGTCTTTGAATAATTGTGTTTATATTATAAATCGATATTTATGATATCAACGATATTAGTAGTTTCATGTCATCACTAATATGCAACAATCGATAACAGAGCTATTGTAAATATTGGGTTCCAGTTCAGGTGAATTTACAAGAATAATTGTAAAAATGAATACTGTCGACGCGGATGCTCATTTGTTGGCCTTAAAGGGTAAGTAATACGTTGTGTGGTTTTAACAATCATATACTAGAATGATTGGTCTTATAGTAATGCGACTGACTCGTCCTACGCTTGTTGGACTTGGGCCAATTGTAACCTGCGAACCAAAGGATTTGCCTCAGAGTTTTAACCGACTGGTGGAATCTGATGGCATTGCTCGAACGTCTGCCGAAGCACTTGGAGCCGGGCAAACGATGCTGCTGCCTCAATCATTTGGAAATATATACCTTGGCGAAACATTTTCTAGTTACATTTGTGTACATAATTGTACGACTCATCCCGTTGAAGGCGTTTCTGTTAAAGTGGATCTGCAGTCCAACTCATCGCAAATCAATTTGCTAATGCATGAAAATAAGAAATCTTCAGTGGTTTTAACAGCTGATGAAACACTCGATGATGTAATTCGATATGAAGTAAAGGAGATTGGAACTCACATGTGAGTAAGACATTTAATGCTAATTTAGCTAATGTTCACTGTACTAATTTTGATTATTTACTTTTAGATTAGTCTGTGAAGTGAACTATACCAGTCCCGCGGGCTTCGCTCAATCGCTGAGAAAGTTCTTCAAGTTTCAAGTCCTTAAGCCACTCGATGTTAAAACAAAGTTCTACAATGCCGAAATGGATGAAATTTATCTTGAAGCGCAAATACAAAATGTGACTACCGGTCCGTTTTGTCTAGAAAAAGTCGAATTGGATAGCTCGGAGCAATATACTGTGACATCCCTGAACACTCTGCCGAACGGAGAGTCGGTGTTTACCTCCAAAAATATGCTTCAGCCCAACAATAGCTGTCAATTTCTTTATTGCATAAAGGTTGAATAAGAGTCAAAGTTTTTCTAATCTAATCTGTTTAACCATTTCTTCCTTATATTTTAGCCAAAAGCTGAAATTGCAAAAGACATCAAAACTCTGCGTGAAGCAAACAATGTAGGGAAACTCGACATTGTGTGGAGATCGAATTTTGGCGAAAAGGGCAGATTGCAAACGAGCCAATTGCAACGATTGGTATTTATCTAAAACATATGATATATTCAATGGGGTTTAAATAGTCAAATGTTTCTTTTAGCCTTTTGAATATAAAGACCTGCGCTTAGAAGTGATTGATGCCGAAAATATTGTCAAAATTGGAACCATATTCACATTCCAATGCCGTGTTACTAACACAGCGGAACATCCAATGAAGCTGCATGTCAAACTCGATACGAAAGTCTTTGCTGGCTGTCCCTATACGGGTTCAGCTGACTTTGAACTCGACATATTGCAGCCAGGCCAGCAAGCTGAATTTCCACTAACGATATGTCCTTCCAAACTGGGGCTGATTAAAGTATCCCCGTTAGTTATTGTCGATACGCTGAAAAACGAGCAATTTATATTGACAAAAGTTGTGGAGGTGTTTGTCGTAGACGCTGATTACCATCAGGATGGAACCTTTTTGCTTAATAAGCTAATTCGTTATGAAAATCCTATCGATTCGTTGATGCAAAAACAAATTCAGTTGCAGGTGGTTTAGTTAGACAAAATGTGAAATTAAAGTTGACAATTTGTAAATATGTAATATTACAGTTACCACAAATAATAGGTATAAGCTATTTAGTTGTAGTGGACAATAATATATTGGTAAACTAGACAAAATTCTAGTTGTATCAATCAACATTTGAGTCAGCCATTTGTTACGAGAAGTATCATCTAGGCGACTATTCCTAATCAGTTTAAATTCTCATTTATATTTCACAATTCATTGACTCCTTGCGCACTATTAGGCGTTAATTTATCAATTTGCATTTAGAAGTGATTGCTGTGATTTAAACTGTCAATCAACTTATGCCGTTCACTACTCTATATAAGAAAGTCTTTTTATCAAAACATCACAATAGAAAGCATATTGAAATGTATTCGAGCGAGTCAAGAGTAGTCCTTACGTTGGTATGCATATTTATCGGAAAAGTTTTCTCTATGGAGAGTTCAGTTTTACTGACCTACAACACGCGCCTCATTAAAACGAAGGAATGCATTATTTTTGGCTGTTCTGAGCAAGGTAAGCTTTTTGTTTGTATGCTTTCTTCACCTATAACGCATGCTTACCGAAATTTCAGATTTGTATTTCAACGTTTTACCACTCATGGCAGCTAATCAATTTGTTCAGCCGGTCCATATCAATAGATCATATGATCTAAGATCTATTTTGACGAGAGAAAACTATGCGCGAACATCTGTGATTGTGGACACAACCTGTGAAAGTGCTCCGATGTTGCTAAAAGAGGCCTCGGCGAATAGATATTTCAACAAAACGTATCAGTGGCTTCTGTGGGGCGTCGATGTGAGCATTAATGAATTGCTGCCAATCGAGTTAGATTATGTTGGCCCAAATGCGCAACTTACCTATGTCAATAAATCAAAAGACGATTATTACCTATGGGATGTGCATTCCAAGGGCCGCCAACTGAAATCACCATTAGAATTGCATTTGATAGCCAAACTGACAACTGAGCCACATAAATTGGTTATAGTTAACGACATATTCGAGCTGCAGAGCATAAAATATCGCAGTCAATTTAATGGCTTGACTTTGCGAGGCGCAAGTGTTGTAAGTAGAAGTTAATACTGGGTGAAATGTATATTAGAGTTTCAGTATTTCAGATCGATCAGGAAGACATTTTGACGAATCAACAAATTGAAGCTATATTATCGAGGCCTACAAAGGATGCGGGTGTGGCAGCATTTATCAAGTATCATTATGAGCTGCTAAACTTGCTCAGAGATCTCTTCAACTTCACGGTCAACTTTCGCAACTCGAGAGGTTGGGCAGGGCGATTGGGCAACACAACTTTTCGACTCGGTTTGCTGGGCATTATTAAGCGCAATGAAGCAGATATAGCCGCATCTGGAGCATTCAATCGCATAAATCGGTTTGCCGAGTTCGACACAATTCATCAGAGTTGGAAGTTCGAGACAGCTTTCCTGTTTCGATTTACGCCCGATTTGGATACGCATGGCAAAAAGGGAAATTTTCTAGCACCGTTCAGCAGACTGGTGTGGCTCTTCACCTTGGGCACTTTGATTGGCATCAACATCATTTGGCTACTGATCGATTACCTAAGCAAAAGATGGCAAACTCATGCAAAGCAATGCATAGAGGAACGAGTTTTGAATATAAGGAGTCGCAACGGCAGAAATTTGAGCGCGGAAAAATCATCAAGAAAAACTTTAAGCCACTGGACTGAACGTATTTTACACACCTTCGGGGCTGTTTGCCAGCAGGGAATGGAACCCATTCCCAGCGACATGCCGTCACGGTCTATTGTTGTTACAGTTTTTTTATTCTCGGTTGTTATGTACAACTATTACACGTCGTCTGTGGTTGGTGGATTGCTGAGCTCCTCCGATTTGGGACCAGCTACCGTAGATGAAATAACATCTAGCCCACTTAAAGTATCCTTTGAAGATATAGGATACTATAAAGTTTTATTTAAAGTGAGTTCGATATTTTAAATAAAATCACATAATTTGTTTATGAAATATTTTGTAAAATAGGAAAGTGCAAATCCGATTGTGACTCGTTTGATAAATAAGAAACTGTCTGCATCTAGAGGTCCCAATGAAATGGGTGTCTATGGTCACATTGAAGATGCAATTCCATATCTGAAGAGCGGAGGATTCGCATTTCATTGCGAAGTAGTTGACGCCTATCCCATAATAGCTGAGTTGTTTGACGCCAATGAAATATGTGATCTTCGCGAGGTGTCCGGGCTGATGGAAGTAGAAATTATGAATTGGATTGTCCATAAAAATAGTCAATATACCGAACTCTTTAGAACAGCGTAAGTTCGTCATATAATCATATAACGACTTTTATATATTAATGTAATATGATTGAAATTTCAGCATGTGTAAAGCACGTGAAGTTGGATTAGTTGAAAGACTTCTGAGACAGCGTCAAATGAAGAAACCGGAGTGCCAGTCCCTATACACTGTCTACCCCGTGACTATATCGGGTGTTTCTTCAGCATTCCTTACACTGCTAAGTAATACCTGAAGTATAATTTTGTTGTTGTTAGCTATTAACTAACGGGTACATTTAAGGTGGTGTCTTAATCTCATTATTCGCATTATGCCTGGAAATAGCATTGGTCAAATGGAAAATACCAAGGTAGGATTAAAAATATTATATTTTTGACTCAAGAGAAATCGTTATTTAAGAAAACTTATATGTATTTGAATACACTTCTGATTTGAATTCACTTTTATGTTGAACGATTTATGTACATTAGCTTGAAGCCTCCGCCAAGCCAGCTAGAATTCACAATTAGTTTAGGAGTAAAATTTGTTGAGTCTGTATGTGAAACCTCAATTATTACAGTATCTGAACAGTCAGGTTTATTCTGGTTTGAGTTTTGTATCCAGCATGCCAAATGTTTATAAATATATATAATTTTAGATTAGTATTATATATCAGATTTTGTATTCGTAATTTCAATATTAGATCACTATAAAGTCAGAAAGATATTTTTAATATATATGTATATAATGTATCAATACAAAGCTTTTTATGCACTAATTGAACAAAAATGTTTTTGAAAGCTTTTCAAAAAATAAAATTACTGTATTGCCAAAATGTATAGACTTTATTATAAGGAATTGATGAAGTTATTTAAAAAAATTTATCTAAATTGTTATTTGCCTCGGATGAGTTGCGCTTGGCGCTGAGACAGTGTTTCGATATATAAATACACATGCATATACACACAATAAATTTAACTATTCTATTTAAGTTTAGTCTCAAAATAATTCCGTAAATTCAGTATTTAAAATCACAATTTTTCATTCCGAAAGTATTTTGCACTTGTCAGTATTTTTCTTTTAACGAGATTTCCTTTATCTGTGTCTGTTAGCAAATATGAATTATTCTCACGTCATCCTGATTTTTATTTTTAATGAGCTTTAACGGATTTAACAGAACTCGAGATCATGTGGTTTTCTTTTGCCAATAAAATAAACAGTTGTTTGTGTAATGCGGATTATTTCATCGATTACTTTCTAAATATATATATATATATATATATATATATATATATATATATATATATATATATATATATATATATATATATATATATATATCTGAATATATATAGATACGATGCTGTAATGGTGCCAAGACTAAGAAAGGGAGTCCTCCATATATGTATACTAAGTGTGTTAACCCCTTTATTATTAACCTCTACCCTCGTCCACTATTCAGTTTTCAATGGATGCTGCGCCCAAATTGCTTCCTCCCAATTGGTTGTGTGCTATCATTAATATGTCCTTTTTCTCCTTGGGGAAACGTAGCTCGCGGCCTGCCATGCGTGCAGTCTCGAGCTCACGTTCGGCCAAGACTAATTCTCTTCGCAGCACTCCCGGATTCTCCTGCTCGCGTGCGATCCAGTCGAGTGCCATCTGAGCTCGCATCTCATCATCCAAGCTACGATTAGAGTAATGTGCAACCACTTCCTGTCTAGAGCACTGGCGCTCGCGCATTGCCTTTAACGATCCGTTCCAATGAAGTAGTTGAAACACGGTCATCAGCTCTTGGAATTCCAGCATCGTACGTCCCTTATTCGCCTCGAGCATGAATCTAAATGCAAATGTATTTTTAATACATATATAATTAATTCTATACATATGTTTTAAATACAGTAATATCTCTCACGTACCGAAATGCGCCGATGCCCGATTCTGGCAATTCATTATTTTGCGGTGTCCCCTTGAAAGATGCGCGTGCATCCTGAACTGCCTTTTCTATAAACTCATCGCTTATGCGACGCGAAGGATGCTCGTTAAAGACCGAATTCATTAGCGCAATTTTAGCTGAGCTTCGTCTAGCTTCCGCTTTAGTTGGACAATTCTGAAATGGTTTTCGGTTTACAATGTGTACTCCATCAAGGCTGCTGAAAAATATCTACCTGAAAGCTACCAAAACAACTGCCACCAGGTAATGTAACGAAGCACACGTAAGGCTGGCTGTTCGATGGAATCGATTCATAGATCACAAGAGCTCCATTCTTAAGCTCGACTCCTCTCGTCTGTTTCATTTGCCAAAATTCTTGCAGAGCTTCCACAACATTAACTATGAGTAATGAAATATGTAAAATACAAGATTGAAAAATATTCATAAAAATAGTTGGTTTTACCCCTATAATCGCGATCTTCGTAAAGTCCGGACACCATTGGCAAAGCCCAGAAAGGTTCCTCCGGATAGACCATTATGCTCTTGCCACTTGTTGATTATTGTACAAGAATGGAGCTATAGATTGATTAGCATAGGCAATTTAAATCATCACACTTGGATTAACAATCCTAAATCAGAAGTGGTATACTTAGATCTTTAACTGAAAGTAAATTGCAGAAATATTATTGCATGTAATAGTAAAAGTCGGAATATTATTGGAGTTAATATTAATAGTCAATTTATTACTTGTTACAATTTGGAAAGTTCTCCATTTCGTTTTCCTTTTGCACTGTGTGGAGGCTCATATACATACATACATACGTATTTATTCAACACCCTACGCATTCGTAAAAGTACATGAAGTCGCTGATATTTCATCATCGGCATTTCCAGTTTGCTTCTTAAGTCATCTGTTTTATGCTCTTTTAGAAATCGCCTCTAATACATACACAGCGCACTCTTACACACATACACACACATATATGCTTGCAGACGTACATGTACGTCTGTGAGTTGTATGTGCATATTTTACAAGTGGTACAAGGAGTATACACACTTGAAACCCATAATTAATATGTGTATATACGCATACATATATATGTAAGCCGTTAAATGACTGTGGACAAACGACACGCATACATATGTATAAACATACATACATACATTCGTGCATACTTACAAATGGGTAGACAACATTTTGTCAACTGTATGTATTTTTTTCTTATCGCTCAACTCAAATCAAATACGTGCGCACTGTAATTTATTTATTTTTTGTTGTTGCCTTGTATGATGTTTCAATCTGCAACAATCTGTATTTTTATCTAATGATTATAAAATGGCGTTCACACTTTTACGCCAACTCACAAAAACTAAAAAATTGCTACACACGTAAGCATATACATAGTTACATACATATACATAAATATGTGTATGCAGGTTTCCAACTAATTGAGTACAATAAAACCAACCTGTATATTTCATTGCCGACTACGCGTATGCGCACTGTTCAATTATATCGGTTCGCAATTTTTCACTATGTGATCGTACATAAGCTTTGTCGCAAGTGTTGGACAAGGTACAAATTTAATGATTTGCTTGTCAGATTTTATCATCATACTACACAAAAAGGAAAAAAAAAACGGGCTCCTTATATGGTTGGCAACATTATTGTGTGACCATCGTAATTTAGTACTCCTATTCGCTACAATTGATCATGTTAAATAATACCGATAGCTATCGATATATTTGAATAGTTATCTATAAACACGAAAGAGGAGGTTATTTTTGCCAAGCTAGTTTTTGTTTGCTTTACATATATCCTTAAATTCTAATTTGATTTTATTCTTATTAGGCATTGGATAGCAAAAAATTGGCTGCTAAGAGAAAATACAAAAGAGGTAGATTTCCATTTCAGTGCTGTTCTTTCAAACTGAAGATTTTAGTTTTAATCAAATTAACTGCTTATTATTTGGTAATATTTGCATCGAACATAGAATAGAAAAGATATCTAAATAACCTTATATTTTAATATATTTATTATCTGTATAGATGGAATCGTTGCTTAAGACATCCACGAGTCCACAAGGGAATATCTTTACAGGATCAGACCTAATATACATCAGATATTGCGGATTTGGTGTTAAAAAAAACATTTGTCTTGAAATTTAAATCGATGAATTTATTTTAATATGTAAATGCTTAATGAAATTAATAAATTATATGCAGTACACGAAACAAGTGTTAATTTTGAATTCAAATTTTTAAAAGTAGTCGGCTTTATCTCGAGATTTTGAACCAAATGATGATTAATGCTAATTAACATAAACACGGTCATTAAGAGAAAATATTTCATTGCATATCCACGGTGGAGTTTTTAACAGAAAGCTGTTAAACAGCAGACGATGGTGCTGTAAGGCCCACGTATATCTTAGTCAAATGAGAGCCGTTTTTTAAATATATTGATTTTGCTTTACGACAAGTTGGAATCATAGTTCGCCATTTATTTGCCAGAGATATTCCAATTGTAACATTTAAAAAAAAAACTTAAAATGACTATAACTCATATATTTGTATACATATGAAGTCTTGTCAATAAAAATTACACTTTCTTGCCTAGTTTTTCAATGACAAACTCTTTTAGCGGCTGATAATACTGATAGCGCAAACTAAGCATTTCGGGAGAGTTGCGTACGCGCTCAAACATTTCCAGCTCTGATTCCATGATTAAGACTGCCGTGCCAGCCATTGCGATTACAACAAAGATCACGGATGGTATAAACGCGTGCAATAAATGGAATTTTCGTAAGCTTTTGCCACCATTGTTGGGATTGGAGTGTGTGCGCGAAAGTTTGCCTAAATGTTTCCCACTGGCAATACCGACGGAAGAGCTTGAATTTAAGGCGGGATTGGGCAGCGCATAGTACTGCTTGGATGGGTAATAAAGGTGCTGTTTGGAGTCATTCTGATTGCCACGTGGCTTGCCAGCCACATCGTATCCGCTCGCTGTGAGTCCGCTCTCCGTGGACGAATGTTCCATGGAGTCCCGGAACGCATAACCGGGCAAATCGGTACCCATGTGATTGAGTCTATCTATATTGGAGGAGCGCAGACGCGCCTCTTCGCAAACGGGCTCCAGGATAGGCATTTGCAGACCGCCGTTGACGCCGGTATCCTGGCCATAGATAAAAATGCTCGGCGCCATGGAACACCCCAATGGCTCGGACATTGTGGAACGTGGCAAACTGCTGTAGCCTGCAAAATTAAACAAAATATATATTTATCATCATAGTTAATTTTAGATGCTTCACGACCTACGTATTTGTGCTAGGTCGCCCTGTGGACTAGAGGGTGTGGCCGGTACACTGCTCGCTTTGCGCTTGCTCGAAGTTGAATTGGTCATTTTTTGTTCGCGTAATGCGTTTATGCTTTCAGTCAAAATTTCACGTTCAGTACGACCCGTATAACGGAACTTGGTGCCCCAGGAGAAAAAGCCACCACCGGAGACCACAGCCGCATGCTGGCTATTTGGTAATCTGGCAACAGAAAGAAAATCAACAGTGAGTTTAGTTAGTAAACGTGATCAAAATTTATCCCAGAGTATATTCAGATATCCTTGAAAATTCAATCATGTATTTCCTCTGCAAATATATAATAAACACAACTTACGTGAAAAACAACATTTGCTCGATGGCGCATCTCCATAGATAGCGGCAAGCGGGTCCCGATGGGCATTTAAATCCAATTGTGTGTTTTTTCTACAATTAGCAATATCCAATAAAATTATATATTGGTATACAGCTTAAAAGGCTTTACTTACAGGCTCTCTGCTAGCATCCGTAAAGGTTAAATGTGCAATAAACATTTTCCCCTCGAAGTTAATTTTGTGCACCTCATTCCAGCGAAAGTGTTGCGATCGCTTGCCTGCTACATAGGTGCTGATGCCCGCATGATTGATTCCCACGTAGAGCAGTGAGCCGCGATGATCTTTTACGGGATGCGGATCAATCCCATATGTCTCCAGGCCGCGTGCAATGCCCATGAATTCATCCATGGCCACGGAGGGGTCCTGGCCTGGCTTTCGCTTTTTGTGCAGCTCCATGATCTTCTTTTCCAGATTCTCGGTTTGGCGCAGAGCCAAGTCCAGTGAGGACACATAGTCCCCGACGTGTATTAGTTCGTCATAGTCTCCGAGTTCCTCTGGGAATTACAAAAAGTAAATTCACAAGCTTGTTTAAATGTTATTTAAAATTTACCCTGGACAATCAGTGCACCCAAGGCAGCTGCCTCGCCTAATGAACAGTATAAGCGACCGTGGCGAAGATCTCTCTTCAGCTGCTGGAAGAGCATGATGCGGCCATTGCCAGTGAGACGGAATGGGTCTGCTGGATAAAACTTGACACGTAACGAAAATAGTACGGGATCTATATCTGGAATAAAAATAATCGTCATATTCATTTTATTATTATAATTTAAGCCAATTATTTACCTTTGCATTGCTTTAATATGGATTTGGCCAAGTCAAGCCAGTGCTAAAAAGTAAATGTATTTATTACATGAAATACACTTCAATATTCCCAATTTGCATAATATTTACCCTTTGTTTTCCTGTATCTACATATCGTAAGCCGAAATAGTCCTTTTCCTTAATATCTAACTGCCTACATATGTGGTCGACTAGGTAAATGCCTTTATGGAATGGCTTTAATATGAAAGATAGAGTGAGAATGGAAGAAAGAGAAGGAAAATAAATATTTAGATTAAATTCATAAAAAAAAAGCTGTTAAGTTGGATTTTTGGGTTAGCCATGAGGTCGTTACGCCCTTATTCTTATTTCTGCAGACACGCACACATGTACATACGGGCCCACCCACACACTGATACACTCATATACACACACACGCACATGCACACACAATAAAACGGCTTACCACAAGCCTTGACTTTCTCCATTCGTAAAGCCGAAAAATGTATTTCACTATCAGAAATAGTTTTTTTATTCCTTAAGCTCACCTGAAATTCACATTCTAAGACATCCGAATCATCAAGCAAGCGAACGGTGCACTTGTACACAATATTGCATTCGTTTTTACTTTTAAACATTTTATTTTTGGAATTTATTATCGACTTTAGCCAGTGCTTAAAAAACACTTAAAACAGTTATATATAAAAATATATTTTATATAAGTTTTAAGGGCGTATTTGTGTTCATTATCTTTGAAGTTGTGTACCAAGAGTTAATTAGTTAAAGTTTTTAACTTTTGTTTGCCGACAATGTCAGTGTCCTTTATCGCCCTTCGCTTTTCCTCTTAAGGGTGTTTTTTTTTTATTTTTTTGCTTGAGAAAACAAACAAGACAAAAGCACCAAATATGGACAAATGCCTACAGTTTGTATTTTAGCTTTGCAGCTCATGTGCTTTGTATAATTAAATTTTGGCTAAGTATACGATGGAACATTTTTATAAAATCATGTTTTTAAATATTCCACATATTTCTCTTTAAACTAAAACAACGGCAATAGTATAGTAATCGATAACACACGTTCGATTATGCCCAATTGGAACTTAAATGAACAAAGTCCGCTGTCTCGTTACTGCCCGATAGTTCGATTAAATACACTCCACGCGACTCAACAGCTGTTTTGTCGACTCAGTCGTAAGTTTACTAACAAATGTCTAAATGTTAATAAATATTAATAAATATTGTACTATGTATTTTGCCAGACCATGTTTCAACCTGAAGATCACGGCCTAGAGGCCGACTTTCGTCTGACCATGTTTTCCACTCTGCGAGGGTGAGGATGCAAGGTCCCCGAAGAGAAGCTTAAGCAATATCTCACGGGAACAGAAATAATTAGTAGTAAAAATAATGATGACTATATTGGTGAGTGTGCTTATCTTTAAAGTTATATAAAAATTATGTAGGAAATTTTTTAAATTAAACAACTACAATTATATGCTTATCTGTGCCTTATCGTAAAATTACAAAGAGATTAACTTGAACTTGACCTTGGATATTTAAATATGTACACATATGTATATTTAAATATGTATATGAGAATCTATCTAAATACTAATTAACTAATATTAATAAAAGGATCTGGAATGGATTGCGCAGTTATACCCTTATCACGTCACAAGGAATATTCGCTGGTACAGACGGTTGACTTCTTTTATCCCCTAGTTGATGATCCGGAAACAATGGGTCGCATAGCTTTTGCCAATGTTTTAAGTGATGTTTACGCTGTAGGCGTCACGGATATCGATAAAATCGAAATGCTTATCAGTGCACCTTCAAATCTAACAGAGAAGCAGCGAGATATTGTGGTTCCCCTTATTGTGAAAGGCTTCCAGAAGGCATCGAGCAGTAGCGGCTGTTATGGCAATGTTACTATAAAAAATGTTATCATTAATCCTTGGTGCATTATTGGAGGTATTGCGACAGCTGTGTGTCTAAAACAAGACATTATATTGTAAGTACATGTAACTTAAATATTTTTAATCTCAATATATTCTATGGAACTCATTTGATACTTTTTAGACCATCAAACGGAAAAGTTGGCGATGTCTTGGTGCTGACGAAGCCGCTCGGCACACAGCTAGCAACAAGTTCGCATATTTGGCAGAAGGAGAAAAATGAAAAGTATGAAAAGTTGTTGAAGGAATTTACGAACGACGATATCATGGAATCATTTGAAATAGCAATCAAGTCAATGACATATCTCAATCGCAATGGTAAGCAACAGAAAATGTATATATGTACATGTATGTCTTTTGGTCTTTTGAATATTTTTATGTTATTTCTAAAAGCTTTTAATTGGAAAGATATCTCAAGCTGTTATAAAAAAAATGACTCTTTGAATATCGTTCTACTGATTAAGTTTCTGCACTTTAGTATACCAATGAGTGAAAACTAATACATTTATATTTTAGCCGCTCTGCTAATGAAAAAGTACGAAGCTCATGCTGCAACAGATGTCACGGGCTTCGGTTTGCTGGGACATGCCAAGAATCTGGCTGAGTTTCAGAAGAAGTCGCTTTTGTTTGAAATTCACAAATTGCCTATCATTAAAAATGTTGTGAAATTTGGCGAATTAGTTGGACAGTGCATAAAACTAAAAGCAGGTAAAGCCGTTGAGACATCTGGTGGATTACTCATTTGCCTGGCTCCTGAAGCAGCTGAAGAATTTTGCGTAGAATTCTCAAAAGTGACAAATGGAGCACAGAAGGCTTTTGTTATTGGCGAAGTTAAAGAAGCGGATAAATCTGTCGCAAAATTGGCAGAAAATGTAGAAATTATTGAGGTCGCCCTTTAAAAAATGTTTGTTTGGGTTTTATGAATCGAATTGCATATTCAACTTATGATTATTATTTCGTAAAGGCTATAGCTGGGAAATATTATGAATTGATTTATATGTAAATATAAAATTTTTGACATTCAGTTGGATCATTTATAACTAACAAACTACAAAGCGCCTGAACCTTGTAACGTGTTAATAAAAGGTGCTTAAGCCGCGCCACCATTTTGAAACTAGTTTTTTTTTTTACTTTAAAATTTTAACAGAGTTGAGTAATCGATAAAAATTGGGCTATGTTAACTTCAATAATCTATTAATATCGAATGAAATTAGCCGATACGGCGCACGATATACTATCGCACATCAAACAGGTATATCGATAATATCATTTTACTTACGCATTTTCCAGTTCCAACACGCAAATTTTTGTGCCGGAAAAAAAAATTGAGTAGACCTTTTATTTTGTCTAAGACAAAACATAATTTGTGAGGCGCTCACAATATTAGCAATCGGCTACCGTGTACATACTTTCATAGATTATAGAAATCTATATATTTATATACATACCGTTGAAGCAAATATATAGATCATGGCGTCGCATCAATATCATCAAATCGCAAATTTACTGGAAAAAGTATGTAGAGAATATGCATTAAACAATGGGTAAGGGACATTTATATATTTATGTGTATATATTTTGCGATGCAGATGACATCGACGGACAAGGACTTTCGATTCATGGCAACAAACGATTTAATGACGGAACTGCAAAAGGACAGTATTATACTGGACGATGAGTCGGAGAAAAAGGTGGTTCGTATGGTGCTTAAGTTACTCGAGGATAAAAACGGGGAAGTTCAGAATTTGGCTGTGAAATGTCTCGGCCCATTGGTCAATAAAGTAAAAGAGAATCAAGTGGAGACAATTGTGGACTCGCTTTGCGGCAACATGATGTCCACCGTGGAGCAGTTGCGTGACATATCCAGCATTGGCCTGAAAACCGTTATTGCCGAACTGCCGCAATCCTCCAATTCGCTGGCCCCCAATGTATGCCAACGCATAACTGGCAAACTGAGCATTGCCATTGAGAAGGTGAAAACAAATTTGAATTTTATATAAACTATGGTAAAGCAATTCCCTTACAGGAGGATGTTTCAGTTAAGTTGGAGTCGCTGGATATATTGTCAGACTTGCTTTCGCGCTTTGGGGAGTTTCTGGTGCCCTTCCATAGCACCATATTGAAGGCTCTAAATCCTCAGCTGGCGTCAGCTCGTCAAGCTGTACGCAAACGTACAATAGTCGCGCTCTCTGTCCTCTTGATACAAGCGAATAGCAATGCGTATAACGGAGTGGTCGATCATCTTCTAGAGGGTCTGGAGAACCCACAAAATCCTGGTGCTGTGCGCACATATATACAATGCCTGGCTTCAATTTGGTATTTTATTGACTGTTGATTAGATAAGCTGTGCAGATGTTTATTATTTATTTTATTTTGTACTTTACCACTAGTCGTCAAGCTGGTCATCGTTTGTGCAATCATATTGACCGTTCGATGATCTTGTTGAAGCAATACAGCCAGAGAGATGATGATGAGTTGCGTGAGTTCTGTCTGCAAGCCTGTGAGGCATTTGTGCTGCGTTGCCCAGACGCCATTACTCCACATATTCCGATGGTATGAAATGCCATGAGTCCCAGAGAATTGGAATTTATAGCTAATTTAATTTGATCTAAATTCAGATACTCGAATTGTGTCTGAAATATGTCACATACGATCCCAACTACAACTATGAGGCCGATGACGGTGATACAGGCATTGCCATGGACACCGAAGAGGATGAGTATGTGGACAGCGAGGAGTACAGCGATGACGACGATATGAGCTGGAAAGTTCGACGTGCTGCTGCCAAATGTCTTGAAGTTTTGATTGCAACACGTCACGAATTGCTTGAGGAATTCTATCGTACATTGAGTCCGGCATTGATAGCTCGCTTCAAGGAGCGCGAAGAGAATGTTAAATCTGATATATTCCATGCATACGTTGCACTGCTGCGTAACACGCGTCCTGCCGACGACATGACACATGATCCCGACTCAATGGATCAGATATCTGGGCCGACTCTACTGCTAATCGAACAGCTGCCGCAGATAATTAAGGCCATACAACCGTTGATGCGAGAGAAGTCGATGAAAACACGTCAAGATTGCTTCCTCTTGTTGCGCGAACTTTTGAATAGCCTACCAGGCGCTCTTGGCCCCCATTTGGACAGTATTGTGCCGGGCATTAGTTACTCGCTGAATGACAAGGGCTCTACGAGCAACATGAAAATAGAGTCTCTGGGCTTCCTTTGCTCTTTGCTGCAGGGTCATCAGCCACATGTGTTCCATCCGCATATTCCATTGCTGGTGCCTCTGGTGGTAACCTCGGTGTTCGATCCGTTCTACAAAATTGCCACTGAGGCGCTTCTGGTGCTGCAGCAGCTAGTAAAGGTGGTGCGTCCGTTGGGTGACAATGTAGTCAAGTCTGATTTCGATGTCACTCCCTTTGTGGGTCAGGTGTACGCTTGTACCCTGCAGAAGCTGAAGGTCACCGATGTCGATCAAGAGGTTAAGGAACGAGCCATCGCCTGCATGGGCCAAATCATCGCCAATATGGGTGATCTGCTAAAGAGCGAACTAGACGTTTGTCTGCCAATATTTATGGAACGTTTGAAGAACGAAGTCACACGATTGAGCAGCGTTAAGGCTTTGACCATGATTGCTGCTTCTTCACTGCGCATCGACCTCTCACCCATCCTTCACGATGTGCTGCCCACTCTGGGCACCTTCCTGCGCAAGAATCATCGTGCTTTGAAGCTGCACTCCTTGGAACTTATCAATAAGATCGTCATCAACTATTCTTCGAACTTTGAGCCAAGTGTTCTGCAGTCCGCCATTATCGAAATACCAGGACTGATCTCCGACTCCGATCTTCACGTGGCCCAATACTCGCTCACTTTACTAAGTACAACGGCTCGGCATCAGCCACAAGCTTTGGTTGGCATACACGAGAAGTTTTTACCATCGGTGTTGATTTTAGTGCGTTCGCCCCTGTTACAGGTGAGCCACTTGTTTATTTTAGCCGTTGAGTCGCAGCAATAATTATATTCGCTTTCAGGGCACTGCATTGCAATGTACTTTGGATCTATTCCAAGCTCTGGTGCAGGCGAATCTTACTGGCTTAGACTATCATTCGCTTGTGTCAAAGCTAATGGAGCCTGTTCTGATCCGTAGCGATCCGGCAGCTAGGAATCCCAATGAGCAGCTGCAACTGCACAAGCAGGCATATCACTCATCGGCCAAGTGCATTGCCGCGCTGACCCAGCAGTGTCCGGATGTTGCGACTCTGTTGGCAAGCCAGCTGATGTCTGAGCTGCAGAAGCGTAGCAATAAGGATACACAGATCATATTCTGCTTGCTGACAATTGGAGAGATCGGTAGACATTTCGACTTAAGCTCCATTCAATCGCTGCCTCAGACAATCATTGAATGCTTTGGTGCCACATCCGAGGATGTGAAAGCAGCAGCTTCGCATGCTCTGGGCGCCGTCTCTGTCGGCAGCTTGCAAACATATTTGCCACTCATTTTAAAGGAGATCGAGGCACAGCCCAAGCGACAATATTTATTGCTCCACTCATTGAAGGAGGTTATTTCCTCGCTCTCAGTTACGCCCAACGGTCTGGCTCAGCTGCTGCCATCAGTGCCCTCGATATGGGCGCAGTTGTTCAAACATTGCGAGTGCTCAGAGGAAGGCTCACGTAACGTGGTGGCCGAGTGCTTGGGAAAACTTGTGCTCGTCAATCCGGAGGAGTTGTTGCCTCAATTGCAGCAAGCTCTCCGCTCCGAAAGTGCTACAATGCGTACCGTTGTAGTGTCTTCTGTTAAATTCACCATATCCGACCAGCCGCAGCCAATCGACATGCTGCTAAAGCAAAGCATCGGTGAATTTCTATTCGCACTTCGCGATCCGGATCCGCAAGTACGTCGCGTCGCTCTCGTAGCATTTAATTCGGCTGTGCATAATAAGCCGAGCTTGGTCCGCGATTTGCTACCCACACTTTTGCCTTGGTTGTATTCTGAGACGAAGGTCAAGAGTGAGCTCATACGTGAGGTCGAAATGGGTCCATTTAAGCACACTGTAGACGATGGATTAGATATACGAAAAGCGGCATTCGAATGCATGTACACGTTGCTCGAACAGGGATTGGATCGTGTGGACGTTATGCAGTTCATGGATCACGTTCAGGCTGGCCTATGTGATCATTATGATATTAAAATGTTGACGTATCTCATGACAGCGCGTCTGGCCGTTTTGTGCCCTGATAAGGTTTTGCTGCGTATGTGATGGACAATTCATATTTATGATATCTGTGCTAAATATAATTTCTTTAATCTCTTCAGGACTTGATCAATTCGTGCAACAGCTACGCGACACTTGCACTCACAAGGTAAAGGCCAATTCTGTCAAGCAAGAGTACGAGAAGCAAGACGAACTAAAGCGCTCTGCTCTACGAGCTGTATCTGCGCTTTCACAAATACCCAAAGCAAGTGAGTATCTAAAATTTGATTTCTTCAATCACCTGTCAACTAATAAATCAAAATCCACTTGCAGATAAAAATCAGCAATTACTAGACTTTTTAAAGTCAATTAAGGAGACTCCAGAACTGTGTAAAATCTATGATTATGTGCAGAAGGATTCCATTACTGGCAATTCGGAAATTGCCATGGACCAGACTTAATCATTGTGTTTTGATAGCGCGCGCTGTTCTATGAATATTATAATTTTATTGATAAATAATGTAATAAGCATGTGTGAACACAAAAAGGTATCTTCTATATCGGATACAGCCATTAGTTTTTTTAACTAAGCAATAAAACCGATTTGTAATACTGCTTCAAATGATTTGAAATATATATACTATATTATAATAAAGGATATATATTCCAACATTTGCTTAGGCGCGCAGTATAAAATGAATTAGCATTTAAATAAAGTTTTTCATGAAAAATGGATTTTGAAATTTTGTATTTGAAAAATTTGTCAACATATTACAATGTCTAATTTGCTTGCTTGAAAAGTATCAAATGGAACTCAAGCTTAGTTCATTTGATTTTTTGACTCTTCCCAAACTCAATTATTTATCAATATATACATAATTATGACTAAGCTTTGTTTTCACATGTTTCTTTAAGTAAATTCTGGAGCATATTGAAATTATCATTTATTTGGAAATTTTAAAGGCAACTGAATCTCTGATTATTCTAAGAATTTTTAATGTGGCCGGCCTATCCAATGAGTTACAATTTAAAATTCAGATTTTTTCGGAAACTCGAAAATGCAATAAGTTATCCCGACTGCTGCTTAGATCTCTTCTTCTCTGTAGATGCTTCGGAGATTAGCTTGCCTGTTGCGGGTCCGCCATCAGTTGGCCCACTGTCTGACACCGTCTCTGGTGGATGCTCAAGCACATGATCAATTATGCCTAGGGTCTTGGCCTCTTCCGGGGTCATGAAATGATCACGTTCCATACGCGAACACATCTCATCGTAGGAATTCTTTGCATGCTTCACATATATATTCGTTAGTTGACGCTTTATCTTGATAATCTCCTCCGCATGTATAAGTATGTCCGTGGCTTGACCCTGGAGAACAAGCGTGACTTAATTAGCAGATGGAATAATTTGTCATATAAGCTAATCTACTTTACCTGAGCACCTCCTGACGGCTGATGTATCATTATGCGTGCATTGGGCAAGGAGTAACGCATACCGGGTGCTCCAGCTGCCAGCAGTAGGGATCCCATTGAACATGCCTGTCCCACACACCACGTCGCTATTGGCGGCTTCACATACTGCATCGTATCATAGATTGCCAGGCCTGCCGTAACCACGCCACCGGGTGAGTTGATATATAAATGAATGGGCTTGTTGACATTTTCTGACTGAAGAAACAGCAGCTGAGCAACGACGGTGGAACTGATATCATCTGTAATATTGCCCATGAGACAGATGATTCGCTCTTTCAAGAGACGAGAGAATATATCATATGCACGTTCTCCTCTGCCCGTCTGTTCCACCACCATGGGTATCAAATTTATACCCCTCACATGCTGCGCTGTCGTATTGCATTTTTTCTAATTAAATGTGGGGACGCTTTATAGATCATTCATATTTCAGATGCAGCAGATTTCACTTACGTGCAAACCACGAAAAATTCGGCTGCCGGCGTTTCTGAACATAATTTCCTCGTTGGTGTTATTTGTTTCTTTTTTTTATCAAACTGAATCGCAAAATATTCCGCAAAACAGCTGGTTTTATGAGGCTGAGATGTGTCGCTCCCTAGGCAGTAAAAATCATAGCTTAAACAAATAATTTATAACACAGTCTGCTCAGTTCTAATATATTTCGTAAGCAAGAAAGGAAAAACATAAAAAAAAGAAAAGCAATTACATATACGTATGTGATGGCACTTACAAAAAACACAAATCAGTTCACTCACTGCATTCGTAATCGATAGTTTATATCGATAGCACAAAAAGAACAGCTGATTTGCAGTTTAAGAAATAAATTTTAAAAATGTATGTACATTGCACATATCAAAGTAAATAAAATGACAGGCAGTTGAATTCGCATAATTAATTTTAAACTGTTTTGTAGCAGTTATGGAGATTTTTGGCTGTCACAGCCGATTTGAAATACAATTACGGTTTTCAAAGCTTACCAGAGCTTTTGCCATCACTGTATGCTGTCATGCTGACATACGGTATACGGCACATACATATGTATGTATGTATGTACATATATATACATATAAACTTTGTATAGACAATCTAATGAAAAAAAAATTGAGTTATTAATTTTCATTTGACTAGTGAGGAATGCGTATTTGAACGTTTTTCTTTGTATGTATTTTATGTTTTTACTGATAAAAATGTTTCTAAATCCTATGTCCACATTTTGGACACAACTGTAAATTCATTGACCAATTATGCACAGCATAATGTGCATCAAATATTTTTGCCACCACTGTAGGTACTGCAGCGCGTCACATTAACTTTTTTGTTACTTGTTTGTTTGTTTGGGTTGATATACATGTATCTACATATGTTTGTGTTTGGCATTACACATATGCTACGTAAATGCTGCAATTGTATTGAACTAGAATTCACGCAGCCAAGATCAAGGTAATTGCATTTTACCAACTGCTACTCTAGTTTCATTCTGCAATTTACTTTTCAACCGATTGGGTGTGCTTTAAAGCGCTCTTTGAATATTTTCAAATCAGTTTTCATTTTTGTTTCATAAAAATGTTTGTTAAAATTCATCGAACAAGCCTTATTATATTAATTGTAAGTGCGAATATTGCGTGGTCAGTAAATGGTGTATATTAGCATCAAGCTAATTAGCTTCACTTACTTTAAGTGTACAAAAGATATTCGTGCCTGTCAGAATACTCGACGTTTAAATTGTAAATGATTTCTTAAACCGTTTAAAATTTTTCAAATCGCCAAATAAAGTCCCAACAACCCATTTGATGCCTTATAGTGTATACAATAGAGTCAAATGTAGTTAAAACTTTCCAACTTCCTAATTGGAGTCTTTAAGCTTTTCAATAACCCTACCAATTACCTCTCTGGTCACAGGTTCTTCCATGCTTCTGCATCGCTCAGGACTACGAAGGTAAGACGAATTAATTGCAAAATATAATAATTATATATTTATTAATTGAACAGTCGCTGATGTGCAATGCACATTTTCCAACTCGGGCTCCGAGACTGAGGATCTGATAACGGCGACGCTCAAGAGACCAGCTGGATTTAAGGGCGTGCCCATGTTTGCGGATGATCGAAGTGGTCTAAAGGACTTGAATCCGCATTGTCTAATCACAAAGGATATAAACGATGTGGACGACCGAACATATCAATTAAGAATCAACGACTTTATGCGCTGTGGTGTGCTCAAAAGAAACGTATGTAGATCATTCAATAAAATAAAATTTTATATTATGTTCGTTCATGAATTAAAATGAGTATATTGGCCTTGTGTACTGTTCATCTGTTAAGCCTGTTGTGCGCTATGTCTGTATGAATGATGCTATTGGAACTGTAGACAGAGAAACTTTAAACATAGTCTTGATCTATGTGTTATACTATCAGAGGAATCGTAAATTTGGTATATTCTATTAAGGTTCGAATTAATTTGAGCGATAAACTGCGACTATATCTACCACAGCTTTAAAATTAACCCAAAATTCAGAAAAAAAAATACTATTTTTACTATTGTGTTTTCTAGGGTTTCGTGCACGTTCGCATTTGGTTTCCACAATTTCCTGGCGTTGTGATGCAATCGGATCAGGAGCTAATCATCATGTGCAAGCCGCCAGAGCCGACTATAATAGAGAATAAGGCGGCTGGATTCGCGGGCTCCTTGTGTGTAGAACTTTGGTAGAATCTTTGATGTCGGCATTAACTGAATGTATATTTCTTCTTAGTCCACATGGCGCACGTGTTTCGGGTATAGTTGAAGAAATGCCGAATCGATTGGAATATGAGGTCGCACTGTATAAGGAAGCGCCGCCCATAGCACGTGTCAGCGGCACCAGCAATCCAGTTAGCTCCTCGAATGATCCAGCCTCACTGCTGGCCGACAATGATCAGGCAGTGGACCAGGCTGTGCCGCTGGGCACCAAGCTGCAATTGCGAGCACGTATCAGCCAGTCGGTGTGGAAGTATGTGAAGCTGATGGAGGTGACTGTGTCGCCAGACCCGGGTAAGTGACAGTTAGCTGTATGCATGAATGATTCCTGCAAGAACAATCTCGTTATCAATCAGAGAATCCACTTGCTCCGGGCTCTGTTTCCCTAGTCCACAATGGCTGCCGCAATCGGGAGTTGGCCACAATTATTCCTCATCAGCCGGCGAAGTATCGAGATCGACCCAACGAGGTGTTCCTTGACTTCGAGGCTTTTTTGCTCAGCTCCATGAAGGAGAAGGCCACACTCTGGATACACTCACAGATCAAGGCCTGCATCGACATGGCCGATTGTACACCTGACTTCTGTGTCGATCTCTATGAACCCTCGGGTCATGGCCGAAGGCGACGACAAATTGAATCGACAACAGAATCTGCAGCAAATACAACTACTTTGAAGAGCCCGATGATGCAACGGGCTGGAAATCATAATGCTTCCACTGCTGCCTCAGAGTTCAAGCGTTTCAAAGAGAACATCGAGTATACCGTTATAATGCCCGGACAGGTGAATAAAAAAGTGGGCCTCCTAATCGATTTGACGTCGCAGTGTCGTGGTGCCCTGCTCATTAGCTCGTTTTTTGTATTCATGATTACGCTTTGCTGCTCGATTGTAAGTGCAATTAGAACCGGCCCATGCTGTTATATAACTCGTTAATAATAAGACTAATAATAATAATAATAATAATAATTCCTCTACCTCTAGAGCTGCTTGATAGCATTGCGTGTGCACAACGAAAAAAAGCTAAGACATCGCCAGTTTGCCTCCGGGCTCAACACAGGTTACGCAGGTCGAGCGACGGTTCAATAAGCGAAACGGGAAAATCATCATCAACAAATATATAAATAAATAAAGGAAAGAGCTCTGCATTTAGCATTAGTCTTAGAGCTATGTATATCATATGCATTTATCAAGTGTACCTTTTCTTAATAGAGAATAAAGCAATTAGATCAATGAATTTTCAATAACAAGTTTTATATACTTAACGTTCTATCTCAATGAAGAAGTCATCAACGATTCACCAACTATAGTAATCAAACGCTGAACCCATTAAAAATGTGAATTCAGGGTTTAATGGATTTGTGCAAATGTATGTAACAGGCAAAGGAGACGTCGCAGACCCTAGAAAGTATATATATATATATCTTGAGCAGCAAAAAAAAATATGTTGATATAAACCTGTCCGTTTGTCCGTCCGTCCGCCGTATGAAGGTCGAGATTTCGGAAACTACAAAAGCTAGAGAGCTGAAATTTCATATGAATACCCATAAGTTAGTTACGCAGTACGAGTTTATTTTGTTTTTTTTCGATAACTTATCCGATTTACAAATTTTTTTTACGTTTTTTGAGCATAACTTCTACACCGATTGAGCTAGAGACTAAGATAAAATTTGTATATTTAGAAAAATATTATAGATACGCCGATACGCAGTAATTAGTAAGAAGGCTCTAGTCGAGACTGATTGAGTACGAGATACCCTGAACCCTGCAAAAAACTAATACTCTTCTTTACGAACGTATGAGCGCGCGCTCTGCTGATCACGCAATACCGTGGCTTAGGGGTGGGACGCCCTTGGACGCCTATAACTCCATTTCTAGACGATCTTCATGAAACTTTCGGAATATATTAATAACACTTAAAGGTGTCTATTACGTAAAAAGTAAAAGACGGACTGACGGATAGGGCTATATCAACTTATTCTTTTGATCTGATATATGCAAGAATATATGTATATTACCCCCTGAATTCTCATTTTCAATGGGTTCAGGATATATATAGTGTATACATATATATGTATGTTAATTGTGGGCAATGCAAATCAGAAACTGGATATGACAGCGTTTGGGACGTGAATGAGTGAGTACTTTGCAATATTTTCACTTATTTCTATTGAATTTTGTACACTTTTATTTTTTAAATAAAAAAGTCAATTCATTCACATGGCTATATTTGCAACTGTCCTTCAAAGGAGAGTTTGGAATAATGTGATTTGTTATATACTATTTGTAGTGGCATATAAAGTGCCATTCGGGAAGAGAGACACTATTTCAGAGAGAAACTATGATTTCATTTGGATCTGGCTTATTGTGCTTGTAGCTGATAATTTATTGGCATTTGTTGAACTTGACTTGGTGCAAAACAATTATTTATTTATTTAATGCCTTATTAAGCGTTATTTGCCGCAGAGGTCAGGCCATTGGTAAATGGCCAACAATAAAACTGTCAAGTTGTCAGAGGGCGAACCAACTAAGCTGGAAATGTCAAAGGCAAAGCCATGGCCAAAAAGCTACTTTAATTGATTCTCGTAAAGCATCAGCAGCAGATTGTATTCAGTAAACACAACTTGACATTATATAATCTATGCGTATTCATATACATATACATACATATATGTATGTAGGTAAATACAATAGCATATAGTAAATAAGTGTTCATACATAATGTAAGTATGTATGTGATACACACTACCTCACACATACATATGTACATATGTACATACATAATGTTTATACGACGTTGTGAATTATGTTCCCGCATCTTAAATAAATAATAATCAATTACCAATATTATATTTTTGTGTTCGTATATTTGTAGAGGTACACATAATATTATTATAATATTTAAAAATATGTACATGTACATATGTATACACGCAGCACTGTTAAAAGACTAAATAAGTCACGCAAAGAACACTTCCTTTACATTTAATCTTGAGAGCATTCACTAGCACTAGCATACCTTCACTAGCACTGTGGGTAAAAAGTGCGAAATTAAAAATAAGATTGAGATAAATGATTCGTTAACAATAAAACTTATTAAATCACACAGTTTGAAGGATTACTAATTCAACCGAAAGCGGAGAACAGAAAGATTCTGAAGACGCCGATGAAGACGATTAAGAAAGGAATTATGTATATTGGAAGAAGAATATTAGGACTACATTTAAAAAGTTAAGTATAAACAAGTAAGAACGTTGCAGTTAGGCGCAACTAACTGCGAAATACTTTGTTCCTATATGTGCATTTTATTTATTTAATAAACATTTAATTAACGAAATATTTCGGCAATTAGCAATCGTACATGGCAAGCAACAAACGTTTTCCCTATACATACATACAGATTTACACATGTACACACTATACGAGTATACACACAATTTTCTATGTATGCATACAAAAGTTTGCATGCCAGAATATTCTAAGAATTGTGACTGAAAAGGCGCTCTAGCGATGCCCTATTTGGTTTTAGTTAAGGAAGTCCAGCTCAGGGCAGTGGCGCTGGTGGTAAGCGCTATGCAAGCTATGTATATTTCGGTGCGTGGGTTCGAATCCCGCAGAAAACTTTTTTTAAAAAATTATTATTTTTTAATTTTTTTATAATTTGTCAAGCTGCTTGGCAAGCAGTTTTTCTATGCATGCATATATGTATGTACATATGTATGTGTACACAGATGTTTGTACGTGTATACACATCCAAGTGTGTATACATATTCAAAGAATTGCGATTGATTGTTTTGTTTTTTCACAAGCTGCTGATCAGCTGACCAGCTGATCAGCTGTGAATTTATTTAGGTTTAGCTACGCCAGTGGGCGTAGACGCATAATTTTTGGCCAGTTCTTAGAAAGGGCCGAGGCTAACATGACTGAACCCATTGAAAATGCGAAATCAGGGTATAATGGTTTTGTTAAAGTATATATATTCTTGATCAGGGTGACGAGAAAAGTTGATATAGCCATGTCCGTCTGTCCGTCCGTCCGTCCGTATGTATGAACGCGTCGATTTCCGAAGATATCAGAGCTAGTTGAACTTGGGTTATCACCCCGAGTATACATTCCAAATTGCAACTCTCTAGCTCATCATCTAGTATTGTCGCGAATTGCGACTCGCAGACAAATTTCAATTTTTGTGCGCTGCTGGCGCACATATATACATACATATGTATATGAGAGGCATAGAGAGAGTGAGTGAGTGAGTGAGAGAAAGAGAGAAATGAAAGTATATAGCATAGTGGTCTCATATGAAGGAGAATAGAACCATTTTGTTCTAGCCATTTCTAGATGCAGGTTTTGATATGCACTTTTCAAAGAATAGTCCGCCTAACAAAAATAAAATTGTTATATTTTTGGAAAAAATATATTACACAATAACACTGGACAATAACAACACGAACATTTATTCACATTTATTGTAAGTAATACGTTATAAATACCATGAGCTTTGTTTTCCATATTGATACCTATAATCTGAGTATTTATAACAGATCAATTTTCACGGCAAAGCTAATCGATTGAACGATGAACGAGAATAACGATGAAAGAAGTGAGCGACACTGGGAATTCGTTATTAAGCATAGGTATAATGGAAGGCGAGAACAAAAATCTTAACGCTGCGACATTCTGGGCGACGAGCTAAGTCGATTCAACCCTGTCCGTCTGTCCGTATTGTTGGACGCGTCGATCTAAGAAACTATAAGAGCTACATATGTATATAGATACTTGCATATCAAGTTTGTTTCAGAAAATGTATAGCTATTCCGATTTGAAATTATTGATGAAAAACATTGTCAGCAACGAGTTATTAAATTAAATGTATCTCTCTCTCTCTCTCTCTCTCTCTCTCTCTCTCTCTCTCTCTCTCTCTCTCCCTCTCCCTCTCTCTCCCTCTCTCTCTCACTCTCTCTACTACAACTAGCATTACGTAGCACACACTCCTTCTTAAATCTTTTATCTCATCCAAAATCAATTCAACTGTGTGTGGACCGTTTGTATTATTCTCATTTCATGTACCGAGACTCAGGATTCTCATATTTCTTATATGAACTGCAAACGGATTAGAATAAATACATAGTAGACATTTCGAATAAAGTAAGAAGAAAATGTCAATGAAATAATCGAAAAGACATTGAGTTCAAGAAAGACAATTACACCGGCTGGTACTATTCTAAATATCGCTTTAGAAGGTTGAATGTGTTAATTGCGAGCAAGTGTATTATGGACTCCGAACCTACAGTATCGAGACGTCAAAGTCATCTTTCACTCTTTGATAAACACGACTTAACTCCAGATCACGATCGTCGGCGTCACATATGGCTTAACTTATGCTTAAGCACAAAGATAGTCATATTTCTTCTTATGTGGCTATTCTTTGTAGTCACTTTTTTTATGCCAGCACCGATTCAGCAGGATAGAGTTGTGGCCTTAGACATGAAATCAACAACGTATATAAATGTCTATGGTAAGCTGAAAACCAATAAAATAAAGGTTGTGTTGAGTGGGAATTTCGATAAGGAGATGACCAATTATCCACGTCTGGCAAGAGGTTTAAAAAAATTTTTATTAATCAGTGCGCGAATCGATAATGTAGAATTGAACAGGACGGAGTGGTCGTCGGATGAATGGTATGTTTACTTGATCAAATCTGCTCCATCACGTTCACATATAGTTAATGTGCAGAAGTTCTTTAAGATGAAACCCAATTACGCTAGAAGTCCAGACATCGCTACAATATCCTCAGATGACAAATATAAAATTCAGATAGTATTAGTAAATCCTGTTGATGATATATTTGCGCTTAAAGTAAAAATTAATACCAATCCGAGTGACTTACATTACGGCGTTATCGCAGCAGGTATATTGTTGTGTGTTCTATATGCAGTTCTCATTTTGGATATTACGGATCCCACATTTGCCGCCATCCTATTGGCATCGTGTGCGATTGGTGTGTTGTGTCTGTTGGATGAACGACCAACATTGGGGACAATAATATCTTGGATCGATATACATACACTCGTGCTGCTCTTTGGTATGATGACAATGGCGGCCATTATGTCTGAAACGGGCATCTTTGGATATCTCTCGGTTCTGGCTTATCGCCTGTCCAAGGGTCGTGCCTGGATACTAGTTACCCTTCTCTGCCTGACCAGTGTAGTACTATCCACTTTCTTGGAATTGGTTACGATATTGATGATCATGGGGCCAGTTGTGATTCGACTCTGTGAGTGCATGAGCCTACGTACCACAACCGTACTTATCAGTGTGGTAGTCTTTTCGAACATCGGCAGCGCACTGACGCCGATCGGAGATCCACCAAATGTGCTAATTATTACGAATTTTCATGTTATGGAACGAGGCGTAGATTTCAGCAAATTCGTCATTCATATGTTTCCGGGCGTAATTTTGAGCATTCTCGCTGCTTGGGTGTACATATATCTGATGTTTCGCAATAGGTTAACAGATGGTGCTGAGGAGCAGACGAATAACTCATTGAGACAGTTAGCTAAGAGAATGGGTGAAGGACACGTCCGACGAACGATGCGTACGGCAGATGTGCAGTCTAGACAGAAAAAATATTCGGAGGCAACAGTTTTTCGAATTATGGCTGCATCTAACTATGTTGAAACGCTCGCCATGATGGAGGCTAATTACAAAGTGCACGACAAACCGTTACTAATTAAAAGCTCAATTTCATTCTTATTTGCCGTAATCCTGTGGACATTGCACTCCCTTCCCACCTTTTCAGGAGCTAAAATTTCTTGGACCGCAGTGATGGCATCGATGCTGCTCTTGATATTCTACGACTCAAAGGACCTGACTGCTGTGCTTATGCGAATTGATTGGTCTATGCTGTTGTTCTTTAGCGCTCTTTTCGTACTGACTGAGGCTTGCTCGGAGCTGGGCTTGATCACTTTTCTGGCTGAGCTTACGATTAAAATTATCGCAAGTGTTGATCCCAAATATCAGGTCGTTACATCTATTATGCTTGTCATGTGGCTGAGCTTTTTGTTCTCGCTTTTCATTGAGAGCATACCCATTGCCACGATGCTGCTTAAGCTCACTATCCAAGTGGCCCTAAGTGAGCGAATTAATATACCTTTGATACCAATGATATGGGCTCTTTGCTATGGGATATGCTTCGCTGGTAATGGCACCTTGTACGCTACCACCGCCAATGTAGCTGCCGCTAGTGTTGCTAATAAGCATGGTTATAAAATTACCTTTTTTGAGTTCTTCAAATTTGGATTTCCTGTCACGATTATAACCACTAGTATAGCTTCAATTTATCTGCTCATCGCCCACGGAATTTTCAATTGGCACTAAACCCCACAAAGTTGGGGGTAGGCAGAAGTAGAAAGATGCACCACCAACGGTTGCAAATATTGTTATTGTTGTTTAATTAATTTGTATATATTATAAAATTATAGAGATAAATGCAAAATAAATGGTGATCCGTAAGCACAGATACTATCCCATTAGATTAACTACGGAAGTGTGGCATGAAGAACTCGTTGATAAATAATATTAATATTGGATGTTGGCAGCGACTTAAATCTGATGATGGTTGTAGAGCAAACTGCCAAAGGCAAAGTCAATTGTGTTACATTTAGAACTCCTCATTCTTATAATACACCATTTTGATTTTTTTTAAATGTTGTATGCCGGATCCTAATCGTATCAAATGCTTTACTTTTCTTAATCAGTGACATGCCCAATATGTGTGTGAGGGAATTTTGTCTAAATTTACAATTATTTAAAAGAATCTGTTGTATGCTGAATATTGCAATGAATTCTCCTAAGTAGCAGCAGCGCTAAGAATTATCCTAAACGTGTGGAAATTTACATTCAAATGTATATGTATCATCTGTCACCAATTGCATTGAAAATGTACTTTTCTTCTCCGGGCCTAGAATAGGAGGCAGGAATTGGGCAACTGCCTAAGCAAATAATTAAATAGACGTACACAAGTACATAATTACATACTATATATTATATACCATTTGAAAGCTAATAATGCGTAGAACATATATATTCTTAATTTATATTGTGATATTTATCTAGAAAGTATAACCCAACCCAACCCCTAAGCCACAGCAGCTGCGCGGTTAGAATAGTGCGTAAAGAAGAATATTAGTTTTGTTTTTACAGGGTTCAGAGTATCTCGCAGTCGAGCTGTCTTGACTAGAACCTTCTTAAAACTATAGAATCTTCGTTTTATTATTTTTTTAATATTTATCTAAAAAATTTGATGTCTCTATCTTAAAAGGTGTAGAAGTTTCTCTCAAAAAAACGTAAAAAAAACTACACGAATTTTCAATTTGTTAATGATAATTAGGAAATACCATAAGTTATAATTAGAAAAATATTATGGATACGCAGACTATGTAATTTTAAGATTTTTTATGCTACGCCACCTTGCGTGGTCAGGGTATTTCGTAGTCGAGCAGTCTCGACTAGAGCTTTCTTACTTGTTTCATTTACTCATCGTTCTCTTTCCCTTATTCTTAGTCTAGCTCATTTGCTCCGTCTAGTTAACATCCGCGAGGAGAGGTATGTATTCATTTAATTATGGGTTGGTGTGGGTTAACAGGGTGTATGATTAATACAGTGTATGCCGAAGTCGTCGCAGGGAAAATCAATTAATTAGGCATAGAATAAATGGAACAAAGCACACGTGTTCTCATGAACGAATCAAGGAACTACGCGAATGAATGAATGAATGAATGAGTGTAATGACTCTTTTATTAAGCATTCGAGTGTGAATAAAGCATTATTTCCCCAGACAGTCAAAACGGCAAAAGAGCAGGTGGGCATGTGGGCTGAAGAAACGGCCTGATAGTCCTTGCCCTTGGTAATCAAAATTGAGCCAGCTGCATAAATTTCCATTTAGACAAATGTCACAAACGGAAATTGCAGTCGACGCAGCGCAACGCTCTCAACAGAATTTCAGCTTCCTGTGCAGCAGATGCATCTGCAGCAAAGGTATTCGCCAGGGACCAACTCCTGCAGTTGCTGCTGCTCATCTTATTGACATTTCAGCATATTGTCTTTAATAAATGATGAGAGCGTTGAAGCATATTGAAATGTAATTCATAACGTAGAAAACGGATGACGATGAATTATGTACGACACAGATCGGAGGTTGTCTGCATAAACGTTTTTTTTAGCGTTTGTGTGTGTATGTTGAGGGACGAGACCTTATTTCATCCTGATTTAATTATATATATAAATATATATATATGTATTACCGACCCCTTTTGCAGTGCGCCAAAGAGTAATTTCAAAAGAATATTCCAATCAAAGGAATCAAAAAGTCCACCTCGGACAATGAGTTCCACGACAGTTTTCAAGCTCTGAGTAGAGACTTTTGTCGACGAAGATGAAGATAGAATGTCGACTCAATCAGACCATACGTTGCAAAAAAGAATGCTTAGAATCGTTCGTGTATTTACCCCATACTGCAGAGAAAGCTGATAAACGCTTCAGCTCTATTTTAAATGATTCCAAAACCCTAAGTCCCAACAATTACCATTTGAAGACTGACAGAATTCCCAATGACCCAGAATATTCTTCAATATTCGAATATTGAATACGTAAAAATACGTAGGCACGAGACATGACAATATGTGCAACCGCACGTTGGAAGCGCTGCCGGAGAAAGCTATTCTAGTATATTGTGATGCCACAATTAGACTCCAATATTTCGTTACTGTGTGGAAAATTGAAATTATAATGCACTAACCTGACTGGGACCCCAGTTCCTACCAACCTAGCAGGCAGTTTCCAGCTTTCTCCTTTCTGCCTCCGTCGACTAGTGACATTTATGGAGTCAAGAAGTCTGATTCCGGTTCAATATTCTGGGTCACCTTAGGATGATGTCAGAGTTAAGCGATGATAAGCGAGAGACAAGCGATGCGATAATATTAAGCGACAATGTGCGAGAAAGCTCTGCATGCTAATTTACATGCAATCGCTTGATACATGTCGGAGTGCAAGCGAAACGAGAAGAGAGCCAAAGCGAAAAGCAAAGCGAGTTGCTAGAAAGCGATTCAGAATCACTTTATCGCTTAGGCTATACGTGTGTTATTTTTGCGTGCTGATCTTTAATAACCGTTGGTTTATAGGTAAATTATATTTTTAAGCAATTAAAGCTTAAATAATAGTTTTGTTTCAAAACGCTTTATATTTTTATGTATTTGCACTAAATTGGAATTGAATTGTCACATCAAGCTAATGCAAAAAGAAGTAAGAAGGCTCTAGTCGAGACGGCTCGACTACGAGATACCCTGAACCCTGCGGCGTGGCATCCAAAATCTAAAAATTACAAGATCTGCGTATCCATAATATTTATCTAAATATATAAATTTGAAGTCTCTTACTCAAACGGTGTAGAAGTTATGCCCCAAAAACCTAAAAAATGTAAATTTTTGATTTGTTATTGATAATTTGGATATGGGATGAATTATCGAAAAAAAAAAAAAACAAAATGAACTTATACTGCGTAACTCACATACTAGTGTTCATGTAAATTTCAGCTCTCTAGCTTTTGTAGTTTCCGAAATCTCGATGTTATAAACTTATTTTTTTCTGCTGATATATATACTTTGTGGAGTCTGTCACGCCTCCTTCTGCCTGTTACATACTTTTAACAAAACCATTTTACCCTGATTTCCTATTTTCAATGGGCTCAGGGTATAAAAAAAATGAGCACCAGTCTCAACATAAATGTTGACGACTTAATTAGTGAAATTTTTTCCCGTTCAGTTTTGTGGGACCAAAAATCAAAGAATTACCTGAATCGGATGGTAATTGAAAAAAAAAAACCAAGTTCAAAAAGCTATGGCGGATATATCTACGCCCATTGGGGGCGTGACAAATCGGGAAAAACATATCTTCTACACCGTTAAAGCTAGAAAGCTGAATTTTGCACGTGAGTTGATGTCACGATTCTAAGAAGATCGATCAAAAAGTTATATATCTACGCCCATTGGGGGCGTGGCAAATCGGACCTGAATATATAGCGATTTTTCAAATTGTGCTATATTTTGAACACTATTGACCCCAAACCCCAAAAGTTTATATCTCCTACCGTTTTAGAGCTAGAAGCTTGAAATTGGATGGTTCAGTTACTAATATCCTTCTCTATCGATGACCCATATCGAAAAATACCCTGTAATTTTCGCATTTTTGGAATATAAGCAACCAAATTTTGCATCATGATAGCCTCGGCTCCTTCTAAGAACTGGCCAAAAATTATGCGTCTACTCCCACTGGGGGCGTGGCAAATCTGCAAAGAAATTTGTTGTGGCCAACTGCATAATTCATGCATATAATAAATAGCTTAGTAGTAATTGCTAAGATGACAGAAAGCATTTTAACATAAATATATAAATATTAATGAATTTATAAAACAGCTGGTCAGCTGATCAGCAGCTTGTGACAAAACAAAACAATATAATCGTAATTCTTGCAATATGTATACACACTTGGATGTGTATACACGTACAAACATCTGTGTACACTGTCCACATACATACATATATGCATGCATAGAAAGACTGCTTGCCACGCAGTGTGGCAAATCGGAAAGCATAAAGCAGTTTTAGTTTATGCATAAATGCACAATTCATATGCGTATGTTTATAGATTATTATTATTATATTGGCAGCAAGCATTTTATAATAAATATACAAATAAAAAAAAAAATAATAATTTTTGAAAAAAAGTATTCTGCGGGACTCGAAGAACCCACGCACCTAAGTATAGCTTGTAAAGCGCTTACCACCAGCCCCACTTCCCTGATTTGAGCCTTGTTAACTAAAACCAAATAAGGCATTGCTAGAGCGCCTTCTGACAAAACTAAAGTACCGATAGAAAAATTCACAATTCAGTCACAACTCTTAGAATATTCTGGCATGCAAACTTTTGTATGCATACATAGAAAATTGTGTGTATACTCGTATAGTGTGTACATGTGTAAATATGTATGTATACGTTTGCAAATTGCCGAAATATTTCGTTAATTAAATGTTTATTAAATAAATAAAATGCACCTATGGGAACAGAGTACTTCGCAGTTAGTTGCGCCTAACTGCAACGTTCTTACTTGTTTTCATTGATTTCTTGTGTGTCTTGATTGACATTGGGACTTCCCTCAAGGTCAATAATTGTGTTATGCAGAATACAAATTGCCTTTACAATAATGGTGACGAAATCGGGATCGGTTTCAATTGTCTTCCAGAGCAAACGCCATTTAGAAGTCATTATTCCTTGTAGAACCACATAAAAAATTAGAATACTCGCAATGTTTCTCTCTTTGCGCAAAGGTTTCACTCTGTCATGTCTTTGATTTTCAGATCGCTGCGATAATTATCACTTATAGCATCGCATCACTTACTCGGCACTCTGACAACAGACTTAGTTATTTAACTTGGACACCAAACAGATCTTTGATAGAGTATGGCATTCTGGATTGCTGCAGAAAAATAAAGTATAGCTTCATTCTTATCAGTTCCTATGTGGAGGGTCGTTCTCGAGCCAATGAAAGGAATGACTTAACCCCGCGTCATCCGGTTCACAAAAAAGCTGTCCGATTCCCTCGCCATTAGAAGGTTAATAATTTGACCTTGAACTTATCAATGTAGACGATTATATTTAAATATAGAATTTATTTAAAGCTGTGAGATAAACATGTAAGAAGTCTCCAGTCGAGACTGCTCGACTACGAGATACCCTGAACCCTGCAAAAAAAAAAAAGAAGACTCTTCTTCTTTACGCGCTCTGCTAACCGAGTAGCTGCTGCCGTGGCTTGGTGGTGAGCTGGCCTTAACTTTGGACGCTTTTAACTCCATTTCTAGATGGACCACCTTCATGAAACTTTCGAAATATGTTAATAGCATTCAAATGTGTCTATTTGTCATATTACAAGTCTCTAGTATTTGATATGCGTTTTTATTTTTTTTTTTCAAATTGGTGGCGAAGGGGGCGTGGCATCCAAAATCTGAACATTACAGAATCTTCGTATCCATAATGTCTATCTAAATATACAAATTAAAAATCTCTAGCTCAAAAGGTGTAGAAGTTACGTCCAAAAAACGTAATGTAAATGGGAAGAGTTATCGTAAAATCAAATTGAACTCGTACTGCGTAACTAACATATAGTATTCATTCAGCTCTCTAGGTTTTGTAGTTTTTGAAATCTCCACGTTCGACGTTCATCGACTTGGAAATCCGCTGAACACTGCATAAGCGCGTGCTATGCTAACTGCGTATTTGATACAGTGACTTCTATATTACTTAAATACATATATAAAAGAATAAAATAAATTCATACTGCTTATGTAATACAAGAGTATAGAGCTCGTCGCGTAGATTATATTACATAGTAAACATTTCAAATTTAGGAAAAGGAATATGTCAATTTTAATCAATTACGACACAGAAATATTCGAGAAGACATCGAGTTCAAGAAGGAGAAAATCTATGATAGGGTTTGCTGGACACTGCAGTGTGGACGGAAAGCCCGATTTTTTGGCATAAAGAGGAAAAAGTGCACTGTTTGGAAATATTCTAAATTCTGCTTAGTATCTTTAGAAGGTTGATTGTGCAATTTACACTCAAGTCTAATATGGATTCCCCAACTAGAGTGAATCATCGGAGTCGTATTTCATACTTTGATGCGCCACTCGTCTTATCTCCAGAGAATGCTCGGCGCCGTCGCATTCGTCGTTACATCTACTTAACTTTAAAGATACTCATATTTTTTTTTATGTGGCTATTCTTTGTAGTTACGTTCACTTTAGCAGGACCGGCTCCGGAGGTTAGAGTTGTAGCCTTAGACATGAAATCAACAACATATATAAATGTTAATGGGAAACTGAAAACCAATAAGATAAAGGTTATGTTGAGTGGGAATTTCGATAAGGAGATGACCAATTATCCTCGTCTGGCAAAAGGTTTTCAAAATTTTTTATCAATCAGAGTGCGAATCTATAATGAGAAATTAAACAGGACGGAGTGGTCGTCAGATGAATGGTCTGTTTATTTGATAAAATCTACTCCGTCACGTCCACATATAGTTAAAGTGAAGAAGTTCATTAAGATGAAACCCAATCATGCTAGAAGTCCAGATATCGCAACAACGTCCTCAGACGACAAATATAAAATTCAGATAGTATTAGTAAATCCCATTGATGATATATTTGCTCTTGAAGTGAAAGCTAATACCAATGCGAGGGAGTTACATTACGGCGTTATCGCAGCAGGTATATTGTTGTGTATTCTATATGTAGTTATCATTTTGGATATTACGGATCCCACATTTGCTGCCATCCTATTGGCATCGTGTGCGATTGGTGTGTTGTCTATGTTGGATGAACGACCAACATTGGGGACAATAATATCTTGGATCGATATACATACACTTGTGCTGCTCTTTGGTATGATGATAATGGCGGCCATTATGTCTGAAACGGGCATCTTTGGATATCTCTCGGTTCTGGCTTATCGCCTGTCCAGGGGTCGTGCCTGGATATTAGTTGCCCTTCTCTGCCTGAGCAGTGTAGTACTATCGGCATTCTTAGAATTGGTAACGATATTGATGATCATTGGGCCAGTTGTGATTCGACTCTGTGAGTGCATGAGCCTACGTACCACAACTGTACTTATCTGTGTGGTAATATTTACGAATATCGGCAGCGCACTGACGCCGATCGGAGATCCACCAAATGTGCTAATTATTACAAATTTTCATGTTATGGAACAAGGCGTAGATTTCAGCAAATTCGTCATTCATATGTTTCCGGGCGTAATTTTGAGCATTCTCGCTGCTTGGGTGTACATATATCTGATGTTTCGCAATAGGTTGAGAGATAATGATGATGAGCAGACAAATAACTCGTTGAGGCAGGAAGCTAAGCGAATGGGTGACATGCGCATTGAAGGCGGGAAGAACCGGCGGAAAAGGATTTCGGAGTCATCGATGAGTGTTCGGAGTTTTCGATTTCTGGCTGCAACCAACTATTATGAAACGCTCACTTTGATGGAGGCTAATTACAAAGTGCATGATAAACCGTTACTATTTAAGAGCTTAATTTCATTCTTATTTGCCGTAACTCTGTGGACATTGCACTCCCTTCCCATCTTTCCGGGAGCCCTAATTTCTTGGACTGCTTTGATGGCTTCTATGCTGCTCTTGATATTCTACGACACAAAGGACCTGACTGCTGTGCTTAGGCGGATCGATTGGTCTATGCTGTTGTTCTTTAGCGCTCTTTTCGTACTGACCGAGGCTTGCTCGGAGCTGGGCTTGATCAATGTTCTGGCTGAGTTTACGATTAAAATTATAGATAATGTGGATCCCAAATATCAGGTCGTTACATCTATTATGCTTGTCATGTGGCTGAGCTTTTTGTTCTCGCTTTTCATTGAGAGCATACCCATTGTCACGATGCTACTTAAACTCACCATCCAAGTGGCCCTAAGTGAACGGACTAATGTACCTTTGATACCAATGATATGGGCTCTCGCCTATGGAGTATGCTTTGCTGGAAATGGCACTTTGTACGCCACCACCGCAAATATAGCTGTCGCTGGTATTGCCAATCAGCATGGCTACAAGATCACCTTTTTCGAGTTCTTTAAATTAGGCTTTCCTGTCACGATTATAACCACTAGTATAGCCTCAATTTATCTGCTCATCGCTCACGGAATTTTCAATTGGCACTAAACTGAGAGCCTGAGTACAATTATATTAATTTGTGTATATATAATTTTCCACATATAATTGTATATATGCAAGTATATGTGACAGGCAAAGATCTGAAAAAAATGGAGGAATTTATTTTTTTTTTAGATTTTTGCCTGCCACATACACATACTTGAAGACATGCATTTACATACCAGCCAATATATTTATAGTTATACATATATATATATATATATATATATATATATATATATATATATATATATATATATATTCATAGTTTTACAAAATCTTATATATAATTATATATATATATATATATATATATATATATATATATATATATATATATATATATATATATATTATATATATAATATTGATTTACAAAAAATTATATATACAAATTATATATAAGATTTTGTAAACCTATGCAAAATTTTATGTTTGATTTGTCCACATTAATTTTGTCAATAAATTTTCAGTTTCCCACCGTAAAACTATATGTGTAAGTTACAGTTTTTTTTATACCCTGAACCCTTTGAAAATGGGAATTCAGGGTATAGTGGTTTTGTGAAAATGTATGTAACCGGCAGAAGGAGACGTCGCAGACCCTATAAAGTATATATATTCTTGATCAGGATAAAACAAGTAAGAAGGCTCCAATCGAGACGGCTCGACTACGAGATACCCTGAACCCTGCAAAAAAACTGATACTCTTCTTCTTTACGCACTTGGAGCCGCGCGCTCTGTTAACTGCGCAGTTGCTGCCGTGGATTGGGGGGTGGGTTGGGCTGAACTTTGGACGCTTATAGCTCCATTTCTAGATGAACGATCTTCATGAAATTTTCAGAGTACATTAAGAGTATCCAAATCTATCTATATGCCATTGCAATTGCAAGTCTCTAATATTTGAAATGCGTTTTTTTCAAATTGGAGGCGGAGGGGGCGTGGCATCCAAAATCTGAAAACTACAAAATCTGTGTATCCATAATATCTATCTAAATATATAAAGTTGAAGTCTCTAGCTGACACGGTGAAGAAGTTATACCCTAAAAACCTAAAAAATGTAAACGAATTCTCGATTTTTTATCGATAATTTGGAAATGGGAGGAGTTATCGAAAAAACAAAATAAACTCGTATTGCGTAGCTAACATACGAGTGTTCATGTGAAATTTCAGCTCTCTAGCTTTTGTAGTTTCCGAAATCTCCGACGTTCATACGGACGGACGGACGGACGGACGGGCGGACGGACAGACGGACAGACGGACGGACAGACGGACAGGGCTAGATCAACTTATTTTTCGATGCTGATCAAGAATATATATACTTTATGGGGTCTGCGACGTCTCCTTCTGCCTGTTACATACATTTTCACAAAACCATAATACCCTGAATTCCCATTTTCAATGGGTTCAGGGTATAAAAAATAAGTTGATCTAGCCCTGTCCGTCTGCCCGTCCGCCCGTCTGTCCGTCCGTATGAACGTCGAGATTTCGGAGGCTACAAAAGCTAGAGAGCTAAAATTTTACATGAACACTCGTATGTTAGCTACGCAGTACGAGTTTATATTGTTTTTTCGATAACTCCTCCCATTTCCAAATTATCGATAAAAAATTCGTTTCCATTTTTTAGGTTTTTTGGGTGTAACTTCTACATCGTTTTAGCTAGAGACTTCAACTTTATATATTTAAATAGATATTATGAATACACAGATTTTGCAATTTAGATTTTGAATGCCATGCCCCCTCCGCCCCCAATTTGAAAAAAAAAAAAACGCATTTCAAATACTAGAGACTTGCAATTGCAATGGCATATAGATAGATTTGGATACTCTTAATGTACTCTGAAAATTTCATGAAGGTCGTCCATCTAGAAATAGAGTTATAAGCGTCTAAAGTTCAGCCCAACCCACCCCCAAACCACGGCAGAAACTGCGCGGTTGGTAGAGCGCGCGCTCATGCGTTCGTGAAGAAGAAGAGTATCACTTTTTTTTTTTTGCAGGGTTCAGGGTATCTCGTAGTCGAGCCGTCTCGATTGGAGCCTTCTTACTTGTTTTGTATTGGACTTATTTTAAATACATTTTTGGTCTTGGATTGTCAACCAAAGTATATATTCCATATGTATACATATATTATATCATTGTATATGTATTGTCAGATCCGCTTTAAACACTCACAGTGATGGGTGCTCTTCGCAGGTTCGAAATGGCACCAACTAACCAGCGGGTATAAGTACTAACCAGCGAGGAAGTATCCCATTACTCGTAAATTGTTGCGAAACATACCAAAGATTCAAGAGCGAGTATAACGGATGCTAACGATACAGGAGGTCCTTACCTCGCTCAAAACGTGGGAATACGGTACAGTTGGTATTTCACAAAGCGTTCGCCAAGTAGGTGGAGCTAGTATCTCTGAGAGTTATTACTTGGTTTCTACAAGTGGCGATTCGAGAGCATTGCTTTGCGACAATGAATTGTTGAAATTGTGAAAGCATCAATTGTCCGGCATCAAATGACGCGGCGGAGCGATGCTAAATTTAATATAATTACATTAGCTTGCCTTAGTATTAACAATCCGTAGTTCGTAAGAAAATTTTAGAGCCAATAGATAAAATATTTAAGCTTAAAGATGGAAAGGGAATACATAGACATAAGCAGCGAAGAGGAGGATGAGACCGGCTGCTTGTGGATAGACTTTGAGGAAGGCAACGATGTCAAGGAAAAGATATCTTTTCTCGAAATCATTTTTCCCCTTAATTCTAAATATACATAACTTGTACTTATCCGAAAATATAACCTTGTTCCAGAAGCTAGTCGGCTTGGAAATGTGTTCATTGGCGAAGTACATAAGGTTTATTTTGTTTGTTATTCTCAATTCTTCCCCGTCTTCTTCCAAATGATCGGACATTGTTTTGTTGGAACGTTCCTCGACTTCAAGAATTCCCTGGTTGACATTAATCCTTGGATTTGGTGGGACCAGCTGAACAATTGCTTTTTCCCCTTGTCTGTCAGCAACGAAGGACGGTCAGATCGGGGCTTCTATAATACTACATTTCCTGTTGAAATGTAGTTGTAAAATCCCTGACATGAGTAGTGAATCGTACGATTTCTCGTCAGGATTTGCCCTCCAAAAGAAATTTTAAAAATTTATTGCGTACGTTTTAGCTTTAAAGGTGAAGAGGATAGGGTTTTCCCGATAATTTGGGAGTATACATGAGTATATGTTCCAAATTTCAAGTCACTAGCTCTAATAGCGCCGAAAAATATTGCAGTCATACGGATAGACGGACAGCAAGACGGACATTGCACAAAACCAATAGATTATTTTCCCTTTGGGAACAGAGCCTAAAAAAATATATACATACATATGCTTTCGGTGGGATTTAAACTCACGCCACTCGCAAGTTGCCGTACGTAGGATTCTCTAGCTAAACCTAAATAAGTTCACTGCTATGGCTTGCCCACTGGCAGCGTGGCAATTTGGAAACACAGTTTCCAGTGTTTAAATGCACAGTTCAATTCGCTTAATATGCATGCAGGACAGTGTGTATACTCGTATAGTATGTACATATGTAAATCTGTATGTATGTTTATATAGGGAAAACGCTTGTTGCTTGTCATGTACGTTTGCTAATTGCCCAAATATGTATTTCGTTTATTACATGTTTATTAAATAAGTAAAATAAGTAAAATTCACGGAAACAGAGTATCACGCATTTGGTTGCACCCAACTGCTGCGTTCTTACTTACGTTTTGTTGTTTTTTTATACCCAGAACCCATAGAAAATGGGAAATCAG